>JAKFHU010001178.1:3035000-5477486 GCA_023783475.1 Daubentonia madagascariensis | reverse complement strand
TTTTTAACGGGGGGAACAAAAATTTTGGGGTTTTTTTTTTTTTCCCAATTAATTAGGTCGGGTTTAAAAAGAACTTTTTAAATTTTTAACCCCCCCGGTTTTAAATTTTGATTAAACTTTTTTTTTTTTCATTCAAAAGGCATTTTTAGTACTTTCACAATGTTGTGCAACCCCCACTTTTTTCTTGTTCCAGAACATTTTCTTCACCCCAAAAGGAGACCCCGTACCCATTGAGCAGTCACTCCCCATCCCCCCCAGCCCCTGCAACCATTAACCCACTTTGTCTCTGTGGACTTGGGTCTTCATGAAAGGAACCTACACTATTGGGCCTTTTGTTGCTATTTTCATGAGAGGGTTTTCGGGTCCACCCACCTGCAAAAAAAAAAAAAAAAACAAGTTTTTGTTTCAGCATGAGTCTTTGCTGGATCAAGGTAACTACATGTTTAACTTACTGAGGAACCTCCAAACTGTTCACCCACAGCAGATGCACTATTTTGCATTCCCACAACAAACACGCACCCCAACAACAATGGGAAACGCTTGAATCATTGATTCCAGAGGGCTCTGGAGTGTCGCATACGCAGGTCTTGCCTTGCACGCGGGCACTGCAGGTGTGAAGCTGGGTCCACCTGCCGCAGCATCAGCTGTCTCAGACGTGGACACCCCATTGTCATGGCTTTCGAAGTGCCGCTGCAGGGTATCTTCATGGGGAGGAACTTGGGGTGAGGGAATCAGCCTCAGGGGCCTGGGCTGGGACCGAGGAAGGGCCCACAAGGGACTTGGCTACCTTCATTGCTGTGGGAGGATGCAAGGCCCATTGGGAAGCAGGTCCTGCCTGAGTGGTCAGCCCTTGTGGGGGCAGCAGGTCCCTGGGGGGATGTGGGGGCTCCTCAGTCAGGCATAGACCCTAACATAGGGGAGCCTGAAGGAGCCAGGCTGGGGGAGGCTCGGGAGGCTGAGCGTGAGCCCAGGAGTCTGGGAGTCGACCAGGCTGAGAATCACTCTTCCGGTCGGGGACACGGGGGAGGAAAGTGGACCCTCCGGCCTTTTCTCCTTTTGGAAACTTACGGGGTCTCGCTGATTGTGTGTCAGGCATGTGTGCTGTAGATCACCTGGAGAGGGAGGAAATGTACATGGCGGGTGTTGGAAATGCTCCTAGTGCCGGGGGCTGGAACTCGAGGGTCCTTCCTGCCTCGGCTACAGCCGTCCCCCCACCTCACTGTCCTGCCCAACAGTACACCAGAAGGTTCCACGTGGGACGTCAAACGCCCCCTTTCATTAGGGCCGTGCCTGAGGCCCGAGAGCCATGCGTCCCCTGGCTGACCCACTGGGGCGGGGCCAAGGTGGGTCTGCGGGAGCCTGACGCAGAGTCACCACGAAGCACCCTTTGAATTTTCCTCTGCTACGTCTCAGACACGAGGAGGCCTGCAGAGACGGGGCATTTGACAGCAGGCTGTGTCAGGCTTTACACGGACAGGGGGGTCCTGGCTGTCGTCTGGTTCCAGCCCTGGCACACCTGAGGTCTCCAGCCCGGCGACAGACAACAAAAGCCACCCCCACCGCCACCCTCCCTCGGAGCGTGGGCTGCCACTCCTGCTGTCTCCTCGGTGTCTGTGTGCGTTCTGCAGGAACACTTTTCCTGTTACAAAATGTGCTTTGGGGCACGGCTGCGTGGTGCCTGGTATCTCACCACTGCATGCACAGTTGAACTGCTTGATGTTTCATTTTCCCCGTAGTTTTCTACTGTGAAGGATGCTGAAACGAACACTGCTGTTTCCACGATCCTTTGGGCACATTTGGCTCCCCCCTCGGGGAAGATTCTCAAAGGGGGCGCCCCAACAAAGACCCGCACTAGAACGGCTTTTCCCCCTTTTGATTTGTTTGATCCCATGTCTCCATTTCGAAACTTTTCAAACTTCTGGAGAAGTTGTAAGAACAGTACAGGGAACACCCAGAGACCCTTGCTGTGGATTCATATGTTGCTGGTTTTGCCGTGTGCATGATGCATCCATCTACCTACTTTATTTTTGTTGAAATTTTTAAAGCAAGGCCCGTGACCCTGGGAAGAAGACTCTTGGGCACTGGCCAGATGGACGGACAGTGTCATTTTCAGAGCTCGGACTGCTGGTGGGAGCCAGTTTCGCCCATGGCAGGCGTGCAGACCTTCTGGTGTGTGTTCCCACTGGCAGCACATTAAGGAATCGACAGGGAACAAGGTAGCATCATTAGTTTAGGCAGGCAGAGACATTAGAGGGTTACAGAAATTTTTTTTTTAAAGCCTAGGAATGGAACATGGTAGAGCCACATTGGAAGACCATTTGGCAGTTTCTTACAAAACTAAATATACTCTTACCATACGATCTGGCAGTCATGCTCCTTGTTATTTACCCAGCTAAGACGAAAACATGTCCACACAAAAACCTGCACACAGGCCTGGGCGGTGGCTCACGTCTGTAATCCTAGCACTTTGGGAGGCTGAGGCAGGAGGATTTATTGAGCCCAGGAGTTTGAGGTTGCACTGAGCTGTGATGGTGCCACTGCACTCCAGCCTGGGTAACAGAGCAAGACCCTGTCTCAAAAAAACAAAAACAAAAACAAAAACAAAAACACCTGCATGCAGACATTCATCGCAGCTTTGGTCGTAATTGCCAACACCTGGAAGCAACCAGGATGCGCTTAGGTAGGCGAATGGATAGACAAACTGTGCTACATCTGTTCGATGGACAGTTCAGCACTAAAAAGAAACGGCTGGCGACCCACAAAACGGCATGGAGGAACCTGAAACACATATTGCTGAGTGAAAGAAACCATCTGCAAAGGCTGCATTTGTATGAGTTTAACTGCAGGGCACGTGGGAAAAGGCAAAGCAATGCAGGCGGGGAAAGGTCAGAGGGCTGTAGGCAGTGAACCTGCTCCACATGACACTGAAGTGGTGGACACGTGTCATTACATGTTTGTCCAGACCCACAGAACACGCAAGACCAAGAGTGAGCCCAGTGTAAACCACAGACGCTAGTTGATGATCATGTATCAATCCTGCTTTATTGATCACAATAAACATGCACTCAAACACACAGCATACCCATATACATGTGTGCACACATATTTGTACACCAGTCCAACATGTGTATGCACACATAGGTACACACACACAAGAATACAAATGCACATGTGTACACACATGCACACCCATAAACTCATGCACACACATATTCAGATATGCCCATGCCCACACACACACCTGGCAGCTTTGGACTGACTTTGGCTTGCAAGTGACAGAAGAAGGGGTCTAACTGACTATCCGTACAGACATATGGTGAAGGCCGGGTGGGTTAAAGTGGCCTCTCAACAATAGCATCAAGGGCTCAGGGTTTTCCCATCTTTATTCTCCCTTCTGCAGCCAGTAGGCTTTGTCCTGGCCTGGTCTCCTCATGGTCCCAGAATGGCTGCTGCAGCTCCAGGCATCACACAGGAGAGGATGACACTGAAGTGTGGTTCAGCCTCTGTTTCCTCCTGTAGATCTTAATTTCTCAGTGGAAGCTCTCCCATGTAGGCCCCTGGCAGAACACCCTCACAACTCATTGGCCAAAACAACAGCCTAGCCAAACTCTGCTACAGGGCTATACTTACCAGAATCAACTATGGTTCTCAACTCAGCAGGTTCTGTTCTTTGAAAGAGCTTTATTGAGATACAATTCACCCACTCCCAGTGCTAAGTTCAGTGGTTTTTAGCGTATTCACAGAATTTTGCCACCTTCTCCACACCACAGACAATTTTAGAACATTTTCATCGCTTCAAAAGCAAACTCTGTTCTCATTGAGCAGTCTCTCCCCAGCCCTCCTTCCCCAGGCCCTGGTAACCACTAATCTGCTTTCTGTCTCTATGGACTTGACAGTTCTGGACACTTCCCATCAATGGAATCACACCCCATGTAGCCTTTGTGTCTGGCTTCTTTCACTTGAAAAAATGTCTTCAAGGCTGGTCCGTGTTGCAGTATGTATCAGAATTTCATTCCTTGTTATGGCTGAATAATATTCCACTGTAAGGATAGACTATATTATTTATTCTATTTGTTTATTTTTAGAGACAAGGTCTCTGTGTTGCCCAGGCTGGCCTCAAACTCCTGGGCCCAAGCAATCTTCCCACCTCAGCTTCCTGAGTAGCTGGGACCACAGGTGCATGCCACTGCACCTGGCTGGATAGGTCATATTTTGTTCATCTATTCATCTGTTGATGGGCACTTGGGTTGTTTCCTTCTTTTGGCTCTTGTGAATAATGCTGTTGTGCACATTCATGTACCAGCTGTTGCTCCAACATGTTCTCAATTCTCCTGGGTACATACCTAGGAGTGGAATTGCTGGGTCACATGGTAACTTCATGTTTAACATTTGGAGGAGCTCACAGACTGTTCACCAAAGTGGCTGCACCATTTTATATTCCCACCAGCAATGTAGGAGGGCTCCAGTTTCTCCCCTTGTTATTGTCTGTTTTTGATTATAGCTGCCTCAGTGGGTGTGAAGTGGCATCTCATGGTGGTTCTGTCAACCTGTCAGATTCTCACCCAATTTTTTATCAAATATTTTGTAATGCTCCCCTCTCTGAAATGACATGCAGAGATAACATAACCTCTCTATGCATATAATTTAAATATACTTAAACTTATGTATCTATGCAGTCCTAATTACAATATAATGGAGACATAAAGTAAATAACATTTTAATAAGATAATGTGTGATTTAACATGTAAACACTTGGCCTCAACTATGTGGAAGACATAATTAAGTAATCAGATGTTTGTTTAACTAATTCTTCAATTTAGATTTAAGAAAAGACAGACAATATTCAAGTGAATTCAATCTTTATATTTAATATTTTAAATAGGGCAAATATATTCTTGAATCACCATGGTTACGGCAATGCTGGTGCATTTTCTGGCAAGTCAAGAACTCCCAGCCATTTTACCATTTTCTAAGATGGTGAAAAACTCTTGGTAAAGTTCAAATAAAAATGAGGACAACCTTTCCTAGGATCACATAATAGTTGTAGTTTTGCAAAATTTGGTGTATCTCAAAGCTGTACAAAAATAAGTTGTGTTTGTAAGTAGAACCAAGTTAGAGTCTCGGCTCAGAAAACCACAGGTGGGTCCTTCACAAGGGACAGGAACAGCTGAGCAGGACCTGGTGCAATTCTCCATCCCGCAGACATCTGGCAGCTTGGGGGCCCCCACCACATGCCCAGGAAGCACCCCAGCCTTGTGTCGTCCACACACGGTCTACAGCCTGGAGTGCACCCCCTCCGAGGTGCAGGAGGGAGCAAACCCTGCGAGCAGCCTCCCGATTCGTGGGCGCCTTGAGCCTGGCCTGCCTGGGAGCCCCCTGTGTCCACAGCAGCTGGGAGCCCCCTTTCCCAGGGACATTGAGATCCTGCCCATAAATGCCAGGCTCCCTGCCCTTCCCAGCCTAGAGGCATTTCTGTCGGGCGAGGGTAGGAGACGGGGCAGGTGGGCGACGGGTGTCATCAAATCAGGCGCACTTGGAACAGGGACAGTTTTCCCACAACTCTGCCTGCGCGGCCTGTTCTGTCCCCAAAACACCGAGGATCAGCTACGGGGGAGACCGAGGGGAGCACTGGGGAGGAGAGTGGATGCCACAGAGTCTCACGTTCTAAACACAAGCAATTCTTTTCAGCTCTCTCAGCAGCACTCACCTTTCTGCGGGTCACCAGCTGTGGGAGGGGCCTCAGGGAGGCCAGGCCAGGGTGGTTAGGGTTAGGGTTAGTTAGAGCCCATTACTTATTCCAGTTGTAGTTGGTCCTCAGCTAATCTAATCTTGTAAAATATTTCTAGTTTCCTATCAAGAGTATGTATCTGTATATTTTCCTATAAACGCCGCACGTTCCACCTGCTGGTCTGACCCCCCCATCCCTTTCTATTGCATTGACATTTGACCATGATACAGTATTTGAAGGCATTTGTAATATTTTGTCTTCTCATTTACTTATTCCCCAAATTGAAAACCAAAGTTTGACACACACATATACTCACATGCAAAATTTACACACATATTTCTAGAAAATGCAAAGTAATCTGCGGGGGCAGAAAGCAGGTGGGGGCTGGAGCTGGGAGGGGAGGGGCAGCCCCAGGGCGTAGGAGCCTCCTGAGGATGAGGGAGAGGCCTGTTGTCCTTATGGTGGTGATAGTGTCATCGTGTCAAAGGCAACAAAAAGTACACTTTTGTGCATTTTATATTAATTATATAAAAGTATATGGAATTATATAAAATGTTAATTATACCGCAATAAAGCTGTTAAAAATAACTTGGAGTTTTAGCTAATAATGTATGATTACAAATTCCATAGATTAATGAGAAGCAGCACTTTGATCTATCCTGCTTCTGTAACTTATAGACTGTATCAGTCCTATATCGTTTTGATCTCGCCTGGGTTACTTTTAGGAATGTGTCGGCAGCTTGCCTCTCCTTGGTTTTGTGTCCTACTCTCCACACAAACACGTTCCACTTGCAGTGAAAGTGAAATGAGCCTCTGACTGTCAGAGGATCTGATGGGCTGGGAGGGGCGGTGGGCACAGCAGGTGTGTCCCACAAACATGCAGATTCGAAGAAAACACACTTGAAGTGTATGCTAAGAATAAGAGTCTTTCAATTAAAAAGAAACTGTATCAGCAAAGGTGGAATAAAATGGGCAATACTCCAGTTTTCCTCGGCCTTTGAGCGTTTCAGGTTGAACAAGAATTTCTGAGTGGAAGCGCAGCTGCTGAATTAATAGTTGCTAAATCGTGGAGCCCTGGCAGAGCCCTTGGCCCCTTCCCAGAAGCGAAGAAAGGGAACAATTGTAGTAAGTGTCCCATTGTTTGCTTCCAACGAAGCTAATCAAATTGTCAGCTTCAGATTACCAAACCTTTCCTGTAATATTTGGGCGTGTAACTGGGAAAGAATTGGAAGAATTATGTGACCTTTTTATAACAAAACTTCTCTCATCTCATTGTTTATGTAAACAATGTGTCTTCGTGCTAATATCTAAAAGGTAAAAACTAGAATAAGTCTAATCAGTGAATCTTTTTCTCCCTGGCAGTAAGTCATGGTCCTCCTTGGACTCACGAACCACCTGGGAGGAAGAGAGAGGGAGAGAGAGAAAGGAGGAGGAGGACGAGGAAGGAAGGTTGGTTGCATTTAGTTTATTAAAGACACCATTAAATAAATTTTTATTTTTGTTTAGCAATTCTTTAGAGAATGCTTAGTTTGATGGAGAGTGGACAGCCCCATTGTTAGGGGGCAACGTGGAAGGTCTCATGTTTGCCATGTGTGCCCAGGGTGGGGAGCGGAGGTTTCCCTTCACCTCCTGAATAGGGGCTGCTGCTCTGAGACTCTGAGACCTTCTGGTGTCCTGGCCCCAGGTGTTGTGGGGGGGAGGAAAGGGAGCCGGGGCAGGGGGGGAGGAGGGGGGAGGAGGGAGCTGGGGTGGGGGGGAGGAGGGAGCCGGGACGAGGCTCCCACAGCAACCAGGAGGAGCGGACGGCCCTGGAGCCACACCACACCGAGGAACCTAAAACACAGAATTAGGTAAAAAAGCAAGTCCCCAAAAACTATATACAGCAGAACACTTTTTTTATTTTATTCTTTTCTTTTTTTGGAGAAGATACTATTTTTTATTGGTATCTATTTACGTCGTAATCAAGAACAAGAGCCAGAAAAACAACATAATGATGATGATACAAATATAAGAGAAACACTAACTAGACGTGATTGACGACCTCACGAATTTTTGTCATTTTTGTCTGTTATAGCACTTATGCATGTTAAATTCACATTCAGCATCGTCATGACTTCAGTGTAAGTATAATTTTGTATTGGGCTTTATGTAGTTACCTTTAAATATAAGTATTAATATGTAGCTATAGAAATAAATATTATTTTTTAAATTTTATTTTATTTTTAATTGACAAGAATTATACATATTTATGGGGTACATGTTATGATACATGTATACATTATGAAGTGATTAAATCAGGCTACTTATCCATCATCTCACATATTTATTATTTCTCTGTGGTGAGAATAGTGTACCCCACGCACCCGTTCACCCCTTTCTGCCGCGAACCAGGAACCGCGACTGGACGTCGGCAGACCTGGGTTCAAATCTGACCCCCAGCGCTACAGTATCGGTCAGGAAAATGGATGAGGCTGCAGGTGTCTCCCCAGAAGGATGGTAACACAGGAACAGGACCATGGGAGCCTTGGGAAAGGAGTCACTGAGACCCACTGGCGCACAAGAAGCTGGGTTGAAGGGGAAGGATTTTCTTCCCAGATCTCGTCGAAGTCGCACGTGTGTGGCTCCTGGGTAGTCAGGAGGAATTCTGTGGGGACCGAGTGGGGCCCATCCCTGCCGTCCCTGACACAGCCAGCTGTGCTAGGCAGTGCTGCCCCCAAGTTACCGAGTGCCTAACATGTGCCAGGCGCCCTGCCAGGCACTAGCTTCAGTGCTTTAAGGAAGAGAAAAGAATAATTTCCTCATTCATAATCCTTCACAGGGAGGTGGCCAGTGTCAGGATCCAACAGGCTAAGGGGAACTCCCGGAGGACAGATCAGGTTGGCCCAGGCCCCTCAAAAGAAAGCTGAGCTCACACTGTTGTGGGAATGATACACAGAAGTCCCTGGCTATTTCCATGTGGGTCACCAGGAAGCTTAGATTGTCAGTTTCCCTTCATGAGATTCCCAGAGTAGGGACAAGAACCAGACCCAGGGAGCAGGGGACGAGGACCAGACCCAAGGAGCAGGGGAGAAGGACCAGACCCAGGGAGCAGGGACGAGGACCAGACCCAGGGAGCAGGGGAGAAGGACCAGACCCAGGGAGCAGGGGACGAGGACCAGACCCAGGGAGTAGGGGAGAAGGACCAGACCCAGGGAGTAGGAGAGAAGGACCAGACCCAGGGAACAGGGACGAGGACCAGACTGCTAGTGGGCACTGGGTGTCCTTTTGGTGGGGAGACAATGTTCTGGAACTAGACAGGGGTGGTGGTCACACAAGATTGTGAATGCACTAAAAACTCTGATGGTGAATTTTATTGTATGAGTATTTTACCCCAGTGAAATAAATTTTTATTTATCATATCTCATATTAATAAAATTTGTATATAATATATGTTATAATTTTATGTATACAATATATAAACCTATATTTTGTGCAATATAGTGTATATACATATATTTTATGTGTATAATATAGGGACTTCAAAAGTTCATGAAAAATGGAATTAAAAGATAAAAATAAAATATGCAAAGTTTATTTCTCAACACAAGCTCCAGCAAGTTCAGGACACCTCTGTAAGTGATGATACCAGCCTAAGGGACTGGGGGTCCTGGGAGTTTAACCAGGTCAGTGCAGTCCTTTGTACACTACTAATGAAGAAAAACAGGTGCCCTTTTAAGTTTAGGACGCAAAAAGAAGTCAGGAGGAGGCAAATCAGGACTGTACGGTGGATGCCTAATGATTTCCCATCAAAACTCTGGCAAAATTGCCTTGTTTGATGAGACGAGTGAGCAGGAGCTTGGTCGTGGTGAAGGACTCTCTGGTGAAACTTTCCCAGCGTTTTTCTGCTAAAGCTTTGGCCAATTTCCTGAAAACGCTGTCGTAAGCGAATGTTATTGTTCTTTGGCCCTCCGGAAAGTCCACAAGCAAAATGCCTTCAGCATCCTGCCCAACTGCGCGGTGACCTCTGCTCTTGGCCAGTCTGCTTTTGCTGTGACTGGACACTCCCACCCCTTGGTGGCCACTGCTGTGACTGTGCTGTGTCTTCAGGGTCTCTCTGGTGAAGCCACATGCCACCTCCTGTTACGATTCTTCAGAGAAAGGCTTCAGGATCTTGGTGCCACTCGTTCAAAATTTCCACCGAAAGCTCTGCTCTCGTCTGCAGCGGATCTGGGTGTAGCAGTTTGGCCCCCGTCGCGCGGAGAGTCTGCTCCCCTTTGACTTCTCAGTCAGAACGGCGTGGGCTGAACCAGTGGAGATGGCTGTGGTGCTGGCTGTGGTTTCCACGGTTAATCGTTCGTCCTCTGCCATCGTGGCTCAAACAAGGTGAACTTTTCCCTCGCAAACTGATGTGGATGATCTGCCGCTGCAGCTTCATCTTCGACATCCCCTGGTCCCTTCTTAAATAAGTTCCTCATTTGTAAACCACTGATTTCTTTGGGGCATCATCCCGGTAAACTTCCTGAAAAGCATCGGTGACCTCACCATTCTTCCACCCAAGCTCACCATAAGTGTCATGTTAGTTGCTTCTGTTATATTTCAGTAGGATTCATGTTCTCTGACAGGGGCTCTATTCAAATCGATGTCTTGTCCTCCTTAGTGCCCGCAACTAAATCCTGTTCAGACGTGTTCTCGCAAGGTGGTTCGGGAGTCTATCTTGTTGCAAAAAATTTTCAAATCTATGCATGGTTTTTTCATAATACTCATTTCCATGAACTTTTTAAAGACCTCTTGTATATATTTATATAGGATATAATTTTATTTATATATAAAATTGTGTATACAATCACACACACACACAGCTTTAATCCTCAGTCGTGGAACGTGGCCCTCAGCAAGCTGCTGACCTACCTGGGAGTTGACTGGCGCTCTGGGCAGGCCGTGTTGAGCACCACCTCCAGGGTGCCATCAGCGGATCCATCCTGCAGGGTTCTCTGCAGGGTGCACAGCCCGCTTTCTTCAAGAAAAATTGTAAGAAAGAAAAAATAGGCACATACCCACCCGTTTCAGTGACCGGCAGCCTGTCCGGTCACTCACAGGGCAAGCTGCTCCCCAGAACCAGGGGCAGTTTGTGACCTGACACAGATTCGAGTCCAAACAAGTTACGGTAATTCTTTTCGATTATAAGACAATGGGGAGATGTGACAACCAGGGCAAGTTTCTCCCTGTAACTAGTTGTGATTTAGGGACATAGGTAGATTCTGGTCCAAACAAGCTGTGATAATTAAAATGTGTATTTGTGTGTATGTTGTCTCTGTGGGGGGGGGTGTGTGTGGTGTGTGTGTGTGTGCCTGTGTCCATATGTGTGTGGAGTGTGTATGTATGTGTGTGTGTGTTGTGTGGAGGATGTGTGTGTGGGATGTGATGTGTGCATGTAGTGTGTAGTGTGCATGTATGGTGTGCGTGCCTGTGTTTATATGTGTGGTGTGTGTCTGTAGTGTGTATATGTGTGGTGTGTGTAGTGTGTATGTGTGCTGTGTGTGTGTGGAGTGTGGTGTGGGGGGATGAGGTATATGTATGTAGTATGCAGTGTATATGTATGGTGTGTTTGTGTGTATATGTGTGGTGTGTATGTATGTAGTGTATATGTTTGGTGTGTGTGTGCCTGTGTATGTATGTGTGGTGTGTGGGTGTGTGGTGTGTGTGTGTGAAGATGTGTGGTGTAGGGTGTGTATGTGTATATATATGTGCTTTGTGTGTAGTGTGTATGTATGGTGTGTGTGCCTGTGCATATATGTGTGGTGTGTGTGGTGTGTGTGGTGTGTGTTTGTGTGTGGAGTGTGTGGCTTGTGTTTGTGTGGCTTGTGGCATGTGTGTGAGGCAATGGGAGCAGTGAGCCCAGAGTAGAGGCCTGATGGTGCTTGGTGATTATTAGACTGGGTGGTGGCTAGAAAGACTGTGAGAATTTCCGGTGTTGCGGTGGAAAGTGTGCGTTTGTTTGGAGCCCGTACCCTCGGCGGTGTGCCGTGAACTATCGAGTGTGGTGCCTGGGATGGTTTCAAAACCCAGTCTGGTGGTGGGCAGCGTGGGGTGGCCGGTGCAGGAGCCCCACGTGGCTGTGGCTGATAGCTGTCACTACTAGTGGTGCCAACACCAGGGCATCGTACTAGTCACTCTGCTTCTGTCTGGTTTGAAATTTTCCGTAAGACAAAGTTTAAAAAAATAATTTACTTGAGCCAAGTGGCTGAATCTCCCTGTCAGCTTGACTCAGCGTGTGCGGGCGGATGTACTCATGTTCTCGAGGACCGTGTGGGAGGGCTGGGTGCAGTCCTGGCGAGTCGGGGATTTCAGGGTCCCGCAGAGGGGACGGTGGGGTGGAGGTGTCCTCGGGAGCAGGGGAGTGATAACCCTAAAGCAAGAGTCTTCGTGAACAACACCATGTAGGGGCAAAGGGGGAAGGTTCGCTGAAAATGAGCTGGCAGGAGGATTAACAGCAGAAAAAGGCACAGGAAATGTATTTTAACTGCACAGGGGACATCACAGGAGGGTGATTACCCAGACAACCCCGTGGGGTCCAGATGCTGGTGCATCCTCCTTCACAGGGAGAGGGAGGGGGACAGGAATGCTCTAGAGAGCCAATGACCTAAAACAAAAGGAACTGGACCTCAAAAGAGGAGGTAATTGCCTGTCTGGACCACATGTCGGCTTCCAGTCCCTTCTAGGTTTGACTCCTGCTGTGTTAACCTTCCCTGACCCTGGAACAGTTCGGGACAATAAATGTGCATTCACTGTATACCCTTAAGGAAAGGAGAAAAACCACCCGCGGTGCTAAGCTGGATGCTCTCATACAGACTCATACACACAGTCTCTTACACACCCATACATACACACACAACTTGGATACACACACACATACACACACTATCATACACACACATACGCACAGTTGAATACACACTCACACACTCACATACACTCTTACACACACATGAACACACTCATACACATACACACACACTTGAACACACACTCTCAAAGTGCTTCTCAAAGTGTGAACCGTGGCTCCTTCTGTAGGTGGAAACAAGAGGCACGTAGTGTTGGCTCCAAGTTTCACATCTGCACCCCCACTAAGGGGCAGGCATCAGGGCAGAAGGAGCAATATAGGTCTAGGGGTCTGGAAACCCCTGCTGTAGGTCCCCGGGCTCTGCGGCGTGGGCCCTGCTGTAGGTCCCCGGGCTCTGTGTTGTGCACCCTGCTGTAGGTCCCCGGGCTCTGCGGCGTGGGCCCTGCTGCAGGTTCCCGGGCTCTGTGTTGTGCACCCTCCTGTAGATTCCCGGGCTCTGTGTTGTGCACCCTGCTGTAGGTTCCCGGGCTCGGCGGCGTGGGCCCTGCTGAAGGTTCCCGGGCTCTGCGGCGCGGGCCCTGCTTCAGTTTCTAGGTCTGTACCTGGGTCCTGCTGTAGGTTCTATGCTGGGTCTTCATTCTGTTCTCACCAAACGCCAGTCAGACCCTTCACAACCAGACCTCAGACTCGGCTTTATGGAGCCTCCAGACTCAACGCAGATGATTCATCCACCCTCTCCCACGTTAAAGGACAGGAACAAGCAGGAGCAGTTTCCAACAGCTCAGTGTTCCTAGGATAACCCCAGTGCCCTTGAAGTGCTGCAGGAAGAAGTGCAGCCTCCAAAGGAATTTGCTGTTTGTCAAGCCAAGCCTGAGCACTGGCCCCTCACCTCCCTCAGAGCACACACTAAAAAGGCTTAAATTGTGAGATCCTCCTTTGGTTCTCTGGGAAGTATTTGTCCCTCCTACAGCCAAGAGCCAGGAGTTTCTCCTGAGCCATTCCTTTGAGATGCAAGTTGGAGGGGACCTCTGCCCCAGGCTCTGTGGGAGAGTGGATCCTCACCTCGATCACTGGGGCTGCTGGGGCTGCCTAACCCTATTTGCACCAAGCAGCCCTGTGCAATTCCTCCCTCCCCGTCTCTGCCCAGGCCGGCACACCCTCCATCTCCCTCCTTGTCCCTTAAGATGCCCACAGACAAATCCAGGTTGAGTTCAGGTCACACTGGGCCCTCCTCCCCATCGCAATAGCATTTTCCCGATTACATCTGTCCGTAGCCCTTTCAGTAGTGTCCAGCTTCACTGTGTTTGACACCTGTACCACAGGGGCTCCCGTGGTGCCGAGGCGTGAGACACCGTGGGACCCCTGGGCACTTGCTGGCAAGTGGGTGTCCGTTGGGACCCACCAGACAAACTGTGGACAATGTGCTCAGCAGCCCATGGGTCCACTGTTGCCTCTCTGCCCCTCCCAGCCCCCACAGGCTGTGCCGAGACACCTTTTAGGAGCATCTGGGAGCAGCCCCTGTGTTGGGTCTGCCCCAGAATGCATGCGGTCAATGAAGCCAGATAAGGACCCCCAAAGCAGGCTGCAGGCTCCGGAGGAGTCTCCGGAGGTTGTAAAGATAACTCTGAATTACAAAGGCTGGGATGGAGCTGGCAGAAACTGGCGGAACTCCCCCTCCCCCAACTTTCTATAAAACTCACCAACCTTCCCCTCCTCTGTGTGGACGCCCTTTTCAGCCTCCACCCACCAGCACCACCAGGTGCTGAAAATAAACGGCATTTTACCACGCCCCCAGGCTTGCGTGTCTTCCTCTCAGCTCCGACCTAACACCCTGGACATCTGGGACATCTGGGGCCTGGGGAGACGTGGTCGTGTGCACATACACGCTACCTGCCCTGCATTTCTGCCCCGCCCGGGCCTGCAGCCACAGAGAAGAAGCATGTAAGACGTTTCCTCAAGCGCGTCTGTCTGCGAAAGCCAGGCTAAGGGCTGCCTGAGAAAGGAAACCGAAATTAACAAAGTATACATAAAATGACAGAAGTGAGAGTAAAACTTACCAGAGCTTACACAGTGTCTGCCCAAAATGTACAGAAAGAGCAGACTAAACCTAAAGAAAGTAGAATTAATAAAGATAATAGCCAAAATGAACTAGGCAACAAAAATTACAGAGTATATAAATAAACCCCAATGTCATACCCTTAAAGTTACATGTATACGTGTCAACGGAAAGAAGCCAAACTCTGTAAAATAATTTAAAGAGGTTTATTCTGAACCAAGTTTGAGGACCATGGACTGGAGCCACATCCAAGAAGCCTTGAGCACGTGGACTCGCTGTGGCTGGGTTATGGTTTGGTTTTATACATTTCAGGGGCACAGAAATTACAGGTAAAGTCACAAATCAATACATGGAAGGTGTACATTGGCTTGGCCTGAAAAGATGGGACATCTGAAAGCTTCTTACAGGTTATAGTTGGGTTTAAAGACTCCTTGATTTGTAATTGGTTAAAGAAATGAAGCTTTGTCTAAAGGCTTGGAATGTTTTAAGTTAAGATAAGGAAGTCTGTTAATCAGGGACAAGTCCCTGGTGTATACCCAGACTCAAGAGAGTTGTCGTGTAAATTGAGGACCTGTGGGTCTGTCTTGCACAGCCTTAGGCCTGTCAGTGAGTTACAAAGGACGTCTCCAAGAAGGGAGGGGGCCTGGTGAGGAGATCTGACCTCCCTCCTCGTGGCCAGCAGCTCAGTCTCAGGGTATCCCCTCGGCCAAGAGGGGGTCCATTCAGTCAGCTGGGGGGCTTAAGATTTTATTTTAGTTCACATATGTATGTATGTATATATAGACACACATATTTATACATATATATGTGTGTATATGTGTGTGTGTATATATATCCCCTCTGACAGAGCTAATTGAGAAAATGTAATTACACACTATTAGAAATAAAAAAAGGGAATATAACCATCATCATAGAAATTTTTTAAAAATCATGAGCTAATACTGTGTGTAATTATTAGGCCAATACATTTGAGTATCTTTATGAAATAAGCAGATTTTAAGAAAAATACAAATTACAAGAATTACCTCAAGAACAAGTACAAATCTAAATAGAGCAATAGCCCTAGAAGGAAGTAAAAAAGTCACATTAAATAGCTCGTCCTCCAAAGTTTGCTTGGCCCACCCAACAGAGGTCAGAGGGATTTTACGAAGCCTAAAAGGAACAAACAATTCCTATCTATTTGATCGCTTCTAGGGCGTGGAGCAAGACTAAATGCTTCCCATTTTCATTTTCAAAGCTAATTTTTATACTAAAAATCCCAAATTGGAGAAAAGGGAAACTCTAAACCCATCTCATTTATGCACATTGGTGCAAAGGTCCTAAACAAGTCACGAGGACACAGAGTAACACAGCAAGTTATGTGATGACACACTATGGCCACGGTGTCACATTCTAGGCCACGTGTGCTTATTCTAGGAAAGCAAGGATTATTCAATATTAGGGCATTTACTAATAGATTGCACCACATTAACTGGGCAAGGGCAAAATAAAACCTTACGTCATTTCAGTAGATGGTGAAAAGACAATTCCTAAAATTCAACATCAATTTCTAAGGAAAAGCTAAACTTACTTAAGAGAACCGAACTTCCTTCACGTGATACAGCAAATCTTTCCAAAGTCTGCATAAAACGTCACGCCTTGTGGCGAAATTCTAGCTCTGTGCCTCTAGGAGAGAAGAAGGCAAAGACGGTGCCTCTCATAATCTTCTTCAGCATTACCCAAAAGTCAACAGCCAGTGCAATTGGGCACGAATGTGAAGCAAAAATTGAAAAAGAGGAAGCAAAATTTGTCATTATTTTGCAAATCAGATGGCTACATACCTGGAAAATCTAAGAGAACCAGACTGAAAAACTATTAGAATTCCAGGCAGAGCAACATAGTTGTTAGGTCGAAGCCGAGAGGAAGACACGCAAGCCTGGGACGTGGAAAATGCCGTTTATTTTGAGCACCTGGGTGCAAGTGGGTGGAGGCTGAAAAAGGCATCCACCCAGAGGAGGGGAAGGGTGGTGAGTTTTATAGAAAGTTTGGGGAGGCAGAGTTCCGCCAGTTTCTGCCGGCTCCATCCCAGCCTTTGTAATCCAGAGTTATCTTTACAACCTGAGTCTCTGGAGCCTGCAGCCTGCAGGGGTCCTTATCTGACTTATCTACCACATGCATTCCGGGGAAGACCCAACAATAGTGAGACCCCATCTCTACAAAAAATTAAAAAATTAGTGGAGTGTTGTGGTGCACACCTGTAGTCCCAGCTACTCAGGAGGTTGGGGCAGGAGGATCGCTGGAGCCCAGGAGTTCAAGGCTGCAGCGAGCTGTGATCACACCACTGCACTCCAGCCTGGGCGATAGAGCGGGACCTTGTCTCAAAACAAAAACAAAAACAAAACAAAACCCCACAAACTCTATTTAGTGGCTGTGTTGGGTTCCACTGGCTGACCTCAGGTTGACATCAACTGCTGTGATAAACATCTCTGTGTGTGATCTTCATCTGCGTTTCAAATAACCTTGGGATGAATTCTCTCCTCGGAGGCGAATAACTGTATAAAAGTGCATAAAAGTGTAGGATAGATTTGGACCAATCCCTCCCTGCTGGTTTTATACTTCTACTGGCACGGTCTAAGATGGCCCATCTCACCACACTGTTGCCAGCACCAGGCATTATAGTTTCTTAATCTTGATTTCCTTGATCAGTGGAAAATGGTAATCTATTCTGACATTGAATACTGGTGTGTTTTAACGTTTGTTTGTATCTGTATTAGCCGTTTTGGGCAAAGTTTAGTGACTTTCCTACTTGTGTGTGTGCAGAGGACATTTGGGTACCAGCAGGGCTGCGTTACAATTCCTGAGCGTGAGGCTGGAATGATTAGCAGGTCCTGGGTGGAGAGGTGCACCCGGGGTCATGGGGGAGAGGTCAGGGTGTGGGGTCCTGTGTGCACAAGCTCTGCGGGACTGAGCAGCAGGGAGCTTTGCCAGGCCCTTGGGGTGGGCGGAGAGCGGGAGGGAGTGGTCGCAGAGGAGGGGGGACCGGAGGGCAGCTGCAGCAGGGAGGGGCCTGCCGCAGGCCATCTGAGTCTGCCAAAACCCAGGAGAACAAGCTAAGGCAACAATGGGGCTCGCTGGGGAATGACAGGCAAGGTGACAACTGATTAGAAAACCACAGGGCGGCAGGGTGGCTGCAACCCGAAAGCCCGAAGTGCGGGGCCTGGGCTGTTCACGTCCCCCAACTTCCAAACCCTTTCCCAATCACACTTGGCTTTCTCTGCAAGATCGTCCCCCCACCCCAAACCCACAGCCCTGCAGAGAGAACTCCAGACGTGGAGAAAACTTTTTCCAGCTGTGTAGTCTAGGAAGCCTGTATTTGGTGCTAATAAAAATCACTGTCTCCCAGACCTGCTCAATAAACACCAAACGAAGAGTTAGAGAATGTTGCCTCGAAAGCCGCACAGCTCCTCCGCCCCAGCGCCCACACCGCTGCCCCTTGCAGGGAGGTCAGGGTCTGGTGATGGTGCCAGGTGGGGCGACCTCAGCGGCGGGGGGCGGCGGGGAGACTCGAGGAGTCCCTTCCTCTGGTAAACGGGTAGGCAAGACACAGCTGTGGCTGAACAATTCTGCGTGAGTCTCACCTCGTGTCAGTCCGCAACATGGAGAGAAAAGAACTGAAGAAATTTCAAAAGGAGGGCAGCTCGGACCAGGCCTTCTTCAGGAAGGCCACGGGCGTGAGCCAACGCCAGCCTCGCGGGCTGCCCACATGGAAACCCTCTGAGCCAGTCCCAGGAGCAGCCCGAGTCCGGCAGTCCTGAAGGTGCCATCCTGTCTTCATGCCCCACACGCACCAAGACTTTGAAGGTTTCCCAAAATCTGGGGAAGGGCCGCAGGAACTTCACAGCCAACAGGCGGTTGATGTTGGAAAACTGCACCTGATATCACAGCTGTCCTGCCTCCGAACAGGGGCCTCTGCCCACTGCACCCGCCCCCTGGGGGCACCTGCCCCAGTGCCTGGGTCGGGGCAGGGCGAGGGGCCTGCGGGTGTACTGGTTCCAGTAATTGTAGGCGCCTCGGCATCCACCGTGAGTGCAGGCTGCACTTTCTCGTATCAGAAAAGGGCTCAGCCGCCCTTCACACAGGTTCCAGGCTCCACTGCCTCCCAGCTGTCAGTGTAGTTAATCCAGACACCTGTCCTGTGCAACCACCTCCCTGTGACCACCCACCACGGCACAGCTGGATGCAGCCTGCTGACTGTGCTGCTGACCCCACGCCCCCATGGGCCATGCAGCCATGCCACAAGGACCATGGAGCTCGTGCCCTCTTGTGGTGACCCCCAATTAGACCTGCACATGAGACACCAGTTTGGATAACACCCTGGACCCCATAAAGGCATTGGCCCACGGGTCCCTCTCTCTCTCCTGCTCCCTAACTCCCCAGCGTGGGGCCTCCAGGCTGGCCCGTGTACTCCCAAGACCTGTAAATAATAAAATCTTTATCTCCACCTGTGTCTCTCCTAATCACTGGAGGGGTGCTCTCCACCTTAAAGATCCCAAACAAAAACACGGGGTCACAGGACTTTCTGAACAAGAGAGCTTTCCACTGTGGCAAGTGCCTGGACCAAGCCCTTGGTGGCACTGTGGCCAGTGTTGAGAGGGGTTCCCAAACATCCCTTGCAACACACAACAGCATTGTCAACAGGGAGGTCCGGGCAGATCTAAACGGTGCTCACCTAGAGCCTACTTAACTCAAGCACCTTTCATAATTCTGTGCTTGCAACACAACAGGGGCGGTTAAGACACGTGCACGTGGGCCCTCAACCTACCACCCACAGGTGTCTCGCCCACACCCAGCTGACGAGAGCACAGAGGGAGGCCCGGCCTGGCCGTGGTGACACTGGTCCACGTCACACCAAGGCGCAGGGCATTTTATAAGCTCCTCCTGGGGCTGTGGGAGGAGGGGCACATATGGGCATACAGCAGGCAGTGAAGGGCTGCAGGCAGAGAGGGGTCTCCATGAGGGGAGGAGGGAGGATGAGGAGGAGGGAGGAGGGAGAGCTGACCAGGCCTGGGTGAGGCTGGGGGGAGGTGGGAGGAGGGGGAGGGAGGAGAGGGAGGGAGGAGGGGAGCTGACCAGGGGGAGAGGAAGGCTGGGAGAGAGGAAGTCTGGCAGCTGACTTGACACCCCTGAAGGACAGCAGCTGTCCCCAAGGCACACTGCTGCTGGGGTGAGAACAGGGAGTCAGGGACGGAAGGGGGTCTGGGGAGAGAAGCCCCTGGCCTGGCAGAGCTGGAGAACTCAGCCCGGGAACTCGGGGCCCCACATCAGTGCTTCGCACCTGCCCTGCAGGCCCTCCCTGCACACCACCCTCTGAAGGCCACGCTGGCCCTGCTCTGGTGTCCAGGTGAGGTGGGGCGGCGGGTGACAGCGGCACTTGCTGAGCGGGCGAGGCCCAGGACAGGAAGGGGAGGCAGAGCGGGCGGGGACAGACCTGGACCCAGGCGCCTGGTCCCCTCTGGGTCAGTGCTGGGCAGCAGGTCAGGAGGGACCTGTGCTGGGAGGAGCCGTTTGCCCACCTGCGGAGACCGAGGCTGGCCAGACCCAGGACGAGGGCCACTTGGGGCGGTTTGCTGGCCACGGCATCAGAGATCAGAAGCCGCCGGCCACTGGCTGCCAGATATGTGGCAACCGGAGTGGACATGAAAGTGCTTCTTTGTTCCTGCCCTGGGTGACTGCAGCCGTGGACAGTGGCCAGAGCAGGGTCAGGTGGTCACAGTGTCCTCAGTGTCCCCTGTGAGGGCCCCTCTAGTCAAAAGGATGGGGCGATAGCATAGTCTGGGCATCCTAGGTGTCCCTCCTCCCCGACCAGGAGGACCCCGTGGGCACCCAGTCTGGATGTCCTCTGTGTCCCTCATGCCCCACTCATGAGGAGGGGCAGACTCACTGTCAGGATGTCCCGGTGTCGCCTGGGGTGTCTCCCTGCCCCCTGGTCTGTGAGGACCTGGCCCCTGCCTGACCCTGGGGGGTGGTGCCCCAGGCAGTAGGGCCCCTGTCCGAGGTGGGGGTGGTGTTTGTAGCAGGGCTGGCCCTGGTGGGGTGTGTGTGAAGCCGGGGCTGGCCCTGGTGGGGGGGTGCGCAGCCGGGGCTGGCCCTGGTGGGGGGGTGTGTCCCGGGGCTGGCCCTGGTGGGGGGGTGTGTAGCCGGGGCTGGCCCTGTGGGTTGGGACAGGTCTGCTCTGGGAGGCGGGCCCTCCCACCTCCTCAGGGAGGAGTGAACCCGCCCTCCAATCGCTTGGCCTGAGTGTGTTTTAGGAAGTGCTCGTGTCTCCGCAGAGAGCGGCTGAGCTGCTGGGAACTCAGAGCGTCCAGCGGGCAGTAGGTGAGTGTCCACCTCCTCGTGGCTCAGAGTCGCCCGGGGACAAGGGGCGGCGTCAGTCCTCATGAGGGGAGGGGGTCGGACGCGCTTCTGTCGCTCCTGTGGTCCCTGTTGCTCCTGTGGTCCCTGTCGCTCCTGTGGTTCCTGTGGCTCCTGTGGTTCCTGTGGCTCCTGTGGTCCCTGTCGCTCCTGTGGTTCCTGTCACTCAGACCCTGGGTCCCCCTCCTCTCTGGGACCCTGGGTGGGGCAGGGGTCACAGGGGGGCTCCAGGGGCCTGGGTGCCCTGGGGGTCTGTGCCACCATAGAGGCAGCTCCAGGTGGCCCGTGATCCCGCGGGGCTGTGACATTCCTGGGGTGGTGTCACCGTGGCGCTGGGAATTCTGTGCCAGGGTCTGACGTGCAGAGCCAGCACGGGAGCTGCCGGGGCAGCTCCAGGAGGTTGTGAAATGGCCTGGGCAGAGCGTCACCTCAGGGCCCGTCCCGGGAAGGCCTTGTTGACCGATGTCCTCACACTACCGGGAGGGCGGGATGGGTGAGCGTTTGGGGGCCAGGGAATGTTGGAATGTGGGGAGGAGGGGAATGTTGGGCATCCATTGTCTCGTCCATCCGCTTATTCACCCAACAACTATTCTCGGAGTGTGGACCGGGCAGGCCCAGCAGGCCTCTGGATGGGGCAGAAGGAGCCTTCCTGTGGAGTCCCAGGTGGGAGCACAGGTATCTCCCCTGGCCTGGTGGGTCAGCCACACTGTGACCTGCCACACACGTGCATCTGTCTTGCCTTAGTTGTGAGGCTGGGGGAAGAGAGAACATCACTGAGGAGGGGTCAGGGCTCTGCGGGGCTCTCCCGGCCCACTCAGTGGTGCCGTCCAGAGGGCACAACAGAGCTGCCCTGGGAGTGAGGGATGAACCTTTGAAGGCTCCTGTCTATACTGCACAGGTGTTATGTAAGGTGGGGTAGGAGGATATGGGGACAGGGGTACACTCCTCACTGGTTATGTTTTACACTTTTTTTAAAATTTCAGAATCTTATGGGGGTACAAACACTTTGTTTACATCTTTGCAATTGTGAATAGTGCTGCTATAAACATTCGAGTGCAGGTGTCTTTATTATAGAATGTCTTTTTTTCCTTTGGGTAAATACCCAGTAGTGGGATTGCTGGATCAAATGGTAGCTCTACTTTTAGTTCTTTGAGGTATCTCCATACTGTTTTCTATAGAGGTTGTACTAGTTTGCAGTCCCACCAGCAGTGTATGAGTGTTCCTGTCTCTCCACATCCACACCAACATTTGTTGTGTTTTTTTTTTCCCCAAAGCCACAGCCCCTGTGTAACCAGCAAAAGTTTTAACCCAAAAAAACCTCTTTTCCTTCCTCAGGTTGCAGGACGTTCGCCTGCAATGGGCAGGCAGGTGAGCACTGGCAGCAGCTTCCCGAGCCCGCACTGCAGAAACGAGAACTCGGACTGGATGTCGGCACTGTGCCCTCACCTCTGGGATGTGCCGCTGCACCACCTGTCCATCCCAGGTGAGGGCGGGCGGCAGGGGGTGGGGCTGTTGCCTGCGCGTTCCCAAGGCGGGTGCCGCTATAGGGTCAGTCTTGGGCGTGGGGAAACCCACAAGCACACATGTGGGCAAACATGTATGCACACAAGGCACACATGCACACGCACACACAAGCGCACAGTGTGCACGCATACACACACACCTGTCCGTCTGTCTCCCTCATCCTGATACAGCCGCAGGAGGCACACAGTGCACCCCAGGAGGGTGCCGCTTTGGGGTGCCTTGTCAGCTGAGGAATTCGGGGGCTACGCTCCTGTCAGCCAGTCTGTTCCTACTTCTAGGACATGGTGGTGATGGATTTCAGGCCCCGCCGCCCCTCCACCATTCTCCACCCAGCATGTGCTGAGAGTCTCCTGGGCTCAGCACTCCAGTGTTGGGGAGGAGAAGCCTAAATGCCCCAGGGACTTTCCAACAAAATGAAGAACGCTCGAGTACACGTGATTGCAACCCAGGCTGCAAAGGACAGCACTGGACTGATACCTTGGCAGCGGTGGGACACGCGGTGACGGCCACAGCTGGGGCAGGACGTGCCTCGGTGTCCCGTCTGTGCCCGGGACGTGGAGGGGCCCTAGTCCACCAGGCACCGTGGCGTGGGCAGGCCTCAGTGCCCCAGCCGCCAACATCAGCCACTAAGAACCTTGGCTGCACCACCTGAAGGTGAAGATGCGTTTGTTGTTCTGTGGTTTGCCCTCCTGCAGCCGCGTGGAGCTGAGCGCCTCCCCTCATCTTAACGGAATCCCACCATACGGACCTCCTGTGCCTGGCTTCTCCCACTGAGCACGATGTCGTCAAGGTTCATCCACATCGTAGCCTGTGTCAGAGCCTCATTTCTCTTTAGGGCTCAGTAACGTTCCCTTGCGGAGATGGGCCCCATGTTTTTATCCCTTCGTGTGTGGATGGACACCGGGCTGTTTCCACCTCTTGGTTGCTGTGAACACGGGTGCACATGTAGTTCAAGTTTCTGTTTTCATTTCGTACCTGCATACTCAGCATCTTTTAAACAGATGCTGCAACAGGACACGAACAGAAACGTGGCTCTGCCCCTAGCCCTGCTGGAGAACCCGTCCCTGCCGACAGACCCAGGGGCCTTTCTAGGACACTCTGAACAGGGACGTGGACCTCGTCCTCTGACGAAGGGAGCTGCTGTCTTCTGGGCCGGCAGCTGCTGTCCACGTGCCTTGGAGTTGTTCCTCGTCTATTCTCTCCCGCCGCCTTGTTTACGTGGCTGAACGTGGTTCCAGGGTGTGGACGCGTGTGACTCCATTAGCCGGCCCTCTGCGGATGAGCGTGTAGGCGTTTCCAGTCTTTTGCTTTTACAAAAAGGACGTGCTGGTATGAATGCCACTGTGTGTCTCCATTTGTGCGCAGTGACGGTCTCTGGAACTGCTCACTCGGAAGAGTGTGGAGTTTTCGCTCGGGTGGGTTGTTGCCAAATTTCCCCCAGGGAGTCCATGCCGGCTTCCGCCCTGTCTCTGCATCTTCTGCAACGCGATGCATGGCCCAACCTCTTACCTTCGCCAACACGGCGCTTCACACTGGTGCTGTGTGAATTTCTACTCCAGTGTTCACTTTTTCTGTCCCAGGTTTTCCTAAGAAATCATTTAAAAGCAGCACAATGCACAGACTTTTGGTGCATGGTTCATTCAGTGTGGACCAATATCAGCCAAGACCACCACCCAGGCAAGACATGGGATGTTCCTTCCCCAGAACGAACCTTGTGCCCCTTGCCGGCAAGTTCTCCCAGCAAAGCAGCCTTGTCCTGATCTCTTACACCCCAAGTGGTTTTGTCTCTTCTAGAACTTTCTACCAAGGAATCCTGACAGCATGTACTGGCTGCATGTGCTCAGCGGTGCTGTTGAGATCCACTGTGTTGTCATGTGGGTCAGTGATTCTCTTCTGGAATTTCATGACTTTTTAAAAGACGCTAAAATCTTTGGTTCACATGCATTTGTATTGGTGGGGCAGGACTCGATCTATAGTTTTCCAGGGCTGCCCACTTGTTCTGGCAGCTGGACTCCTGCCAGTGGCACAAGTTCAAGCACTAGAGTGACACAGTCATGTGGTGCCATTTGGACCTCAGAGAAGAAAGAACCCCCCGGGAGCCAGGCCTGGCCTGAGGAGGGACTCAGAGGAGTGAGGGCACTTGAATGCCATGGGCAGAACAGCGTCCTCCAAATCTGTGCCCACCTAGAAGCTGTGAAAGGGACCTTATTTGGAAATAGGGTCTTTGCAGATGTAATTAGTGAAGATGAGGTCATACTGGATTAGGGAGGGCCCTAAATCCAATGACAGGTGTCCTCCTGAGAGACAGCAGAGGAGACACAGACACAGAGGAGAAGCCACGTGGAGACAGAGGCAGAGACTGGAGTGACGCGGCCACAAGCCAAGGGACACCTGGAGCCCCCAGCAGCTGGGAGAGGCAGGAAGGAGCCTCCCCTGGAGCCTCTGGAGGGAACGCGGCCCTGAGACCCCTTCATTTCAGACTCCTGGGCTCCAGGACTGGGAGAGGATGAGCTTCTTTGGGTTTAAGCCCCCAGACTGTGGTCCTCCCTAACACGGAAGGCCGAGTCCCTGTGTGTGGGGATCACCTGCTCTGAGACCCACATACACACATATACCGTTTATCTCTTTAATGCCTCTGCCCTTCAGAAATCCTGACTATGGAAAAGCGTTTGCAGTGGTAAGAGTTAATTTTAGATAAAACCCTGGAGCTGTAACCCTCTCCATGTCGAGAGAAGAGGTTCCCAGTTTCCTCCCTGACATTCCCCTGCTGCGGTGGGGACGTTTCCCCCTGCAGAGGACAGTTGGGGGGCGGGGGGGGTGTCCCTCCCTGTCAGGTCACCTGCCCCCAAGGCCATCGTGGGGGGCACAGGGCTCCACCTGTGCTGGCTTGTGGGTCTGTGAGCAAGTCCATGGGCAGCATGAGAGCGTTAAGGGCCGGCTTGCTCCACTACTCTGTTTAGAAATTGCTATGGGGCCATGTAGTAGTTAATAATTTTAAATGTACTATTTATAACAATATTTATTGTTGGAAAATGAAATGAGAAATCCTTCAATGACAATAGCCATAAAGTATAAAGTGCCTAGGAATAAGTTGAACAATGTGCCCAATGTAGATGAGGAAAAACGGCACCTTTGGTGAGGCATCTGGAAGAATAAACGGCATCGAGTGATCGCCACCTGCAAGGTGTGTTCCATCAGCCCATCACCGTCCCTCCGAGAGTCTTCTCCAGCTTGACAAAATAACCCTCAAATTTATCTGGATTAAAAAATATTAAGAATATCCTGAAAACTTCTGGAAAAAGGAGTAAGAAGAGAAATTTGCACTGCAAGGTACAAACATATATTAATAAAGCTACAATAATAATTAAAACACTGTCATAATGATCCCATAGATCAATGGATTATAATATTAAATGCAAGAATAGATACAATTCTAAGAATTCGACACACTAAGAAGGAGGCATCTCAAATCGGAGGATGAATGTCCCCCAGTAGTGCTGAGATGTTGCCTAATAATTTGGGGAAAAACCAAGTGAGACACTCATCTCATATTTTATACCAAAATGTATTGCAGATTTTAAAAGACTTAAATGAAAAACTAAAACCATATAGTTCTGTAAGAATATATAGGTAAATCTGGGGTTCCTAAGGATCACACCACATACAAAAGCCACAGAGGAAAAGACTGATAGATTTGACTTAATAAATAAAAATTTAAATCTTCCCTCACGGAGAAACTGCATAAACAAAAGTTAAAGACAAACTGCTCTAAAGCAGAAGCCGTGGGCCATCCCGTGGGAGGCTGAATAATGTCACAAAGACACCCCGTCACCAGCCCACGTGGCCCTGCCCAGCCTCCCAGGCAATTCCCACCACGTCCATCTGCCCCAGAAACCCAGCCCGCGAGACCCTGAGAAACGCATCGCCACACGTACGACACGGCGAGGGCCCTGTGGTGGCACAGGACGAGTTCTCACGAATCCACTGCAAGAACGTGGACTCCGGTAGAAACTGGCCCCAAAGGAAGAAACACAAATGATTCCTAAGTGTATGAAGAATGTCCAGCGCCACGAGTGAGAGAGAAGTCAGAGGAAAACACAATGGTGTTCATTTTTCATTGAGCACATTAGTGAAAGTCAAGGTGCTTTTTGATACTAAGGGTGGATTGATGGCGGGGCACAGGGGCGCCCAGTCCCAGCTGGTGGGACTTGTCGGGACCTGGCCGAGGGCGTGGGCCATGGGCCATGGGCTGGGGGTGTGCGCTCCCCAATGTGGCTCAGAGATTGCAGCTCCAGGGTTTAGTTTGAAAGCCGTGATGGGTGGGTGTGCATCCACGATGGGAAACTAGAGGCCCCGGGTCCACGAGAGTTGTCAGTCACATGCATTTCTAGACACACGTCAAGGGAGGAGACACAGTCATCACAACCATTTATGGCCCCATGTTTACTGGTTTAGAAATGCTGATAATACTAAGGTGAAAAAGCAAATAAAAATCAGCATAGTTTGATCCTGTTATTAGTTTAAAATATACATAAACCAGATATTTTATGTATAAATACACACACACACACACACATATACAGTCATGCACCAAATAATGATGTTTTTGGTCAACAACAGATTGCATATACAACAATGGTCCCATAAGATTATATCATATTCTTATACTTTTTCTGTGTTTAAATACACAAATACTTACCATTGTGTTACAGTTGACTACAGTATTCAGCACAGTAACATGCACAGGTGTACAGCCCAGGAGCAACAGGTTATACCACATAGCCCAGGAGTGTAGCAGCTGTGCCATCTAGGTTTGTGTAAGTGCACTCCAGGATGTCACACGATGACAACATCCCCTAATGACGCATTTCTCAGAACATATCCCTGTCATTAGGGAACACATGACTATAAATGGATTCTTCCCGTATACAAGCGGGTCTGTATATAATATATATAAAACAGATATACATAAATATATGTATTACAATGTCAATAGAGAATTTTAATTTTTTACTTATCGATATGTTCTCATTTTTCTGCAATTAACATGAATTCCTGGGTGTTTGAATGTCCTGGGGCTTCCATGACAAAGTACCACACATTGGGAGCTTAAACAATGAAATTCATCCCCTCCCAGCTCTGGAGCCCAGGAGCCCGAGACAAAGAGGTCTCAGAGCTGTGCTCCCTCCAGAGGCTCCAGGGGAGGCTCCTTCCTGCCTCTCCCAGCTCCTGGGGGCTCCAGGCGTCCCTTGGCTTGTGGCCCCGTCACTCCAGTGTCTGCCTCTGTCTCCACGTGGCTTCCCCTCTGTGTCTGCGTCTCCTGTGCTGTCTCTTACGAGATTGTGCGCTGGGTTTAGGGCTCTCCCTGATGGGGAAAGACAGTATTCCAACTTAATTACATCTGCACAGACCCTGTTTTCCACACAGGTCCCATCCCCAGTTTCCAGTTGACATGGGTTTTGGGGGACACTGCTCACCCCTTGGGCTGTGTGTGTGCTCTGCGTGTGTAACTGTGCAATACACAGCACAGAGCCTGAGGAGGGACTGACCGGGAAACGCCCCTCTCGCTGTGCTTCCAGGCAGCCACGACACGATGACCTACTGCTTGAACAAGAAGTCCCCCGTCTCCCCGGCCCAGCCCAGGCTGCTGCGGCTGCTCAGCAAGGCTGTCCCCTGTGTCACCCTCCCCGTGGTGCTCAAGTGGTCCATCACCCAGGTAGGGTCTGCGTGGTGGCCAGCGGGCACGGGAGGTGGGCAGTGGGCTCCCCCTCCCAGTGCAGCGTGAGACCAGAGTGCGACTCGCAACACGGGCACCTGCTAAGAAGTGCCGACAGAGCACCTCACCCGCTCACGCGGCCCAGTGGACACAACCCGTTCTGCTCATGGGCTCAAGATCAATGATTTCTAATTTCTCAAATCTTTCTGATTGGAGGTGGCTTTGCCTTTGCAGTCAGGTGACTGTGGTTTCCCAGGAAACGGGCAGATGGGGCATTTTCCTCGTTGATAACCACATTTCTACGATGCCCCAGGCCCTCCCTCCAGGAAACATCCCAGGTTGTGAGGCTGTCAAGAGGCTTGTTTGACCTTTAAATTTGTACACCTCAAAGGTCAGAGGAAGGACCTACACTTGTGCCTTTTCTGAAGCAAATGCCCTAAGAGCAGGGAGGGGAGCAGTGTCCTCCCTGGTTTTGCCGGGATCTGTGCTCTTTCTTCTGTATCCCCTCCCACCCTGCACCCCAGCCCTCCTGCCCCGTGCAGACAGGGCTTTAAGAACTGGGATTGGCTGTTCCTGGTGGGGTGTGGAGAGGAAGGGGCCTCCCCGGGTAGCTGCAGGCCCAGCAGGCTGTGGCCCCGCCCCACACACAGGGTTAGAGTGGGCAGGGGCTGAGGGAGGTCAGGCCAGGCGCTGGCAAGAAGCAGTACCCACCCTCAGGAGGGGCGGGACCCCAGGACTTCCTCCTCTGCCCTGCCAGGAGGGTGCCAGTTCTCCCAGGCTCTCTGTGCGGGGATTTGCCCTGTGACTCCTGGCACGGCCTTAAGGATCTGTCCTCCTAAGACAGTAACGGGCGGGGAGTGGAGCTTGGGGTGGGAGCGCCTCCAGCACTGCGAGTGCAGGGGGGCCTGAGATGCCAGGTTCACATTGCAGGGGGCCCAGCAGGTAGGTGCAAGACTCAGGACATGCCTAAGGCAACACACAAAGGTTTGGTAGAACTAAGCCACGTTTGTGAGGAAATCACACAGGTTGAAAGTCACGCAGACCTAAGTGTTTTTAGAGAATATCTGCGCTATGGGAGAATGGGAGCGTGTAATCTGAGAGACTGGACTAGGGAAAAGGGAGGACTGTCTATTCCTGTACTCAGAAACCTGGGAATGGTGGCTACAGTCCCTGCTTAGAAACCTGACCGGTGGCTACTTACAGTACACCCAAACCAGCATTCACCTCGCTAGAGTTAAGATAATTTCCATACACCTTACATCTATTGAAATAACTTTTAAATGAGCACCTTTAAACGAGACAATTGTCATTTACCTGCCATCCACAGTTTAAGCAGAAATTGTCATCTCCGCAATAGCCCAAGCCTTGTGCAGAACCTTGCAGGAGGGAACCGCGGCCACGTGCAGGCGTGGCAGCCGTACCCCCGAGCCCAGCAGGTGCTTCTCCTGTCAGATCCAGAGGCACCAGAGGTGTTCCCTCTCAGACAGTCCGAGGGTGGGCCGGCTGGGGCCTAGTTCCACAGCAAGCAGTGGGTGTGAGCTCCCCCAGTCCACATCCTGGGCTTGGCGAGGCTAGAGAGCTCAGAGCTTCCCCGTCAGGCGTAGGAGGCAGGCTTCCCCCGCCCTCAAGGGTCTGCGCTCCCGGCCCGCCTGAGGTTCGCCCCTGGCGGTTCGCAGCGGCCTGGAGGCCTGCTGGCACGGCTCGCTGGAGCTCAACTTCCTTCGTTAGCGGGCTTCTTTGCGGGTTTTCCTTCCTTTTCTCTTTTAAATTTATTTTCCATTTTATTTATTTTATTTTTTTGGTGCTGTGACTCCGATATGAACTGATTTTTTTCATTTTTATATAAATTTTTGCTTTTTCTTTTCTTATTCTGAGTGGAGAGGATAGTACCATTTTCTTTTCCTTTGCTTTATTTTTACATTAAGTTTTGCTCTTTCCACGATTTTGTGCAGAGAGCGTAGCACCATTTTCTTTTCCTTTTCCTATCTTTATATTCCTTTTTGCGTTTCTTTGTGCCGTTTTGTGGGGAGGGGCCGGGGCCGTTTTCCATGTCCCATCGTCATGTCCATTTTTGCTTTTTCCATGATTGTTCTGTGTGCAGAGCACAGCGCCATGCTCTTTCCGACTTTTCAGTGTTAATACTGATTTTCGCTTTTTCTGTTAATATTTTGTGTACAGGGCATGGTACTATTTTCTTTTACTTTTCACGCTGATATTCCTTTTTGCTTGTCCTCGTGCTGTTCTGTGAGGAGCGGGCGGGGCCGTTTCCTTTCCTTTTCCTGTCTGCGTCTCTCTCCTTGCCTTTGCTGGTGCGGTTTCCTGTCCCTGCTGCTGCGGTGACCCTGGCACCTGCGGGTCTGAGGGGCGCGTCCTGGATGCTGTCCTGGGCTGCGGGGACCGGGGGGTTCCGCCCCGACTGCAGCCCCTTCTTGGCAGCTGCCCGGGAGAGGTGACCGGGGCTCTGCGGGACGTCCCAGTGTCGGGCTGAGGGGCGTTTCCTGCAGGGGCAGGCAAAGGAGCTGCCTCCAGGGCAGAGTCTTGCAGGCTGTCTTCACGTGAGGTGGGGCCCCTGGAGAGCAGGTTTCCAAATGCACTGCCCCGCGGCTGCAGGGCTCCCCCATGCACATACGAAGAGCTGTTGTGGCAACATCCATGTCACATGTGACATCGCGGGGTGCAGGTGGGCAAGCCTCCACCCTTTCTGAGTCCCAAGACCCAGCGATTAGCCCCAGAGAGAGCAGCCTGCTGGCCCCAGGTGAGACAACGGCAGCCTTTGTCCACAGGTGCTGGACGTCACTGAGCAGCTGGACACTGGGGTGCGGTACCTGGACCTGCGCATCGCACACATGCAGGAGGGCTCAGAGAAGAACCTGCACTTTGTCCACATGATGTACACGACCGCACTGGTGGAGGTACGGCAGGGCTGCGGCTGGACGCAAGAGAAAGAGGGGAGATGCCGACCTTTAATGGGGACAGAGCGGCCACCGCAGATCTGGGCAGGGGATGGTCACCTTCAATGGGGACAGCAGCCACTGCAGATCCAGGAAGGAGGTGCTGACCCCTAGCAATCAGTTATGTAGGGTTCTTGACCAATGTGCATTTCTGAGCTTGCCCTGGTGCCTCCTGGACCTTGCAGAGGTCTCCTCAGCTTGCACCTGGGGACCTTAGCTTGCACCTGTCCCCAGGCTTCCCCGAGACCCCCTGGACTTTTGTAAAGGTGAGTCGATTATCTCCCTGGCTCCAGTTTAGGTTTTTTCAACTCATTCTCTTCCTGGCTGCCAGAGGGGTTTCTAAAATCTGAGCATGACAAGTCACCGTCCTGCTTAAAGCCTGCCAGCAGCTCTGTGCGCCCCCACTTGAAAGCCCTCCAGGACCCCAGGAGTCTGGAGGCACCGCTGGGGCTCACTCTGTACCCGCTGTTCCCTGCTGGCTCCCTGAGCTTCCCGATTTCACATCTTGGCATAGGCGGTGGCTTCTGCTAGGTGTGCATGTGCACAGACATGCACACACATGCACGCACAGACATGCCTGCACACACACACACACACACACATATGTGTACACCAGCATGCACATGTACATGCACACAGACATGTCACAGGCACACAGAAACATGCACACAGACACACACATGCATACACCTAAACACATACATGCAGGCATGCACATGCACACATGTACACATGAGCACACTTCCCCACCTAGAAAGCTCCGCTCTGCCTTTCTCCCCTGCCTTCTCCCCCCGCCTTGCCCCTGGAGCCATGAGGGCTGTCTGGCTGTGGTTCTGCTAGACTGTTCCATGGGGCGGCTGCTGCATCCTATTTGTACACAACCCGACGCCTCTGTCGAGTGAGTTTTGCCCTTGGAAGCCCCTTTGCCGTGAGGAGCTTCCTTGGCTTCCTTGAGCCCTTGAGGGAGCATCCAAATGACCCAGTGCCCCATGTTCCCCTCCCAGGACACCCTCACAGAAATCTCGGAGTGGCTGGAGAAGCACCCCCGGGAGGCGGTCATCCTGGCCTGCAGGAACTTCGAGGGGATGACGGAGGACCTGCATGAGTACCTGGTCACCTGCATCAAGAACATCTTTGGGGACATGCTGTGCCCCCGAGGGGTGAGAGGAAGGGGTCTGGCGTGTCCCCCTACGTCTCTCCTGGGGGTTGTCAGCCACAGCCTCAGTTTGCTCACCCGGTGCCCCCCACGTGTGATCACTGAGGTATCTCGGGTGAGAGCACTGAGGTGTCCCAGGTGAGATCTCTGAGGTGTCCCAGGTGAGATCTCTGAGGTGTCCCAGGTGACATAGCTGAGGTGTCCCGGGTGAGACTGCTGAGGTGTCCCAGGTGACATAGCCGAGGTGTCCCGGGTGACATACTGCCCAGGTGACATAGCCGAGGTATCCTGGGTGAGACTGCTGAGGTGCTGGGTGGAGAAGCCATCATTTAACAAGTCTTGCTTCTGCCGTGAGGGGAACCCTAGGCTCTTTGGGGGGGGGCCTGCAAGTTAGACTGACAAAAGAGAGATTAACAAGAAAAAAACAAACAAGTTTATTAACATATGCATTAATCTTCTTTGCTGCACTAATTGCTAATTGAGGGGTGTTTGGTCAAATCGGGTCGGTGTGTGCTGGGGGCTACTTTTAAAGAGCAGGCCCTGTGGCCTCCTAAGGACCTGGGAGCCACAGTGCTGGGGCAGGTGACACCCCATGCCCCGGTTTCTCTCACCTGCACCCCTTAACCCCGCCCCTTCCAGGAGGTGCCGACGCTGCGTCAGCTCTGGTCCCGGGGCCAGCAGGTCCTGGTCTCCTATGAGGACGAGAGCTCCGTGGGCCGGCACGGGGAGCTGTGGCCGGGAATCCCCTACTGGTGGGGGAACAAGGTGAAGACAGGGGCGCTGATCAGCTACTTGGAGTCCATGAAGAGCTGCGGCCGCCCAGGTACCGAGGGTCGACTCCCAACAGAGTCCGTGCTTCTGCTGTCCGGGGCATGGATTTGCCTTCACTTTTAAGTGAAAGAAATTTAAAAGTAATAGATGTTTGTGTGTGTGTGTGTGTGTGTGTGTGTGCGTGCACGTGTGTGCACATGTAATGTGCGTGCGTATGTGCGTGTCGACCCAAATGAACCACTGAGGCAAAAATCTCAATCAATGGAGGTTTATTAAGCCAAGATTTTGGGAAAAACACAAACTGCAGACAAGCTGTGGCTGTTTTTCCCAGTTCTGTTACCTGTAAGGTAAACTTGTAATTCACAGCAGCCCTGCGGGGTGGGGACTGTCCTTACTGCCACTTACAGAAGAGGGTGGAGCCGCTGCCATGCTCGCTCACCCCCTCCCCCTTTCTCTCTCCCTCTCTCCGTCTCTCCCTCTGTACCTGCACCTGTCTCTGTCTCCGAGTCTCCCTCTGTCTCTAACACATTCAATGTCGTGAGTTAGTTTCAAGCTTCCTTGCCGGCAGCCACGTGGACTCCACCTCACACGGGTAACGTGGTTTATTGACTAAGCCCATGGCTGGCGACACTCACTGTGTCTCGAGCCCACCCCGGCCCCAGCCACTCGCGGTCCCTTGGGCCCTGTCCCGGCCTTGCCACCGGCCGTGAGAAGGACCAGCCGGGACTCGTGCGGTTGTGGGTGTTCCTTGTTCCGTTTGCCAGTTTTTCTGTTGGGTTTTCCTTCTTACCGGCGTGTTAGACTTCTTTACGGAGATCAGCCCTTTTTCTGGATCCGTGTTACAAATGTCTCCTGCAGTTATTGTTTTGCGGGTTCGTGGTGTTTTTGCTTTATTGTATCTGTTGGTTCAAGGAGGGGGACTTTTATTGATCCTGGAGTCCATGGTCCCAACTGTCTCCTACCCACCATGGCGTGCTGGGGATGCTCCGGGTCTCCAGGGACCTGTGGTCCCATAACCCTTACTCTGAACCGGCAGTGTCCACTGTGCAGTGTGCGCTGTTGCTGGCACCACATTCAGTGAATGACTCTGGCCGTTTCCTCTGAGCCAGTGTGATCTGTATTTACACAAGCACAGCCTGACCCATCATGCAGACCCCACGCAAAGGGGAGGCGTGTCGTGGGCATTACCCCGACTGCCCGAGAGGTTCATGGGGTGGGGACGCAGGGCCCCAACCTGTCCAGGGAGCACATCTTTGGGGACACTATTCTGTCTACCGCATGGGGATTAGGATGTGGACACCTTTGGGGACATTATTCTGTCTACCACATGGGATTAGGATGAGGACGCCTTTGGGGACATTAGCCCAGCATCCTCTGTAACAGACTTTCAATAATCTGATGCGTCTCTTGAGCTTGTGCTGTCCCACTCTGCTTCCTGCAGGGAGATCTGAAACCCGAAGCACAGTAAGGGTGGAGGGTTAGGGTTAGGGGCTGGGGCAGCATGTGGCAGGACACACAAAGCCCACGTGGCACATAACCTCCCTGCTGCCTCCCTGTTCCAGGCGGGCTGTTCGTGGCGGGCATCAACCTCACAGAGAACCTGGAGTACATTCTGGCGCATCTGTGTCAGTCCCTGAAGGACATGACCCTGCCCAACCTGCCGTGCCTGCGCGCGTGGGTGCGGGAACAGTGCCCGGGGCCTGGCCCGCGCTGCACCAACATCATCGCAGGCGACTTCATTGGGGCAGACGGCTTTGTCAGTGACGTCATAGGACTCAACCAGAAGCTGCTGTGGTGCTGAGCTGCTCCCTCTGGAATCCAGTGTGCGGGTGGCTCTGGGTTCATCCTCAGTCCTATAACTGTTCTGCCATCATTTGGGCTGAATACAGGCGATCGCAGGGCCTGTAATATCAACTATACTTTCTCATTTCTGTATCCTTGATGCTGTGGCATTTGGGGGCCTTACAGACCCAGGGACAGACTGTCTGCCCCAGGTGCTCATCCCCACAGACCCAGGGGACCCCTAGCTGTCCCCCTGGGGCAGCGAATTCCTAAAACAACTCACTTGGGTGTGCGCCTCCCTCACACCAGGCTGCCACCCCTGCATGTGGCTCTCACGCACAAGCCAGTATTTCCCCAGGGCCGGGCACCCGGCCACCAGAGGCCACCCTGTAGGCCAGAGCCCGGCAGAAGTACTCTCACAGCCAGCCCTCCGCGGTCACCCAGCCCTCCCTGTGGGACCCTGGGGTTCCTGCCTGCTGGCTGCACCTGGGGCTCCCCCGCACCCTGCGTGGCGTGGCGGCCCCTTCTCTTGGGAACCGTAAGTGACGCTTTCCTCCTGCAGTGGCCTCCGTGTCGGCCCCCAGTCAGGCCCGTGAACTAAAATCCCGTGGGTGCAAGTGAGACACCGCAACGCTGTTGTCCCCGTGGGAGACACACTTGCTGTTTCCGGCACAGGCTTTTCTCCACGTTCTGATGCTGAGACGGCTTCACACACTCAGAGGCTTCACACCCACTCGTGCAGGTGCCCTCAGAGCCGGTGGTTCAAGTTCTCGGCCAAACCATGGATCCCGGACATGCTTTCCCTTCACCTCCCTCTTAGGAGGGCACCGGGAGTTCTCGTGGATCTCGTGCTGCGGAACAGCAGGTGTCAGGTGTTCTCAGGACAGCCTTGAAAATGATTATTTAATCCATGTTGGAATATGTGCCGCTTAGGAGCAAATCAGTCATTTTCCAAAACAAAATCTGCTTAATACTTTTGGTACCTGGTTGTGGTGGTTAAATGAAGGTGTCTGAAATCCAGGAAGACAAAGGCATGGGCCGTGGCCCGTCAGCTACCTCAGACCCGTGACTCTGGGGGATCCGGCGTCCAAAGGAGCGCTCGGGGCCCAGGAAGAACAAGCCGGAGACGAAGGAACGTGTTTAAGAGTAAGTCGGACGTAATGGTCGTCATTTCCCCATAAACCCACATCATGACTCCCCGGGGCCTGTGCCGGGAGCTCTTCACATGAATCCTTCACTTCTAGAGAATTAAAAGACATAAAAGTCAAATATGTCTATGGACTTTTGTTACCACATAAACCACCAAGATACTTCTGGTAGCTTCCAGGGTAACGTGGGAAGGGTCTTTAGAAAATGCTCATCGACCATTTATTTAAGGTCAGAGACTTTTGAAAAATCAAACTGTGCCTGTTTTCTCTTCAGTTTATTTCTGCTATAAAAATTCAAGGATGGGATGCAGGTTTGGGGTCATTAAGCAAGGACTCTATATTTGATTTTGGAGATGAATTTTCGGGACTTTCACATTCACAAGGATGAGTTTTGTCAGAAAGATCTTCCCGGCAGGGAGCGGCTCCGTGATCACCTCCTGTCCCGTGGTTGCACGGGAAGCCGGCCCCGCGGGAGGGAGCACAGCTGCCCACCTTTCTGCCTCTGCAGCGGCCACACGACTTCGTGGAAACTGTTTGCCGAATGCACCGATGCAGCAGTGCAGCGTCACGGCCTCGCAGACCCACCTGCTGCATTCCGTGACGGCAGCGCGAGGGGCCTCGGGCAGACCCCCTTCCTCGGACACCACTCTCGTCCCACACTGGGGGCTTGGTCTCCTGTGGGCGCGGCTGATGCAACAACTGGGAAGGGAGAAGCCAGCAGCGAAGCAGGAGGCAGGGAGATGGGGCACCGGGGCGGGGCTGCACCTGTTCAAGTCCCACAGAAAGGCTGTGCCCTTGTGATGCCCTGTCCTCAGGGCTCCCCGAGACCCCCACCCTCCTCTCTGGGCTCCCCGAGACCCCCGCCCTCCCCTCTGGGCCCCCCGAGACCCCCGCCCTGTCCTCTGGCCTCTATGAAGCCCCCATCCCAGCTCAGCTCTGCCCTCAGCCTGAGGGTCCTGGGTGACGGCCCCCAGCCCAGATTCTCTCAGTGACAGGGATGTCTGTGCCAACATACACTCGGCCTTGTGGAGCTAGTCCTGTCACTCTGCACACTCAGGACTCCCAGGAGTAGGTGTCTCTACTGGGTTCTGTGACAAGTGACCACAGAGCAGTGGCTAAAACCACACAGGTGTGGACGGTTCCAGAGGCCAGAAGCCCAGTACGGTCTCCCTGGGCAAAACCAAGCTGTGGCAGGGCAGGTCCTCGAGCCTCCAGGAGACGTCAGTGGAAAACCAGCAGATGGTCATTAAAGTGGTAAAAACAGGTTCTACTCAGGAACTGCCACCCCAGGGAAGGAGGCTCAGTACAGACCCTGGCTCCATCCCGAATGCAGTGCAGACAGCTGAGGACTCATAGCCCAGGGGCAGTGAGTCTAACACCAGCGGGGTGGCCGGACGGGGGGCTGCGGATGGAAACTCAGAGGAGTCGTAGAGATCTACATGGGGTTAGGATGTGAACATCTTTGGGGACACTATTCTGTCTACCACATGGGATTAGGACGTGAACATCTTTGGGGACATTATTCTGTCTACCACATGGGATTAGGACGTGGACATCTTTGGGGACATTATTCTACCACGTGGGATTAGGACATGGACATCTCTGGGGACTTTATTCTGTCTACCACATGGGATTAGGATGAGGACATCTTTGGGGACATTATTCTGTCTACCACATGGGATTAGGACATGAACATCTTTGGGGACACTGTTCTGTCTACCACATGGGATTAGGACGTGGACATCTTTGGGGGTATTATTCTGCCAACCACACCTTCCCAAATCGAGTCTCCATGGTTGGCAGAGTTACAGAAGCTGGATTCCAGGGGAGGTCTGGGACGCAGCAGGTGCTGAGGGCAGGCCTTGTGCATGACAGAGCCTTACACCTAAAGGGAGCCTCGTCACCCTGCCTTGGGAAAACGTCCACGTACCCCATTTGCACACTTGGGGAGGGTAGAGATTTTTTTCCATTATCCCTGAATGCTAACATTCTGGGACAACTCAAAAGACACTGGTGACTGTAATGGTGAACACAAGTTTAAGGGAAAAAAATTAAATAAAAAACTTTCCCTAGTACCCAAAGGGAAAGAGAACACTCACAACTCAACTTCTCTTTAGCATTTCCCATAGAAACCTTGCCATTGCTCATGCTCTGCACCTCTGAGATGTACACAAATCTCTCTAACACCTGAGGGACCCTCTGGACAGCTGTGCAGCCCAGAATGTCCCTCCTGGAGCCGAGGCGCCGTCTCTGCAATGGGGGCCCTGTCGCCGCCTCTTGGGGGGTTTCACTCCAAGAGGTAACTTCCTGCTCATCAAAAAGATGCAAGAAGTTTTATTTTTCCTATCGATAAAGACAGCAAACACGCATGTAAGGGGGTGCATCTGCCCGGCTACGTGAAGGTGAGACTCTGTCTTTGTTAGCGGGTCACCTGTGACACACACTGCCATCGGGTTTGACGCCTCCTCATTAGAAGAGCTGTTTTCTCTCTTCTACCATTGTGGAGGGGTTCCCTGGACTACCAGGAAACCTGATTTTTAGTTGTTTCTCTGACATCACCATGAGGAAAGCAAGGTTGGCTGTCTGTGAACCTACGAACACAGCCAGATGGGAAGCCACCGTCTGTGCCCACCAGGGCCATGCTCACAGCAAGCTCCGGAGGGACCACAAACGCTGGCTCACGGGGCCAAGAACAAAGCTTTAACGCCCTGCCATGGAAATGTGCCAGGAGGGCGACCCGTCCACAGCACGCTCTGAGGCCGGCCTGGAACTGTCTGGAGTGGATGTGCCAGCTGCCCACTCCGGGCAGCCATGGCCGTACCCCCCGCCCTGGGCGGCCGCTGCCACGAATGCCCGCAAGCGAGACGGAAGCTGAGCAAGACAGAGGCGGCCGCTCATCTGACGCTGCAGCATCAGCTCCCCGGGCTGCCAGGGAATCTATCCTGGAAAGAGCTTCCGGAACTTGCCATAGGCAGCGTTGCTAATGACGACCTTCACATCGGCCGCCCCGTCCTCGGGGATCACGTCCACCTGCTGTACCGTCGCCTCCCGATGCAGCCAGCTGGGGACAAGGACACCGGCGAGGACCCGAAGGATTCGGTTAGCTTCATGTTAAACATTTGCCCTAAAAAGAGCCTAGCCCATCCCCAACCCACTGCTAGGGGGTTTCGTTTTACTGGTGGGGGTGCAGGATTAGGGTTAGTGAGTGCAGGTGAGGCACCTGGAGTCTGCACGTTGAAGCAGGACACAGATTTGCTGTGGCCCGTTCAGAAATCTCAGCTGGTCCGTGCATCCTAAAGTTCTTGGCACACACGGCTCTCCCCACGCGCCCAAAGGCCCATTTCAGGGCTGGGACAGAGGCCCGGAACACACACCCTCCTGCCCGGGGACGCTGCTCACCTGAGCTGGGCCCCTGCCAGCCGCACGCGGAGGGTGAGGACCTGTCTCCCCGTCGCTCTCAAAACCGCCTCTTCAAGTTCAGCTTTGAGCTGCTGAAGCCCATGCCCCAGGAGGGCAGACACGGCCACGGCGTTGGGTTCCGTGGGGCTGTACCTGTGTGAGACGGGGATGCCACAGACCCCGCTCAGCCTGGGGGACGTCCCGCAGACACAAGGGTCCCCAAGAGTCACCCGCCCACGGCTCCTGGCCTGGGGACCACCCGCCCAGACGAGGGTCCCCGAGTCACCCACCCATAGCGCTTGGCCTGGGGGCTCCCTGTGCCCTGGCTGTGACCCCTATGACCCCTGTGACAGGAGAGGACTGTGGATGGCTGAGCATGGAGGTAACCAGAAAGGCGGGAAGAAGGCCGGGGTGGAACGGGGGCCTGTGGGTGAAGGTTGGGACAGGCTGTGGAAGGGAACCAAGGGCTGTCAGTTCACCCCAACCCCACTGAGCACACTTGGGGGTTGAGAAGGGCCGCAGGCGCCATGGCTGGGAGCGCAGCTCCTTGGATTCCCTGATCCATCTTGTTAGGACCCCTGAGTAAGCAGCATAGAGGACCCAGGAGGCACCTCCCCACAGCCCCCGCACACGCAGGGAAGGAGACGCCCGGCGGGCCCCGGCGGGCCCCACCCACTCACCCGGGCACCAGGTCCACCTTATTGTGAACCTCCACCATGGAGTCCAGCAGCGGGCCGGGCAGGCACAGCCCGCGCAGTGCAGACAGAACGCTGGCTTTCTGGCGCTTGGTCTCGGGGTGGCTGACATCCCTCACGTGGACGATCAGATCCTGCAGGCCAGGCCAGGCCAGCAGTCAGAGCTGCAGGGCCACGGCCCCAGCCCCACGCCTGCGGACAGGCCCAGGGGAAGGGCTTGGACGCTGCCACATACCAAGGTGGGCGTGGGAGTCGCCCCTGCTTGCAGCCCCCTGGGGCCTGGCAGTACAGCGGCTCCTGGAGACCCCGGCCCACCCGGCTCCCCTCGCGCAGGTCCCGCCCGCAGCCCACCCGGCCTCTGCCCATGGGACACAGGAGCCGCTCAGTGCCTGGCCTGGCCTCGCGTGAGTGGGCATCAGCTCTGCACCCCAGGCCCGCAATCAAGGGAGCTGCCCGCTACGGCCGCCCACCCACCCATCTGGACTTCACGAAAAGCTCTGGGCTTGCTTTATCCTTCCTGAAACCTTAAAGAAAAAAGTTTAGATGATTTCATGTTTTAAAGTTTGCTTTTTTCAAAGCTTTACAGGTAGGTGCCTTATGCAACATGTGGAAAACACAGAAGAGAAAAAATCCCTGTGTAATTCTGCACTGGAAAGAGGTCCCACATCCATTCTGGGGTATTCACGTCTGGCTTTGGGGTTTTTTTGTTTGGATGCACTTAAATTTTTTTAAATCATCTTTTTATTCCAGAAGAGTTTCAGACTCTCAGAAAACTTGCCAAGACAGGGGAGAGACGCCCCCGGCCCTCAGACACCTTCCCTGTCGTTCACCTGCAGCGGGACTGTGCACCTGCCACGACAGGCCCACGCAGCTCACTACAGTCACCAAACCCCACACTTCACCCGGATTTTAGCAGCTTTTCCCTAACGTCCTCCTCTGCCCGATGTCCCTCTGGGCCAGCACTGCGTCTCCTCCCAGGTCTGCTCAGGCTCCTCTGCCGAGCCTGCCGAGCTCTGCCTGCATCGTGCCTTTGTCTGAGGGCCCGGCCCCAGGGTCGTGTCTGTGTCTGAGGATCCTGGCCCCCGAGTCGTGTCTGTGTCTGGGGAGCCCGGCCCTGGGTCATGCGTGTGTCTGGGGAGCCCAGCCCCCGGGTCATGTGTGCTGTGAGCAGCTGGGTTCTGGCTCATGTTGGTGTCTGAGGCCCCCAGCCCATCCCACACTCACAGAATGGGCCACGTCCTCCAGGGTGGCGGAGAAGGACTCAATCAGGCCATGTGGCAGCTCAGAGAGGAAGCCGATGGTGTCCATGTAGAGGACTGTCATGCGGGAGGGCAGCAAACCCGCGTGAGCCGTGATGTCCAGCGTGGCAAATAGCTGATCCCGGGGCTGGATGGCAGCGTCACCCGTCAAAGCCTTGATCAACGTGGTCTTTCCTAGGACATGGGTTGGGCACTGTTGAGACGCTCGCGTGTCCCCACCGTGTAGTGTGGAACGCGGACAGCGCACTGAAACCCAGGTTCCCACTGGGCCAGGGACCCAGAGGCTGCTCTCAGCTCCTTGGACTCCTCAGGGCCTCTCGGGCCAGACAAAAGTGGACAGACAGACACAACAGCAGCCTCTGCTTGAGCGAGACAGAGCAGGGCTGGGTATGGGTGTCCGTGTAGGCACAGGGAGGTCACACTGCAGACGGGGGAGGGGATGATGGTGCAGTTGAGGCAGGAGCCATGTGCTAAGGGGCCACACCAGCAACGGCTCCAAATGGGCTCACTGCCACCAAGGCATAAACACTGGATACACGTCAGTGAGCACTCAGTGCTCATTTCTGAGTGAATTGAACTCCGTGGACAGACCTCCCTGACACACGTGTGCACATGAACCAGGTGGACAGACTACCATGACACACGGTGTGCACGTGAACCCCATGGACAGACCTCCCTGACACACGTGTGCACATGAACCAGGTGGACAGACTACCATGACACACGGTGTGCATGTGAACCCTGTGGACACCCCACCCGGATGCATGGTGTGCACAAGAATCCTAACATTAAATCTCCTGGGCCTGACTCAGCCTTGGGGATCTACCTAGAAAACTGACTCATCGTCTCAGAGATACAAAACTGTCTTGTCTGTGATGAAAGTTCCACAGTTGGTCTGTTTGGTTCAGCCAGGCAAAGGCGCTCCGGATTGCCTAGAATTTACGTGTATATAAAACAGGTTTTTAGAGCCTAGGGTGCCCCCAGCTGTCTCGTTCCAGGTGTTAGGGGGGAGGTCCCTGCCTGTCTTGGACACAGACCAAAGCTCGGTGAGGACAGGGCCCTGGTCACACCTACGTTTACTGAGCACACGGAAGGGCCCGGACGTTGTCAGAGTCGGCAGGTGCTGAATGAACACCTGGAGCTGGGGAGGGAAGCCGGGGATGATTCTGTGACGGGCATTTATCTAAGGACGCCTGAGACTCTCAAGGCTCTGAGGCTACGAGAGCAACTAGATCTGCGTCTCCTGCATCAGACTGCACTTAAGGTACACGTTAAGATGCGTCTCAAAGTTTACTGTGAAGTTTTATTTTATAAAATCTGAGTTGCTTTTATTCTTCTAAGGTGTCTACTGTCCGTGGATTTAAAAATGTTAAGGTCTCATTTTCTTACTCTTTCTCAGAGCTTGGAAAACATTTTCAAAAGCAGAGGCCCAGTCCCACGCCAAGTGCTGACAACTCGCCGGGACGTCAGCCACGGGGGCCCGAGAAGGCCCGGGAAGCACAACCGCGTGTTCCGGCCTCTCCCAGCCACCCGCTGGCGCCACAGAGGCTGCAGCCGTGAGGTGTCTGCGGGTGCGGTCTCCTGAAATGTGCCCGGCCCAGCAGGAGGGCGACCCCCTCCCCCTGGAACTCACCACAGTTGGTGTAGCCCACCACGGAGACCACCGGAAACTCCCGCCGCGTGCGCTGCCTGCGGAGCAGATGTCGTTTCTTCCTCAGCCTCTCCAGGGCCCTCCTGATCTTGATCTCCTTCTCTCTCAAGAGACGCTGCTGCACCTGCATGAAAGATTCTCCTAAAAACACCCAAAACGGTGAGTCAGTGGCCAAAAACATGACTTGAAGGTAAAAAGTGAGCAGCGCTACTGAAGGGCCCTGCAGGGAACGTGGGCCTCGGGCTCTCAAGGCCTGAGGGGAGAGCCTCGGAGGAGGCGGCAGCCGGGACGCAGTCTTTACGGGGCTGAGGGTGGTGCCAGAGGATCTGTCCATGTCCTGACCCCAGAGCCTGGGCACGGGACCTCATGTGGAAACAGGATCTCGAGACAAGGCCATCCGGGTTAGGGAGGGCCCTAAATCCAATGACAAGTGTCCTCCTAGGACACAGCAGAGGAGACACAGACGCAGAGGAGAAGCCACGTGGAGACAGAGGCAGAGACTGGAGTGACGCGGCCACAAGCCAAGGGACGCCTGGAGCCCCCAGGAGCTGGGAGAGGCAGGAAGGAGCCTCCCCTGGAGCCTGTGGAGGGAGCGCGGCCCTGAGACCCCTTCATCCCAGACTCCTGGGCTCCAGCACTGGGAGACCACAAATTTCTGTTGTTGAAGCCCCCAACTGCGGTTATCTGTTAGGGCAGCCGCAGGGAATCGCTACAATACCCTAATTTGCTTGAATGAACAGGAGACTAAGCCCACGTCCAGCCCCTGCCCCATCGGGATCTCCCAGAGCTGCTGTCCCCTCTCTGAGGGTAGCTGCCTGGGCATTCCCCCCAACGCCTGGTGACAATGTCCTTAGGCACTGTATGTGGCCAACGTCACCTGAGCCCATGATGTAGCGGGAGCCCCCTCCTTGTCGGTCCAGGTGAGCGACGCTATCTCTCAGGTTCGACCTGGTGGGGAGACGGGAGTGACTTAGCAGCTGCGGACGCTCACGCCCTCCCAGCAAGCGCCAGGCGGAGTGACGGCCTCAACCACGAAGGTGAGGGAGCACCGGGGTGGGGGCGCTGGATGGAAGACGGGAGGGCCCCGCGTGGCAGGTCACCCACTTTCCGTCGGCAAGGAGCACCGCTCGCGAGGTGCGCTTCCTGGCAGGGGCTGGTCGCACACGGCTCCCCGGCAAGCTGAGCCGTCCGAGGTGAGCGCTGCTCTGCCACTGTCCTTTGCACGTACACCCCGAATGCTCAAACGTGGGAAAACAGAAGGGAGGGCGCTGTGGCGGTGGCGAGACCCGGACGACCTGCCCGAGTACCTGAGCAGAGGGATTTCAGCCAGCGCCACCTGCAGCCTGGCCTCCTTAGTGCGGGCGTGGCAGCGGAAAATGTGCAGAACAATCGTGAACCGGTCGAACACCTCCACGCCCCAGGCGGCTTCCAGTTCTTTCTGGCAAAGGAGAGACTGAGTGAGGGCACTCTACAAGGGAACCCCGGCCTCAGAGCAGGGGACGGCGCACGCGATGCCATCACGCTATTCCGTGTCCCCGTCTGTCCCGGCACAGCAGAGCGCTGTGGCGTAACTCGCTCAACACGCGCAGTGGCGGAAACAAACCACAGCAAATGACGTTCACACACACCTTGGTCGGGGCATCCATCCTCTCCACGTTCAGGAAGACGGACGTGATCTCTGGACACCCTCTGATTTTTTCTAACCGAAAGAGAAGGTCCTGTCAGGGGCTGATCCTTCGGCAGGTGGGTGCCGGGGACCGGTCCCCTGCACAGCATTCGTGGGAGGCATCTTTGTGGGCTGTGGTCACCGACATCCCTGGCTTCCTAAGCACGTGATCAGGAAGTCAGTGGGGAATGGGGTCTACCTTTAAGGGTGCGCATCTGACACACTCACACTTGCACACACAGAGGTGAACACACACACACGGGGGAGAACACACACAGAGGTGAACACACATGGGGGGTGAACACACACACGGTGAACACACATGGGGTGAACACCCACACACAGGGTGAACACACATGGGGTGAACACCCACACACAGGGTGAACACACGGGGTGAACACACACACAGGGTGAACACACATGGGGGGTGAACACATCTGGCAGGGATTAGGTGCATCTGAGAATCAGGTGGGGAACCAGATCCCCTCCCTGGGAAGTCTGTGGGATCTTCCTCACTCTGCCCTGTGAGTGGGGACGTCAGGAACCTGAGAGTAGGGGTCCCATGCAGGACCCCACCCCGAGGTGCGCTGAGAGTGGGTGGTGGGCTCCCCAGAGGGAGGATGTGGCCGGGGGCTGCAGGGCAGGCAGAGCTGCGGCAGGTCCACCTTCTACCCGACTTGCTGGGCCTTCACTGCCCTGCACAGGCGCAGCCTCACGAGCCGTCCACCCCATCGACGTCCGACCCAAGCTCACCTGTGCAACCTGTGCCTCCGTGAGCCCAGACAGAGCCCCATCCTTGAGGCTTCTCTGGGTTGGATTTTCTTGCTAGCAGACACAGTAAAGGACAGAGGGGAGAGCCGGGTCTCAGTAGACTTACCTGTCAGATACTCGAAGTTCCCTTTGCCAAAGATGAGCTTGCTGCCAGGCGTCTTGGTGGACACGACCATTGTCTGCACCACGGACCAGCTGTCCAGCGTGTGCACCAGTGCTGTGGCCTCTGCCACCTGCCACTCAGCTGTGGGGACGCACAGGTTACTGTGAGGACACTGCCCTCGGGGTTGGCCCCGGGTCCCGCTGCGCCCGCCCAGGTGGCCTTGCTACTTCCACCCCATCGGCCTCCTCCTGCCCTTGACAGTCTTCTCTGAAAGGGCACCCAGACCCAGCGTTTGGCCCCAACATGACGGCACTCCTCCCGCGAGGTCTCTGGGTACAAATCTGATGGAGACAGGGACACAGGGAGGGGGGCAGGAGGAAGGAAGTCAGAGCCACAGGGACGCAAAGACGGCCTTGCCTCAGGTGGATCAGGGCTCAGGGCGGGTGCAGCAGGAGCTGGGGACACGTTAGTGAGGAACCCTAGGGTGTCACGATGGGCTGCACGCACCTCCCAAGTCAGCCCCTGCCCGCCCAGGTGGATGCACAGAACCCAACAGGATGACCTGACAGAGGGTTCTGGAAGGGCCAGGGAAGGCAGCACCACTTGGGCAGGAAGAGTGAGCAGAGCTCAGCAAGGATTGAAGCTGGGGGCATCAGGCGGGTTCCCCAGGCAGGCCTGGGCGGCAGGTGGGGGTCTGGGAGCTGGTGAGGCGCCAGCGATGCCTGGGAGCCTGGGGGTGTGGCGTCCGGGCGTGAGCAGGACCTGCCTGCTCCCACGCGCTCCACGGTGCTTCTCGGGTGGAGGATGGGGCAGAGGAGGCGAGAAGACAGAGGAAAGGGCCCGTGACGCTGGGCTCCAGAGGGGAGCACCCGTGTGGCAGCTCCCGGGTCTGCGAAAGGGTGTTGGGTTCGCGGACGCAGGCTGGGTTTCCAGGAGGCGGCACCAGCCTAGCCACGCATCCTCCTGTTTGTGTTCTGTGCCTTCCTCCCTCCCATCACTGCCTACAGGGGTGAATGGTGTCCCCCAAATCCATGTGCACCTGGAACCTCAGAACGGGACCTAGTGTGGAAACAACCACCAAGTGTCTGTCCAGGAACAAACGGACAGACAATGTGGTCCATCCGCACATGGAAAATCACGAAAGGGAAGGAAGCCGACACCTGCTACGACGTGGATGAACCCTGAAGACGTGATGCTCCGTGACAGACGCCAGACACAGAAGGGCAAGTAGTGTCTGATTCCAGTTCAGAACAGGCAAACCACAGAGAAAGTGGATTCGTGGTTGCCAGGGGCTGGGGAGGGCGATGGGGAGTGACTGCTAATGGGGATGGGGTCTCCTTTTGGGGTGATGAGAATATTCTGGAACAAGACAGAGGTGGGGGTTGCGCAATATTGCGAATGTGCTAAATGCCGCTGAGTTGTACCCTTTAAGATGGATAATTGTATGGTATGTGAATTCTACCTCAATAAAGGTCTTACCAAAAAACAAAAAACAAAGCAAAAGAATAGAAACCAGCACCACTCAAAGTCGCTCATCTGCTCAAATCCCAGCACACTCCGAGTGGACACCCAAGTCCTCACGTGGCGAAGGGACCCGGTGTGGCTTGGCCCTACCCCCGCTGTAACGGCCGGCCCTTCGGTGGTCCTGGGGTTCCCAGGACTCGCTCCCTTTCGGCCCCCCAGGTCCGGCTCTGCGCAGCATCCCAGACACCTGTGTCCCTCCCACCCGAGGGCCTCTCTGCCCCAGGCCACCCTGGCCCACCCTGGAGGCCAGCCCTCCCTGACTTCCCAACCCCTCCCCTCCGTGCCTGCCCTGCAGGGGGACGGTTTCGGCTGACGTGTCTGCTGCACCCCTCGGCCTCCAGGGTGCAGGCGCAGCGTGTGCGGCAGAGTGCCAGTCGGATGGACGGATGATGAAAGGACAGGCGTCCCAGTTAGACGTCTCATTGCAGACAGCCAGGAGTTTGTGGTTTTTACGCTAATAAGTGTGATGAACGTTTTTGTGTACGTGTCTTTACATGTTTAGGATCCACAATTCCAGAAGTGGAAGTGTTGGTGGATGAGTTAAAGGTCCCCTGACGCATACCCTCTGGACGTTAGTTAAAGGCGGGTTTTGGGTTGTGTTAGATTCTTTTCTTTCACAGACGGGAGAAAGGGACAGCAGGCCCAGGCAGGAGGGTGGGGCAGAGTGAAGCAGGAGAGGGTTAAGTGGAGGGCGGCAGGACCTGCAGGTGACAGTGATGACCGGGGGCGGCAGGACATCCATGGTGACAGTGACAACCTGCAGGTGACAGTAATGACCTACAGGGTGACAGTGACAACCAGGGGGTGACAGTGATGACCACAGTGTAGGAGGACCTGCAGGGTGACAGTAATGACCGGGGTGACAGTGATGGCCAGGTGGTGGCAAGACATCCGTGGTGACATTGATGACCGGGGGTGACAGTGACAACCAGGGGGCAGCAGGACCTGCAGGGCGACAGTGACGACTTGCAGGTAACAGTGATGACCAGGGGGTGGAAGGACCTACGGGGGACAGTGATGACCTGCAGGTAACAATGATAACCAGGGGGTGGGAGGACCTACAAGGTGACAGTGATGACAAGGGGGCAGCAGGACCTGCAGGGTGACAGTGATGACCTGCAGGTAACAATGATAACCAGGGGGTGACAGTGATGACCAGGGAGTGGCAGGACCTGCAGGGTGACAGTGACGACCTGCCGGTGACAGTGATGACCAGGGGGTGACAGTGATGGCCAGGGAGTGACAATGATGACCAGGGGGTGGCAGGACCTACACGATGACAGTGATGACCTGCAGGTGACAGTGACGACCAGGGGGTGGGAGGACCTACAGGGTGACGGTGACGACCAGGGGGCAGCAGGACCTGCAGGGTGACGGTGACGACCAGGAGTGACAGCGAGGAGGAGTTTCGGGAGGCCGCAGCGGTGGGGCTGCGTGTAGGCCCCCAAGGGCAGGCTGGGCAGGGACAGCAGGCTGCGCCGCTCTGGGCGGCCGGGCCTCGCTCTCGCAGTAAGTCAACGCGTAGAAAGACCCATCGGCAGCGCCAGGGGCTTCCGGTGAAGGAGCCAACGTTTTCGAGTCTCTGGCACATACAGCAACTTAATCCTTTCCATGTCCTCCGCGGGGGACCGTGGGGAGGGGACTCGACACCGGCCTGCGTCCCGCGCGCGCCCCCTGCGCGAAGCCCGCCCAGCCGCCTGCGAGGGAAACCGGCCGCGCTAGGCCCCGCCCCGCAGACCCCGCCCCCACCCAGTGAGTTCCTCCCACCATATAGGCCCCGCCCCTCTTCGACCCCGCCCCCGCATCTCCACCCAATGAGTTCCTCTCCTCCCCGTCCCCGCACCTACATCCGATGAGCTCCTGCCCTCAGAATCCCCGCCCCATCACCACCCAATAAGTTCCTCCCTTCGGACACCCCGCCCCTCCTGGCGGCCCAGTCCCGGTCACCTCTGGTCATCTGCGGCTTCCTCGGGCCCCACTTGACCTCTGGATGAACCAAGCACACGCGCTGGGTCCCCGCGGGCAGCAGAAGGTCCCTCCTCAGCAGTTCCTCCTCGTCCTCCTCGTCCGCATCTTCTAGCTCCTCCCCGTCCTCTCCCGCTTGGCTTCCGCGGCCGTCCGCCCGTGGGCCCCGCCCCCCGCTCCCCGGCCCCTCCAAGCTTCCGGGGCCCCAGCGGTCGAAGGCGGCGAGCGCGCGCGCGGGGCATGGCGGCGGCGGCGCGGCCCTCGGAGCGGAGCGGCCGCGGCCCACGCGCGAGAGCCGGAGCCCCGGGCGGATGGCGGCCCGCAGCGCCCACATGCCGCATCCGACCGGAACGCGGTGGGGTGGGGCCTCGGCGGCGCCGCGCGGCCAGAGCGGGCTTCCCATTGGCCACTTTGCGTCACGTGCTTTTGATCTGCAGTCCCCATTGGCCACTTTGCGTCACGTGCTTTTGATCTGCGGTCCCCCATTGGCCACGTTTCATCACGTGCTCATGACCTGTACGCGCGGCCGGGGCGGGGAGGCAGAATTAGGCCGCGTCGCCGGGACGTACTTCGCTTGGGTTGGGGTAGCGCCGGGTGGAGGGGCGGCCTGGGGTGGGCCCGCGCCGGACAGCGGTGAGCGGCCGCTCCTCCCGCCCCGCCTGGACTCGGGGGTCCGGCCGTGGGGTCCCAGCCCGGCCCCAGGGGTTCCGAACGCTGCCTGGGGGCTCGGGTCCGGCCCCGGGGGTCCCGAGTCCTTGTTGGGGGCACAAGTCCTTTGCGGGGGGCCCCCGAGCCTGCCTTGGGGGTTCGGGTCCGGCCCCGGGGGTCCCGAGTCCTTGTTGGGGGACACAGGCCTGCTTTGGGGGCTCGAGTCCGGCCCCGGGGGTCCCGAGTCCTTGTTGGGGGCACAAGTCCTGTGCGGGGGCCCCGGAGCCTGCCTTGGGGGCTCGAGTTCGGCCCCGGCGTCTGAGAGTCTGCCTTGGGGGCTGGAGTTGGGTCCCGAGGGTCCCAAACCGTGCCCTGGGGACCTGAGTGTGGTGTCCGGGGTCCCTGACGTGCAGGTGGGGGTCCGTGGCTGAGCCCGCCTGGTCCTGCGGAAAATCCCGGCGGACTCCCCAGACTCAGCCGTGGTGTCCTCTGGGCAGGGTGCGCAGGGTCCGTGGAGTCCCAGCCTGCACTGGGAGCTCTCGTTTTTACAGGAAAAGGGTTTTGGTTGAAATGTTCCTGTTCAAGTGTCCAGAAAGCCGTGGCCTTTCTGATATTTCAAGGCTGGTGTTAAACTGCATCGTGTGTCACGGTCTTCCAGGTGCCAGTTCCCACCTGGACGCAGCTGCTGAGCCTGGGCTGGAGGCCTGGAGAAGGTGGCTTTCTGGGGCAGAAGCACCTGGGGAGCGCAGGTGACCTCGTTCTGGTCCTTCATATAAATTAATCTCCACGCTTCGTTCCGTGAAAGGGGCAGTTGATTATTTCAACATCACCTGAATTTTTCATTTGTTCCAAATTGGCTTGTTGATCTTTCTCTCTTATCATACCGCTTCTTCAAACTCCAGTCTGCCTTTTAAGGAAATAGCTGGGGCTTGGCTTTCTACACTTTCTGTGTATTTGTTATAAAATGGAGATGCAGGAGACACCAGAGGGCCGTGGAGGAATGTAGCCCCAAAGGCATCGGAAGCAGTTGCCCTTTAGGGAGGGACGCGGTCGTGAGTAGAGCCTTTGAGGGCAGCGTAGTCACGTGTGCAGTCTGAGTTAATGGGATCGGGCTGTGCAGAAGCAGAGATTTAAGCGGAGACGTGTGGGTGGAAAAAAAATCTAGACTGTGAAATAATTTTAAAGAGGTTTATTCTGAGCCGAATTTGAGGACCATGACCCAGAGCCACACCCAAGAGTCTTGAGCAAGTGGACTGGCTGTGGCTGGGCTACAGTTTGGTTTTACACGTTTCAGGGGGAACAGGGGTTACAGGTAAAGTCATAAATCAGTAGATGGAAGACGTACATGGGTTTGGCCGGACAAGGCAGGAAATCTCTAAAGGGGGGGCTTACAAGCCACGGGTGGGTTTAGGGATTCTTTAGCTGGCAATTGGCTGAAAGAGTTAGGCTTTGTCTAAAGGACCAGAAAGGAAATGCTTAAGATGAAAGGTCTGAGCACTCTGGGAGGTCCAGACGGGAGGATCTCTTGAGTTGAGATAAGGGGGTCTTTTATCTTTCAGGTGATGCTGTCCTGGAATCAGGTTGGGAAGTAAACCACACTATATTGGGTTAACAAGACCTGTTTAGTGAGATTTTATCACTTGTAGGGGTGACTCACCAGGCAAAAGGAATTTCTGGGCAAAAGAAAAGATCAGAGTTCAGTCCTCGCATGGGATGTCATCCTTAAAATCACTGGAGTCAGGATCTGGATGCCGCTTTGCCAGCGCCAGGCAGGGGCCTCACCTGGGCGCAGTCTTCCCTGTTAATAGGGTGAGAAACGGAATTAGAACTTAACAGGCACTGCTGGGGGGACACGGCCTCCCCACATCGCGAGCTCACGCCTGTGTGAGTCTAGCGGTCGATACCCTTTGCCAGCTGGTCCCCGAGCCCTCCCTGCCATCCTGAGGGCTTCGGGAGTCCACGCACGAGGAGTGTCGGTGAGTGACCCACCAGTATGCCGTGCAGGCCCTGTCCCCGCCAGGAAGCCTTTGCGGGGCCGCGCTCGGGTGCTCAGGTGCGAGGGCGTGTGGGCGTGTGCGGGTTGAGTTGCTGAGGGGACCCCAGGCCATCTCTGCAGGTCGAGGACCAGCCCCGGGCACCCGCGCGGACTGGAGCCAGCTCTGGACCTGGCGCGCCACCTGGCATGTGATTGGGACAGGTCCGGGCCGAGCCGCCTCCTAGCCTCGTTTTGGGGATAAAGCTGACTATTCCCGGGTGCTGGGTCTGTGTCGGGAGCCGGACTCCTGGCTGGACACAGACCTCTCCAGCCTTCCCTTCTGTGAGTTGGAGTCGGGTTCCTGACCTGGCTGGAGCGCCAGAGTGCTGTCCTCCGGAGCCTGCCTTCCCGGGCCTTGGGGGTGGGGAGCAGTGTGGGTTAACACTCTTGCTGCTGAGCAGTGAGTTTTACTGCTCTGTGCTTGATAGCATGTCATGTGGCTGCAGATGGAGGGTACATGGTGTTCTCAGCCAGTTCAGAATCCTAAAACCTTACCTACGTGACAGCCCAAGCTCCTGTGGAGACGTAATTCAGCAGCCATTGAATATCTACCATTTGTTATAAACGGCACAGGTGTTTTTATTGATTTCAGCGGGTTCAGAGGATGCTAAGGAGAGAACTGGAGAGAAAAGGGTGAAAACAAATGTTTATTATATAATGTCGTCAGTGCTCCGGTATCCACGGTCCTAGGGGTCAGGTCACAGTGGCCGGTGATAGCTCAGCACAGCCTCGAACTCCTGGCTCGGGTGATCCCGCCTCAGCCTCCTGAGTAGCTGGGACTACAGGTGCGCAACATCACACCCGGCTAATTTAAAAAATTTTTGTCTCACTATGTTGCTCAGGCTGGTCTCAAACTCCTGGCCTCAAGCAGTCCTCCCGCCTCGGCCTCCCAAAGTGCTGGGATCACAGCTGTGAGCCAGCACACCTGGCCGGGAGCTTGGTTTTGAAAGTACTTTATTTTCTTGATGTTTGGGTATCAGTGATTTTTAAGATGCATTGTTGATTTAATAACAATTTGGGGAAAAAAACCCTGAACTATTACAGATTCATGTGGTTGGTGAGATGTACCCTGACTTCAGAAATACCAAAACACGGAGAATTGCGCATCTTAGAATCAAAGAAATCTGCTCATTTAGCTCTCTACCTTCAGAAGCATTAGAAAAATGGATTATTTTGATACTTCATCTACCAAAATCTTAGTCATTTATAATTTCCCTTCATTGTCTGATTTTCGTCACTTTCTTCCCTCTGCAGAAACAAAAGATTTTAAATGTCTGATGGCAGACTGTGTTCTTAAAATCCGTGTTTAGAGCAGTCTGTAGCCCTTGAGAGGGATCTGTAATGTGAATGAGCTGGGGGTGGCTGTTTCACTACGAGGTCGATGGCTTCGCCTGGTTATCAAGTTTGATTTTCTTGTGTCTTTAGGGAAGGTCTGTCCGAAAGGCGATGAGACCGGTGTCTGTTTCAGAGGGTGGTGGCCAGGGCAGCGTGGCAGGAAGTGCTCCTTCGTAGAGAGAGTGGCCAAATTTATATACGTTTGTTACTTGGGCTCTAAAAGGCATTCTTCCCTCTGAGGAACAAAAAGTGACATATTCGTCTATAATAGGAGGTGCAGAAAAGAGCACAGAAGGAAACAAAAACAACTTATAATTTGACCATGTAGAAATAACTATTGTTAGGTTTTAGGGCATGTTTTTCCAGTTCTGTACATACATGCACGTATGTGTGTGTGTGCATGTATGTGTCTACACCTGTGTGTATATATAGACACTTGTCTGTTTTTCAAAATTTTATCGAAAATGGATTCATATTATATATACTGTTTCATAAAATTTTTACCTTAAAACGAATCCGGAATATGATTCTAGTAAGTATGCAGTGCTGTGTACATATTGGCTGCATAGAAAATAATCAGACGGATATTTCCTTTATCCGTCAGTCCCTGTGTGCACTGGGCTTGTGTGTGTACACAGGAATGTCACTGTTACGTAGGGAGACGGCTGATGTCTGGTCACCCGCACGCACCCTGGAACGGGAGCAAATAGCAGCTGTCTGTGTTCTCATAGTGGTACCGCTACACTGGCCTTAAACGTTCACGGGAACCTTTGAGTCTGTGCAGTCGCGCGTGGGTGGGTGACAGGACTTAGGCGCAGCTCCCGGCGGCCCCAGCGTGACTGTGCTTTGCTGTTTAAGCTGACGCATATCTGTGAATGAGGGCGGCTGTGAACCGCGTCATTTACGTCCCACAGGAGTAATCCCGGTTGTGAGACCGCAGTGCTAGCTTCTTCGCTGCTCGTAGACGGACACAGATTGTGTTTCTTAGGCTGCGCTAGGTAGTAAGTACTTGGTGTGTGTACATTTGTGACTTTATTTTCCTGAAGACATTGGAGAGAGAGTTGCTGTGTCTCTTTTCATCTACACACACGGAGGGTTTCCTACCAATGGGGACACAAGCGTGACCACAGCGAGGTGGCCGGGCGGGACTCGGCACCTGCCAGCACCACAGCCCACAGACGATCGCAGTGCCCGAGGCACAGTTCATGGGGCCCCAGGTGCCCACGGTGGGGGAATGTGGTTCTGCGTGTGCCTTTGTCCTGCGTGTGCCTGCACCCCGGGGCGGGCCCCTGCACGGTGCTGCCAGTGGCTCTGGACTGGGAAACAGCAAGGGGGTCGGGGAGTGTCCGGGCCAGGCTGGGGGCACAGGCTGGCAGCAGCTTCACGCTAGTGTCCAACAGACAGCTCCACTTGTGACCCTGGGTTCTGTCCTCACGCCTGACCCTGGGCTCTGTCCTCAATGTGACCCTGGGTTCTGTCCTCACGCCTGACCCTGGGCTCTGTCCTCAATGTGACCCTGGGTTCTGTCCTCACGCCTGACCCTGGGCTCTGTCCTCAATGTGACCCTGGGTTCTGTCCCTACATGTGACCTTGGTTCTGTCCTCAGTGTATCCTGGGGTGTGTGGCCTCCCCCACCCTTCCAGCCCTAGGGTGGTCCCGACCCCCCTCCTGCCAGCACTGATGGGGCCCTGTCCTCTCCCCCAGGGCACGGGCAGCAGATGCCTCGCCCTGGGTGCTTTCTGGCTCTACGCACCCCCCCAACTTCCCCTCCTCTGGCCACCCATGGTCACAAGCCTGAGCGTTCTTCTGTTTCCTGGGGCCTGACTAGTGGGGCTAAAGTCAGGGTACCCAAATCTCTAAGGGTCACGTGTCCACAGTCCTAAGGGTCAGATGCCCACATTCCTAAGCGTCAGTCTTAAGGGTCAGGTGCCCACAGTCCTAGGGGTCAGTCCTAAAGGTCAGTTGTCCACGGTCCTAGGAAACTGGCCCCAGGCTGGTCTTGGGGTTGGTCACCTGCTTCTCCAGCTGTGCCCAGACAGCCTCCCGGGCACCCTGGTCATTTCCGCAATGACAGCGAGAGGACCCAGAGCTCTCACTGCGGGGTTGGAGGCCAGGACGGACCCTGGCGTGAGGCTGCAGGCCGTGAGCATCCACATCAGGCCCACAGGGGACCAGGAAGGCCCACCAGGTCCTGCAGAGAAGTCCTGCAGCAGCAGCAAAACCAGGGGTCCCATCGAGGCCCCACCATCCTCACATGGGGTCTCAGGTGACAACACCTGTTCTAGCTGATTTTCCTGTTTGTGTTTTCCTTAATCCTACTGTGAAGAGCCCTTTGGTTAAATTTCCCCCAAATTGCAGTCTCCTGGCTCCCCGCTGCCCTGGTCATAGCTGGAGGACGGGCCCTCAGGGGGCAGCCCCGGATTCTGGTGGGAGCGGGTCCCAGTGCCGAGGGCGGCCCGTGGAAGGAGGCTGCGTGGTGATGCCGTCGCCTGCGCTGGGGAAGGCGCCTGCGTTAGGTGGTCGGTCTGCAGAGGAGCCCCCCAGGCTCCACCACTGCTGGTGGCCTGAGCCGGTCTGGTCAGTTACGTGCTCAGGACTGGACGGCACCGAGGGAGGAGTGACCGCCGCACTGTCTCCCGGCGGTTCCTGCCCACCAGGGACCCTGCCGCCAGTGTTTGAGAACACCGGTCAGGGCATCTGGCCACGCACAGGTGCTCCCTGCGGCCTGTCACACAGACGGCGTCTACTCCCCCTCCTCAGGATGGCACCCGCTCCCCCCTTCCTTGGGGACTGCTGGAGTTCTCCTGGGGTGGCCTGGGTCTCAGCCCCTCCCCCCGTCCGGCAGCCCCTCCCTGAGCCGGCCCCAGCACGGCCCGTCTTTGATACCAGGGACACCTCCTTTCCTTGCCTGTGGGTCTCGGGGTATCACGGAGCTCTGGTTGCTGGTGTGGAGCTGAGCGTGGAGGACGTACGGTGTTTGAGAACAAAGGTCCGGGGCCTTGGTGCTGGAGGCTCCCAGAGGGAGCTGCGGCCGCTTCATTTGTTCGTGTCCTCGATCCCCAGGTGTCCTGCCTCGTGCATTGTCTTTAATACTCTGAAAACCACAGCTGCACTCCTGGTTTCCCACCCTGTTTTAAAGGAGAATATGGCGCAGGGTGGTGGGTCCCCCGTGTCTGGAGGGGCCAGGACCCCTCCTTACTTGTTGCGAGAGGCTCCTGGGGTCGCGGGCTCCTGGGGTCACACAGTGTCCTGGGGGTGTGGGCGCCACATGTCTGCTCCTTGGCTGTGGGCGGAGGGAGGACCCTGGCGGTGGAGCACCCAGGATACCGGTGGGGGCAGCCCCCGTGGAAGCGCAACATCACCGCGGTCAGCGTAGCGGGGACCCAGTTTGAGAAGGTCGCCCCGGGAGAGCTCCCAGCAGGCACTGCCTCTGCGGGCACGGCCGGGGTCGGGTTGTCCTTGTTGGCTGTTGCCCGCCTGAGGCCTCGGGACCCGGGCCAGGAAGAGGGGGTCCTCCCGGCAACACATCCCCACACGCCCCGCCAAGGCCCGCCATGTGTGTCTGAGCCACCACAGGGCCTGGTCACATGCATGTCCCTGCCACCCCTCACATGCACCTGGTCACACATATGTCCCTGCCACCTTCTCATGCGCACCTGGTCATACATGTGTGTGTCATGGTCATACACGTGTCACTGCTGCCCCTCACGGGCACCAGGCCACATGTGTCCTTGCCACCTTCTCATGTGTACCTGGTCACACGTGTGTGTCCCTGCCACCTTCTCATGTGTACCTGGTCATACACATGCATGTGTCACTGCTGCCCCTCACGTGCACCTGGTCACACGTGTCTCTGCCACCTTCTCATGTGCACCTGGCCACACATGTCTCATTCTGTCGCATGTGTCTTATGACAAACATGCTCACGGCAGGCCTGCTCCGTGTACTCACTGCACACGTGTGGTGAAGCCGCTGTCTTTCCCCTTCAAATGGCCGCCAAGGGGTGGGGCGTGTCCGACACGGAGGACGGGAGACAGCGCTGCTGGACCGCGTCAGCGTCTTCACTTGGCACTGCGGCTGCAAGGGCAGTGGCTGCTCCGGCGTGTCCTTGGGCACTCGGACGCCTGCAGCAGGTGGGTCCCGGCCAGCCTTCCTCTCGTGTCCGTTTTAGTTTTCAAGGCAGCGGCGGAGCTTAGCCCCTCCTGGGGTCTCGGTTTAGGGGAGAAACTTGCTTCACTACTGAGAACGTTATCTGTCATCGCAGGGTTACGGGCGAGTTGTGTCCCCCAGAGATACGTCCACATCCTAACCCAGTGACCCTGTGTGGAAGCAGGACCTGTGCAGGTGCAAGTAGTCAAGACAGGTCCTCAGGTGGGTTTTAATCCTGTTGGTTTCCGGCTCTGGGGGACCCGCCGTACAATGTGCCTTGTCTCTGTGGAGCACGTTCCTCCACGTGGGAGCAGCCCGGGGGCAGCTTGGCCGTCGGTGGCTGGGCCTGCTGGGCTGTCTGGGGTCTGCGTGCCCTGGGGTGCGCTTAGCATCCTGGCAGGGCTCTGGGGGACACTGGGGCACCTGAGAGCCCGTCCTGCTCCCCAGGCAGCCTGCCTTGGGGCCCCAGCTGGGTCCCTGGGTGCTGGGGTGTGGCCTCGGGTGGCCAGGGGAGCAGGACGTATGGACCTCGGCGGTCTGGTTTGGGTCTGGTGATGAGGCTGTGGGCTCCTCACAGAGGCGTCTCCTCGGGTCCCCAGTACGGAGCAGCGTCAGCTCTGCTGGAGGAACGTGGGAGCTCCGTCCCTGGGTGGCATCTGCAGGAACGTGGGAGCCCCATCCCCAAGCAGCATCTGGAGGAACATGGGGGCCCCGTTCCTGGGCAGCACCCAGCTGAGCCCCATCACGCTGCAGTGAGCCGTTGGGGTCCCTGAGACTCTGGCCTCTGCCACAACAGTGTCACCTGGAACCGGTATGACAGGACGTCCGGCCTGCTAACCTCCCGGAGGCCGCAGGGCTGAGGTGGGGCGTGGGTGTCAGGGGTGGGTCACGGCCACGGGGGAGGCCCCTCCAGCTCGGGGTGCCGGGGACACTGGCCCAGGGTCCTCCACCACACAGGGGCCAGACCGGGGAGTCCTCGCATCTCGGGACTCAGGAGCATCCCGTACGGCACCTGCAGACAGGGCAGACGAGGAGAGGCTGCCAGGGTGCACGCAGGCCACCTTCCGACGGGCTGTGTCTGGAGAGGGCGTGGCCCCTGCGGCAGAGTGCGGGGGCGTCCACCAAGGCCCCAGGACGGGGGACCTCAGGGCCACGTGTGAGCAGGGTCCTGGTGAGCGTCTCGTGCGAGGAGGGTCCTGGGAAGAGTCGGGTACGAGGGGCACTGGGTGAGGTCCCGGGCGGGCACTCTGGGGTCTCGAGGGGAGAAGGTACCCAGGTAGAGTCTGCAGGGTCGCCTGGTCCCGGGAGGGTCGTCCTGGGTGAGGTGGCAGGTGGGCGTCCCCCTGTGACAGGCCATGTCCCCCCACACCCCCCTGCCCAGGGCCCTGCACCGTCTGGGGAGGGTGTTGTGGTGGGAAAGGTGTGTGTTGTGAGGGTTTTGTCCCACATGGGTTTCTGTGCCGTCCCGGTTGTCTGAGAAAGGCTAGGACGGGTGGCACGCAAACCTCCCTGCACCCGTCGGGCTCTCCAGAGACTGAAGCCGCAGCGCGTAGGGAGAGGCTCATGGCGGGGAATCGGCCCCGTGATCGTCGGGGTTGCAAGTCTGAAATCCCCCGGGGAGGCCGCAGGCAGCATTTGCACGTTACAGTTTCAAGGCAGAATTCCTTCTTTTCCCAGAAACCTAGTTTTGCTCTGAAGGCCTTGCCCTGATGGACGAGGCCCACCCACCGTAGGGAGGGCCGTCTCCTCTGCGTGACAGCCAGCGGCCGTGACGTCGGCGGCTTCACCCAGCACGCGCCCCCAGGCGGCGACCTGCACTCGAGCGGTGCCCACGGCGCGACACGGGTTCGCCCATCCTCCCACCCACCGTCAGCTTCCAGTGCCAGCAGCTTCTGCTCCCAGTTGCTGATGAGTCACCAGCCCTGCCCATGAGGGACGTCCCAGGTCCTTGGGGCCTGTGGAGGGATCGGGGCCCCCGCCCCCCCCCCGTGGGGCCATGTTTGGCTGCATGGGAATGTCTCTTGTGCCCTGATCACCATCTGCACGCGTGTGTGCGCACAGACAACCTGGCGGGGCTGGCGTGGGCAGGAGGGCCCCGCGCTGGCCAGTCTCTGACGGGGGCGCCCCACACGCTCCCCGGTCTCTGGCCGGAGGTTCCTCAGGCGCTTGCTCACCCGACAGTGTCAGTTGACAGGAGGCGCCTGTGGACCTGCTGGTGTCGGGGCGGCGCCTGGGGCTGGGGAGGGGGCCGGTGGCGTTATGCCTGGTCTGCCCCCTGCGCCGGAGCCGCCAGGGCTGAGCGGGAAGGTCGGCGCGGGCTCTGTCCTCGTCAGGGATGCCAAGGGAGGACTCTAAACCAACGTGTGCACCGTGAAAATCAGGGCCGTTGCCATGTCCTGTGCTGGGTTTACACCATCTTAGAACCCGTGTCTTCATACGGTGACGTGTTTGCTCAGACACTGTAATGGGCTTCTAGGAACATCCGGTTTACGGGCCCAGTCCCTGCACATGGGAGGTTCCCGCCGTCTCTCTTTTGTGCCGGTGCCGCGATCGCACACCGCGGGGCTGAGTGGCTCTGTGTTCTGCCGTCATCCACACTCCACGAGGTGCCTGTTACTTGGTGTATTTGGTGTTAATTAAAAAATCTCTAGATAAAATATCCTGCATAAAAAAGGTATCTTGTTGTTTCGACCTTTCCTCTAGGGACGTTGAGTGCGTGTGTTGCTGGCCAGTGTGTCCTGTGAGTTGCCGCTTGTTCGGTGCGTCTTTCCCGAGTGTTTGTCAACTTCTGGGATCGTCCCGGGTGTCGGCCTCTCTCCTGCTGTGTGCTGTGGCCTTTTCCCGAGCTCCTTGTCCGTGGCTTGTGTGTCCGTGTGTCCTTTGCCCGTCAGCCGTGTGCGCCACATCTGACAGTGCGTCTCTGACGTCATGAAACGCCCTGGTGTCCCGGCTCCACCCACGCCCTGGTGTCCTCGTTCCATCTGTGCGTCACACTCTGCCCCTCTGGCCCTGGCACGCTGGGCAGGAGGGGCTGAGACGAGGCAGCGCCCGTGTCCCGGGGCCGCCCAGCACCCCCGTCGGTCCTGCCCGGCCCTGGCCATCTGCACGTGGGGGCTGGGGCTGGTTCAGGCCCTGGGAGGCTGTGGGGCAGGAGGGCAGGGGGGTGTCCCTCATGGGGCGGGTGCCCTGTGCCGTGGGGGGTGGCCTGTCCCTGTGGGGGGCCGGCTGGCCTGGCAGGGGCCTCAGGCCTGGGCTGTGGGGACCCGTCCCCAGCACACCCCACAGCCCAGCGGCTCGGGTTCCTCAAGGCATGCGTTCAAGGACAGGAGAGGGGCCCCAAGGGCAGCCCTTCCTGTGCGGTCCCAGTGGGGGCTTCGGCCCCGTGGCCCTCGGGCTGTGTCACCTCCTGGGATCAGCCCACACCGGGCTGAGTCAAGAAAACACGCGGCTTCTGGGTTCTGGGAGGGCTTCCCACGCGGGGCTCTGGGCTGCTCAGGGATGTGGCGGGCCGTCCCCGCGGGTGAGTGAGCGTCTGGTGGGTCTGACCTATCACCACCCCCAGCCCCACCTCCCCCAGCCCCAGGGGAGGACGGGGGGCTGTCAACGGAAAAGAAGCCACACTCTGTAAAATAGTTTAAAAAGGTTTATTCTGAGCCAAATTTGAGGACCAAGGCTCAGAGCCACACCCAAGAAGCCTTGAGCAAGTGGATTTGCTGTGGCTGGGCTACAGTTTGGTTTTATACATTTCAGGGAGAATGGGGGGTTACAGGGAAAGTCATAAATCAATGCATGGAAGGTGTACATGGGTTTGGCCCGAAAAGGTGGGACATCTCGAAGTGGGGGCTTACAGGTTATAGGTGGGTTAAAGACTCCTTGACTTGTAATTGGTTAAAGAAATGAAGGTTTGTCTAAAGGCTTGGAATGTTTTAAGTTACGACAAGGACGTCTGTCAGTCAGAGACAAGCCACTGGCCACGTACCCAGACTCAAGTGATCTGGTGAGTAAATTGGTGGCCTGCAGGTGTGGTTTAAGCTTAGTCTTTTATAGCCTTAGGCCTGGTAATGATTTTGTATCTTATTGTTGCAAAGAATAACTCCAAAAGGGAAGGGGCGTGACCACCTGTCTGACCTCCCTCCTCCTCATGGCCAGCAACTCAGCTTTAAGGTTCAGTTTTTGTTTTGTTTTTTTGGCCAAGAGGGGAGGGGGTCTGTTCCGTTGGCCAGGGGCCTTAAGATTTTATTTTAGTTCACTGAGACAGGAGTGTCCAGACAAGGCCCCACAAGCCCTTCCTGGCTGTGTCCCCGCACGGCACGGTGTCCCTTGGGGATGGGCCCAGAAAGCACATCCCCTGTGTGACCCCTGGCCCAGCCGCCTGGGCCGGCTCCGCCTGCTCCTCAAACCCCTGTGCTGGGCTTCGGGCCGTGCCGGGCGCCCTCCGGCCCTCACTCACGGTCACGGTAACTCTCGCCACCCTCCATGTCCAGGACTCTTGTTGTCTTGGAGAACTGAGGCTCTGTCTCCAGTGAACACTGACTCCCCAGCCCCAGCACCCTCCAGCCTGCTTTCTGTGTCTGCAAATGTGACAACTCCAGGGACCTCACGGAAGTGGCATCACACGGTGTTTGTCTTCTAGGGACCGGCTTTTCTCACTCAGTGTCATGTCCTTTAGGTTCATCCCTGTCCTATCAGGTCGGAATTTCCTCCCTTTGCAAGGCTGAATAATATCCCACTGTATATATAGACCACATTTTGCTTATCCATCAACGGGCGCCTGGGCAGTTTCCACATTTTAGCTATTGTGGATAATGCTGCTGTCAACACAGGTGTGCAGATACCTCTCTGAGACCCTGCTTTCAGTTCAGTTCTTTTGCGCATCCACCCAGAAGTGAAATTGCTGCATCACGTGACATCTGTGTTTGGTCTCCTGGGGAACTGCCCCACTGTTTTCCTCGGTGTCTGCACCATCTTACGTGACCACCGCGGTGCACAGAGGTTCCAGTGTCTCCACATCCTCCTGACCCTTCCCTGCTGTTTTGATAGCGGCCATCCCAGGGGGGGAGGACGGCATCTCACTGCAGTTTCGGTTTGCATTTCGCTAATGACTGGGGACGTGGAGCATCTTTTCATTTGCTTATCGGCCATTTGTACATCTTTGGAAAAAATGTCGATTCCAGTTCTCTGTAGAGCCTGGGTATTAGTCACATGTAAGATTTGCAAATATCTTCTCCTGTGGGTTGCCTTATTACTCTGTCAATACCGTCTTTTCATGCACAAAATTTAATTTCCGTGAGGTCTAATTTGCCTATTTTGTTGTCGCCTGTGCCCTAAGTGTCATGTCTAAGAAATCATGGCCAAATCCAACGTCGTGAAGCTTTTGTGCTGTGTTTTCTTCTAAGAGTTTTATACTTTTAGTTCTTACGTTTAGGTCTTTGGTCTATTTTGAGTATGTTTTTATATTATGTATGGTGCTAGGTGAGGGTCTGACTTCATTCTTTTCTGTGTGGATATCCCGTTTTCCCAGCACTGTTTTGTGCGAATATTGTCCTTTCCCCATTGAATGGTCTTGGCACCCTCGTCAAAACTCATCTGACCACGTGCACGAGGGTTCACTTCTGGAGTTTCTATTCTATTCCGCTGGCCTATGTGTATGTCTTTCTCTCAGTACCACACTGTTTTGATTACTGTAGCTTTGTAGTAATTTTGAAATCAGGGAGCATGAGTCCTCCAGCTTTACTCTTTTTCAAGATTGTTTTGTCTATTTGGGATCCTTTGATATTCCATATGAATTTTAGGATGGATTTTTCTATGTCTGCAAAATATATCACTGGGGTTTTAAAAAGGATGACGTTGAATCTGTAGATTTCACTGGGTAGTATTGACATCTTAAGAATATTAGTTCTTTAATCCACGAACATGGGGCGTGTTTCTATTTAATTTGTCCTCTTTAATTTTTCCATTTAATTTCTCTTCCTAATACCTTTCAGCAATGTTTTGTAGTTTTCATTGCACAAGTCTTTTTCCTCCTTGGTTAACTCCTAAGTATTTCATTCTTTTTGATGCTATTATAAAACGGAGTTGTTTTCATAACTTCCTTTTCAGATTGTTCGTTGTTAGTGTGTGGAAAGGCAATGATTTTTGTGTGTTGACTTTGTATCCTACTACTTTGCTGAATTCATTTATTAGCTCTAACAGGTTTTTTTTGTGTGTGTGTGTGGAATCTGTAGGGTGTTCTACATATAAGATCATTATCTGTAAACAGAGATAATTTGATTTCTTCCTTTTCAATTTGGATGCCTTTTTAAGATCTTTTTCTTGCCTCATTGCTATGGCTAGAAGTTCCAGTACTACGCTGAATAGTGGTGGTAAAAGTGGACATCCTGCGTGTGTGCTTTTTTGTTGGGTAGTGTGTTCTCTCTGTTAGATCTAGTGGGTTTATTGTGTTGGTTGTAGCCCTCTGTTTCCTTACTTATCTTCAGTCTGGTTGTTCTATTCATTATTGACAGGGGGACACTGATGTCTCCAACTATTGTATAACTGTCCACTTCTCCCACCAGCTCTGTCAGTTTTTGCCTCATATCTTGATGGTCTGTCATCAGGTGTGTAAACGTTTATAATTGTTATATCTTCTTGCCATATTGAACGTTTTGTTAATATATAATGTCCTTCTTTGTCTCTTGTAACCTTTTTGATTTAAAGTCTGTTATGTGTGATGTTAGTATAGCTGCCCTGCTCCCTTTTGGTCACTATTTGCGGGGACTGTGTCTTCCTTTCACTGTCAATGTTGGTGTCTTTGTACCGAAGGTGACTCTCTTGTAGACTGCGCATAGTTGGATCACATGTTCTTATCCAGTCTGCCAAACTCTGTCCTTTCCTCATAGCTTAATCTATTTATATTTAAAGTAACTACTGATAAGAAGGGACTGACTCCTGTCATTTTCTATTGTTGTCTCCATGCCTTATATATAGCTTTTTTGTCTCCCATTTCCCGCGTTGTTTTCTTTTCCGTTTGGTTGACATTTTGCAATGAGATGTTTAAATAGTTTTCTCATTTCCTTTTGTGCACAATCTACAGCTATTTTCTTGGCGGTTACCATGGAGGTTACGCTTAACACCCTAAAGTTGTGACACTCAGTTTGAATTTACACCAGCTTAACTTCAATAACATACAAAAACTCTGCTCCTTTTCAGCTCTGTCCCCACTCCTTTTGGTGTCTGATGTCACAAAATTATGTCTTTATACATTGCGCATCCAAAACCATAAACTAATAACCGTTTTAAGTGCATTATTCTCTTAAATTATGTAGAAAACAGAAAGTAGAGTTATTAACCGTTGTTACAGTAATACTAGCCTTAATAATTGCTCATACATTTATCTTTATTGTGATATTTATTTCTTCATATGACTTCAGGTTACTCTCTGGTGTCCTTTTATGTCATCCTGCCGAACTCCCTTGGGCATTTCTTGTAGGGCAGGTCTAGGGGTAACAAACTCCTTCAGCTTTTGTTTATCTAGGAATATCTGAATTTCTCCCTCACTTTTGAAGGGCAGTTCAGATCCAGATACAGGATTCTTGGTTGCCAGGGTTTTCTTTATCGCTTTGAATATAGCGGCCCACTGCCTCCTGGACCGCATAGTCCCCGATGGGAAATCTGCTGATAATTCATCGAGGGTCCCTTGTATGTGACTAGTCACTTCTCTTGCTCCTTTCAAGATTCTCTTGTTGTCTTTGGCTTTCGAAAGTCTGATTATAATGTGTCTTGTTGTGGGTCTCTTTGAGTTCATCTTGGAGTTCATTGAGCTCATTGGATGTTTGTGTTCATGTCTTTCATCAAATTTGGGAAGTTTTCGGCCATTATTTCCTCGAGTATTCTCTGTACCCTTTCTCTGTCTCCTCCTCCTGGGTTCCCAGTGCGTAAGTTCACCCTCCTGACGGTGTCCCGTGCGTGCGTTAGGCTCTGTTCCCTTCTCCTCGATCTTTTGTCTGTCTGTCCTCAGACGCCTGAGTTTCCGTTCTCTATTTCCAAGTGCACTGACCCTTCTGCCTGCTCAACTCTGCCTTTCAGTTCCTATCATGAATTTTTCATTTCACTTACTGTACTTTTCAGCTCCAGAATGCGTTTCAGCTCCTTTGTAGGTTTACTGTCCTTTTTATTGATTGTTCTATTTTTTTTTCATATATCATTTTCTTAACTTTCCCCTTATCTTCTGTTGGTCTTTGAGCATCTTTAAGAACAGTCTTTTAAGTCTTCACTGAACACATCTGCCATCAGGTCCTTTTGTGGGACAGTGTCTTACGTTTTTCCTTTGAAAGAGCCATACTTTCCTGTTTCTTTGTACGCCTTGTGATTTTTTTTGAAAACTGGACATTTGAATCTCATAATGTGGCAATGCTGGAAAACAGATTCTCCCCCCTTCCCCATGGTTTGCTGTTTTTTTGTTGTTGTTTTTGTTTATTGTCTTTGCATTTGGGGTTGTGATAGTCTGTCTCTGTGCAAAGGATCAGCCCGAGGTATAAACCTAAGGTCTTCTCAGGTCTTTTCCAAGCCTTTCCCTAAGCATGTCAGTCACCTTCTAACTTGCCCTGCATATGCAGCTGCTTTGAGTGTCCTAGTCTTTAATGTCTTGCTCCCAGAAGGGGAAAAAGAAGTACAAAGAGGGGGGGAGAAAGGGGCCCCAGCCGTTTAAATCCCCCAAAACCAATTCAGGTGGAGGGGGGAGGGGCTTGCAACGGGGTGGGGGTACAACACAGTGGCCACCCACCTCTTTGCCTGCACCCTGTGACCAGAAGCTGCAGTCAGAGCACAGATCCCTGACGTTTGGAGGATGGGGTCCTTTTGGCCCACCCTGGGTCGGCCAAGCTGTGTGCAGGCTGCTCCAGGAACAGTGCACAGCTGCCCAACACAGGCTGGGGGTGGGGCATGGGCAATGCTACTGTGCCAAGACCTGAAATTGACTGAAATTAATGGGAATTTACTGCTCAAGGCTTCCCCTGGAAGTTACAAGCCTTCAATGGACTCAGAGTTCCAAAATAGTTACATCAGACAGATTCTGTCAGGTGGGAGATGGGTTCCAGTCCTTCCTGCTCTGCCATCCTCCCCAAATCCTCTCTGTAAGTACTTTGCATCTTTAAAAATTCCTCCAAAACCAAACTTCCAATGCATAATATTATCACTTATGTCATCACATTTTATTTTAAAATATGCTTATTTGTTAAGTGAAAAAAGTTACTGTTTTCATTTGTGTTCTTTCATTATTACTGAGTTGGAATATTAGCTCTACGGGGATAGAGACTGGATTTTTTTGGCTATTTTGATCACTGGCATATCCCAAGTGCTTAGGCCAGTGCCTGGTATTGATAGGTGCTCAAAAAAGTTTTGATGGATGGATGGGTAGGCAGAGGGATGGACAGTGGGTGGATGGGTGGGTGGATGGTAGATGGGCAGGTTGTTGGATGGGTGAAGGGGCGAATGGATGGACAGTGGGTGGTGGGTGGATGGATGGTGGATGGGCAGGTTGATGGATAGGTGAGTGGGCGAATGGATGGACAGTGGGTGGGTGGATGGATGGTGGATGGGCAGGTTGATGGATGGGTAAGTGGGCTAATGGATGGATGGTGGGTGGGTGGACAGAAGGATGGGTGGATGGATGGACGGTGGGTGAGTGGGTGGATAGGTTGGCGGATGGATATACGGATAGATAGATGGGTGGGTGGACAGGTGGGTGGATGGATGGGCAGGTGGGTAGGGAGTAGGTGGACAGGATAATGGATATGTCTATTAGTCATTGTCACTTTCACTATCAGGAATTGACATTTCAAGAGTTTCTTTTGGTGGTTTTTCTTGTAATGCATTGAGAAAATTAGGTCTTTTTAATCATTTGTTGCAAATAGTTTCCCTAGATTGCTTTTTAATTTTGAGTTTTTATTTTGTGACAGGTTTGTCTTTTTTTTTAACCTTTAATCCCTTGTGAGCTTTGTGGTGCGAGGTGAAGGGCCTGGTCTCAGTTTCCCTCTGTCTCCTGCTCATTGGGTTGGTCCTCCTTTACCTTTTCAACAGTCGTAGGCTAAGCCTCCCCACCTCCTGAGGCCACATCAGGGCACCGGTTTGATGTCTGAGGTATGTCAGCTTTCATGGCTGCCCGCTAACGGGCTGGTTCAGGTTTGGGACATTTATGGTTAGTGTGGCCCTGAGAGGCAATTTACCCCCTTCCTGCTCCCTATGGTTCCCTGGTAGCCCTGCCCTCCCTGTAGAAGGGGCACATTGCCCCACAATAAGGGTGCCTGAGGGCTCGGGGACCCTGCCCCAGGTCACCGCTGGACTTGGGGCCTGTACCCCCTGAGGGTGCCCAGGGCTTGGGGACCACCTCCCAGGTCCAGATGGGTGTGGGGCCCACACCCCCAACATGGGCTGGATGCTCTGTGCCCCGCCAGCTGTGAGCACGCAGTGGGATTTTGGTTTCTTTCTGGGAGCTGATGACTACAGTGTGTCTGAGCCGTGTGTGGCTGTCATTAATTGTTGTGTTTTTATATTGGTACATGGTGTTGAAACAGGTCTGCATTTAAGTGTAACACAGTAACACATTGTGTTGTTTGGCCTATAGTGTTACTACAGTCTTGGTGACATCATCTAGGAGTCCTTATCTAGCACGAGGCAGAACGAGAAGCTCCCCGAGGTGCTGAGCTGCCTGGTGGGGCCGGAGGATGCATCCGTCCTCTGGGAGACGCACCAGGTCCCAGCACCGCTGTGCTCTCCTTACAAATCACCCACCCATGTTACTTTGCAGCTGCTCCTGAGGACTGCCCACCCTGCTTCCGCCCTCGGCCACCCTCAAGGTCACGTGACCTTTGCCTCCCATTCCTGCCTTGTTAATAAGGTAGAGACCCAAGGAAACTGCACCAGTGTCCTGAGGGATGTGGCAGCAGCGATTGCAGGTACGTCTGAGGTGGGGCCTCAATCAAGGATGGGCGTGGTCAGCTGGGGCTGGGGCTGTTCTCTTCAGGGACTGTTCTGTCTCTGGTCCAGGCAGGGCATGGCCACAGCAGGTATACAGACAGGTGTCCTTGCCTGGGGTGACCAGGGTATGTCCCCTGCCTTGGGGTTCCTTAGCCAAGATGCACCCCAATACTGTGCCTGGGCTCCTGGTACCCCAAGCTTGGATACTGGTCATAGGGACCTGGATCCTAGTGAACTTCTGGATATGCTTCCTGCACAGCTGAGATAGGTGATGTGTGCTGCCACTAGCACCTGGCGGTCTCCCACACCCTCAGGGTAGATGGATGTCTCTCACCTTTGACCCTCGGGGTGGCATCTCTCTTTAAATAGGCTTATAAAACACAAGAATAAAAAGCATTAATAATAAGAAAATACAGGATAGGAAAGAGGAGAAGAGAACAAAGGAGAAATAGAAATGTCCAGTTAGGGTGAGAGAGGTGGACAAACAAATCACAGAGGCAGTCACATAAAACCTGCTGGAGAGTGATGAGTAGATCTCCCCTGTCTTAATCCATTCACGCTGCAATAACAAAGTATCACAGACTAGGTGGCTTATAAACAACAGATATTTGTTGCTAACAGTTCTGGAGGCTGGAAGTCCAAGATCCCGGCGTGTCAGAGTCTGTGTCTGGTGAGGACTCACTTCCTGGTTCACAGATGGCGCCTTCTCGCTGTGTTCTCACATGGTGGAAGGGGTGAGGGAGCTCTCTGGGTCCCTTTTATAAGGACACTAATCCCATCCATGAGGCTCCACCCTCAGGACCTCATCACCTCCAAAGGCCCCACGTCCTAACGCCATCACTTTGAGGGTTAGGGCTTCATCATGTGCACTTGGTGGGGACACAGACATCTGTTCTGTTGCAGTGTTATGAGCTGTCACAGCACAAATATGATGTGGATGGCTAGTGTCCCCTGAGCACTTGCCAAGTCCCCACGTCTTCGAACTGTGTGGTTCATCCATCTCCCTGGCTGTGATGCTGCCCTTATGCGTTTCTGTCCTGAACCAGAGGTCTGGCCTCAGCACCTCTTATCTTCTGCTCAGTGCTGTTGCCTGGTCCTCTGCTCTGTGGGTCTCGCCTGCATCAACAGTGTATGGCTCTGCACACCCCACCCATGGACAAGCCCTCCCTCCCGCCGGCCATCCTACCTACTTCAGGTGGGGTCACACGCCACACAGTCCAAGTGGTGGCCTAGGCAGCATCTTCTCCTCCTGGGATGTGAGCTTTCCTTTTCCTTGAATGAAAAACGACTTTCTAGACCCATTGTTATTTCTGCTTTCTCACCTTTGGGGGAGGTTGGACCCTGGGGAGTTTTTTCCCAGGATTCTTTTGAACCAAGAAGGGATCAGCCTGGACCGTGGGGGACAGCCTGGTCCAGTTGTGAAGGGGGTTTCCCCAGTGCTGGGCAGGTGTGGGGAGGGTCCCAGGCCCCCACAGGCTGCAGGTGTATGGGCCTGGACCCTCTGCCAGAGTCACTCACACCTTCGTGGAGATATGCCATGTGTGGGCCCCTGGTGGAGTCACCACAGCCACACATGGGGGTGTTCCAGCCTCTACACGGTCTGCTGGGGGGAGCGCCTGCCCACATCACTGGGATGGCAGCGTCAGAGGCCTTGGCTGCCTCTCAGCAATTAAACTGAGAAAGTGCCTGCATGGGGCACTGGCCCTGGGACACCTGCATCCCAGAGCTCAGGGACCCCCAGAACCTGGGATTCAGGGACCCCAATAGAACCCGGGACTTGGATCCCCCCAGGCATGGGCCTCTACCACCTGTCTCCTGCCCCAGTTCCCACTGCTGTAGCAGATGCCTGTGGACGCCTTGGCCTGGCCTGTGACCCCATGGAGCTCTGCCGCAGCCCTTCCCACCCCGTCTAATTCCTGGCCCCACGTTCCACGCCCACGCTCGGCTTAGACTGCCCAGGACCCAGGATGTGGTCCGCCACATCCACAGGTAGGGTGTTGGGGCAAGGGGGACGCCCGTCCCAGCCCCATGCAGCCCCACGCCCCATCTGACACCCCATCCTGCCCCTCGACAGGTGCACAACCACATTTGCCTTCTCGGAAGCTCCGGTGCCAGAGCACCAGGGTGGCCGGAGGACTAGGGCGACCACGTCCCCAACTTCAGCTTCCTGCTCCCATCTCTAAATTCTCCTGCAAGATTCCACATGGGGCCACGTGAGTCCCTGGGGGCGGCAGCCCTGCTGGGGAGCCCAGGGGCTTGGGGGGCTGAGGGGCTGTGTGATGTGGGGAGGGGCTGTGGCATCACCCCATCATCTACACCTGTGAACCGTCAAACCGTGGGTGCGTACAGGCCCACCTTCATCGCTGGGCAGGGCCTGAGGGGCTGTCCCCAGAGCCCCTGTTGTGGGGGGAGACCTGGGTGGGGCTCATCTGCAACTGGGCCCATTTCTGCACATCTGGGGTCTCCCTTCCCTGCTGGGCATCTGGCCCCCTTGTCCACTCGTGTGGCTCTTTCTATTGCTGTGTGGGGACTGGCAGTGTCACCCTAGGGAGGTAGGAGGGCTGTTCCCGGGGAGCAGACGAGCAGAGAGTCCCTCCTGTAGCCAGGGCTGTTGCGGGACCAGGTGCAGGGGTGAGGGCAGCTGCACCTGTGGGCAGGATGCAGGCACGCGAGGGTCTCCACGGAATGTGGGTGGGCAGAAGGGGACTCGGGTGAGGCTCCAGCTGGGTGTCCAGGCCAGCGTGCAGGGACCTGGGCCAGTGCCCATCCATGGGCCCGCCCTGACTGTGTCCTGGGGTTGCAGGGGTGCAGGTTGCTTCTGTCACTCAGACCTGAGGAGCTGGACCCGCAGGGTCCGGGTGGGGCATGAAGTAATTGAGCCTCGAGGTATGCAGCACCCTCAGGCATCTGGCTGGTGGCCCTGTTGTCCTGGTGGTGGTTGTGGGGTTGGACAGAAGGCGGCAGTGCCACAGGGCGTCCCTGTCCTGTGAGGTGTCTGTCAGTGGGTCCAGGGGGCTGTTTCAAGGACCTTGTAGCCATGGTGGCAGCATCCTGACGAGTGAGTGACATTGTCTGCTGGTTCAGACTCGGTGGAGAGGTTCGTGCCAGGTGGCATTTGTGCCCGGCCAGGGGGCTGCGTCCTCTTAGCCACAGGGGTGCTGGCACCTCAGGTGTGCAGTGGACAGGGCTTGTGCAGGGTGCGAGGGTCCATCCCCCTCAGCCTGGGCAGCACAGGTGTGGCCACCACGGCCACCCACCAGTGCCCCTGTGCTATGCCCACCTCTGCTCCAGCCTCTCCTGGGGTCACCTGCTCCCTGCTGTGCCCACCTCCACCTCCACCTCCACCTCCACCTCCACTGCAGCCCTCCTGGGACACCTGCTCCTCTGGCGTGAGGCCTGGCAGGTGGGCTTGTCCTGTGGGGAGACCTGTGCAGGGAGGGGAGGGTGGCCTTGGCGCTCTCTGACGTTCAAGTCCAGCCTGTTGTAGGTGGGTCAGCCCATTCAGAGCACACAGGATGGGGTGATGCTGGGGACAGAGGGGACCTGTAGGGAATGGGAGGGCCAGGGGAGACTTGGAGTCCCAGGAGATGGCACTTGGGGCTGCAGGGTGGTCAGGGCTGAGCTTGGAAACACAGGGAAGGTTCAGAGGTGGGGGGATTGGGTGCCAGGAACCCCAGTGATGGCTGTGTGTCCACGAGTCCCCGTGAGCCGTGTGGCCGCTGCCTCGGGGTCATGGGGGGTGTGGGCCTCCGAGCCGCAGGACCGACTGGGCCTGCACCTCCTGCTAGGAAGGGCTCCTTGTCCCCACCCCCAGCGGGTCCCCTCTCCCTGAGCCCAGCCCCATCGGAGCCCCACCCCTCGACTCCCCAGGAACCAAGTCCAAACTGCAGGCCCCAGCCTGACCCCGCCTGCCCTCCTGGGGCCACTTTTTGTCTCAGGGACCCTTGGCCACACCTCCCCTCAGGACCTCTGCCCAGCACCCTCCCTGCCTCGCTCCCCCCACCTCGCTCCCCTCCACCTTCCAGGGACACGTGCGTCCTCACCACGTGCCTCTGAGCAGGGGGATGGGGCAGCACCCGGTGGGGTCCTTGGTGTCTCCACCTGGCCCCTCGCCCACTTCCCAGGCCCCCCCTCACCCCCAGACACCCCTGCTTCCACCACTGCGTTGCTGCGGGCGTGCCAGCCTTGGGGACAGGGATGTGAACCCTCGGGGTGTCTACTGCAAGTCCCTGGTGAAGACCCCACCATCAACCTGTCTGACACCACACATGAGGACAGCAGGCATCCCCAGAGTGGGGAGGGCATCTCCTCATGCAAGGGTGGCCCAGTCCCCCCATCCTGGGGGGACCAGTGCCTCAGCCTGGGTCACGTCCCTGGAACCCACTTGTCCTCACCAGCGTCCATGGCTGTGGCGTCACTGGGGCTGACTGTCCCTGGGACTGCAGAGCTGCCCGTGGGGATGTGTCCACCTGGACACCAGATGCCCTGGGGGGCTCCGCCTCGCCCGCTGGCACTGTGAGAAACCCCCCAGGGGCTGCAAGCCCACAGGCGAGGCCGTTTCCTCCGTGCCGGGTGGACACGGGTCTGTGCTCTTGGGCAGCCGTTGGGCATCTGCGTGTTGCTCGTCAGCCTCGAGGGACCGTGCCAGCCACTGCGCCCGTGCCTGGCAGAGCAGAGCTCCAGGCGGCGCTGGCCGCACATCACGCTGGCCCCTCGACGACGCCCCTCGTGAGACGGGTGTCCCTGGCCTGGGCTGGGCCCCACAAGGGGCCGTGCCTGCGGTGGGGGTGGCTCCGAGACAGCTGCCCAGGCTGCAGCCTGTACGAGGGGCTGCTCGGGGCTGTGAGCACCGGTGCTTGGGCTCGGCCCTCCCTGGTGACTGGGCAGCGAGTGGCGGGGTCGGGACCTAGCACTGCCCTGGCGCTGCCCTGGTTTGCGTCTGAGACAGTCATGGCAGGGCCAGCTGTCCACTGGCAGGTCATGGATGTCCTCGGCCCACGCGCACCCCAGGAGCTGTCCTCGTCCCCTCCCCGGGGCACTGCGCTGCGAGGGGCACACTGACGTGGACCTCGGGGCCTGGACACCACAGCCCCGGCCCTGGTCCCGCCGTCCTCCTCCTCCTCCAGGGTCGCGTCTCCCATCTGTCTCCAGCAGCCGTCTCCGTGTCCTCACGGCCACCCAAGCCCTGTCCCCTCCGACCTCGTCTCGCAGCTCACGCTCTCTGCGGGACCTGGGTGGGGTCCTCCCCTCAAGGGCCCCGGACAGCCCGTCCTCGCGCAGCAGCCGCGAGGGAGCTCTCAGGACCCACGCGGGGCAGAATGCGCTGGAACCCGCCCGCTCACCCTGTCCTGAGGCCACCTGGAACCTTCCAGAATGTGCCAGGCTCACCTCGTGCCATGGGGCCCCAGGAACCCACTGCGCTTGCTTCATGCTGTGGCCACCCCAGAGCACCAGGACTTCCTTGTTCACCTTGTTCACGGAACCCCCAGAACACCCAGACCCGCCCTGCTCACGTCGTGCCACGGACAGTCCCGGCAACGGCCAGAACCATCTGCACGTTTCCATGAGGGAAGCCCCCGGAACCCGCTGTACCCCCCACTCCATGGAGCCCCTGTGACCTGCCGTGCCTGTCCTTCCAGAAGGCCCTCTGCACCCCTGGGCAGGGCTCCTGGTGCCCATCTGTGCTGGTGCAGAAGCCTGTGGCTCCCACCCGTCTCCCCGCCTGCCTCCAGACCTGTCCCGTCCCGCACGGAGGCGGCTCCGGACAGCAGGGGCCTCGCGGCTGCAGGAAGTGGCCGAGGCCTTTGCGAGGGGGAGCGGCCAGCGGTCGCCTCGTGGTCACCTTCTGGGATGGGGCTCGTGGTGCTCCTCGGGTGGACACGGGGCTGCCCCAGGCCTTGGGCTCCCTGCTAACACCCTCCAGGTCTGACACTGGACGGCCTGTGAGGAAGGGGTGGGGCGGCAGGGTCCCCTCGAGGGGCTCCCCAACGGGACGCCCAGGAGGCTCCGGGGGTCCAGGCTGCCCTGCAGTCATTTGTGGAGGGTGCTGTGCGGCTGGCGGCCCTGGCCCAGGCCTAGGCCTGACTGACTGTCCCAGTGGCACCAGGAAGGTGCCATGAGGACCTGCGGGTTGGGGGGCCTGGCCCCACCTGGGCGGAGGAGCTGCAGGCATCGTGTGCCCCTGGCAGGACGCTGTCACCGTGCCCTGGCCGGGGCCCCTTGAGGGACGCCGCCACACCACAGTCCGGGTGGCCTGGGTGCGTGTTGTGTGGAGCCCTGGCTCACCCCGACAGGTGGGCTCTTGGGGGAGCGGGCCCCAGACGGGGCTGTGGGCCCTGAGACCGTCCAGGTACAGGTGCGACAGTGGGTCTCTCCCTCCCCCGCGGTGACATCCCAAATATGGACATCCTGTCCCAAGGACTCCGACTCCTCCAGTGAAGTCTCCGACGTGGTGCACGACCCAGCCCAGGTGGGTCCAGGGGCCTCAGGCGGGGGACGGCGGGGGAGTGGGGGACTGGGCAGGAGGGTGCAGGGGATGTGGGGAGGTGCTGTTTCCCGCCCCGGCCCAGCTGGACTCACTCACGCACTATGGTGGCAGCTCCTCCCGCGGTCGATATGAGGGGCCACAGGTCTTGATCAGAAGCGACAGGCACCAAGTAGAGCATCCCCATGGCCCAGCCTGTCAGGGAACACACCCCCCCAACCCCCTCAACCCCCTGCAACCACAGGTTCTGGCTCACACGGGGTCTGCAGGGCTGGGGCCCGTGTAGGCCAAGGTGCCCTGCCCAGGTCATTTCCCCAGAGCTGCCAAGACGGGGCCCTCCTGCCCACGTGCCCGAGTGTGTCCTGTGCATCTTGGGGGCCTGAGACGCTGGCTGGGGTGGGCGGTGGCCCCGGCTCCACAGGACGCACTTCTGGCCACTGCAGACCCGGGTAGGCCTGTCCTCCAGGAAGTCAGCGGGAACCGCCCCGTTGTGCCCGGCAGTGTGCGAGGGTGGCCGGAGGGCACCCAGCCTGTCCGTGGAAGGTGCGGCCACGTCCCGGTTCCGAGCCCTGCCTGCCCCTTTCTCAGGCCTGGCTGAAGACAAGCCACACCCCAGGGACACAGGCGCGAGTCCCTCCCTCATGGCCGTGTCCTGTGCTCATGGTTGGGTGGAGCCAGTGGGCTCTGCATAGACAAACAGGCTGCTCTGGAGCTGACACGGCCCTACCCTCCATGCCACGGAGCCGACCGCAGGTGGGTGGGGATGAGGCCTTGCAGGCTGTGAATGCAGACACTCCCTGCCTGTGTGGTCATGCATGTTCCTGCTGTGTTGGCTGTGGCCCTCCCTTTCCTGGAAGGATCCCTTTGTCATCTTGTTCAGGAAGGACAGGCCTCGGTCCCGTGGTCGTCATCCCCCGTGGCCCTCCCTGCTGCGCACACCATGCGGGGCCTGTGAGGGAGCAGGTGTGTCCAAGCCCAGGGCTCATCAGAGTGGGATGCGTGGCCCTCCCAGGACTGTGGCCACATCTCCACCTGTCACCATGCAGTGTGGATGACCGTGAGACCTCTGTAAACGGCCCCAAACCCGGGTGGCGTGACGACTTTGCATCCCTGAGCTGCAGCTGAGGGAACCAAGCCCATGATGAAAATCCTTGTTTTTTTAATTCAAAAATACAAACATGGTTAAAATGCTTTTAAACCACTCTACACAGCAAATAAAGGGCACCTTCACGTGAAAACACGCAAAGCTGTCGCAGAGGCTCCCTGCCCATGCTCCGGGTGGTTCTGTGCGAGGAGGGCTGTGTGGGGTGTGTGGGCCGCTGCGCCCTCGCGGTGCTCGTGGAGAGCTCACGCCCCATAGCTTGGGAGGAGGAAGACAAGCACTCCGAGCCAGTGCGCACCGGACACGACAGCACAGGCCTTCCCAGAGGCCGCTGGTCCCTGGTGGGCTGTCCGGCCAGGACAGCGGACGCCAAGCTGACACCTCCAGACGCTGGCGGGGCTGAGGGCCTCCGTGCAGGAGCCTGTCCTGGCACTGGCCCTCAGAGACCGGTGGGAACGCACGCCATCGATAAACATCGGACACGCTTCCGTGAATAAATAAAAATTTATCATTCCATACAAATGCACTTCATTTTCCACAAAAGACAGTTCAACAACTAAACAGTTTTGTTTTACACGGAAGCCCCTGTGGGCTGCCATGGCGTGTGCGGACCAGGCCCGCTGCGGACAGTCCCTGGCAGGCGTGCGTCACAGCGGCTGCAGGTCATCGTCCCCACACGCGTACTCGTACAGGTCAACAGCGCCCAGGGGCGACGGCGCCTCGAAGAAGGGCCTCTGGGCCAGCGGGGTCCGCAGTGCACTCAGCTTCTGGTCCACGGGGCTGAGCTCCGAGTCGTACCTGCAACAGGGGCAGCGGTGAGGAGATGGCCGCAGGGGCCGGGGAGCAGATGCCCTTCTGCCAGGCCGGTGCACGTTTGTCTTTCAACACAGCCCCGGAGAGGACACCGCGGCCGCGAGACGCAGGCTGGGCAGCTGCAAGTACCGGGCACGAGAACCGCCCCTTTCAGCAGAACATAAGCTGCAGGCGTTGCCTCAGCGCTGCGGCTCCCGGCTGGGGCGGCCCGCGGTGCGGGTGGACGCCTAGCAGGACGGGGCCGGCTGGGGACGCAGGCACGACCACGCAGCACGTCCCCCGACGGTGGACACCGGGTGGCGTACCGTTATCCCCAAAGCTAAATGACGGTGTTTCTAGAGGGAAACCTCCAAACTGCACGTGGAGTGTTTTAAAACGCGACTGGTCTGTCCACGCACGGCCGAGCAGAGGACGACAGCCCGTGTAACAGTGAAGACAGTTTCTGTGAAAAGTGGGACTGAACTCAGCGTGTTGAGGCAAATTCCTCCAAGACTATTAAAAGCGTAAGCTCCCACCCAAGACCACCGCTAGAATCTTTCCCAAAACACATAACAGTAGAAGGACCGCAACGCACTCTTCCCGTTAAAGTCTCAGCGGTGACGTAAGCGCTACTGAGTTCCTACACGGGGAACGTCACAGTCTCTTCTGGAACCTAGCACTGCCCCAACCACGCGGAGCCCTGTCCTCACCCTGCTGAAACGCTTCTCCTGACACCTGGCCAGCAGCGGTCACTGCCGCCCCAGGGCCTGGGCCACACCCTGAGGCAACAGCAGTGGACGCGGGTATGCGTGGCCAGGCAGTGACCAGAGTGCAGCACCCATGTGCCAGGTGCACCTCGGACACAAAGCTGAACTCAAAGCAGACAGCGGTGGGGACAGACGTCCAGAGGGGACAAGCACAGGATGTGCCCAGTGGCCACAGCTGCTCTACAAGATACAGCAGGAGAAGGGACAGCGGAAAGTTCTAGACAGTGGGGACCCAGAGGCCAGCTGCCCGTCAGGGTGCCCTAGGCAGAGAACTGAGGAAGACGGACAGTGACACATGCGCACGTCAGGGACAGACAGCCCAGGAGGCAGCAAGGGCCGAGGCCGTAGGACAGGACTCAGGCGGGCCTCCCGGAACAGGAGGGAGGCCGGCGCGGCATGGGGCGGGGCTGAGACGCACCTCCAAGGAGTCTGGGGTCATTGTCCCCACGCGCGTACTCGTGCAGGGGCCAGGGCAGGGCAAGTGCAGCCAGAAAGTACTCCGAGCTGCACCGGGGTGAGAGCACGCGGCCCCGCCCCGGTCTCAGCAAGCAGAGCCACAGGCTGCTCGGAAGAGGAGAGGCTTCCGGTCAACGACCTGAGTGTCCTCCCGCGGAAACTTGAGGAGGAACGAGAAGGAAGTCGTGGCAGAGCAACAGAACGGGAAGCGCAGAGACGGCGGAGGACCGAGGGCACTCTGGATTCTTTGCGATCACTGCGGTTGACACCCCCAAGCCGCACTGGTCACAGAAAAATAAAGGGAGAAATCATCGCCGTTGGGGACGTGACAGCGGTTTCCCAGGGGGTTCCGCAGAGGTCGGAAGCACAGTCGGGGAACGCTGTGAGTAACAAGCAGAACAACTTGGGCGAATGGGACAGTTTCTGAAAGACACAAACCACCAACGCTCACTCGAGAAAAGAGAGAACCTCAGCTCGTATCTGCCACTGAATTTTAGTGAAAAACCTCAGAAAACTTGGTTCCAGACGGCCTCACTGGCAAATCCCACCAAACGGTTACATAAAATTCTGGAAAATGCCAACTGACCTCTAGCGCTGGGGAGGGGCAGGAGGCGTTGGGGTGACACAGGGGCATCGTCTCGGCTGTGGCGATGGCTCCGTGGATGCACACGCGTGTCAAAGCTCACTGAGTGGTACATGTGACACGTGCAGTTTTTATGTTGGTAAAACAGGAAAATAAAAACACCTGCTCTCAAAGAAAACTCAAGGTCCGGAGGGTGTCCCTGGTGAATTCTATCAAACGCTCGGGGAAGAAGTAACACGTCTTCCTCACAACGTCTCCAGAAAACACCGGGAGGGACGCTGCCCACTGCTCTGTGAGGCCAGCGCTACCTGATGCCAACGCCAGACAAGGACCAGAGAAGGAGCTACAGACAGACGATCTCTGCAAACGGAATCCAGGAACACACAAGGACGAGACGTCGTGCCTGCGCGGGATTGTCCTGGGAATGCAAGGCTGGTCCCCCTGGGAAGCACTCGCTGTACTTCACTGTGCAGACGGACGGCAGGGAGGAACCATCCGGGCCAAGGCAGCTGACAAAACTCACCATCCGTTCACGATACAGTCCCAGCAAACCAGGCCCGAGGGAACCTCCTCAAGCCACAGCCACGCTCAACGGCGCACGTCGGAATACTTTCCACCTGAGACTGGGAACGAGGAAAAGCTGCCCTCACCGCAGCCCCATCACACCGCAGGTTCCAGGCAGCGCAACAGGCCGGACAGAGAACGAAAACGCAGAGCGCTGAAAAGGAGTAGCACTGACCTGTTCGTGCACATGTGACTGTGCAGAAAACCCCAGAGAACCTACGCTAAGCTTTTAGAACTAATAACTGTGCTTACACTACAGTGAGCAATGGGAAATGGGAATTTAAAAAATACCTTTTGCAACACCAAAAAATTGTGAAACACTCACATAGAACTCTCTCAAAATTCACATAAAATCTGTACACAGAAAGCTGTGAAATACTGATGGGAGAAATCAGAAGAGACCTAAGTAAAAGGAGGTACGTGGCATGTCCGCAGACCAGGCCACGCAGTATTAGTAACATGTCCCCTGTCCCCACGTCAACCTGTTCTTTCATCAAAATCTCAAAGTTTCAGCAGAATGTTTTGTAGAAATAAACAAGCTTACTCTTAAATTTACATATAAAGGCAAAGAAACCAGAATATTCAACACAATGTGGGGAAAAAAAAAAGTGTTGGCCGGGTGCGGCAGCTCACGCCTGTAATCCTAGCACTTTGGGAGGTCAGGAGTTCAAAACCAGCCTGGGCAACACAGCAAGACCCCGTCTCTACAAAAAAGAGAAAAATTAGCCAGGCATCGTGGCGCACACCTGTAGCCCCAGCTACTCAGGAGGCTGAGGGGGGAGGATCGCTCGAGCTCAGGAGTTGGAGGCTGCAGTGAGCTGTGATGACACCACTGCACTCCAGCCTGGGCAACACATAGAGACCCTGACTCTAAAAATAATAATAAACATTTTTAAAAAGTGCATTGACAAGACCTCACCACACAACTGCAAGTTAGGATACTTCTCCAGGGCCGACCACAGAGAGCCGGTAGAGGACAGACACCGCCCAGTGGGACAGACAGGGTCCCTGTGGTCACAACGCCAATGCTCACCACCCACACTGCGTTCCAACACTCGTCCCCACAGGACTGCACAGAAAGCATCGTGCTGAGTCTAAAGTACATGTGGGAAGGCAAAGCAACTAGAATGGCCCGGACAGTTGTGAGCAGCACCGCAGCTGGCGGCTTCCCGCTCTGTGATTTCAGTGCTCATGATAAAGCCACAGCCCACAACACCATGGGGGGGACGGACAGATGCATCTATCAGCAAAACTGAGTAATGTTCAGAAATGGACCACATGTACATGGCCGCTTACTTTCTAGTAAAGGTGCCAAGGCAATCCAGTGCCTTTGCAAAAATGGTGCTGGGACAACGGAACATCTGTATGCAAAAAAGTGAACATGCTTCATACCCCATAGGAAAATTTACTCAAAATGGACCACAGACCGAAATGTAAAATGTAAAACTACAAAACTTGTAGAGGAAAATGTTTGTGGCTTTGGATTTGGTAATGATTTGTTAGATCTGACACCAAATGCACAGCCTGTAAAAACAACAAATTGGTAAGTGGCACTTCATCAAAACTGAGAGCCCCTCTCAGAGAGAGAAAGTTAAGACAATGAAAGGATGTGTCACAAATTGAGAAAAATGTTAACAAATCACAGACCTGATAAAGGATTTGTATTGAAAAAACATAAAGAACTCTTAGCTTAAGCTCCATAGAGGTTAAACGCAGTAAGAAAACCACCACCAACCCCAAACAGGTTCTTGGCATCTCCGAGGTTGGGGCAGAAATGGGGCCCGTGACTGGTCACAGGCCCTGGAGCCGCCTGCCTCCCACCTTCCGTCTGCCCCGGCACGTGTCAGCCGTGGGGTAGGAAGGGTATCACTCGCAAAATGTGCCTTGCCTCAGTCTCCCCTTTCTTTGCCTGATGTACAAAAACTCACCCTCAGAATTACCAAACCCCACGTGGGACAAGGGCTCCTTGGGTTCTGGCCGCTGAGCCACGTGGTCTGGGTGATGCCACGTGGGGACAGCACCAGGACCTCTGCTATCTCCCTCCCATCTGTCCCCACCTCACCCCACCACATCCCTACATCCCTGCCCCCCATATCCCTACCCCCTGTACTCACCCATCCTCCCACGGCTCTCCTGCAGCCTCCTCAGCCACCAGGATGTCGTACTCCTCAGCGGCGTATTTCTCCCAGTCCGAGAGCTCTGGGCCATCGCTGTCACTCTCCTGGAGGACACACATGTGTTATGTGGTGTGGCATAGACGGCGTGGCACAGGCAAGCCTGTGTGCCCCACCACACTCACCCTGAGCAGGGAGACCTGCTCTTTTTGCTCGTGGTCGAGGTACTTCTCGATGTTGAAAAACGTGTCAAAGAATATGTTGGCGAGTTTACACTGCTTCAGGTCATGGAGTGTGATTTTCCCTGCAGGGAAGTGGTGCATTTCAGAGACAAAATGACTTCCAGAGGTCCACACTTAAATGTGTTTGTATGTGGGTAATAACATTCGCGTAAGGACATGGTAGGATGTGGCACGATGCTACATGCTTCAACACTGTCCAACTTATATAAAAAAGGACACACGGGGTGGTTCTGGGCATGGACTGAAGCGTGGAAGGCCTCGGGCACGGAGGGAGCCTGGGGTCTGTGTGCCCAGGAGAGCGAGCGTGGACTAGACAGAGCTCAGGACAGAGGGAGATGCTGGCCACCAGGGGGCATCCCTGGACCTGAAATAACAGGGAGCTGATCTCCCCAGCGCCACTTGTGCAGCCCCAGACCACGGAGGGTGCCAGAACAATACACACGAGGAGAAAAACCACAGGGAGGGAGAAGAGGTGGCCTGTGTCCCTTGTCTCACAACAATTTCCAAAGTTAAAAACCCCCAGACCCGGGTGCTAAATCACAGAGCACAAAACTAACTGGGACTGAGTGTAGGGAGGGTCTCCCCCTTCTCCATAGGGATCGAGTTTGGGGAGTCTCCCCTGTCCCCACAGGGACTGAGTTTAGGGAGAGTCTCACCCTGTCCCTTTGACCTCAGAGGGATTCGGGGAACAGATGACGCTGGGAAGACGGGGCTGGGGATGCCCCATGCTGAGTCAGCACAAACTCAGTGACAATCCCTGAACTTCAGTGCCGACGCCCCAAGTGCTCCCCACCGTGAGGACACATGCTCCCTGCCTTGGGCTCTCATCCCAAGCAACACCAGAGGTCACCCCAGGCAGTGCTGATGCCCTCGTGGTGGGAGGTCCTTGAGCAAGAACACAGATGCACATTGGTGCTGCCTCATCACGAACTCAGTGGGGATGGCCCTTCCTGTGTGTCCCCCACACTAGGACATCACCCCCTACAGGGTGACCTCCCCATCCTGGGACATCCCCTCCCCTAGAGCGTCCCCTCCCCGGGATGCCACCTTCGCTCTGGGGCTTGACCAGGTCCAGCATCTGGCAGAGGCAGTCCTGGAAGGGCAGGGCCTCGATGGCCATGCTGTCCAGCCTGCGGCACTGCTCCTCGTAGAAGTACTCCAGCTCGAACATGGACAGCGCCCCGTCCCCGTCCAGGTCCATGCAGCGGAACCAGTACTCGATGCTGCAGTCACACGGGCCTCAGTCAGCCTGAAGCTGGGACAGCCCTGCCCCACAGGGACCCTGCCAGGGACAGATCCTGCCCACCCACCTCCACAGGGACAGACCCTGCCCCACAGGGACCCCGCCAAGGACAAACCCTGCAGGGACAGACTGGTCAGGTGTGCACACGCCCACCTGGGATAACCGTTAAGTATGCCGCTTATGACTCTTCTACCAAATACCCACCTAGTTGGAGTTTTTTTGTCTTCTTCAGAGATCAAAAACCAGACAAAGTCAGCGTAGCTTATTTTTCCTTCTTTCTGTACTTTTCTACCTCTGGGTTCCGGGCCAGAATTGAGAGACAAAGACGACCATCAGGGAGGAGAGCACAAAGGGGCACAGTCCCAGCCTACAGAGCCTCAGGGGTCCCCCCATCCTCACTGCTTCTCGGGGGGGGGGCCTGAGGGGCTGTGCGGCCAGTGAGGAAGCTCCCAGGCCCTGGCGGAGTCAGGAGTGGCCACCCCCGTCACTGCCACAGCCACCTCGAGGCCTCAGATGCTCCCCCAGACTCACTCTGATGCCCAGTGCCTGACGGGGACCACCGGCAGGGCCTGTGTCCCCTCACTGAGGACCTCCCGTGACAGAGGTGAGTGTCCCCTCACTGTGGGCCTCCCATGAGGAGGTGTCTCATTATTTAGCACCTCAGTGACAAAGCTCACGCATCCCCTCCTGAGGACCTCGTGGGACAAAGTCATCGCTGTCAGACGAGTTCACGGTGGAGGAACGAGTGGTTTGGGCTCTCGCGTGGGCATCAGCGGAAATCAGGGGGCCGAGCACCGAGGCGCCCTGGCCATACGTACCGCGTCACCGCTCCTGAGAATATCCTGTCGATCATCTTGGCAGAAACGGCTGCAAAGGAGGAGTGTGCTCGTGACCGGCAGCACGGCAGGCCCGGCCGACTCGCGCCCCTCAGGGCAGAGCCCCAGGCGGTCGGGTCTGACCTGCTGAGAGGCCCCGGGCTGGGGAGGGCCCTGGACCTGACGCCGCGCATGTGCCCCGCGTGCTCACGGCCCGTGCAGCTGCGGGGGCTGAAGCCCAGGTCAGACCCAGAGTGGAAGCCGAGGGGCTCCGAGACATGTTTGTGAAGAGCAGAACAAACGCACATCCACGTCTCAGGGGCTCGGCTTCCACACCCTCGCCCAACTGTGATTACGGAAACAAACACACTTCAACCACAGCGAAGTGAAAAGCAGCCCAGGCCCCTGCAACAAAGGATCAGACCAAGGAGCTTAAACCACACACATTTACTCTGTCACATCCTGGGGGCTGCAAGTCCCAGATCAAGGTGTCTCAGGGCTGGTTCCTCCTGAGGCCTCGCTCCTTGGTGTGTAGACGCCGCCTTCTCCCTGTGTCCTCACGTGGTCGTCCCTCTGTGTGTTTGTGTCCTCATCTCCTCTTCTTATAAGGACACCAGTTCTGTTGGATCAGGGCCCACCCCAGTGCCTCATTTTACCTTAATCACCTCTTTAAAGGCCCATCTCCCGATACAGCCATGTTCTGAGGTCCTGGGGGTGAGGGCTCCAATATACGAATTTGGAGAGACACAGTTCAGCCCATAATAAACACTACACCCATGAGATGGGCAGATGAAGACAGAAAGTCTCTCCCCGCATCCCCTAATTCATCCTGTGTTGATCCAATCTCCCCTGATAAGAAATGACTAGACAGTGTTATGGGCTGAATTTTGTCCCCCCAAAAACATATGTCCATGTCCTGAGCTCTTATACCTGGGAACAGAATCTTATTTGGAAATAGGGTCTCTGCAGATACAATTACTTAAGGATCTCGAGATGAGACCATCCTGGATCAGGGAGGGCCTTAAACCCAATGACAGGTGTCCTCCTAAGAGACAGCAGAGGAGAGAAAGACACAGAGGAGACGCCACGTGGAGACGGAGGCAGAGACTGGAGTGACGCGGCCACAAGCCAAGGGATGCCTGGAGCCCCCAGGAGCTGGGAGAGGCAGGAAGGAGCCTCCCCTGGAGCCTGCGGAGGGAGCGCGGCCCTGAGACCCCTTCATCCCAGACTCCTGGGCTCCAGGACTGGGAGGGGATAAATTCCTGCTGTTTTAAAGCCCCCAGGTTTATGCTAATTTGTTCTGGAAGCCCCGTGGAACCAGTAGAGCTGACTTAGACCTCTCTAGTCCAATAATGACATTTGGAAATAGGGACATGTCAAAGGAAACACAACCTCCACGGAGCTGTGCAACACCGAGCCTACTCTGAGCCACACAGCCCCTCTGTCTTAACGTCACAGGGATGACCCCTGCTGCCACTCAAGCTGGAAAGCCCTTCGGGTTTCTCAGGGAAAAGAAGGAAAGTGGCCCGTGAAAGGGAAAGGACGTGTCAAAGCACCCTTATCGGCAATCCTCTGACTGTCCTGCCCTGTCCTGGCCACCAAGACTCTGGTCCCCATGACTACCAGTGTCCTGGGGACACGTTGGACCTAGCGGCCACCACCAACTCAGGCCACACTGTGACAAACAGCTGCACGTGCCGCCCTGATGTGAGACCACAAGTGGATGTGACAGAAGCTCATGGGGACATGAAGCTGGAGCCGGGAAGGGGGGCTTCACGGACTGCAGCGCCCGACTCCGGGGGCTCCCAGCTCTGGCAGTGGTGCGCTCAGCCCCCGTGGCCGTGAGCTTCTCACTGAATGTACACTATGGGGTCAGTGTTCAGGCAGCTCTAGAGTGTAGCGTAGGACACACCGAGGAGATGCCACGTCTCTGGGGCAGACGTCTGGTCAAGCGTCCGTCCACAATGCTCACAGGACAGCCGTCCACCACGGACACTTGTCCCAGGGCGAGCCCCGGAGAGACGTGGACAGAGCTCACATTTGGGGAACCCTATGGTCAAGGTCAGACACCAACAGAAGATGCCCAGGAGAACTCAGAAACACTCTTGTGAATACGGTTTTTTGAAAAAAGAAAGATGTAAATTAAAGGGAATCCTTTAGAAAACTAAAAATCTACAGGCACATTTAAATTCTAGCTGATTTCACATACCTTGAAACTGGACTACTCATAAAAGGAGGAGGCAACTCTCTTTCATAAAAAAATTCCTAAACATCCATTTACGCTGCATCTGAACAGCCATTAATCCGCCAGCCAAAGTTTCATGGCCCGACCTGTGACAGGACTGACGAAAACTCACCCACACCCTCTGGGGCTGGACACGAGAACGTACCGGGGAAGGTGTCCACGCTAACGTCCTAATGACGCAATGCCTACACCCGACCTGGGGCCGACAGCACCGAGCTGGGGCCTGTCCCCCGAGGCCCTGCCGGGTCCCAGGCTGGGCGGGGCGCAGTCTCAGGACCCACGGCCGGCGCTGACCTCATCCGCCTCGCAGACAGACGGCCTCACCCCCACACACACACACGGTGCCCAGACACAGACATGGGGCAGGGAAGGGGAGGGAGAAGGCTGGGGGCAAAGAACCCGTGGGAGGCCGGAGGAGGACGCCCACTACGTCCTGCGCGCCCCCAGGCCGCGCGCTCACCGTGGTCGTTGTGTCGGGCCAGGTCCTGTGCGTCGATGAGCAGGTCGTGGTCCGTGTCCAGCTCCCAAAACTTGCAGTAGATGACATAGAAGTGCTCATAGGAGAAGTACTCAGTCAGCTGGTTGATGTCCGCCTCCTCCTCCAGGAGGGTCACATTCTGCCAAAGTAACCCGAGGATGGTGCCGTGACGGACGGGCCTCCCATGGTGGGAGGGGCCCCCAGCCCAGGCGTCTGCTGTGCCCAGCGGAGGGCTGTGATCTGGTCACGGCAGCTCAGGGTGGATCAGGACGCCCGGTTCACACGTCAGGCGGCGCACCCACCACCCAGGCTGGCGCCCAGCACCCCAGAGCAGCGCCGTGAGTTCCCCAGCGCCAATGCCAGTAGCTCGGGGGTCCCCACATGGGCAGGTGCTATTCCCGTCCCACTGAGCGCTCAGAGCCTGTGGGGCGTGGGGGGGACCTGCCCGGGGTCCTGCGGAGGAGGGAGGCTGCCCAACTGCCCTGCGCCCGCTTGCCCTGCACCCACCTGCAGGAACGTGCTCCTTCTGAGCTCAGCACAGGTGATCCTCCCCGACCAGGACCTGTTGACTGTGTAGAATATCCTCTGGATGACCTGCGGGAGGAGTCTGTCAGCGGGGTGGGTGGGCAGGCTGGGTGGAGGGGACCCCGCTGCAGGACCCCCACGCTGACAGAGAACGCCCGCCTGCCTGCCCGCACGGAAAGGGAGCTGGGGAAGCCAGGGCGCAAGACAGAAAGATGGCAGGACGGCAGGACGGCCACGCCGAAGCCGGAAGGGACGCAGGCCTTGCCTCGGGGCTGCGGGAGGGTCTGAGTGGGCCAAGCGGGGGAAAGGCTGCCTGGGCCTCAGGGTGTCCTGACTCTGCAGCGCTCAGGGCAGGTCTCAGTGACGCAGCGACTCCACGCAGCGGGGACAGGAGGGCAGAGGGAAACAGCAACTCCAGAAGGGAGGACGCCCACGTTGGAGTGGGGCCTCCTTTAAAAATGCTGCTCTGGACGTCCCCAGCTTCCAAGTTTACCTCTGCGGGGAGAGGACGGACGAGGGGGCCTCGCGACCCTGCAGACGCAGGCCTGGCTGTGCCCACGGGACCCTGCTCGAGGTGCTGGGCAGGTGTCACGCCCCCTCCCAGGCTGCCACCTCCACGCCCCAGGATGTCACCTCCACATCCCAGGACGCTCCACGCCCCAGGACGTCACCTCCACATCCCAGGATGTCACCTCCATGCCCCAGGATGTCACCTCCACGTCCCCATCCCACCCACAGGGCCAAGTTGTCACCTCCCCAAGGACAGGTCATTGCCTCCCTCGTCCCAGGACGTCACCAACTTAAGACCCGAAGACAATGCCTGCCCTGTCCTTACTGACGGCCACTCGCCCTGTCCCCGTCCACCCAGCCCTCACCAGGCAGCCACCTTCTCGGTAGGAACCCGCAGGTCCCTTTGCCTCTCCTGTCCTCTCCCCACAGAGTCAGTTTAAAGTCGGCGAAGCGTTCAGAGCGGGACTTTTAAGGAAGGCCCCACTCCAACGTGGGCGTCCTCCCTTCTGGGTTCCTGTTTCCGGCTGCCCTCCCTCCCCGCTGTGCGGAGCGCGGCTGCGTCACTGCGACCTGCCCTGAGCGCTGCAGGGTCCGGACACCCCAAGGCCCGAGGCCAGGCAACGTCATAACCCCCTACACGCAAACAGCTCAGTTCATTCTGCCAATCACACGGCAGCCGTGCTCCCCGCCCACCTCTCTGGTCCCCCTCCCCACGGGGCAGACGTGCTCCCCGCCCACCTCGCTGGTCCCCCTCCCCACGGGGCAGAAGTGCTCCCCGCCCACCTCGCTGGTCCCCCTCCCCACGGGGCAGAGGTGCTCCCCGCCCACCTCGCTGAGTCCTCCCCACGGGGCAGACGTGGCACCCCCCTTTGTTTCTCTTTCTTTCTGTTGTTACTATTGTTTGGTTTTTGGGGAAACAGACATGACGTCCCGTAAACAAGCAGACCCACCGTCTGCCATAACACCGTCGGTGCTTTTGTTTCTTTCACAAAGGCCAACACACGGGAGCACTGAACGCGTGCTGGGTAGACAAAGTCGGCAATGGCCAATTCTGACGGGCACTGTTAGGGAGTTTTGTTTTGTTCTTGGGACCTTCCAATCAGTCTACAACTAACACTGTTGAGCTGGAGCCTGGCCCACCGCAGCATGTCTGTCAGGAGCCAGGAGCAGCGACGCTGGGCTCAGTGGGCCGTGCTCGGACCTCTGACAGGCAGGGTAAGGCACCTCTGCCCTCGGGTTCCACAAATCTAACAACAAACCACTGAAAGCCACAGAAATTCCTCAGGCCACAGCTGAGGCCTAGAGAGCTCAAGCCCACGGCCCAGGAATTCATCTTCCTACCCAGAGAGGGCCTGGGCCGCCAACAGGGGACCACCTGCGCCCTGCCCGCACCATGCGTGTGTCCTCAGTAACTGGGCAGGATCTGGCTCACTCAGCACCCGCTAACGTGGCAGAGCCTCACACTGGGTCTGGACGTGGCAGAAAGCCCCCGGCAGGGTCTCTGCGTTACTCAGTGGAGCAGCCTGTCCTGACATGGTGCCTACTAGGATGCCGGCTCAGGGACGGGGACAGGGCCGGGCCTGGCTGGCTGTGCCGCAGGCGGAGGTGGCAGGAAGACCCAGCGGCAGAATGGGCAGAACGGGCAGACCCGCTCTCACGAAGCTGAGGGACCCTCTCCGTGGGAGCAGCCTGACACCAGCCCTTCCTGCTCGGGGGAAGGGCCGCACACTTGGCCCTTCACATGCGACCGCCCCCGACCTGGCTGCTGGTCTGAGCGCTCGACACATGGCCACGAGGACCGATCCTCACACGGGGCTCCCGCCACACACACGGCAGAGATGCCTGCTTTCCACTCAGTCCTCACTGAAGCCCCATAAAGTGGGGCCTGCCGAACACCGTAATTCACAGATGGGGAGTGCAGGGTCTGCGAGGGCCGCAGGGCTGGTGGGCCCCGCTCTGCGTTGACGTTACAGCCGGGCGCAGAGCCGGGACGGGGGATGGCAAAGCCTTCCCCGAGCTGCCGCGGTGCTGGGAAGGCCGCCACGCTCAGGGCACTCACCGTGGTGATGTAGCGAGAGTGGAACTCGGATGCCTCCTTCAGGAAGGACAGGCCGGGGTGGGTGTTCACCACGTCCTGCGGGCAGAGGGCACAGGGGCTCGAGGGCAGGCACCGCGCTCCCCTGCCACACACTGCCAGCACGGCCCGGGGACGAGAGGCGCTGCTCTGCGAGACGCCCCGTCACAGGGACCCGTGTGAACCACACTGTGAAGTCCCCGTGCGACCGCGTGGCTTCCGTCACGGCCACCGCTTCACAACTGCCCACAACACAGTGAACGCTAAAGTTAAAAACCCCGGAAGTGACACGAGAGTCCCCGGGAAATCACAGAGCTGTGACCACCCAGCCACGACGTCACTGCTGTTTGAACCGTTGTAACTGAACTTGCTCAGGACGGTCCTAAGGAACAGCTGGCAGCATTCACCTGCGAGTCGCCTGTGCCACCCCACAGGTAGAAAACGGCCCAGCGAACTGTTTCCAAAGAATCAGAAAGGCATTTGGAAAATAAACGATCTGCAACATCCGGGCCTATTTTACGTAGAAGGCAAACCGCCAAATGGCTCTATGGCCTCTGCCTCCGTGACCCCACGTTCTAAAGGCACTGAAAATGCCTGCACGTGACCCCATACTCTAAAGGCACTGAAAATGCCTGCCTGTGACCCCCACGTTCTAAAGGCACTGAAAATGCCTGCACGTGACCCCATACTCTAAAGGCACTGAAAATGTCTGCAGCACCTGCCGCTAGCACTCATTCATAGATGGATGGTCGCTGACCAAGCTCCGTGGGAAACAGCACCCAAGGGAAGGTGCTGGGCTGCAGGCCTGAGTGTAGTGTAGCCGCAAGCCCTCACCTGTAAAGAGAAGGTGTGCGTGGTGTAGACGCAGGCCTCACCTGTGAGGAGAAGGTGTGTGTGGTGTAGACGCAGGCCTCACCTGTGAGGAGAAGGTGTGCGTGGTGTAGACGCAGGCCTCACCTGTGAGGAGGAGAAGGTGAGTGTGGTGTAGATGCAGGCCTCACCTGTGAGGAGAAGGTGTGCATGGTGTAGATGCCGGCCTCACCTGTGAGGAGGAGAAGGTGTGTGTGGTGTAGACGCAGGCCTCACCTGTGAGGAGAAGGTGTGTGTGGTGTAGACGCAGGCCTCACCTGTAAGAAGGGGACAAAGTCTTCCTGCACCAGGTAGTTGCAGCCGGGGTTCATGAGCAGATGGACGAACTTGGCGGCGTCATCATGGCAGTTCTGGAGGATCCTGGAATGACACTGAGGATGTGGCGCCTTCTCCGCACACAGGAGTCCACACGGCCCTCCCCTGATGCAGGGGCGCAAGGACGGGGCCTGGACAGGCGGGGAGGCCAGTGAGCAGACTGATGGCTTGGCCAGGAACGTGCCTGGAGCACTAGTTTTGTCTCTCACTGTCGCGGCCGCATGGGGCAAGCCCCAGGACAGCCAGCCCTTGGCGCTACGAGGACCCGGGGATGCCTCCCGACGCCCACTCCCCCTGCCCAGCCCCAGACTTACTTTCTCCACATGGCAACGAATTTGTGGACAGACACTGAGCCCGTGCGCTCTCCGCCAGCGCCGCAGAAGAGTGGTGCCTTCCAGTATAGTGGGCAGCCGCAGGCCTGCGGCACAAGAGGGCAGAAGAGGGCGTGAGCGGGACCCGGACACCCTGCAGCTCCTGCTGCAAACCGCGAGCTCCGACACGACACGACGCTGCAACCTGAATCTCTTCTGGGGAAAGACACACCGCGGCCTTCACACCCCAGCACTGCAGAGGCAAGCCCGAGTGTGTCTGAAAACGCAGAATCTGCCCCTGTTCCCGTACACCAGGGCGTCCACTTATCCCAGCCTTTGAACATGCTCAGGAGGACCAGGCATGCGGTGCCTCCCAAGTGCGGAGACGGGGAGTCTGCAGCGACAGCCAGAGGGAGCCGCCATCCCCATGTGTGTGGAAATGAAGCAGCTCACTCCTAGTCAGCCATGCGTGAAAGAATAAACGACTGCGTGAGCAGAAAGTATCCTGAACGTGACGGTAACAAACACATCACACACACTCAAGTGGCCCGTGGCAGGTTCACAGCTCTAAGTACCTGTGTTGGAAAAGAAGGTGAACAATAAAGGGCCGAGATGAAAGAAAAAGAAAGCAAATGTTCAACAGAGAAAATCAACAAAACCAAAACTCGATGATTTGAAATTTTTAAAAAAATTAATTAACATTTAGCAAAACTTCAAGAACAAAAGAAAGAAACACAAATTACCAACATCAGCTTTGTTACTGCAGAGCCTGAAAATATCAGAAAGACAGTCAGTGGACACTTATAAGTAACTTTATGCCAATAAACTGGACAACTTTGGTGAAAGAGACAAATTCCCTGGCTAACACTTCCAACCAAAAACTAAACTAAAACAGAAAATCTGAACAGTCCTTTATCTCTTCAAGAAATCCATACTTAAAAACTTTCCCACCAAGGAAATTCTAGACCCAGAAGCCCTCACCAGTGAATTCTACCAAGTATTTACAGGAGAAATCACACACACGCTTCCAGAGAACAGGAATACCGGCCATTTCCGATTCTTGTTACGAGGCCAGCATGTCCTGGATACCAAACTGCCAAGGACACAGGAAATCACAAGCCAGTTACTGCAAAACCCCTACACAGAATGCACATTAGCATATTAAATTCAGCAGTATTTAAAAAATCACAATAATTATTATTATTATAAAAACAGACAAGGAAACCAGGTATAGAAAGTAACACCCTTATTCTAATAATGGGTGTTATGGTCTGAATATTTGTGTCCCTGCCAAATTCCCATGTTGAAATCTAACTCCCAAGGTGATGGTGTTCGGAGGTGGGGCCTTTGGGAGGTGATGAGATCATGAGGGTGGAGCCTCATGGATGGGATTAGTGCCCTTATAAAAGGGGCCCCAGAGAGCCCCCTCACCCCCACCATGTGAGGACACAGCGAGAAGGTGCCTACCTATGAACCAGGAAGTGAGTCCTCACCAGACACAGACTCTGCCACGCTGTGATCTTGGACTTCCAGCCTCCAGAACTGTGAGCAATAAATTTCTGTTGTTTTTAAGTGACCCAGTTTATGATACTGTATTTTGTTATAGCAGCCCAAATACGGACTAAGACACAGGTATCTACAAAACACCCACAGCTACCCTCAGACACAATGATGATGCATCAATGTCTCCTCCCTTTGCTGGGAACAAGAAGAGGATGTCCCCACCAAGGCTGTGCTGGAGGGCCTTGCCAGGGCAACAGTGGAAAAAGATACAAACAGGCAGAATGGTCATAATGCACAAATCACATGACACAATGTGTAGAAAATCCAAAACATTTACAAAATACCAGAATTAATAACTTTAGCAAAGTTGCTGGATCCAAAGACAATAAAAAAAATCAATTATATTTCAATATTCTGGCAGCAAACAATTGGAAAATAAATTTTTTAACAGCACTATTTATCAAGAGCACTAAAAAAATCAACCTACGAATAAATCTAACAAAAAACACATAAGATCTTTACAAAGCAAACTACAAAACACTGCTGGGAGAAATCAGAGACAACCCAAAATGGCAGGATGTACCTCACTTCTGGGTTTGCAGACTCCATGTTATTAAAACGTCAGTTATTACCCCAAAAGATCCACAATCCCAATCAACACCCAACAGGGTTTTTTTTGTTGTTTTGGGGGTTTTAGGTAGAAATTGAGAAGCTTATTTTAAAACTTACAAGGAAATTCAAAGGAATTTTGAGGGGAAACAAAGTTGGTGGATGTGATTCTCATTGCCTAATTTCAGGACTTCCTGTAAAGTCACAGCAGTGAAGACTGAGTATCAGGCAAGGGCAGACAAACAGCCAAGGGAAGGAATAGAGGTTAGGAGCAGACCCCCCAGGGAGTCAATGGGGTCAGGAAAGAGGCAAGACTGCAATTCAGCAGGACGCCACAGTCTTCTCAGTGACAGTGCTGGGCCAGCGGAATATCCACATGCAAACCCCACTCTACACCATACATGCGCAAGCCCCACTCCACAGTGAACACATGCAAACCCTACCTCACACATGCAAGCCCCACCTCATACCACACACATACAAACCCCACTCTACACCTCACACATGCAAACCCCGGTTCACGCTGAGCACATGCAAACCCCACTTCACACTGAACACACACAAGCCCCACCCCACACTGTACACATGCAAACCCCACTTCACACTATACACAAAATGGATGCAGGGTGGACCCCAGCCCTAAATGTGAAAGGCAACATAGGTGAATCTTCTAGAAGAAAACACAGGAGAAGATCTGCATGGCTTTGGAGTGGCAAAGATTTCTTCAACAGGACATAAAAAACCCACTAGCCTCAAAGGAAAAGATTGGCAAACTGAACTACTTTAGCATTAGGAACTTTGCTCATGGACAGGCATCGTTAACAGAATGAAAAGACAAGCCATAGATGGAAAAAATATTTGCAATGTCTACTTCTGACAAAGGACTCTTATGCAGGATTTTAAAGAACTCCTACAAATCAATAAGAAAAAGGCAAACACCACAACAGAGCCATAGGCTTGAACAGGCCCTCCCAAAAAAAGGGCTCACAAATGGCTGACAAGCCTGGGGAAGCGCGCCCACGTCAGCCCCCACGAGCACAGGAGATGGCAACAGAAACACCCACGCGAGCACAGGAGATGGCAACACAAACACCCACGCGAGCACAGGAGATGGCAACACAAACACCCACACAAGTAGCTAAGACAGAGAAGTTCCAAGTGCTGGCCAGGATGCCAGGCAACTGGAAGTCCCCACAGCCAGAGGGACCGGGAGGCGGCACACAGCTGCCCGGGAGAGCTGTTGGCAGGATCCGTGTAGGCGGCTGAGCACACACTTACGGCCTGACCAGGGTGTGTGTCCTCCCAGTAACACACCGACAGGGACAAGTGCTTGTGCCCTCAAGAGTCCCCATGACAGGAACGTCCTGGCAGCTTTGTTCATAATGCCACTAACATGAGGCAACCTGCCTGCTGTGAGCTGTAGACTGGGTGAATAAACCGTGGTGGATTCACACCGACAGGTGTGCGCGGGGGTGACACGAGGGCCGGGTGAGGGATTGTGGTGCGCAGTTCAAGTCACACAATGGAATAAATGCAGCAATGAGGAAGAACAATTTATCGCCACGTGCACGTGTGGATGCATCCAACACAGCAACGTGGCAGATACTAACCAACGCACGTGCTGGCCTCCATGAGAGTGACCTGTGATGCAGTTCAGACCCCGTATGGGGAAAGGGTCACCTGCAAGAGGGCAGGAGGAACTGGCTGGGGTGCCCAGCACTAGGCACTTGGGCCTGGGTGCTGGCCCCATGTGTGTGAACACTCAGACTTGATGTGGGTGTCGGCACTGTCCTGTCTCGTGACTGGTGACAGATTCCAGACCCCAGAGTCTGTCAACACCCAGGGGCGTGTGCACAGTTACACTGGTGCTCCCTGTGGGTGGAGGTGACGCCCCAGTGAAGATGTCCAAGGATGCGGCACGGCATGGCCACCTCTACCCAACCCTGTGGCCCAACTGACAGCCACTAAAACCTTCAACCCATAAATTCAAAGAAGAAAATTACCTCTGAACTCAATCACCTCTCATGACTTTAAAAAAAAAATTCTGAAGTGAACGGGAAGAATCAACTCTAAACTGCAAAAGATACAGAGGAAGGTAGTTTTTTTCAGTATTATAAAATTGTCACTCAAAAGGGAATGATACATAATATGGTTTGACTTTTAAAAATTTTTTTATGATTTACATACCGTAAGATTTGCTCTTTGTGGGGCCAGACAATGCACAGTCAGGACAGGGAGCAACGTGCCACCCCAACAACCCCTCGTGTGCCCTTCACAGCCGGCCCTCCCCGAGCCCCACGGATCTCCTCCCCGTCCCTCTGGGTTTGCCCTCCCAGACGTCACGGACATGGAATCCTACGGTCTGCAGACCTGTAGGCCTGGCATCTTTCACTCGGCACAATGCGTCTGCGATTCATCTACACTGCTCTGTGTGTCAGTCACCTGTTCCCTCTTACTGCTGAGTCGTGTTCCACTACGGCTCTACTGACCCGAGACAAGGTCCTTTCCCAGCAAGAAATATCACAGCCAGGCACAGGGCCAGGGTATAAGGATAAGGGTCAATTCATGCAGAGGGCAACAATACCCTGCGTGTGCACACACTCACCAACAGGCCAAGAGTACCCTACGTGTGCACACACACACCAACAGGCCAAGAATACCCTGCATGTGCACACACACACCAACAGGCCAAGAGTACCCTGCATGTGCACACACTCACCAATAGGCCAAGAATACCCTACATGTGCACACATACACCAACAGGCCAAGAGTACCCTACATGAGCACACACGCACTAACAGGCCAAGAGTACCCTACATGTGCACACACACAGTAATAGGCCAAGAATACCCTACATGTGCACACACGCACTAACAGGCCAACACTACCCTATATGTGCACACACACACTAAAGGGGCAACAATGCCCTACTGTGCACCCATGCACTAACAGGCCAACAGTGCCCTACACGTGTACACGTGCACTAACAGGGCAACAATGCCCTACACGTGCACACATGCACTAACAATCCAACATTACCCGACATGTGCCCTAACATTCCAACGTCAATAAGTTTAATTCACCTTTTACAGGAATAAAGAAGAAAAAACACGGAGAAAAGCACGGGATGAACTCCACACATTCATGATTTTAAAATACAAAATAAAGGAACTCTCAGCAAACCAGGAATAGAAGGGAACGTCCTCAATCTGACTCAGGACGCCCGTGAAGAACACCGAGCCAAGGCTGCTCTCGTCACACTGACCAGCAGAGACGGAGCACTCCCCGCCACGTCCCCACCAGTGAGTCAGGAGGGAGAACACAGACGCACGGACAGAAGGGAAAGGGTTGCCCTGTCCTCACGTGAAGGTGACACCACTGTGTCCTGGACACTCGGGAGAGAGAACCCAGATGCACGGGACGGAAGGGAAAGGGCTACACTGTCCTTATGTGAAGGTGACGCCACTGTGTCCTAGATGCTGACGGAACTGCCAGAGCCAGAGGGTGAGCTCAACTAGTCACAAGAGGCAAAGTCAATGGATAAAAATCAACGGTATTGCTGAATACTTGCAACAAACCATCACAAATTGAATAAAAAATGCCGTCTACAATGTCACCAGAAACAGGAACTACGTGGTGTGGACTGTGGCGAGAGATGAGCGCGTCCTGGACGCCAACGCTGCGCGACAGCACTGACAGAAGCTGAAGGCGGCTTCAGCAGAGGGAGATGCTGCGTCCACGAGGTGAAAGCCTCAGCACTGCAAACGTGTCAGTCCTCCCCAAACTCATCTGTGGAGCCAACACACTCATCGCAACCCGAACCCCAGCAGCCGTTTTGGTAGAAACGGAGCAGACGGTTCTAAAACTCACAGGGTGGGAACGCAAGACGGTGCGCGCACTGTGGAAGCAGCACGGAGCCTCCTCGGAAAACTGCAACCAGAGCTACTCACGACCCAGCAATCCCACTGCTGGGAAGGTACCCGAAGAACCGAAATCTTTGGGGTCTTGAAGAGGTATCTGCCCTCCCACATTCACGGCGCTTTATTCGCAATAGCCAAAACACACAAACAGCCCCAAAATGTCCAGTGACGGACAACGGGGTAAAGCAAGCATGGTCTGTACATACGATGGCTTATTCAGCCTTAAAGAGCAGATGCTGCCACAACCCAGGTGCGTCCCGAGCACGTGACGCTAAGTGAAATATGCCAGGCACAGAAGGACGAGTTCTGCAGGATCTCACTCACGTGAGGTCCCTGAACAGTCAAGCTCAAAGGCAGAAGGCAGAATGGCATTTGCCGGGGACGGTGGGTGGAGGAAAGGGGACCTGCTGTTGAGTGGGTACAAGGTCCCAGTTATGCACGGAACAGGTCCACAGCCGGGCTGTGTGACATGTTGCCGACAGGTGGCAAAGCGCGTGAGCCCTTAAAATTTAAGAGGGCGGACGTGATGTTAAATGTTCTTACACACAGGCACACACAGGCACACAGGACACTTCTAGAGGCGATGGATGCTCATTACCTTGACCGTGGTGACGGTTTCATGGGTGTGTGAATGTGCCCAAACTCATCAAATCGTACACATTAAGCTTGCGGAGGGTTTTTGTATCAATCATACCTCAGTAAAGCTGTAAAAAATGAATAAAATAAAATAAAACTCGCATGGGAATGCAAAGAAACTGAAACAGTCCCCCACTCTTACAAAAGAAGAAAGAAGCAGGGCGTGCACCCCACCTGAAATGAACACGTGGCGAAGCCCGCCTGGTCCAGATGCTGCCTGTGGACAGACAAGCATCCGAAATTGACTTCACCAAAATCAAAAACTCCAGCAACGCCAAAAACACTGCTGAGAGGATGACAGGACAAGCCACAGACCGGGAGGAAGCACCCGCAACACAGGTACCTGACAAAGGTCTTTACCTAGAGCATGTGAGCAGCACACGTCAGTCAACAGCAAGAAACAACCCAGTTTTAGAAACGGCCAAATGATCTGGACAGGCTGTGAAAGTGGACGCTGGCAAACGAGCACACAGGAAGACGCTCAGTGCCGCCGGTCACTGGAAAACGCGACTTAAACGAGCACACGGGAAGACGCTCAGTGCCGCCGGTCACTGGAAAACGCGAATTAAAACAGCAACGAGATACTTCTACACGCCCATTAGAATGGCCCAAATCAAAAAGGCACCAGACCAAGCGCTGGTGAGGACATGCAGCAACTGGAACCCCAGTCCCTGCTGGTGGGGATGAAACCCGGTGCAGCCACGGCGGGAAACAGACTGGAGGTGCCCCAGCAAGTGAAACCCAGGTCACCACGTGACCCAGAGAGCCCACTCCCAGGGCTGTGTGTGCACCTGCAGCATACACACGTGCACACACGCGTGTGCCCTGGAAAGAACTGACAGCAGGGACTGGGGTACTGGCACAGATGTTCACAGCAGCACCAGTCGCAGCAGCGAGAGGCAGAGACAATCATGCCCATCAATGCACGAATGGATGGACAGAGTGTGGTACACACATACACGCGATCACTGCTCAGCCGCGAGAAGGAACGATGTCCTGACACGTGCCACGACCTGGGCGAACCTTGAAAGGCATACGCTCAATGAAAGAAAACAGACACAGGAGGTCACACACCGTGCGATTCCATTTTGTATACAAAAAACCCAGAACAGGCAAATCCAGAGAGACAGTAAGCAGATCAGTGGTCGCCAGGGGTGGGGAGGGGATGGGGAGTGACTGCTTCATGGGGACAAGGCCTCCTTTTGGGGTGATGAGAATGTTCTGGAATTAAACAGTGATGATGGTCACACGACACTGTCTATATAATAAACACCTCTGAATTGTGTATTTCAAAATGGCTAAAATGGTGAATTTTGTCATGTGAATTTTACCACAATAACAGACATGCCTGCGACGTGATTCTGTGTATATAAAATCCTAAAAAATTCAAGCTAATCTATAGTGAGAGAAGTAGACAGACCCCTGGTAGCCTGGGGGTGAGGCAGGGAAGCATTAGGAAGGAACAAAGTTTAAAGGACGATTAACTTTGGGCTAAAGTTTAAGGGATGCTGGAAATGTCTGCTGCCTTGATTGTGTTGATGGTTTCGTGGGTATTTACAAATGTCAAAGGTCATTAAATTACACACTTTAAACACGCCATTTACCCCACCTCAATTATGCCTCAGGAAAGCTGTCCAAAAAAGAAGACATCTGATGAACAATAAACACATGATCAGGTGTTCACCACAGTCATCCGGGAAATGAAAAGCTATAACAGAATATCTCTACACACGCAGCACAATGGCTAAAATTTTTTAAAAAGTGTCAACACCAAGTGCTGCAGAACGGGCATTCCCGCCCACAGCTGGTGGAAATGCAGCGGATGGCCACCCTGGAAGACATTTTTACAGTTTCCTATAAAATGGAACACAGAGCCACCAGGTAAGCCAGCAATCCACCTCTGGGGGATTCAGTGCCTCAGAGAAATGCACACAGTCCACACGAACCCAGCGTGTAAACATTCACAGCAGCTTTATTCACAAGACGCAGAGACTGGGAGCAACCGAAGCTTGTCGACCGGGAAGCAGACGCCGTGGACCGTGCGCACGTGGGATGGGTCAGCATCAGACAGGAGCAAAGCACGGACACACCCACTGAGGCAGTGAGCCCCCGCAGTCACGCTGCACGGTTTAATCATCGCACAACGTGCACATGCATCGAAACATCACATTGCACCCCATAAATATGCACAATGAGTATTCATCCATTAAAAATAAAACTAAAAATTAAAAAATATACGCCCGTGAAAGACGCCAGAAACCAAGAACAGTGAAGTGCACGACTCTGCCCACGTGACGGCCTAAAACGGCAAAGCTGCAGCAGAGGAGGCACCGTGGCCTCTGCACCGGGGAGGAAGGGGAGACAACCAACCGCAAAGGGAGCTGCAAGGGACGTTTGGGGGGATGAACGTTCCCCGTCTCTACTGTGGCAGTGGATACACAGGCGTACACACTTACCAAACATTGCAAATTGTACACTTAAAATTGGTGAATCTTAGTGTGTCTAAACTATATCCCAATAAAGCTGACCAAAAAAAGCATTCGATTCAAGAAGCAAGGAAAAAATGAAAAAATAGAAAAAGTATAAGAAAGTAATAAAGCTGACAGCAGAAATTCATGAAAGAGATCAAGAAAGAATTCAAGAAATAATCTGTAACACCAAGAGATGCTTACCTGAGAAAAAGTAATATAAATTAATCTCTAGCATGAATAACCAAGAAAGGAAAGACAAATAAACAATCCCATAAAGAAAAAGGGTTGTACATGCAGATATGATAAAGATTCCAATAATCATACAAGAAGACAAGTGAAAGCTCTGGGGTAATCAATTTATAAGTTGTGCAAAAAGTTGTTTTAGAAAAAATATAAACAATCAAAATCGACTCAAGAACTTAAACTCCTGAATAAGCCCACGATATTTAAAGGGAATTAACAGTCAAAGAGAAGAACGTGTTTTGCAGCAAAGGCGACCACTTGGTGGGGGTCAGGCGTCGATGATCCTTTCTCGGGTGGCCTCACAGAAGGCACCGCAGCGTGAAGATGGCAGGGACGCAATTACTGCTCCGATTAATCCGCCTCTGAGAGCTCAGCAACGACACAGCACCGGTTAGGGAAGCGGCGCACGCTGACCTCACCTCACAGCCATGGCTAAAACGTGTACCGTGACTTCACTCACAGGAGACGTGCAAACTGGACACACCTGCGGCAGGCTCCTCGGCTGCTTGGCCAGACCCAGGAGTGCCAGGACACACTGCGGGTGGCCGACCACGGGTCCCCACACGCTCGTGCACACCCTCACGGCATCCAGACGGCACCACCCTCATGGTGGGAAACGTGATGTTGACCCCGCTCACGGAACACTGTCACGGACAAGTGTGTGGACAAACACACACACGGCAACAAGCCAAAAGCCCCCCCATGGGGCAGCTGAACCCAGACTGTGTCCGCCCACACGGAGGAGTCTACACAGCTGCAAACAGGAAAGGGAAACACTCCGTCTGCAGCTGGAGAGTTCCGTTCAGACAGCTTAGCAGCCCCCGACTCACAGGGTCAAGTGTCCCTTACGTCGGCATGCTAATGGCGCAAGTGTACACATCACCGCCGCTCTTCAATCCACATGTCACGATGGGTGACCAGGCATGTCACTTCTCCCAGGGAGTGTGCTGGGGATGGGTCTCTGCTGTGTGCACACACAGCAAAGCACGCGCTGTGTTCCTCCTGTCTCCCAGCGGTTCAGAGACACTGCAAGCAAAACCACCATCTCGAAGCACTCCCCTGTGGGATAACGCCCTGGTTCTCTTGGCGGCTTCAATGAAAATGTGAAAATTCGCTTTTTACCACCAAACGCAACTTCTTCTTCCAGCCAACAGACCAAGGAGTTCTTTCAACTCTTAAAGCCACACTACCTCAGACGGGCCTTCAGACAGGCTGCGGATGCTGCGACTGAGGTCAGGTGATCCTGCTGGCTGGGCCCTGGAAGAAACACAACACGACGCACGCAGGTGAGCACTACGTCTGTGGCGGGAAGCGGTGGGAGGACACGCCTGAGGCATGGCAGAAACTCCGCTGCAGTGGCGCGTGACTGCAGGATCCAGCGGAGCTGCAGAAGAAACAGCTGGTGCAGGAAGGGAGACTCTGGGTGTGGCCCAGGTGGACTGAGCGAGGGCGAATTCTCAGCGTAAGGGGGTGAACAGGATGATGTCCCGGAGGACGGGGCCAGCAGAGAAACCCTACGCTACAGCCACTCTCAGAGACGGGTCGCATCACTGAGAGCAGAGAGGATCAAATGTGGGAAGCTGAGCAAAGCTTGGGAAGTCGTGGGACAGTCCGCCAAGGCACAGAGCAAGGCCTCGCTCCCTGTCACGAGTACATGACAAGGAGATAAGCACTAACTGCTTTAGGTAAGTTTTTACAAAGAAATAAGGCACTCAATTTTTAATGTGTCTAATGTTTTAAATTACAGCATACTAAATAAATATTTCATTCCCTATACATCTGTAATGAACTATAAGAGAGTTTTTAGTATTTCAACAAAAATTTTTAAAGATTACAGAACAATTGTAATTTTTCCCACTGAGCGCGATTGCTTTGCCTGGTTTCAGCCTGTCTGGTCATTTCTACGGCCCCACCCTACTGTGCCAGGCAGGGACAGCCTCTACTGATAGGGAGTGACTTCTGAGTACAGTGCTTACTGAAAATGCAGCCAAGCGTAGAAGAGTATGCTAATTGCTCTCTAAGAAATGAAAGAAATTAAATATGTACATACACATACATGTATTTGTATGTATTTGCTCATGTTAAAAACTAAGACAACAATAAAGGGTAAACCAAGGCTATGAAAACTATTACTTATGGGGAGCAAGAGAACATAGGGATAGAATCTGGATGTATCTGGTTTTTCAGTTTTGACTTGTAGCCATCTATGTATGTTTTTACATATTTGTAAAACAAAATTTCAAAAAGTAATTGGAAAAGGAAATTCCTAATAGAAGAGGAGTGGTCACTTCCCAACTTGTTCTTTGAGGCCGGTATCACCCTAACACCAAAACCAGGAACAGGAATTACAAGAGAACAACCAAACACTGCCTCTTACGAACACTGATGCAGAAATCATCGGAATCCAGCAACATACAAAAATACTGGACACAGTGATCAAGCGGGATTTATTCTAGGAGTGCAAAGTTGGTTTAACATCCAAAAAACAACTCATTTAATCATCATATTAGATTTAAAAACACAAAAAACACTTGATCATCTCACAGATGCAGAAAAACCATGTAACAAAATTGAGCACCCATTCTTATTTAAAAAACACTTAACAAGCTAGGAATGGAAAGCGATGTCCCCAACCTGACAAATGACACTGATCAACACCCACAGCTAACGCCACACTCGATGGTGAGAGGCTGGCGCTGTCCCAAGACTGGAGACGCACGGCCACACCACGCGACCAGGCAGGACCATGCTCTCGCCACTTCCACCCAGAGCTGTGCCGGGGCCTAGCCACAGCAGTCAGGCAAGGAAAAGAAATAAAGGACACCTGCACTGGAAGGGAAGCAAAATTATTTCTATTTGAAGGTGACGCGATCCTGCATCCACTGAAAACTTACTAGAATAAATGACCTCAGAAGGGTTATAGGACACAAGACGAACACACAAAAACTAACTGTATTTCCATATGCTTGCAATGACAATCTGAAATTCAGAAAACAATTCCATTTACAATAGCACCAAAAATAATTAAATACTTTGGAATAAATTTAATAAAATAAGTGCAAAATTTATACTTTGAAAACTACAAAACATTTTTGAAGCAAATTAAAGAAAATGTAAAACGGAAAGAGATCCCATACCCATGGATCAGAAGACTTAATGTTAAGATGGCAATGCTTCCCCAAATTGATCTATAGTTTCAATGCAATTGCTACCAAAATATCAGCAAAAATCTTTGTAGAAATTGACAAGCCAACCCTAAAATTCATATGGAATTGCAAGGGATCCCAAAAAGCCAAAACAAGCTTGGAAAAGAAGAATTAAACTGGAAGACCCACACTTCCCTATTTCAAAACTTCCTACACAAAGCGACAGTAATGAAGACAGTGTGGTACGTGGAGCTGGAAATACAGATTAATGGAACAGAATCGAGTCCCCTAGTAAACCCTCAACTTGCGGTCAAGTAGTTGTTGACCTGGGGGCCAAGACCACTCAATGGGGAAAGAAGAGTCTCTTCAACACACGGTGCTGGGACAATCGGACGTCCACACGCAGACACGGAAGCTGGACCCCTACACGTCACTACATACAAACGTTAACTCAAAATCGGCCAAAGACCTGTATGTAAGAGCTAAAATTGTAAAACTCTTAGAAAAAAACAGGAAAAAAATCTTTACGACCTTGGACTTAGCAATGATTTCTCAGATATAAAGCCAAAAGCACAGGCAACAAAAGAAAAAAATGGATAAAATGAACTTCATCAAAATTTAAAACTTGTTCATCAAAGGACACTATCAAAAACGTAAAAAGGCAACCGAGGAAATGGGAGAAAATATTTGCACATCATATAAGCGACGAGGCATTATTTAGAATACATAAAGACCTCTTACAACTCAACAGTGAAATGACAAATAGCCCAATTTAAAAACGGACACAGGATCAGACCAGACCTTTCTCTAAAGACGACGTACAAACGGGCAAAGAGCACAGAAGATGCTCAACATCACTGGAGATGAAGGGAACGCATATCAACGCCACAATGAGATGCCACTTCGCACACCAGGACAGGGTGCCCACAATCCAAAGGAGCAAGGTGACAAGGATGCCAAGACCCTGCCACCCTCACACTGCTGGCGGGACGGTAAAATGGGGCAGCCTGTTGGGAAAATAACCGGCCGTCCTGAAAAGTTAAACAGAGTTACCATCTGACCCAGTAATTCTGCTCCTAGGCGTATACATTCAAGAGAAATGTAAACATCTGTCCACACAGGGCTTATCCACAATGTTCACAGCAGCCTTGTGGGCAACAGTCCAGAAGTGCAAACAATCTAGTGTCCACCAAGGGATGAACGGATAAACACACAATGGACTATTATTCGGCCACAAAAGGGATGGAATAACTTATACATGTCACAACGTGGATGAACCTTGAAAAGAGACAGAGTGACAGAAGCCAGACACAAAGGCCACGCAGCGTCCAAATCCATTTGCATGAAACGTCCAGAACACGCAAATCTGTGGAGAAAGAACCAGATTAGTAGTTTCCCAGGGACAGGGAAGAGGAGGGTGACAGCTAAAGGGCACGGGGCTTCTGGGGTGATGAAAACGTCCTCAAGTTGACTGTGGTGACGGTTGCACACCTCTGTGAATGCACTAAAACCACTGAACTGTACACTGCGAATGGTGAACTGTACGGTGTGTGAGTTGTATCCACAGAGCTGTCACAAAAAGGAAAAAGGCAATCCCTAAAAGCTGAAGCAAAAGGTACACCTGAAGTCAGCATCCAGAGTGTGAGAAGAAACTCTGTATGAGGGGAAGGGAGGGCGGAGGGGAGGGGAGCGGGAGGGGATCGGGAGCCACCCCCTCCCCTGGAGCAAAGTGGAAGGAACCCCGAAAACTGAACCCAGCGCACATTCTGAAGCAGCTCAGCTTCACCTTCGACCAACGCCAGGGAGGTGTCTGTGCACAGATCCCGAGGACGAGCCCTTCATACCAGGAGGGGCTAGACGGAGCCAGGGAAGCAGGAAGTCACGCCCCACGGGGCTCCGACGCCTGTGCGGTGTTACGGAAGCACCCGGCGTGATCTGACAAAGGGGTGAGAATGTTCTCTGTGCCAGCAGTTCCTGATCGAGGCCCAGGCACTGGAGAAAATGGCACAGAACACAGGTCCCATGACACACACACACACATCAGCGGGGGGACGGATGTGTGAATCGTGCTGTGTTCCCACAATAGGATAGTGCACGGAAACCAAAATAAATCTGCATGCCTCAACACGGACAACCTTGAAACATACTGTTGAAGGAAAAAACCAAGGTGTGAGTGACACCCACCGGACAACAGCATTTAGGCTGTTTAAGAGCACGCTCACAGTGTCACCTCGAGGGACTGTGGGTCCATGTTCACCCCGCTTGGGAGAAGCCGCCTGGGGCAAACATGGGTTAGGAAGGTGCAGAGAAAGGCCTGAGCCTTCCTAGCGGCGTCCTGCAAGCCACAAGTGTCACCACTCGCTCACTCTGGGAGACGCCACAGAGGCCAGTCTGTGCTCTTCAACATCCCACCATGAAAACTAACACAAAAGTCTATTTGTGTTTCAGACGTTCAAGAATTTAAGCAGGAATCAGACTGCCAAACCTCTAAACGTGACTGTAACCACAGACGTAAACGTGCCACACTCACACATGCGACACCCCCCAGCCCCTGTGCTGGGGGTGACTCGAGCCGCGCCGCGCGTGGCACCCACCTTGGCCACGAGGCCCATGTTCTCCATGGTGGCTCTCTCGTGGGGGAACTGGGCAAAAGTCCTCTCGATCTTCGCGATGACGGCATCTACGTTCACCGTCTCCTTGGGGCGTCCTCTGGGGAAGTAGAACGCTGGAATGCTTTGGCTCGTAGCTGGGGGCAGGGGCTCTTCCTTCTGCGCCTGGACCTGAGGAATTAAACAGGCAGAACCTGTCAGAGCCAGAGACCACCAAATGCCTTCCTGGCAGACACGTAACGAACACAAAGGGAGCCTGTCTAGAGTGAAATGCGAGTCCAGACAGCGCCAGACGAGCCCTGGAGGCTGACCCAACACTCGGGACTCCCGCAGAGACGTCACCTCCACGCGGGAGGCTACAGGACCCCACTCGTGACTCCTACACTGGATCACTGATGTGCACCACAGAGCCTCCTTCCACCCTGCGCAGGCGGTAGCTTCGCGACCAGGATGGCCAAGCGCCCGAAGAGCCCAAGAATCTAGCTAGGACCTGCTCGGATTCCCGGGAGAAGCCACCTGAGACCCTCCTGGGCGGCACAGAACCAGCTCAGGGCCGTGGATGGGGAGGTCACTCAGTGTGGGGCCGTGGAAAGGGGGCTCACTTGGCACAGGGCTGTGGATGGGGGGAGGGGTGTCACTCAGCGTGGGGCTGTGGACAGGGGGGTGTCACTCAGCACGGGGCTGTGCACGGGGAGGGGCTGTCACTCGGCACAGGGACGCACTGCCAGGCTGCTGGCTCCCCTGCACCCTCCTCTGCCTGCAGCTTGAACCTGTACTCACCTTCCCACACGAGCACCTGCCAGAGAAAAGGACGTGCACCTACCGCGCCAGCCTGGGCGGCCGTCACAGATCGCGTCTCGGCGCTGCTGTCTTACTCCCTATTCTTGCCAGGAAGAGGAACAGCAGACTGGCCGCCCAGAACCAAAGCCGACCCCACAGGCATCTAACTCTGAGCCGTTCAACTCTGCCACAGCCTCCAAGGAAACGCAGAGGTTTCAGGACACCCGCCCTGGTGGCTCCACCAGGACCTGCTGACGGGCTGTTAGTTACGGGTGGGAAGACCGTACTTCGCACACGAACAGATCTGCGTTTTAAACTTCCCCTGAGGGGCAGTGACTGTGCAGTCAAACCACTTAAAAGGCATGTTGGGCGTCGACCACTAGCCGGGCGTCTCTGGGGCCCGGTGGGAGACCCACCGCGACTCCCTTGTGGCCGTGCTCAATGACTTGCTGTCCCCGGCTCTGTAGGGCACTGTCCCCGCGCAGGAACACAGGGCTCAACAGAGCCGCCTCTGTGACAACCCACAAGCGCGCCTTCCCGGCACCAGAAACAGCCGCCCCAGGCTGTGCGTGGCTCAGAGACGACCACTGAGACCCTGCACGGGTCGGCCCCAACCGGGACTGAGGGAGCACAGTCCAGCCCGCAGCCTGGGCTCCGGGCCACACGGAGCTCTGCGCGATGCACCGTCAGGGGACAGGCCACGTCCCCCAGTCCCCCAGTCCCAGCCTCGGGCGCGGGCCGCGTCCCTCAGCCCCCCCAGTCCACGATCCCGGGGGTGGTGCTGTGCCCTCCTCAGCTGTGTCTCCCGCAGCAGCACGACAGGCTGGCACGTGGCCGACGCTCGGGGCCCCTGCTGGGGGGAGGCCCCCGGTGGCTGCCGCAGTACCAGAGAACGCGGCGTCGGCGAGTCGGGCGCACCTGGCAGGGCCCGGCAGGAGCCTGGAGACGCTGGCAACGGGCCACATGGTCACAGCAGGCAAAACGCCCTCGGTGAGGGACTGACTAGCGGTCACCTCCGTCGCCAGGTGAGAGGCCAGGTGCCCTGAGGGCAAGGGGCGTGGCCAGAAGAGCTCCAGTCAACCTCGGGGTCCAGGGACAGGCCCTCGCGTGGCTCCGTCAGCGAGGTGGACCTGGAGACGCCAGAGGAGCTCCGCTGTGGGCGCGAGCCGCAGACCAGAGGGAAGGGCTGGCCGGTGACCTCGGACCAAGGTTCCATTCGCTCGCCCGTGTCGCTGCCCAAGGACACAGCTCGGGGCCCGTCCGTGCCCCAGGAAGCCCTGTCCACGGGGATTAGGTGACAGGGTCAGAGTCCCTAAGCGTGACGTGCCAGCGCTGCCAGGCAGCACCCATGACACCTCAGGTGGCAAAGGGACAGCAGTGAGGGGCACTTCCAGCTGCTCCCGCTGGGAGGAGACTCTTCAGCCTAGACACATTGGGGATGCCTGGGATCTGCTTTGAGGAAAACGGTTTTTCCCCGGCTTCTGGAACAACTCCTGAGGGCCTGCGCGTTACTCCTGCGTGGCGAGTGTTCAAGTTTTCCAGTCCTGCTTTGGCGAGGCAGAAAGAAACAGGCGCTAGACGCCGGGACCCAGTCGTCGTGGCGGATCTCCCACCTGGTGCACAGACCGTGCTGGAGCTCACCGCGCGCCCCTGCACCTCCCCGCACGCTTCGCTCAGCACCTGTGCTCAGCAACCCTGTGACACAGGCACCACCCCTGACCCTCGTTCACGGCGGGGAAATTGAGGTGGGAGTCAGGTACCGCCAGCCCACGGGGAAGCGAGGGGTGGCGCTGCAGCCTGGGCCTGGCCTTGTTCCAGACCGTTCTTACCGGGCACGTCCTCCCCCTCTGCACGCGCCTCGACAAGCACACAAATGCCTCCGCGGCAAAATGAACTCTTGTTCTCTCCCTGCAGCCAGGACTAGGGAAGCCACCGTCCACACCAGACACACCCGGCAAAGCAGCAACAGAGATGCGCGGGGACAGTGCTGCCGCTACTTCCTCGTGGCAAAGCAGAGCGTCGGTTCCTCCTGAGAAGGACTTCCCTCACCCATGTCACCTGGTTCAAACCTGCACATTTCAAGGTTCCCACTCAGGCCCACCCTAGGGAGCCTCAGACATTTACAAGATGGATATAACGTCACCAAGAATCTAAAACAAAAACTCCTTTGCCAGATTGAGTTTTCCTAACACAACTAGTGGGCGTTAACATCATCAGAAAAGTTACCCTTGCTCACCTCCCCCAGCCCCCACCAAGGCAGGCCAGGGCTTCATCGGTCACCACAGTGACCCCGCCCTGCCTCCACGACCACAGGCAAACACACGCCGGTCACATCGTGACAGACGCTGACTCCAAAGTGCCCAACACTAGGAGCTGCCAAGGAGGGGGCCAGGCTCTCCGGAAGGGCATCTGGCACGTCCCATGTCACAGCCCTGGCCCCGTGTCGAGGATGCAGCACGTCATATCATGCCTAGGTCCCCAAACAAACACGCTGCATGTCACAGCCCCGGTTCTGTGTTCAGCATGCACCACATCCCGCCCACGGCCTGCCATAATACCTCTGTCCCCCTCCTGCAGAGCAGTGTGGACCTGTCCTGTGCCACGCTGCAGAGCAATGGCTCTAGAAGCCCACGCTGCACTCACAAATAAGTCTCCATCTATTGCACACACGAGCACACCACCCCGAGGGACTCCCTCCACATGATGAGAGGCTCCAAACCATCAGTGAGGACCCAGGCCTGGGCAGGAGACCTGGGGTTGAGCCTGGCCCTGCCCTGGGGAGTAATGAGCCCTCTATGACCTTGGTGTCTCACGGGCACCTGAGCATCTAGCGAGTCCACCCCAGTGTAGAGAGGGCTGGAGGAGGCCCTCTCTGGTGATGCTGCCAGCACAAAAGGTCATGAATCCACCCTGTCAACCAGGTGCACAAGCACTTCTTAGGAAGGGACTGGGGTGTGTATCTGGGGTCCCTGGTGCACCGCGGCCCCCGTGCGAGCACCTCCTAAGAGGGGTGTGTGTCTGGGGTCCCCGGGGCACCGCGGCCCCTGTGCAAGTGCCTCCTAAGATGGTGTGTGTCTGGGGTCCCCGGGGCACCGTGAACCCTGTGCGAGTGCCTCATAAGAGGAGCCGTGTGTCTGGGGTCCCTGGTGCTCCCGCTGGCATCTGGCCTGCAGTCCTGGCTCTTGTGTTGGTGTCTGCATAGACCTGATGTCCCCAAGGTGAGCTGTCACCTCCACGGCTGCCCCCTATTGTGGGTGTTTACATGTGAAAGGTGAGGAGCTCTACAGATGCCCCATCTGAAAGGGACTGTGGGGGTGCTAGGCCCCTTCCTGTCTGTAGTGCTGAGCTGGGGGCGTGCCAAGCTCCTTCACTGGTACTTCCCGGGTGTGACCCTGTGAGTGACAATGGCCACAGGAGGCCCCCTCCACCCCCGGGAGCTGACCAGACGTGGGCAGGAAGATGAGAGGCCAACAACGCGGTCCAGGGAGCCAAGGCCACAGGGCGCGGCCCTGGGCACGGGGGTACAGAGGGGAGGCTGGGCGGTGGGCGGTGGGCGAGGGCTCCTCAGGCAGGAGAGAGTCAAAAGTCGTGTGAGCAGGGACCAGCCCAGACTGGGCCTTTGTTGGTGACAACACATCGGGCCACCCTGTAGGTGCAACAGAGCCCAACACGGCAAGTTGTGCAGCCTGGGCAGGTGCACCAGGGAGAGCTCTGGCCTCTAATGACACCCGGAACCAGTGATTCCTCCCCTAACAACACGTCGGGCCACCTTGTAGGTGGCAACAGAGCCCAACACGGCAGGTCGTGCAGCCTGGGCAGGTGCACCAGAGACAGCCTGGACCTCTAGCACCACCCTGGAGCCAGCGATTCCTCCCCTTGGAGTTGAGACAAGGACGTGACCTCCCGAACCCCAGAACTCAGAGGCGAGGGGCTGCTGGCCAAGAAGATCTGGTGCTAAAATCCACCACAACACACCTGCCCATAAATGGTCAAATTTGAAGCCCCCCAGTCAGACCCTGCCAAGGTGACGTTCTGGAATCCTTTCCCTGCCAATAAATCTGCCCCAGACCCCAAAGTGGGGAGACAGATTTGAGCCCGGCCCTGTCTCCTTGCTGAACGCTGGTGTAATGAGGGCTCTCCTTTTCCCAAAAGCCGGTGCCATGTAGTACCGGCTTCCGTGCCCATCAGGCCCCCCTGCTCAGTAACAGACACTGCGTCTGGACAGCAGGGGCTCGTGCAGCACGAGGAGGGGTGCACGCGAGGGCTGCCGTGACACAGGGCTGGCGCCCAGCCGCAGGCACGGGGCCCTGGAGTGAGCTGTGGAGGGGTCAGGGTGCGCTGGGAGGACCCCCAGGCGGCGGCGGGGCCGGAGAGCAGGCCAGCTGTGCCCAAGGCCCCGGCAGGGCGTGTCGAAGGGAGGACGAGGACAGGAAATCGGAGGCGGGTGAGACAGCTGTGGCTGCACCAGGCGGAGGAGCAGGGTCTGGCCATGGAGCGGGCCGTGGGTGGATCTGAGATGCCCGGGAGGGAGATGGGCAAGAGGTGGATCGCAGGCGTCGGCGCAGGGAGCAGAGTCCGGAGGACCTCGGCTGACTCCAGGTCTCTGGCGGGCCGGGCTCGGCTGGGCAATCCACCACCCCGAGGGGAAGCCGGGCCCGTGGATGTGAGTTATCAAGTCCCCTGGCTGCGCGGTCACCAGAGGTGGAGCCACTGCTGGGGGCGGTGGTCTAGTCCTTGATGTCAGCAGAGCCCACCCGTGGGAAAGGTCCCACGCCACTCACGCAGGGACAGCAGCGGTGCACCCTCTGAAGGCCCTCGGGAGGCGCCTCACACACCCAGACCGGGACCACGCAGGGCACAGGGTGACTGCGGCCCTCCTCCAGGGCCCCCCAGCCCCTTCTGCCTGGGCACCACGCTCAGCACCCTCCAGACCCCTCCCACAGCCCCCGCGGGCATCCCCAGGCCCGCGCGGGTCTCCCTGCCCCTTCTGGGTCCAGCCCTGCCTGGTGGTCTCTGCGGCCCCTCCAGGTCCTGGGGCTGCTCCCCTGCCTCCACCTCTAAGCAGTGGTAGGGCCTGAGCTGTTCCATGTGCTCACTTCCCTAGGGAGCACATCCACAGCGGGAAACACCACCCATGCGCCTTCCCACAGGCTGGGCTCCTCCTCCAGGCTCCACACGTGTGTCCAACGGCCCATTGCCCTCTTCCCCGGGATGTGCATGCATCACCCAGAACCCAGCACGCCCTGCACGCCGTCACCCAGGACCCTGCACGCCATCACCCTGAACCTAGCATGCCCAGCACGCCGTCACTCAGGACCCAGCATGCCCAGCATGCCGTCACCCAGGACCCAGCACGCCCAACATGCCGTCACGCGTCACAGGCAGGTCACACCCCTCACTCAGCACCACGATCCTCCCAGATGTTCAACCCTCAAACCAAGGGGGGCGTTGCAGTCCCCCCTCTGCTGCCCCTGCACAGTCCTGCCAGATCTTACTAGAACGTGCCCTTCATGAACGTAAGTGAAAAACTCCAAACAAATTTTGGCAAATTGAATCCAACAACATAAACACATCACGACCAAGTGGGGTTCAAGAATACAGACTTGGTTTAACATTTGAAAAAAAAAAAAAAAATCAATCGGTGTGATCCCCATATAACTTTAAAAAATATGATTATGTTAATAGATGAAGAAAAAGCATTTGATAAAATCCAACACCATTCATGTTAAAAACTCTCAACAAACTCTGAACAGAAGAGAAGTTCCTCAGCCCGACAAAGGGCATCTACACACCCAGGGGGTGGACACGAAGCCTCCCCCCAGCAAGGACAGGACACCAGGCTCTGCTCCCCCACTTCTGTTCCATGTCAGACAAGAAAGAGGCACGAGAGACCTCAGCTCAGAAGAGAGGAAGAAAAACATCCAGCCTTTACTCGCAGCTTCTTTACGTGCCAGGCTCGGGCCCACCCACGTGAGCTCCTGAGACCCATGAAGCTGATAAAGCTCCAGCCAGACTGATCAGGAGCAAGAGAGAAGACACAAACTGATGTCAGGACCGAGTCCCAGTCTCCCCACTTTCCCAGCACGTCCCAACCTCCGCACTTCTAAGCCCTGCTTGGCAGACTGCGCGGAGGCGACCCGGGCTCTGCCGCAGACGCGCCCGTGCGCCCAGGGACTGTAAACCTTCAAGGGCAACAGCAGAATGCGGCCCCTGCCACCCATCGAGGCAGCTCACGGCTTCGAGGCTGGACTGCGCCACATTCCTGCCAGTGACGGCCCATGTCTGCAAAGCGGGGGTGACAGTGTCGCTGTGATAACAGCGAGACCCACACAACAGCCAGCGAGGAACAGGAAGTTCGCGCGGCCCTCAACCCGATTCTGAGCTGTGGGCAGCGGCGCAGGGCCCAGCAGGCACACGCGTCCTGTTGGCAAGCAACCACGGCGACTGAGGGACGAGAAATGCCACTTGTTCTTGCAATTAGTGTGTCATCATTTCTTTCGAAAGGCTGGTAAATTGCCAGAACGTAAACACCTCGTAAGGTTCACCCCAACTACTTAATCAGCGGAAAGGGGGGTGTTTCCTGTGGCCCAGGGGCAGCGTGAAGAAGTGACCGAGACAAGGAGGGTGGCGTGCAGAGTTCGGGAGCCTCTGCCCTAACCCCCTCAGGTCCTGACCTCTGCTCTGCCTCCTTCATTTAACTGCCCCAGTTACGTGGCAACGACGCCTCAACATCACCGTTATGGGCTGCAGGGAGTCCCCCCAAAAGGCACGCGAAGGCCTCTCTGCCAGTACCTGTGAGCACGACCTTATCTGGAGCGAGGGTTTTCACAGAGGCATCCCGCCAAGAGGAGGCCATCGGGGTGGGCCTTAACTCTGCACAAGCGGTGTCCTCACAAAAAGGGGACTCTGGGCACAGGCAGACGCACACAGACGGGAGACAATGTGAAGACAGACGGAAGATGGCCTCGTGGCCAGAGTGGCACAGCCACAAGCTGAGGGACGAGGGACGCCTGGAGCCCCCAGGGGCTGGGAGAGGCAGGAAGGAGCCTCCCCTGGAGCCTCCGGAGGGAGCGCGGCCCTGAGACCCTTCATCTCAGACTCCTGGGCTCCAGCACTGGGGGAGGGTGAGTTCCTGTGGGCCCGAGCCCCAGCGTGTGGCTCTCTGTGGGCCGGTGCCCCGCATGTGGCGCTCTGTGGGCCGGAGCCCCAGCGTGTGGCGCTCTGTCACGGGGCCCCGGGAGACTCCTACAACCTTCCAGACGACCGTGAGCAGCTCCGCAGAGCGCTTCAGTTTCCTGCCCCTTATTTTGTAATTTAACGTGTGAACAGCGATTCATTCAAGCGCGCTCACACACGGGGTAGAGAAAAGCCCCTAGCTCACCTTGTCCCTCATCTCCATCGGCCCCACACCCCACCCACAGCCACGCAAGTCTCTTTCTGCACAAAGGAGCAGAGGCCAAGGCATGTTCTTAAGCCCCATTTAAAAATACCAGTGGAAAGGCTGGGCGCGGTGGCATCTCTTGAGCTCAGGGGTTCGAGACCAGCCTGAGCTCTGAGCCCTGAGCAAGAGCGAGACCCTGTCTCTACTAAAAAATAGAAAACATCAGCCAGGCGCGATGGTGGCGCCTGCAGTCCCAGGTACTCGGGAGGCTGAGGCAGGAGGATGCTCGAGCCCCAGAGTTGGAAGTTGCTGTGAGCTGTGATGACGCCACTGCACCCCAGCCCGGGTGACAGAGCGAGACTCTGTCTTAAAAACAACCCAAAAAACAAAAACCCGGTGGAAGCAGCTACACACGCAGCTTTGCTCTCCTCACTCACACACGCCTCCCTGACACCTTCCCACATCAGTGCAGGGAGAGCTGCCTCTGTATTCCTGGCTCCGCAGTAGACCTCCGCACGAAGGTGCCACGGCTTACCCAGCCAGTCTTCTGCAGACGAGCACGTGGGCCTGCTCTTACACACAGCGCAGCCATGGAGACGCCTCCACGCTTCTCCCGGCACACACACCGTCCCACGGAGCGGCTGCCAGGTGAAGGGCACACACACCTGCAGCCGACACTGCCAAGGACTGGCCGACTTACCTTCCCCGCTGCCACAAGAGCACCTTTCCCTCTACTGTCTCCGACAACGGAGTGTTAGCAAACTTTGGGGTTTACCCATCTGCTAGGGGACGATGATATCTAACAGTAACTTTAATTTGCACCTATCTTACTATGAGGGAGGCTGAGCAACTTTCCGTATGTTTAACAGACAAGAATGCTTCCTTTTCCGTGAGTTCTCTGTTCATATGCTTTGCCCATCATTTTTGGTCTTTTTCTTACCAATTTCCAAGGCACCATATATTTCAGAGCTCAAGAGTTTAGTCCTTTGTCCCCGTGCACCATCTCTCTGTTTGGTGCGTGACATTTGTTAACACATCTGTGTGTGTGTGTGCACGCGTGTCACCATTACTCTCTCGTCTAACAGATCACGCACACCGATGCCAGGAGCTCCGTGTAAAGGTAAATGTGATCGTGCACTACGTGCTTGCAAACTTACACAGACAGACACTGCCGTGGGACAAGGACTGAACCCTACTCAGCGCCGATCAACCCTTCCATCGCCCTCTGCACTGCCAGAGTCTTCGCAGACGAGAGGGCCAAGCCTGGCGAGGTCCAAGCCTGGCGAGGGAGACACGCACCGAGAGACCGGCCAACAGGGGAGGACGAGCTTCAGCAAGAGTGACACTGGACTCAACTTTCACAGGCTCAGACACATTTCATGGAGGAAGGAAGCGGATGGGCCATTCCAGGCTCAGGGAACTGCCCCGAAACCAGGATGAGAAAGCTACAGCCCTGTCTGGGCACAGTGAGAATTTCAGAGAGCACAAGGCCCAGAAACACGGAGCAGGGTGACGTGAAGAGCGGAGGAGGTCGGCTGCAGCCACACGAGGTCTTCCTAACATCACGTTACACCACAGCTCATGGTGCTGCAGGACCTCAAGATGGGGAGGACGTGAAAGAAGGCTCAGTGTGCCTGTTCAGAAAGAATTTGCACACGTTACAGACGCCTGAGCAAAACGAGATAAAACAGAGTTTGCAGCTGAGCTGGAGTCCGCTGTGTAGATGGGCCCAAGCACAGGGGCCCGCGGCAGATGGTACGCCTGCGCCTTCCGAACAAGTGGGAAGTGTGAACGGTCCTAAAAGCCACGCGTAAGGGGCCACCATCACCGCTCATCAAACCTCTCCTGACAGTCAACGAAGACATGTCTGTATGTGGCTTCCCAAGTTCCAAAGAATCTTAATACAGTTACGGAAAGTAAGATTCTAACTGTACAGAATATAACTACGTCTTTGATAGTTTCCAACTTGTTTCCAAGGTACACAAGTTAGAGGTTCCGACCGTACACAATGACACTGGCTCACTAGTCAAACGAGAGCTTACGCAGTGTCCTCCCAGTGTTCTCGGGTAGCTGATCATCTAGTTGTCTCCAAGTGAGTCAGCAGGTGTGAAAGGAAGAAATAAGGGAATGAAGCCCAACCAGCCAAACTGCCCTGGTATGAGGGGGTTGTGGTGTAGGCTGAAGCCCCTAAATTAGTCACGACGCAGACAGACCCGCGTAGACTACGTACAGATCACAGCACGCCCTCTCCCCCCTTTCTCGGGCAGGCAGCCGTGGCAGGCTGGTCACGGGGCTGCCATCAATCCAACCACAACCTTTCAGGCATGAAAGCCACCCACAGCGCACACCAGAGGCGGGACGCACATCCACCCGGGGTCACACAGCCAAGAGGCTCAGAGGCAAAGGCAGCCACGCTGTCCTCCAGGGCTGCTGCCTGCACCCCGCACCCCGCTGGGAGGGAACCACCGTCTGAGCTGCTGCGGTGTGAGTCTCTGAATCCACTCATTCACCTCTTCTTGGGCATGGACACCACCGCTCCACCTGGTCTCCACAAAACCCTCCGAACTCCTCCTCTGGCCTGGTCTCTGTGATCCCGAAACAACCCACAGCTCATCTCTTCAACTCTCACAGCGCTGAGGTCTCACCTCTGAGACCATCCCACGACACCACTGAACAAGTCCCCTGGACAGCCATCACGGTGCCAGGTCAAAGGACACAGCGTGTTCCCTGCCTCCCGGGCACCTGGACCTCGGAGTGTGGCAGAGGGAAGGAAGGAGGGAGGCAGGGAGGAGCCATCTGGGGCACTGGCTGCAGTTGGGGCAGGACAGGCCCCCGCAGCCCACCCACCTCAGCCTTGCTAGCACCCTGCCCACCAGCAGGAAGGCTCCCCGCGGTGCCACTGGTGCCCTTCCACCACCACACCACTGTGGGAGGAGGGGTCTCTGGGTGGAAGTCTGGGAACCACGCGACCACAGCGCCCTGGGAGAGGGCTGCAGTGTGGGGACTCAGTTCACACCCCAGCACTGCCCTGACTCAGGGCCTTTGCCCCACTGTCCCCAGACACCTCCACAGTTCCTGCCGGGCTGCACCCAACACCTGCTCTGGCCCCACCAGCCACAGGGTCGTCCTGACAGACACCACCCGCTGCTCCTGCACAGACTCCCCACCCAGGTCACAGGTCGTCCTGACAGACACCACCCACTGCTCCTGCACAGACGCTCCACCCAGGTCACAGGTCATCCTGACAGACACCATCTGCTGCTCCTGCCCAGGCCCCGCACCCAGGCCAGACTCAGTGGGCCTTCCTGTCTTCCCCCTAGGAGAAGGCACAGGGGCTCCTGCCCACACTGCACAGAGCAGGCCCTCGCATGCGAGCTGACTGGATGCACGTAGAGTCGTACCCAGAGGGTGAACGCCTCTCCCTGTGTTTCACAAAGTGAACTCCGTGAACTCTGGCAGCTCAACACTGCGTTCCCTGCTTCTGCAACGTGTCGTCCCTGCAGAACCTGCCACGTCCCTTGCACTGTGGGGTCCGAGGGTTGAGCCTTTCACCGGCTCACCCCTCGGGAAGTGCCAGGTCCACACAGCTCTGGCATCAGTTACAGAATTTATAAAGCACAATGAATGAGAGCCGGCAGAAACAACCCTCAAAGGCTTCAGACTCTGCCATTATCAGAATATAAAACAAATATGCTTCTTTTTTTTTTTAAGAAATAAAACCGAAGCTTGAAAATATGAGCAAAGAGCAAGTAAAAACAAACCCAAATAAAACTTCCAGAAATGAAAACTAGATTAATAGAAACACAGTTGTTGAATGGGTCAAAGAGCAGATCACACAGTTTAGGGGAGTTCCGTGACCTGAGAGGAAGAACTGAAGAAAGTATTTGCGGTGCAGCCCCAAGACCTGGAGACAGCCGCAAAGAACAGAGGCTCCCAGCGAGCCCCACAGCCTAAGAGAAGAAACCCACACCTGGACACACAATGATGAGCCTGGAGAACACCAAAGACAACCAGCAGGTCTCAAAAACAGACAAATAAAACAAAACAAACAAAAAAGGGCATAATCTTCACAGCAGCGGGCAATCAGACCTCCAGCCAACTTTTCAACAGCAACAGCAGATACCAGACGCCGGAGGAAAACAGCTGCTGGCCTGGAACTCTATGTCCTGCGAAGCATCTTGCAAGATTAACACGGAGACATTTTTAGACCAGAAAAAAAAGAACGTGTTTGCCCCTAGTAGACACTCATTCAAGGAAAAGCTGGGCCCGCTCCTCAGGGCGAAGCAAAGTGCTCCCGAGTGGGGGTCCGCGCTAGGAGGAGCACGGAGGAGCAAGGCGAACGGCGTTACCCGTTACCCGGGAAAAGGTAGACAGACTGACCACGCAAGTCAGCAGTAAGAACGGGAGTTTGAGTCTTTACAAACAAAACCGAAGACGACAACAGCAACACTGGACCCGTGAAGTGGTGACCGGATGGGTGTCTGAGGGTCTGTGAGTTAGAGGGAAAAGACAGGGATAAATTTTGCACTTAGAAAATTTCCAGGACACACAGCAAGCTCGCAGAGAGGGTGTCCTCCAATCTAGAGGACGGAAAGCCACAAGGAGGCAAGGACAGGAGGACCAAAAGGGACACAAAGATAGCGAAAATAAATCAAACGTATTAATAGTCATAACAAGTGGAATAAATGTCCCAGTTTAAGGACAAAGATCAGACGAGAAAAAGAAAATAATATCTACTTATAAGAGAGACATGAGGACACCGAGGTTAAACATTGTTTAAAAGATTGAAAAAGATATTCCAGGCAAGCAGCAAAGAAAAGAAAGCTGCTGTAGTGGTATTAATATCCATGAAACAGACAGAAAGGTGACGGACATCCTGGACATGGGGAGGGCCACCGCATAATGCCGAAGAGGTCAGTCACCAGGAAGAAAGAACAACTCAGCTCCTCTGCGCCTGACAGTGCAGCCTCAGCACGGCCGGAGCAAACGCTGGCAGGGAAATACAGAAACCCAGCACACGGGGAGGGCTGAGCTCAGCCATCCCAGGCACCGACAGATGGAGCAGACCGAACAACAAAAAACAAAACAACCCAGCAAGGGCAGGGAAGATTTACAAGTTTAATCTCATGGACATAAATAGAGCACGGCCCCAGCACAGCTGCAGAACGCACATTCTTTACCCACACACGCAGCACAGTTGGGAGCGGGCCCCCACTCAGGCCGCGAAGCAGGGCTCAGTCGGTTCTGAAGGATCAGAGACTGCGTCCCTGAGCTCAATGTGATTAGACAGATGTCAACGATAGAAACGTAACCAGCAAAAAATACACGTGTGTGCATGTGTGTGTGAAAGAATCATTCCCAATGATTCCCAAGAATCATTTTTTGAGGGCTCAGTCCTCAAAAAAATGAAGACAAACCAAAAGGGAGCACTGGGCTGCCAAATCATCCCCCCTCTAACCCCACCCCGCGTGTGCTACATACGTGCTTCACAAAGCACCTACCCCAGAGCATACTGATAAAGACGACACCCTGCCGCACAAAGAGCTATTTCTGCAGAGAGCAGAGAAGATACCTCACTGACTCATCGAAATTCCAGAAATCACAGATACGTCTGTTGGTCTTCCAGAGCACATACACAGTTTTGCAAAACATGTCCATAAAAGACTAAAAACAAAGCCTTGGCATAAAACCAATGTCTCTTTTTGCACAGAAGTGAGTGCCTTTCAGGGTGTAGCTACATTCCACAAGAAAACCGCCAGGGCACGTGTAGCTGGTCACGCGTCCTCTCTCAGCACTGGCCTCACAGTCAGATAACCTGAGTGTCCGAGGGTGGGCACGGGGGGGTGTGCTGGGACCAGCAGACATGACTCTCACTCCAACCCCAACAAGACTAGACGCTATGGTAAAAGCCACAGCACAGGGGAGGGAACGGCAGGAGGCCAGGCAAGGATGTGCTCAGCACGGGGTGCAAAAGCACAGCCATGTCCCCGGGGGGAGCACCCACTCGAGACCGCAGCATGCAGCACGGGATCCCCGTGGTATGGGATGCAGGGAGTTCAGCCAGGACAGAACTCGTGGATTCCAGGTGAATTCGTCACCCGCCGACACGATGGCCGCCACCTGGGAGGGAGGGTCTGCTGCAGATCGCGAGCTTCCTGCTGGGCCCAGCGCTCGAGAATCCCACGGACCCCTCCACGAGGGCTGGCAGAAGGTTTGTCAACCAAACTTGCGAATGATACACTGGACGGCCAAACAGGAGTCAAAGGTCAACGTTTAAAACAGAGGAGCCAAAACTGAAGATGAGAAAGGATAGGTAGGTTTACAGGCCTCTCTACCAAACCGGGGGGACTGGTTTGAAGGGGTCAACACGAACAACACGGGCGGTTTCACAGGCGTGTAAGTCCCGCAGAGCTACCTCGGGCTGGCTGACCCCCAGACAGGGGAGCACAGGCTGCGGCTGGGCAGGTGGGGCCAGGGCTCTGACCATGGCTGGGGCGTCAGCCAGGCCCTGCACCCACACCTGCAGGACCGGCGCTGCTGCCCGCACCCGCAGCTCGGGCCTGGCGTGGCTGACAGAGCCCTGGCGTGCAGGGCTGCCGGACGTGGGGAAGGTCGTGCCGGCTGCCACTGTGGTGAGGACAAGGAGGAGTGTGGAGGGCGCCTGCATGGACCACCTCATGGGCAAAGGGATGACGGCAGGCCCCCAGGAACACAGAGCGAGTCGGGTATTTGGCACCTTCCCTGCACAGCACTGGGACCACTGCATGGCGCCAGGGCTAGACCAGGGCCCAGAGCCCGGGCTGTCCCAGCAGAGGACAGCTCCACATACAGGCCACTGCCACCTCAGGGACTGTGCAATGGGCAGCACATTTGGTCTCTGAGGGTGCTGCACGGGGTCTGAAGGGCCTGAGGGGAACCCGGACAGCATCTGTGCACCCAGGAGGGTCAGAACACAGGAGCCAGAGCTCGGGGGCAGGAGAGACTCGCCCCCAGGAGGGCAAAGGCCAGGACCAAGTGCAGGCCGCAGCTGGGCAGCACAGCTGTCCCGGGCCATGCACAGGGCCAGGGCACAAGGCTGGAGCAGCCTTAGTGACGCTCAGTGGACAAGTCCAAGATTCCCCGGGCAGGTAACCAGAGGACTCAGAATGGCTTGAGCAGGAGCTCGGCAGAGGAGCCTGCACAGCCACACTGCAGACGCCCTAAGTCCAGCAGGCACGTGCCAAGGTGGCGGCGTGCCTGTCACAACTGAAGTGAGGACACATGTGACCGACCAGGCCAGGGTCAGACACACTGGGAGCGAGGGCAGAGTTCAAAGGGTGGGGTCAGAGATAATGAGGCTGCCTGGCCGCCCCCACACTTCCATACAATATTACTGTCACGTAGGGGACCCTGACCTCCCAGACTCAACGGTGAGTGCACCAGCCATTCCCCTGCACGGCCAACAGTGGCCCCAACCCCCACCTGCCTCGACGGGAAAAGGCAGCAGCGGCAGGCGGGAGGCTGAGCTCTGGTTTCCCGACCCAGGCAGGAAGCAGCAGCAAGAGGTTAACTGGAAATAGAAACCAGGGCGGGAGGGTCCGGCACAGGCAGAAGACCAAGCGCAAGAGCACCTGCCAGGGGCTCGTGGGTGTGACTGATGACAGCCACAGGAGGTGGCTCCCGTCACAGTGGCCCTGAAAACAAGGCCACGGGCACCTGCAGGGAGCGTCTGAGGCAGGGGCACTGCACCCCACCATGTGCAGTGGCCCCACCACGGACTTCATGAACGAGCCCCCGAGGCTGCGCCCCCCCCAGCAGAACCCCCACTCAAACAGCTGGGAGTGAAAGAAGCCAGGAAAAGCCCTTCTCCTCCCCCAACACCCCCAGCAAACCCACAGCCCATCCACTGCACTTCGGAGAGCACTGGCCTTAGACAATAAATATTCTCATTCCTAAAAAACACTGAGACATTTTCTGTAAAACGAACCAACCTCCAGTTAAGGGAATTCCTAGTTTTCCAAAAAGTAATTTTTGTAAAACAAACAGTCATCCTGAAACAATCTAGGCTTTCATAAAGCCTCCTGGAGTTCTGCCTCCTGGAGTTTGGAACCCCTTAAAGGCAAACAGCTCCATCAAGTCACAACAGCCCAAACAAAACAACAACAATCATGCTGGGAGGGAGAAGGAGTTCCAAATTTGCAAACATCGGAGCTAATAATTTAAGAGCAATTTTAACTACCAAAATCCATTTTCCCATCATCTAAACAAGTTCATCATGAAGCTGACTTCACTTTTAAGGTATCCAAATTAAGATGACTTTAAGGAGACTTTCCTTTAAAACACAGGATAAACTTAAAACCAATACTTCTCCACTTACAGATAAAATTTCAAAATCTGGACGACAGAGGTCAGACAGAAGAAACTCAAAGTAGTGTAAAAATTGAGATGTGATCTTTGAAAAATCCCAGTTAAAGTATCAACAGAAAGCAGGTCTCTCTTTTCCCCCAAACAGATGGTTTGGTTCATTTGATGTTTTGGGCCACTTAACTCCTCAAACCAAGAGAAAATGCAATGTTTAATGTTCCCAACACTGGTTCCTGAACCAAGGTGCAAAGCATGGGAGCAAGTGTGCGTGTGTGTGAGGATCCCCGTCAGGGAGAGATCTGCCTCCAGTCCCCGTGTCCCCACGGGAATGGTGAGGACAAGATGCAGCCACAGCCAAACCTAAAGTTACTGAACGATACCGGGGTTGTCAAATGAAGAGTCTCACGCACGGTATTCTTAAAACTGACTTATAAAACATACGTGAGGTGTGGACACAGACAAATTTTACTTCCCCGACCACTTATGAGAATGGAGATTAAACTTCAGAGCCAATCACGTATTAAAAACCATGCTGGGTGAACTGCACGGTACGTGATAGCTCAACAAAGCCCTTCAGAAACCAAATTAACCGGTAGGAAGGAAGCTGTATATTCCAACAAGGAGGGGGAAGTTTCACTTACGCATTTACAAAGAGTGAAGAAGTTTTCTGGTGTTTATTACTAACAATTCAAGCTACTATTTAAATTTCAAATATCTGCACAGGTAATCCTCACTGAAAACAGGCCCTGAAAATTTTCACACAGCAAGGTGAGTATTCGTATTCGCAGCTAAAACTACAGAGAAAGGAGGTGCTGATACTCTTTTTAAAGAACTGTTTTCCTAACAAGCTTCAGACAGCGTTCCAAAGAGGAACACCTGCTTTTCCGCGGCAGCGTGCGGGCCCCGTGTGCCTCCCACTGCACACAGTTAATCCCGCAAAAACTTTTATTCATGCCACGCCACACGAACACCCAGGTCTTCACACGCGACAGGAGCTGCTGCAGGAGAACCGTGCACACAGAGGGGAAGGTAAAGCACACCGTGAGCACCGGGACGAAGACCCTAAACCCCATCTCACCCCATCCCCTTGAGACAACACGCACAACAGACAAGCAACCCAACCCGACCTGGACCTGCTGGAAGGCCTTTAGCCTCTTCTTGAACCGGGAGGGCAGCACGAAGTCGCAGCCCCGGGCCAGCGAGGCCAGCTCCTGCCTCAGGTCGGGGTCCTGGCGGAGGGACAGCTCCCTGAGCCGCATGCCGTCGGCTCGCATGGGCCTCCGGGGGCCGGGCCAGGTGCTGCGCTCGCGGGGCAGGACCGGGCTGGGGCCAGCGGGACACTCCAGGCGGTGGCCGGGCTCAGCAAGCTCCATGCGTCGCTGGCCAGGCGCTGTGGGGACCGGCCCTGGGCCACACACATTCCACAGGCTGAGGAGGGCGCATGGCGAAGGAGGGTGGGGGAGGCAGGCGGCAGCCGCCCTCCCCGACCCACAACTGTGCAGAGCGAGCCGACCAGGGACGGGGCTGCCTGCCTCTCTCCCCACCTCCCCACTTCTCTCCTCCGCTGGCCGTCCCAGGGCAGGAGGGAGCTCTCTGCACAGCGACCCCATCACGTGGCTCGCCCTGGAGAGCACACAAACAAGTCGGCAACAAGAGATCCTCTGGGAGGCACCCGGCCAGGCCGCCCTCTCCCCAGAGAAGTAAAGTCTGTGCGAGACAAAACCAAACCTGGCTGAGAGGCACAGTGCCGACTCTGCTAACCCCTCGCCAGCCCAGAGGCAGCTGCTCCTTCCACAGAGGCACATCGGCCTCTGCACCTGAGCAGCAAGCCGAAAACCAAGGGGTCTCCCCATACCGCCCACACCCTCCCTAAACTGTAAGAGTTTGAAAATTTTAGTTAAGCCACAACTGATAGTCTAATATTTTCTTTTAAAAAATCGGGGGTCGGGGTATTCAGGATTTGTATCTTCTGTGCCATTTTACATCTTGATAACTGCATCTGTTTGCGATCATACTCAGAAGAAGAAAACCAGGGGCAGTGGAAGGAGGTAGACCTGGAACTTTAAACGAGGATGAACTAACATTCCAGGAGCCTCCACTTTCACCCCTGTGGGAGGGACAGCTGACTGCACCTTAACCCCATCTTGGACGCTGTTAGCATAACGTCTGGAAGATCCTGTCTAGAGGACGGATTCCAGGAGGATCACAGGTCCCACTCAAAACTAAGACAGCCGTTGATACACACGCAACACCAAAGCAGAGCAGAACTTCAGGGATTAGCCCACACTCACTGACATGCATCACAAAGTCTTGCAGGAGATAAAACTCGGATAAGAATATAGTAAGCTTAAGAGATTTTACCACAAACAAATAAATAAATCAAAAGGGAACCTCTTAGGTGGGATGATGTAACTTGTGTGTGTGCAGTTGTGCTGTGGACAGCGATGACAACATCAGGTCTCCACCAGCAGAACTGCCTGTGCCACTCCAGAAACACCTCTTGAGGGAACAGTACCAGCAGGGTGATGAGCCAGTCTAGAAACAAGTCCTCCAGGCAATCCTGCCTCCTGCAGAGAAAGAGTCCCTTGAAGGGCAGTACCTCTGCATGGGACGAATTGTTTCTGGGCAGCCAAGTTCAGGGCTGCACTCTGTGACCCCACCCGGCCCAGGGCTATGAGCCATGCCCAGGCCCCAGCTCGGGTGCTCTGTCACTGGCCGCCTGGTGCCACGATGCCCACGTCCCACTCTGAAACAACAGTGAGCTTGCTCGCTCACCTCCTATTCTATTCCCTTAGTTATCAAGGTACAGAAGCCCCTGAAGTTTGTTACTTAGCTGTAGTTGCACAGCTGTCGTTTAATTATCAATGTCCCTAAAGTTAGTTACCGTCCTTTACTTCAATGCCCCTGAAGAGAGGATGGCCCTTTGCCTGTCTCTGCCTCTCCCTGTCCTCCTCATCTGGCCCTTCTCCAGTCCTTTATTCCTTCTTCCATTCATTCATTCATTCGTTCAGCCACGGCGTATTGAGTGTCTACGTGCCAAGCAAACGGGTCCCACTTCCTGCCCTCATGGAAAATTTGGCCCACTGCACAGTACAGATTCAGACCTTGTTTGAAAAAGCAGACTGAAAAACACAGAAGTCCTGCAAATAAGCAGGAAGCCCTGAGCGGCCCAAACTGACATCAGGCCCGCATCCAGAAGCCCCCTGTTCTGCACGAGGCCCCTCAGGGGCAGACAGGCCTTTCTTTTGCAGACAGTTGAGAACAGCATTGCATGCAGGCGCGAGAAACCCCCTCAAGTCTCAGGGCCCCCAGCACTCCAGCCTGGGCTCAGCCACAGCTCGAGTGAGCGCCTGACCAGGAGACACGGCCCTTCCCAGCCGCTGGGGACCACAGGGTCCAAGGACGGCCCTGAGTGGTCGCCAAGCGCTGAGTCCAAGCACACACGCTCCTCACCCATCTCTCTCCATTTAGATGAACAGACTTCATTATTTTAAGTAGTTTCAGGTTTACAGAAACATTTAGCAGAAAGTAGAGAGTTCCATACGCCCTCTTCCACCTCCTAGTAACATCTTGCGTTACTACTGGGGCACGTTTGTTACCACTGATGGACCCACATGGACACATCATTGTCAGCTGGAGCCCACAGCTTACACCAGGGATCACGCCTGGTGTTGTACGTTCGGCGGGTTTGGAAGAATGTGCAATGACACGTGTCTACCGTGACAGTATCATAAAGAACAGTTTCACTGCCCTGAAAATCCTCCGTGCGCTCCCTGTTCAGCCCTCCCGCCTCCAACCCTGGCGACCACTGACCTTTACCATCGCCACAGCTCTGCCTCTTCCAGAACGTCCTGTAGTTGGGATCACGTGGTGTGTGGCCACTTCAGGTTGGCTGTCCCTTCCCATTCAACCTCTCACACCTACAGCCCCCGCCCCGACCCCTCCCGGCCCTTTCCCTCGCCCTGCCCGCTCCTTCACTGTCGTCGAGGATTCACAAATCTGCTTCTGACCCCTCTAAGTTCTCCAAAAAGAAGCTCGAAGACAGGACCAGGGGACATGTATTCAAACACGAGGTGACAATTAAAAGTGCAGGGGTGAAGCATGACGTGGGATGCACACTCACGGTGCACAATTCTGCCTTTCTCGTTCAGAGCACACACCAAACACAGCCTGGCCCCCAACACACCTGGGACGAACCAGATTCCAGAGCCAATCTCTTCTGACCTCATCCTAAAAGTCAATACCCAGATCAACAATAGCCGGAAAGCAGGGGCCATTAAGGCACACCCCCCAGTTACAGGGAATACACCCTGTCATGCCATGCTGAGTTTCTGCCATCTTTGTGCCACGAGCTGCCAAAGATAAGTTCCCCTGCCAATTTAATGCCTGCATTTTAACACTTTTCCTCAAAGGCTTCTGCACGACTGCCCTTAAGGTACATGGTGAACATACACACACACCAAATTTACCAACTTCTGATCTGTGGTCTTCAAACCCCCACCTCCTGAGAACCCTCCTGCACCCCATCTCCTGATGGAGCCTCCACACCGTTACCTCCTGATGGAGCCCCCTGCCTGCTGTCTGGGCTCCCCCAGACCAGGCTGCCCTTCCCTGTTCTGGTGCCAGCTGGTTCTGCTTGGGCAGCCGCCTGCCCAGGATCCAGGCCGGTCCACCTGCTTCTTCCATCCCCCACCCCCAAGACTTCCTCCAGGAGGACTCACTTGCTCCTCAAGGCCCAGTCCTTCTGCACCCACCCCCTCCACATACAAACATCAACCACCTGCACTTTTCTCCCTCTGATCAAGCTCTACCTCACAAAGTGGTTCCCATCTTCCTTCAAGGAGCACCTGGGCACCAACGTGCAGGGGAGTGCAAAAGGCCCAGCCCCACGCTCCACACAGAGCTGTCTACACACGATGGGGCAGACAGAGCCGTCTGCACGGGGCAGGGATGGAGTTGTCTACACACACTGGAGGCAGAGACAGAGCGGTCTCCACAGGACAGGGCAGGAACAGAACTGTCTACACACCACAGGACAGGGGTGGAGATGTTTACACACCACAAGACAGCACAGAATCTGTGAAATCTCTTCTTAGGCCAGTGTTTCCCCCAAATTCTTCCACTGCTGAGACAAAATTCTAACCTTGGCAGATAAAGACAAGAACAGCACCAGTGACTCCACTTGCCTTCTCCTTGTAGGGACACAAAACAATCACACCCTTGACCTCTAACACCCCTACTATGCCCAGAAGGCCTTTCATTTATGAAATTTATGAAAAATTTTCATAAAAATCTCTTCATTTTTCATCCTCTTCTAATTAAATATGCACTTGTTCAAATGGCTTGTTTTAGGATAAAAATTTGTATTGAATGAGCAAACGTATGTTCGTTTGGAACATTCTAGATTTGAAAGATTTACCACGGAGACCTACTTTTGTAAGAAAATGTTTTTCTGAACATCCAAACCTAATAGCATAATGAGTAATAGATAAACCCATGAGATATGAAGATGACCCAAAACCTGAGTGTGAGCAGCACATCTGTTGACACTGGCGTCTTTTTAAGGCCACAGAGACCCAGAATGTGAACACCAAAATTACTAAAGTGTACAGGAACAGGCCCTCTGTGGACCTGGGTGTCTCAGCCTCAGCACTGCGGACATTTGGGGCTGGGTGACTCTCTGCGGTGGGCCGTCCTGTGCACTGTGTCCCTGGGATCCACACACCAGCAGCACAACCAAAAATGTCCCCGGACATGGCCCAGTGTCCCCGTCCTCCCAGGGACTCTGGCGTTCCCCCAGTAGAGAGCCCTGGCCCAGGTGCTCAGGAGGACCACCATCTTGTGTGCCCAAGTGTCCCAGGGATGTCACAACACAATCAGGGTTCCTACAGCTCTCTGCCGTGGGTCTTCCATGAAAATGCTCCAGTGAAAAGTCCTAAAAGCCCACAGCTGCCCAGCCCCAAACTCCAGCCTCTTCCCACAACACGGCCTCGGGCTACCACTGAAAGAACACTCCCCGTGTATGAGCCAAGAAAAACCAATTAAACTTGGGCAGTAATATTAGAAAACTGGGGTGGGAGGGTCTACCATTCTTTTCTAAAATAGTCATTAAAATCCCTTCAAAGAACACAATTTCCTGGAAGTCGGGGGATCTACATAACTGCTGAATGGGACCTCAACCTCCAGTGGGTACACGCCAACCCCATGTCTTTGTTTGGGATTTTCTCTGCCAGATGAGACCAGATCCACCTCCCTCTCTAGGCCCCTGGTGACGCCTGCCCTCTGGGCACCATGGGGCCCAAGGACAGGGGCTGTCAGCTACCTCTTGGTTGGGGAGTTCATCCTAGATTCTCCTAATCCAGGGCTTCCTGACCACCCTGTGCTGCCAGGTGGTGACCCTGGGCCCCATGGGATGGAGGCTCCACACCAACCCATCTAAGACCCAGTAGGCTCCACCCAGGTCTGTGGGACACAGCCCAAAGGGACTCAAGGCCTCACTGCCCAGCTCCCTACACAAGGAGGCCTTGGTCCAGACGCTCAGCTCCTGCTGGGGTTGGGGGAGTCTGTGTCCCAGGCCCTCGGGCACCCCTACAGCCCAGGTGTGGCCAGCTGGGGTGCTGGGGAGATGGCAGCTCCAGGCAGCAGCCCCGGAAGCCGGGTCACCATCCACAGCGAGTAACAGGCTGACATGCCCTTTGCGCAAGCGTAGTCCATCATTCTCAAGCTGCAGGCGCTGTCTGCAGAATGGAGGCTTCCTCCCTAATGTGCAGGCCCTGACAGGACAGGCTCTAGTGGATTCAGAACCCATCTACATTATCTCAAGAAACTTCATCATTCTATTTGTCAATCAAAAAAAGGGGAGCAATTAGATTCTTTAAATAATTTCAACGATTGCAAATTCCTGATGGCTACAAAAATGGTTTGAACATTTTCCCTCCTACTTGCACAGAGATTCTCATCAGTGCCAACTATGAAAAACACGAATAGATCATTGTCAAAAGGTCAGTCATAAACCTGACAGAGTCACAAAGCAAACTCACAGTTCCTGTTCAGAAACCTTTTGAAATCCCAAGCTCCTGCTCTGAGGGTTTTAGGTACTTTTCTGTCTTCCAACATACTTTGTACGAACACGTAATGAAACATTAAAATAAATATGTCTGTGTGTGTGTGTGTGCATGTATTTATCTCCAAATAGCCTAATTCTAACATCCTAGAATGCAGGCCCACCCATGTTCTGATAAAAATCAAGGGTCAAGTGGATACCAAAATGACAAAACAGCTGTGAGAAATTAAAGAACTAAATAAATAAATAATAAATTTAACCAAGGAGGCGCAGGATTTGTACACTAAAAACTACACAACGTTGCTGAAAGAAATTAAGAAAGACCTAAATAAATGGAAAGAAGTGCCATGTTCACAGATTGGAAAATATTGTTAAGGTATCAATTATCCCAAACTGATCTACAGATTCAGCGCAATACCAATCAAAATTCCAACAGGCTTTTTTTGGTAGTCATTAACAAGTTGATTCTCAAATTTATATGGAAATGCAAATGCCTTAGAGTAGCCAGAGCAATTGTTAAAGAACAAAGTTGGACTTACACTACCTGCTTTCAAAACTTACTATAAAGTTACAGTAATCTAGAAAGTACTATTTGATGAGAGTATAAACATACACCAACGGGATGGAAGAAAGAATCTGGAAATAGACCCAGACATACACAGGAAATCGACTTTTGACAACACAATTCAAGGGGAAAAAGAAAGAGTTTTCAACATACAGTGCTGGAGCATCCAGATATCTCACCTATGCACGAAAATTTACCTGAAATGAATCACAGGCCTAAATGTAAAAGCTAAAACTATAAAGCTTTTAAGAGACAAATAGGAGAAAATCTTTGAGACCTCGGAATAGGCAAACATTTTGTAAATAAGATACAGAAAGCAAGAATCATAAATGAAAAAGTTGAAAAATTAAAAAACTTTTGCTCTTCCAAAGACACTGATAAGAAAATGAAAAAGCCGGCCATAGACTCCAGAAAAATATATGCAAAACATATCATCTTACCAAGGACCTGCATCCAGCTGTATGTAAAGAGCTCTCACAACTCAATAAAAAGATAGCCCAATTTAAAAGTGGACAAAAGATCTGAACAGACGTTTCATAGTGGAAGCTACACAAGTGCCAGTAAGCATGTGAAAAAATGCCCATCTAGACCATCCTCCCAAGCGAAGTATCGCAAGAATGGAAAAACAAACACCACATGTACTCACTATTAAATTGAAACCAAATGACCCTCAAGTGCACATATGGCAGTAAAATTCAATGGAAATCAAACACATGGGAGGGGGAGGAGGGGATGGGTAAATTCACACCTAACGAGTACAATGCACGCTGTCTGGGGGATGGGCACACTTATAACTTTGACTCAAACTGTACAAAAGCAACTTACGTAAACAAAACGTTTGTATCCCCATAATATTCTAAAATTTAAAAAATAAAAATAAAAAAAAAAATTGACCAAAAAAATGCTCACCACTAGGCGAAAGTGAAGTGCAATTAAAACCGTGAGACGTAACATGTTCCTCAGAATGGCTGAAGGCACAAAGACCACGAATACCAAGTGTTGGTGAGGGTGTCAAGAGCGGGCCCTGCACACGTGGCTGGTGGAAATGTGAAACTGTCAAACCACTCTGGAATGGTACGGGGCTCTTCAAAGTGTTTTAGTTTTTATGTTAAGTTAAACATACACTGACCACACAACTCAGCAATTCCAATCCTAGGTATTTACGCAAGAGAAATGAAAACATCTATCCACACAAACCGACACGCAAATGTCCACAAAAACGTGATTCACGATAAGCAGAGAAGAAACAACGTAAACCACCCTCAATATTGAACTGACAAACTGTGGAACGTCCTACTCAGCTACAAAAAGTAACCAAGGTGGACACAACCACACGGTTGAGTCAAACACATGGAGCTGGATTCTGGAAAATGTCAGAAAGCAGAGCAGACCAGTGGCTGTCTGGGGCCAAGGGCACAAGGAACCTGGCGGGGTGGGGGTCTGTGTCTTGACAGTGGGGCCACTTGTGCAGGTTTATACATTCGTCGAGTGCGCTCCTCTGCACACCTAATACAGTGCTGTTTGTTATATGTCAACTACACCTCAACAAAGTCAATTTTTTAAAAATCAAAGGTTAAAACAAAGTGTTTTAATTCTCCTCTTTCTCTGGACAGGTTTCTGTCTCCGTATCTCTGCTTCCACGTTCTGAGAAGGGCCACCAGGTAGCTCCCGAGGCTGTTCTGACACTAACCCTGAATGTGAACTCACTCAACAGGCAGCACTTGCACCAGGCACAGCTCTGAGCACCAGAGATGGAGCAGGGAAGAGACAGACACAAACTCAACAGGACTGCCACTCAGACCCAGGGGCTGCGTCCCGGGCTGGGAGTCACGGGGAGCAGGAAGTGGCGCAGTCAGTGAAGGTGCTCGTGGCCTGAACCTTAATTTTCTCTTCCAGGCACAGTCACTTGTGTCCATGAGAGTGTGAGAGTGTGAAAAAACAGTCATGCACATGAAGTTCTCACATTGTAAAGGCACATTTAGGGTTTCTGTGTAGCAGAACCACCTGGCCGCACTGTCAGCGACAGGCCCATCAGGTACTCGCACTTTCTAACTGGCACCCACTGTTTCCCGTCCACAAAGGCGGGAAGGGGCCATCCCAAGCACCCTTTCACGTACCATGTTTGCCAAAACGTAACGCAATCTCTCCCCACTGCAACACTGGCGGTGCAGGTAACACAAAACTGCAACACCAACACAAGTTATGTTCTGCTTTTGGACGTAGTGTGTAATATTTTCCCAATGGCTCTGTCTGCCTTCTTACCATCATCTGGGGAGTCAAACGGACCTAGGATGAAGAGAACCTGCCAGACGGCTCACACTCAATCTTGCATGTGTCTGAGCAGCTGAGAAAAAGGTTTATCGAAGACAGTCTCTTTCTCTGACCCCTGGGCATCACCTCTCCCCCGCCAGCCTGTGGTTTGAAATCATGTCTTCCACCGTTAACTCGGCCTCACACATGGCATCTCTGGGGCACACAGGAATAAACTCTCACCATTTTTGTCTCAATGAAAAAATTTTGTCCTTTTAGGTTATTTACTTCTTGAAACTTAACTGAAGTAATCCATAAATTTCAAACACATAAGACACACTGGGAGCCGGGTGTGGTGGCACGAGCCTGTAGTCCCAGTACTGGGGAAGCCGAGGCGGAATGACCACTTGAGGCCAGGAGTGTGAGGCTGCAGTGCGCTGCGATTGTGCCACTGCACTCCAGCCTGGGAGACAGAGTGAGACTTTGTCTCTTTAAAAAAAGAAAAGACATGTTTAGAGCAAACTTTAGGTCCCAAACAAGATCAATCGTTACTTTTGAAAATTCTCAGGATGTTTAAGACAAAATTATTCTGTTCTCAACTCAGCCCCTCATTCAGCCTTACTATACACCTGGTCAAGGTGACTGCACACCAGAAAAGGACCTTCATGCCACCTGCCTCAGTGACAACTGAGCCAGTTCTGCCACGACCCACTCAGGCACAGGCAGTCCAAGCCTCATCGCACAGGCACAGGCTGGTCTACCCCAGGGGCTCCACACACAGCAGCCGTATTAATCCTGGTGAAATGCCTCCCCCATCGCGCCCTGGCCCTTCAGAAGACCTCAGGAACAGCCACAGACTCGGGGCAGATCCCTGAGCCCAGCCCAGCCACCACGCCACACGCATCTTCTACTTCTGCCCCCAGACCACTCCAGTGGTCGACTAGAGTGTTCAGGCACGACTTGAACAACTCATCTGCACGCTGCTCACCATCCTCCAGGACCGTCCCCCTCATCCTGCACCTCATCCCTCCAGGAACATCTTCCCTCCTCCTGCACCATCATCCCTCCAGGAATGTCCACCCTCCTCCTGCACCTCATCCCTCCAGGAATGTCCATCCTCCTGTCCTGCATGTCATCCCTCCTGTCCTGCATGTCATCCCTCCAGGAACGTCCCCCCTCCTCCTGCGCCATCATCCCTCCAGGAATGTCCTCCTCCTGTCCTGCACTGTCATCCCTCCAGGAGTATGTCCCTCCTCCTGAACCATCATCCCTCTGGAATGTCCTCCTCCCGTCCTGCACCCCATCTTCAAAAAATTCAGTGCATTCCTAAGTCCCACACTCACTTCCTCCTCAAATCTTACTCCAAGGAGAGAAACGACCTCTCCCTGCCCTGAACATCTTAGAAACTTAATTTCCACATTAGAGACTTATTTATATATATATATACATACATTTCCTGGCCCTGCAGAACATACCGTCTTTTCACATGCACCCAAACTGCCTTCCTCGCACAGAGCTGACCTTCCATGAATATTTCCAGTCCTAAGGGAATTCACACAAAGCCACAGGATCAGGAAATATGATAATTTACCTTAGAGTAGGGCCTGGCTTTCTATCATCGAAACACATTTCATGACACAGTGGCAGCTCAACAGCAACCCAAATGAGAAAGAAAACCATCTAGGGAGGGAAGTGTCGTTATTAGAGTGTGCTTTCGGAGCCCTAGCTCTCGCTCACATCCTATTTCCTCAGTAAATGAGCACTGAGGTTCTGCAGTTTACCGGGAAGGTGCTTAAGGGATGGGTCCTGGGGCCATGAGTTTCTCCTAGTCCAGGCAAGTCCCCCCAGATATGTCTGGAAGACCGAAGCTAGATGGTCTCCGAGGCTGCCTCCAGCTCTACTCCACGTTCTCATCCGACATCTACTTCCTGGAAATGTTCTAGATCCATTAGAACACACCAGACAACCACCAGACTCAGGAACAAAGGAGCTCTGCTGGGCCTGACAGCCGCCCCTCACTCAGCACTAGAGGATGGCCACTGTGGTTGGGAAACTGCTGGCCGACATAAATATCACTTCATGATATGCTCGGTGCTGTTGACAAGATGCCAACGTGCAACTGGAAAACCTTAAATGTTATAAACAAGTTCCACTGGAATATTAATATTTCAGGCTTCAGGAGTGTTCTGGGTATACAACATGCACCAACCATATGTTTTTCTGTAACGTCTGGAGGCGACGTTTCATTACTTTAAAGTCACACAGTATTCAAGGGCAGAAAATGCCCTATTCTTTTTTTTTTTTTAATACACTGCTGTCCAGCTCCAATTGTTGCAAATTTGCCACCAAATTAGAGACAAAACCTGTAGGCTCATTGGGTAAGCTGAACAGAAAAAACTGCTGAGAAGTTGAGGATTGAACTCTAATCTTTTCTTGTGCCCCAAAATTCCTTTCTAAGGGGGCCTGGTGAGTCACGCCTACAAATGACAAAATCTCACTAAACAGGTTTTGTTAACCCAGTATAATGTGGTTTACTTGCCAACCTGATTCCGGTACAGCATCACAAGAAAGACAGAAGACCCTTATCTTAACTCAACCATTTCTTTATACGGACTCCTGGTCTTTCAGACAAAGCCTAACTCTTTCAGCCAATTGTCAACTAAAGGATCCCTAAACCCACCTATGACTTATAAGCCCCCGCTTCGAGATGTCCCGCCTTTTGGGGCCAAACCCATGTACGCCTTCCATGCATTGACTTAGGACTTTCCCTGTAACCCCTGTCTCCCCGGAATGTAGAAAACCGAACTGTAACCCAGCCACAGCCAGTCCACTTGCTCAAGGCTTCCTGGGCGCGGCTCCGGGCCATGGTCCTCAGATTTGGGTCACAATAAACTCCTTTAAATTATTTTACAGAGTTTGGCTTCTTTTCCGTTAACAAGGTGGATAAACAAACACCAACCGCAACACTGGAAACAAACTCTAGCGGTGCGACCGGCTTGGGACCGCACCTGCCGTGAGGAAACGTGCCGTGCGCGGGACTTGCGCGTGGGGGGCGGCCGAGGGGCCCGACCGGACGTGAGGGCGTTTGCAGGCGCGTCCTCCCGCCGCACGTCCGGCCCGCCCGAGCCAGCTCTGCGGGCGTTAGGGAAGGAAGAGCGACTTACTAGTCTCGTCCCCGCCGATCTGCGCGCGCCCCGCGCGTGGGGCCCGCTCCGGGGGCTCGAGGCGGCCCCCAGGGGCGCGGCGGGGGCCGGGCCCGGCGCCGCGGGGCGGTCGGGCCTGGCGGCGGGGCCTGGGCGGGCGGCCCCGCGTCGCCGGCGGCCGGCTGGGCCCGCGCGGGCGCCTGGATGCTGCGCAGGCACTCCCGCAGCATGAGCTGCGTGCCCGCCTCGCTGAGCCAGCGCAGGAACAGCTCGTCCACCTTCATCTTCAGGACCGGCTGCAGCACCTTGCCGGCGGCATGGCGGGGCCCGGCCCCGGGACCCCCCGACTCCCGCGCGCGGCCGAACGGACCCCGGCGCCCGAGGGGCCGCGGGGCGGCGGTGGGGGGGGCGGCCCGCGCGTCGGGCGCTGCGCGGAGTGGCGGGGCCGGGCCCGGGAGGGGGCGCGGCCGGGACCGCGGCGAGGCCCGCGCGGCTCAAGGCAGCTTCAAAACGGGCGCGCCGGCCGCGCTCCCACACACGGGCGCCCGCGTGCGCGTCATCGCGCGCCGACGGCACCGCGGCGGCGACGTCATCACAGCGGCGACGGCGCGGCTGAGCGCACGCGCGACTCGCCGCCTCGGAGCCTCTGAAGGAGGTTTTGCTGGGTCCGGGGGGCTGCGGGGCGGACGGGCACGGGGGAGGTCTTCCTACGCTTAAGTTTTTTATGGGTGCGGCCCACGCCAGCGAGGCGGCCTTAAGACCGCGGAGGTGCGAGCATGCGCGGTGTGTGCCCGCCGGAGCGGGGCGAGGGGCAACTCGCTAGCTGGAGCATGCGCCCTGCGTGCCGCGGAACCGGGCTCGGGAGGCCTGTCGGTCGAGCATGCGCAGTGCGTGCCCGCCGGGAGCGAGCGTGAGGCCTGGCGGCGTGCGCGCGGAAAGGGGCGGGAGACAGGGATGCGCATGGCAGTGGGTGGCGCGGGGGGGGGGGGGGAGCGCGGAGAAGCAGTTTCTCTGTCAGATGCGTGACCCCTGACCCCGAGGGCCTGGGCGGCAGCTCTGAGGGTCGCGGGCGGCGATCTCCGCGGCGGGGGGCGCCGGGGCGGGTTCGGCCGGCTGCCGTTGGCAGGCGACTCCGGGCTCTGCGGGCCGGGCCGGGCCGCCCCGCTGCTGCGCGTGACGGAGCCCGCGCCGGGGGCCTGAGCCGGGCTGTGCGCGCCTCCCAGCGCGGGGCGCGGGGCGCGGGGCGCGGGGGCAGATAAACGCCGTGCGCGTTGGGCCACGGCAGCGCCGCCGTCGCGCGGGAGAGCCGTGCGGTGCCTTTGCTGAGCGGGGCAAGGGCGCGGGGTGGCCGCTGGGTTTGCGGGGAGCGCGCGTGAGCGCGGATGTGCCGCACGCAGACGTCTGTCCAGGGGGCGACGCGTTCGCCCTGGCGCCTCCGTGAGCTGCGGGTCGCTGTGGGGTCCGCGGGCGTGGCTGGCGGACGGGCCGCGTCGAGCGCCCGCACGAGAGGCTTTATGTGCCGGGCACGTTAGCGGGGCCGAGGCCGAAGGACGGGCACGAGCTCGGGCGGGCAGCAAGCGCCTGCAGCGCGTCGCCGGGCCGGCCCGCCGCGGGGGACAGAGGTGCGGGGACAGAGGCGCCGCGGGGACAGAGATGCTGCGGGGACAGAGGTGCTGCGGGGACAGAGATGCGGGCACAGAGGCGCCGCGGGGACAGAGGTGCGGGGACAGAGGCGCCGCGGGGACAGAGATGCGGGGACAAAGGCGCAGCGGGGCCCGGGGCGGGCCCGGCCTGCGGCAGCGGAGCTCTCCCCGGCGGGGCCGCCTTCCGCTGGCTGCGAGGCCTCGCGGGCCCGGGCGCGGAGCAGGCCTGCCGGCCGGGCCGTCCTGCTTGCGGGGCGGGCGGGGGCACCGGAGCTGCCGGGGGCAAGGCGGGGTGGGGAGCGGCGGACAGCGAGTTCCGAGCACTTAGCACGCGTGTGGCCACCGACCTCCGCGCGTTGTCGCTGGCAGGGGACAGAGGGGTAGCTGGGTGGTGGGGGAGGGATGTGCGGCCACCGCCTCTGCAGCCCGCGGGCCCTCCCGGCGGCGGGGTCCGCGCAGCCGCTTCTGCCCCGAAGTGCAGAGTCAGGCCCGTCCCAGCCCCGTCTCAGTGCGCCCGGGCGCTGGTTGCGCACGGAAGCTGGAGACGCGAGAAGGGCCCGGGCTGACCCCAGCTCCAAGTCCGCTTGCACGTGCTGCAAGAGATCAGAGTGACCCCGTTTGTATCTGCCACGTACGTTCAGCCGAATGACTGTCTTTTGCTTTTTTTAATCTTTTATTCCCGTTACTCCAGAATAGCCACAAACGTGCACATGGTTGATTTCAAGTGAATCCCTCTCCAAGTAGGTAATGGGGAGTCCAATGGAGTTGTGTCGGGTTCTTCTCCGCCGGCCTCGTCCTGATGTTATTGATGAATTCCGTCTCTCCCTTTTCCCTTCCTTGTTTTATTTGCTTTTTCTACTGCTCACTGACTTCCTTTTTCAACATTTGGTTTTGTTTGTTGCTCAATAAAACGAACTTTGGAAAGACTTTTAAGTGGAGGGATTTGCTCTTTTCCTGTGTTGTTACTTGTGTATCCCTCCAAGGTGGGGCGGGCTGACCGCGGACGGTTCCACGGTTGGGACACTGCGGGTTCCACTGTTCCTGCCGGGACGCTCCTCTTTGTGAACGCAGTGAGCAGCCCAGTCCCCGCTTCCCTCCTGCCCTCGGCAAACCCAGGACCAGAGAGGGTTAAAATGGAGACAGAACAATGCATCTTACAACCGAGATGGTTTTATGATGATTCCTTATGCTGCCAGGACAAAAAGGGGGAAAAACCCATTAAAGGTTTCCTATCTAAGCAGCATTTTAGGTAAAATGCCGTATGGACCCAGTAATGTGTAAAATGATTTTATTTTGTTAGCACTGATTCAGATAAACTTTAGAAGAAGAATAAGGGTGTTAATCAAAATAGGAAAAATGAAACTAATTCATAGCAATTCTAACCAAGCCAGAAAGCACTGAAAAATCCCAAATGCCAAAAAAAAAAAAATATATATATATATATATATATATATATATGAAAGGATATTCAAATTTGCCCTTACCCTTTGGTTAATGAGGAAAGAGTTTTACAGAACTAATGTGTGTGCGTGGTTCTTCAGCATTTATGATGAACCTTTTCAGACATCTGCTTATTTTCTTGGCTCATTTTCCCAGTTTTGAACGCTGACTTTTGGGGAGCTTGGGGTCCGTGGGCTGCATGACACCCTGTCCTTCAACTGGCCTTCAAGGCTGCGCCTGTGTAGGCCCGGAGCCTGCTTTTGATGTCTCTGTGCATGGTCAGGTGTAGCGTTTGCTGCTAGCTGTACCTTGTTGCTCTCGGTTTGCCTGCCTCTGTCGCGCTGTCTTTATTTATTTACAGACTGGAACGCAGCATAATGAAGCTGGTTAGTATCGGATCTGGCAAGTGGGTGCCACAAGTCTGAGGACGTAGATGCATAAAACACAGTCACGCTTTGGAAGACTTCGTCGTCTAAGGGGGGGGGAGGAGACATACAATTAGATAACTCGGTGTGCAGTTACACAGCACAACGTGCAGTTGTTACAATAGGAAAAGGAAGGTAGGAAGAAGTGGCGGAGGGCGGCGGGAAGGCCAGCCTCGCAGGTGGCTGTTTATGCTGCGTTTTTAACGATGACTAACGCTGAGAGGAGAGTGCGTGGAAGCAACACGTAGAAAACGAAGCTGCAGAGCTTGTTTGAGGCTTTGTTGTCAGGGGCTTCTGTGCCAGGCAGAGAAGTTCGGACTTTCTTACATACAATAAATTGAATTAGGAAACTGGAAAAATAGTGATCCGTGTCATGCAGTGGTGACCCATTTGGCCAAACTGCTGCTTGCGGTAATCGGGAGGGTAGAAAATATAGCTACGGTAGCGTTGGCGAAGGATCTGACAGCAAAGACCGTAGCCTGGTTGTTTCCAACTGCGTTTGATAAGCAACTAGAAGGAAGAGATCTGTTCGGAGAAGAACAGGCCAGTTTGCAAGCAGAACTTGAGAGTGAGACCCGACTGACACGTGAGATGCAGAGCCCTTGAAGGTTTTCAAGCTCAGGGTTGAAATGATCAAATACATTTGAGGCGCTTAACTCGGGAGGCAAGGAGGCGTTGAGATTTACAGGCTGTGTTAGTTTCCTGGGGCTGCTCTGATAAAGTGCCACAAACTCCGGGCTTAAGACAACACCAATGTATTTCACAGTTCTACAGGTCAGGAGTCCGCATCACCCTCCTATTGGGCTGAAGTCGAGGTGTGTCAGGGCTGGTTCCTCCCGAGGCCTCTGTCCTTGGCGTGTAGACGCCGCCTTCTCCCTGTGTCCTCACGTGGTCGTCCCTCTGTGCGTGTCTGTGTCCTCATCTCCTCTTCTCGTGAGGACACCAGTCCTGTCGGATCAGGGCCCACCCTAGTGCCTCATTTTACCTTAATCACCTCTCTAAAGACCCATCTCCAAATACAGCCACACTCTGAGGACCTGGGGGTCAGGGCTTCAGCATAGGAATTTGGGGGGACACAGTTGGCCCATAACAGGGTCTGCAGGTGGGCTCGGGAGGGGTCTTGGCAACATGAAGCTCTGGGAACGTTAGTGATGGGTACTGAACTGTCCAAAGAACAGCAAAGAACTCAGAGGTAAAGAACAGGCTGTTTCTCTTTGCTTCCTTTTTATAATTTCTTTCCATATTGAGATTCACTATTTGGTGAGACATCGTTCTCCTGGTTCCCTTTAGCTCTTTGAGCGTATTTTAGGCGACGCATTGAAAGTCCTTGTCGAGTAAGTCCGATGTCTGGGCACGTGTGGGGGGACTCCCTTTATATGAACTGTCTGGAACAGGCAAGTCGGTGCAGACAGAACCGCTTCGTGGCTGCCGGGGGCTGGGGAGGGCTTGCCAGTGGGGACGATAAAAATGGTTTGGAACTAGGTAGAGGTGCTGGTTGCACAACATGGGGAATGCACTAAATGACTCTGAATTGTTCACTTTAAAATGGTGAATTTTATCTTATGTGAGTTTCACTTCAATATAAAAAGAATAAAAAAGGAAGGCACAGGGGTAGAGAAAAAACGAGAAGTAGCCCAGAAAGAAACCCTGACGGAGGAGCAGGAAGAGGAGACACTAAGGGAGTCGGAAGAGGTCTCGGGAGCAGAGAGGGCGGTGGAGGGAGCCCCACATCCCTGCAGACCTGCCCCTTCCCAGTGCACGTGACCGTCCCGATGCCCACTTGGGTGCTCGCAGCATCCTCTGCGTCTGCTTTCTTTGCTCCTTTGTGGATTCTTGATGTTTCCGAGTAATGCTCGTCAATAACGCTTACAGAGCTGCCTGCTTTGCGTGAGATTTCTCATTTAATTTTTAAAACCATCTGGTGACGTAGGTTTGATGAACGAGCGCCATTTTACGGGTGAGGAAACCAAGGCGTTTGAGGAGAGTTGACAAGTGTCAGGGCAGGGTTTACATGGAGATTGTGTGAGTGTAGACCCAGCCCGGTGTCACCTCTAGAAAGGGGAAAACAGCTCTGATAAGATGCCTGCCCTGTTCCCTCACCAGCCCGGGTGCAGGAGGTTCAGTGGTGTCCCCTCAAGAGATGGGTCCATGTCCTAACCCAGGAACCTGTGAATGGGACTCTGTTTGGAAAAAGGGTCTTTGCAGATGTAATTAAGTCAAGAATCTCGAGATGAGGTCATCCTGGATTAGGTGGGCCCTAAATCCAATGACAGGTGTCCTAATAAGACAGCAGAGGAGACACAGACACAGAGGAGACGCCACATGGAGACGGAGGCAGAGACTGGAGTGAGGCGGCCACAAGCCAAGGGACGCCTGGAGCCCCCAGGAGCTGGGAGAGGCAGGAAGGAGCCTCCCCTGGAGCCTCCGGAGGGAGCGCGGCCCTGAGACACCTTCATCCCAGACTCCTGGGCTCCAGCACTGGGGGAGGGCGCATTCCTGTTGTTTTCAGTCACTTGGTCCTGGTACTTTGTTAGGGCAGCCCCAGCACACTCATACACTGGGTGTTTGTGAAAACCGGGAGATTCTGGTGGAATAAGGCCCAGGAACCCGTGGCTTTGACCCATCCTGGGACAGGCGGCCAGCCCTCCACAGGGCTCTGAGAAACTCTCTGTAATGGTCAATTTGGTGTATTTTAAACATCGGGCGCAAGTCACAGGTGATGCTTCCTGCCTGATCTCACAAGGCAGCCTTCAGTTTTTTTTTTAAGGTAGTTGTGGACCTATGCTCTGCGGGTCTCCACCTTTCCTGCGCTTGAAGTCTTCTCTGAAGCATTTCTGTGGCTTAACGAGCGCATGTGTGAGTGGCGGGGCACGGGAGGGTAAAGGCAGGCCGCATCCTCTCCAAGACGCGCAAGTGTTTAAGACGCCAGTCACGGCTTGGCGTGAGCTCCCTCCTGCCTCCTCCAAAATCCCCCAGGGACGGGATTGAAAATGTGTGCTCCCCCGTGGGGTTCCCCGGATTCTGCAAGGGGGGCCTTCATTCGCTCCCTGGAGCGAGGGCGCCCGGTAGACGCTTTACAGTGTCCTTGTGACTCGCCGCGACTGCTCCCTGAGCCATCCGCAAGAAAGTGAAGCCCTTGACAAGTACCCCTTTGTCCCGAGCGCTCCTTCCTGCCACTTGTTTGGAAAAATAAATGGTAAGTTGAAAAATGCCCCTTTTCTATTTTCATCTCTAATTGAATTCTGTCCCGGCCCCTTGGCTCCCCACGGCTGTGTTTCAGGTTTTGATGATAGAGGAAAAGAATTTTGTATTTGGATAATACAATTTTCTTACTTGCCTTCAGCAACCTTCAACTCAATTTCCTCTCCCCGGAGACAGTGTATATTATAGAATAGAATCAAATTCCTTATTCATAGGGAAAAAGTTCCAATTTAATCTGAATATTCAGCATTTTACGCTGGCCAGGGTGATGGATGTCACATGGAAACGCTGCGGTTCAGGCCATCAGGTGGCGGGATGCACTCTGGTATGGAGAGATAATGAAGTCTATTCAATATTCTCGCAGGTGCAGAAATGCACATTACATCGCAGGGACCCCGGATCGCTCTTATTACCTTACCAATAACATCTCCATTGTTAAAAAAAAAAAAAAAGGAAGTATGGTCAAAAATTAGGAATTAATGTAAGTGAGGCGTGTATGATGGAACAGCTACCCAGCAAGGGCAAAGGCGGCGCCATTTACATGAATAAGTACGCGTTGCAGAGAGCAGCGGGTCTCCCTGTCAGAAATATGGAGAGGCGTCGGACCCGATGAGCCGGCCGCGCGTTTCCCAAGAGGGACTTGGGGCGAGGGAAGAGCGATTCCCTCCGGGTGATGGAGAATCGGAAAGGCACCATCGCATACACATCCTGCTGCCCTGCGCAAGTTGACAGCCTGGAAGCTTGGGCTTCGGGCGGACACAAGCAGAAATCGGAGGCGTGTGCGGCACTCGGGTCGTCGGGGCGGAAACGTGTGTCGGGGTTGGCACCAGCAGCTGGAAACGAAAAGATTCTGAGGCTGGGACGAGCAGACGCAGATGCCCGGCGGCTGTGCGCTGTCCTTGCGTTAGTTATGCTAAGAGCCGTCAAGGAGGGGGTATCCGAAAAGCGCACGCAGAGGGCATTTTCTATCTTTAGTCTAGCCCGTAACTCAATCTATTTTGGTGTCGTTCGTGCTAATAATTAACATCGTCCGTGTCTCTGAGCGAACTGGGCCCACGCCCGAGCTCGCCGGGAACAGGTTTCCCCACGTGCTGTCTCTGGTTTCTCCCGGTGACGCTGGGAGCTCAGGTTGGTTTGTTCCACAGATGGAAGACGGTTCAGAGGACAGATCGAAGAGCACAGGGGCCGCTTTGGGAAGGGAGGCAGGTTCCTGGGTGGTATTTCGAGAGGAGGGGTCTGTTTTCCTCTCAAAGTTCTGCCCAGGGCGTGAGATTTCGCAGCATCCCCGAAGTGGCAAGGGCGGGAGGCGGCTCTGTCCTTGTTTGGGCTGCGCGGCCGAGCGGGGTCTTCTCTCTGCAGACACGGCTGGCCCGTCCCGGGGGTCGTGACCTGGACGTGGGGTGCCCATCTGCGCCACTGACACAATGACCCCATCCCTGCAGACACGGACGTGGCTCCAAAGGTGCGGTGACCGGGGCCTGGGGTGGCCTCTGTGACCCCCGAGCTGCTCTGCGTCCTCGGCTTTCCCCGCCCTTCTCACCTGGGCACAGGTGGAAGTCCGGGTTGCCGCGCCTCTGCCCCTCATGCCTTCCTGGGCTGGAGATCCCTGCACCCCGGAGAGCAGGGCTGTGGGGGGCCCCTGTGCGGTAGGCCGAGTCCAGGACCCCCAGCTCGGGCAGCGTCACTGCCCCTCGGTCGCGGTGGGTGTCTCCTGAGGGGCTGGCCTGCGTGGTGGTTCTTGCCAGGGCTACCTGGTGTCCTTCTGACCTGAGCCACCCGAGCCCCGGTCTCCACCCCTCCTCCCGGCTCCCTGGCTGTCGAATGCCCTTTACTAAATCCGTTCCTCTTGTCTACGCCCCAGAACGTGATGGTGCTCAAAGTTTTGAAATTTTTGTTTTTAGTTTTTGTTATTGAGGTAAATTTCACATAACATAAAATGAACCGTTTTAAAGTGAACCACAATTCAGGGGCATTTAGCACGTTCACCATGTTGTGCGACTCCCACCTCTGTCTACTTCCAGAACATTCTAATCCCCCAAAAGGAGACCCTGTCCCCATCAGCAGTCACTCCCCGTCCCTCTCCCCAGCCCCTGGCAACCACGAACCCTCTTTCTGTCTCTGTGGATTTGCCTGTTGCGGACGTTTCACATGAGTGGAGTCACACACTGCGTGGCCTTTCGTGGCTGGCGTCTCTCACTGAGCAGCAGGTCTTCGAGGTCCCTGCACATCGTAGCATGTGGCAGAGCCTCCTTCCCCCTCACGGCTGCATGATGTGCAGGGACCCCGTTCTGTTTACCCACCCGTCCCTCCACGGACACGTGGGTGGTTTCTGCTCTGGGGCTGTTGTGAACCGTGCCACGACCGTCCCTTTCTACAGGGAGGAGTTTATCTCCATGTGTCACCATCTTCCCCTGGTGACCTGGCCCTGACCTACCCTCTCTGACCTCGGTTTCCTCGTTTGTGACGTTGCCTTCCTCACAGTCTTCGGAGGAGCCTTTGATGAGCGGACTCAGGAAAAACCCGAACAGTTCTTGGCACGTGGTGAGAACGTGACCTCCTCTCGAAGAGCTCCTCCGAGTGAGGTTTCCCTGCAGTGTTGAAATGCGACCTGCGGCGGCCCGTCCCTGGGGGAGCACGTCCCGCGGGGCTGTGTTTGGGGCACCGCCGTGTTGGGTCGTTCCCCTTCTGTGGTGGATTTCGGACCCAGCTGAAGCCTTTGCAATGCCCGGCCTCTGAGTGTCTGAGACCCCTGGGTGGGGCCGGCCCCGACATCTGCTCTTCTCTATGGGAAGAAATTCCAGAGTTCAGCTGTGGGTTCCCATCCTCATCCGGGGGTGCTTGGTCCTGGCCTTGGCAGGCAGCGACCTCGAACACGGCCTCGGCCCACCCCTACCGATGCCTCCGGTGGCGGGTGGAATCGTGTCTCTCGAAAACCCACGTCCACCTGGACCTCCAGAGTGGGAACTTATTTGGAAATAGGGTCTCAGCAGATGTATCAAGTGAAGGATCTCAAGATGAGACCATCCTGGGTTAGGGAGGGCCCTAAATCCTCGCGACTGGCGTCTGAGGTGGGGGTGGTCGGTCCTGTGGGACCTTCACCTGCGGGGGATGCGCCGACGCCAGGTGGGCAGCGTCAGAGTGGGACTGAGTTGTAGGACGCCCCGTCCGTTTCTGGACAGTTGGGGAATTGCTTGGCTGGAGGAGAAACCCACACATTTGGTGTCAGAAGTGCTGTTGGTCAAAACGGTTCACAATGTTCCAAACTTTGAATAATGATACCCTTGTGATTTAGAAAGAAATCCAAGTTAAAATTATTTTGGAAAAGGTTAGGCTACAGATATCTTTAGAACATAAAAGCCGAGAATGCGGTCTTACTGTTCTCAGCAGTATGTGGCTCTAGAAAATAGTTTACAAGTTTTTCTTTAAGAAAAAAGTTTTCTACATAATTCTATAACTAAAACCTTGCTGTGGCATGCATTTTCCCTCAAAACTTAAATGAGGCAAAAACTCTTAGACGTGATACTTTCTTCTATTTTAGTCAGCACAATTTTAAGTAACTTGGGAACGAGGGCGGGATACCCAGTGTGGTAAAAGCTGGGTTTTTTCCTGCTAAAGACCTACATTTGGCAGGGAGTGTAGTTGGTGGACTGCGTGTTTTCCTTAACGAGGCAGGGCTGTACTTCTGACAGCCAGGGGTGGAGATTCACATCCCTGTGTTAACGATCACTTCTTGTTTCTGGTTGTAAAAGTGATAGGTACTGACTGGAGAAAACTTGGGAAACGCAGAGTATAAAGAAAACGAAAATGGCCAGGGGTTATCCCACCCGGAGGTAAACACAGGAGCACGGCAGTTTCTTCTCCCAGGAACTATTAATTGCAGCGGCTGAGGACGTTGACAGTTACTGCAGACGGGGGCAAGGGGTGATCAGTGCATCAGATGTGACCTGCGTTCCCCAGAGAATTGGAATCTGGGCTGTGCTCAAGAGGTCGGGCCGCTCCTCTCAGCAGGGAGGTCCAGAAGGGGGTCCGGGGATGCAAAGGACCAGGCCCCGGCCCCAAAATGTCAGGAAGGGTCCCAGGCAGAGAAAACAGCCAGGAGGGGGGCCCATGGCAGGAGTGAGTTCGGGGTGTCCAGCGGAGCTGCAGCGGGTGGTGCTCAGGCGGTGGGATGAGGTGACGCCGGGATGGGAAGCCAGGGCCAGTCAGTAGGGCCTTGTAGTAAAGGGACAAGGGGCCACTGCAAATCTTACACAAAGGGCTGACCCCATTTGGTTTGTATTTTTAATTTTTTTTGAGACAGGGTCTCGCTCTGTCACCCAGGCTAGAGTTCAGTGGCGTCATCACAGCTCACTGCAGCCTCCAACTCCTGGGCTCAAGTGATCCTCCTGCCCCAGCCTCCCGAGTAGCTGGGACTACGGGCGTGCACCACCACGCCCAGCTAATTTTTCTATTTTTTGTAGAGGTGGGTCTTGCTGTGTTGCCCAGGCTGGTCTCAAACTCCTGGGCTCAAGTGATCCTCCCGCCTCGGCCTCCCCAAGTGCTGTGATTACAGGTGTGAGCCACCGCGCCCGGCCTGATTTGTGTTGTTGAGGGATGAGAAGCAGTGGGGGCAGATCCTCAGATGGTTGAGCATGGAGTTACCATGTGACCCAGCAATTCCACTCCTGGGTATATGCCCGAGAGAAAGGGGGACCTAGGTCCTTGCAAAACCTTACACGTGGACCTTTATAGCAGCATTATTCACAAAAGCAGAAATGACAAGTCGAGTGCCCGTTAGCAGACAAGTAGGTAAATGACATGTGGACTATCCACGCGACGGAAGGCTGCAGCCATGAGAGGGAGTGAGGCTCTGACACCTGCTACAGCGATGAAAACGCCAGTCGGTGAGAGCAGCAGACGGAAAGGCCCGTGTACGGTGTGGTGCCATTTGTATGGAATGTCCAGAACAGGCAAGTCCATAGGGACAGAAAGTGGATTCGTGGTTTCCTGGGGTCGGGTGGTGACAGGGAGAGGGGAGTGATGGTTAAAGGGCGTGGGGTTTGTTTTTGGGGTGATGAAATGCTCTGAAGCTGTGGAGATGGGCGCACAACTGTGGGTATACTGAAGCCATGGAGTTGCACACCGTAGAGGGGTGAATTGTCTGGTATGTGAATTATAACTCAGTAAAGCTGTTTCAGAATAGAAAAGATTGATGAGCAGGTGCCTGTGGGTCCAGGGGAGACGCCTTGGCCTGCACGCGGCAGTGGACGTGCCGAGGTGAGCCGTGAACAGACGCGGCTGGACTCAGAGGTGAGGTCTCAGGCCTCCTGAAGCAGGCGCTGCAGGAAAGGGGAACCCTGGACACTCTCAAACTTGCAGCTCGAGCCGTGGCATAGGGTTCTGTAGATACCACATGAATGAATGTGACTTACTCCACGTGTTTGCCCCTGGAACCTAGGAATAGAACCTTCTTTGGAAATAGGGTCTTTGCAGATGTAACTAGTTAAGATGAGGTTGTTAGGGAGGGCCCTAAATCCAATGGCAGGTGTCCTTCTAAGAGGCAGAAGAGGAGACACAGACACAGAGGAGAAGCCACGTGGAGACAGAGACAGAGACTGGAGTGACACGGCCACAAGCCAAGGGACGCCTGGAGCCCCCAGGAGCTGGGAGAGGCAGAAAGGAGCCTTCCCTGGAGCCTCCAGAGGGAGCGCGGCCCTGAGACCCCTTCCTCTCCGACTCCTGGTCTCCAGGATTGGGAGAGGGTAAGTCCTTGTTCTAAGCCCCAGGACACTTGCACAGTGGGAGAGTTGGGGAAGTGAAGGCCGCACGTGTGCCTATCTGCTCCGTGTGAGCAGGGGACCTGGATGTCATTCTTGAACAGCACCGTGGGGCATCTTGCTATAAATGGGTCCAATGAGACTGCCCCAGACACTGGGGTCCTTTCCTCGCACCACCCGAGGGTTCACGAGGACAACTCAGCCGGCACCGTCTATTATGTTTGTTCTCCTGAGAAGCCTGTGTGCAAAGAATGCCCTTGGAGAGAACAGCTGAAGTCAGGTCTCGTTCTGGCAGCACATAACTCGGGTTATTTTAAGACCTCTTGTTCATGCCCCAGAGGTTATGTACCAGCACATTTCAGGAAGTCACGGCCACGCATGGCATTAAAGCCGCATTACTTTCTGGCTCCAGAATCTGAAGTATGTAATTAACTCTTAATCTGCAGCTCCGAACCACTGTCAGGCACTTCCACGACAGAAATGCACTGTGTTATGCGCTCTTTGCTGCAGGGAGGCAGACGCGAGGACTGTTTCGGATTCAGGACACAAGTGGTGTTTGTGGTGTGGTCTGTGCCCTGTCAGGCACAACATCTCAGGTGGGACCAGATGGGTTTTGGTGGTGATGAAGCCAAGGTCATGCATTCTGGGGATGTGACATTAAGCTCTCGAAGAGTTGGTGGCATTTCTACCTGTTCGACTGTGGCAAACGCTTTCGGTAGGAGTAAGAGGACATTCCCAACACCTCATGGCCCCACAATTGTTGGTGATACAAGTGGTTCAAGACACATCTTGCTCTACAGTTTGTGAACTTTTCTGTTGAATTGCCATTTTCTAATGATAGGGAAATTGGGTTACACAAAGTGGGTTATTAACTCTGAATTCTTTTCTGACCCATTTTAAACCCAAACCTCATGTCATTGTCTAAACCGATTTAAGTTCTTCCTCCACAAATGAACTGAGACAGTCGGCACTTGGATCCTTGAGTTGTAACTCCATATGGAGCTTGGATTTCCCTCTAGACACCGGGAGGAAAGGGGTATGGAAGACTAGAAGGAACATGGATGAGAGAGAGGGCGGATGGAGAGAGGAGACGGAGGGTGGATGATTAGCACATATGGATGGACCGGGTAGGTGGATGATAGATACGTAGATATAGATAGGTGGACAGAGAGATGACAGATAGATGATAGATGATTAATAGATGATTGATTGATAGATATAATGGATATATACATAGATTATATAGAGAGATGATAGATATATGATAGACGGATGGATATATACATAGAGACAGTTATATATAGAGATGATGACAGATTGATAGACAAATGGGTAGATACGTACAGATTATATATAGAGATGATAGATGACAGATAAATAGATGATAGATAGATGAGATGGATGGATTGATGAATTGATCGATGGGGGTGAGATTCAATACTGACAGTGACTTCTCGGGGTTCGGCCCCCGCCCATCGTCCCCCTTGATCACGCAGGTAGAGGCTCAGGAGTGTAGCAAGAATGAGGTGGGGCCCCAGCTCAGCACCGAGACAGGGACCCAGCGGCCGACAGGCCCTGGAGGAAGAGCAGGACGGTGGCCGTGCTCCTGGAACGGGGCAGATGATGTGTGCCCAGGAAAACGTGTGAGGAGGCCCTACTGGGTCTGAGGGGAAGGGCATCCATGATGTGCTTTTAGGTGAGAAACAGGAATCTGCAAACAATCCGTATTGTACACGTCCTTTAAGATAAATACGTGTATGCCACATGTTTACAAAGCCAGAATGTGCTCAGAGAAAGGCCTGACAGATCATAACCTTAACCCTAACCCTAACCCTAACCAGAGAAAGGTCAGGCCATACACGGAGGTTGTCATTGTCAGGAGACAGCCAAGGCTTTCTGAGACATATGTGTACATGTACGCAAAATGTTGTATTATAATTACATATGAAAAATATTATAGAATATAATATGTAATTATAATACATAGAATTATTATCTGGAATACCCATGTAATATGCATAATATGCGTTATATAATTATATAATATAACGCATATTATGTATTATGTAACTTAAGATATTAGATATATATTATATAACGTACATATATATGTTACATATATAATACATGTATACATATTATACAGTATAATATATACTATGTTTATACTATATTATTATATACATATATACAATGCTATATTATATCATATTATATTATAGATTCTCTTTGACTTAGGATGGGGTTACCTCCTGATAAATCTGTTGTAAGTTGAAAATATTGTAAGTCGAAAATGCATTCAATCCACCTAACCCACCGAATGTCATAGCTTACTGTAGCCTACCTTCAACATGCTCGGAATGCTTACATTAGCCAATAGTTGGGTAAAATGGTCTAACACAAAGCCTATTTTAAAATAAAGTATCGAACATCTCATGTAATTTATTAAATACTGTACTGAAAGTGAAATCAGAATGGTTGTATGGGTTCTCAAAGTACGGTTTCTACTAAAAGCAATATGCTTTCACACCATTGTAAAGCCTAAAAATTTTAAGTTGAAAATCATAAGTTGGAGACCATCCTTATACGATATTATATATAATTTAATTTATTTCTTTGCATCATTTTCATAATGCAAAGAATTATCAAGATGGCTTCGAAGGTTCAAATATGGATTTTGACCCTGTACGTGCCCCGTGTAGCAAATTCTCTGGAGTCTTCCTGTAGCCAGCCCTCCCTGGAGCTGCTGTGGGGTGGGGGGCTGGGGGTGGACAGGAGCCGCTGCTCCCACTAGGGTCAGGTTGGTTGCGTCTGGCTGTAAGGGATTTCCCGCCTCTTTCTCTCCCCACCCCTGAATCTAGAGATTTAAGGAGCTAGCTATGCTGCATCTCAGGTGTGGGGCAAGGTGAGCTCATCTGGGGGCAGGCTGCTGTGTGGAGGACCAGAGAAACAGCTCCAGGCAGCAGGAGGCAGAGGACCACTTGCTGCAGAGGCCGGTGCGCCCCGCACGGGTCCACCCGGGCCTGCCACCCCACGCCTCGGGCTGCATAAGGCACCGGGAAGCACACCTGCTTGCCAGCCAGTTTGTGTGCCCACGTCTTTTATTAGCAGGTAGCCTTTTTCACTGAAAGTCGAAATCCTCCGCTCATGAGCAGAGGCGTGCTTTGGCTCTCGCGTTCAGTGGGTTGCACCCCCAAGACATTACTAAACCCCGTCTCGTGTGCTCTGAACGTAGCGGAAGAATGACTCGTTTGGGCTCAGAGGACAGAGCCCTTGGTGGATGCTGCCAGCCAAGGGGATGCCCGACCTACCTCTTGCTCTTGAGTGAAAGAGACACAGGTGAGTAGCCACAGTGAGAGAGTGGTGGGGGGAAGAGGAAAAAACCCTGACAACAGTCAACGTGAAACTGTCAGCGTGAACCACTAGTAGGAGATGTGATTCCACCTTTAACGGTGGGAGGCCGGGGGACTTCGGGTCGTCCTTGTGCTCTGCACAGAGGAAGAAGGAAGAACAGATGCCGCCGAGCCCACCTCCCCTAGGACGCCTCCTGCATCTGGTAGGAGAGGTTATTTCTGGCCGCAGGACAAGCAGACTGGGTTTCAGGACCCTAAAAACATCCCGTGCAAAGCATGCAGACAGCATTTGCCCGGCTTACCTCTGTGCCCGTCACTTGATAGCAGGCTGGCTGAGCGGCTCTATTTTTGGAGGGCAGCTGGGGGAAGGATGAATTGGTGCGGTTTTGCTATTATGGGAAGGAAGATTAAGGGCTTCCTAGCTTTGTTAGCATTTTTTTTTTTAAGACTTGCTCTGCTCGGCTTATGAAAGAGCACATAAAACCTCTGATTTCAGGGTTTGAGGGCCGGGATGGAATTACAGTCTGAGGTGGTGGTTTGTTTTCCCATGAAGGCAGATTAGACTTTTTCCCTCCTGGTTGCAAAGGGCTCCTCGTATCTGTGCACATTCAGGCGGCTCCTGAGCTCCCCCTGGCATGTGCACTCAGTTGGGGGACAGTTTTGGCCTTCAGTAACTCTCGTGGGGCCCCACCCCATGTCGATAGCTAAGTTTTCCCTTCCCAGCCGGCAAGCTCACTGCTGTGCATAACTTGTGGCCCTGGTTTGTCTCCAGAGCTGCTCCTGGTGACTGACGATTCCCCAAAGGTCCCCGTCTTTGGGCCTTGACTCTCTCATCCTGCCCCTCCGTCCTCCGCAGCGGCCCCATCGGGATTTCAGATGTGCGCAAGAAGTGACCTTGTCACTCAGACCCCGAGGGAAGCTCGTTCAAGCAAAAGCAGATTTGCAGCTTCCCCGCCCGCCCAGCACAAAAGTGACAGCAGAGAGCACGTTCTTTTCTTTTTTCTTTTCTTGCATGAGTGTTTTTTTTTTTTTTAAATATAAAATCCTGAGGATACCAGCCCTTCACCCTTCCTGTATATTAAATTAGTGTCCCCTGAAGCCAGCCGCCTGGGTTCTCAGGGATATTGGCTTGTTTTGTGGAAGCACATGCATTCAAACATTGTTCCTTAGAGGAGTAAAGTGACCCCGTGGCAAGCCAGGGCCTCAGAGCATTCCAACACTCCCGCGCAACACTTAGGATGTGCTGGGGGATGTGGAAGATGATGAGAGGTGCCTTCAAGGGGCCTGTGGTCGGTGGGAAACAGCTGCAGGGGTGGGCAGTAATGCTGGGTCCTGTCTGCTATTACAGTGCCGTGGACAAGGTGCCACAGGGCCCAAGGAGAGAAGGGACCGGGAGGAGGGGGCACAAATGCATTCCAGACAGAGGAGACAGCGTGCAAAGGCATCAACTCGAGGAGGGGAGGTGGGTGTGGTTGGTGGTTGTCGTGGGCTAGATTGTGTCTCCACAAATTCCCATGTTGAAGTCTCTACCCCCAGAACCTTAGAATGTGGCCTTATTTGGAAACAGGGTCTTTACAGAGGTAATCAAGTTATAACGAGGTCACTAGGGTGGGCCCTAATCCAATAGAACCAGTGTCCTTATAAGAAGGGGAAAATTGGGGCACAGACCGCACAGGAAGAATACAAGGTGGAGATGAAGGCAGAGATTGGGGTGATGCGTCTACAAACCAAGCAACACCTACAGCCAGCCCGAGCTGGAAGAGGGGCACAGAGCAGATTCCCCCAACAGCCCGCAGAAGGAACTGACCCTCTGTACGCCTTGATTGTGGACTTATGGCCTCCAGAACTGTGGGCAGGTAAATTCCTGTTGGTTTAAGCCCCCAGTGTGTGGCACTTTGTTATGGCAGCCCCAGGAGACTCACACGATAGTGCACAGGGTAGGGAGAGTGCAGGGTGAGGTGCTGAAAAGAATCTCCTGAAACAGACACAGTGTGGGTGGAGGCAGTGTGCATATGGCACTGAAAGAGGTGGGCAAGACCAGACATGGCCAGTGACGGCCGAGCCTTGGAAATGCTCCGGGGAATTTGTGAACTCCTGGAAAATCTGTCACTAATGTCCTCTTTAGCCAGGGATGACTGGGGCACTTGGTTGTTTATTTATGCCTGACATTTGATTCTCATTTCTCTGACAGCATTTTGGGTTCTCTTACCACTCGTTAGCAAATTCAGAGGAAAGATTGAAGACAGGAAAAGGCCATCTTTGATCATTTAATTTTGCCTGATTTGTTTCAAAGATGTTATCTTAGTCAGTTTGGGATGCCATAGCAAAATACCGCAGACTGGGCAGCTTAAACAGCAGATGTTTATTGCTCACAGATCTGGAGGCTGGAAGTCCAAGATCCCGGTGTGGCAGAGTCTGTGTCTGGTGAGGACTCACTTCCTGGTTCATAGATGGTGCCTTCTCTCTGGGTCCTTACATGGGAGGGAGAGAGGGAAAGGGAGCTCTCTGGTGTCTCCTTCTCTTCCTATAAGGACACAAATTCAATCATGGGGGGCCCACCCTCATGACCTCATCTAACCCTAATCACCTCCCAAAGGCCCCACCTCCTAAGACCATCCCACTGGGGGTTAGAGCTCCAACATATGAATTTGGGGGGACACAGCATTCAGTCTGTAACAGCCACGCTGGTGGAAGTTTTAAAGAGATTTAAATAATAAGAAAGGTGGTATATATATTTACCTATGTAGTTATTATACCCTTTCCAACTCCTAATTTCTTTGACTAGATCCACATTTCCTTCTGATATCATTTTCCTTTTGCCTGAAGGAAGTCCTTTAACATTTCTGTAGTGCAGATGTATTGAAGATATATTCTTGCAACTGTCGTACGCTTGAAAAAGTCTGGTTTTGCCTTCGTTTTTGAAAGGTATGTTTGCTGGGATGTGCCGTGGTGTAGTTTTCCTCACGTGTTCTTGCGTTGGAGGTTCGTTGAGCTTCTTAGATCTTGGTTTACAGTTTTCATCAAATCTGGAAAATTTCTGGCTGCTATTTTTTCCAATATTTTTCAAATATGTTTCTCCCTCCACTTCCACCTTCCATCTCTCTTCTATCCTACTCTGTTCATTTTTTGAAATTCTTTTTTTTCCCCCTCTGTGTTTCATTTGGGATAGTTTCTATTGCAATGTCTTCAAGTTCAGGAAGCTTTTGTTCTGCAATGTCTAATTGGCTATTAGTCCTTTCTGGTTTATTGTTTATCCCAGACATTGTAGTTTTCATCACTAGACGTTTGATTTGGGTATTTCTTATATTTTCCTTGTTTCTATTTAACTTCTAAACATACGGATTACAGTTATAAAAACTGTCCTAATGTATTTGCTGATTCTACCATCCGTGACAGTTTGGGGTTGCTTTTGATTACTTGATTTTCCCCCCTCATATGTGTCATATTTTCCTGATAATTTTTCACTGGATGGTAGATGTGTGGATTTTACCTTGTTGGGCGCAGAACATTTTTGTATTCCTGTAAAAATTCTTGAGATTTTTTTCTGGGGTACCGTTAAATTACTTAGAAATGGTTTGATCCTTTTGAGTCTCGATTGTAAAATGTGTTAGGTGGAGCCAGAACAATGTTATGCTGGGGATTAATTATTCCCTAATAATACTGAGTCAGGGTTATTCTCATTGTTCCTTTTGATGTCCCAGGAATTATGGGTTTTTCTAGTCTGGCTGTTGGGACTGTGCCCTGTCCCCAGCCTGCACCGTGACCCCTCCAGGTGTCGACTTGGAGCACTCCGGGGACACCTTGCCTGTTCCTGCCCGTCAGGGGTTGCTGCCCCTTATTGCGGGATGGACAGCCCCTTGAAAACCTCTGTTTCATGTATTCTGTGCATTTTGGGGGTTGTTTGAGGTGGGCGAGTCACTCTGGCCCCTGTTACTCCATCTTGGCCACAAGCAGAAGTCCTGGTAAAGTCTTTATGGAGAAGAACATCCACACAGTGATATCCAGTCACTTGCTGACTGTCTGGATTTGATCCCCCCAGACGGCACCACCCCCATCGGAAAGTAACCCCCCAGGACAGAGCCTGGGTCATTCCCTCACTGCAGGCCCCGGTGCTCACCTGGCACCTGGACCAAGGTGGGTTTCTAGTAAAGGTGTGTTCCAGCAGTGAGTGGGTCGATGCGGTGATGCGCTGGCGTGTTCTGGGAGAGTAATAACTAGTGGGGGGGCGGCGGGGTCCTGGCCAGCCTGGCCATCTGCCCTTCTCAGGGGTGCGCGGGACACCAGCTGCTTCCGGAGCGCCGCTGTGCGGACAGTGAGTCCTTAGGGTGCCCGACCAACACGCCCTAAGCCCACCCCACTGCTCATTTAGCCAACATTAGTTCGGAAATAGACGTGAATTGGGGAAAAGGATGTTTATTCATAAATAAAAATGTGCCCTTTCTTTGACCATCTTCTCACCCTTGGATATTATGGGATGCTCCCATGACGTTGCACAGCCGTCGGCATTCTGGAATGTTCCGATGAGAGGCGAGTGCCTGTTGGGGACGGGGAAGGTGGGTGACCCTGGGCCCACGGTGCTGGTGGTCAGAGCTTCTCGGTCAGGAAGTCGTCGCCCAAAACCTCGCCGCTCGCCGCGGCTCTGTCCACACCTGTGCTTTAGGAACAAGGTGTCTGTGGAGAGGGTGTGTGTGCGCATGACAGTGCGTATTTGTATGAGTGTGAGACGGTGTATGAGTGTGTGCTGGTGGTGTGAGGGGGTGCGTGTGAGAGTGTGCATGATGTGTGAGTTCGTGTGTGAACATGTGTGAGTGCATGACGGTGTGAGTGAGGGTGTGTGTGTCTGAGTGTGCACAATGATATATGAGTTTACGTGTGTGAGTGTGTCACCATGTGAGTGTGTGTGTGTAACTGTGTGCCTGTGTCTGCGTGCAGTGAGTGTGCATGTCTGAGCGTGTGCCACACGATGCGTGGATGTGTACGTGTGTGTGATGTAGTTTGGGCATGCGTGTGTGTGTGAGCGTGTCTGCGTGGGAGTGTGTGTGCTGTAGGGGCTGACAGGAGGGGGTGCTGCCGAGGTAGGAACAGGGGGAGCAATTTACACACTCAGGAGGAGTCACGAAGGCAAATGCCTGCTGCGGGCCAGGTGGGAGATCAGCTGCCTGGCCGCGTGGCCCTGGCAGGCACCTGACGCTTGCACGGACGACGCAGTCCCCCAGGTGGGCACCGTCATCCCCCCTCACAGCTGGGGAGCCCACAGAGAAGGCGGGGCTTCGTCCCGCACGTGCGGTGGAGCTGAGGTTCCAAGCCAGGCCCGCGCCCCGAGGAGATGGATGCTCTCCCTGTTAGACCTCTCAGGCTCCCACTGGCCTCTGTGCCCAAAGTCACCACCCGCGCAGGCAGGGCAGTGACAGGCTGAGGCTGCCAGGTGGGAACCACACAGGCACAATTGTTGTCATAAAACCAAGGGTCAGAGGATGCTTTGTGCAAATACGAGTAGCTTCATGATGGCACAACCACCTGCAAAGGAACGGGTAGGTGCCTGTGTCCACGTTAAAAAATGCAACCTGAGCATTCTCTGGCTGGGGAGGCTGGACGGCCGAGCCTGGAGGCTCCCAGCATAGACATCCAATGCCTTTGTTATTACATTAAGGTCTGTGTTATTTTCCCCCAGGTTGGAGATAGAAATTGTCCTAAATCATAGCCATGTGATTTCTCTGCAGAAATGACAACATTGGGATAACTCGGGGTTCGCACTGCCAGCACCTGTGTTTCTCCGCGTCCTTTCTTTCGAGGAAAGGAAACGATGATGAAATTAAGTCCTCTCTGAGATAAGCGCGGGTTGTTGAAGTCACTACAGTCAGCGTTTGAGGAGGCAACACCCCAATGCGGCAGAGTTGGGCAGAACCGTTCCCCCCAGAGAAAAATGACCCCCAGGCCCGTTGCAGCTGTTTTGTTACTTCTTGAAATAACATAGACTTATTTAATAAATAGAAGAATTTTTTAATCAAGACATAAGACAGGATGTATAAACTTTATTATTGATTACACGTTCATAAAAGCTCTCTCAATAAAGTAAACTTGCTTCCCCCTCTCAGGTTTCTATTAGGTAATTTAATCTCTCTAACTCTTACTTTATATTGTTTTTCCTTTTTTATTACTTTATATTACAGTACATCTTTGTAGCCACAAATTGAATAGCATAATTGTGGGGTCTTTTTTTTTCCCTGATACAAAAATGTGCTTTTTGTTCAAGGAGGTAATAATTCTAGACAAAACCTAACAGTTTTAATGGGAAAAAGTTCTACCAAAAAAAAAAATGCTTTAGCTGACATTTATGGGCCCCGTTTGATCTAAAACATTGTGGCACTGTTTGTGTAATCTGTTTTTAAAGTAACAAAAAAGTGCTTTGTTGTAAATAGTCTGTTGTAACGTTTGCTTTGTTACATATTTTTAATGAAACGTAGTTCATTTCCTTCATGACATTTTTATTTTATTCGGAGTCACAAAGTCACATTTTTCTGTGACACATGCCACGTAGATGAATCAAAATCTATCAAGGTGCGCATTGGCTTGGAAGACACGGGCATTTATTTTTCAGGGTGGGATTGCAGCCTGTTCCAATTGCCGGGCTCTTCCCTGGGCACTTGGCGTTTGTGGGATGACAGGACTGACCGCTGGTGTCCAAGGCCAGGCCCCTTCCTGGAGAACACCCTCATCCCGGGACCCTATTCTGACAAACTCACTGACCGGGGAGCGTGGGGCCTGCGTCAAGCCCACAGGCCACCTGTCCCCTCAGTGTGTGAGTTCTCTCTATTCCTGGGGCTCAGGGACACTCCCGAGGCTCAGTGCCAGGGTCCTGATGTCTCCTCGTCCTGCTGGGCCGCACTGGCCTGGGTGGGGTGAGCACCTCGGGGTCGACGTGAGCCGGACCTCAGCCCCTTATCAGGCTGAGAAATTTCCTCTCCCTGCCTAGTTTGTCCAGTTTCTATCATGAAAGGGTGTTGGGTTTTTTCAAATGCTTTTCCTGCATCTATTGAGATGATCTCATAGGTTTTGTCCTTTATTCTATTAATAGAGTATATAACATTGATTGATTTTTTAAAAAATGAGCTTCATTGAGATATAATCCTGACACCCTGCAATTCACCCATTTAAAGTGTTCAAGTCAGTGGCTTCAAGTGAATTTGAAGTATATTCACAGGGTTGTGCAACCATCACCACAGTGGATTTTAGAACATTTTCATCACTTGAGAAAAACTCCACATCTCTTGGCTGTCACCCCAAAAACTCTTCTCTCTCCATCACTCCCAGCCCCCCACAATCACTAATCCTCTTTCTGACTCTGTGGATTTGCCTGTTCTGGGCATTTCGTAGAAACGGAGTCATACACTGTGTGTCCTTTTGTGTCTGGCTTCTCTCACTGAGCACCACGTCTTCAAGGTCTGTCCACGTCGTAGCAGGTGCCAGAGCCTCGTTCCTTGTCATGGCTGGATAGCGTTCCACTGTGTGGATGGGCCCCATTGTGCTTATCCACCCATCCCTGATGGACACTTGGCTTGTTTCCACCTTTTGGTTGCTGTGAATAATGCTGCTATGAGCATGGGGACACAAATTTTTGCTTGAATCCCTGTTTTCAGTGCTTTTGGGTGCAGCTAACTTTTAAGCAGATGCTGAGTGGGGGTCTCCAGAGTTTTGAGCAGAAAGTACTTACGGATCCTCTATCTGGGAGTTGGCCCTGTCTCTCACTGCAGCTGGCCTCCAAGAGCATGTTCGGTTCTCGGCACCCACAGTTGCTGGGTCGCTGAGCAGGGCCTCTGCTGGTGTTTGCAGAAGGACTGCTCTGCGGGGGTTTGCAGAGGGATGGCTGTGCTGGGGTTTGCAGAGGGACCGCTCTGCCGGGGTTTGCAGAGGGACTGCTGTGGGTCAGGCGAGATTTGCAGACCTAGAGAATTGCACAGCCCAGGACCCCGGGCAGCTGTCCTGACTGTGGGATGCAAGTATCTGATAGGCAGGTGGCTCCCAGGCATAAAGATCGATTCCAATGTGAGCTCTGGAAAAGAGCTACAGGCCTGATTTTCATACCTGGAAATCTGCTGACCACACTTGGCCTTGGTGTGTTCAAAGGCACAAAAATCGAAGGCTGAGGAAGTGCAAAACAGTCGTGCTGGTGTTTGCTCTGATTATAGTCATAATATTAAAAGCAGCTGGTTTTAGTGTGAAGAGTATAATCATGACAGTTCAACGTAGGGCCCTGTCACGGCCCTCATACAGCCCCTCCAGGTGTCCTGAGCCAGCACCGTTTCCTCAAAGTGATAGGCAATTGGTAGAATATCTACCTCAAAAGCTGACTATTATTCAGCCTTAGAAAGGAAGAGAATTCTGTCATTTGAGACGAGGTGTATGAACCTGGAGGACATTATGCTCAGTGAAATAAGCCAGGCACAGAAGGACAAATACCGCACGATCTTACTTATATGTGGGATCTAAAACAGTCAAACTCATAGAAACAGAGAGTAGAATACTGATTCCAGGGTCTGTGAGTTGGAGTGGGGATGGAGGAGCTGTTGGTCAAAGGACATAAAGTTTTAGTTAGACAGGAAGAGTAAGTTTTAGAGATCTGTTGCCCAGCATGGTGACTATAGGTAACAATACTGTATTGTATACTTGAGGTTTGATAATAGGGTAGATCTTACATGTTCTCACCATATACACAAAAGCAACTATGTGAGGTGATGGATATTTTAATTATCTTGATTGTGGTGATTATTTCACTGTATATACAGATATCAAATCATCAAATTATGTATCTTAAATATATGCAATTAAAAAGAGCAAGCAAGCTGACTGTCAAAATGTAGATCCTTGATTCTTGGTTTAATTCACACACCCCCAGGACAGGACGCAGAAGTTTTCTCTCTCCCCCTCATGTATTCTCTGCACCCATTCTCTTCTCCATGTCAGTTGTGGCAGCTCGTCTTCCAGTCGCTCAGGCCAGAACCTTTGTTGGAAGATGCAGCTGAGGATTACGGAGCTAAACCGTGACATGTCTGCTGAGGAGCGTGGGTCAGAGGGAAGTGAAATCACGGCTGAGCCTGGCTCCAACCCTCCGTTGCATCCGTTTGTTACTGAAGAGGTGTGTCCAGAGCCACCACCTGGGGTTTGCCTACTGGATTCTTAAAAGACACCAAAAATGGAGGTCCTGGGTCATGCTTTCCACGGCCCCTCTCCGCCAGCTCCGCCGTGATGCGCACAAACGTCTCAGCAGGGGAGAGGCCGGGCGGGAGCCCCGAGAGACGCTGTGTCTCCCGGATTCTCCGGGATCCTTTTCTAGGTCTCTCCACCTTAGGTTTACCAGGGAGGTTGAGAAATTGCCACGCGGTATTTCAAGCCCCTGCCCGCCCGAGTCCCGGGTTGGGTGGGCATCCTGCAGGTGGCTGGGGCTCTGCCTGGGGTTTGGGCCTGGGGCTGGGCTCCTGCCGAGGGCCAGAAGCAAGGGCCACCCTGAAGCCAAGCTCGCCCCTCCTCTGAGCTGAGAGTGTTTGTTCTCGGGCCGGGACCTGTGTGATTAGTGTGTCGGGATTTTCTTCCCTCTCGAGGCTGAATACTGTGTCCTGTGGATGGAGCACGTTCTGTTTATCCACTCCGCTGCTGATGGACACGGGTTGCTCCCACCTTTTGGTACCGCGAGTGATGCTGCTGTGAACACGGGCGGGCCAGTATCTTCAAGACTCTGCTTTCAATTCTTGGTGGTCTATACCAGAAATGGAGTTGGACCCTATGGTAACTCTACCTTTAAATTCTTTTTTTTTTAGGGATGGGCTCTTGCTCTGTTGCCCGGACTGGAGCACAGTGGCGTCGTCACAGCTCACTGCAGACTCGAACTCCTGGGCTAAGCGGTCCTCCTGCCTCAGCCTCCCCAGCAGCTGGGACTACAGGGTGAGCCACGGCGCCCGGCCCTGAACTTATTTCTTGTTGTCAACTACATTTTTGTTTGCTTCACTCAGTGTTTTACTTATAAAGTATCTCGTCTGATTTTCTTGGCACCTTTGGAGAACTGGGCTGTGCCAGGCCCGAGCGCCAAGCCCGGCTCTGGGGCCGGGAGTGAGCGTATTGGGGGGAGCGCCGTGGCTGCGGCGGGGGCCGTCGCCACCTCGTGGGCCAGAGGGAAATGGCAACGCGGCAGAGTGGCTCCCACCCGTGGCAGCAGGCATCTCCCGTCTTTGGGGTTCTGAACAAGAACCCGCAACACCGCCCTGCTCACCACGGGCGCTCCAAGCAGAAGTCTGGACGTGCCCCGCCCAGACACGTCCTAACACACCTGCCGACATTCCTGCCCCGACGCCTCTGCTAGGCGGGCCCCATACATCAGTTTATTCCGGGCCTAGGATGTGGCCTGGCTTCAGGTGTGTCTGTCTGCACCGCCCGGGAGCAGCCGTCCCCAGCCGGGGTCGTGCCCCAGGAGGGGTGCGGGCTGGTCGAGCAGCTGCTGGCCGAGGACAGCTGGTGCCTCCAGTCCCCTTCCTGGCAGCAGGGTCTGGGGTTTGTTGAGCCTTCTCTGCGCGTTGCTATTGCTGCCCCCGTGACATTTCCTGCCCCATCCTCCTGCGCGGTGGGCCTTCCGCCCTGCAAGCGTGACCCAAACCTGCACCCTCTCCCGGGAAACCTGCCAGCATTGGGCCTGCTTGAGGGATCCCGGGAGACACGGCGGGCGGGGGGGTTGGGGGGATGGATGGACTCCGCTCAAGGGGGTCTGGGGGAAGGTTTGACAGCCGGAGGGGACACGCCAGCCACAGCAGGCTGTGAGCTGTCTCAGACGTGTCTCTACCCACCTTTATTCTGTGTATCCACCTGTATTCTGTTTATCTACCTGTATTCTGTTTATCCACCTATAGTCTGTTTATCTTCCACCTGTATTCTGTTTGTCTATCCACCTATTTATCCATCCATCCATGCGTTCATCTGTTTACCATCTGTCCATCCACCATCCATCCATCCATCCATTTTGCATCCACTTGTCATTTATCCACCCGCCTTTATCCATCCCTCCCTTGTGGAGATTCATGCTATGAGAAAAAAGAAAACAGGACAGGGGCATAGCAACATGGTGTGTGTGGAGTGCGTGTGGAGTTTGTGTGTGATGTGGGGTTTGTGTGTTGCGTGTGTTGCATGTGTGATATGTGTGTGCATGTTCTGACACGTGGCCAGGTGGCATGTGCACAGAGACTGGAGGGCTGTGAGTCGGGAGCCGTATGGACACGGCGGGGGGACCCACGGGAGCAAAGGCCCCGCGGCCGTGGTTGGGCGTGCCGGGTGGGCAGTGGTGGTCAGGGGGGATCAGGTGGGGCCGGGCGTGGCCTGGTGGGCGGCCGTGGTGGGGCATGGCTGGGTGGTCAGGTGGGGTCGGGTGGGGTCGGGTGGGGCCGGGCGTGGCTGGGTGGGCGGCTGGTTGAGCGGTGCAGCGGCGCGGAGGGAAAGGGAGTACAGGGGCCTTACAGGGCACTGAGGGCCTGGGTTTCTCCTCTGTGGGAGATGGGGCTGTGGGGGATGTTTTTGGGGGTAATTATTTATTTTTATTGAGGCAAAACACAACAAAATTAGTCATTTAAAAGTGTATAATTTGGTGGTGCTTAGCACATTCATCATGTTGTACAGCTGTCGTCTAGTTCCACAGCATTCACATGCCCCCGTAAAACGAGACCCCGTCCCCATTTAGCCGTCACTCCCCCGCCCTCCCCAGCCCCTGACAACCGCAAATCCACGTCCTATCTCTGTGGATCTGCTTGTTCCAGACGGTCCTGTAAGTGGAGTCACCCACTACGTGGCCTTCAGTGTCCGGCTCCCTTCACATTGCATCACGGGTTCGAGGTTCGTGCACCTTGTAGCGTGTGTCGGGGCTTCACGCCTTCATTTGGGCCAGGACATGCTGAGAGTGTGGGGCGCCAGGTCAGTGACGCTGACCTTGGTGTGGGGCACCAAAGGGTTTCTGTGGAAGGAAGAGGGGCTCAGCCCTGCAGAGAGCAGGCTGGGGTCTCACACAGCCTAGAGGAAGCAGGAAGGAGAAAAAGCTTCCAGGGAGCAAGATTTAAATAAAAATGGAAACCGGCAGGGGAGGCGCAGCTGCTGGGCTCAGTTCTCTTCAAACCCAGCCCCGCCCGCCCGCTGTGGCCCCTCAGAAATTCCAAAGCTCTTGTGAGGATTTAGGGGCTGGCTCAGCTTCCCCAGTGTGGAGAAACTCTCTGCAAAGCCGGTGGCTATGAATAGGCACCGAGGAGGGGCTCACCTGGTCACAGCCTTTCGTTCACACATTCCAAAGAGCCAAGCAAGCCGCCTCCTGAAGGGGATTAGCTCAGGTCAAGATTAGCAGCAGAAACAGATTTAGACATCCCGCTTGGCACAGCGTCACCAGCCTGTTAAAGACACAGGGCTGGTGGAAGCTGGAGGCACCGGGGGCTGCCCGGGAGCGCTGAGGTCCCCATGAGGAAATGCCTTCCCGGTGGGGCGGAGGAAATGCCTTCCTGGTGGGGCGGTCAGGGTGCCAGTCCAGGAGAAAGGGAGAGGGGAGAGGCTGGCAGCAACCACAGCCTCTACCCGCCGTGCCCTTCTGACCCGAGCCGGGCCACTGGACAGGATGCCCAGGGCCTATCACCAGGCTTGGCAGGGTGACCTCAGCCCCGGGGAATGTGCCACCCTCCGAATTAGAAGGGAACTGGATGCCACCCGCGGACCACCATGACACAGCTTCTCTCCTTCCTCCCCGCCCCAAGGCTAAGCGCCAGGACCCAGCTGCCTGTGGGCTGGGGGCACTGGGCCTGGCATGGAGGGAAGCCCCTGACCCCTGGGGCCTGGGTCTTTTCTGGGCTCTTCTACGGAAAGAGGATCTGTACGTTTAAGACCCCACGGCACTTGCCTTGGCTGCTCAGCTGTGTTTGTGCCCCGTTGCTGAGTGACGCTGGGACGTTATAAATAAGATCGGGTCAGCTGGGGCCAGGGCGCCAGCGGGCGTAAACTGACTCTGGGGACCAAGGACCGGCTGTTGTAAACAGATAGTTGCAGGGCCTGCTGCTCCTTGCAGGGGGAACGGCTCCTTAATAGATCATTTAGGGGAGTTTGGTGATGGGTCCCATGTACAGTCCGGTCCAAGCCTGCAGAGCCCGAGGGCAGTGGCAGGTGAGATGTTTCCAGGAGAGCGTCTGCCTTCAATTTTCAGAACTCTGGATCAGTGGCTAACACAGTGCTCAGGAAAGGGCTGACTGTGGGTATGCTCTCGCGGGTTTTTAGGACAAACGGTTTTGAGCCGGTTTGTGACACATGGGTGTGCCCCCGGGGGCCACTCAGCGGATGCCCTGGCTTTAGCCACACTGGGCTCCATCCTTGGGACCCGCACGCTGGCAGACCTGTCCCTGAATCACAGCATAGGCTTTGGCCACAATATGCGTATTTTTCTGGAGTGTCGCATGAATGAATGAAGTGGCCTTGGTGTCCTTTGAGAAGGGGCCAGCGTTGAATTTCTGCAGTCGGAATACCAAGCGGTAGGGGACGTTTATAGCTGGAGGGTGTTGGAGAGGACAGTTGAAAGATTTAGAGAAATTAGAGCATCATAAAATGGATTTCTCAGAAGTTGAGAGTTTAGGGCGCTTGCGCCATGATGACAGCGATGGCCGCAAAGGGGCACATCCAGCCCTGGGGGTGCTCCTGCAAAGGGGTGGGGTTGCTGCCGCCTCGCACACGCCAGGGTCCAGGCTGCCGCCTCGCACACGCATGACCCCAAACCTCCCGGGTATCCCCGACAACACATGTGGGGCCTGGCGCCTGCCACGGCTGGAAAAACCAGGTCTTGGTCGCGTGGAAGAGGGTGAGTGCCCCAGAATGTCTAAGATCCCAGAACTATGCCAAACAGCCAAGCGAGAAACCCAGCGGTAGGAGGGCGAGAAAGGCGGCATCGTCAGTATTCACCTTTCCCTGCCTGTCCTATTTCACTCAGCGAAATGTCCTCCCGGGCTTAGCCACGTTGCCACAAACGGCGGGATTCCTTCTTCATGGCTGCCTGATATTCCACACTGTGTGGACGTTTTCTTCATGCATTCCTCGTGGGGGGCTCTTCGGTGGGTTCCACGTCGCGGCTATCGTGGACCATGCAGCAATGAGCATGGGGTGCGGACTCGCTAGTGCAGAAATGGGGAGATGTTGGTCGAAGGGCACAGACTGGCATCCACTGGGATGAGGACGTCTGGATCTAACGTGGGCAGGGCAACCGTTACAATATCGTGTCACCTGTTGAAAATCTGCCAAGAGAGCAGATTCTAGGTGCTCTTACCACGAAAAAGAGGTAGCTGCGGGAGCTGATGTGCATGTTAGCTGGCTTATTCACATCCATGCAGTATTACCGTGTCGTGATCATTCCGCTTTGTGTATGTGCATCCAGAGGTCATGTCAAGGGTACAAAGTGTCAGTTAGACGGGAGGAATCAGTTCAAGAGATTTACCGAGCCACATGGTGACCACAATTAATAACAACGTATTGTACTCTTAAAAATCGCTAGGAAAGTGGATGTTAAGCGTTCTCATCACCAATCAACATGAGTGTGGTGCGTGGCAGGAGGCGTAGGTTAATTCCACAACGCGGACATATTTCAGAACATGTTGTACACCATAAATATATGCAATTCTTTGTCAATTGAAAAATATATGTTTGGTAGGATTCAAAAGAAAAAATATCATGTACACCTTAAATATATATAATAATAATGATAAAAAACCAGGATGTGTTTGTGGCACATTCTTGATGCCCCCCGTAGGACCTGGTTTCGTTCGGGGGCACGCAAGCTGGGACTTCACAGCAGTGGCAGCGAGGCAGCAAATCCCACCCCAGCCGGCACCTCTTTGCTCCCCCAAGACCCGGAACCCTATCGTGTGTATGGACGGCCACTGCCACCAACTGGACCTGCTCCCAGCTCCTGGTCACTGTGCCAAGTTATTTAGGGAAGGATGAAAAAGACCTTCCCGGGGCAGCCCTGTGGACATTACCGATGTCGAGATCCCACATGTCAGGAAGTTATTCCGGCAACTGTTTTTATCCAGTGCAGATTTGGACGTTGCATACATGGTCCAGGTGGGACCTGACCAGCACGTGCAGGGGCTCCCAGTGCCGCGGCTGGTGGGGGCAGGACAGGGCCCTGATCTCAGGAGCGCACAGGCCACGAGATTTCACCCAGGGACGGTTCCCACCTGTTCCGCCATGCGACAAAGCCGAGTCAGAAGTTGCTGTTTCATGTTTCCAAACGCGGAGTTAGTGGGTGGTGGAACAGGTGCCCCTAAACTCAGCCCTCGGGGCTTGGCCAACTCTCTGGGAAGCCCCCGCCCAGGCTGGAGTTTATGACTTTTCCTGCAAAGGGAGATGGCAGCACCTCGGCAGTGCAGAGACCACTCAGCGTGGTCAGGATGAAACGGGCTGTGCAAGTGTCCTGGGGCTGCTGTTACAAAGTACCACAAACTGGGGGCTTAAAACAGCAGGAATTTCTCCTCTCCCAGTCCTGGAGACCAGAAATCTGAGATCAAGGTGTGGACAGGGCCGCGCTCCCTCCGGAGGCTCCAGGGGAGGCTCCTTCCTGCCTCTCCCAGCTCCTGGGGGCACCTGGCGTCCCTTGGCTTGTGGCCGCGTCACTCCAGTCTCTGCCTCCGTCTCCACGTGGCTTCTCCTCTGTGTCTGTGTCTCCTCTGCTCTCTCTTACAGGAACACCTGTCACTTGGTTTAGACGCCCCCCCCCCAGATAACCCAGAATAACCTCATCTTAATTTAATTAATTGCATCTGCAAAGACTCTATTTCCAAATGAGGTCCCATTTGAGGTTCCAGGTGGACATGGATTTTGGGGGACACCATTCACTCCACCACCGTCGGCACATGTGGGGGGCCCTCACATACTTAGGATGGCCGAGCCTGAAGGTTTGAGGGTGAAAACCCCACCTGAGCCATGGCTGGGCCCTCTTCCCAGGACCTGCCCCCCGCTGTGGGTCCCCCTTCCTGGAACGTGTGACTTCCCTCCGGGTCTGTGTCGGGCCCCCATGCCTGCCTGCCTTTGTGGAGGACGGCTCTCCTGCCTGTGCTTGGTAAACTCTATAGACTTTTAACAGCCTCCAAACTTCCTCTCCCAGGCTCAGCTGCTGGGATGCTTAAATCGCAGGCAGCACATCGTTCGGACGTCTGTCCTGGGCCCAGCAGCCTCTTCCCTTCATCAAACTGTCTTCAGCATGGGTCCCCCAGAAAGGGTGTCCCCAGGCCAGGGGCTCCCAGCTCCTGTGACAGAGGCAGCAGAGCTCAGAGGTGGCTGCGTGGCCACGGAGCCCCTGCCCGGGCCCAACATCCCTATAGAGGGACCCGAGGGAGACGGTGAGTGTGGTTGGCTGATAATGGCCTTCAAAGATGCCTCCATCCTAGTCCACAGGACTGTGGCATGCGACCTTCCGTGGCAAAGGGACTTTGCAGATCGTGTTCATTGAAGGCCCAGAGATGGGGGGTAATATGGAATTATCTGGGGTCTCCAAATATAATCTCATGGGTCCCTAAAAGACAGAGTCAGAGGGACCTAAATCCAATGACAGGTGTCCTATAACAGACACAAGAGGAAACACAGACACAGAGGAGATGCCACGTGGAGATGGAGGCAGAGACTGGAGTGACGCGGCCACAAGCCAAGGGACGCCCGGAGCCCCCAGGAGCTGGGAGAGGCAGGAAGGAGCCTCCCCTGGAGCCTCCGGAGGGAGCGCGGCCCTGAGACCCTTCATCTCAGACTCCTGGGCTCCAGGACTGGGGGAGGATGGATTCTGGTTGCTGTAGACTGTGTGGTTTGGGGTCATTTGCTGTGGCATTTCCAGGACTGGTTGGGCAAGGTGCGTAATCTGCGTTTGGCCTAGAAGCGTTACCTGGTGCTGTGGGGCTCCGCTTCCCAAAGCAGCCCCCACCCTCCCGATCTCAGAGGCCTCGCCCAGTGTTCACCCCACGCCACGCCCCGTGGCATTTCTAAGACTCCTGCTCTTCTCCGGGCACTCACCTCATCGAGAACCTTCAGTGGCTCCCTACGGCTAAGTGCAGGAGAAATGACCGCTCTGGTCCTCCCTGATCTGGCGTCTCCTGCCTTACCGGCCTTGTCATCCCCCATCACTCACGTGAAACCTCTGCCCCAGCCGGGGTCTCCTCACTGGCCCCTGATCAAGCCTTGGCTCAGATTTTTCTATACAGGAATGCTTCCTTTTGTCCCTCCTGTCCCCAAATCATTCCTGGTCATCAGGGTCTGACTCTTGCCCCCTTAGGACTTGTGGTCTGCACCCATCTTTGGCCTCCTGAATCCATCTTCCTGTACCTGCTTCCTTGGGTGTTGTCCTGACTCCCCAGGGACCGACAGTGTCTGGAGGATGGACGGTTAGACTCACAGCCCATCACAGGGAAGGGACACAGATGAAAACCAGCCCAGCAGAAAGCGCCCAGGAGAGGCCACGCACGAGCTTCCCGGTGTTCCCTTCTCACGGAGTCATGGACGGCCCTTAATTCCCCCAGCCACAATGTGCAATGAGGCAGCTGGAGTGTCGCCAGCTAAGGACGCTTCCCTGAGCCCCTGTGTGCAGGGTTTTCACTGGGGGTTGGTCACACCGGCACCGCTGGCCTCTTGCGTGCCTGGGCTCAGTCTCCATCCCCTCCAGAGCTGATTCCGTGCCCCCCCAAGCCCCACCACACAGCACGTTGCCAGCACAGACTCAGTCATGGCCCGAGGGCCCAGGTGTACAAGGTGGATCTTATCAGACGGTCACCTCCCAAGGGCTAGATGAATCTGCGGGGTGTGGACAACACAGGTCCGCTGCGCCAATTCTTGTTGCACAACAACACTCTCTGCTGATTCGCCGTGAAGCTCTCAGCCTCGATTTCCTTAGCTGTAAAACGGGTGGAAGGACCCCCTTTGCCTGCCTGGAGGGTCCAGGGCCTGTCGGCAGCTCACAGGGGTGGGTGCTCTGTCCTGCTTCCTCCTCCAGAAACACTCACTGCTGTCTTGGGAAGAGAGATTGCAGGGGTGCCCTGCAGCTGCCGCCTCGTGCCGTCAGACTGTCTGAAAGCCACACAGTTCCGTAGACCCGTCCTGACCAGCCTCCGCCGTGCTTGGGAAAGCCGGCCGCAGCCCGACGCACTGACTCCTAATCCTTATTTCTCTCCCAACGCTAATAAACCTTCTGTTATTAATCTGCCCTGTGCAAATAAATGTTGGCAGCTTCCTGCATCGGGAGCTGGGTGAGGTATTGGAAACATGCTCTTACTTTATTAGGTCATAAAAGCGTGTTTAAGAGAGCGGCATGTGGGGCTGTGAGCGGCCCCCCACGCACCCCAGGGCCGTGGCTGGTGACGGCGTGGCATGGATGGTCAGGGCTGGAGTGGAGGCACGCGAAGCCTGACCTTTCGCCGAGATGGGGAGGGGGTGGTGTGAGCCAGGCTCGTGGGCACCTCATTGCGGGTCTGGCGGCTCCCGGGGGCCAGAATGTGCTGAACCAACATGCAAGATTGTCGCTTAGGAGGAGGGCGGTTTGGAAGCTCGCTTTGAGAAAGTCATCACCTCGGTAGAATGCGGCCCATGCACGGGGCCGTCCGGGATTCGTTTTCTCTGTCACACGTTGGCCGTGGTGCCCTCTCTCCCCTGTAGGATGTAGGACCACGGCGATCCCAGCCGATGGGACCCTGTCCTTCCAGACGCCGTCCAGCGAGACTCGGCTGTCTTGAATTCAGTGCTTGGCGGGTTTTCTCTCTGTTACAGGATTTGACATTAAGATAAATTCTTCCCAATGGCTCAACGGTGCAATTTGAGAAAATCAATGAAACATTGCAAGAAAAGCGCAGTGGTCAGTGCACGGGACGGTGTCAGGGAGCCTCACCCACGCACAACTCACCCTGCACCCCCTCCCGACGTGCAGAGGGTTGGAAATCAGAAGCGTCTGCTTCCCGTGGCTTCCTCCTCAGTCCTTTCCCTGTCATGGGATCTGATGCCCTCTGCCTTCCTCGTGGCTGTGAGGTTCGAGGCAGGAAGGATGCACTTTCTACCCATCTGAGACAGTGAGTATCTAATAAACTGCCCGGGAGAGGCTGTCCCTCCCCGACGCACACCCAACCCTGGACGGTGGCTGCACCTTGCGAGCGCCTGCGTCCCAAGCCTGACACCTGCTCAGGCAAGCAAATGGCGTTTTCTAGGCTTCAGACTAAAACATGAAAACCTCCTGTCCCTGTGCAGTTACAGGGGAGATGGTGCCCAGCGCTGTACCATTTCTCTTTAATATCCCTTAATGGAAAATGGGCTACGCATTTTGTCGGGGGCCGAAACAGTTGGGAATTAGCAAAATTAGAGACCCTGCAATCCTGATGGGTGGAGAAGTTGCGCCACATCAGAGCCTTTTTATTCATGATCTGCCTGACCTTTATTAAAGAACCATCATTTTGGCCGGGCGCGGTGGCTCACGCCTGTGATCCCAGCACTCTGGGAGGCCGAGGCAGGAGGATCGCTTGAGGTCAGGAGTTCAAGACCAGCCTGAGCAAGAGCGAGACCCCGTCTCTACTAAAAATAGAAAAATTAGCCAGGCGTGGTGGTGGCTGCGCCTGTGGTCCCAGCTACTCAGGAGGCTGGGGCAGGAGGATCGCTTGAGCCCAGGAGTTGGAGGCTGCTGTGAGCTGTGATGATGCCACTGCACTCCACCCGGGGTGACAGAGCCAGACTCTGTCTCAAAAAAAAAGAAAAACATCATGTGAATTCTAGGAGGTCCCAATAAAGAGATCTGGGGATGATGCTGTGTCCTGTGGTCCTGAGGGCTTATGGGATCCTTTGTTACCCGCTCTGCCTCCGCATAATCCGGCTGTCATAGTCTTTGACGAAAGATCAATAATTAACCAACCACAAAACACATCTGCGTTAGTTTCCTGGGGCTGCCGTGACAAAGTACCACAAATGGTGTGGCTTAAAACAAGGGAAGTTTGTCCCTCACAATTCTGGGGGCCAGAAGTCTGTCGTCAAGGTGTTGGCAGGCTGCACTCTCCCCGAAGGCTCCGGGGGAAGCAACTTGGTCTCTTCCGGCTCCTGGTGTTTGCCGCCATCCTCGGTTTGTGGCCATGCCACTCAGTGCCGTGGCCACCTTCTCTCTGTGCGTGTCCCTCTGTGTCCAGATTTCCCCCTTTGTGTACGGACACCGGTCATAAAGGCTTAGCATTCACCCTAACGACCTCATCGTAATCTCATAACCTCTGCAAAGACCCTATTTCCAAATAAGGTCCCATTCTGAGGTCCCAGGGGTTAGGACGTCCACATACCTGATTTGGGGGACAAAATTCAACCCATCACAACAATGCACACTTTTTCTTTCTATGAAAAATGAATGTAAATTAAGCCAAGAGCTGTGGTGGGTTCCGGCTGGCGTTTGGTTGGTGTTGTGATCTGCCTTAAGGATGGTACACCTGCTGTCACTCCCGGCTGGTGCTGAGGCTGCTGTGTTTTACCTGTAAGACAATTGTCCCAAGCTTACTACTTCATTTGTTTGGACTGGAGATTTTAGTTGCACGTTGTTTGAAATGCAACAAGATAGTTACAACTTTAAAAAATTGCTTTACATTAAGAGTTCACTTTCTTGGCTGTGGTTAAAATTGCTTTGGGGTTTCCCGCCCTTTCGTAAGTGTTACATTAGTTGATGACATCTAATTAATAGTAACTGGTAAAGGAATATTTAGAGATATCAATTCATACATCGTTCAAATATACAATGATTTTTTTTCTGACAGGCTCATTTTCTGTTTTCTCCCTTCTGTGTTTCTAGATGTAATAGAATATGATTCTCTTTTATGTATATACTTACTTAATTTTGAGAGCATTCTGTCAGTTTAGTGGTTGTGTTTACTTTTTTGAGTTTGTTATATGTGAAAATAAAATCGCTACCCAACAGTACTCATTTTGCTATAAATTGCCCAGGAATTAAAGGGATGGGCTCTTAAAAACATTTAATTGAAAGAAACTAAATTTCCCTTATTATATTTAGAAAAAATATCCAAATGTTACAAAACATTCTGCTTGCTTTTTTTTTTTATTGGACCTCAGAATATCATTAGAATAAAACCTGAAGCCTGTGGACTTTAACTTCAACCCCAGGAGCTGCAGAGCTTTCATTACATACAGATGAAAGATTAGATACAGATGAAAGAAGCCACCAATTTTCTCTAATTATTTTGCAATTAAGAATCTGAACACCCCAGGTAGCACGGACTCATGCAGATCTCAAACCAAATAGCGAGGTTTTGAGTTGTCCGAAGCTTTCGGCTGAAGCTCATTATAAAAATGAATCAAGGCAAATGAGAAATGCCCGGTCTTTACTTAGTGGCTAATTAATGTTTGCTGTTTATCCCTTTTCTGCTGGTTTACTGCGGTACAATACACATAACATAAAATTTACCGTCTTAGCCCATTTTTCAGTGTACAGTTCAATGGTATTAAAAACATTCATGATATTGTGCAGCCGTCACCACCGTCTGTCTCCGGAACAATTTCATCGTCCCAAACTGAAGCTCTGTCCCCACCAAACACTAACGCCCCATCCCCCCCCAGCCCCCAGCACCCACCGTCCTGCTCTCTGTCTCGGATCGGACGACCCTGGGGACCTCGCGTAAGTGGAATCGTACGGTGCTCGTCCTTTTGTGACTGGCTTGTTTCACGGAGCATCACGTCCTCAAGGGTCGTCCACATTGCAGCAGGTGTCGGGATGTCCTTGCCGGGTGCAGCTGAGTCATACCCCTTGTGTGCAGGGACCACCTCCTGTTAACCTGTTCGTCCGCCGTGGACGTTGGGCTGCCCCCACTCGTAGCTGCTGTGAACAATCTGCTGTGACCGTGGGTGTGCCAATGTCTGTCCGAGTCTCCGCTTCTTTCTCTGCGGTGCAATTCCAGAAGAGAGTCGCCGGGTCACGTGCTAATTCTATGTTTAGTTTTGTGAAGAACTGCACTGTTTTCCACCGTGGCCGCACCGTTTTACCTTCCCTCCATTCGTGCACAAGGGGGCTAATTTCTCCACACTCTTGCCAACACTTGTTATTTTCTGTTTTTTAAAATAATATCCATCCTAATGGGTGTGAGGTAGTATCTCATTTTGTTTACCTTTATTTTTTTAAATGCAAAAGGAAATGCTTAGCTGAATAATAGAGCTTATCCCAAAGTTGCAGACGTTGGAACGTAAGTTTGTGGACCACGCGTGTTTAAGGAGACACCGGGCTCTGTCCTTGCTCTCTTGTCATCCTCCTGGGCCTGTTGCTTAACATCCTCCTTTAACTTTCGAACCACCCTCTTCCCCAGTGAAGGTCACTTTCTCAAGTACGGCTTCCTGTGTCTTGTTCCAGTTCTGTGTGCTTCCAGCAGATCTCTAAGCGGAGATGCACGCGCATGCTGCTTTCCACCATCCAGGGATTTGGCGCCAGCCTGCGAGGGGTGAGTAGGGAGCAGTAGGCTGTCACCGCCAGGTGCAAGGTGGGCTCGTAAATATTGTTTTATGGGCAGGTGGAAATCTTTATGAGCCACGACGTATTCCGAGCTATTTCTGCCCCTCAGCCCCAGTGACTTCTCAGAGGAACTGACAACTCCTGGGGAAAGACCCACGTTGCAGATGCCTGAGGACGTGTCCACTGAGCACTGAGGCCTGTGTCTGACACGGAGAGGGAGTCACACCCACCCCCCGCCCAAGACCCCCAAGGTATGAGGGTGTTCAATGAAGTCCGAATAAACCTCCCTCCTGGCGCCTTCACGAACATAGACCCCAGGTTGCTTTTGAGAGGAAAGTGGTGATGCTGCTGTGGCCGGATTCAAAGCCACTTCCTTCCGCGTGTGAGTGTCTCTCAGAGGCAGCAGGTGAGGAGGTGGGTGAGGGCCTCTGGCTGTGGCCCCCCAAGGTGTGTCCACGCTGAGCCGTCAGGGAGGCCAACACGGGAGGACGTCCCCCTCTCAGGAAGGGTCCACACGGAGCCCCAGGTGCCTGATCACCAGGCGGCTGAGGGCTCCCATGTTGGCCTTGGCGTCCCCCAGCAGTGGCCACCGCTGCTAACGGGCCCTCCGGGACACCACACGCCCATTAGATCAAGCCGGGCTGGAGACACCACTACCTGGGCCCCACGCTGCTCCAGATGCCACCCCCAAAACGATGCCACCCCCAGAGAGAGCCCTGCAAACACCATAAATTCTGCTAATTGCCACGTTCCTGACAGCCAGGATCCGTGGTATTTCTTTAGTGGCCTCGGAGCCTCTAGCCAACAGCTAGACCTTGCTTCTGGACCTCCTGGAAACCCCAGGCGCCTGGCTCCCACATCACAGGGGCTGTGTTTAAGAAAACAGCTTGATTCTGCCTGCGTCAAGGCCACCTCGGCCCGCGTCCGCCCACATCTGCAGATGCCTGGACGTGCTAATCCTCCCGCCGCCTCCAGGGCCGCTTCGCCACACAGGACGCTCCCGGCTTCCCGTAAGCATCTATGATCTCGGGGCGGGGTCGCCTGCCCGGCAGAGATGCACCTCTCAGAGGGGCGGCTCACCTGTGACTCACCTGTGTGGGCCGTGGAGGTGGGTGGCCGGGGGTTGTCCTCCCGGCTCTGCCACCTGCATATGGGCCTGTGAGGTAGGATAATGGGGTCATTGTGTAGCGGCTCCTTCTTTCTGACCCAGACTGGGGCTTGCTGCCTACCCTGGGAGAGGGCACCGCCTCTTCTCCCCGGGGAGGTGTTCGTCTCTGCTACCTCCTACCACACTCACTCTGCCCACATGTGCCCCCCAAAACAGGGATTGTGGGGCACACAGGCAGCTCACAGTGCTGCATCCTCTGGACAAAGCCAGAAAGAAACTGACTCTTGGCTTTTAAAAATAATAAAGTGCTCCCTTCTGATTGCAAAAGAAATACAGACAGGCTCCTTGTCAGAAATTCTGGAAAATGATAATCAAAAACATAAATATATTTGAGAAAACCTTGAAAAACGTAAAGGTGAAAATAATCTCAGCATGCAGAGGTAGTTGGGAATAGGCATTCTGGCTCTTCCTTCCGATCTTTTCTAAGCAGTTACAGCATCATCCGTATTAATCTCTCCCCCGTCCCCAGGAACAGACAATGCACACGGACAGTTTTGTAAATTGAGGTCCCACCGTACTGACAGGGTGTGCTTTTATTTCCAGAAATTTTCCACTTAAACTGTGTGATGAGCATGTCCCTTGCTACTAAAACTCTTTGGAAACAGTTTTTCTTGTTCAAATGAAGGACAGTGTTAAGGTGAGGCAGTTCAATAGTCCATTTACCCATTTCCCTGATGTTGGTCTTTTTGCATATTTCCAAATTCAACACCATAAATTACTCTGCAAGGAAGGTACCCAGCACGACTCTTCGGGTATAACTGTGATTTATGACTTTGGGATCAACTCCTGGAAGGAAGGCACCGGATAAAGTTTTTCAAGACTTTGATACCCGACGCCAAATTGCTTTCCCAGAAGATGTCAGTCTGTGGCTGCCTGGGGGCCATGTGTGTCCCTTCTGCTCTCTTGTTGTGTCCTTGAGGCCAACTCCACGGTTGAAACAGGCTTGCCATCCGATGCCCAGGGTGGCTGGAACAAAGTGCCACAAACTGGGTTTCTTAAAACAACAGATTTATTCTCTCCCAGTCCTGGAGCTGGGATGAAGGGGTCTCAGGGCCGCACTCCCTCTGGAGGCTCCAGGGGAGGCTCCTTCCTGCCTCTCCCAGCTCCTGGGGGCTCCAGGCGTCCCTTGGCTTGTGGCCGCGTCACTCCAGCCTCTACCTCCGTGTCCATGTGGCTTCTCTGTGTCTGCGTCTCCTCTGCTGTCTCTTACAGACGCTTGCCATTGGATTTAGGGCCCTCCCTAATGCAGGACGATCTCATCTCAAAATCCTTAACTAATTACATCTGTAGAGACCCTATTTCCACATAAGTCCCATTGACAGGTACCAGGGGTGACGGCTTCAACATGTCTTTTTGGGTGATACAACCCGACCCTTAACACGGTCTCTTTGTTGCTTTACTTTGCATTATTTTAGGGGACACTATTGGGGTTAAACTTTTCCTTCACTTTTTTAGTGAGTTGCATTTGTTTGCGTGAAATGTCCATATGAGTCTTTCTCTCTTCCTTTTTTCCCTAGCACATATGGTCATTTTATGTATTGATTGTGCAGAGCTTTGGTAAAAACATCTCCCACTTTATATTAATAATTTTCCTGTGATTTTCTTGACATCTAGAAATTTGTGTCGTCAAATTCACCAAACTGCAACTTCGTTCCTTTTGGGGACTTTGCCCCGAGTATTGAAGTGGCCGGGACATTCGCTGAGGCACCCTGTCCGCTGCTGGGTGGTCACTCGGGCCCTTGGGTAGAATTGTGTCTTTCAGGGTCTCTGCTCCCTTTAAGTTGTAGTTTTAATGCTGCAGGGCGCACAGGCCAGGGCTTGAAAGGGGCTGTCGGGGAAGGTCTGGGGAGACAGAAGCCCCCCCTCCCAGTGCAGCAAGTCCTCCCAGGCTGGGGACCTGAGAGGGACTTCGCCCTACAAACTCCCAGAACACCCACCCACCCCTGCACCCTCCTGGTTCTTGGGATCCTGGGGCCTTCCCTGTTCAGAACTCCCAGGCCCCACCGAGAATCCTGATAAACTTGTTGGGGCAAAGGCATTAATGGCTGGTCCATGTCTAATGTGTTTTGCCATCCAGATAAAATGAGTGTTTTGACAGCTGCCTTTAATTTTTTACCCTGAAGAAGAAAGCAAGGCCTTTCGGGCACCTGCAGCTGGGCTGGGAGGGGGAGCCATGTTTCTGTATGGGGGCGACCGAGGGGGGGGTGTTCCTGGGGTCCCTAGAGACACGCCACGTAGGTGGCTGCTGGCTCCGACTTGCAAGAGGCCGGCCCTTCAGGCCCCAGCCCTGGCGAAAGATTTATCACGTGTGTGGCCTGGGAGACAGGGAAGGAAAACACAGGCTGGAAGTGGTTCCGGCACACGGACAGGGCCCTGGGGATCCGCCCCAGAATATGCTTTTCTCCTTTCCATTGCAGCCTCCCGGCCCTGCCCCAGCTCAGTTTGGCTTAGTAAACGCTTGTTGAGCACCCACGGTTGGGTGGAGCCCTGCCGGGACTGAGTATATGGTGGGGCATGCACCAGACCAGATGGGAGTAGGCAAAGAAGATAATATGTAACTGCTGCTCATGCTGGGTTCTTTGGAGGAAATGAACGCACAGGGTGTTGCAATGCGGAAGAGCAAGGCGTCCTTGAAATGGCAATGACATTTAAAAAATGCTGAAGGGAAGCAGAGGAACAGCCAGCTGTGTGCAGGGAAAAGCAGTCTAGGAGGAAGGACCAGCATGTGCAAAGACTCTGAGCTAGGAAGATCTCAGCTCATTCCAAGAACTGAGAGGCCCTCAGGCAGGCCAAGGGCCAAGAGGAGAAGAGGATTCCAAGGTGAGGGTTTTGGGGTTGTCAGAGACCAGGCCACGGGGGCCTAAAGGCCTGGTCAGCTCAGCTTTCCCGTACAGGACAAAGGGGAGCAGTCAGCGTGCAGCTGTGCCCCTCACTCTTACCTGCTCAGAGTACGCAGGTCATACTGCATACTGCTTCCCGCTGCTGTATGGGTTTCTTTCTGGGCCGTGGAGCCCACTGGAGTGGTAGCTGGGGAGAGCCGTGGAATTAACCCCCACCCTCAGGAGTCTCTCTCAACCAAAGGCTGTCAGCCATGGGTGTATAAACACCCCAAACCCGGGTCCTCGAAGGGATGGCTCTGAGGCACCCTCTGCTGTCTCCCTGAGTTCCTGGCGTGGCTAAACTCCAGGTGGTACCGCCGGGAAACACACCCTTTATGGACTCATGTGTTCATTATGGGGGTCCCCAGAGAAACAGAAGCAAGAGGATGATGAGGAGATTTATTATGGGATGGAAGCTGAGAAGTCCTACGGTCTGCCATCTGCAAGCTAGAGGACCAGGAGGGCTGGGGGTGTCATTCAGTCCGAGTCCAAGGAGCTGAGAGGCTCTGATGTCAGAAGGCAGGAGAAGATGGAGGTCCCAGCTCAAGAGGAGAGAGCAAATTCTCCCTTCCTCCCTCTCTGTCCTATCCAGGCCCTCAACGGATCAGATGATGCCCGCCCGCGTTGGTGAGGGTGCATCTTCCTTCATCAGTCTACGGGTTCAAATACTCATCTCTTCCAGAAACGCCCTCACAGACACCCAGAGATGACGTTTGACCAGGGAGCCATCTGGGCACCCCCTAGCCCAGTCAAGTTGACACAGAAAATCACCCACTGTGCTCATCTTCCCTCCTGTCTCACGTTCCAGAGAAACTCCCGACGGCCCATCCATGTCTCTGTCTGTTTCTGGGGGACCAGGCTAAGCCAGTTGGACAAACTGGTCACATGGATCTCACTTGTATTAAGAGCATTTGTGAAAGCACCGCTCTCGGTGCCTCGTGCAGAACCTTGTGTGGAGGGACGGCGGCTCCTCCGTCTTGGAAATGGGAGTCTGGGGCCCAGGTGGGATGTATTTTGGGTGTAGAAACACAGTGCTTGGTGGTGGTGTGAGTGTGGTGGTGAGGAAGAGAGAGTAACCGAGGCTGCCGTCTGCCACGCTTGTAGCCCAGCCGAGCATGGGGGGATAGCACGATTTTGTTCAAGTTCAGCGTGACACGCCCGTCCCAAGCCTGTGGAGGAAGGTGGGGCAGAGGGACCCCTGGCTGCCCCGGTGTCATCTGCATCTCAAGGGAGCCCAGCGGCAAGCTTCACCCCACCTGCGGCTCTAACGCCCCTTTGCCAGGTGACGCGGCACAGCCTCAGGTGCTGCGTATCAGGATGTGGACACCTGCAGGCGGCCGTGATTCTGCCCACGACACCCCCGTGCCCTCGTCTCCGGCAACCTCTAATCCACTTCCTGTCCCTGCGGGTTTCCCTGTTCTGGGCATTCCGTGTCCGTGGAACCCTCCGACAGGTGGTCTCTGTGCCTGGCTTCTGTCCCCGAGCAGCAGGTCTTCACGGTCCATCCACGTTGTGGCAGGTGTCAGACCCGCATTCCCCTTCCCGGCCGTGCGCCGACCCACCGTGCACGGGCCACGCTCTGCTTACCCACCCGTCCCCAGGGACACCTGGGCTGTTTCCTCACGTGGCTACGTGGGCAGTGCCGCCTGAGCGCTCTCACACAGGCTTTGCGTGCACAGCTGCTTTCCACCCTCCCCAGTGCACACCTGGGAGTGGAATTTCGGGGTCGGAGTCACTCTGTGGCTCACGTGTCCAGGAACCCCACACTGTTTCCAAAGTGGCTGCACCAGTTTCTTCATCCCGACGGGCAACATACCAGGGATCACTCTCTCTACGTCCTCCCGACGCAAGTGTTTTCCCTCTTTTCATGTCGGTGGTTTTGAAGTCGAAGGACAGAGGAGAGAGGGAGGAGAGCGGAGCTTGAGTCCCAGAAACCCCCCTTCCCTCCCTCCTTCCTTCCGTCCCTCCCTCCCTCCTTCCCTCCCTCCTTCCTTCCCTCCCTCCCTCCTTCCGTCCTTCCTTCCTTCCTTCCTTCCTTCCCTCCTTCCCTCCTTCCTTCCCTCCCTCCCTCCTTCCCTCCCTCCTTCCCTCCTCCTTCCCTCCTCCTTCCCTCCTCCTTCCTTCCTTCCCTCCTTCCTTCCCTCCCTCCTTCCTTCCCTCCCTCCTTCCTTCCCTCCCTCCTTCTTCCCTCCTTCCCTCCTTCCCTCCATCTCAGCTCTGCCATTGGTCTGCTGTGTGACCTGGCCAGGTGTCTCACCCTCTCTGTGCCCCAGTTCCCTGCGTGTAACATGGGCAATAAAAAGACCCACCCGGGTGGAAACACAGCATTCAGTCACAGTTTGCTAGTGTCGCGTCAGATCCTTGGGAAAGTGCCACAGCGACTCACAAACCTGCGAAACAGCAGCAGGACAGAGGGCCGGGGAGCGCGGGAGGCAGCCCCACTTCGGGGTCTCCCGACCTGCGTTTTCTGTGTCTGTAGAGCCTCAAAGGCGTCGGCGTGAGCAGGGCTGCCAAGCCGCGAGACGCCTGTCACCTGCAGTGCCTGTTCTCCTTCACTCCTGACTCTCTGTTGTGAAAAGTTTCAACCTTACAGACAGGTTGGAGACGAGGACAGACGTGCCACGGTTCATGTCGGTGTGTGTGCAAGTGTAAGTTTGCTAGAGCCGCAAAGAACCGCAGCCTGGGTGGCTCCAAATAACAGAAGTTTTCCCTCTCACAGTTCTGGGGGCCAGAAACCCAAAACCAAGGTGTGGGCAGGGTTGGTTCCTTCTGGAGCTCAGGGGGAGTCTGTCCAGGCCCCTCCCAGCTCCCGTGGTGCAACCCGTGGCCTCCCTGGGCTTGTGGCCGCGTCACCCCAGGCTCTGCCTCCCTCTTCCTCTGCGAGTGCGTCCAAGACTCTCTCTCCTGATGAGGACCCCAGTCACTGGATTTTAGGGCTCACCCCACTCCAGTATGACCTCATCCTAACTCGATTACATCAGAAAAGACCCTATTTCCAAGGAAGGTCCCATCGGCAGGTGCCGGGAATTAGGACTTAACATTTCTTTTTGGGGGAAATAATTTAACCCATAATTCTCTCTCCCTCTCTCTCTCTCTCTCTCTCTGTCTCTCTATATGTGTGTGTGTGTGTGTGTATGTAAATATATATAGACACACATACGTGTGGACAGGTGTTTGTGTGTGTGTGTTTTTCCTGAACAATTTGAAAATGTTTTCCATAGCTCAGAATATTTCAGTGTGAATCCCTTATAAATAATGGTCACACGACGTCCACAAAGATCAGTGATTCCCTAAATTTGGATTATGCAGTCCCTAGCCCAGTTTCCACAGCCCTCACCCAGGTGTATAACCAACGTGTAACCATAATGAGTATGTGATTGGTTTCCTCCCCAGACACGTTCACGTGGAGGCTGGGGTGAAACCTCATAGTGTCCTGGGTTATTTTCTGTGGGTGAAGGAAGTCTCACCATAGCCCAGATCAGAATCTGGGGCCAGGACAACCCCTCCAGTGAAGGACAGCCACACCAGCTACAGGACAGCCCCTCCAGTGACCGTAAAGCCACACTAATGATAGGAAAGCCACACCAATGATAGGACAGCCACCCCAGAGACAGGACAGCCCCTCCAGTGACAGCACAGCCACCTCAGTGACAGGGCAGCCACCCCAGTGACAGCACAGCCACCCCAGTGACAGGACAGCCATGCCAGTGACAGGGCAGCCCCTCCAGTGACAGCACAGCCACCCCAGTGACAGGGCAGCCACGCCAGTGACAGGACAGCCTCGCCGGCCCTGGAGTGTTTGTTGTTGCTGGTTCCCTTGCAGCCACACGATGGCGGTGTAACCCATGGAAATGCCACGCTCCGGGCGTTTGCAGAGTTTTGGGACACTTACCCCTTCATTGTTTCCTCCCCTCCCCTGCCTTCCTGACCGCCATGAGGCCACGGTTTTGTTTTCTGAGTTCATCCCAAATCAGCGTCAGCTCCCCTCCCTCCCCCTGTGCCTACCCTGCAGTTTAGACTCTTAACCAACTAACTCAGAACCGGTGTTGGGAAGCCTGCAGGCTTCTCTTAATAAAACCACTACTTCAACTACGTTTCTGACGCTCCCCCCACCAAACCAAGGCTCTCTGGATTTAACGATAATCTAGCATATTGGATTAGAATCAGCGGGTAGACGAACAGCTGAGTTCCGGTTTAAAGTGTTTCCTCGACTCCCAACCTTCTCCGCAGCCAGGGTGCTGTGAGGAAACTGGCTTCCACGACCGGCTGGCGGTTGTCTGTCGGGGACACGCCAGGCACAGTCTGGGAGCCTCCAGCGCGTAGGGGCGGCCCGCACCGTTTCTGCAGGACTAACTCCCGCTTGTGAGACTTTCTGGCTTCACCGGCAAACGCTACTTCTCACGCAGCCTTCGCCGGCTTGTCGCTGTTTCTTTGAAAAACTTTTATTTTTATTTTCTGTATAAGTTGTTTAAGTGGCTGCAAAAGTTCACAAAAGCCTTCCTGGAATTCTCCCCTTAGGTGCCCTTTCTGTGGGCACGCAGGTACATCCTGACGTCGGTGTGAAATCTAGATTTCCTGCTGTTTGGACAGATCCAATTCTCTGATTTCTGAGTTAGACAAATGCAGGGGAGTGTTTCGGATGCGGCTTTGCGATTTTTGTGCAAGATGATAAGATGCATGGCTTGTCCAGGACCTGGGTGTGGTTTTCAGACCCGTTTAACACGTTGACTGCCACCCTAGAAAAACATTTTTTTTCCCTCGGGGCCACAGTGTTTTATAACGAAAATAGAATGACAACTTTGAAAACAAAATGATCCTTTCTAATTTAATGAAAAATCTGTTATTTTTGTTTTCCGTGTGTGAGTTATGTGCAACTTGAAAAATAGTTCTCGCGGCTCCCAGGGGAAAGAGATGTGTGAGTTACATATGCTTCACGAGGCCCCGGGCTCAAAATGCGAGTGAGTTAAATAGAACTCACAGGGCAGTTAGTGTGTTAAACGTGGGCTTGCAACAGCAGCAAGTCGGCGCAAAATCATCCTGGAGACGGCATCGTCCCTGGTCTTTCAACAGACGCGACAGACCCGTGAACTGGGAGTTCCAACGTTGTCGTCCTGGTCCTGTTTAATTTTGATGCACTCAGAAAGGCGCATTGTCATACAAACGCCTGTCGAGGCTGCTTTGAGGGACAATGTTGCAGCCCACCTGCTACCGGGAAGGAACAGCCCGGCCCCAGAGCGAGGACACAGACACCAACTGGGTCCGTTCAAATAGATCGACTTAGAAACAAGACGCATTAAACAAGGCAAGTGTGCATGGATGGTTGAGTGCATGGACAGCACGTGGTCCACCCTTACAGTGGAATAGCATGTGCCCACAAAAAGGAAGGAAACCCTGACACCTGCTACGACACGGATGAGCCTTGAGGACATGCTCAGTGAAGTAAGCCAGGCTGAACAGGACACAACTGCATGATCCCACTTCTGCCAGGTCCCCAGAGTCGTCGAAGTCACAGAGACACAAAGTAGAACAGTGGGTGCCGGGGCTGGGGGAGCAGGACAGGGAGTTAATATTTAAGGGGGACGGACTTTTGGTTTTAGAAGATGACTTCTGGAAATGAATAGTGGTGCTGGTTGCACGACAATGGGAATGTACTTAATCCATCCAACTGTGCACTTAAAAATGGTTCAGGTGTACGAGGTTGGGGGCTCGAGGGAGGATCTGCCTCCTGGAACTCAGGGCAATAGGGGCCAGAGAATGAAGTCCCCAACCTGGCCCTGGGGACCCTGAGGGGCCTCTGATGTGGCTGGGCCAGGGGTCAGCTCGCAGCTTCCTGAGGAGTTTGAGCTGAAATCGGCTCAACTCCAAGTGCACGGGAACTGCTAACTCCGCCGACGTGCGGGGACGGGCCCGAGACCCTGGAGAAAGGCCTCGCGTGGGGAGCGAGGGCCTCCTCCCACCATTTCAAAGACGGGTAGTGGGTCTTGGGTGGTGGGAAGGAAGCTCTGTCCCGCTATCACGGGCGTGAGAATTTGGGAGGTGGGAACCTGCTCTGCTGGTGTCAGCAAGGGTTTTGGTGGCAGAGAGACGACTTCTCGTGAAGGCAGGTCTTTCAACCCTGGCACCATGGACACGGGGCTGGATGACTCTCCGTGGGGGGCATCCTGTACACCGTGGGGTGTGGATCAGCATCCCCGGGCCCCACCCACCACATGCTAGCAGCACCCACCCCAGTGTGACAACTAAAAATTTCCCCCGAGGTTGCTGAGTGTCCATGGGGCAGGGTCACCCCTGGCTGAGAACCACACCACTCTAAGGAATAAACAAGACAATGGTTGGTACATGAGGTCACACCAGGTCATCTAAGCAGGGCCCATTTGAAATCCCATTTTTAAAGACAGGGGACGGTAGTTGGTGAGGTCAGCGCCTCACGTGCCCTGAGATGGCACAGGACCAAACTCATCAACGCGCTCACACAGCAAAGCCCATCACCCTGCCCTGGGGGTCCTGGGGGCTGACTCCCCTTTTGCCTCCCCTCAGCCCCCTGAAGCCTGAGTCTGAGCTTTGGGGTGGAGTTCAGGGCTGACGGGGAGGACACATTTCTACGTGGGGTCCGCGGAGCAGCCAGCTGGGGTCTTGGTGCCACCGAAAGAGGCTTGTGGGCCAGAACACCTGCTGCGTCCGTGGGCCTGCAGGATGCTGCACGGAGGGTGCTCTGCAGGGGACATTCACGCTGGGCTGGGGGTGCCCAGGGCTCCCCTCTTTTGGCAGAGCAGAGAGGGCCTCCTGTGAAGCCCAGTGGTACAGGACCTGGATTCGGCAAACTTAGTTCAAGCCCCATCTGAGTGATAAACCCGCAGCCCACAGGTGCAGAATCCTCACCCTGCTGTGGACCGCCGTGGGTCCCCAGCGAACATCTGACGTCGTGTCCTGGGCAAAGAGAGGCGTCTTTAAGCTTTGGCGGCTTCACGCTAGGCCCCTGGAACATTTCCACACAACTCCGTCCTCTGATGTAAGACCCGTGGTGAAAATTCAAGGATTACGTCCGAGTTTCTAGGCACCTGGTTTGCTGCAGGACACCGTCTGAGGTCACCTGGGATCGGAGACTCGGAAGGTATGGGCCCCTGTCCCAGGGGCTCGCGGTGAGGCGGGCAGGTGGCGTGAACATGTAACCAGCTGTCACGCTTCCGTGCAAACCCTGCATAGCTCAGACCGGTGGCTCTGGAAGTGCTGCTCCCGGACCACAGCTCAGCAACACCAGGACCCTTCTCAGGGTCGGAAATGTGTCCTAAAGCTTGGAAATGGGGCAAAAAAATGGACAACACACTCTTTCAATGTCATATGGGGGCAAGGACCACCCAAGCACGGCCTCAGTTCGGGTCTGTGTTCACACGTGACCGAAGGTCCCAGACTTAGTCAAGTTGCTTGTTAATGTGTGGGTAATCTCACCCACAGAGAGGCAGGAGTCTGGCGGAGCAGGTGACCCCAAAGGCTTAGGGACTTCCAGCTCCAGGAGTGGATCCCAAGCAGTCGTAAAACTTTCACGTTCCTGTCTGTCCCTTTTTCTACTGTTTTTTTTCCCCTTTTCCCTGATTTTGTTTTTCTTTTCGGTCTGCACACGGCCAGTAAATCGTTCCCCCATTGGTAGCAGCAACTGGAAATTTGGTTTATGGCCTAAATGTTTGGCGATTTCTGATAGACAGGTGATGGAGTGCTTTTCTCAATTGGGTGGGAGAGGACGCAGAACCCAGCTTGTTAGTCTTTTTGTTGGTTTGTCTACTTTTTTATCTGTGAGTGTGACATCGATGAAGAGCTTTGTGCCCCCTGGGAGAGAGAGCAGCTCCTTGAATCCGGCCCCATGGGGTTTTGTGTCTCTGAGTTTACTTTTGATCCGTGGCTGACGTTGTGAACCTGAAGCTCTAAGCTCTAAGCTCTATGTGCCTGTAATTCATATGGGCCTTTATCTCTCATTGTGTGAGGGTGAAATATTGGCTACATCTGGAAGGTATTAATAAATTAGATTATTACATCTCTTACATGAAAGGAGCACTGTTTTGATTGGCTCATAGAGATGCATAAGCACGTCCATATAAATCTAATATTCCCCAAGATCACAGACCGTAAGGCAACAGATCTTCTACTACTTTAAATATGCTGTGTTAAAAAAATCATTTCTACAGAAACTGCAAGCTCAGAAACGTATTAAGAATGCAAGTTTGCATAGGTACGGTGAGTCTTTGAGTGGGTCAGACTGGTTTAATAATTTTGGCTTAAGAAAGAAGAAAAACAGGTATATGCCTTTTCTCTGTTCGAGGTTAAATATGAAACAAGCACACACTTTATGGTTCATGTTGGTTTCCTGATCAAATAAACTACCACCACTCCTATGTAGTGTTTGAGATTATGAAAAATGTAAATCTGTGTTCAATTTAGTTGAGCCGTCATTCTGACAAGTTTGTTTATATCAACATCAATCATGTTTTATAGTATATCAGCTTAAACACAATTTCTAAAATCTTTAGGTTGCTTAAAAACATGGGTTCATATTACATTGAGTTAATTCGTGGGTAACGGTTGGATACCTAGATGATTTCTAAGTTAGGTGGATACTAAGCCCTTGTTGTTAAGCATAATTTCAAGTCAATACACGCTTGCTTCTGATTTTTATGGTAAGTTTTCTCTTCATGTTCATGAATGTGTTAATTTTGTCCACTTTAAGAAGGGGTAGGAAGGGTGTGGCCGTGTAGAACGCTGTGTTTGGGATTCACGAGCTTGGCTGCCTGCTAGATGCCAACATAGGGCCGTTCCAAAGGGCCCCTCCCTGCTCTCCTGCGAAACAGAAAATCGTCACTTTGGTTAAAAGTTGTAAGAACATGGGTGGTGAGACTATACAAAGACTGAGAAACGGAGAGAGAGACAGAGACAGAGAGAGACAGAGACTGGGGTGCAGTGGGTTGTGTTTTTGTTCATTGAGGTAAAAAGAGAACAGTTTCGTCCTGAGGTATCTGGTTGTCCCGGGAGGGAAAGTGACAAAGTGTAACTGGATGCAGACACGTGTAGGATGTTAGCAGGAAGGGGCTTTATTTACCCTGGTTCATAATCCTGAGACTGAGAGGGAGCAGTGAGAAATGCTAACATTTTGCCAAAGTTGGCTCCGTTTTGATGGTTTTTTTCATTAAAAAAAAAAAAGCCTGTGGAACCTTAACAGCTAAATATCATATTAAAGCAAACCAGAATTTGGCTTTCTTGCTATGCAAATAACATTTCCTCAGTGATCTGCAGAAGAGTCCTAGGACGTTGCTCTTCCCCACCGTGGACTTGGCCCCGACAGCGGAGATGCTGTGTCTCGGCAGAATAATTTTCTCTGCTGTGTTGACTTTATTCCAACCTTGATTATTAAAAATAAGCAAACATTCCTATTCTTATTCTTGAGGACATTGTCTGCCTGTTTCCCCCACATGGGCGTTTGTCTGAATGTCTGGCTGCGTTAGGTCGGCCCTTTCTCGGCACAGACGGGCCGGCTCGGTGCTCACAGCTGGGGTCTCCCCCTCACAGTGCGGTGTCCCCGCAGGCTCTGAGCCGCACGCGGCCTTTTATCCCCCCACGCGCTGCCCGAGGGAGCCCGACCGCCTGCCTGTCCTGTCCGCAGCAGCCCCAGCTGTGTGCCTCCCCCAGGCCCCACTGGGTGCTACAGACACCTCGCACAGAACTGTTCTGACCCATCACTGACAACCCTCCACCCAGGTGCCTGGAGACCGGGTGTCACTGTGACCCTCCCATCGACCCAGGTCCTGCCATACTCCAAACCTCCCAACTCCTTCCCAGCACCGCCCAGTTCCTGCTCCATCTCTATCCAGCTTCTCCCTCCTGGTGCAGCTTCTCCATCCTGCTCCATCTTCTTCATCCCAGTCCAGCTTCTCCATCCTGGACCAACTTCTCCATCCTGGTCCAGCTCCTCCATCCTGGACCAGCTTCTCCATCCTGGACCAGCTTCTCCATCATTGTCCATCTTTTCCACTTTTGTCTAGCTTCTCCATCCTGGTCCAGCTTCTCCATCCTGGTCCACCCACCATCAGCTCTGTCCCAGATCATTGGCAGAGCATCCTAATGGTCTCCTATTTTCTCTCCTCCGGCACCCAGCAAGATTTCTGCAAACTACAAATCATGCCTATCACTTCTCTGCTTAAACCTTGTAAAGGCTCCGGAGGTAGAGGTTCTAAGATGGGCCCTGTGGTTTCTTCCCCCAGGTGCATACAGCCTGTACAATTCCTTCCCCTCAAGTGTAGCTGGGACCAGGGGACATGATGGCTTTCTCTCCATGACTAGGCTACAAATCAGTTGACTTTGCATTGATCCAGGTGGGCCTGACCTATGCAGGCATGTCCCTTAAAAGGAGGTGAAACATCAGAGAGATGCTCTCCTGCTGCCCTTGAAGATGAAGCAAACTCCACATTGTGAGGGACTGCATGGCAGAGAACTCGGGCAGCTCCGAGGATCTGAGAGAGCTCCCTGGCCAACAGCCAGCAAGGAAGCAGGGACCTCCATCCTGCAGCCACTGAATCCCCCAACAGTCTGAATGAGCTTAGACGAGGACCCTGTGCCTCAGGTGAGAGCCCAGCCTGGCTGACACCCTGGGTTCAGCCTGGAGAGGCCCTGAGCAGGGGACCCTCCTACACCGTGCTTGGACTTCCCTCCTACAGACACCATGAAATGCTGTATGTGTGTTATTTTACGCTGTGACATTTGTGGCCAGTTGCTACGCAGCAATAGAACATTAATACAACTCTCCCCTGCCCCCAGGATAAATCCCACATGACGTGCCGAGACCTACCAGGCTGTTTAGGACCTGGCCCTCCTGTCTCTGCAGAGTCATCTCTGTGCACCCTCAACCCAGCCATGCTGAGTGGGACGTCCCTTGTGGCACCTACACCATGTGAACAGGTCTGCCACTTACCCCCGGGGACTGATCAGCTGGGTGCTGTCTGCACTTTGAGCTTCCCTTGTTGGATTAGGGAACCAGCCCTGGCTGGTGCAGGGGTTCAGAAAAGCTTCCCTCTGCTTGTCATTGCCTGGCTGAGCATAATTCAGGTGGCTTGGCACTGCACACGTCAGGACCCTCCCCACCAAGACGCCTTGCCGGGGACCCTAGCCCTGAGATGGGCTCACTCTCACAGTCTCTGCCCGGCCCTGGGACTGGGCTGCCCAGGACACCCCACCCCACGCTGGACCTGTAGGGCCGAGGCACCCTGTCCAAGTTCTGACTGTTGCTCCTGTCTGTCTCATTTCATAGGAACAACAACAGCAGGGCAAGGGGTTGCCTCAGGTGCTACACGTGCACACACAACACTCCAACGTACAGCCTATTGTTGGAGAAAGGTCTTGCGTGGGGTATGTGTGTGGTGCTGAACACAGAGCTTCAGTTAATGTTGGCTCCACAGAGACACGTTTCCTACCTTACACCGTAAAAAAGGACAGTGAGTATTAGCACATGGAACAGGTGGTACTAGCCTCCCACGGCCACTGTAACAAATGGCCGCAGGTCACATTGTCACCTCCACTGAAGGCACCATCACCATCATCTCCTGATAGTCCACTGAGTGGGTTGGTGGCACCCAAATGCAGAGTCTATGGTGCTGGAGGGTGGCGTTCCTGGACCCAGACTGCAAGGACAACAGCTCTGTGAGGACAACAGAAGCTCACGCACTGATGGAGTGAGCTCTGTTCACACCATCATAACCTCCAGGACCACAGGCACTCCTGTCTCCCTGGTCCCTGGGGACCCCACTGCTGCCTACCTGGTTCCTAGGGACATGCACTCCTGCCTACCTGGTCCCTGGGGACATGCACTCCTGTCTCCCTGGTCCCCTGGGGGCCCCCACTGCTGCCTACCTGGTCCCTGGGGACATGCACTCCTGCCTACCTGGTCCCCTAGGGATCCCCACTCCTGCCTACCTGGTTCCCTGGAGACCCCCACTGCTGCCTACCTGATCCCTGGGGACATCAACTCCTGCCTACCTGGTCCCTGGGGACACCCACTTCTGCCTTCCTGGTCCCCTGGGGATCCTTACTCCTGCCTACCTGGTTCCTTGGAGACCCATGCTCCCGCCTAGCTGGTTCCCTGGCCTAGGGACCTGCAATGACCTGCTCTCCCATTTCCCTTTGAGAAAAGAATTTTCTTTATTTATTCCACACTCAACAAATATTGATCAGGTACCTACCAAGAACCAGGGTCTGTTCTGGAAGCTCATTCGTTTTTATGGCTTTTTTTTTGTTTCTTTTTAAACTCAGCAGTTTGTTCCTACCCATCAGTAGCTTTTATCAGAGTGTCGTTCAGTATTGTCTCCCAGGGATATGTTTACAGTTAGCTCACTGTGTTGTGAGCACAGGCTGCCACAGCAGAACACCACAGTCGGGCTGCCTTGCACAGCAGACTTTTTTTTCTTGCAATACTGGAGGCTGGAAGTCCAAGATCCTGGCGAGGCAGAGTCTGTGTCTGGTGAGGACTCGCTTCCTGGTTCATAGATGGCGCCTTCTCACTCTGTCCGCACATGGTGGAGAGAGAGAATGCCAGAGAGAGTAAGTGAGCTCTGGTGTCTCTTCCTCTTCTCATCAGGGCACTAGTCGGCCATGGGGCCCCACCCTCGTGACCTCACCTCACCTTCATCACCTTCTGAAGACACCACCTCCTCAGATCATCCCTTTGGGGGTTATGATTTCAACATATGAATTTTGGGGGAACACAGCATTCAGTCCTTGGAAGTTACCTTTGTGCGTGTATGAAGCGTGGATCTGGGTTACAATCCCCGGAAAGCTGATGCTGCTCCAGGAAGCCTTTTGTGGGACCAGTTTAAGGACTTTCCTTCTTCCCCACAGGTGAGCTGGTCTTGTCTCACCTTCTACATTCTGTAAGAGCGTCTGAAGGAAACACCTGCTCTTTTTGACAAACTGATCAGGGCTGTCTGCAGAAAGAGGCGATGATGTCTATACCAACCCCCTGACTGTGCTCCCGGGTGACGGACGGTTTACTGTGTGTCCACACCTCAGCACACGCGGGCGCACACAAACACAGCCACGCTCAGAGTTGTATTTTTACGGAAAGTGGGCTGGTGCCGTACCCAGCCCCTTTATCCCTCCAGGTAACACGTGAGGTGTGTTTGGGGGAGATTTATCTTCACTGTTGAATAATGCTCCTTAGAGTGAGGGACGTTCAAGGGAGTTTATGCTCCTATTAAAGGACATTTGTGTCATTACCTGGTTTTGTTTTTATTAGGGTGAAATTCACATCACTTGAAATGAGCCATTTTGAAGTGAACAATTCTGTGACATTTAGTCCATTCACTATGTTGTGCAGCCACCACTTCTGTCTAGGTCCAGAACGTTCTCCTCATAATGGGAAACCGTAACCCATTAGCGGTCACTCCCCCCTCCTCCCGCCTCCCACTTGCAACCACTAATTTGTTTTCTGTTCCTATCGATTTGCCTGTTCTGGACATTCCATATAAATGGGATCCTACAAGAGGTGACCTTTTGTGCCTGGCTTCTCTCTCTGAGCACCACGTCTTCAAGGTCGGTTCACGTCGCAGCCGGTGTCGGAGCCTCCTTCCTGTTACCGCTGAGTCATATTCCATCGTGTGGATGGGCCACATCCTGTTCATTGTTCATCCATTTCCAGTTTTTTTATTCTCGCTGCAGACAGTTTTCCTTCAAGCAACTCAACCGTTACCCTGGTACACGGGTGTTTCTCCTGTGGTGTTGGCGCCGGCGCAGACCCGCAGAGCAGCCACTGGGAAGCAGGAACTTGGAAGGAAGGAAGGCTCCGCACGGGAGTCTGGCCCATGGCAAGGGGTGATCACGTCCGTGTGCGGCGGCTGCCAGCTGCCCAGCAAATCCTGTCCTCCGCCTTCATGGTGCTGGGGGTACCCCGGACACGGCCGTGCAGCCTGGGCTCTCTGTACCTTGCCGGGGCCATGGACGTCTACACCCGGCTGATGGACTTGAGTGGAAATGCCGCGTGCACCTTCCTCCTTGGCGGCTTGCGAGGCACAGCCTGGCCCGAGGCTGGACCTTCCCCTCCCAGCCGCGATGCAGACAACCGACCCCCGTGCTGCGTGTGGGGAGCACAGCAGAGCCCTGGCCAGCCTGCGCCCCAGGGTGACCTCCCGGCTGCCGGCTGACCTGGGGTGTCGCTTTGGGCCGTCATGTTTGCTCCTGTGCATTTGTTAAGCTGCCCCAGTCTGGGGACCTCTTTGCTGTTTTGGCCGAGGCTGCCCCAATCACGCTGGCACCATTGGCCGGAACAAAGCTGGTGTCTAGTGACGTCCAGAGATGGGGAGCTGTGCTCCACGCAGCTGTTGTTCACCTGGCGTTTGAGGAACCAAGGGCGGAGGATTGATTTCCGCAGAGGGAAACAGAGGCAAAGGCTCTTTGATTTGGTGCTTTCTACACGCTGTTTTGGGGTTGAGAGGCGACGCTGTTTGGGAGCTGGGTTTGTCGGGAATGGTTTTGGTCTGCCGGCTTCCAGCTCCTTGCAAGGAAGGGGGGTCGACCTAGACAGTGGAAGGGGGCAGAGCCCTCCCTGGGCTTCCTGCTTCTGTCACCTCCTCTGATGTTCATGCCGCCAGGCTTGCCCACGGGAAAGGCCATCGCCAAAGCGTCTGAGCTGGGGTCAAAGATCGGGCTTGGTCCCAGCGTCCTGTGGAATAAGACTGACACCACAGAAATGGGTTTCCTGGGTGGGATCACGCTCCTGCCTTCCGTCAGATTGTCCGACCCTCCCTGCCTCCCTCCCTTTCCTCCTTCCCTCCTTCCCTTGCCTGCCGCTCACCTCCTGCCCTGCTGTGTAGCCTGGTTCCTGAGTTTCATGGAGACAATTTTTCCATGGAGGGGGGGGTGGGGTGGGGTGGCGGCAGAGCTGTGCTATGGCCTGGTCCCTCACCGGCCACAGACTAGTACCGGTCCACCGCGCGGGGGTTTGGGGACCGCAGCCGTATATTGTCGTGGGCATATTAAGCTGTGAGAAAAGTGTTTCTACAGGTGCATCTGTTGTCCAGGTATGAGAGTCACATTTGTTGAGAGCAAACGTTTCTTCCATTGGATGCAGTACTGACTTCCAGGAGGTCTTGCTGGAGCCGCAAGGGCAGGGTGGGACCTTAGGTGCAAATTGCCATGAGAGTAGGCGTCGTCCCCAGTTGTAACAAAACACCCAGGTGCTGAGAGCCGCCTGCAGGTAGAAGACGTTTTACAGAGGTGAGAATGACCAACCTCTGCAGAAGGTTTGCCAGTTATGGAGCGTGCTGAGAAGCCTTATATTACTTTTCAGGGGGGATGAAGATTTCCAAAAATAATTCTTGCTCAGCTGCTCACAACTTTAAAAAAATTATTAATGTAGAATTCCTGTTACATGAAATTAATGGTTTTAAAGTGAACAATTCAGTGGCATTTGGCATATTCACAGTGTTGTGCAACTGCCACCTCTGTGTGGTTCCAGAGCATTTTCATGACCCCAGAGGAAACCCCAAACCCATCAGCAGTCACTCCTCAGCCCCGTCCCCAGCCCCTGCGGCCACTAGTCCACTTTCTGCCTCTATGGATTTGCTGTTCTGGATGTTTCGCAGAAATGGAGTCACACACTGTGTGGCCTTTTCGTCTGGCTTCTTTGACTGAGTATGAAGTTTTGAGGTTACTCCCTTGCTTTTTGTGGCTGTGTGATATTGCATTGTGTGGGTGGACCAGAGTTTGTTTCTCTGTTTATCTGTTGATGGACATTTGGGCTGTTCCCACCTTTTGGCTGTTGTGAGTTGTGCTGCTACAGACGTGTGTGTACGTGCGTTTGTTTGAGTCCCTGCTTTTGCTTCTTTTGGGCAGGAGTGGAATGGCCTATTGTGTGTTGACTTTTTAACGCTCACACTTCTGACTAGGGATTGTAGACAGAGCACATGTGTCTGGAGGATTCCTAGTCCTGCAGATAGGTTTCAGAACTCACGGGACCCACAAAATGCCCCTTTTTCCCTTCTTTGGCCTGTCTGCCTTCTGGAATATCACACCCGTGAGCCACAGGTTTAGGAATTAAATTGTACTCAACGCACCAGGGAAGCCTGCTGGTTAAAGATATTTTATATGCTGCATGCATTCTGCAAAGAGAATTATTATTATGGCCTAACATATTTTGTGGAAATCTGGCTTTGCCTGGGTGAAGGGAGGCCAAACTGCAGACTTTCGACCACCCTCAGGGCAAACCAGCAGAGGTTGAAGAGACTTGTTCTTTGCAGGGCTGTATCGTCAATTCGAAGTACAGAGATTTGGGAATATTGTCTTCCTTCGCAGTGTTTGATAACAGAACAGAGGGACATGCTCCATAAGCGTTCTGTGCCTTCACAGATACCTCGGACTTCTTCATAAGGGAGAGATTCCAAGGAAAATGGCAAGATCCAGTTGCTTAGAAGAACTGCAGGATCCCTTCGCATCGTTAACTATTCCTGAGAACCCCAAGGAGCTTTTGTTTATGTGGGTTATAGGTATTTATGTCCACCTTATTACAAATCAAAATGGAGAAATCTAAAAAAATTTAAAATATTCATTTACTACCTTGACTGTAATAATAAACCCATTATATGTCAACATAAACACTTCTTAATGAAAAGTAACTATTTTTCAAAACAAAATATTTAGTGAGAAGGCTGCCATTGTTTTTAGCTTTTGGCAAAAGGCTTTTTGCATCATGGAAGAAAAGTGGATTCTCGTATCTGCTCTAGATATGGAGTTGGAAAAGGGAGAAGTATTTTAACAGCTTTTTCACAATATATTTTCTCTGATGCTACACCAAAACTTGACAAGTGGTCGTTGCTTAAAGGCTAGCAGCAACGTGGAACCCGAAACCATATCAATTAACTTTTCATGCTCTGTTACCTTCAACTCCGTCTGTCTATCTCGTGTTGGAATGGATTTGTTTTACTCATGCATGACTTTATAACATCGGTCACGTGGAAGATATGGGCTGAGTAGATCTTTCAAGCGTTGACCCATTTCATGATTTAAAATGAATAAAGTCCCACCTGCTCATATCACCTCTTGCTGCGAGTGTGTGGCCTGGAGGGACCCAGTGACACGCACATCATGGGGCCTTTGCCCCGTCCTGTGCTTTTGACCTTCGTGGCGTGTGCGCCGTCAGTGCAAGCATCAACACCACGGAAAGGGCACGTATGTCTCTGTATTGTTATGGAACAGTTTGACCTCACAGGGTTCCGGGAAGGGGATGGGGGACTCCCAGGGTCCCCCGAGGACCACCCTTGGAGAACTGCCTCATGGGAGTGTCACGGGGTCTATCCTCCCCTTCACTGGGTGTGGGCTTGGGCTGCCTGCACCCCTCCTTGCAGACAAGGAGACAGTGGAGAAGTCCACTGCGGAGTCTCCCGGGGCTGCTGTAACAAACTGCACAAATGGGGGGCTGACAACAGCAGGAATTTATCCCCTCCCAGTGCTGGAGCCCAGGAGTCAGAGATGAAGGGGTCTCAGGGCCGCGCTCCCTCCGGAGGCTCCAGGGGAGGCTCCTTCCTGCCTCTCCCAGCTCCTGGGGGCTCCAGGCGTCCCTTGGCTTGTGGCCACGTCACTCCAGTCTCTGCCTCTGTCTCCACGTGGCTGCTCCTCTCCGTCTGTGTCTCCTCTGCTGTCTCTTATGAGGACACTGGGCATTGGGTTTAGGCCTCACCCTAATCCAGGATGGTCTCATCTTGAGATCCTTCACTAATGACATCTGCAAAGACCCTATTTCCAAATAAGGTCTCACTCACAGGTTCCAGTTGGACATGGATTTTGGGGACACGAATCAACCCACCACGTCCTCCGTCCACTCCTCTCTCATGCCATGAGGAATTGAGTCCTAGCGAAAGACTCAGAGACCATTTTTGCCCCCTTTTGGGACAGCCAATGCGTGGAATGGACAACACGGGGTTGGCCGGCGAGCTCTTGGTGCACAGGGGGCATTTGTGCAGGGGCTGCTGTTGTTTCATTTTGGTGGGACTTGGGGTCTGCCCGTCTCCCTCCTGAAGCGAAGGTGGGCTTCCCCTTAACAAAGGCCAGTCCCCCGGGGATTGCGCCCACCAAGCTGCTGCCTGCGTCTCTGCTCCTGCCACGGCTCCCACGGTCCCTCAGAGCAAAGGCCACGTTGCGTCTCTGTAGGGATTTTTGTTTTCTTCTCCTTATTTTTTGGTGGGGTCATTTCAGCCACTGGCGCTGAGGAGACACTGTGGGGTGGAACAGCTGTGGCTTCCTCGTGGCTTTAGCAAACGCAGGGACCGCCGGGTAAGGAGTCGGAAGTCTGTGTGATACGACGATGTGAGGCCACGCCTGTGTTTTCAGGGAGGTGATTTCACTGTTGGTCTGACAGCAACACCTCCACTTTCAGACCACCCCCAGACTCATCCTGCGGGATGTGGCACGTCCTACTGTCCCCTGAAGCAGCTGGGGGCCGGGTCATGGAAGGAAGCTGGTGCCCGTGTCCTCAATCGGGTTATTCTCTTCCCTCCAGGGACATGGCAATATATGGGGACATTTCTAGGTGTCATAGCTGGCAGGGGTGCTGGTGGCATCTGGTGGGTGGGGCCCAGGGACGCTGCTCCACACCCCACAGTGCACAGGACACCCCACAGCAATGAATGACCCAGCCCTAAATGTCCACAGTGCTGAGGCTGAGAAATTCTGCACGAGTGACTCTATCTATCTATCAATCATCAATCTATCATCTATATCAATCCATCATTAATTATTTACCATCAAGCTGTCCATCCATCAGTCATCTATCTATATCTGTCTATCCATCATCTGTCTACTGATCAATCAATTTATCTATGTATCCATTTATATCTCTCCATACATCCATCACCTTTACCTATGATCCATCTCTGCCTCTGTCTGTCTCCCGTCACCCTGTCTCTTACCTGTCTCCACACAGGCTGCCCAAGACCCTGCAGTGTACAGACCAGCCCCCACCACAGACAGTCTTCGGGGCCAAGTGTCAGTCACGGGAGGAGGAGACGTGGGGGCAGGGTCACCCCGAGGACCGGCTTTGCTTCCAGTGCTGCGGACTCGGATCTGAGCGGCTGTCGGTCTGGCCAGGCCCACCTGAGCTCTTCCTTGGGAGACGTCCCCCAGGGTCCCAGACCACGGTGTCACTTCAGGGGACAGTTTACCCAGAGCTTCGTCCCATCACCCAGAGTCTGGCCAAAGTGGGGTGTCTGCCCTGCCCAGCTCTCTTTAGAGGAGCCCAGTTTGTCTGGGAGGATCCTGGTAGAAACTGGGACAGGCCACACGGTCCCCTGGTCTCGTCTCTCCCCCAAGACCCCCTGTAGGCGTCCTGCCTTGGCCTTCACCTGGAGAAGCCTTGCCTCCCGCAGTCCTGTCACAGAGCCTGCGCCTGGCCGTCCCTCTGCACGCTCAGGGCCTGCTCCAGCGCCCTCCCTCTGAGAGGCGTGCAGAACACGTGTAGTGCGGCGAACAGGGTCCCCCAAATTCATGTCCACCCAGAACCTGTGAATGGGACCTTATTTGGAAAACGAGTCTTTATGGATCGAATTAAATGAAGAATCTTGAGATGAGGTCACCCTGCCTTAGGGAGGGCCCTAAACCCAATGACAGGTGTCCTCATAAGAGACAGCAGAGGAGACACAGACACGGAGGAGAAGGCACATGGACACGGAGGCAGAGACTGGAGTGACGCGGCCACAAGCCAACGGACGCCTGGAGCCCCCAGGAGCTGGGAGAGGCAGGAAGGAGCCTCCCCTGGAGCCTCCAGAGGGAGCGCGGCCCTGAGACCCCTTCATCCCAGACTCCTGGGCTCCGGGACTGGGGGATAATAAATATAGGTTGTTTTAAACCCTCAGTTGGCGTTATTTGTTAGGCAGCCCTAGGAAACTGAAACTCCCGATACGAGAGGATGTCTGAGCCCACGAGCCGGCCTGGCCCGGCCTCCCCGCACCCGAGCCTTCCTGGCTGGCGTGTGGAAGTGACCACGTAAGTCTGACCCGCACCCGAGCCTTCCTGGCTGGCATGTGGAAGTGACCACGTAAGTCTGACCAGGGCTCCACCTCCCGGGCTTCTGAACTCGCTGCGGTAATTCACGCTGGGCTTCTCCAGCGAGCGGATCCCTTCGCAGATCTGTGTGCAAATGAGCGTTACCTGCGGTGTCCTCTGGAGCGGCCCTTTGATGTGCGGTCTGACACTCCGAGGTGGTAAAAAAGAAAATAACTTTAAAAATTTTAAGGCAGCTTAATTGAAGTTAACATAAAAGAAGATACACGGTGTTAATTGGTCTGTCTCAGGCATAATTTGGGCCTCAGAGACTGTGTCCCTCAGCCCCCTGCCACAGTGTCAAGGCTCACATCTTTAATTCAACACTCTTTGTATTAATTACCTCTGGATAAGGTAAGCTTTGATTGGGAGACCGTTATTACAAAATTACAGGCACAGCGGCCTTAAGATAAATAAATTAGGGTTGAACCAGGGAAAAAAGCCCTCCATCCAACTGCACAGGAAAGGGCATTTTCATACCAAATTGGGATAAAGGAGCAGCTATCCTTGGTCATTCTCACCGGGAAGAGGCTTCCTGGCAGCCCCACCAGGTGGGCCACGTGTCCCCCCATGTGCAGGGCTGGCTGGGGTCGGGGTCACGTGATGGTGTTGGCATCCCACCTAAGGGAGAGGGAACGCAGGGTCACCCTGATTCTCTGTCCTGGAGTGTCCACACTGCAGCCACCGTCCCCTGAGCCCAGTCCCCGGGTGGACGTCACATCCTGGAGCATCCACACGGCAGCCACCGTCCCCTGAGCCCAGTCCCTGGGTGGACGTCACGTCCTGGAGGGTCCACAGGCAGCCACCGTCCCCTGAGCCCAGGCTCTGGATGGAGGTCATGCCATGGGGGGCAAAGGTCAGGAAATGGGAGGCGGGTTCAGGAAGGGGCATCCAGGTCTGGGGAGCTGAGGGGAGGGGCAAAGCCGGGGAAGGGACCCAAAGGCTGTGGAGGCCAAGAGAGTCCAGATGGGAGGGGAGGCCTGTCAGGAGGGAGGAGTGGAGAGAGGGGGGGTTATGAAGGGGTCAGCAGGGGTCACAAAGGGGTCACAGCAGGGTTATGAGGAGTCCTGGGGGGTCCTGGGGGAGTCTTGGGGGGTCCGGGGGGGTCCAGGGGAGTCCTGGGGGAGTCCTGGGGAGTCTGGGGGAGTCTGGGGGGGTCCTGGGGGAGTCCTGGGGGGGTCCTGGGGGGGTCAGGGGGAGTCATGGGGGAGTCCTGGGGAGTCCGGGGGAGTCCTGGGGGAGTCCTGCGGAAGTCCTGGGGGAGTCATGGGGAGTTTAGTTCACTGCATATGGGGAGCTGTGTCCCCACAGCATAAAGCACAGAAGAGCCTCCTATAAGGTCAGCCAAGGCCCATCACCCTCAAATGGGCCCATTTTCCAGGGTCTCCGAGGTGTCTGTGGCCTCAAGTTGGCATTCGACACTTTCTCTACAGACGGGGTTTGGGTTAAAAGTGAGATCTTGGTGTCCTGGACGAGCATCCCAAATGTTGACATTCTGATTCTGAGTACTGTGTATTCAGAAAGGCATTTGCTGCATGAATAATTTTTTTTTTTTGGAGGCAGGGTCTTGCTCAGTCACCCAGGCTGGAGTACAGTGGCGTGATCACAGCTCTGTGCAGCCTCCAACTCCTGGCCTCAAGCAATCCTCCCACCTCGGCCTCCCAAAGTGCTGGGATTACAGGCGTGAGCTACCATGTTCAGCTGTGCATGAATAATTTTGAAGTGAAAATACAGGAGCAGATAGCACCTTAACCAAGCATCCTTATTTCTCCACTAAGCCCAACATTGAAGCCACGTCACTTGTTGTAATAAACTGATGTTTTATATTTGAATTTCAAGGGTTTTTTATTTTTTTTTGCTTTGCTGGAATTTAATTGTAAATTTGTTTTGGTATTACCCAGGTATGAGAACTCTATGCGTGTGGCATATAAAATTCTTTTTATATTTGTGCTTATTTAAGTAGCTTTATATTATAGTATAAATGATTTTTCAGTTCTAGGGAGCCTCATGAAAACCCTTTCTTTAAATGGGTTTTAAAATTTTATTTATTTTAATTAATCAATCTATTTATTTTTGTAGACATAGGGTCTTGCTACGTTGCCCAGGCTGGTAATAAACTCCTGGCTTCAAGTGATTCTCCCGCCTTGGCCTCTCAAAGTGCTGGGATTATAGGCGTGAGCCACCGCGCCTGAACTAAATGGATGTTTTCATGAATTGATTTGAGAAACAGTTGACTATGATGGAACTTTTGACCCAGAAAGGTGTCAGGAGGCCTGGCAGTGTCGGAGGTTGGCGCCTTGGGCTGCTGGGCTGGTCACTCTTGCGTGCTCAGCTCGGAGAACTGTCCCCTTTAGCTGAGTGCGCATCCTGCACGCGACCACCCCGCCTTTTCTCCCAGGCCTGGGGATCTCCGACTCCCCTGAGCGCCTGTCGGGGGCGTGAGGTGGGTCTGGCAGGACTGCATCTAGCGTTGCGTGTTGGTTCCGGTATCACCCCGGGGTGAGCTGGGCCCAGTTGTGCCTCAGGTGGGGAATCCAAGTTCTGCTCTCTGCTCCCTCACCAACAAGGGGCGCTTTGGGCCCCGTTATATTGAATGGACCTAAAGTATGTCATACATAGGCTCATTCCTTTTATTTTACTCTAGGAGCTTGGGGGGCTCCTAAATGCTTTGGAACGTAGGTTCTGACCTGTTGGGCAGTCCAGTAAGAACCACAGGTGTGCGAGATGGGAGGCCGACAACCAGGACATCAGAACTCCCTTCCCCGGAGCTGGAATCTCCCCCCATCGTGGTGACTGGCTGCTGAGCTCAGAGGGAAAATGTGAACTTAAAGCGTTTTGTTGTTTGGCTGGGATTTAATTTGTAAATTAGTTCTGGTGTTACAGATGCCTAAGAGCTCTAAGCACGAGGCATATACAGTTTTTTTAATGTTGTGCTCATTTAAGCAACAATATAGTAAAAATAATTTGCCAGTGGTGGTATGGCCTGTATTTGTGTCCTGCAGCTGCTATAAGAAACTAGGCAGCTTAAACCACAGACCTTTACTCTCTCACACCCTGGAAGTCCCAGATTAAGGTGTGTCAGGGCTGGTTCCTCCTGAGGCCTCTCTCCTTGGCGTGTAGATGCCATGTTCTCCCTGTGTCCTCACGTGGTCGTCCCTCTGTGCGTGTCTGTGTCCTCATCTCCTCTTCTTATAAGAACGCCAGTCCTGTTGGATCAGGGCCCACCCTAGTGCCTCATTTTACCTTAATCACCTTTTTATAGACCCATCTCCAAATACAGCCACAGTCTGAGGTGCTGGGTGTTAGAGCTTCAACATAGGAATTTTGAGGGGACACGGTTAGACCCATTACAGGGACAGGTGGTTCTCCTGGCTTGTCTCAGGACTGCAGGATTAAAATGCAAACGGCAGCCCCTTGGGAGGACACCAGCAGGGGGAAACATGGCCCCCACCTCGACACAAGGCAGCAGCTCCCCTTGTGCTGCTGGGCCGTGGCCGTGGCCAGCCTGGGTGTTGGCAGAGACGGGGCAGGTGCTGCCGGCTTTCCCGTCAGTGGCTATGTCCAGAGGGAGGGTGGTCAGGCCGTCTTGGTAGACGGCGGGGTGGGCTTGCACGTCATGGGCTTACAAGGGGACACCTAGACGTGCACACCTGTGTGTTCAGAAGGCCAGGACCTGGTGCACCAGGGTGGCCGCTGCACGCCTGGGCCTGGTGGACAGCCATCAGGGTGAGGGTGATGGCTTGTGCCGGATGTCACCAGGACACGTCTGGGCTGCAGGGGGGCTGGCAGCCACCAGCATGGGGCCCATTAGCACAGGCTCCCAGCGCGGTTCCAGTAATTACTGCTCATTAGTATTCGCCAGCGTTGGGCCTGCCTGGTCTCGGCTCCCGGTGCATCAGCCTGTTTGATAAGAGGAGACTCAGAGGTCAGTGTGCAGGCATTAATTAGGCCGGCACGTCAGGAACGATTCCCGGTGCCAGGGCCGGCTTGTTTCACATGCACCCGGCTCCTCTGAAGTGCAGGCAGACGTGCCCAGTCTGTCCAGCGGCCGGCACCCACTGCGCAGGGGGTCCAGACGGCACGGCTGGGGGACCTCGCTCCTATCCACACCGTTCTGGGGGCCCAAACTCCTGTCTGCGCCGTTCAGGGCCAGTGTTTGCTGTGTGTAGAGGTGTTGAGCTTGGCTGAGGGCTGCCGGCGTGTCCTGTATCCACACACCCTTGTGTGTCTCTGAGCGAGCTGTGGCCCATAGCTACTGTATTAACGGTGGCCGCAATTGGTTTAAACTGGGTATGGTGAGACATACAGACACGGACGTTATTGTGCTGAGGAATAAGTTTTTGTTATATGCTCGCAGGTCCCTAGAACAGAAGGCGCCAGGGGAGGTGAGCTGGCAGAGAGAGACTCGGGAACAGAGGCAGGAGGTTTTTGCAGGAAGGATGGGCCAGGCAGGGCACACAGTCAACGCAGGCCTAGGATTCGCCAGTTTGAATGAGCCTGCTGTGATCCCGGGCAAAGGGTGGTCTGGCACCTGTCCCAGGGTCTTAGGACGGGGGACAAAGGCCCAGAGTGCCAGAGCCCAACACATGGAGCTGGGCATGTGCGGGCTCTGGCCTGGCGGGTTTGCGCACCAAAGGCGCTCTCCAGGGATTAGCCGGCCCTGGGAGGCGCAGTCTATCCCGGTCAGTCACCAAGACCGCAAGATGTCAGAGCATCAGGAACACAGAAATAAGAAAACACAGTTCATACAACCACCTGCCCAGGGAGTTATGGGCTTGAGGCACATAAAATTACCTTTACTTTGTGCTTATCTAAGTAACTTAATAGACAAATCCACTGCCAGCCCCAGGGGGTTATGGAAACCCCTTTCTGTAAATGGGTGTATTCGTTGATCAAATTGGAGGAAGAGCCCATCACATCAGCAAGGTTGCAGGAGAGGCTGTCACACCGGGCCCCTGTGTGGTGACCCTTGGGGGGCCCAGTGAGGTCACTGCTGGGGGTTCTCTGGGGTACCTGGCTGTGAGGGAAGGAAGGAGGGAGGAAGGAAGGAGGGAAGGAGGGAAGGAAGGAGGGAAGGAGGGAAGGAAGGAGGGAAGGAGGGAAGGAAGGAAGGAGGGAAGGAGGGAAGGAGGGAAGGAGGGAAGGAGGGAAGGAGGGAAGGAAGGAGGGAAGGAAGGAAGGAAGGAGGGGAGGAAGGAGGGAAGGAGGGAAGGAAGGAGGGAAGGAAGGAGGGAAGGAGGGAGGGAACGAAAAGGTTGAGCAGGCTTCTCCTACTCAACAGCAGGGCTCAGGCGGCCCTTCCGTCCCCAGGTCTTTTGAGAAACAGCAGGACTGTCCTATGTGGGAAGTGATTTCTCCCTAGCCAGCAAGTCCTTAATAGAAATTGAGGTCACTTTTCCAGTGCACAGGATGAGAAAGTCTCCCAAACATATTACCCTTTAATAAGACTCTTACCAGGAAAAATGTAAGGCTTTCTTCAGGGTGGAACTCTTTGCTTTTCTCATGATTTTAAACTCTTGAGTGCCTGTTGTTTCTTGACAAGGCATAAGTTGGGGTGGGGGCAGGGCTCACCTTCCCCTTCATCTAGGTAATGGGTGGTGTCTCAGTCAGCTCCGGCTGCCATACCAGGAACTGGGCAGCTTAAACAGCAAGTATTGATTTCTCACAGCTCTGGAGGCTGGAAGTCCAAGATCCCGGCGTGGCAGAGTCTGTGTCTGGCGAGGACTCACTTCCTGGTTCACAGATGGTGCCTTCTCACTGTGTCCTCACATGGTGGAAAGGACAAGGGAGCTCTCTGGGGTCCCTTTTATAAGGGCACTGACCCCATCCATGAGGCTCCACCCTCATGACCTCATCACCTCCCAGAGGCCCCACCTCCTAACACCATCACCTTGGGGTATTTCAACCTGTGAATTTTGGGAAGACACAAACTTTCAGACCATAGAAGTACATATTAATTTTACATCTATTCTTTGGTGGCTAGAGATGGCAGTACTGCCTGGGGCAGAGTTGGGGGTGGGCGCTAAGATGACCTGCCCCATGCTTGCAGAGGGTGGAGGCAGCGGTGTGGTCTTGTGGCACCACCGAGATGCATCTGTTTTTCCAAACCATGTTTCCCACGACACTTACAACTTCATCTGCATTCCCTGAACCGGCTGCAGGGAGAAGAAATTGAACACAGCCCGCAGGTGCTCCCTTCCCCACAGCCTGGCCCAGAAGCCACCCTTCATGCAGGGGAGGTGCTCTCGGACCCCCTAGGGTGCTGAGCCGGAACCCCAACAGCCGGGAGCTTCCCGTTTGCATAGCCGACGACACCCCTGTCATCTCTGAGGCGGAGGCAGGTTAGACATTGCTCTGAAAGTTTCCGTTTTTCCAAAACCTGCGTGGTGAGATACTTGAGCTTGAACAATGGGATATTGACTTTTTTTTTCTCAGCACAGATGAAAGTTTTTAAAGGAGGGGGCAGGAAGGAGTCGTGGATGGCGGCCTTGGCTAGCAGCATGGGGGCGTGTGGTGGGCGTGCCGCCACGTGTGCATATGCCTGCACAGATGTGACACCACAGCACTTGGCATCTGGTAGGTTTTCCTCCTGCAGCGTGGCTTCTCCTACCAAACAAGAACGACAGGTTGTTGGAACAAACCTAAGTGTCCATCCACGGATGAATGGACAAAGACAAGGCAACCTGTGTACATGAGGGAATACTATTCAGCCATAGAAAAGAATGAAATCCGGTCATTTTGGACAACATGGATGAACCTGGAGGACATTATGTTAAGTGAAATAAGCCAGGGACAGAAAAACAGACGCCGCGTTGTCTCACTCACATATAGAATCTAAAAAAGTTGAACTCACAGCAGCAGAGAGTAGGGCGGTGGTTAGCAGGGGCCGCGATTGGGGGATGTTTCAGAGGACACAGAGTGTCAGACGGGAGGAATGAATTCCAGAGATCGGCTGTACAACGTGTTGACTGCACTTAATACCAATGTGCTGTGCACTTGAAGTTGCTGAGAGAGTAGATTTTAAGTGTTTTCATCACAAAGAACATGTGTGTGAGGTGATGCACCTGCTAATGAGGCTGCTGTAGCCATCCCACGACGGGTACGTATTTCAAAACATCACGTTGTACATGATAAACATGTACAATTTTATTTGTCAATGGAAAACAATGAAGAATTACGTGTCGTTGACAAACCCAGGAACTAACGGGAACGCAAGTCGGCAAACGCTCCTGGACCGGAGACGCTAAATCCATACACGCCCCGCGTGAAGTCGCTCGTCCCGGCGGGGGCTACAGGCCCCCGTCCCAGCACCGCTCTCCGAGCCCTCCTTCCACAACGCTCCCTGATTAATTTACGACGGGGCAGAGCTCGGCTTTCAGAAGGGGGGAAGTTTTAGAAAAAAAGTTTACAACCTATCTTTTCAAGCGTTTGTCTTTTTTTTTTTTTTGAAGGGAAAAGAAAAGGAAAAAACACTCACATTGGTCCCAGACTTCCTTCTTCTGACACCGTTTTCCTTTGGAAGATCTCAGACTACAAGCAAGTACATGACATGTGGGGCGTCCCCAGAGGACACCCTTTGCGTCTGATTTATGACACGACTCTATAGGTGCGGCTGACAGCTTTCAGATGGAAGCGGAGGCAGACAGCTTTCAAGAGAGGCGGGTTATCTGGGTAAATCTATCCAGGGTGCGTCCTGGGAGCCGGCGCAGCCTTTGTAGAGCCCCGCTGAGCGGCGGCCCCCACGCTGTGCACACCCGGCTCGCTGACAGGCAGCCCACGCTTCACCGTAATCACGTATAAAAGGCAGCTCCCTGCAGGTTACAGATCTGCTGTGTTTTGACATTGACCTTAATACATAATTTAACCACAAAGCCTGAGCAATGTGGAACAAGATAAGAAAAGACCACAGAACTGGCAAATAAAGTGATGTTCAATCAGAAGTCATATTTGTTCCTGGTAGTGCAGACATGGCTTTAAGAAGAGGGGGCTGGGGAGGGGAGCAGAGGAGGGGGAGGAGGAGGAGGAGGGATTGCCTGCCTGTGCGTCCTCACGGCAGGACCGAGGGCTGTCAAATAAGTTTGTCGGAATCCGGGATGAGGAGCAGCAGTCAGTTACTACCAGATTCCCCGGGACGTGGCTGGGCTTGGAGTGCCCCGCCGTGCACATGTATTGCCTGTTTGCTTGGATGGAGATGCATCCCCAGAACAGCTTAGACACACACGCAGGGTCTCAGGGACACAGGAGCACCGGGTCCCGTAACTGCCCAGGAGGAAGGAAGTGGCAGCGGATGGTGGGGGCTGGTGAGGATGTTCCGGATGGGAGGGTGGAATGCCCAGGCCTAACCCTAACCCTAACCCTAACCCTGACCCTGACACCCCCATGCCCAGGCAGGTGAGCCTGGGCGGTTTTGCTTCCCTACTGGCCAGCTGGATTCCTGACTGTTGTCCTTGGAATGCAGAGTCCTGCATGTGCAACAGGCTCTGTGCAGGTCAGCATTTTTATGGACTCCACACAGATTTGAGAGCTTGGGGGCCGAGTCCCTGGGAGGCACCTGGGTGTGGAGAGAAATGGGGGGGTCCAGACCTTGTGGCTCGAGAGACTCCTCGTGGAGAGCAGGTTCGAGTCTATATGGCTGGGAAGACCAGTGAACTCTGTACAAGGCACATACATACCCACCTCTGCACGCATAAAACACACACAAATTCACACCCATACATGGACATGCACCCCCCCCATACACACTCACTTCCACATACACACACACATAAATGCATGCATGCACATTTCACACGTGCACAGTCACATTCACACACATGTGTAACACACATGTTCACAAGCTCACAACTCACACCTACACATGCGCACCCATGTCCATACACATATCCATACACCCACCCATAATACACATCTGCAACCTACACCCACCTGCACACACACTCATGTACATGTACACGAGCCCCCCACACACGCACACACACACACTCCCCCCTCGGCACTCCGGCCCTGGCTTGGGCTTCTCCTTTCTGCTAGAAGACAGTAGCCAAACCCACTTCCTGCTGGGGAGGGGAAGGAAAAGACCCCTGTTTGCTAGCACAGACATCTACCCTCCCTCTGGCGCCCACTGCCCTAGAGGGACTGAAATCACTGATGACTGTCGAGCTGCAAACTGCAGACCAGCCACGTCGCCCGGGAGCCTCGGTAATTCACGACGTGGGGCTGCCTGCCGGTTCGCCCGACATTTGACCGAGCTTCCTGTGAAGTTCAAACGGGTCTCGGAAACCCTGGTGATGGACGTTTGTTTATGGACACACACGTGACAGGTACAAACCACACATATGTCTCCAACAACAACTGATTATTCCTGAGAATAAAGAGGTAAATGCTCCAGGGCAAATTCCCTTTGGTCTTCCCTGATCTAGCGCAGAATTTTAATTTTGGTGTTTTTCTGTATAAAACGCCCTCAGGTTGTTAGGTTTTCGTGCTTTCATAGTAGACATGTGTGGACCTTTTGTAATATCTTGCTGTTTTTCTACCGCCTATGAGGCAAAAAAACTATTAATTTTTTATGACGAAATCTATCCATCTTTTCATACATAGAAGCACTATTTTTATGTTTTTGTTTCCCTGATGTGTCTGTTTGTATGTTTTGTCCATTTTCTATAAGATTGGTGTTTTCCCCTCATTTAAAAAAAAAGTTTCTACTGTTGATATATCAGCCATTTATCTGTGATATGTGCCGCAAATATTTTTTCCTGATTTGTCTTTTGATTTTGGCTTTGTTTATGATGGTTTTTTGGGGGGTCCATTACATCAGTGGTCCCCAACCTTTCTGGCACCAGGGACCAGTTTCATGGAAGACGGTTTTTCTATGGATGGGGGGAGGGTGGATGGTTTTGGGATGATTCAAGTGCATTACGTTTATTGTGCACTTTATTTCTATTATTACTATACTGTCACTTGCCACTCACCTATAGGGTTTTGACATGAGTCTGCAAGGAATTGATTTATTATGGTCTCTGTGCAGTGAAACCTCTCTGCTAATGATAATCTGTATTTGCAGCTGCTCCCCAGCGCTGGCATCACCACCTCAGCTCCACCTCAGACCATCAGGCAGTAGATTCTCATATGGAGTGAGCAACTCAGATTCCTCCATGCGCAGTTTATGGCTGGGTTTGCGCTCCTAAGACAATCTAATGCCACTGCTCTGACAGGAGGCGGAGCTCAGGCCGTGATGTGAGCGATGGGGAGCGGCCGTAAATGCAGACGAAGCTGTGCTTGCTTGCCCGCCGCTCACCTCCTGCTGTGCCGCCCAGTTCCTAACAGGCCACAGACTCTGGAGTTGGGGACTGCAGCGTAAGATGGTTTATTTTTTATTTTTAAATTGGAAATTTGTCATTCTTTCCTTTTAGTGCATCTAGGTTTTAGGTCATACTTAGAAAGCCTTCCCCTACACTCAGATTATGGAAGAATTCAACCATTTTTTTCTTTCATTACTTGTGTAATTTCATTAAAAAATGTGGGTCTCTGATCAATTTATTGGTGTATGGTAACAGGAATGCAGCTAATTTTTATCTTTTTCTGTTTATTGGAAATGTGCATCTTTCCCCAGTGATTTCCATGTGTAACTGAGCTTATTTTTGGGACCCCTATGCTGTCCACTGGTCTGTCTACTCAGACGGCACAGGACACTATTTAATGACAGGTTTTGTGGTATGTTTCACTACCTGGTAGGACAACTTCTCCCTCACCTGCCTTATTTTTCAGGGTTTTTCCTACTATTCTTGGTATGAACTTCAGTATCAACTTGTCTAACTCTAGGAAAAAAGCTTATTGTTTTTATTGGAATCACAGTACATTTATATATTAGCTTAGAACTAATGCTTGAGAATGTTGAGCTGTCTACAAGAACAAGGGATGTCTTTCTATCTGTTCAAACTTATTTTTGTTTATTGAAGGAGTGTTTTGTAGCTTCATTCCGTATTGGTTTTGACTTTTTTTGGTTGAATTTACCCCTAAGTATCTTATCTTTTTTATTGCTTTGTAAATGACATTTTCTCTTACATTATATATTCTAACTGGGTCTATTTTTAGTAGAGATAGGGTCTCACTCTTGCTCAGGCTGGTCTCGAACTCCTGAGCTCAAGCAATCCTCCTGCCTCGGCCTCCCAGAGTGCTAGGATCACAGGCATGAACCACTGCTCCCGGCCTAAAGGCTATTTATTCTTGCATGTTACTTTATATCCTACTATATTGCTGAATACTTTTCTTGTTTGAGGTAGTTTTGTCATTAATTCTATAGGATTTTCCAGGTATTCTCTCATGTCATTTGAAAATAAATATAGTTTTGTTTTTATGTTGCAATTCTTATAAATCTAATTATTTTCTTTTGTGTAATTGTACTAGCTAGTATCTCAAGTACAAGGTTACATAGTAGTAGGGGCACTGGGTGTCCCTGTGGGGTTTCTGATCATAGTGGAAATGCACCAATATTTCTCCATGAGGTAGGATGCTGGCTTTAGTATTCTGGTGTATATATTTTTATCATGTTAAAAAGTAGCCATGTATCCCTAGTTTTTTGAGTGTTTTTAGGAATTTTGTTAGGGGATTTTACAGCATCTATAGTTACTCATAGAACTTTTCTCTTTAGACCTACTGTTATGTGAATTATATTAATATTTTTCCTATTATTGAACCATTCTTGCATTCCTGGTATAAACCTCCCTTGGTTGTGGTGTATTATTTTCTTAATGTGGTTTTGGAGTCTGCATGCCAATATTTTGTTCAGGATTTTAAAATTAATATTCATAACTGATTTTAGGATGTAATTTACTTTTCTTTGTGCCAGCTTTACCCAATTTAGGTTTAATTACTATACTAGCTTCATAGAAAGAATTTGAGAAATTTGCTTCCTTTTTGATGTTCTGTGACACTGGGAATGTCTGCTTATTGAAGGTTTGATAGAATTTCCCTGTGAAACCAGATAATACTGGTGCTTTTGATGAGGCAGTTCCTGGATAACTTTCTCTATTGCATTTGTAGAAATTTGTATTCTTAAACTTTCCATCTCTTCTGGGGTTAATTTTGGAAGTTATATTTTCCTAAGAAACTATTTATTTCATCTAAATTTTCAAACTTATTTACATAGATATGTGCAAAGTAGTCTTGTGATTATTATTTTCTTTGTGTTTTCTTTTGCTTTATTAAGTTCTTCTTTGCTGGCCTTTGGAGGTTAAGACTATGCATTTTCCTCTGGCCACTGCTTTAGCTGTATCCTGTAGATTCTGATACAGTGTTTATGGAAATCCTGTAATTGTTCTTTGCTCTTCTTGTGTCACTCAAGAGTTGCTTACTAGAAGGTCTTGCTGTGCTAAGTTTTTGTTGATGTTTTGTGTGTGCTTGGGAGGAAGCGTTCTCTAACCCTGACTGTTTATGTAGTTCAACCCTTCTATATTTTTACTTTTTGCCTGCTTGTCTTGTCTCATTCCAAGAATGGTGTATTAATATTAAAATCTCCTGTCATTAACCTGTCTCTATTTCTCCTGGCACATCCTGTCTTTGATAATATGCAGGTAATTACTGAGTTTTTTAGTGCATAGATATTCGTGACTCTCTCACTTGATGGTGAGTAGTGGCTTTAAGCATTATAAAGTGTTCTTTGTCTCATTTAAAGGCCTTTTGGCCAAAATTCTATTTTGTCTCATATCAAGATCTTAACCCCTGAAGTTTCATTATTTCCATTTGCCTGGTATTACTTTGACTTTTCCTTTATTTTTAGCCTTTTGAAATCTCTAGTTTTTTAGACAAATGTGTAAGCCTATAGTTGGGTGTTGCTTTATAAGCCGTTCTGAAAACCTTTCCCTTTTAATAGGCAAATGAAGTCCATTTATTGAGATGACTGATAGGTTTGGTCTCTACTCTGTCATATTATTTTATGTTACAACTAGTGTTTGTGATAGGTTATAGTTACTGTTCCTTTCTGCATCTGATGAGTTTGCTCTGTAACTGAAGCATTTCCTCTAAGCACTTAGGGAGGTTTGTGTTCTTGTTCTGGCGCATCCCTTTGTATTTACACTTTTCGTAGCATCTTCTCCCCCCACCCTGACCCCGAGACTTGGTTTCTTTACTCTTTAATCTCTGGTCTGTCGGTTTTAAATGGCATCTGTGTGAGTCTCCTGTGGCTGCTGTAACAAATCACCACAACAGTCATGGCCTAAGACAACACAAATGTCTCCTATTACAGTTGGGGAGATCAGGAGTCTAAAATGGGCTGGTAGAGCCCTGTTCCTTCTGGAGGCCAGGGGAGGGTCCCTTTGGTTTGTGGCTCTTCCAGCTTCTAGAGGCCACTGCATTCCCCGGCTCATGGCTCTTCCTTGTCATCAAAGCTGGGGGTCTGCTATCCCCTCCCCTCTCTGACCTCCCGCCTCCCCTCATGAGGACCCCTGTGATGACATGGGGCCCACCTGGATGACCCAGGATCACCCCATCTCAAGAGCCTTGACTTAATCCCATGTGCAGAGTCCCTTTGGCCATGTCAGATGACACATAAGTGTTGATCGATTAGTTCCAATTTAATGGTAAGAACATGTGGTGCTTGTTTTTCCATTCTTGTGATACTTCACTTAGAAGAATGGGCTCCAGCTCCATCCAGGATAATACAAGAGTTGTTAGTTCACCATTGTTTTATGGCTGAGTAGTACTCCATGGTGTACATATACCACATTTGATTAATCCACTTATGTATTGATGGGCAATTGGGTTGTGTCCACATCTTTGCAATTGTGAATTGTGCTGCTATAAACATTCGCGCGCAGGTGTCTTTTTTGTAGAATGTCTTTTGTTCCTTTGGGTAAATACCCAGTAGTGGGATTGCTGGATCAAATGGTAGTTCTATTTTTAGTTCTTTGAGGTATCTCCATACTACTTCCCATAGAGGCTGCGCTACACTCTTATTTTGGACTTTAAAATCAAGTCCATCACGTGAATTTGAAGTTCATGATCTTCTCTACTTCCTAGTAGTGCCAGAGGTCTGGGTCATGTGTGGTTTATTTGTGCTGTTTGTAGATCTTGTGATTTGGGGGAAGAAGTTGGAGAGATTCTGGTTATGGTGACCACCATTACCCTCTCATCTGAGAGCCCCACCTTGATTTAAACCCACAGTTTTGTTTTGTTTTTTTTTGAGACAGAGTCTCACTCTGTTGCCCAGGCAGGAGTGCAGTGGCATCATCACAGCTCACTGCAGCCTCCAACTCCTGGGCACAAGTGATCCTCCTGCCTCAGCCTCCCGAGTAGCTGGGACTACAGGGATATGCCACCACACCTGGCTAATTTTTCCTATTTTTAGTAGAAATGGGGTCTTGCTCTTGCTCAGGCTGGTCTTGAACTCCTGAGCTCAATTGATCCTCCTGCCTCAGCCTCCCAGAGTGTTAGGATTACAGGCGTGACTCACCACACCTGGCCAAACCCACGGTTTTAACCTAGGAAGGACAGTTACAATGGGGTCACTCTGTCTACAGCAAACAAGTGAGCTGACACATTGAGAGGTTTTCTATACCAAAAGAGCTCAGCCGCTGTTGGAGAAGTTTAAACGTTTACTGAGCAGACTCACATGTAGTCCTTAGTGCTGAACAGGGGAAGACACATGTGGTTGTGTTTGTGTGTGTTTTCACAGCACAATATCATTCTTTTCCCTTTGTTTTGTCTCCCTGCTCAGAGGCAACAAGAAGGAGAATAAAGCATTTTCCCTCCCAGAGAAGGAAGAGTTTCCTCTGTGATGAGAAGAAACAGATGAACCTATGAGAAGTTTACTTATGCACTTAGTTGCTGGCTTGTTCATAGTACAGATTAGAGTTTTTCTCAGCCAAGGTGGTGAGAAAGTCTCTATTCACACATGTGTTTAATTCAACGTTGAATTAAAAAGTTGGGGTTCTTCTTCCTCTGCTCCCAAAGTCGTATGCAGAAGTAACTTTAATTTTAAATCTACAGATAAGATGATTTGTCACCTATTGCCAAGTAGAAGTGCAGAGGATATAGAGAGAACTTTGAATGTTCCACCAGCTCTTTGACCTGCTCCTTGACAGGTGACACGAACCGACTTCTCACTTGAGGGCCCGAGTGGAGGAGTTATTCAGACAACTGGAAATATGACCCTAGAACTTCGTGCAGACCAGGGTCAGAGTGTTCCTGCAGGTGCCGCAGACACAGATGTGCTATAGCAGGCGTGAAGGTGGGTACCGTCTAAGGAGAACAAGGTAAAGGGCATGTAAGAATCACACAAGACCTTGACTAACTTGAACAGAAAAGGGGCTCATGGGAAGGGTGTTAGGGGAATCAAAAGACTTGAAGCTTGAAGAACTAGACTCAGTGAACAGAGCAGAATGCGAGGGAGGAAGGTGGTGAGGAGCAGTCGCCCGCTGCCTCTGGGCTTTGGAACCGTCGCTGCAGCAAGAAGTAATTTCTCCCCCGTGCTGGTTTGCATCACTTTCTCAAGACGCCAAGTGCCGGGCAGAGAGTCCAGCTCCCCGCATGTCAGGATGTGGGGAGAGAGAATGTCCACTCCCACAGGACACAGAGGAAGGAGGCAGGAATGGCTACCACCAAGACTTGCCAAGTGGGAAAGACCCCAAGGTAGGAAGGCTCCAAATTGCCTCACAGTGATTCTACTCCAGAATCGTGTGTGTTCATGGAGGGGGTGAGGGGAACTGAGGAGTCAGGAAGAAGGCATAAGAGCATTTGATTTTGGGGGGAGGGAATTTTGGGAACCTCAGGCAGGATTTCAAGGGTGTCCAACATGGCCAGTCCATGGGAGAGAAAGAGGAGGTTTGTAACAACCATGAGGTAGGTTCATTGTGGGCACAAGTCAGATGCAGGGCAGCCAAAGAGAGAGCCAACTACTGGCCAAGTGTGACTGAGAGGGAAAGACTGTGGCTGTTGTCACCCTTTTGTAGACAGGTATTGAAAAACAGGTTACCTCTTCCTCTCTTCTGGCTATATTTAGACTTTAGGCTAAATATAAACTAGAATTGCATAGATTTGGTGACAGTTGTCTTAATCCATTTGGGCTGCTATTATGAAAATACCACAGACTGGGTGGCATATAAACAACAGATATTTATTGTTCACAGTTCTGGAGGCTGGAAGTCCAAGATTGTGGCGTGGCAGTCTGTGTTTGGTGAGGACTCACTTCATGGTCCATAGATGGCACCTTTTCGCTGTGTCCTCACATGGTGGAAGGGGTTAGGGAACTCTCTGGGGCCCCTTTCATAAGGGCACTGATCCCATCCATGAGGCTCCACCCTTATGACCTCATCAACTCCCAAAGGCCCCACCTCCCAACACATCACCTTGGGAGTTAGGTTTCCACATAGGAATTTGGGGAGACACACACATTCAGACCATAGCAGCAGTTATCTTCAGGGACCTGCTAAATTATTATAATTAATATTGTTATGGGAGAACTCCCATACAATAGCATATTCCCACCCTATACACCTCCACGATATATCTTCTGACTCCATGTGTGAAGTTCATAAAACTTTGTACACCAAAACAACAAAAAACAAACTAAATAATATCCTCCCCTTTTGACCAAGTGCGTGGAAAGTTAGAACTCTCCTAAGATGGCCCCTTTTTTTTGAGTTATGAGCAGAAAAAAGTTTGGGCACTGTTCACAAAAGTCAGAAACATATTAATTTTTCAGAGCCTTGTAAGTCAAAAATGGCTTGTCCAATTTGCTTCAAACTTGGCAGCCTGAGATGAGTCCTGAGAACTTTCTGGCCAAAGGAGATCTTTTGTCAGAGTTGGAAGGAGGTCAGAGGAAGGGCATTAAGCGCTGAGGCTGTGAGAGCCTCGGACTGGGATGCCGGTAATTAGCCGGAGCCCGCTCCCCTATCCGGGTAGACAGATGCTCAGGACGCAGCCTTGATGGACACTAGGGCGTCTGAGGACAGAGCTGCCCCATCGAGAGCTCTTCCCAGGAGAGGAGGGAGTTAGGGACCCAGCACGGGCTGAATCCGTCTTTTCCAAAACACTTCTGGTTTACCGTGTAAAAATCTCATTTTCAGGAAGCAAGAGGGTTATGTGTGAGACGATGGGGGCAAATCAGAAATTTTAAAAATGTATTTCAGGAAAACGCTGCTGGGTTGGGGTTTGGGCTGGGAGGAACAGAGCCCCCGGGACGCGATTAGTGTTAATTTGTAATCCAGGGAGGTGCAGAGCCTGGTGAAATATTCATGCTCCAGCAAGGCCATCGTCTTTGGATTCTTTGTGCTTTGGTTTTTTAAAATCTCACTGGACACAAGACATCCTTTGCGATTTATTTGTTTTTGATGGCATTGGACATTGCAGTGAAAGACCCCACTTTTTACTCGAAGGGACCTTTGGTTTTTCCTGTTGTTGAAATACCCATATGGATCCCTTCCCCCTTGGGCGCTTTACCCGGCACCACAAAACCCTGTCTCCACTCCCTTGGGTCCTCCCCCGGGGCAGCTGTCTGCAGACATGGGAGTAGCTGCAGTTGCACATAAACTCGGGGTGCTTCCAGCCAACAGAACCAGGGCTCCCTGGTACCACCATCTCGGGTGTCGTCCTGTGAGAGTCAGAATGGAGTCTGGATTTTTAAGTTTTTTTCTTTCTTATTGAGGTGAATTTCATAAAATAAGCAGTCAACCATTTTAAAGAGAAAATTCAGTGGTATTAACTATTAGGTCATTAAATATGAAATGTCCAATTTCTAATCAAAAGTGTAGTTTATTATTTCTCAAACTAGAAGCACTGCAATTAATCAAAGTATGCGCCTAAACTATCAACACAGTTTTGCCGTCTTAACAGTAGCTTGTTTATGCCAGCAGCGAAGAAGCCTGGAGAGCGAGTGGCCATGAAATCATGAAAGGTGTTTTCCACAGCTTGTTGAGAATTGAATATTTTTCCTTGCAAGAAGTGGTAGTCAGTTGGTGCAAGGTCTGGTGAATACGGTGGATGACAGACAGTTTCCAAGTCCAGCTTCTGTAGCTTAAGCAGCGTTGTTTGTGCGACATGTGGTGGAGCATTGTCTTGCAAGAGGATGGGCCTGTCTCTGTTACCAGTCTCGGCTCCTTAATCAAGAGCATCCTTGTCATTTCATCCAGTCGGTTGCAGTAGACGTCGCTGTAATCGACTGACCAGGTTTCATGAAGCTGTAGTGGATAATACCAGCCCTGGACCACCAAACAGACAACGTTAGCTTTTTTTGATGAATATTTGGTTTTGGACTGTGTTTCGGCACTTCGTCTTTATCCAACCATTGTGCCAAAGGTTTGCAATTGTCAAAAAGAATCCATTTTTCATCACACATAGCAATACGGTATAGAAATGGTTCGCCTTTATGTTGTGATAGCAAAGAAAGGCAAGGATTTCTCTTCTGATGCTCGTTTAATTCACGCGGTGCCCATCTACCCAGCTTCTTTACCTTGCCGATTTGTTTCAAATGGTCCAATATTGTTGGAATAGTAATGTCAGACCTTGCTGCTACTTCATGCGTACGTTGAGATGGATTCGCTTCCCCTACAGCTTTCAGCTCCTCATTATCTACCTTGGTCTCAGGTCGCCCATGTGGCTCATTTTCAAGATTAAAATCACCAGAACGGAACTTCTCAAACCATCGACGTCCTGTGTGTTCATTAGCCACATCCTTCCCAAACACTCAGTTGATGTTTGTGAAAATAACACAAATTTTTGACTTAGCCGTGGTTTCATAAAAATTGCTCTAAAAAAATTTGAAAGATAATCACAAGCCAAACCATGTGTTTGAGAGACTGAGGATGCACCTTCACAATAAACATAAAACAAGAAGCGTCAAAGTGAAACGTCAGAGATACCAACTGTCAAACTTAGTACTTAAGGAAATCGGATGTTTCATACTTAACAACAATGTTGTGCAACCACCACCTCTCTCTAGTTCCAGAACATTTTCATTACCCCAAGGGGGGACCCCATAGAATAACTTCCCATGTACCCTTCCCCAGCCCCAAGCAAACCCTAATCTGCTTTCTGTCCCTACGGATTTGACTGTTCTGGACATTTCTTATCAGTCATGTGTTGCTTAACAACGGGGATGTGTTCTGAGAAACGTGTCGTTGGGTGGTTTTGTGGTTATAGATTTACGTTACAGAGGGCACGGGCACAAACCTAGCGGGTGCAGCCTACTACACACCTGGGATGTGTGTGGTGCAGCCTGTGGCTCCCGGGCTAGGCCACCTGCACAGCATGCGACTGTACCGAATACTGCAGGCAATTGTGACACAACGGTAAGTATCTGTGTATCTAAACATAACTAAACATAGAAAAGGTACAGTAAAAATGTGGTATAAAAGATAAAAAATGGTGCAGCTGTATACGGCACTTACAATGAATGGAGCTTGCAGGACTGGAAGTTGCTCTGGGTGAGTCAGTGAGTGGCGAGTGGACGTGAAGGCCTCGGGCGTTCCCCTGCACGACTGTAGGCTCTATAAACACTGTACACGCAGGGACACTAAATTTGTAGGAAACATCTCTCTTTCTTCAATAGTAAATTGACTTAGCTTACTGTAACAGTTTTGCTTTATAAACTTTTTAACTTTTTGACTCTTTTGTAATAACACTTAGCTTAAGTGTTATTATAAAACATGTTGTACAGCTGTACAGAAATAGTATCTGTCATTCTATAAGCTTTTTTCTATTTAAGAAATTTTTAATTTATTTTTAAAACTGTCTTATTTTGTTAAAAGTGAAGACACAAACACGCATATTAAGGCCTGCACAGGGTGAGGACTGTCGCTATCACTGCCTTCCGCTTCCACGTCTTGTCCCACTGGAAGGTCTCCAAGAATTTTTCAGTTCCGTTGGGATCTTGTGGGACCGCCATCCTACCTGTGGTCTGTTGTTGATGGAAGTGTCCTTATGTGGTGCGTAGCTGTCAATGGCGTCATACAACACATGGTCTTTGGTGCCTGGCTTCTCTCACTGAGTGTAATGTGAAGGCTCGTCCATGTCGTGGCAGGTGTCTGGGCCTCCTTCCTTTTCACGGCTGAGTAATATTCCACTGCGTGGATGGACCCCGTTCTGTTTGTACTTTCATTTGTGGGTGGGCACTTGGGTTGTTTCCACCTTTTGGCTATTGCGTGCGAATAGTGCTGCTGTGAATAAATTGCTATGTGGGAGATGTTTTCATTTCTTGCATTTTTTAATCCCTGGAAACCTCTTCTCAGGATTTAGTAGACTTGGGTGGAATCTTGCTAAGGTTGTGGGAAATGGGGACCCAAAGCATTGCGAACTGTGCTGCCGGGTCTCGAGTGGTGGGATGTTGGTCCAAGTCGATTGACTCAGAGGCAGCTCTGGGCCGTCACAGGCCTACAGAGGACCAGTGCCGGGAGCCCTCAGCAGGAGCAATCTGCAAAGCGTCTGTTTCTCCCTCTGTGACTCCAGTGCCCGGAGGAGGCAGTGACAGAAAGGCAAACGCAGACATTATTTAGCAGGGCCACATGGGGTGGCGTGAACTGGAAATAGTCCACAGCCTCCACACTGGGGCCCCAGAGCTGAGGATTCTTCCACCTTCCTGTGCAGATGGGAGAGCTGCTCCCACCGAGACCTCGTAGCGATCTGCTTACTCTCTGCTTAGGAGGGAGCAAAGGCATCTGTGCTGCATTTATTCCTGAAACCTTCTAATTTAACCATACACCACCGTTTTTGCTTCCTGTGGCTGTTGTAACAAATGATCACAAACTGGGTAACCTAAAGCAATAGAAACTTGTGTTCTTCCCGTCCTGGAGCCCAGGAGTCTGAGATGAAGGGTCTCAGGGCCGTGCTCCCTCCAGAGGCTCCAGGGGAGGCTCCTTCCTGCCTCTCCCAGCTCCTGGGGGCTCCAGGCGTCCCTTGGCTTGTGGCCGCGTCACTCCAGTCTCTGCCTCCATCTCCACGTGGCTTCTCCTCTGTGTGTTTCCTCTGCTGTCCCTTACAAGGACACCTGCCATTGGGTTTAGGGACCTCCCAATGCAGGATGATCTTGTCTTGAGATCCTGATCTAATTACATCTGCAAAGACCCTATTTCCAAACAAGTTCCATTCTCAGGTTCTGGATGGAGATGGATTTTTTTGGTGATGGTGGGCGGGGGACACCATTCAGCCACCTGAAGGAAGACTCTGACACCTGGTATCGTATGCGCTCAGTAGGAGAAGCTGCTAAACGCAGATAAAGCAGAGAAGAGCCGGCCAGGCCATGGTGCTGTCGACATTGCCGTCCGCATTCCTCTAATGACAGCAAGGTTCAAAGCCCTGGCTCAGCAGACAAAGGCTTCTGAAGCGGCAGCCGGGCCCAGCACGGGGACTTGCCGACTGTAAACAAAGGAGGCACAGTCTCCATGAAAAGGCCCCGCGTGGAGAAACTGAGGGGCCTCCGGGCTCCACACTCGGGGAATCGGCAGAGCTGGGAGCTCCGGGCTGGCCGCGGGGACGCAGGGACCAGGAGGGGCCGTGCTTCAAGCCACTGGGGCGGGGAGGCCGAGGACAGCGCCTGCCCCCGTGAGCAGGGCCTCCGGTCTGGGCATCCAGGACCGTCCCCCGCGTTGCCACCGGGGCTCGCCCTTCCCACACGCTTCCAGGAACCCTCTGAAGTCACCGCGATGTGAAGGGACGCGGAGACGTGTCCACTGCATCTCCAGGGCGGCTGCGGAGGAAAGTCAGACTTTCATTTCAACTGTTTTCTGTCTTTTCCCTCCTCTTCCTCCTTTACCCCAGCCTCTTCCTCCTCCTCCTCCTCCTGCTCCTCTTCCTCCTCCTCCTCCTCCTCCTTTTCTCTCTCTCTGTCTCTCTCATTCTCTCTGTCTCTGTCTCTCTGTCTCTGTCTTTCTCTGTATCTCTCTGTCTCTGTCTCTGTCTATCTCTGTCTGTCTCTGTCTCTCTCCTTCCCCTGCCTCCCGCCTCTCTTTCCTCCCGTGCACCCTCACCCTGTCCCCGTCTTCCTTCCGCTTTGCGCTGACTCTGACCTTCTGTCGCAACCCTTCTTGCTCTCGCCGGCCTCTGGCCTCACGCTGCGTTGCGAGGAAGGCGCCTGGCACTCAACGGGTCCCCACACGCGTTCTCAGCCTTGCCCACGACCGTGAACCCCGGCCTCCCTCTGGAACACACAGCAGCTGTGCCCGGGGCTTGGGGCTTCCCGACTTGGGGTGCCCAGCTCCAACCCTCGAGTTTTGCGGTTCACCTTCTCCCCTCCTGGGCAGGGGGGCCGAGCATCCCCAGACCCCTGGCTCCCATGGAGACGGCTGCCTCCAGACACATGCGTGTCATGTGTGGCAGGAAAGGTCTGGCCCTGCTTGGGCCCCCAGCTGGGGAAGACGCAGCCTGTGCAGCCCGTGGGCCCTGGGTGCAGCCCGGCATCCCACTTGCCTGTGCCGTGGGCCCTCACCTGTGCCCCGCAGGGCTCGCCCTGCTGCCCTGCCCAGATCCTGGTCACCCCCTGCCTTCCCCACCGGGCTGACCCCAGAGCTCTCCAGGCCTGGTCTCAACCAGCAGGGATCATTCGTGTGTCCTCTGGGCTGGTCTGTGTCCTGGTCCTCACTGCCCACCCCTCTGGGCCTTGTGTGTGGACATGATAGCATCTCCACCTGGGAAGTGACTGCCCGTCCACTGTCCGGACCTCCTCGTGGGGCCTGCTGTGACTTCCGTGGCCAGGTCCCCGATTCTCTAGTCTCTGGGGCTCTAGCCCTGACCACTGGACCTCCCAAGGTCAGCTGCATCTGTGAGTCCGTATGCAGGTGGGATTACAGGCTGGCCGGTCTTGGAGACACCGGAGCTGGTGAACCCCGACTGAGGTGACCTGCAAGCTGTGATGGGGGCACTGCCCATCTGAGAAGGACATTTCTCTTCATGCCCACAGTCCTTCTGGGACTCTACCCAGTTAAATCAAAGGAGAACATTAAATCATTGATTCAGTTTCTCATTCAGGAAAATATTGATTATTTACCAAGTTCTGGGCACAGACTCCTGGGTACTAGCTCATGGGGAAAACATGGCCCCTACTCTCCTGGAAGAATGGGAGATACAACATTCACCGGGGGTGACTATGTACCACGCTGAGTGCTGAGGGGCACCATGGAAGCTCCCCATCCATCATCCACCCAACATCCATGTATCTCCATGTATCTATCCATCCATCCACCATCCATCCATCTGCTATCCATGTATCTATCCATCCATCCACCCACCCAAACACCATCCATCCATCCTTCATCCATCCACCCATCCATCCATTCATCCATTATCCATTTACCCACCCAAACATCCACCCACCATCCATGTATCCATCCACCCATCCATTCATCCATCCCCCAACCCCCATCCATCCATTCACCATCCATGTATCTATCCATCTATCCACATCACAGCCCCCATCACAGCTTGCAGGTCGCCTCAGTTAGGATTTACCAGCTCTGGTGTCTCCAAGACCAGCCAGCCTGTAATCCCACCCACATGCAGACTCACTGATGCAGCTGACCTTAGGAGATCCACTGGTGAGGGCTGGAGCCCCAGGGACTGGAGAATCAGGGACCCATCCATTTATCCATCATCCATCCACCCAAACATCCATCTATCCATCTATTATCAATCTATGCATCATCCATCCATCCACCCACCTATACTCCATCAACTTATCCATCCATCAATTATCCATTATCCATCCATTATCCATTATCCATCCACTATCCACCCATCCATCCATCCATTCATCCACCCACACACCCACTCATCCACCCATCCATCCATCCATCCATCCACCCATCCACCCATCCACCCATCCATCCACCCATCCATCCACCCACCCATCCACCCATCCATCCATCCATCCATCCACCCGTCCACCCATCCATCCATCCAGCATCTACTGAGTCACTACCTCAATGAACCATGGTCTCTACCCCCAAGAAGTTCAGAGTCTCATCTTTAGGACCCATAGGAAGACATACCTCTGCTTGAGATTGTTGCAGAATAGCATTTATTGTCCATTCTTCAACTTTAGGGGTAAAATCAACTTCCAAAATAATGGCAGAATGATTATTTCCAGGCTACCTGGCCATTGCTGCCAGACACTAAAAGCCTCACCTCTTCCTGATTCTGCACCAAAAATAAAATAAAGCCCTTATGGGCTCGAGAGTCTCGCTGTGCCCTTGTAGGACGGCACTGTCTTTCTTCCCAGGTCACCCTTCCTTCCCATGAGTTCCCGTCTTGACCAGTGACATCATCTTGTCACCATCCCTCCAGGTTCCCAGGCCAGGATTCGGGGCATCACCTAGAGTTGCCCTTCTCCTTCATGCCTCCATTCGACGCTCACCAAGACTTGCTGACATCCCTGCAGCATCACCTCTGGGTTCTGCCCTTCATTTTCTTCCTCCTCGTTCAGAGACCACCTCACCTCTCCTGCTTCCCTCGATGGCTCCCCGTGGGGCTCCCTGCTTTGGGCTCTGATCCTTCCTGAATGAGTTTCCCGGGGCTGCCACAACAAAGTACCACATGCCGGGGGGCCTTAATCAGCAGACGTTCACTCTCCCACAGTTCTGGAGGCCAGAAGTCCCAGATGCAGGTGTGGGCAGGGTTGGTTCCTTCTGGGGGCTCTGGGGAGAGCCTGTTCCAGGCCTCCCACATCTTCTGGCGGTTGCTGGCAACCTTTGGTGTTCTTGGCTTGTAGATGCATCACCCCAAGCTCTGCCTGCATCCTCGCATGGCTTTCGCCCTCTGTGTGTGTCCATCTCTGTGTCATTTCTTCCTGTCTTATAAGGACACCGGTTGTCTTGGCTTAGGGGCCCCCCCTGCTCCAGTGTGACATCATCTTCACTAATTACATCTGCAATGACTATTTCCAAATAAGGTCCCACTCTGAGATACTGGGGTTAGGACTTCAACATATGAATCTGGGGGGATACAAGGCCACCCCTAACACCTCCATCCCACCACAAGTCAACACAGACTTCCCGTCACAAGCTCTTTATGTGCTGGTGAATATTATGCCACGTGGATGTGCAACCACACCACATACAAGCTGCTCAGAGGGAAAGAAATTGTCAAAAAGATGGTGACAAGGCTGAACTTGCTCCTTGGAGAACAGGTGATATTTGGAAGGGGGCAGAGTAGAAGCAAGGGGGTTGCTTAGAGGGGTTGGGGGTCAGCAGTCAGAGGAGGGAATAGATGAATTAAAGCACAAGGACAGTGACATCTGTATTTTATTGTAGGACCATTAAGTTGGTTTCAGTGAATATGGTGCACATGAAAAACTCATGACAATGGAGAAGTTTGCCTGGAAAACTTAGGCAGTTAGTCATTTTAGAGAATTTAACTTCAAAGTCGAAAGAGGGCCTAATGAAAATGATCAGAATTTAGAGGTATGTTTTATTGAGTCACCCAAGGCGTAAAAATATAAGTGATCAAAGAGTTCACATGGGCACGTCTTCCCGCTTCTGTGGAGCTGAGCCCAGCTCACTAATGATGGCAACTGTGGTCAGAGGTGACTTGCCCCGAGCGGCCGGGCTGTGAGCATCTCTTCTCTCTGCCCTACCGCGTAGCAAAGCTGCGTCACCAGCTCTTACGGTTGCCTGCTATCATCTGGGGGAGGCTTGAAATTCCAGACAGGAATATTTTACATTCTGGAAAGGAAACGTCTTCTTTATTCAGCAGCTTTGGGTCATCTTCACGCTCAGAGAAGTAACCGAGAAGTGAGTTGGTGGAATGAGGGGTTAACTCTGCCTGGGTTCCCAGCCCAGACAGGTGGCCCAGGGTCAGGTGTCTGACTTCACTGTGCCTCAGTTTCCTCATCCATACACGGGCATGACGCCTAAGGCACCTATCTATGATGTTCTTGGAATAGCACCTCACCCCTAGTAAGCCCCTGTGGCTGTCGTAATAAATTGTCACTAACTGAACGAGTGCCTTAAGACAGCACACACTCACTGACTTGAGGTTCTGGGGGCCGGAAGTCGGGAATGGGTCTCACGAGGCTGAAATCATGGGTTTGGCAGGGCTGGAGGCTGCAGGGAAGAACCCGTGCCCTTGCCTCTGTCAGCTGCCTGCGTTCCTCCATCATCCTGTCTCCTCCTGTACGTCAAATATTCTTCTAGCTGCCTCGTTTTTCCCCTAATTTTTATTGTGGCAAAATACACATAACATACGATTTACCATCTTAACCATTTTTATGTGTTCAGTTCAGGGGCGTTAAGTACATCCCCACTGTTGTGCGACCATCACCACCCCCCATCTCTGGAACTTTCCCATCTTCCCAAACTGAAACTCTGTCCCCGGGAAACACTGACTTCTCCCCGTCCCCTCCCCAGCCCCTGGCACCCACCGTCCTACTTTCTGTGTCTATGAATCTGACCACTCTGGGGACCTCCATCAGTGGGATCATGCGGTATCCGTCCTTTTGTTATTTGGCTTATTTCACTGAGCACCATGTCCTCAAGGTCCATCCGCATTGTAGCAGGTGTCAGAATTTCCTTCCTTTTTAAGGCTGAGTAATATTCCGCTGTGTGGATGGTCCACATTTTGTTTATCCACTCACCCATCGGTGAACACCTGAGTTGCTTCCACATTTCAGCTATTGTGAATAATGCTGTTACGAACATGGGTGTGCACAAATATCTCTTCAAGATCCTGCTTTTGGTTCTTTTTGGTATATACCCACTGTGGAATAGCTGGATCATGTGGTAGTTCTGTGTTTAATTTTTTTGAGGAACTGCCACACTGTTTTCCACAGCAACGGCACCGTTTATCAATACATACCCAGCAACAGTTCACAAGGGCTCCAGATTCTCCACATCCTTGCCTACACTTGTTACTCTGCTTTTTTTATAGTAGCCATGTTAATGGCTGTGAACGATATTGTAGTTTTCATCGACGTTTTGCTAATGGTTAGTGATGTTGAACATCTTTTCATGTGTTTATTGGCTGTTTGTATATCTTCTTTGGAGAAATCTATTCAAGTCTTTTGCCAATTTTTAAATCGAGTTGCTAGTTTTGTTGTTGTTGACTTTTAGGAGTTCTTTGTACATTCTGGATATTAATCCCTTATCAGATGTATGATTTGCAAATATTTTCTCCCATTCTGTGGGCTACCTTCTTACCCTGCTGATACCGTCTTTTGATGCATAAAATTTTTAAATTTTCATGAAATCCAATCTGTCTATATATTTTTTTGTTGCCTAAGCCTATGGTGTCATATCTAAAAAGTTATTGTCAAATCGATTGTTGTGTATTTTTCTCCTATGTTTTCTTCTAAGAGTTTTATAGTTTTAGGTCTTACATTTAGGTCTTTGATCCATTTTGTGTTAATTTTGTGTATATTATTAGGTAAGGTATTTTGTATATCTTATATTTTGTGTATAATATTAGGTCAGGATCTGACTTCATTCTTTTGCATCCAGTTTCCCCAGAACCATTTGTTGAAAAGACTGTCCTTTCCCCATTGAATGGTCTTGGCCCCTACTTAAAAATCACTTGACCCTGTATGTGAGGGTTTATTTGTGGACGTGCTGTTCTCTTCCATCAGTCTCTGTGGCTGCCTTAATGCCAGTACCACACTGTTTTGAGGGCCATAGCTTTGTAGAAAGTTTTGAAATCAGGAAGTGTGAGGGGTCTCCCAGCTTTGTTGCCCTTTTCCAAGGTTGCTTTAGCTTGCCTCTCTCTTATAAGAAAAATTGTGATTATATTTAGGGTTTACCAGGATAATCCAAGATCCTTAACCGAATCTGCAAAATCCCTTTTGCCACACACGGTAACACATGCATGGGTTTTGGGGATTAGACGTGGACATCTTGGGGACCCATTATTCAGCCGGTCGTATGGGTATTAGGATGTGGACATGTTGGGGGCGTTGTTCATCTCACCACATACTAATTTGTTCTTTGCTGTCCTTAACATTTTTGTGAGACTCAGGTTCCTTCGGCTCCAATTGTACCTGCCAGAATTGCCAACATTTTCTTCAGGTGTCGAAGGAAGCAAATAGGTTGTGTTGCGAGGTCAAAATTCTGGCCACGTGTCTCTCAGTGACATCTCTGTGGTGTGAAGTTAGAAGATGAACCACAGAAGGAAGTGGAAGACATAATATTGAAACACGTGGCTCTCTGGCCCCAAGGGCCGGCCATGCAGTTAACTGACAGGTATAGACTGAGCGCCTGCCATGCATCCTCCCTGCGGGGCCCCATAAAACCTCGAGGTACCGTTTTGTCTTCCAACCTGACAACAACCTTGGGGGGGAACACATTGAACAACGTCCTGGTGAGTCGCAAGGCTCTGACGCCCAGTCCTGCAGGACTCTAGACAGGAGAGGATGCTCAGGTAGACGCTGGGTCACCTTTCCCCAGCAAGGACAATCTTAGAGTCTACAGGGTCACCCCTGTAAGATGCAGCATCGTTCTTCACACCACAGATGCGTAAATGATGTTAACTTGCGTTTGTAAATGCACTTTGGAAAAAAAACTGTAAGAGACCATGTGTACACAAGGTATTAATGTGATTATAGCAAATTCCATTTATGGGAGACATTTTGGATAGACTGATATTGATCACAGCAAACACTGGGATAGCGCTTGACACGCCTGGCATTGCTGTCCCTCGTGGGTCCTTCCCTGAGCCTGTAATTGTCACATTTTACAGTGGCATGCTTCTGGCGTTCACATTTGCATAATAGCTCTTAACTAAATCAACGCCGTTAACGTGAAAATGCAACCCGGCACACGCGAGTTATTCTCCAGGTGATTTCTGGAGTCCCAGAACGTTCCACGTGGGGCGCGGTTGGGAGTCTGGTCCCCCAGTGACAATCGAGCGTCCCGTCTCTTGTCAGTGTGTTGCTGAGATGTTTTGGGGGCATCGTTTGGAGATAATGTCGGACGTCCTTCATGAGCTGAGCCTTCGGCCAGACGCCCCCACTCCGGCCGACTTCCGGATGTGTCTGTCTAGACTCCCACGGCTTTGGGCTCACGCGCAAACCCTTCCAGACTTTGGAAACCCCTGGGACCCCTCTGCACTTGCTGGCGCTGGGAAACAACATTGGCGGGAGATGGCAGGGGGAGCCCCTCGTGCACGCAGGGCGCCAGGGGCACGTGAAGGTGTGTGTCCACCCAGGAACTGTGGTGGTTCTTCACCAAATCCTGCTCCGTGCGTTTCCCTTAAGATATTTACCTCCTCGATTTCATGCAACCCAGAGAAGGGGGAAACCGTTCATTCCCCCCGAAGACCTACTCATTTCCCCAAGTTGTGCCCACAACGGCCAGGTCAGCCGCCGCCCAGCGGGTGGCTCAAGGCACACGGAGTTCGCATCTCGGCATCGGTGGATGTTGCTGTCCAGTTCCTCCTTGAAGGGCGCGGGGCCGTGATGCGGACACACCGTTTTATTGGAACGGGCGTGATCTCAATTTGGGATTAAGACGCAAGCCCACGGACTGCCCGCGAGACACCAAGTGAAGCCGGCATTTCACAACATCGGCCTCATGTGTCCGAACCGTGCAACAGCAGGAGGGGAGAAGGTGGCAGAGAGTCCACGCCGGGCTCGGAGCCTCCAGCGTGTGGGACAGATCAACCCAGTGATGGTGAGATTGTCACATTTCTTGGAATTGTGTAATAAAACCACACCCATTGTATGTGACTTTGTTATATTTAATATATGTAACAAATATACACATATTTAATATGTAGTTATATTCCAGTGTTTGGCAACAGGGAAGTTCTTCTTGGTAGCTGACCCGCATCCCTCATGCTTTGGCTTGAGCGAGTATTTGTTTATTCTGCTCTGGTTTATTCTGCCATCTGTCAGCCTCTGCACCTGCCCTTGTTTTTTCCTCCCTCCCGGCGGTGTTCACCTCCCCTCTGCTGCCGCTGAGCTCCCAGGAGCCCGAGAGAGCTGTTCTTTCTGCAGGGTTGTTGCTGGCGGGGCGGCGCCTTGGATAGTGCATCTGGATCGGACATGCTCAGTTTTGGTATAAGGACCCAGGGAAAAAAAGACTTTTTGTGTTGAAAAATTTAGTCCAGGGGTTCAGCCAGCAGAGGACTCTGTGGGTACAAATATAAACTTAGAGAATTCTAAGTAGGTGGCAGAGTGGAGTCAGATGTTCATGGAGAGAAAAAACAGCCTCTCCAGGTTCTTGGGACGCTGGAAACAGGAACGGCTGTGAGGTTATCCGGAGCTGCCGTTCTCAACTGGGGGCGACTCTGCTCCCCAGGGGACATGCGGCGATGTCTGGAGACGTTATGGGGTGTCGGAATTGGGAAGGGACGTCACTGGCATCTGGTGGGTGGGGCCCAGGGACGCTGCCCCACACCCCACAGTGCACAGGATGCTCCGCCACAGAGAGTCCCCCAGCCCCGAATGTCGGCAGTGCCAAGGCTGAGAGCCCCCAGTCCAGGTGAATCCAGATCATTTTATGGATTTTGTAACCGGGGTTCCAGAACAAGAGGCTGCCGGTCAGCGGTCGGAGCAGGCAGCCACGTCTCCCTCAGCTCCGCACCCCCGGGTGCGGCCTCACCGCGCAGTGGAAGCCCCGGCGGAGCGCGTGGGGAGGATGGAATTGTGGTGGGGACCCAGAACGTGCGTCCACGTCAGACTCTCGCCTGCTGTTCCCCTGAGGAACTTGGCTGAGGGGGCTCAGAATTGCATTTCCTGGGTCACGTGTGTCTCCTCGGCATCGGCGGCAGAGTTGCCCGGACGCCGTTGCTGCTTGTCGTGGGTGTGGCTGGGAACAGAGGTTCTCCAAGGAACAAGGATTCGAAGATCAAACTTGCTGCCAGGAGCAAAGACACACACTCTGCCCCGTGCTTGGGAATGACACAAATTAAGGAGAATGTTGGAGAAAAGAGATTAGAAATACATTTCTGTGAACACTGACGCTGAAGAATTATTATTTTAATGTATTATACTGTTAGTTTCCTAGGGCTGCCATAACAAAGCACCACAGACTTGGGGGCTTACACCACAGGAGATCACCCTCTCCCCATCCCGGAGCCCAGGAGTCTGAGATGAAGGGTCTCAGGGCCGCGCTCCCTCCGGAGGCTCCAGGGGAGGCTCCTTCCTGCCTCTCCCAGCTCCTGGGGGTTCCAGGCGTCCCTTGGCTTGTAGCTGCATCACTCCAGCCTCTGCCTCGGTCTCCACGTGGCTCCTCCTTTGTGTCTGTGTCTCTTCTGCTGTGTCTTAGGAGGACACTTGCCATTGGGTTTAGGGCCCTCCCTAATGCAGGGTGACCTCATCTTAACTGACATCTGCACAGACCCTATTTCCAAGTAGGGTCCCAACCTGGGGCTCTGGGTGGACGTGACTCAGCCTGCTCCAATTACATATTGTGATTAAGGGACATCCACAACGATTCAACAGCTATCGTCATTGCAAACTGTGAAGCCAGGCTGAGAAAACATGCTTTTCCGATAAGTCACTTGGTTCTGCACCTCCACCTTCCAGAAATGTCCCGAGGGCTTTTCTTCCTCATCAACGTACTGTCAGGGGTCCCTGTGCAGGTCTGTCCTGGATCCTACGCGGGACCATGTGTGACTGGAGCGCTATTCGTCCTGGCTGCGGATGCACCTGGAGATTGGATGCTGAGTGACACTTTCTGGGAGATGTCACGTCTCCACGTTAAGTGGGTGACAGATTCTGGAGCAGTGACACCAGACGACAACCATGCTCCGGATCGCGTTAGACTTTTGGTCACGTTGTCAGTAGTCTCTGTTGTCATGAGTCCAAACAGGAGGGCTGGCATCATGCTCCCCCAAATTGTCCCCTTACCCCACTATAATTTTAGAGCTGATAGTGGGAAACACAATGTCTCTTTGTGGAAAAAATACACTGGTTTTGGTTTCCATTTTTTCTTTTGCACAAAGATGTGGCCCCATGGCTTGGAGGAAAAAAATTGTGTCGTATTTGAAAAAGAAATGAGGTTTTTGAGAGCACAGAGCAGGACTCCTTCGGTTTCTCAATACCTTGTCAAAGACAGCCTTGTGTCAGGAGGATTCGAGTGTTTCTAACCTAAAAAAATTGTACGAGGTCAATTTGGGTATGTAGTGTCAGGAGTTCTCTGTTGTGCAGATACCTCTGGGCATTGCCATACTGGGTACTTTTATTCCGTTTTTTTTTCCCTTGGCTTTATAGCAAAATCTGCAAAAGGAAATTAGCACAGTACTTTGTAGTATTTTGGTAATAAGGGCCCAAAATTCATACAGGGGAGCACAGAGTTGGTATGACACCCTGAGAGCTGGAAAAAACCAGGGCGATTTTAGCTGATACGGTTAGAGAGCCCTCGCGTGGTTGTAACACAAGGTGTAACATCCGTTTGCGTTTGCAGCTCCGCTCTTTGGAAACCTTTACCGAGGTGTTTCTGCGGTGTCCATCAGAGCCTCCTGGGCGCCTCGGAAGCTCCCTTTCGATGTCAGACGCCCCAGTTGCCGCCACCGACAGCGACTGCCAAACGCCTCACGCCGGGTGAGCCGTGGTTTGAGCAGGGGGACCGCAAGAAGGAAGAAGAAACTGTCGTTTCAGACCAGGAGGTTAGAAGGGCCCAAGTGCGTATTTGCTTTATGTCAGGAATCCATTTTGCTTAACAAACCTGGATGAGGAATCCTCTCCCTGCCTCTCGCACAGGCAGTTTTGAATCGCTTCATTGAAACGCTCTGATTATTTTTGCTTATGCTCTGGCCCCGCCGGAGGGATCGTGAACACACACATTTCCCCTCCTGCCTGTTGGCCCTGGGTGGGTTTTCACCTTGTCCCTGGGACCCCAGCCTCGGAGACCTCTCCCAGCCCGTCCCCGACAGCGATTTATTTTCCCTTTGCCCCGGCCTTCCCTGGGCGCCCCCCGTGCTCCCAGGCCCTCACCCAAACACTGGGTCCTAACAGTCTGCAATGTTTAATTACGATTTCATGCACCAGGGTACTGCCCTAAACACAGGTGACAGGCCAAATAAGCACTAATTACCTAATTTAATTTAAGCCTGGCTGGCCCGGTGATAAAGCAGAACTGCAGTTGAACGCACGTGCCCTGTATTACCTCGGTATGTCAAATTGAGCTGGGATTTGCCTCTATTCCAGATGAGCTGTTTCAACATACCACAGTTCCTGAGGTTCGCGGAAAAATCATTTTCCCGTCTCCCCTCTGGACGGTCTTGTCAATTTTATCGAGCACTTCTGATTAAGAAGTATTTAAAGCCATGTGTTTGGAATTGTTTCGTTCCTTCTCTTTTTTGAGATATATTAAAAAAAAAAAACCCAAACGAGTTACAGGCAAAATATGATAGTTTAATGCTTAAATAATGCAGTCGTTGATGAACCAGCATAAATAATGCAGTTGTTATGAACCAGATTCAGTCTCCCAGAGCCTTGTTATGGCTTGATGGGGGGTGTTTTTTCGGGCTCCTGACCCCAAAGTCCTTTGTGCCCGGAGCACTAGAGACGAGTCTTGCCTGGAGTGGGGAGCCGGCGGGGCAGTGGCCTATTCCACGCCAGGAACATGCTCAGGCACCTTCGGGAGGGCTGCAAATGGCCCAGCGAAGGGGCTCCTTCCGGAAGGCACACGGTGGAGTGGGCGGCCTTCCCGGGGGTTGAGCGGGAATTCCAGGAGGAAGTAGAGGCTGAGTGGATGTTCCCGAGCTCCTCTGTGGAGGCGTCTGACCAGCTGAGGGAAAGAGATGCCCACCGCCCTCTCCCAGAGGGCACCAGGTCAGTGCACCCAGGCAGGCCCGTGGGGACGGCGTCTCCCTGCTTGCTGGGGCGGAGTTCCACGTTAGAAATGAGTCCGAGGAGAATGGGAAAGAGAGACCTAAAGTATATTAAGGTAGGCAAGGCGCCGGGGCTGAGACGCTCAGAGAGGCCAGTTACGTCTCTGTCTTGGGAGCCGTTTGGTAGCTCTAACTTCAGGGTGAGCTAACATTATAGACTTATTTGGGATTTAAGGCTTAGTTAAATATGCCCCTCAAAAAAGTTTTCTTACTTTTTTGATACGCTACTTTTGTTATCAGGGTATTAATAAGCCCCGGAATGAGGTGCAGGACGGAAGGAAGCTGTTGCGGTGTCAATTACACGGGGCTGTATTTTTGTGCTCATTATTATTCTTGGATGTCTCTAATTTACATCTAAATGTACTGACTAATTTTGCTCCAATCATGTCAAAAATGATAGGTACTGTGTGGGAGGAGATGACAGCCCTACCAGCAGGGATTGCCAGAGTGAGAGTCCCTCGGGGCAATGATTTAATGCCCCAGTCAGGCAGGGCTGTCAGAATCGGAGGCCAAATTATGACACATTATGCCGGCAGTGGGCCCACACGGAGGCTGCGTGGGGGAGCCGCGGTGAACCCGGCGCGGCCCCCACCCCAGAGCGTCTCCTCCCCTCCTCCCAGCCGCCCCTCGCCCCCGCCAGCCACTCTGTGCCCCATCACACACATTGCTGTAGAGGTTCTAATCACCGGACAGAGATGAAAACTGGGGCAAAAAATGATGCCCCACCGAGTTCTGCTCAGTGCCCCCCCAAAAAACTCATTTACATTTTTTCTTTCTCACTACATGAACTTCATGTCAGGTGTTTGCTAAAAGGGCAGAGGCTGGATTCTTTCCATAGAGCGTGAGTGTGTGTGCACACGTGTCTCTGTGTGTGTATCTGTGTGTGGTGTGTCTGAGTGTGTACATGTCTCTATGTGTCCCTGCACGCATGTGTATGTGTCTGTGTGTCTGTGTGTGTACATGTTTCTCTGTGTCTGTGTGTGTGCCTGTGTGTGAAGGTATGATGCCTGCCCTTCCGTGGAACCCCCTTTTCCCTAAAGGAAACCACTGCCACCCCCAGACCCACTTTGCTTTGAGTACCAGGTAAGTGACTCTCACCCCCGGCTCAGCCCCGGCCCATCCTGTCTTTGCCTCTTCTTGGCTTACAGGGATTTGCCTGTCAGAAGGGGACACTCTCCTGGTAGGAAATGTTTACTTTTGTACCTGCTCTTTCAATTCCTTTCCCAGGAGGAGGAAATTATTTGCAGATAGTGACTCGCGGGCAGTTTATTGCCCATGATGTTCTTGTTCTGAGAGTGTGGAATGTCTCTGGGCCCATGGCACCCCGAGAATGTGCAAACGGTTCAGTTCCTGGGGAGGGCCAGGCATATTCATTCCAGCCTTGTCAGATGTTTTTAAAGGTGGAATTTGCTCAGGGATTGCTTCATAATCTCTTCTGTCACATGCTGTCTATCACACATTTATTTTATTTGGTAGAGCTATATCTCAAGCAATTTCCTTAGGAAATTTTTGGGTTTTTTGGGGAGGGGGTCCAGTTTAGGATGCTCAGTGCTTCAGAAGGTTAGTGTGGTGATTAGATGTAACAGAGATGATTTAAATATGTGTGTTTTTGGTGGGGGGTGTAGACTTGATCTATGAGATGGGGGATGTTGGACATGCAGAATTCTAAGTAGCATCTATTGTATCTGAGGGGCTTAGTTAATTCCTCCCTCGATAACAGTGAGCGAGAAGCTGAGGAAAGCTGCATTTTCCTGGTAGGGCCAGCAGGAACCCCAAATCCCTACAGAATTTTAGGATGAGGTGGATGACATTATAATAGCAGGAAGGTAAAGTGCAGCAGGAGCAGATGAGGAAAATTGGATTTTTGACCCTTGCTTGCAGGTGTCTTATCTTTCAGGGTCGGTGACATTGAATCACAGAGGTGGCAGGTGCACCCGTGATTCACTATAATAACATTCTCCTCCCCGCGCGAGACGTCCTCTCACGGCATTCCTGAAAGTGTCGAGAGCGGCATGAAAATGTAGTTCATAATTTGGTCCCGGTTGGTACCATGTTGTGCTGAGACACGAGTGTGTGTTCAGGGACCAGCGAAGGCCCATGGGCCCAGGCCGCCTCTTCGTGGTGAGGCACTGGCATCTTTCCATCTTGAAATCCCTGCAGGCACAAGAACACACTTGCTGGCTATGCGTTGAGTACCACAAGCTTGACATGTTGGCATCGAGTAAAAAAAATCACACACACCCAAGAAAAAGCACCTTAGCAAACCCAGCGGTGGAAGGGGAAGACTCTAATTTTGAGGATGGTATTAATAATTGAATATTAAATATTGATAATGGTGCCTCTCACTGGGGTATTTCTTCTTTTCTTCCAACCATTTACATAACCACGACAGAAACAATGGACTTGAAATGAATATTAAAATGATGGTGTAGTTAAAATATTTTAAGGTATTAGTTTAAAAGTTGGTGGTTTCATACAACATAAGGATTTAGCTGGTTCCTTAATGGGTGCCACCCAGAATTGAATACTTTACCTGTGATGGTTCTTGTCCTTCCTGCTTAGTTTTGTGTATGTTTTGGATAGGTTAGGGCTCCAGAGGGCAAAACAGTCTCAAGTGTACCCTTGGGTGGGAGGCGCATCTTGCAGCTTTGCAAAACCATCCCCGAGGAAGAAGCCACATGGCCCCAGGTATCCTGTGGTCTGGATGCAGAAGCCCAGAATCCTTCTGCCACATACCCCTTAGCAGATCAGACCACTCCTACCATGCTCAGGGAGATGGACTGAATATCTGTGTCCCCTCTAAATTCCTATTTGAAATCCTCACCCCAAGGTGATGGGTTAGGAGGTGGGGCCTTTGGGAAGTGATGAGGTCCTGAGGGTGGAGCCTAATGGATGGCATTAGTGCCTTTATAAAAGGGACCCCAGAGAGCTCCCTTGCTCCTTCCACCATTTGAGGACACAGTGAGAAGGCGCCATCTATGAACCAGGAAGTGAGTCCTCACCAGACACAGACTCTGCCACACCAGGATCTTGGACTTCCAGCCTCTGGAGCTGTGAGCAACAAATGTCTTGATGTTTGAGCCACCCAGCCCATGGTATTTTGTTATGGCAGCCTGAGCTACGACGTCCACAATGACAAAAGACAAAAATATTTACTCTTTGGCCCTTTACAGCAAAAACATGCCAGCTGCTGCTCCACAGACAGCCCTAGCAGTTCTGATTTTATTTTGGATGTCCTTGGAAATTTTCTGGTGTTGGATTTCTTCAGAGGGTCTAAAGGGCTTGACCATCTCTCTCACTCCCTACTGAGGTGGCTAGAAGACATTTGCGATACCAATTGAGTTTTCCCTGTGGTATTTATCTGTTAGGGGTGGTGGCGTGGGACAAGGTGCAGAGCACATTGGCCTGCAAGATGTGGCAGTCTGGCTTTCGTTTCTTTGACCTTGGAGGGGGCTCAGGTGAGGTTAGAGTTGCTCAGAGAATGGAAGGTGGTCTGTGCTTCCTGGAGTCAGTACTGCAGCCCAGGGCTGGTCTCCAGAGGGTGTGTGAGCCTGCTGCTCCCTGGCTGGGCCTCAGGAAGGTGGCCAGACCCCCATGTGACACTGCCTGGGCCCATCTCCCCAGACCCTGGGTTCTCAGGTTTGCTTAGAACCTCAGGGAGGCTTGCAGGTGCTGGCCAAGGTCCTGGGGTCTCTGAGGCTGGGGCAGAGGGATGTCCTCAGGGTCGCATGGCTAGGAAACAATTCCCACCTCTACCATCTGGGCACTGGGGTGGCCTCTTGCCTCCTGGCTCAGCCCTGGGAAGGGGAGGGGGCTATAGTCATAAATGACCATTTCAGAATCATCACTGTGTATCACTGTGTTGGCCACGCTGACATTAGGCCAGAGGAGCTGTTTGAAGAAAGAAATGCTTCTCTTCTGCTGAGGTTGGTGCACCAAGATCTAGACTCACGACAACCACATAGGCCCTTAAAACCTCTTGGATGTCCCGTCCTCTCAATTCCAGACCAAAGCAGCTCCCCAAGATGACATCATGCTCAGACCCAAGGGTGTCGGCGAGGGGCTGGCAGGGAGCCCATGGGATGCGGCTGTTCTTGGCCTTTGGCCACTTTGCGAAGTCCCTGGTATGCCAGTGTTGTTTGATTTGGGGGCCCTGAGAATCTGCACCCCCAGATGTCTCCACAGGGCCAGAGCCCTTCCACACTAGTTGAAGAAATTGTGGGGTCACAGTTTGCAAAAGGAGCACCCCACCTGGACAGGGGCTTCCTGTGTCCCCTCTTCTATATTGAGTGTCCTGGGGCTGTTGTAACAAATGACCATAAAGTAGGAGTCCTAAAACAACAGAAATCTGTCCCCTCCCAGTCCTAGAGACAAGAAGTCTGAGATGAAGCTGTCTCGGGGCTGTGCTCCCTCTGGAGGCTCCATGGGAGGCTCCTTCTTGCCTCTTCCAGCTCCTGGGGGCTCCAGGTGTCCCTTGGCTTGTGGCCGCATCACTCCAGTCTCTGCCTCCTTCTCCACGTGGCTTCTCCTCTGTGTCTGTGTCTACTCTGCTGTCTCTTATGAGACACCTGTCATTGGGTTTAGGGCCCACCTCAATCCAGAATGATCTCATTTTGAGACCCTTCACTTGATTACATCTGCAAGGAACCTATATCCATATAAGGTCCTATTCACAGGTACTGGGGGTTAAGACATGGACCTATCTTTTGGGGGGACACAATTCTACCCACTATAACTTCTATCTCAGAAAAAGTCAGTTTCTCTTAGTCTAGCCCCAAATCATGGGAAACAGCAGGGTAAACATAGGGACCCAAGTTCACTGCCAAGCCTGGCTAAAACAGCAGCTCAGAAACTGTTCTTACAACAGCAACAAGAGTAGCAGCAGCAGTAGCAACGCATGACATCGAACCCATTCAACGTCCTATTTATACAGACCTGGGGGGCCCTGCCCCTGCACTTGGCTGTAGGCTGCATGCTGCGTATAAAGACACCCCTTCACTCTCACCAGTGATGCCGTCGTGTTTAATAAAGTGCAGCTGCTCCAAAACCACAAGTGTTATGAAATATGACAATCCGCATAGCACAGGCTGGTGTGTGTGGCTCTGTGGAGCCTGTCTGTATATTCGTCTTCTAAGGGGTCCTCTCCTTACTATAAATTAACCATGAGTTAGAAACTAGCAGCTGAGGGTCATTCTTACTCATTGCTTTTTACCTCCATCAATATTAATTAGGGTGATCAGACTCCCAGGGAGGGACTATTGGCTGGTTATCACTGCCTGAAATGAAGACTTTTCATTGATGATTTGAGTCAAAATGTAAAATCCTTGCTGAACTGGGTTGGGTTTTTGGAACCTTCTCAATCCAGCATGAAGGTCTCACTGTCCTGGAAAGATGGGGTCGAGCTTAGGGTGGGCGATGAGGGTGTTTTCCAGGGTCTGATCCCTGGTTATATATTCTGGGGCTTCTAAACCCACCTTTCAGTGCAACAAGGCATTTTGTGGAACCACATAGACTTGGAGACACGGGCAGTTGACTCTTCACCAAGTGGTCCTAGGTGCAGGCAAGAGTGAGTACCACTGCAGTCATCTTTTTAGGAGAGCTTTAGGGAAAATAACAGGAAGCACTTCTTGCCCCAGTAGGAGCTGCAGGTATGTCTCATCCTAAGAAAACTCTAGACACAAAGCCCCAGAATTGTCAAGCAAATTAATCCCATCACTGAAAGACAAAACGCAAGATCCTTTGAGGTAGCAACATCCTTGGCCGATTCTGTCTTTCCTTTCAAATTTACACCTCCATTATTCAAAAATAAATCTTAAGTTGACCTCTGTCTGAAAGAGATAACAGAATGACAATAATGGTAACAAAAATATAGGCGGAAACTGAGACAAGGAGAAAACCAGGGCAGGAGAGACGAGATGGAGCCAGAGCTGATGGTAAGACGCATTGCAGGCTGGGTCCCCCCGGAGCAGGTGCTGGAGAATCTGGGGTGCAATGTGTGAATTAGGCATTGATGTCCATGAAGGAAGGAGGTGGGGAGTGGGCTCAAACAGAGGGAGAAGTTGAAATTTGATGCAGGATGCACTGGCAGGGAGCTCTGGGATGGCCATCAGAGTTGTCCCATGTTAGCCTGAGATAGCCCAAACGTCTGTCCCCACCAGGCTCAGTCCTTGGCCAGGCAGCTCTCTGCCACGGAGGCTGACTCTGGAGGAGTTGGCGGCTGCCTGCTGACTGCACCCCGTGCAGCCGGGCAGCGAGGATCCTTGAAGGGGGATCTGGGTGATGTATCATGATGTCTATCACAATACACCAAATGCACGTACACTGTGAGATAGACCACGAAATCCACACTGAGCCTTCTGTGATGTGTCTACCACAACACAGCAAATGCATGTGTATTGGAAGATGAACCACAAAATTCCCACTGAACTTCCAGCCACAATGTGGAGAGGGACACGTGTCCAGTTTTGGGATCTTGGGCAGCTGTGGTCTCAACCTTCCTGCATGTTCATTGGCGGGCTCCATGCAGGCATGAGGTGACCTTTCTCTTCTCCATAACCCCACATCCTGTGCCCACCTAGTACCAGGCACCCAGTAGACACCCAACACAGATTCATTGAATTAAATCTTTAATTCTTATTGTCAAGTAATTTTGCCAAAGGGGACAGATTTTGAACCATTCTATATTTGGCTTCATGATTGAATTAGGACAAGATTCAGGGGCAAGTGAAGAACCCTGGCAAAGTGGCTTATATACAGGTTTATTTTCCTCATGTGTTAAAGATTCTGGATGAGTTGGCTGTTGGCTTTGCCCAGCTGCCCAACGAGGGCACTGGGGATTCTGTCTCCTACATGTCTGGAGTTTTTTCTTTGTGGGAAGTTTTAAAAATATGAATTCAGTTTCCATGATATAGAACTGATCAGATTTTCTATCTCTTGTGTCAGTCTTGATAAGTTATGTTTTTCTGGGAATTTGTCCATTTAGTCTGCATTTTCAAATTTATCAGCATAAAGTCATCTTTAATATTTATAGTAATGCCCTCCCTCCATTTAAAAAATTCCTGACATTGTTGGTTGTGCCTTCTCTCTCTCTCTCTCCCCCCCTGCTCCCTCCCTCCCCTTAAGCAGTCTTCCCAAGGGTTTATCAATTTTATTAGTCTTTAAAGAACCAATTTTGGCTTTGTTGTTCTATTATCTTGTTGTTTTCTATATCATTAATTTACACTCTTTATTGTTTCTTTTGTTCTACTTTCTATTGGGTTTCATTTTTCCTTTTTTCTAACTTATTAAGATGAGTATTAGGTGATTGATTTTCAGCTTTTCTTCTTTTCTAAAATATAAATTTAAGACCAGAAAATTTCCTCCATATGCAACTTGAACTGCAAACCGTACGTTTTGATCTGTTGTGTTATCATGACTATTCTGTTCAGGTTATTTTTTGATTATCATTTAATCTCTTTTCTGACTTACAGGTTCTTTAGAAGTGTGTTGCTCAACTTCCAAACATTTGGGGGGATTGTCTAAACATCAGTTTTTAAACCAATTTCTAGCTTAATCCTATTGTGGTCCGAGAATATATTCTGTATAATTTCAGTCTTTTGGTAAGTTTTGCTTTTTGAGCCAGAATAGAACGACTTTTGGTAAACAATCAATGTGCCCTTGAAACAAATGTGTTTTCTGCACTTGTTGGGAGAGTATTCTATAACGTTATTTGGGTCAGGTTTGTTCATTGTTCTGTTCAAAACTTCCAAGTTCTCACCGAATTTATGACAGCTTTTTCTGTTGGTTAGTGAGAGAGGTGTGTTAAAATTCCCCAATCTTATTATGGACTTGTCTATTTCTCCTTTTGTTCCTGTAAATTTTTGCATTTGTTATTCTGAGCATAAAAGGTTAGAATTATTGTATTTTCTGTGGATTGACCTTTAATACCACTATGAAATGTCATACTTTATCTCTAGTAACGTCTCTTGAAGTCTATTTTGTCTGACATCAGTATAGCTCTGTAGTCTGCTTTTGGTTAGTGTCTGCATGATACATCTTTTTCCTTCTCTGAACTTTCAGTCTCTTTATATCGTACACCAAGGCAGGTCTCTTGTGCGCAGAGTATATTTTAGAATCTGGTTGGGTGATTTTTGTACGTGCAGTACTTAATATTTTCACATTTAATGTAATTATTAATCTGTTTGGCTTTGAGTCTACTTTCTTCCTCTTTATCCCAACTGTCCTATTTTCCCACCACTCTCCTATCTTCTTTGGGTTTAATTTTGTATTTTTTTATATAGCATTTTTCATCTATTAGTTTGCTAGTTAGATATTCTTATTCTATATTTTAGGGGTCACTCTGGGTATCACAGCATGATCATTGACTTCTTTAACTAATATAAATTCATACTTTTTACCACAATACAATGACTTAAAACATGTTAACTCTATTATCATCTTTTGTTCCATTTTGTCAGGCATTGTAATTCTACTCCTATTTAAAATCCCACCAAACAGATTAAAACAATTTTTTTTTGGTTGTTCTAGCTTATCTATTTATCTGACATGAAAGTTACTGTGATACAGCTGAATCTAGAAGCCTATTTACTATGGTCTGAATGTTTGTGTCCTTCCATCATTTGCATGTTGAAATTCTCACCCTCAAGGTGATGGGACAGGAGGTGATGAGGTCATGAGGGTGGAGCCTCATGGATGGGATTAGTGTCCTTATAAAAGGGACCCCAGAGAGCTCTCTCACCCCTTCCACCATGTGAGGACACAGTGAGAAGGTGCCATCTATGAACCAGGAAGTGAGTCCTCACCAGACACAGACTCTGCCACGCCGGGATCTTGGACTTCCAGCCTCCAGAACTGAGCAACAAATGTCTGTTGTTTATAAGTGACCCAGTCTGTGGCATTTTGTTATAGCAGCCTGAAAAGACTAAGATACTACTGTTATTCTTTAAACTAAGCATATACTTTATATTCACTCTGGGTGCGAATGCTTCCCTCCCTGCTGGTCTCATATTGGTCACAAGTCCCTGTGAATCCTTCCTCCTAAATATTTCTCAGCTTTGTTGCTCCGCTGGAGACCCTGGTCACTGGGTTTCTGCAACTACCTCCTGGATTTGTGCTCCTTGTGGTCATCAGAGAGATTTCCACAAAATGAAACCCTCATTCTCACTGCCACATTGCAAGTCCTCCCACGGATCCTTCTAATCCTCAGGATAAATTCGGGATTCCTTGATGGACCTCCAAAGTGTTCTGTGATTTGCTCTCCGCCTTGCCTCTTATGTCTCCCCGATGCTATAGTAATCAGCTAGTGCCACATAGCAAACCACCACCAACTTAGGGGCTTACAACAACACCCATTTGGTACCTCACGGTTCTGGAAGTCCAATGTCTGGGCACCGCCCAGCAGTGTCCTCTGCTCAGGGTCTCGCACGTGTGAGATCTAGGTGCCACCGGCTGCATTTCTCACTGGGAGCTCAGGGTCCTTTTCCAAGCTCATTCGGATTGTTGGACGAATTCAGTTCCTTGTGGTTGTAGGGCTGAGGCCCCGGTGTTGGCCAGGGACCTCTCTCGGCTCCTAGAGGTTCCCCACAGTTCTCTGCCATGTCACTTCTTCACCATGTGGCAACTCACTTCCCACGCAGGGAGGAGCAGCTCACCTCAGTGTGCAAGATGAAGCTTATACACTGCCGTGCCACCCTGGGTACCACCACCCCGTCACTTTTCCACACAGTGTAACCTAATCGGGCAGTGAGCTCTGACACAGTCACTAGGCCCACCCACACTCAAGGGGAGAAGGAGGGACTGTACAGGATTTATGCACTAGGAGTAGGAAGCTTGGGGTCCATTTAGAATTCTGCCCACCATGGGCTCTGTGCCCCAACCAGGCTTAGAGGTCTTAACACCACTGAGTTCTAGTGTGATCAGACCAGACTCCTTTATACTTGGTGCACTTGGCCTGGGGAATCCTTCCTTATTTGTCAATCTGGTGAACTCCTACACATGCCTCAAGACCCAGATGTGAAGGCCCCTTTCCAGTCTGATGAACTCCTATACATCCCTCAAGACCCAGCTGTAAAGTCTACTTTCCAGTCTGGTGAACTCCTACACATCCCTCAAGACTGACCTGGTTCTGAAGCCCCTTCTCCAGGCAGATTCCTTCCTCTCAGCACACCATGCACAAGTCCTACAGATTCGACATGGTGGTCTCCCCACCGCACTAGACTGGGGCTCTGACTGCAGGACCACCTTCACCTTCCCATGTTCAATGTCTGAGACTTGCAGGGCAGCACCCAGGAGGCATTCAAAATATACCGACCGAATAAATATATGACTGGCCAGGAAAAAAATTTATGCTAGGTACATTCTGATACATTAAAAAATGAAATTAAAAACTTAAAATGCCCCAGGACATTGTCTTAAGCACTTTAATTTTTAAATATTTATTTTAAAATTATTTATTTTGAACCTAGAATTCATTGTGAGTCAAACATGCACGTAGTTAAAAAGGCTTATGGTGAACAAAGTAGCCCCTCCCTGCCTCTCCGTGGGGAGGGAGCATCGTCCGAGGCCCCATTGCCCGTGGGAGGTGGCTCTGGCCGTTCACTGCAGGTGAGCAGGGCACATGCCCGGGGCAGCGGCTGCACCTGCACTGGGACCCCACCGCCAACTGCAGTGCCAGACACTGGCCAGGGTCACATGGCACCATCTGTGTGTCTCAGACACCCACACCACACATAACACAGATACGCACACCCCACACACTATACACACACCACACACATCACACACAGATACACACACACCCCACACACTGTATACACATCACACACCACACACAGATGCACACATACCACAGATACACAGTACATGCACACACAGACACACCACACATAACACAGATACTACCATACACTATACACACCACACACAGATACACACCACATGCACACACAGAAACATATATATCACACACTGTGTACTATAAACACACACCACACACAGCACACACTGTACACACACCACACACAAAGCAAACTATACACACACTACACACAGATACACACACACCCCACACTACACACACTCAGGCACACATCACACCCAGATACACAGTGTACACACACCACACACACATACACACACAAACACCATGAAACACCACACACACTCAATGCATAAACCACATCACAGATACACACCACATGCACAAACTATACACACACTGCACACGTGCCACACACTTTATACACACACCACACATAGATACACACAAACACCACACACGTCACACACACCACACACACCACACTACACTATACACAGGCATGCACTATACACACACCACACACTCAAGCACACATCACACACAGATACACACACACCACACATACCAGAGAAGTACATGCACAACGCACACCACACACTATAGACACATATCACACACAGATACACACACAAACACCACAAAATGCCACACACACTCAACACACAAATGCATACCCAGACAAACACACCACACACACATCACACACATGCAGCATCACTGCATGCAGCATCACATACACACCACCCCCATGCACACATGCATCCCCTATGCACACATGCACCCCCACGCACACATGCACCCCTCACGAGAATGCCTTTGGTGCCTGTGAATGTCCACACATCTGTCTTTAGAGACAGACACACAGTCCTTCCGTGGGTTGGTCACCTGTGCTTTTCGGCACTTCCGCTCCGATCACGTTCCATCCTGTTTCCTTCCAGGCCCCGAGGAAACCCTCTGCCCCAGTGGGTGTTGCATCCACGCGGCTGAACAAGGAACCGAAGCGCTTCCAGGCTCTCCGACATCCCAAACCAGCAGAAGCCCGTGATGGCATTTTCTGGTTCCCTGTCCTCAGACCCCACGGGGCGGGGCGCAGCCTGGCTGTGGCCCCCTTCTGCACGGGTGCTTCCCGAGTTCTGCAAGGCCCCGCTGACGCCCAGGGGGCAGGCCAGATATCTGTCACTATGATGACCAGGAGTCCCTCCCTGCCGGCTGGACGTGTGCAGGGTCACAGCGATCAGATCCCAACAGGTGCTGCACCCAGCAATGCCTCCAGCTGTGAAGTCCACCCCCCCCTCCAGATTTGACACGGCCCTAATGTCCTGTCTGTAAATGCATCTGCAAAAAGGAAGTGTTATCTCATGGAAAGAACACTAAGTCCCCGCCAAAATTTCCAACCCACTGGAGCGACAAGTCTTCTTGTGCCCTGGGAACCACACACTTTACTGCTTTGCCAACATGTGCATGGAAACTCTCTTGGCAACGATGCAAAGTTTATTAAAAAAATGTGAGCACCGCAGAGACCCAACAACCCGGGGCTGGCTTTTGCTTGGCATTGTGTACAGTTGAGTGTGCGTGGTGCAAACACGCGTGTATATTTGGAGGGAGGGGCTGATGGGGCATCACTTTGAATTACCTCTAATTAAAACACGGTCACCGCAATGGGACAGCTATTTGAGCACGGTTTTTCAGGTTTGGCGCAATATCGATGCCAAGAAGCTGTTTTCTGTTTTCTGCCTCCAACAGAAGCTAGTATTTGGAGGTGACACTCAAGCGCACGGCCTGAGGGGCGAAGTTTCTGGCTGGGAGCTGCAGGGCTCTCCTCCTTTCTGCCTTCTTTCTTCTCTCTTTCCGCAGGTGCTTTGGCGGAGAAAGGCGGGTAATGCTGTTGTTACCGCTGTGCCATCTGCCCTGGGGGAAATGGGCACCCACGGAAATAGCGGTTTCATTTGCAGCACCGAAGCCAAGCAGCGGAGATGTCCTGGCAGGGCAGGGTGGTTCTAAGCACTGCAACGGCACGTTGATCCCGACGTTTGAAGTGTTGCTGGGGTCTTCTCGTTTGCCTCCTGTTAATGGGATCAGGAGACAGGACAGGACTTAAGAGGAGCTGAGATTTCTGCAGGAAAAGGGTTGTCTGCACCGCAAAGGGGCTGGCTTTGCAGGAGCCAACAGCGGGGGTCACAGGACATCGCCCCCCGCCCGAGTCGGCACCTGCTCCCGTGGCCCCAGGGTTTGCCTTGGGGATGAACAGCGCCCAGCGTGGTCGAGAGGCCCTGGATCCAGTGGGTGAGTGTCCTGGGGCAGTGTAACAAATGACCACAGGCTGGGGGATTGACACAACATGGGTTTATACCCCCCCAGTGCTGGAGCCCAGGAGTCTGGGATGAAGGGGTCTCAGGGCCGCTCCCTCCGGAGGCTCCAGGGGAGGCTCCTTCCTGCCTCTCCCAGCTCCTGGGGGCTCCAGGCGTCCCTTGGCTTGTGGCCGCGTCACTCCAGTCTCTGCCTCCGCCTCCACGTGGCTTCTCCTCTGTGTCTGTGTCTCCTCTGCTGTCTCTTATGAGGACACCTGTCATTGGATTTAGGGCCCTCCCTGATCCAGGGTGACCTCACCTTAACTTGATGACATCTGGCCAGAACTTATTCCAAATAAAGTCCCTTTCACAAGTACTGGGGGTTAGGATGGGAGTGCATCGTTTTGAGGGACACAATTCCACCCAGGACACCCATCAAGGTGAGACACGGCACCATGTGAATCTCCCCCTCTCCTGCCACTGGCTGGTAATCCTGACATTGGCCCAAGTCCTCAGCTGCTGCCGGGCACCCCTCACCCACCTTCCTGCTTCTCTTCCTTGACTCCATCCCACTTCAGAGCTGGCACCTCATTTTCCATCTCCAAGGACCTCATCCAGGCAGGGGCCGCAGTTGGCCACTAGCTCTGAGACCCTCTGGTCACAGCTGACCAGGTGGCACCTGCACCTCCCGGAAGCAGAGCTTCTCCTTCTGCACCAGCTGGAGGGAGCCGAGGGTCTTGGAGGGGGCGTGGGGCGTTGGGAGGTGGACGGACCTGGCTTGGAATCCCAGCTCCGCCGTTGACCGGTTGTGTGACCCTGGGTGAGTTACTGCTCTGGTCCCAGCCTTGGGGTCTTTCATCTTAGTGGTCGTACATCTGTTCCATGTGGTTGCCAGCGTTCAGACTGCTGCTGGCTTTGTAGGAAGACGAAATATCTGTTAATGTTATTTGCATGACATTGTTTTCAGGGCTTTCTTCCTTTTGGCGGGATTCTTACAGTATTATAGTGATCAGATTCCAACAAATGCTGCTTTCCATCTGGGTCTCAATGAGGCCAGGTGTGTCGAAGGGCCTGGCACACACAGAAAGCTCCATGAACATTGGCTTCTTTAATTGTCCTTGGCATTTGATTGCTGACAGGCAAGGTGTGCAGACAGGTGGTGCCTACAGGAAAGCCAGCTCAGTGGCGAAGCTTGTCTAATGCTCTGCTATGGTCTGAATGTGTCCTCCCAAAATTCCTATGTTGAAATCCTCACCCCCAAGGTGATGGTGGTGGAAGGTGGGGCCTTTGGGAGGTGATGAGGTCCTGAGGGTGGAGCCTTCTGGATGGGGTCAGTGCCCTTATAAATAGGACCCCAGGGAGCTCCCTCACCCCTTCCACCATGTGAGGACAGAGTAAAAAGGCATCATGTATGAACCAGGAAGTGAGTCCTCACCCGACACAGCCTCTGCCACGCTGGGATCTTGGGCTTCCAGCCTCCAGGACTGTGAGCAATAAATGTCTGTAGTTTATACACTGGAACAGACATAACCAGGGGAGTGTTCTAGGAGGGGCTTGGAAAACCAGGCGTTAGAAGTGGGGGGCCCTGTTATGTCTGAGGAGGCAGTGAGAAGTATGAGTTCAGCACAGGCAGGGCAGGGTCTCAGGGGAAGGCTCAGACTGTTATAAGTGTGTGCATGCATGTGTGCATGAGTTGGCTTGGGTGCATTGTGAGAGTGAGTGTGTGTAGCTGAGTATATTCAAGTGTGCATGATTGTGTGTGCAGAAGTGCACGGGTATGTGAGGATGTGTGTGTGCATGTGTATGGGTTTGCATATGTGTTTGTGTGTGTACATGTGTATATGCACGCAGGTGTGTGTGCAGGTGTGTTTGAGTGCACGGGTGATGTCATGCACTCACTTGTGGGTGTCTATGAGTATGTGAGTGTGTATTGTGTGCATGAGTCAGTGCACACATGTGTCTGTGTGTGATTGTGTGTGGAGCTGAGTGTGTCTATGTATAAGTTTGGGTGTATGAGTGTGTGTGTGTGGTATGTTCATGCCTGTCTGTGTGTGTTGTGTGTGTATGTGCACAGGTGTGTCTGTGTGTTGTGGCAGTATGTGCACATGCATGCCTTTGTGTGTTGTGTGTGCACATGTGTCTTTGTGTTGTGTGAGTATGTGGACATGCATGTGTGTGTGTTGTGTGCATGTGTGTGTGCAGCTCTGAGAACAGCTCAGAAGCACGTGGTTCCAGGGTTACCTTCTGTGTCTGTTTCCACACCACCAGCATTGCTCACCCCCACGCCGCTGTTGTTGCACAGAGCCAAGGTCCTGTGTTCTTGGAGGGCCCCTGACACGAGCCCTGGTGTGAATTCACGTCTGGTTTTACAGTGAATCGGTTCTGCACGTTGTCACGCGTTCCCTCTTGCCGGCAAAGATAGAGTCCCCGGGAACGCGTCTATTCACAGACACACAGGCTCACTGTCTGCCGTGTACAGCAGGACCATTAGGAAAAACACAAACCAGCCAACCCAGGGGAACGTGGTTTAGTTTGCTAATAACCAACAGGAGCATCCGACACACTCACCTCAGTCCTAGTGGGAATTTTGTTTGAACCGTACAGTGACACTGGGGACCCCATATAAGTGGAATCACGCGGTGTTTGTCCTTTTGTGACGGGTTTACTTCATTCCCACCATGTCCTTAATGTTCATCATGTTGTAGCAGGTGTTAGATTTTCCTTCCTTTTTAAGGCTGAGTAATACTCCGTTGTGTGTGCAGACCACGCTCTGTTTACCCATTTGTCTGTTGGCGGACGCTTGGGTTGCTTCCACCTTTTGTTGTTTATTTATTTACTTACTTATTTAGACAGAGTCTCGCTCTGTTGCCCTGGGTAGAGTGCAGTGGCGTCATCACAGCTCACTGCAGCCTCCAACTCCTGGGCTCAAGCATCCTCCTGCCTCAGCCTCCCGAGTAGCTGGCGCTGCAGGTGCCCAGCATGAACCCGGCTAATTTTTTTATTTTTAGTAGAGACTGGGTCTCACTCTTGCTCAGGTTGGTCTCAAACTCCTGGCCTCAAGCAATCCTCCTGCCTCGGCCTCCCCGAGGGATCACAGGCGTGAGCCGCCGCGCATTTCTCCAGTGGTTGGTGACATTGAGATCACCTGTGCTGCCTCCCTCCCTATTTAAGCAAACTTCCTTTTTCCTTTCAGTGCCTGTCTCCACGGGACTCTCAAATCCTTGCTTATTTGTTTTGCGTCTTTCCTGCCCTCAGAGGTTAACTCTACGAGGAGGGACTGTATTTAGCTTTCGGCATGTGTTCGTGGAAGATGTGAATGAATGAATGCCTTCCCACCCTCCTCTGCCCGGCGCACGTCCTCCCAAGTGGCACTTTATAGAACCCTTCTTGGTTGCTGCCTTCACCCGCTCAAGAACCTTCAGTGGCTCCCTATTTCCCCAGGATGAAGTCGAACCATCTTCTTGCATATGGGCCCCCGCTGCAGGCTCCGGAGCCTTCTGGGCTCGGTGCTTCCTGCCTCCCAAAGCCGCCCTCCTGCCGCCCTCTGCAGACTCTGAGCCTCCACACTGGCTCTGAGGGATCCCCCACGTGCGCCTCACCCACCTGCCTCCTGCTGGAGCCCTGGGCACCTCTGCCCGGGCCACACAGCCCTCCCCATCTGCACGGCTGGCTCCCAGCCCCCTCTGAACGCTCCGATCTTTTCTTGCAAATGTCTTGTCTGGACTTTGAGTTCCCTGACGCAGACCCTAGTCTCAGCCACCCGGCGTCGCCCGCCCCGACCCGGCACGGCGGGTGCCCCGTCCCGGCAGGAGCTCTGCTGGGTTCTGTGGGACTTTTAATAAATACGTAAACACCTGCTGTGACAGTGATACCCGCTCACACAATTTCCGGAATGAGCTTGTCCAAACGGATCATTATGGCAGCCCCCTCCACCCCCATGAAGAAAGAAAAGGATCCCACAGCTCTGTCCTGGCTCTTTCTTCCCTGGCGTGCCCTCCGCCCTCTGCCCTCTGCCCTCTGCCTCTTCTTTGCATTACAGACTCAGAGTCGGGAAGGACCTCGGGGCTCGCTCGGCACGACCCTCACGCCTCACCAATCCAAATGTGCGGAGAACCGTCGTTCTAAATTCCAGAAAGGTCTGAGTGACAGAATTAAAAATGAAGTTAATCTGAAATGTTTAAATATATAGAATTAAAATCCAACAAAGTGTCGCTATGGACTTAGGGGATTTTAGTCAATTGTTTATGGAGCAGCATTCTGAATGTGAAAAATGTTTCCAAAGAGTTTGAAAGTACTCAAGAAAAATTCAACTACTTGAGTGCGTGTCTTAGTCTGCGTGGGCGGCCCTGAGTCCCACAGACCCAGCGGCTTAAACTGCAGACATTTACTGTGTCACGTCCTGGGGGCTGCATGTCCCAGATCAAGGTGTGTCAGGGCTGGTTCCTCCTGAGGCCTCGCTCCTTGGCGTGTGGATGCCGTCTTCTCCCTGTGTCCTCACGTGGTCGTCCCTCTGTGCGTGTCTGTGTCCTCATCTCCTCTTCTCGTGAGGACACCAGTCCTGTTGGATCAGGGCCCACCCTAGTGCCCCATTTTACCTTAATCACCTCTTTATAGACCCATCTCCAGACACAGTTACATCCTGAGGTCCTGGGGGTCAGGATGTCAAGACATGAATTTTGGGGGGCACAGTTCAGCCCATTGTGGTGTATAAAACATGTCCTGTGTCTAAGAAGTTGTGATGAACTGTAACTACGAGCCCTTCGCACGCTACGGGTTCAATTCTGTCCGAATTAGCCAAACCCACCGGCATGATTTATTGCGTTTGCAACAGCTGTGCTCAGGGAACGTAATTCCTCCTGAAAATGCCACATGCCGACGGAACAGGAAGCCAATTAGGAGGCCGCGGATGATAAATGGGCATTTTAACCAGCAGTTTACTTAATATCCCCATTAAACAAGACTCTTTGCATTAATGATTTCATTGTCCTGCAGTCTACACGGCTGCTCAAATGAGCCCTGTGTTTCAGTCCAAATTCCGTCTTGGATCGGGAGAGAGAGATCTTTTCCAGGGCCCGGCTGCCCGGCTGCCAAGAACTGTCAGAAACCATCACGTAACTTTTCATGTTCCTCGCGGTCCCACTGGAGTGCGGAGGGATTGACGAGAGCAAATACCGCAGGTTTTGTGTGTGTGCATGCGTGTGCATGCATGTGCACGTGTGTGTGTGTCACAGAGACAGGGAGAGGTGTGCATGTTTGAGTAGGGGGTCCTGGTTGAGGAAGGTGGGAATTCCACCCAAAATCCGAAGGCCCACGATGCCGTCTGCAATTGTATTATTTAACCATGTTTATGGTGATCACAAATGACAGTTTTTCACTGTAATAAACCGTATTTACGTAGTTATTCGAATGCAGGGCTACGAGCTAGGTGGCTGCTGGCCTGTCCTGTGAGGAGGGAAGTAGGGCTGAGGCTGTCCCAGGATTTGCTCAGGGTCCGTCGCGGGGCCTCGGGGCCTGGGCTGGGATCGAGCACCGGGGTGCACGCCCCACGGTGGGGAGTTGGATTTCTTCTCCTCCCTTGTTGCTGCTGGAGGAAGGTTCTGGAATCTAGAAGCTCCCCGGGGGCCGAGGCTGGCTGGAAAGTGAGTTTATCAGACATGAAACCGGGAGGGGATTGTGTGACTTCCGGGCGTCGGGCAGAGCTGGGGGGCTCTGGAATCCGCAGCCGCCTCCGCGGGTGGTCCAGGCCCCAGATCCTCGGCCAGAAATCCTCGGCCAGGGTGGATGTTGCCCGGGACCTCATATGTTTTGCGCTATGTGAAATCTGGCTGAAGGAACCGCCCCGCCCTCAGGCCCCAGGCCTGGGAGATTTATCTCCATATTAATTTTGTGAAATGAGTGCATGTGTGTGAGCGAGGGCTGGAAAGGCCTCTGGTCCTCGCCGTCTGCTGAAACCTCGTCAGGGGCCTCCGGCCTCGGCCGCCCGCCCGGATCCAGGACCCCGCTGAGACCTGCACCTCTGCCCTCCCGTCTGCCCTGGCCCGACACTGGGGCCCTGCACCTCAAAGGGGGCACACCTTTAAAAGCCGACACAGAATGTCCATAGGACCAGCAAGCCCCTCCCGGGTGCGTGCCTGGAAAAGTTGAAAGCGGGACTCGGGGAGATGCTCGCACACCCCCGTCCACAGCAGCATCACTCGCAAGAGGTGCAAACAGCCCAGGTGTCCGTCAACAAATGAAAGACGGACAGAACATGGTCCGTCCGTATGGAGGAATAGGACGCAGCCCTGAAAAGGAAGGAGGCTCCAACACCTGCTGCAACGTGGATGGATCTGAAAAATCATGCTCAGTGAGAGACACAAAATAATTTATGTTGCTTTATTGTGATCCCATTACATGAAATGCCCAGAACAGGCAAATCCACAGGGACAGAAAGTGGATTCGTGGCTGCAGGGGCTGGGGAGTGACTGCTGGTGGGGACGGGGCCTCCTTTTAGGGAGATGAGAAAGTTCTGGAACTAGACAGAGGTGGTGGTTGCACAGCATTGTGAATGCACGAAATGCCCCTGAATTGTGCCCTTTAAAGTAGTGAATTTTATGTTGTGAAATTCATAACGAATTTCAATTATGAACATCAGTCTGTGGGTTGTATGTCAGCTCAGTGAAAAATAAAGTGACCCCAGGCCTCCAAGGGCGCCCACCTTCGCGAGTGTACCTGCAGCCTCTGTGCCCTCTGAGCGCGGAGCATGCGGGAGGGATCCCTCCCTGTCCAGCCGAATGAGAACCTGGCCCCACTTGGGGACTCCTGGGTTACCGGGGTGACGGCTTCCTCTTGTTAATTTATGTGTTGTGTTTGGAAAATGGCTTCACACAGACCCACTCAAAGTGGACCTGCCTCCATCCCCCTAAATCGGCAGAAACCACAGAGTTCTGAAATAGTATCTTCGCTACGCGGCCCTTGGAGCGTCCTGTGTCTTGTGGACACCTCCACCAGGTACCCTGCAGGTGGCCACCACGGCGCCCTAGGGGCTATGAGGGAGCCCAGACACGGGGCACCCACGGGGCGGCTTCGCTGACTTGTAGGAAGAAACCCAGAGCGCAGGGCGGGACGTGAGTTCCAGGCGGGGTCTCATTCTCCCGGCGGGGGTTGCGATGCCTGGACTCTTTCAAGGAGGGAGCTGAGCCAGAAACAGTCCTGTGACTTCGATAAATTTTGTAATTTTACTTGTTCTGCACACAAGTAAGGGAAATGAAACGGGCCTTTTCCATTTTGGGAGGGCGGCAGTGGTGGGACATAATTAATAGCTTTAATTTTAGGCACACACGTTTCAGATCCACCTCTAACTTTCCGGCTGTGGGCGAGAGAGACTATAAACAAATGAACTCCAAATTAGTCGAAGACCCCAGAACTGCACGGCAGTATTTGATCCTTTGTACGTCTGATGGCCTGTCACACCTCCCACCTCCGGAGGGCAGGGGACATTTGTGCTGATTTTCATGGTCCCAGAAAGGGAAGAACATGTTATCAACACTTGTGGTTGAACGAACGAGGAGGCTCGTTAAATTGGCAACTCGTTGTTTTCTATGTTCTTTGTTATTCTTGACATATTCGGTGAACTCTGTTGAAAGGATAGAGTTTTATGGGAAAATAAATAATGCCAATCCAGCTCAAATGCCTTTCAGTGCTCATAAAGCCAGCGCTTATTGAGAATTCTGATTTTATAAGATTCTAAGGCAAAGAAAGAAGCTGGTAGGGGGGAAAATCAGTATTAATCACAGAAGAAAGATCCGTAAAAGGTTGCTTTAATAATTTTTTGTTGCCGTTGAAGATAGATAGAACTTGACATGATAAGCACATTTTTGTCTGGAATTCAGCCTTCTATTTAAGGTTCATTCCAAATAATGCAGTCTCCTAAATGTGGCAAATAATGTCAGAAACTCCTTTCCACAAAATAGCTTTGACTTTGGGGAATGCAACTGTCATTAATTTGCAGCAGCCCACACTAGCACCTTTAAGTGAGGGTTTTCTGGGATAACAGTGTGCTAAAGGAGTATAATGAGAAAGCTATTTCTTGCTCTTATTTCTTGAAATCACTGCCTGAAACTAAAGCCGCCTGCCCCTCAGCTGCAAACGTCTGGTTTATATTCACATTGCATAGATTTACCATTTTTAAACGACTGGACGTATTTTTCTGAGCTATTCACACACCTAGCGGACACCTGTTCTTTCCGGTTACTAAATGAATAGATAATTGGACGGCAGATATCCTGACTTTCTGAGCCACAATTTAACCAGCAGTGATTTGGGGGGGAAAAAAACCCCCACAAAACCCAACCAAACAGATTCGCAGTTATAAAGCCTGTCTCCTTTTTAATTTCATTTTAATTTTTTAACTTTGTCTAACATGAAAATAATGAAGATGAGTCCCTCTTGGCCCAAATACGTGTGCTGTTTTCCCCGTCTCTGTGTTCCGTGGCTTTATCTGAGGAGAATTGGACAGTTTTGTTGTAAATTGTCTTAAACACACTTTTCCCAATGGCCTATTAAAATGCATCCGTTACTAAATCATTAGATAAATGGCATCTTGGAGGGTTTTTTCCCCCCAAGCACAGAGAACTAACTCTTAGGTAGGACGGTGCCATATTTAATGACCCAAACTGGGGCATTTTTGAGGGTGAAAAGGAAATTCTAAGAGCCAGGAGTGAAGCGAGGCTGCCTGCCATTGGGATGGCTGGTCGGCCCAGCGCTAAGAGCTTTATTTTGGTTGCAGTCTGTTTCCCACACTGCTGAGGGTCGGGGGACAAATGCCTCGTGGTTCAGGGATTTGGGGGCGATCCGCAAATTCCCTTGTGAGCCATCTGGGCCATTCGATCTCTGCCAATGGGGAAAAAAGCTCACATTTCTGTAGGACTCATCCCCGCCGCCCCGTGGAACAGGGACGGTCCTTCCGCCCCAGCCCTGCCTCGGAAGCCGTGCAAGGCAAGACTCCATCTCCAGCCCGGCGGGCTGCGTGCGTTGGGAGTGACACTAATGCTCACTAAATGAGTGAGCAAAGGGTATAGCTAAGTAAACTCAACTTAGCGGCTTGGGAATGAGCAGCACGCAAAGGAAAAGTAGCCATACTTTGTTTCTTCCTTTGCTTTAAACGGGTTTTGCAAAAACAGGGTTCCAGAACGAAACAAAACCTCAATGCCCGTTTTGGTCCCTCTAGTGAGACCATGGGCAGCTCCGACCTGTGCGGGGGGAGCAGCGATTGCACCAGGAGTCCGGGGTCTCTGAGAGCAGAGAACTCAGAGGGTCCCTGCCCTCAAATCTCACAACCCTATTCACAGTAGGAGAAGGTGGGAGCAGCCAACGCCCATCGGCAGACGATTGGATAAATATGTATGTGTCCCTATGTAGCCCACACCATGGAATATTACACAGCCGTGAACAGGAAGGAGGCTCTGCCACCTGCTATGACGTGCATGAACCTTGAGAACATGATGCTCCGTGAGAGCAGTTGGGCACCAAGTGGCTTGTATCGCATGATTCCCCATAAAAGAAACTTCCAGAATAGGGAGACACATGCGGGCAGAAAGCAGGTTAGCGGTTCCCAGAGGCCGGGGAGGGGGAAGGATGGGGCGTGACTGCTTAATGGGTACGGGGTTTTCTTTTGGGGGGACGAGAATGTTCTGGAACTAGACAGAGGTGGTCACACAATGTGATGAATGTGCCAAATATTGCTGAATTGTTCTCTTTAAAACGGTGAATTTCACCTCAATTTAAAAAAAAGACTGCAAAGAACCTCAGGGCCACCCACGCGGGTGTGTGGCTATTGCTGTTTACACAGGGCTGGATCTGCGATTGTCTCCCTGGGGGACGTGGCAGAGGCGGCTCTGCAGGGGGCCCCTTTTCCTCACCAGGTCGGGTGTCCGGCTTGGGGGGTGTCCGGTGCCGTCGGCCCAGGGAAGGTGCTGTGCCGCCAGGTGTCCGAGGACTCCCATGTCCTGTTTGGAGGATGGATGCACAGGTACATCCTACACACACCTGTCCTTTGGGGCTCTTAACAGCCCACCCCCCCTGCCCACCTGGGGGTCTTGGCACAGGTGAGCAGCCTGGACTCCCCCTTGGACGTCTGGTGGGGCCGGGGTGGGCTCCGGGCTGGACGACTTTGGCTCCTGCCCCTGGACACTGGTGTCTCAGAGAGGGCTTGGCCGGGCGGGGTCTGGGAGTGGTGACCGACTCTCAGGGATGGACTCGTGAGGCCGTGAAGGGGCAGAAATGAGCCCAGGTGGGGTGTTGGGGACACCTGTCACGGCAAGAGGGGGGCCCGAGGCCAGGCAGGCTGGTGTGAGGCTGGTGTGTTGGCCTGGGCCCCATCTCTTAGTCTGTGGTGGGGACACCCCCCAAAGCTCCCTGCACTCGGGACAGGGGAACCCTGAAGGGCCTCTGGTCTCGGCCTGGCAGGGGCTTGGATGACGGGGACACAGCAGGGCTGCTGGTCGGCGCTGGAGAAGAATCAAGACCATCTCGACGAGCAAGCCCAGCGCGGGCGGCCGAGCTTGCGGGGTCCGGTGCAAACTGCAAGTGCGTCTCTGCGGCTGAGGCCCCCACGGGAGGATGTCCTGGGAGAGTCGCTGCCGGACGGGGCGGGGCACGGAGTGTCGTCTTTCTCCCCGAAGGACAGACGGACGCCACTCTTCCCCCAGCCGCTGTGCGGCATTTTAGCAAAGCTCGGGGTGGTCTCTACTTCTAATTAGCCTCGGGAGCTGCGGTTCCTTGGGGTTATTTATTTCTTGGTCTTGGTGAGGCCCGGACATTTGTGCCCTGCCTGAGGAAGGGAGATGATGTCACCTTCACCTTTTATAATCTCAAGGAAAACAGAAACCTTTTTCCAGCAGAGCCGAGGGTTCGTCTCGGCCTCCCACAGAGACTGGGCCGGACAGGGAGCGTTGCTTACACATCACAGAAAAGCACCATTTTGTGTACCGGGAAGTAGGGGGTAGGTGGTTTTAGGGTGTGTCAGCTGCTTAGTCCTGTCCAAGGCCCCGGGTCGGTGCCCTGAAGCTTTTTCTTGGGCACCACTTGCTGGTTTCAAAGACATCCCTGTCGCCCCAGGGAACAGGACAGCCTTAAGCTGATAAGAGGGAAGACGGTCCCAAAGCCGGGTCCGCCTAACACTCAGACTGTCCCCAGAACCCCCCCGGTGGGTGTCCTCCCACCTCATCGGCTGCTTCTGTTGGAGTGGAGGGGGTCACTGGTTCTGTGTTGTCAATGAGCAGTGCCCGGCAAAGGCCAAACGTGGAAACTTTCTGTCCACCCGGCTACACAAACTATGCACGGCCCACCTTTGGGGGGCACATTTGCCATTCTTATGAATGGCAGCCCTTGGTGTGTGCAGTGGACAACTCCAGCAACTGTACACAGCGGCCCCAGTCTGGGCATCCTCTGGAGCCTTAGCTCACTCTCCTCTGGGGGCGAAGGCACCACTCGGAAACCATCACGTAGCTCATTGCACTTTCAAGGGAGCATAAAACAATGAAGGCGTGAAGTTTTCCTAATCAAGATTTTTGAGACATTGATAGCAAATGTCAGAACCCACCCCTCCATTTTAAAATTTATTGATGGCCTTTCATTTTTATTTATGGCACGTCGACATCTACGCTTTCATAATAAGTTCAATAAAAGAGACCAGAGGTGCGGGCACTTGGCCAAACATCTTCACGATCCACAGTCCAGTGTTGATTCTTAGATGTTATTGGATGGCGTATGAAAAATGTGTTCGGTTCTCTGGATATTTTAACTGTAGGTTCCTCCAACGACGCATGTTTGGGGGCATCACAGAGACCAAGGTGAAGAGACTGCTCTCTCTCCTAAGCGGTTGTTTGGTAGATGCTAAATGCGTGCTCAGCACCAACATAACTCCTGCCGGCAGTGAGCGTTTCCCCCTTGCCTTGCCTGAGGTCTCCCCTTCCAGTGTTCTGAATTTGGCGCCCTCCCGCATTTGTGGCACAGATTTCACGTCTGGGATAAGCATCGAAGGCATTCTCTTTTTTCTGAATTTTAATTAAGTTAAATTAAAAGGAGAAGAATTACCAATGAATGGCAAGACCTGAAGGTCCTACCGGGCGGGGTTGACCAAGAGCAGCCTCGCGCAAGCCCCGCCGGGAAAGTGGGCTTATTGAAATGAAGACTGTGACTCTGACTCGGTTCCAAGTGCGGTCAAATGCCCCCACTTGAGCTCTTGGGGATTTGAGGGTCTCCCAGCTGGAACCCACCTGGGCGCCTGTCTTCCCGACTCATAAATATCAGGTTTACGTTTCAGAGTTAACGAGTCCTTTAACACACGCAAGTCATTTTGTCCCCCCCAAAAACGAACTCAAAAATGTATTCAATTATCCTTTTATAAAATGAAACTCTGCCATGGCTTTGACAGCTAAATAAATGGACTTTATTAAGCCGATGATTACAGGCTGGATTATTTAGTATTCCTTTTTTATTATGTCGTTGGAGTCTGCCGAAAGTTTGGAATGCCTTTTCTTCATTTCCAACATTGATTCTTGCATTAGGGAGCCACATTGAATAATTAATATACTTCCCGTGAGGGACCGTCTGCGGGGCTGGATATTAGGTTATCAATCATGACCCACTTGTTCTAATGTAATCATATTGAAAACGTGTCAGAAGCTGTTTACCCGAGGATGACGAGGGCTGAGTAGGCCATCGGCAGGCCTGTGTCTGTGGGACGTTGCGGTTCAGGGACCGCGTCACCTCCCCTCCCCATGAGGTGGGCCAGGGCCCCAGGCCACGCCCCTCTTCCAGCCAGAAAATTCTGCCCATTCCTTTCCTTTTATCAGCGGCTAGTGACTTTTCCCCAATGTTTTAAAATTGTGGTAAAATGCACGTAACATAAAATTTACCATTGTAATAATTTTTAAGTGTACAGCTCGGTGGTTTGAAGTGCACACACCTTCTTGTGCCACCATCAAGGCATGTTATAAAGGGACTTTTTTCCCTTGGCTGAAGGCTCTGGAGATGTTTGAAACAGGAAGGGTTCCCCACGGCCCACCCTGTTCCTGGAAAGAGCCAGTTCTTCCGAGACTGGGGAGGTCTCCACGGGGCATTCTCGAATCTGAAATCCCTGGGTTTGCCTTTCGGAAGGGCTTGCCCACGTGTCTTCTGTAGACTTATGCATATTCGGTTTGTCTTCTCGTGTCTGGCACACAGTTTTAAATTACAGAGCAAAGCAGACACCACTTCCACGCTGCACCCTGCATCCGGGGCCTGCGGGTTTATGCACACATTTAAATTCAGTCATTTTACACCTTTGTAGTAGGCCCGAGGCTGGGCACATGCCTTTGGCTCTTAAGTGGGATTCGGCAAAGCAAAGGATGGGCGAAGAGTCAGAGGGAACATTCACAGCCACTGATGGAAGGCTGGGGCATGCGCTCGTTCAGGGCGCCCCGTCTCCCGGGGAGAAACGTGAGGAGAGAGTTTTGGGTTCCCCTTCACACTGCTTGCAGATGAAGCAGGCAGGAGAGCGAAGGGACCCGGGTGGCCGCGGTGGGATGAGATCTTCCGGTGTGGCCTGGAGATGTCACTTCCCAGGAGAGGTGGCGACAGGATTGGGCCTCGGACGGTCAGGGAAGGCAGGTGGTGGCCACAGCCTCTGCTGACATTTTAGTGCACAGCCTTCCTTCTTCTGTCCTAACATATTCGTAGTCAAAACAGTTTCTCTCTTTTACAAACTGGAATCAAGATCTGCATACTGTGCATTTGTGTGTACACATACAGAGAGAGAGACGTGTATGGGTGTATGGGTATATCACTAACATCGTATTCAGAATAGTTTTGAATTTGCAGAAAAATCGCAGTGATAGCACAGAGTTCCGTGACCCTGCACCCAATTTCCCCTTTATTAACATCTAATGAACCAATATTGATACACCATTCACTAAAGTCCCTACTTTATTGAGATCTGATTTTTCCCCAATGTCCCGTTTCTGCGCTGGGATGTCACACGACATCAAGTCATCGCTCCTCTTGGCTGTGACAGTTTCTCGAATGTTCTTTGTTTTTGATGACCTTGACGGTTTTTCTTTAAGTTATTTTAAAATTTTTTTAATGGACAAACAAATTCATGCACATATTCATGGTGTACGACGCGAGGTTTGGACCCATGTGTCCATCTCAGAGTGGCTAAATCAAGCTAGTTAACGTATCCAGGACCCCACGCACTTATAACTTATTTGTGGGCAGAACTCTTAAAATCTGCTGTCTTGGCGATTTTTGAGAACATGACGGTTTTGAGATTATTGCTCAGGTGTTTCGTGTTAATGGGATGCCCCTTTCTTGGGATCTGTCTGATAATTTTCTTCCGATTCCACTGGGGTTTTGGGGTCTAGGGAGGAAGACACAGAGGTGGAGCGCCCGTCTCACCGCATCGTATCGGGGTGCGTACGCCACACACGCTCCCCACGGCGGATGTCGACCTTGCTCACCTGCCTGAGGTGAGCTTGCCAGGTGTCTGCACTGCGAAGTTACTCTCCCCTCCCACCCTGCCCTCTTGGGAAGGAAGTCGCCTTGTCAGCCGCCCCGGAGCAGGGTATTGCGAGGGCGGAGTAGCTACATAAATTATTTGAAATTTTGTTTTTAAAAAAACCATCCTTTTAGGAAAAAAAAAACGTTAACAATATGCTGTCAGAATTCCCCATGTCTTCAAATACCTCTCCTTATATTTTCTGATGGTTGCACAGCACGACAGTGTATGGATTAGGTTGTTCATTTGTCTCATATCCTGTTTGGGGTTTTCTCACAGATTTTGGCTTTTTTACGTCCTTGTTAATAGGTCTTTGGCTGGGCTTCTGCTCTTGTCTTAGGGGGAATTTGAGATTCAGCGTCTTCTCACAGGCTTAGGGGCCGTGGAGGTTTCTTCCCTCTTGTGAACCGCGTGTCCCTGTTTCTGGGAACCACGTTTGCCTCTGATGCTCACGTATCGTCGAATTCCCATCCGCGAGTGGGGACTTCCTTGGGACCTTTTGGCTAAAACACGTGTGGGGTTGATGGGATGATGGCAAGTACCGCCCTTCCTGGGGCCGGGGTTCTGGTTTAAGGTGCGCGTGCAGAATCGCTCCTCAGGGGTGGACGTGAAAACGGCTCTGCCTGTGCCGGGAAGAGGACACCTCCAAAGACGGGGCCCTGGGAGCTTGCTGCTGGCAGCGACATCCCATCCCCTCGTGGCCCGGAGGGTCCTCTGTCTCTTTGTCTCTCTGTTTATTAGTTATCTGTGCCACGTAACAAATCACTGCAAACCTAGCGGCTTCAAACAGTATCTGCCGTGGGTTGCAAATCCAAGCACGGTTTCACTTGGTCCTCAGCCCCGTGTCTCATAAGCTGCCATCGGGGTGTCAGGTGGGCCACATTCCTAGGATCCTGCTGTCGGTTGCTGCTGGCACCAGGCCCTTGAGGCTGCCTGCACCTGCCTTCTGGGTGGGCTGTCCACGTACCACCCACACCACGCTGTGTGCCACTCCAAGTCTTGCAGGAGGGTGTCTTTCTCCAGGCTGTGAAAACGTAATTGCAGTGGCACCCCCTCATCTTTGCCACATTCTCTTGGTTAGAAGTGAGTTAAATTTCTGTCCAGCTCAAAGGGTGGGGATCATACAAGACTGTGACTCCTCGTGGGTCACCTCATGGTGTGTCTGCACAATCCGTGAGTGGGGCCTGCAACACGGACCTGACCGAGGTGTGCTGAGCAGGTGTTTCTGTGCCAGGTGCCGCGGCAGGTGCTTGCAATGCTTTATATCAGTGAATCCTGCCTGCCCAGAACCTACGTTCTAGAATTATGTTGTCCAATGCGGCAGCCGCTGCCTACGGGTGGCCCCTGAGCCCTTGGAATGTGCCTGGCCAAACTGGGATGTGCACCACGTTTCAAAGATGCAGTGAAAGAACCAACGTAAGCCGTTTCACGATTTTTATATTAATTAGATATTGAAAGGGTGATATGTTGCACGTAGGGTGCAAAATAAGATACGTTGTTAGAATTAATGTCCCTTGTTTCTTTCTTCTTTCTTATGCAGCTAAGAGGAGATTTAAAATGTATCTGTCTTTGGCACACACAGGTGGGCAGCGTGTGGGGCAGGGGGTGGTGCTGGGTCTGAGGGAGGTCATGGGAGGCTTCTGTTCTCCTGGGGATGCAAGAAGCCCCGTCAGGGATGTGCCCTGGGCAGCATGAGGTGTCCTTAAGAATAACAGACTGAGGGTGGAACAGCCCTTGGTCCCTCAGCAGATGGAGAGATAAGCAAAACGTGGCCCATCCACACAGCGGACTATTACGCAGCCATGAAAAGGAAGGAGGCTCTGACACCTGCTACAACGTGGGAGAACCTGACAACGTGATGCTCAGGGAGGGAGCCTGACACAAAAGACCACGTCTCACACGATTCAATGTATATAAAATGTCCAGAACAGGCAAATCTATAGAGATAGGAAGTGGATTTGTGGTGGCCAGGGGCTGGGGAGTGACTGCTGATGGGGACTTTAAAAAAGTCAATGCGAAATTCACATCACATAAACTTAACCTTTTAAAGTGAACAATTCAGGGGCATTTAGCACATTCACAGTGTTGTGCAGCCCCCACCTCTGTCTAGTTCCAGGACGTTCTCATCCCCCCAAAAGGAGACCCCGTCCCCATTAGCAGTCACTCCCCCTCCCCCTCCCCAGCCCCCGGCAGCCACAATTTGCAGACGCACCACTCACAACGCTGCGGTGGTGAACAGCCCGCAGACAGAAACAGCCCAGGTGTCCACGGCCAGGCGAGTGGGTAAGGAGAATGTGGTCTGTCCGCGCAGTGGAATCCTGTCCGATGACAGAAAGGAACGAGGCTCTGACACCTGCTAGACCACAGATGAGCCTTGAAAACATCCTGCCCAGGGAACGACGTCGGACACAAAGTGGCACATATTGCGTGATTCCACATAAAAGAAATGTCCAGAATAAGCAAATCCGTAGAGATAGAAAACAGCATTGGGGTGTGAGCTGAGGGGAACGAGGTTTCTTTCTGGGGTGACGAAAATGTTCTAAAATTGCCGTGGTGGTTGCACAACGCTGTGAATACACTGAAAAGCACCCAGTTGCTCCGTGGGGGGTGCAGACTGCACAGTATGTGAATTAGATCTCAGTGAAATGCTTAAAAAGTACAAAAGAGTTTGCTGAGAGTCCAGGGGAGGGTGTTCTGGGATGGGGTTTGGACTCCGGCATCTTGTTCCTCCTTTGCGTCTTGAGCTGCTCGTGTAGGGAAAGGGATTAATTGAGAATTTACTGGGGAAGGAAGAGCCCCCCGCCCAGGAAGCGGGTCTCAGATTTAAACTCATCTTGTCCCTTTGCTTCCGAGTGTCCTGAGTTGGCGTCCGACGGGTCTCGCCTTCCCTTCGCACGCTCTCCGCACGGATGCGCCTCACGAGTTGGACACAGGTGCTCGTGACTCACGGGGGTCTCAGACCACCTGCTCCTCCTCGAATGCACCCCCTACAGAAGGCCCCCAATACACCAGCCCGTCCGCCAGCCCGGGCCCGGGGAAATCGTTCACCCAAGACGAAACTGAAACACACCCAGGGGGGGCCCTCCTCGGCTTCTGAGATTAAGGCCACGGCGTGGACCGCTGCTTCCAGCACCCATGGGCCCCCCAGTGTGCACAGGAGTGGGTCCCCCGCGGACCTCTCCCTTCCTTCCCTGGGGAGGCCGCCCCCACCCAAGGCTCCTGCGTCCTGGCTGGGAAAGGGTTTCTGAGTCTCCACCACTGACGTGGGGCCCGGATGGCCCCGGGGTTTGGGGGGCCCCACTGGGCACAGGAGGGTGGGGAGCAGGTCCCTGGGCCCCACCCCCCAGAGGAAAACACATCCACTCCCCAATCCAACAAACGAATGGCCTCAAATATTTATGGGAATTCCGCAAAGGCAAAGCCCAACTGGGTGAGGATGCAGCCTGAGAACAGGTGTAGCTGCTCAACAGAGAGGGAGGAAGTTGAGGCGCCAGAGAGCACCCCTGGCTGCAGGCAGATGTCGGCGGGACCCACCTCCTGCCTGGCTGGCTCTGGCCTTCACGATGCACTGTGGCTGGATGGACACACAGTCTACACAGGGTGACCAGAGATGGACACATGGTCTACACAGGGTGAACAGATAGATGTACAGTCTACACAAGGTGAACAGAGATGGATGCACAGTCTACACAGGGTGACCAGATGGATGCACAGTCTACACAGGGTGACCAGAGATGGGTGCACAGTCTACACAGGGTGACCAGATGGATGTATAGTCTACATAGGGTGAACAGACATGGATGCACAGTCTACACAGGGTGACTGGACATAAACTGATAGTCTACACATCATGGAGTCCTACCATCCATACTGTGACCTCTGTCTACACCGTGACCTCCATCTGCATTGAGAACTCTGCAGTGTGACCTCCATCTACACTGTGACGTCTGTCTACACTACACCGTGACCTCCATCTGCTGTGACCTCCCTCTGCACTCTGACCTCCCTCCTGTCTGCAGGGTAAGGATGACTACCTTTTATTTATGGCTGCTGTCTCATATTTTCTTGAGTTATTTTTATTTCAGGAATTTTGCCGGCCACATGCTGGTCTGTGCACCTGCACGTTGGATGTACTTTGTGGTCACTCAGCCGTGTGGGTCATGCTGTGAGGACGTCCATCTCACGGACGTCGTGGCTCACGCCAGAGGGTCCACAGCCTCCCCGTGTTCACACAGGGAGAATGTGGCAGAGGTGCAATGCGATCTTGGTCCCGGCCCAAGGTCATTGTTTGCATCCTGCGGTTCTCCGTGTTGTCTTTGCCACTGGCGTTCGTGGTCGGTTTTTAATGTGCGTATTGTTGTGCGGCTTTACGTCTGACCCCTGAAAGAGCCTTAGCTTACATGGCAGCAGGAACACCAGGAGTAGAGAGAGATGGGCCGCTGCTGCCCTGGAGTCAGCCGGGGTTTAGGACACGGCCAGCGGGTCGGAACTTCAGGGGCTGCTCTCAGGGACTCTGAGCTTCCCAGAGGTGAAGGGTCCCCCAATCGCCCTGGAGTCTCCCTGTGCGTGGCCAGGGCTCTCCACCTGCCTAGAAGGGCCTTGGGCTGCAGACAGAATGGGGTGCGTTCCGCGTTTCCCTGTGAGGCCACCCCAGTTCTGTGCTTCTCCTGTTTGTGATGGGGAAACGGAGAGGGACGTCCTTCCTTCATTACAGTGCACCGTATTGTGTTGGATTCTATTCATTCTATTCTGTCCGATTCTGTTCTGTTCTATTCTATTTATTCTATTCTATTCTATTCTATTCTATTCTGTCCTATTCTGTTCTATTCTATTTATTCTATCCTATTCTGCTCTATTCTATTCTGTCCTATTCTGTTCTATTCTATTTATTCTATTCTATTCTATTCTGTCCTATTCTGTTCTATTCTATTTATTCTATTCTATTCTGTTCTGTCCTATTCTGCTCTATTCTATTCTATTCTGTCCTATTCTATTCCATTCCAGCCCAGCCCAGCCCATCCCATCCTATCCAGTGTTCCTCTTGGTATACACCATCCTTGAGAAACAGGAAACTAAGACAGGGAGAACAGAGGACCACGAAGTGGAAACACGAGCAGTAAATGGCAGCCCGCAACTGTTACAAAAGCCTTAGAGAAGCAGGTGCCTCCCGTGGCCCACGTGGGCTCTCATTTCCTCTTTGTTTTCTGTAGAAGGTGGTCACCTGAACGGCGTTCAAGGTTAGGGTGGCCGGTGGGTATTTAAGAGGCAGGAAACTTTACCGTTGTAGTGGCCACAACAGTGTCCACCAAAAAGATACATCCACGTCCTGCCCGCCACGTACTGGTTCTCTAGGGCTGCCCTGACAGAGTCCCACAGACCGGGCAGCTTAGACCACAGGCATTTACTCTCCCACACCCTGGAGGCTGGAAGTCCCAGATCAAGGTGTGTCAGGGCTGGGTCCTCCTGAGGCCTCTCTCCTTGGTGTGTAGATGCCGTCTTCTCCCTGTGTCCTCACGTGGTCGTCCCTCTGTGCGTGTCTGTGTCCTCATCTCCTCTTCTTATAAGGACACCAGTCCTGTTGGATCAGGGCCCATCCTAGTGCCTCATTTTACCTTAATCACCTCTTTAAAGACCCATCTCCAAAGACAGTCACAGTCTGAGGTCCTGGGGGTCAGGGTTTCAACATATGAATTTTGTGTGGGGAGGACAAAATTTAGCTGATAACAACCCAGAATCTGGGAATGGGACCTTATTTGGAAATAGGGTCTTTGCAGATGTAACTAAGTGAAGGATCTGAAGATGAGACCATTGTGCATTTGGTGGGCCCTAAATCCGATGGCAGGTGTCCTCATAAGAGACAACAGAGGAGACACAGACACAGAGATGCCACGTGGAGACGGAGGCAGAGACTGGAGTGATGCGGCCACAAGCCAAGGGATGCCTGGAGCCCCCAGGGGCTGGAAGAGCAGGAAGGACCCTCCCCTGGAGCCTCCGGAGGGAGCTCGGCCCTGAGACCCTTCATCTCAGACTCCTGGGCTCCAGGACTGGGGGGAAGATAAACTTGTGAGGTTTGGAGCCCCCCAGTTTGTGGTGCTTTGTTGTGGCCACCCCAGGAGACTCACATGACCACATTCCTGCCAAAGACACTCTGGAAGTCACTGTGAATCCTGGAATGGGAGACCAAGTGTGACCTCTCAGCATCTCCTGGGGTCTCCACCTTACTCTGGGTCTTGGACCCTGGACTCGTTGGAGGGACCAGGACGTGGCCCTGCTGCTGAGGGGTCCTGCTCTGCGTTGGTTGTCGGTTTGCTGGAGTCAGAAGACAGGTGGTTGCAGCATGAACACCACATTCCCAACTCCCAGAAGTGTCAGCTCCTCTTGGATGGGGCGCTGACGTGGCTCTTGGTTGGGATGTGCCCTCAGTGTTGCAGGGGGCTGGTTCCTCATTCTGACTCTTATGAGTCCTGTGTCCTGCCCCTGCAGCCTGGGCACGGCTGTGGAGGGTGCACCCTGAGCCCGCAGGACACAGAGGTCCCCGTGTGTCCTATCAGGGGGCTGCCTGCTTCGGAATTGCATCACGGTCCAGCTGAGCTGCGGGTCCCTCGGGGACACTGGGGGCTTCTCTGTGCCCCCGACCCCCTGCTGACCTGCAGTGAAGCCCCCACAGAGACCCCCCAACCCTCCCAGGGTGTGATCGCCTCACCCACTCCCCCGGCTCCTGGAGACCCTTTCCTGAACCACCTCTCATCCCCTGGCTTTGGGGGAGAGGAATCCTTCCCGCGAGTTGACGCTCAGAAGCCTGGGTTTTAGGGCCACAGATCCGCATCCGCTCTCTGCTTGATGGATGTGTGGGCGTCTTCCCGGAGAAGCTCAGTTTCTTCCTGGTTCCTTTCCTTTCCCCGCCAGGGAGGATGAGGGCGCACGGATACTCGAGTTAAGCCCGGGCATATATTATGCATTGGACGTTTTTATCTCATGTGTATTAAAATATCCTAATTAAGGGTGCACCTCGGATGGTCACCCAATTAGGGCAGCAGCTCCGCACAAGACGTTGAAAGAACCAGGGACAAGGTCCGGATAAAGAGAGAACACACACGTGTGCACACACGCACATGTGTGCACGTGGCGTTTCTGCGTGGCCGTGACACCGGGCACGTGAGAGGTGTTGGTTGTATTGAAACAGTCTTCAGCCCACAAGGTCACTTGTGGCAATAATGTGCTCATTAGACGCGTAATCCATCACTCAAGTGATAGCAATTTAGTGCCCGGGTTTAATGCGGGTTGGTTTAATCATTAGCAGCAGTTTGTCAACTGCATAATTCACCAGGGATGGCGGGTATGCATGATTTAGCAGGCGACCCTCGACCTCCGAGGAGTAAGGAGCCTGCCTTAGAGGCAAAACCAAGAGGAACAATGAGCCAGGCGCACTCATCTCCTGAACAATTATTATGCTTAACAGCCTGTCATTTCAGAAAAGGGCCAAAAAAAAAAAAAAAAAAAAACCAAAGAAAATGAGGGATTAACTTTGGAGGGAATGCGGCCGTGTCCCTGTTGTGCACACGACACCCAAAAGGAAATGTTTTTATTTCCTTAGCAAGGTCCCTGCTTTCTGGACATTTCTGGGAAACGTGGAGGAAGCAGCGACCTGAGCGCCCCTGGAAGCCGGGGATGCTTCGGAAAGGAGGCCAGGACGCTCTGCAGCCGGCCAGCCGGGCGGGGATTGACCTGTGCCTGTCACAGGTGAGCAGAATTAGTGCGGAAAGTCTGCACAAGGGTCAGGTGGAGGATTTTCCCCGAGGCGCTGATTCATTTGGAGGCAGGAGGAGAGGACCCTGAACAGAATTTCTGTGCCCACCTGGCGTGCACGGTGAGCGTTAAATGTGCAGTTTGATTTGCCCATCGTTACGAATGTAGTACAGGATCACGTTTTACTTCTACCTGCTGGAAAACCCATTACTCTCCGTCTCCTCCCGGGACGTCCCTGCGACCCCCTCGGGCCTCAGATTTTCCCGGGGGCCCGGGGGCCCCACGGGTGCCGTGCAACCCCGTTATTAAAGCCTTCCATGGCTTTGTTGTCGTTTAAACTCATCTCGACTCCAAAGAAGAAATTTGTGTCTTGATTAGTCCGCCAGCCGCGCTGATTGCTTTCGGTATTTCAAAGGGAGGTCACGAGGGGTCGAGTTATTTTGGAGAGAAAAGCCGGAAGAGAGCAGCCAGTTCTGGGGAAATCTTGGTAAGTTTGCCGAACTCTCAGCAAAGGCATGAACAGAGCCCCCGGCGGGGAGGGAACGGGGGCTGCGGACCAGGTGGGGCAAAGGACACATCCCCGCCGTTGGCCCAACCCAAGGAGGGGCTCTGTCACTTATTTGTTTATCTATTTTTACTTTAATTTGATGAAACAAAATGGGTAGGAAAGCCACTGGGGGGTTTAAAGAATTTGGGTGGGATCTGGGCAAGATCCCACGGCTGTGGCTTAGGAGAGTTGAGTTTTTAACCTACATCAATTGGCCCCATTTTCCTGGGCTGGGAGGGTCATGGGAGGTCAAGTCGGGTGGTGACAAGGAACTCAGAGGAGGGCTCCAGGCTGCTTGGTCACTGTGGCCGCACAGGCTCACCGGCCATCTCCCTGTTGGGGTCTCTTGTGCCACCACTGCCCTACGGTGCCCGTTAGAAAGCCTTGCTCGGCTCAGTCACTGGCTTCACACCCACCCAGGACCTTTGCATGAGCTTCTCCTGGGTCCAGAAAGCTCTTTCATTGTGGTGACGTCCTTCGCAATGTCAGCTCCACAGAGGGGTCACCCTGACCCCCACCTGGACACCCCCACACCCCTGCGGGAGTCACTACTGCAGTCACCACAGCACTCACATACCTGTTGACTGCTTGGCGCCTTCCCTGCAGGCAGCTGCTGCGTTCTGTTCGCCTGGGTCAGTGCCCGTGGTGTGGGGCGGGGTGTGCAGTGTGGATGTGTCCGCCTCGGGGTGTGCCCACCACTGTCAGGCGGACGGGGCCGGCTTGGGCTGTGGGGCTGGGAGGGGGACACAGTTCTGGGAACTGCTGAGAAACCTGTGGATTCCTCATAGACCAGCCACACGGGGCTCAGGGCCCTGCAAAAACAAAAACAAACACAGCATTAGGAAAAAAAAGACATTTCCAAAAGCATCAAATGAATCGTCTGGGGCCAAATAAGCTCCCACTGCACTTCTGCTTATGCTGCGGTTTGGTGGGTTGTCATTTTAAATGTGCTGCAGTGCTGGGGGTAGTGACCTCCCTCTAGCGGGGACTGGGGCCGCCAGGGTTTTCCCGGGACCTGCTGCCCGCTGGGGACCCCAGACACCCCTTGTCTTCTCCCACGGGTGCCCTTTGGCAGCTTCTCACTGCAGGTTCTGACGTGGCTGAACCTCGAAAACGTCACGCTCAGTGAGAGAGGCCAGACACCAAGAGCCACGTGTTGTAGGATTCCACTTACAGGAACGTGCAGAACAGGCAATCCACAGAGACAGAAGGTGGGGTCGTGGTTGCCAGGGGCTGGGGAGTGACTGCTGACGGGGACGGGGCCTCCTTTTGGGGGGATGAGAAGGTTCTGGAACTAGACAGAGGTGGTGGCTGCACAACATGGTGAAAGTGCTAAATGCCCCTAAACTGGGCACTTTACAAGGTGGATTTTATGGCATGTGAATCTCACCTGCCCGCCCCCTTGAGCTTTTCCTCTCGGGCTGAGCACCCCCAGGAGAGCTGCGGCCCCACGAGTGGACGCCTCTGTCCTTCCTGGACTCCCAGACTTGGGCCTGGGAGCCCTGGGTGGGCGCGGGGCTCGGGATCGGGGGCACAGCCAAGGTTGGGGGCCGTGGACTGTGCCCCCCACCCCCCAGCTGGGGTTTGGAGTCTTCCGTCAAACACGGGGCCGCACGAGCTCTTGTGTCCCCACCTTTGAGGGGCCTCAGGACCCCCGGAAGGCTGTGCCGTCTGCCCGGAGCACACAGGCCAGTTGCACCTCGTGGCTGCAGGGTGCTCAGTGCTGCCCAGGTGCGGGCATCAGGGCCAGGTGGGGGCACCCACGGCCGAGGGGGCTGGGGAGGCCGCCCCCGGCACAGACTTGGGCATGAGGTCCCGGGGTCCGAATCCTGTCCCTGCTCCTTACAAGCTGGGCAAGACATATGACCTGCCATGCCTGCCTCAGTTTCCTCATCTGTGAGGCTGATAGCTGTGCCTTCCTCCTGGGGGTCTAGGAAGATGGATATGGGGGTTCAGGGCATGCTACCCAAAATACCTTAAGCTGAAGGAATTTTAAGCAGGTGCAGGAAGGTCCCCCAACTTTCTCTGACCCATCTCCCCTGAACCAGGTCATAAGACCCAAGAAGGACACTCTGACCCTCCCCTGAAGCGGACACGAGACCCTCACTGGACAGGTGCCCTCCCTGCACCCGGAGGGAAGGAGCGTCCTTATCCCTGAGGACACCGGACATGGGAGAATCTGAACACACAGGCCTTGCCGGGCTCCCCAGGTCCCTCCCGTGAGATCAGACGCCCTGTGTCCAATCACACTGCTGCACAACTGTCCCCTCTCTGTCACGCTGAGCACAAAAATGCTCAGTTTCCGCTTCTGTGGGTCTTCATTTCTGAGGGCTCCCGTGCCACGTAAAACTTACGTTAAACACATTTGTGTGCTTGTCTCTTGCTCATCTTTGTCAGTCTGACTTTCAGACCCAGACAGGGACCCCGGGAGGGTCGAGGAAACCATTCCTCCCCTACAACTAGGTTAAGGGTGGACCAGGTTAAGGATGAACTGGGTTAGGGTGGACCAGGTAAGGGTAGACCAGGTGAGAGCAGATCAGGTGAGGCTGGACCAGGTTAAGGATGAACTAGGTTAGAGTGGACCAGGCGAGGGTGGTCTCTGTCATGTGTGCTGTCCCTGGAGCATGGCCTGGGGTGTGTACTCCAGCCTGGGTGCTCCCTGCTGCTCTCTGGCCCCCTAGGGCTGAGCACAGGACCACCCCATCCCCCACTGTCTGGGCCCCTGGGGCTGAGCACAGGACCACCGCATCCCCCATTCTCTGGCCCCCTGGATCTGAGTGCAGGGCCCCCCCCATCCCCGATGCTCTGACCCCCTAGATCTGAGTGCAGGACCACCCTGGCCCCCGTTGTCTGGCCCCTGGGACTGAGTGCAGGGCCACCCCATCCCCCACTGTCTGGCCCCATGGGGCTGAGCACAAGACCACCCTGTCCCCACTCTCTGGCCCCCTGGATCTGAGTGCAGGGCCACCCCGTCCCCCATTCTCTGGCCCCCTGGATCTGAGTGCAGGGCCCCCCCGGCCCCCGCTGTCTGACCCCCCGGGGCTGAGCACAGGGCCACCCTGTCCCCTGGGCTCTGGAAGGCTCCTGGGTGGGTGGGCTGCCAAGGGAGACAGTTTACAGGAGCAGGGGCTGGTTCTCAGTCCCTGCTGCCTCCCCCAGGGGACACTCCCTGTCCTGTGTGTCCTGGGAACATCCAAGCGACCCCGGCTTCTGTCCTCTGTCCATTCCTGACCTCTGAGCGATTCTACAGGGTGGAGCTTGTCGCTGGGCGACTTAACAAAAGCGCATTTGCCACGGAGGCCTACGGGCCGGGCCGTCCTCACTAACCTGGACACGGAGCACAGGACAGAAGGAAAAGCCGGTGTCCCGGGGTCATGTCACTCCAGGCCCGCAACAGCCCTCTCCTTAACCCTGTCGCTGCCGGCTGGTGGCTGCCGTGTCTCAGCACAGCCAACAGCCACGCCGCACAGACCACGCGGGGAAGGGAATGTTGGCACAGAGAGAATACGGGAAAACCGTGGTGGGTGGGGGGACAAAAGCGTAACCTCCTATTTTGCAAAACCTCTGGCTTAAAAAAAAAACCAGAAACTTCAGCCCACTTCTTGCTCTCGGAGAGTCTGGCAGGAAACCCCTGGGCGGAGGCGTTGGGCTGGGATGCTCAGGCGACGCCTGAGGAAGAACGAGGTCCTCGTGAGTTCAGGCACAGACACAGGACGCTTCATGCTGACCGGGCGTTGATGCTTCCGCTGCAATCGTCAGCCGGGAGCGCACATTTCCTGCATTAAAAAATGCATGATGTGGATTTAGATTTCGTGACAGCTTTACCTAGAAACACCCGAGGACAGGCCCTCAGGTGCTTTGGGGTGAAACGTTGTGCCAGATGAATATTCCTCAGTGGTGGGTTAGAATTAATTACAGCATGAGAAGGGCTCACCTTCCGCGAACAGGTGGATATTGTGAAAAACACACACACACAACTGACGGGCGCTTGTGTCCCTGAGTCAAAAACAACTGGCCTTCCGTGGTCACTTAATACACTTGAGCACAAGATTCTCCATCTGATTTGATGTTTTATCTGCATCTTTTGCGGCTGTGGGCTCCCCTCCCCCAGCAGGGAGGCTCCTTCCTGCCTCTCCCGGCTCCTGGGGGCTCCAGGCGTCCCTTGGCTTGTGGCTGCGTCACTCCAGTCTCTGCCTTCGTGTCCACGTGGCTTCTCCTCTGTGTCTGTGTCTCCTCTGCTGTCTCTTAGGGGGACACCTGTCATTGGGTTTAGGGCCCACCCAGATAACCCAGTATGACCTCATCTTAGCTAATAACATCTGCAAGGACCCTATTTCCAAATAAGATCCCATTCCTAGGTTTGAGGTGGATGTATCTTTTGGGGGGTCCCCATTTCCCCCACGTGCTGATACAGGGTTGGCACGTGGGGCTCAGAACATTTATAACATCCCCCGTGGTGACAGCCCCCCCATGCTTCCAGCGCCTCTCTCCTGAGGACACCCCCTCCCCGCCCCGGCATGGCCAGAGGGGTGCACCTCCCGGCTCACAGCCCCCTCCCCGAGACCCGCTCAGAATAACCGCCCCGCACCCAGCACAGCCTCACCCGGGCTCTGGCACAGGAATTTACTTTTCTTTTTTAAACTTTAAAAAAAAATGTATTGTAGGAAGAACACTTAGCATGAAATCGAAGCTCTAAACATATTTTTTAAATTTAATTGTTTAAATTGACTGGTAATAATTGTACCTATTCACGGGGTACATCGTGATGTTTGGACACATCTGGGTAATTAGCACATCATCTCCTCAAGCTTTCATCATGTCCTTGTGTATTTTCCTTCCAGCTGTTTGAAACGATGTGAATCGTCCCCCCACATTGCTGTAGGACACTCGAACTTACCCCCGTCTACCTGTAGTTTTGTGTCCTTTAACAAGTCCCTTCCCTGTACCTTCAAAGCCTCTAAGGTCCTCGGGTCTACTTTTTGCTTTATTTAAGCTCCGGTAGATGAGAGCATGCGGTGTTTGACTTCCTGCGCCTGGCTTATCCCGCTTAGGTTTTAAAGTGCAGAATACAGTCTTGCCCACCCGAGGTGCCACGTTGCACAGCACAGACCTATAGAATTTAGTCGCCTTGATTGGCTGCAATTTGACACCTGTCACACAGCAACTCCCCGTCCCCCAGCCCCACACCCAGCACCTTTCTGTCTCCCTGAATCTGGCGACTTGGGGGTGGAACCACACGGGACTTGTCCCTCTGTCACTGGCTTATCTCACCGAGCACAGCGTCCGTGAGGTTCGTCCACGTTGGAGCATGCGTCCCGATTTCCTTCCTTGTCGCGGCGGCACAATATTCCCTTGTACGGATGGACCACATTCTGTTCATGGTCTCAGCCGTCACGTAAGTTTCTATTTTATTTTATTTTAAATTTGAAAATTAAAGGCCGCCTTAAAAAAATGCCTTTGACGACCGTGCCCTTGACGAACGCAGTGGGGTGAGGGCCCACGTCACTCTGGCGCTTGGCGGGGGAACAGGACACACACCCTCCCCGCAGTCCGGGATGCTCCTCCACGCGGCTCCCAGTCCGGCGGCGTTTTTCCACCTTGTCTGTTTTTGTTTTTGCTTTTGAATATAACTGATGTTTGTGTATTTAGTTTGTGGTCAGAACTCCCTCTCTTTATCCCTGTTTCTAATTATTTTGGTGCTTATTTTTCATTTCAGTTATTTTCCTGGCTCTGCTGAAATTTCATCTCTTGCCCCAAACTTCACTCGCCGTGGGGCAGACCACACTGTCCCTTCCCGGCCGCCCCTGGAAGAAGAAAGGGCTCAGGGACCGGAGATCTGGGATGCTCTCCCCGGACTCATTTTTCAATTAGACAAAATCAGGACGTGCTCTCCGATTACAGCAGGGCCCTGAACCACTCGTAATCTGATAATGGTGACAAATGGCCCATTTCCTGGATGTGCCTTAGCGTCATGCGCTACGCTCCCCTTCCCTCCTCTGCCTGTGCCCTGGTCTGCGTGTGGGTCGACCTCCCACCTGGGCGTTCCTTAACCGAGCGTCCCTGCTCTCTCAGGGGATCGAGGGCAAACTTCGCTTCTTAAGTAAACTCTTTATGGAAGAATAAAAGACACACAGAAAAGTGTGTGCAGCTCCGTGAATTTCTTTTTTTTTAAGTTTCAGAATGTTACGGGGGCACAAATGCTTTGTTACATAAATTGCCTTTGCACCTTCAGATTCAGAGCTACAAGCGTGCACAACCCCCAGACAGCACCCACTGCACCCGTTAGGTGTGAGTTTACCCAGCCCCTCCTCCCCCACCTGCCTGACCCCCGATGAATGTTACTTCCATGTGCGACATAAGTGTTGATGGATTAGTTCCAATTTGATGGTGAGTCCATGTGGTGTTTGTTTTCCATTCTTGTGATACTTCACTTAGGAGAATGGGCTCCAGCTCCATCCAGGATAATACAAGAGCTGTTAGTTCACCATTTTTCATGGCTGAGTAGTACTCCATGGTGTACATACACCACATTTTATTAATCCACTCATGGATTGATGGGCACTTGGGTTGTTTCCACATCTTTACAATTGTGAATTGTGCTGCTGTAAACATTCGAGTGCAGGTGTCTTTTTTTCTTTTTTTTTTTTTTTTTTCTGTTTGAACATAGATTTTAATTCATGGGCACATCCCTAGGACTGAGATCCCTAGTCACAGGGCAGGTGTACCTTTAGTTTTATAAGAAACTGCCAAACTGTCTTCCACATTGGTTGTACCATTTTACATGCCCACCAGCAGCATGTTACAGTTCCAACTGCTTCTAATCCTTGCCAACATTTTATATATTTTCTTAACTGAAGTGAAATTCACATAACATAAAATTAACCTTTGTAAAATGAAAAATTCAGTGGCGTTTTAGTACATTCACAATGTTATGCACCCATCAGCTCTGTCTAGTTCCAGGACATTTTCCAGACACGAGAAGGAAACCCCATACCCATTAAGCAGGCACTTCCCATCCTCTCCCTATCCCCCTGGCAACCACTACCCTGCTTTCTGTCTCTGAATTTGTCTATTCTGGATATTTCATATAAGTGGAATCAAATAATACGTGGCCTTTTGTGTCTGGCTTCTTTTACTCAGCAGGATATTTCAAGGTTCATCCCCCACTGTAGCATGTGTCAGAACTTCTTTCCTTTTTATGGCCAAATAGTTTAACTTTTGAAGGAACTGCCAGAGTGTGTTGCACAGTGGCTGCACCATTTCACACTCCCAGCAGCAATGTTTGTAGGCTTGTTTGTAGATTTCCCCACATCCTTGCCAACACTGTTATTTTCCTTTTTTTTTTTTTTTAATTTATTTTTTTAATTTCAGAATATCATGGGGGTACAACACTTTGGCCATACACATTGCCCCTGTTCTGCCCGTGTCAGAGCCACAATCGTGGTCATCTCCCAAACTGTGCTCCCTGCATCCATTCAGTGAGAGTTTTTCCCATCCCTTCCACCCCCCTCCCGCCCGCCCGCCCTCAGATGAATGTTATTGCCCTGTGTGATGTAAGTGTTCATCAGTTAGTACCAGTTTGATGGTGAGTACCAGTGGGGCTTGTTTTTCCAATCCTGTGACACTTCGCTTCGAAGAATGGGTTCTAGCTCCAACCAGGATAATACCAGATGTGTTAATTCACTGTTGTTCCTTATTGCTGAGTAATATCCATGGTATACATATACCACATTTTATTGATCCACTCGTGTATTGATGGGCACCTGGGTTGTTTCCACAACTTTGCAATTGTGAATTGTGCTGCTATGAACATTCGAGAGCAGATGTCTTTATTATAAAATGTCTTTTTTTCTTTTGGATAAATACCCAGTAGTGGGATTGCTGGGTCAAATGGTAATTCTACTTTTAATTCTTTGAGGTATCTCCATATTCTTTTCCATAGAGGTTGTACTAATTTGCAGTCCACCAGCAGTGTATGAGTGTTCCTACCTGTCCACATCCCCGCCAACATTTGTTATTGGGGATTTTTTGATATGAGCCAATCTCACTGGAGTTAAGTGATATCTCATTGTGGTTTTGATTTGCATTTCCCTGATGATTAGAGAAGTTGAGCACTTTTTTATATGTTTGCTGGCCATCATTCTGTCTTCTTGGAAAAGTTTTTGTTCATGTCCTTTGCCCATTTTTTAATAGGGTTGTTTGATTTTTTCTTGTTGATTTTCCTAAGTTCTGTATAGATTCTGGTTATCAGCCCTTTATCAGAGGTGTAGCATGCAAATATTTTCTCCCATTCTGTAGGTTGTCTGTTCACTCTAGTGATAGTTTCCTTGGCTGTGCAGAAGCTTTTCAATTTGATCAGGTCCCATGTATTTATTTTGGTTGCTGCTGTGATTGCTTTGGGGTTCTTCTTCATAAATTCTTTGCCTAGGCCAATGTCCATAAGAGTTTTTCCAACGTTTTCTTCGAGAATTCTTATGGTTTCATGTCTTAGGTTTAGATCTGTTATCCATTGTGAATTGATTTTTGTGAGAGGTGAGAGGTGTGGGTCCACTTTCAGTCTTCTACATATGGCCATCCAATTTTCCCAGCACCATTTGTTGAATAGGGATTCTTTTCCCCATTGTACGTTTTTCTGGAATTTGTCAAAGATCAGGTGACTGTATGAGGTTGGTTTTATATTTGGGTTCTCAGTCCTGTTCCATTGGTCTATGTGTCTGTTCTTGTGCCAATACCATGCAGTTTTGGTTACTATACCCTTGTAGTATAGTTTGAAGTCAGGTAGATAGATGCATCCCAGTTTGTTCTTTTTGCTTAAGATTGCTTTGGCTAGACGGGGTCTTCTCTGGTTCCACACGAAGCGTAGAGTTATTTTTTCTAGATCGGCAAAAAATGATGTTGGTATTTTGATAGGGATTGCATTGATTCTGTAAATTAATTTACGTAGCAAAGCCATTTTTACTATGTTGACTCTGCCTATCCAAGAGCATGGTAGGGCTTTCCATCTATTTACATCCTCTGAAATTTCCTTTCTCAGTGTTTCATAATTCTCTCTATATAGGTCTTTGACCTCCTTAGTTAGATATATTCCTAAATATTTAATTTTCTTTGTTGCTATTGTGAAAGGTATTGCATCTTTAATTTGTTTCTCGGCTTGATTGTTATTAGCATATATGAAGGCTATGGATTTGTGTGTATTAATTTTGTATCCTGAGACTTTGCTGAATTCATTTATCAATTCCAGTAATCTCTTGGTTGAATCTTTGGGGTTTTCTATATATAATATCATATCGTCTGCGAATAGTGAAAGTTTGACCTCTTCTGCCCCTATCTGGACACCCCTGATTCCTCTGTCTTGTCTAATTGCTGTGGCCAGGACTTCCAGCACTATGTTGAAAAGAAGTGGAGATAGTGGGCACCCTTGTCTGGTGCCAGTTTTAAGGGGGAATGCCTTCAATTTTTCCCCATTCAGTATGATATTGGCTGTGGGTTTATCGTATATGGCTTTAATAGTTTCTAGGAATGAGCCATCTATGCCTATATTGTTAAGAGTTCTTATCATAAAAGGGTGCTGGATTTTGTCAAAAGCCTTTTCTGCATCTATTGAAAGGATCATATAATCTTTGTTCTTGCTTTTATTTATATGGTGAATTACATTTATAGATTTGCGTATGTTGAACCATCCCTGCATCTTGGGGATGAAGCCCACCTGATCATGATGGATTATTTTTTTGATGTACATTTGAATTCGGTTTGCAAGGATTTTATTGAGAATTTTTGCATCTATATTCATAAGGGATATTGGTCTGTAGTTTTCTTTTTTTGTTGTGTCCTTTCCTGGCTTTGGTATCAAGGTGATATTGGCTTCGTAGAATGAGTTTGGGAGGATTCCATCCTTCTGGATATTTTCAAATAATTTCTGCAGTATAGGCACCAGTTCTTCTTTGTAGGCTTGGTAGAATTCAGGTGCGAACCCATCTGGTCCGGGACTTTTTTTTGTGGGTAGATTTTTAATTACTGCTTCAATTTCGGTGCTTGATATTGGTCTGTTTAGAAATTCTGTTTCTTCCTGGTTGAGCCTAGGGAGGTAGTGTGTTTCTAAGAATTTGTCCATTTCCTCCACGTTTTCGTGTTTGTGGGCATAGAGATTTTTGTAGTATTCAAAGATGATGTTTTGTATTTCCATGGTATCAGTTGTGACTTCTCCTTTTTCATTTCTAATTGAGCTTATTAGAGTCCTTTCCTTTCTGCTTCTGGTCAACCTGGCAAGTGGCCTGTCTATTTTGTTTATCTTTTCAAAGAACCAGCTTTTCGTTGCATTCATCTTCTGTATTGTTCTTTTGTTCTCGATTTCATTTAATTCTGCTCTAATTTTGGTTATTTCTTTTCTTCTGCTGGTTTTAGGATTGCTTTGCTCTTCCTTTTCCATTTCCTTAAGATGATTCATTAGTTTACTGATTTGTGACTTTTCTGTCTTTTGGATGTGGGAATTTAGGGTGATAAGTTTTCCTCTCAGGACTGCTTTTGCTGTATCCCACAGATTTTGATAACTTGTGTCCCCATTATTGTTTAGTTCGAAGAATCTTTTGATTTCATTTTGAATCTCCTCTTTGACCCAATAATCATTCATCAACAGTGCAGGTGTCTTTTTTATAGAATGTCTTTTTTTCCTTTGGGTAAATACCCAGTAGTGGGATTCCTGGATCAAATGGTAGTTCAACTTTTAGTTCTTTGAGGTATCTCCAGATTACTTTCCATAGAGGTTGCACTAATTTGCAGTCCCACCAGCAGTGTATGAGTGTTCCTGTCTCTCCACATCCCCGCCAACATGTGTTGTTTTGGGACTTTTTGATAAAAACCAATCTCACTGGAGTTAAGTGATATCTCATTGTGGTTTTGATTTGCATTTCCCTGAAGAATAGAGAAGTTGAGCATTTTTTCATATGTTTGTTGACTAGTGCCATGAATTTTCACAACCTGGGCACACCCCTTAAACCAACCCGGAATGGGCTTCTCCCACCCCCGTCTGACCCGGAGTTACTCATTCTTTTAGCAGCGTAGCTGAGTTTTGCGTGTATTTGAACTTCTGACATGTGGGAGCGCACCTGGCGTCTACCTACACGCAGGATGCTTTGAGATTTGCCCGTGTGGTTGCGTGCGCGGTAGCATGTTTCTTCTCCTGCGTGTAGATTTCCGTTGTGCTGGGCATGATTCTTCTGGAGGACTTTCAGGGGGTTACCAGTGTGGGGGTGATAGGAACTTGTGGCTGTCAACATTCTTTGCACACGTGGGAACTCATTCTGTTGGGAATACACCCAGGAGTGGAGTTGCTGGGGTGTATGGTACGCAAGTGCTCACTTTATCATTATGGAGGTGAAATTCACATAACATAAAATTCACCACGTGAAAGTGCACAATTCAGTGTCTGTTCAGCACATTCACAATGTTGTGCTAAACCACCACCTCTGTCTAGTTCCAGAACATTCTCATCCCCCCAAAAGGAGACCACATCCCCATGCACAGACACTCCCCATCCCCCTCCCCGGCCCCTGCCAACCCCGAATCCACTTTCTGTCCCTGTGGATTTGCCTGTTCTGGATCTTTCTTATAAATGGAATCACACGCTGTGTGGCCTTCTATGTCCAGCTTTGCTCACGGAGCACCATGTCCTCAAGTTTCATGTGCATTGTAGCAGGTGTCATAGCCTCCTTCCTTTTCATGGCTGCGTAATATTCCAATGTGTTGCATGTGTTCACTGGTAATAGATGGTGCCACACAGTTTGCAAAGTGGCTGTGCCCATGTGCAACCCACTGTCAGGTATAAGGGTCCTCTCACCTGGGCATTACCATTCTTTTAAGTAAACTTTTCATGGAAGTACAAGGTACATACAGAAAGTGCGTGTACCGTATGATGAGTGTACAGTTCTGTGAGGTTCTACCAGGAAGGGGCTGTGTCCCCGGGGAGCTGCATTATTTCCCTGCTGAAACTTTGGTGTCTCTCTGAGGCCCGCAACGCTTTAGAATCACCCTCTGAGCTCTGCAAACCCACGAAGCCCAGCCCTCCCTGCACCAACGGGGCTACCATCTCTAGGCTTGAGACTACAACAGCCCTGCTTTTAAAAATCTAATTATAATGTGTGTCCAAGGGGTGAATACCCTCATTTGTACCTGCCCTGAGACTACCCAGGCTGCCAGAATGAACCCCAGACCAGGCGGCTGCAGCGTGCTGGGGGCTGGATGTCCCAGATCAAGGTGTGTCAGGGCTGGTTCCTCCTGGGTCCTTTGTCCTCGGCATGTAGACGCCACCTTCTCCCTGTGTCCTCACGTGGTCGTACCTCTGTGCGTGTCTGTGTTGTCATCTCCTCTTCTTAAAGGACACCAGTCCTGTTGGATCAGGGCCCACCCTAGTGCCTCATTTTACCTTAATCACCTCTTTATAGACCCATCTCCAAACACTGTCACAAGATTTCTAGTATTTCTCACACCTCCCAACAGACATGCACCCACAGATAGTGTCCTGTCATCTCCTTCCAGCAGACACTCCTGCGTCCCCTGAAAGCGTCCTGTCATGTCCTTCCAGCACACGCTCCCGCGTCCACTCACGGCGTAGCGTCACGTCCTTCCAGCAGACACTCTCACGACCATTCACAGTGTCCCGTCACGTCCTTCCAGCAGACACTGTCACTCCCATTCACAGTGTCCCGTCACGTCCTTCCAGCCGACACTCACACGTCCATTCACAGTGTCCCGTCACGTCCTTCCAGCAGACACTGTCACTCCCATTCACAGTGTCCCGTCACGTCCTTCCAGCAGACACTCTCACGTCCATTCACAGTGTCCCGTCACGTCCTTCCAGCAGACACTGTCACTCCCATTCACAGTGTCCCGTCACGTCCTTCCAGCAGACACTCACACGTCCATTCACAGTGTCCCGTCACGTCCTTCCAGCAGACACTCACTCCCATTCACAGTGTCCCGTCACGTCCTTCCAGCAGACACTTCACGTCCATTCAAGTGTCCCGTCACGTCCTTCCAGCGACACTCCACGTCCATTCACAGTGTCCCGTCACGTCCTTCCAGCAGACACTTCACGTCCATTCACAGTGTCCCGTCACGTCCTTCCAGCAGACACTCCACTCCATTCACAGTGTCCCGTCACGTCCTTCCAGCAGACACTCACACGTCCATTCACAGTGTCCCGTCACGTCCTTCCAGCAGACACTCTCACGTCCATTCAGAGTGTCCCGTCACGTCCTTCCAGCCGACACTCACACGTCCATTCACAGTGTCCCGTCACGTCCTTCCAGCGACACTCACACGTCCATTCACAGTGTCCCGTCACGTCCTTCCAGCAGACACTGTCACTCCCATTCACAGTGTCCCGTCACGTCCTTCCAGCAGACACTCTCACGTCCATTCAGAGTGTCCCGTCACGTCCTTCCAGCCGACACTCACACGTCCATTCACAGTGTCCCGTCACGTCCTTCCAGCAGACACCTCACGTCCATCACAGTGTCCCGTCACGTCTTCCAGCAGACACTTCACTCCATTCACAGTGTCCGTCACGTCCTTCAGCAGACACTCACTCCATTCACAGTGTCCCGTCACGTCTTCCAGCAGACACTCACCGTCCATTCACAGTGTCCCGTCACGTCCTTCCAGCAGACACTCCACGTCCATTCACAGTGTCCCGTCACGTCCTTCCAGCAGACACTGTCACTCCATTCACAGTGTCCCGTCACGTCCTTCCAGCAGACACTCTCACTCCCATTCACAGTGTCCCGTCACGTCCTTCCAGCAGACACTCACACGTCCATTCACAGTGTCCCGTCACGTCCTTCCAGCAGACACTCACACGTCCATTCACAGTGTCCCGTCACGTCCTTCCAGCAGACACTCTCACTCCCATTCACAGTGTCCCGTCACGTCCTTCCAGCAGACACTGTCACTCCCATTCACAGTGTCCCGTCACGTCCTTCCAGCAGACACTCTCACGTCCATTCACAGTGTCCCGTCACGTCCTTCCAGCAGACACTGTCACTCCCATTCACAGTGTCCCGTCACGTCCTTCCAGCAGACACTCACACGTCCATTCACAGTGTCCCGTCACGTCCTTCCAGCAGACACTCATCCATTCAAGTGTCCCGTCACGTCCTTCCAGCAGACACTTCACTCCCATTCACATGTCCCGTCACGTCCTTCCAGCAGACACTCTCACGTCCATTCAGTGTCCCGTCACGTCCTTCCAGCAGACACTCTCACGTCCATTCACAGTGTCCCGTCACGTCCTTCCAGCAGACACTCCACTCCATTCACAGTGTCCCGTCACGTCCTTCCAGCGACACTGTCACTCCCATTCACAGTGTCCCGTCACGTCCTTCCAGCAGACACTTCACGTCCATTCAAGTGTCCCGTCACGTCCTTCCAGCAGACACTCCACGCCATTCACAGTGTCCCGTCACGTGCTTCCAGCCGACACTCTCACTCCCATTCACAGTGTCCGTCACGTCTTCCAGCAGACACTCTCACTCCCATTCACAGTGTCCCGTCACGTCCTTCCAGCAGACACTCACACGTCCATTCACAGTGTCCCGTCACGTCCTTCCAGCAGACACTCTCACTCCCATTCACAGTGTCCCGTCACGTCCTTCCAGCAGACACTCACACGTGTATTCACAGTGTCCCGTCACGTCCTTCCAGCAGACACTCTCACGTCCATTCACAGTGTCCTGTCACGTCCTTCCAGCAGACACTCACACGTGTATTCATAGTGTCACGTCACGTCCTTCTAGTAGACACTCACACATCCATATTTCCCCACTGGATTTTTGTTGTTGTTGGATTAAAGGAAAGTCTGTATGTCCTAGAAATATTCCTTTGTTTTTTTAATCTCTGCAGATATCACCTCTCGGATGTTCATATCTGTGCTCACTTGGATTACATTGTCCTTTGTTGAACATAATACCTTCATTTTGAAGCAGCTAAACTCATTGATTTTTACCACATGGTTTGTGCCTGGGATTTTGTTGAAGATTCCTTTTTGCCCTGGGAGGTCACAAAGCATTCTCCTACATTAGGTTTCTAGTTTTATTTTTCATAATTAAGTCTTTAAATCATCTAGTGTATTTATTCCTCTAAGGGAAGGAAATCATCCTGTAGGGGCAGTAATTGGTTCTTGGGGAGAGATGAAATAATCTTACTCTTTTTATGTATAAAATACAAACATACGTACACTACATAAACAGACATATGGCACATGTGTGGTGTTAAAATTTTATGAGGGGCAATTAGGGGAAAAAAGTTTAAAAGTCTCCTTAGAGAGGTGATACTGAAGAAAAGGTTGAGAAACAGTAACTTAGAAGATCATTGGTGTATGGTGTGAGGTAGGGATGCAGCTTAATTTTCTCCATATAATGATTTGGCTTTCGCAATACTCTCTCCTAAACAATCTTTTCTTTCTCCATTGCTTTGTCTTGATGATTTGCAAAACTTCCACATACAGGTGAGTCTGTCCTTGATCTCTCATCTCTCATTGTTGACTGATTTTCTCATGCACCAATACGACACTGTCTTAGTGCTGTGGCTTCGTAATGTGCCTTCCCCTCTTGGAGGGCCAGTCCCCTTCTTCGGGTGCTTAGCTGTCTCTCTCCTTGTTTTCCTTTCCTATGGTTTTTAGAATGAGCTCGTTGAGTTACAAAAAAATATGCTGCTAGAATTTTCAGTAGGACTTACTTGAACTTACAGACAAATCTAGGAAGAATTGACATATTTATTGTGTTCGTCTTTCTTCTCATTTACTTGTATAATTGTTCAATCCTTTAATTGTTTTAAAATCTCTCTTCATATAGGCTTTGCTTGTGGTTGTTAATGTTAACCCTGGACCCTTTTGGATGTTCTGTCTCATTGTGAATGGGATCTTTCTTCTTATTACATTGTCGACTTGATTCTTGTGATGTGAAGAGACAGAATTGGTTCTGACATCTTGGATGTTACTGATCTTGTATCCAGCAACGTGGCTGAATGCTCCTGTTTGCACTACTAGTTTTTTAATTTTGTTGTGTTTCCCCTGTAGATGGTCATATCATCCACACTACCGAGTGTTTTATCTCTGCCTTCCAAACATCAGACCTCATATTTGTTTTCCTTGTCTTATCCCACTGGCCAGATTTTACACCTGATGAAAGAACATTCTTTCCCTACTCCTTGACTTAGTGGGATTTTCTCTAAAGGTGTCTATTAAGGATTGTGCCTGTGGAGGCTGTAGGTGTTTAGATGCACTTGATACGTTTCCTCTAAGTCCTCCCTGGACAAGGGAAAAGAAGGGTTGATAAGCTTTTCTGCTAGGCAGATGGATGCACGGTTCTATACTTCTCAGAAGGCTCAGCCATCCATCCGTGCAAATGGTTGCATTGTTGGAACCCAGAGTATCTGCTGAGGAATGTAGGGGCTCACTGAATTGGTGTTTCCCAGGGGTGTCCTATGGAGCTCTGATTCCATTAGTTATGAATAACCAGGACCCCAACAGTGTTCTGTGAGCCAATCAGTTCGAGAAACCCCAGGTTGACCCAGATCGGCAAACACGTTGCATGAGTTCTTGGTGACCTGAGGTTGCTCTGAAGGTCGTGGACCTTCAGAAGAAGGATCTAGCCTCTGGGTTTTCTGGGTAGATCTGTCCATAGGCCTGCCTTCTGGTGCAGCTTCCGGTGGGTCCCATAGGTGTGGAACTCGTTCGGCAGCATTGTCAAGACTGAGATGAGGCCTCCCTTCACACCAAGGTAATGGAAGCCCAGAGAGGTGAGGTGGGTTTCCCAACATCACACAGCAGGTTAGTGCAAAGTTGGGTTCCCTTTCACTCTGTTTAGATCTGTGCTGCTCACATTGCAGGCTGTGGACAGGCAGCCTTGGTGTCATCGGGGACTTGTTGGCAGTGCAGAGTCTCAGGCCGTACCTGGGGCAATCTGAGTCAAAACCTGCATTTTAACAAAACCCATGCAGAAGTGTGAGAAGCCCTGGCCCAAAGGCTCCCGGTTTGAAGCAGTGGTTGGCTCACGCCCAGCTGGACCAGTGACCATCTACTGAAAGTGCCTCCCAGGGCTCGGAGGGGGTTTCTCCTGTTTCCCTAGTGTCTCAACTCCCTTTAACATGGAAGCACAGTCTCCTTTCACGAATGGGTTAGGGGTTATATGGGACTCCGGGGAAAGATGATACGTTGGCAACTCATTCGTGCCGAGTTATGAGGCGCAGCAGGTGTGGAGATTCAGCGTGGGCATACGAGGCTCATTCCGGGGATTAACATGGTGACGGTGGAAACATGAGGGAACAGCAGGTGCCTGTAGTGGGAGGCAGGGAGGTTAGAAATGGGCCGTGGAGGCGCTCAACTTGCCCAAGGCCAGCCCTGAAGAGGAAGCGGTGAGAAATCAGTCCAAAATCGAGGCTTTGGCCAGCCCAGGGTGGGCAAATGCTCATGAACCGTGGTGGGACTTTGTCATGTAATGAAATCCGGGATTTCCGACAGCCCCATCGTGCACACGCGGAAATGCCCCGACCTCCTTTCAGAAGGAGGGATTTGCCATAGTCATCAAACGGCATTCTGTCTTCAGGGAAATTTGAGGAAATGGGACGAAATAAAGATGGATACCTATTTTTTGGTGTGTTTCACCTGGTTTTTATTATTATGCCTGCACCCTAGATGTATAGAGCAGGAAATAGGTAACTTGTTGGGGGTTTTAGGTTTTGAAACAAAAAGTGGATCATTACAAAGTGTTTTGCAGTGAACCAGGGAGTATTCATTCACCCATTGATGGACACTTGCGTTGTGTCCACCTTTTGGCTGTTATGTACGATGCTGCTATGACCATTCTGGATGTTTTATATTCTGGATGCTGATCGGATATGTGTGTGTATATATTTCCAGGATGGAGCCAGACAGCTGTTAGTAAACATCAGCAGGTCTTTGTTCCAACTGTTGCTTTGCCAGTAAATGGACAGCCGTGTCCGATGGAACGGCGCCAGTGGTCACCATGGCCTGGACTTCCTGGGTGCCCCGCGGGGAAGAGAGGACTCTCTCCAGCCCATGGGCTGTGTCGGGCCATGTCCACTGAGATCTTCAACATCGATGGCTGGCCCACCTTGGCACAAGTCAGACCCCACTGGTCACTCATTGCCAGGGTCATTCCCTTCGGGGTAAATTTCTCAGAATGGAATTGCTCATGGTAAGGTTGTTCACACTCTATTCTTATTTTCAAATTTGTTCACTTTTTTCATTTTTAAAAATTGAGATGAAATTTACATCACATAAAATTAGTTTATGTACTTTAACATATATTAAATATTTAATAGATATTGTTAAATATAAAATATTAATGTTTATTTTAAGTTTATTCGAAACCTCCTACTCATTAAGCAGTCTCTCCCCGTTCGCCCCTCTTCCCAGCCCCTGGCAACCACTAATCATATACTTTCTGCCTCTGTAGTTTTCTTCCCTGTTATGTGCTTTCATAGAAAGGGAATTATATTATTTAATTGACCTTTTGTGTCTGGCTTCTTTCACTGAGCATCATGTTTTCAAGGTTCACCCACGTTGTAGCAGGTGTCAGTGTTTCCTTCCTTTCTATGATTGGATAATATTCCATTTTGTGGATGGACCACATTTTGTGTATTCATTCACCCATTGATGGACACCTGGGTCATGTCCACCTCCTGGCTGTTGTGAACGATGCTGCTGTGAACATTCATGCGCGTGTTCAACACTCTATTTTAAAAATCCTTTCCTTACCTTAAACTGTAGCGATCACGATATCAAGAGATCTAAACACTCCAACAAGAGCCACCCTACAATTCTGCATATATTTGGGTACTTCTGAGTTTCTTGGGGGAAAAATCAGCATATTTGCTTTGGCTGGAGGGTCAGTTGATTGTTTCTACTCAGCAAATCCTGATGTTTGGGAATCTTCCCAGTTGTTAGGGATATATGGAAAGTTAAGGGGCCTTCATCCTGGCAACTCTGTGCATGCTCTCTCTCTTGCTGGTGTCTGTTGGATGGTTCTAGGTTAGAATAATGTGCCCTGGGCACTCCAGTGGGCTGGCGGTGGGCGCTTTTCTATCCTGGAAATCACCATGTGTTTCAGAGACTCATTGCAGCATGTTAAACATCCACAGCCTGACTTTTCTGACCGTTTTGAAAAGTGCTAATAAGCATCTAACTGCAAATGCAAAGGAAAAAGGGGAACAAAAAAAAAAAGAAAAGAAAAGAAAAAATCTAATCAAAACGGAACGTCAGAGGCAGACTGGCCAATTCCTAACCAGAAGTTGTCTCGGATTAGAAGGGGGTTGGCGCCCTGTAAGGGTCCTTGAACACTAACGAACTCTGGCAGTGTTTATCTCAAAGAGGCATTAATCCTCCCAGCGTCCGTTTCCCACTCGGCCGTGTTTGCCCTGGACTGCTGCTGATGCTGGAGCAGCATCAAATTTGGTGGCCTCGGGAGAAGCCACAGAGCATTTCTTGATATATAAAGTGTGAAGAGAAACCAGAGAGGGGGAAAAGGCATTTTGATGATAATTCCTGGAAAGCGTTTTTCTCCAGAACCATACATCATTGTCAAGTGAGAAGATTAAACTGATTGTTTCTTTTTGAACCAGGGACTCAAGGTGAGTGGAAATGTCTCGGAATGCAAAAGAGCCTGGCAGACAGAGCGAAACGGATATGAAGGCTGACAGTGCAAGTTTTCTTCCTTTCTTTTTATTCTTTTTAGGTGATTCAGGGACAAACTTTTCTGCAACAACGATGCCTAAGTAATATTGTGCTCAGAGATGTCCCTTGGTGTTACATGTTTTATTTCAAGGCTGGTAGCTAAAGTTATTTAGCTCAGTCACACAGGCCATTAGGGGATGGAGGGGTGGGGGATAGGTGCAGGATAATACATAATTAGAGTAAAAAGATCCCAAATGAGGCCTCACCCCAGGGTCACGGAGGCTTCCGGGGACGTTGCAATACTGTGGCGGAAGGAACCAATAGGGGATTAACCCGAGTGGGTTCACATAGTGCTGGCAAGCATAAGGAAAGGCTGAACACCTTGTTCCATTTTCCGTTACATGCTGTTCAATCCTAAACATGCGTGTCATTAACGACCCTTCCACTCGTTTCCCCTTTCTGTAGAATTCGTTCTAATGGCAGTCAAGTTGCATTTCAAGCATGGTATGTGAGTGTGTATTAGTGTATATACACACATATGTACATATGTACACACATACACATGTAAACACATGCATATACACATATACACAACACTTATACACATAAACATGTACACATATATACAACACATATATACACACATACACATATAAACAACACATATATGCACACACATATACACAACATATATATACATATAAACACACACATATACACAACACATATACACATATAAACATGCATTTGTATACACACATATCTACACATATATACAAATACATATATACCCATATACATACACATCTTTATACACATACATATATATGCACATGTATATATACACACATACATATGCACATGCACATATGCACATGTATGTGTATGTGCATACACTTATATACAGACACATATATACATATATACATATTTACACACATATATACACATACTTATATACATGCATATATATGCCCACATATATAAGAATACATATATACACACGTGTATACATATAGACACAAATGTACAAATATACATGTATGCATGCACATATATACACTTCTATACACACATCAACACACATGTATATATATTCTTGTACACACGTACATCTATACATACATCTACATGCATACACATGAATATACATACACACCACACATACATATGTACATATACTGATACATATATACACATACTTATATACATACATATATATGCCCAATATATACTCATGCATATATGCACACATGTACGTATGTATATACACACATCTATACATGCACATACACACACACAGACATCCATATACATTATATTTAGATGTATGTGTTTTACTTAAGGAGGGAAGCATATAATTTAACCATCTCTGACACATCTTTTCTGGGCTTGTGAAGCAATTTTCCCACTTTCCCCAGATCTGATTGTTGTATACTGCATTTTGGTTTGTCCTAAACATTCCAAAAGGAATTTTTCCTAAAGCCTTAGATGCAGTTGTGTGTGTGTGTGTGCATGCCTGTGCTCACGGACACACACTAAAACCTGCGAGGCATAGTATACCCACACGTACATCAGGGCATATCTTTCTTAAGAGGTAGGTTGGGTGATTCACAGATGTGTTTATGTAACAGACAGGGCATGGCTGGTTTTCAAAGGAAAAATTCATTTTTCTGTCAAGTTTGGCACTGGGAGAAGGGGAAGGCTCTGCTGGCCTGGACCTCTAGGGAGGGGATGTCTATGGCTGGACCCCCTCTGCCGCTCTCCTGCCCCACAGAAGGCACACAGTGTGCGGGCTTCTCATGGAACTCAGAGCCCACGGACCTCGGTTCATGGCTATTGTCAGCAGGTTGGGGTTCCCCGGTCTACAGATGGTGCTGCCCTCATTCCCTGGAAGGTCCGGGAAGGCATTGACCTGCCGGTGCCTGGTAAACTTCACTTTGGTGCCGCTCCAAGGAGACGATCCATAATATCTGCAGAAGACCTGGACTGATTGTGGAGGCTCATACGACTTAGGTGCAGGTTTAATTTTCTCTCAGGTAAAAGCAGGACTCCATCATTACAGGTAACAAGAACAATACAAAACGGAAAATAAGTGTGGCTTATTGTTTCAGAGACCATACGTAATTTGTCTCAGGGATGGAAGGCGCATTGTTCTTACCCACGAGGGGCCGACAGGTGCAGAGCTGGAAAAGGGAGGTGTGTCATCAGCCTGCAGCTGGTGGGCCCCCACCTGGAGAGGAACCAAATGCCCTGTTCTGCCCTCAGCTTTTTCTTCCCTCTGCCTGCACATTTTGGGGAGGAATGGTGACATGTGGCTTGGAAGTCAACTATATGGTTTATAGCTCTTTTTAGAAAAGCCTTTAGCAATGTATAATGAGTGTATCTTAATGTCATCAAGTATTTTTCAAAAACAAGATTTTGATCGCTGCGTGACATCCCCACGTATAAATGCATCAGCATCTATTTCGCCCTGCTCTTATTTGGGGGAATTTAAATTGTTTCACGAAATTTTTGGCATGTAAAACTTTGATTGTAAGAAGATAGACTCCCAGAGGTAGAATTATTGCATTCAATATATGAACTTGTAAAAGGCCCCATTCAGTCTCAAAAGGCTTTCTGGAAAGGTTGCACGAATTTACGCTCCTACCAGCAGTGTGTGACGTTGCCTGGGACATTATACTGTGATTAGCATTGAGTTTCGTTTTCAAAGGCAAAAAATTAACTCTGCAAATTTAACAGTTTTTAAATGGTACCCACTGTTTCAGTTTGGCTTTTTTTTTTTTTAAAGTAGGGAACATTTTCTTTTTCCTGTTTGTTGGCTATGCGTATTTCTCTTCTGCAAATTAATGAGGATGTTTGTTTATTTTTCTAGAGTTAGCAGTCTTTAGGACTGTGGACTTTGGAGTCAGACAGAACAGGGTCTGAATCCCAACACTACAATTTACTAGCTCTGTGACTCTGAGCAAGTTAATTAATTCTTTTAATTCTCAGTTACCTAATCTGTAGCAAATTGCCTAGGGTTTTTATGACAATTAAACTAGATAATATATGTAAAGTGAGTAGCATAAAATTTTAATGCACAGAAAGCATTTAATAAATAGCAGTCATTACTGTTGATTTGTAAGAGCTTTTTACATATTAAGGACATAAACCCTTTTATCATTGGCATATTTTATAAATATTTTCTGGCTTCTTTTATGCTATCTGATATTATTTATGAGTTTTAAAAAAAATTTTAAATTTGAATGTAGTCAAGTTGATCGGTCTTCTCCATATGATTTCTTCTATTGTTTTTATTCCTGGAAAGTCCTTTTCAATGTAGAGATTTAATATCCATCTACATTTCACTTATAGTTTATGATTTAGTTTTTATATTTAGCACTTTAATAAACCTGGAATTAATTGTGGTGTTTGATTTGAGGTGATGTCCTGACTCATTTTCCCCCCAAGTAATTAGCTAATTTCCCCAACACTACCTTGAGTAATCCTTTATTTCTCTGGTTTTTAATAATTTACTTATCCAATGTAAAGTGCTCATAAATAGGTCTATTTTAGGGCTATCTGCTTTTTTTCCATCTGTTAATTCTTATTCTAGTTCTATACTGCTTTAATTATTGCAGATTTAAAATAAAATATGCTTTCCTCTCTGAGTGGGAAGTCCTGTCATCACTGATCTTATATCACATACATGTGCAGATTCCTTAATTGTTCTTATAAATTTATTTCTCAGATGAAGTTAAGAATTATCTTGCCAAATAAAAGAAGTCTGTTTGGATTTAGTTGGAACCACATTACACTTAAACATTACTTATAAAGAGTTGAGGTCTTCAGACTACAGAGATGCCCTAAACACAGTCTGTCTCTCCATGTATTCATGGTTTTTTCCCCACCTCTCAATAAAATTTGTTTTTTCCTTCACGTAGACTCCATATTTATCTTGTTGAGTATATTTGCCAGTATTTTAGGTTTCTGTTGCTATTGAGAATGGGGTCATTTAAAAAAATATTTTTCAACTAGTCATGGCTAATGTATAGACAACTTAAATTTTGGATAATTTATTTTGTGTCAAACTGTCTGGCCAGATGTGCTTATGGTTCTAAAAATTCTTAAGGTTGATTCTTTTTAGTTTTTATCCCTCATCTGTCGTTGTCATCTGAAAATAATATTTTCTTCTTCCAATAAATTTACATGTCTTATGTGTGTTTCCCACTTTCATGCATTGATTACCTCTTTCAGGATGTTAGGAATAAACTTAACAAAAGATGCACATGGCTTTTATGGGAAAACATTATAACGCTTTGCAGGAAGACATTGTGTTAGTTTTCTGTCGCTGTGTAACAAATCAGCACAGATTTAGCAGCTTTGTTTCTTGCCTCCCAGGGTCTGAGGGAGGATTGTGAGCTGGTCTCAGGAGGCTGCTGCCAAGGTGTTGCTGGGCTGTGTTCTCATCTGGGGGCTCGACTGGTGCAGCATCGGCTTCTACGCTCACTCAGGGTGTAGGTAGAATTCACACTGTGGTTGCGTGGCTGAGATCCTATTCCCCAGCTCTCCTGGGGGTGCCCATAGCTCCCTGCAAAGTGGCCCTCACTCTTTCTCGAAGCTGACAGGGGAATGTTCCTCCCTCTGCTCTGCTAAAACGGTGTCTCTATAATGTAACCTGATCTCAGGGGTGACATTCTGTCACCACCATCACGTGCTGTCGACCAGGAGCGGGTCACGGTGCCCACCCACAGTTGAGGCGAGGACATCATACAGGGGTTCTGCTCACTGTGTGTGGAGATGGAATTCTCTCCTTCCCTGTGGCCTTGGAGTTCCATCTGCCCCACCCTCAACCTGATGACGGTGTTGATTAATCTGCATAAAACCTATTAATTAGCATAGAACCATGCCAGGTCTCCCAGGAGGTTTGCACCATGTGACATAACTGTTGATTTTACTGAGAGCATTTTCCCGCCTATTGAAATGATTTTTTACCCTTCCATTTTTAATTTGTTATACTTGGGTGTCAAGGTTAGACTGGCTTTATAACCAGAACAAGTGCCTTCCTGTCTTGGTGTAGTCTGGGAATTACCTGCTTCTGCAGAGCTCAGAGGTGCTCACCTCCCAGAACACTTGTGAGGGGCGATTATTTGACGTCATTGTGGGGTCGCTTTTTCAAATTATTTCATGGCACTTTTGAGTTTTTACTGTTTCACAGATCAATATTAGTTATTTACATTTGAATTAAGCTTTTTAACCAAACTTTTCGTTTTTAAACATCTTTGACTTTTGGTTCTCTTGTAATGGTTTGACTCCTTTATTAGTGCTGCCGTGTGTTCTTATTTCTAACTTGACTTTTTAGGGAGCAGTGGACAGCTTGGAGCATGTCTGGGACTCTCCTCCCAGCACTGTTCTCAAGAGCAGAAACTGCTGGCTTCCCCTGAGACAGAAACCTGGATGCTGAGAATAATGTCATTGAGACTCTGCAATACGGTAAAAATGCAGGAATGAAGAACGCTCCTGTCTTGGACGGGGCTCGCCTGGTTGTAGGTGCTGAGATGAGGATTTGGGTCTGAGTGGCTTGTCTGAGAGGTGGTCCGAGGGGCTCCACAGGGAGGGAACATGAGACAGGGAAGGGGAAAGGCAGGTAAGTGTGCCTCCAGGAGAGGGTTGCTGCTGTGGGCGGCGGGGCTCAGTCCCGCCGGGACCCTCAGAGGTGGTACAACATGCTTAGAACTGTTCCACCAAGGGGTGGGGGTGTTGGGCTGTTTATCTACCAGTGTTTTCTCCTGGCTGGTAGAGGGTCATTTCTGAAGCATTAATTTCTGGCATTTCTTGCCACTGTGTTCATTTTCAAGGATGAAATCACTGCTTCTTAGGCTTGAGTGCACATCAGGTATCCCTAGAGGACTGGTTAAAGCACAGATTGCTGGTTCCTACCCCTGGGGTTTCTGATTCACTGGGTCTGAGGTGGTGTTAGGAATTGTCTCCACCCCACAAAATTCACAGATTGATGTTCTAACCCCCAGGACCTCAGATTGTGACTGTATTTGGAGACAAGTCTTTAAAGAGGTGATTAAGGTAAAATGAGGCACTAGGGTGGGCCCTGATCCAACAGGACTGGTGTCCTTATAAGAAGAGGAGATGAGGACACAGACACGCACAGAGGGATGACCACGTGAGGACACAGGGAGAAGGCAGCATCTATACACCAAAGAGAGAGGCCTCAGGAGGAACCAGCCCTGAGGACACCTTGATCTTGGACATCCGGCCTCCAGGCCTGTGAGAAATTAAATGTCTGCACTTTAAGCTGCCTGGTGTGTGGCATTATGTTAAGGCAGTCCAAGCAGAGTAATATAGGTGGGGTTCCAGAATTGAATTTCTAATGAGTTCCCAGGGGTGTGGATGTGCCCGTCCTGGAATTCTACTCTGAGAACCACTAACTTAAATTATTCCAACAAGAAATGGGGGCTCACCGAATTATTTTAGCATGTTAGCATAATTAAAAAAAAAAAACCTTGATGAAAATATTACCAAAAAAGATACATATGGTTCAATTTCCTTGTGAATTTTGATGTGCAAATTCTAGATACAATATTAGCAAGTAGAATTCTGTAGAGTATTCGATAAAAGAACAGTACATCACAACCAAGTAGTGTTTATTTCTGGAATGCCAAGATGTCTCGCTATCTGTAAATCTATGAACATAATTAGTTACCTCTTCAAATTGAAGGAGAGGAACCATTTGAATTTATTTGCAGATGCCGAAAAGGCCTTTGATAAAATTCAAAGGGAGATTCCTAAGAAAAGCTTTCAGCAAATGATTAGAAACAAAATTAATAGAAACCAAAGGAATCTGCTTAAGTGCAAACAAGCACAATAATCATCATAAATGATAAAAACCTGATACCATTTCCACGAAACAAATTATAAGATAGGAAAACCCCAAACACCACCATTTTTGATATTTTTGGAAGTTCTAGCTAACACAACATGATAATAAAATAAAGTCATTTTTATCTTTATTTTAAACATTTGTACCAGTGATTTTTATTTGCAGGTGATATGATTGAATGGCTAAAGCAAGCCACTAGTGAAATATAATAGCATTCGAAAGTCAGTATGGAGGATAGATACTATGTGAACACACAAAAATCAATGTTTCCCCTTTATTTAGAGTCTTTAGAGGGTGTGGGATTGGTCCCACGGAGGCCACGCAGTTCCCCATGGGAGGGTGAGACAGGATTTCTTCATTAGTGTCCAAGAAGATTGTCAACCACAGGGAGAGAGGTGACCCTCAAGTGGCAAACCAGGGGGCACTTTTTACAGAAAAAGGGGGATGGATTCTATGTGGCCAAGTCCACCAGGGTCCTCCTGGGTCACTGTGGAATCAGGAGAGCCCTGCCCGGTCCCTGAGGGGTGGCTTCTGCCACGCATCATGTGGGCACAGCTGCCAGGTCCCGTCTCTCAGGGCCGCTTGGTGGACCCCGACGCCTCTGGTCCCCGTTCACTTAGAATTGCCTGTGAATTATGTCTCTTATACAAATACACACTCAAGGTAGCAAATCTGTGTTTGTCTCCTGGGGCTGCCATAACAAATGGCCACTGGCTGGGGGCCTTAAAACAACAGAATCTGTCCTCCCCCAGTCCTGGCACCCAGAAGTCTGAGATGAAGGGTCTCAGGGCTGCGCTCCCTCTGGAGGCTCCAGGGGAGGCTCCTTCCTGCCTCTCCCAGCTCCTGAGGGCTCCAGGTGTCCCTTGGGTTGTGGGGACATCACTCCAGTCTCTGCCTCTGTCTCCACGTGGCTTCTCCTCTGTGTTGGTGTCTCCTTTGCTGTCTCTTATGAGGACACCTGACATTGGATTTAGGGACCACCACTAAATATCCAGCACAATCTCATGTCGAGATCCTTAACTAATTACATGTGCAAAGACCCTACTTCCAAATAATTCTCATTTCAGGTTCTGGGCATCAGGATGTGGACATACATTTTTGGGGGACCACAGTTCGATCTACTACAATTATATCCAGCTCCCTTCTGGAGGCTCCAGGGGAGGCTCCTTCCTGCCTCTCCCAGCTCCTGGGGGCTCCAGGCGTCCCCTGGCTTGTGGCCGCGTCACTCCAGGCTACAAAAGCAGCATCTTCCAATGTCTGTCTGCGCTGTCTTGACGTAATCTCTGCTGTGCCCTCTGCGTGTGTAATCTCCCTCTGTTTCCCTGTTGTAGGGACCTCGGTGATGCATTCAGATCTCACCTGGGTGGCCCAAGCTCACCTCCCTATCTCAAGACGCTTACCCTAATCGCATCTGCAAAGACCCTATTTTTGCCCTAGAAGGCGGCATTCACAGGCTCTAGGGCTTAGGACGTGGATATCTTGGGGGTCTGTGTGTTGGGAGAGGGGCGGTGGTGTTCCTCAATGTGCCAGAAAAGCTTTCCTGTGGAGAAATGCTTTCACTGGCATTGATTCGCTTCAAGGTAGTCATCCCATGCTCATGTCAATTGGACACGGGAAGAAAATTGACCCAGAGAACTGAACTAACTTTTACTAGGTCACGCAGCTAGTAATCGGCCGGGGAAGGCACGGACCTGCTTTCAATGATCAGATGGCGTCTCCCTGGCTAAGAAACGCGAGGCCCCTGCAGCTGGCGTGTGAAGATGGAGCCCGTGCTGGAGCTGGAGCGGGTGGGGGACAGACGGTCTCCGAGAAGGGGCCTGCCGCCCTCCCCTGCCCGCAGGACCACCTGCCTCACCTCTTCGTGAATCGGCTTTCTGTGAGCTGCCGTGAAAACATCCTGATTCACGACAAGGTGAAAGTTAACACGGGCTGGGGGTGCAGGAAGCCGTGGAATCTCATGCATTTAAAGCACAGCCTCGTTGACCCTGTGTTTTGGGGGAGCACGTTTTCTGCTTGATTTAATCATCCGCATTAGCTAAGCTTGTTTCCTTACGTAGCAGGGCTTCGAAGAGCAGGTTAATCCTGAAATGGGTCCGATGGGAATATAGATGAACCCACCTTTGAAGCTGGCCTCAGACTTCAAACCCTCCCCAGCCCAGGCCTCAGACAATTTATAAAACTTACGTAAAATCAGATTTTTATCTGGTAGTTCTTGCCTCGCAGGACGGGTTCCGGTATCCCAGAGACAGTGTTGTGAAGTGGCTGGCCGTCCTATTTTGTCTGGCACACACAGTGTACTTAAAATCTCGGATTTGTTGCTAATATTTTAAACACTGACCAGTTCATCACGCACACCCAATTCCTGGCTTCTGTGAGAAATCCCCAAGTGGCGGCCACCCCATGCCTGTGTTCTCGTACGACAACAGCAGGTTGGACGCGATGTTTGCTGCAGTTCACACCTCTCCCTCATGCCTCGGGCCTGCCTGACTTACTTATAAGACCTGCCTGCTCCTGCAGGCACTTGAGTTGGGGACCCTGTGTTAGAGAAACAACTCCTGCTACACACCCAGTGCAGGGCGCTGCACAAGCATCCACTCGGCGTCAGCTAAAGCATTCTTCGAGGTACGTGCTGGTGCCACCCATACGCACTGCAGTCTCAGACAGCAGGGACTGCTCCAAATACAAGTGGGTGCCCCGACGTGACGTGATTGGTCTCTGAGTGGCATGCAGGGTGTCCGGCTTGGAGCAGGACAGGACGCCGACTCTGTGTGAGTGAAGCAGCCGCTATTGGTGCTGACGGCCGCCGCGGGATGCTCTATCTGCATGCGGGTGCTAAGTGAGCCCTTGGGAGCAGATGACCTGAATGCTTGTCAACTGCTCTTTAGAAATTTCTTTAAATGGAATGTATGATTGAGGAGTCCCAAGGCACTAGCAGATGCGCCAGAAGAAGGGAGGCCGGAGGAGGGAAACTCACGCTCTTTGCCAACCCGGCTGCTCACTAGACCTCTAGCCGGGGCGCATGCACCCCCGAAGGTCGGTTTCTCCCTCTGTTAGGCGCCTGCCACGTGTATTTGACAGATGGACAGTTTGTCTTTGGAAATGGTGTTGTTCTCACAGTGCAGCCTGCAGATAATGCCTAACGAGGCGGCAAGGCGGGTGTGCGGATCGGCTGCCTGTAGCCGGGCACCGCCTGTCTGTAGGTGAAGGGAGGCGGCTCTGCAGGCCTGGTGTTGGGCCCGCCTTGCAGAAATGGGACAGCAGGTGTTTCCCCCGGAGGAGGGAATCTTCATCCCCAGAGGAAGAAATAATAAGGGATTTACAGACCTGCCTTTGAGGTCTGCAGAAGGAAGAGGAGGGAAACTTGGCGTTTCATTTAGTTATTGATTGGGATGCCACCTCCTGCACCTGAGTGCACAGAGCCAGACAGCGGGACGGGGAGACGGGGTTTTGGCAAGGAGGTGGGGGCAGGAGGTGGAGGGAAGAGAAGGATGACCTCGGAGCAGAAAAGGACACAGCAGGAAGTGCCCGCCCTACACACGTGCACACACATGTACAGAAGGCAAGCACACACAGAGTCAGGGGCGTGCACGTGCAAATGCATGCATCCATGCAATCCACACATGTGCACAAGGCACAGGCAGGCGTACACACAAACTCACATAATCACACACATATGCATGGGCACATAGCCACAGAAACACAAGCTCACATACTCGTATCCACACAGTGACAAACACAAACGTGCACAATGCATACCCTGATAGGCATGCACAAGCACATTAACATATATCCACTCACATGAGCTGACACACATACATGTGCACACACATACATCTGCACACACAGCAGAAACATGAACCCACACACATATTACATGCTAACAGAGTCACACACAGATAAATGTGTGTGAGCACATACACAGAAGCATACACATGCACAGTTACACATGTGCACAAGGATGTACACACACAGACATGCATGTGTTCACCCTGTCCAGCTCCCAGATAGCGCCGTCCTGTAAAGGCTGCAGAGAACCTTTCTGGAACCTTCTGTCTAGCCCAGCCAGGCAGGTCTCCTATTTCCCCTAACTCAGTAGAGGGAAACATCCTTTTCCCCAAAAAGCCACCCCTTGCTGTGAAGGTGTCGTCAATCCCGCTGGTTGCTTCCTCCCAGGTGCAGAGCAAGAGCAGCTCTCGTGGATAACTGCGAGGCGACCCCGGTTACATGGCACAAAAGGGAAGAGAATTAGGAAACTCTGCCACGGCCAAAATTTTCTCTGTTCCTTTGGATATTAGGAAAATTCTACGCCCATCACCAGGTCGCGTCCTTGCAAATGCTACGTTTTCACTAAATCCCACCTTTGTAATCCTAAAGTAATAATTTTAATGATTACCAGAGTGGTATTTTTTCACTGGGAGAAGTTTGACGGCCGTGCGGTCTAACGAAGAAAGCCGAGAATTGCCCGGTTGTAACAGGGGAGCAGCGAGACCCTTAAAAGACTCGGAGATGTCCGTAAGGCCGCAAGCGCTGCACGCGAGGCCCTGACACCTTTGCTTAGTTATTCCATCTTTTAAAAACAAATCTTGTTTCTGGGAACTTTCACTGCCGTTTTAGTTATCTGTCTAATCCACCTATTCATTTACCAGGAGTGGTAATTACGGGGAAATTACTGCCAAAATATGATGCGCAATTAAAATTCAGGCTATTTTGTGGGATTGCAAACCCACCCTGCTTTTTTTTTTTTTTTTTTAACCATCATCTTACAAATCCTGTGATAGAAAGTTTGTGCTTTTTTGAGGCAGAGCTTCCAATAATAAACCATCTGGCTGACTTAAACATGAAAGATTAAAACACTATCCAGTATGAAGGCTTCTCATTCAATTGCTAATGTCTAAAACCACTACTGACTCATGCGGTGACAGAAACCATCGGGGAAAGAGGTAATTAAACCATCTCCTCACAGAGATGGGCCCAGAGCGGGAGCGTGGCACTCGCCAAGAGCAAAACTCATTTTCCGAAAGAGAACGGGGCCGGCCGGGTGCCTCCCGAGCTGATCTCTGCGTCCCGGGGTTCATTTGAGGGTGACAGGTGACAAGCAGTGACCACCAGGGACACAAAGGCCGGCTCCCCGCCTCTCCTGTCCACTCCCACCAAGTGGCGAGGCCTTCATGGTGTTGGAAGTCGCGCCCAACGAGACATTGGTAATGATGGGAGGCAACGTGTAATTAAAAAACAGCCCCGTTTCCCCCCCAAAATTAAATGAACAAGGATGGCTCTGTAACTCTTTCAGACCCTGCAAGGGACAAAGTTGACATTCCAGACTCTGCTTCATCCCGAATTTCTCCCATTGCGATGGGCCGGCTTAATATTCCTGCAGAGATAACAAATACCACCCCGGCGTTGGCGCAGGGCTGTGTGCAGTGGAAACGCTTTCCCGTGCCCAGTGGGCGCCTCTCACGCAATTCCGGTCACCGCTCTGTGACCCAGACGGAGAAGTACTGTGCCGCAGGGAGCTGGGTGCTTGCTCCCCAGACAGTGCTCGGAAACCGTGTCTAGCGTTTGAACTCGGGTGGTGTGTAAACTATTTGAATAATTTGAATAGCAGTTAATCAGGCATGTCCGCAATCCCACCGAAGCGAACGCAGAGATGTTTATTATCTCTGCACAGAGGTGTGCGGTTCCCCATCGGCTTTCCATGGAGTCATTATGCCGTTCTCTGCTCCGCCTGACTCCAATCGATGTCCAACCTCCTCTGTTTGAAACCCGAGTTGCTCACCTCCCAAATATCCCAGGTCTGTGCACGTGGGACCGTGCTGATTGGAGAGTGACAGAGTCCGGCAGCCCAGGAAGCGCAGCTGCGGCCCTACCGAAGTTCTCTGAACATTTGGAGCTATTTGCCAGAAATGTTAATATTCCGATCTGCCCTTTTCCCCTTGGGTTTTCACACCTACGTATTTCCTCCTCCCGGCTCTACTCTGAAAACACCGCAGGGTTTCAGTGCACACCAGTTGCATGTTTTTTAAACGATTCGCTTCTGGGGACGGGCTCTGAGGCAGAGAGATGGAGGAAGGATGGCACTGGGCGGTGCGTTTTCTGGATGGCAACGCTTTGGGGTAACAGTGGCTCCGGACGTGCCGCCCCTGTGTCGGGAACGCGAAACCCTCGGGGCATCTTGGCTACCGGCGCTGGGCCGTCTCGACCCACGTGGGTCTCCCAGCAAGGCCTCTCGGCTGGGCATCGCCACTGCGCGAAGGGGTGGTTGCGTTTTTGCTCCAATCTCCTTTGGCAAAACGCCAAGAGGGTTTGCTTTGGGGGCCTGGTTGTCGTGGACCCGAGTCCCCGTGGGGCAAATGCACACGGGACGCTGGCGTCTGGATCTGTCTTTACGTCGGGGAACGTCTGAGGCACTATGACCAGCTCCAGGGAACGAACCCGTCTGTGCGGGGGGCTTGGACGCAGGCGCGTACTTTTTGGAAGCGCACCTTCTGTCGTTTGGCGAGCTGCTCGTGAACAGAACCTCAGCAGTGGGACTAACTCTGCGCAGAAGCCCGGCCGCAGCGGGTGTGGCAGGCGGGGGGAGTGTCGGGGACGAGACGGGCAGACACGGGTTCCGGACGTCGGCCGTTCCGATGCAGCGGGGGCCGCGCAGCCGCTACCCGGTGTTTGCACTCGGTGGCTACGCGGCGCAGAAGACACGGGGAGCGCTGCGCTCGGACGCGGGGGAAGGTCGCGCTCGCCCGGGTCGGCTCCTGTGCAGGGAGGCTCCTGCTTGCGTCCAAGGCACTCCTCGGCTGCGGGAGTGTGTGTGTGTGTGTGTGCGTGTGATCTGTATGTGTGCAGCGTGTGTGTGGTGTGTGTGATCTGTATGTGTGCAGCGTGTGTGTGGTGTGTGTGATCTGTATGCATGCAGCATGTGTGTGGTGTGTGGTGTCTGAGTGTGGGGTGTGTGTGTATGTGTGTAGTGTCTGTTTAGTATGTATGTGTGATGTATGTGGTGCATAGTGTGTGTAGTGTGAGTGGTGTAGTATGTGTGTAGTGTGTGGTGTGTATGTGTGTGGTTGTATGGGTGGTATGTGTGGGCTGTAGTACATGTATGTGTGTGGCACGTATCTGTGTAGTGTGTGGTATGTCTGTATGTAGTGCATATGTGTGTGGTGTGTGTGTAGTGTGTGTGGTGTGTATCTGTGTAGTGTGTGTGGTGTGTGTGTAGTGTGTGTGTGGGGTGTGTGTGTGGTGTGTATCTGTGTAGTGTGTGTGGTGTGTGTGTAGTGTGTGTGTAGTGTGTGGGGTGTGTCTGTGTAGTGTGTGTGTGGTGTGTGTATAGTGTGTGTCTGTGTGGTGTGTTTAGTGTGTGTATCTATGCAGTGTGTGTGGTGTACACGTGTGGTGTGTGCAGTGCATATGTGTGTGGCGTGTGTCCCCATCATGTAAGTTGGCCTCACGTTCCTGAGGCCCACCTGGCTGGATTAAGTCAGGCGCTCACCGTCATGATCTGTGGCTCAGTTTCCCTGACGACGCCCGTGGTGGGGGCGACACCTCACTCCCGGGAGGCGGGTGTGGGGCCAGCTCGCCCAGCCTCTGGTTTCCCGAGGTCACACTTTCACGCCAAGAGTCGCGAGCAGGCAGGTGCGGGCGGAGAGCGCCATGCGGCACGTGTTGTTGGCTGCCCCGAGCAGGGTGGCGCCGCCGTGAAGTGTTTCCTTTTGTCTGTTTCCCTTTTGGCTGTTCCTGCGTGTTTCTCACACACCCCTCGTTGGACACGACCGAGCAGGCTTTGGGTCCAAGAGGCTGTGCAGCCCCTGGCCTGTGTCCTCCGTGAGCACAGACTCCAGGCTCGGGGGACCAGGCCCCCCACTAGTCATTTGGGACGTCACCATAAGGAACATGGGGATGACTTTTGGTTCCTGCCGGGTTATATTCCCGGCAACATGTATGAGACTGTTACAGGCACGAAAAAGTATTAGTATCACCAAGAAGCTCTCAGTGCCAACGGGGTGGTTCTTTCTCAGTCTCTGGGACAGAGTTTGTCCCTCTGTAAGAGCACGTGGTCGTTCCCAACATGTCTCTTTCATGGCTTAATTACAGTTAACAATAATTTATTGAACATTTCAAAATCTCTGGGAGAGAAATCGCAATGTTCCCAACACAAAGGCAGGATAAATGTTTGCAGCCATCACCCTGACGCGATCATGGCATGTTGCATACGTGCATCAAAATATCACAGGTACCCCAAAAGATGATATAGCAAGAAAAAAGGCAAACAAATTTTAAAAATTAAAAAATAATTATAAGGATTAAACGTACGTAGAAAGTACTTCAGAGTGTTCTATAAAAATTTTTGAGGTCAACTGAAATATCGTAAACTGAGCCAAATATGTGTGGTAAGAATTAGCGAGCACACGCGTATAGATGACGTGGGGTAGGCCAGGCTTTGTACAAGCAGCAGTTGGAGACGCAAAGATGGGTGAAATGCCACGTTCCGGGGACGGAGGCTAGGCTGGCACACAAAAATTATAAAGCATGGGAACATTAAAAAAAAATAGCTTGAAGCTGGCCACGCTGGCTCACGCCTGTAATCCCAGCACTTTGAGAGGCCGAGGTGGGAGGATCGCTTGAGGCCAGGAGTTCGAGACCAGACTGGGCAACATAGTGAGACCCTGTCTCTACAAAAAGTAACAAAAATTAGCCAGGCATGGTGGCACATACTTGTAGTTACATCTATTTGGGAGGCTGAGGCAGGAGGATGGTTTGAGCCCAGGAGTTTGAGGCTGCAGTGAGCTACGATGGCGCTGCTGAACTCTATTAGTTTGCTAATGCTGCTAACGAGGTACCAAACACTAGGCCTGTTAAATAGCAGACATTTACACTCTCAAGTGCTGGAGGCTGGAAGTCCCAGATCCAAGGTGTCTCAGGGCCGGTTCCTCCTGAGGCCTCTCTTCTTGGCGTGTAGACACCCTCTTCTCCCTGTGTCCTCACGTGGTCGTCCCTCTGTGCGTGTCTGTGTCCTCATCTCTTCCTCTTATAAGGACACCAGTCCTGTTGGATCAGGGCCCACCCTAGTGCCCCATTTTACCTTAATCACCTCTTTAAAGACCCATCTCCAAATACAGCCACAGTCTGAGGTACTGGGGGTCAGGGCTCCAATGTATGAATTTGGGGGGACAGTTCGGTCCATGGCACCAGGCCCGCCTGGAATAGAAGCAGCTCCTGACTCAGATGGATTAATGACACACAGTCACCAAAACGTGAGTTTGTGACCAATTAGAGTCATTAGAACTCCCCTGCCCGGAGTTTGTGCCCTGTGACCCGACACCCTCCCGCATTCAAAGGGTCGATTTGAAAAACACGATGATCACAGAGTCCACAAAGTGCTGCTTTTAGCCTTAAAAATGTAGACACAGACACAAGTGCAGACTGCACAAGGCGTCGTAATTCCGTTTGGCCAGAGGACGTCTTCACTGGCACAGAAGCTATTTTACAGAAAGTGCATGATGATGTTCAAATTTAAATTAATTAAACATCTCTAATTTTTAGTGATGGTAAAATTTAAATTTTGATGTTGAGATTTATTCTTGACAAATTTAATGTACTGAGTGGGATAATGTCTCTTTCTGTGTGCTAGGGCTGCCTCCTAATTGCCCCCGGAGCTTCCGGGCCACCGCCAAGCCGAGCCTCTGTCCGAGCAAGCCCGCGGTCGCTGCATTCCGCAGGGGAAATCTGGCACAGGTGTCGGAGGAGCAAGGGTATTTCCTCAGGCTGAGGGGGCTCCGTGCAAACACTCCGGGTGGCTCAGACAGTCTGCAGGGCGCGGCGTGGTCCAAGTGGACAGTCTGGGTTGCTGTGACCCTCGCTGCAGCCCACGGCCAGCCACGCACTCACCCTTGTCTGCACGGGAAGCAGAGGGGCCTTTGTGTCCCCGGCCTGGACATCTGGGTCAACCCTTTAGGTGGGAGGAACATGGAGTTGACGCCGGGCTGCTCACCTCCCCACCTTCTCCCGCGATGGCTTCTGTCCGGGCACAGATAGTCCCTAACTCCCCGCCCCGAATATCCAGCCCAACCTCAGAACGTGACCTCAGTCGGAAGCAGGGTCTTTTCAGGTGTAATTAAGGTCAAGGCAAGAGGAGATCGCCCTGGATTAGGGACACCCCAAAATTCAAAGAGAAGAGAAAGGTGCAAACAGACCCAGAGGGGAGAAGGGACATGGAGACAGAGGCAGAGACTGGAGTGACGCGGCCACAAGCCAAGGGACGCCGAGGAAGGCCGGCAGCCACCGGGAGCTGGAGAGACGCCTGGAACCGATTCTCCCTTGGAGCCTCCTGAAGCACCAGCCCTGCCGACACCATAAAGCCGTAAGACAGCGTCCTCCCCCCACCATGAACCCAAATGTAGAAAAGAAAAGTTGTGCTCAGGTTTGGTGGTTTGAGACCACCCATGAACAGCTTCTGTTTTCTGGTTCCTGTGGGGCCGTGTCAGGTTCCCCAGCAGACAGACTTAACGTGCACAAGCAAATGGGGACAGGGAGTGACGCGATTTTGGGACTCCGGCAGCATCTAGACAGCGCAGGGAGACACTGCACCCGGCTTCACGGGGGTTCACTTCCCGACTTGGCCACGTGAGCAGGAAGGAGGTGTTTCATACGTTCTGCGTCGAGGTCTCGTTCCAGGAGGTAGGGCTCATCCCGGGGGTGCAGAGGTGCAGCTGAGGCTCAGAGAGGTTGGGTTACGGCCCAAGGTCACACAGTGGGAGGGAGTGTGGCAGAGGCAGGTGCAAGCCTCAGTTTCCCTGATGGGACCTGTTTCTCCAAACTCTTCCATACCCACAGTCCACTTCTGCGTGGGCAGAAGACGTGCAAAGGTATCTCTGCTTCCTCCCTTGGATTCCGCGGGGTGCCGGCGCTTTGGTGGTGGAGGGTGCTCCAGGCGGATGGTTGGAGGGGAAGGCTGGCTTCATGGTGGTCAGAGAGAGAGAGAGAGAGAGAGGGAGACACCATGTACACTGCCCTTGTAGCTCAAAAGCAGCCACAGGCAGCATGTAAACAGATGGACGTGGCTGTGTATTTTGTATTTGCAAAAACAGGCAAGGGGCCGGGTTTGGCCTCCGGAGTTTGGGGGCACTTGATCTAGATCCCTGCATGTGAAAGTGGGGCCCCTCCCCATCAGCTAGGAGTCCCCCACCCCCACCAGACCTGGGAGTTCCCACTTGGGAGTCCCCGTCCTTTGGAATACACAGGGGCCGTGCGGTGCTGCGTCTCTGGGGGGCGAAGTTCCCGGGTTCGTGCTTTTGCCAATTTCCAAGGTGTAAATACTCCCGCCACGTCTGATTTCAACCTGCCAGTCCTACTGCACATGGAGGTGGCAAGACGTATACACACGCCCCGCTCTCTGGAGCCAGTCTGAGCACCCCTGGCGCACACCCCGCTGGGTGTGGTGTTTTAACCGAGTCCAGAGGTTCTCTTCCTAGCAAGAGTCCTCCGCGAGTGTGTGCAGGTATTGCCTTCCATCTCCGCCTGGAGAAAGCGCGGTGCTGGGAGCCGGGGCATCAGCAGGTGCATTTTGGTGTGCAGTGTGGCTCTGGGAAGGTAGTATCTGGAGGCGGGAAGGGAGGTGTAGAGGGAGGCACAGAGCAGGGAGGAGTATGGCCAGGGGATGCCTGCTACCCCGGCGTGGGTAAGGTGCAGAAAGGTAAGAACTGCGGGGCCCCCTGCGTGGCGCTCAGTGGACCCTCCATTAAAAATAGTGTCGGCAGCAGCCACCATTCTGTTCGCTTCTCTTACAACCTCTGCCTGTCTGACAACCAGGTTACAGAAATTCACTTTATTGTCTAGAGTGAGTTCACTGCCCTGGGCTTGTGTCTAGAACTGTAAAAAAATGCATGATGAGCTGGTCAGGTGACACCTAGGTTTGGATTCCACCTGTGTGGACCATAGCAGGGTGAATGCGTGGTGATTTGCCCCCTCTGCCCTTCCTTGAGGCATGAAAACGTCTTTGCTGGAATCGCCTGAGACACCGTGTGGCCTTGGAGTCTCAGGCGGGGCTCAGGAGGTGTCGGGAAACACCGGGGGTCCTGCACCGGGGTGGGGTGTCAGATTCTGGGCATACAGGGGTCAGTTGTGGGATCCCAGGCCAGGCAGGAGAAGTCGTCCTGTTTCCTGTGAGTGCCTGACAGAGAGAGCATTTCATTATCTTAACAGCTGTAAATCCCAATTATTTCACAGGCAGAAAATCCACTCTAAAATATGCATGCTTTCAAAAAAAACAAAAAACCTCAAAGGCTTCGATAGTTTTGGTTTCATTTACACCCAAAACCTGAGAACCTCTGAATTGCTCTAATCATTGGCATTTCTGAGAGTGGCTCTCTGGAGCTCTGAGGGTAATTTCAGGAAATTTCCATCTCCCCTTCCTTGTAAGTTGGTAAACCGCCTCTGACCCGCCGGTGACACGCGGCGGAGTCGTTCAAAAGGCAGAGGAGGGCGGGATTGATCACTAATGAAGGCTGTGTGCACAGCGCCCTGCAGACACCGGGAAAACGGGCCAGGGGCCGCAGGGCGGGGGCTTCGGCTCCAGGGCCAGGCAGGCGAGTTTGGATTTGGGTGTCCTTTGATTTCCAGACTGACGGGGAGCTGTGCCCTTCCCGGGGCCTCGGGTGTCGGCGAAGTTGGATCGATTTCATCTTTCCATGAAGCGCGAGCGTGGTTAACTTTTTGATTAATTTCCCCCCTTTCTTTTTACCGTTTGCTTTTTCCGTAAGGAAAATGTAAATGAGCAGAAATTCTAACAAGGCAAGCCCTCGGAGGTGACCCCTTTCTGTGGAAGCTCCGGTCTGCGCTTCCTTCTGCGGCCCAGCCAGAAAACGCAAGTGGGAAACGTCTCGCGGTGGACGGGAGCCTTCTGTTTCATCAGTGCCCGCCACTCGCTCAGGGAAACTGGGTCCTTAATGAGGTGACATCAATCCCCACTGGGATAGGAACCCGGCACCTGCCTCCCCCTCCACCCCCACAAAACAAATAAATAAACGGCTGGCACCCGGTGGCCAAAGGAGGACCCGGCGACCCCACGTGGAGCATTTAACTATCGCCGCTGCAGCCGGGCCTTTGAAGCTGTTTAAGTTCCTCTTGTACTTGGCTTGTGTCATGTTCCCCAGAACAAGGTAAATCAAAGCCTAATCGAGTGGAAAAACAGCGCGTGCCGCAGATAGGTAAAGGACATATCTTATGGGAAGGTCCCCACTCTACCCCTTGCTTTTCTCTTTGGCTATTCTATTCATGGAGATCAAAGTTCTTGTTTCAGCGCTAATTAAGAAAAACTAACGCGGATTCCAGGCCTTCTGGCACCGACCAGGGCCTTGGAGGATAAACTGCTGAAATCTTCCCAAGATTTAAATAATTAATATGACACCTTGAGCTCCGAATGGGGAAATTAATAAAAATAAAAGGCGGAGGACAGGGGTGCCCTGCCTTGGAGTTGTGAACAAAGCCCTCTAGGATTGCAGGCCATTTGTTCCGGGGGACACGTGAGGGGCTCTTTGTCATGCTAAGGGAGCCCTTTTGTTGGCACCGGGGCACTCTCAGAGCTGACGAAGGAGGTTGGGAGGGAAGCAAGTCTGCCGCAGGGACTTGGGCAGGGGTCGTTTAATGGTTTTTAATCCTCTTAATCCGAGCAAGCAGGGCCATCCCCGGTGCAAATCCGGTCCCAGAAGCCCTGCAGAGCCGCCGCCCAGTGGGCACAGCCGCGGCCCCTGAGAAACTCGGAGAAGCCGTCGTGCGGGCGAGCCTGGCATTGTGCTCCCTCTCGCTGCCACGTTCCCGGAGCCATCTGACCGAGGAGGAGCGACATCAAATGAAATTGAAATCAGCTGCAAATCCCACGTCCAGGGAGCGAGGAGGCCGGGCCGGGCGCCGGATGGGGCCCAGGCGAGGCTTCCATGTCCTCGCCACAACTCTGCCAATCTCGCCCCGAGCCGGCCGCGTCTGCCCCGGCCAGGCTGTCTCCGAGTGTGCGCTGGGAATCCTCTGCGGAGCGTGGACACGGATTAGTGGTGAGCCGCGGACTGGACGCCATCGTCCCCGAGCCTTTGTGCTGAGTTCATTACGACTCCATAAAGCCCGGCCACGGCCTTCCGTGTGCGCACACATGAGGAAATCGATGGCTCTAATTTGATAGCTCAGCATAAAGCCTTTAAGAGGCCGCTTCCAGGCGCAATTCCAAAGGCGGACAGACTCGCCACCGACCGCGCCAGGCAGAGGCTGCCCCCGCGACCCGCGCCGGCCCCCACCCACATCTCAGGCGGTGACGCTACTCAGTGACTGGTTTCGTATTTGAAAATACATGCTGGGGAGAAAAAGACAGAAAGTTTTATGAAAGGAAACGGAAACTCCAGGCGAGTGCAAACTGCAAGCCGTGTGAGGTCCCAGAGGAAGGAGGGCCGGTGTCGTGCACGTCCGCACGCTGGTGTCTTGTTCATGTCTTTGTTTTGTCAGAACACGCTGGCCACACGGAGACGACACGGAGACGCACCTGTGAGAGTAGCCGTGTTGGGGACGGAGCTGCGGCCGCCCCCTCGTGCGTAGATGGTCATGTCTCTCCCGTGGGGCACACGTCCGGAGGGCTGGGGTGCTGCGGTCTCATGTGGGGTGGACATGGAACACACACACAGACACACATACTGTATGCACTACACACTACACACCAGTACACACACCACACTAAACATATACATACTGCACACAACACACATGCAAAACACACTATATTCCACACACTATACACAGAGACCACACCACACACACTACACATAAAACACACAACACACAAAACCCACAATACACTAAACACATACACACTATATACATGCTACACACATTACACATAAAACACAACACACAAAACCCACATACTCACAACAGACAAAAATACATACTACACATATAACAGACACAAAACACAGACTATACACACAACACACACAACATGATGCTATATGCACAATACATACACTATACACAGCACACACACCACACACATAGCACAACTACACACACTGCACTAAACACACACACTACACACACAACACAATACTACCTGCATATACATACAACAGTAAACACACACCACTCACATAGCACAACTACACACACTACACTAAGCACATACACACTATACACAGCACACACACCACACACTATGCACATAGAACAATTACACACACCACACTAAACACACACTCTACATACAACATACATACAACACCAAACATACACACCACATGCATAGCACAACCACACACACCACACTAAATACATACACATCACACACATTACATACACAACACAACACTAAACACATAACCACTGCAAACCACACACAGCACACACACTGTACATACAACACACGAACGTCCACAATGGAGTCTGTAAGCATTGTTTGATTTTCCACACTGCTGACGTTTTATCTGGAGCTTTCTGCCTCCTCCCCATGGCCCCCCACGACACCCTTAATAGTGCTGACCCAGGGAGGACACTGTCGCATGTGTGTTGTTTCCACCCCACGAGGAGGGTGACGCCAGGTCATAGGAAACAACAGTCCATCAACTGCCAAATTGCAACCGTGATGCTGCTTTCACGGGTCATGTCTTATTTGTCTGTCATTTGCTTTTGGGAGCAGATGCCGTCCCTGCACCGGGAGACCCGTGGCCATGATGACAGGCGGGATTGTGGCCTGTTGGCAGCTGTTTGGAGGTGTACGGGCAGCATTCTGCATGGCTGCCCGGGGAAGCCACAGGCCTGGGGGAGACACTGGGGGAGACGGCAGAGGGAACTTTAAAGGAAGGGGAAGAGAGAGTGGCTGGCGGGGCTAGGAAAGGGCGGTGGGTGATTTTCCCTGGTGTTGCAATGTGTTTCAGAAGAGGCAGGTCGTGGGATCCCTGTGGACCCAGGTGGCCGTGCTCATCCCTGGGGTGCTGAGATCCCACTTTACTTCTTGGAGGTCCACTGGGCATCGACTTTGGGACATTCACATGGGTTGGTCCATGGCCAGGGTCTCCATCGCCTCTGCTTTGAGGCTGGAGGGCTCAGACGTTCGCCAGCGGCCAAACGGGAATCTTACTCCTGCACCATCCCTCTATGGGCTCTTTCCAGCATTTTGTAAGCATTTTCTCCCAGGAGGTGGGGGCTTTTGGAGGACCGTCCTGGGATTGAAACATTGAGGGAGAGGCAGAAACATGGATGAGAAACTGAAAACTGTGACGGGGACGAAGCCATCCCCACCAGGCAGAAAGAGAGGCGGTGGAATGGTGGGAGGAGAAGCTTGGTCCTGGTAGGAACGTCCACTGCCACCTGGGTCATCGTGGTCCTGAGGCCCCCTAGCCTGCTGGCCCTGGTCAATTCTCCAGTGCACAGAAGGTACAGCCACGCCCAGGCTAAGGGGGCACCGGGGCACCGTCTCTGACATATCTCTGTTGCTTACTACCCTCTCTCACTCAGCCAGACACCTGCTCATGTATCACCTGGACATCACTCAGCTGCATCTGCCTCTCCACGGGTCCTGCTGTGCCCCAGGCCACCTGACTGCTCAGTGGGCATCTGAGTACTGAGCTCCTGCCTTCCTCTTCCTGTTCTTCCTCCTCCTCCCACCTGCAAGCAGCCAAGCCACTGAGGTGTGAATATGACCCCCACTCCTACTCAGACCCTCTCAAGAGCTTTCCATTGCAGCCAGGTGAGTCTCCTGCTTCACAGGTATCCCTCAACAGCCACTCTGCCTCGTCTCTGCAGCTGCCTTGCTTTCTATCTGTGGTGGCTGAATAATGGCCACCAAAGATGTCCATGTCCTAATCCCATGTGGTGGACAGAATAATGTCCCCAAAGATGTCCATGTCCTAATCCCCATGTGGTAGACAGAATAATGTCCCCAAAGATATCCCTGTACTAATCCCATGTGGTAGACAGAATAATGCCCCAAATATATCCACTTCCTAAGCCCCATCTGATAGGCAGAATAATTTCCCCCCCAAATTTTCACATTCTACTACTTGAAACCTGTGAATCTGTGACCTTACATGGCAAAAGGGACTTTGCAGATGTGATCAATTGAAGGATCCTGAGATGGGGAGATTATTTTGGATTATCTGGTTTGACCCTAAATATAATCTCAAGGGTCCTTATAAGAGGGAGTCTGAGGGAGATTTTGTTACGGTGATATCACCAACAAAAAGGAAAAAATGTGACCAACTCAGCAGACAGCAAAACAAGCCCTTGTTTATAGTGGAGGTGGAACAAGAATGTAGAACATCACTTTGTTCAAGCTTAGCTGGAAACTCACTTTTCCAGTGACTCAAATTTTTCTCTGCTCTGCTCATGCCCATAAATTGTAGTGAAAGCACCATGAGTATTGACTTTGGGGTTACCAGTCAATTTTAGTGACTAGGTGAATTTGCAAATACGGAATCTCTGAAGAATGAGGATAGACTGTACTCATGAAGACCACAGGGCCCTAATGCACCCTCATGCAGTTGGATCCTGGGAGTTACGTTCTCAGGTAAGTAGGAGCTGCCCCCACTATGGTCTGAATGTATGTGCCCTTCCAAAATTCCTATGTTGAAACCTAATCCCCAAGGTGATGGGTTAGGAGGCAGGGCCTTTGGGGAGGTGATGAGGTCATGAGGGTGGAGCCTCAGGCATAGGATTAGTGCCCTCATAAAAGGGACCTGAAAGAGCTCCTTTGCCCCTTCCACCATGTGAGGACACAGTAAGAAGGCACCATCTATGAACCAGGAAGTGAGTCCTCACCAGACACAGACCCTGCCACGCCATGATCTTGGACTTTAAGCCTCCAGAACTGTGAGCAATAAATGTCTGTTGTTTATAAGTGACCCAGTCTATGATATTTTGTTATAGCAGCCTGAATGGACTAAGACAACCCTGTTTCAGTTGTTTCAGCCTCACTGCTAGGGACTAGCATGTTTTTGGAGGGAAATGGGCTGACTTTTAGCGCAGAGACCACCAGGAGTGGCCGTTGGGGCATTGGATCCATGCAGAGCCGCAGGACATCCCTCTCCCCCATCAGAAGATGGATCACTTTAAAACATGATTGTTTTTCAACTCATTTGCTCCATTGTTTTCTCAATGGCACAAGTGCCAGCTCTTGTTGGACAGGGAGGACACAAGATGGGGGAGACATGGTCCTTGTGTCTCAGAGGTCATGAACTCTTGGGGAGACAGGCCTGTGACAAGCAGCCACAGAGTGGTGGGGGCCAGGGGAAGGGCAGGCCAGGTGAGGTAGGTGCTCCCCAAGGAGGGTCTCCAAGCTGCAGCAGGATGGATGAGACCTCTCAATCTATCTCCAGCTTCCTTCAAACCCTGAGACCCACCAGGAAGCCATCTTAGGCCTCTACACAAACACATGACCTGAGCTTTTAGTGGTGCCATGACCCAACCCCTGCGTGTGGTCCAGGGCAGGATGCTTTGTGGTAAACTCACACCTGTAGGAAGTACTTTATTGTGCACTGTATAAGTCAGCTCAGGCTGCTATAACAAAACACCATAGTCCAGGTGGCTTAAATAACAAGCATTTATTGGTCATGGTTCTGGAGGGTGGAAGTCCAAGATCATGGTGTGGCAGAGTCTGTGTGTGGTGAGGACTCACTTCCTGGTTCAAAGATGGCTCCTCACTGAGTCCTCACATGGCAGAGAGGGAGAGCGTTCTGTTGTCTCTTCCCCTTCTTATAAGGGCACTAATCACCCCACTGGGGCTCCACCCTTGTAAGCTAATTACCTTCCAATGGCCTCTCCTCCAAATACTATCCCATTGGGACTAGGGGCTGCAACATATGACTCTTGGGGTGGGGAATGTCAGTCCATAGCTTACAGTTTCACCACATTGAAGGAATTAATAAACCACAACTCAGCTTTAGAAAATAAGGAGAGATTTGGTTATAACTAAATATCTCGCTGCTTGACTTGTTTGGGCCATTTTATTTTCCTACCAACCCACCAGCCACTCAGTCTTCACAGCCACATGCAATTTGCTCTGCCACGTCCTTCTTCCCATCTGGGAAGCTGAATGTCATTTTGGATTAATGATTATAGGTTCCCCTTGTGAACTCTATCCTGTTCAGGTCATTAAAGTCAAAGATTTGGGAGTGGCATCAAATGCCCAGGAGCAGTGACCTGGGACTTGACCCAAGGTTGTACAGGTAGTTTTAGAAAGAATGAAACTCCAACCTGGCAGGGTCTCAGGGCTCCTGGTCTTGTGACTTCACTGTTTGCCCCGCTGTGTTCTGGTCTCACTTTGGGGCTGGCTGTGTGAAGAAAGGGGACATGGATCTTCCAAACAAGGGTCAGTTCAGCTCAGGATCCTGCCTGCCACGTTTTCTGGTGAGATGAGGGCAGTTCTTACGCTACTGAAAAAATAAAATGAATAATTGGTGAATGTCAAGGTGAGGGGTTCTTTCCCTTGGAACGGCTCCCCCTCCCCTGCCTGCAGTGCCCCTGGGTTTAGCAGGAAATTGGGGGCCCCACACCTCTCCTGGCCCTACTCTCTCCTCTGGATTTCTCAGCCCTCAAATCTCAGTGTCCATATATGAAAAGTTTTGCTGGAACTTTGCTAAGCCTGTTTATGTCTTGCGTACAGCGGCTTTTGAGCTACAACAGCACACTTGAAGACTTGTGACGAAGGAGACTTCACAGCCCACAAAGCCGCAGATATTTACTACCTACCTCTTTACATAAAACACACGCCAGCCCCTGTTTTAGTGAGCTGCGTATTTGTCTCAACCCTGACCACACAGGGTGGATTTGAGCAAAGTCTGTGCTGAACTCAGGCACAGAACATACCTGAATCCGAAAGCCCTGGTCCCAGACCACCTGGAATGGTTTCAAGCAGGAACTTGTCACAGATTTGCTGACAGCAAAATATCAGTGGTTGGTCCACGTCATGGTTTGAGGTCCTTCAGGAGGAAAGTCATGGAGATAAGACAACAGCATCAAAGTCTGCTTGGCCGCAGCAAAGAAGGTGTTTGATGAAGTTACTCGAAATGGCCGGGCAGCTCCATGGGGACATCTCGGGGACGTCCTGGGAGTGTGTGCCTTGGCGTCCAGAAAAATCCAGAACACAGACCATGCGGTTCTCGGGGAGGAAGGAGGGACTGTGCCCTGGACTTATCGATCGCTGTTCACCGGGCTCCCCTGAGAAATGCACACGTGACATTGCTCTCTCTCTGTGATCTTCTGACCTTCCCAAAGTGGGCAGGATGCAACAGGAAGTGATTCCCTGCACCCCGGGAGGCTGACACTCCCCCGTGGGGAGCCGCACTCCTGGCGTCTGTGGTCACTTAATAGTTAGCGACTGTATACCCAGGCTGGACAAGAGTAATTATGCAGCTAGATTGTGCTGAACAATCAGAAACGCCGATCATTAAATTATCTTGGTGTTACCTTTTGCTGGCGTTAGGTTGCTCCTTGAGATTGCTTTTTATTCCAATTATAGATTTTTATGGAGAAATTGTTTGATAATGTAATAATATTTGCCTCTTCCTCTCAGGGCGAGGATGAATGCTTAATAAGACGCTGAAGTTGCAAAGGCGTTATGAGCTTCTCAAAAGACAGGGACGACATAAATGAATAGTAAGAATAAATTATGGAACTGCATTGTGTTAAAAAAAAAATCAATCGGTGTGTTTTCAACAGCCACCCATTTATTTTATATTCTGGGTTTTAGAGTTAATTAATTAAGTTACATCATGTATTAAAAAACAAACGTGTCAGCTTTTTACATTTTTATTTTAGTGCATAAATAGCACAAGGATCCCGTGGGAAGGGTGCCCCCACGTCTGATTGAAATGGGGCATTTCTCAAGGAAGCTCGAAGTTTCCGTTTGACGGACGCTGGTGACTGAATCAGCCTGGGAGGCCCTGGAGAGGTCCAAAAAATGCCGGAAAAGAAAACCTCCACTTTGGAGGCTGAAAAGCCTTGGGTCTGCCCAGAGTTGGGGAGGAAGAGGAAGAGAGAACAGGGACCAGACCCCAGTTGTCCTACAAGTCCTTACTCGCAGGGAGAAGAAACGAACTGTGTGCTCAGCCCGCAGCGTTTAACCAGGAATATCAGGAACTGTTCAGTGAGATTCCTTTTGTTTAGTACATCAGGAAAAAGCAGGCTTCCCATAGAACTTACTCCAAATCTACGAGTCCTAACGTAGGAAGAGCCAGGGACAGATGGTCCGTCTGACACGTTGTCCTAACTCTGTTCCTTGCACCTCTAACCTTAATCCAATTTTCCTGGTTGTCCTAAACTCATTTGGGAAGGACGCCTCAGCCTAGTCATGCCACTTCAATACTAGAAGACCAATTTTTTTAGCAGGGGGTGGGATGGGTGATGTGCTAAACCCGTGAAAACTGCTCATTCTCTGTGCCGACATTCCCCTCCTGGCTTCCCCTGTAGCTGGGGGGTGGCCATGGGGCACAATTTCAACAAATGGGGCAGAGGAAAATATGCAAGAGGAGGGGTTGCTAGGACGGCCCTCTGCATCTGCTCTGATCCTGTCTTTGAATGTGGCTGTGATGCCTGGATCGGTGGCAGCCACCTTGCAACCTTGAGGTGACAAGGTGTGAACAGAAAGGGTTTGGGTTACCCATGGTGTCCATCTGAGGCCTCTGCTGCCTGCGGACTTGTGTGTGAGGACATTGGTCCCTGTTCCTATAAGACCCGTGGGTTGAATGTGTGTTGTTTTATTTGAACAAAAATGTTGTTTCTTTCAAAACACAGTTTTGGATTAAGAGTGTGTGTGCATGCATGTTTAGGTGAAATTTTGCAAAATATCACACTTAAGATAAACAACACAGAGGTGGGCAAATGCCCAAACCGTGTTAATGTCTTTTTCTTTTAAGCCAGCATTTAGATCTTTATAGATTGGGACCAAGACATCTTATGTTTCCAGGACAAATGACAACTTTAACTCACCTTCCCCAAATCCTGTCCCTGCTGTACCATGTGGCCGCAGCTGTACCCTGTGAGAGCAAAGACCTTTAGTTCAAGTGTCTGCAGAGAATCAGGAGGGCAGGTGACACGTGGGTGGCCCGGGAACGGCTGAACGGCTCCTGCCTCGCAGCCTCTGATGGCCCCCGTGTCCCAGGGGCTGCTTAAATCGTGGATTTCTCCATTGCATTTGACTTGTGGTTCAGTGTAAAAAAGTTCAAGGAGGCCTAGGCGCAGAGAGAAAATATGGCTCTGCTCCTGCCCCTCGATGCCGCGGTGAGGGGAGAATTTGGTGAGGTTCTCAGAGTTCATGTGTGTGTATCTGTATCTGTCTGTCTGTCTGCGCAACCTATCAGTATTGGTCATCTCAAATCTCCATCACCGGTCTATAATCTATCGATCTGTCTTCTATTATTAATCATCTACCATCTGTCTTTATCTATCACTTATCTCCTTATCAGCTATCAACTATCTATCAGCTCTGCCTGTCTCTACCATCTGTCTATAATGTATCAATGTATCAGTATCATCTATCTTATTAATAATCTATCTGTCATCTATCTAATCTATCAACTACCATGTCTATCTGTCTCTACCATCTATCATCTATCTATAACCTATTGATCTATTATCTATTATTAATTATCTATCTGCAATTTATCTTTATCTATCCCCTATCTGTCTATCTATCACCTGTCGGTCTATCCATCTATTTCTATCTTCAACCTGTTTCCCCCGGAAAACTTCCACTTTCCTTTGTCTTAAACTCACTGCGTTGCGTGCTGTGCCTCCTTGTGCCGGGAGGTTTCCGCTCAACTTGCCGCCTTTACCTGTTTCCCTCCCCTTTAAGGCCCCGCGTGAAGACGTGTCTTCCGAGACTCGAGTGTCAGTGTTTCTGCCCACGTCACTCCCCAGGTTCTTGTCTCTCTGCTCGAGCAGGGAGTTGGTGTCGAAGTCCTCTCAGGACTGACCTCGGATGCATGTGTCTCCTCTGACACCAGGTGAGCTCACCTGTCCATGGCCGTCATGCCTCACACCTGGCTCTCAGCCAATTCTCGGGCAAATAACTCCAGGTCCCAAGGGATGCACTTGTTTGGAGGTTCTGGGGCCCGAGAGAGGGACGCTGCTGTCAACTGAGCCACTTTGGGCCTCTCGTGCTGCTGAGAAATTCAGTCACAAAGGAACGTTCTGGAGATGGCAGCAGAGCCCTACCTGGGGCACCACCTGGTGGAAAGGGGGTTGGTGACGGGGATTCACGGGTGCCTCCTGCACCTCCACACCCCAGCCCACAGCAACCCCACACAGGCAGGACCCGGGGTTGCAAAATGCACTCCCCGGTCTTCCACCCTGGCAGAGAACTCAAGCAGGTGCGGTGCAGGGATCGTGGCAGGGCAGGGAAGAAGAGAAGATGCTCACAGGTTCCTGCCTTGCGAGGGGGACGGCTGTCAGGGCAGGGGTCTCTTCCCGTGTGCACATATCCCCAGCACACCTACGCACGTGGGTGTTCATTCCAAGCGTTTCTCTTTTCTCCCCCAGTCCCGGAGCCCAGGAGTCTGGGATGAAGGGGTCTCAGGGCCGCTCCCTCCGGAGGCTCCAGGGGAGGCTCCTTCCTGCCTCTCCCAGCTCCTGGGGGCTCCAGGCGTCCCTTGGCTTGTGGCTGCGTCACTCCAGTCTCTGCCTCCAACTTCACGTGGCTTCTCCTCTGTGTCTGTGTCTCCTCTGCTGTCTCTTATGAGGTCACCTGTCACTGGATTTAGGGCTCACCCCAATTCAGGATGGTCTCACCTCAAGATCATTAACTAATTACATCTGCAGGGACCCTATTCCCAAATGAGGCCCCATTCCTGTGTTCTAGGGATTCGGACGTGTGTATGTTTTGGGCGGTGGGGGGAGGTCGTCATTCAACCCCCTGCAGGGCTCCAATCTCTTGGGGTGCATTGCACACCCCCAAGCCTCCAGCTGGGCCATTCGTCCTTCCAGAACATTCTCCCATCCTGCCTGCTGAATCCAAGCCACCCTCAAGACCCCCTGTGTTTGTACCTATGACATTGTCACTTCCCAGAAGGGCTCCCCCTTCGGTCCCTGGGGGACCCCAGCCCCATCCCAGCGAGCGAGACCCTCACCACGTGAGCACCCTTCCCACACGCACAGGGCTGCTGCCTTGTTCCCTGGGGCGTCTCCCTGTGCAATGTGGGTGTCTTGACTTCTGTTTTCCCCACGGACCCGAATGACGCCCCAGCCATAGGGGAGACCACCGATAACTTACGAGTAATGTTTCAAGAAACTCAAAGCGTGGGAGCTGCACTATCCAAAAAACCAGAAATTAGAATGTAGTTGAGCAAAAAACCAATTCCGACGCTCGCGAATACGGCACTTAGAACTCAGCTGGTGGAAATAGTGCCTTTTCCCCCATCAACAGCAGTATCTCTTCTCAAAAGTAATTATTTTTCTATAATGAACATATTTCACTTATGCAAAAAATAGAGTAAAACGGGAACTAGAGGTAAACACGCAAAATAAACCGCACCCGTCTCCCAGTGGTAAAAACTGGTGGTCGAAGGACACAAAGTTTCGGTTTTGCAGGACGGGTACATTCAAGAGATCTATTGTGCAACGCGGTGGCTACAGTTTGTAACGATGTATTTATTGTATCTTGAAAATCACTGAGAGAGTAGGTTTTAAATGTTCTCACCATAAAAAATGGTTCATAAGAGAGGTAATGCATATGTGAATACGCTCGACCGAGCCATCCCACAATGTACACATATTGCAAAACATCATTTGTGCATGATAAATACATGCATTTTTCGTCAATTAAAAAAATAAAATGAATAGCATGTGTAGGAAAAAAGGGAAAAAACCCACTTACTCATCAATATGTGACCAATGTCTTTTTGCTCCTAGCACTTCTGTGACATCATTTTGAATGAAGCACGGTTTTCTAGCACCGAGAAGGGGGCGCTCGATGAATGTTTGCAGAATGAATAAATGAACGCCCGTGTACACGTGTCACAGAACTTACCCGCTCTCCTGTTCTTAGGTGTTTCGACGCATCCCACATTTGTCCGGATGGGGGAGTGGAATGGGGACTGGCCTCGGCCACCGAGCTGTGCCCAGAACAACGTCACACACCCCGGTGCCCTCAAAGTGTCTCCTCCTAAGAGACGTGGGGGGATTATTTCCCAACACATCACATCACCCAGCGAAAACGTTTTATTTTTTACACAAACCTGTTACCTTTTCTTGTTGATCCTTGCACGAGGGAAGCATTCTTTACACAGCCGAGGGGCCATCGTTTGACTACAGAATTGTTTCTCTCTTTGTTCCTTTTGTAAACGTTTAACATGTTAGGTTGTGTAGGGAAGGAAAACCTCTGCCCCCTCAGACCCAGCACCTGTGGGTGAGGGGCTGCGAATTAAATAGACAACAGACAGATTAACAGGAGGAAAGACATACACATTTATTAATTTCTAAACGTACGTGCACGGGGACATCACAGAAAGAAGTGAACACCCCAAAGAGCGGTGAGATTTGGGAGTTTATCTACCATCTTAATAGGGGATGGGGCAGTGTGTGGGGGGAGCTTCTGGAAGAAAAAGTGATTTTTAGAAAGACAGGGAGAGATGGCAAATAACTTTTTTTTTTTTTTTTTAAAGGAAAGCACAAATTACTTTTTGAAAGATAAATGGGTCCTTAGGAATGTAGTTGGGAGATATCATAGTTTGTGACGACATCTGTCTGGGTGTGGGGCCGACTTCTCGCCTCCGAGAGGAGATTGGAGTTGCACCGGGGAGGGGATTTATGACACTGGAGGTCTTTTTGGAGCCTCTGCTTTTAGGCAGATAAAGGATTCCAGGGACTCCAATATCTTCCCCTCAGAATAACTTTCTTTTAATAGTTTTTTTATTTCAGAATATTATGGGGGTACAACACTTTGGTTATATATATTGCCCATGCACTGCCCAAGTCAGAGCTACAATCGAAGACGTCGCCCAAACTGTTCTCCCCGCAACCATTAGGTGTGAGCTTACCCATCCCCTCCACCCTCTTCCACCTGCCCGACCCCTGATGAATATCATTGCCATGTGTGACGTAAGTATTGATCATTTAGTACCAATTTGATGGTGAGCAGCAGTCGTGCTTGTTTTTCTATTCTTGTGACACTTCACTTTGAAGAATGGGCTCTAGCTCCATCCAGGATAATACCAGATGTGTTAATTCACCATTTTTTTTTTTATGGCTGAGTAATACTCCATGATGTACATACACCACATTTTATTAATCCACTCGTGTATTGATGGGCACCTGGGTTGTTTCCACATCTTTGCAATTGTGAATTGTGCTGCTATAAACATTCGTGAGCAGATGTCTTTATTGTAGAATGTCTTTTTTTCCTTTGGGTAAATACCCAGTAGTGGGATTGCTGGGTCAAATGGTAGTTCTACTTTTAGTTCTTTGAGGAATCTCCATATTACTTTCCATACAGGTTGGGCTAATTTTCAGTCCCACCAGCAGTGTATGAGTGTTCCTGTCTGTCCGCATCCCCGCCAACATTTGTTGTTTTGGGACTTTTTGATATAAGCCAATCTGTGGCATACCTTGGGGTGGCATATCCCAACCCCCTTCTGATGTTTAAATTAATCTTATTTTGCACCACCAAATAAGATTATTCTAGTGTGCAATATTTATTGCCAGGTAGTAAAAGCACAGAAATGTACTTGTGTCTCGAGCTCTGCATGATCAAGCAGAATAACCCTTGGGTGCTGGACCACCCACTGTCACCACGATTGGCTTTATAAAGAGGCTCGAATCTTCCCCACGGAAACGAGAGACTCACATCACTAAACTCCACTGATCTTGTAGCAAACTTCAAATTGCTCTCTTAGGAGGTAAGTGTTTTGAAGAGGACTTACATTGATGGGGAAAAACTTTGAGTTTTGTGTGATGTAGAGACAAAAGTAAGCACGTCCCAGAGGCAGACATTATATTGCTTGTGTTTGTCCTGCCGTTGGTACCCTGGTATGGATGATGCAAACATTGGTATTGTAGGGACCAAGGCCCCTGACCCCCTAAAGGTTCACTGAAAAATCACTGACATGAGGCAGATTGGTTAATAGGAGAAAGGCACACAAATTTATTGAACGTGTATACACAGTCACCTTTACAATGAAGACTCAGCGGTACAGGGGAAACTGTCCGTTTTTATGCTCAGGTTCAACAAAGCATGGACAGCCATGTAGAAATATGATGGGACAACATGGGCAGGATCTGATGCTGATGGACTGAGTGGGGAACCCAGCAAGGCCTGTCTGTCTAGACTCTTCCTGTCCCCTCTGAGCAGTGTCCTCCCTTCTGGGTGTGGGGCAGGACCCTCCCTGGAGTGGGGGTCTCACGACCTACAGCCACACAAGGCAGGTCGGAGAATTTCCTTATGGCCAGTGTTTACACAGAACGATTTCAGGTTTTATGGCTGGATTTCAGGGAGAAAAAAGGGTTCTGGTTTCTATGACCCACCTTGGGGAAGAGGGATTCTAGTTTCCGTGACTGGCCCTGGGGGAGAATAGGACAGAGACAGGAGGGCAGGAGAAGGTCAGAGAGGAACTTGCTTCTGAGGCTGTTTGTGAGGCCTTCGTTTGGGGTGCTGTTTTCTGAGCCCCAGCAGTATCCTGGGCTCGGGGCTCATGTGTCCTGCCCTGGCCAGTATGGATCAGGACGTGCAGCGTGGGCAACCCAAGGGTTGTCTGCCTTCAGCAAGACCCCAGAAAGCCTTCCGGAGGCACAAGACCCTCGAGGCTCCGCCAAGCCCAGGACAGAGCATCTGTTGTAAATGCAAATACAAATTAGAAATAAGAGAATTGGTTCTTCCTGCTGAAAGTAACAGAAGAGTCTCCCTTCTGCCTCCCTTTTCCCATTTGGAATTTTTCTCTCTGTCCCTTTCTAATGTACATAAATCTTTTAAAAGTCTAAATAAGCCACTTGCCTGTCTCACAATGCAGGAATGTTTCCCCAAGGACCCGTGAGCCATCTCTTTTGAAATGTGACCATCCAGGAAAATAACGCCCCTGGTCCCAGTGTCCAGGGAGGAGAAGGGCGTCGCCTGTCACGGGCTCCTGATTGCAAAACCTGCCTGGGGCAATGGGTTGTCTCCACTGGGCTCTGTAAAAGGGTGAGGTTTCTTTCTGTCCGTGTCACCTCGTTGGTGAATTACCTGTGATGGGCACCACATTCTGGTTTGATGCTTGATCAATAATATAATAAAATTGTTCTTTTTCTCTTCTATGTTCGTGGAGAGGTCCCCTGCGTTGGGAAGAGACTTTGTCTTTAATTACATTTCCTAAATGCCGTCTTCATCAAGACCTTGGGAAGCCTTCCAGAGGCAGAGGGTGGTTGAAGCTCCTTCAAGACCCTAGAAAACCTTCTGCAGGTTTGAAAACTATGGGGCCCCACCGAGACCTGTTCACTCTTTCTCCGTTTTCAAAGCCAGCAGTGTGGCATCTCCAAATTTCTAACTCTCCTGCCTTCCTTTCATAAAGACGCTTGTGAGGACATTGGACCTACCCGGATAGTCCGGGATCAGCCCCCATCTCGAGTTCCTGAATTTATTCCCACCTGCAAAGCCCTTTTGCCGTGAAAGGGCTCTCAAGAGACAGACTCAAGACCAAATCAGAGAGAAATCCTTACAATCGAAGTCCCGACGTACAGCTCTGTGAATGAATAAATGTGCCAACAAACATAACCCACTTTTTGCCTTATATACAGCAAATACCTCATTATTCCTCAATTTTTCCATCATCCTTCTGGGTCTCTCTCAAATCATGACTCACCTCTCACCTGACGGGAACCTGTGGCGGGAGCCCCCGGACCGTCCACGCCGGCTATTTCAGCCCTGGGGCTGCCCAGCGAGCCCTCCCGGACCTCCCAAACCACGGTGCGTTCCCTGCCTGCCTTCCAGTGGGACCCTTTGTCCTACCGTGAGATCATCCGTTTCCTAACGGGGTTACTGATCATGGGCCACCTCCCCCGCCAGATGCTGGTTCCCAGGGGGCAGAAGCGGGGAGTCCTGCGTGTCACTTCCTTGCCACCGACGCGGCCCCCCGGCCCAGGGGGTTGCACCTAAAAGACACTCTGGGTATTTGTTGAGCGGGTTCCTACGCTTGCTTAAGTCTCCCCTACACGTGTCACGGAGCATCTGCCAGGACAAGAAGCCGCCTCTTGCATCTGTTTCTTCCAACAGCAACACGCACGACGCAGCGATGCAGATAAGCAATTGGCAACGGTGGTTGAATAAATAAACGATGCAGAAAGGAACAAGTGGGTGGTACTGAGGACTGGCTGGGGGTCAGAGGCGGAGGGGCCACGGGAGCCAGCTGTGTCCTGCGTCCCCTCCCCCAGCCCCTCCCCCCTCCCCCAGCCTCTCCCCCTCCCCCAGCCAGCACCTGCTGTGTTTTTCTTCTCCTGAGGTAAGGTGAGTTCTTTTATTTTTATTTTTCTTTAGAGTTAATCTCTCTTGAAGTTTTGATTTATATGCTGCCCTTAAATATTTATTGCTCTGTTCACTTCTAAACAATTTATTTTGTTCAATATAGGGTGGCTTCATTACTTTTTATTTTTATTTTTTTTAAGTTGGGTTCCCCCACTTGCCATTTTCCATCTCTGCGGCGGCAGATTCCCCAGGGGCGGGTGGGTCACAATATACATAACTGACGGGCCCATCTGTCTTGTCACCCGAGGTCCATTATGCAAAAAGAACCGCAGTCGGATCGACGGGATAGTATCAGACAAGGGAGAATTACAAGGCTCTAAATACAAGGAGGAGTTTTTGCAACATGGCAACGCTCTGCAAGCAAGAGGGCCACGTTGTCTTTATGAGGTTTTTCCCGGCAGGTTATCATTTTCTTTAATGCGGTAAGTCTAGCCTGGGTGACAACGTGGAACCGCAAGCGTGCGTTCATCTGCAAGAAGAGAAGAGGGAGCTGCTGGAGGGTGGGGACCCCAAAGCCGCCTTCCCTGGAGCCCCTGCCAAGTGGACAGGTCAGGGTGGAAGCATTTCCTGCAGACAGAGTCGGTTTCCTCCGAGTAAATGGTTCAACGGTATCTAGGGTTTTCCTCTTACTCCAGAGCTGATGGCGTTTCTCTGTTCCAACCTAACTAGCCCTTCATCTCCACACCCAATAAATATTTATTCAAAAAGCATTTTTTTTTGAGTATCCAGTTTAAAAAACAAGATCCACTGCCTGCCCGGAAGGTGCTCACCTAGAGAAAAACAGACAGTCCTACCAACAGCAGGCGTGAGAGGAGGCACCTTCCCCGCTGCAGGTGGAGTCGGAAGCAGCCCGTGGGTTCGCCGTGAAGGGTGCTCGGGCAGAAGAGAGGGTGGCGGAGCCCCAGGCACGGGTGCGGTGTTGGGAAAGGGGCAGCGTGCCTGAGAAATGCAGGGTAGAACGAGGTAGGGTGTTAGCAATAGTGATATTGACACCTGTTGAGTTTTAGCTCTGCACCGAGCACTTTGCATTAGTTAATCTAACCTTCACACCTGCTTTGGGAAAGCGGCACCACTGTGGACCCTGTTTGGGGGATGAGGTATGTAGGAACGCTGGGGTCTGGGCCTGTCCCATCTGCATCCGAAACCACTTTCCAGAGCCTGCCAGAGAGTCTGGTCCTGGGGCGAGGCGGTGTCGGTACCGAGTAGCAGGGGTTTGGTCCCGGGCTGGAAACACCACAGGTGTTAAACATGGCTGGGTCTTGGTCTGACTGGTGTTGGATGAAGACATCATTGGAGCAGGAGGATGGAGGGGAAGGTGAGTTTGGCACCTGCCAGGGGTTACCTGATTAGTTCTCACAACAGCCACAGGGCAGGCACATCTTCCCATCCCTGACAGGCCAGGAGGAGAGAGCTCCGGGAGGCGGGACGCTAGACCCGCCAGCTCTTCTCCTGGGGTGCATGTTGGAAGCCCCTGTCCTTATGCTGCTGTGAGGGGGTGGGGTTCTCCACGTGGAAGGGTTCCTGGGCTGTTTAGGAGGTGGCCTTGGAAAGACCTGGTGGCTGATGTGCAATCTGTCCCCTCCTTGTCCACCACCCTCCACCTTTGCATTGTGCTTTTGGTTCTGCAGCTTCCACGAGGGTTTCTAAGGCTTGGAACACATCTGGGCATCCCTAATCTATGGCATGGGCTGTCCACCCCCACCTGCTGGTTCTATACTGTTTTCAAAATTCTCTTTGTGGGCTTGCATGGGCTTCTTGGCTTCCCTGGCTTCTCTGTCTTACATGCATATTAGAAAGAAGAAAAGTCAGATGCTGATGTTCTGAGTATTCATCTCAAGGATGCAGGAAAAACCCCAATAAGACAATAAAGGTAAGAAAAGAAATAAAACACAAATCAAGCCTGTGACAGGGCGATTCAACAAAACCCAATACCAATACTTTGAGAACAGTAGGTAAACTGATGGATTAAGAAAAAGAAGGTAGAAAATGCAATATATCAAGATTTACGATGTGCTGTGAATTAATGATATAACAAGAGATGGTTCTAAGCAAGTTCATGCCAATACATTTGAAATTTTAAATGAAAATTTAAATGGAAAGGGATCACATCTGTAATCCTAGCACTTTGGGAGGCCAAGGTGGGAGGATCGCTTGAGCCCCAGAGTTTGAGGCTGCAGTGAGCTGTGATCGTGTCACTGCACTCCAGCCTGGGTGGCAGAGCAAGACCTTGTCTCCAAAAAAAAAAAAAAAATTAAATAAAATGGACACACATTCTTAAAAATATATAACGTGCCAAAACTGACTTAAGAAGAAATAAGCTGCCTGAATTCCCCTTTAACCATTAGTCACAATTAGTCGTATTTCGAAAGAAAACTTCTGGCCTCATCTTGTTCACCAGTAAATTCTACCAGACATGTAAGAAAAATAATTCTAACCTTATGTACATTTTTCCATGAAACAAAATTAGGATTTGTTTTATGAGACTAGAATGATGTTGGTAGTGAGGACACTACAAGAAATAAAAACTATGGGTCACCACAAAAACCCTTACAAACTGTGACCCAACCAAAGGCAGCACTACGCAGAAAGGACAATTCACTGTGACAAGGTGGGATTTACCCCAGGAATGCAAGGTTGGTTTACCATCAGAAAACTAGTTAATATAATTCATCAGATTAAAGGACAAAAATCATGTCTCATGCACAAAAAGTGTTTGATAATATTTGACAGCCACTTATGATGAAGGTTTTTAGCAAATTAGAAAAAGAATTCTCTTAATCTGAATGAGAGCCTCTTACAAAATACACACAGCAAACACTGTACTTAATGGGAAGTTTTTTTTTTTTTGAGAACAGGAACAAGACAAAGATGCCCACTATCACCACTTCTATTTAAAATATTCTGAGTTCCTAGCTATTGCAATAAGAGGTATAGAAGGAATTCTATAAAAAGGATTGGAAAGGAAAAATAAACCTCTCATTATTTGCAGGTGATATGGTAGCATATATGGAAAGAAAATTCATGGCTAAATTAGTGCAATTATTATGTCAAAGTCTCTAGATAAAAATTGATATTGAAAGCCAATGGTATTGCCATATAAATACATAAATTGCATTTAAGAAACAAATAGACATTTTAAAATAATCACATTTATGATAAATCAAAACCCATCAAGTACCTAGGAATAAAATGCAACAAAACACAAATGCAATCCCTTTATGGGAAAAGATGATAAAATGCTATTGAAAGATGATGTATGAGTTTTCCACTGCTGTGTAACAAGTTGCCACAAATGTAGCAGTTTAAAACAACCCACCTTCATTCTCTCACAGTTTCTGTGGGGCAGCGTCCAAGCATGGGTTAGCCGGGTCCTCTACCCAGGGTCTCAAAAGGCTGCAGTCAATGTGTCTGTGGGCTGTGTTCCTTTTCCACAGCTAGACGCAAGTCAGGGGTTCCTCCCAAACTCGAGGAGGGAGGAGCACACAAGGATGTCACTCACTGAAGGTCACCTTAGGGTGCATCTGCCACAGACATTAACAGAGTAAATGGAAGGATGTACCATGTTCATGGATGGAAAGAATCACTATAGTAAAAAATGCTGATTTACTTTATAATAATCTGTAGATTTGTTGCAATCACATTTAAAAAATCTTAATAAGAGTTTCATGTATATGTGTGTGTATGTGTGTGTGTTGACAAATGGATCCTAAAATGTTCATGGAAATGCAAGAGCTAGGAATAACCCAACAGTCTGAATGAAGAACAATATTCTCTACCTGATGCTACGAGATATTGAAAAGCTTTGATCGTTAAGAGAGTGTGTTCTTGGCTCAGAGACTGACAGACACACAAATGGAACAGAATAAAAGAACTTGGAGGAAGGTGCAATCATGCTGAGAAACTGTCTGTAACACACATCTACGACCCAGCGTGAAACCCACTCCCATGTGAAGCCCACACATGTGGTGTGTTAGGGCCCGTGTTTAGGAACACATATATGACATTGTTCGTAACATCCCCAAATATCTCTCCCCATGAGAATGGATAAATGAACTGTGCCACATTCTTCCAACGCAATGCCATGCAGCAATAAAAATAACCTGACATAAATGTATACACAGCAACAAGAATGACTCCTAAAACAATGCTTTCAAGCAAATTGAGCAAGTCCCAAGAGAATACAGACAGGATGATTCCATTTATGTGACACTCAAAAGCAGACAAAACTAAGCTGTGTATGATATTTTAGGGATGCATGCTTAGGTGCTAGAACTATGTTTAAAAAAAACAAGAAAGCTAGCCGGGCATGGTGATGAGTGCCTGTAGTCCCAGCTGCTCGGGAGGCTGAGGCAGGAGGATCGCTTGAGCCCCGGAGTTGGAGGTTGCAGTGAGCAATGATGATGTCACTGCACTTTACCTGGAGTGACAGAGCGAGACCCTGTCTCAATCAAAAAAAAAAAAAAGAAACTGATGTCCCCAAATGTCAGGATGGTAATTACTGTTGGGGGAAGAAGGAGGGTGTCTTTGCTGGGACACGGTTTGCTGTGAAGGGCTTCTGGGGTGCTAAGGATGTTCAGCTTGACATATTCATTACTATTCCTGTACATGTATGTTTTGTGTTCTCTGTATGTGTATTTACTTCATATACCCACAAGCTCAGTGATTTCATTTGCTTTTTTGAATTTATCCTTTGCCAAATTTAAGTTTCTCATTTGCAGGTGGCGGGGGTGTCTGACAACAACAGTCCTGAAAACCCCACACGGTCAAGACAGTCAGCTGCCCGGGGTGTGAAATATCAGTGCCGTTGGCAGAGTCAAAAGATTGCTTCTTTTTTAAGCAGAAATCCTGGACCATCTCATGTATTTTTCCAACACCTTGGAAAATGACTTTCCAGCCGTGTCCTGTTATTAGAAAAGACATTAGAAAACTTCTCGGTGAGTGTTTCTACATATTGCAGGCTACATCCCACCTCCAAATTTTTTTAAGAGCTGGCCATGACTGTGACCTCTGGTAACCTGACATTCTTTGTTCAAAAACATGTGATATTAAAGCAGATTGCTTTCATGCCCACCTAAGTGGTATCATATGCTTCGCCATGGTCAATTCACACTCTGTCACCGCCGGCGAACCGGTGCGATATGTGTACCGATCACGGCGTGTCCAAACCAGGGCATTTTTACGCTCTGTGAGAAGTTCTCTCAGTGGCTTGAGGGGCAGCTCTGACACACGCAAAAAGGTGTTTTGGCTCGTGGATTTAGCCTCGGGTCGTGGGAGGTTTTGGGTTCACGATGTCGCCGACACCAACCAGAAACGGTCGGCGGAGAAGGGAAGATGGAATTCTGAAAACGAGGCGTTTCCAGAGCTCAAAGGGAAGGAAAACAGGGGCCAGTGTCTGCCTGGGTTGCCGGAGAGGCAGAAGTTTGGTTTTTCTCTGGGAACTCCCAGCTCAGGCCTCCTGAGAACTTTCCACTGGGGTTACGGGGAAAGGCTCCGGCCGACCCGCACTTGTCTTTGCGCCTGGACTTGTCTCAGTGTCGCTGTGATTTACGATGAGCGTTAGGAGGTCCTCAGCGTTGCCCTGGAATTCTTCCTAGAGCTGCATGTGTTTTCTTTAAAACCTGGGGTGAATGAGGGTTATTCAGATCATATTTCCACATTTCCAGTACTTTTTTTTCTTTTGTATTCATTAAAACAATTTCTCAAGTGCCCTTTATCCTGGCAAGCACTGTCCCTCGTTGGTTGCATTCTTACATCCTGCTGTGGACATTGTGCCAAAGCTTAGAAACTAATATTTCCATTCTCATCCAGAACAGTGATGTCCGGGCAACTAGGGGTCAAGAAACTATGAAAATTAAAAAAAAAAAAGAATGAGCAAAGTAGAATTTAAGGGTATTTTTTGCCATCAGAGGAGAAGAGAACACAACTTCCGTTTATATCCACCGTCATGGCACGGGATAAGGTCATTTTAACACCCCGACCAGAACAGAGCATAGCCCCGCACGTGCAGTAGAACCACCTTGCGTTGCTCTTGCTGACTGACGGGTATTTCCTATTTCTCTACGGTTTGCTGAACACAGTCGGGGGACCAGTATCTGGAGCTGCTGACCCAGAACACGAGGCCAGAATCACACGTGATTTGGTTCCGCAGCCGCCACCACACAGCCAGGGACGGTGCCTGCATTGCACACGGACTTCCACGATCTGGATTGTCGGTGGGTTTAACGGAAGCGTTTCTCTTAGATGTTTATGACTCATTTAATCCAGTGCGTGGCATTGCCCTGGCTGGACAGAAATATGGAACGTTGTCTTCTAAATGAGCTATGTTAGTGGATCGATTTTTTTTATTCATAAATGAAAAACATCATCTGTAAAGTAACTGAGGTTCACAGCCTAGTAAAAATGAGGCAAAGGATAAAAAAATCAGATTAGGCAGGGGCTTGCGGGGAGGGGAGAGGGAAGAACGGGCAGAGCACGGGGGATTTTTAGGGCAGTGAAACTATTAATATTCTATGTGATACTGGAACGGTGGATACCGGCTCTTATGCACTTGTCCAAACCCACAGAATGTACAACACAGGAACGAGCCCTAATAATAAAGTCCATAGTTTCTCCTGCTCATCGACTGATATTTCTTATTTCTACTCAACTATGGGCTTTACTTAATAACATTGTATCGGTATTGGTTGATCCATTGTAACAAGTGTACCCTCCTAATGCAAGATGTTACCAACAGGGGAAACTGAGGCGTCCCGAAGATGGGGTTTGTGGGAACTCTCTGTACTTTTCTGCTCATTTTTTTTCTAAACCCAAAACTGCTCTAAAAAACAAAGTGTATTAACTAAAAAAAAAATAAATTTGAGATTAACACAGGAAAATAATCAGCTTTGAAACTCAATGTATCGCTTAACCCTTTAAATAAGGAATCGGTGGGTGGCAGCAGCTTTTCACCCCGTTACCTGCAGATGGAAGTGACTCTGTTGGAGAGGAAGGACTGGGCCAGTGCACGTTTTCTGGGCTGAAAAGAATTTTTCTGAGTCTATTTATTTTTCTTTAGTCGAAGGCAACCCGTGCAATCGAGTGCAGCTGTGACTGGTTTTAGCCGTTGTAGCAGCCACTGGATGCAGACACACGGGAAGTCTTGGAGGGTTACAATTGCCCTTGGTGGCACTTCTGGCCTCGATTTCCCGAGACTAGGCTCAGCCTGGGACACCGGCCACCTGTCCGTCCACCACACACCGGTTCCCTCGCGGTGCCTTGGATGGGCTGGACGCCCTCCCTGCTGCCTCGGGGCCTTTGCAGCATGAATGAATGATTTTTCCTAGATCAGCCTTCTAGTGACTAATTCTGTTTCTTACCTCAGCCTCCCCAACCCCCAGGGGCTTATTTTAAGGATGGAGTCTTTGGTCATTTTTTATTTTTATTGCTGTCCTCTTAATTTCCTTTTTTAGGGCACGAAATTGTAGGTGACTGTCACTTCCTCCAGGAAGACTTCCTGGGTTAATCTAGCCTGGCATTGACCTACTCGTCCATTTTGTTCAATAGACAGTTTCCTCATTTTTCTCTATGATTTCCCATCTCCGAATTTCTTCAGTACTTGATATCATTTCTACCCCAGTCACTTACTTATTTTATTTTATTTTTTGCTGAACTCTACTTTTAAAAAGCAGCTTTTAATTTAAAAAAAGTAACTTTTAATTTTTGCCAAGGCAGTGCATGGTCCATTTTCAAGTGGTGATAAACCTCACCGGCTACGAGACTGCCCTGCTGTGCCAAGCTGCATGGTCAATTTTAAAAGTCTTTTAGCACTATGCATTTTTAAATTTTTAAAAATATATTTTGTGTATTTATTTACGTATCTTGTTGAGATCATTGTAGATTCGCGTGCAGTTTTAAGAAATGATGCAGTGGGATCCCTTGAACACTTGCGCAGTTTTGCCCAACGGTAACATTTTGGAAATTGTAGTGTGATAGCACAACCAGGATACTGACGTCGACACAGCCAAACACAGAACATTTCCACCCCACCAGAGTGGATTTGTGCGTTCACCACCACGCCCGATACACAAAACATTCCTGTCCCCTCCAGGACTCCCCGAGATGCCCCGTTATAACCACACCCGCCCTCTCGTCAGCCCTGCTCCGTACCTCCCGGCAACTGTTAATACTAATCCGACCTCCATTCTATAATTCTGTGATTTCAAAAATGTTATATAAATGGAGTCCTACAGCACATAACCTGTTGGGACTGGCTTTTTTCCCTTTAGCGTAATTCTGTGGAGGTTAATCCGAGTTGTTGTGTGTATCCTTTTTATCACTGAGGAGTATACAAACTACTACGCCTTTTATAACAAAATATACCAAACTCCATCCTGCCTCCTCCGCCCCGAGTGCCCTTCACAAACTCTGTGCCTGTTCCCTCGGCTGCTGGCCTCTGTGTTTCTAAGTGATGGGGTGAACAGCTGTCTTTAATGAGTGCATCTTGGGTGTGCCTATTTGGGAAGATGAGGACCTTGCATTTGTACAGCCCTCCCCTGTGTACCAAGTGGTTGTTCACCCTTCCCTTACTGTGGTTTTGTGTGTACTGGGGTCATGTGCAGCGATGATTTGTCTCACACCACTTTGTATTATTCCTCAGTTAATATTAATAACTCCTGCCCACTCCCTTATTTCCTTACATATGCATTGTTCCCAAACTCCCCATCAGCATGTCATTTCCCACATGGCCAATCAAAGAAACAGGTTCCATGTTTCCCTGTGCCCACACCCCCAACCTAGGACCTGGGCCTTCCATCCTCCTGCTCCGAGAGAACTTTCTCAGCCCTGAGCCTTTGCACAAGAGCCTCCCTTTGCCTCCAGCCTAGGTGGATCCTGTGTTTTCCTCCTGCCATATTTTTTGTTGTTGTTTGTTTTGCTGGAACATGTTCTGAAGGAGCTTTCTCAGAAAGGAGGGTTTTAAAAAAATTTCTTGGCTTGGGTTTTTTGTTTGTTTGTTTGTTTTATTTTGAGAATGTCAAATACAAAACAAATTTGGATGCAGATATAGAGACTTTATTCCAAAGGATTACTGCAATGAGATCTCCAAGGGGCTCCAAGGTGACATAGGAAAGGGTTTTTCTTTCATGGGCAGAGTAAAGAATTCTAGAAAAAAACAAGCATGGGGGGAAATGAACTGGAGGGGACATTGGACAGCTGATCAGGGAATGTCCCCCTTGCCCAGTTGGCTGTCAGCTCCCCCAGAAGGGGACATTTGGGGGAAGGGTTGTTCTGCATCCTGATGCTTGCTTAAGCTCAAGGGCGGCCAGAATCCAGGTGCGTGGTGGGGAAGAGAGAGGCAGATCCACAGTTTGGCCAATGAGCACTGTGTCTCCATTGACCAGTGTTGACAAAACAGGCCAGCTCATCACTTGGACTCTGGAGGGTCCAGGTACACGGTGGGGCATCCCTGAGTCTCATCTGAGTCTTACAGGGAAGCGGGTTCTTTGCAGGAAGCAGTTTCCACAACACAAAGGGCAGGGAGAAGAGGCTCCTTCCTGCCTCTTCCAGCTCCTGGGGGCTCCAGGTGTCCCTTGGCTTGTGGCTGCATCACTCCAGTCTCTGCCTCCGTCTCCATGTGGCTTCTCCTCTGTGTCTGTGTCTCCTCTGCTGTCTCTTATGAGGACACCTGTCATTGGGTTTAGGGCCCTCCCTAAGCCAGGATGGCTCATCTCGAGGTCCCTAACTTGATTACATCGGCAAAGACTCTATTTCCAAATGAGGCCCCATTCCCTGGTACTGGGGTGGGAGGACTTGAACACATCTTCCTGTGGGGCACAGTTCTGCCTATACAAAGGGGGACCTCCAAAGTCCGTGGGGGGGGAGGGTGGCAGATGCCCAGCCCCCGACGTCCCCATTGCTGCATGGAGCTGGTGGTCGCAGGTCCCACCATTCAGGATGTATGCTCACTTTGCTCATCCCCTTTGGCGGGCGTGTGGGGGGTGGCTCTCCCTGCCTTCAGGGTCTGGGGGCTCTCTGGTCCTCCCCCCACTGTCCACAGCACCCCCCGGTGTGGGCAGGGTCCTGGTGGGCTGCTCACATTCTGAATCCCTTTTCTGGCATCTTAGTGGGATTCTGGTGGGGGCCCCGGAGAGAGGGGTGAATCCTCACAGAGGAAGGCAGGTCTACCCCGGCCACAAAGGCAGGGTGGGGGCCTGGGAGGGGGAGAGGCCCGTTCCGCATAAGATGGGGTAGTCGTGGCTCCTTCCATGGGGACAGAGGTGAAGTCATCTTTGCTTTCTGTTTCAAACATTTCCACCTTTTCCAGATTCTTCCCATGATAAAGCACCCATTTGAAAACAGAAAATTAGTACATAAGCCAATCAACAAACAGAGACAAAAATGAGTAAAAACGTAAGGGATTCTCTACAGTTTAAACACAGAATATGACCCAGAATTCCATTTCTAGGCATTTACTCCCAAAAGAAAAATGGACTCAAAAAAATAACTTAGTTGAATGCACAATTTACAACAGCCCAAAGCTGGGAGCAGCCCAGATGTCTGTCCACAGATGGATGGATGAACAGAACGAGGTCCATCCACACTGTGGAATATTACTCGGCCGTGAACAGGAGCGAGGCCCTGACACCTGCTACAATGTGGATGAGCCTTCAAGACGTGATGCTCAGTGAGAGATGCCAGACACACAGTGTGGGATTCCACTTATACAAAATGTCCAGAACAGGCAAATCCACAGAGACAGAAAGTGGATTTGTGGCTGTCAGGGGCTGGGGAGGGGGATGGGGACTGATTGCTTAATGGGTTCAAAGATCTCCTTTTGGGGTGATGAGAATGTTCTGGAACTAGACAGAGATGGTGGTTGCACAGGTTGCCATTAAACCCCTCAAAGGGGTGAATTGTCCAGTATGTGAATTATATCTCAATAAAAAGCTATTAATAAAGTTAAAATAGAAACGTCCACTTTGGAGGCAGATGCCTGGTCCGGGGACTGGAATCCTCACCAGTAACATGGGGTAACAGCAGTGTCTTGCTCTCACACCAGGCTGCTGAGAAGACTAGCAGGTGGCGTGGAATAGACCCTGAAGTCACAATGAGGAAGCCGCGCGGCGTGCGGGCATTCTTGTAACTGTGCACCCCTCGTCCACAGTAATTCCTCAGGGAGTGCAGCGCCAGCCAGGGAAGCCCCCATTCCAGGTGGGTGAACCCCACCCAAGGGCAAGGCTTCCTCGTCACGCAGACCCTGAAGTGCCCTGTTGCGGGCATTTCTGCAAGGTACGTAAATGCACTTATGAAGAGCCAAACTTGCTTGTCAAAAAAACATAATCTTTACACTGACTCAGGAAATGGCAGGGTCTTTGATCAGAACAGGATGCACCCGGCAAAGAAGGCCCGTTGTCCTCGCAAAACCTGCAGCACAGGCTGGCGTGTGTGTGGCGTGGCCTGCACCCTATGCCCCGTCTGGAAAAGAGATGGGCGTGTTTGTGGTTCGGGTGATGAACCTTTTGTTTTCTCCCTGCACATCAGCCCTGACAGCTCGGGAGGGGCGTCTTCCGACACCTTTTTATCTGACAGCTTCATGCATCATAAAGCAGCAAATAGAATTAGATCAAAGTGTACAAGGCGCTATCAGCTGGGGGAGGTAGGCGAGTCCGTTTGTGTCTTTATCCAGGAGGTGACAGTTCTTTTTAACTGGCGTTAGGCTGGGGAGAGCTGGGTGTGCGTGGCGGGGCTCAGCCCCTCGCCTTTCACGGAGGAACGTTCCCGCTCACGTCTGCACATCTGCCTGCTCTGTGCGTCTCTCCCCCCCACGTCTGCGGTTCCCTTTGTCCCGCAGTCAAGGTGCGTGCCAGGCCCTCAGAGCACGCTTTAATAATCCCTACTTTTGTCTGATGTCTACGGAGAAGATGGAGAAAGCTCCCGGAAACAATGGGATATTGTCCATCTGGCGCTGGCCGGATTCTGTGCGTTACCATGAGGGTAACAGGTTCACCAGCAGCCCGACCTCGTGCCTGGGGCGCGCGGGCCTGCGCTGGTCAAGACGCAGAACAGGAGAGGCCGGCCAAGGGGAAAAGGACCAGGGTGAAGAAAACCCACGTGTGGGCCGTGGACGAGGGGGAAGTTCCCAAGTTGCGTTTTGTCAAGTTCAGCTCCAGCCTGCAGAGGGGAAACCAATGGGGTGTTTCTGTTTGCACCTGGGCCAGTCTCCCAAACGTCCCGACCTCTCAGTTGTCCAGGTGACGGGGGCCGTTCAAAGCCCACGATGATAACAGCACATAAATATCTTTAAGTGCCAGATGTTTAATGAAAGTGTAATGGGCAGGGAAGTCATGAGAGTAAAGTGTTTGTTGAAAGAGAGAAAAAAGGGAAGAAAGTGAAGGAGGGACGGAGGGAAGGAGGGAAGGAGGGACGGAAGGAGGGAAGGAGGGAAGGAAGGAGGGAAGGAGGGAGGGAAGGAGGGAGGGAAGGAGGAGAGGGAAGGAGGGGAAGGAGGGAGGAGGGAGGGAAGGAGGAAAGGAGGGGAGGAGAGGGGAAGGGGGGAGGAAGGAGGGAAGGAGGAAGAAGGGAAGAGGAAGGAAGGGAGGGAGAGAGGAAGGAAGAGGGGGGAGGAGAGGAGGGAGGGAGGAGGGAGGGAGGGGGAGGGAGGGAGGGAGGAGAGGAGGGAGGAAGAGGAGGGAGGGGGGAGGAGGGAGGGAGGGGAGGGAGAGGAGGGGGAAGGGGAAGAGGGAGGGTTCTGCTTATGTGCGTCCCGCGCCACCATCGCTCGGGTAAATCCTTGGTGACGGACGGAGAACAGCCAGCGCCAACCCTCTCCTTTCGCCTGTTCCCGGCGTGGGTGTTCTACGTTCGCGTGTGTCTGTATGTGCATAAAGCTTCAGCTCTCCTTTGCCTTTTAGTGGTTATTCTGTTTTATCTGGACCCTCTGCCTTTTAAGCCGCCCGGCTCAGCTTTGTTTGCTCCGTTTTAGAGTTTGCTTGTTAGACACCCCCCTTCCCCGTGGGGACTACGCTAAAAAGCAAATGCTCTCACATCCGGATTTTTATTTTTATTTTTTTACGCATTTTTTTAAAGTTCTCAAAGTTCAACCAATTTATTTATTTTTTATTTCAGGGTATTACAGGGGTACAGACGTTTCGGTCACACGCACTGCCTTTGCTCTGCCGGAGTCAGAGCCACGAGTGTGCCCATCGCCCAGACACTGTGCCCTGCACCCCTTGATCCAGCGATCTCACTGCTGGGTATTTACCCAAAGAAGAAAAAAGACATTCTGTAAAAAAAAAGATGCATTTTAATTTTATTTATTTATTTATCTATTTATTTATTGACTCTTTTAAAATTTGAGAATATTACGGGGGTACAAACAGCATGGGAGAAAATATTTGCATGCTACACATCCCACAGAGGGCTGATAACTAGAATCTGGATAGAATCAGGGAAAACCAGCAAGAAAACATCCAGCTTTGTAGTAGCAAACCTACAAGGGTCCTCTCTGTGAGGGGAGTACTAGTAAAACTCACTGCGGTGATGTGATCCTATGGTTGGTTCCTGAATTTTTTTTTTTGCCTTTTATTTCAGAATCTTATGGGGGTACAATGCTTCTGTCGTATATATTGCCCATGCACTGCCCAAGTCAGAGCTACAGTCGCGGAATCCCCCAGACCGTGTGGCGTTTTAACCCTGCGTGACAGCGGGCTGCTTTCCAACCTTCACTTAGACCTGGAAAAAAAAAAAAACGAGAACTTTCCTCCCCCAAGTCAAAAAGCAGCGGCAGGCACCCCTCCTCCATGAGAGAGACGGGTTTCTGCCCCAGGCCCTGTCCAGCTGTGGAAAAGCGCAAGGAGGGACTCGGCGCCTTTGCATACCAATCAGCGTGTGATTTGCATGAAATCGGCCTGAAAATCCCGGGGCACCAGCTGAAGGGAAATTTAATAACAGTCCTTGGGGCTTGAGATGGGGGCTCAATGGGTCCAGCTGCTTCCAGCTCCTTGAGGGCAAAAATGAAATTTAAATAAATTTTAAAAAATGGTTGTGACATACATGGCAGCAGAAGGAGGTGGGTTGTGCAAGGCAGAGTCCTTTGACAAGATAGCCTGGTGGGGTGGCACAGGTGGGTCCCCCTCTGCCCCGGCCTCCCCCCTACCTGCCAGGACCTCTTGGGTGTGCAGGGATGTGTCCCCTGACTGTTTTCCTTTTTTTTTTTTAAAAGAAACAGAGTCTCCCTCTGTCACCCAGGCTGGAGTGCAGTGGCGTCATCACAGCTCACTGCAGCCTCAGACTCCTGGCCTCAAGCGATCCTCCTGCCTCAGCCTCCTGAGTAGCTGGGACTACCCCCATGCCTGGCTAATTTTTCTATTTTTTGTAGAGACGGGGTCTTGCTATATTTGCCCAGGCTGGTCTCCAAACTCCTGGGCTCAAGCCATCCTCCTGCTCGGCCTCCCAAAGTGCTGGGATTACAGTGTGAGCCACTGTTCCCAGCTTCTTTCCTTTTTATGCTTAGTGTCCCTAGTGGCTCACGGGGGCCCTGCAGGCTGGCTCATTGCCCTTCACTGGGGCACACCTGCCTCTCGCGTCCCTTCCCTCTGGCACAGCAGCAGCCTCCAGCTCATGTGGCGTTTTCCCCACTTTGGCTCTGGAATCTTCCACCCCTCCAAGAAGCTCTGGGTCCTCTCAGTGGGAACGTGAATTTAATAATATGAACATTTACAATACGCCAGAAGTTGTGTTGTTGGGGAGGAGGAAGAAAGGAGGGAAGGAGGGAAGAAAGGAGGGAAGGAGGGAAGAAAGGAGGGAAGGAGGGAGGGAAGGAGGGAGAGAAGAGTCGTTGCTTTTATGGGTTCTGTTTTCCTTGCCGTGGGGCTGGAGGAAGACGCTCTGGGCTGCTGAGCTCCCTGCGCAGCAGCTGGTTATTTTGGGCACGTAGCGGTGCGCGTGGTCGCAGCGGAGGAGACGTCCAGGCTGGGCTCCTCGGGGCCCATTTCCACGTCCTCGTTGCTTCCTCCTTTCCTTGCGGGAGCGCGGAGAGAAAGGGGAGCTGTGGTGCCGGGACGAGCCCCCGCCCGCTGCCGCAGGTGCGAGGAGCCGAGGCCGGTCTGCGTGTCCGGGCGTCGGTTGTAGGTGGACGGGTGTCGGGGTTGGCGACAGACACGCCGGGTGCAGGGGGTGCCCCTGGCGGTGGGTGGTAGCGCGCGCTGCGCTCCCGGGACGGGGGACACCGTGTGTCCGAGCCCCGGTGCGCAAAGCCGAGCCCCCGCGCCGCAGCCGTGTGTGCCAAGGAAGCCCGGGAAGAAACCTGCGAGGCTTTGTTCAAAGGCCTTGACCACCCTTCTAGTAAACCGAGGCACGTGCATGGTTTCCCGGGGCGCCATGGAGGGCGGCGCGTGTCACCGAGAGCTGTGGGTTCCACGCCGTCCCCTGCCGACGGGCGACAACTTCGGATCCTCCTGCGGCCAAGGCCGGGGGCTCGGAGCAGCCCGGAAGGACCGACCACCCTTGGTCTTTAGTTCTGCTTATGTGCGTCCCGCGCCACCATCGCTCGGGTAAATCCTTGGTGACGGACGGAGAACAGCCAGCGCCCACCCCTCTCCTTTCGCGCTGTTCCCGGCGTGGGTTGTTCTACGTTCGCGTGTGTCTGTATGTGCATAAAGCTTTCAGCTCTCCTTTGCCTTTTAGTGGTTATTCTGTTTTATCTGGACCCTCTGCCTTTTAAGCCGCCCGGCTCAGCTTTTGTTTGCTCCGTGTTTTAGAGTTTGCTTGTTAGACACCCCCCTTCCCCCGTGGGACTACGCTAAAAAGCAAATGCTCTCACATCCGGATTTTTATTTTTATTTTTTTACGCATTTTTTTAAAGTTCTCAAAGTTCAACCAATTTATTTATTTTTTATTTCAGGGTATTACAGGGGTACAGACGTTTCGGTCACACGCACTGCCTTTGCTCTGCCGGAGTCAGAGCCACGAGTGTGCCCATCGCCCAGACACTGTGCCCTGCACCCCTTGATCCAGCGATCTCACTGCTGGGTATTTACCCAAAGAAGAAAAAAGACATTCTGTAAAAAAAAAGATGCATTTTAATTTTATTTATTTATTTATCTATTTATTTATTGACTCTTTTAAAATTTGAGAATATTACGGGGGTACAAACAGCATGGGAGAAAATATTTGCATGCTACACATCCCACAGAGGGCTGATAACTAGAATCTGGATAGAACTCAGGAAAACCAGCAAGAAAACATCCAGCTTTGTAGTAGCAAACCTACAAGGGTCCTCTCTGTGAGGGGAGTACTAGTAAAACTCACTGCGGTGATGTGATCCTATGGTTGGTTCCTGAATTTTTTTTTTTGCCTTTTATTTCAGAATCTTATGGGGGTACAATGCTTCTGTCGTATATATTGCCCATGCACTGCCCAAGTCAGAGCTACAGTCGCGGACATCCCCCAGACCGTGTGGCGTTTTTAACCCTGCGTGACAGCGGGCTGCTTTCCAACCTTCACTTAGACCTGGAAAAAAAAAACGAGAACTTTCCTCCCCCAAGTCAAAAAGCAGCGGCAGGCACCCCTCCTCCATGAGAGAGACGGGTTTCTGCCCCCAGGCCCCTGTCCAGCTGTGGAAAAGCGCAAGGAGGGACTCGGCGCCTTTGCATACCAATCAGCGTGTGATTTGCATGAAATCGGCCTGAAAATCCCGGGGCACCAGCTGAAGGGAAATTTAATAACAGTCCTTGGGGCTTGAGATGGGGGCTCAATGGGTCCAGCTGCTTCCAGCTCCTCTGAGGGCAAAAATGAAATTTAAATTAAATTTTAAAAAATGGTTGTGACATACATGGCAGCAGAAGGAGGTGGGTTGTGCAAGGCAGAGTCCTTTGACAAGATAGCCTGGTGGGGTGGCACAGGTGGGTCCCCCTCTGCCCCGGCCTCCCCCCTACCTGCCAGGACCTCTTGGGTGTGCAGGGATGTGTCCCCTGACCTGTTTTCCTTTTTTTTTTTTTTAAAGAAACAGAGTCTCCCTCTGTCACCCAGGCTGGAGTGCAGTGGCGTCATCACAGCTCACTGCAGCCTCAGACTCCTGGCCTCAAGCGATCCTCCTGCCTCAGCCTCCTGAGTAGCTGGGACTACCCCCATGCCTGGCTAATTTTTCTATTTTTTGTAGAGACGGGGTCTTGCTATATTGCCCAGGCTGGTCTCCAACTCCTGGGCTCAAGCCATCCTCCTGCCTCGGCCTCCCAAAGTGCTGGGATTACAGGTGTGAGCCACTGTTCCCAGCTTCTTTTCCTTTTTATGCTTAGTGTCCCTAGTGGCTCACGGGGGCCCTGCAGGCTGGCTCATTGCCCTTCACTGGGGCACACCTGCCTCTCGCGTCCCTTCCCTCTGGCACAGCAGCAGCCTCCAGCCTCATGTGGCGTTTTCCCCACTTTGGCTCTGGAATCTTCCACCCCTCCAAGAAGCTCTGGGTCCTCTCAGTGGGAACGTGAATTTAATAATATGAACATTTACAATACGCCAGAAATTGTGTTCTTCACACCTGTTGAAACTTCACATGAAAATATAGATGTCATATCAAAAACAGGAGAGGAGGTGATGCTCCTTCACTCATACGAGGACAGATGTGTCTGAAGACCTAGCACCCCTCGGGGTGTGGACAATGAGCCGCTTTTGGGGGGAGTGTGCGGCCTCCATCCTGTGTGGGACTGCGATGCCCTGACCCTACGTGTACGGAGCCACAGGGACACAGGTGAGAAGAGCCAATGATGCCTTTAAAAGACAAGTTTGATCTGCAAAAGCTTCCGTCCCTCTGCATCGGTCTCTAAGGAACACACGCGGTGCACAGACGCAATGTTAAAACTTACCGAAAAAGAGTGAGCATTGTTGGTGGAGGTTTATGAGGAAAGAAATGACAAGTTCCCATGCTTTGGTCACTCATTCAACAGATATTTAGTGCTGCGTGTCAGGTCCTGTATGAAATGCTGGGCACAGAGGGCACATTTCTCTTCTGCTAAATCAGGGCTTTTCAGCCTTGGCACTGTGGACTTTCAGGGCTGGAAAGTTCTCTGCGGTGGGGCGTCCTGTGCACTGTGGGGTGTCCCTGGGCCCCACCACCAGAGGCCAGCAGCACCCCCTCCCCACCCAGTTGTGACAACCAGAAACATCCCCAGGCCTTGCCCAGTGTCTCCTGGGGACACAGGATGGATGCAAGGTTACCCTGGTTGATAGCCGCAGAGCTCAGTGAAGACAATGTCAATGCCCCGAGCTTTTCCATGTTCTTTTCACAAATGCCTATCGGGGAACGTGCCACGTGCTGGGGGAATAAGAAGTGTCTGGGCGAGTTCCTCCGTGGATTTGGGGTCAGCTGGACGTGACCTGGGGTCCTAGCTTCCCGAGTCATGCCCAGCATCACAGCAGTGCAGAGACCTCTCTCCCTGTCCCCAGGGCTGGCCTTTACCACGTGACCTTGGACAGCTTTCCCACTGGCTTAACTCATCTTTCACAAGGACTCTGGAAGGTGGGCAAGCAGGGAAACAGTTTGGAGCGTCCTCAAAAGGTTAGAGAGAGAGTTGTCACATGACCTAGCAATTCCAGGTTTGTCCCCAAGCACTGAAAGCAGGTGTCCCAGCAAAAACAGGCACACCCATGTCCACAGCCACTCTATTCACAGTAGCCAAAATGTGGACACAACCCAAGTGTCCATCAGTGGATGGGTGGATAAACACAATGTGGCCCATCTGCACAGTGGAATATTACGCAGCCAGGAAAAGGAACGAGGATCCGACACCTGCTGCAACGTGGATGAACCTTGAAGACGTGATGCTCAGTGAGAGACACCAGACACATAAGACCTCATAGTGTGTGATTCCATTAATATGAAATGTCCAGAACAGGCCAATCCACAGAGACCAAAAGTGGATTAATGGTTGCCAGGGATGATGGGGAGTGACTGCTAATGGGGACAGGGTCTCCTTTTAGAGGGGATGAGAACATTTAAACTCTAGAGAAAATAACTCCAGTCTTTAGGGAGAGGAGAGATGGGCTCGTGAGGTGCATGAAGGCAGGCGTCCGAGGAAGGATGGAAACCCATCACGTGCCGTCTGACGGGACGAAAGGCAGGAGCCTGTTTCACACGGAGAAACATCTTCCTCGAATCTTGGGAGAGGCTTTGGAGTTTCTATCAAGGGGTCCCCAACTCTCACACTTTGTTTCTCCAGTTTTACATGTTCAGAGATTGGTACAAAATAAATGGCACCCGGGAACAGACAGGCTAGTGCGCTGGTTAATAATTTTTCCATTGCTGAGTAGTACTCCGTGGTGTACATAGACCACATTTTATTAATCCACTCATGTGTTGATGGGCACCTAACGGGTGCGGGGCACACTGGGGGATATTCACGATTGTTGCTCTGACTCAGGCAGCGCATAGGCAATATATGTAACCAAAGTGTTTGTACCCCATAATATTCTGAAATTAAAAAAAAAAGAATTTTTCTAGTTCCGTGATGCCCAAGAGGAGACACTGGTGTGACCATGGGCTTCCCAGCTGCAATGTGAGGCATCAACATGAACCGAGGTGGCTCTCAGGGTGGAGGAATCTCCTGAGGTCGAGTAGATTTAGGGCTTTTATCCTACTTATTCGTACACTTAATGCAGCAAATTTTTTTTTAAAAAAAATTATTATTTTCTTTTATATCCAAACTTTTCTTTGTTTTTGTTTCTTTTTTGTTTTAAATTTCAGAATATTACAGGGATACAAACGTTTTGGTTACATAAATTGCTTTTGTACCATTTGAGTCAAAGTTATAAGTGTGCCCATCTCCCAGATAGTGTGCATTGTACCCGTCAGGTGCAAGTTCACCCATTCCCTCCTCCCCCCACACCTGCTTGATTTCCGATGAATGTTATTTCCATATGTGCACATAAGTGTCGATCGATTAGTTCCAATTTAATGGTGAGTACATGTGGTGCTTGTTTTTTCATTCTTGTGACACTTCACTTAGAAGAATGGGCTCCAGCTCCATCCAGGTTAATATAAGAGGTGTTAGTTCACCATTGTTTTTATGGCTGAGTAATACTCCATGGTATACATATGCCACATTTTATTAATCCACTCGTGTATTGATGGGCACTTGGGTTGTTTCCACATCTTTACAATTGCGAATTGTGCTGCTATAAACATTCGAGTGCAGTTGTCTTTGTTTTAGGCTTCAAAAGAGGCTCAAACAGTTTTGTAAAAGTACAAATTTCAAAAATAGCTTCTAAGTCACATTTGGGAGGAAATCATGCTATGACCAGAGTTGAGTGGGGAAGAACCTGAAAGTCAGCTTTTTTCAACCTTCTACAGTCTGAGGACCCCTGAGGTGAGCAGTTTTGGGGTAACTGGCAGTTTGCAGTTTTTACGAGTGGGGTGGGTGGGGGAGAGACAGTGGCCAACCCTGACTATCCTTCTCCGTGGTTCAGCCTCGTGGAAATAGCTCGAGGTGTCAAGTGGCATGACACCCCCTGCCTGTCCCGGGTAAGAGAGAAAGACTCTTTGAGCAGGGGTCGTGGGTCTTGGGGAGCTCCACTCGTGGACTTCAAACACCACCAGTGCCCCCACCATTTCCGCATGGATTGGTGTTGCTGGTTCGCCTCTCTCTGGGACTGACCCCCTTGGAAGCGTCCTCCGTGGTTGCCTGGTGGGGTTTAGATGGGGAGGCCGTACCCGCCGCCTCCTTCCAGCCAACCAACTTAATGTGTTTCTATCACAATGTCCCTGTGTTGGCAAAAAAATCCAACAGTATTGTTCAGAGATTTAGGTCCAACTTTCTGTACCTGGTTTCTACACCCAGAAAATACGTTGGAATGTCAGCGGCTATTCAGACAGTTGACCACTCAAGAGAGGCCGCTTTCTGGAAGCATCTGAAAGTTGAAGATGAGCCGAGATTTTCGGAGTCCTGTTCCGGCAGGGAGCTTCCTGTATGTGGTGGACGGGAAGAACCACATCCCGGCCCATGGCAGCTGCCCTCGGCAAACTGGGTGCATATGCAAGGGAGGGAAGCAGATTTAAAGCCCTGAGATTTAGCAAAACCCGGGTGGCATAAAACATGGGCTTGTTTCTTCTAAATAGTACAGCTAAATTATAATTCTATTCCATCATGCGTTTCCCAAAGAAGAAAGTTTTTGTAACAAGACCTCAGCCCGGCCAGCCGCTATTATAAATCTTCTCGTGATGTGGACTTAGGAGAAGGCGTGAGGGGACCCCCCTGGATTTGCGGGTAGGAAGCAAACGCCGGACGGGTCCCCTGCACGCCGAGGTTCCATATTTATGATGCGTGGATGCTCAGGAGAGCAAAGTGTCTGTGGCAATTCCAGTGCCGCTACCGTTCGGCGTGCTTTAGGCTCCCTTGTTGCTTTCTTTTAATTTATCTCCTGGTAGATGAAAACTAAACAAATTCCTTAAAACTAATACTCTGGTGATTTGTGGCATCCCTGACTCACGATGGGATTGTGCCTGAGAAGTGTTAAAAATTTAAAAAAGTGAAACACACACACACACAAAATGGGAACCACCCACTGTTCTGGAGGGCACAGCCCACAGAAAAGGCTGGGGAGCTCCCACCCACGGGCCAGCGCTGAGGCCGCCACGTCCTCAAGCGGGAGGGAGTCCAGTGCCCGCCACGGCCCCAGCGCCCTCCCGTCTGGGGCCGGGAACCCTCCGGAAGGGCCGGGCTCCCTGTGGGCGCACAGCTGTGCCCTGTGTGTGCTGCAGACCAGCTTCGCGGAGGGCGGGTCTCTCGCTGAGCACCCATGAAGCTTTTTTCGGGCAACCGCGAGGAACATTCCTGTTCTAATTTTGTGGTGGTGCATACTTTCCAGCCAAACCCCTTTGGGTTCTGCTTAACGGTTCTCATCCCGAATGCCCCGTCCTCGAAGAGGCGGGTGTGGGGTGCAGGGTCCGGGGGAACTCGTGGAAAAGGCTTCTCGGGCTGTGTCCATATCGGAGTGTTTGGGATTCAGGACCAGATTGGAAGGGGAGGCCCAACGCCTCTAAGGAGTTATTTAAAGAGTAAAAATAAAAACAAAATCCTTGGTTGGGATTCACAAGTACAGGGCTTTCGTTACAACACAAATCAAGGTGTTAACACGCACAGGTGCGGCCTGCTTTTGTCCTTCTCGTAAACTTTTAAGGTGGGAAAAGAGCACCAAGGTGCGAGATGTCAGATCCCGGGGAACTCGGAGAGCCACAGATCTCACACGAAAGTCCAGCCCCGAGTCAAGCGGAAGCAGACACGTTGGGGGACGCGCCTGGGCCGGTCCACGCTGGTGGAGGTTGACGCTGTGCAGTGCGTTTAACTTCAGAATCTCCAAGCTGTTCCTTCATAAAAGCAGTTGTATCGAAAGTAAAATCAGAGAAGCCGAACTGTTTGGAATTGTGAACTGGTTTTGTAAGAGAGAAAGCTCCCCTCTGTGCATATTTATGTCATCGTGCCGTATTTTTGGCTGATGACAAAAACGTAACAAGACACGTAAAAAAAAAACCTGGTTACTGGTGATGTGTGTCTTGGATGAGGTGGGAGGGAGTTAGAATTATCTTTATGTTCCTTTTCATTCTTTGCCTGGATGGAATATAATTTTAAAATACAACAAAGTAAGAAATCCACAAAGCTCTGTCATTAGAGGGGAAGTATTTCTGAGCAAACAGAGTTTCCCACCCCACCTTCCTTTTCTGAAATACGATCCTGAATTCTCTGATAGCTTCTTTTAGTTGAAATAACATGTAAAAAAAAAAAAATTAAGTCTGGGCTAGGTCTGCAGGCAACTGTTAAAAATATGAGATAGTTGCCAAAAAAAGATGATTATTTTAAATAATTGATAGTTAATTATTTAAGATAATTATCTTGCACTTTGGGAGGCCTAGGAGGGAGGATTGCTTGAGGCCAGGAGTTCGAGACCAGCCTGGGCAACATAGTGAGACCCCATCTCTTAAAAAAAATAGAAAAATTAGCCAGGCGTGGTGGTGCACACCTGGAGTTTCGGCTACTCGGGAGGCTGAGGCAGGAGGATCCCTTGAGCCCAGGAGTTGGAGGCTGCAGTGAGCTATGATGACGCCACTGCACTCCAGCCTGGGGGACAGAGAAGGACCCTGTCTCAAAAAAATAAAATAATAAAATAAAATAAAATAAAATAATTATCTTTAAAGAGAGAGCCAAAAAGTAAAGGAGAATATGAACAGACGGAACTATTTGGAATTTCTTTTGTGTGCTCACATTGCGAGCTATCAGTGGCTGATTCGTAGTGTTGTATGGACTCGACTCTCTCTACGTGGCAAACGTTCAGCCATGGGATCCACATATATTTCGGAGAGACACAAACAACGTTTTACACGGAGGGAAGGGGATGAAGAGCCCCCACAAGTTGTTCCAGGAAAAGTATCCCAGACCGAGGCTTCGGAGGGAATTCTCCCAGAAGGACACATCCGTGTGAGTGTCCTGGGGCCGCTGTCACAACTTCTCACAAACCGGGTGGCTTGAAACAACACAAATCAACTCTCACCATTCTGGAGACCAGAAGTCCAAAGTCCAGGTGTCGACAGGTCCGGTTCCTTCCGGAGGCTTCTCCCCTAGCTTCTGAAAGCCACTGATGGCGTCGCTGGGCTTGTGGCCGCGTCGCTGCAGTCTGTGCTTCTGTGTCCTTGTGGTCTTCTCTGCAAGCGTCCCTCTGTCCAAATTTCCCTCTCCTTATAGAGTCACCAGGTGTCGTACAGGGGCACATCCTACACGAGGATGACCTTGTCTTAGCTATTACATCAGCACAGACCCTAATTCCAAATAAGGTCCCGTTCTGGGGTTCCAGGTGGACATAAATTTCGGGGAATGCTATTCAGCCCAGCACTGGGCTGCTCCTGAGACACATCAGTTGTGTTGTCACCTGTAGGGGACTCTCTCCCTGTGGGACCTTCCAGCCAGGGACACGGACAGATTGCAGACAAGCTCCCAGAGCCTGGTTCCTTGGGGTGAAGCTCAAGGTGGACCACGTGCCGGTGGTCCTCCCGGGTGCTCTTTCTGCCCCATCTTGCTTGGGCACCACAGTGATCACGTTCATCTGATGTTCTCCGTGCTGTAGGTGAGGGAGCAGGGACACAGCAAGGCTGGGCGCTTGCCCGATATCCCACGTAGAGCGACAGGCTGGGTAGGGGCCAGAGCCCGGTGGTTGGCCACACACCATTTGTTTCCAAACCATCTGGAAACAGCAGAGGGTCTTAATTAGGGCAGGGTGGAGGGAAGAAAGTGTCCCTAGGCTGGAGGGGGCAGGTGACTGCAGAAATGTGCCGTAAAGAATTCAGCCTCACCCAAGGAGAGGTTGCGGCTCTGCCCTCAGCTCCGGGGAGGTGACCGCTGAGCCTTTGGGATGTCCTATGTGATAAAGTGTCTTTGTTTACCTGCGGGATTTGGGTTGGGCCAGATAGTCAGTGCTCACAATGTGACTTGTGTGTGGTGGTGTCTTGGGGCATGCAGTGCCTGTATGACCTCTGCAGGAGGAGCTGGACACAGGTGTCAGCCACATGAAGGTCAGCCGGGCCTACGTGACTGACCCCTAGTAAAAATCCTGGACGCCAAGGCTCGGGAGCTTCCCTGGCCAAGAGTACTTGTCACACATCATTGCTGGGGAGCTTAGCACTGTCCACACGACTCCGTGGGCAGGACGCACCTGGAAGCTTGCACCTGGTCTCGTCTGGATGCTGCCCCAGGTGCCTCTCCCCTTGGCTGATTTCATGGCATGCTTTTGTGGGAATGAGCCCAGACTGCGAGTTCAGCATCTTTGAAAAATTCTGTGAGTCCTTCTAGAGGGTCGCCAACCCTGAGGGTGCTCTTGGGGACCTGGGGATTTGCAATTGGTTTTAGAACTGCAGGTGGTCTTGGGGGCCCTGGAAACTGCAGCTGGTGCAGGTGTGCGGATGGTGGTGGAGACCCCCAAACTCTGCATTAGGAGAGGCGCCAGTGCTGATGGGAAGGTCAGCCTGGTGGAGGCTTCTGACAATGTCTGGGGTTCCCTGCGGGAGCTCCCAGCAGCCCTCGGAGGAGAGAGAAACGGACACAGCTCAGCTAAGTGTGCTCAAGAGGTTGGATGTGGCTCTGTGTGGGTTTCCTGGGGGAACGGGGTTGGGCATAGCTTCACGGTTGATTGGCCTGGGTTTAGCTCCCTGGTCGCCCCCTTACGTGGTGTTTGACCTTGAAGCAGTTAATTTCTAGGTGCTTGGGTGTTTTCGTGGCCATTTTGGATAAGCAACTGCTGGGCCTCTTGGCTCCGGACAGTTTCCTGAGGCTGCTCTGACAAGTTATCACAGATGGGGTGGCTTCAAACAAGGCAAATTTATCTTTTTACAGTTCTGGAGGCCAGAAGTCCAAAATGGGTCTCACTGGGCTAAAACCAAGGTATTGGCCAGGCTGGTTCTTTCTGAACTCCAGGGGAGGATGTGTTTCCTTGCCTTCCAGAGGGCGCCTGCGTTCCTCGCCCGTGGCCGCACATCACGGCACCTTCTCTGTCCTGTGCCTCCCTGTCTAAGCTCCCTCTGCTTCCTTCATACACAGGCTCTTGTGATTACATTTAAGGCCCACCTGGACCCTCTCATGTCTCAAAATCCTTAATTGAATCACATCCGCAAAGCCCCGTTTGCCAGGTAACCTAATGTATCCACAAGTTCCAGAGAATTGGATGTAACATGTAATTCCACCTGCCACGTCGGGGCCCAGACACCTGTGCCACATCGACCCACTGTGAGATGTGGCTGATGGAGCAGGTAAGTCCTGTGTAAAGCAGTTGGCACATCCTCCAAGTTATTTAATAATGAGAGCTATTGTTATTTTATAAGGTGCATGACCTAAGGGTAATTAGTAATGACCTTACCAGCTAGGAATTACATGTTATGACTATTATAATGGTCATCCAGACATTGACTTAATCTCTGTAGGCCAACAAGGGAAGAGAAAATGTGATGGTTTGCGGATATCTCTATGTAAAGAGTGACCCTATGGATGGGCTGAAGGAACTGTGTCCACATTGCTTCTGACGGAGACAGGTGGACAGGGAGACACACCTTTGCCACCAGGTGTCAGGTAGTGATCAGGTGATGTGACGTGATTGATGCTGGAGCCACTTGGGTGAAATAGGGGCCTCGTTGGACCCTATTTGGAAATAGGATCTGTGCAGACGTCATTAAGATGAGTTCACTCTAGAGTAGGGCGGGTCCTAATCCAGTGATTGGTGTCCTTGTGGGAGGAAGGAGACAGAGACACAGAGGAGAAGGCCACGTGAAGGCAAAGGCAGAGGCTGGAGAGATGCAGCCAGGAACCGAGGGTTGCCAAGGGTTGCCAGCCACAACCAGAAGTTGGAGAGACGTCTGGACACGATTCTCCCCCAGAGCCTGCAGGAGGAACCAACCCTGCCCACACCTTGGCTTCAGACTTCTGACCTCCAGAACTGCAAGAGAAAGAATTTGTGTTGTTTCAAGCCACCCAGCTTGTGGTCATGGGTCACAGTGGCCACAGGATGCTAATGCACCAGGGCAGGTGAGCAGTGGTCACAGGCTGGTAGGTGTGGGGTGGACATCACAGCCCCACTTTGCAGGGGTGGGTTCATGGAGAGCTTTCTGAACTCTGGGATATTCGGTGAGGCCAAGGTGGGTCCTCACGTCCGGGAGGCGGTGGTAACATTTGAGTACAAGCTTGGGTCTGAGAATCGGTCAGAGCCAATGGCACGTGCCTGTGAGATCCGACTTATTACCAGGTCAAGGAGAGAACCCAGTCGTGGGTGCTGGGGTGGCGTAAGGGTGTCCTGAGCCAACGCACTGGTTTAGGGTTAGGGTTGGGGTTAGCACTGGTTTAGTGCTTCCACCTTCAATCCCACTGAGAGAAGCAGGACAGGTGCCACCACTCACGGCAGGTGGTCCCTGGGTGCAGCTGAGCCCACCAGCAGGGACCCCCAGGTGAGGGGGGCAGCCTAGGTTGCACCTCACCAACCTTGTGTTACTATAGTTAAATTACTCTCTGCCTGCCTCCTAAATCAACCCAGCCGTGTTCTGCTTCAAGACGTGTTCACAGATGTTCCATTTGAATCTTGCCTTTTCATCCTAATTGAATTTTAATTCCCCAGGCTGTGGGGACCATAATGTCACAACCAGGCACCAGTTGGTGGCAGTATATCCTAATTGCAGGCAAAATATTAGAAAAAGTAAACAGCTTTTTCCCTCCCATACTAGTCTACAAGCAGCACTGTTTGTTTAAAAAAAGAAAAACAAACAGAAAAAGAAGAAAAGGTTCCACTATAATCTCACTGCCCAGAGATAATCAACATTAACTTTTGGGTCTCCAACACTGTCTGTTTTAATATATATAAAATAAAAATATGCATATACAAACACACAATAGGAACACACAGCAGGTCTATCGTGTTACCTGCTGTTTAAAATTTAGAGGTTAACATGAATGACTTTCCTCATTTGTAATTACACATCTAGATTATAATCTGTCAATAGTCACATTTGACAGCCTGGAAATTCTATGAGGGCAGGGGTGAGGTCTGGTTTTTCATTCCTGGATCTCCGGTCCTGCTAAATAATGAGCAGTCGACAGTTATTTAGTGGTGGCATAGTACTATCGTGCATGAATGCACTAACGTATTTAACCCTCCTCTGTGATAGGTATGCAAGTAAACATGCTCGCACATACCCTTTCTAACATATCTGTGTATTGATGGTATTAGCAGGTCAAAGGAATTCATTTTTTCCAGGAACATTTTGCACATGATACTGACTTCATCTCCAGTTACCTGAAGTACTAATTCCCCCACTACCAGTGACACAGACGTCTGTGCCCCCCACAATCTTAACAATAACCCGGTACGATCATTCTTTTAAATCCTTGCAAGGGTGATAACTAAGACATAAACATCAGCCCTTCCCTTTGCACAGTTTCCATGACCTGCAGTCAACCACACCCTGAAAATATTACATAGAAAACTCCAGAAATAAACAATACATTAGTTTTAAACTGCGTGTTCTTCTGAGTAGCGTGATGGAATCTCTCACCATCCTGCTCTGTCCTGCCGGGGATGTGAATCACTCCTTTGTTCAGTGTATGCACACTGTGGACGCTGCCTGCCAGTTAGTCACTTAGCAGCCACCTGCCGAGGTATCGCAGTGCACGTGTTCAAGCGACCCTCATTATACTTAATAATGGCCCCAGAGTGCAAGAGCGGTGATGCTGGCAAATCATTATAATTGTTCTATTTTATTGTTAGTTATTGTTGTTAGTCTCTTACTGTGCCTAATTCATAAATTAAACTTTTTCATTGGTATGTGTGTCTAGGAAAAATCATCGTACACATATGGTGCAGGACTGTCTGCAGTTTCAGGCATCCACTGGGGGTCTTGGAATGCATTCATTCCCCCACGGATAACAGGGCGCCACTGGGTATTTTGCAGTGGTATTTTGCATTTCTGTCCATGCCAGGGATTGAATGTTGTTATGTGGGGATTGCCTCTTAAAGCTTTAATTTTTGGAAACCCAGATGGCAAAACTAGAGCCAACACCAAGGATGTTTGCCTGGTCCTAAGCCACGTGGTTGCATTTATTTTAGAAGGGGCTGTGGCGTAGGCTCAGCCTCTGCCACCTCACATCTTGACCCACTCCAAACCCAACACGATGGCTCTAGGATGCTGCACATCCTCAGGACACGTCTGCTTTGACGTGGCAGCAGGATGAAGCTCTCGTTTTTCTACAGAAATCAGCTTTTCCGGTGCTGCGCCATCTCCCAAGGAGGTGTGAGTTTCCCTCTGAAAGGGGTTAGAGTGTTTTCCCTGTTTCAATAGCTGGGGCTAAGTGGAAACATTTGCTCAACATTAACCCTGTTCAATCTTTGGGACCTTTTTTTTTTTTCGTGTGTGTGTATGTGTTTTCCAGAGGACCCAGCCCTCTCTCTGGGATGATGAGAGATATTTGCTAACAGAGTTCTTCTCCCTCGCTCACAGGGAGTGACAATTCCTGAAGCGTTCTGAAATCAAGCCATTCTGACCCAACGACATTTCGATGAGTTAAGTCTAAACGAATCAGACACATGTGGATTCAATTTACTTCTTAACACATGGGCTTAAAGGGCTTTGGAAAAAAAGAAAAAAAAAGTGTTTTTTTTTCTTGTGCCTAACCCCAAACATTTCAGAAATGGTTGGAGATGTTTTGACGAACCCCAGAGGCCATCAGGTGCTCCAGGCGTGAAAATCAAACAGGCGCTGCCCCCTCAGCCACCAGGGAGGAGAGAATCTTGTCTCTTAAATGTTTTGATGGGGCTTGGAATGAGATTTGTATTCAGGGTCCTTGGAGACACTAGGTGTGGGAAACTACAAAGAGTAACCCGGATTGCAAAGGAAGGTCTGTGTGGAGCCTGGGGTGCTGTCCAGGGGTACCCTCCGCCCAGGGAGCCGAGGACACCCTGCAGCTTCTAGCCGACCTGTGTGTGCACAGCCTGCTGTGTCCGCAGTGGGGTGCAGCGGGCTTGGACATCCGCTGCTGTGTCGGGGCTGGACGCACACCTGCCTCCTCGCTGTCTGGGCTCAAGACATCAGTGCACGTTCAGGCTGTCTTACCTGCAGTGGCACCCTGCTAATTAACTCTGATGAAACGTTCACGCTGCTGAAAACAGGCTTGGGGACCTTGGCGAGGCGGCAGTTGTCTGAGGTCTTGGATGATTTTAGGGAAAATAAATGGATTCTGTAGCTCTTACGTCCATATTTCTGCCTTTGTATCCCCTGGAGGGGGGGCAGGGTAGGGGGTGGGGGTGTGTGCAATCGTGTCAGCCTGATGGATAGAAGACGAGAAGTAAAAAAGCCAGGTGTGTAAGCAATTATGTAAACATGTCATCTTTGTTTTTGTCCGTGAGAATTACAGAGAGGCCTGTTTTCCTTCTTTGGCGTCCTTCTCTCTGCAGGCAGGCGTGGGGAGAGGGGGGCCGGCTGTCGCAGGACCTCGAGGTCTGTCTGAGAAGTGATTAGATGCCAGGCACGCAGAGGGTGGGGTGAACGTCTCTCCCAGGGTTCCTAATCACACTTGGCATCCGCTGTCAGGAAGATGGCTTTGGAGCGGAGAGGTAGATCATTAGGGATGAAACCGCAAATGATGCGAACAAATAGGGTCTTAATCTCCCAAGAAAGGGGACATTGCCGGCTGGCCTGGGAGGCCGGGGTCCCCGAGCGGCAGTGCTGGCGGGGCCTCCTGCATCCCATTTGCAGCACTAGCTCCAGCATCTAGGCCCAGGTGAAACGGCCGCAGGGCTATGGGCATGATGAATTCCTGGACCTCACCAGAAAGGGAGAGTCCAAAGCAGGTGATGACAGTGATTAACAGGTGGCAGAAATATAAAATTACACTACTTGCTCTTGTTTTGTGGCACTCACCAATTTCAGCAGAGGTCTTTGTATCTGGGGGAAAAACGTTGACCTTTTTTGGTGAATGTGTAGTGAAGACTCATGCTTGCCTGAAAGGGGTCTGGCCTTTGCCCTTGACTTTTGGGAGGTCACCTCTAAGCCCTTGGGATGTCAAGCCTGGTAAGAGTGTCTTTATTTGCTGGGGGAAAGAGGGTGACTTAGGTCACACTGGATGGTCTGACAATGTGATTTGAGGTGGGGATGGCCTTCTGGCGGGGATCAGCCACGCCGGGCAGTCACAACATGATTTAGGGGGGGACTTGGAGTTGTGAGGTATCCATCAACCTAGTGACTGAGGTGACTGAGGTGGGCCACATGGGCAATCAATCAATAATTGTGATGTGACTGGAGCCCCCATGAAAACCCTGAGCACTGAGGCTTCCTGGGTTGGCCGTCTTCCATGTACATTGTCGCACATCCATGCTAGAAAGTAGTGCTGTCCACGGCTGCACAGGGAGGGAGAAATGCTCTGGGATGCTTTTGGCAGCCCTTTGAACTTGCGGTTGGTGGCAGAAGTGAGGGTGGTCTCGGGGACCGTGCTACCCCTGGCTTTGTGGTTGGCTGAACTTGCACAGGGGATAAAATTCCTCTTTACTATAGATGGAGATTGCACATGAGTATCATAAATAGAAGCCAGGGGAGTCCACAGGGTTTACTAATCCTCTCTTCCTAACAGAAATCTTGTTACCTTGGTGACTTCTGTGCTTGGCCCTATTTTGGTACAGTGGAGGTTCACTTTGTTAATAAAACAGGTGGTTCAGCTTGAAAGGCACCTCCCTTATTTCTCTTCTGTCCATTCCCCAGGTCACGTGGATCAGGACTTTGCTCCTTTTGATGGCTGAATAATATTCCATCATACAGTAAGAATGCAATTTATTGATCCTTTGGTGGACACTTGGGTGGCTTGGGTTGACTTCATAATCCTTGTATCATTTGTCACTATTTCTTGCACACAGCACTTGCTCAATAAATCCTTGATGGCTCAAACTGAGTTGGCTCCAGAGACAAATTTTCACCCACATCCTCTTGATTGAGTGGATCAGATAATTTATTTTCCTATCAATTTATATTTCTACCAATATTTTCCTATCAATAACATTTCCCCTGCTTTCTTTCTGCCTATCTGTCAAAACTTGGCCTCACTTCCATAACCTCTGGGAAGCACCACTCCTGGAAATAAACCCAAAGAAATCTCTCACTCCTCAGGTTCCTGGATTTGATGCTTTTATTACAAATCATTGTTTTCTGCCTCTGTACATTATTTCCCCGAGGTTGTAAACTCCTAAAGGACAGAGTGTGTGTCTTGTTTTTCTAGGTGTCTCTCATGGTGCCGAACACGTTTTCCCACCCTGTGCAGTTGCTATGTGTAGATGGATGACTGATTGGCACACCTGTCCTTCTCAAGGTGGGACCGAAAAATCCTCAGATATATATATGCTCCTTAAAGAGACAGTTTTTAGGGGGAGTCAGGAGAGTCTACTTCAGTTCTAGTTTGGGGATCTTTTAAATTTAGAAGCAAGGTGCCTCTGAAAAGTGCTCATAATTGGCCTGTTTCTGAACATCCTTTAAAGATTTACAGTGCTTTAAAATAAAGCACCATAAAATAAATGATGCTATTCGGCATTATTTACAATAGCCAAAAAGGTGGAAGCAACCCAAGTTTCCATCCATGGATAAATGGATAAAGAAAATGTGGTCAATCCAAATGATGGAATATTATTCAGCCAGTAAAAAGGAAGGAGGCTCTGACACCTGCTACAATGTGGATGAACCTTGAAGACATCACGCCCAGTGAAAGAAGCCAGTCACAAAAGGACAAATACTGTGTCATCCCCCTTATATGAGGTCTCCAGAGTTGTCAAATCCATAGAGACAGAAAATAGGATGGGGGCTGGGGAGGTGGGTGGTGAGTTGGTATTTACTGGGGACAGAGTTTCAGTTTGGGAAGATGAGGATGTTCTGGAGATGGAGGGTGGTGATGCTTGCACATTGTGAATGTGCTCAGTGTCACCATACTCTTAAAAATGGTTAAGATGGTAAATTTTATGTTATGTGTATTTCCCCACAATTTTTAAAAATGACGCTATTAAAACAGAAAGATGCAAGCAGGTTCTGTTTCTTCATATTCCCCACTGTACATCCCTGACTCTTGAAAAGGTGGGCCAGAGATTGCTGAGGAGTCACCTGTGATGTCCAGGTGGAAATCTTCATGGTAAGCCCACCTGTTCAGGTAGAGTATGGGGATTTGATGGCCCAGGAAGGTAGGGGGCGCGGGTGGCGTTTAATTATCTCAACCATTCTGAGTCAAAATCCTTTTGTGTAGGTCTGTGAGAGGCAGCCCTGAGTTGGGGCTCTCAAGGGTCCCTTGGGCACCAGCTCCGCCAGCGTCCACAGGGCTGGGTCACATCAGAAGTCAGCAAAAGCTGACTCCATTCCTCACGGAATTGGCCAAACTCACCAAGTGTTTTGGATTTGTGCAAACTGGGAAAAGATGACCTTTCTCTGTATAGAGAAGAATGATCGAGTGTTTGCCTTAGACCAGAGAGCGGAAAAGGTAAGTGGGGTGTGTGTGTAAGATGAACTCTGAACTCTATCCACAAAACGGCCCTTGTGTAAAAGGCAATGCCAAGGAGCATGAGGTCATCCCGTCTAGAGGTCCAGTTGTCCGCTCTGGCAGCCCCTCTGTAGTGGAGTCCCTGCCTCCCTTTGGGGTGAGACCCCCACCCCACAGGAGCAAACCCCAGCCCCAAATTTGTAGGAGGATTTCTATAGAAAAACAAAGTCCATCGGAGTCTGAACTTTGTAACAAGGATACTGATGGATAACCACAGATGAAAACGTTTGTACCCTAAAATGGTGCAATAGATAAGGAGGAATTTAAAAAACCCACCTAACACCTCATGTTGGTTTTTTAAAAACAACTTTATTGAAGCGGACACTGATGCTCTGTCACCATATGAATTTTTGGAGCTGACTTTGGGATTTAAATGATTCAAGTAAACTAGTTTATTGTATGGCTATTTTTTACCCGGGGAAATTGTTCACTTATCCCTACAACAACATTTAAGGAGAGATAATTACTGAGATGAATTCCAGGTGATAAAGTGCAATGCATTTTATCATTTTCATCTCCTGGTTAGCAAGGACCATTCTGCTGAACTTGGCAACGATCTTTCCCCCACTGCCTATGACGATGGATGCACTATGTCCCCGATCACGGATTTTTTTGGTCACTGCTCTTAATTTCATTGCCGCAGTTTAGAGGACTGAGCTGCCTGCAGGCTTTCTGTATGTCTGAACTGCGCTAATCAGCTGTTCATAACTTCCACAGACGTTGCTATGAAATGTGCAACTCCCGGGAGTAAATGCCCCACCTTTGCCATACAACAGACAGGAGAGTTCCCACTCATTGCCGGAGCCTGCACAGATCAGTAAATTAATTAGGCTGCTCTTGCTAAGTCCAAGTTTATTTTCTGCTTACATCGAGGTTTCTCTGGCTGTACCAGCTGATTAGTTTCCTGAACAAATTTCAGCCATCCTTATTTATTTCCTCAGGCAAAGAAAATATAAGGTTTTTAAGAGAAAATACCTAACCTACTTATAATGATAAATAAGGCAAGGAGAGTTTTCTCCTGTTTAAAAATTCCCTGTATGACAAAACACACAGTTAAACTTTGCGTCATTTAAAAATAGACTGCCCTGTCTCTCCATAAACAAGGGCACATGGAGTTCCTGGATGACACTAAAGGAATTTGGGGAGGAATCCCAGCTTTCTAAAAACTGGATAGGTATAATCTATACATATGTACACAAAGATGCAATTTTTTCTTACATATCTGCCCATTCATCCACTCATCTATCCCTTCATCCATTCATGCTTCCATGCATCCACTCACCCAGCTATTCATCCATCATCCACCCACCCATCTATCCACCCTCCCATGCATCCTTTGATCCGTCCATGTATCTGTCCATCCATCCTTCAATCCATCTGTCTACCTATCCATCTACCCATCTATCCATCCATCCTTTGATCCTTTGATCCATCCATCCATCCATCCCCCCATCAACCCATCCATCCATTCATCCATCCACCCATCAACCCATCCATCCATCCATCCTTCGATCCATCCATCTATCCATCCATCCATCTACCCATTGATCCATCCTTCAATTCATCCATTTACCCATCCATCCATCCAAGCATTCATCCATTTATCCATCCATCCTTCAACCCATTTATCCATCCATCCATCCACCCACCCATCCATCTATCCAGCCACCTCAGTAAGTTGAAGACTATCTGTCCCTTCCTCCTTTACAATCTTTTGAAATAAAAGATCAACATCCATGGTCACAAACCTTCAACCTTGTCATTTGTTCACAAGGTGCACCCCAACTCCTGCATTTTCATGTGATCTCTTCTAGGTGCACGTTTTCATAGACTATGCCCAGGAGGTACATTCTCTCCACCTGTCCACCTGAAACTATTTGAAATATAGAACCCGTGCCCTTTACAAAGAGTTTTGTTAAGAAATGCAACCAACAGAACCTACAACATGGTGCATGAGAAGCGGTGAGTGTGTCTACTGAATCTGGGCGAGTCACGCCTGTTTGACGTCACACACAGCTCTTATGGTGTCTTCTTGTGGTGAGTGTCCTTGCAGAAGGGCAGGCCACTTGTGGCTGCCTGCATTGAGCCTGGAGGTTCCTCACCCTCCTAGAATGCTGCTGAACACCCCTACTTTGCAACATAGAGACCCACCTGTGTTGGGATGTATCCTCACAGTGCACGCCTCTCACCTCCCTGGGAGCCAGTCTGAGAAGAGAATCCAAGGGCTTTCTTTCTCACCTCTGCTAGACCAACAAGAGGACTTCATGGCGCTCTGTCCTGGCATCTTCTCTGGCTGTGTCCCTCCAGGGTCTGTAGCCCTCCCTTGGACCCTGCTGACGAGTCTGTTCATATTCTGATGTCTTCGCGAACCTTGAATCCTTTATTCCTCTGTGGGACCCTCATCACACATGACGTGCCTGTGCACTTTCTGTTTAGTGAACAGCTGTGCACACTCACATGTAACCGATGTCCAAGGAAATGTGTGAATTCTGGATTTGGGCATAGGTAGCACTTCTCCAGGGCCACCACGGGGTCTTACCCTCTATGCTTAATGCAGAGGCCAACATAATGGGGTTTTACTATGTGTGTCTGATTAATCAGGTTTCACAGCACCAAGGTCGACAACACTAAATGCTTTCTCCGTGACACGGGGAAAGGGGCCTCTGTGGCCATGCTGGGTCCCAGATGAGAGACAATTATGACACCCTGTCTTGTACCTAGTGATGGTTCAACTATGCGAGAGCTCACTTCACCTTGTTGGATGCTGTGCTTGTGTTCTCTCAACCTGGGGATTTTACTCCTTCTGCCAAATTACCAGTAAATACAACCATGTGTTGCTTAACAATGCAAATACGTTCTAAGAAATGCATGGTTAGGTGATTCTGTCCTTGTGTGACTATCATAGAGTGCACTTACACAAACCTAGGTGATACAGCCTCCTCCACACCCAGGCTCTATGGTACAGCCTATTGCTCCTGGGCTGCAAGCCTGTGCGGCATGTGGCTGTGCTGATTTCTGTAGACAGTTTGTCACACAGTGGTAAGTATTTGTGTCTCCAAACATATCCAAATGTGGAACAGGTAATGCTTTGTGCTTTGATGTTATGACAGCTATGGTGTCGCTAGGTGGTAGGAATTTTCAGCTCCATCATACTCTTGCAGGACCACCATCGTATATGCGTTCCATTGTTGACCCCAACGTCATTACGTGACGCCTGACTGTGTAGATTTTTTTTAATGGGTGTTTCGCTTTACACCTCTTCCTATTAATGCCTTTGTGTTTTCTAGGTCTTTCCTCCAACTTCCCTCTTTGCTTGATGTGGACTTAAGGAAGAGTGACCTTACTCTTCGTCTAACCACCAGCTAGATTTCAGCTGTTCCGGAAAGATGCTGAGAAAAAAGAGATCCTGTGTCATGGGGGGAGGGGGGCAGCCCCAAGCAGCTCCCGCGGGAATGACGTGCCAGGATGACGTCGTCACCGGGGGAGTCACCTAGGTTCCCCCAGACCCTGGGACCAGCCGAGCCTCCTGCCCACCCATCTCGTCATTTGTGCCCAAACCTGCGACCCGCAGCGTTTCTGTCCTAGAGGATGCCGGGTGATCTCCAGCTAAAGAGGTGTGAGACACAGGCGGGTGTATGACAGCCTTCGTTTCCACAAGCAGCTCCCGGCACGTTTACCACGCACTCACTAGGCAGAACAGCCGCGTTACTGTTTGCGACGGTCCAGCGTCGGTCCTGCCTCAGGGCTGTGCGGGTCCAGCCGCTGGGTCCCCGGGTGGTGCCCATTGCGGGAAGCTATTGGTTTGAGCCCCACTGGCTTTCCCAGGTGTTCACAGTGAGCTGCTGGCGCCCAGCTCCCAACAGCCTGGGTTGGGGAGCACACGTCCTGCTTCTGGTGCATCAGCCCCACCTTCTACCTTCCACCTGCAGACACACACACTCTTGTACACGCAAACACACACACTCAACCACACACACAAATGCACACAAACACGATAAACACACACACAGACACACAAACATATAAACACATGCAAACACACACTCACACACACAAACACACACATGCAAACACACAACCATACATGCAAACACACACACAAATATATAAACACACACAAATAGAAACACACACTCAACCACACACAAATGCTACAAACACACACAGACATGCAAGCATATAAACACACACATACACACATACACTCACACACAAACATATAAATGCACAATCATGCATGCAAATGCACACACACATAAACACATATAAACACACCCACACACAGTAACACATGCAAACACACATAAACACATAAACACACACAAACACATATGAGCACACACAAACATACAAACACACAACCATACATGCAAGTGCACGCATACGTAGTTGCTTTAGGATAAAAGAGTCCACCTTGGAAGAGGAGATTCGTGTCCCACACCAGGCCCACGGGCCCATCCTGGGAGCGGGACGTGCACCCTGATCTGAGCTCTTGCAGGCGGGGTTTGTGGATGTGCCTTGTGGTATACACGGGGAGGAGCCCCAAACCCCAGAGGTGACGCCCAGAGAGCACAGGTCTCCCAACCTTGCCGTTAGCGTTGCTCCAACCCAGCGTGCGGTGGGTGGTGGGAGAGGGCAGGCTCTGCTAGTGGGGTGAGGAGTCAGGGCAGAGAGCTCCAAGGAGGCCCGAGGAGACCCCACTCACGTGCAGCCCGGAACCCACCGACCCTGGCCTTGGTCCCCAGTGCAGATCCCACCGGAGCCTTCTCCTCCTGGTGTCTGAGCCGCTTTCTTCCCTCCCCGCCTGTGGGACAGGTTGTGTACCTTTATTAGCATCTTTCCCACTTTTTAATGTCTTTTCTTGTGGCCTTAAACTTTAATTGGATTCAACGCAGGAGGTGATATAAAGTTCTTCTGGGGGTGCATGTGGGGCCTTCCAGACAGCACAGGGTCTTCTCTGGTTACTTACACTCACTGGGTTGGTGAAGACCCCTGTCCTTTGCTGTGGGATTGTAGGCAGATCCCGGCGGGTGCACGCCCATGTCTAATCCACCGTGGATGCTCCTGACCCACCAAACACTAAACAGTCGTCGCCTGCTGTATAAACGAATACAGTGACCCCTCTTATCTGAGGGTTCAGTTATCCATGGTCAACTGCAGCCCAAAAATATTCAGTGGAAAACTTCAGAAATAAACAATTCATGAGTATTAAATTGCACACTGCTCTGAATACCGTGATGCAATGTGACGCTATCCTGACCAGGATGTGAACCGACCCTCCCTCCACCATCGCCCGCAAGTCACTTAGTGGCCGTCTTGGTGATCGGATCGACCGTCGCAATATTGCAGCGCTTGTGTTCAAGTCACCCTTATTTTACTTAAGAGTGGCCTCAAACTGCAAGAAGAGTGAAGTTGGCGTATTGTTATAATTGTTCTGTATTTTTATTAGTCATTGTTAATCTCTTACTGTGCCTAATTGATAAATTAAACTTTGTCACATATATGTATGTCTAGGAAAAAACATCATACAGACAAGGTTTGGTACTATCTGCAGCTTCAGGCATCCGCTGGGGGTCTTGGGACGTGTCCCCTGAGAATAACTTGCCATTTATTTATAGGGGAAGATCTTGTTTGACCACTGCTTTCTTCTGTGTAGCACAGACACAGATTCCAGGAGGTTTTACTAACTAACCCGTCAGTTAGTGAAGTGCTTATAAAGGACATTTGGAATTGCTGTGGAATGATAAATTGTTAACGTTTTCGAAGACGATAGAAAATACCCGTTAGGATCTGTCAGGTACATTGTATCCGTGTTTCAGAACCAACAGGGCTGCACGACTGGGGGTGGCCCAGAGACCTTTAGGGGCACGTAGACATGGCCTCATAGGATACGACTTAATAAAACTGGTTTGCTGAGGGAAAGTTCACGTAACCTAAAATTCACCAATTTGAAGTGAACAATTCAGGGGCATTTATTCACCACGTTGTGCAACCAGCACCTCTGTCTAGTTCCAAGACACTCTCATCACCCCAAAAGGAGACCCCATACCCATTTAGCAGTCTCTCCTCATTCCTGCCTCCCCAGCCCCTGGTAACCATCAATCTACTTTCTGCTGCCGTGGGTTTGCCTATTATGAGTATATCATATAAATGGAATCATATAATATGTGTCCTTTTGTGTCAAGGTTCAGCCACGTCATAGCAGGTGCCAGAGCATCAGGCCTTTTCATGGCTGAGTAATATTCCATGCGTGGATAGACCACGCTCTGTTTATTCATTCACCTGCTGACAGACAGTCAAACTATTTCCACCTTTTGGGGCTTGGACTGATTTTGACGAACAGTAAAAAAGCTATTCCTTCTTCTGTCCCCTTGCAAGAGCTCTGATTTTCCGAGGGGAAACTCTCCGTTCGGCACTCGTGTGTCTTTATCTGCCTGGAATCTCTTTTCAACCCAGACTGGGGCAGCTCTTGCTGGGAACGGCATCCACACGGAGCTTAGTGATCATTGTGTTTATTTGCCTTTTCTCTCTTGTTTTCCTTTTATTTGTGGCACGTGAAAATCACTCTGCAGGTGACTTGGGGTGGTAATGTAAAGTCCCCTCTTAAATGTATTTGAGTGTAAAAATGCATCGGCTTCTGCGGAAGGACTCAGTGAGTAATGGTACCGTTGGTCCCGGGATGTGCGAAAAGGCACCCAGGTGCTGTGCAAATGAGCGAAAGGCGAGAAACTCTGCATTCCGTCATTTAAGCCTCAAAGAAAACCCGTAAGAGGCACAGACACTCGGAGCCGCGTGTCCTTGTGTTTCTGATCATCCAGCCTTTAGGTCAGATATTTAGGGCTCGGAGATGTTGCAGTTCCTAAAGCCCACTGCTGCGGGATGGTGAGCATTTAACCTGGACTCACAGTGCCTCTGGCTTCTCTAGACAGCGAGGAAGCGATGGCGCCTAGAGAATTCTGACTTAGTTTTCTCCTCCCGGGCGTGCGATGGAGGTCTCGTTCCCTGTCTTTTGTGATAGTCGATTTTATGAGTCAATTTGGCTGGGCTGTGATGCCCAGATATCTGGTCAAACATTACCCCAGGTGTTTCTGTAAAGTTATTTTTTAGATGGGACTAATATTTTAACCAGTAGGCTTTGAGTAAGGCAGACGACCTTCTGCAATGCGGGTGGGCCATGTTTAATCAGTCGAAGGCCTTAAGAGAAAACACTGGGGTCCCCCTAGGAAGTCTGGGATTCGGATGGACCGTCAGACTTCAGCTGCTGTATCATAACGTCACGTCGGCCCTGGTCTGCAGCCTGCTGCTCTACTCTGTAGATGTTGGACTCGCCAGCCTCTGTGATCGCCTGACCCCGTTCCTTAGCACATTAGCTGCCATAAGAGTTGTATTTAACTCATGCTTGTTTTGAGCTTGGGGCCGCATGAAGCACATGCAACTCACACGTGTCTTCACCCTGGGGCTGCGAGAACTATTTTTCAAGTTGCGTATAACTCATGCACGGAAATTAATAAAAAATAACAAATTTTTCGTTACATTAGAAAGGATCATTTTGTTTTCGAAGTTTTTCATTCTATTTTCATCATACAACTCCACGGCCCCAAGGAAAATACTTTTTTTTTCCTAGTGTGGCAGTCGATGTGTTAAAATCAATCGGTGTATATGTATAGACACACACCCTGTTCGTTCTGTTTTCTAGAGAACCCCGGTGAATACATACCCTTTCTACACAGGTCAGTGAAATTGGCTCATAGGTGGGAAATTTAAAAAAGCAGCTGCACACCGGCTACCGAGTAAGAAATTCCCCAGGTGGAACTCGATGTCAGCAACCCGGCCCTAAGTTTGGAGCTCCCACAAACACTCCTTGCCACAAATGCACCCAAAAGACGCTCTCTGTGCTCTCATCTGCAAAACTGGGTCTATGCCTCCTGCAAGCCTCGCCATGGCGTCACAAGTATCGACCAGAGAAGGATTTTTCCCTCACTGTGTAGCCCTTTCAGCTCACGTGGGACAGACAGCCTCGGCCGTGGTTTCTGAGCCGACCGCAGTGAGGTGTGACGTGCAGGCACGTCCTCTCTCCCTGTACGTCATTGTGACTGCATTTTTGCCATGTGGTTTTAATGCAGAAGCACCTGGGTGTGCGCGGTGGCTTTCCCGGGAGAGTCGACTGCCTGAGGTTTCTGTGTTTGTATCCACAACTGCGATGAGAGTTTGGCGTCCCCTCAGATGCACAGATGACCTGACGGGTGAGGATTTTTGGACACAGGTTTTTTACTCCTTTCTCTCCCAGATCTGCATTCTGCTGTCCACAAAACGGTGCATTCCGTTGGCAAATGCCAGACGTATTTGGGGGTTGCCTCCTTCTCGTATTTACAAATCCCAGTTTCTTCCTTATAGTCAGCGGCTACCAAGAAACAGGAGGGAGACCACAAATACAAAAAAATGAGCAGGTTCTATTTTTCTTTTTTCTCCCCCCAATAACCTTGTTAGTAGCCACATGGCCTTGAAGTTGCCTTGGGCCAAAAGTTATGTTTCTCATTAATACACATCAGCCTTCCCCATTTTTTTCACAGCAACCGTGGTTGTGCAGTGTCTCCATCCTTTTTGTTCCCGGATACAGCCCTTTCGAATGTAAAAGAACAATTGTCACTTCCCCTTACGCGAACTAAATGTACAAGAATTGATGGGGCTTTCTACCTAATGCTGTTACCCGAACCAGGTTTGTTTGTTTAATGAACAAAATGTCACATCAAATCTCTCCACCTGATGTCTGAAACCCTGGCAGCTGCTGGTGGCAGGTTTCCTGAGATGGGGAGGGGGGTGGGTGCCGGATTAACTAATTTAATTTGCATGTGATTCTAAAGTTAAACCAAAAGGCACACACCTCCTCTGACGGAGCAAATTCTCTCATTTTTTTTTTTAAAAGCAGATGTTCCAAGTGCCATTGTGCGGTGGGATTCGAGGTGCCAGGCGGGGCACAGGACGTACCCGGACCCGGCTCCCTGAGCATCCGGAGACTGGAGCCCATTTAGATGCAAGACTTAAAGCAGCCCTGTGAGATGTGAGCTTCGTGAATGAGATACATAATCGCCCTGGGAACATATCAGACTGAGGGGGTACCGGGAGCCTTCCTTCTCATGCCTTGCCAATTTCAGGGACGAGGACGGCAGCCAGGTCAGATGCTTGCTTTGCAGAAGTGACAACTTGTCACTTGCAGACCATGCACTCGAAGCCACTTCATAATTACAAAGTGTCCATGTGTTTCGAACACTTGAGTGGCGGGGTTGCAACATGCATGTCGGAGGCTGAGTGCATCTGGGCAAGAGAGCGCACACGAGTTGGATTTGAGGTCCCCCCCCCATCTCCAAGGCTTGGCTGTCCAGGACGAAAGGCGCCAGCCTCCCTTAGACCTGCCACCTTGTCCAGAGAGGGCATGTGTGGAGAATACCCTTTCCTGGGCTCCATCAAAGGCAGGGAGGAGGCATCTTCGCCCCGCCACTGTTTGTGCTTCGCTTGAGCCGTGCCCGAGACCACAGCCGGCGTTCACAGACTGCAGAGAGAACACGATCCCAGTGCATGCTACGTGACAGCCGGGGCTCTGAAGCGCTTGGTAGAAGACCCAGTTGTGAGAATGTCTGGCAATTAAAAATAATTGGGAAGCAGGTTTCACTCAGCTCCTGCAAGAATGCCAGCTACCATATAATGATGTTTCATTAGACATGCTGAAAACTGCGCTCTCCGTATGGCACTGACAATTAAAGAGCGTCGTAAAGGGGGAGAAAAGAGAAACATTAAAAATACCCCAGCTAAGATTAGCATTGCATTTAATGGCCACTTCATTAGCTAATTGATTTCTTATTAGTTACAGGGAGAAGCTCGGTTAGGGGCTCTGCACACGTAATTAGCAGCATTTACACAATTAGCGGGTTGCTCATTTTGTAGCTAAACATTCTTGGAATCGACTGCAGGCGGCTGTGTTGCTCAAGGCCATTTGACTCACTTGATTTTATTTTTCTTGCTAATATTGGCTTAACCTTCAAATCAAAAATTCTCTCCCCCAGGGCCTCAGCAGATTTAATCACAATGTTAAATGCACAGAAATAGGCTACGTCATCCGGTCTGAGCCGGGCTAGATCCGGCCCTCTGTCCGTTACTTGCAACTTCTTTCATGGAAAGCCAGCACTCTTCCCTGATGGAGATTGTGTTTGGAAGGCGTTGTTTTCCCGTACATCAAATGTTGTTACGATGGTGTTTTGCAACTGGCAAACAAACAGCTATAAGTCTTTTAAGTCTTCCCGGGGTCTGCTGGGATCTGAGATTTGGACTTGCTGTCTCTTTGGCGGCACAGAAATGTATTTGCTAAGAGATTGGCCATGGAGAAGCTGTGTGGACCTTAGCCTATGTTCTTCCCGTGGGCACCTGAGGATGTTTGTAAATGACTTCTGTGGCTTACCCAGGTGGAGTTTGAATTCTAGAGGGCCCCTGGCAGCACTCAGGGTCATCTCTGATTCAAAGATTGTAAGATTTTTTTTTTTTAATTTATTTTTTGAGACACAGTCTCACTGTGTCACCCTGGTTAGAGCGCAGTGGCGTCATCGTAGCTCACTGCAGCCTCAAACTCCTGGGCTCAAGCCATCCTCCTGCCTCAGCCTCCTGAGTACCTGGGACTACATGTGCACACCACCATGCCCAGCTAATTTTTCTATTTTTGATAGAGACAGGATCTCGCTCTTGCTCAGGCTGGTCTCAAACTCCTGAGCTCAAGCAATCCTCCCGCCTCGGCCTCCCAGAGTGCTGGGATTACAGGCGTGAGCCACCGCTCCCGGCCTAAGATTGCCTTCTATTGTCTTAAATTTCACAGGAAGTCTTAGTCATGGGAAGCCATCTGCTTTGGTGGGGACTTGTGATGCTGTATGGCTGATGCGGAGGGTAGAAAGATTTATGTTTCAAGATAGTCAGGGCCATTCTAGTTTGATGGAGCAGTTATGAGCTGAATTGTATCTCTCCCTGCCACCACCCCAAAAATTCATGTATTGAAGACCTAACCTCCAGTATCTCAGAATGGGACTGTATTTGGAGATGGGTCTTTAAAAAGGCAATTAGAGTAAAATGAGGCCCTTAGGGTGGGCCCTGATCCAACAGGACTGTTGTTATCCATCACATATAACACCTGTGGACCACAATTGTGTTTAATGATAGATCTAAAGACCTAATGGTGAGTGTCCTTCCCAGGGTGGGTCAGCTGGCCTCTGGATGGTATCTTGTTTGCACCTGTGACCAATGGTTTGGAGTCAGCTTTTCTGTTGGTGACCATCATTCATAAGGTCAGTATATGCTGTGATCTGAATGTTAGTGTCTCACCAAATTCCTATGTTGAAACTCTAACTCTCAAAATAATGGTGTTGGGAGGCGGGGCCTTTGGGGGGTGATGAGGTCCTGAGGGTGGAGCCTTATGGATGGGATTAGTGTCCTTATAAAAGGAACCCAGAGAGCTCCCTCACCCCTTCCACCATGTGAGGACACAGTGAGAAGGCGCCATCTATGAACCAGGAAGTGAGTCCTCACCAGACACAGACTCTGCCACGCCGGGATCTTGGACTTCCAGCCTCCAGAACTGTGAGCAATAAATGTCTGTTGTTTATAAGTCAACCACTCTTTGGTATTTTGTTATAGCAGCCCCAATAGATTAAGACAGTATATAACAATACAATTGGATTTCCACGAGTATTTTCAAATATCTTCCATCTCACTCCAAGGTCTTATTTTACTTGTGCTTATAAATCACGGTATAGGGAATTAATTCCCGCTAGCAACAATATTTTTTTCTACAGGGATATTTCCTTGAACTGTCTAATTGTTCCCTGTCTAATTGTTCCCTGTCTAATTGTTCCCTGTCACACACATTAGCCCTGTTTAGGCTAAAGAACTGTCTAATTGTTCCCTGTCACACACATTAGCCCTGTTTAGGCTAAAACATGACATGGACTCACATAAGCCTAGGCCGACCAGCCATTATAATTTTCATCTGCCCTGGGGACTTTGTCATGTGGTGCATCTCCCTGTTGGTCATTCTCACATGTGGATCAGGTTCATGGTAGACTTGCTGTAGAGTGATAGGATCAGAGTGAACACCTAGCATCTCCCTAATTCTAAGAGACAGGACTGCCCTTATTAGTGTCCTTATGAGGGTTTATTGTTTTTTGTATGCTTTTCAAAATTGGCTTTTCCTTGAAATGTTTGTTTTCACCATGAAACATTTAATGCTCATGAACTAACCCAAAAATAGTATTGAGATTCTGACATAGGCCAGGCACAGTGGCTCACGCCTGTAATCCCAGCACTTTGGGAGGCCAAGGTGAGAAGATTACTTGAGGCCAGGAGTTCCAGACCAGCCTGGGCAACATATCGAGACCCCCATCTCTACCAAAAAATTAAAAAATTAGCCAGGCATGGTGGTGCACGCCTGTAGTCCCTGCTACTCAGGAGGCTGAGGCAGGTGGATCATTTGAGCCCAGGAGTTTGAGGCTGCAGTGAGCTGTGATGACACCACTGTACCCAGCTTGGGTGACAGAGCAAGACCTGTCTCTAAAATTAAAAATAAAAAAAAGATTCTGACATAGTAATTGTGGTAAACGTGGTAGCTAAACATGTCTTGCTTCTCCATTTTTCTTTCTTTTCTTAAAAAGTGCTATAAACTGCTGAAGAATCATCTCCAAGAGAAACCAACATTCAATGCACGTTTTATAAATCTCGACCACCATCATGGAATCGAATGCTTGGAGACAGGTAATGATTGTGACTTGTCAGACCTAATTTTTTCCGGAATGAACTTTCTACTCTAAGCAAGAATTCAGAGATAAAAATACTACTACTTATTTTTCTTAAATGATGTTACTTTGAAAATTGCACAGAGCCTGCTATGGGTCTGTTCATGCCCAACACCGTGATGAACTGGAATCTTTCCATTTGGAGTTTTCCAAATATTTTTTGCTTTTTCTTTCTTTTTTTTTTAGAGGCAGGGTCTTACTTTGTTGCCCAGGTTGGAGTGCAGTGGTGCGATCACAGCTCACTGCAGCCTCCAACTCCTGGGTTCAAATGATACACTTGCCTCAGCCTCCCAAGTAGCTGGGACTACAGGCACACACCACTATGCCTGGCTGATTTATTTTAATTTTTTGTAGAGATGGGATCTCACTATGTTGCCGAGGTTGGTCTCAAACTGCTGGGCTCCAGCAATCCTCTTGCCTCAGCCTCCCAAACTGCTGGGATTACAGACATGAGCCACCACACCCAGCCCCAAATATTTTTTTCTTGAATGAAATGGCTGTATCTTTTTTTTTTTAAACTTTCTTAATGATTTTTAAGTATACAGTTTAGTGGCATTAAGTACTTTCACACTGTTGTGCAACCATCACCACCATCCATCCCAGAACTCTTTTCATCTTGCAAAACTCAAACTTTAGCCCAGCACAAGTACTTTTCTGCTTGCAATAAGCCTGCACCTCTGAGAAAAGCATCCCTTGGGCAGCTGCTTCCTCTCTCCCTAGAGCCCGGAATTAACCTATGGGGAGCTGGGCTGAGCCCAACGCAATCGAGAAGCCATGCCCAGCTGAGATCGGCCAAATACACTGAGTAAACAAGAATAAGTGATTATTCTTTTATGCCTCTGAATTAAGGGACAGTTTGTTATGCAGCAATAGCTGACTGCTGCAAGCTAATTTGGAAAGCTCTGGGCCACGCCCTCATGGAATCTAACCTCACTAGGAAAACTAAGACATGCATATAAATTAGTAAGTTTGAGCCGCAGGAAATTAGTCACATTTGCCCATTTCTGGTCTATGAAAATGGCAATGTCATATCATTCAACATGATATTATTTTTTTAAAAACAGATCCACAGATAACACATAAAATATCTCCGCCTCACATATAGCCCCCCATATGTCTGTATTTATCAGGTAGAAAAGAGTTAAGAGCCACAATGTAAATGTTATTAATCTGCCTTAGTATGATGGAATTTAAAACCTGAAGCAACTTGACAGATTACCTGGTTTTGTTAGTCTTTGATGTTACACATAAAGAAATAACTGCAGGGGGTGGGGGTAAGCAGTCAGTACAAGTCAGAAAGCCAGATGTCAGAAAAGGCAGAACTAGAACTCAGGCCCACAGTAGGGCATCTACCAGATCTCTCAGCAAAAACAGAAAATAGTTTCAGACAGGGTTATGCAGGATCTATAAAACAGAAACGTATAAAGTAGTTCACTGCACTTAGCTGAAATTCACTATAATAAAAATTTCACTAATTTATAGTAACTATGAATAATGCCAGTCTTAATGATTGAACAGCAGGTATTATAGAATGTTGTAATGATGCGCTTACTTTCCATGCATATAAAATTAAATACTTCCAAAGTTTTGATGAATAGTGTTTGGGTAGGTGATCTGATCATTTGATAGACAATTACCATTAATCTCACATTTTCAGGTATAAGGAAAAAAATGTTTCTAAATTCCTGAAAGTCTTGCTTTCTTAAATAATTCCAACTTCTCCCTTGAAATTTTTACGTGGTTAATTTACTTAGTCTTAACAGCCAACACAAAGATAGATTTCAGCCTAAATTCTGAATTTATGAGATTCCCAATTAATGAGGTTTTATTGAAGAGACAGCCAGTCCCTGATATAATTTTAATGCCACAGTCATCAATTATCTTGGTAGTCCAACAGTCCAAATGTAGCCAAGTTTAATTTATTTCTATCAAACAAAACCAAAGCAATGTGTATGAGAGCGCACGTGCACGCAAAGGCATGCACGAAAGGTTCTCGAAACATGAAATCATCCTAGCATCTATGTTGAGAAGTTGGGCCGATGCTTCTATTCCCATTGGTGGCATGGACCACGTCTATTTTTAAAGATAATAAAATAAAGTGAGTACTGCTCCTTCCCTCCCAGGGGCAAAACCAGAGGAGGTCTCCCTGGCTTTGTCTCTGTCCCAGAGGATGTGAAGATGCATTCCCTATAGACTTGCTAATGGATGAACAAGACAACACTTACCCTTAATGACTTTCAATTCAGGGTTGTAAAACAGCTTGTAAGAGAGGCCCTAGTCGAGTTGTGGAGGATGAACTTGTAGGAGCCCTGCTTCAGGGAGGATTTTATTAATAAAATATTGTTAATTCCTCACTGTCTGTCCATTTATCCACCAGTCCCTGTTTCATCCACCACCTTGCCTCTCACTGGGGGTGCTCACAAGACTGCCACTTGCCTTTGCCTTCAAATGGGCTTAAAATCCATTTCAGCCAAGAGCAAGACCTTGGCCTGGGGCAGAGGGGAAGAGCTGGTTTCGGATGTCAGAGCACAGACATAGGGTTCACACCAGCCTGGGTCAGCCCTTCACCTCTTCTTGTGACATGACCTTGGGAGAGTTAGTCACCTAATAGCTGGGACTCCATCTGTAGGGTTGCCAGATTTAGCAGAAGGGGGAATAAAAGATTTCCCATTAAATTTTAATTTCAGATAAATTACAAATAGTTTTTTTGGTAGAAGTACATCCCAAATAGTTCATGCCATCTTGTATTTTATCTGGGAGCCCTATTCCTCTGCTAAATGGGAACCAGAAGACTTAATGTACAGGGTTGTTATGGAAAATTGAACAGAGTTAGCTTTAAAAGCTTCCTGGAACCTAATACTTGTGACTATGACAGATCAAGTGCTTGTTATTTACCGGGAAATAGGCAACATCACTATCTCAGCTAGGAAGGAAAGTTAGGCTGTCGGGGAACCACTGGAGGGTGGAGAGACCCTTTCCTCACCCTTATAAAGGTCACAGTCAATGCTCCTGTAACAAAAGGTGGGTTAACATGAGAAAGCATAATATGTTTATTTAAATAGTTTTTCAGGACGTGGAAGCCTTCAGAAATGAAGACCCAAAGACACAGGGGAAACTGTCTGTTTTTATGCTTAGGGTCTATCAAGGGAAAAGAAGCCAAACTCTATAAAATACTTTATGGAGGTTTATTCTGAGCCAAATTTGAGGACCATGGCCCAGAGCCACACCCACGAATCTTGAGCACGTGGACTGGCTGTGGTTGGGTTACAGTTTGGTTTTATACATTTCAGGGAGACAGGCATTATAGGTAAAGTCATAAATCAATACATGGAAGGTATACATTGGTTTGGCCCAAAAAGGTGGGACATCTCAAAGCAGGGCTTACAGGTTTTAGGTGGGTTTAGGGATTCTTTAGCTGACAATTGGCTGAAAGAGTTAGGCTTTGTCTAAAAGACCAAGAGTCAGTGGAAAGGAGTTAAGATAAGGGTCTTCTGTCTTTCATGTGATGCTGTACCGGAATCAGGTTGGCAAGTAAACCACATTATATTGGGTTAACAAAACCTATTTAGTGAGATTTTATCATTGGTAGCCGTCACTCACCAGGCCCCCTTAGAAAGGAATTTGGGCAAAGAAAAAGATCAGAGTTCAGTCCTCAGTTCAGTGGAGAACGGGCAGCCACGTAGAAGTGTGGTTGGACAGTAAGCGTGTGCTCTAATGGTCACAGACTGAGTGGGGAAACGCAGCAAGGCCTGTCTGTCTAGACTCTTCTTGGACCCTCGAGCAGCATCCTTCCTCCGGGGCATAGGGCAGGACCCCACTGGAATGAGGGTCTCATGACCTACTATCAGACAGCGTAGGTCAGAGAATTTCTTTAGGCCCAGCTCCTACCCAGAGAGGCAGGGGAAGACAGAGTAACATTTCTGGGGTTTACGTCTGGCTTTGGTGAAGAGAGTTTCTAGCTTCTGTGACCTGCCTTAGGAAAGAGGAATTCTGGTTTCTGTGACGCTGTCTTTGGGCAGGAGTTGGGAGGGCAGGAGAAGGTCAGAGACTTTGCTTCTCAGGCCTTCCAATCTCTCTTAGTTCAAAGTACTCAACCTGCCAAAGAACACTTTGGGGTATCGTTCTCTGAGCTTCCACAAGGACCCCATTCCAGCAGGGAAGAGGGGCTCAAAGACCCACCTGACCCCGGGAGGAAGAGCTGGTCTGAGGCACTTCCCTGACACCCACCATCACCACCAGGGGCCCCATCCAGGTGATGCCTGCAGCTGGCGGTCAGCCCTCCCCCGTGATCCAACACTCCAAAAAGTCCCCCGCATTTGCGGGGGCAAAAGCTGGCAAAGGGGTTGGCCTTTACTTTCTCATTGTAACACTTAGAGATCTCATTCAGACCCCACCATATAATTTTCCCAGATGGAAGTTGCATTCAGCAGCATGATGTCCTTGTCCTAATCCCCCGAACCTGTAAATATCTTACTTTCCATGGCAAAAGGGAATTAAGGCTGCAGACGGAATTAAGTTTGCTGCATCAGCTCAGCTTAAACCAGAGAGATGAACCTGGATTATCCGTGTGGGCGCAATGTCATCACAAAGGTCCCATCACTAGATTGTGATAATTTGTTACAGCAGCAACGGCTAACTCATAGAGAGTGGTCTAAGGCATGAAAGTTTCTCGAATGACTCGTACCCTGTGCGTTTTCACCATCATCTTAAAGATTAACACGGAAATCTAGTTCTGACGGTAGAGTTGCCTTTTTATTCTCCAACTTGGATGTGATTCAGAACTTTGAGTCTATGACAAGGCAAGATAACCACCTTGCCGCCGTGACATTGTGACTTGGAGCTCTTGGGAGTTGACAGCGAATTGGACATCGGTGCCCCCGATGGCCTATAAACCAAAAGATTCTTTGTTTTTAAATTTCAGAATATTACAGGGGTACACACACTTTGGTGACATATATTGCCTTTGCACTGCCCAAGCAAAAGATTCGTTTTCAAGGGAGGGAAATAAGTACCAAAATGAAGACAATCCAATAAAATGCTCTGAGGGCCTATAATAAAGAGAGACGTTCTCCTGAACAAATGCTCCTCAGCCCCAGAGGCAAACAGCTTTAGGGACTGCCAGTTTGGGTGGGTCCTTCGCCCTAATGAGTAAGCTGGCACCCCGATGTCTTTTCCTATTATTTCCGGACAGCTTTTCAATATTGTCTGGACATTACGATCATCTAGGGAGCTTTGGAACATCCCGACGCCGGGCACCTGGGCACAGACCAATTAACTTAGAGCCTCCGGAGGTCAGACTCAGGCAACAATCGTTTCTAAAGCTTTGCAGGAGATGTTGCTGTACAGCCAGAGAGGAGAACTCCTGTTTATGACATTATCTGTCGACTCTCCGTTGTGAGAGATCAGAAATCGGCTTCCTTACAAGAATCCTGGCTTTCCAAATTTCTCTGATGATAAGAAACCCCTGGTGTGCTTTTAAAAAAGAAATATGGCTTCTCAGGGCTCCCCCCTGGAATTCTGATTTGGGGGATCTGGGATGGACCCAGGAAATTGTACTTTTTAAAAAATCATCTTTATCAGGTATAATTTACATAAAATAAAATGTGCCTTCTTTACGACGGGATGAGCTTACATAGTTTTATGCACTCATGCAACCACGGCTGCACTCCATGTGCAGACAATTCCTATCCCCCAAAAAGTTACCACATGACTATTCTTAGTCAGTGCCCAGTTACATCAGATCCCAGGCAACCACTGATGTGATTTCTCTCGCCATAAATTTATTTTTTCCAAATTTTCACATTAAGTTGGACCGTTCCCATATGTTGTCTGTTGTATCTGCCTTCGTTCACCGCAGCATAATGTTTTTGAGATCCATCTACGTTGTCGTGTATGTCAGTAGTTTATTCTTTTATTGCTGAGTGGTATTTCACAGTAAGATGGTACCACAGTTTTATCTATACATCCACCTGTTGATAGACATTGGGCTGTTTTCAATTTTTAGCTATTATGAATAAAGTGCCTATTGATATTCACCTACAAGTCTTTGTGTGGACATATTGTTTTTATTTCTCTTGGGTAAATGCCTAGGAGTAGAATTGCTGGTTATGTGGTAGGTACGTGTTTAGCTTTATAAGAAACTGCCAAAATGTTTTCCAAAGTGGTTGTGACCATTTACCATTTCCACCAGCATCTCCAGTTGCTGCGTATGTTTGCCAATATTTGCCAACATGTATCATTGTGTATCTTTTTAGTTTTAGCTCCTTCTGGTGAATGTGGCTGTTATTTTCATTTTTTTCAAGTGACTAATGATGCTGAACTACTTTGCATGTGCACTTTGGCCACTTGTATACCTTTTTTGTGAGGCGTCTGTTTGTTTTGTTCATTTTTATTGAACTCTGCCTTCCTATTATTGAGTTGCAAGGGTTATTTGTATATTCCGATATAAGTCTTTTGTCAGGCATATGTACTGTGAATATTTTCTCCCAGTCAATAACTTGCCTTTTCATTTTATTGATGATTTCTTTAGAAGAGTAAGAGTCGTAAGTTTTTAAAAAGTCCATTATGTAAGTTTTCTTTTATGGTTTGTGCTTTTGGTAACCTATATAAAGAATCTTTGCATACGTCAAAGCCTTAAAAATTTTCTCTTGTTTTCTTCTAGAGGTTTTATAGGTTTTTATTTTAGGTTTATGACCCATTTCAGGTTAATTTTTGATATGAAGTAAAGGCCAAGGTTCAGGGTTTTTTTTTACATGAATATTCAGATGTCCCAGCACAATTTGATGCAAAGATCATGTTTCCCCACGTTGAATTACTAACTCTTTTGTTGAAAGTCAATTCACCATGTATGAACAGGCTCGTTTATTGTTTTCTATTGATCAATAAGTCTATTCTTATGCCAGTGCCACAAAGTTTTGATTCCTACAGCATGATAGTAAGTCTTGAACTCAGGTAGCATAAAAGTGCTTCAACTTTGTTCTTCTTTTCAAAATTGTTTTGGCTAGTCTAGTTTTATTTTGCCTTTTTTTGGAATCAGTTTGTCAATCACTCTAAAAAACCATGTTGTGATTTTGGTTGGAATTGTGTTGAATACATAGATCAATTCGGCAGAATTGATATCTTAACTATATTGAGTCCTCTGACCCACGAGAAAGGTATGCCTCTCCGTTTATATGAGTTTTCTTTAATTTCTCAGAATATATTTGTGTTAATAGTATTCAGTGATAGGTACTTTACATCTTTTGTCAGATTTATGCCATTTGTTTCATATTTTTGATGCTATCGTAAACACGATTTTTTTTAAAGTTTTCAATTTCTAATTGTCTGTAATTAATTTTGTAAACTGATCTTATATCCTGCAGTCTTGCTAAACCAATTTATTAGCTATAGTAGCTGTTGTTTTTTATAGATTTCATTGGATTGTCTACATAGATGATCATGTTGTCTACAAAAATGACTGTATTACTTCTTTCATGTAAATATCAATGCCTTCTATTTATTTTTCTTGCCTTATTGCTCTGGATAGAATCGCCAATACCATGTTAAATAGAATTGGTGAGATTGAACACCCCTGTCTTGTTTCTGATCTTAGGGGAAAGCATTCGGTTCTCTCCCAAGTATGGTGATAAGTATAGGTCTTTGTGGATGCCTTTGATCAGGTTAAGGAAATTTCCTTTTATTTCTAGTTTGTATAGTGAATGGATGAGTTTGTGTGTGTGTAGTGAATGGATGTTGGATTTTGTTAAATGCTTTATCTTTATCTGTTAAGATAATTGCTTTTTTTCTTTTGTACTTTGTTAATGTAATGAATTACATTGGTGGTAATTCATCTAGAAGTATCATCTTTTTCATATAGATTCCATTTGCTAAATTCTTGTTTAGAACCCGTGAGGTTATATTCTCGAGAAGCATTGGTCTGTCTATGCATTTTCTCTTCCTTTTACTATCTCCATCTGATTCTAGTATCAGGATAATCCTAGTCTTGTGAATGAGTTGTAAAGTTTTCCCTTTTTTCTAATTTCCTGAAAAAGTTTGTGTAAAATTAATTTTATTTCTTTCTTCAATGTTTAGCATAATTCACCAGTGAAACCATTTGGTCCTGGAGCCTTGTCTGTGAAAAAGTTTTAACCTACAAATTCTATCTTTTTAAACAAATACAGAGCTATATAGGTTATATACGTTTTTTCCGTTAGGAAGCTTTGGCCAAGAAATTCATCCAAGTTACTGAATGTGTTAGCATAAAGTTGTTTATACCATTCTGTTATAACCTTTTTCATTCTGTAGAATCTGCAGTAAGGTCACTCTCTCAAGCCTAATATTTGTAATTTGTATCTTCTCTCTTTTTTTCTTGATCAATCTGGCTAGAAATTTATCAATTTATTGATCTTCTCAGAGAACCAGCTTTTGATTTTATTAAATTTTCCCAATTGTTTTTCTGCTTTCTATTTCATTGATTTCTGCTCTGATCTTTTTTATTTCCTGTCTTCTGCTTATCTTGGGTATAATTTGCTCTTTGTTGTCTATTTCTTTTAAGGTTAACCTGAGGTCACTAATTTGAGATCTTTTATTTCTTCTACTATAAGTGTTAGTGCTAAAACTTTTCATCTAAGTACTGATTTAGCAGCATTGCATATGTTTTGATATGTCATATTTTAATTTTTATTCCATTCAACATATTTTCTAATTTCCTTTTTGATTTATTCTTTAGCCATGTGGATTTGGAAATGTGTGATTAGTTTTTTAATACTTGACCTTTTTCAGAGATGTCTTTGTTTCTGATATCAAATTTATTCCATTGTAGTTAAAGAACGTATTTTGCATGACTTGAATCTTTTAAATTTCAGACATGCTTTATGACCAAGAATAGGGTCTATTTTGGTAAATATTTTATGTGCACTTGAAAATAATGTAAATTCTCCTGTTTTGGAGTAGAGCCTTCAATAAATGTCAATTAGTTTAAGTTTGTTGATAGTGTTGTTTTAGTCTTTTATATCCTGATTTTCTGTCTACTTGAAGAGGGACATTCAAATATCTGACTATAATTGTGTGTGTCTACTTTTCCTTACAGTTCTGTCAGATTTTCTTCATGTATTTTGAAACTCTATTATTAGGAGCATAAATGTTTAGGATTGTTACATACTTTTAATAAATTGACAATTTTATCATTATGAAATATCCTTCTTTATATCTGGTAATATTCTTTGCTTTGAAATAGAGGTTTTTTAAAAAATTAATATAGCCATTTTAGGTTTCTTTTGGTTAGTTTTAGTATTGTATACCATTTTTCTCCTTTTATTTACCAATTATATTCCCTTTTATTATAAATCTATTTGTGTTTTCATATAAAAGCTGGTTTCTTGTAGAAAACATATAGTTGGGTCTTGCTTTCTATCCAGTCTGATAATCTCTGTCTTTCAATTGGGGATATTTAGACCACTTGCATTTAATAAAATTATTGATATCCTTAAGCTTTGTTCTGGGATACAGTTAAGTCACTTGGAAATAGTTTGATCTTTTCAGGCCTTGGTTTTTTGTTGTTGGGATGGACCAGAGTGGCATTTAACTTAGGCTTAATTTGTCCAACTTACTGAGGCAAAATCTTTCTCACTATCCTACATGATGCTTTGTGGACTATGGAGGTTTTCCAATCTGGAAGGTCAGGACAGGTATCTTTTGAGCTCTGTGTGGACATTGCTCACTAGTCACTGTTGTTTTCAGGTGGTTCCTGCCCTGACCTGGGATAATTTCCTCATAGGCATGTGTCGGTCAGTTCTCAGCTGCATTCTCAAGGTGGGCTTTCTGCAGATACCTTTCCATGTGGCTTTCTTGCCTCTGGTACTCTGTCCTGTGGACTCTTGCTTTCTTGGTCTCCTCAGATTCTCAGCTTCATCTTCTCAACTCAAGGAGTCTTGCAGGCTCCCCTTGTGCTGTTGCCAAATCTTTCAAGCAGTAAGCTAGGCAATCGTAGGGCTCACCTCATTAGTTCTCCGTCTCTCAGAGATCACTGTCTTTCGTTGCCTAATGTCTGGTGTCTGGAAAACCATTGTCTCATATATTTTGTCTAGTGGAAGATACTTCTGGTCCCTGTTATTCCATCTTGGTCAGAAGTAGAAGCCCACATCCATCTATCATCTATCTATCTATCCATCCATCCATCCATCTATATATCTATTCCATCTATCTATCTATCCATCCATTCTATCTATCTATCTATCCATCTAACCATCTGTCTATCCATCCATCCATCTATCCATCCATTTATTCTATCTCTCTTTCCATCCATCCATCCATGCATGCATCCATCCATCTATTCTATCTGCCTATCATCTAATCTATCTATCTATGTGTATGTGTTTAAAAACTCTGACTTCTAAAAATATTATAATGGGCATTATTTAATGAACACTTACTAGAATGCCAGGCTTTGCTCACATTATTCCTTTTTCTTCATGCCCATTTTATAAGATAAACATTATCTCTGCTTTGCAATAAAAGAAGTGATCCTTAGAAATAGTAAATGGCTTGACAAGAGTCACATTAGCCAATAAACCCTTCAGTGTGGTTCAGTCTGGAGGCTTTCTGAGGCTAAAAATAGTTTCACTACATCATTGGTTTACCAAGGGGGAACTACATGAGGGTATTTGTTAAAATGTAGATTCTCTCATGGGTTGGGGAGTGTGTGTGTGTGCGTGTGTGACTATAAAGGGACAGCATGAGGGAAATTTACAGGGGTGATGGAACTATTCTGTATCTTGAAAGTGATGATGTGTTAAAATTCACAGAACTGCACATCACAGGAAAAATGTCAATTTTACTGTATAGTAATTTAAAATGTAAATTTTTGAAAATGTCAAAAAATGCAGATCCCCAAGTCCTATCCCAAGCCTACTGAAAAATAGTCTCTGGGAACAAGGCTGGAGAATCTTTGTTTTAAACAGGGTGCCACATGATGGATAAGCCTCCTAAGAATGTGAACTCTTGTTCTGCATTTGTCAGCAGACGAATGTCAGCAAAGCCTTATTTATTGAAAGATTTTTTTAACCTATATTCATTCTTCCTATCTCCAGTGGAAGATACAAAATTTATCTTTCTAAATTAAACTTTATTTGGACTCTGTGCTCACTACCACTGTTTCTCTGCTCTGTGGAATTTGATCAATAGCAATCCCCTCATGGTTTTGCCATGTGGCAGTGTTCTTATCAAAAGAACACCTTTCAAATCAAATAAATAAACCATTGTGTATCACGGCTGTCCAGATTCTTGCGTAGTTTTACAAAGCTCCTTTAAATTGGCATTTCTAAGCATTTCTGCAGGGATTTCCTTTCTACAACCGGTTGGATGTGCACAGACCAAGTTGAAAGGACAGGGAGAAAGACGGGTAGGTGATGCATCAGGAAAATGCTTTAGGAAGGTGAATGTTAGAGCCCAGTGCCACAAGGTGGTACAGAGCCTGAGTGTACCATGTCAATGACCTGGTGAAAAGGAATATTTCTCTCAGTTACTCTGCTACTTTAAATGAGGGTTTTTCAACTACAGAACTACTGACATCTGGGGCTGAGTGACTCTCTGTGGTGGGGGCCATTCTGTGCACTGTAGGTTGTGGAGCAGGGTCCCCAGGCTCCACCAACTAGAAACTAAAAGTGTCCACTACGTCCTCCCCAGTTGTGACAACCAGAAATGTCTCCAGACATTGTGCAGCGTCCCCATAGATGATGACAGATAGATAGATGATGATGATAGAATGGTAGATATGGATAGATAGATGGATAGATGATAGATAGATACAGATAGAATAGATGGATGGATGAATAGATGAGATGAAGATAGATCAGATAGAATAGATGGATGGATGGATAGTGATAGATAGATCAGATAGAATAGATGGATGGATGATAGATGGATAGATGATAGATAGATACAGATAGAATAGATGGATGGATGGATAGATGGATAGATAGATAGATACAGATAGAATAGATGGATGGATGGATGATAGATGATGGATAGATGATAGATAGATCAGATAGAATAGATGGAGTGATGTATGAAATATATAGAATAGTATAAAAGTGGTGTGTAGATGTAGATAAGAAAAATGGTGTGATAGTAAAAGTGGAGAATTCGAAAAGGGTAGTAGTAGAAACGAAGAAGGAGAGTGAAACAATATAATGATGAGATGAGAAATGAAATATGGTGGGATTGGTGATAGATAAGATGGATAGATGGATAATGATAGAGATAAGATAGAATAGATGGATGATGAGGATGGATAATGATAGGTAGTACGATAGAATAGATGGTGGATGATAGATGGATATGGATGGATAATGATAGATAGATAAGATAGAATAGAGTGGATGGATAAGATGATAGATAGATGGGATAGAATAGATGGGGATGGTAGATAAGGATAGATGAAGATAGATACAGTAGAATAGATGTGATAGATGATGATGATAGAGATAGATGAGATACAGATGAAATAGATGGATGGGGATAGATGATAGATAGATGCAGAAGAATGATGGATGGATAGAATAATGATGGATGGAATGGATAGATAGATGATGATGATAGATGTAGATAAGATAGAAAGAGTGGATAGATGGATGATAAGATAATAGATGATGAGATGGATGGATGATGATAGATAGAATAGATAGATGATGAATGATGGATAGATGAAGATAGATGCAGATGAGATAGATGGATGATGATGGAGATGATAGATAGATGAGATAGATAAGGATGGAAATAGATGGTAGAGATGATGATAGATAGATGAGATAGAGATATGTGGATAGATGATGATGATAGATAAGATAGATAAGAATGATAGATGATGATAGATAGATATGGATGATGATAGAGATAGAAGATGAGATGGATGGAAGAATAGATGATAGATGATGGATAGCAGATAGAATGATGGATGGAGATAGATGGATAGATGATAGATAGATACAGATGATGATGGATGGATGATGATGGATTAAGATAGATACAGATAGAATAGAGATGATGGATAATATGTATAAATAGAATAGAGGATGGATAGTGTGATGTAGATAGAATATGGAGGATGAGAGATAGAGAAGATAGAATAATAATGAGGATGGATAGAGAAGATAGTACAGATAATGTGGATGGGATAGATGATAGATAGATGCAGTAGAATAGATGGATGGATGATAGATGGATAGATGATAGATAGATGCAGATAGAATAGAGATGGATGGATAGATAGTAGATAGATAGAATAGATAGAATAGATCAATAGAATAGATGGATGGATGGATAGATGGATAGATGATAGATAGACAGATAGAATAGATGGATGGATGATAGATGGATAGATAGATGGATAATGATAGATGATACGAGATAGATGATGATGATAGATATAGATGAGATAGATAGATGATGAGGATAGATAGATGATATAGATGGATGGATAGTGATGATAGATAGATAGTATAGATGATAAGATAGATAGATGAAGATATGAATAGATGGATGTGATGAATAGATGATAGATAGATACAGATAGATACTAGATTGATGGATGGATAGATGATAGATAGATGCAGATAGAAAGATGGATGGATGATAGATGGATAGATGATAGTATAAGATAGATAGATGGATGGATGGATAGATGAATGATAGATACAGATAGAATAGATGGATGGATGGATAGATGATAGATAGATAATAGATGGATGGAGGATAGAGATAGAGAAGAAATAGATAGAATAGATGGATGGATGGATAGATGATAGATAGATAGATAGATACAGATGGATAGATGGATGGATGGATAGATGATAGATAGATACAGATAGAATAGATGGATGGATGGATAGATGGATAGATGATAGATAGATACAGATAGAATAGATGGATGGATGGATAGATGATAGATAGATGCAGATAGAATAGATGGATGGATGGATAGATGGATAGATGATAGATAGATGCGAGATAGATGTGGATGGAGGATAGAGATGTAGATAGATACAGATAGAATAGATGGATGGATAGATAGATGGATAGATGTAGATAGATACAGATAGAAAGAGATGGATGGATAGATGATAGTAGATACAGATAGAATAGAGGATGGATGGATAGATGAAGATAGATCAGATAGAATAGATGAGATGATGATGATAGATGATAGATAGATGACAGATAGAATAGATGGGATGTGATGATAGTAAGATGATAGATGATGGATGATGAGTAGATACAGATAGAATAGATGGATGGATGGATAGATGATAGATAGATCAGATAGAATAGATGGATGGATAGATAGATGGATAGATGATAGATAGATACAGATAGAATAGATGGATGGATGGATAGATGATAGATAGATACAGATAGAATAGATGGATGGATGGATAGATGGATAGATGATAGATAGATACAGATAGAATAGATGGATGGATGGATAGATGATAGATAGATGCAGATAGAATAGATGGATGGATAGATAGATGGATAGATGATAGATAGATACAGATAGAATAGATGGATGGATGGATAGATGATAGATAGATACAGATAGAATAGATGGATGGATGGATAGATGATAGATAGATACAGATAGAATAGATGGATGGATGGATAGATGATAGATAGATGCAGATAGAATAGATGGATGGATAGATAGATGGATAGATGACACATTCCAAATAAAGGCAGAGTCCTCATAAAGAACTCCCCACTCTTCATCCACTCCCAAGATGTAAGTGCCACTGTCACTCCACATCCTTCCAGCACGTTTCCTGCACCTTTAGACACATTTGGACCTGTCCTGTCGTGTGTGTGTGATTTGTTAAGACGTTCACAGTATCTCATTGTACGGTTGTACATAAGTTTCCACAGCTGCTTTTCTCCCTAAAGAAACTGGAGAGCTTCCCCAGCACACACAGAGACCCATCTCCTGCATTTCATCTGCTGAAAATTCCACAGCACGGATCCACCATGTTTGGGTGAACAATTAGGTTCTGCCCATTTCTCTGCACCCTGGCTTGTGCCAGGTGTGTCACTCCAGGACAGACTCCTAGAAGTGGGACTGCCTGGTCAGAAGGAAATGTGCATGTGATTGTAATGGGCAGAGCCGACTTGCCCTGCAATGTGTGGTTCCAATTTGCCATTTTCCCAGGGGAAGATAATTGCTTGACATCCGGCAACCACTCGCTGTGATCACGCTTTGGAATGTTATGGCTACTATAGGCGACACTGCAGGGGTACATAATTTTTTTTCTTTTTTTTAATGTGTAAAAATTTATTATAGAGGGCAAAAGGCAAATATTTAATAACAACAACAAAGGACAAATAGTGGAATGCGTTACTACTAATTCTTATAAGAAAATGCGCATGGACGAGGGTTTTGGGAATGCTACTTGTCATAGTAAGGATGGCAGTGTATTGAATACTCACTACGTGCCATCATTCATGTCTCTACTGCCTTAGGAGACCTTCCCCACCACCCCTGCCGGCTCTAATGTTGCCGAGATTAGTTGTTTTTTTTTTGTTGTTGTTTTAAGAGATAGGGTCTAGCTCTGTCACCCAGGCTTGAGTGCAGTGGTGCAACCATGGCTCGCTGCAGCCTCAAAATCCTGGGCTCAAGGGATCCTCCTGCCTCAGCCTCCCAAAGTGCTGGGAATACAGGTGTGTGCCACCGCACCCAGCCCTTGTTACACAGACACATTCATATTTTTAAGGGTGTTTCTTAAAACTTGTCTGCCTGCATTTGCTGGCATCTGGGTTGTCACCCAAAGAGCGAGCTGTTCGAGAATAGGGACTCAAATAATGCCCGTTTGGTGGTTAACAAAAGGCTCTCTCTGCAAATCTTTTTATTTAATGGCTTAGTGTTTACACTTGTTATTAATTATCCTAGAAATTAAGAAAATCTAATTATAGAATGGCAATACTTGCATACAGAAGAACAGTTTAAGATAGCATTGTCCGTGCTATATAATGAGTGTATTTGGGGTTGTTTGGACTCAATGAGGGTCAACTATTAGAACATTTAATTTGGGGTGCTTTTAACTATCTACCTGTGGGGACTAAATTGGGCTTCCCTGAGGAATCCAGCTATGGCCACTTCTTGTTTGATTTTCGTGAAACTGAATTGATGGCACAAAAGCTTGTTCTAGGGTCCCACCCTATCTGGGTTATGGCGTGTTATCTTTCAACCTCGTGGTTGACATCTTGCCCATGTGGAGGGATCATGGAAGTCCAGATATAAATTTAGAGTCTTACCCTTCATGCTGTTGGAACTCTGTGCCCGTCAGGATGTGTGTGTCTGAACCGGGCTGTGTCGACCGGCTACCTGCTATGGCGAGGCTCAGAGGTGGGTGGGGGGAAGCATCCCGCCCCGAGGACGTGTGCAGGAGCACCCAGTCCAAAAGGAGAGATTACTAAACACCTGCTGCCGAACAGGGAGGTTTGTCCTGAGTGACACCCAGAATGAAGTGGCAGGGTGGGGGGCAAAAATTAAACTAATACTAGGTCCTCTTAACAAACCCTAGAAACCCACCTTAAGCTCCTTCATTTGGGTCATCCTCAAAACCCAGGAGCATGTCCTGTCAGAACTGACGCTCAGAAATGGCCAAGACACAATCAGACAGAATGAAAATGATTTAAAAAATCATGCTAAAAAAGAAAGTTTGGCACCAGAAACACATCCAGCAGAATGTTGGAGAGAAAAGCACTGGAATTTGAGCAGAAATGCCAAACTGTAGACATTTGAGTCACCGGGCCGTGGAAGTACAGACATCCAAAGTGGACGGACCCTGGCAACTCAGCCCTGACACCCAAGGGCTGTGCTCTTACAAATCGCCTCCTGCTTCGTCTTCTCGGGACTGTTGTCCACTGTCATTTCTAAATGTGTCAGTGAGGCTCGGTGTGTGCTCATCCTCGGGAAGACAGTTCTATTATGGGACGGCGCCCCTTGTCAGAAGGCACGCCCTGCCCTCCGCTCCTTCACAGCCACCTTCCTGCTGTCACACCGTTTCCTGATAGAACCAAACACCATTGAGAGAATGGACAACGTGTACTGTTTGGTTCAGTGCAGGGAAAAATATAATTTATTAGGGTAGAAAGATCTGATAGCTCTCAGAATTGCAAAGCTAATATTTGACTTTTTTTTTAAACAAGCGCTGAAAGTTAGTATAAAAAATGTTAATATGACATAAAAATGAATGTCAGAGATTTCATACTTTAGGATTCAGGGTAAGCTCTTTTTTTGGCCTGTGGGATTTTTATGAACAGATTTTTTTTTTTCTCTTTATACATCTCATCATGAATCTTCGTGCTTGGGGAATTCTTTTGACTTTCTCATCAGCTTTCTTGAGTAAGATAAGATCCAATTTGGAGCTGTCAGGGATGTGTTGCTTTGCTCAGGATTTTTGGACTGGGATGTCTCAGGTCTACCTGAGTGGAACGAATTGCACCTGTGGGTTCTGCTGACATTAACGGGAATTATGCATGTTCGCCAACAGGAGGATGAATCCCTGTGTCTTTAAGGGTCTGCTAGCAACATGTGCACTTAATCGATGATCCACCGTGTCATGTCACAGCCCAGATGAGTGACAAGCCAGTGCTGACAGGGAGTGAAATGTGTCCGCCACTTCCCTGACAGCCTTGCTACATTCTGCAAGATGCCTCAGCTCCTCCTGCATAACGTTCCTCTAGGACAGCCAGGTGGCTCCTTTTGGTCTACACAGGAAACAAAATGTATAGGAAATCTTTTCCCAAAGCAGAGACTTAATAGGTTGGGTCCTGCCATGTTGGGCGTACTGCGGCAGAATCAGAAACATAACAAGTGCTAGCTGGGAAGAATCCTGTGTTGATTCTCTGGAAGCCCCAGTGGCTTGAAAACTCAGGGGAGATGTGGGCTCTGGGATATTCTTGGAGGCAGGTGGGTGGCGCAGAAGGATGTGAGAAGACCCAAGTGGATCAAAGAGGCAGTGAGTCAATGGTGTTTCCTGTGCCCACAGCTGGTTGCCATAGACACCTGGTGTGCAAGGCATGGTCCTCTTCTCAGGTGAGCACCCAGTGGCCAAGCTATGCCAGTCCAACTGGAATATCTGCAAGAAGGTGCAACATTAAACGCCAGCTGGTTCCACCCTTTTCTGCTGCACATTCCTGGCTTACACCTGTGTGCTCAGATGCTGAGGAAAAGCATCCTAAACTGTAGGAATCTGCCCCGTGGCAATACCCCCACTCAGACCCAAGAAGGTGCAAGGGTTGTGCCCTCCTGCTTTGCTTACATCTGGGAGTATCCCTCCCTCACCACAAAGCTCTGCTAGTTTAACTTCTACCCATCCTTCTAGGACCCAATCCAAGCCTTCTGGAAGATTCTCTTGATATCTGTGGCCAGGTGGGGAGGGAGGATCCCTGCTTTCTTTGAATCTTGTAGTGATCATCAGTTGCCTTTCCCTGTCTAGCATCCATCTCCCCTTTTTCTGGTTTCAGCAGCCAGTTTCCTAGAGGTGAACATCTTGGCATCATGATTGGTTCAAGGATGGGCACGTGAGTCAATGCAAACCCTAAGTTCATGCAGAAATGAAGCAGTTTGATAGACTGGAAGGAAGTCCTGTGGTGACTGGAGCAAGGTGACCTATCACAGAGGGAGCCTGAGGATTAAGGTGCCGACCTTAGCCTTGATCTCCTGCAGGTTGAACCCAACTGGAAACCAGCGCTCATGGTTGCTGTTGAGACAGTCCACCCTGTCCAGCCTCCCGGAGCAGAGTGAGGAAGGGTAAGGAGATATCTAAGGAAGTGGGGCTGTCTTGGATTTGTTGTGATGATTGAGTGAGTTAGCCCTTTTGAACAGATATGGCAGAGAGCAGGTGCTGAGTATGTATATATGTCTCTGATCTCTGTTTCCTGTGTTACTGACAGACACTCAGAAAATGAAGTGTATTAGTTTCTTGTGGCTGCTATAATAAATTACCACAAACATAGTCTTAGTCCATTTTCTGCTGCTATATCACCTTTTAAGATCCCACCTCTCAACACTGTTGCATTGGGATTAAGTTTCCAACACATGAACTTTGGGGGATACATTCAAACCATAGCAAATATGATGGCTAAGACAATAGTAATTTATTCTCTTGCAGTTCTGGAGACCAGAAGTCTGAGATCAAGGTGTCAGTAGGATTGGCTCTTTCTGAGGGCTATAAGGGAGAATATGTTTCAGGCTTCTCTTTTCTTTGCATCATGGAGACCCACAGCCCAGAAACAGGCAATTCCGGACTCCTAAAATAGGGAATGAGAAAAAGAGTAATCCGGCAAACACATGGCCCAGCACAGTGAGATCACTTCTTCCAAAAACACACACTTGTTTAGTAAACTTGTTCCTCTTTGGCTTGGATTTGGCAAGTGAACTAAGTTTCTGTGATGCTCTAATTTTAGTAGACTGCAATGTCTGTGCTAAAAGGGAATGTGGTAATTGGTCTGTGTGCCCCTGTGGGAGTGTCCTGGGACTGCCATGAAAAACAGTCACAAACTGGGGGCTTAAAATAACAGAAATTTATTCCTTCACAGTTCTAGAACCCAGAGGTCTGTGATGAAGGTGTCTCAGGGCCATGCACCCCCTGGAAGCTCCTTCCTGCCTCTTCCAACTCCTAGGGGCTCCAGGCATCCTTTGGCTTATGGCCACATCACTCCAGTCTCTGCCTCTGTCTCCACATGGCTTCTCCTCTGTGTCTACATCTCCTCTTCTGTCTCTCTTTTGTCTTGGATTTAGGGCCCTCCCTAATCCAGGATGGTCTCATCTTAAGACCCTTGACTAAATTACATCTTCAAAGACTCTTTTTCCAAATAAGGTCCCATTCCCAGGTTCCATGGGCTAGGATATGGGCATATCTTTTTGGTGGCCACCATTGAACTCACGGCAGTGTACGAAGCCCTACATCCTGACTGGGTTATCTACTTCACCCTCACAACATTCCTGCCAAGTGGACACCAGCATTCATTCCCATTTCACAGATGAAAAACAAGAGCATTGAACAGTGAAGGGGCAGCTTGAAGGAGGCAGAGCTGATCTTTGAACATGTGTCTCTCACCAAACCCTTGGGCTCTGGGATAGTCCCTAATGCCTTCCTCTTCATCTTGAGTGACCTTAACCACTCATAGTCCCCGAAGAGACACCGGGAAACCCAGACAGCACACAGGCTTGGGATCATTCACTGCCACCTCTGCCGGCCACATCATGCTTGTTCTGTGTTGAAGGTGCCCATGGCCATTGGTTGGACCTTGGCTGAGGGCAGGTGGGGATGGTCAGAAACGGTTGCTGGACCAGCTCCAGACACCAAGTGAACCAGAGCAGTTAAGGGTCCGGGGGTGTGGCAGGGGCATCCTCCAAGCTCTCCCCATGACAAACACAACACAACCCAAGGAACCTGCCCTTCAACTGTGGAATCACAGGTGATGTGGGTTGGAGACCCCAATATGAACCTTGATGCCATGTGCTGAAATCTCCTTCTCTTCCCAGCACCAGGGGCACAGAGAAGGCCTGGGAGAGGGGAGGGTGGTAACGGATGACCTGTGAGGAGCTGGCCACATGATGCTCACTGCGACTCTTTGAGGTGAGTCTCATCCCCATTTCACAGATGAAGAAACTGAGACTGAGGAGTGGTTGTCCTCATTCCTCAGCACCAGGGATGGGTGGAGTCAGGCCACTCCTATCCTGACTCCCAACAATAGCACCAAGGAATGGTGGCAACATGGCAGCTTCCAGTGGCGCCCACCAACTCCAGGATTGCATCACGGCATTCTTACAAAAAGGCCTCACAACTGTCGGTGAAGGACAGGCTCTGGGGTGGAGTCTATGTTCCCAGGGTGGGAGAGGAGGGTGGGAATCTGACACCCTGAGACCTGGGTCATCTGATTCACAACAGGTGCTGCCTGAGATTCTTCCCTGACGTTTGGCTGCTATGGATGGTGATGCTGGGCTCCCAAGAATATTTTCATGTTTTCACTGTGATTTCATGGGTTGTGATGTAAAACATGTGCCTGGAGACAAATGTGCTTTGAATCATGCTTTTCTTGCCCCAAAAGAAGGTTAGGAGGGTCCCACCTATGGAACGTGTTAGGGGACCTGGTTATTGTTTGGAGCTGGAGGGAGAGGCCCCCACGTGACTCGGGGCTCATCAGGAAAACAGCCCAGTGTCTGCTTGACATTAAGCAGGTGACCCCAGAGAGAGACGTGTGTCTGAGGCTGGGTGGTGGAGGGTTTACAGTCAAGCAGCAAGACAAGCACTGACTTGGAGAAGGATGTGGAAACGGGTCACCCTCCCCACCCAAAGACGTTCTGGGTTTGAGGATGTTGTCAGTGGTGAGTGTGTGGCCCCAAAAGTCAAACAGAAGAGTGTGCTTTGCCTTTTGTTTTGCTTCAGTGAGACAAATATTTCCAGCAGCTTTTGTTAATTTATGTAGCATGGGAAATGACCAAATGGTTAGGTTTTTTAAAAAATTGCATCAGAGATGGAAAGAGAGATAGACAGGTAGGTGGGTACGTACGTATGTACATACATATGCAGATGGTAGACAGGTAGACCTATTCATCATTGATCTATTTGGGGAAATAGATAATAGATACATATATACACAGAGGCATGGATGGATGGGTAGATAAAAGGGAGAAATAGATTAGAGCATAGCTAGCCGGTTAGATGACAGATGACAGATACGGGTAGATGATAGATAGACAGTGGATGGATGCATAGACTAGATATATATAGAGAGAGAGAGAAAGAGAGAGAGACAGAGACAGAGAGAGGGAGAGAAAGAGACAGAGGGAGAGAGAGACAGAGGGAGAGAGACAGAGACAGAGAGAGGGAGAGACAGAGAGATTGATTCAGCAAAGAGCAGAGGGGGAAACGCACCCAGAGGATGAGGTCATACCGCAAGCTTGGGAGAGACGGTGACTAATGTTTGACGTGAGACGTCATCTTCCGCATGCCTGGAATTCAGGTATCAATTTTCATGCACATCGTGGCCACCGGTTCGAGTACCATCGCTTAAAGTCGATTCTGTCTTTCTGGAGACAGATTTTTGGATCGAGCGGACAGGGGCTGTTTGGCGAGTTGCATGATTTGGCGACTTGTGAGGACACTTACTCCTGGTGCCCGTGGATGCTGCTGAGACCAGGCTTCCCGGTTGGGGAGGCATTTAATCCCTCCTGGCCTGTCGCCCCGCAGAGAGTTCATGATGCTTGTCTTGTCTAGACACAAGGAAGCCGGGCTCTCAAAACCGACTTTCCTCAAATTCCCCAACCCCCTTGGGGTCTTTTCTGGAGTGGGGAGATGGATGTTCTTGCTCCAAATCCATCCATCTTTGCGTGGATAATGACTCATGATGGATTCAATGCCTAAGCTCTGAGCTTTGGAGTAATAGTTGTGCACAGGTGTCCAGGACGACCCAGCGTGCTCATGCAGTCCTTGCCGAGCACGGCGTGTCTCTGGACCTTTGCATGAGCTGCTGCCCCACCTGGAGAGCTTTTTCTCTGCCTGGTTAACCACTTTCCTCCTGGCACCCCATTTAAAATCGGAACTTCTGCACTCCGCAGAGTGTCTGGTCCCACTGAACTGCACCACTTACATGTTCTTTCCAACATACCATGTCATGTGGGTGTACATCGACTGAACTCCCTGACCAGAAAGCAAGCTTGTCAAGGGCAGAAATTTGGGTCTGTTTGTTCAGAAGTGTCTCCCAAATGCCTAGATGAGCCCCTGACTCATCCTTGGTGCTCAACAAATGCCAGTTGGACACACAAGCTCCCTGGAAGGAGCCCTGTCAGAGAGGACGTGAGGGGAAGTAGACCCAGCCGTACCACCCCATGAGGACAGGACACAGTGAGGTCGGTGCGGCCATCACAGGCGACTTGGGAGGGGGCGCTGACCTCGCCTCACCAGGAACAACTCCCAGAGTCATCTTTGGGATGCGCCACACCCCAAGGCTACACAAGGACAGATACCAACTTTGGAACAGAACAAGGGAGGATGACAACGTGCCTCTCTCATAAAAGGAAAATCTACTACATTAAAAAATGCTTCCAATATCGGCCTTTTGGCATTTTATTTCTACGGCTGCTGTGGGCGATGAGAGGTGTGCACTTTGGAGTTGGTTGCACTGCAGGGGTGGATCCGGAACATGAGTTTCTTAGTCCCCAGCTTGGGAAGACTCGAGCCTGTTTGGTGGGACCCCGAGTCTTGGGGTGCCGTATATCTACCTGAGGTCATGGGTAGGTGGCCTTTGCTTGGCAGTTTTCAAAGGAAAATATTAACCCATCTCTTGGCCTGGTACATTGGTGTAGAGCTCTTACCTTCTGTATGAGTTTCCCGTGGCTGACACAACAAATTACCACAAATTATCATTCTATCTATCGATTTATCTATCTATCCCTCTATTCTCTCTCTCTGTATATATATATATACCCATCTACATATCTGTCATCTATTTCTATCTCTTAACTCTATCAATGAAGCTATCAACCAATCAATCAATCTATCTATCTATGGCAGTGGTTTGCAACCAGGGAAAATTCTGTCCCCCCAGGAGACATTAGTGATATTTGGGGACATTTCTGCTTGTCACACTGGGGGAAGGTGGGTGCTGCTGGCACCTGGTGGGTGGAGCTCCACACCCAACAGTACACAGGACGCACCACCACAGATAGTCATCCAGCCCTAAATGTCAGTGGTGTGGCAGAGGGGAAATACTGTGAATGGTTAATTGCCCTGACACAGATTCACTCCTGACCTTGAGGAATATCATGCAGGACAAGTTTGGATATTAAGAGAGCAAACGGCATGGGTGCCGGGTCTCAGGCATGGATTCAGGGGATTTTCCTGAGGAAGTGTGATTTAACCTGAGATTTAAGCAGCCATCCAGACAGAGGAAGAGCATGTCCAAGACCCAAGGCAGAGTGGCGGGAGGCGGGACCCTGGAAGGTTGATTTTCATTGACTATGAAAGACACTCAGAGCAAGGGAGAGAGGGAGGAGGAAGTCACTAAGAAGGAGCCCAAGTGGGTTTTCTTTCTTTTTGGTATTTTTTTTTCTGAGCCATGGAAGTAAAAATGGATTTTAAATATTTAAATTTCCCACCTGTAGGAGAAAGTACCTGGAATCCTTCAGGAGATGACATCTGCACAGACAGAGATTCTCAGTGGCTCTGGCCAGCGGATGACATTACATTAGGGAATTCATTATCCTGTGGCATGTGCAAGCCTGTAGGGTTCACTGCAACCTACTGGATCCTATTTATCAAAGAGCTACGCATGTTGTATAAAATATGTGTGCATAGATAATATGTAGACTTTGCTTCTGTGTCTTCATTGAAATTTTAAAGGAGGACAGGGAGAGGGAGGGCGGGTGGAGAGACAGAGGGTGAAGAAGAGGGAGGCAGGAAGCCAGGCCCTCTTACCCCTGTCTCACAATAATTAAGACATTATGCCTTTTTATGCTGAGAAAACATCAAAATGTTTCTCCTTCCCCAAAGACACTCTGCAGTCTTATTTGTGAGCAACTGCAGCCCAACCTAAGCCAGATGTCTCCCCGCACGCACGGGCCTCTGCGCCTCACCGGCGCCCACGTTGGGCAACCTCTGCCCTGCCGGGAAGCTCCTTCTGCAGCCCTAATGGGCTCCAGACCCACCCGCGACCTTCCCACATTTCCATCCTTTGCTGCCCCAGGGGAATCCTGCCCCCTGCCCCGTTGCCCTCCATGCCCCTTCCCTGGTGGGAACACGCCATCCGCTGCAGGTTCACGGCACAAGGCCGCCTCTGTGCTTTGCAAAATCTCCATGATAATAAGAAGGTATGTGCATTCCAGGGAGGGTGACTGATTCCAGAGCTCCATCCGATGGGCTCACCTTGAATGCACGCAGGCCCCAGGGTAATTGGAGGGCTGACACCTCGCCCTGAGCGTGGGTGCCCCCGCCTCCTCCTACCCTGCATCCCTGTCTCCCACTATTAGTTAGGGCCCCACTCTCTGGTGCTTCTAATTGGGGAGGGTGCCTGCTCTGCAGAGGTGGACAGTGTCTGTTTTGATTTCTGTTTTGTGTCCAACGCAGGACGTGACCCTGTTTTGGAATGCTGATTTATGGATTTTGGAGGCGACTCTGCCCCAGATACAATTTTCTCTGACATTAAGAATACATTGAGAACCAAATACGTTTTCTTCTTCTTCAGTTTTTTTTTCGTAAGTGTACCTTAATAAGATCCATACCTGTAAGAGAAACTAACACCTCTTTTCAAACGTTGCAAACCTGGGGCCGTGCGTGTAATTTTACTCACAGTTTGCTGTAAAATTACAAAACCAACACCGGGTGTGTGAGATCTTCCTGGCACTGCTCTCTAACACGTATTTTTATTTTGCTTTCAATGGCACCAAGGCGAATGGCTCTATTTAAGAAGGCTGCTCCGGTTTGCCATGTCCAAGGGTGTTCCCTGGGGTACGGAACTTTCAGGGCTTAAACCGCAGAAGTCCCAGGTCACCCCAAGGACCAAGAGAGAAACTCTGGGGGGCAATTAGACTGTCAGGGCAGGACAGCTCTGGAGGGCTTGCGGCATGCGTGGAACCCTGGCCACATCGTGTTTCCCAAAGTGGTTTTGTTTCATTTTTGTTGTTGTTGACTTTTAATAGATTTTTCTTTTTGAGCCTAATACTTTCAGGTTTACAGAAAAAATTGAGCTGCAAGTACAGAGTTTCCATACACCGAGTCCCTCCCCTCCCAGCCCCCACCTGGTTTCCCTATTGATAATGTCTTGCATTGGTGTTACATTGTTGCAATTGATGGGCCAACACTGACACATTGTTACCAACTAACATCCATAACTTACAGAAAGGTTCACCCTCTCTCCTGCTGTCCATTCTACAGGTTTGGAGCAGAAGGACTTGGATCCACCGTTGCAGGGTCGTAAAGACCAGTTTCATTGCCTTAAAAATCTCCACCTATTCATCCCTTTGTCCTTCGTCCCAGCCCCTGGTGAGGTTTTTATCTTTATTTCCTGAGAATCAATTATTTTTTTAATTGAGGTGAAACCCACATAACATAAAACTCACCATTTAAAAAATGAACAACTCAGGGGCATTCACAGTGTTGTGCAACCACCTCCTCTATCTATTAACAGCTCCAGGATGTTCTCATCCCCCCGAAAGGAAACCTCATTCCCACTAAACAGTCCTCCCCCCAGGCCCCGGCAACGGTCAATCTGCTTTCGGTCTCTGTGGACTTGTCTCTCCCGGGTTCCTAAAATGTTTTCATCACGAACACGTGCACCAAGGAGGCAGGCACACAGCAGACGCCAGCAGGAAGCTCTGCGGTCCTTAAATTCTGAAGAAGGGTGTTCGGGGCTGACAGAGAGAGAGAGAGAGATTCTGTGATGTGTCAGGAAGAAAGTTCTGTTAGAAAGGAATCATTTTGGGCAACAGAGGAAAAGCTATTTAGGACAATGCACCTGGGCGCTCGGAACAACGCACACAGACATGCAGAATTACGTTCTTCCCTACTCATTAGAATGGTTTGTATGAAAGTATTAGGATTTGCACTTTCCCCATTGATTCTAATGGAAACATTATTTAAGTTTTCCTTCTCCTGCATTGGCAAGTTAAAGAGCAAACTTTGCAAAGATGCCCGGGAACATATGCATGACATGGAGAATATGGAAACAGGGTCAGTCCCAAGAAGGCCGACGTCTTGGGTGTTTGTTCATGGGTGATAGTCGGACAATCCAGACCGCGGAGACAGAAGCAAAAACTCTGAGCTCAGACCAAAGTCTGAGTTTAAGAGGGATTTTCACTGATTTAGTGTAAATTGGCCAAAAGATGGATAGCATAAGTGTAAATAAATCTTGTATGTTTTGCTGGGTTTTGCTGTCTTTAGACTTGCAGGTGGTTGCTCACCTAGTGGTGGGTTTTGCGGGTAGCTTGGGTTATCCGTGGAGTTGGAATGGGGTGAAAAAGAGAAAATAAAATGTGTCGCCTGCGTCAAAAATCAGAGGACGTGGGTTCGAAGATCATGTGAGAGTTGTGCACTTGAAATTAGTTAATCGGTGGGCGGGTTAGGGAGCATTCGAATTTTATGTAGATGAACATCAAAACCTTAGTGGTCTGAGCCGATGAAGTTCTGTGGCAAAAGTGAGACATGCACACCAGCTGCCCCATAAACAGGTCAGGGCCGGGGACGACCAGTGACAGCCTTTTCGTGCCCTGCAGCCCCGGGGAGCTGGGTCGTGCATGCCTCTGTCCGGGGCTTCGCATTTGAGAGCCAGCAGACAGGTGCGGGGGCTTGGTCTCCCCGACGTCGCCGAGACCTGAGTGGCAGCTGCCCCGGGGGGACGGCGTTTCATGGCTTGCAAAGCCCAGTCCTGGCAGTTACCTTATTTGAGCTTCATGCAAACCTTTAGAAGAATCAGACTTTCTCAACTTCTTGTAAACCTTATCTATTTGTATTTTTTAAAAATTGACAAATGACTAGTTGTCCATCTTTGTGGTGTACGATGTGACATTTCGGCGGACGTGTACACAGCAGCATGATTACATCGAGCTGATTGACACACCCATGGGTTCAGGCGCTCACTGAGCAGCGTCCCGCAGCAGGGTGCAGGGAGTGCTGGGGACGGGCTGGGACACCCTGTCGGTCCCGGTCGGGGCAGGAGCAAGACCTCAGCAGAGGCTGTGGCTCTGACTTCCTTACGGTGCATGTCCTGGAGCCTCCACAGCGACTCCGGTGCCCGAGCTCACCCCCTCCCAGCTCCAGCAATGCTGCAACAGGTGCAGCCTCACCTGCAGATGGACGGGATGCTCCAAAAAGGACAAAGAGTGGATTCTGGGGGGGGGGGCAGAGAGAAAGAAAGAGAAGGAGAGAGAGGAAGACAGAGGAGAGAGACAGAGGGAGAGAATGTGTAGATTTTAGCCTTTGTACAGGAAAGGAAATGGTTTCTTTCCGGCAAGTTTCCTGGTAATATAAACCATGTGGCGTGACCTGCTGCATAAAGAAAGGGCCAACACTTCTGGGACAAACACCCTGCGCCCCCGACCCTGGACCCTCCCAGGAGCCCGCGGGGTGGCCGGGCGGAGCCGGGGCCCCAGGAACCCTCTCCCCGTGGGCCTGCTCACCCCCCGGCCTCCTCTGGACTGAGGGGTCGCGGGACTCCGTCCCTCCCACCCGCCACAGTGAGCCGCTGTCGGGGCTCGTTCCCCAGCGTCGTCTTACTGGTGTTAACGGCGCCTGCCCTGACGAAGCAGACAGGGGTTTGCAATGGACACTTGTCAACATCTGTCAGTCCTGAAAATTCACGGTCCTTACGGCCCGTGGGGCAGTGAGGGGTGGTTCGAATGGTGAGTGCTTAACCGGTTGTTTTGGTGTCGTGCGTTCGGATCAGGTAGATCTGCCCACGGCTGGAATGGGGCTGTCCTTAGGAGGGGGGCATGTAGTGGGTTGAATGGCGTCCTCCTGCCCCCCCAAAACACAACGTCCAGCCAGAACATGGGGATGGGGTCTTTGCAGATATAATTAGTTAAGATGATGTCATGCTGGAGTAGAGTGGGCCCTAAACCCAATGACAGGTGTCCTCATAAGAGACAGAAGAGGAGACGCAGAGGAGATGCCACGTGGAGACAGAGGCAGAGACTGGAGTGACGCGGCCACAAGCCAAGGGACGCCTGGAGCCCCCAGGAGCTGGGAGAGGCAGGAAGGAGCCTCCCCTGGAGCCTCCGGAGGGAGCGCGGCCCTGAGACCCTTCATCCCAGACTCCTGGGCTCCAGGACTGGGGGAGGGTAAATTCCTGTTGTTTTAAGCCCCCAGGTTTGTGGTCACTTGTTCCCGTAGCCCCAGGACACCAATACAGTGGCACACAGACCAATGACCACATTCCCTTTTATTTTTATTTTTTATTTTTAGAGACAGGGTCTGACTCTGTCACCCAGGCTGGGGTGCAGTGGCGTTGTCACAGCTCACGGCAACCTCGAACTCCTGGGCTCAAGCCATCCTCCTGCCTCAGCCTCCTGAGTAGCTGGCACTACATGCTCACACCATCACTATGCCTGGCTAATTTTAAAAAATTTTTTGTAGAGGTGGGGTCTTGCTATGTTGCCCAGGCTGGTCTCAAACTCCTGGCCTCATGAGATCCTCCTACCTTGGCCTCCCAATGTGCTGGGATTACAGGTGTGAGCCACCACACCCGGCCACGTTCCCTTTTAGCTGCCATGTTCCATCCTACTATAGTTAGCGCATCACAGAAAGGTCACTTACTGAATCCAAGGTGAAGAGGAACAATTTTACTAAACACGAGTGTGTTTTTGGAAGAAGGGATCTTGCCGTGCTGGGCCGTGTGTGTGCCCAGATCACTCTTTTTCTTACTCCCAGTTTTAGGAGTCTGGAGTTGCCTGTTTCTGGGCTGTGGGTCTCCATGGTGACTACAGTCCAAAAAACCAAACCGCCGAGGGGCAAAGAGTAGCGAAGCAGACAGTGCAACCTTAGGGGCCTTTCAGAGAGACACCAAGGGGTCCCCATTGGGCCGTGGAGGGGATAAGCCACACGTAGCCCTGGAGTGGGGGCCAGTTGGATGGGTCAGTTCAGAAGAGGAGACAGAGAGAGTGTTTTTATGTGTATACGAATCTGTGTGTGTGTGTGTGTGTGTGTGTCCTTTATCCCCTCCATGAAATCCTATGACACACACCATCATTCAGATTAATTTTGTCACCCAACTATTTTCCCAGGACATCTTCTCCTCTGGCTACTTATGGATTCACCATGCCTTTTTGATGGCTGCGTAGTATTCCCCGCCACGAATGAAGCTGGGTGTCCAACGCAAGGCTCTACGGGTGGACACGGAGCTCCTTCCGACTTTCAACATTGCCCCTGCAGTGCCAAGGCCAACAGCCCTGACCACTGGGTGTATCGTGCCGTGCCCTGGTGGGGGCCCCTCTGGGAGGAAGAGGGGGGCGTCGTCAGATCAAACTGCACACGTGCTTTGCCTCTGGATGGATTTGCCCCCGGGGGAGGCCGTGTAGATTTATACTCTTAACATCCGCGGGTTAGAGGTTAACTTCCCCAGACCTGGCCAGCATCACATACTATCAACCGTCCCTGCCAATCTGGAAAGGAAAACGTGTTCTTTCATTTCGGTGTTAATTTCCAAATTGCGTTTTCCTGACACGAGCAGCGATGGATCTTCTCTTTCGTGGTTTTATTAAACTTTGCGTATCTTTTTCTGAAAAGCGTTTGTTCCCATATTTTGTCATATTTTTGACCTGAATTTTTTTCTCTCTCTCTTAAACTGTCAGAACTTTTTGTCTATTAAGGAAATCAACACTTTTTCTGTACATGTTTTGCAAATAGTTTTCCCACCTGACTGGTTGCATTTTTGCTTTTGTTGTAGGGAAATACTCTGTTTTTATCTATCTAAATTTATCAATATCTTTCCTCATGGCTGCTGGCTGTTGTGCCATCTTCAGAAAATCTTTCCACTTCAAGATTTTTTTAAAAAAATGTTCCTTTGTTTTTCCTGGTACGTTTATGGTTTCATCTTTTATGTTTAATTCTTTTTTCATCTGGAATTATTTTAAGGGAAAGAGCTGAGAGAGAGACTCAAACTTTTTCCCCCCAAATTTCTAGCCACAACTATTTATTGGGTAATACATCTTCCCCTGGAGACTTGAAATATTAATTTCACCGTATAAAAATTACTAAATTCTTACAGGTATTCGGGTCGATTTTTCTGCCTGTTTTTGTGCCCACATCATAGCCCTTTAATTAACATATCTTACTCTCAGATGGGGCTGGTCATTTAATTACTCTTCTTCCTGTTGGGAGTTTCCTGGCATCTTCAAGTTTCCAGATGATTTCAGAATAATTCTTTCCACTTCAAAAAATAACTTTCACTTGAGATCTCATTGAGTTTCTTGATTATTTTAGGGAAAATAGGTAATGTCTTTTAATTCAAGAATAAGGCATGGCTTCTCATTTTATTACGCCTTGCTTTATGTGGGAGCCGTCTGCAAACTACAAATGGCTGGTCCAGTCCAGAATTTAGAGGCAGATTTTCCAGGGGGTGGAAGAGGGGGAATAAATGTGTTTCTATTTGCAAAAGACTCCAGTGGCCCTGGTACCCCGATTTGTACGCATCCCTACCACAGGTTCACACGACGCAGAGAAATCACAAAACTTGAAACTGTTACCTTTGTCTCGCTCGCTGTGGACTTGCATTTTGAATACAGGAAGCCAGCATTGTTTGAACACACCCCGGCATTTCGAATTCCATCCTCTTTAGCCTCCTCCAAAGCTCACAGGGGACAAATGAACGCAAAAATCCCAGCCACCAAAGCGGCGGGGCTGCAAAGCCTGAAGCCACAATATAGTACACATGCCAAGCGATCGAAATAAACTAAAAAGTCAGGCAATTTTTTTCATGAAGGATCTTGCTGGAATAAACATCACAAACGACACCAAAATCTCATAAACCACCCTGGCTTCTCAGCCTACCTTGCACCCTCAAGTTCCAGCATGTGTTGGAAGGTAGAAAAATAACATCCTCCAAATATTATCCACATTGGCATCTTTCTTTTAGGACCCAAAAGACACCGGATGGCCATTTCTTGCCCAGGAGTACTCATTTCACATACAGGAAAGTCTGTTTAAAACATCGCTTGCGCATGACGTCATTCTTCTGTTGCAATTAAAAACTAGTGCACCTGAAGACACCGTGTTCTACAGATAATGTTTTAATTACACTTGGGTGTGTGTGTTTGTTTAAAATAACAGAAGTGATAAACTCCACGTGAATTAGTCAAAATGAATACGGGGGTGGGGAAGAGTTTCATTTGATACTTGCATAGATGTATTTATACCCATTATTTTATTTTATTATATCATTTATATGGGGGAAGATCATTTAGAAGGAGTTCATTTTTTTCCTCCTAAATTTCTATCCTAAACTCCTTCCTTGTAGAAATCGTCTTCCTCTGCAGGCTGGAAATATTAATTTTATCGTATAAGAACCCCTGAATTCTTATACATATCGGGTCCACTTTGCACTAAGTGAAAGATTTACACAAACAGATTGAATATAGGAAGGGCTGACATATTTTTAGTTCCACAAAGCGGTTACCTGCAGCCGAATGTGCACAATCTATGTAGCTGGTACAATACAATAAATTGGGCAGGAGGGGTATCGGGGACCCTGATTACGGTTCATTCAAATAGGATGTAAATTGGTCAAAACAAAATAAGCCTTGAGTGGCCCTGGGACTCTTAGCATCCCGGCTTCCCCCAGCGTGGGTCTCTGACCCTTAATCACAGCCCCTCTGCCCGTCCCCGCCACTTGGCTGCCGCTAAGGACCTGATTATCTATAAATTTATGGGAATCTGCAACCACCGGCCTTCCTCTCCTGATAATGTTTTCTGACACATTTCAGGAGACGCGGCTGATGTGTGAGGCGTCCTGCACGCGGGGCGCGTGGCACACACACAGGCAACGCGCCGGCAGCTGGTCCATCGGAGACCTCTGGCTAGAGAGCGGCTCGCGAGGAAAGCAGTTGCCGTGGCAACGTGCCCCACAGCTGTAGTGAGAGTAGGAAAAATAGTTTTATGATTATTTCAATGAAGTTTTTTTTTTTTTTGGCCTTTTGTTTTGGAGTTCTGTAGCACTATGGCAGGTTTTTCATAGACTCATCTCTAAGTGGAATATGTATATGTACACACATGCACACACTTATACAGACACACACATATGTATATGAACAACCAACGCTGCTGTCTGGGAAAGCTTCAGGTTTCGAGCGTGCAGCTAGACTCGGGGAGAGGAATATTGTAGTTAGGAAGAGTCCAAAAAGGATATCGCATCTTAAAAAGGAAAGGGGGGTGGTGAACCTAATAAAAATGGCATGACCCGGGACACTCCCTCCTTCCCCCGACTTCCCCGCTGGATTTGGGGATGCTGCAAGTGCCCCGTGCCAAGGGGTCTTCACCTGCCCCCTCTCTTACTCTCCACAATGAAATAGGACAAAGACCCGTCCAGATCTGCGTCAAGGAGCCAGGATAGCCCATTGTGATCGTTCATTGCCTGTCTCTCTTTCCTGAAGAGTTTGCTTGCTGGGGAGAAAAAAAAAAAACAACCCTGTCTGACACGAGTGTGGAATTCATTAGCGGATGCTGCTCACCTGTGACAGCCTTGGTGGTGACAGGTAATTTTGAGCCTTGATTTTTTTCTCTCCCAACCCTTCCGACGTGGGTCCTGGCGGTGCCTCCACATTTGTACCAGACTGGAGATATTTTGAAAATGATCACTGGGAAGGTTGCAAACCCCTCCGCAAACCTCCGTGTGCCCTGGGAGAGACAGGGTCGAGAGGGACATGGCTTCCGAGTCCCAACGGGCTGGCAGGAGCCTGCGGCCACAGGCGGGGAGAATTCGGGGGCTGAGAGGGATGTTGGGGGTCACGCTCTCGGACATGGCATCTCATGTCCCATGCTGCTCACCGAGGGAAGAGCGGATTCCCGAAAATAAGGACTGGCTTTCTTCCCACTAAAGGAATAACGTGATGCCCTCTTCCATCCCACCCCATGGCTGTCCTTAAAAACATCAGCTACTGCACAGCTGCAGATTATTATACTTAAAGGCGAGGGGGGAGTGGACACACTGGCTGCGCCACCGTCGGATTCCCACAAATTTGGGGAAAGTGTTTTAGCAATATTAATCGACGCTCTTAAAAAGGTTCTGCACTTGACAAAATAATTTCATACTTACGACTTTCTTAAACGTACAGAACAGGGAATTCAGAAAAAGATACATTTGGAAATTTATTTTCCGTTAAGCGTGGCACTGATCATCAGTGGGGAAAGGAGTAGACCGCACAATAGATGGTGCTGGTGTGATTGTTCAATTATTTGTGCGCGGGGGTGTGGCATTACACTAAGACAGCACTGCTGCACATCAGACACGAAAATCCCAAGTGAAGAACAAGAGCATACAGGATCATCTCTTCATAATTTTGGAGGGGAAAAACCTTTCTTAGCAACCAAGAAAAACGACCGCTTTGGCCGCCAGAAGTGGTTAAAGACATCACGAACAAACACGGCACAAACAAGGTTCAAAGGAAAGCAGCACACAAAGAGAAAATAGTAGCACTGCATGCAACAGAATGGCTTAATAACCATAATATATAAAGAGCTTCTACAAAGCAATAAGAAAAAGACAAATAACTACACTGGGAAAAAATAGGCAAAGGCTATAACCCGTTTATTTTACAAATATATTTTGAGCATCTGCTATGAGCCATGGGTTACGGCACGAACAAAAATAGACAAATATTGCCACTGTGGAGGAATCTATGTTTCGACAGGAGGAGACAACTGACAAACAGTAGACAGTAAACAAGCAACTTCTATAACATTACAAAGTTAGTGCTTTTTGCTGGGCTATGAGATATAATGTATGACAAAGTAAGGGAGGGCTTTGAACTGTCAACAGGAAGCAGATTCAAAGTCAGACAAGGAAGAAGCGTGCATTGCTTCTAAGACTGGCAAGAATGTGGAACAATTCCTAAAATCTGGGGTGGCAGAGGTGTGGGGAAGCAGAAATGTCTATATACTGTGATGTAGCTAAGCAGCCAGAATCCAGTAATCCAAGAGACCATAAACCACCCTCCCGGCATTGCCGGGGTTACTGTTTTACCCACATGAGATTTATTGCATGCCAGCATGACCTTTTCTTTTTTTCTTTCATATCTGTGAATATGAAAGATGAATAGAAAACTGTGGTCTTTAGCAAAAACGTATACTGTTAGTATAATATCCTCAGAGGTAGATGCTATAGCCTTAGCTCTTAAGATACAATGTACTTTGTATACATTTTTTTTTTAAGCAGAAAACCTTCTTTTAACCCTTTCTGGCAGAGAAAAAGCCCTCACCTGTAGCATCGTTACATGTGTGGTCCTATGCAACTTTGCTGCGGGTTTCTCCCAAAACATGGTTTGGATCATTGGTCCGAGATAAGCCTGTCTTGTAACAACCTCCCCACGCCCCTCCGATGTTAGCACGGTGCTAAATCCTGGGAGGGTGTGAACAGCAATAAATCTGATGACCCGTCCGTCCACTGCACATATGATTGTGCTTTTTCACTGGGTACAGGACCTTAGAAATATCTGGGACTCAGTTTCCTGGGGAAAACACATGGGGCTGTATTTCTCTATGACACTTTTTAGCTCTCAAATGGTTCTTGTAATTCATAGCTTAAAGATGCCTTTTGTGGCCAGGTGCGGTGCCTCATGCCTGTGATCCCAGCACTCTGGGAGGCTGAGGCGGGAGAACTGCTTGAGCTCAGAAGTTCGAGACCAGCCTGAGCAAGAGTGAGACCCCATCTCTGCAAAAAAATAGAAAAATTAGCCGGGCATGGTGGTGCACACCTGTAGTCCCAGCTACTCGGGAGGCTGAGGCAGGAGGATGACTTGAGCCCAGGAGTTAGAGGTTACAGTGAGCTACGGTGATGCCACTGCACTCCAGCCTGGGTGACAGAGCAAGACTGTGTCAAAAAAAAAAAAGAGAAATGCCTTTTGCAAAAACAAACTTAGCAAAGGCAAGATATGATAAAACAAATACTGCAAAACTGAAGCTCATATTTTTTTGCCAGCTCCTATAGAAGTCATACATGGGTCCTGAAGGTGGATATTTAAGTTATTTTAGGATATTTTTAGGTAGAAATAATGACAATGGCTATAACTCAATACAAAGCCATTTTGTTTCCCAACTTGAAAAAAAGAAGATGCTGGTATTATACAGAAAGATGAGAGTTCTTGGAATGTAGACTCATTTTTGAAGGTGAACTTTGCGATTGGCCATTTTCCCTGGTCTTGCCTTGGTAGAAGGAGCCTGGATTTTATTGTAAGATTTGCTTTTTTGTTTTTTGGGGTTTTTTGGGGTTTTTTTGTATTCTAATATTTATTTTGTTTTATAGTCTAAATCTGCAGCAACTTTACCCAGATTCTAGAATCTACATTGTTGTGACAGCTACAATAAATGGTACAAATCTAATACAAAATTATTTTTCTTTTCTCTGATTTCATTTCAACATGCTTAATTTCTTCCTTTACACTATTTAAACTTGAAAAAGATCAAGATAAATCGAAAAGTTGAATACTTCCTAACATTTCAACATATCCTTGAGAAAAACAAGAGCTTTACCTAGGTGCTTTTTTGTTTTAAGATCTGCACCCCCTCTATTCTTTGAATTATGTTTGTGTTCTGGATCTTCCTAGTCGTGGTGCCTTTGCAGGGCTGATACACTGTGAAACAGGGCGATTTCTCTTCTTTTTCACTCAGAAAAGTTGTTTTCTGTAGGTGAAGAGAATGGACAATTCTTCCTCGGAGGACAGAGGATGCTGAGGACGCAGCAATTCTGATGATTTCCCGGAGAGGTGCTATTGCTGTTTGCCTCCTCTCATAATCCCGTCCCACGAGGCAAAGATTAAGTTGCTTCATTTTCTCGTGAAAGAACTACCTGAACGCTCCTGAAGCTAAAACGTACGAGCTTTTTGGGGGACTATTTCTCCCAGTCGAACGCCTGTCTCTCCCTCACCACCCCACCCTGGGAGCCGGCTTAAAGTCTCCCCCGTGACCTGATTGCTAGAGTGAGAACTAGTTAACCACCCTCAGTGGACGTGACGTTCCCTGGGAATTATGTCTCATTGAGATTTCACCGGAATTGTAAACTCATCTAACCAGCTGGATCCGCAACTCCCAGGAGGACACAGGTCAAGAAAAATACACGAATTACAGAAAAACTCTGTTGTCATCTCTCCGCCGTACAAGCACAGAAACGACCAGTTTCCAAGGATTCCCTCACATTAAACAGCTTTTTTTTTTTTTAAGGATGGAAGTTGTATTATTCCCATAAAGGGTGCCATAGAAAATATTCAGAAAGGGTAAAATAATAAAATAAAAAGGAGCTAAGGCATATTGAAGAGTCCCATTAAAAATCTAAATGCTGGAGGCAGTGGGTGCCCCGTGCTTGGACTCTGGAAATCTTCTCTGGATCTGACAGAGACCCAGTTCAATTACCTCCAGGGCAGAGGTAAAGCCATATTTCTGCAATTCTACTTTTTTAATTGATAGGCAGAGCTTTGTTGGATATGATAGAATAAGGCCAAAATCGTGGTGCTTATTTTCATGCCTGGGATTTCTCTGTGTTCCCCCAAATTAAAAGGGGGGAAGTTAAGACCACATATTATATGATTCCATTTGTATGAAATGTCCAGAATGGGCAAATCTATATAAAATTCCATTTGTATGAAATGTCCAGAATAGGACAGAGAGTGGATGAGCGGTTGATTAGTACTGGGGGGGACAGGGATGTGAGAAAAAGAGGGGGGGTGATAAAAATGTGCTAAAATTGTGATGAGGGTTGCACACCTCTGTGAACATAATAAAATCCACTGAGTTGTACACTTTAAGTGAGTGTTGTATGGTAGATGAGTTATATCCCAACCAAGCTGTTGAAAGAGACAGAGCATGAAACATAAATAATAAATCTAAGCAAATTGCAGTTTTTTAAAAAAAGTATGAGAATAAAAAGCTATGAGAACAAATATGCGACAAAGTAAGGCAGGAGATCTTGAACCACAATCATTTCTAAAGTGTCTTCATCAGCACGCCCAGTTTCCTACGGAGCCAGATTCAACGCACCGTGGGCAATACGGGTCCCGGGTGGTTCTCAAAGTTCTTTGGTTATTTTTCCAGATATATGTTGCTAGGAAGGGGTGCCTCTGATTATTAGCATACCCCAAAATGTGCTTCTCCCACCCCCATGCCATGTCTAATCTCATTATCTTATTAACACGGTAAGAAATTTTAACTGCTATCAGAATAATTTGTGGATGGCAACCACATTCAGGTTTTTTGGTTGTTTTTTTAAAAAATTCTAATTATGACTGTTGGCCACCCACCCCACCGCCCAAACTCCCATGGACTCAAAGCTGGGTGATAAGAGAACTCTGACTCTCCTCGCCTTCTTGCTGTAGATGAAATCCATCAGAAAGAGCAATTTGGTTTTTGAAAGTGAGAAACACAGGAAAAAGAACACTAGAGCAATTCTACTTACGAGGCTTTGCTGCTCTGTGGTTGGAAAAAGCCACATGATTTTTCTAGAATAAAGCCCTAAAAATTTCAGGTGCATGAACCCGTTACGCCCTGCTCGCCCACTCAAAGGCACACGGGCTGTTGATTGGAGTGTCCCGAATGTGGAACCCCCGACGTGTGCATAACTGATTTCCATCATGGGCTTTCCAAGGAACAGCCTAAGAATAAAAATATCAAAGTTGACACAAAAGGAAGAGAGTGGAGCTTTGGTGGAGGGAAAGAATGTGGAGTAGAAGAAGGCAGTGTCAAAGGACGTCCTGTGGTATTTGCACTTATTTTGCTGGTTACAGGAAAAGGCAGGTGGGCAGTCAGGGTTGGGAGTTAGTGCCTGGCTCTGCATTTAGTCACTCAGTTATCTGTGCATTTTAAAAAATCCATGTGGGATTTCAATATCACCAACTAACCAGTTGGTAATTCTTGCAAGCCTGATAACTATGTGAATTCATTCTCTAGCAAGTACATCTTTACGCTTATGTTTTATTTTGATTCTATCCAGTTTATAAGTCTAAAGACAATTAGGAATATGTAGCAGTCAGGGATGGCTTAGGCTTGAAAGTCCCAGCTCTCTTGAAAGAACACTTCTAAAGATGAAATAGGTATGTGAACTTGAGGCTCTCACGGCTACTTGTCTGATGGTGCCACCCTCCGAATCCTTGTTACAAAGGCAAAGTGCATATGTTTAATTTAACCACCCTCTTCTTTGGCAGGAGGTGCCATCTTCAAATACGTTTCCCCAAACCTGGCTTCACAGTCACGGAAGGATGCTGAGACGGGTGCAGAGGTTGGTGCCGGCATCAGTGTGACAAAGTAAAATTTATAAATCTGTTGTGGGATGATCTGTGCCCCCTCCGAATTAACATGTTGCAGTCCCAGCCCACAGGGTCCCAGGATGTGATTGTATTTAGAGATGGCCCTTTAAAGAGGTGATTAAGGTAAAATGAGGCACTAGGGTGGGCCCTGATCCAACAGGATGGGTGTCCTTATAAGAAGAGGAGATGAGGACACAGACACGCACAGAGGGACGACCACGTGAGGACACAGGGAGAAGACGGCGTCCACATGCCAAGGAGAGAGGCCTCTGGAGGACCCAGCCCTGAGACACCTTGATCTGGGACTTCCAGCCTCCAGGATGTGACAGAATAAATGCCAGTTGTTTAAGCTGCCCAGTCTGTGCGACTTTGTTATGGCAGCCCTAGGAAATTCATATACTATCCCTGCAGTTGATGTGAAAGTCATTGTGGAACTATGAATATGTTGGCACTTTCTTCCTTCCAATTTTCCTGTATGAAATGAAGGTTAATTGTTTGATGTGCAACCTGACCTCCTGTGCTTGTCACTTGACTTCGGTGAAGAACTTGGAAAGGCTCCTCTTCCAAAGAAGGTGGTGGCATGTTTGCCTCAAGGAGAGTTCAGAAGGCTGGGAAGGGCCAAGAGGCTGGCCTGTGAGTGGTAGGACTACGACTGGGATGCAGACCATCCAGCGTCCATGCTCTGTGCTGGGCCACCTCTCAGAGAGGAAAGCAAATTGTCTCCAAGGACCACAGTTTGACTGACAGCCGATGTCCCCCCCAAAATGATGGAAGTGCAGAAACGGTGGAACAAGATCTGCAGGGTGCTGGGACCAAACTGCTGCTATCCTGGCATGAAACAGCTCATCAAATTCACTCTCAAATACAGGAACGAGATGAAGATCTTCTAAGACAAAATCCAAGAAAGTTCACCACCAAACACCCACAATCAAGGAACTTTTAAAAGATCCGCCATGAGAAGAAAGAAAATAATTGCAGAAGGAGGGTGTGATACACGGACCAGAATGATGGGTAAAGAAATTAGCAAAAATGTAGATCAATCCAGACAACTGGTAGTGGTATTAACCAGCAATAACTACAAAGTTGAATCTGTAGGGGTGAAAAAAAATGGATCAGATTCTTAATTTTAAAAATTAATCCGGTTTTGTTATTTTGCTCACACGAATGAAACTGTCAAGCAATTAATTAAAAAAGCTGACAATGCTCTATGAGTTTATTCTGGAAGCTTCAACCTGGCTAAACTTGACCAATGCTTCTGGCTGGTGTGAAGAGCAGAACATCTGGAAGTTGCTCAGGGATGTAAAATTAGAACCAGGAAAACCGGTCAGTTTCAAAGAACATCACCTCTATCTATCCTATGGGATATGGATGATATTTTCCTCAGGCAAATTATTCTTAATAGCATGGATGAGGTGCTTACAAAATCATCAGAAAGCCTGGAGGAGCAAAGTTGGGGGCCCCTGCAGGTGTGATGGGCCCAGAGAGTTCAGGAAATTGATGGTGTCAACACAATAGCCCCAGCCTTACCAAGCTGGAGTTGGCGGGGTGGTGGTGGTGGTGGTGGTGGTGGTAGAACCTGGGTCTTGTGTCCCCAAGCACCCAGCAACCTCTCACCCTCACAGGAATAAAATGGGCCTCAGGCTCTCTGTTAGTTTACTCGGGCTGCTGTAACAAAGTGTCACCAAATGGGGGGCTTAACCCAACAGCAGTTTATCCCCCCCCAGTCCTGGAGCCCAGGAGTCTGAGATGAAGGGGTCTCAGGGCCGCGCTCCCTCCACAGGCTCCAGGGGAGGCTCCTTCCTGCCTCTCCCAGCTCCTGGGGGCTCCAGGTGTCCCTTGGCTTGTGGCCGCGTCACTCCAGTCTCTGTCTCTGTCTCCATGTGGCTTCTCCTCCATGTCTGAGTCTCCTCTTGTGTCTGTTATAGGACACCTGTCATTGGGTTTAGGGCCCTCCCTAATCTAGAATGACCTCATCTCTAGATCCTTAACTGATTACATCTGCAAAAATGCTTTTCCCAAATATGGTCACATTTGCAGGTTCCAGGTGGACATGGATTTGAGGGGGGGACACCATCCCACCCACTACAGGCTCCAACTTCCATTCCCGCTGATCCTCAGGCAGGGTTTGTCCAGGACCTTGGGATCCTGGGAGTTTGGGGAATGCAGTTTTCAGCTCTACTGCTCCCGCACAAGAACAGATTATAGAGGGGTGAGGAGGGAACTCAGCACCCACAGACAGTGCTACTCCAACCCCAACTCACTCCTGTCTGCTCACCAGGCTTGCCTTACACCATAGGCTGAGGGGATGGAGGTTTGAGTGATGGGTTCGTGGTCAGCCAGGCTGGGGTTTGACTCTCAACTCTGCCATTCACCTGTTGTGTGACCAAGTTACTTGGTGTCTCTGAGCTGAGTCCTGGTTACATCACTGGCAAAGTAGAGATAATAATGATACTGACTTCATAAGGTGACAATGACAACTAAATGAAATACTGCAGGAAAGAGCTTGGCACAATTCCTGTCCCATGGCAAATGCTCTCTCTCTCTCTCTCTCTCTGTCCCCTCCCCCTTGCTCTGAGGAAAGCAAGTTGCCATGATGTAAACAGTCCTGCAAAGAGGCCCACATGGCAAGGAACTGACATCTCTGGCCGACACCATGTGACAGTTTGGAAGCGTGCCCTTCCCCAGTCGAGCCTTCAGATGAGACCTTGGCCCCGGCTGGTACTATGATGGCAGCCTGCAAGGGACCTTGAGCCAGAATCACTCAGCCAATCTGCTCCCAGCCTCCTGACCCAGTGAAACTGTAAGATAATAAATGCACAAGGTTTTGAGCTGCTAAGTTTTGGGGTCACTTGTTACACAGCAAGAGCTGACTCAGACAGCCCTTGAGTCCATGAGTCTCAACTCATGCAGAGGCTGATAGAGACAGGGGTATTCAGAGAGATTGAGAATCTGCTTCCACCCCCATCAGTCCATCATTCCACGTGTGGTTCTACGGCATTGCTGACCTGCGGTAGCACAGTTAGAGAGCTGACCCACACGCCCTCCTCACCCACTGCGCAGCCCGTGACTTCTCCCCGACTCCCCCCTGCACACTGTTGGTTGCCTTCCTGGTTCCAGGGCTGGCCGTCCTTGGCGTTCCTTGGCTTGTAGACACTGGCTGATGTCTGCCTTCATATGCACCTGGCGTTCCCCTATGTGCACCCTCTTGTAACAAGAGGGATGTCCTCTTTGTTTACCAAACACTATCTAATCTGCCTACCCAGAAGTTGTGTTTTCGAGCCCAAACCTCTGTCTCCCTGGATAGTAAGCAGCCCTCACCTCTCGGGAAGGAAGCCCCTGTCCTCCTTGCCTGGCAAGTTTCCCTGTTGGTCCATGAACCAGGGCCCTGTGATGTTCTCTGAATTCTGGGTACTGCCAACCCTTGTAGCATTTTATTTCTACAAAAAGACAATAAAGAACACTACAGAACGATGGCTTACCTTGTTTGGGAGGGAAGCCCACCCTTCTGCCTTGCTGGCAAACATCTTCCCGTGTCCTAATGAGAACCCCGAGGAATACCCAGGAATGGGAGGAGAGAAGCGTCCGCCCAGCGCCTGCCCCACGGAGCCCGCCGCTGTCCTTCGGACATCACTCCACGCTCCCCTCACCTGAGCCACGTTTTTGCAGGAGAGATCACAGGTGAGTTTCCAGAATCCCATTCTGTCACCTGAAGATGTTTGACTTCCTATTTCCTTTTTAATTTGGGCAAATGGGTATTGGCTGCGGGTCACCACTGATTGTTTTTCCCCCGGTTATTTAAATACTGTTTCACATGTGTCCCCCAGATCATTAGTTTAATTCTTCAACCCTCAGGTGGAATCATTCAAACACCCCAGACAACAGAGGAAATAGGATCTTTGCTTGTTGCTGTGTCTCTTGCCTTCCCTGACCGACCGTTGCCCCCAAATTGTGCCGGTGTCACTCCGGGGAGGCTATGAACTCAGCTTAACGCAAATGGATTTTAAACTTTACAGATGTTTCCGGCACTGAAAGGAACCAGGATGTGTAACTGAGGAAGAAAGAAAGAAAGAAAAAAAAAGACAAATTAAGGATCCACTCTATTTTACCTCATTTATAACCTTATCCCCCAAGAGGTTGTAGGCTGGTTAAATTTAACTAGTTTAAAAGGCAACCATGTCAAGAGGCACTGAGATTTGCTGCTCTCTCTCGCTTGGCACAACCAGCAATCAGCTGTGAGTTCTTTCGAGAGCTGCCAAAAGGGCCCATGCAGTTTTTTTCTGCTGGTTCTTTGCATGTTTTTTGGGGGAACTTTGCCCTCCAATGCTGGGCGCTTCTCTGTGCAAAGAGCTGGACTTACCCACAAGGGCAGCTGCTGCTTTCTTAGGGCCCGGATACTCCAGAAATCCCGGGACCCTGTCCTGAGAGTCCAGCCCTTGCTTCATGAATGATGCAGCCTTGTCCTAAGCCACCCGCTCTGCACCTAGGACCTGGTCTTACCTCTGAAGCTCACTTACCAACCCCAGGGAGCTAATAAAGTCCTAATTAATAGCACAGAGTCAGGAAGCAACTCACGCTGTACCAAGAAATCAGTGCACAGAGATCTCGGGGTCCTGGTGAATCCCTGAGAGACTCGACAGGGACGAAATGACCTTGTGGGGTAGGGGCAGACAGCACAGCCTCGCCGGGAGAGTCCTTAAGAAGCCACGAAATGCTGCCACCCTGCAGGCACTAGTTTGGGTGCATATTTATGGGCAGATATTCAGATTCACGAAGGAAGCCTGTCCTCTAAATATGCACACACATTTTTATCTATGAATGTTTAAAAATTAGGTGTGCAATAGAGTTAATAACGATACATCATACACTTGAAAATCGCTAAGAGAGTAGGTTTTAAGTGGCACCACAGAGAAATGATAAGTATTCGAGGTGATGCATATGTTAACTAGCTTGGTTTAGCCATTCCACAATATTTACATAGATCAAAACCTCATGTTGTACACCGTAAAGACGTGCAATTTTTATCTGTCGATTAAAAAAATTAAATGTGCGTTTTTCAGATGCACCCAGTTGAAGCTATTTCTCACTCAAACAGCTCAGTTCAATGAAAATCTGTTTTGTTTGAGTTTGCATCTACTTTTCAGAGTCCTTGATAACAGCCTAGTGTTCTTCTTCTGACAAAATCCTTTATTTTTCCAGCATGCTTCTTGGTCCGGGTGAGTTCTACATAAAGCCCTTGGCATTTATAAGCCCTGGGACTGTTTCTGACAGCCCAAGGGACGCAAGAATATGCCCTTTCCAAATAAATGTTTTCAAATATGCGCTTAAAATGTCATGATCCTTTTTTATGCCACTGATTATGAATTTTAATACTCTCTCTTAAAAAATGCAAAAGACCCTGGTGTGTGCCCCTGCGCACCCACAAAGATGTGGGAAATGAAGGATCACTATGTGACAAAATGCGTGTGTCTTTGTGGACAGACGTGCGCTGGCTGGTCACGTGCATGTTTCATAGGTGAAGGTTTGGAAGTTTTCATTTCATAAGTGGGGAAATGCACAGATTTTGAAAGGCTTCTAAAATCTCCCCATGGATTCAGTGTCTGCAAAAGGCAAACACTCTAATAGCGTGTGCACGGCTCAGGGCTTCAAGGGATTTCCTGCAATGCCCAAGTGAAATCTCTTTAGAGACTCATCAGTAGTCTGGGCGTCCTAAGATAATCGTCCTCTGGGCTGAAATGTATTATCGGCTCTCTGCAGTTCTGCCCGAGTGTCAGGAAGGCTACTTGGTCGGAAGCCACAGGCCAGCGAGCATCTCTGCTTTCCGAAGCTATGGGAAAACATCTACAGAACCAAGGGCTTTCTTTTGGGGCACTTTTTTCTCAGTGGATGTTCCTATTTGCAGTCCCCAGAAAAGCATGAAAGTGACCAGGGGAAATTTGAGTTACGGCCAAGGCCAGCAGTCAGACACCTCCACCACCAGCAGTCTGGTATCAGCCAGGGTCATCACATGCGTGGAGGGACATTATGCCATGAGGGTGCCACCCATTCCTTACTCTGAAGCTGTCACTTTGGATGTTGCAAAGGTGCATGGGAATCGCGTGGGAACGACAGAACCATCTGCCAAACGGAAGAGAAGAAATTAGAGCAATTATCCACTTTAACGAGGCCACATTCCTTGTGTTGTCATTCAGAAGGTACATCTTGTGGAGCCCAAATTTTCTGCCCCTGGCGTTTTTTTTTTTAAACAGAATTTCATATGCAAACAAAAATAGATCCCTCTAAAAATGATTGTTTTGGAAGTTTTCAGTTTGGGAGGTGGGAGGAAGGAGGTTTTTCAAATGGGGGAGAAAACAGGGCCCAGTTTGGAGACTGTCTGTGTTTCTAAGTCTAGTGGATGTTCTTGTTAGCTCATCTAGGGCAGTTGTGCCTGTGGCAGATAATTAGCTCGGGGCTGTTCTGTGCGGTCTTCGCCCTCCCTGTCTGTAGGGAGCCAGATACTCCCAGGCTCAGAGAGCACTGGAGGAAAATAGGGTTCTTTTGGAAGGAGCAGAAGATCATACCCTAAACAAATGCACTCAAAGCTCACTGCTGTTTTGTTGCATCCTTCTCTGACGTGGGTTTCTCTTCGTGTTGTCCCCCATCCCCACACCTGCCGCTGCCCCACCTCAGAGGTCGAGAGTGGGCACATCCACGTCCCAAAGCCAGTTCTGTCCTTCCTGGGTGTGTCTCCCTAGCCTAAGTTCCCCAACCAGCCTGAGTTTCATTTTGCTCTTCTGCAAAGTGAGAATAATGACATGGGACCCTTGGGTTGTTCTGAGAAATTGAGGAAATGTATATAAAACTCCTAGCAGCATGCTTGAGACAAAGGAGGTGCGCAATACACTCTTAGCATGATTACTCATGATAATAATAGTAATATGCACGTGCTGCGTTGTTGGGCCAGCTGTGCTTAGAGTGATTGCCATGAGGGGGATTTTGTCCCTCCCCAGGGCACATTTGGCAATGTCTGCGGACATTGTTTATTGTCACAATTGGGTAAGAAGATAACTGGCTTCTGGTGCGGGGAGCCCAGGGATGCTGCTTAGCATCCTAAAATGCACAGGACGGCCCCACCACAGAGAGTCATCCAGCCAAAATGCTGATAATGCCAAGCGTGAGAAACTCTGCTTTTGCATGAGGAACTGTGTATCCATTGTATCTCTATCTGGCTATCTATGTATCATATCTATCTATCTATATATCATCTATCTGGCATCTATCCATCATCTGCCTATCTACATCTATCATCTATATATGTATCTATTTATCATTGATCCATCATATCTATTTGTCATATCTATCTATATATCATCTATCTAGCATTTATCTATCATCTACCTATCTAAATCTATCCATCAATGTATCCATCTGTCTATATCTATCTATATCCATCTATCTATCTACTATGTATGTATGTATGTATCTATCTATCTATCTATGTATTTACCAATCAATTTATCTATCCATCTATCTTAGTTAGCTTGGGCTGTTATAACAGAATACCGTAGACCAGGTGGCTTCAACATCAGACATTTATTTCTCACCGTTCTGCAGGCTGGAAGTCCAAGATCAAGGTGCTGCCAGATTCGGTTCCTGCTGAGGACTCTGCTCCTGGTTGGTAGACCTCTGCCTTCTGGCCATTCCTTGGTGTGTGCTGGTGGAGAGAGAAGGCATCTCTCTCTCTTCCTCTTCTTACAAGGGCACTAATCCCATTATGAGAGTTTCACCCCCAGGACCTGATCACCTCCCAAAGGCTCCACTCCTAAAACCTCCCCTTTGGGGGTTCAGGGCTTCAACATATGAATTTTGGTGGGACACAATTTACTTCATAGCTCTACCTATCTACTATGTGTCTATTATCTATCTATCTGCTACCTGTCTGTCTATCATCTATCTGTGTGTCCGTGTCATGTACTTTTCATACATCCATCATGTATCCACATGTATCCATCTATCTATCTATCACATATCTATGTGCTATCTATCTATCCATCTCTGGCAGCGGTTCAAAACCAGGGACAATTTCGCCCTTCCCTTGGCAACACCTGGCAAAGTCTGGAGACCTTTTTGGTTGTCACGATGCAGAGGGGGAATGTACGCTCCTGGCCTGTAGTGGCTGGAGCCCAGGGAAGGTGCAGACACCCATGGATGCCCAGGACAGCACCCACCACAGAGAACTACCCACCCTGAATGTTAACTGTGTCAAGAAATCCCACTTAGCCTAGTGGTGACTTAAGTAGAAACGCTGAAAACCTGAGCGTATCATGGTTCTTTGTTCTCTCTGTCAAGAAAAGGCAAGAACGGTGAACCACTGCTCTGGAAGAAAGAACTCGAGGCGGAAGTTCATCCAGAAAATAAAATTCTGGTCCAGTAAATGGGAAGAGTGTATCAAACCCAGAAGTTCCCAAATTCCCAGTGTTTTCCCTCTGCCTCCAAACAAGAAGAAATCATTCCTGCCTCTCTTGTCTCCAGTTGATGCTGTCAGCACACTTTGCATTTCACAGTACTTGGTGTTTAATTTGCCCGATTGAGTCAGGGACTCCCCTCCTGTCTCTGGGGTGGATAAGTCTGCAATAGGTATTAGAAGAATGTTTGCAAAATAGTCTGCTGGTATCTTGGACATGGGAATATCTAATACAGGACGGGTAAAAGGTCTTCAAAACATTGCATATGGTAGGGAAAGACAGAGTAGGAAAAATGCACGGCTAAACCCCATTTGCACCATCCTTGTTCCTTGACAAATCTCTAGGGCTGACAGAATGAATCCTGGGCTTGTTAGAAGAATTTTGTTCAGGAGATCCTTTCATTATTCTGTATTTATTGAGATATCCATATAGCTTATCTCCTTTATTCTATTAACCTAGTGGATTACATTGACTGACTTTCAAATGTCAATCCAACCTTGCATTTCTGGGATAAACCCCACTTGGTCATGGTGGGGTCATCATGTATATATATATATATATATATATATGTATACAAAATTCAATTTGCTAATGTTTTCTTAAGGATTTCTGTGTCTGTGTTCATGGCTGGTATTGGTCTCTCCTTTTCTTTTCTCATAATACCTTTGTCTGGTTTTTGGTATCGGGATAATATGGGCCTCATAGAATAGGTCAGGAAGTGTCTCCTCCCCCTTTAGGGCTAAAAGAGTTTCTTAAGTAATGTCCATTTCTCCTTAAATTCACTGGGCAGTTTGGGGCTGGAGATTCCTCTATCAGCGGGCTATTAACCACATCCCGAATTTCTTTATTATATACGGGACTGTTCATGCTTCCTATGTATTCTCATGTTAGCTTTGGTCATTGGCATCTTTCAAGGAATCTGTCCACTTTGTTGTCGTTGAGTTCACTGGTGGAACATTGTGGATGGTATTTCCTTGCCACCCTTTTCACGTAGATGGGATCTTTAATGGTGGACTCTCCTCCTTCCTAAAACTCTCATCCAGAACCTTCCTCGCTTAGCTTTCCTCCTGCCTCCCAGATGACTCCCTCTCAGTTAGCTCTGCTGTATCTTCACCCTATCAATGTTGGACTGACCAAGCAGGGCGTCCGGGCACAGTGTGGCTCAGTGTGTTCTCTGCCCTGGGCCTCCCATGGCCCAGATCAAGGTGTCGGCCCACTAGGCTCTTGCTGGGGCCCCTTAGGAAGGGTCCACTTCCAAATTCACTCAGGTTGTTGCCCAAATTCAGTTCCCTGAGTCACAGGACTCACGTCCCCATTTCCTTGCCAGCCATTGGCCAGGGCCGGGCTTTGCCCCTGGGGCCACCTACGTTCCTTCTCATGGGTCCATGGGGCCCCTTCCAGCAATGGTGGGTGAGCACCACTCACGCGTGGAATCTCTGATGTCTTCTTTCCTCCACCTCTCTGACTCCAGTCACAGAAATCTCAGCTACGAAGGGCTTACGGGATTAGATTGTGGCCACCTGGATACCCTCCCTATTTTAAGGCAGGTCACCTCAATCCTGTCTGAAAAGGCCCCTTTGCCAAGGAAGGTAACACAGTCACAGGTTCCAGGGAGGAGGGTGTGGACATCTTCGGGGGTGGTGGTGTTATTCTGTCTGTCACAGGACTCAGTAAGTATTATATTTCATGACAACTCAATGAATCCATGAAAGGCTGCTCACACAGAAAGCTCAGTCCTGAGGCCAACCCATTTGGGTAGTGGTCCGATGAGAGCTGTCACCTCCCCTTTCTAGGGGGACTTCTCCAGCACTCTGGGGTTGTCAGCTCCTTCTAAACCACAGGAGCCCAGATGGAGGGGAAGGCACCTTGTCCATGCATAACAGCAAATGAGCAGGATGAAAGCTGTAGTGTCAGAAGAACTGATTCTCCTTCCAGCCCCCCGGTGCTGGCATGTCCATAGGCTGCTGCAAACATCCTGACCTGTGTGCAGAAGGACCTCCCCTAGTCAGGAGCCCACAGTTCTGGAATCACCTGGACACACAAGACACCTCAGCAGATCTACTCCAGCCCGGCTCTGCCCTGAAGCCACTAAGACCCAGTTATTCCGAAACGTGCTGGAAAGTCACCCTGCTCTGCCCCGCACTTCCAACCCTGGAAGCTGCCTTTCTGATGCAAACCTCAGACCTGCCCCGAAAACTCGCACTTCAGAATCGGGGAAGGGGAGGCCTATTCCCTCCAGCCCCTGGGAACCCCTTTCCCTGTCCCATCCAGGGATGGGAACCGGTCCTATCTCCCTGGGCCAGAGCAAGGGCTCTCAGGGGTCACAGAGTCGGTCTCAGCAGGTGGTGACCGACGCCAAGCCCGGGCAGGGACGCACGCGGAGGGGAATGAATGAATGAAGTGTACCCCGGGGTGCCGAGCGCCAGGCTCCCCGGGCGAGTAACGGATGCAGCTGCCTGACGCTCCATTCGGAACCCCCACCCCCGGGACCCCCAGCCCGGTGGGACGGAGCCGGGGCCGGACCCCTGCCCAGGCCTGCAGTTGAGAAAATGGCCGGGTGCCTTCTCCTGCCCAGGGGTCTTTCTGAGCTCGTCCGGATCCGGATCCCGGACAGAAACTCTTCCCCTCCCGCCCCCTCCCCCTCGACCCCCACCTGCGCGGCCGGGGTGAAGGGGCCACTGGGCTGCTGCTCCCTCCCTCCCGCCCGCGGGCGCGCGCGCCCCGCCCCCTGCACCGCCCTAGCTTGCGGGGAGGAGCGCGGGGCCGTGCGGAGCGGCGAGGTGGGCTCCGGGCGAGTGTCCAGCCGGGTCGGGCTCGGCTCTCTAGCCCCAAGCTTCGCCTCAGGCCAGGAGGCTGAGCCGCCAGTGGAAAGGCCGGCGGCGGGAGCCGGGCCGCGGCCCTCCCCCTTGCCCCGGGGCCCCTCCCCCGCACTGCGGCCCAGCCGGCGCCTCCGCTTCCCAATTAGCCGGGCTGTGCGAGCACCTCCAAGCCCCACTCCCCAAATCTCTTCCCCTACCGCACCCTGTTCTTTGTCCACCCCACTTCCCGCTTCCCCAGTGCGCGCAGGGCAAGGGGCGACCCCTCCGGCCCCCCAGGCAGCCCTGGGCGATCAGTGCGGCCGCCTCATTAGTGCGGTGGGATGAATGGGCCCCCGGAGAGGGGCTACACAACCACCCTCCCCAGGCCCAGATGACTGAAAAGCTCCACCCGTTGGGGCAGGACGGGCGACCCTTGGGAGGGCCTGTCCAGGGTCCCCCAGGAGTCTGGGGGGCTTCCAGGATGGGCAGTGGGCCCCCAAGCAGCCTTGAGGGCCCCCGCGCCCCGACGCCCACCCGCGGGGACCAGCTGTCTTTGCCGAACGTGTGGTTGGCGGTGACATTGGCCTATTTCCCGCGGGGACCTGGGGGGTGTTGGTTCCGGGGCAGCCCCTGAAGGCGAAAGGTGGGGAGGGGGTGGCCATTTCTCCTGCGCAAATTGGCCAATTAATTAATGCCTGCCTCCTACAGGATGGAAGTTTCTTTCCTGGAATATTTTTCTAAAGACATCACTTCTGGAAGTCACTGGCGAACGGCGGAGAGGCTGCCTAGCGCCCTGGTTCCACCAGAAATGTGATAACCGTTACCTTTCCTTGGAGTTGGGGGCGATTGTAGTCTGTCGAAGCAACCTCTGGCAAACTTTAGGCAGGTGGGCGCGGTCCGGAAGCTGCCCAAGGCCCTATCCACCAGCGCTGACTACACGGATGCGTAATGTTCCCGCCTCCGGCCCGAGGCGCCCGGGGACGCTGGGCCGACCTGGTGCCGGGAAGGAAGACAATGAACCGGAACCGGGCCGGCCCGGCCTGCTGGGACAGCGCCCAGTGCGCGCCCCAACTCTCCCCGCCACCCTCACGGGTGCGATTCGCTTTCTGCTGAAGCTTCCGGCCTGGGGTGGGGGGGCACTGTCTTCCGAAGAAAAGTCTGTCTGGCCGACTGTGGGCGTATGTATTGGTTCTTTTCACCTGCATTTTAAAACTGGAGAGAAAAGGCAATACATTTTGAGCCCGTTTTGGATCGTGCAGTGGCTGAGGCCCGCAGAGGCCGGTGCGCAACGGGGAGGCGAACCCAGAGTCGGGGGGCGCCGGGAGGAAGAAGGCAGGGCGCGCTCCTCCGGTGTCCTTTCGCGGAGGCCCGTGCCAGAACTGGAAATGAAAATCAAAATACACCCCTAAGATTTATTCCTCCGAACATTAATTACCGCCGAGACTGCTCCCTGCGAGCGCTTAATTTATTCATTGCGAGGGAGAGCCGCCCTATTGTTTGTTTAGCGGTGGTCTCCTGAAAACCGCCTGTTTGGGTTGTCCTTCGTGACAAACTGCTTTGCTCCCTGAAAAAATAATGTTTTTCTTCAATAAAACATAAAGTAAAGGTCCTGTGATTAAATCTGAAAGGAAAGAGTTTTAATGTCCACCATATGTTGCAAAGTACATTGGGGGGCAGGGGGAAGGAAGAGAAAATTCCACAGAAAGCAAACAGCATTCCCTCCTACGAAACTGTATTGTTAAACATGCATTTTTGCATTGTGGGGTATTTTAGAGACACCCCCCCCACACACACACACAAATACTGGGAATTGTAACAAAAGTGAGAGGAAATCAAAACAGAAACAAAAGCAAACCTACATTCCCAGGGCAGGCCGTTGCACACACAGAGGCAGCCCACCCTCTGCAGAGGCGAAAAGGCAAATCCTGCCCCACTGCGCCCTTTATTAATATTATAGATGTTGCACTTGTCGACAGGATCAATGTTGCCCATTCACGAGCTGGATTAACAAAGCCCACTTTAATGAAAATCTATTAGCCTCACATTTGAAACGTGAATGTTTGCATAAATCAATAAATAGCATAGAAGGGGGGTACAAGTGCAGGTTTCTAAATACAAAAGGTAGGGGGAAAGGAGTCCGTCTAGGAAATGTGTTAAGACATCTGTAAAATCCTGAACCTCTGATCAATACTTATACATATTTAATGTCTGGGGAGGGGTTGGTTGCTGTTAAAAAGGCTTGCTCTTCAGCAAAACCCATGAATAATACCCCTCCATTCTTATTGTTAATAGAAATTGTCTTTCGAATTAAGTGCTAGGAAAGTGGGCCTGATGGAAGGGGAATTCCTTGAAATATGCTTCCTCCCTTTCCTGAGAACCAAGGGGGGGGAGTTGGCTGGTGGGGGTGGGGGTGGGGTCTGGGGAGACAGGGTCTGAGACATCCCTTCTGGAGGGGCAGAGGCGACACAGGCTCCTGCCCACTCCCTGCAAATGCCTCTGTGCAATTAAAGGTTCTGGGCATGAAATTTGATTTAAAATAGATGTATTTGGATCAGGAGAGTGGAGCTTCGTTTTACTGGGCTAAAACTGAAAAATCAAAGCTGTACTTTTCAGAAATTAAAGAAATCAAATGTTAAATCTCTGACTATTCATTGCTTTCTTTCCCTTGATGTTTTAAAAAAGAGAGAGAAGAGGCATTGATTAGTGGCAGCCACCATTCAGTCAAATTTACCTAATGCACATATGAAATACAAGATTATTTTATAAAATTGACAAAAGGCAATGTCCATTCCCTCAGCCCTCACAAGCCTGTCCCTGGGGTCTGTTTCCCACCAGACAAGCCCCAGAAGGGGCCTGTTGGGACGAAGGGTCAGTTCTGGCCGCAGGCTCTGTCTTAGGTTTCTTGGGGATGCAGAACAGACAGAGGCGCCTGGACGTCCAAGTTTAACCACTATGCCTTCCAAACCAAGGTCCCAGAACGGACACAACAGCTAATAAGTCTTCTGACCCATTTCGTTCCTGCAGTTGGGGAAGGGAAGGGAGAAAAACCCCCACCAACAACCGCTCCAAACCAGCGGGTCACGGCGGTGGAGACCGAGGGTTCTGGCGTTTTCTGCGGCTTCTGGCCAGCGTCTCGAGAGTTTTCTAGCCCTGCAAGTCTGGAGATGCATCTTCGGAGGACGCTGGGCCCGGCCTAAGGACGCTAGCTGGGATAAAGTTGAGGCGGGGGTATTCAGGACCTCCAGCGTCAGGTCTCCCGCTCTCCACTGCCGCGGCCTGGGTGTTGGTCCATGGAATTTGGGGAGGGTGAGCCTGAGCGGGAATACGGACAGAACTCAGCTTCGTGCGAGCAGCGTGGGGTCAGCTAAGGCTGGGAGAACCCCTTGGGGCGGCGCCTGTCTACTGGAATGCCCCTAGCCCCGGCAGGCGGACCCCGGAGGGAGCTATCCCGGGTGGGGAGGGACTCTCTCCTCCCTCCCAACTGCCCGGCTGGGGCGCACAGGGCCAGCGCCTTGGGCACGTGGGCGACGCAGACACTGAGGGTCCCTCTGAGCCCCAGGAGCCAACGCGCGTGTTCAAAGGAGCCTGCGGCTGCCTCCCTTGCCGGGGACCCGTCCTTCCTCCTGAGAACAAGGTCTTCTAACGTTTTTCGTTTCGTTTTATTTCGTTTCCGCGTCTCTTCCTAGTTGGAACAGAAATGGGACGGTGGGGTGGGGTGGGGGACAGGGGGAGGTCAGACGTCCACGACCTGAGCAGCCCAAAGTCCACACAGGGTCTCCCGGCAGCCGCGCGCGCGGGGTGGAAGTGGGGGCGTCCAGGGCGGGTTTGGGGCGTGTGCGCAGAGTTTGGTGAAATCGGGCCTTGGGACTTCCCTTTTCTTCCAGAAGGCGTTCCTCTTTGTTATTCCTTCCTCCCCCCCCCTTCCCTCTTGTTGTTTTTAGGAGGAGGAGATGCTTTCCTTTTTAGCCACAAAGTTTCCTGAAACTTGTTTCCTTTTGAAGGGTGGGCAAAATGCATTTGACCCATGAAAGCGTCCACATTTTCACAAGACGTCTTGAGATATTAAAAGTCTATTTTCCCCATCTGCCTGGTGTTGTCTCTCTCCTTCTCTCTCAGAAACATCTACAAAACCTCAAAAAGCCCCCCTTATATTCGGCCCAGGCCAGTCCAGGTGCAGACCCTCCCCTCCTGCCTGCAGCCCCCCGTTGGGAAGTGTAAATGGAACATTTCACACACTGTCCCTACTCTCAGGCCTTGGGCCACGTCTGGAATTCACAAAAATGTGAAAAAGTTCTTGCCTAAGCTAAAGTATTATAAATAACACTAACACGAGGTGTTTCCTGTCTCTATCTTTGAAGCACTACACCAGAGAAGGAGCCTTTGCCCTGGCAAGACAGGTCGGAGGGGCTTTAGGGAACCCCAAAGCCCCTCCTCCGCAAAGGCTGAGGGTGGGTGAGGCCGGCCTCTGCTTATCACTCAGAAAAAGTTTGATTTTTACAAAAAGATGATCTCCCTTGCCTAACCAGTGACTCTTAGGACAGGCGAGGCCTTGGAGGGGGAGAAAACTTGCTAATGAAGGTGCCTGCATTATTTTGGAAATCAAAATTAGGACCTCAGTTGAAGGGGGAAGTGGGGAGAGCTTCACTTCTCTCCAGGCTTAAGGGTCTCCCATATCCAGAGTCCCAGTCTGGTGCCACCCAGCCCCCAGTTCCTGGAGGTACCGAGACCCTGGTCCTGCCTCGTTTCCTGCTGGGCAGGGGGTCCCGCTTGGGGTCCCAGGGCGGGCGGCCCTGCTTTGGTGTGGGGGGAAGCCTGGGGCTTCTCACCCGGGTCCCCCAGGAAGGAACCTCAGGCCTAGGAAGGCCCAGGACCAAGGTGACCCCCAGGCAAGGCCTGGTCCTGCAGCTGCAGGGCAGGAGGGTTGGGGGGGCAGAGCAGCAGGGTGGGGGCTCCCTGCCCAGTCGCTGGGGACCCGGCCTTCCGGCCAGGGGCTGGAGAAGTCAAGCGGTGGGCGGAGAGCGGGAAAGTTAGCTCGCCCCGAGGAGCCCAGAAAGTTGCCCTGGGCTCGTAGCCCCTTGCCCCAGACTCTCTCTCTCTCACAGACACACACACACACACACACACACACACACACAATTCGCATCACTCCGCAGTTCCTCGCAGGGGGAGAGTGCAGTTGTCCCCGCGGGTCGCCAGACCCGGTTGGGGCGGAAGAAGCGCGAGGCCTGTTGGCGGAGGAGCGGGAGACCGGAGCCGGGCTCAGCCGGGGAACCAGCCGGCGCCAACCCCGGGGCGCCTCGCGCCCGCGCCCCTGCCCGCCCCCGCTCCGGGCCAGGCGTCGGCTCCCCCCAGCCGACCCTCCAGGCGGTTGGATGCATAATGGATGAGGGTCTATTTGTGATTCCGTGTGATATCCGCGAGCCTCCGCTTTGATTAGGGGGCCTCGGTGACAAAGACCTGTTTGTTAAGTTGCGAGGGCTTCTTCGCCTTCGCTTTTGAAGTCCGGGGAAGGCAGCGGCCCCCAAGTTCCCCAGCTTGGCCGCGCGCAGAGCAGAGGGGCCCGGGACGGCGCGAGGGCCGGGCTGCTGGGGCAGCACTCGCGGGGGAGGAGGAAGGAGGGAGGGGAGGGAGGAGCAACAAGGGGTGGAGGGAGAAGGGAAGGAGGGGGGAGGGTAAGGAAGGAAGGAAGGAAGGAGGAAAGGAGGGAGGGAAGGAGGGAGGGAAGGAGGGAAGAAAGGAGGGAAGAACAGAAGGAGGGAGGGAGGGAGGGAAGGAGGGAAGGAGGGAGGGAAGGAGGGAGGGAGGGAGGGAGGGAGAGAAGGGCTGAGCCTTCAGCTCCCGTAGGCTCTTCCTCCCTCCCCCTCTCGTCATCGCCCTCCCCCACCGGGCCTCACACCTGAACCTGCTGGGGTGGACAAGGCCCGGGCAGCCCCCTCCCTCCCGCCCGCCCCCCCAGGTTCTGGAGAAATGGCTCACTTTCTTTCCGCTGAAGGCGACAAGGGGCGGCTCCCGAAGGCGTCCACGCGGGCCGCGAGGAAACGCCGGGCACGACTCAGGGTGGACCAGACCCCGGGGTCTGCCTGCAAGGGACGCTGCGCTTTGAGGAGGGGCTGCCTCAAGAAAATGCAAAAGGAGCTCCTCCAAAAATGCCAACACCTCCACCCCACCCCCACCCCCGCCAAAAGCTGTCCCAGCTTCAAAGGAGGTGCGGGGTGGGGTGGGGTGGGGTGGGGGTGGACAAGGGAACGAGGAGGTTTCACAGAAAAAACGAGGGAAGGGGGGAATATCAACTTTATTTGCAGATGGAATTTTGCAGAAAGGATGGCACGTCTGGCTTCCAGAACGGCAAAACGAATTTCGTATTGCCACGGGGAAAAGCGCCCCTCCTAAGCACACTGGAAAAGGGGGGAGTCGCGAAGGAGCGAGTCAGCAAAACCGTGGCAAAACCAAAAATATATATTTATATTCCCAAATAAATATCCCAGATACCAGGGCGACAACACGGCTCTAAAGAAGGCGGCATCTGTCAGGCTGTGCGGGATCTGACGCGTGCAGAAAAGACAGATGTTTACAAACCGGTTCTCCCTGGGACCCGCGGGCTTCCCCGCGTCTACAGTCGCCGCGCTTCGGACGCTCGCGGCCCGGCGACGTCCCAGTCCTCGGCCTCCGCGGCGTCGGCCCCTCGGTGCGCGAGCCGTTTTCCGCTGCCGCCGCCGCCCAGGCGCCCGCGTCCTCGTTCGGTAGCCCCGGCCCCCTCCTCTCACTTTCGGGGTCCCCGAGCCGTGCCCAATCACACCCGCGCGCACCGGCTCCTCTCTTTAGCTCCGCGGGCCGGGCGGACTGTTCCAGTCGGCGATCCAACCACGCCTCCAACTTGGAGTCGATCCTCTCCCGGGATGGCGCGTCCCCGCCGCCCGGGTCCCCTCGGTGTCTCCGCACTGCCGCGCACCGACGCATCCTGCAAAGACCCAAGCTAGGCGCGCGGCTGTGCTTCCCCACGGTGCCAGCCGGCTAGCGCGTCCTCACGATCGATAAACTCCTCCGCGAGTTTCGTTTCCGCCGGCCATTGATAGAACGCAGATACCTGTTTGGGGCTCGGGCGCCTGCGCCCGCTCGTGCGCGCGCGCTCTCCCTTCGAAAAATTTGATCGTTACCTCTCCACACCAAGGTGCACGGACGCCAAACAGTGATGAAATGAAAGGAAAGCCAATTGCCGGACTGGGGGTGGGGGAGAGATAGCGTCTCTGCGTGCGTCCGCCGCCGAGCCCGGAGCCGTAATTGCTCCAGACAGGGAGCGCTGGGGGTTGGGCCGAGGTAGCCGTGTATAAATAGTGAGATCTCAAATTCAAAGGCATAAATAACAGCAGCAGTGATCCACCCTCACACGGACCGTCCTCTCCGCCCGGGGAGGCGTGCGGACCACAGCCCGGCTCCCAGCCAGCCCCGCCGAGCCCCGCGGACCCCCGCAGCCCCAGCCAGCCATGGAAGAGCTGACGGCTTTTGTATCCAAATCTTTTGACCAGAAAAGCAAAGAAAGCAACGGCAGCGGCGGCGGCAAGAAGGATTCGATCACGTACAGGGAAGTTTTGGAGAGTGGACTGGCGCGCTCCCGGGAGCTGGGGAACTCGGAATCCAACCTCCAGGACATTACGGAGGGCAGCGGCCACTGTCCGGTGCATTTGTTTAAGGACCACGTGGACAATGACAAGGACAAACTGAAAGACTTCGGCACCGCGAGGGCTGCGGAAGGTAAGCTCGCTGGGCGCTGGCTCCGGGCCCCTCCCCGGGACTGCGCCTCCTCGGCACCGAGGCTGCCCGCCTGCCCCTCGCTGCGCGCGCGGGAGGCCCCGGGCACCGCGGCTGGCACTCCACTCGACCCCAAACTCTATGAATTTACAGACACGGCTCGGACGGAAAGGCCAGGGCAATCAATCTCCAGTCTTAAGAAAGAAACGAAGCAGAGAGAGAAGCCGACGGGAGTAGCGCAGAGGCAGGGCAGAGGCAGGCAGGGGAGCCGAAGAAGTGTTGGGGCTGGAGCCGCGCGCTGCCGGCACACTAGCTTTCCCCGGTGTTGGCATCAGGCGCCGCCACGGGGGAACTTTCCAGGGTGTCTGAAACCCAGGTGGGCCATAGGGCCGCTGGGTCTCTGTCTGTCTGCCAGTCTTTCTTATACATTGTCTCACGCGCGCAGAGGAGAGGTCCACACACATCTCTGCAGACGCCCGGCGGCTGCCTGCTCCCTGAGCTAATTAATGGGCAGAGTGGAGAACGCGCTGGCTCCCTAGTTGGAGAGAGTAAGGCTCCCAGGCAGCGCGGTACTGATTCCTTTAATTAAAACTTTGCCCTTGAAACTCGAGTCGAGGCTCGATCTTTGGTGACGCGGGTGTAGAAATTAAAGCCACTCCCGTGCCCGCAGGTGGCCGGGGTCTGGACTGGGCTTGAGGGCCTGGGAAAGCTGGTGGCCACGCAGCCGTCTTCCCCAAGGCTGTCAGAGCCCAGCCGCCCAGCTGCGGGCATACCCGGCCCGGGGTGTCCTTCCTGCGGCTCCTCCTGCCCGAAACCTCCGAAACCTCCGCGCGGCGGATCGCCCAGTTGTTCAAGGGGGGTTGGTGAGCGGGAAGGCACGTTTCCGAGGGCTCGACCCGCGGGGATCTGTACGAACAGAGCGACTGGCAGCGATAAATCAGGAGAATAAAATGGGCTAGATTTCTCAGGGGCACAGTTTGAGAGGGCTCTTAATGTGTATTTTTCATTACAAAGAGAGGACATACAGAAGCTGGTCATTGCGCTTTGTGCTTTCTGATCGGGTTTCGGTGATTGTCAGAGTGGAGGTGTCAGGATGAACTCCCCAAGAAGCTCTGCCTTCTTGCTCTTCTGGGTGCTACACTCTGTGGGGTGGCATGGCCTTGGAGCGGTGGGGTTGACACAGACAGCTTCCCGAGGCTTTGACCTTGTGGAAGCAGAAGGCTGGCCGAGGCTTAGAAATAAACCCCAGACTGTTGACAGCCCAGGCAGCAAGGGCCTGGCCTGCCTTACCTGAGGTTCACCCCTGCATGCCGCTTCACACACCTGGCTCTATAATTCATACAAAGAGAGTTTGCTTTAATGGAGACAAGGCTGTCGGCTGGGAACTCCTTAAGGCCTACATTTAACTTAAGCGGTTTACAGCACGAAGCAGCTGGCCCTGTGGGGCTCCACTGTCCTTCCTGGAAGCCGAGCCCCTCCTTCTGCCTGCCTGCTCTCACCCTGCCAGTGGAACCTGGGAAATCAGCCATCAGGAAGAGAGAAAAGTGTCCTCAAGGCCTTATGACAGCGAGAGGAGCATTAAGAGTGGGGCTTGGAACAAGGGCAACAGGACAGGACAGACAAACCCCAGCCACACTTTCCCCTTGGCTGGGTGTAGAAAGACCCTGGCAGGGCTCTCTGTGCCAGTCTGACATTTGCCAGATGGAAGTAAAGTACAGATTTGGGAGACTCTTGGGTTCCCGCAGAAACCAGGAGTTCTTGGGAACAGCATGTCCCCGCCAAGGCCAGCCTAGGAGTCCTCGGATTTTGCAAAGCCTGCTCTGGGCTCTTAAGGATTTCCAAGGCCAGCTTCTCAGCTGGGCTCAATCCCTGGGGTTCAAACTTACAGAAATGAAGGAGGAAGGGAGAGTTAGGGCCGCCTCTAGGAAAGGATTTACTGTTGAGAAGAAATAGGGTGTTCTTGGAAACAGTCCCTTTAGGAGGTGAAAGGAGATTTAAAGCCCATATTGAGGGTAAGTGCTCACAATCCTTAATGGGAGACTTTTAGGAAGACAAGAGACTTGGCTACTGGTATCCAGTTCAGGGACCCTGGTGAGGGAGGGCAGACCACCAGAATTTTCTCCTTTCCCTTTAGATGCTTTGGGTTTGCCACCTTTGCAAGTTTCTGGGCTGCAGGGACTTCTAAGGGGCCTTGTGTGCTGCTCTGAGATCATTTCAGAGCTGAGCTCTTTAGAGTAGATGCCTGAATGCCAGGATCTTACCCCTGACACCAGGGGAGATCTAATTAGGGTGTGAGGATGTTCTTTGCCTGTGTACAGCAGGCCCTGTGATCTGGGGGAAAGAGCACAACAGAGGAAAACAGAGGGGTGTTGGAGGTGCAGCTTTTATTTTAAATCCCTGGGCTTGGTGAGTGGCTGAATTTCTAAAATTGGGAAGGAGAGGTTTTTGAATTAGAGGCACTTGAATGCTGACCTTGTTTGTTGCCTGATGCTTGGGCCTCCTACCCTCTCCCCCAACAAATATAAACGCACTCATAATCCTTGGACATAAGAAAGTGCCATTTTTGGCATCCTGGTGTGTGCCAGAACATATGTGTGTGTGTGTGAGAGAGACAGAGAGAGAGAGAGAGAAAGAAGGAAGCCCAGGGACTTCCCTGCTCAGGGTTCACCCCCAGGCGCAGTGGCGGTGGTGTGCATTCAGCTGTGGCTCTGCTTGCTGGGGTGGGGGCTGCACCCCTGGCTCCATCACATCCCGGAGGGAGGCACTGACCGGGCTGACACGGCGCGTTCTCCTTGCTCTGCAGCCGGGGGTTGCGGCTCTCCGTGGGCCTGGACCCCAGCCTGGCCAGAGCCCGCCCCGCACCCTTCCCAGCCCGGGGACCCGGCACTGGGGCAATTCTTCCCAGGCTGCTTTGACTTAAAAATATTTAACACCCCGCTCTCCTTAAGAAAAAAAGAAGAAGTTTAGGCTATGTCAACAGACGCGAAGTGGATAATTGAGAAAACTATTCGGAGATTAGGCCAAGAAACACCGCGCCGGCGAAGCGCAGGTTATTACAAAAGAAACGTGTGTTTTCCAGTTTGCTTTATCGACTTGAAGCAGTCCTTGCGTCAGGGCGCGTTTGTTTCCGAGGCCCCCTTCCACCGCGTGAATACGCTTAGGTTTTCACCACGTCGCGCGGAAGCATCCACCGCGCGCGACCTTGCCTGCGCGCAGGGCCCGTGGGCCGTGGGAGGCAGGAGCGGGCGGAGGGACTGGGGAGCCCTGCCCAGGCGACTCCGGGCCTCAGTCCTGTGCCCTCGGCAGGTATTTACGAATGCAAGGAAAAGCGAGAGGACGTAAAGTCGGAGGACGAGGACGGGCAGACCAAGTTGAAGCAGCGGCGGAGCCGAACCAACTTCACGCTGGAGCAGCTCAACGAGCTGGAACGGCTCTTCGACGAGACGCACTACCCCGACGCCTTCATGCGCGAGGAGCTAAGCCAGCGCCTGGGGCTCTCCGAAGCGCGCGTGCAGGTAGGACCTCGGGCCGGGCCCGGCAGCGCCGGTTCTCGGGAGGGCCCCATGCGCACCGCCCGGGCCCCCGGGCCTCGGTCCCTTTCCGGGCTGGCTCGGGGCTCGCTGGGAGCAGGGCCTTTGGAGACGCCCCGGGCCTCCCGGAGCGGTTCGCTGGGTTTGCATCAAGGGCAGGTGCCCTGACAGACCGGGTCGCCCTCCAAACCTAGATTGTTAGGAATTTGAATCTGTCTTTTCTCCCCTTGCCGCCACCTTTCTATTTCCCTTCTCCTCTCCCGGGCAGCCTCGTCCTCCCAGCCTCTGCGTCCCCCTCCTTCCCAGTCCGGGGAAGAGAGGGGTTCTGTACACCGGGCATCTTGATGAGCGAAGCTCCTGCCCGCGCGGGGCCGGATTAGCTCGGGCGCCGTCTCCATCTGACTCCCTGAGTGGCGCATGAATTGGTGGTGCCCCATCTGGCGAGCCGCTGTAGGTGGGGGCCCTGGGTGAGCGCAGCACGTGCGCAGGGGGACATTCAGGCCGGGCTTTCTGCGGCATTGTAAATATTGAGTTAAATGTGTCCACTTATTTTCTGGGTGATACTGGGGGTACAAAGATTCTCTCCAAAGTCGCTTTCTCTAGGTACAACTGACCCTGCCTGGGAGGTCGGCCCTGGAAGCTCAACTCTGTCTCTTCCTTTCTCTTGCGTCTGAGCAGGACAAAAAGGCCAGAGAGACAGGGTCGGGAACCCTGGACTCTGGGGACTGGTTCGAAATAAATGAATTTAAGATTGCCAACCAGGGAGGGACCCACTGAAAGCAAAGAGCTCTTTGCAAATGCGGGTTTCCCCGTTGGTTATTCGGTCAACAAATTCAAACACAACTCCCCCCCTCCCAATTTTTATTTAGGAAACAAGATGCAAACGCGTTTGAAAGGTAGTGTTTTACAAAATCTTCAGTTTAAACAGAAAATCTATGTTTTTGCTCCGAACATCCTCCCATCTTTCTGTGTTGCTGCGGTTAAAAGCACTTCCTTAAAATTAAATCGACAGTTCCCTGGCATCACAGTGGCAGAGGCTTGTCCCCACTACTGTCCCGCCTAGGAGGAGCACTTAGTAGCTCGTGTGGATCCTTTCCCCGGAGGGCCAGTCTGTTTCGGCTTCTGTGGCCTGGGCGAGGGGAGGAGGCTGGGCTGGAGAGGGGTGCCCCCCACCCGGCCGCTGTCCGCCCTTCTCGGGGGAAGATGGATTGGGCTGCACCATATAAATTAATGAAAAGATTAAACTTTTGCTGAAGGGGACATCAACTTGTATGTCATCTCCCTGTGTCTTTCTGCCTGGGATGTGTAATATCTCCCAGGCCTTGATGTACTGTTTCTATAAAAATAAATTACTTGTAATTTAATTCCACACTATTTCTTTCAGTAGTCTATTACGGAGTAGCACCTTAGCAGGAGGTACCGAGTGGCAGAAAATTGGTTCTTGGGTGCCTGCAGATCTTAAGCAAACCCTAAAATAAAAAAGGAAGGGGCTTATCGATCCAGAGGCAAATTAAAATTTAACGACTGTAAATAATAATAAAAACAAACGTGAGAATAGAATGAAACATAATTTCCTATTGCCACAGGGAAAAGCATCACGTAACAAAGAGAAGGCGGCAGAAAGGGGGCATAAAAATCAATTAGTTAAAACGTGGATGTGATGTGGAAATTGTGAGGGTTCACAGGATGAAGGGCAGAAAATGAACTATATTTTAATCCTCCCTCTGAATTGTTTGATAATCCCTTTCAGTACAGGCTGTCCCTTGTTGTTAAAGGATAGAGTTTCAATTTAGTGTGGAAATTTGCTGTAAATAAATTGGGCATCCTATGGAAGCTGGTCCTTATTAACCTTTTATTTTTAGTGTTGTACTGGAAACTCCTATCACCCAGCTGTCAGGGTTATAATCGAAAGTTATGAGACCGCGGTGAGGGGCAGGCGGTAATTTAATTACAACAAATATCTTTGGGTTTATGGCGCAGAGCTAAATTAAATGTCATTATTCACTGTCTGTAATGGAAATCAAAAGGAAATCAGATTACAGCATTTGTGAAAGAAATCAGTGAGTGGTTCTTAATGAAGAAATAACTGTCTAAACCAGTGTACTGCGCTTTACTTAGCATATTCAGGCCTAATTGGAATTGATCGTGAATCACCCCAAGACTGATTTATTATCGCTGAACGCAGCGGCTAATTCATCACTTTTATTCTTCATAATCTTATTTTTCCCTCTGCCCTCGCTGAAGGGAAAGTGAGCTTCTGTTTCCAGATTTAAATAGGATTTCTGTTTTTGAAAAATGCCCTTCCAAGGGGGTAGGACTTGGTTTCGCGCGTCTGCCTTGCTTTGCCGAGGACTGGATGGTGGACCCAGGGACAGAGGCGCGGGGGGCCGGCCCGAAAGGGGTCCCGTCCGCCCGCGTTAGAGGGGGGGATGGGGAGGTGCCAGCGCAGGCTTTGGAAATAGAGTAATCATTTGTGAATTTCAGCTTAAGGCCGGGGCAGGGGCCTTTTTGGGAATTCCTTTGCATGGGGACGTGATAAAAGTTTTCCAGGCGCCCTGCAGCTTGGCGGGTCCCGCTTTGCTAACGTTCTGGAAAGCCAGTTCCGACAGGCGGGCGCATGGATACTCTCCCAGCAAGGAAACCGCTTCCTAAGAGCCAGGGAAGGGAAAGTTCACGTTTCGTTTCTTAGGCTCCCGGGTTCTTCCTACCTCCCCGGGTTTTGCTGAGGTTTTCCCCGCGCGGGGCCCCAGCAGTCTGGAGCTATCCGGGTAACCCGGGGCTGCGGAATCCTGTCTTTGTGCTAATTATTACGCGTGGACAGTGAGTGCCATCGCGTCTTGGGGAGAGCGAGCATGGAAGGCTGCCCCAGAAAGCCAGTTAGGAAGGATTAAGAGTGTCCAAGGGGGTGAGGGAGGGGGCTTCAGATTGAGTCAGCACAGCCCAAATGCACTATGCTCACGACCTGGGCTGTCTGGGGAGGAGGGGGCTTGTGGGCAGGGGAGGTGGGTGGTAGTCTTGACGTCAGGCCTATGAATTTAGCCCGACTAGGCGAGGGTCACATTGCCCTTTCATGCCCAACCTCTGGGTACCTCACCCCAAGACTCAGGAGTATTTAGAGGGGCGGAGCGTCCGCAGTGCAAAGCCTGCAATATTGGGGGTCCGCTCGAGGACGCCCATGACTGACGTACTATAAACTGGGACCCACCCACCTCCCCTGGGCTTCGAAGAAGGGCGCAGAGGGCAGGGAAGTTTCCAGGCTCAGGGTGCCCCGAGTTTGATGGGAGAGGGGGCCGGGTTTGGGGATGTTTGTCCACCTGCTGGCACCCTACCTTGGTGGCTAAAGTCTGGAAGTAGAAAGTCAGCGTGCTGCCCCAGGGTGTGTGTGGGGGTGCCCACACAGAGCGATGGAAAGACCTCGAGTTCATTTCCACGGTTCCAGAACCCACTTAAAAAAGTGTCGAAGCTCACATCTCACTGGGGGGGGGGGCGGTCAGGGAGGGCCAAGAAGTGAGTTTGACAATTCCCAGCCTTTAGGTCGCCAGCTGGGGCGGAGGGGTTGGGGGCGGGGCGCGGGGGTTCCTCTGGCGGCCTCCTCCAGTCTCCCGAGGGGCGCGCACCGGCCGTGCAAGCGTCGGGGAAGGAAGCCCTCGCTCCCGAGGCCCGGCCTGGTTCACGGCGCGGCGCGTCTCTTGTCTGTTTTGTCCCCAGGTTTGGTTCCAGAACCGGAGAGCCAAGTGCCGCAAACAAGAGAACCAAATGCATAAAGGTGGGTGGTGGGTGGTGGGTGGTGGGTGTCGGGGGTGGGTGTTGGGGGTGGGGGCTCCTGCGGAGGCCTCCGTGGTGCTGGGAGGACCTAGGGCGACGCTCACGCGTCCGGTCTTTCCCTGCAGGCGTCATCCTCGGCACCGCTAGCCACCTGGACGCCTGCAGGGTGGCGCCCTACGTGAACATGGGCGCCCTGCGGATGCCTTTTCAACAGGTAGCTCGTTTTTCTTCCTCTGAACCGCCCGGGGCCCCTCCACCCTCCCCTTCCCTTCCCCGCCTCCCCTGGCGTCCTAACACCCCGGCCCCTCACGCCCTGTACACTCCTCGGCTGGCCCTCAGAAGAAAGACGACCGCTTTTACAAGAGGGCATTTATAGACGCGTTGGCACTTATTAAATTCAGGCTATAAAACTACAAGAGTCACCTTTGGGAAGGTAGAAACACAAACCGAAACACAAATTTCACAAAAATCAGAGGGGGTAAAAATCCCACCCACCCAGGAACCACCCACCCTGTTGCTGCCTGGTTGGGGAAGGGGGTGTCCTGTCCGTGCTCAGGTATCAGGGCTGGGATAGACACCACCCCCCTTCAACTGCAAACCCCGCCCCCCCCCCCCCCCCCCCCCCCCCCCCGCACCGAGTGCCTCGGCTGGGGGCGTCTGCCCGGCTTCTGGACCTTGGCCTGGCACCTCCACCTTGGACCTGGGGGCATTCCAAGCTCCAAGCAGAGTTGGGAGGCAGCAGCCCACGGGGTCCCGGGCTTGGACATGGGGCTGACAGGGGGTCAGAAGAGGACTGCTGAGCCCGTGTCCTGAGGGTCGCCCCTGCTCTCGACCAGTGTTGGGGGGGAGGAATGGTAGGAGCTGAGTGGCAGGAGGTGCCCGGATCCCCAGGCCGAGAGCGCAGCACCCACCTGCGCCCTGCCTTGACCCAGCACAGGGCCGAGCGGTGCACCGGTGCAGGCCCCAACTTGCGGGGTGGGAGTGCTTAGGCAGCGGAGTAGGGGTGCTCTGGCACCGTGGGCAGGTGGCCTCCACCCGTGACCGTTTTACTCTAAGGGGGCAGGCCTGGGTTTGTATCTGGACACATGTTTGCAGAGGGGCTGGAGGTCTTCGCTGGCAGGCTGGGGTTAGGGGTTGGGGTATACATAGAAAATAGAGGGGAAATAGAGCCGGGGAGCCAGCCGCGTGCTGGATGTCTCAGGCCTGGAGAAAGGGCCTCTTGCCCGGGGGAGAGGGGTCTGCACCCCTCCTCTATTCAACCTGCTCTAGGCGCCTGTTCTCGACCCTTCCCCACAGCAGGGGGGGCCCTTCACATCACGAGGACAGCTGTGCGCTGCCCCAATGTGGCCTTAGCGGTTAGAGTCGACTGCAATTAGGTCGTCGGAGCCCGAAGGCCTGGCTGTGCGTGTCGCAGACTCGGGGAGCTGTTGTCCCTGGGAGAGGATGTGGGGGGGTCCGAGCCGAAGTCCAGACCCTGGGTCAGGGGACATGCCTAAGGGTCAAGCGCAGAGAACCTGGAGCTCCCTGAGGGGGTGACCACATTCTGATGCCTGTGGGGATCTGTTTGGATTCCCCAGCCCTGGCTCGGTCCAAAGTGCCCACTGGCCCTGTGGGGACGAAGGTATTCAGAGGACAGCTCTGGCTCCCGGGCAGAAGGAGGAGAGTGGGGTGGCGGTCCCCAGGGTAGGGAACAGGGCGACGGCCCGAAAGGGATAGGAGAGCCTTTGGGGTTTGCCGGGGCGGGAAAGCCCCCCACCCCCAGCCCTGTCCTAACAAGGCCCGGTCTGCCCCACAGGTCCAAGCACAGCTACAGCTGGAAGGCGTGGCGCACGCGCACCCGCACCTGCACCCGCACCTGGCGGCGCACGCGCCCTACCTGATGTTCCCGCCGCCACCCTTCGGGCTGCCCATCGCGTCCCTGGCAGAGTCGGCCTCGGCCGCCGCGGTGGTCGCCGCCGCCGCCAAGAGCAACAGCAAAAACTCCAGCATCGCCGACCTGCGGCTGAAGGCGCGCAAGCACGCAGAAGCCCTGGGCCTCTGACCCGCCGCGCGGCCCCGCGCCTGGCCTGGCCCGGCCCCGAGCCCCTGCCCGCACTGCGTCCTGCACTCGACCCCTCCGAGCCCCCCACGGCCAGCCGGACGCCGCTGGCGCAGCGGGCATCCCTGTCCGGGGCAGCCCGGGAGCTCCGCGGCGGCGGGAGGGGGCCTCCCGGGACCGCCCACGCACGACCCAGCCAGACCCTCGGCGCAGAGACTTTGCCGAAGAGAGAGCGGGCGAGTGGCTGTGTGCGCCCACCCCGACCCTCGCAGACGTTGTCCGTGTGTCCTGGGACCCTGTGCCAAGTGGAACCCCACGGCGCCGCGCCCTCCTCTGCTGTTGGCGTTCCTACCCTGTGCATGCGGCTAACTACACACCTTTGGAAGAGCCTACAGTATATTAAACAAAAGGTCCCCGGGGCTGGTCTCCGCTCAAGATGCCATTTCTTTGTTGCTGACGATTTAATTCACTGCCATAAACTTTATTTCATCCGAGGAGCTGCAGAACTGATGTGGATTTGAATATGGACTTTTAGCATCCGAGGCAGGGGCCGCACTCTCCTCCTGCGCCCCCGCCTCCAGGGCAGCAATAATGAATCGCGTTGGCCAAGGCTGAGGACCTATGGGGTGGGGGAGGGGAGGCGGGGGCGGGGGGAGGAAGACCCGAGTCTCCCAAGCGGTGACTTTTCTGGGGACCTGAATTGTGGGCACGGTATTCATGCACACGTTTGGCCTCAAAGCACTGGGACGAGTTGGGATTCCTTGTGCCACAGAACAGGCGACTTTATAACTTTTCCAATATTTGATTCCCGAATTGACTTTTTTTTTTTTTGCTGTTTTACAGAATTCAGACGCAAATGACTTGCATAAGAGACGGACACGTGGTTTTAAGGTATAATATTGATGCAGCATTAACTTTAGTGAAATGCAATGAAGTGCAGGAAAGTGCAATACTGTAAATACTATAGATTTAAAAAAAAAGAAATTAGCCGTGCACTCTTGACCTGTCAGCGTCCCACGTGTGAGGGCATTACCTTGTCCTGCGTGCGGCCAGGGCCCGGCCACGTGGGGCCCATTGCCAACATAGTGGGCATGGAGATTGTCCCAGACACGGTGGAAGTGAGGTCTTGTCGCAGGTGACAAAAAGTAGCCCGAAGGTGCCAGGATGTGAGCTTGGTGGGTGAGCGGTTTCTGGTTGGGAAGGGGCAAAGCATGGTGGAGAGTCAGAAGTTTTGAGAGGATGTTTTATAGTGCTTGGCAGTCTTAGCTTTTCTGTCTCCCCTTCTACCCCCTTAGGTCCCCAAATTGTATAAGCACCAAATAGCAACTTGTCGTAGCTGCTGGTGTGGCATGGGAGAGTCGCTTGAAATGACCTAGCCAAAGCGCTCAGGGTCCACATTATGCACCTGAGTTTGAGGCGATGTGCTTTGCATGTGCTGTGTCAGTTTGTGGGGAGCACAGCGCTGGGCCTGTCTACCTCAAAGATACATCTGCTTTTTTTTTTTTTTTTGGCCTTACTTTCCTAGGCCTGCCCAGAGAGAAGCTGTCCTGTCTGTCATTTATTTCCTAACTGGCCACCCAGCTGGCGCTTACTAAAGTTCAATGGTTAACTCTGTTGCCAAAAGATGTTTTGATCTTTCCAGATTCGGCAGTTTTCTTTCCTTACCCCTGGTTTGGATACATCTCTCCGAGAAAAAAATAAAAGCAACTTTTTGTTTTTCCATGTAAGAGAACACTTTCTACCTTTTCACAGAGCTGAGATGTGGATAAATTTGGACATATCTCGTGTGTATCATCTGATATTCTTTATACAAATCAGAAGGACCTTCCTTCGACATTGTTTTATTGTGAAACTTTAGTAGCACTCTAAAACAATAGGAAGAATGCAAGGTCATGTTTTTAAATCACTTGTCACTATTTTTTCCCCCTGGACATTAATGGCTTTAGAGAGTTTCCCTCATTCATGCAGTTTTGTTTTTAATCAGCATTGAATTAAAAAATGAAAGCGTGTCCTCTATATAATCTGAAACTTTCCTGTAAATGCAGAGTTGAATTTTGAATCCTTTAGAAATAGCTTCATTCACCTGCACATGGAACACTTGGTCAAAGTTGAAGGTAAGCTGTATACATCCCAATTTTTTTTTTTTCCAAAAAGGGTTACAGTCATTTTTACCTAAACATAACTCTCTGTCATCACTCTCTCCCCAACGGAAAACTCACTCCACGTGAGAGGAAAAACGGGAAGTCCGGTCCTGGCAGAATCTGAACTTTTCAAAATGGAGCTACCTGCTCTCAGCTGTGCTGGGACACTGGGGGCTCCAGGCCTGCCAGGAGGAGGTCACCTTATGCTTGTTTTTGTTTGATTTAACACGGACAGTGAGGCAGGCGTCACCCTCACACGAGAGACCCTCCCCAGACAGAACAAACCCAGAGAACCATAATGGTGACTGTTGCTGGTGAAACTGGCTGTCTTTTGCTTCTCTCCCAGAGAGAGAAGTTGGGTGACACTCTGCAGGGTGAAAGATTGGTGGCCGAGTCTGGGGTGTACATTTTAGCTTTCCCTTTCTCCCAGAAATATCAGGATAGAAGCAAATGAGAAATGCAGCTTGAACTGTGGTTAGTTTTTTTTTTGTTTTGGCTATTAGGAGGGACTTAGGAGATGGAGGGGCCTCTGAGTGTGATGTGTGTGGGTCTTAGTTTCCCAGGGAGTACCTCTGGAGCCCCCTCTGCATGCACATTTGGTGTGGGAAGGGCACATTTTCCCCACAGGACACAAGGAAGGAAATGTATGGGCATATTTTGGGCCATTGGTGCTTTCTGCTCAAAACAAGGTCCTTTTCAAAATCATTCAATGTTATTTCTCAGTGGCATTTTGGCGAGCTCGCTGGCAAAGTGAGAAAGTTCACCTCAAAATCAGATTGGAGAGCATTTCTCTGTAATGTCCTGGGTGGCAGAGCGTTTGGTTCTGAGACCCGCACGAGAATTGGCCTATTTATTGAGACAAGTTGCTGGCCGAGCTGAGGGCTGGTCCTCCGGCTGTGGGTTCTGCTGCTGTATCCATGGGGCTCTGTCTGCCAAGATGGGATAAGCCGTGGAAAGCTTCTTTCTTTTCCTGAAAACTTGGCCAAAGAGTACATTTGGGGTAAAAATTGCCCTGTTTAGCAAAAACTCTGTTCTTTATTCAGTTTAGTTGTTCTGGTCCAGTCTGTTCCTTACAAATACACCGTTTCCTTTCTTCTCTGCACACGACTATGAAATACCAACAAGCCGTCTCACTGGGTGAAGGTATTGGATTTGTTGGGTTTTGGTGTTAGATTTATTGGATTTTGGTATTGGTTTAATTTATCGGGTTGAGTATCTGACTCCTGCGTGCTTTGAAAAACCCTGCTACTCAGAATTGCTAAGAGCTAGACAAGTGAACCTTCTTGAGGGAACAGGGATGTGCTCTTACCGGTGTTGATAGGAGGTTAGGAAGCTGGGTATCTGATTGACTTGGTTTCCCCCTTAAGGGAAGAGGCCTTTGGCTGCTCAGAGGACTCTACTATTGGAGGCATGACCTCCCCACCCTGCCCTGAGTCCAGCCAGGCACCCTGGCTGCCCCCTTTCCTTGGAAGCCTGAGTTTCAGTCGTGGCCTCGTGAGCATCTGTGGTCTCTGCAAAGTCTGGGGACACCTGGATGTTTAAACAGGAAGAAGCAGGGGCAGCTTCCCAGATGGTGCCAAACCCCTGGTTAAGATGGAAGGAAACTCCCAGCCTCCTATGTTGTCACCTCTGGCTTTTATTCTAACCCTCTTGATTTTTCCCCGAGAACAAGCAGAATCCTCTCACCTGCTTCTACTCAGAGATCCCGCCGCGGCACGGGAAGACTATGTACAGTGGCTACCATGACAAAAAAAATTTTTTGAGGCACTTTGCTTAAAGTTCCTTCTTTTCTCCAAGTTTTTGGGAGGTCAGGGCGGGGGGCGGGGTGGGAGGAGAGGTGTTCAGTGGAAGTTTGACGTTTTAAAAACTGGTGCCTAATTTATTAAAAATTAGCTTAGTGAATATGCTGATTTTTTCAATACACATGAAAACTTGATGCCATTTATAAATGTTTTATTGAAATTTGATATTTAATGAGAAATCAGTTGAGGAATGTAAGAAAATATCAAGTTTCAAAGCTATTAAACATGCTATTTATTGAAAGGTGATAGTTTCACAATTCCAGGCCGGTTGTATGTAGAGGTCCCCTCAGAGAGGCAAGTTTCCCTGCTTCTTGGTATTGATGTATATGGATGTGTTATTTATTTTTTTTTGGTTGAAAATTCATAAATATGTGCTATTTTAATTATGTTGAGTGTAAATTTGACATTGCCTTGCATTTATTTTTGTATTTCTTAAGGCTGTTGCTTTCTACCTTCTTCCCTCCCCCGGTTTACGCGCAGGCGGTGTGATTTACAACATAGCGGCAGTGTTTGGGTTATGCATACAAGGTGTGTCTGGACCTACAGACGTTTTCAGGGATTGCTTAAAATGAAAAGAAATAACACAACTTTCCCCAAACCAACAGTCGTAAAATCCGTATCCCTCTGCTATTGTGGGGAAAAACACTCTGAAGGTTTCTTTGGCCGGGCCCGCATGCTCCTAACACTAATGCCCTTATGTGTAGTTCTTGCTACAGAGTGTATTTTGTCAGACCATGTAGTATGAATGTACATCTTGTAAAACTGAGATATAAATAAACTTATAAATATTTGTATTCAAGTGTTAAAAAAAATTCTGTCCTCTCCCCTGAGCAGGCCCATGGGGTGCGGGGGAAATTGTGGGTCTGCCGCGGCTGGAAATAGGGCGTTGTTTTCATGCTGATACTGAAGCCGATATCGAGCTTTTCCGGTTGGTGCCTGGCGTCCCGTGTTGAATTTTCAGGGTCCTCTGCCCATCCTCTTCCTTTACTGAAATGTGCCTTCCCGGTTCTCAGCCATCGAGCGCCACGTTCCCCTAGAAGGTCAGAAAAAGGAAGAGAAAAACCCTGATTGGAACCAAGTCAGAGTTTTGAGGGGGTAACAGCGAAGGCATCTGTGAGCAGCCCAAGTGCTTTGCTGTTGACTTTTCAATTTTCGTTTTGTTTCGCTTCCGGACAGTTGTACGGATTCTCCACCACGACGTTGTGATGATGGTTGAGTCATTTTGAGGGGGTAAAAAAGAAAAACCCAAAAAGATTAATGGAACAAAATAATCAACTTTTAAAAATGACAACTTTTTTTTTTTTGGCGTAGGTTTTTCTTCTCCTTATGTAAAGGAAAGTTCATGATTGGATTTGGCCGCTCTGACTGTTTCCCGGCTTTGATAAAAAACACGTGTTAGCGGGAGGGGACTGGGATGGAATGAGGCCACCCACGCGAGGTCCCCACTGCAGCTGGGGGGTGGCCGGGGCCTCGGCATTCGTGGGGGGCTGAGCCCTGGACAGGTGGGGTTTGCAGCACCCCCCGGGTGCGTGGCATCTAAGCGGGGGTTTTCCGGTGGGGTCAGCTCTTCCTGTTGTTCCCTTGTAGTTCCTGGAAGTTTCTCAGCCAGAAAGGGAGTTTCTGAGGACGTCCACTTGTAGCTGCCGAGTCCAACTTGAAATCTCTTTTTTTCACATGATCGTGCTGCACCGTGGGGCCAACACCAGAGTTCTCGTCAGCTGAGCCTCCCTGTGTCCGGCAGGACAGAAGAAAGTGGTGTTTCCCACGTGTAGCTGTTGGGATGCTGGTCCTCCGGCGCCTGGGACAACCTCTGGGCGGCAGCCCCAGAGTGAGGTCTTGAGAGACCTTGGTGGCCGTCTCTGAGGCTTCAATCCGCAGCCTTGAGAAAGCTCTGTCCTTTGGGGACAATGTGGGCAACTTTGGTCCTTCCTTTGTGGCTTGTGGGCTCAGTGAAAATGTTAGCAACACAGTTGTTTTATGGTTAAATTATCCAGCTTTGTTCAGCAAATCCGTTCATACTGCTTCACATGGTTTAAGACTGTGGTCCCCAACCCGGTACCAGTCTGTGGCCTGTTAGGGACCAGGCCGCAGAGCTCCGCCGCTCTCCCCCAATCCGTGGAAAAACTGTCTTCCGTGAAACCGGTTCCTGGTGCCAAAAAGGTTGGGGACGGCTGGTTTAAGAGATACATTCCTTTAGAAACAGTCACTTTGTTGCCGACTGTAACGAATCCCTTTCAAAAATGAATGGGGTCTGGCTGGATCTCTCTTTTCAAAACCTTCCTTCTTTGCGTACTTGAACCTGAAAAGTCCGTTTCTCAGCTCTGAATTTATTTCCGATTTTTCCGTGGGTTGCTCTGTGGACTTTCCTTGGACTTGGACACATTTGAGGAAACATTGTTTTCACCTGGCCACACGGACACCCCTCCAGGAAGAACGGGGACTTCGCGTTTCCGGATAACCGTCTCTTACCAGCGGTTCCAAAAGCCGTAAGTTAAACACAAAAGCACATTTACGGACAGGACTTTCTGTTTCCAGGTTTCTGAGGCTTCTGCTGGTGTCTGACTTTCACGTTTAATGACAGAAAATGTAGGGATTTAAAGAAAAATTCAGAGAAAGCAAAACATCAACTGACCAAACATGCAGAGACGAGATTTCCAAAGCGATTGTTCATGGAACAGTTGTTAAAAGAAAATAAAGTTGTTTTAAACTTCATGAGCATGTTCTATATTCATTGTATGAGAGACAATGCCAAGAAAAATAATATCATTCATCCATTCTACCAATTTTTTTTCAAAACTGATGTTTTAGTTTCTTTTGTTTAAGCTTTGAGATTTTTGGAATTAATAGAAACAGAGTGTGTATTACCGAATTTTGTTAGTTTGCACATTAACAGACAGGAAAAAAACTTTTTTTAAGATGGTAGGAGCTAAGATGCTTTTCCCCTTGATATATCTTTGTATGTATCATTTACTTAAAATCATGGAGAATTTGCTAAAGATGTTTAAATGTTCTAACTTCATCTACTTCCATTAGAGTTTTGGGATAGAACCCACGGGTCTTTTTGTGGAAACTTAATGGGATGAAACGCAAGACACAGTAAATACAGGTTGTAAAGTTTGTTCTCTGACTGGCTCATCTATTAGTATTTTTTGGGGTGGACGTAAATGTGGTCGTGTGCTGAAGGGACACAGGAGCTGAGCTGCGCGAACCAGCTCAATGATTGCTATCAAGTGAAAAGGCCCCAGATGAAATGTGCCCTAGTTTTAAATAACTTAGGTGTGTTTGCAATATTTCATAAACATGCCCCCCTCAAAGGATATGCTGAGAATGGAGACCAGGATTTGTAATTCAGACGTCAGAGAGCAAGTCAGACAGAAGGCAGCATTAACGCGTGTGCCACGCTGACCCCTGAAGAAGGCTGGTGTGTTTTCTACCTAGGACCAAGAGTGCATTTCTGAGTCGCATTTAGGAGAACAAGTAGATGCAACTCCAGGGCAGATCTGTCCACTGACCTGTTTAAATAGGGTGTTCCACACGCTGCACTGGGTGTCTCTGGGAGCCCCCCTACCTTTTGTCCTGCACTGTTGGGACCAGGACCCACTGCTTGGAGCTGGATATGCTTTCAGAGGGACTTTGACCTGGTGGTGAGCAAATGGTCCACGTCCTACCAGAAGGCGAGGCCCACACGCAATAACTAATTCCTTGGGGAAGGCGTAAGCTTTTTTTCCAAATGGCTGAATTGGAAGGGTCTGTGTGTTTTCATTACAACACATATTTGTTGCACACGTACTATCTGCAGGTCCCATGCCGTGGAGCCACCGTCCAACGATGCACAAAACACTCTCTTTCTCCGACGAGCTGTGATCCCTCTGAAGAGATAATGTACCCAGATGTGGAAAGGGTTGGACAATTGGTGGGAAAAATGTAATATTATTTTGCACACATACACACGGGCAGAAGTAGAAAAATTTAACCCGTTCAAATTATGTGTTTGAATGTAACACATTCAGGAAGTTAAATGGAGTACGGCCACATGTTTTGGTTGATTTATTTGACTAGTGGGACATGGAAATGACTCCAGCTCTTTCTCCTTGGAAGGCCGTATGTGTACTCAGCACGCCAAGTACTTAGGAAGTTTGTGCGTGTCCGGGGGGTCTCTTTAGAGGGTACCAAAGAAGCTCTCTCGGAGCCCTAAACCGTGAAAGCTGAGACTCCATGTGTGGGTTAAAGTGTTTTAATCAAATAAAAATGAGAAAAAGACAACCTAACTCATTTGATGCTATAATGGATGGTTATATTCTTTGTCACAGATGTGATGATTAGGATGTGAAAAGTCTCCATAACGGACTTTAATGTAGCTGTGCTAGCTTTTTGTTTTTCTCTTCCTCTCTGTTAATTACACAGTTTTTGGGGTGTGTATGTATTTGTGGGTGTGTGTCTTCCTTGATTTGTTTATTTTTATTTTTTATCTTTATTTTTTTTTTGGAGATAGGGTCTCGCTCTGCCACCCAGGCTGGAGTGCAGGGGCCTCATCACAGCTCACTGCAGCCTCCAACTCCTGGGCTCAAGCCATCCTCCCGCCTCAGCCTCCCGAGTAGCTGGGACTACAGGCACCACCCCCATGCCGGCTAATTTATTTCTTAAATTTTGTAGAGATGGAGTCTTACTATATTGCCCAGGCTGGTCTCGAACTCATCCTCAAGCGATCCTCCCATCTGGGCCTCCCAAAGTGCTGGGATGAGAGGTGTGAGCCACCGTGCCAGGCTGTCGTCCTTGATTTAGCAGAGTTAATCGTTCCCATCACTGCCACCACCATCTTTCCTACAGATACGTTTAAAGATGTGGGTCCCTGTCTCTCTCCCTGGACATTGGTCTTCCCGTCTTTAATCATTGCCCCAGCTAAGAGTACCGCCCCAGAGTTCCCGGCCTCTGGGCCCTCATGGCTGGTCCCTCCAGACTCCTCGTCTCCTGTGTGCACTTTGTCACCTATACTGGGTAACCTGAGACTTCAGGACCTCGGGGACAAAAGGCTCTGGATGCCTCCAAAGGGAAGGAGGGAGGGCAGCCGGGGACAGCAGATGGGGAAAGGGGGCCAGAGTGTCCTGCAGCTGGAATATTGGGGTGGAGTGGAGGGGAGAAGCCCCGTTAGGACATTTTAGACCCCGACCCCATCCCCACGACATCCTCAGCTCACACTATTTTAGAAACAAGGAGAAACCACTGTTGTAATTTCTCACCCCAGGTATGACACATCTGTTTCTCAGAGGACGGGGATTTTCCTTCCGCACTTAGAAATACAAACTTTTTGGGAGGACTCGTGTTCTTCTCCACGTATTTCGGATAATAGTTGAGAGCAGGGATCATTTCCGGGAGAACTGGAAAGGGGGTGGCTTCTGCACCCTGATTGGAACAAGAAGGAAGAATTCTGCAGAGGCACACGGCAAAGAGAATCGGGGTAAAAGGATACCTCCTCTCGGCTGTGGCGGGTCTCATTCGAGGGTGACCCTGTAGCCAGGATGTGAGGGTGCGTCGTTAATTCAATGCAGCTCACGATGACTCGGCTGGGCAGGTTTGTTGTGCTGCAAAGAGAATGTCTAAGCAATTGGTAATGCTGGTACGTTGTAGTGCCCCACACCTTTCTCATGTCCCTGCTATGCCCCACGCCTTTCTCATGTCCCTGCTAAGCATCCTCGGATACTAAATGTTAAGAATCACATAGAGATTTACTACTTACGCCTTGAAAAACCGCCAGGGACAAGACAGTTTTACTCTGAGTTCAGGCAGTATATTAACCAAGCCTGTACCAACAACACCAGCAACACATCACGGTCTTTCTTCTTCTGTCCCGACATAAATACAGGTGAAACTCATCAGAAACGAAACCCAGGCAAGAGGCCAGCTGCATACTAGTCATGCCCTGTAGCTCACTTGCAGCAGAGCCGAGCCTGGTTTCGACTGGGACACCGTGGGAGTCTCCTGTGGCTGCCACAACAAATGACCAAAAGCTTGGTGGCTTAAAACAACAGGAATGTATCCTCTCCCGGTCCTGGAGCCCAGGAGTCGGAGATGAAGGGGTCTCAGGGCCGCGCTCCCTCCAGAGGCCCCAGGGGAGGCTCCTTCCTGCCTCTTCCACCTCCTGGGAGCTCCAGGCGTCCCTTGGCTTGTGGCCGCGTCACTCCAGTCTCTGCCTCCGTCTCCACGTGGCGTCTCCTCTGTGCTGTGTCTCCTCTGCTGTCTCTTGGAAGGACCCTGGGCATTGGATTTAGGGCCACCTAATCCAGGATGACCTCACCTCGAGATCCTTAATGGCATCTGCAATGTCCATTTTCCAAGTGAGGTTCCATGCCCAGGTTCCCAGGTGTCTCTGAGGACCGTTATTCAGCCTCCTACAGCCGCCTGTTTCTCTGGGTTGCCCCCTCTGTGCCTGTGTCGATTGCTCTGGAGTCCTGGAGGTTGGGGCCGTGCACTGGTCCTCTATCCCTGCGGTTTTAGCTCCTCATCTGAGTAATGTGGGGGCTGAGGCTGGTGGAGGTGTATGAAAGAGACAGAGTGTGAGCCTGGGGAATGCCGGTTGTCACCCTTTCTCCCAGCCCTGCCCTAATGACTAGGAAACTTGCGGGGATTCTCATCTGCTCATTAGAGATGCCTCAAGAGAAGGGACAGACAGAATCGCCAGGTGGGCTCAGTCGAGAGTTACGACCTCTCAGTGTACAACAGAAGTGCTAATTTCTGCTCACTAAGTTTTTCAGAAAATGCTGTAGAAAGAAGAGCCATGCCCCAAATACACGTTTTCTTGGAGAACAATTTTTAAGAAGCAAAGTTAAAATTCTCTCGGGGTGCATGGCATGTCAATTTTCTCTCTTAACTTGTTTTATTGCACTTTTGGCATCTGGGGCTCCTAAATGCTGATTTTCTGAAAGCATGACCGAGGGGGGAAGTGGCACACGTATGGGTATTTCTTTTAAATGCCCAGGCAGTTGGAGCTGGAGGGACACATGGCTGCTGTCAGCCTTGGCCGACTTCTTGACTTTAGGGTCTTTGTTTTTAAATCTTTCTGACACTTTGTGCTGACACAAGGGTTGTGTCTGCCTGGGTGGGCATTTAATCTGCATCTGTCCTGAACCTTCACGGCTTTACAGAATATCTTGTTTCTGGATATGGATTGGGAAACACAAGAGGCAATTTCTGGGTTATTTTACTCATTACAGAGAACTCGACACTAATGTGTGCTAATGACCTAATTAATTATACTCTCAGGCAGAGAGGCCTGCATGATTTTTAACAAAATTTTAAATACATTTTTTTTATTGCTGCATAATTCACATACCATACTAAACCATAACCAGTATATTCATCAGTTTTTAGTGTATTCACCACATAGTACAACCATCACCATTATCAGATTACAGAACATTTTTATCACTCCTGTACCCATTAACTTTCAAATCCTTCCACCTCCCTCAGCCTAGTCAACCGCTAATGTACTTTCTATCGCTATAGATTTCCCTACTCGGGAGAGTTAATATAAATGGGATCCTACATAATGAAGCCATTTGTGTCTGGCTTCTTTCACTTAACATAATGTTTTCAAACTTCATCTATCTTGTAGCTGGTACGTTTTAATGGCTGAATAATATTCCATTGTATGGCTGGACCTCATTCATTGGCTTGTGGACATTTGTGTTGTTTTCCCTCTTTGGCTGTTATGAATAATGCTTCTGTGTACAAGTTTTTGATGTTTTCCATTCTCTTGGGTACATACTTAGGAATAGAATTGCTGGGTCATGTCTTAACTCTAGGTTGAACATTTTGAGGAATTGTTGAACTGTTTTCCAAAGTGACTGCACCAATTTCTAATTGGGCTATTTGTCTCTTTATTGTTGAATTGTTATTTTTCTTTGTATATTCTGGATACGGGATCTTATATAATTTGCAAATATTATCTCCTACTCCGGGGATAGTCTTTTCACTTTCTGGGTAGTGTCCTTTGAAGCACAAAAAGTTTTAGTTGGGATAAAGTCCAAATTGATCTATTTTCTCTTGGATTGCTTAAACTTTGGTGTCATAGCTAAGAAACCATTGCCTAATCCGAGGTCATGAAAGAAGATTCACACTTATGTTTTCTTCTAAGAGTTGTACAGTTTTAGCTCTTACGTTGTGGTCTTTGATATATTTGAGTTAATTTTTGTATATCATGTGAGGTAGGGGTCCAACTTTATTCTTTTTCTTGTGGATATACTATTGTCTCAGCACCACTGAATTGTCTTGGCATACTTGTTGAAAAGCAGTTAATATAATTAATTATACGAGTGTATTTCTGGGCTCTCAATCCATTGGTGTATATATATGTCTATCCTTATGCCAAAACCATGCAGTCTTGATTACTGTGGCTTTGTATTAATTTTTTTTTGAAATCAGGAAGTGTGAGTCCTTCAACATTGTTCTTCTTTTTCAAGGTTGTTTTGGCTAGACTGGGTCCCTTACATTCCCATGTGAACTTTAGGATCAGCTTATTAATTTCTGCAAAACAAAAAAGCAGCTGGAATTTTAATAGATATTGAATTGAATCTGTAGATCAGTCTTGGGAATATTGCCGTCCAACTCACAAACATGGGACATCTTTGTGATTATTTGTGTCTCCTTTAATTTCTTTCCACAATGTTCTATAGTTTTTGGTGTTAAGCCTTGTACTTTTTTGGTGAAATTTATTTCCAAGTTTATAATTTTTTCATAATTTTTTCTTATTGTAAATGGAGTTTTCTTAATTTCATTTTGGATTGTTCATTGCTAGTGTATGGAAATACAGCTGATTTGTGTTTATTGATCTTGTATCCTGAAACCTTGTACAAGTTATTTATTAGCTTTTTTACTATTTTTTTTTTGTGGACTCCTTAGGATTGTCTCTACAAGATCATGTCATCTGCTAATAGAGATAGCTTTGTTTCTTTCTCACATGGATACTCTATTTATTTTTCCTGCATAATGCCCTGGCTAGAACTCCAGGACAATGTTGAATAGAAGTGGTGAAAGTGGACATCTTGTCTTGTTCTCAGTATCAGGGGAGAGCTTTTAGGCTTTTACCATTAAGTATGATGTTAGCAGTGAGTTTTTTATAGTTGCCCTTTATCAGGTTGAGGAAGTTTCCTTCCATTCCTAGATTATTGAGTGTTTTTTTTAATCATGGAAGGGTGTTGGATTTTGTCAAATGCTTTTTCTGTATCTATTGAGATGATTATGTGGTTATTGTCCTGTATTCTATTAATATGTTATATAACTTTAATTGATTTTTGTGTGTTGAACCATCCTTGCATTTCTGGGGTAAATCCCACCGTTCATGGTGTAGAATCCTTTTCATATGTTGCTAGATTCAGTTTGCTAGTGTTTTGTTGAGGACTTTTACTTATGTACCCATAAGAAACATAAGTTGGTAGTTTGCTTTTCTTGCGATGTTTTTATCTGGTTTTGGTGTAAAGGTAATGCTGGCTTCATAGAATGAGTTGGGAAGCTTTCTCTCTTCTGTTTTTTGGAAGAGTTTGTGAAGGGTTTTTGTTAACTCTTTAAATATTTGCTAGAAATCACCAATTAAACCATTTGGTCCTATTTTCTTCCTTGTGGGAAGTTTTTTTGATAGCCATTTCAATCTCTTTACTTATGATAGGTCTATTTAAATTTCTTATTTCTTCTTATGTCAGTTTCAGTAGTTTGTGTCTTTTTAGGGATTTGTGCATTTTATCTGCATTATATAATTTGTTGGCATACACTTGTTCATAGTTTTCCCTCATGCTCCTTTTCTTCCTGTAAGGTTGCTAGTAACGTTCCCGCTTCCATTTCTGATTTTAGTAACTTAAGTCTTTTCTGATTTTTTTTTTCCCAGTCTGTTTTGGTAAGGGGCTGCCAATTTTGCTGATATTTTCAGAGAAGCAACTTTTGCTTTCTTTCATTGATTTTCTTCTATTATTTTTCTTTTCTCCATTTCATCTATCTCTGCTCTAATCTTCCTTCCTTCCTTCTTCTAGCTTTGGGTTTGGCATTCTCTTCTTTTTCTGATTCTGGAAGCAGTGAGTATGTGGCCATGAGACAAAGACTTTGCTCCCACCTGAAAGCCAGTTTTGAACATCATTTCCTGCCTCTGTAGGTGGTTTGTTCTCCCTGTTGGTACAAGGCAGTGGCATTAGCTTCTGGGGACTTTCAGATTGCTGTGCAAGTCCCCATCAAAGGAGCCCATGGGACAATGCTGGCCCCGATGTTGATGTTCATAACCAGGTTTAATAAAAGAGTGTGCAGGGCAGGAAGCATCTCTTTCAGCAGGTGAATGTTTGTGTTCTCCTCTTTCCATACAGATTGGAAAACTGAGTCTTCATGAAGACTCTCCAGGATTAAAAGGAAAGATTATTCCCAGCAAGAGTTTCTATTCTGGATAGAAGCACCTGTGGTTGAAACTCCCCTTGAGTAAAGAGGGCTTGGATCACAAATAATTGTTCTTGAAGGTGACTCTCGCTTTGAGGAGACACATCCACCCAGGATGGCCAGTACTTTGAGGGAGAAGTGACATTCCGGTGGGGCACAGGCTCACCCAATCATCCCATCAGACTTGACTCCTCCCATATCTCTGTGCTCCCTGTTGTCGATTCCCTCTTATGTTCCCATACAGCAAGCTCAGACCTAAGTAGTATTATCAGTCTAACTTCAGGTAGTGGAGGCTGGCACAGGCGTGTGTTATTTATGGAAAGACATGTAATTCACTTTTTAACACATTGCTCATTATTTAAAATATTAGCTTGGTCTTATCGATGTGTGTGATTTCCACCCTATCCTGACAGTTTCAGGACTCTGTCTCCCAAGTGAGCTTTCCAGAATAAATAAACCTCTCTAGACAGGAGAACAATCACTCAGCTGAGTCCTGACCCTAAGCCCTCGTGGGGTGGAGTAGCTTCTGGATCATTGCACCACTAGGCAATTGGCGTTTTTCTATAAGGAGTGTAGCTCAGGGCCCAGGGCTGGTGAAGCCGTGAGGTGCTAGGGCTGGCATAGATCCAGGAGAGGCAGTCTGGAGTCATGATGTGGTCCTGTGCAGAAGACCCCAGAGGAGCACAGAAATATGGGAGGAGTCAAGTCTGATGGGGCACTTGGGTGGGCCTGTGCCCCGCCGGTGTTGTGGCTGAGCCTGGCACATCCTCCCTTTCCTCCTCCCCCTCTCCCTCTCCCTCCCTCTCCCTCCTCTCCCCCTCCTCCTCTCCTCCTCCTCCCCTCCTCCTCCCCTCCTCCTCCCTTCCCCCTCCTGCTTCCCCTCGTCCTTCCCTCCTCCCCTCCCTCCTCCTCCATCCTCCTCTGCCCCATCCTTCCTCCCTGCCTCCTCCCCATCCTCCTCCCATATCTTTGTGCTCCTCTGGAGTCTCCTGTGCACGACCACACCAGAAATCCAGAACTCCTCTCCTGGGTCTGCGTCCAGCCCTAGCACCTCATGGCTTCACCACCCCTGGGCTCCGGGCAGCTGACCTCCATCCCACCCACCAGCATCCCCTGGCCCTGGGGCTTCCATCCCACTCGGTCCCCAGAAGCCACCCCTGCTCGGGGACTTCCTGTCTCCTTCACTGGGCAGCGTCCTGCAGGCCAAGGCAGGGGTGGGAGGGGGCTTTCCCTGCAGTCCTGCTGCCAGAAACACCACTTTCCACTTCGAGGCGGGCTTGGCAGGGGCCTGGGAGTCCAGGCTGCAGGCGCTGGTGCCTGTGTGGTCCGTGCATCCCCGCGGCCCTCTGCACAGAGGCTCGGGGTCTTGTCCTCGCATGGGCAGCGTCAGCAGACAGCCCTGGGCATGTGCAGAAGAGACGCGAACAGAGCTCCCTGCTTCTCTCCTGTTCTTTCTCTAAAGACACAAATGTCAGTGAAAAAAAACTTGTTGAAAACTAGATTAGCTACCCCTGGGGCGGGGAAATGAGTTGGCAAAGATACGTAGGAAACTTCAACGGTACTTGTTGAATTTGTGTTTAAATCTTGCACGCATTTACAGGCTCATGTTGGATGGATTAAAGGCAAGATAAAGGGACTCTGAAGGCCGTGGTAGACCACGGCGACATTTCTGAGAATGAAGTTGGAAGGGCAACATGGAGTCTACACACTGGACCCTGCAGGGCATGGAAGGGCCAGGGTTGCTTCTGTGGGTCACGTGTTTAAAAAGATCCATTGTTTCCGTACAGTGCCTTGTGCCCCTGAGGGGTGGGGGGCCCTTAGCAAGACAGAATAAGTGTCTGGTGTGGCAGGGAAGATGGTGAGGCTAAGGTAGTGGAGAGATGGGAAGAGAGGGAGAGAGAGACAGAGACAGAGAGAGACAGAGACAGAGAGAGAAACAGAGAGACAGAGGAGAAAGAGATAGAGAGACAGAGACAGGGAGGCAAGGAGAGATTCAATCAAGTAGAAACAGTGATTGAAAACTAATCCCCCTAAATCCCACCTTTCTAGCGAGCCATCTGTTTCAATATTTCTATGCTTTTCCCAGGCTTTGAACATCATTTTTACACAGTTATAATAATACTTTATGCAATTTTGCATTTTTATTTTCCCACATAGCCTGCAAGAGTGAGGCAAGGTACGTTCATTTCTGTTAGGAAATATGACTGCCAAATTGACACGGCTACTTTGCACCAGCCAATACAAACATTCATTCTTTAACAGGCAAAGTCTACTGGGCAAAAAAAAAAAAAATCAATTTGGAAGGATCGCTTAATGTGAGTGGGAAACCGAGTTAAGTGTGACTCCCACCCAGGCTGAGACAGGGGCACGGTGGCGGTGATTCATGGTGTGGACTCTGGAATAGACACAGGAAAGATTTATTATTATTTTGTTTTCCTAATGATTGATACCTTTCGGACAACTGCACATTTATGATGAGACCGGACAGACACAGATGCAGGCTGTAGAAATTGCCTTTGCTGGTTTCCTCTGTGTGGAGCAGCTTTCTTAACTTCATCGACTCGGGCTGCCCTGAAAGGCACCTTGTGTTCCCGTGGAGCTTCCAGTCTAGTGATGTGTCCTGGGGTCTTTTAACAACAGCCCATGCTCATAGCCTGTCCACGGCTGGATGTTCCCACATGTCCAGGGTGGTGCCATTCCATCTCTGAAAAATGCATTTTTAAAAGTGTGGCCAAATACTTGGGGTTCTTCCATGTCAAATGTGTCAATCCATTGCCATAAATATGTGCAAAATATTTGGCCAAATTCTATGACAGGAATGTGATGAGGATGGCATGCTTCCTGACTGTTGTGGGCCGAATGGTGCCCCCCAAAAGATATCTCCGTGTCCCAACCTTGGTGTCTGGCAATAGGACCTTATTTGGAAAAAGGGCCTTTGCAGATGTAATTAGTGAAGGATCTCAAGATGAGATCATCCTGGAATAGGGAGGGCCTTAAACCCAATGACAGGTGTCCTCATAAGAGACAGCAGGGGAGACACAGACACAGAAGAGAAGCCACATGGAGACGGAAGCAGAGACTGGAGTGACGCGGCCACAAGCCAAGGGACGCCTGGAGCCCCCAGGAGCTGGGAGAGGCAGGAAGGAGCCTCCCCTGGAGCCTCCGGAGGGAGCGCGGCCCTGAGACCCCTTCATCTCAGACTTCTGGCTCCAGAGCTATAAGAAGATCGATTCCTGTTGTTCTAAACCTCTGGGCTTCAGGGAATCAGGACGGTGGCTTGTCCTGGTGGGGATTCGCTGCCGTCCTGTCTTCTCTGTGGCTGACACTCTTACGGAGAGTAATGACTCACGGAACTTCAGGGGCCTCGCAGAGCTACAGACTAAAGGGGCATCAACCAAGGAAAACATTCAAACTGTGGCTCTTTCTAAGTAATAGGCCTGCAGCAAAAGCATTTTTATTCCAAAAGAGGATAGTCGTTGGGAGTAGAAACATTGAGAACTCTCTTTCCATAGGCCATGGAATTATGGGCTGGCCACATTCTGGGTACATCTCCTGCCTCTTACTGTTTTCAAATGTTTTGGGGTTCAATGGAATTCCAAGCTCATTCCCCTGCCCCCCCTAGTACTTTTCGTTCCTGATTTTTGAAATCGTATGAATTAAAAGGGAAACTTAATCCTTGTAGTTTTGATACGTTCACATTGTCATCGTCCAAACAAAACTGTCTGAGAGACTTTTCGTGGTAAATGAAAATTGGGGAATTTCTCTGAAAATGGCTCTTGGCCCAGAGAAGCCACTGGATCTTTTACCTCCCAAGTACTTCTGAAGTCCAAAGTCAAAGCCCACATTTCTCAGTTAATTCTCAATCCTGGCAAAATGTGCTCTTATCCTCGGTTATTTTCCTGAAAAACAGGAAGTTATATTTCGCCAAGAGTGAACGGAATTGAAAACCGAAACGTTGGATCTTCGTTAAGTCTAAACCAACAATTTGTGCACACACATTTGTGTGTTTGTCAGTTCTACACGTGATTACGTACTCTGTCCCATCCTGGGCAGAGCGACTTTTGATTCCAGGGAGTAGTTTTTGTTCTCTGTGGCTGCTCCATTTTCAGTTCAAATGCCAAATTTCAAAGAGAACATTCACATTTTCTCTTTGCTGCTGAAAAAATGAAGCCATTCAGTTGCAAAACACCATTTAGGCAACGTTAACTCCCTTTAAAGTTTGGGCTTAAATGTAGGAAATTCAGAATGTGCACCCTTAAGAACTAAAATCTGAATGAATGTACCTGCAGCTCACGCAGGCCCGTTCTGCTGAGCTCAAGATGGTTGGGTGTTGCTCTCAGGATGGGGAATATCCCCAAATGTCCAATTTAGGGGTGTAGCAGGCACTGGTATGAAGGCTTTGATGACTGAGCCAACCTCGATAGCACTAGAGTGTGTTCTTGTCCTGTGAATTGCTTTGCTGGGTGTTAAGTCGCCCACAAGGATCTTGCAAGTCAGATGCCCTGGTACCCGGAGTGTGCAGGTTGCAGATGTGAAACGGGAGGAGCCTGCTGTGCACCCAACTGTTCCTCTTCCCCCTTTCGCTCTTGTACTTCTCAGGATAGCTGTAGAACGTTCTGGGAGTGCAACATCCTGATATAGGGAGGGACTGGCCACACAATAGCCTGGGGGCTAAAACAGGCTGTCCTGCAGTGCTTTAGCCCAGCATGTCATGGTGCCCCCGGGGTACGAAACCCAGGTTGGGCTGCTTTCCTGGGTCCCTCATTCACTCTGGGGCACAGGGCACAGGCAGATGAGACTCCACCCACCCTGGACAAGTCTCCTGAGCCTTGGGGGACTGGCTCACCATGAGTCATAGGCATCTTCTGTCCCTTGCTTATGAATAAGACAATTGCTTTGCTTAACTTTGTTGCATGACTGTTCTGTCTGACGGGACTCATGCAAGTGAACAGATCCTGGTGCACAGTATTGGTGAGGTGTTTAGACTCCTCTAAACAAACTCTCCATTATCTGTGCATGGTGCACCTGCTTCACAAGCAGAGCTGGCTGGATTTCTCCACCAGCCTTTTTTCCTGCTGTTAATGCCACTGGGAGCTGGGGATACAGCAAGGCTTTGAGGGGGCATGTCTGAAGTTAATGGTTCACATGCCATGGATGGCAGAGCAAGAAAGTAGAAGGACCCTGGATTCCAGGTGGGACCCTTTAGCAGCTGTGCTTAGCCCTGGAGTTTCTGCCTCCAGAGTTATGGATTTGTGAATGCAAAGATCTCTTGTCTAACCCACTGTTCGTTAGATCCTGTTTTGTCTTCAGATGAACACATTCTAACTGTCATCAAGAGGAAAATGTATACACAAATCATTGCAACATCATGGGATCTTACAGCTGGGGAGGGTGCCAGATTCTGGGGCTGTGTGGTGATGGGGCTGACTATTAGCAGACTGAGGATGTGTGGGAACTTTCTAGAAAGCAAAGGCAGTGGCAAGGCATTCTAGGGCAATATGAGAAATGGGCAGAGGAGTGAAGGAGCATGTATCAGTCAGGGATCTCCAGTGAAACAAAGTCTATTGTCTCATGTGATCATGGGGCTGCCCTGTTTCAAATCTGCAGGGCAGGTGAACAGGCTGGAAACTTAGGTGGGAGTTGATGCCGCAGTCTTGAGGCAGAATTCCTGCTTCTCCTGGAAACCTCAGTTTTTGTTCTTACGGCCTTCCAGTGATTGGATGAGGCCCACACACATTATCAAGGCAGGGAATGTCTTTTACTGAAAGTCAACTGATTGTGGATGTTAACTACGTTCACAAAATACCTTTGTAGCGACCTCTAGATGAGCGTGGGGTGGAATAACTGGGTACTCTAGCTGTGCTAGTCAGTTTGGGCTGCTATAAAAACATACCACAGACTGAGTGGCTTATAAACAGCAGACATTTATTACTCACCATTCTGGAGGCTGGAAGTCCAAGATCCTGGCGTGGCAGAGTCTGTGTCTGGTGAGGACTCACTTCCTGGTTCATAGATGCAATAATCTTGTTGTTGCTTTCTCAGCTAGAGATGTTCTTAGCTTATATTATGGCTCAAGGACTTTAGAAATTCAAGGACTAGAACAGCAGAAACATCAACGAAGCATGAGGCTCAGGAAACAAGATTGTCCTCAGTGCCTGGTGGCTGCATTTGGGCCATGCCATGGGCTTGTCGTGTCTCTGGATCCAGTGAACAACAACAGGTTTGCCCAAATGACCTCTGGGGTCTCTTCTGATATTGACATCCTCTGCATATATTTCAGATTTTTGTGTTTGTGTTGCTCCAGACATGGCAGTACGTTTATAAAAGGATCATACATCTCAGAGAGGGAGTGGCCCCCAGAGGTCCTCTATTTTGGCCATTAGGCAGGGAGTTAAATGTGCTGCATGATTCTACAGATCAGGTAGCTGGCCCAGGAGGTGAAGTGATTTTTCCTGCAGGTGCAGCTAGCAGGGAGTGGAACAGGGAAGAGGGAGACAGCATTGCACATAGTGGAATGTCCAGTCCTTCCCTGCATGTTGGGCATCATTCCTTCATCCTTACCTGTGCATCCTTGGCTCATACAAGGTGCTCAGGTGCACAGAGCAGGTAGGACTCAGGGGACGGCCTTTTGGGGGCAGCCTGGGTCCAAAGGCTCCATGCATGGATCATCTCTGTGTGGGGTGGTAGAATGGGCAAGCTGACCTCGCCACAGTGCTGAAGGCTGTGTCATTGGTGGCAACAGAGCATGTGCAGCACAGCAGCACCCAGAATTCTAGGTTCCCTGAGTGGAGTCTTCTGAGCCTTCTCTTTACTCTCCGAATTGACACTGATCCCATGTGGCCACAGAAGGGACAGGCATCAGGCCTACTTCTCTCAGGGTAGCCTGTCGCTGGGATGTCCTGCCCCTGGCCACCTCTTTGCAGGACAGAGGGACGTGGTGGATGTGGTGAGAGCTTACAGGTCTGAGCCTCTGTTGTGGGCAGGGCCCATGTGTAGTGGGTAGACCTGTGGCCCCCCACAAAGATATGTGCATGTCCTAAGCCCTAGAACCTATGAATGGGGCCTCATTTGGAAATGGGGTCTCTGCAGGTGCAATAGAGTTAACTTGAGTTCATTAGGGTGGGTCTTAAGTCCAATGACAAATGTCCCTATAAGAGACAGCAGAGGAGACACAGACACAGAAGAGAAGCCACGTGGAGATGGAGGCAGAGACTGGAGTGACGCGGCCACAAGCTAAGGGACACCTGGAGCCCCCAGGAGCTGGGAGAGGCAGGAAGGAGCCTCCCCTGGAGCCTCCAGAGGGAGCACGGCCCTGAGACCCCTTCATCCCAGACTCCTGGGCTCCAGGACTGGGAGAGGATGAATTCCTGTTGTTTTAAGCCTCTCTGTTTGTGGCCATAGGTTGTGGCAGCTCTGGGACACTCCCCACCCCGTCAGCGATTGTCCCCCATAAGAACTGCAGTTGAAAAGCAGATACTCAGGCACTCACACCCTCTCTGCCTTCCCTCCCCTCTCTCATGTCCTGCTGGAGCTTCTTGGAACCTCCCTTTCCCCTGCAAAATCAACCACCTGGGCTTGTATCTCTGGTGTCTGCCACTGGGTGCAGCTGAGCTGATGCACAAATGTTCCCTTCGGCCTTGCGTCCATGTGGTATAAAGTGCACAAGGCACCGAAGGATACGTGGCGGAAACCGGGCTGTTCCTCTTTGCCCTTGTGTCCCAGACGTGACTTAAACGCGTACCCAGAGGCAGTCTCTCTGTTTTCAAGAGACTCTGAGCTTACAGAAGCACATCTGTGCGTCTGTTTCTTCTTAAACTCACAGCAGCAGGCTCCGAGTGAGCCCTCGTGGGTCCCCGTCTTCCCGTAGGAACAACCCCTTCTCAGGAACGGCCACCTCGTGTGCCAGGCCTGGTGTGGAATGAAAATTGCATCCCCTTGTTCAAAAATTAGTAATAATTTTACCACGATGACAAACACGGGGCCCTCTGAGTGTGGGTCTGGTGCGCGGGTTGAACATAACATTTCCGTTTTATTGTCGTTGACTTTGTTTCTTAAATCTTCCATCTCCAAGCAAGTGGTTTAAAATGGACAAGGCTAAAATTTCTTTTTGGTTCTTTTTTTTTTTTTGCATTATTGAAGAAGAACAACATCACCTGCAGTAGGTTGAGTACGTACCAGGGGCTGGTCACTGTCTGTGTTTCTGTCAGAACATGGAGGTAGAAGCTGTGTCCAGTCGCAGCCAGATTGCAGTGGTTAAAATGCAGCCTTCAAGATGGGTTTTACTGCAATCCAGTGCCCAGTTAGATGCATGAGCTTTTTGCTAATAAATCTTTCCCGGTTATTTATATTCATTTATTCAGATTAGGTCTTAGATGAATACAGGCTGTGCTGGGTGGAACAGTGAAAGGGTGGACGGCGCCTCTTTCCTCCGTGGAAAGAACTAATACAATAACGCGTAACTGCTAACACAAATGAAGCATTCTCCCGTGGCATTCGAGGAATTAATGCCATTCTGCCTAATATTCTGCCGGCCCAGCTTTCTAGCTATTATCCCCTCTGCAAATGCTGCCGGCTCTGCTGCCAAAGGCAGAAGATCAAAGGATGTGTGGAGAATTATCATGACCACGTGCGGGTCCCTGTAGTTTCCGTGGACGTGGACTTAGGGACCAGCTACGGCAGCCCCCTCTCGTACAGCGGACGTTCGCGTCTCACACACAGCGACTGGGATAGGGTGCTGACACCCGGAGCTTTAAAAAAATGTTCAGGAGGCTGCGGTGTCATGTGTTGTCTGGGTTTTGGAGAGGCCTCTTCGGAGGCTGCTGCTGTGATCCCTGCCTCCTCCTCCTGGCGGCCGAGGGCTCCGGACCGCGTGGTCTGCACATCCACAATCAAGGAAGCCACTTGGTCAAGAATGCAGCAGAGGGTTGCCTGAGCTCAGGAATTCGAGACCAGCCTGAGCAAGAGCGAGACCCCATCTCTACAAAAAATAGAAAAATTAGCCAGGCGTGGTGGAGGCACCTGTAGTCCCAGCTACTTGGGAGGCTGAGGCAGGAGGATCCCTTGAGCCCAGGAGTTGGAGGTTGCAGTGAGGTGTGATGACACCACTGCACTCCAGCCTGGGTGACAGTGCAAGACTCTGTCTCCCAAAAATAAATAAACAAACAAACAAATAAATAAAATGAGCCAAGAGAAGGCTGCAAGGGGAAGAGTCCAGAGAAGTGGCAGACACAAAGCTTGTCCTCTTCCAGTGGCACCAAGGACAGAGTTACTTGTCTGGCACTGATGTGTGACAAGACACAAGGAGTGTTGCCGACCAGGGAAGCTTACCGAGTTTTGGTGTCCGGGGTTTTTATGGGAGGCTGGCCATGTGGAAGGGCTGACCACCCACGTGGCGAACCTCAGCCTCTAGTCTTCTCCCGAGGTTGGGCTGAAACCAAGTCTCCTTCTTTATGTCACACTGTTAGCACACACTCCCTGGTGCATGTGGCCCAGGGCTCCCAGGGGAGCAAAGACACTCTCATGAGGCAGGACATCTCAGGGGACTTAAAGGTGACCTCTTAGGAGCTGAGGGCAAGGGGCAGCCTTCCCTTGGAGCAAGGCGAATCCTTTACTGCACAGAGTCTACTGTAATCAATACCCCATCATGGCCAATGGGGTCCAAGTTCAACTCCAGAAGGACCATCCCTGGCAAAAGGCAACCGCACAGTCCTGTAGACAGTGGTGCAGACTGAGCTTGCCCAGCAGAAAAAGCAAACCCAGAGGAGGATAACTTGTTGCTATCACCATGAGGGGAGGTGCCCAGTAGAAACCAGCAGATCCCGGGCTTCCAGGGCACCTCCGCCTCGCCAATCAGTGATTCAGAAGCAATGGCTGGCACAGAGTTCTAGACCATTCTTCATGAGAGGACTTGGTTCCTTTCCTACACTGTTGCATGGACCTAAAATTTGCCTCACCACTGGCTCCCAAATCTTCTTCCCTGGGAAGCGCTTTGGCACAGTGTGTCCACACAAGCCAGCAGGAACACACAGAGAATCCCTGCACACCCCTCTTCCTCGCAAGATTCAGCCTCATCTGCTCAACAACGCGTCAGCAGTAACACAACTACGTGAGACTCAGAGTTGGGTTTTCTGCTCTGTTCATTGGATATTGTGAGCTGTACATCTTTTTTTGAATTTTCTTTTTATTGAGTAAAGTTTACCTAACAGAAAATTCACCATTTTAAGATGAGCAATTTAGTGGTATTTACTACGTTCCCAACGTTGCGCAAATGACACCTCTGTCTAATTCCAGAACTTTCCATTACCCCACAAAAACACCCTGTGCTCACTAAACACTCCCTATGCATTCCCCCTTCACGATGTCCTCAGGGACATCCAAGCCGTCACTGCCGCACAGTTTGGCTTTCGACAAGGGGAGTGAGCAGTTGTGTTTGCTCTTTGCGAACTCAAAGATGATAAAACTAGCGGGTGGTTGTCTGTTTGTCTCAGGAGCAGTGATTCTGTTTCGATGCCGCATCCTTCTCGGTGCACTTGGACACCCTCCCCTCGGGTCCAGGCGCTCTCTTGGGGCTCGACTTGTCACAGAGTCGGTTCAGGCACGTCTCAGACCCCTGCTCAGAGCAACACGCTCGGGGTTATAGAACGATGACAAATGGCTGAATTAGCCTTCTAATCGGCTGGATTTAATTAGAAGTCCCCGGGAACTGCCGGATCCCTCGAATCCTCTGCCTCAGGAAGCTTGTGGGCAGCACGTCTTGTATTTTTTTAAAGGGTGATGGATGGCGCCTTCACGTCACGGACCTCCGAGGACACTGGCTCTGGTGACTCTGTGTCTGCTATTTTATTTTACTACAGAGCGGCTATCTGGCAGCATCCTGTGTTTCATATGAACAAAGTGAGGTAGGACAGGAAACAATGCTTTGTCAGCCACAGTGGGAATGAGGACATAGAAATAGTCCACACCCATTTGCTTGGGTCACTTGATAACTTTTTTTGTTTTTAAAGGTACTTCCCGTTTTTATTCCCATCCTGACACACTGCTCTTGAGAGTGCAGATGGTGCAGCCTCTGAGATTCTGCACTGGCTGTTCCCTCTGTCCTAAACGCCTTTCCTGGGGGCGTCCTCAAGGTCCGTCCTAACATGGCATCTGCAGGGAGGGCTGCTCTCATGCTCGGACTTGAATTGCACCCTTCTGCCACACTCCCAAGCCCTCTGTGCTCCACTTTTCACACTTGTCATTTTGTCATGGTCACAGTTGATTGACTTATCCTGTGTGTTACCTGCATCCCCACCTGTATCCTGGAACGGAAGCCACATGGGTGCAGGTGCGTGTCCCACACCTGTGACGCTGCCCGGCACATAGCAGGTGCTCGGTAAACATTCCTTGACCGAACCAGAGAATGAATAAATGAACTAAGTTAATGCACACATGGAGGGCAGACGGAAGAGGAAGGAGAAGGCAGAAGAGAAAGGCAGGAAACAGAGGCTGGAATTCCCTGAGCTAGGGCAGGAGCAGGACGCAGGAGTCCCCAACAGGCTCCCGTCCCTGGCACCCGCTGTGGAGGAATCGGCTCCAAGCTAACACCCTAAGTGCGATCCTTTCCTGTCTGTGACGCCGAACACCCAACATCGGGAAAGGTCCAGGCTATGAGATTCTCAGCTATCCAGGGTTTTGCCACGGTTCCTCCCCATGTCCCTGGACCTGGTTTCATCCCGTGGGAACCTGCTCACCTCCGGCTGAATCATAGCTCCTGTTCCTGTCTTGTTGTCGCCACCACCTTGAGTGTTGTTGGCTCCCAGCATCCTTCAAGGCTGTGGCGTGGCCCCCAGGTGAGACACACGGGTTTGCGTGTAGTGTCTTCAACCAGGGCGTCTGGTCCATCTTCCTGTATTCCGTCGCTGGCTCTAACACTCATGACGTGTGTTAGAGCCTGCAGATGGGCACAGAGGCATCCCCTGGTGGCTCGAGCCAACCTGTACCTGCTGGGTTCCCCAGGGCACTCGAGACCACACTGATCTGGGAAGCTTTGAGTGACAGCCACATCTGTGGGGCCAAGAATGCATGATAGGGCTGACCCTGGTCAGGAGACCCGGGGTCCATTCCTGATCTTGCTTGCAGAAGAATCTTGGCTGCCTCATGCAGGTCACCTGCCCCTACCTCCTCACCTGTGGTGTAAAGGCTGCTGGGCTGGGGGGGGTCCTCACTGTAGCTGCAGAGGAGGATCACCTGGAGCCACCATCAAAGCCTCCACCTGGCCTACCCGGACCGATAGCATCTGCGGTTTCATGGGTGCTCTTCAGAAGCCCTCATGATGCCGGACCACGGGAAGGACTTAGGGCCCGCCACTAAACACCGAGCACCCAGCACCCATCACTCAGCACTTGGTGTGGGAGCTCAGGGCAACCTGTGCTGATGTCTGTCCCGAGGCAGAGTGATGGGGTGCAGGTGTGGCCCATGGTAAGGTAAGGGAACTTGGTATCTGAAGGGAAGGTGTGTGTCTTATTATGTCCAGGCTGCTATAACAAAAAAACACAGACTGGGTGGCTTGTAAACAACAGACATTTATTCTCACAGTTCTGGAGGCTGAAAGTCCAAGATCATGGCGTGGCAGAGGTTGTGTCTGGTGAGGACTCACTTCCTGGTTCATAGATGGCGCCTTCTTGCTGCATCGCCACATAGCCTTTCTTCCGTGTGCACGTATGGAGAGAGAGAGAACTCTCTCTTCCTCTTCTTATAAGCACAGCAATCCTATGAGATTAGAGTCTGTCCTTATGACTTCGTTTAACCTTAATTACCCCCTAAAGGCCCTATCTTCAAATACAGGCATGTCAGGGGGTTAGGGCTTCAACAATTGAATTTTGGGGGAATTCACTTCATAGCAGGAGCTGTTAGCACCTTTCACCTGCTAGGTGGGAGATTACCAATCCTGTGTGATTGTTACCTTCACAAAAAGAGTCACTTTAAATGCCGGCCTATTTTTCTGCCCCTAGAAGTGGAAAAAAACCTTTATTTTTTCTGTTAAATACTCCTCTTGCTTTGGGACTGTGGCAGTATCTAGTAATATTGTGTTACGGGATGATTTGTGTCTCCCCAAATTTATACATGGAAGCTCTTACTCCCAGGACGTCTGACTGTGACTATTTGGAGATGGGTCTTTAAAGAGGTGATTAAGGTAAAATGAGGCACTAGGGTGGGCCCTGATCCAATAGGACTGGTGTCCTTATAAGAAGAGGAGATGAGGACACAGACACGCACAGAGGGACGACCACGTGAGGACACAGGGAGAAGACGGTGCCCACACGCCAAGGAGAGAGGCCTCAGGAGGAACCGGCCCTGACACACCTTGATCTGGGACTTCCAGCCTCCAGGATGTGACAGAATAAATGTCTGTGGTTTAAGTCACCCGGTCTGTGGGACTCTGTTATGTCAGCCTGAGCAGAGTAAGACCTATTATTAATAGTAGTATAACAATGTGGTTAATCATTAATATGTGACACATATAACATAATAGTATAAAATATGTATTACATAATATAAAATAATAATATAAATAATTAATACACCATATAAGTATTGATATTGTTGTTTGGAGGAAAAATCTTGATTTTTTATTTTGTTTTTCCTGTTAGCTTCCTTCTAGCCAAAGTAAGAAGATGGAATTTTCTGATCACGTTCACACTTGGGCTTTGGGGAGCTGATCACTGAGGCAAAGGCAGCCTTTTTCTCTTTGAATTATCATTGAAATTGCCATAATTTTCAGTGTGGCCGAGGGTCAACGTGTCCCTACAACTGCTGGGTTTTCTCTTATCTCAATGACATGAATTTGGGTGGGTGTATGCCTTGAAAATATGATTGGAGTTCAAGAAGATATTTTGAAAAAAGTAGTTATCTCCAGATAAATTCAGGAAGTGGATGTGATTTTTCACCCACTTACCAGAAAGCATTTTTTTAAAAGTTTTAACTGCGGTAAAATTGTTGTAAAATTTACCTTTTTAGCCATTTTTAAGCATACAGTTCAGTAGTGTTAAGTGCATTTGTGTCGTTGTGGAGACAATCCCCGAAACTCATTTCCCCAAACCGAAACTCTGTCCCCATTAAACGCTTAACCCCCTACCGCCTTGCCCCCTTGGCACCCACCTTTCTACTTTCTATAAATTTGGTGGCTCTTGGTATCTCATGTAAGTGGAATCCTAGAGTATTTGTCATTTTGTGTCTGGTTTATTTCACTGAGCATAATGTCCTCAAGGTTCATCCATGTCAGTGCAGGTGTCAGAAAGTCCTTACCTTTTATGGCTGAATAATATCCCATTGTGGGCATGGACCACATTTTGCTTATCCATTCAGCCATGGATGGACACTTGGGTTGCTTCCACCTTTTGGCTACTGTGAACAATTCTGCAATGAACATGAGTGTGCAAATATCTCAATTTTGCCACAAACACGGGTGTGCAAATATCTCTTCAATTCTGCCACGAACACGGGTGTGCAAATATCTCTTCAAGACCTTATTTCCAGTTCTCTGGGGCACATACCCAGAAGTGGAATTGCCACGTCATATATATATATAGTGGTTCTATATATATAGTGGTTCTATTGTTTAATTTTTTAAGGAACTGCCATCCCATTTTCTACAGTGGCTGCATCATTTTGCAACACCACCTTGCACTGCACCCAGGTTGCAGTGTCTCCACATCCTGCAACCTGGACCCTCCTCTGTCCTGAGATGTCAGGGATGGTTGGTGTCCCGGATGGTGGCTTTCCCCGTGGGCTTGGATGTGGAATACTTTACAAAGGCCGACAAAAATGGGTGTGATTGGGTGACTAGGTAAGCAAAACTCGGCTATGAAAGTCAGACATAATCTAACTATTTGGACAACAGGCTACTTTGAGTATACATAATTTTATAGATTTTTATATGTTATTTGACTTTTCCAGATTGAGACAAATAACTCATGACCCATTTAGATTTATCCGATTTTTATAATATACACACATTTTCAGATTTCAAGGAATACGTATCTCATATTTGACTGCAACACGGAACGTCACGATGAAGGCAGGAATGAGACACAGAGAGAGACAAAGTTGTTTTTATTTGCTCACATTTGTTGGTTTTTTTTCTTCCCCCTTTTCTTGATTCCTGGCAAATACTCTAGTTACGAAATGCTTTGCTGTTATTTTTATTTGTTGTGGCTGAACAAAACAGTGCCTTCATTTCTGTCTGAGTTTCATTTACATAAATTACATAAATTTTGTGCGGAGGTGGGGTCTTGCTATGTTGCCCAGGCTGGTCTCCAACTTCTGGGCTCAAGCGATCCTCCCGCCTCGGCCTCCCAGAGTGCTGGGATTACAGGCATGAACCACTGCACCCAGCCTAGAATATCTTTAGATGTAGAGTTCCTGTTAATCCCTGGATGAAATGAAATTGGACCAGTAAGTTTCAATTCCGGCACGTTCCGAGAGCTCATGCTTGCTGTCTGCTTCTCTTGGGGTTGCGTTTCTCCCTCCTTTTTCCCTGTAAAAATGCTGCTTCTTTTTAAGCCTCTGGCTTGACTGTTTTTGGTGTTTTTTTTCCTTGTTAACCAACCGAATATTTTCAATCTCCCTTTGTGATGCGTATGGTCATTTGAGCGATATATTTTAGGCAGGGCAACTCTGTTTAATTCTTCTTCTGACTTCCAGGTGCTCCACTCTCTGAATTTAAGCCAGTGGGAATTCTGAAAGGCGGAGTGAAGGGAGGGGCCAGACTGTGTGTGAACGGGGTAGCCCGGGGCAGACTTTGAGGAGTTAGGGCCTTTCTGCAGACGTTCTCCCCAGAGATTCTTCTGCAAAGATACGTTTCCCTTTTTGCACCTGCTGCTTTGATTTAAGATGTTCCCAATTTTGTCTCAGTTTGAAAATAATGCTTATGTATCCCCTGCCAGTCCTGGAGCCCAGGAGTCTGAGATGAAGGGGTCTCAGGGCCGCGCTCCCACTGGAGGCTCCAGGGGAGGCTCCTTCCTGCCTCTCCCAGCTCCTGGGGGCTCCAGGCGTCCCTTGGCTTGTGGCCGCGTCACTCCAGTCTCTGCCTCCATCTCCACGTGGCTTCTCCTCTGTGTCTGTGTCTCCTCTGCTGTCTCTTAGGAGGACACCTGCCATTGGGTTTAGAGTCCACTCCAGTGACCTCATGTTAACCTCATGGTTACACCGCACAGACCCTATTTCCAAATAAGGTCTCCTTCAACTTAGGAATTTTGGGTGGTGGTGCTGGGGAGAATATAGTTCAACCTATAAAAAGTCCTTTAAAAATTAAATTTTAGTTGAAAAACAAATCCCTCCAGCTTTTTTTCTTTCAACCTTCCCTGCAGGAAAAAAAAAAAACAGCCAGGGTAGAAGCAATGTCATTTTGGAAGGAGGAAACGTGTCCGTGTGCACCCCGGCCAGCACCCTGTTCATGTTTTCCCCAGACTTGGGGGCGGCCGTGGGGAACCGGGCGCGTGTCCGTTTCCTGTGCTCCCTTCAAAGGGGGCTCCGGCTCTGGTTACGTGCACGGTTTCCTTTCCCGCCGCGTTCCCGTGTGTCAGCTGGGGGATTCCAGAGCGTGTCGACAGTGACCCTCGCTGCAAGCTGTTATTAAAACACACAGAGGCTAATGCCAGCGAAAACACGCTCCCCTTCTGGTTTCAGAGGGGAACGAAAAATTTCATAAGCAGAGCCATGCTTTTCCAATAAAAGTTCATTAAAGAATGGTTATAAGGGATGAACTGGGGAAGAAACAGAGACACAAACAATCAGGGGAGTTTCTTTGAAGTCCCCCCCCCCCCCCCCCCGCTTGAAATACAAAGCAAACATCAGCTACGCCTGGGGCCTCCCCGACTCCCACAACACAAGCACAAGCCGCGGGGGGCAGGGGTCCCCCTTTCTTAGGAGCCCCCGAAGCTGCTGCAGAATTGGTTTTGTTCTAATTCCCCCGTCTGATACCTACAGGTGAGAAACCAGGACGAGCAGAGAACCCCGGTTTTGCGGGGTGGGGCGGAGGGCCCGTGTGCAGACCCTGCCCGTGGACCGTGCTGAATCTGACGCGTTTGCGGAGAAGGAAGCCCCTGCCCCGCGTGGCACAGAGGACGGGCGCATTTAAAAAGGCAGGGCGACCTCTCCCCGCTTCCTAGCAAGGCGGGGTCTGAGTAACCGGAGAGCCCCCCAGGCAAGATCAAAGGCCTCGCGGGTTTACAGCCCATTGGGGGGAGCCTGCAGCCCCCTCCTCGCCGGCTTCCCAGAGAAGTCAACAGAGGTGATGGGGAGAGAAAGCAAACGGCTCCTGCCCAGAGAAAGGGCTTTTCAGACGTCGGGGGAGAGGGGTTGGGAGGGAGGCTGTGGAAGAGACAGAGAGACAGAGACACAGAGACACAGAGAGACAAAGAGACAGAGAGACAGAGACAGAGAGATGGACACAGAGACACAGAGAGACAAAGAGACAAAGACAGAGAGATGGAGAGAGACAGAGACATACAGAGAGATGGACAGAGAGAGACAGAGAGACAGAGAGGGAGGGAGAGTGGAAGGGCCGTAGCCGGGACACATCAGCCTGCAGGAGTTTCCTAACTGAGTCCTGAACGTGCCCCTGGGTGCCTGTGACTGTTCGTGTGCGTGTAGCTTTGGGATTATCACCGAGGTGAAACGCGTACGACTCGGGACTCGCCGCTTAGAAGCACACACTTCAGGGGCGTGGAGCACGTCACCCCACTGTGCAGCCACCACCTCTACCTCGTTCCGGAACCTTTTCCTCCCCCCCAAGGAGACCTCGCCCGTGTTTTCTTGAACGTCTGTTTCTGTGGGACTCGTGGGTCCCCGTTACCGACAGCCTATTTTTCTGAGAGAGAGAGAAATGGTGGCGTTTCAGGGGTCTTGGTGCACCTGAGTGGGAAAACCAAAAGCACAAAAATTAACCGTGATGTCCCCCCTCCCCACCCCAAGATGGTGAGGACACTGGGTGACAAGGCAGGTGACCCCGGGAGCGAAGCCCTAAGGGAGTCTGGGCGGGTGACCCTGTAGGTGTGGAGGGAAAAGGTGACGCGTCCAGGCAGGATTCTGGGCAGGGCTTTGCACGTGACCGGTCGGCGCTGGCCTCAATCACGCTCCTGTCTGCCTGGACACGGAGCCTCCCGTGTCCCGCTGCACCTGGGAATGCCGTGCTGGAACCAGGCTTCTCCTCCGTGTCTGTGTGTCCCCGTCTGTCTCTCTCGGACCTGCACAGGACGGCTCCAGGGGGGCGCGGTGGAGACGTCCACTTGCCCCCAAGCCCTTCTGCGCAGGAGCCCCCCGAGCCGCGGAGACGCGCAGCTGCCTTGGGGCCGGGTGCAGGGGTCTGTGGGCTCCCGGCAGCGGAGGGCTACTCACAGAGGCGCCATCGGTCGCTGTGCACGGAAGTCTCCGTGACAGCAGGGACCTACCTCGTTTCCCTCCCCCCCCAAATCTGCCCCGCGCCTTGCACACACGAGACACGCCACGGACGTATCCCAAGTGCCCGCTGAAAGGGAGGGGGCTGTGCTGGCTTCGCTCCAGTCTGCGGCCCAGCCTTGTGGTTGCCTGTGTCTGTGACATCGCTGATCATTCAAACAGCTCTGTGGGTGCCGGACAACATGCGTGACTGTGGGTCCCGTCTCTGGCGTGAACCGAGGGCCGGGCACGGGAAACCCTGCATTTGAAATTCCCACCCCGGCCCCCGGAGGCACGGTGCACATGCTCTCAGGATGCTGTGCTGTTCATGCTAAGGACACGCAACCGGCTCCAAGAGGAACAGGCGTCATTGAAAATCAATACCGTAATGACAGGGCACAGCACGGTCTTCCTTTTGTTGTCCCTTGGTAGCCAATTATGAGCAATTGACTGACGTTCACAACTCGTGGCAAAACAGATCGAGTTAATAGTGTTGGCTTCACCAGGGCCCATCTGTCTTCTAGGGTCTGCCTTGGACCAGAGGTCTGAGTTCAGGGTGGCCGATGGCATCGTCACTCATCAGGGACAAGCAGAGTATTAGGGTTACCACCAGGTGAGGACACACGGCCGAGAGGTGGCTCACCTCCAAGGGACCGTGAACGCGAACCCTTTGGTGAGACACCTGGTCCTGGACCTCTGACACCTGAGCCTCCCTTGTAAGGTGCGGCGGGCGGGGGTGGGGTTCTGCCTCCTGATAATACCAGAGGTTTGCAGTGTGTGGTCCCTGAGATACTCTGCATGTGTGTAGATGTCTTGCAGTTGTGTAGATGTCTGTGGACACCCTGCAGGTGTGTGGATGTCTGTAGACACTCTGCATTTGTATAGACATGTGTAGATGTCTTGCAGTTGTGTAGATGTCTGTAGATATCCTGCAGATGTGTATATGTCTGTGGACACCTTCCAGGTGTGTGGATGTCTGTGGACACCCTGCAGATATGTAGATGTCTATAGAAACTCTGCATTTGTGTAAACATGGGTAGATGTCTTGCAGAAGTGTGGATGTCTGTAGGTGTCCTGCAGGTGTGTGGATGTCTGTGGACACCCTGCAGATGTGTAGATGTCTGTGGACACCCTGCAGGCGTGTAGATGTCTATGAACACCCTGCAGCTATGTAGATGTGTATAGATACCCTGAGGGTGTGCAGACGTGATGCCCTGCAGGTGTGTGGATGTCAGTCCCTACCCTGCACTTGTACAGATATGTGTAGATGTCTTGCAGGTGGGTCATTCATCCTAGAAACAAATATTTGGTGGGAACGAGGTGGTATGATTATTTAGGGGTACTCAGGGGGAAAGGAAGAGAGACCTGTGCTCCGGGGGCATTTGGAGGCTTGGTGGGTGCGGGGGAGCCCCTGCTGGGGGTGACACTCTGCCACCTCAGTGCCACCTTGCATGGAGGCTTTGGGATGCTGTGTTGGATTTGCAGGCACTCCCGAGGACAGCGCGCAGTCGGCAAAGGAGGAGACAGGAGGAGAAACAGCATCCCTGGGCTCCCGGAAAGCAAGAGAGGGGAGCCGTGTGCGCAGCGCTGCCCACTGGTCTGGGAGGCCCGGACAGGGCGGCCCCCGGGTTGAACGCCGGGAGGCTTCCCGTTCCGCTGCTGCAGTGAAGGTGAAAATCAGACCACTGTGGATTAGGGAGCAAACAAGGGAGGGGTTTGCAGCCACAGTCATTGCGTTCCGGCCCAGACCCCTCCGGGATGATCTCATCGTAACTTGGTTACATTGGCAAAGTCCCTATTTCCAAATTAGGTCCTGTTCACAGGTACTCAGACATAGACATAGACATAGCTTTCAGGGGGGTAAAAAACCAACTCACTACAAGCTCTTAGACTATAGCACCGGGACAGAGTCCCTCTCCCCCAGGAACGGATACGCTGCCTCTATCTGGTCGCAGGACGGATGTCTTTCCCTTTTCGCTTTGGCTGCCAGGAAGCCAAGAGCCAAAGTCACCCCTGGATGGAAGTCGTCCTATGAACTGATGGACTCTGTTTCTATTTTAATGAGTCCATTTGTGCATCCTTATTTTAAGTGTTCTCAAGTTTTTGGAAAGACTATGAATGAGGGAAAGTATAAAGTGTAGACAGAGGAAGTAAGCGTTGGACCAGAGAGGTGAACAGGGCAAGGGGTGGATTCAGTCACCAACAGGGCCGATGGCCTGCTCCTCTGTGATCTGCCTCTTCCCCGCGCGTGCATGACCTGGGGCGGGGCTGTCCCTGGTCCACGTCCCGGCTTTGCAGCGGGCAGCGGCCCCTGGGTCGCCGTCGCAACCTCTCTTCTGTGGAAACCCTGCCTCCCGAGAGCCCACCCAGCGTGTGTCGGGCTGATCTTCCTCGTGAAAGGAAGCCCTGTCCGCCAAGCCCCGTCCTCTGCCTCCCCGGGCGAGGCCGTTTTTTATTGTCCACGCCGCTGAGACAGGGTCAGATGAGACCTTTCCAGGATGGATCTGAAAGGAAAATGGCACCACGGCCGGGCTTCTCACAGGCCCGCTTTGTTCCGGGGGAGGGCGGACACGTGCCCCCGCGGGCTGGGGCCTCTCCAGTGCGGGGTCCGGGTGCCGCCTGTCTGTTCCAGAGGGTGTGTCCAGGACCGGCTCCCCCGGCCGCCCCTTGTAGGATCGGCGCGGGCGCGGGTGCCGCGGTGAATGCACTCCCCAGTAAAAACGTCCGGGAAGCGCTGGGAATCTGAGCTGGTGCTGCCCGAGGCGCCGATGGCGTGAGGACAGGCACTTGGGGTCCCGTGGCCAGTGCCTGGCTGGGGCGCCGGATGGAGAGAGAGTGTTCAGGGCGCAAGGCGGTTTTCGTAAAACGCCACTGACACAAGAACACGCCAGACGTCGGGCTGGACACGTCAGACTTAGAGAGCCGTGGAACGTCCCAGGGGGGCGGGAGGGTGGACGTGCAGGGCAGGTTTTGCAAACGTCTGGCAGCGGGTCCTGGGAAGGCTGAAGCCCTCGTAGAACTGGATGCGGAGGTTTGGGACAGCCCGGGACACTCGGGGGCAGGGAACAGCCTCAGGGCTTGCTGGGAAGGACGGGGTCGGCTCCGGGCTGGTCACACCCAACGCCCTGCCGGAGTCCAGCCAGACCCTGTGGCCAGGAGGCCCCTCTCGTGTCTGCACTTGAAAGACGTGAGTGTGTGCGAGTGTGTAGGTGTGTGTGTGTCTGTCTAGACCCGTGCCCCAAGCCCTGGCTTCTGCAGGACGCCCACACCACCAACACCCAGGCGCTGACACCTGACACGGTCCTGCTCCACCGTCGCGGGCTCCAGCGTGTCCCTGTGCTTCCTGCTTCACACCTGTCTTCCCTTCCCTGCCTGGGGACTCAAACCGCAGCATCAGACGTGCAGACAACAGCCTCCCCGACACCGTTAAACAGCCCCAGGATTATGTAAGGTATGAAGGAAACATATACACACATGCACACGTTTATGTCTATGTTTACAGCCACATTCATGTCTGTGTCTGTCAGGATTCCCCAGACAACAGAATCGACAGAGTAGCTACGTATCGACTTCCTATGTGCCCTCCCACCTGTCATGTGTCTACTGTCTGTTTCTGTCTATCCATCCATCTACCTACTATCTACCCATCATTTGTTTATTATCTCTGTCTACCTACCTACCTGTCACCTGCTTACCATCTATTTCTGTGTCTGCCGTCTGTCTATGCCCATCCACCCCATCCCTCCGCACCCACCAGCAACCTCTCCACCTATTTGTCACCCATCTCTATTGTCTCTGTCGTATATTAGACAGAAGCACATGAACACACACACACTATGCACATATCACAATACACATATGCGTACACAAAACATGTACCACATACACACACACGTGCAATGCATAGACACACACGCACGTGCACACACACACACACATAAATTGGCTCATGACATTGCTGGGAAATCTAAAATCTTCTGGGCAGACCAGCAGGTGGGAGACCTGGGGGAGAGCCGATGTTGCAGCTTGAATTCAAAGCCAGACCCAGAGTCCCTTTCCCCTGAGGTGACGTCTGTCTTTGCTCTTCAACCCCTCAACTGATTGGGCGAGGCCCACCACACCACAGAGGGTGGAAGTCTAGTGATGCAAACGTTCATCATACCTCATAAATACCTTCGCATCAACATCGAGGCTAGTGTCTGACAAATACTGCGGCCTGTCCAAGTTGAGTTGGCGGAGAGACATGGCAGATGGATAGGACAGTGTGGTGGGCAGATGGCCCCCCAAGATGTCCACGCCCTACTTCCTGGCACCTGTGACTGGGGGACGTTGCTCCAGGGACTGTGCAGATGTGATTAACTTAACCTTGGGATGGGGAGATGATGTTGGGTTATCCGGAAGGGCTGTGAGAACAGAACCTTCCCAAGAGCAGCACCCAGCTCTGCCAAGCCTGGGAGACCCAGGAGGGCACCCAGCTGTGCCCAAGGTAACTGTGAGATGCTAAATGGGTGTTGCTTGAAGCCACCCACTTGGGGGTCCTTTTTTCCAGTCTTCACAGGAAACAAACGCAGGTGGTGTTCCCTTTACCTGGCTCTGTCCTTCCCTGGGGTACATTTGGGGCCACTGTGGGCTGACCTCTGTGGTTGTCACCACGGCCAGCATGGACTCCCCACTCTGCCCCCCATACCCCGAAAGTCCAGCCCTACCCCCGGAAGCCAGGCTGCTCAGCCTCCATCTGGGAGGAGGAAGGAGACGGGATGTCGCATGTGAGCAACACCGTGGAAGTTGGCCCTGAGCTTGGGGGGTGGTGTTTTGGGAAATCTTGGGGAACTTCGGCTCTGGAGGCCATACAGAGAATGAACCCGGAGGCTCAGGGCCACACCTTTCATTTCTGCCACTTCTGGGACTCTTCCAAGGGGACACAAGGACGTTTTGGTGGCAGATTTGGTGACGTGTGCAAACATTCACGAGGGGATTCTACGAGACTATCAGATTCACGCCGGCTGGCCCATCGTAGGGCGGAACACAAACTCGCACTCCCAAAGGTGAAAGGCGAGGGCACTCGCCAGAGACGGCCACTTTAGAACCATAAACCGAGCGTCTGGCCGAGGAACGAGCTGTCAAACATGATAAATACTCCGTTCAACCATTTTAAACAGCCAACCCCCGACTTGGGTAGACCACGCTGTGGACAATGGGGTGTGTGGTGGGGGAGAAATACGCAACCGTCAGTCTGCATTAGAGGGCAGAGAGTTTTGCTGCACAGTTTTCGAGCTCGCCAATTACTGCTTAACAGGCATGTCATTGTTTCCAGTTAATATTTCCTGCTTCCTTTTAAAGCGTGCATATGTGTGTGTGTGCGTGCACACACGTGTGGCCAGGCCTCTTGTTCAACATTCCTGCAGGCACCGTGGTCTTTATGTCTTGCAAAGTGGAGCCCTCTGTACCTCACATCTGCACGTGCTCGGGGCAGCTCCTGGAGCCATGTGTGGAGACACTTCGTAGGAATGTAGATGGCTTCCAAAGACGTCTGACTTGGGTTGTGTCCATCAGAGGGGGACACTCATTGGAGAGTTTTCAAAGTCTCAAAGCGGGAGTTTGAGGAGAATCATGTGAACCAGGTCCATCATGACGAAGTCTGGCAGGGACAGAGAGAAGGGACAGGATGGTCCAGCAGTAGGAGGGGGAATGTGGACAGGGGCTCAGTGGTGGTGTGCCTTCCTCTTATCAAGGCAGGCACTGTCTTTGTTCAGACTGCTATAGCAAAATATTATAGCCTGGGTGGCTTATGAAACAATAGACATTTATTTCTCACAGATCTGGAGGCTGGAAGTCCAAGATCCCGGCGTGGCAGAGTCTGTTCTGGTGAGGACTCACTTCCTGGTTCATAGATGGCGCCTCCTCGCTGTGTCCTCACATGGTGGAAGGGGCGAGGGAGCTCTCTGGGGTCCCTTTTGTAAGGGACTAATCCCATCCATGAGGCTCCACCCTCAGGATTTTATCACCTCCCCAAGGCCCCACCTCCTAACACCATCACCTTGAGGGTGAGGGTTTCAACACAGGAATTTTGGGGAGATACAGACATGCAGTCCATTGCAGACACCTTTCTTACCATGCCCATGGGTGGCAGAGCTGGCTACATAATTTGTGGGGCCCAGTGCAAAATAGGGGGTCCCTTGTTATAAAAGCTATTACAGATTTTAAGATGGCAACCTCAGAGAATTAGACCACGCACAGGGTCCTTCTCGATGTGGTTCCCGTGTGACCACACAGGTCGCACCTCCACACAACCATCCCTGGGTTGGGGGGGCAGGCGGGAAGACATTTGTCTTGTTGACATGTCTGCAGTTCATGCTTTGCAGTGAAACCCCAGAAGGCTTCAGTGCCCAGCTAATGTGGAACCACCGTCCTAGACCATGCACACGGCCCTTCTCAGTGTGTGGTTGCCAACTTGTAATGTTGCCAACTTGATTCTTCGAGAAAAAATCTGCTATTTTATTAATGTCAAAGTGCATCTCAGATGTGGTGGAGGAGAACACACCTGTCCTGCTTGATTACCACAGGGGTCCCTGGAGGTCTACCCATCTTTCCTGCATCTTTGGGTAAAAGCCACCTAAAATGATGGACGTTTCTTCATGGTCACATCCTTGGTCTGGTCCCCAATAGTTATGCCTCGTAACCATTATTGCTTCTTTAGAAGAAACACTTTGCATTTCTGTGGCATCAGAAACACACAAACTTTGGATATGTAGGATCCAGAGGGGTAAGACTGGCACAGTCTGGACACGGTTGAGCCTTCTCTGTGGCGCAGGGGTTTCTAGCTGCGCCTGCGGGGGGAAGGAGAGTACACATTTCCACCCTCACAGGAGGACGGGGGACGTGCTGATTTGGAGAGACGGCACCTCCGCACCCCTCTCTTGGCTCATGGGGTGTGAATTCAAGGCATGCAAAGACAGTTTCTTCCTGAGCCACCAAACCGAGTTCCTGCACAAACCCATCCTATTCGGAATACCAGAGGCAGGGACGAACGGCAAAAGGCAGCTGGCGTGTGTAGGATTCTCATTGTTTTAGTGAATAAAATAATTAAAATAAAATTTCTCTTTCTTGTTCATCATCTCACGGGTAGTCAGGTGAGTTTTGGTGCAGGCAGAAGGGAGGGCTTCTCCGAGCGAGGCGTTTGGTGCTCTGGCCTTAGGGAGGGGAATTCGGGTGGGAAAGCAGGTGTTTGGTGAAGCTGCTTTTCTCGTCCTGGGCAGTGTTGGCCACCCCAGGCCCCCTCACCTGCCTTGGTACGACGGGGAACCACCTCAGGCTCGTGTTGTTTGGAATAAAACAGTCCTGTGGCTGGTGGCCCCCTCTGGGATTGTGAGCGTGGACACATGTCCCCATCTCTTCATTTAACAAATGTTTATTGAGCGCTCAGTACGTGCCAAGCGTTGTGCTGTGTCCTGCGTCCATGAGACAGCTGTGGAGGTTCCCACTCTGCCCCCGCAGGAGCAGAGGCTTTGCCAGGTTCAGGGCTGCCCGACACGAGGAGATCTGATCGGAAAAGGACCAGGCGGTCAGAGAGGGCTTCCCGGCGGGGGAGCGCAGGGATGCGGTGTTTGAGAAACAGATGGAGAAGGGAGAGGATGGAGAGAGACCTCAGCCACGCTGGCTGGTGAGCTGCGCCCAGGAGGGTGGACTTTGTCCTGAGGACCGGACGGCGGGGGCAGGTGTTTGAGCAGTGGTAGGACGAGGTCAGATTTGTACTTTGGCAAATCACTCGGGCTCCTGTGTAGAGACTGGGTTGGGTGGGGGCCAGTTTAGGGGGAGGAAGAGCCATTTGGAGACTAGAGGCATCTTGTCCACGCAGGACGCAGGAGGAGCCAGAACGGGGGTTGTCCGGGATAGGCAGGAAGGGCTGGATTTGACAGCAGCTGCACAGAGACCACAGAATGGGCAATGCTGGTGCCTTTGGGCTCCCAGGTGTGGGTCGTGAGGATAAAATCCCGGTGGAGATCAGAGCTGAGCATTGCCTGAGCCTCCTGTGGGTGCAGCCCCTGGGAAACGCTTCATGCTGCCAGGTGCCCACTGAGACGGATGGACGGCCACCACCGCCGCACACTCCAAAAGCGCCTCTGGGTGCCCTTGCCCATGACAGCCCAGAAAAGGCACATTTGGCTTGGGGCAAAAAAACGCTCCACCCTGATTTCCTCTGATGCTGCCACTCCGGATTAGAATGGCCCATGGCGGATGTGATTCTTGGTGTCACCGCCAAGTAGACCCCAACCTCCCAAGGAGCCCCTGGACCTTGTGCTGAGAAACCTTGAGGGGCTTTTATTTACTTTTTTCCCCTTTTTTGACACAGGTTGTAAATTTTTTTTTTTTTAAACCCTGGCTGTGTTCCACTCTGGATTTGATTAATTACCAAGGTGTTTGGAAAAGCGCTCTACCTCGGGCAGCAGGCAATTGATTTACAAAGTGCGTACACGGTCTTTCCTTCAGCAATTGTAAATTCATATCAAAGAGAGTCGTTTGAACAAGAGCTCTGGTTCCGCCGTATGTGGACATGGATTCTCGCCAAAGCCCCTGGGTTCGGGTCACGGTGGGTCGTCTGAACCTAAGGGTGTTTGGCTCAAGGTCTCAGCTTTGTGGTTGGAAAAAAACCCACACTACCTCTTCTTTCAATACGTGTCACTTTATTATTATTGGTGGTGTTGTTGTTTAGACCCCGTGGCCTCTTGGTTCGTGCCGCAGATGAGTGATGAGGACCAGTTGCGTTTTGGAGGTTTGGTGGTTAAACTGTCTCAAGCCGGGTCAGGATGAGTTAACGCTTTCTTAGGTGCAGAGGTGTGGATGGTGGGGACTCCGCGGGGTGGCCGGCACCTCCGTGGCGGCGTGTCTGCATCTTTGCTAATGTATTCCTTCAGGAACACGCAAAGCTTCCCCGACCGTTTCTCTCCGGCCCCTGGACAGCCACATCTCCTGATGAGGTTGTTATAACTCTGAGCGATGGGTTTCGTTACGAATGGATCTTTGCTCCCGGCATAACCAGGTGTCCTAATGAAATGAGTTTTATTCAAAGTCTCGGCCTAGTAATGCTTCAGGAAAACAAGATAAATAGAACAATTCTTTTAGCAAATGCATTGCACAAAATAGCAGCATATTGCTTATGAAGTTTAATTTCCTAATAGTTCATGAGGTGTAATATACCTGCTGCCGCTTCAGGGGAATGGATTTGGGCTTTTGACAAGATGGAATGGGTGCTGGTAATATTGCTTTTCTTGTTGAACTGTAGCTGGGATTCAGTGAAATTTGCATGCCGCCTAAACTCTGTGGGATTGCAGCATTTCCCTGTAAGTTTTCATTGCTGTTATTACTGTATAGCCCCCCACGTACTGCACTAACGTGCTTTCATTTAATCGACATTTTATTTAATCGACATTTCACTTATTTTTGCATCGTGCCAGTATCGCTGGAACAAATGTAGAGGTTTTGGTGGACGCCAAATTCAGCAACATGCCAGATGGCAGCCAATAAAAGTGTTTTGGTAAAATTATTATTTTTTCAAAACTGAAATAAGGTAGAACTGCAAAGTTTGAGCTTCACTTTTATAGGAGAATATGGCCTTTTATGGGAAACCAATTAGAGGCTAGATGCTTTCTTTTGTATGTTATATTTTAGAAGGAGCAACTGTTTATGCTTCCTTTAGCAAATAGCAAATTATACCTAAGGTGCCACGAATATGGGGTGGTGAACAATAAACAAAGGGGCGTTTTAACTGTTGCCTTCTTTTTATTATGGTTACAAATTATTGCTAAAATTACTGCAGGGTACAGTGCATGAGAAAGACAGGGTTTTTCTAAGGGTTTCATCGGGAACTTTGTATGGTAACGGGGAGTTTGTGATCGTGTAGGAGCGGAAGGTGTGGTTACAACAGAGCGGGGGCTGTGAGGGCTTTGGGTATATGTTTAACACGTCTCTTGGGGCCAAGGTTTCAATGTATTTTGTTGTTGCTGTTGCTGGGGACTGCAGGCCACAGTGTTGATTAGAAAACTATAAATCACACTTCAGGAAGGGCAGCCCGTGGGTGAGTTGGACACACAGGGTCGGCTGAGGGCTAATTTGCGCGGCTCGCCACCGCTCTGTCTGCATCGCACCTGGGCTACGCCCCATCAGAAATGCCAGCTGGTCACCCAGCTACCTAAGGGAGCACCTTCTCACCTTGGGTGGGCTTTGCCTTTCTCATCCTGGAGTCTTCCGTGGGGACTTCTTACCCCAGAGCTGGTCCTGTGAGCTCAGCCCCTCTTGAGCATCCACTTGGCATTCAATAGGTGCTTATGCATCCACTTGGTGCTCAATAGGTGCTTATGCATCCACTTGGTGCTCATGCATTGCTGTTTGTGCATTGATGGCCTGGGAGCCCTCAGGGGCTGCGTCCTGTAGATATCTGTAGCTAAGGAATGAATTACGTCCTGAAATGTCTCAGGACGGACCCTTGCAAGATTCAAGGCTCCAGCCAGGGACGCGTCCGGAGCTCGCTCCAGAGAAAACAGGCATTTCTAGAGGCTTTTGGAGAAAACATTCCTGATCTCCATTGCTCCCTTTATCCCGGTTGAAAACGAAGCCAGGCCTATCAGAGGGTGCCTGCCGTAGAGCGGGTCCGACCTGCAGCGGAGCTGAATGCGAATTTGGGCTGTGAAGCCACGCTCTGCACCCCCTCGCTGGAGAACTCTTGAGAGGGATAGAGCCGTGAGCACTTTACAAAGTTCTGGTTTCCGCGTGAGGCTGGGAGGGTGCATCTTCTCCCTTTGGGTAAGAGAGACTTATTGAGGATTTATTCTATGTAAGGCATCGTCTACAAGTCCCACATTTTACACTTGGGATTTTTTTCCTTTTCTTTTAATGGATAGGCTTAACTTTTTTTTAGAGCCATTTAAGGTTTACAGAGAAATTAAGTGGAAAGCACAGAGCGTTCCCGTACACCCCTTGTCCCTCAACCCTCAATATTCCCTGATATTAATATCTTGCGTTGGTTTGGTACACTGGTTACAGTCAGTGCGTCTGATATTGATATATTGTTATTGACTAAAGTCCGTAGTTTGCACAAGGGTCCACTCTTGCTGTTGTTCATTCTGTGGGTTTGGGCAAATATATAATGTCATGAATCCATCATTACAATATCATACAGAGTAGCTTCACTGCCCTAAACATGCCCTGTGCTTTGCCCATTTATTACCATTGTAATTGTGATCCTTTGAAACAAAATTTACTGGGTCTTTCAGGTGAAACTATATGGCCCGTTTAAATGGTTCAGTTCATTAGAAAGAAGAACCTGCCCATTTGCGTACAAGTGCGGGTATGTGGGATTATACCGTCTTTATTCACAGGTGCGCTTACCCCTCCCGCACCTCGTTGGAAGAGAAACTCCCGCAAACGTCTGGGCGGGAGGGTGTACGTGCATCTGGGGGATCAATCCTTTTGCATAAACATCTCCTATTTTTCTTCCTGAACTCCTATTAGCACTTAATGAACTAAGGGAAAGTCAATTATTAAACAGTGACTCCGAGGTCAGGTGCTTTTGCAGGATGGAACTGCAGAGGGTGACCTCTGTCTCCCCCACACCGGGTCTCCCTGCCTTTCCCCTTCCTGGACGGTGCTTATTTTGGGTTTGTGGGGACAGCTGGCTTCTGGCCTTCCCACCTGGGTCCACGTAGGATGTAGATGGCGACTTGACAACTTAGGGACAAGCTATTTCTTTATCCTTTTATTGTGACCTTTAATGACCCTAAAATAGGTAGTTTGATTCTGGGAACGGGAGAAAGTTTTTCATCTGAAGTGCCCAGTCATATAACCAAAGCATTTACTGTGATGCAGGAAGGAAATTGTGAGGTTTGTTGGGGTCGGGGTGTCGGGGAAGGAGGTTTTGAGATTCTGTCCTGGACCGAAGGATGAAGACGAGATGTCCAGCCTGTTCTCGCCCGGCTGATGGCCATTTTTCTGGGCTACGCCTTCCCCCCTTGTCTGTTCCCCTTGGTGAATTTGCCATCAGCCCTACGAGAACGAAGCTTCTCTTTGTCTACTGCAGAACCCATTTGAGAGTGACGGAGTGACATTCCATCACCTCACATACTTACCGTATCCCTGTGGTGAGAACATTCAGAATCTACTCTTTTTACCAATTTTGAGACACATAATCCATGATTACTAACTATAGTCACCATGGCATGGCATAGTGCACCAAAACGTGCAATACCATCCCATCGCACCCCACAAACATATGCAATTGTTCGTCAGGTAAAAATATAATAAAAAGAGAAATGTACGTTAAATCCTAATGAAGTTAAAATAATAGAGTGAAGGGGTGAGACCCATTTTGGGGGGTGGAATTTGACTAAGAAGGGAGCTTGTTCTCTTTCCACATCCCTCTTGCAGGAGCAAGTCTTGCAAACCCCGCCAGCATGAACATCCTTCTCAGCACCCCACGCACCGTAACTTAGTTCCTGCAACTTGCTGTGCGCTGTGCTGTGTCTGGCGGGTCCCATTGGCCATCAGACTGGCTGTCTTTGGGTAAAAGGAAGAGACAAAAGTGGGGTCCCGTTTTGGGGTCTGGGGGCACATTTGTGGAGCTGGAACAGGGTTTGCAGAGTCCACTGGCTCAGATCTCCGCAAGGCGGGATAAGAACAGAGCCCTGGAGTTTGTCTGCATGGATTATGACTTCTCTGGATGGCTTTTCTCAGGGGAGGAAGGAGGATTTCAGGGTCCCACTAGCCGGTGCTGGGGTCCGACTCAGGACTGTGTAAATCTTCTGATGTGGAAACACCCTTTCCTCATCCGTAAAACCTCAAATAAGATCCAGACCTCGAAAGGTGGAGGCACGTATGAAACAGAGCGTAGTAGGCACATGGGTTTATTTCCCTGCCTTCCGCTTATAGAATAGCAATGTGTGGCAGGTGGAGTGAGGGTGGAGTGTCGGGGAGGCCTGTACTGACTTCCACTGGGTGACCCCACCCCCAAAACCATCCTAACGGGATCTTTTCCTACTTGTCACGTCCAGGCGGAACTTCACAGGTCTTGGAAAAGATGACCCCAGCATTTGACATAATCAGGTTTGTGTTAACGTGGGAGGCCTCTGAATTCACTTCAGGAATTTCACTAAACATTTTATTAAAAAGGCACACAGGGAGGGTGTTTATAATGAGTCCTCCTAGAAGCCGGGCCCAGTGGCTCACGCCTGTAATCCCAGCATTTTGGGCGGCCGAGGCGGGAAGATTGCTTGAGCCCAGGAGTTTAAGACCACACTGGGCAACATAGCAGGACCCTGTCGCTACAAAAAATGCAAAAATTAGCCAGGCGTGATGATGTGCACCTGTAGTCCCAGCAACTTGGGAGGCTGAGGCAGGAGGATCGCTGGAGCCCAGGAGTTGGAGGCTGCAGTGATCTATGATGACACCACTGCACTCCAGCCTGGGTGACAGAGCGAGACCCTGTCTCAAAAAAAAAAAATAAATAAAATAAAAATAAAAAGTCCCAGGGCATTGTCCAGCACTCCCCTCTGGCCGCCCCACCCTTTCCATCAGGGAGATCTTTGCCTTATTCATTTGCGCCACAGACACAAGATGGATTTTCCTCACTCTCTTACCGTTTCCAAGTGCTTTTGCACTTTTTCCCCCCCCAAATTGTTTTTCCTTGTGTTTTTGGGTAGCAAATCCAGCTGCAAAGTAGCATCTGCTGAGCTCTCACTCTCTTTGCGTGAAGGACATTCGCAAGTGTGGCCAGAAAGCTCCTCAATGAGGGTCTGACAAATATTTCCAAGCCAGCCTTCTGGCCTCCCAGTACCTGGGGCACCTCGGGTAGACACTTGCGCCACGAAGATCTTGCTTGCATTGATTAAAGACGACTGCTAATAATGGTGAGAGAAAGCTTACAGCCTCCAACTGTGCGTGCCTAATCTCCCTTCGAGACCTCATTAATCTTCCAATGTCCTCACGGCTCGGTGCCAGCTCACCTTTAAAAGGACAGGGTTTGATGAAGACAGAGGTAAATCCTGTGGGCTGTACGGTGGCCGATCTCGCCCTAAGACATGTGGGGAGAGGTAGTTTATCTCCAGTGTCCCTTTGATGAAGATAAAGTTGAATTTGGTGTTTATTGCAAACCTGCAGCCAGGGTCCACGCAATAGAAATCAAATTCTTTTTGGGGAAGGGGTCTTTTATGACCTGATTATTTAGCCCCGTGGCAGAGCTCACAGTTTGTGCACCAAATCCCATCCTCTCCGCGCCCCAAATGCGAGGTTAGACTGCGTCTGGCAGTCCTCATTTTGGTTGGGATTGGTTCTGTGGCTGAGTTTTTGGGCAGCAGAAATGACAGTTGCCCTTTCTATATATCCAAGCCTTAGGACAGGGCCTTCCATGGTTTTCCCTGCTAGGCACGTGGAAGCCTCAGAGACCCAGCCCCAAACAGGAAGACAAGAGGACCACAGGGACTCGGAGCAGCCTGGTTCCTGAGCGACTGTGTGGAGCAGAGCCCTCTGCTACCACGGACAGCTCCTTTGGGGCTGTGGTGACAGACAGACGTGAATGGCTGGTAGTTTTGGGGTCTCTTTGTTACTATAACAACTAACTAACTAACTAGTCCTATTCTTGGGATCTATGGGAATTCCAACCCTGGTCTTTGGACTCAAGGTCCTTCCATATCTGGGGTGGAGGGATGGCTTCTCATGCACCTGCCGAGATGATGGGGTCTTGGCCAGGTGTGGAGAACACTTTGGCAAGAAAGGGTTTATGCAGATCAGAAACCCCGGTCACGGCGCCGCTGTCTGTTCTCTGCACACCCAGTCGGCGGGGAGGCGCAGGTGTGGGTGTGGGTGCCACACCCGCAGATGCACACGAGTCCTGGGGCAAACCTGAGCATGGACAGAGACAACGTACAAGCAAACATAAAGTCGCTTGACAGATGTTTTCCGAGTAAGAACGTACACAGCTGTGCTTCGCAGATGGCGAATGCTAAATGCTACCTGGAATTCCTTTTCTGTGAGAAAAAAGGTCTCTTTACCTGACCTTAATGAAATGACTAGCCGTGGTTCTGAGATATTAGCAGCTCTGGCCACTCCGAGGAAATTCCTGGGGTCCCTCGGATGGTAAACTCTTGCAGCTGATAGCGGGTGGACTTAACGTCCTTAGTGCCCCGGACAGTGTCTTGGGATATCAGATGGTCAGTAACTGTGGTTTCTGTAGAAACTTCTCCATGTAGAAGTGTCGGTGGGGCTTTGTTTCAGGAAAGAGAATGCCCATGGAGTGTTTATTCCGTGTGCCCAGCTGTGTACATCTCTTCTCACTTGTTTTCCATAAAAATTCTGGTGCCATGGGGCTATCCATGCACGCGTGCATGTGTCCAAATTTTCTTTTTATAGGAACACCAGTCATGTTAGATTAGGGCCCACCTGGAGGCAGTATGACCTCTTCTTACCTAACCACATCTGCAATGACCTCATTTCCAAATAAGATCCCATCCTGAGGAACTGGGGGGTAGGACTTTAACGTATCTTTTTTGAGCAACACAATCCAACCAATCACACCCTCTGTGGGTGACGAGAGAGCCACAGACCCTGTGGTTAAGTGGCCAATTTGCTCTGCAGAGGCACATGGTGTGAAGCCACTTTTGGTGGGTAATCTGGCTGCTCTCTTGGTTAAACAGCAAAATAAAGGAGTCACCTGGATGCAGGGAGACATACTAATTGTGTTCCAGAACAATGTTAGAATGGCTTTTATTAAAAAGTCCAAAAACAATAGATGCTGGCATGGATGGAGAGAGATAGGAACACTCACACACTGATGGTGGGACTGCAAATTAGTACAACCCTTGTGGAAAACAGTATGGAGATTCCTCAAAGAACTAAAAGTAGACCTACCGTTTAATCCAGCAACCCCACTGCTGGGTATTTACCCACAGGAAAAGGGGGCATTTTATCAAAAAGACACCTGCACTTGAATGTTTATAGCAGCACAATTCACAATTGCAAAGATGTGGAAACAACCCAAGTGCCCATCAATGCATGAGTGGATTAACAAAATGTGGTATATGTATAGCATGGAGTATTACTCAGCCATGAAGAAGGAAGAATTAAGGCCTTTTGCAACACTTTGGATGGAACTGGAGACCGTTCTCCTAAGTGAAGTATTTCAAGTATGGAAACGCAAACACCACATGTACTCGCCATTAAATTGGAACTAACCGATGAGCACACGTGTGCACAGAGGGAAGTAAAACCCAGTGGAAACCAAGCAGGGGGGAGCATGGAGGAGCGGATGGGCAAAAACCCACCTAACAGGTACAATGAAGACTATCTGGGTGACAGGCACACTTATAGCCGGGACTCAAACATTACAAAAGCGACCCATGTAACTGAAAACATTTGTACCCCCGTAGTACTTTGAAATAATAAAGAAAACAAGATAAAAGACAAGCAGAGAGGCTGGAAGGGGAGGACCAGGGAATTCCCAGACGAGGCAGACAGCGCGAAAATGCCCACTCAGGGACCCACACGCCTCTCCTTGAGGCCCCGGCTCTGTGCTCCAGTCCCTGCGCTAGACGGTCCCGCCAGCCCCTACCCTTCACGCCACCCCAAACCCACACCCTGTTATCCTTCCCGGAGTGGAAGACAGTTTTCCACGTTCCTGTTCCTCGTGGCTGCTGTCCTACACCCCCCAAGTCCCACGGAGCCACAGTGGTTAGTTTGCTCCCCGGGATGTAGACTCGCGGGTGGCAGGAGATTTTATTCAAAACGCACAAAGCAATAGGAAGGAAAACTGTAAAAAAAAAATAAGTAAAAATCAATAAAACACCCTTGACAAATGATGCCTGGACCGTTTTACGTGTGTGATGCATTCAGAACGTGGTAAATTCTGAGGCAAGACCGTCGGTGTAATGTCATTTTTAAGGAGCCCGCTTGCCTCGGGGCTGTGAATTATTGAGCTGTGAATATTATAGGAGGGATTATTCACAATAAATCGTGGACGGCTGCAAATGTTTCCTAATCAGAATATGTCAGACGTTGGGCAACGAGGCAAAACTCGGTTTACAACTTCCTTCAAGAATGAACGCCAGAATGTCAGGGCAGGAGCACAGGATGGGAAAACAGCCCGTCCACCGCCACACACCCCATGAGCACCGGCCGTGGTCACGCTCATGTGCACTACGCCCTTAGGAGCACTTGGCATTTTCATTTGTAACTCTAAAAGCTGGCCAAAAAAGGAAAAAAAAAAGGTAATTTATGGACAGCTCTGCTCTCAACAGCTCTGGTGCCTGGAGCTTCCTTCACTCTGTTTGAACCCTGGGTGCAAAAGCCCTTAAATTGGGGTCAGAACACTCGGTTCCCATCTCAGCATCCCTGGAGGTTACCCTGGGGGTCTTTGGGGCGTCAGCACGAGTCCCATCTGCAGAATGGGGTTGGTGGCCCGTTTCCCGCCAGCGTGTGGATGTCGTGGCAGAGAGTGGAAAACATCACGGAGGGATGTTGGTCATCGCTTACCTAATGGGGGGGTCTGACAGGGGCCTGTAGAGAAAGCTCTTCCTTAGGCCTGAGCATGTTCATTTTGGGTCCATTTTCTTCAAAATGAAGATGCCCTGCGTGTTGGTGAATTTTATGTCTCAACTTAGCTGGGCCACTGTACCTAGACATTGACTGACTCAAACACCAGCCTGGATGTTGTTTTGTTTATATATATATTTTATCTTACATATGTAATATATAATACATATATTTTATTTTATATATATAATATATATATAATATGTATTTTTTATGCTTCATTAAGGTATAATTAATGACAATTACTGTATAATATTTACAGTGTACTATGTCATATTTTGATAAATGTATACTAGATGTTGTTGCAAGGGTCCTTTCTAGATGAGATGAATTTTTTAAAATTTCATTTTTATTATTTTATTGATGGGTATGTTTAAGGCTAAATTTCACATGTCAGATTTATTCTAAAATCTTGACCTAAATCTATTCCACTAAAGTAATGGAATTTTCTATCATTTCACTTAAACCATATTTATTGGAAAAAACGTTGCCACCTTAAGAGTTTTGTAAGAAGTATTAGTTACTGCCTCATGTGGCCATTATATGTTATGTGTATTTAATACAATTCTTTTTCCAGCCCTCAGTTCCTTGCAAAATGCAAAATCAGACATTGTAGTGGCGTCCAATAAATATGTTTTGTGCAAATCAATTTAAAAAGTAGGACACTGGCAAAAATTCCAAACATTTAAAATATACTAAATAATCCCTTATTTTCAAAAGTGAAAAGTTGTTTTAAAATACTTCGTAAAGAAATTTGTCACCTAGAATATTAGACTTTGTAGTTGTTATCAATCAAAATATTAATAGTGATTTTGTGACTTTGAACATTATTTTATCACTTTGTAGCTTGGTTTACTAACTGCTGCCTGCCCTGAAGAAATTATTCCACCACATCGGGAAGGAAGGAATCCTCCCAAACACGTTTTACGAAGCCAACATCGCCCTGAGGCCAAAGCCGGGAAAGGACCCAACAAAAAAAGAAAACTACAGACCCATAGCCCTTATGAATATAGATGCCAAAATTCTCAATAAAATCCTAGCAAACCGAATTCCACTGCTCATCAAAAAACCCCACAATAATAGTAATAATCCATCATGACTGAGATGAATGTTTAAATCAGTACACTTTGGTGGGCCTCATCTAATCAGGTGAAGGTCTTAAGAGGAAGGTCCCCTGAGGCAGCAGACGGCCTTCAGACCGGGGCTGCAACATCACCTCTTCCCTTGTCTGCAGCCTGCTGGTCCACCCTGAGGATTTTGGACTTGCACTTCCACAATGACGTGAGCCGATTCCTTAAAATAAATCTCTCTCTCTCTCTCTCTCTGCCCACATCCTGTTCGTTCTGTTTCTCCAGGGGACGCCGACTGACACACGCTGTCTGCCTCCACCTTCACCCTCACTGCCTTCCAAGCAGAAGGAAAAGAGGCTGCATGGGTTTGGCCTGTGTCGCCTCCCAAAATCTCATGTCCCTGGCTATAGTCCAGGGGTCGGGGGTGAATCTCCTGCCACCTGATTCATCCCTTGATGTGGAGAGCAGAGGAGGGATCAGGGTGGAGTCCTGGGTCTCACCCGCACCAGCTCTGCAGCGTTGGACCAAGTTCCTCACCTCCTCTTCCTCTGCTCCCGGTCCCGAGCCTCAGTTTCCTGCTGTTATTTGTGGACAATGATGGTCACTGCACGTGTCTGCTTGGGGGGGCAGGTGGAGAGTTGACTCTGGGGCTAGAGTGTCTGATTCAAGTCCAAACTCCTGCTTTTATCCTGAGGGTTGCCTTGGCAAGCCCTCTTGTCTCTCTGTGCCTCAGTTTCCTCATCTGGAAAATAGGGCTCCCATCGAGTTCATGCGGGTACAATGCACAGACGCGCCCCCGGCACCACGCTAGGTCCCCCCTTGGTGTCCCCGACGACCGTCCGTGTTTTGAAAAGGACATGGTGAGCTTTCAAGGCACTGGTGTCACCCCCACTTCAGAGAGGAGGCCTGGAAGCACAGAGAGGTTGTGCGGCTCACGCCTGGCCACACAGCTGCTGGGTGATTGGGTTTGGAATTCAGTCTGCGTCTGCCTGAGTTCATCTCACCGTGTTGACGTCTGGCGCCTTTTGCTCTCTGATTGCCCCCAGCTCACGCCCGCGTGCAAACTGCTTACTCTGAAAGTGTTTTCTCTGCTTTTCTACTTAGGACTCAGGTGGCAGCCCGGGGTCCAGCAGGACGTGGGCTACGTCTTTCCCCCGGCCCCGTGGTCTGCCCTATCCGGGCATTTCCACAAAATTAGCGTGTGAGATTGGGCGGGAAGCTTGAGGACAATCCTGGACTCTCTCAAGCTAGATTTTCTTTCTTTTGAAAATCTCTGACGTCATGGGAGACTTTTACGCGAGGCGTCGGCCTTCTTGGTAATGAGGGATGCTCGCGAGTGGGCCGCTTCTCGCTTCTAGAGCATTCTGCGGACAGATCTCCCTGGTGACGTGGCAGATGTTTCCTTGATTCGCAAAACTCCGGACCCTCCTGCTGTTTCGCAGGGTCTTAGCCACGCCGGGAGGTCTCCGCCACGGCGCAACACGGGCTCAGGTTGCAGGTGGGTGTGCTCTGCTGGGGAAAGAGCAGAGGCGGGGGAGGGAGAGCCAAAGAGAATTCGGGATGGTTTTTCTCGCCCAGGTTAGTGAAGACCCCTTTTCCGGCAAACATGTTTTGATTGTATATTTAGATCTACCTCATCCGGGAAATTAAGAATAGGGCCTATTCCCCGGCGCCCGCCTCCCTCGGCCTCCTTGGAATGTTATCGATGCACTTGGGGAATGTGTCGCGGAAAATCCTTGGTTTTTCTCCCTCCACATCATTCCACGTGTGCTTTTCTGGGTTGTTTTTTAACATTGCCATGGCCGTTTAGGTGTTTGGTTTACTACCGTAAACTCGTCTGAAGGTGGGTGGTGTGAGCTTTCTCGTCCCCCAGAAGACACAATTTTCTCTCTCTAAAGAGAGGATTTGTCTCTTCAGCCCTGAGAGTATCACAGATGTTGTGTTATGTCTGCATGTGTGGTTATTTCTCTTAACTGTGCGCGTTCCGTCTCTGCGTGTATTGTGTTCATGTGTGAGTTGTGCTCATGTGTGTGAGTTGTCTGTATCTGTGTGTGCATGTTGTATTTGTGAGTGAATCATGTCTGTGTGTTTGTGTGTGTGTTTGAGATAGGTCTGTGTGCGTAATTATGTCCATGTGTGAGTTGTGTCCGTGTGTGAGTGGTGGCTATGTGTGTTGTGCTTGTCTGTGTGTTGTGTTTGTGTCTGTGTCTGTGTGTTGTCTCTGTGTATGTTGTGTCTGTGTGTGTGTTGTGCCTGTGTGCGTGCCTCTGTCTGTGTGTGTCTGTGCATTGTGTCTGTGTATGTCATGCCTGTGTATATGTTGTGTCTGTGTGTGTCTGTGTGTTTCTGTGTGTCTGTGTGTGTGTTGTGCCTGTGTGTGTGCCTCTGTCTCTGTGTGTGTGTCTGTGTGTGTCCTTGGACCCTCTGCTTCTGCCCACCCCCCGGCACAGGAGCCGTTTCCTGTACAAGGAGCATGCAGTGGGATTTCCTGGATGAAGCACAGGGAAGATTTCGGCTCATGCACATGGAAACCCAAGGGCAGAGGAGCCTGCAAGGAAAAGCTCTCCCGGCCTGTCGGTGCTGCGGCAGGTGCCAGAGCTTCATTTTCTGGACGGATGACGTCCCACTCTGTGGATGGACATGAGCCCACCGATGGACAGGGGTTGTTTGCACGTTTTGGCCGCTGTCAATGGGGCTGCCATGGATGTGCGTCCACAAGTGTCTGTCCGAACACCCGTTTCTGCTTCCTTTGGGCACATACCCAGACGCGGATCAGGGAAGGATGTTAGCAGGTGCGGGCTTCTCTGGGGGGATGAACACATTCTGGAACTAGATACAGGTGGTGGTTGCACAACATGGTGAATGGATTAAATGCCTCTGAATTGTGTACTTTATAATGGTGACTTGTTAGTTTTATGTTGTGTGAACCTCACCTCAAATGAACAGAAAAGCACCATCTCTCCCAAACCGCAGTGTCTACCTTGCTCGGGAGACCATCGGGTCCAGCGTCAGCCAGGACGGTCACAGGCGTCGTGGTGCTCAGACCCTGGGAAGGTAAATCTTTCTGGGTCTGTGCAGTCGGGCGGGGCTGGCCGTGCCCCTGGACCTCCCGGATTCAGGGACGGAATCAATTTCAGCCAAAGCTTGTGCACGTTTTAGAGACAGGGATGGGTATCCAAATATTCCTTTAAATCTCCTTGGCCTTGGAGAAGCGGTCCCCAACCTTTTTGGCACCAGGGACTGTTTCGTGGAAGAAAATTTTTCCATGGACTGGAGCGGGGGGACGGTTTGGGGATGATTCCAGCGCATCACTTTTATTGTGCATTTTATTTCTATTATTATTACATTGCAATATATAATGACATAATTATACAACTCACCATAGGGTGGGGACCCCTGCCTTAGAGGATCTACTCCTTTCATAGGAAAATCATTGCTAACTTTATTTCCTATTTTGTATAATTATTTTCTTGTTTTTTTGACTATTTGCCACTCAGGGGGTGTGATGCACTTTGCACTTGTCTTCAGTTCACTAGCTTCATCCAATAAACTCTGCTTGCTCTGAAGGGATGCTAGCAAAGACGGGGAACCCGTGGCTCTTTGACCCCACCTGTGCCGGCAGAGTCCCACTAAAGGGACAAGAAATGCTGTGGCCTGTTGTGTGCAACCTGGTCCCCAGGCTCACGGATGTTGGAGGCCCCTGGACATCATTTCTAACCTAAAGTTACCGGAGAAGGGCACACTCCAATATCAGACCTTCTTGCTTAATCTCTGCACCCTCCACTGCAAGCCCCGTGAATTCTAGGGCTTTGGCACAGCACAACGGGTAAAAGAACTATGCCAGGAATTAAAAAGACAGAAGAATGGGAAAAATTATGACCTCAGGGGAGGAAAGGGAGGTGCAAGAGATGGGTTTCTCCCCATGTTGTGTGGAAATCTGTGGGTGCAGGAGAAATAACACTGGACTGGAGGGGGCCGGTGGCTCTGGGAGGTTGCCGTAAAAGCAGTGAGCTCCATGCAGCTTGTGAGTAAATGAACGATGTTTGCTTCACAATGCGGAACGTAGAGAACCCCTTGTAAAAATGCAAAAAATGCATTTATCTTATCTTATCTTCAGTATGGCACTGATTGGTGGATACGGATATTTCTGAGTGCACAAGAGAAGTTACAGTCAGCTTCCGGCGTTTCGACACGCCGTGGTTTGAATGTTGGCCGCCCCCCAAAGTCACGTTGACATTTAATTGCCTTCATAACTGCATTGAGAGGTGGGAGGTTTAGGAGGTGATTAGACCATGAGGGCTCTGCCCTTGTGAATGGATTAACGGCGTTATCGAGGGAGTGGGTTACTGAGGAATGGATGAGGTGGGCCTCCTCTCTCCCTCTGTCCCCGCCTTTGCCCCGCCACCACGGCATGATGCAGCAAGAAGGCCCTCGCTGGATGCCAACCCCTCGGTCTTGGGCTTCCCAGCCCCCAGAACTGTGAGAAAACACATTCCTGCTCTTTATCAATTACCCGATCCCTGGCATTCTGCTATTGCAGCACAAACAGACCAAGACAGGAAGGGCAAACACGGGCTTGAGGTCTTTGAGAATATTTCCTTTGGAAGGAGGAAGAACTTAGGCTCACAGGAGACAGCACAAGCGTGTGAGGCCGGGTCTTCTCCGGCAGCCCCCAACTTCATGCAGAGGAAGGGGTCTGAGCAGACAGAGCGGCGTTGGCCACCAAAATCCCGTCAGATGCCATCGAGGACGCAGGCTTGAGTCTGCAGGCTGGAACGTGGCCACAGGGAAGTATGGATGGTGCGTGGAGGAGAGGAAACATGACAACCCCAGGAGTCAGAGGGCAAGCAGAACAATTACAAGTAAGGAATTACAAAGGAACAGAACGTAGGCTCGGGGTGGACAGAGTGTTGGCTGGGGCTGAGGCTGGAGCAAAGGGAGATGCCGGGAACAGTATGGCGGCTTCTTCTAGTCATGCACTTTTTTTAAGGAAAGGCAGGAACATAAAATATCAGTGACTGGGGACATGGAATAGGTATATGGAGGAAAACAGTCAGAGGCAGACTTTTGAATAAAGGGAGTGATTCTAGAACAAACGGGGCCAAACCTCATCTTTAGAAACTGCCATTTGCACAGAGCCATTGGAGTGACATTTTCATTATCTGTAAATAACATTTAATCTATTAATTAAATTGACAAGTGGAAATTGTAAATATTTGTCGCCGACAGCATGTTTTGAAATAGGCATCCACTGAGGTACAACTAGAGGGAGCTCATGCGCATATGCGTGACCTCATACGCTCATCACTTAGGGGAGGTGAAGAAACACTTAAAATATATTCTATCAGCAATTTTGAAGGATATCACACACTGTTATTAACTGTAGTCACCATGTGGATTAGTAGCTCTCTCGAACTCACTCCTGTCTAACTGAAGCTTTATATCCTTTGACCAACTCGCCCCGAACCTCAACCACCCCGCCAGCCCCCCATGACCAAAATTCTACTCTCAGCTTCTATGGGTTTGACGTTTTCAGACTCCACGTGTAATTGAGGTCATGCAATATTTGTCTTTCTGTGCCTGGCTTATTTTGCTTTGCAGAATGTCCTCCAGGTTCATACACCTTGTCTCGAATGACAGGATTTCATTCTTTTTAAAGGGTGAATAGTATTCCACCATGTGTGTATATAAACACGTGTAGAAATAACACCGTACATATATACACACACGCACCTACACACCCCACATTTTCCTTATCCATTCAACCATGGCCAGACACTCCGACACTTGGTCGCCTCCATATCTTGGCTACTGTGAACAGCGCTGCGATGAACGTGGGGCGCAGACATCTCTTCAACATACCGGTTTCCTTTTCTTTGGGTGCTTACCCAGAAGTGGGGTTGCTTGGGGGACTAAGTTTATTTTCTGGCCGCTTTTCGCCCACTCCTGAGATGCATAGAAAATGTCCCTCGAGTAAAGGGTACACGCGGGAGAAATTAGAAATCAAAAGCGGGTCACGAGGGGCCTCAGTTCCTCCCCAAAGGAAGAGGGAAGGGAGCGTGTTTCAGACGGCACATGCACCCCGATGGGAGAAACTTCCCGAAGGCAGAAACTCGGATGACTGAGCAGGAAGCAGGGATCTGAGACCGGGGCTCGGGGACTGTCCTTCTGCGTGTTGGTGACAGCACGGGGTTGGTATTAAAAGCATCAGAAATGAAGGAGCAACCTCGTTGTTTGTGAGGCTGCAGGACCCCACGCCCGATTTCCTCCTTCCTTTTTGCGGGAGCCTGCGGGGCGCTGAGTTATTGGCACGGGGTGTCTCGGAGACGTCGTGCAGAAACGTGAAAAAGGAAAACTCTGGTTTCCTTTTATCGTCGAGATGTAAATCCAGCCAGTTCGGAGATGCTGGAAGTCAGGGTTAATCTGCAGCGGAATTGTCCGCTTTGACTAATGATGTTCAGCAAATGGCTGGAGATTCCCGGGAACACGTGTTTCAAATCGGACAACAATGATCGCGTTTTGTTCACACTCATAAATAATGAATTTTCTTTCTTCTTTTTCCTTGGACCGCAAGTTTCAAGATTGTCTAAATCAGACTCCCTTCCTCAGCCACGGGCCGGGCCCACGTGCTGGGTCCACGCGGTCAGTGTGCCGAGGGGTGGCCGACGGCGTCCGTGGTGGAGGGAACAGGGGGCAAAGGGAAGGACGGGGCCGGAGCCCGTCCTGTGTGCACACAGGAGTGCACGTGACTGTTTTTGGCTAATGGCAAAGCAAGTGACATTTATGGCCTTAATTTACAGGGCATTAATAGTGGAAGAGTTGGGGTAAATCACTTCAATATTGAGATTTATGTCTCGGGTGCTCAGGACTAATTTCCATAAGGCATTTGCAAAATCCATCTTGTCCTTTGAGGATGTGGTAAGTAGGTTCCTCAACAGGCCCCTGACCCAGACGCTGGGCGTGTTGTTTCTCTTGTCTTTTTCCCTCCCTCTGCCTCTGCCTCTGCCTCTGCCTCTGCCTGTCTCTGTCTCTGTCTCTCTCGCCTGCATCCACCTGTGGCTGGAGGTGCGGGGTGAACCCGGGGGCTGGGAAGAGCTGCCCACTGAGTGGTCCCCCAGGAAGGAGGCTGTGCAGTGGGCACGTGGCCCTTGTAGGTGGCCGGGACCTCGCAGGTGCCCAAAGCCCCAACCTTCTGCGTGGACCGGCGTGGCCTCGCCGTAAAATAAGGCTCCACAGAGAACTGGATTAACCTCGGGGAGCTGCAGACTCCATTAGGCCTGTGATTTTTACGGGTACCAAGGGCTCAGCCAATTTCTGAGTGATGTCAAGATCTAGTTGGCCTTTGGGGGAACCAGGGTGCTGGGTGGGTGGTCCTGGGGGGTCCCATGGAGTGTGCACATTTAGGAAGCAAAAATCCACCTGCAGGGATGTGGCCTTGCTCCATTATCCACACTGTAGATTCTGTGTTATGTTTTCATGTGGAAACAAAATTCCTCCAGGAAATGAAATCTTGGGAGGTGCTCCTTTAGGTGGGTGAAGAATGTGCCAGGTGGTCTTCGCCCCGGTGGGCAGCTGCTCTCCCGGGTCTGTGGTCCTTCCGTGGGGTTGGGCTGAATCTGAAGCAGGGGCAGTGCTGGACGTGACGGTCGCGCCTGACGTCCCAGGCACCCAGCACGCAGCAGGCACAAGCTCTCATCTGCCTCCCCCAGGGGTCCCCTGGTTCGCAGGGCCTGGAGTTGCAGCCAAGCTCGCTGCAGGATTCGGGGAGGCACTGGCGCTCGCTTCCACAATGAATCCCTCCATGGGTGCCCACGGAGAGTCGGCTACCTGGGGGCCTGGAGATACGGCCCGATTCTACACAGGGTGTGCACAGAAGTGGGGAGAAACCAGCGCATCTCTCAGGGAGGTGGGGAGCGCAGGCCCCCCAGGAAACTGAGGACGGCCAGGTCTATTTCACAAGCTCAAGTTGACAATGATGTGGTCCCCAGAAACAGCTGTGAGACTAGGCTGAAAAGGCAGGACTGTGGGGACCCTCCTGCCCAGCGGGAAGGGAATGCATTTGGGGGAAATAATTTATATGCCAGAGCTGGGACGGGAAGGTGTGCATCCCCAGGTAACTCCTGAGGGAGGAAGCCAGAGGTCTCCGTCCCAGAGGTAGCAGTGGCTGCGGTGGCCCTTCCTGAGTCCGGCACGAGACCACCCGTCACAAACCCACGGATGTGCCTCTGCCTCGAAACAGCGGGTCGTACGTCATCCGTGAAACGCCCTGGACTGGTTGGTGCAGTTTTCCTGTTATGAAAAGTTATCCTGAAAAGATGAAAATGAACCAGGAGACTGGACATAGATGGGGAAGGCGGAGGGTGGAGGTGTTTGTTGCATGTTTGCTTTCTCTTCAGTTTGCTTTCTTTCCATGCCTTCAGCGTTTGCACAAAGTCTTTATTTCATAAAGCCCTTATTTCGTAAAGTCTGTGTTTCCTCTTCTTGCCGAAGACAAACACAAGTGTATGTTAAGGACAAACCAAGCCGAGGAGCTATTCCAAACCCCCAACCGGAGGGAGATTGTGTTGGAATAAGAAATTTCTTTTGAACAAATGACTTGCTCACCTACAGCTCAAAACAGCAGAGCAGTTACCTAGAGAGTTCAATGTGTCGGGCTGGTGTGTCCCCTCTGAGCGGACCCTGAGGATTTTCTGACGTTTGCCGTGTGCCAAAGACTTCTAGTCTCCCTTTTCGCTCCACCTCTGTCCGCTTTTTATGAACCCAAACTGCGCTATAACATTGCCAGAAAACTTAAGAAATAAAATTAATTTTAATCGACCTTAAGTATATGCAATACAGCGCTTTCAGGGAGAAACGTTACAAGAAGTCAGTAGGAATTGGTGTCAGGGTGACCCTGGGTTTAAACAGTGTTCGGCGTGTACGCATTGAGTGGACAAGATTTTTTTTTTTACCCCAATTAAGTGTGTGTTAAGCAGAAAATGCTTTTGGTGAACGAGGTTTTAAAATATTCATCTTTGTTCCTGAGAAGACACAACATATTTTCTCCATTTCATGATGTCCTTGGCTATAAGATAAGATAGTGATTTAAAAGGAAAGAAAATTTATGATTTGGGGAAAAAATATCGCCCAATGTATTATAAGTCCATTTCCCTTTTAAGAGATACTTGGACTTCATAGATGTTAAAGTAAAATAAAAGTGCCTTAGAGAAGTGGTCCCCTACCTTTTTGGCACCAGGGACTGGTGGAAGACTATTTTTCCACGGACTTGGAGGGCAGGGATGGTTTTGGGATGATTCGAGCACATTACATTTATTGTGCACTTTATTTCTATTATTATTACATTGTAATATATAATGAAATAATTACACAACTCACCATAGGTTGGGGACCTCTGCCTCAGAGTAAAGGACATAGGATAGTGTGTTGACCATAATTTAACGTTATTTTTTAATTCAAAGGGCGTGTGAGTTATCAAGAGCATCATTAGATAGGTAACCTCTCACGGTAGAGCACTGAGCATGGGAGTCCAGGGAAGACATTGCGTCAATAACGTCTTTGAACCCCCTGAATAGTTAAGCGGGGTGTTCAAAGGGCGGTGTGTGCAACCCCCTTCCAACACACTCTTAGTGACACCACAAGGAGGCTTCCGTGCAAACCACCCCCAGGGCCTCTTGTGCGTAAAGTGCTTAACACACACCTGCAAAAGGCACGCCTGAATGCATCCATGTGAAATCTCAGCTGGAGAGGAGATTATGCCATCACCCAGAGTTAAAAATAAACGCTAACTAAAAGGGTCAGAGTCAGGCCAACATCCCAATCCGTGAGTGAGACCAAATGACAGGAAACAGCACAGCCCCCCTTGTACGCTTTTGCTGGAGATGCTATAAAGAGATGCTACACTCTGGTCCACTTTTGTATGAACTTATCCAAGCCCTGGTTCCACCCTGTGAGGTACCTGCTATGACTTTCTCCTAACTTCACCTTCGAGAAATTGGAGGCATAGGGAGGTGGAAGGATTCTTCTGGGTGAGGGACAAAAACTTGTGCAATAACTGTATCGGGATAAGAAAGGTCACCCAAAAGGAGGTGTATGGTTACAAGAAGTGAGCAGGAATTGGTGTCAGGGTGACCCTTTGCTCAAACAGAATGCTCCGCGTGTGCACATTTAGGCAACTCCATTTTTCCACAATGTAAATGTTAAGCTCACCTATCCTAAGAAGAAGGAAAGTTTGTTAAGTCAGGAAAGAAAAGTATGCACTTATTATGAAAGGATGTGAAAGTATGTTGTTTAAATATTTTGATGTGTGTTGCTTTGAAGAAATAGGACATAAATATTTTAAAGTGTATATTCATATGTTGTGTGGGTGTGTATATATATATATATATAAAAATATGAATAAAGTTGACCCTTGAACAACAAGGGAGTTAGGGGCGCCAACCCCATGCAGTTGAAAATCCTCCTATAACATTTGATTCCCCCAAAACTTAACTACTAATGGCCTACTGTTGACTGGAAGCCTTACCGATAACAGTGAATTAACAAGTATTTTGTATGTTGTATGTATTATATTCTGTATTCTTACAATAAAGTAAGATAGACAGTGTTATTAGGAAAATCATAAGGAAGAGAAAATATATTTGCTATTCATTAAGTGGAAGTGGATCATCATAAAGGCCTTCGTCCTCATCATCTTCACGTTGAGTAGGCTGAGGAGGAGGAGGAAGAGGACAGGTGAGTCTTGCTGTCTCCAGCGTGGCAGAGGCAGAAGGAAATCCATGTATAAGTTAAACACATGTTGTTCAAGGGTCAAATATACATTTTAGAGAATTTGGAATTGTCTTCTGTACAGTCAATTCACCCCTTCTGACCCAGGGAGAAGTTTGCGGGTCTCCGTCTCCAACAGCCAGCAGCTCTCTAACCCGAGGCTACCTGTGATCCCTTCATACCCAGCCCACACACAGAGACATGCAGATGCTCAAACGGCTCCTGCAGAAATTGAAAATATGTGAAAGACAGCTCCACATCTATCCCACGGTTTCCTCATCCCAGGTACGCAATCCTGCAACAGTAATACAGGAGGAATTCCCAGACGGGATCTGTCCTGCTTCTACCATGGGCCAGGTGGAAAGAGGGGAATGGAGAAAATGGACACTGTACGTACAGTGACTGCTGAGTGTTTATTGAACAAACAATCTTACCTTCTGTGTTAGCTTCTTGTGGTTGTCCTAACAAAGGGCCACAAACCGGGGGACTTAAAACTTAATAGGAATTCGCCCTCCCCCAGTCCCGGAGCCCAGGAGTCTGAGATGAAGGGGTCTCACGGCTGCTCCCTCCACAGGCTCCAGGGGAGGCTCCTTCCTGCCTCTCCCAGCTCCTGGGGGCTCCAGGCGTCCCTTGGCTTGTGGCCGCGTCACTCCAGTCTCTGCCTCCGTCTCCACGTGGCATCTCCTCTGTGTCTCCTCTGCTGTCTCTCAGAAGGACATTTGTGATTGCGTTTAGGGCCCTCCCATATATTCCAGGATGACCTCCTCATGTCAAGGTCTTTTGTCAAGTCTGCAAGACTTTGCCGTATAGGATGACGTTCACAGGTGGCAGGGATTGGGAAGTGGACATTTTGGGGGGAGGCATTATTCAGCCTACTACACCCACCTCCGGTTCCCGGTGCCTCTCAGCTCAGCAAGCTGGTCTGGTCTGTGCCGTCCGTCTTTCCGTCTTAAAGTGTTGTGGAAATGCTTCATGCACGGCTGCCCTCTCTTCGGTTCTCCTGCCCCTGTGGCTTGCGACACATTTTCTTCCTCAGCGTCTGTTCAGAGGAGCTTTTAGGTGGGAAGGAAAAAAGACTCCAAAGATATAAAGACACATGGAGACATGTTTAACCCAAAGTAGCTCCACCCTTCCTTCCTTTGTTTTTTCTTTATTTTAATTAAAACAAATTTTTAATTCACAAATAATAATTTTTTTTTTTAGAGATGGGGTCTTGCTATGTTGCCCAGGCTGGCCTCTAACTCCTGTCCTCAAGTGATCCTCCCACCTTGGCCTCCCAAAGTGCTGGGGTTATAGGCATAAGCCACTTCACCCAGCCCACAAATAATAATTATATATATTTAACGGGTACAATGTGATGTTTTGACATATGTATACCCTATGAAAGATGAAACCATGCTAACTAACATCCATCCCCTCACCAACTTTTCTTTGTGATGAAAATGTTTAAAATCTATTTTTTTTAGCAATATTGAAATAGACAACGCAGTGCTATTTGTTACAGGCGCCCTGCTGTGCAACAGAGCACAAAAGCTCATTCCTGCCGTCTAATGGAAACTTTGTACCCTTCGGTCAATATCTCTCTTTTTCCCCATTTACCCCCAGACGTAGACTTTTTAAAAAAATCTACCCTCCCTTTCTGACACCACGATGATTCGCAGTTGTAGGGACGACTCTCGGATTAAGTGGTTTTGCATTTAAACTGCTCCTGGAGCCTTTAGGACCCACTGCAGCACCAGAACCACTCTGCCTCGATGTTCCACGTACTGCCGCCACTCCAGCTCTGCCCGTGCCTCAGTTTCCCCATCTCTGGTTATAGACGTATAATCTGCAAACAAGGACAGTTTCATCTCTACTTTTTCCCATCCATTTTTCCTATATTTTTTTAACCAGCTCTTTACGAACAGCTCAGTGTTTATTGAAAGTTATTATTTACATATTATTATTATATTACCTATTATAAGTTATTAATACTTATCTAAAAGTGTTATCAAAACTGGTACTAGCTGGGCGCTCTGCCTTTTCGTCAGCCTCAAAGGGACAGCTTCCAACTCCTTGCTATTCTACAGATTTTTTTATATACACCCTTTATCAAATGAAGGAAATTCCTTTTATTCCTAGTTTGCTGAGAGTTTTTTTCTTTGGAGTCACATTCGGGTTTTGTCAAACATGTTCTGCTTTCATCTGTGACTTGGCGGGAGGCCGTGGAAGGAAACTTGCCGTTCCTGACATCAACCCAGCCTGGGGGCGTTTTCATCCCTTTACACGTCTCTGAATGTGGTTTGCTCGAATTTCACTGAGGATGTTTGCGTTCGTGTTTGAAAACAGGACTGAAATGCACCTTTTCTTTGTCGCACTGTCCTTGTTGAGCTGGGTGTGGAAAGCCTCCGTTTTCTGTTCTCTAGGTGGGGGTGGGACGTGGCTGGCACTTTCCTTGCACGTCTGGTGTCACTCATGAGTGAAGTCATTTGGGCTTTCGGCTAAGCCCATTCACATTTGCTACTGTTTCTTTTTTTGTTTTTTGTTTTGTCTCCATGGGCTAAATTCTTTGGTTCTGTAGCCATAAAAGGTCACTGTGGTTGCATTTCGGCATCTGGCTTCTTTCTTTCTGGGTGGGCAAATGCAATCAGGAAAAAAAAGAGGTCTCTGAATCACCTGTTGTAGTTTCACAGATCTTGGCCAGGTAATTCCTCCTTCTTTGCTAAGTCTTTGATGTATCTTAAAGGGTTTTTTTTAAAAAACCTATTTTGTTCTTTTCTTTGGGTTTTGCAGAGAGGGTGGATGTAAGTCGCCTGAGAGTGTTGCTCACAATCTGTTCTTGGCCGTCCCAACATGGAAATCCAAACCTGAGAATTAGGGACAGAGCCAGGTGGAGCTTTGGGGCATGTTCTGCAGCACTGAGCACCCTCCTCTTCCCCGGCAGTGGCAAACCTGGGCCGCACCCGACATGTCAGCAAAACTGGGTCACGGGAAGAGGCTCCGTGATCGGAATGTAGGGTTTTGTTGAAGGCAAAGCCAGTGGAGGTTTGGGGGGAACCCCGCACCCTAATTGGATGTGCCCTTTCTACATGGTTGAGTAAGTAGGCAATGGTGCCCTAAATATGAATTTTATACATTCCTTCTGTGGGCTGCAGGAAGGGGCAAGAGAATATGTGTAGACTTCCAGTAGTTGGAAAGGATTGATAAAATAGAATTGTTCTGGACTATTTCTTAACTGGGAACAGGGAGGAGATTTGAACGTGCACAGGGGCCTTGTTCATGACTCTCCGTTTGAAGCGGACAGAGCATTCCCTGTTACTGGAGCCACATTTTAAAAATTAAGGTAGCAAGTTGAGCCTGCAAGAACAAAGCATCATTTTTCATGCTGTTTACACATTACAGGATCCCGGGGGACTACTTATTTGGGAGTTGTAAATGCATCAGGCACTGTGCATAAACTCCAGTGACTGGAGTGTCTCCGAGCAGATGAGGATTAATTGATTTCTAATGGAATCTGCATGGGGCGCTTGAGCCTGGCTCTACGCGGGGCACCCTCTCCAAGCATGGGAGACCGCCCTGCACATATCAGCAAGTTAAATCAAACACACCTTCCTTCCAGCTCACTCGATTTTTTGTTTTTTATAACAGGAGTCATTGCTTAGGGGATCTCTGGAGCTGGCCCTTTTTGTGGGTTACAAATTGTGTTCTTGTATTTAAAAACATGCTCCAAAATTTCCGTACAGACACCCAATTGCTTCTCTCTCTCTCTCTCTCTCGATAGCAAGTAATTTTAAGGAATTAAAGAAAGGTGAAACTTTCTAATAGATATAGCCTGGAAAAAGAATTTGGGTTACTTATTTTCCTATCTTCCTTAACCTGCCTGTTGAAATGGGTGATAAGGGTGTGTCCAGTTCGTACACCCTCATTCTAGCCAAAGGCCTCCATCTGTCCTGCTGCCTGAGCTTGCTGTTGGTAACAAGCTGTCGTAACAGGTGCTTGTTTATGCGTCATTAGCTGCAGCCTCAGAGCCCATCCTTTGTGTAGAGAAAGGTCAGGTTGCCAAGAAACACGTGGTAGGAGGAAAACGTAGGGAGAACAACCTGTATTGTTGTTCCAATAGAATGTGTGTTCTGTTACATCTACAGATTCAGACAACCACGGGCCAAAAACATTAGGAGAAAACCCAGCAAAATATGACAATACAATAATAAAAATAATACAAATAAAACACAACACAGTATAACAACTATTTGCATAGCATTTACACGGTATTAGGTATCATAAGTCACATAGAGATGATTTAAAGTACAATGTGTAGAGCATATGTTCTATTTTTATAACACGTTATAAAGTAGTATGAAGTGTAACAGGGGACGTGCGTAGGTTTCATGCAAACACGATGTCATTTTATGGAAGGGACTTGAGCATCCTCGGACTTTTCGAAGGGTCCTGGATCAATTCTCTGCAGATACCGAGGGACGACTGTATACAGCTGGAGAGACAGGAAGAGAGAGAGACACAGAGAGGGAGAGATTCACTTTCGGGAACTGGCTTACGCAGTTGTGAAGACTGACAAACCCCAAATCTACGTCGGCAGGTAGGCTGGAGACCCAGGCGAGAGTTGATGTTGCAGTTCAAGTCTGAAGGCACCTGCTGCAGGAGTCCTTCTTGCTCGGGGGAGGTCAGCCCTTTGTGCTATGCGCTCCTTCAACTGATTAGACGAGGCCCACCCACGCCACCTGCTTTACTCAAAGTCCACCGATTTAAATGTTCACCTCATCAAAAAAACACCCTCACAGAAACCTCCAGAGTCACGTCTGGCCACACGTCTGGGTGTCATGGCCCAGCCCTCCGTGGACACATAAAATGCACCATCCCACAAAGGGGATGAGATCATGGGCAATAGAAACAAGACAGTTGTCTCTCTTGGCTGACATGGCGAAGTACATCGAAGGAGAATGAACCAAGTCACGTTTGCTTGTTTTGTAGCTTTTCTAATGAAGGACGATTCGCCTGTGGACGTGAATCGGGTGTTCCCGGTGGAAATCCCCCCGGAACGCTGTGTTATCCAGTGCTGGCTTGACCTACATTCTTGCTGAGGCTTCCAGGCTCCCGAATCATCCATTTGTCAGAACGCTCGTCCCCTCGGCCCCCCGAGCCGGGGAGGTCTCGGCAGCCTCCAGGACCCAGCGTTGATGTCACCGGCTAACAGTGACGCCCAAACAAGCCAGCCTGCCCACTTTATTTGCAGTGAGTAGAATAAAATGCTTCTGACATATGGATTACACTTCCCTTGAAATGCGCGTGGGCTTAAAAATGATGGAAAACATGATTTTTTAAAAAGTTGGGCTTTGCCAAAAACCAAAAACATTTGAAAAAACGGTTGAAGATGTTTTTGCTAAACCCCAAACATCACCTGACGTGACCGCCCCCTTCTGTGAGCTCTGCGTGCTTCTGGCCAGAGGTAGGATGGGAACACGTTTGCACACGTGTGCTTAAAGTAGGTGCTGTGGCTCCACATGTGAGGACCATGGGAACTGGAAATACCCATGCTTAAGCGTTTGCTCATTTCAAATGGTGCAGTTATTTTGGGGCTAGATCCACCTCTTTCATTGTGTTTGTTCAATGCGTGTACAATGGGCTTCTCAGCTTATCGTAAAGGCTTCAGATTCCCTCTAGTTCTGAAAAATTAATTCTTTGTTGGCAGTTGTCTCCGTGACATCCACTTGTCCCTGTCATGAGTGATGCCGGCTGGACGTGACGCTGGTTTGAAGAGAACATTCCAGAATGTGATCATTCAAATAAGTGCAACCCCCTCGCTGGCTGCAGAAAGACATCGGGGAGCATGAGCGGGACCTGTTTGGATTTCCTCTGCCGTTCACCCGGGACAAGTTGGGACCTCCCTGTGAGCTCAGTTTCCTGGTCTGGAAAATGGGGGCGGGCGTGAACCACGTGCCCGTTTCCGAGTCGTTGCATGCAATGGGATGGTGCACATACAACGTCCCCCGAGCACCCAGTGGCTGCTTCACTTTTGAGAATGTGGGAGCTCTCTTCTCCTTCCTTCCAATTTCCCTTCAGCAAGTGGCTGAGGGATATCGACAAATCCAACAAAATGATGGCTCAAAACACATGCAGACTTTTTCCTTTTTTTAGCAACTGCCTTGAGGACCCGTTTATGTGTCATATGAGCTATGCTGATTTTAGGCACTGCAGGAGTTATCTATGCTGCATAACAAATGACCCCAAGCTTAAATCGTAAAATAACAACACTCATGGAAGAATTTGAAATGCATATCATTGAGCAAAAGAAGACAATTTGAAAAGGCTGCAGACTATATGATTCCAACTACAGGACATTCAGGAAAAAGCAAAACTGTGGAGACAGTAAAAGATCAGTGGTTGCCAGGGGTTGCAGGGAGGGAGAGATGAACAGACGGCACATGGAGGATTTTTCCAGCGGCAAAACTATTCCATGTGATACTATGATGGTGGATTCATCCATACATCTGCCCAAACCCACAGAATGTACAACACCAGCATGAGCCCCAGTGTAAACTAAGGGCTTTGGGTGATAATGAAGCATCCATGTGTGTTTATCAATGATAACAAATGCACCCCTTTGGGTGGGGGAGGCTGTGTCTGTGCGGGGGCTGGGAGTACAAGGGCAATCTTAGTACCTGCCTCTGAGTTTCATTGTGAACCTAAAACTACTCAAGAAATGCTCTTAAAAAAGACACCCACACTCGAATGTTTATAGCAGCACAATTCACAATTGCAAAGATGTGGAAACAACCCAGGTGCCCATCAATCCATGACTGGATTAATAAAAGGTGGTATATGTACACCATGGAGCACTACTCAGCCATAAAAACAATGGTGAACTTACACCTCTTGTATTAACCTGGATGGAGCTGGAGCCCATTCCTCCTAGTGAAGTATCACAAGAATGGAGAAACAAGCACCACATGTGCTCACCACTAAATTGGAACTAATTGATCAACACTTATGTGCACATATGGAAGTGACATTCATTGGAAATCAAGCAGGTGGGGGGGAGGAGGGGATGGGTGAATTCACACCTAATGGGTACAATGCACACTCTCTGGGGGATGGGCACACATAACTTTGACTCAAACTGTACAAAAGCAAATTATGTAACCAAAACGTGTGTACCCCCATAAAATTCTGTAATAAATTTTAAAAAAGAGTAACACCTACTTTTTCACAGTTGCTGCGAGTCCAGAATCAGGGTCCGCTTAGCTGGGACTTCTGTAACAGTCTGGCACAGGCTGCAGTCGAGGTGTCTGCCAGGGCTGTGGCTATTTCAAGACTCCACCGGCCGAGCGTCCGCCTCTGAGCTCACCGACAATGTCTCTGGCAGGATTCGGTTCTTGACGGGCTGTTGGGCTGAGGGCTTTTGTTCCTTGCTGGCTGTGGGCCAGAGCATACCTCAGTTTCCTTCTAGGTGGGCTTCTGCATGGAGCAGCTTGCCAGTGACAACCGGCTTCCTTTAGCGGGCGAGAGAGCACAAGCCAGACCACGTCTTTTTGTAACCTGACCTTGGAAGGGACGTCCCGTCCTGCGTGCCGTGTCCTGCCCCATAGGAGCAAGTCACGAGGCTCATTGCACATGAAAGAGGACCCCTGTGCACACAGAGGCATGAAGACGGGAGGTGGTGGTCTCTTAGAGCCCCACTCGTGCCCTGGGAAGAAACCCAGCCAGCGTGCTGAAGGATGAGAGACCACGTGGAAGAAACTAGCCACGCTGCACCAGCCTGCAGCCTGTCACATCCGAATATGTGGGAGAAACCCACTGAGGTCAGCAGAGCCGTCTGCCTGAGCCGCAGCTGACCAGTTCAGAGGGTCGAGACCACAAGAACTGCCCAGCTGACCGTAGACTCACTAGCAACAATAGACAGCTGTTAAGCCATTGCGTTTGGGGGTGGCTTACTGCACAGCAGTAGCTAACTGCTACATTATCATCATGGAGTATCATTTGGTTGTTAAGCCATTGGGTTTTGGGATGGCTTATTACACAGCAGTAGCTAACTGCTACATTATTATTATTGTGGGTTGTCATTTGGTTGTTAAGCCACTGGGTTTTGGGATGGCTTATTACACAGCAGTAGCTAACTGCTACATTATTATTATTGTGGAGTGTCATTCTTTTTGCTTCCCAACAGGTGATGCTCCAGAATGTTTTCTATTTGCTCAGAAATATCAGCTAAATAAAAAACCCATCAAAGGCAAGTTACTGAGGGTCCTTTCATCTTCGCCTGGGATTTATGCTTTGAGAGTGTTAGAGACCCTTTGGAGTGACTGGATCCTGTTACAGTTCTGCAGCATCTGTGGTGGCATCTTTAGGAAAAAAGAGCATCTTACATCAATTAAAATATGTTTTTTTAATAAAAGTCTGCGATAATGGAAAATCATCATCATTTCTGTGTCTCCCCAGGACCAAAAAAAGCAGAGGAAAGGTAAAATGTTCTGTATAAAAAGCAGATACTTGTAAAATCCAAATGCTTGGAGAATTTTTCTCTTTTTGTTTTTTCATTTTACTGATCCATAAAGGTCTACACACTATCCATATAGGCAAATATAGCCAAGTAACCTGGGTTTTGGTTTTTTTTCCTCCTACAAATATAGAAATTAATTAAAGATAATCAATATCTCCGAAAAAAGAAGCGTGTGTCACGGTTGTCTCCAATTAATTTCTTTTTCTTTGGTTTTCTCCCATAATTCAGCATCTCTCCCAGGAAGAGGGAGAGAGCTTGCTGCCCTCCCAACTTGGGAGAATCCTTTCTTTTTATTTTTTAACTTATTTTTTTATTATTATTTCAAAATATTATGGGGGTATCCTTTCTCATCTCTGCATATTAACTAAACCCCAAGGTAGGGTCAGTCAGCCCTTTGGGGAGTGACCGTGTGCAGGTTTGAATACAGAGTGGCGATGTCCAAATACCCCAATAGCACCTCCCCGTTCCTGGGTCCCATGACCAGCCTCCAAGAGCAGGGCCTGTGGGTGCCACGTCTTCGCTCGGCCACAGAGCTCAGTGTCATGAGGAAACGCATGGGGGACCAGCCCTTCCTGCATATTGTGACACTTGTGTTTTAGGAAGACGAAGTATTTGGTCCTGCACCAAAGGCAGAGCAAGTCCTGCTTGGATGAGGTGGGAAACACAACATTGAGACTTCTCTGTCTCTGACTTTTTTTTTTTCTCCCAGGATGCTAGAAGCAATGCCATTGGCTGAATGAGCCAGATAGCTGTGAGGAAGGGTTTAAACACTGGACGCTTGTATTGCATTCTGTGTCCCATTTAAGCACCTCCTTCTCTTCTGCAGACCCCGACATGATCTCCATCCACAGGGTCCCGCCAGACCTCGGCCCGGGGTCTTCGCAGAGTAGCTTGAGGTCAGGGCAGAGTGTTGGGTGATAGTAGTGGGTGCTGGTTCTGGGATGGTGTTAGAAGGTGGGGCCTTTGGGAGGTAATTAGGTCATGCAAGTGGAACCCACTGCCCTTTTAAGAACAGGAAGAGACGCCAGAGCTCTCCCTTTCTCTCTCTGTCTTTCTCCACCAGGTGAGGATGCGGCTGGAAGGTGGCTGTCTGCAAGCCAGGACGAGAGTCCTCACCAGGAACTGAATCTGCCACGCCTGGATCTCAGACCTCCAGCCTCCAGAACTGTGAGAAGTAAATCTCTGTTGTTAAAGCTGCCCAGTCTGTGGTAACTTGTTATAGACCCTTGAGCTAAGTCAAGGTCTTTATAACAGCTCTGGAGTTATAAAAACCTCTCGAGAGTCTGCTATGCCAGGGGGTCTCAGGGGGGTGCACAGCTGCACAACTCACCTGTGAGCATACAGAGGAAAAGGTAGGGTGACATCCCAATGGAATCTTAATCCCCAAATACAGCTAATTACTTAGTCCATAAATTCCCTAGACCACGTTAGTATAATATGGCAGATTGAACCTCACGTGATGAAACAAATTAATAAATTAATTAAGTAAATAAATGAGTTGTTATTTGATCCATGTGACACATTTGATTAAAATCAATGATTCCGTTGACAAGTTTTATTAACCACCCTTTGGTTTTTTAAGACGGTTGATTAAATTTGGGGGCATGTCTTACCTAATCGTTGCTATTTCCTATTTTTCTCTTCATTCCATAAATGTTTTTGAAGCACTTGCCTTCTTTTGACCAAATGGACCACATTACTAAATATTTTGACTGACATCTTATTTTATTTGGAAATATGCCCAATTATAGATTTTTTTTTTCACCCAGTGGAAGAGCAGAGAATGGCCAAGACATCCCCTCCTGGTAGTGTGAGTTATTATTTTTTTTTCCTGCATTTTTTACATTTCAGGAACAGCTCTTTTCTGGAAAGAGATCGGTGTGAGCCACCGACATTGTCTTCCTAACGTGACTTCGGAGCATGTGTGGCTTCAACTGCGTGAAGAGGCACAAGTCGCCCGTTTGCCAGATACATGCCGCGGCCTGTCGAGTTGGCGTCTAGTTGAAGAACCGTCTTACCCGTCAGTTTAAAGTCCTTCCATAAACAGAATTCCGAAGTCATGGAGAAATGCCCTCACGATCCTCAGGGAGGAAAAAAATGCAACTCGGATGAGGTAAGAAAAATAAAATTCTGACCTCTCTCTTCTCCAGGACATTTTGGACCAAGGCAATAAGCCAGATGGCTGAGAGGATTTAAGTGTCCAAACTAATAGACTTCCTGCCTTTTTTTTTGGTCTTTGCAGCTATTAAGGATTTAGACTTCTTAACCGCTTTAGCAGAACAATAAGAGCAAAAACCTGGATGTTGACCAAGCCCGCAATTACGAGCCAAGTGGCCACTACCCATCACCGTAATTCGAAGCAACGGGTAACAACCATTCCCCCAACCAAATAAATTGCTGTAATACAACCTGATTATTTATTACAAGGTCAAAATAAGTGAAATCACATCTTGGCCATCCATCAGCGTGCAAGCGGTCCTAATAACCCCTCCATTAAGTGGAACTCACGGTCCCTGGAAATAGAACATCCGTGGTAATCTCCGCAGAGAAACGTTTTCTTCTTAAATTGTGGGAAAGCAATTTTGATCATCGCGGGGCTGTCGTGATGGGGGCGTTTTAAAATCATGTAATTACGGTCCTTAAAAGCCGGGACCACATCCTCGTTTGCATGCCTGTGAATGGAAAATCGATTTCTTTTTCTTTTTTTGTTTTGCCCTCTTGCTGATGGTCCGTCCTGACATACATTCCTAAGGGAAATAAGAGAGTTTCAGGAACAGCTTGTGGACCAAGTTGTGATAAACCGTCCTACTTGGGCAAAGAGTGGACTTTCTCTAGAGAAAGTGCAGATTTGGGGAAGTCAGTGGGATTCCCAGGATTGTCACTATCACCGCAGGACGCTGTTTTCCGCACCAGAGCCCTCCCTTGGGGCTGGTGTAGTTTACTTACAGATTGCGCAGTTCTGCCAAAGCCTCGAGATTTACCGGGTTTCTGCATAATCTCCATGTCGCTTTTAGAAAGTGGCGGCAATTATTCTAACCCACGTAGGGAAGTGCCAGGACAACCCGGGAGTAAGTCACTGCCTCCCACCTGGTTATTCACAACAGCCATTTACTCGAGGTAGATGGTGAGCGTCAGTTTTGGGAGAAGTCCCAACCTGAGGTCACGTTTGTATGTGTGTGTGTGTGTGTGTGTGTGTGTGTGTCTAATGTTGTAGGTTAATACGTTTACATCCCTTATTATAAATGTGGTCAACTCATTTCTAAGCAAAGATGTAAGCAGAGTTTTCTTCACGGGGAAAAAAAAATCACCAAATGCCACTGAGTTGCATGTACACATAGTTTTTAAATTTTTGTCAGCCTCACTGTGCTCTGTGATTCTATACGGCACATTGAGCCTCATACGGGTGGTATGGATACAGCTCCCCCACCTTTTTAAAAATTGAGATGGAATTCACATAATATGAAATTTTAAAATGCACGATGCAGGGGCGGTTAGTATATTCACCATGTTGTGCAATCCTCTATGTAGTTCCAGAACATTTTCATCACCCTAAAAGGAGACCCTGTTCCCATTAGCTGTTTCTTCACATTCACCCGCCCCAGCACCTGGGAACCACTGACCCACTTCTGTGTCTGTGGATTTGCCTGTTCTGGACGTTTCATGTAAATGGAATCCTACAATAGGTGGCCTTTTGTGTCTGGCTTCTCTCACTGAGCATGATGTCGTCAAGGTTCATCTATGTTGTAGCAGGTGTCAGAGGTTTATTCCTTTTTAAGGCCGAATCATATTCCCTTATGCGGATGGACCACATTCTGTTTAGCCCCTTATCTGTCGATGGACACATGGGTTATTTCCACCTTTTGGCTGTTGTCAGTTGTGCTGCAGTGAGCATTCCTGCATGAGTTTTTGTTTGAACATCTGTTTTTAGTTCTTTTGGGTACATGCCTAGGAGTAGAATTGCTGGTCCTGTGATAACTCCACGTTTAACCTTTTGTGAAACCACCGAACTGTTCACACATGTGTACACGGCTTTTGTGCCCCTCTGGTCAAGGGGTGCTGTGATTCTGTAGACAATGTTCAGTCTCACAAGTTAGCTGCTCTGCTTGGAAGGCAGGTGCTCAATGCGGAATGATATTTCTTGGAGTGTTTGGGTCTGGCATAAGGCTAAGATGACGAAGAATGGGTTTCGCTGATCTTTTCAGGACAGAAGAGTTTCTGCAGTGTCTGGAGCAGGGGCACTTTGATTCTGCCGTTGTGGGGGACGGCAGAGAATGCTGGGGGCTGCAGCTTCACCCTTGCGCCCTGGCTGCGTGGGTGGACTGGGGGAGCCCACCCTGGCCTGGGGGCCGGAGCTGTCAGGGAGGGACCAACCCACCGTATTCCTTCCTCCTCCGAGGACTGCGAAGTCACAGGACAGGTGCTGCGTCACCTCTGCCACAGGAGCTGGGGCCGGAGACTGCCCTCACTGCCCTTCAGGGCAGGAGCCGAGGTCCAGCCAGCCACTTCCTGGTTTTAACTGCCTGGTGTTTCCAGATGATCCAGAGTCCGTGGCACTGGGAGAAACCCCTCCTGAACCCCAGCTCTGAACACTGACCACCTGCAGGGACCCTCCCCCACCTGAGATCTGAACACCTGACCACCTGTGGGGACTTTCTCCACCTGAGATCTGAACACCTGACCATCTGCAGCAGAGACCCTCCCCCACCTGAGATCTGAACACCTGACCACCTGTGGGGACCCTCCCCCACCTGAGACCTGAACACCTGACCACCTGCAGAGACCCTCCCCCACCTGAGATTTGAACACCTGACCACTTGTGGGGACCCTCCCTCAGACGTTGCCTCACCTTCTCTACCACTTTCTCCTCTTTTCCCTTCCCAGTGCCCCAGGTGGGCGACTCCTCCCCAGGGCTCCTGACACATAGGTGTGTCTGGCCCTTCAGTCTACGACCCCCACAAAATAACCAACTCCTGCTGGTTTGCCCCCTCCTCCACATCCTTTCTCCTCTGCTCTGGCAGCCTCATCAGGTCTGTTGGGAAGTCGCTGAACCTTCCCAGCTTCCCTTTCTTGGCCCAGCACCTCCGCACTCAAGTAGTTGTTACCCCTCCCAGGGGTCCCAGTGTTGGGGGGCACCACAGTGGCCATTAAAGAACTGTGCCCACCTCCTCTGATGGAGCCATCTGTTTCCCCTGGACGAGCCCTCTATAGGGGAGGAAACACCTTTCCTGTACCCTCTTATGTGCTGTGCCTGGAGCCTGCAAATTAAACTGATAGAAGACAGATTAACAGGAGAAAAGGTCTGTTACATAGGCACACATGGGGCTCATAGCAAAAAAAGTAAAGACCCAAAGAGGCGATCAGATCAGGGACTTAAATATCCTTAATAAGGGGCAATAATTTTGTAGAAAATTAACTAGACAGAGGAAAAGGGGTTTGGACTTCCCTGCTTCTTGGGAAGGGGCAAAGTGGGACTTGCTGTTTGCCAGCCAAGCCTTCGGCCCCTGCTCTGGGGCAGGTGGAGATGGGCTGCCCTGTCTACCGAGACAGCAGCTTAAAGGATGCTTATGGATTCCCACAAGGTCACCAAGCCTTTCCTGTTGAGGTTCCCACAGTTGGAGCATTTCTGACAGCTGAGCCCTGAAGACAAGAGGCAGCTGACAGGACGGGCATGGCCCTGAAGAGGAGAGAGAGCTGGGCCGTCTTTGCTGCGCCGAGCCTGGCTGGGGTTTGAGGGAGCTGATGCACCTGGCACAGGAGATGTGAGCCCCTTCCAAGCTCTCCTGGGCTGAGCTGGACACTGAGAAGTCCTAGTGGACACTGCTTCTGGATCAGCCTGTCCTGCAGGTGGGAGGGGCCCATGAGAGGTCTGGGTCTCTGCATTTCTTTCTCCTTTATTTATTGATATTTTGGGGGCTGCCTCCCTTTGTTATATGAGAGCTGCAGGAGCAGCACGGGAGGGGGTGACTTAGCCGATGACTGGCCCAACCTGAGACGGGGTCCAGATGATTAGATGTGGGTATTCAGGCAAAAGGATGGAGTGGAACCGACCACAGGGGAGCCCAGGCCCTGCTACACCTGGGGCCGGAGGTCGGGTCCAGCCCGCTGTGCATTCCGTCCTTTGTCTCCAGTCGTGACCCCGTCCCGCTGGCTTCGGCCCTGCAGCACCGTCACTCCCGTGAGCCACAAGCACTGTTTGCAACCTTTCTCCATGGCTGCTGCTTTTTGCCAGCTGAGTTCTCTCCCTGGAGACTCCCCATCTGTCTTCATGCTGAGCTTAGGGGGTCTCCCTCCCAGAAAGCTGCCTGGAGGCCGGTCTCTGGGACCCCTTCTGGGCCTTGAATGCTATTTCAGACACGGTGGACAGGTGCGTCTCCAAACTGGCCTTTTCTTCCAACCAAGGTGCTTCCTGACTGTACATTCTGCCTTGTTGTGGTATACAGTAGATGCTGAATATGTGCTTACTGGGCAGAATTTTATCTTTTATCTTTTTCTACCCATATCTTAAATTTTTTTTTAAATTGAGGTGTAATTCATAAGACATACAGTTAACCATTTTGAAGGGTACAATTCAGTGGCATATTGAGCACATCTGTAGTGTTATAGAACTACCCCCTCTGTCTTGTTCCAGAACATTCTTATCACTCCAAAAGGAGACCCTGTACCCATTAAACAGTCACTCCCTAGCCCCTCCCCTGGCAATTGCTAATCCACTTTCTGTCACTATGCATTTTCCCATTCTGGAGATTCTAATATTACGTCATTAAATATGAAATGTCCAATTTCATATCAAAAGTGTAGTTTATTAAATCTCAAACCAGAAGCAGTGCAGTTAATCAAAGTATGCACGTAAACTATCAACACAGCTTTGCCATCTTAACGGTAGAAATGGTTCGCCTTTATGTTGTGACAGCAAACAAAGGCAGCTTCGAGAAAATTTCTCTTCTGATGCCCATTTAATTCATGTGGAACCATCTATCCAGTTTCTTTACCTTGCCCATTTGTTTGAAATGGTCCAATATTGTTCAAATAGTAGCGTCAAAGCTCGCTGCTAATTCACACATAGGTTGGGGTGGATTCGCTTCCACTACAGCTTTCAGCTCCTCATTATCCACCTTGGTCTCAGGTCGCCCATGTGGCTCATTTTCAAGATTAAAATCACCAGAATGGAACTTCTCAAACCATCAATGTACTGTGTGTTCATTAGTCACATCCCTCCCAAACACTTCGTTGACATTTCAAGCTGTCTGTGCTGCACTAGTTCCACGACAGAACTCATATTAAAAAGTAACACAAATTTTTGACTTATCCATGGTTTCACAAAAATTGCTTTAAAAAGAAATGTGGAAGATCATCCCAAGCCAAAATGTGCTTTTGAAAGACTTAGGATGCACCTTCGCAATAGGGAAAAAAAAACCCCAAGAAGTGTCAAAGTGAAATGTCAGAGATCTCAACTGTCAAGTTTAGTACTTAAGGAAATCAGACATTTCATATCTGATGACCTAATATAAATGGAATCACACACTGTGTGGCCTTTTGTGGCTGGCGTCTTTCACGGAGCATCACGTCTTCAAGGTTCCTCCAACTGTAGCAGGTGTCAGAGCCTCCTTCCTTTTCATGGCTGTGTAATATTCCATTATGTGGTTGGATCAAACCATATTTCATTTATCCTTGTGCCTGTTGATGGACATTTGAGTTAACCTTATCTTTTGTTGTCACCCTCTTAATATCCAAAAATCTCTCTGGTCTGGTCTTGCTGGTGCAGAAACATTGGAAGATTCTTGAGAAAATTTATACCTACACGGGTGTTTATGCCTGACTTTTTGAATTGGCCAACTGGCCATTAAGATCCAAGAACAGTAATATATCTCACATACGCATGCAAAATATTTTTCGAGTTTATTTCTCCTTAGATGCCCAAATGGACATGGGTGTCCTTGTGATTGAATACTCATTTTTTTTCCCCACACTGGATTCAAGCCGCATACAACCTGTCAAGGCATCTTGCTGGCCCAGAGCAGCTAATCTACGATGTCTCTGGTTAGGGGACTACAGAACGGGTTTCAGAATGATGAGCTGAATGGTTCTTCTCTGCATAGGAGTCCATCAGACTGATCTAGCAAAATGAAGCTCTTCCTCTGACCTCCTAATTAATAAGATTAAGGGATTCCGTCTGTGTGTCTGCAGCCCTGAGACCCCCCTTGCATGTTAAAACCCACCTCTTTGGGAAGGCAGAACACTTGTTTGTGTGTAGGGGGCCCCCACCGGCCTGGGTCTTTACCAGGTGGATAACAAAGAAGGGGAAAAATTTAACAAATTACAGCTGAAACAAATCACCGTCGCCCCTGTTTTCAAATTATTATATTTCTGGGGAATTTCAGCCCGTTACATGAAAAGGAAGACAGTGGATCCACAGGGCTTTGATCGCCAGGTTATGCTAATAATGGGCGCTCATGCAAAATGCATAAGGTGTACCTTACCACGGAAGAGGATGGCTGGTAATTACTCCGTATGCACGGAGTGTGCCTCATTCTGAACGGATGCATAAAGACCTCTTTACATCGCAGCCTAATTACTTATAGACAGTTGAGCACAAAATTACTTTCATCTGCTTGAACATGTGGAGGGAAGGAGATTAGAGCTGTACCTTTCAAAACAGCTGGCTGACATGCTGGAAAATAAGGCCGGTGTTGTGTGGGATGGATTGCAAAGCGCATTTTCTGATAATTAGATCTATTAGAGAGAGGCAAGGGCCAGCTCAAGTTGGAAGTGAAAAAATTTTACTAGGATGAATAACAAAGAGGCACTGGCCATCCATGAGTACCTGGGTTGGGGTTAGGAAGGACACGGGCCCAGGAGCTCAATCTCTGATCACAGGGGAGTCCCAGAGAGTTGGGGACCCCCCTCATGGCCGGGCTAAGGACCCAGGCCACCACCAGTGACTCTTCCCTTATCCTTTTGTTTAATCATTCTGGGTGCAAACAACTCTGCCATCCTAATTATGGGTTTGCATTTGTCTAATGCATCCCTTTCAAGTGGCCCAGATGGTGTCTGCCTGGGCAGCGCTGGATGTAGAGAGACGGTTACCTGGGAGATTAGAATCTGCACACGTGCACATAGGAACAGAACTCATTTCTGGGAGGCCCTGGCCACACGTGTGTACCTGTGCCAAGCAGGGAAGGGTCATGGGGCATCTGCAACATTCCTCGGGGTTCATGCCGGGTGTTTTATTTAATTTAATCCTCAGGACTGGTGCGTGGGGAGTTGACTTTCAGGTGCTTCTTCCTCCTGTCTTCCCTACACCAGGGCACTCAGGGAACACCGGTTTGGGATGTGTGTCTGGGGAATAGGCACATTGTGATTCTTCCCATTTAATTCTCTGGTGGAAACAAACCAAGTCACACTGGGCAGAGTGTTTTATTTTCTTCTTCCTCGTAGTCTCCTTACTTACCTATTCTTTTAATCAACAAATAGAAATTGTACATATTTAGGGTGTGCCACATGGTGTTTGGAAACACATCCCTTATGGAAGTGGCTAGATGGAGCTGATTGACAGATGCCCTACCTCATAGCCGTATCATTTATTTGTGGTGAGAACATATATGATACATTGTTATTAACTGCAGTTACCATGTTGCACGTTAGATCTCTTGAACTTATTCCTCCAGTCTAACTGACACATTGTGTCTTTTGACAACATTTCGGCAATCCCCAGTTGCAAGAGAGGATCTTCAAACAGGTTTTCCCACCCGTTCTGGACACTGTTTGAGGGTAATACCACCCATCCTCTAGCCCCAAGACCCTTTTCACACCCGACATTGGGCCCCCTGGTCCTGACACCTGCATCTTTGTGGGAGCCTCGTGGCTGGACTTCAGCCCTGTCCCTTGCTCTGGACTTGCAGGATCTGCCCAGTAAATCCCGGTATACCCCTCCATGGCACCCGGGCTGAGAACCAAGAACACACCAAGCCCTGACGCTGAGCTTTCTTTCTCTCTACCTTCCTGTTCCCACATCCCTATTGTCCTCTCTGGGGCTCTGCTGCGCTGAGAACCTCAGCCTCACCCCCACCTGCAGGCCTTTGCCCCAGCTGTGTCAGTCCCCAGAGATGCTTTTCCTTGCAGAACTGCCCTTGGTGTATGAAAGTCTAGATTTGTGAACATGCCCCCCACGACCCTGCCCGAGGCAAGGCAAGCTCACATTTACCTTCCAGAGTCATGAAGCTCCTCCCCAAAGATGCCCTCATTGATGGACCCCTCTCCACACAGGCAGACAAGCCGTCCCTCTCAGGAGCTGCATCTGGGGTCAACACACACAGGGTTGTCACACGTGTCCCTGGGCTCAAGGCTGAGGATCTGCTACTGGCAGGCTCTATGTTTGCAGGGCAGTAGCAGTGACTGAACCAGGGCAGTGGCAGTGACTGGGGTCCTCTAGGAGCCGAACTCCAGCTGGGACTTGTCTGTGAAACTGGACTCCACTCCGAGTGCACACCCCTAGTCACTGTGCTGCCTTCCTGTGTGGCTTGAAATAAATGGGAGATTCGTCGCCTTAAAACAAATGGATAAAGTCCAAGGCTGTGTGGGCATGGAGGGAGGGGTTGCCCATCTATTCACACATTATACATTCTGCATCACTACCAGGGGCTCCATTGATTGGTAATAATTTAATCCTTGTGACAGACTAGAGAAACCCATTATTCACAAGTCAAGGGACAGCGAATATATTTTGCAAAACAGTCTATTGGGTGCACACTAGTAAAAAAGAAAGGAGCAGACCCCATGGGTTTAATTTAGTGTTTATCCCCTCAGCTCTCCTGCAGCAAAGAATCATCATAAAACCATTTCCTTGTTAATCCTGCTCAAGGTGTTTCCCTGTGTCCAGAGCTGGGCTCAGGTAGTCAATGATGGGTTGATGCATTAAAAACCCAGGACACGGATGAGGGAGCCACACAGCCAAACCCGAGAAGGTGCCTGAGACATGCAGGACACACCTGAGCACTCCGGGGCCTGCAGCAGGGTGGCGTGCATTAAACAAAATGCCCTTGGCACCATCCCAGTTGGTGTTAACAAGAAATCAAACAAAGAGGCTCCCGATCTCCAGGAAGAGCTGGAGAGGGTGGGAGGATGGAACATCCGACCCAGCAAAAGCACAGTGTGGCCATCCCTGACAGGTGCTTGGACGTCATGATGGTTAATTGCATATGTGCACATGACCACAGGGGCCACAGGGGACAACAGGTTAAACACTATTTCTGGGTGTGTCTATGAAGGTGGTTCTAGATGAGGTCAGCATCTGAATCAGTAGGTGCAGAGAAGAAGACGTCTCTGCCCACTGTGGACAAGCATCGTTCTTTCTGTTGGGGGCCTGAAGGGAACAAAAGGCAGAGAAAGGAGGAATTTGCCAAGTTTGTCCTCTTCATTGTGTGAGGTGGGACATGGTATCTCATCATATCTTGCCCTCAGCCAGGAACTCACACCCTGGCCCTCCCAGGTCTCAGGTCCTCAGACTGGGACTCACACCCTGGCCCTCCCAGGTCTCTAGCTTGCTGACCCAGGAATTATGTGAACAAATTCCTCATAATACATCCATTGATCATCTATCTATGCATTTACCTATCTATCATATCTACTATCTACCTATCTATATATCATATATTCATCATCTACTGTTATCATTACTCTTCATGTATTATCTATCTATATATTTATCATCTGTCTATCATCCATCTATCTATCATCTATATCTATCTATCTATCTATCTATCTATCTATCTATCTATCTATCTATCATCTGTCTTCTACTGAGTCTGTTTCTGTGGAGGACCCTGAGGCATACAGACATCTCTACTTCTTCATGGTCTCATTTGCTCATTCTGACCTGGATTATCTTAATCCTCTTGGATGATACATCTGGTGCTTAAGAAAGGTCACATTGGGGGTCCCAGGTAATTGAGGTCTCAGTCCCTTTTCTGTTGCTCATAACAGAATACCTGAAACTGAGTAATTTATAGGAAACAAGACTTATTTCTTACATTGTCAGAGGCTGGAAAGTACAAGGTTTAGGGGCCCCGTTTAGTGAGAGCCTCTTGCTGGCAGGGACTCTCTGCAGGGTCCCGAGGTGGCACAGGGCATCACATGGTGAGGGGATGAGCCTGGTGACATGTTCTCTTCCTCTTCTTATAAAGCCTCCAGACCCACTCCTGAGATGACCCACTCCTGAGATAACCCAGTAACCCACTGATTCATGAGTGGATTAATCCAATCACCTCTTAAGGGCCCTGCCTCTCAACACTGCCACATTGGGAATTAAATTTCAACATGTGCTTTGTAGGGAACCAATATCCAAACCATCACATGGGACTTAGATGCCCTCCAGGGTCTGGATGCTGGTGGTCTCTGGGCAGGCATCTACCATGCCATGGCTTAGCCATCCATGTGGGCCCAGAAGACCCACATGCTCTGAGTGGATGAATCTGAGGATCTTCACTATGGAGTGTTTTGGGGTTCACCAGCCTATGGCAGAAGCATTTATTCAGCAAACACCAGCAGAGTTACTTGTATCACCAACACCTCTAGTTGCTGCAAACTCAGGTGGATTGAGCTCTAGTGTAGGTTGATTGGAGGGAAGAGACATATAACTATTTTCTTTGGGGTGTTGTAGGAGATGGATGGCTACATGTCCAAAGAAGATTCAGGGTTGGTTGTTCCCCATCCCTAAGTGTTGTGATCATATCAGCCCTCTGCTAAATAAAACCACAGGTGCTGTCTTCATTTTCAGCATCAGTCACCTCCTTTCCTGGTGAACCAATCCCAGGGCCCCTCACCTCCTTCTCCTGGAGCCATCCCAGGTCCATCTCATCTGGTGGCTTCTCCTTTTGTCCATCCCACTTGTGCCATGAGGTTTTGCTGGACAACACAAAGAATTTGATGAAATATCAGCCCATGGAACATTCTCTAAGAGTGACCACATCTTAGGCCACAAAATAGTCTCAACAAATTAAAAGAAATAGAAATTATACAATGCATCTTTTCAGACCACAATGGAATAAAATTAGAAATCAACTCCAAGAGAAACACTCATCTCTATAGAAAGTCATGAAAACTAAACAACCTATTGCTGAATGATAGTTGGGTCAAGGAGGAAATTAAGATGGAAATCTAAATATTCTTTGAACTAAATGATAAAGGGGACAAAAGTTATCAAAATCTGTGGGACACAGCTAAAGCAGTCCTGAGAGGAAAATTCATAGCCATAAATGCCCACATTTAAAAGACTGAAATATCACAGATCAACAATCTAATGAACTTTCTCAAGGAACTGGAAAAGGAGGAGCAAACCAATCCCAAACCCAGCAGAAGAAAAGAAATAACCAAGATCAGAGCAGAACTAAATGAAGTAGATAACAAAAGAACTACACAGAAGATTAATGAAACAAAAAGTTGGTTTTTTGAAAAGATAAACAAAATTGACGTGCCTCTGGCTAGATTAACCAGAAGCAGGAAAAAAAGGACTCTACTAAGCTCAATCAGGAATGAAAAAGGAGAAATTACAACTGATACCACAGAAATACAAAATATCATCTCTGAATACTACAAAAATCTCTTTGCACATAAACTTGAAAATGTGGAGGAAATGGACAAATTCTTAGAAACTCACAGCCTCCCTAGGCTCACTCAGGAAGAAACAGAATTCCAGAAAGAATTTGATAAAATAATCATGACTAAGATTATTTTAAAACCATTGAGTATGGTCTTCCATGCCCCTTTCCCTTTGGACAACAAACTTGTGAATATGCTGGTGTCTTCAGAGGTGGTCTTAGTTGGGAGTCATTTTGTCAATTTTTTGTGAGCATTTTTTATCATAGCTAGTGTGGCTGCAGCTAACTTGCTGTTAGCTGTGAGTCTACGTAAGGGTTGGTGTCCATGCCTTTAAATGTAGTTAGCAGAGGTCACAATGTTCCACATGTGGCCACATCTTTTCTTCCCCAAGTGCCTCCTGAGACCTGCTGTGCACCAGGGAGGTGGCCGGGTGCCCAGAACATCTTGCAGCACTCCAGGGCATGACTGTGACGGGCTGAGCCATGTCATCTACCCGTCTGAGCAGCCAGCCAGCTACCTGACCTCAGGGGCCGACCTCACCTGCCTGCGCCTCCATTTCCTCACCTGTGACAGGGATTTACTAACTTCTTACTCGCGGTTGCTGCAGGAGAAAGTTGAACCCTAAGTTCAAACCACACTGCTGTTGTTTGTAAGTATGTGGTTTGTGGGCTGAAGAGTTGGTTGCACCAACGTTAGGTTTGCTCATGTGCAGAACGGAGGAGGAGGCCAGTTATCCCTCGAGGCTGGCAGGTGCAGACACACGGCAGGTGCTGAAGAAGGTTCGCCAACTCGAGCCTCCAAGTCAGGCCACGTTTTCTAGTAATGGCTTTAAAAAAGGGGAATTAATTCTAAGGGTATATTTTATCAAACCCAACGCATCTAAATACTATCATTTCAACGTGGAAATCGAAATGACAAAACGGCACACGTTGGTTTGGACTGGCCCCCTTTCAGGTGCTCCCCAGCTGCACGTGGGCATTGGCTGCGCAGCAGTGGCTGGACGGGGGTAGATTCCCCTCCCAGGTAAAGTGCAGCTAAAACAAAAATGAATGATTCCAGGAATCTCCCTGACCTCCCTACTTTCTCAAGCAAACCAGAGATAGTGAAGAACCACATTTAGAAAACAGGGAAGTCCTTAAGATGTGTCTTATTTTCATAGAATTCTGCACAGGCTGTTTTTTTCCTTGAGAAAAGAAATTTTTAATTTATTATTATTTATTATTATTATTTCTTTATAAAAAAATTAAAAAATTAAACAGACACATAACTTTACATTTTGTGGGGTGCATCGTGATGTTTCAATATATTCAGCACATTGTGATCTGATCAGGGTCATTAGCATATCTGTCATCTCAAACATTTATCATTTCTTTGTGTTGGAAACATGCTTTATCCTCCCTCTAGCTGTTTGAAACTGTATCATGGATTATTGTTATAGTAATCGTACAGTGCTGTAGAACAGTAGAGTTTTTGAAAACTATCAAGTGCTACCTGTGCCTTTCAAATACTGAAAAGATAAAGTTTATTATGGTTTTTCCCTTCCTAAAAGCAATGCATGCTTTCTAAGGAAAATTTTGCAAATAAGAAAAAGAAGACAGAAAACAATTCTTCACCTTCAAACCACCCAGAGGACACTGCTAACATTGTGGGTACACGTCCTCCTAGCCTTTTTTCTATGCATAGCTTTAGAATGTTTTCTAAGAGAATGTATAAAAATACAATTTCCACGCTATTTCCTGGAAGCACATCTTAGCCCCATGGGCCGTCCAACCCCTTTACCTGGTGGGACTCCCTCCACCTTAGGTGGGACTTAAGGAACGAGACAGAGCTGGCTGAGCTGGGATTCGGAGGTGAGAGCAAAGGCTTTGAGCCACTGGGAGCTGGGCTGTCAGCCGGGGGATGTGTGATCCCAGGAGCAAGGCTAAGATGGTAGGAGACGCATCTTCCAGGGAAGAGGTGGCAGAGGGTCTTTGCTCTCTCGTCTTATGTGGTCCCATTCTAGGGGACTGGGATGTGAGCTTCTTGGTTTTCTTGTTCTTGATCAGTCAACCCTTGTGGTTGCAAGAGGAAGGATGCTCTGATTATCCGCACCAAAAAGAGTATGTGCTGGAAGGTTCCCAGACTTAGAGGGAGGGTGTAGGTGATTAAATGATGTCCTCTACAACATGCACACAAAAATCCATGTCCACCTGGACCCTCAGAATGGGAAATTATTTCGGTTGGGGTCTCTGTGGTTGTAATTAGGGTCTCAAGATCATCCTGTATTATCCAGTGAGCCCTAAACCAATGACAGGCATCCTCCTAAGAGACAGCAGAAGAGACACAGACACAGAGGAGAAGCCACGTGGAGACAGGGGCACAAACTGGAGTGACGCGGCTACAAGCCAAGGGATGCCTTGAGCCTCCAGGAGCTGGGAGAGGCAGGAAGGAGCCTCCCCTGGAGCCTCTAGAAAGTGCTAAACATAATTGCAAAGAGTTGAATGGTGGACTCCATAGTATATGTCCATGTTCTAACCCCCAGAACCTGTGAATGAGACTTTATTTGGAAATAGAGTCTTTGCAGATGCAATTAAGTTAAGGATCTCAAGATAAATTCATCTTAGATTTAGAGTGGGCATTAAATCTAATGACAGGTGTCCTTCTAAGAGACAGCAGAGGAGACACAGACACAGAGAAGAAGCCACATGGAGACGGATGCAGACACTGGAGTGATGCGGCCACAAGCCAAAGGACGCCTGGAGCCCCCAGGAGCTGGAAGAGGCAGGAATGAGCCTCCCCTGGAGCCTCCGGAGGGAGCACGGCCCTGAGACACCTGCATCTCAGACTCCTGGGCTCCAGCCACCCATGTGATGGTCATTTGTTATTATAACCCTAAAAAGCGAGGACAGAGGACAAGCTCAGAAAAAGGTCAGGGAAAATGCAGACGTGTGTCCCGCCCACTGCACTGGGAGCCCAAGGGAGCAAGTGCAGAGGTGAGCACGGGTCAACGTCCACCTGATGTCTGGGCTCAGTAGGGGTCTGGCCCCTTCAGCCCCCCACATCCCCTTGTTGGGTGCAATGGTGGGAGGGGGGATTGGTTGGCAGTGCCCCAGCTCTGGGGTGTGTGTACAGAAAGGGCCAATGTTTAAAAGTAAAATATCACAAGAGTTCCAATTAAAGAGACTCATGGCTGAAAAAAACAAATATCAAACCAAAGGCTGTGCAAACTGTCCCAGCTGGAGTGCTTCCTATTTAAGCTCACTGTGGACCAATAGTGCGATGTTTCTTAAAAATGTCCAAAGGATGTATCAGTACTCCTAGAAGTTTTCTTTACTTTTTTACAAATTGAACTTTTAAATGTTTTGATCATTGTATCGTCATATGCAGTTGTAAGAAATAATATAGAGACCTTATGTGCAATATACCCAGTTTCCCCCAATGGTGGCATCTTGCAGAAACTGTAGGACAACATCACACCAGGGTTGGCACCGTCAGATACACAACATTTTCATCCCCATTACGATCCCACATTTTGATATTTTATGGCCACGTTCACGTCCCTCCCACCCCAGACGCCTCCTTAACTTCTGGCAACCACAAATACATTCTTGATTTCTAGAACCTTGCCATTTCAGGGATGTTATGTAAATGGAACCAGACAGTGTGCAACCTCTGGAGATTGGCTTTTTCCCACTTTGCGTAATTCTGCAGAGAGTCATCAGGTGGTCGTGCGTATTGCTGGCTCATTCTCTTTTATTGCTGAGTTGTTAGGTGTACCCTGTTTTGCTTAATCATTCATCCATTGAAGGACATCTCGGTTGTTTCCAGTTTTTGACAATTACAAATAATTAACTGCTACAAGTTGGGCATCCCGAGCCTGAAAATCCAAAATCCGAATGCTCCGAAACTGGAAACTTTTTGAGTGCCGAAGTGACATTCAAAGGCAATGTTCCTGGGAGCATTTTGGATAAGTTCTAGTGTTCTGTAGCTCTGCAGGGTGACTCAGTTAACAATAATATATTATATAGTTTCAAACAGCTAGAAGGAGGATATCAGATGTTTCCAACACAAAGAAATGATTTGTATTTGAGATGATGGATATGCTAATCACCCTGATCTGATCACCATATATTATACGTATCCAAACATCACTCTGTATCCCATGAATATGCACAATTATTACTTGTCAATTAAAAAATACTATAAAATTAAAAACATATTTTTTAAAAAAGAGAAGTATCCTTTTATTGCTGCTCTCCTCAGTTTTAAAAAATTTAAATCAGGAATTGGGTTTTTCTAATGCCCTTTTTGATGTCTTTTTTTATTATTATTTCAGAATATTATGGGGGTATAAACATTTTGGTTACATAAATTGCTTTTGTACCCATTTGAGTCAAAGTTATAAGTGTGCCCATCCCCCAGATAGTGTGCATTGCACCTGTTAGGTGTGAATTTACCCAACCCCTCCCCTCCCACCTGCTTGATTTCCGGTGAATGTTATTTCCATATGTGCACATAAGTGTTGATCAATTAGTTCCAAGTTAATGGTGAGTACATGTGGTGTTTGTTTTTCCATTCTTGTGATTCTTCACTTAGAAGAATGGGCTCCAGCTCCATCCAGGATAATACAAGAGTTGTTAGTTCACCACTTTTTTATGGCTGAGTAGTGCTCCATGGTGTACATATACCACATTTTATTAATCCACTCATGGATTGATGGGCACTTGGGTTGTTTCCACATCTTTGCAGTTGTGAATTGTGCTGCTATAAACATTCGAGTGCAGGTGTCTTTTCATAGAACGTCTTTTTTTCCTTTGGGTAAATACCCAGTGGTGGGATTGCTGGATCAAATGCTAGTTCTACTTTTAGTTCTTTGAGGTATCTCCAAACTACTTTCCATAGAGGTTGTACTTGTTTACAGTATTAAAAAAGGATCTTAGATTTACAGAGTAGGTATACCCAACCAGTAAGTATAATGCAAATATTCTATAATAAAAAAAAATCCAAACTTTGAAACACTTCTGGTCCCAAGCATTTCAAATAAGGGATTCCGAACCTGTATAAACATTTGTGCACAGGTTTTTATGTGAGCACAGATCTTACATTTCTGTGGGACCAGTCCTCCTGGCTCCAACTGATAGATCATATGGTAGTTGCAAGTTATTTTATTTTACTTTATTTTATTTATTTTATTTTTTATAAGAAACTGCCACACTGTTTTGAAAAGCAGCTATACCATTTTGCATTCCCCCCAGCAATTGCTTGAGTGAACCAATTTTCCTTTTAAACCCAGAAAGAATCATTTTGGAAAACCATGTATCATTTTCCACATTACCATTGGAAACACGGGGTGACAAGGACAACCGGGAATTTGTGTGCCGCTGTTTTGGTTTTGTGATCTCCATATTTCTAGCATACAAAGATACAGGATCGATTTTTGTTGTTTGTGAAGCAAGTGTCTTTAAAACTGGTTCTATAACAATGGAGAGGTCTTTTCTCCAGAACAGTACAGTAACACGCTGTGCTATTATGGACTTTGACATAAAGTTGCCTGACACCTTGATTTTAGCCCACAGAGACCCATTTTGGATTCCTGACTTCCAGAAATGTAAGGTAATAAGTCTGTGTTTATACCACTATGTTTGTGGAAATTTGCTGGAGCAGCTACAGGAGATCATACAGATCAGGTTGATTTTCTGAGACCTTCTTCTAACATCACCCAGAGTTACATCAGCTATGGAATGGTGTGGACCGAATTGTGTCCTCCTCAAACTCCTATGTTGAAGCTCTGACCCCCAGTGGAATGGTCTTAGGTGGTGGGGCCTTTAGAAGGTGATTAAGGTGAGATGAGGTTGTGAGGGTGGGGCCCCCATGATGGGATTAGTGTCCTTATAAGAGAAGGAGCTGGCCAGAGAACTTTCTCTCTCTACCATGTGGGGACACAGTGAGAAGCTGCCATCTGCAAACCAGAAGGTGAGTCCTCACCAGACACAGACTCTGCCACACCGGGATCTTGGACTTCTAGCCTTCAGAACCATGAGAAAATAAATGTCTGTTGTTTAAGCCACCCAGTTTTAAACAAAGTGGTCCTTTGTTATGGCAGCTCAAGCACAGAGGAATCGCAACCTGCTGATGGCAGGCGGGAGATGGGGCCTAGAGTGCCGGAACCATTGCTCAGCCAGGCAGCAGGGCTGCTCTCCAGGAGAACCTGCTCAAGCCCACCGCAGTGGCCACCTCTCCTTTAATTATACTTGCTGTTCTCATTGATTGCTGATTGAGGAATTCTTTACGCTGCCTTGCTTTGGGGGACCCAGAAAAGGCAGAGATACCATACGATTAAGCAGATGTTTCCAAGAAAGAATACAGGTGTCAAGGAGTTTTCTAGCCATAAGTTTATTACAGAATGACTGTATCAAAATAGCAATCAGGGGCTGGGCATGGTGACTCACACCTGTAATCCTAGCATTCTGGGAGGCCGAGGCAGGAGGATCACTTGAGGCCAGAAGTTCAAGACCAGCCTGAGCAAGAGCAAGACCTTGTCTCTACAAAAAATAGAAAATTAGCCAGGCGTAGTGGCATGCACCTGTAGTCCCAGCTACTCAGAAGGCTGAGGCAGGAGGATCGCTTGAGCCCAGGAGTTTGAGGTTGTAGTGAGCTGTGATGATGCTACTGCACTCTAGTCTGGAAAAGTGAGACCTTGTGTCAAAAAAAAAAAAAGCAATTAGTACTTGGCAAAAGGATGCCAATTGGGACTGATTTCTCAAATCCCATAACTCACCATGTCCTGGGCACACATGCCCACTTAGGTGGTGGTATCTGTTCTCACGAGTTTGCTCTTTGAGAAAATTGTATTTCAGAGATGCATCAGTAAGAACAGCCCCCCACTGGCATTGGGGCATTAGCAGCATCATCAGAATGCTGCTAATAATTACTACATCTTTAGTTATTGAGTCTAAGTGCACCGTAACATTTTATGTTTGTCTGATAGTGTCTAAAATTAACCAGTCTCCATGAGGGCTCCCAAGACCTTGTCCCAGAAATGCATCAATATTGATCATGGCTGGGTCTCCTCATGAAATAGGGCAACCGTGGTATTTTTAGCTCAGAACACTAAGACAGAACATAATGTGATTGTGTATGTCATTATGGCAATATACAAACTCCCAGATTTGATTTCTTTAAAAAAAAAGTAAGTTAAATAAATGAGGTCTTTCTGAATCAGGAAAGGAAAATCAGGAAAGTGAATAATTTGTTCAGGGGAAATAAGCACATATATATTTTTTTAATTAATAAATATTTGCCAAAATGCTGCCGTGAGAGGATGGATTCAGTGCTGAGCACTGGGGGATTGCACAGGTGAAGGAGGTATGTTGAAGGTCACAAGCAGAACTTCAGAGTGGTCTGTAGGGGACATTGCCCAACCACAGGTGTGTTGTGTGCTGTGGGTTTTGCAAATGAAGCCAATCCGGCCCCCTGACTGTTATTGTCAATAAAGTTTTATTGGAACATTGCCACTCCTGTTCATTTACACAATGTCTGTGGCTGCTTTCCTGCTACAACAGCAGAGCTGAGTCTTTACAGCACAGACCATGTGGCCCACAAAGGTGAAAATATTGACAAGCTGGCCCTTTACACAAAATGTGTGTCCACCTCTGGTCCAAATGACGTTTGATGAATGCTTCAGAGTGACTTGGTTTCTTTAAAAGGGGATGCACTTTTAAATGTGCCCACACCTTTCCTTTCAGGGCAGTGAAATGATTGCAAACAAGGTAGAGCATTTTCTCCCTGTTGCTTGGAAACCTGAGCATCTCGGCTGTTTCACCACCTCGGGATCGCAGAACAAAAGGCCAGTTGAAGGAGGGGTGGGTCTTCCTGGGGCCCCTTTGTGAAGCCCGGTCCAGCCTGAAGCTCTGGGTCCTCCCGCACTGACAGGCGGCTTTTGTTAGTGCTCAGACGGGACAAATCTCACATGACGTGGCCAGCCCACGGGAGGGCAACCGCAGCCCGTGTCCCTGAAGCCTTTAACCCCCAAACCTCGTTTTCACCATCAGCCCCTGGACGTGAAGCCAGGTCCCTGCAACTCTTGTTCATGGGTTTCCTTGGAATTTTTGGCTTATTTGAAACAGATCAGCTTTGCTGGTGTTTTAAGCAGCAATATCACTTGCCAACTTAGGCATTTTTTAAAACCCTCTTTTAGAATTGTGGTAAAATACCAATAACATGAATTTTGCCATTTTAACCATTTTCAAGGGTACAATTCAGTGGCATTAGTTACACTCACAGTGTTGTGCAACCATCACCACTATTTATTTCTAAAACATTTTCAGCAACGCAAACAGAAAGTATATTTTCGTTAGGCACTCACTCCCCAGCCCTCACCTGTGCCAACCCCCAGGAACTTGTAATCCACTTTCTGTCTGTCTGTACGGATTTGCCTGTTCTGGACATTTCATTTAAGTGGAATTGTATGATATGTGGCCTTTTTTGTGTGGCTCCTTTCACTGGGCGTGATGTCTTCAAGGTTCATCCATGTTGTAGCAGATGTCAGAGCCTTGTTCCTTTTCATGGCTGAATAATATTCCACTGTGTGGACGGACCATGTTGTGTTTATCCACCCATCCCCAATGGACACTTGGGTTCTTTCCAACTGTGGGCTGTTGTGAACAGTGCTGCTGTGAACGTGGGTGTGCAAGCATCTGTTTGAGTTTCTATTTTAAACTCTTTGAGGTTTATACCCAGGTGTGAAATTGCTGAGTCTTATGGTAATTCTATGTCTAACTTTTTGGGGAATTACCAAACTGTTTTCCATCATGTCTGTGCCGTTTACATTCTTACCGCTTTTTGAAAGTTATAGATATCCCAGTAGGTGTGAAATTGTGTCTCATTGCGGTTTTGATTTGCATTTACCTTGATATTTCCCCTAGCAACAGTGAGCATCTTTTCACGTGCTCATTGGCCATTTGTATACCTTCTTTGGGGAAATGTCTATTCAGATCCTTTGCCCATTTTTAGATGGGGTTGTTTGTCTTTTTGTTGTTGAGTTGTAGGAGTTGTTTATATATCTGGATATTAAGCCCTCATCGAATATGTGACTTGCAAATATTTTCTCCCATTCTGTGGGTTTTTTAAAATTCTTTTGATTCTCCTCATAGCCTCCTTTGGTGTACAAATGTTTTAAATTTCAATGTCATCCAATTTATTTTTCCTTTTGTTGCCTGTGCTTTTGGTGTCGTACGTAAATGAGCTGCGTTTAAGTCCAGCTGTTACTTTGTTATTCTTGGAGCTGATTGGAGTGGTTCAAAAATACAACCGGTCACACCATATGGAGCTTGGAATCTTGCAGTCGGGACTCTCCCCTGACTGCCAATGTTTCTTACCTCCAGGAAGGCTGGACATTCATTTTCTAGCTTTTAAAAAGACAACATCAAACTCAAACAACGTACACAGAACCAACCCATTTTTGGAATCGGCAATCCAAACCAGGACCTGAACTCAAGCCGTTGGAGTCCGTGTGGCACCCGGATTTAAGAGCGTTCAAAGGCCAGCCCACAAAGGCATGTTCCTGGGGGCCCTCCCGCTCTCTCTCTCTGAGGCGATGTTTGAGGTGTAACTGTTACAAAAAAGGAAGAAAATATAAAAGGCCAGGATGTACCTTTAAACCTGTTTCTTTTTTCAAAAGTTAATAGTTTTTCTTTTTTTTAAGAGAAAGGGTCTTGCTCTGTTGCCCAGGCTGGAGTGCAGTGGTGTGATCACAGCTCACTGCAGCCTCAAACTCCTGGGCTCAAGTGATCCTCCTGCCTCAGCCTCCTGAGCAGCTGGGACTACAGGTGTGCACCACCACACCTGGCTAATTTTTAAGATTTTTTGTAGAGATGGGGTCTTGCTATATTGCCCAGGCTGGTCTCGAACTCCTGGCCTCAAGTGATCCTCCCGCCTCAGCCTCCCTATTTTATTTTTAGAGCAGATTTAGGTCTACAAAAAATTGAATAGAAAGTAGAGAAAGTTCCCATACATCCCCCTACCCATCCTACCCGACAGTTTCCCCTATTATTAACATCTTGAATTACGTGCAATATGTTGTTGCAGTTGATGAACCAGAATCGACCCATTATTATTACGTAAAAGCCAGAGTTTACATTGGTGTTGCACATTCTGCGGGTTTGGACAGATGTATAATGACATGTACCCACCATCGAAGCACCACACAGAGTAGTTTCACTGCCCTAAAAACCTCTGTGCTCCGCCTGTTCATCCCTCCTTCCTTCTCCCCAAACTCCTAAGTCTGTTTTTAGCATTAATGAAAAGTTTAGGGCATCGTGAGCAGTTGCTGCTGCTACAGACCTTTTGAGGAAGCAGGATGAGTTTCGTCATGAGTGTAAAGGGAACACTTGTTCCCAGCCGGGTAGGGTGACACGGACTTAGTGAAACGGCACTAAGTATGTGAAGGGGCCTTGTGGAGCCCGCACCACTTGAGGATGCCCAGGAAGCAGTATTTCCTGGTCTCTATTCTAGATTTCTCCCGCCTAAAGGGGATGACGGCAGGCGGTGCCCACAGTTTCATTCTACGCCTTGTAGATGGGCCACCGACTCCCCAGTCATGACCCTGCCGGGAGCCTGGAATTGCACAGGACAGGACAGGACAGGACGGGAGGCTGGACCCAAACATCCTGAGGGGACAAGAGTGGACAGGACAGGACAGGGGCTGGAACCAGATGTCCTGAGGGGACGAGAGTGGACAGGACACTAGAGGACATTGCAGGGGCTGGGACCAGATGTCCTGAGGGGACGAGAGTGGACAGGACACTAGAGGACATTGCAGGGGCTGGACCAGACGTCCTGAGGGGACGAGAGTGGACAGGACACTACAGGACATTGCAGGGGCTGGGACCAGACGTCCTGAGGGGACGAGAGTGGACAGGACACTGGAGGACATTGCAGGGGCTGGGACCAGACGTCCTGAGGGGACGAGAGTGGACAGGACGGGACAGGGCAGGACAGGGCAGGGGTGCTGGACACCTCCAGGGGCTGGAGCAGGTTGCAAGACCCCTGCCCAGACCTTTCCTTGCGCTGTTAGGGGCAGTTACAGATGCCAACATGAACGGGAATGTGGGCGGGAACCGAGGATAAACCGGTCTTTGAAGAGCTGGCATACTCCAGTCTCGCTCTCCAGAAAGATGTAAGAAGTAAGAAAATAAACAAGATAAATCCCCCAGACAGCTCCCGCACGCTGTCAGATTTACCCCCACCAAAGCGGGGGATGCAACGTGTCCCCGCAGCGGACAGCCGGGGCTCTGGTGCCCCGTGGGGTCTCCGTTGAGCGGAAGCCGCCCGAAGAAGCCATCGATCGGTCATCGCAGACACGTGCGGCGCGGTCATCCGCAGGAACAGAGAATTCCCTGGCGTGAACGTAGGAGGAGAATTTGTTTTCGTTTTTCAGGGAAGTGACAAAACTTAAAACCTATGCGGAGGCATCAAAATATTTGGTCTAAAGAGAAGCATGTGAAGGAAGAAAAGCTACTCCCAGAGCAGCGTTTTTGGAGTTGTCTCCTAAGGAAAAGTAGCCCACGGGGGCAGGCGATTTTGGTTTTCGGTAGACCCGAGGGTAATCAATGATTGATTTCCTGGGCCTGCTGGTTTGGACTCTGCGGCCCTGTCTGGTCTCAGTTTCCTGCAGCAGCAAACACCCGGGCAGAAGGCGGCTCATTTTAGCCACAGCAACTCCGTGAATCGGGCTAAAGAATCAACGAGTATTTAATTTAATTCTAGAGTCAGGGCAAGGAACTTCCTCTCTGTGTGGAAGAAAGTTCAGAAGGAGGAAAACGCCCGCTGGATTCTAGACACGGGTTCCCCCACCGGCGGGGACAACGTCCAAGGCAGCCCGGAGAGGTCCAGTCCCAATGCTGTGTTTCTGGCATCAGCCTTCCGGAACCTTCAGGGCCAAGAAGGCAGTTGCCCCAGGTAAGCCAGGGGGACGTCTCTTCTGCGCCCTTTCAGAACGCAAGCAGCTCATTATTATTCACGGATCATCAGAGTTCGAAGCTCTTCTCGGGACGCCAAAAGGCCAACGTTCCTGTTTTGAGTTTACCATTTTGGCCCATTAATATTTTATGGTGCACCCTCTCGACATGCAAAACCTTGGCCTATGAATAAATGATGTCTACAAAAACACATCCTGAAGTCGTGCCTGTCTGTTCCTACTCTCTTCCCTTTGACTGGATTTTCCCCTCTGGAATACAAAATACGCTGTTCTTTTCTTTCTCTGTTTGTATTTTAAAACACAACCACCATAGCAGACAATGAGTGCAGGAAGCTGTCTGCGAACGTTGGAAATGCCCACGTTTTCTGGCGCGGGGAGTTCTCGGGAGTAACATTTCTCCGCGTGACGGTTTAGTGTTTATGGCGAAGACAGTGTATTTCTGCAGCGTTAGGAACCCAAGAAAATGTCATTTTCCCCCCTATTCCTTTTGAAATCAAATTACAACGTGACGTTCCATAAAATATCTTTTGTGCAACTAATAAAAACGAGACCCTCACTGCCTTGACAATTAAGGCACACGGTTCAACGCGCCGCCTCCGATACAGTTTATGGCTTCGCTTTGATGTCAGCCTTCCCTATATTAAAAAAAAAAAAAGCCCCATTATTTATTAATAGCCTTCTATGTTTTAAAAGTTTCTTTTTCTTGTGTGGAGAGAGAAAAAAAAAATCATTTGCCTTTTAATGGGGTGTCAGATTTGTTTTCCAAAGCTTCTAAAAGGTTATCGTTGCTACATATGGACAAGTGCTTTCTTTGGAATCAATGAAGACTCTGTTTCCAGGGCAATTCGCCGCCGTCCCTTGGCGGTTCCGTGGAAAACTTAATTTCACCATTTTGCAAAGTGGAGGGGTGGGACCTTTCCCTGTGGTTAACTATTTTCACATGGAGGGAAAAGGAAAATGCAGGCTCCTCGCACGTACTAAATAACCCGCAGGCCGCCCTGTGTCCGGGGCATCTTGGCAGCCTGGTGGGGTCAGAGCTCACGGAGATGTCCACTTCAATTAGATGCTCCATAAACCTGCTCGCAATTAACTCCCCACCGGCGGGGGGCCCGTGCCTAGCTCTGGGAGTAACAAGTGAGAACAGGTAAGGTCCCGGTTCAGAGCACTGAGAGAGTTTTCTTCCCTCCCTAGCGGCCGGAGTGGCTGCTCTCGGGGTTGGGGGACCCGGTCACTGACCGACCAGCTTGACGTGCTGCCCACAAAGGTCTGTCCAGGTCTAAATTCTATTCCGTCTGTCCTCCCCACGTAGAGATGGGCTATTTGTTTTATCCTACAGAACAGCGTAGAGATTCTGCTTAAATAACAGCAGAGGTGGCCGATACATTTGGAGTCCTGGAGACCTGCCCTGCACCCCTGTCACACCAGGTGGGCACCGGCCATCCCAGAGCTGTGGCACCCACAGGAGCCCCCGGGGCCGGCACGGCAACTGCCACATATTAGTAGCTATTAGTTGATGGGGCCGTCCTGACCTTCAGGATGGAGGGGTGGCTTGGAGAAGCTCATTCGCCAGGAGATGAAAACCATGATCATCTTAGAATCCACCCGCCCCAGTGCCAGAAGGTTAACGTCACCTTGGTGGTCACTGTCTAAGTATAGAGGATGGAATCACAGGATCAGTGATGCCCCTGGCCAAGGGCACCGGGGAGCAGAGCAGAGGCTGTCCCTCATTTCCCGTGTGTGTGGTGGGGACAGCGTGGCCCTCACACCCGCGAGGACTGGGCTCATTCTGGTGGCCGGAGGACAGAGATTCTCCTTCCTGGGGCCTCCTGCTTGAGTTGGATGTCATGGGCAGTGGATGCCGGGCCTGCGGGTTCTCACCAAGCCTGGACACCGGGGGATGGGGATGCTTCTGCATTGCCTAGGGTGGATCCAGGTGGGGTCTCAGAGTGACCTCTGACCCTGACCTACACCTTGTGAACCCCAGGTGGGACCTCTGAATCTGACCCATGTGCTGTGAACCAGATGTGACCACTGGCTCTAATCTCTACACTGTGACCCCAGAAGTAACCTCTGTTTCTGACCTTGGTCTCTGCCCTGTGACCTCTGGCCATGACCTCTGACCCCAATCTCCACCCTGTGACCCCCCCCAGAAGTAACCTCTGTCCCTGACTTCTATGCCTCTGACCCTGGTCTCTGCCCAGTGACCTCTGGCCATGACTTCTGACCACTATCCCCACTCCCTGACTTCCAGACATGACATTGACAATGACCCTGTGACCCCCCAGATGTGACCTCTGACCCAATCCCACATGGTGACCCCAGAAATGATCTCTGACTTCTACCCCCACTCCATTCCCTGCTGTGAGGGGTGATGGGGTCAGGAGGTCACAGCAGCACCTGCACGGCACTGTGACCTCAGTACACTTGAGCCCTCCTTCCCTGGTGGTGTTTACCATATCGGGGAACAATCCCATTAGTAGAAACCCAGCCTGGATTTCCCACTCAGACATCCAAGCTGTCCACACCCATGGAGAGGTGGAACAACTCCAGAACCAAGTGAAATAGCCCCTGAAGCCAGAACACCAGGTGGAGAGGAATATCTCTCTCCTTCTCTCTGCCGTACTTTATCAGCACAGATCACTTTGAGGTTGATGTTCAAAGAATCCAAAAAAGGTGAGCAGTTAATTATTTGTCCTTAATTGTAACACTCATTAAGGATCCTACCCTCATCATTAGCATATCATAAGACATCTTTCTTATGCATATGAAAATTATGGAGATTCATTTTCTCATTCTTTAGACATCGTTTTGTGAGATTAATACTCAGCGTATATCTAAACAAAAGTAGCAGAAATGCGTACGAAGGGAGGGTTTGGCCACTTCTCTTTGCCCCGGTTCATAAAGACGACCTTTCATGTTTCTGTGGGTGGCGGGGATCTTGCAGGCTGAGGCTGATGTGTATCTGTTCAAGGTATGTTTGAAAATGTTGGTGCTGTCTTCCGGAATCTTCACAGTGACCTCTGAGCCATGATGCTAATAAGGCTATACCTTTTCCTGGTATGACTCAGCACTTGACCTTAACCTGAGTTAAACAAAAACCCCGCCATGCTTTCCTTGGGCCACATCACAACTTTCCTGTGATGTATTCCTTGGTCCAGATTCCAGGATGCATTCCTCCTGGGTTTATCACAGGTACCCTCTGCAGATGTGGGCCTCATCACCTGAACCGTAAAATGTGCTGCTGGTTTTCCTGCAGGTCACGGATGCCCTCACCCGACATGAACGTAGAAACATGCAGGACCAGATCGCTGAGAACTGAGTATGTAGGACGTCAGTGCAGGCATTCTCCAGCAGAGGCTGAAGCTGGGAGCGTCATGAGAGGTCCATATCCATCTGTCCTTCTTCTCTGCCTTCATCCAAGCCTCAGCCATCCCAGCCCCGCATGAAGACTATGGCTTCACAACGGGTCCTCCTGCTTCTTTTCTTGAATTCCTGACTTCCTTCTCCATGTGGCCACCAGTGTTCTTTTAAGTCAAATTACCTAGGTGACCTCAACCTTTAAATCCTTCTGTGTCTCCCCAGGGACATGGATTAGAATCCATGCTGGTTCCTCTGGACCCCAATGCCCAGGTGGAGGGGCCACAGTGAGCTTGCCAGCCCTGCCTCACTGTGTGCTCAGACTGCTGCCTCTTTGTCTGTCTTCCTGACTCACCAAGCTCTTTGCAGCCTCCCAGGTGCTTGTCTTCACCAGTGTCTCTCCCTCAAGGCCCCTGTCCCACTGTCACATGTCCAGACCCTTTCGTCCTTCTGGTATTGGCTCAAGAGATCCCGACCTTGTGAGCCTCCGGTGTTTACCTGAATAATACCTCCCCAGCTTCTCCACAAAAAACATGTCCGTGTCCTAATCCCTGGAACCAGTAAATGTAACCTCCCGTGGTACCAGGGGCTTTGTAGATGGGATTAAGTTAAGGATCTTGAGATGGGGAGATGATTTGGGGTTATCAGGGTGGGTCATAAATGCAATCATAGGGGCCTTGTAAGAGAGAGGCACAGGGAATTTAGCACAAGAAAGGTGACAGAGGCAGAGAGTGGAGTGATGCAGCCACAAGCCAAGGGATGCCGGGAGCCTCCAGGAGCTGGAAGAGGCAGGAAAGAGCCTCCCCTGGAGCCTCTGGAGGGAGCACAGCCCTGAGACCCCTTCATCTCAGCCTCCTGGGCTCCAGGACTGGGAGAGGATAAATTTCTGTTGTTTTAAACCACTCATAATTTGTCGCACAAGCCCCAGGGACCTCATATAAAGTACCTGACCCCCCCCCACTCCAAGATTTCCAGCCATGTCTCATGACTGCCCCTGTCTGACTGCATCATGGCACCTACCACAAACTGTTGCCTCATCTGTGATCTATCTTTGACTTTTTATTGCTTCATCTCATTGTCTAGAGTATGAATCTTCCAACAGGACAGGGACCTTCTTGTCTAGTCTCTTTGCCTGTATATCTATAGACTCTAATTCAGCCCCTGACACATTGGAGTTGGCATCCCAAAGATGCTTGTTGATTGACTTGGTGATCACAAACTGCATCATATAAAGAGTGACCAGTTCATGATCAGAGTATAGCTCTCCTAGGGCTGACATAGGAAATTCCCACAGACTGGGAATCTTAAACAACAGACATTTATTCTCCCACGTAGATGCCATCTTCTCCCTGTGTCCTCACATGGCTGTCCCTCTGTGCCTGTCTGTGTCCTCATCTCCTCTTCTCATAAGGACACCAGTCTTATTGGATCAGAGTCCACCCTAGTGACCTCAGTTTACCTTAACCATCTCTTTAAAGGCCCATCTCCAAATACATTCACATTCTGAGGGTTTGAGGGTGAGGGCTTCAATGTATGAATTTGGGGGGACACATTTCAGCCCATGACACCCAGAGTTACATTTCTAGTGGCCACCAAAGGGAGCCTGGCAGCAGTATGGGATCACTATTTTTGACCAATCTGGGTGGATTCTCAAACTCAACTATCATCTATTGCTATCACATGAGAGACAGTTTTTATGGGTGCTGCTGGGATAAACAAAATGGGGTAAAGTGAAGTTCTAAGAGCTGAAGTATAAACTCCATGTGTACAGCCTAACACTTCTATCTTCATGTGCCTCCTTCCCAGATGCTTTAGTCCATCCTGGCTGCTATAACAAAACACTGTAGACTGGGCAGCTTATAAACAACAGACATTTATTGCTCACAGTTCTGGAGGCTGGAAGTCCAAGATCCCGGTGTGGCAGAGTTTGTGTCTGGTGAGGACTCACTTCCTGGATCATAGATGGCACCTTCTCGCTGTGTCCCCACATGGTGGAAGGGGCAAGGGAGCTCTCTGGGGTCCCTTTTATAAGGGCACTGATCCCATCCATGAGGCTACACCCTCAGGACCTCATCACCTCCCAAAGGCCCCACCTCCTAACTCATCACCTTCGGGATAAGGGTTTCAACATAGAAATTTTGGGGGAACACAAACATTCAGACCATAGCAGACCCTAAATAAGATATGCTCATTTTATACATGGCCTTTGGGGTTGAGAGAGAGGAAATTCAGGGCAACCAAAGTCATTAAAATAAATGATGGGGGGAGCAAGGCTGCTGTGTACATTTCAGACATTGAACAGGGGGACTCTGTGGACCTGTGACCTGAGTTTTGGTTTCAGCCCCAATCCCAAAGAATGGGAGACATTGGTCAGAGTTTCAGGGTCACGCCTGCTCCCAATATATCTCAGAAGGTGTGATCAGAGCACCGTGAGATCTGCTGTCAGTGGAAGTTCTTTCAGAGAACTAAAATGCTCCTTAGAAACAGAAGTCGCAGGAGTTCAGACAGCTGAGTGAGCACCCACATCTACGTTGGCCCCCTGTGGAAACACTCCTGAAGTCATAAGGAAGGGGTTTTTCAAATTCCTGAGCCCATAAGAATGGGAACAAGAAGGAAGGCGGGCAGCACACGATTTTTGATACCACGAGGCAGATGCAGGCATTGGGGGAGGTGACTCGATAGACAAGGATCATCAAAGACTCGGGATCCCTCGGCAGTCACCTGGGGTGAGGAGGGAGAAGCTGATGGACACGTCAAGGGGGTCTGGGCCTTTTGAGAAGCAGGGAGGGCCCCTGGACCTGCAAGTCATGTCCCTATGTGTAGGCACCTGCAACTACCCAACCATGGAGGAGGAGGAGGAGGAAGATGGAGGGTGGGGAGGGTGGGGTTGTCCTTGGAGGGAGGAAAGCAGGTTTGTCTGAGTGGAGGAGTGAGGGGCAACATGAAGAGAGAGAGAGAGAGAGAGAGAGAGCAGGTGCACACCCCACCCCACATGTTTTTAGAGTTACATATGTAGGGTTTCAACTATAAAGGAAAGGAAACTAAGGAAATCATTACCATAAAATTTCAGGTAGTGTTTTCTTCTGGGTGGGGAGATTAGATGTACTTGGAGAGGGCCACGTACAAGGGGCTTTTCAACACTAGAATTGTTCTATTTCGTGACTATCACTATTATTCCTTGAATTCTACAATGTTTTATATATTTTTTGTACTAGTGTCCTGGGGCTTCAGCGACAATGTATGACAAACGGGGAGTTTATACAACAGGAATTTACCCTCCCCCAGTCCTGGAGCCCAGGAGTCAGAGATGAAGGGGTCTCAGGGCCGTGCTCCCTCTGGAGGCTCCAGGGGAGGCTCCTTCCTGCCTCTTCCAGCTCCTGGGGGCTCCAGGCATCCCTTGGCTTGTGGCCGCATCACTCCAGTCTCTGCCTCTGTCTCCACATGGCTTCTCCTCTGTGTCTGTGTCTCCTCTGCTGTCTCTTATGAGGACACCTGCCATTGGATTTAAGGCCCTCTCCAATCCAGGATGTTCTCCTCTTAACTTGACTACATCTGCAGAGACTTCAGTTTCCAAATACGATCACATTCCCAAGTTCTAGGAGTCAGGACATATTTTTCGGGGGTCACCATGCAACCCATAGCACTCTTCCTTGTGTATTACAAACAGTTGTTTTGTTTTTTTTTAAAGAAAAGTAATGAAGTAACTTTATCCCCATCTCAGCTGTATGGATCTCTACTAATTGATGATGAAATGGCAGAATGGGAAGACAAGTTGATGTTTCACCTGTCCCATAAAGATAAAGTCTTAGTAAGTCAACATTATGAAATTATTTTCTTCTTGTTCTATTCATGGAATGATCTATATTACATTTTTCTTGTGCATCAACTCTGTGATCTTTGCTTAGATAAACTTTCATCAAAAGACTAACGAACAGAAAGTTTAAAAAATAGATTAATCATCAAATAATTGCGTTCAGTGTATGTCCAAGTCTAGAAAATCAGGGCATTAGCAGATAAGAACATATTTCAATATTTATGAAGCACTTTTTCTATAATTAACAGGAATTCTGCAATAGGTTTTTATTGTTCTCATTCTTTTGAATCTTAATCCATAAATTGTTATCAAATCATTAAAAGAAAAATGTATAACCCCAACGTGCATATCTTGGCTTTGATGAGCCTGGCGGGTATACCAGTTGTTTTAGGTTTTTGGATCACATTTGAGGATAAATAAATGCCATTAGAAGTTTTTGACTAATTATAAATCTGAAAATAGGGCCAGAAAAGGAGAGAGGCAAAGGCAAGAGAGGGAGGGAGAGAGAGAGAGAGAGAGGGAGAGAAAGACACAGAGAGAGACAGAGAGAGAAAGAGAGACAGAGAGAGAGAAAGAGACACATAGAGAAAGAGAAAGAGAGAGAGAGGGAGAGATGGGGAGAGAGAGAGGGAGGGAAACAGAGAGAGAAAGGGAGGGAGATAGATAGATATATATTGGTCCAGATGATGAAATGAGATGACCCATGTGTATATTGTCAACTGGTAGTTCACCAAGGAGGGGGCATCTCCTGTGCCACAGACATCCTGGGGCCAGCATGGTTAGGGTCCAGAGGTGATTTAGGCTCAACTCAGTCACAGAGGAAAGCTGGATTTCCCACTGGGATAGAGCAAATCGGGAGGCTGAAGATCCTGGCGAAAGGAAATACATTTCCTGCTCCTTCACTCCAACTATCATGAAAAAGTCTCTGAGGCAAAGGCTTGATCTCCATCCCCACCCAGGGGCCAACCTGAGGCTCTCCTCAGGGTATCACCAACACAATTCATTCCCCACTGCCAAGTTTTTATTGAAAAGTCAAGCAATGCTCTCTTAGGGAAGTCCCGTCTGAGTCCTAGCTTTGCCCTTCAACAGCGCTCACAGGCATTACACTAACAACCCGTAATCATGGTAGGGTGATCACCTGGCCAGGCCACTACAGAGGCAAGTGCGTGGAGGACAGACAGCAACATCTCAGCGTGTCATCTTTATCCCTGTCATCTCCATATCTCCCTAGGTCCATGTTGGCATTTAAAGTATATGGCGCCGTGGGCAGACCTTTGCTCTCAAGTACATTTGTGATTGTCTTTTGCATAGTTCAGGTCTCTTTGGAGGTAGCCCCTGCTTCTGCACGGTGATGCATGTTGGATCTGAAATGCCTGTCACAGCAGGTGGGTAATGAGGTGCATGTCAGAATCCAGGCGCCCTTGCACTGATGGGAACCTCTCACCTCAATGGCACGTGGCATCTCATCTCAACAGACACCGGTAATGAATGCTAATGAGTTGCCCTCCCACCGTCCTGGCTGTGGAGGGGGCCCCGGTGGTCACAGAGGTGATGCAGGCTCTGAGAATTGCACTAAGTGGCTGCTAAATCATGTCTCCTCAGCAGAAGCTGTGGCACTGGGGAGAGGGCAGATTGTGGCCAGGTGAGAGTCATTCCCACACCTACACATGCATCCATCTGTGAAGAGGTTCTTTTAAAGTTCCTCAGGGGATTTGAATGCGTGGCCAACTTGGAAACCCACTCACGGTTATACCCTCACTTACAGTCCCCACACCAGCAATGTCAGCCTCCCTGGGAGCTGGTTAGAACTTCACCATCTTTAGCTCTGACCCAGAACCGATGAATTCAAGATCCCCAGGAGATTCCTGAGCACACCAGAGTTTGGATGCACTGGTTGGGAGGACACTGACACTTAAGGAAGCTGACTGAAACCTTAGAATGGAAGACGCAGTCCTGGAGGCACAGGTTAGTGTGTTCCCCTCTAGATCAACACAACTCCAGGAATATGGGGTGGGCAGCCATCGGTAATGGTGTTGCAGAAATACCCAACCATGAGTACATGAAGGCTTCATCTGGTGCAGCTGCTACCCAGGTCTTGGGACGTGGTTGGTAACCAGTTGTTCACTGTGTGCATGCAGCCTTGTGGCTTGGAATTCCAACTCTGTCACTTATACCCTGGGTGGTTTGGATTTGCTGGGGGTCTCAAGAGCCCTTGTTTTCTCTTGTGTGCTGTGGGATCCACAAGGCCCCTCACACAGAGTTTTTGAACAAAGTAGCATATGTCAAGCACCAGTAGGGAGCAGAAACTCACCAACTCAACATTGCTCCCAATCTGCAACTTGACAGCCGTGTGAAGTCCAGCAAAGATGTCAACTTTGTTTATCCTCAGAGTCTTCAGCCACAGAGATGATAAATGTCTTGCTCAGAGGGGGTTCTATGGGTTAAAGATATTAATGGGGAAAGAACCCCCAAACTCTGTAAAATAATTTAAAAAGGTTTATTCTGAGCCAGTGTGGGTAACCACAGCCAGGGAGCTATGCCCAAGAAGTCTTGAGCAAGTGATCCTGAGGCAGTTGGGTTATAGTGTGGTTTTAAACATGTTAGGGAGGCAGGGATTGCAGGTAATATCATTAATCAATACATGGAAGGTATATATTGATTTGGCCTGAAAAGGCAAGACATCTTGAAGTGGGGGGGCATACAGGTTATAGGTAGGTTAGAGATTATTTGATTTGTAATTGATTAAAGAAATAAAACTTTGTCTAAAGGCTTGGAATGTTTTAAGTTAAGATAACAAGTTTGTTAGTCAGAGACAAGCCATAATATAGGACTGAAGTGACCTGTTAAGTAAATTGATGACCTACAGGTGTGATTTAACTTTTGCCCTGCATGGCTTTAGGTCCTGTTAATAATTTAGTATCTTATTGTCACAAAGAGTCTGTTTTGTTAGTCTTATGATCTCTGTTTTAGCATTAATACTGGTCAGTTGTTGTAGCTAAATTCCAAAAGGAAGGGGGTATAATGAGGTGTGTCCAACCTCCCTTCCCTTCATGGTCAGGAACTCAGTTCTAAGGTTTTTCTGGGGTCCTCTTGGCCAAGAGGGGGTCCATTCAGTCATCAGGTGGGGCTTCAGATTTTATTTTTAGTTTACAAAGGGGGTATTGTAGGAGAAACAGCTGGGCATGTAGAATCCATGTCAACCTACAGAACCACAAACTGTGCTGCCAGGGGCACTGTGAGCCTTGGGTGAGCAGTGGGACCAGGGTAGAAGTTGGACCACCAGCTGGTCATGTAGTTGACCTGGGTCTCAGAAGCCTCCTCCTTCTCAATGGGGGAGAATTCACAGAGAACACACAGCCTCTCATACTTGGTCCACTCTGAAAGATCCCGCTGGCTGGTGGTGAACCCCTTAGTTGCTATTAGCATCTATCCATGGTTGGGAAGAACGTGTTCCCTGGTCATCCATCTCTTTTGCCAGGCAAACAGATGATAAGATGCAATGTCTGGAATTGGCCCCAGGGTAAGATTTCTATATCTTTGAGGCAGCTTCCCAGGAAAATGTTTGGAGTCCCTTTGAGAAGAAAACCCCCAGGATGTGCTTATGAGAATATTAGAGAACTTCATTCTGCACTCAAGATGGTCTTGGAGCAGGGAGTTCTGTGAGGCAGCATTGCTGTTTGTGGTAGGTGCTCAATTTGGGTCTCTGATCACCCAATAGGGAGTATTTCAGGTCACAGATTCAGTATCCCTTTAGAGGCTGCCCTCTGCTTTGAGATCTCTGGGTGTAGAGGGTGCCAACTGCATCCTACAGAGACACTGTGCTTCTGGTGGTCACATGCTGCCTACTGCTCTTTGCCACACCTTGGACTCTCCAAAGTGCATCAAGATGAGCCTATTTCACATGTAGCATCTCCTGCTGACCTTCTTGGCCCCAAGGCAATATCACCAAAGGGGTCTATTTGTGTGTTTCCTTTAAGAATGCTGGAATTTCATTGAAGAGATGTGTCAAGTCCCTGATGAAGGAAGGGTTTGTGGACCTCCTAGAGGGCCTGATTTATTGAGAGGGGGTTAAGAAACACCTGAAAGATAAAATGTGGCAAACTTATTTCCCACAGTCTTTGATTTTTGTGCCTCTGCAAACATCTAGGGAAATTCTGTCTTCAAACCAGGGCCACTCCAATGAGCAATAATAAAGAATCAATGTGTTCTTTTTTAATTTCTCATGTATCAATGTTTTTTAAAAAAATAAAATGGAAATAAATTGTTAGAAAAATAAACAAAGCAAAGTCAAAATACAAGCTCCAATTTTTCATTAGATCCAACAGACATGAAATTGGAGGTTTTTGGCCATGTCAAATTTCTAAGAGCTCACTCTTGATGTCTTGATGTTTGTCAGGAGTCCTCAACAAACAGTTCTCAGACCAGCCCTGGTCCACAGACTATTCTTAGCAAGGCTCTGAGCTTGCTTTATTGGGATCTAGCATCACACTCCTATTTTGCATAATCTGCCAATCACATTGTGAGATCCCCAAGCAAGTAGCTGATTCAGTACAAAATTCTGTTGCACTCACCAATTTTGACAAAAATCAGCTCCTGCTAAAACCACATTCTACCCCTTTTTAGCCTGGCAATCTGGTCCCAGAAATGTTTCATGGATTTTTTTTTTTTTTGATCATTTAGCAAATTCCTACAACCCTTTGTGCATGTAAGCGTTCTCTTTGGGAATCTAGTATTTTCCCTGAGGATGCTTGTTGGAACCTTCTCTCTTGTATCAACTCTGAGATTGTATTACTCTGTACCACAAACCTAGTGGTTTAAAACAACACATGTTTATGGTCTTATAGTTCTGGAGGTCAGATGTCCATCCTGGGTCTCACTGGGCTAACATCAAGGTGCCAGCAGGACTGCATTCTTTTGGGAGACTCTACGGAGGGTCTTTTCCTTGCCTTTTCCAGCTTTTAGGTGACACCGGCCTTTCCTGGCTCATGTCTCTTTATCCACCTGTAAAGTGCCTCTCTCTGAGCTCTGGCTTCTTTGTCTCATCTCCTCTGACTCTGACTCTCCTGCCTTTCTCTTATGAAGACCCTGTGATTATGTTGGCCCCACCCAGATAATCCAAGATCATCTCAAATCTTAAGATCCCTAACTTAATCACATCTGCAAAGTCCCTTTTGCCACATAAGGTGCCATATTCGCAGGTTTTGGGGACTAGCACATAGACATCTCGTGGGTAGAGGCATGGTTCTGCTTGCCACACAGTTCTTACTCTGAAAGCCAGAGAAACCGGCCATGGACAACTAAAACAAATGAGGATTACCTTGAAGGACTCTAGCAAACGTGGAGAATTGAATGTTGGGTGACTGCCCCAGCAGGCTCGAGTCAGGAGCTCCAGAAAGTGGGGCAGGGTGGGGGAACTCCAACGGTTGTCAGCATCCCTGTGTGTCTGCACAGGGTTTGGATTCCAGACAGTGATGTTTATGAACTCAGTTGAGCTCACACAGGCCCGTCTCCAGGTGAGGCAAAAGCCCCCGACACTGCCCCGCCAGATGGATGGCAAAAACGGGGAAGGGGCATTTCCCTCAAGGGAAGTCAGGGTGTAGTCAGGAAGGGAAGGTATAAAGCAGCAGCTGCCCACCACCACAGTTGGGGCAGAAATGAGGGTCTTGGAGGCCCTTGCATCTTTAGGGAAACACAGACACAGGTAGACAAACAGGTGAATGGAGGGATGCCTTATTCTCATTCTTTCTGCTTTTACAGTGTGCAATAAACAGCTCACTGACTTGCATTGCTGCCTTCATCCTTCTGGGCTGGTTTTTGCTGGACAGCAATGACTACAGCCCAGAGAGAAGGAGAGAATGATATTTAGCTTTTCTACCTGGGGGGTGACTTAGTCTCTTCAGGCTGCTGTAACAAAGTATCATAGACTGGGTGACTTATAAGCAATAGACATTTATTACTCACAGTTCTGGAGACTGGAAGTCCAAGACCCCGGCGTGGCAGAGTCTGTGTCTGGTGAGGACTCATTTTCTGGTTCATAGATGGCGCCTTTTTGCTGCGTTCTCACATGGCAGAAGGGGCAAGGGAGCTCTCTGGGGTCCCTTTTATAAAGGCACTGATCCCATCCATAAGGCTCCACACTCAGGACCTCATCACCTCCCAAAGACCCCACCTCCTAACCCATTACCTTGAGGGTGAGGATTTCAACGTAGGAATTTTGTGGGGAGGCAAACACTCAGACCATAGCCGGGGGTTAGGAGAAGAGCATATGTTTCATCCGAGTTATGGTTTTGAGGCAAAACCTTCAATAGGTCAAGCTTTCGGGGGAGAGAGAGAGAGGAGAACAGGGCTTTTTTCAGGAAATGATTATCTCCTGACCATGGTGTGTGGGGACACTAGACAGGAGAGATTTCTTTTTCTTTCTTTCTTGTTTTGATTATGCAGAAACACAACAGAAAAATCAATGAACAAATACAACCTCTCCAGTATTTCCTGGGTCCATTTAGAGCTTGATATTCACCAGGGGAGAATTCTGGTTCCTACCCAGCCAGACCCACTGCGCCATTTAATTACACACCTCACCAGACTGCCCCACGAGCTCAGCCTTCCTGGATGGCTCCTTTAATAGATGGGACAACTCCCGTCTACTAAAAACTGCATCCTAACATACGAGGCACCAGATGGGATCCACAGTTTCCACAGGAAGTCCCTCTCCAGGGCTGCGCTTGTGTGCTGGATTTCAAACCCGGGAGGTAAGTGTGGACGTGTGCTCGGCCAGCCCCGGCTACCGTCAACAGCCTACCTCTCCGCCTCTCCATGCATCCAGCAGACAGCATCCGTGAGAGGCCACCATCTGGACCCATCTCGGGCCTTCCGAGGTAGCATGTAAATCATTTTTTCTAATGTGGGTTTCATTCAGTTAACATTAATAAGGAAAACCAACACTAGGACTGCCGTGCTCTGAAGCTGTAATTGATTTAAAAATAAAACAACGAAACAAAACAGAAAAACCCACAAGGCGTCCGGTTGCTGGGGAGGGTAGGAGAGAAAGAAGGATGCAGAGAGAAGACAGGACAGGTAGAAAGGATTACCAGATGGAAAGCAGGGGTGGGGGGCAGTGGGAAGGCGGCCGGAAGGGCTGCTCTCCCCTCCCGGGGACCTTGCGATGACAAATTGATTCAGGGCGGCGGCTCCCACCTTCATGAAAAGTGACTGAGAGATCTGTCAGGGCCTGTGCCCGCATCTGATCCGCAGGGAGATTGAATTAGGCAGGGGATTAGAGCGGGGACGGTTTTGATGTGTTCCATTGTGAAAACAAATGTCAGGGAGGCGTTTGTTAGCCGGGCTGCAAGCTCCATGCAAATGATGTTTATAGCTCACGAGGACATGGCGTTTGACCTTGTCTTGTTGGGAGAATAGAAGGGTCCCAGGTGTTGATTTGCCAGGCAGTGCGGGGGGTGGGAGGTGTGGGGTCTGCAGTTCTTTCTTTGTCCGTGTGTCCTTGTCTGTGGGCTGTGGGCCTCCGGCTGGTGGATTCTTTTGCTGTTGGTGGGCACATAATCTCATGCATGCATATGCACACACATATGCATGCACACATATGCATGGACACACAGTGTCTGTATACATGCATGCCAGGGGGAAGCACATGTAGATTTACTCTTTGCTGGATTCTTGCTTTTGCCATGCTAAGGCTACCATGAGTGCATGCGCAGACACTCATGCACACAGACATGCACACACACACATTGGCTGGGAGGAAACACACACAGATTTCCTCTTTGCTGGATTGCTTCTGGTATGCACATAATCTCATGGGTGAGCACACACATATGTGCACACACACGCACACATGAACACACATGCACACACAGTGTGTATATGCACGACTGGCTGGGAGGAAGCACACACAGGATTTCTGTTTGCTTTTTCTTCCCCCAAGCTTGGTCTTGACTAGCCGTGTGACGTCAGTTAAAATTTTTCAGCCTGCCTGGTGCCACCTTCCTCAAGCAAGTGTGGAGAGCTCCCACCACATCCTCTGCACAAACCTTTGCAGTCCTACTGCTTGAGTGTGTCCAAGTCCACAGGGCACATTTGGCATTTCCACTTTAAGATCTTTAGAATACAGTCCATTTAATCCTAATGTGAGGTTTTTTTAATCTACATGGGGATAGAGACTGTGTTCATAAGCTTTTTTCAGAACTCTTAATTTAAGTTCTGTGGTGTGGCGAGAGATTAAATATTGCCTCTGGTAAAAAGCACAATTCATAAGAGGGTATGCAGTGGGCTACCTTTCATGCTTACAAAATAAAAGCATATATACTCTAGTGGGCTGAATTGTGTTCCCCCAAAAGGTAAATCCATGTCATAATCTCTAGAGACCATTAAATGGCTTTATTGGGAAGTAGGGTCTTTGTGGATGTAATTAGTAAAGGATCTCAAGATGAGACCATCCTGAATTAGGGTGAGCCCTAAATACAATGACAGGTGTTCTTAGAAGAGACAGAAGAAGAGACACAGACACAGAGGAGAAGCCACATGGAGACAGAGGCAGAGACTGGAGTGATGTGGCCACAAGCCAAGGGACGCCTGGAGCCCCCAGGAGCTGGGAGAGGCAGGAAGGAGCCTCCCCTGGAGCCTCCGGAGGGAGCGGGGCCCTGAGACACTTTCATCTCAGACTCTTGGGCTCCAGGACTGGGAGAGGATGAATTTCTGTTAAGCCCCTGTTTTATGGTAGTTTGTTACAGCAGCTGCAGGAAGCAAATATGTCTATGATTGTGCTTGAAAATATAAAGCATATCATGGAGGATCACAGAGATTTTCAACAGTCCTGTCCCTGGGGAAGGGCTCTCTGGGGCCAGGAGGGCAGGGGACGAGGTCAGAGAGACCCACTTTTTCTGGTCACCCACTTGTGCCTTTAGCATCATATGTCCTGAGCACACATCCTCCACTCAAAGTGCACACAAATGCCAAAAATAAAATAGACACCACTTGATAAATATAGGCATGGACACACTGAGAACCTGGTTACTCACACCAATGGGTTCAGAGGTATTCCAGGGATGACCAATAAGGGGTGGAGAAACCCTGCTGGAGACTTTCCTATGACTCTTTGCAGAATCCTGCTGGAGACCTTTGTCACGAAGCCCTCTGCCCCGCCAGGTTTGCATTCAGGTGTCTGTCTCCTGCATCCCTTGGAGCTTAGCCTTGAACCACAGACTCACAGAATTTTACTTTGGGGTCCTCTGTGGAGACCCTGCCACTGGGCTGGTGAGAAAGATCTGAGAGACTAGGTAAATTGGGCCAACTCCACAGGGGTCTTGTTTGCATCCAACTGACAACTGTGGCATATTCAAAATAAAAGCATCTGCTCTTGCTTCTGGCCTGGGGGGGAGGTGGGGCACAGGAGAGGTCCAGCATCTGCCCCTCCCAGGCTGAAGATATTTCATCCCACCTGCAAAGGGGCAGCATGGGGATTCCCTGCGGCTCACAAGCAGCACGCCTCATTTAACACCCAAGTATTCCTCCGGGGATCGGCCATCCGTCACACATGCCTCTGCCAACAGTTCCCTGGGACTGTTCTCTTATCATGGAACCTTATCTTAAAACACATCAGCTGTAGGGGGCTGGCAGGCTGCACTCCGATTTGGGGGCCCTAAAGATTTTATGTTATTTTGGGGGTTCTCTTTAAGACAAAGAGTAAAACATGAGAACCCTCACAAGAGCTGCTCCAGTGAAATTTAGGTTGCTGTTGTGCTGTCCTGAGCTGTCTCGTGGATGAGTCAAGTTTCCCCTGACAGCACATATATTGATTTGTAGGTGAATACGCGTAGGAGTTTTAACATCGGAGAACGTGCTGCATGGGCCATTTGGCCGGGCAAGTGGGGGTTTTGCTGGTCATTTTGCCTAAGACCATCTGGTATCCTCAAGACGGCATGACACAAAGACCCCGTGCAACACATCAGGCTTGGGGTTGCCAGACGCAAGCTGGGGTGCCCAGGCACATTTGAATTTCAGATGAACAACGTATTGTTTTTTTTTAAGTAGAGTATAACCCAAATATTGCAAGGGACACACTTCTACTAAAAGGAAAAAAAAAAAAAAATATATATATATATTATTTGTTGGTCTGAAATGAAAATTTTAAATGGGCATCCTCTGTTTTTTTTTGCTAAATATGGCACTCCTAATCACGATGCGTAAAACATGTGGTTTCACATGCAGATGCCCCGGACGCTTGCTTAGGTTTTACAACACAGGGATTTGGATAAACTCTGCTTTGGGTGAACAGAAGAAGGAAGGAAGGAAGGAGGGAAGGAACAAAGGAAGGAAGGAGGAAGGGAGGGAGGGAGGAACAATATCTATCTGTCCATCCTTCTATTCTATCTGTCCATCCATCTATAATCTGTCATCTATCTACCTATCCATACATCCATCCATCTATTCTATCTATCATACCTATCAATCTATCATCTATCTTACCTACCTTCTATTTTTTATTGTGGTACAATACACATAACATAAAAATTTACCATTTTAACAGCTTTAAAGTGTTAAATCCATTGGCATTAGGCCCATTCACAACATCAAGCAACCATCACCATTATCTCGTTCCAAAACTTTCTCATTTGACTGCAATGAACAGACACCAAGTGACGCTGGCTTCGCCAGAGGAGGGACGTTTGCTTAAGGGTTGGGGTCTGGGATGGGCTGGGACTCAGGAGGGGTGGGGAGGGCGGCCGGAGCTCTGCCTGGAGGGTTGTCTCCAGCCCTGCCCGTCTCTGCTCCACGCTCCCGGGGTGGATGGACGACCCCACCGCACACTTGCAATCACACAGCTGTCTAAGACAATGCGGATTCTCTCTGTGTATCTCCAAATCGCCAGGAGAAGGAATCTGGTGCAGGTCGAGTCAGAGATGTGGCATAAGAGGGATGATGCCCGCTGTTGTGCGTGTCTGGGGAACGGAGAACTGCAGCCATCCGTGGAGCTGCCCAGATGCTTCTGAAGGTGCTGATGCTGGGGTGGCCCCCACACCTGAACTCTTCCCAGCATGGGGATGCCCCGGTGCCCCCTCAGACTGAGTCAGGAGGGCTCAGGCATGAACTGCGCTGAATTGGAGACGTCTCCAGGAGGTTTGGACATGCAGCCGTGTTGAGAGCTGTTTAGGGGAAACACCTGAGTGTGAGTCTTGTGTTTCATTCATAACACAAGGGACTCGGAGTTTAAACAGGGTTAAGGCATTCAGCCGTTTGTGTGCGGTGTGGGTAAGACAGAATAAGTGGATACCTGCACCCCCGAATGCCCCTTGTGTTGTCTGCACTCAAGGGTGTCTTGTCGTGTCCCTTGGGCCATGCAAGCCAGAGCTGAAAGTCCCTGGAGAGTCGGGTGGGGGAATGTCCAGTGTGGTCCTCTCACGTCCCCAGGTGAGTTAGGGCTGGGGTTTTGTCTCTGACAGGCTCACCTTGCCTGGGCACGTACTAACTCTTCATCCTCACTCAGCTTCCTTGTCGGGTGAAGACAGTGGCATCTGCGTCCCAGGCCTGTTTGCCAGGTTGCAGGTTAGGGACTCAGAGTGTCTGTCACATGAGAAGCAATCAGTCCACAGAAGCTAAGGTTCTTTTTAGCCCTAAATGGGGCCGTTGTGCAATATCTTGTTTTTCCGCCTACCCGGCTCCTTTGAGGCCACAGTGCTGTTTCTGGTCCTCTCTGGGATTGGACGACACATCCTGGATAGATCTTCAGTGAATGCTTGTTGAATGACTGTGCAAGCCCACAGTTGGCTGCCCAGATTCGAGCCAACGACAGTGCTCCAGGAATGTCAATCAGTCTTTCAAGGAACTCATTCAGGATTCACTGAAGAGGAGATGACAAAGCCACAGTCGTGCCGGAGAACATCTGGCTGGGATTGCCCGGCTGATCTAGAACGTCGATCTACGGTGGCCTGCACCTGCTGGTGATGAGGAGACGGCCGTGGATGGTCACACCACTGCTGGAACACCTGGTTTCTCAGATTCCCTTTCGCTCCTGGGTCCCAGGCTACAGTTTTTCCCACGAAGCTGGCAGAGGGGGTGAATTATGGGTTGAGGCCTTTCGGTGGTGAGTGGCAGTCGGCTCACATGCAGTAAAACCTGTACCTGGCACACAGGTGTGGGCCGTAGGGTGATGACAGAGGTAAGCAACACCGTGCGGTGCTGCCAGACCTTGGCCAGTGGCACCTGATGCCCCACTGTGTGCCGAGCACCCAGCTTTCACGGCAGTCCTATGAGGTGGAAACTGAAAGACACCATGAAGGCAGCGTGACTTACACCCAGAAAGGGCAGGTGTCCCGACTCCCCAGCTCTGGGGTGGGCTCCAGGTGCGCAGGACTGCGTCACCAGCACCCAGGCTTGACGGCATTTCTGTTTCTACAGACAGGCAGATTTGGCGGCTCTAAGGTACACACCTGAGATCATGGGTGTGGCCGGTACCTGTTCTCCAAAGGACTGCGTCGCTTGCCTCTGCATTTTGTATCTGGAATGATTTTTGCCTCTGGAAGGGTGAGGTGTTCCCTGCAGAAGGTGGACGTGGCCCTTGGAGAAGGCAGGTTCACCAACATCCGTCTCTGCTCTATGGGGGGAAGTCGCCGGATGTGTCCACGGGGCCTTCCCGGCCAACACGCTGGGAACTTCCATGTCCGGGAGTCCATTTTACTAGTTTCTGCTCTGCACCGTAGTTAATAAATCAGAATACAGATGAGAGACTCATGGTTAATTTTCCACAGCGAGCGCAGAGTGTCTGAGCCCATAAACCGCGGGAAGTCTCTGCTGTGAATTTCTTGATACTGACAAGTCGAACAGCTTAGAAATCATAATTATAAGTTACAAGTGTCTTAGGGGTTGTTCTTCTGACATAAAACTAATTTCATGTTTTTATTCATAACGTGAGAGAGACCGGGGAAGGGGCCGGCTTCGGAGGGTGCTCCTGGAGATATCACAGGCTCCGTGTCCCAGCCGTAATGAGACGAGGCGGCGCATTTCATTCTTTGTCGCTGCCTGAAAGCGCCTGGAGGAGCATTTGACAACCTTGTGGATTTGGCCGCTGATTTTTTTCAACAGCCTACTGGGGGGGAAGCGACCGAGCCGGGACTTTACCAACGGGCGGCCCTGTTCCCCGCTCCTGGCACCAAACATCACATCGAGATACCGCCACGCCCAGACTCAAGGCCTCCGCATGCGTCTCTGGGGGCTGCAAACCGGGTGTCTTGAAACTGCAGAAATTTATTCTCTCACATTTCCGGAGCCTGGGAGTCTGGAATCAAGGCGTCAGCAGGGTTGGTTCCTTCTGGAAACTCAGAGGGAGACCCCACTCCACGCCTTCCTCTGGGGCTCCAGGCGTTCCGTGGCTTGCAGATGCATCACTCCAATCTCTGCCTCCATCTCCACAGGGCCTTCTTACCTGTGCGTGTTTCTGTGGGCCATGTCATCTTTGTATGAGGACTCCAGTCGTTGGATTTAGGGCCCGCCCTAATCCAATAGACCTGATCTTCACTTACATTTTAATTATATCTGCAAAGACCCCATTTCCAAATAAGACCACATTCACGAGGACTGAGGCTTAGGGTTTGAGCACACCTTTTTTGGAGAGGCCACCATTTAACCCATTACAGCCCCCCTGGTGAGGCCAAGCATCCTAAGGGAAACTGAGCCACCCTTCCTGTTTAGGTGTCACTCTGCTCCAGGCCCCGTCATGGGGAACAGCAAACGCTGGAAGGGCTGTAGCTGGGGTGCCATGGGGGAGTCATTGAGTTATGAATTAGGGCATTGGGTCTTGATTTTGGCACAGATTTGCTGTGTGCCCTTGGGGAATCATTTGATGTACTTTCCTTAAAAAGTGGGCATTGGTAATAAACAGGGAAAACAGGTTAAAACCACAAGGCCAAATTACCACCCTCCCACCAGAATGGCTAAAATGGATATGACCCACAGCGCCATGTGTTGGCAAGGTTCTAGGGCAAATGGAACTCTCTGGTGCAGCAGAAGGGAGTATAATTAGTGTGAACATTTTGGAAAACCATGTGGTTGTATCTACTAAAGTGGGGCATAGGCATGGTCCGTGTCCCAGCAATTACGCTTCTAGATGTGTACCTAGGAGAAGGGCGTGCACAGGTGCACCTAAAACACACGCAGGAATGTTCACAGCAGTGTAATTTGTAACAGCCAAAAACTGGGATCAGCCCCAAGTCAACAGTAGAATGGATAAATAAATCAGGGTATGTTCATGCATAGAATGTTACAAAGCAATGAGAATAAACAAACCACTGCTGTGTGCAGTAGCATGGATGAATCTCACAAACTGGGCTGGCAACAAAGGACTGCCTAGCGTGGTTCTGGTCTTACAAAGTTTGAAAGCAGCCAGAACTTCTGTGCTGGGAAGTCAGGACAGGTGCTCCCTTTGGGAGGGAGAGTGACCAGCAGTGGGTGCATGTGGTGGTCCTGTGTGTTTCCACACCTGGGGGTTGGTACACAACTGTGCTCTATTTATGATAATTCACTGGAACCAACATTTATGATTTATGTGCTTTTCTCCTCAACAGAGAAGCTTATTCTAACATTCATGGGTTCTTAGTTTCCTTCTGGTGCCCACACATAGAATTCCCTCAACTCTGTTTGAGAGTGAATTTCGAACAACCATGCTCAAAACCTACTCCCAACCCTGCTATTATAGATCAGACAGATAACCCCATGGTTATGCAAATCTTAGACACCTTATACTGCTTGTCCACATTTAACACTTGATCAAAAAAAAAAGTCATAATAATTGGTTAGGCCAAAGTGAATTATTATTGGAAGGGCTGCTTCCTCCATCAAATTTGCATGAAAATAAAATTAAATCTGTGAAGTAGGAGAAATTAAATAGAGGTGATGATGATTTGTAGCTTGTGGGGTAGTGGGGAGGATACTGCAGACCCTGTCAGGACACTGCGCATGTTCCCTGAAGTGTACTCAACTCTTTGAAGATTCTAAAACCTTCTTATTGTGAGCACCCTGAGAACTTTCTATGGCTTGTTCAGCCCTCACTGGTTGGGCCAGTCTTCTGTGGAGCTAACACTCCTGGGAGGAAGGTCCAGCCAGTGATAGAGATGATTTGTAGGTAACTATTGGAACTTTCTCACTCTTTGGTTGAACCAACTCTGAGGCATGTCTTGCATCATCTCCCAGGGGTCTCCAGCAAGACTGAGACAGAGTTGTTCCAGTTGTCCCAGTAAGATGACTGCTTATTGCCTTCCCTTGATTTAATTCTCCTCCTGGTCTTCCCAGAACTACCTCCTTGAGAAGCTTACACCCAAATCCTCATCCCAGGGTCTGCTTCTGGGGGAGCCCAGACCAAGGCAGAGGATGAAAGGAGGCAATCCCCACAATTGTTCACAATGTGTGTGGCACCTAAAAATGATATCTTTGTACTCTCTAGAGAAGTGTACAAAGAGTCATCCCCACCCTGACTCCCCAAGGGCTTCAACCTTGGGTGATGCTCATGGAAGATTTCCGAGAGCTTAGCTCTTGCAAGTTCAGACTTTCAACCAGCAGAAAGGGTGGAAGGCATTAAACTCCCAGGGTTGAAGATGAACAGTGTCCAACTGTTCCAATGGCAATGACCCAGTCCTCTCCCTCCTCCATCCAGGGGTGGCCAAAATGAATGCCCCAGGGCATTGAGAACACAGGAAATGACCCAGCGGCCAAGTCTAGACTGAGGGAGAGGAAGGCTGGAGCCCCAGGTCTGTCCAGGGTCCTCTGGAGTTTCATGAAGAACATGCTGAGAAGTCACAGTGGCCCCAGCTTGGGGTATCAAGAGCATGTCTTCTACTGAGCCCCCATATATTCATGATAAAATTGGGCTCTTGCGTTCCCCCTCAGAGGAGCCCCTGACTTGGGTGCTACAACCGTTCTGGCTCCTCTGTTGTCTTGCAGGACTTTTGGAAAGCCTGGAGTTATGGACCGCCAAGGAGACCTGAGTCACAAGTTCTTCTTTCAGAAGACTTGCTCTTCCACGTGGGCACATAGAAAGTTGCTACTTTTGAATTGGTCTTGAGATTAAGCCTTATAAAAAAAATGAACAAGAACAACAATCACAAAACAAAATAGAGACAAACTGCTTTATTCTATTGCACCATTCTCCATGCATTCCTAAGTCCCTTGCTCTTTGCTACGTATAGTCTATTTCTCTAAAGTTTCCTTTTCATTTTCACATTGACCCCACTTGTCTCTGGAAAAGAAAGGGCCACCACCTGGAGGTTTCTTGATGTCCTCTGGCGTTGCCAGAAATACGTGGCAAAGACCTTGGCCACTTCACCATTGGTAGACCCATAAAATCTCCCCAACCAGGTCCTCAGCAGGTGTAAAGTCACTTTTTTAGAATGAGCCCCTGGTGGGTAGGTGGGTAGAGATTGAAGCTACCCTGTATGTCTGAAGTTGGGGTACAGAGCTTGGGCTATCAGGCTTCTTGGCTTATTTTGACAGGTTGACCAGATTGGAGGAGGAAGTTCAAAGGACACGGCAACATGTGGGACAGCAGTTTCCACCTCATGAGTTTCTTTTCTGTGTTGTTCATGCACACAGTGATTCAGATGTGCAAACAGGCAAAATGGGCCATTTCCTGGAGTGTGGGCTCATGATAAAAAAATTCTATGTTGTCATTTCTGCCATACATACCCAACATTTTTTCGGTTTATGTAAAAAACAGCGTAGCACATGCATGTCAGTTTGTCCCCATTGGAAGGAGTAGCAATGGTAGCACTTTGAAATAAGAGACTTTTCTTTAACACTATTAAGATATTTGGACACTGACATCAAATAGAAAATGACAAAGCAACAAGGAAAAGGCTTAATTTTAGACTGAGGGTGCTGATGGTTCACAGTGACTCATGAGACTTTTCTTTCTACAGCTGAACATCTGAGGTACACAGCCACACTCAGGAGGGTGGTGCCTCCAACCAGTGAAAGCCAGTAAATAGCCTGGCATTCTGCAAAGCCTCCCACACTTGGGAGAAAGCCCGAGAAATATTTTGTGGTTTTGCAAAAGCAGTGCAAGAAGATGAAACTGAAAAAAAATACAAATAAAAGTAACCCATTCTTCTTTGGATCACCAGTCCCGTTGTAGAAATGTGTTCCTCCAAAAATCATGTCAGTTTATCCCAAAAGAAAAAAAAATAGAACAATAAAACAACAACAAACCATGATGGAGAATCCCCTTCCTCTGAGTGACACAGACTTTACTCTGCGGACTTCGCTTCTGTACAGGGAAATTCAGAGTATACCCACGTCTGCACTTACTTTAAAGACTCCTCATTCTAGCAGAACGTGGCCCTGCCTTTTTGACCCGCATAGCAGGACTCCAATCAGAAAAGATAAGAGCATGTTTAATTGATTAGTCAGCGTCCGCACAGCGCTTTGAAGGTGAGGAATGTGATATTATTATAATGATGAAGAAGAAGCTGTGATCTTTGGAGAATTTCTCCTCTTGTCTGCGCCGGCTTTCTCAATTTGATCTACGCTGCTCAAGTCTACTGCCGGGGTGTACAGACTACTGATCCCGGCCAGCGGTCCTCTGCGAGGCTTCTCAGCGGGGAGAACCTTAGCTATTCAGGCGTGGAGAGCTGTACCTCCAGGCATGGAACCAAACACTAGCTAGGAAGAGAGAGGAGCCGCTTCCCTGTGCCATTTCCCCCTTGCAGGAAGACAGTCTCAACATGGCGCCCGCCATGTTAGATGCTGGCCGGCCATCGCCCCTTCCCTGAGAGATGCTGGACAGCTTCTCTTAAAGGTGGTGGTGACACCTCTCCAGGGAAGCACCCAGGGGAAGTTCTTTCCACCTCCTGTAGCGGATTGAGGTGTTCCCGTTGTTTCTGTGAGCCTCGAATGTTTCCACTGAACAGGTGCGATGCCATATTGCGATGGCTTGTTTCTCTGTGTCCCCACCAGATTGTAGGTCATCCGAAGGGCAATCATTTTTTCTTTTAATTTATAGACTTAATTTTCTTAGAGCAGTTTTAGGTTTAAAGATAGATAGAGCAGAAAATTCAGAGTTCTCATATACTCTCTCAATTTCTGCTGTTACTCACACCTTGCATTAATGTAGGATATTTGTTACAAGTGATGAGCCAATATTGATTATTATTAACTGAAGTCATTAGTTTACATTGGGGTTCACTCTTGGTGTTGCACATTCTATGGGTTTGGACAAATGTATAATGTCGGTATCCACTGTTATAGGATCATACAGAGTTCTTTCACTGCCTTAAAAATCCTCTGTGCTTTCCCTATTTACCTAATCCACCGGTATCTTTTTTTTTTTAACCTCTGCATCACTGGCAACACTCTCTGGCCCATATTTAATCATCAATCAATCAATCAATTGATCAATCAATGATAAAAGCATGAGGTGAGAGCAGGTGCTCAACATCCACATGTTGCTTGGTGTCTGGGTCCCCTCTGGAGCCACTGCCACCTTCTCAGTCCTGCTCTGTGGCTGCAGGCTGACTTATGGGACAGTGTGCATGGGGTTCTTGTGTCTCTGGCTTTGGTTGGCTTTAGCCAACTGGGAGCCCCAGAGAAGAAGGCAGGAAGGGAGAAGTGGCCTGTGGTCTGGAGACTGGCTTGCTTGGGTCACTGCTCGCAGGGGTGCAGGGAGCTGGTGTCTGCTGTTCCTTGAGTGCCAGGGCTCCTGCCATGTGGCCATCTGTCTCCCCAGCTGCTGAAAACCCACTCCCCTGCCCCTGCTTCAAGTCTGACATGGAAACAGAGGCCCTCCGATGGCCTAACCATGAGCTCCCCTCCTGCCACTCTGCTCCCACCCTCACCAAACAGCCCTCCTTTTCAAGGGGACCTGGCACAGTTCCTTCCCACCCCCAAGTAGCAGCTCCAGTTCCCTGTTGACCTGTGGAGTTATCCACACAAGCCCATCACCATCCCTCCTCAGGAGCCGGGGCCACTTCACCCTCTTGTTACTATAAAGCCTGCCTTCCATGGCATTTACTGGTTCACTCTGTTTCCCCATGTGGCTCTGCATGGTGTATGGTGTCCTCCTCCCTCTACCATGTGTATATGTGATGAAGAAGCTGCTGTAGCCATCATTGGTCCAGTGCTAGGTGTCATATTCAGCCATCCCCATCATCCTAGGATAGGCACCCCCTTCTCACCAGAGCAATGGATAGGAGGCTGTCCACACAACCTGCTCCCTGGTAAGTAAAATCATAGGGGAAGTGCAGGGCACAGTGGCCTTTGGGGCTGCCCCTACATATTTAAATGACCTTTCACTTGGGGTCCACAATATTCAGGAAGTGTCCAGGAAACCTGGGGTGTGTCCAGGAAACCTTCCTCTGCACCATTAGACATGCCCTCTGGGCAGCCCTCTTCAAATCCCTTCACATGATGTGTTCACAGCATTGTGCATTTAAACCTAATGGTGCTGTGAATTTTTTTAAAAAATGAAAAATGATGTAGAAATCACTTGGAATGCTTTGGGAAAATGTGTTGCATAAATATACACCTAAGAGTAACTCTGAGCTACATATGTATGAAATCTCCTCCAGAGAAGACCCTGGCACTCATCTCTGGGCAGAAGCAGTGAGCTGTATTTTAATGCTAAAATTCACACAAAGGGATGGCTCTCACGGCCTTGCCAAGTTGTGGTCAGTCAGGCTGTCTGGCCGAGAAAACAGGCTTCTCAGGGAAGGATAATAGGATGAGGGAAAACACAGGCTCATTCAACATTCAGACCAGTAACTCATCACAAATCCATAAAACAATTAGTGATGAACTAATGATATTGCTTAACCACTGTATTTTTGATTAATGTATAAATAATTTAACTGAGTATTTCTTTACTTTTCAGAGTGTCTGCCATTATTTACCGGCCTTGTCATGACGGCCGCTGGTTCTCTGCCATATAAAACATTCCCCAATCCATCCGAGGGGCTGGTGGGTTTTAATGCTCTTAGGGGGAACGCCGGCAGAGCTATTAACAAGCCGATTAGCATAATCCATTGTGATATATCATCATATAAAAGTTCATCTGTGCAACTGAATGGGACTGGTGAATGGCTTTGAAGATTTTATGATACAATAACTATCCATTTGATAAGCAATTTAAAAGATATTTTGAGACACTAAGAGTGAAGACAATGGAATATGGAGGAGGGATGGATTAGGGCATCCCTCTTCAGTGGTTCACTCTGGTGAACCAATTCCAATGGTTCCTGACTGAGTGCTGTTCAAACTCAGCACTGGATATGCCCCCTTTGCCTCAGGAGTATGAGACAGATACCTGGAAGATGTGGGCTTCATGCAGGACTCACTGCTTGGACTCACGTGGTGGGGCAGAGGCCCTGTGACTATGCCACGGCACTGCACCATGTTCCAACATGGCCAGCAAGGCATCTCAAAGGCAGCCTTCTTCCCCTGTGGTCCTTGCCTTATGCTTTTTCTGTGGTGCTGTGGCAACTCTTTGGACCTAGATATAGGCATTGACAAGTGTGGATCACAGACCTCTTTTAAAATTGTGGCAAACTATATAGAACATAAAAATGGCCACTTTAACCATTTTAATGTGTACAATTCAGTAGCATAAAATATATTCACAATGTTGTGCAACCATCACCACCATCCAAAGCCAAAGCTTTTTGTTTTTTCACCATAAACAGAAACTCTGTACCCATGAAACAATGATTCCCCCTTCTCCACTTTCTCCAGGCCCTGGCAACCTCTATTTTTACTCCATGCATTTTTGGATTCACTTAATCAAGTTTCCTCATAGAAATGGAATCACATAAAATTTGTCCTTTTGTGTCTGGCTTCTTTCACTGAGCATGATGTTTTCATGGTTCATCCACGTTGTAGCAGGTGTCAGAGCTTCATTCCTTTCTGTGGCTAAATAATATTCCATTGTATGGATGGATCACATTCTGTTTATCCATTCACCTGTTGATGGACACTTGGGCTGTTTCCACTTTTTGGCTGTTGTGAATTATACTGCTATGGACATTCATGTACAAATATCTGTTTGAGCCCCAGTTTTCAATTCTTTTGGGAATATAACTAGGAGGGAAATTGCTGAGTGTTATGGAAATTCTATACTTAGTATTTTCTGGGCTAATAAAAGCCAGGAATACCAGAAATAACTGAGATGCTGCAGAAAAAATCTAAGAACATCATGAATGATAAAAAAGAAAACAAGAGTGTACTGTGCCAACCTAAAAATAAGTAAACTGCAAAATAGATAAGGATGAGATTCCAATTCTTAGGTTTTTTTCCTGTTTTTCTGGTAGTGAAATGGCCAAACTCTGGTGAGAGAGAGTCTCAGGATCCCAGGAGAGTCCAAAGCTGGCTAAGCTGACTCTAAGAACTAACCCTACTGACCTCCGCAAGCATATCCACGTTCTGCAGCAGCACAGAACCCAGAAATCCTTTAGGGTGCCTGGCTCCCCCCACCTGCCTGTTCCCATTCCTCAGGAGCATGGAACCCCAGAAATCCTAACTGTCTTTAGGGCCCCCCACTTCCCTTCCTGTAGAGGAAGCCTTTATTGTGTCTTCATATTAATGCCCTTGGGCTCTAACTTTTTGTGGGGTTGAAGATGTCTCACTTTTATTTTATTACTTGGGGGCATACATTCCATTCTGGGCTCTAAGTCCAAAATAGTCCCCAATAAATTCCCTCTGCTACCTAGTTCCACTCTGGACATTTTAGATACCTGTGTGTGTGTGCGTATGTGTGTGTGTGTGTTTTTAATGAGTGTGATCAATGGTACCCTTCTCTTCCTTTCTATCCTTCAGAAGTCATTGACAGATAAAGCCACAGGGATAAAACTTTGCTTTTTTTTCCCACTGATAAAGCTGAGTTGCACTCCCTGGGCTTGACGTGAGACCAGTTAAGCATCTCAAGTTGAACTTATTCTCCTTCTAGTAAGGAAAGAGTAAAGGTAAATAAGGTGGACCTCCCTCCTACAGAGGGAGAGCTAATATGTTCGGCATCCACATGGTCGAGCAGTCCACACCGATTGTCCCAAAGGGACACCCCAGAGGGGTCAGAGTGTCTGAGCCCAAGTTCTCCAAGACTGAGGTCATTCCTGGGAGAGAGTAGGAGAGCGTGAAGATGGGGTTACCCTGGGTGACTCCACAAGCTGCCTCACTGCCACGCTCCAACCTGAGAGCACCAGGTTACCCACAGGGACCCACCTCCACACCTGTGCTTGCAAAGTGACTATTGCTTATTCCACTTCTGCCTGCCTGGAGACCCTCAGAACTCGATATGTGTGGGGCATCTATTCCACACAGTGGCTGTCGGTCCCTGCATTCTGAGGGTAAAAGACATACCTGTGTGGGTATCCAGACAGGTGAGCTGACCTCATGGACTTGGAATTGTACAGGGATGGCTACAGCAGAGCAGCTGCAGATGCTCATGCAGGTAAGAGTGGCACAGCAAAACCTCAACATTTTCTTTAAAAAAATGGGCAATTTTTTCTAATTCCATCAGGATCTGGAGTTTGTCCATTTTTTTTCTTTCTTAAGCTGACTCTTTGTTCAAGTCACTGCCAGGGTTAGGGGAGAGCAGAGGGCTGGATGCATCTTTGGGGTTGCACCACTCCCACTGTTAAGACAGTAAGGGGTTTGGAGAAGTTCCCATGCATGGCTCAGTTCTAGGTGGTCACCCAGCAGGCAGCCCGTGGTGCCAGGATGCAGCCCAAATCTGCAGGCCACACTGGATTTGCACATTTGTGAATGCGTCACAGGCACTGGGGTAGTTCACCCTTGAGTGCTTTGCAGGTACCTGCTTGCACAAACGCAGTGGTCCCGAAGACTCCAAATCGGTTATCTATTGATGGAAACCCATGTTCCAGGAATACCAAGCCAGCCGTGGCCAAGTGGCCCCATGTGGCTGCTGACTGCTTGTGTTAAAAACCTGCCTTGCCCGTGGCTACCTGTGTGAACCAAGCCTGTTACCCAACATCTTCGTGACTCAGTTTCCCCCACTGAGGATGAGAAGAGGATCTTGCCTACAGAATAGTCATGAGACTCCAGTAAGTTAAGAAAGTTCCTGGTGCACTGTCAGCACCCACGTGGGTTTGTGGCTGTTGGGAGCCCCTGCTCAGCAATAAGGCAGGTGTTTTTGTGATTTCTCTGAGCAAAATTAGGAGCACGGAGACCACTAGGGCCAAACTTGCTAAGGAAGGAAGGATGGGGAGAGATGCCCATATGGGCACCGAGGTGGATCTTCAGCACCAAGGCGGTGGGCAGGGTTGGGCGTCTGAGACAGACAAGGTGAGTCACCACGACCTGCAATCTGTCAAGCCCTGGGATTAACCCTTTTGAGTCTTTTGTTTGCTTTTCGACACACAGTCTGAGCCACTGAATTAAAACATAAAAACCCTTCCTGAGCCATCGTGGACCCCGGGGGACTTAGGGGGTGAAATATGTGGCCCGTCTCCTGAAGGCGAGCTGGGCTGGTCCTCCATCTGTCAGCACCGAGAGGCGGCCACCGCACCTCCAAAGGGGACCCGGGAGACTCAGATAGGAGATATATAGAGATGCCAATAAAAAAGGAAAAGGCACAATTTAAATACCAGCATCGCCAGAAAGGGCAGAGGGGAGAGGGACCCGGCGTTTGATGACAACCACCTTTCGCTCCAGACAACAGGTAGCACAGTCGTACATTCCCTGTCCCTGTGTAATTTCCTTCCCGTGCCGCCGGGGCACGATTTTATTCATTGTTTCCCGGCACAGTGATTGATGCTTGGGGGCGCTAATCTCTCTGAGTGATAAGTATTTTCACGTTCCTCCCGGAGTCTGTGACACCGTGGGCCGGGCCTTGGCTACCACCAGGATGACTTTTTTCGTAGTTCATTTGCATTTCAATCCCGGCCTCATGAATGTAAAACCCAGGCTGCAAATTAATAATGGGACGGGGAGAAAACACCAGGCTGCCCCCGGAGTGGGAGGGGGGACCGCACGCTCCCCCCACCAGCCCCGCAGCCCCGGCCCTGCCATTGTGTTCCGCTGGTGCCTCATTTACCCGCCTCGGTGAATGACATTATAGAGGAAAGCATATCCGGAGTGACACAAATTTATTTCTGTCCCCAGCGCTGCAGTATATTTTCATAGAATCAGGGGGCTATTTGTCTGGGGACAATTTAGTTTCCATGAAAAATTTAAATGGTTTCTGTGGAGATAGTGGACTGAAATTTAATTTGTTTCTCATTTACTACAGCAGGTATAAAAGGAGAAGAATTGGATGTCTGATGGGCTGAAATTGGCGCTGTCCCTCGATTTTATCCCCCAGGCCCCACGAGGGCCTCCATCCCGGAGACGGAGCGGCCTCTCCCGGCCTCCCCGCCCCCCTCGGAGAACCGGTAACCTTAAACCAACTTACAGCAAACCTTTGGAGAGGTTGCCAATCACCCGGAAAACAACGTTTCTATCGATCCCCTGTCCGCGTGATTTATGGCTTCATTTTACGGTAATTGAGAATTAGCGGTAAGATTAGCAGGGCTCAACACCCCGCCTTGATATGCGCGCTAAGCACAGCAATTTGTCAAGATGGGATGTCGGACGCTTTTTTTGTTACACGGGGTCCCCATCTAATTGAATTTGGGGATGACGCGGAAATTAATTTGACACGGGCAGATGCGGAGATGCGGACGTGGCCGGGTCTCCGCTGCGGTCATCGTGAGGGGGCCCGGTCTGCCTTCCAGGGCAGGGTGGGGGTTATTGATCCCGATCACTTTCAATTGCAGCCCCACGGAAGGACCGAATACATTAAATCCGATTTAGGCTCCTATGAAAGCAGTTCCTCGGCAGCAATCTGTGGCAGATGAAGAATATTACCTCTCATTTTGTCTGACTGCATCAAGATGAAGTTTTGAAAATTTACTTCTTGCAGCAAATGTACCAAATATCCAAAGCCAACAGTTCCAATCGAATTACGGATTGACTCTGGTGGGCTGTTTACAGGGTAATTTGCTACTTAGGCAGGAAACCAAAGTACTAACTACCCCCACTTTGCCGAGAGAAGCTGCAGCACCTGGGGTCTGGGAGGGTAGGAAGGGCAGGAGATTTGGGGACCTTTGGGGCAGAAAATGGCTTTCTCCAGGCTGGACCAGTTTCTCAAAAGCCTCTGAGAGGCCCCCGTCCCGATTTGCATACTTAAGGTTCCTGGCGTGAATCAGGGAGTGTCAGCGGCGGGGATCTTTTTTGCATTTGAACAGAGAACTGGAACTGAGTCTTCGTCTTACCTTGAGCCTCCTGTGATTTTTTTCTTTTTTTTTGACTGCAGTGAAGGTCTAATCTTGCTGCTTTTTTCTTTCTGTCCTAAATCTGCAGCAGATTTTGTTAGAAGTCAAAAAGCAGGAAGACAAAGCCCCAACCTCAGAGCCCTCCAGACACGAGTACCCCCCTCGGAAAGGGGGAATTGTTGGAAGATCGCTCCCACCCAAGCTCAGGTCTTAACAGCAGGAAATTCCCCACCCTCTGCCCTTGGTTAGATCATTTGAGAAACTTCTGATACAGAACTGAGAGGAAAAATCTGGGACCACTGCTCCCTGGATAAAATCCGCTCTTGTTTGCTTGGGAAATGCTGGGGGAAAGAATAATGACCCCGGGGAATAGGGGTGGGGGTGGTGTTGGTTTTTTAAACACACTCATACATGCTTATACACACACTTGTACATACATCCACACACTGATACACAGATTCACACACCACATCTATGCCCACAAGACACATAGACACTCTCACACTCATACAGTTATGCAACATATTCACACTGACATGCTTACACACGTATGCAGACACTTATACACGTTCACACACGGTTATGCATCACACATGGTTTGCGACACATTCACACTCATGTGCTTGCACACATGTATGCAGACATGTATATGCACATGCCACACATTCTTGCTTACATTTGTACACATTTATATGCACTTATAGAGAAATTTCCACACACTCATATACACTTACAAACACACCCATTCATACACCACACACTCTCTGACTCACATTCACATACACACTTGTACACACACCACACACTTACATACATGCTTACACACCATGCACATACACATTTACACATGTACACACACACTCTCTCACACTCACAGAGTGGAGGGAGGAAGTGCTCCAGCAGTGCACAGAAAGGCCCTGGCTCCATCCCCTCTCTGGGGTTGTCCCAGATTGAGGGTCCCCACCTTTGTCCAGGATTGAGGGTCCTCCCATTTCTTCAGCCCTGGCAGATGGCAGTTGGCTTTCAGGACAGTGGGTCCCTGAGATTTGTGTATTGCCAGGCTCTGCGGACACACAACCTGCCCTCCAGCACCTGTGGCCCCTCCATCGAGGTGGCGGCTCTCTCACCTGTTCCATCGGTGGATGAACCTCTGAAAGGGCGTCTACCGCCTGGACTCCCAAGCCAGGATCGGAGGCGAGATCACCATTCCTGCTGGTCTCCACCCCTCATCCAAGACCTCCATGAGGTTTTACGGCCTCTGCCGACGCCTCTGGAATCTCTCTGTGCTGGTGCATCTCCATGGCTACCACCCGAATCCCGGACCAAGGTGTTGGCCTGCTTCTTTCTGTCCCTGTGTCCCGAGACCCAACACAACAGACCCAATAATCTTTCATAAGCAATTCAGTCTGATCCAGCCAGCTGGGAATGTGGCCAGAGCCAGGAGCAGGGTCTAGGCAGCTCCCAGCCACGCCTGAAACCTCTCCTCCCTTCCTTATGCTGCCCACCAAAGATAGGATTGCAAAGAATTAAAATCTGCTTCCCCGGTGACTTGTAAACAGGTCTCGACGGAGCAGCATTAATGCAATCTTTTGCACCTCGGTGGCTTCCTGAGCTCAGGAGGACCAACTTCATTTGGACACTTGTGTTTGCCAAAAACACACTATTTCCGCATCAGCATAATCCTCGGTGGTTCTGGGGTGTTCAGGGGTGGCCGGCCAGGAAGGTTGCCCAACTGGGAAGTCAGGGCAGGGCCCATGTAAGGTAGTCCTCACTTCCAACACCAACTTGCAAAGTTGGAGGAAAGTCCCCCAAACCACCCTCCGGTTTGGTCATTCACTAGAGGAATTCACAGAACTCATGGAGTGCGGTTTTACTCACAGTTACGGTTTATTGCAGTGACCAGATACTAAAATCAGCCAAGGAGAAAAGGTGCGTCCGAATCTAGGAATGTTCCAAGCATGGAGCTTCCCCGTCCCCTCCCCGTGGGTGGGCTCAGGACCCTGCTACTTTACCCGGAAAATGAGGCAGGACAAATGCATGGCGTATAGCAAGCCAGGGGCACTCACTCAAGCCTTGCTGTCCAAGTCTTTATTGGGGTTGCATCACATGCACGTGTCGGCCACCCGTCGGGCAGATCTCAGCCTCCAGCCTGTCTGGAGGTCAGGTGATTCCACCCTAAATCATATCCTGCACCCGAAATTACTATCGACCTGTGCCAAGGCCCTCAGGTAAATAAAGACACTCCTGTGAGGCAAGACTTTCCGGGGGCTTAGAAGTCACCTCCCAGGAACGAGGAACAACATTCAAATCTTTCTCTGGGTAAGGCCAAATTATTTTTTTTCAAAAGAGACAGGGTCTCACTCTGTCACCCAGGCTGGAGTGCAGTGGTGTGATCACAGGTCACTGCAGCCTCGAACTCCTGGGCTCAAGCATCCTCCTGCCTCAGCCTCCCGAGTAGCTGGGACTACAGGTGCACATCACCACACCCCGCTAATTTTTGTTATTTTTTGTAGAGACGGGGTCTCCCTATGTTGTTCAGGCTGGTCTTGAACTCCTGGGCTCCGGTGATCCTCCCTCCTCAGCCTCCCAAAGTGCTGGGATTACAAGTGTGAGCCACCGCACCTTGCTAAGGTTAAATTCTTTACTACACACTGTTGCAGATCACATGCGGCCCCACCACCGGCTGAATCTCCACAGGGTGAATCGGATATATTCTCTTTTGCAAGGTAACGGAGACCCCCTGGTTGTATCCTCGACAGGTGACTGCCTACCTGTGCACAGAGACGCCTGCAGAACCTGTCCCGGTGAACATCCGGTGCAGACCTGTACCTGGGGACCAGGCTTGACCGTGAGACACAACAGAATGTGATTTCACCGTGGCAGGTGCTGTATCTGGTGTTTATTTGTTCTATCGCCGGAAAACCTGTTCCTTGCTCGGGTAACATAATTTGCAAAATCCGATTAGCAATGTGCATATTGCATACACGAGTCTCTTACCACATTTGCAGGTTCCGCCACCACTAATGCAATCCAGGAGGGGCGCTAACAGGACAGGGAAGCCGCTAACATGATAATCCTCAGCAGTCAGGGCTGGGCAGGGGACTCCCCCTCATGTCCTGTGGCTCCTGGAATAAATTAGCCACACAGAGCGCCTGAGTACAGAAGGAGGATGGAATACAAGCTGGATGGAGTGATGGAAAATGCAGGATTCTGTTTACCGGCTGCAGTGGGTTGAAGTGTGTCCATGTCTTAAGCCCCAGTACCTGTGAATGGGACCTTATTTGAATATAGGGTCTTTGCAGATGTAATTAGTTAAGGATCTCAAGATAAGACCATCCTGCATTAGGTGGGCCCTAAACCCAATGACAGGTGTCCTCATAAGTGACAGCAGAGGAGACACAGACACAGAGGAGAAGCCACGTGGAGACAGAGGCAGAGACTGGAGTGATGCAGCCACAAGCCAAGGGATGCCTGGAGCCCACCTTGGTCCCTTTGCCTGGAAATGCCACAGCCCCCAGCACCTGTGGCCCGACCCTGGCTGTAGTTCTGCACATCCACCTTGCAGGAAGCTGCTGTGAATGTCAGCCCTGCAGAATGCCTCGCCAGGCAGCCTGGCCACTGGTGCCCACCAACTGTCCACAAGCCACAGAGTCCCCCCTCACCTCACAGACGCGGCCGGCCCTTGTGTCCAGCACACTGCTGTCCTGGGAGTGGGTTCCTGGCACCAGGACCCTGCAGGGTTGACGCTGTAGCTTCTTAGAGTTGGGGCATCACCTGTACTTCCCGTACTGGAAGGGGGTCTCTCTCTGCCTCCCCTTGCTCTGAACCAGCAGGAGTCACCAGCGAACGGGGTGTGATGTTTAATTTTATGTGTCCTTGACTGGGCCATAGGGTGCCCAGACGTTATTCTAGGTCTTTCTATGAGGGTATTTTTGGATGCGATTAACATTTATTATCTATAGACCAAGTAGAGTAGATTGCCTTGTCCAATGTGCATGAGCCTCATCTGATCTGCAGAAAAAAGTCTGATCCCCTCCACATAAGAGGGAATTCCTCTTGCCTGATGGCCTTTGAGCTGGGACGTCATTTTTTCTCCACCTTTGGACTTAAACCGAGATGTTCGCTCCTCCTGGGTCTCCGGCTTGTGGGCCCACGTGGAGGGAAGAGCCTGGCAGGAGGAGACGCTAGGCTGCTCTCTGGTTCTCAGCCCCAGCTGCCCGTGGGGTCCCCTGGGAACCCACTCGGGCCCCACCACGCAGACAGGGTGGAATCTGGGGGTCTCCGTGGGACCCCAGGCATCAGCGGTCGTGAGGCAGCTGGCGCGTCGGGAGCCTCAGATCCGGGTGTGAAGTGATGTTCACGTGTGCAGGGCAGCCCAGCTTTTGCCTGGGAAGGTGGGATCCAGTGTCCAGGTGACAAGAAGACAAAATGCAGGGGCAGCTCCTTGGGAATGCACCTGTGTGAGTTTCTTGCTGCTGCTGTAACAAATGATCACAAACGTGGTGGCTTAAAACAATACAAATTTATTCTCATCGTTGTAGAGGTCAGAAGTCCCCACGTGAGTCTCCTTGGGCTAAAATTGAGGTGTCCACAGGGCTGATTCCTCCTGGGGGTAGAATCTGTCTGGATCTTGCCTCTTCCACATTCCGGAGGCCACGGCGTTGCTTGGCGGGGGCCCTTCCTCCACCTGCAAAGCCAGCGAGGACAGATTGGGTCTTTTTCACACAGCATCCCTCTGACTCTAACTCTTACCTTCCATATTTAAGGACCTTGTGTTGACATCGGTCCCACCTGCAGATCATCCGGGATCACCTCCCATCCCCAAATCAGCCGACTTGCAACCCTAACTCCATCTGCACCGTTCATTGGCAACACAGTCACGGCTTCCGGGGATGAGGACGTAGACATTTTAGGGGGGCATTTTTCTCATGCTCATGGGAGAATGAGGTTTTTGGGTTGGCACCTGCCACTTGCTGATCACTCACTATATTGTGGGCTGGGCCTGTGTTTTCTGTATTTGGGAGGAAAGCGTGTTCTTTAAGGGGCTTTACTAACTCCTGGTCTGGAAATCTGAGCCCAGCTGGGGGCTTCCCTAGCCCTTGCCCTCTAAGGTGGGTGGGTCCAGAAATCAGCTGAACAGGTAGATTCTGGCTGGGAGGAAGCTCAGAGCTGCAGGTGTGTCCCTGGGAGGCAGAGGAGCTCAGAGCTGCAGGTGTGTCCCTGGGAGGCAGAGGAGCTCAGAGCTGGGCACTGGGTCGGGCTGGCCCCTTCCGAGGCTGGTCACCACCAGTAATTGCAGGTGAGTGGTTGGATGTTAACACTCACGTCTGTCTGTGCGGACCTCCCAAGGGTCTGGCCTTGATAGCTGACACTTCCTGATGCTCCATTTCAGGGCGGCACCAAAGCACAGCCATGGCAAGGCACAGCCGTTCTGTCAGTTTCTGAGGGTGCCACCATGAATGACCACAGCCTGGGGGGCTAACAACCACAGGAATGTACCCTCTCCAGTCCTGGAGCCCAGGAATCTGGGATGAAGGGGTCTCAGGGCCGCGCTCCCTCCGGAGGCCCCAGGGGAGGCTCCTTCCTGCCTCTCCCAGCTCCTGGGGACTCCAGGCATCCCTTGGCTTGTGGCCGCGTCACTCCAGTCTCTGCCTCCGACTCCACGTGGCTTCTCCTCTGTGTCTCCTCTTCTGTCTCTTATGAGGACACCTGTCATTGGGTTTAGGGCCCTCCCTAATCCAGAACCATCTCATCTCGAGATCCTTGACTTAATTACATCTGCAGGGACCCTTTTCCCAAATCAGGTCCTGCTCACAGGTTCCAGGTGGACATGAACTTTTGGGAGGCACCATGTAATACAAACAGGCATGATTTCCAGGGTCCTGTAGCACCTAAAAGGCAGCAAATTTCCTGACCATGTGAATGCTGTTACTATCACAAGGCTAAACCACTCAGGAAGTAAAACACAGGCCAGTTGATGTAAAACCTTAATATACATCTAGAGCATAGAGTTCATTAAGCTGGAATTTAAATTTTATTTTAAAGAATTTACCGCCTGTTCCTAGGCGCGTAGAGCGAATATCCAATATTGCACTGCATCTGTCTCCAGAAGCCATCCAATAAGTGGGAAACCAAGCGCTGCGTTTCCACTTTGGTTTGCTGTTTCTGGGTCTTGGGTGGGTTTGGGAAAACCGTGGGTATTGGGGTGAAGATATGTCTTACTTGAAAGATGGGTCTCCACTTGGAACCTGGGAATGGGGCCTTATTTGGAAATAGGGTCTCTGCAGATGTAAGTAGTTAAGATGAGGTTTTTAGGGAGGGTCCTAAACCCAAGGACAGGTGTCCTCCTAAGAGGCAGCAGAGGAGACGCAGACGCAGAGAAGCAGCCACGTGGAGATGGAGGCAGAGACTGGAGTGACGCGGCCACAAGCCAAGGGACGCCTGGAGCCCCCAGGAGCTGGGAGAGGCAGGAAGGATCCTCCCCTGGAGCCCCCGGAGGGAGCGTGGCCCTGAGACCCCTTCGTTCTGGGCTCCAGGACTGGGAGAGGGTACATTCTTGTTGCTGTAGACTGTGTGGTCTGGGGTCATTTGTTGTGGCAGTCCCAGGACGTTGGCCACCACCGTAGGGCAGATAAAAGCCTGGAGCCACTGGGATTGGGGCCCCGGGGGGCATCTCCGGCGGTGGGCCAGAGCCGGTCACCAGGGTGACTTCACCTTCCGGGTAAAAGCCCCCCCAAAGGTCACGTCAAATATGTTTTTGTTAAAACAAGGAAATCCATGTGTGTCCACCCGGCTCTTTCCTCTGGCTTTGCCGATCGAGCTCCCCAGCAAGGTGACTCCATTTCACCTCTTGTGCACTTTTAGTCTATTTTCTGTCACATTTGGGTGTCCGGCAACAAGCCTGCGGCTGAGGCTCCCAGCTCCACAAGACGAATGTTCTGCTTCTCCGCCCACGGGGGAGAAAGAAATTCCTGGACTGTTTTTCTTGCCTTAAATAAAAACCTGCTTATTCACATCAATGTAGGAGAAAACTGTTATTATCACACCTATATTTTGGGCCTGGGTAAGCCGAGAATGTCTCTTAGGAATCCCATAAATCCAACCCAGAAGGATGAATTCCTCAAACATGAAATTGGGTCCCTGGCTGCTTTTCATTACGGGTCTTCAAAAAATAAATGGTGTTTCTGTTTGTTATTTATGTGCTCGAGGAGCGTAATGGTTGTAATGATTAATACTGAATTTCTGAATTTATTCTAAAAAGGCACTTCATAAATATTGAACAGCGCTGTTATCCACAGGTATTTAAGTTTATTTTATTAAAATGGAAATCCAGAAATCATCAATAAAATGATACTGTGCCTTTCGAGGTGGCCCTGCAGGATAAAGAGGAACACTGGGGTTTTTTTGTTTGTTTGTTTTTTAACCGTACCACCATCACCTCCCCCCAACAAGCAGGTACCTTTGCTGGATTTGACCAAATCCTGAGGACTTTCATGGTGGGGGGAGGCCCCTACGCGCCACATCTATGGATCCTCGAGCAATTTGATCAATAAACGAATGTGAACACTGATATTCAGCACGAGGCCTGTTTTGACTTTAATTTTCCACTGGGGAAGAACAGCCTGCTAGTATTGATAACAGGCATTCCCGATCAGACCCGATTTGTAGGTGTTGTACTTGGAAGGCTTCCCCAGAAGGCGTTTGGAGGCCTTTACAAACATGACCTTGCTACTCCCCTCTTTGGGGCTGAAACAGAGGCTGGGTCACTTTTACCTCTTTTAATAAGAGCGTCTGAGCACCTGCGAGGAACGTTCCGGCTGGCTGCAAGCCTACGGCAGCTCCCAGACTAGACATGGGGGTCTCGCTTGGCTACTTGCCAGCTCTCCGGGGACACCCTGCTGGCTGCTGCAGCACAAACCCAAAGTCCACGGGGTCTAACATAGGAGCAGTGAACGATGCAAGTCTGGGGTCCAGTAAGGTTCACTCTCAAGCATTTATTGAGTGACGACTGGATACCACATTGTCTGCACTAGACATGGGAGATTCAGATCAAGCTGTTTCCTGCCCTCTGGAAACCCTTGGTCTTGTCAAGAAAAGAAACATATAATGTACTCTTTTGGGGTCTTTATATTCTATCTTGATCCTTTAGACCCCAAATGGGGAAGAAGAAAGGGCATGCATGTGCTGGCTCCTCACTCAACATTCAAGGCCCCTCCAATATGGCCCCAGGATGTGTTTTCCAGCCCTGAAAGCCTCTCAACTCTCTCTGCTCCAGCCACCAGAAGAAAGGACATTTATAGAGGTGCGGGCATGGTTTGGGGAGAGCAGCCAGGGCTGGTGCAGTGTCCCAGGGGTGTAAATGGTGAGGAACAGCTAACACCCCAGGCAAGAAGAGACCAGGGCAGGGAGAAGTCACCAGAATGCAGACAGCGAGTTAGAAAGCACCCTGGTGAGCGCCAACCGGGGTGAACCAGGCAGAAGGGAGGTGAGGAATGAACCTACAGCCTCACATCCCCCTTACTTGCCCCAGAACTCTGCAGAAATTCCCATGGGTCACACCCCACCAGAGGCTGGTGGGCAAAGGGCCCCATCGATGTGGCTGTGGAGAACAGCTGCCTGGACACACGGCAGATGCAGAGGGGCGGGGAATGGACCCGGGGGCAGACAGAAATGTTCAGTCCAACATGCATGAAATCTCTCAGCACAATGTGCAAATAGATGGTGCAAGAGCAGGGGATTTCTCCACCTCGGAACATACGTGCAGAATTTGGAGGCAAGTTGGAGACTGGCTGCTGCCCTGAGTGGGGTCGCTGACCAAGTGGATCCTGGATACCTGGTTGTAAAATTAGGTCCATCGTGATACCTCTCTCATGGAGTTGGCGTGGGGGTTAAAGGGATAACGTAAATGGTGAAAATAGCAGAGAAGATGCATAAAACACTCAATAGGTATCAGCCATCACCGTATTTACAACTGTTGGTAGGTGCTGTGGTCTGAATGTTTGTATTCCCCCAAATTCCTATGTTGAAATCCTCACCCCAAGGTCATGGGTTAGGAGATGGGGCTTTGGGGAAGGAATGAGGTCCTGAGGGTGGAGCCTCATGGATAGGATTAGTGTCCTTATAAAAGGGACCCCAGAGAGCTCCCTCACCCCTTCCACCATGTGGGGACACAGTGAGAAGGCACCATCTAAGAACCAGGAAGTGAGTCCTCACCAGACACAGACTCTGCCATGCCAGGATCTTGGACTTCCAGCCTCCAGAAGTGTGAGCAAATAGATGTGCTGTTCATAAATTACCCAGTGTAAAGCATTTTGTTATAGCAGCCTGAAAAAAACTAAGACACCTGCCATCTGACATTTACACAAGTTCCTACTGAGAAAGAAACCCTAGTGTGATGTTTCAGAGAAAAGCTACATCAGAACCTTGGGGATTAGCAAGTGTTGATGACAAGAGACACTTCAAAAGACCCAAAGGAAAGTTTTAAAAGGCAAAAAGTTTTATATGCAGGCCCAGTGCGGTAGCTCACACCTGTAATCCTAGTGCTTCAGGAGGCCAAGACAGGAGGATCACTTGATGCCAGGAGATTAAGAACAGCCTGGGCAACATAGTGAGATTCCATTTCTATAAAAAATAGAAAAATTAGGCAGGTGTGGTGGCATGCACCTGTAATCCCAGCTACTGGGGAGGCTGAGGCAGGAGGATCACTTGAGCCCAGGAGTTTGAGGTTGCAGTGAGTTACGATGATGCCACTGCACTCTACCCAGGGTGACAGAGACCCTGTCTCAAAAAAAAAAAAGTGTCATATGCAACTTGTAGTTTCTTTCTCTCTTTCTCTGCACATTCTCAGGAAGGGCCCTTGTAACAAGTATGCTGGTAAGATGAGGAGAGACTGGAACCCTTGCTTACAGTGGTGCAGGCAGTATGGAAAACAGTAGAGTGGTTCCTCAAAAAATTAAACGTAGAATTACCATATGAGCCAGCAATTTCACTTCTGGTTGCATACCTGAAAGATGAAAGCAGGGTCTTAAACAGATATTTGCATACCCTTGTTCACAGCAGCATTATTCAAAATCCAAAAGGTGGAAACAACCCAAGCACCCACCAATAGGTGGACAGAAAAATAATCCCCTTGGAAACAATTTTTTTTTTCAGGTACAACAGGAGTTAAAATAGATAACAGCACTTTTAATGTTAAAAATAGGGTATATACATATAAAATGGAAAATTAATAAGCCTTAAAAAGGAAGGAAATTCTGACACCTGCTACAACAGGGATGAACCTTGAACACATTATTCTCAGTGAAATAAGCCAGGCACAAAAGGCCCAATACTTTATGATCCTATTTATATGAATTCCCAAGAGTCGTCAAATTCACAGAGACAAAAAGTAGAAAGGTGGGTGCCAGAGGCTGGGGAGGGGGTGAGGGGTTAGTGTTTCATGGGTTCAGAGCTTCAGTTTCGCAAAATGAAAAAGTTCTGGAGATGGATGGTGGTGATGTTTGCACAACCATGTGAATATACCTAGCACTACCGAACTGCAGACTTAAAAATGGTTAAAATGATAAACTTTATGTCATGTGTATTCTACCACAATTTTTAAAAAAAGTACGCTGGCATTTCAGTTGCTTAAAAACTCCTGACTGACGTGGCCGGCATCAGAGCCAGCCTTTTGGGAAGCAGATGAGCTGCAACGTGAAAGTTATGATGACATGTTGGTAAGAAGAACACGTTCTGTGCGTCTCCACGCGGAGCTGGTGGAGCACCATCCTCACAGTGTCATATGGAGTGATGCAGGGACATTCATTCTGTAGACAGGGGATGCAGGGCTGGCGTGGGGAGAATGAGTACAGAATGCCCTGCTTGGGTTTAAAGGTAAGATGTGGAGACAAACTTGGTCTCTGGAAACCGTCAGGGGATGGCAGTGCACCTGCGCTGGGCCAACGCAGACAGATGTCGCTGCAAGGATGGGAAGAAGCATAAATGGCAGTTCCATGGGATTAAGAAAAGCGTAACATACTTGAAAGCTTTCCCTTTGGTTTTTTACATAGAAAATCAGAGAAAGGGAAGTTTCCATGCTAAGAGGACAGATTGCATTTTAGGGTGAGGTCCGCAAAGTCTGGCCAAGATGTGAGATTCCTGGAGAATTTCAAAACTAAAGCAGCATGGAGAGAATCTGGACAGAAAAATAATCCCCTTGGAAACAATTTTTTTTTCAGGTACAACAGGAGTTAAAATAGATAACAGCACTTTTAATGTTAAAGGGCAAACATGGCTTACTTTCTTATTTTTTTTAATATCCTGGGGAACGTGGATAATTAGGCAGTGTTACACACTGTGGGGTTTTGTTGAGTGAGAAAATCAATAAATGCAGTGTATGGGCTGGAGACTGGATGAGTTATTAGAATATTGTTGAGATTATCTCTAAAGATTCTCTGCACGCGGGAAATGGGATTATGGGAACAGAGGCTGCCCCTGGATGTGAGGGTCTCATGAGCTCTCGGGGTGGACACTAATTCAGGTGGCCCAATGCCTTTGCATCCTGGAAAGTGGCCTTCCTTAATATTTTCCCCAAAGAGTGACAATGTTTTGAGGACCCCAACCTCTCCCTTTAGCCTGAATTTTTTTTTTTAACTGAAAGGGAATGATGTTTATTGACATGCATGTTTTATCCAATATATTTTAAAAATACATCCAATACATCTAACAACTAGAATCTATAAAGAACTCAAGCAAATCAACAAGAAAAAATAAAATGATCCCATTAAAAAGTGGGCAAAAGACATGAACAGAAACTTTTCAAAAGAAGATAGACTAATGGCCAACAAAAATATGATAAAATGCTCAACTTCTCTATTCATCATGGAAATGCAAATCAAAACCACAACGAGATAGCACTTAACTCCAGTGAGATCGGCTTATGTTAAAAAGTCCCAAAACAACAAATGCTGGCATGGATGTGAAGAGATAGGGACACTCATACACTGCTGGTGGGACTGCAAACTAGTGCAACCTCTATGGAAAGTAGTATGGAGACACCTCAAAGAACTAAATGTAGAACTACCATTTGATCCAGCAATCCCACCACTGGGTATTTACCCAAAGGAAAAAAAGACATTCTATAATGAAGACATCTGCACTCGAATGTTTATAGCAGCACAATTCACAATTGCAAAGATGTGGAAACAACCCAAGTGCCCATCAATACAAGAGTGGATTAATAAAATGTGGTGTATGTACACCACGGAGTACTACTCAGCCATAAAAAAGGTGAACTAACACCTCTTGTATTAACCTGGATGGAGCTGGAGCCCATTCTTCTAAGTGAAGTATCACAAGAATGGAAAAACAAGCACCACATGGACTCACCATTAAATTGGAACTGATCAATCAACACTTATGTGCATAAATGGAAATAACATTCATCAGGTGTCAGGCAGGTGGGAGGGGGGAGGAGGGGATGGGTAAACTCACACCTAATGGGTACAATGCACACTCTCTGGGGGATGGGCACACTTACAACTTTGACTCAAATGGTACAAAAGCAATTTATGTAACCAAAATGTTTGTACCCCTGTAATTTTCTGAAATAAAAATGAAATAAAGTTAAAAAAAGTAATATATTGAGATGAAGTTCACATAACATAAAATTAACCACGGGTAGCTGGCTCAAGAAGTCCCAGGACACAGGACTGAGCCGGGCGGCTGGAGCAGACGTCTGGGGGATGGATTGTTAGTTACAACATTGACAGATAATGAGAGTCAGGCATAAAGGCAGCTACTCAGACACTTTACAGGCTCTCCTGGGGGAGAGAGGAAGGCAGAGTGGATCGATCCCAAAAGCACAGGCTGTGCACTTGGACCTGAGGTTGAAACTGACATCTGGCTGCTGTGTGACCTTGGGTAAGTTACTGACCTCTCTGAAGCTCAACTCTCTTAATTAAAAAAAAAAAAGAAAAATAGTGCCTAACATGTAGGGTTCTAGTGAGAATGAACAGGGAAAATAGGTGATATGGGGCTGAGGGGTCCCAGCATCTTTCCTCTTGGCAACACTGAAGGACGTGACTGGGACCCATGGCTGGACGTTACGAGGAGAAACCTTTCAGTTCAGTGACCGTTCGATCAACTGGACATGCCCCTCCTTGTACAGAGGGAGCGCCCGTGGGGTAGGGCAAGAACACCAGAGTGAACTCTGAGGCTCTTGCTCCCATTTGGCAGTTGAAGCATCTGCAGCAACTCACTCCCTCTCTCCGACACTCAGCTGACCCGTCTATGGGACGAAGGGGCTCGGGGGGTGATAGCTGAGTTGGTTTCCGCTCACGGAAAGGATAGAAACAAACCAGGACCTGCTGACTCAGTGAGCCCGGGACACAGAGCCAGGCAGGGCGGCGCTGGGGCTTCCAATGTCCGGGCAGCTTCGGGAGGTTTCACCGTAGCAGGCTGGAGGGTGCGCATCCCTCCGGCCAAGTGTGGGGGACTCTGCCGTTTGGGGAAGGAGGGCAGAGTCCTCACTGCAGACCCTCATTCACCTAGGGTGACTTGATTTGGTAACATGGCCAGGCACGCAGAGACCCTGAGGAGAAAAGAGCCAGAAAAGCAGACTTGGGGGGGCCCTCGGTGACTCTTGTCCCCAGCTCTTCATGGTGCCAGTGGAGGCACTCTGCAGGGGCTGGATGGCTAGGACAGATTTCTACCTGCAACAGGGAAGTGGAGGAGGTTAGGAGGGGTCATGTCCAGGTGTGCCTGTGTGGGCTGTGTGAGATGCATGTGTGTGTGTGTATTTGTGCATGCATGCACATGAAGGAAAGACGGGAAAAGCACAATTATACTGTTAAGCACATGGATTCCTGGACATGAACCTAAAAAGTGGAACACTGGAGGAGTTACCTCCCTGAAGAAATGGTGGGAAGGGACAACCACCCAGGATGTGGTTTCTGTGAACGGGGTGGTAACTGCCCCATTGTACTGTGGGACTTCTACTGAATTCCTAGGTTTCGTACAAACCTGGGCAGGAGCCAGGCATCCAGTGTGAGTGTGGCAGGACTCAGTGGACTAAAGCAAAGGGCAGCCCTTGGTAGAGAGGAAGTCTTGGCCAGCAGATAGTAGGAGCTGTCTGTGATGCGCCCAGGGGCCCTGTGCAGGTACCAGTGAGCTCAGGGGTTGGGTTGGGAATCCAGGGAGGAGCACGCTGATACTGCAAGCTACAGCCAGGTGAGGAAAACCTGAACTTCCAGGTGGGGCTGGTGCATGGACTTGGCAGGGAGAGTTCTACATTTCAGCAACTCAACTTTGGGGCAAATGAGAGGATGGCTCAGATCAGAAAGGCTGAGCACAGGGTTATCTGGCCGATGACCAAGAATCAGATGAGGAGTATGGGCTCTAAGACCCTGACTATGGGATATGGGGTGGGTGGGATTCCGGAAAGAGAGTTTGGAGGCCTTTTGTGTGTCCAGCATCATAGCCTATTGCTATGTTGCCACAGGTGGAGAACTATAGACCCCTGTTGAGGCCTTGGAAGCTGACTTAGTTCCTTTAGGCTGCTATAACAAAAATAATGTAGACCGGGTGGCTTATAAACAACAGGTATTTATTGCTTACAGTTCTGGAAACTGGAAGTCCAAGATCCTGGCATGGCAGAGTCTGTGTCTGGTGAGGATTCACTTCCTGGTTCATAGATGGCACCTTCTTGCTGTGTCCTCACATGGTGGAAGAGGCAAGGGAGCTCTCTGGGATCCCTTTTATAATGACATTAATCCCACCCATGAGGCTCCACCCTCAAGATTTCATCACCTCCCCAAGACCCCACCTCCTAACACCATCACCTGGAGGGTGAGGGTTTCAACATAGGAATTTTTTTGAGGGGGGACAAAAATGTTCAGACTATAGCAGAAGAGTTTTCATTGAGTGTTTAACAGGTTGTTATGTTGGTATCCTCCAAAGTTTCTTAGATCCCTTGAAGACACATTGTTTTCTTGACTCGATTTACAAAGTTGCTGCTTCCCACAGGGCCTCTTTGGCCAAATATAATCTTTCCATTGGGATGAAATGATTTTCTGAGACCATAATCCACTTATACCTTTCCTAGGAGATACAAGTTCAAGGGTGTTATGGTCTGCCATAACAAAATCCTACAGATGAGATGCTAAAAAACCTGCACATTTATTTCTCACCATCCTGGAGGCTGGAAGTCCAAGATCATGGCATGGCAGAGTCTGTGTCTGGTGAGGACTCACTTCCTGGTTTATAGCTGGCACCTTCTTGCTGTGTCCTTCCTTGGTGGACACAGATGGAGGGAAAGCTCTCTGGTGTCTCTTCTTATGAGGACACTAATATCATCAGGAATGTCCCAACCTCATCTAATCCTAGTACCTCCCAAAATCTCTACATCCTACTACCACCCCATTGAGTGTTAGGGCTTTAAAATATAAGTTTTGGGGGAATAAAAACATTCAGCTTATAGCAAAGGTTATCCCAACTTGGCTTTTGGTGAAGTGAGTTTTTCTATTACTTTCTTAAGGTCAACATACATTTAATGACTATGTTGAAAAACACTCCCCTTAAAGCCAGGTTGAGGCTGAGTTTTACAGTTATGGCAGTTGAGGGCTCCCCACAGCTAGTGGGCAGTTTGCCAAAAAGCACTCTTGAAGCAGTACTTTTTGGCAACTCCTAATGAACAAACTTCATGGATCTGCACAAAATTGCACTCCAGCTTGGTCTGTGCCAAGAAATGATGTGCGCTTAGCTTGCGTGGGGTCCCTTTGAACTCAGGTCCCTCTGGACTTCCAGGCGGGCTCCCTTCTGAGCAGAGGGCATCTGGCCACCTGTGGCTTTTCTCTGTCAGGAAAGATGCTAGGTGTGTCGGAAGACATCAGTCATCATGGGATATTAACATGCCGTGGGGCCCGGCGTGGCAGAGACTCAGTGGACGGCGGGTGATGCACATCAGTGTTGGAATTTCTCTATCTAAGCTGGTCACCCTCAGATGCAGAGTGACCCCTCTGAGGTCACTAAGCCCATGTTCCCACTGCATTTCTGGGTTGCAGTTTGTTCCTTCTTCAGCTCTTGGGATCCCTCTGCTGAGATCCCATTACTTGGCCCTGTGTTTCTTTCAGTGCACTGGGTTGTAAGTTTAGGACTCAAATAAACACAAACAAAAAGTTTGTGTAGCCAAAAAATTCCATGGAATACTGTGATAGTTAATTTTATGTGACTGGGTTAAGGGGTACCCAGAAAGTTGGTCAAACATTATTTTTCGGTGTGCCTGTGAGGATGTTTCCAGAAGAAATTAGCACTTGAACTGGTGGACTGAGTAAAGGAGATTGTTCTCAACAACGTGGGTGGACATCGCCCAATCCATCGAGGGCCTGAGTGGAACAAAAAGGCAGAGGAAGCAGAAATTCATTCTCTCTCTTCTTGACATGGGACATCCGTGTCAATTTCCTGCTCTTGGATATCAGAGCTCCTGTTTCCTGGACCTTTCTACTCAGACTAGATAATAAACCATCAGCCCTCCAAGGTCTCGGGTCCTCAGACTGGAACCCACACCCTGGCTCTCCCGGGCCTCAGTCCGTCCTACTTAGACTCACATCAGCAGGTCCCCTGTTTTTCAGAGTGCAGGCAGCAGATTTTGGGACTTTTTTGTTTCCAAAGTTGTATGAGCCAATTCCTCTATTGAATCTCCTCTTGTGTGTGTATTTGTGTACACGTGCATGTGTACACATATCCTATTGGCTCTGTTTCTCTGGAGAACCCTGACTAACTGATACATATACTAATCTTCCCAACGTTATTGCCTTGGACATGCCCCTATCCTTAGCTAATTGCAGGTGCCAGAGTCTCCTTGAGAGGAGTCAGGATTCCCCGGCAAAGATAAACACACAATCAATTTTCCAGCCTTTGGACTCTTAGAAGAGTAACTTTGCCATCAGCAGGGAAGGGGTCTTGGGGAGATGAAGATGTTGTTTTTGTTATCAAAATGGATGGGATGTCACCATGTCCCCTGCCCCAGGGCACCAGATGGTGGCATTGGATGGGGGCAGAGGGGAGACCACCTAGGGTGGGGTCCTGCAGAGGGGATACTGGGCATGGGAACAGTCCAGGGCAAGGGATGGATTCAGAACAGACAGAGGCTGCCCTTTTCTGTGCTACGATCCCATCCAGGACCCCACACAACATCAAGTGATTGGTCCCCTCTTGGGTGTGACAGTTTCTCAGATCTCCCAAGTCTTTGATGATCTTGATAGTTTTGAGGGCTCCTGCTCAGGTGTTTTGTAGGACTTCCTCTATTGGGTTCTGTCACATGGTTTCCTCATGAGTAGGTCAAAATTATGGGTTTTGGGGAGGAAAACCACAGAAATAAAGTTCCCAACTCATCACATGCTATGAAGGGTGTTGCAAGTCAACATGACTTATGGGCAAGGTTGACCTTGTGCGCTTGGCTGGGTGGACTTTGCCAGTCCTCTCCTGTTTCTATTGCTTCATGCATTTGCTTCTCCCCCCACCTTAAAAAGCCCCCACAGAGTAGTTCTGCCTCTCAGGGACCTCTGAGAGGATGCCCTTTATATATCTCTTCTGCACAGTTACTGATAAACCTCCAAAGGCAAACGTTTATACCATCAGTGTTGTAAGAATCAACGTGGCAACCTCTATCTTAATAACTTTCCACAATAAACTACAATCAATAGCCTTGTCATGTCCTCAAAGATGCGGCTCACATCCAATTCTCCTGTGTGCTGAATGGTCCAAGCCATCTTTGACTTAGTGGGGTCCGAGCAACACCTTTATGCTCGACGTCGAGGCACAACATTTTTATTTGGCTGCTGGACAGGCACTTTTTCCATAGTCAGAACAAGGCTTGGGATTTGTGAAGCCCTGTTTTGGCAGGAATGCAGAAGAAGGTCCCTACTGCCCACAGGATGGGGCAGAGGAGAGAAAAAGCTCTGATGTGTCCCGGGAAGCTATCGGGCACTTCCGGATGACATGGGGTGCAGACTCTGCCACCCACAGCCTTCTCAGAGCCAGCTCCGAAAACAGAGAGGGGAAATGTCCTTGAGATGGAATGAAAGTTAAGATTTTTTGCCACGCCATAAAATTCAAAAGTGTGTTTTCTTTTGTGCCTTGTGATTTGCTCCCAAGCTCCAAGGTGGCACAGTCTCCGTGGCCCCCGACAGTTCCCTTCCAGCTTTGCTTTACTTATTTGCCCAAATAATAGTTCTCCCTGTGTGGACAGCTTCCTCTCTGCATTGTTGTCAACACCACAGGAGCACAAACATGTGCTTTGAACGGGTGACCCCCAGATGCCGGGTTCCCCTGCACTGCCCGGAATCCATCCATCTGCGCGATGCTGCCTGGGTCAGGGCTGAGCACCTCGCTGCTCTCATTTCTGGACATCTTGAGCCCTGTAATCCAGACCTGCAAGGGCTGAGGGTGGGTTTCTGGAGGAAGCCACGGTTTTTATTATATTTTGGAACATGACCAAAGGTTTCCCAGCAGTGAGACAGAGGCTCCACGATGCTCCCGTCTCTTGGGGAAACTGAAGGTTTCTGGTTATTCCTGCGTTAGCATTAAAAATCATCTGCATCTGAGAGATGTTTGAGGAAGAGTTGATCACCAAAGCCGGGATGAGGACCTGGAGCTGAAGTTTGGATGTGTGCACCTGGAATTGGTGTACGATCGCATGTCCCCATTTGTCTCTCGGCAGAGTTTCATGCTACTTGCCAAAGCGGGTATCAATCAATGAAGATTCCCAAGGTCCCCATGCACAAGGGACTCTCTGCTCTCACGCTGGGAAATCATTCATGCAATCCTTGTATTTATGCACATCAAATTCCAAAGTGTTACAGATAATGGTGGCTTCCTTGAATTACAAGGGAAGACGGGAAAATGCGGGAAAATTTAGGTGAGTGAGGGATAGTCAGAAGCCAACAGAAAAATTGGGAGAGAACAAGAGGTCAAGAATGCACCTGAAACACCACCTTCCTTCCAGGTGGGATGATGGGGTGTCAACGTGTCAGGAATGCAGGGATGGCCGAGGTATTCCTCTGTGTTGTTGTGTCACTTTGAAGGTAGGTATAAGGTGGAATCATCTGACGATATTAAATGACATTAAACACAGGAATAGGTAACTGGTAGAAATCGCTCAAGTCCTGATTGAAGATTAGCTGTCGGCGTTTACAGGGCTGAGGTACCTGCACCCACTGTGGGGCTGAGACCTTTGGATTTGAACCCACTTCACCAACTGGATCTGCCTCATTGGAAAAATGACTTAATGCATCTGTGTCTCAGCTTCCAAATCTGCGTTTGTCTTCGAATCCGTACAAAGACTGTCAAGATTGAGAAGCATGGAGTCCAACCAGATTTTTAGGAAATAGATGCAATTTGGAGCCAGGAGTTCAAAGAGCTTAGAAGACCAGAAACTTCTGTCTTATTGTCTTGAATGTTGACCTTCCCTGAATGAGCTGCCCATGTTGTTCCTGCTCCATCGCTTCCAGGGTCCTGCCTTGATTGGTGTGGGCACACCTGGGAGTTCTGAACACCACTATTATTTTTGTTTTTGCCTTTCAAAGCATCTCAAAGCAGGCGAGTTGGAAGAGAGGTCAAAGGACCCCCAAGCACCCATCAGAGAGGGTGCACCTGACAGCCAGGTAGGAGCATCGTTGCCCAGAGCTGGTGGTTGATCGGACGCCGGGGGTGGCTTGGCCTGAACCAGGAGCCAGTGCTTCTTGGTATTTACAAGTGCTGTTTGCTCAAGGGCACATCCTTTTATTTTATTATTGATTTATTTTTAGAGACAGGGTCTTGTTCTGTCGCTCGGGCTGGAGTGCAGCGGTGCGATCACAGCTCACCGCAGCCTCCAACTTCTGGCCTCAAGCGATCCTCCCACCTTGGCCTCCCAAAGTGCTAGGATTATAGGTGCACATCCACCACACCCAGTTCATTTTTAATTTTTTCAAACAGACAGGGTCTCACTATGTTTGCCAAGGCTGGTCTGGAGTTCCTGGGCTCAAGCGATCCTCCTGCCTTGGCCTCCCAAAGTGCTGGGATTACAGGCTTGAGCCACCGTGCCTGGCCCCCATGTGATGTTAAGCTTCCCAAGGACAGAGACCCTGTTTTTTGCTCACTGTGGTGTTCCCTGAATTCGGCCCCATGCCAGGCACGGCGGGGCTGTCCCATGGATGTTTATGCAACAGACCCCAGCAAAGCCCCAGAATTTTCCTTATAGGACTCTAATTGCACCCCATTGATAAGTTCAGGACTGGTGCATTTGTACTACAGAGGCTGGGAGACTTTTAGAGGCGGCAGTGGTCTTTATTGACCTGAGTTCATTTAGAACGGTTTTGGAGCTCTGACCTTATGCACACAGGAAAGAAACCACACAAAGGTCTTTGTCCGCAGGAGACTGACATCCTGGTGTTAGAGACGAAATAAACAGAGAAACTGGGTGGCCATCCGTGTCCCAGGAAGGGGTCTGGGGTGCTGGGAGTGACTCTTTTGGGCATCCGTGTCTGGGGCAGGGCGCCTTGGAGGAAGAGACATCTGGGTATCTATTCTGAGCATCCTCTGGGACGGGCCCCTTGACACCAAATGCCACCTGCCTGGTCCACTTTGACAGTTTGTCCCAGACTAGCCAATGTTCACTTTCCCGGCCCCTGAGGTATATATATCTGATTTTCCAGCCATGGGAGGAAGACTTTCTAATGACCTTTTATACCATTTAAAACATTTTTATTGTATATATTTAAGGTGTACAAGGTGGTGTTTTGATGGACATATACACGGTGGGATGGTTGCTAGAGTGAAGAAAATTGATATATCTCATCTCACAGAGTTACCCATTTTTGTGTGCATGTGGCAAGAGCACCTAAAGTCTACTCTTTTAGCAAAATTCCTGCATATAATACAATATTAAGTATAGTCCTTCTGGTGTACACAATTTCCGTACACTTGTTCTTTGTGTTGTTTGACCTATGTCTTCCTGTTTCCTTCTGTTTTTATGCAATTTTGTTGGACATATTAAAATATTTACCTCCACGCATGGTGAGAACAGCCCCAAGTGGGGAGCACATGGGAGGCGGGTTCCATGGAATCCTCCGAGGCACGTGCCTCCCTGGTGGCGTCTTCCATCCTGCAAACATGCAACCAGTCTTATCTGTGTGCACTTTGTGTTTTGTGTTTGGGTTTGAGCCACGGTTTCAGCAATGGGGTGGACCTTGTTCCATCTTCAACGTGTGGGCTCTGTGTTTAACCAAGAGGGGCCAAAAAGAGGCCATTCCATGGGGAACAGTCTAAAACGGTGGCAACTTGGACAGAGGACGTGGTTCCACCACTCAAGCCAACTTGGATTTCACAGCCGTCCCTGTTCCCGGCGTGGCTCCTGGAAGGGGCAGCCTCGCCCGGTTCCATCTCCCTCCTCAAGCCTGTTAGCGCCTCCACTTGAACCTTAGAAAGTCGTGTCAGGGAGCCCGAACGTCTACTCGTGCGTGAAAAGACCATTTTAATGAACTGCATTGTCTTCGCTTAGCCCGGGAATGCGTGGGAAATGTCTGGTGGAGACACTGTCTCCGTGTGTGTTATGTTACTCGCTGCCAATTAAATCCACACATTTCCTATCAAGGAAAATAACTTTCAGGAAGGAAAGCTCTGAAGATGCTTTCTTTTGTTGTTGCCCGCGTATCGGAAAAAAATAACACCACCATGCTGTTCTCTCTGGATGAGTTTTACTGGGGGACAGGGAGGCTCCTTCTGAGAAAGACAATACGGTGTGCAGAGCGTGCGTTGGAGACGGTGTTTGGAGCCCCAGACAAAGAAAACCTTTCGCAAAACCCCCTGTCTCTAATTTCGTTTTAGAAAATTAGATACTCGGGGTTTTGCATAAGATAACTGTATTACCGGGATGCAATTTGGTCTGGGTTGCTAGCTTTAGTGCATGCGGCACCTTAATAAAAAGTGTCAGTTAAAATAAAAATACAGCTTGGGTAATTAAATTTAATTGGATCTTGTCACTTTAAATCCTGTTCGTTTTTGAGGGGTCCTACAGAATTGCAGCTTCTGGTTTGCTAATTTCTTTATTGCAAGCTGCTGCCGAACCTGACCCTCCTCTAATAAAGTGAGACCTTGTTGTTGCCCGGACTGTGCACTGTGATGGAAGGGGCCGGCGTGGGGCCGGGAGAGCGGATGCAGCTATCCGGGGATTATTAACTTTTGCTCCCAGCCGGATGCGTGCAGTTGTTACTATTAGAGTGGAAATCCCAGTTCTGTAAAAAGGCGCTGTGTTTGTCTTCTAGAAGCGATTGCTGTCCTGCAAGTAACATAATATCTACAGAGGCTCCTTCTGCATGGTGTAGCCACCACATAGGACGGCCACCTACTCAGCACCAGCCACACGGAGCCTGTGGGTTTCTTGTGGTGGCTGTAACAAGTTGCCACAAACCCCACACATTTATTGTATTACAGTTCTGGAGGGCAAACCTCCCAAACCAGCCTCTCTGGGCTAAAACCAAGGTGTCTGCAGTGCTGCGTTCCTTCTGGAATTTCTAGGAGAGAATCTGTTTGGTTGGCTTTTCCGGCTTCTGAAGGTCACCTGCATTCTTGGACATGTGGTCCTGAATCACCACCTTTCCTTCGACTCTTGTCTTTGGATCCCTTCCCGCCTTCATCTTACAAGGACCCGGGCCCACCTGGATAATCCCTGTCATCCCTCCCTCTCTAGATCCTTAACCTTTTTGCCATATGAGGTCCCATGTCCATGGCTTCTGGGGATTAAGACCTAGGCATCTTTGGGGGCCGTTATTTGGCCGACCACAGGGAATATTGAAATTCCAGCATTTATCCAAGCTCGTCTTTCTCCACCCGCCAGATGGGCCCCAATGGCCACCTGGCACCTGCCAATGTTGTCTGCCGGCTCTCGGGACAGAGGGGTTGCATCTGTCCAGGCACAGCATCCCCAAATCAAGAAATCTTCCCTCAGGTTCTTCAATCTACTAAAAAGAAAAAAGAAAAAAAAAAAGCTTCCCGTGGAGGAAAGACTGGTGCATCTGGTGCAATCTCGGAAAAAATTCAAGGCGGGGATTGCAAATCCCCTTCGCTGATTCTCCTTAAAAGCAGTTGGCCAAATTTCATGCACTTTCTTCCAACTACAAGCCCCGTCAGCTCACAATCTCCCGGTTTTGCCAGAGGCTGCCGTTTTTTGCATGGGGGACCCCAACTTGGGCCGGAGCTGGAGGCTCGCACCCCAGGAGCTCTGCCGATGGCCTGCGGCAGACGGACGCTCTCCGGCTTCAGTTTCCACATTTGCAACGTGCGAAACATTTGCGTTTCGGTGAGAAGGGGTCTTTCGTTTTCCTTCTGTGTTTCAGCTGTGAGAGTACAAGGGCGTAGACATGTTGCATTTAAGCTGATTTTTGCATCTGTGTATTTTGGAAATGACTTTATAAATATGAGGCTCACAGTTGCACTTTTACTATCCCAAGTGACGGAGTGTGGAGGTCTCCTTGGGGGTTTCAGGGAAACATTGCCTCCCGGGAATGCCGCATTAATAGTGAGATGCCACAGGGAGGATGGGCAGGGGGTGGCCGGGCTTATTCCTGATGCTGGGATGTCCGGCGTCTCACATTGCCACAAACGCGTCAGGCATCTGCCAAGGGCCACAGGTGATGGCGCTTGCGTGGCCCTCATCAAGAGGCGGTGTCACGGCAGAAGGACCCTGGGCCGGCCCTGGGGAGATGGGGCTGTTTTGCACCACAGTCTTCTGAGCTCCTGACTTTGGGTCCCCCCTCAAAGGTGCGTGTCCTCCGGATGGGACTGGGAGCTGGAAGATGCCCTGACGCTCTGCAGACTGTCCCATCTTCGCCCCACGGTGGCCTGTTGGTCAGTCACGCCCTGGCCTCCTGCTCTGGAAACAGGAGCCTGGAGGCTGAGGCACTTTGCTGTGTGCACGCACCTGTGGTTCTCAGACGGATAAGAAAAACATCAAATAGGCCCTCCCTCCTTCCTTCCCTCCTTCCCTCCTTCCCTCCTTCCCTCCCTCCCTCCTTCCCTCCTTCCTTCCCTCCTTCCCTCCTTCCCTCCTTCCCTTCCCTCCTTCCCTCCCTCCTTCCCTCCTTCCCTCCCTCCTTCCCTCCCTCCCTCCTTCCCTCCTTCCTCCTTCTTCCTCTCCCTCCTTCTCCCTCCTCCCTCTCCCTCCTCCTTCCCCTCCCTCCTCCTCCTCCCCCCTCCTTCCCTCCCTCCCTCCTTCCCTTTTCTTTCTTTTTAAAAGAAAATGTTTTCACTTTAATATAGTGCTATTCTCTTTAAAAAAAAAAAAAAAGAACTTGGAACGCAGCTAAAATCCTCCCCTCGGCCCTGATGGAGTCACTGGGTCTCCTGACGCGTGTCTCAGCCTTCCTGACAGTTGTCCTTTGCGGGAGGGCACAGTGACGTCCGGTCGCCAGTTAGTTGCAGTGACCCGGGCTCTGGCACTTGGTTCCGCCTACGCATCCCGGTGTCCCTTTCTCTGTAGAGTTGGGGCTACGTAGGGAGTTGCTTTCGACAGCCTTGCATATCATGCCTCACGTAAACCCCTCTAATTTATAGAGGGTCTCAGGTTTAATCTTGCACGTTCTGCTCCTGTATCCTAAATTATCAATCATTTTAATGACATGTAAAAAAATAACAAGCAAATCTTACATGACATTCTTATCACCTATTTTAATGCAATTTCCTAAATCAAACACCTATTGAAGCTCATAAGAAAACTTACGCCTAGTAAGGAATTAAAGAAGCATGCTTACGACAACCGACATTATACAGACAGACTTATCAAATCTTTATTTTTATACAAGCGACTTTCTCTTCATATTAAAATATGCACCTGGCTTTTTGAATTACAGACTCTCTGGGTCCACAAAACCACATAACGTAGAGTCGTCTTCGGAATTGTAAACAATACGCAACAACAGTTGTGAGATTCAGCTTCAGGTCTTAAGCAAGTCCTGGACCTTTTGCCGTTTCCTACGGTTCAACAGTTTGACTCTCCAGAGTCGACAGATACCCCTTGTCCAATGGTTGTGCTATGGGTTGAATTGCGTCACTTGAAAAGATATGTTAGGCTGGGGGCCGTGGCTCACGCCTGTAATCCTAGCACTTTGGGAGGCCAAGGAGTTCAAGATCTAACTGGGCAACATAGCCAGACCCCTTCTCTACAAAAATTTAAAAAATATAGCCAGGCACTGTGGTGTGCACCTGTTGTCCCAGCTACTCGGGAGGCTGAGGCAGGAGGGTCACTTGAGCACAGGAGGTGGAGGCTGCAGTGAGCTATGATGATGCCACTGCACTCCAGCCTGGGTGACAGCAAGACACCCGCTCCCCCTAAAAGGGGGGACCGACCCTGCCCACACCCTGATCTTGGACTTCTGGCCTCGAGCACCATGAAAGACTGAATTTCTGTTGTCAAAGCTGCCCCGTGTATGGTCCTTTGTTACGGCAGCCCTGGGAAACTGAGGCAGATGGTGAATTTTGTTTGCTACCTCCTAGGTCTCTGCATGTTTATTAGGCAATTTAAGCATGAAGGAGACAAACCCCATGTCTGCAAACAGCCCCTCGCCCGCCAGCTGCGACTGAGCCACGGTCCTTATTAGCGGCAGCTCCCGGCACTCACGGCTGCCCACGCCCACACCCAGAAACCAAACTCACACCCCGAGGACCCAAATTTAAAGCTTTGTGGCTGCGTTGACGGCCAGGCTTACTTGCACTTCCAGGGGACAGAGGAGCCCTTGTTTCGAAATGTTCGGCCCTGCAAGGTGACGGGTTTACGGGAGACAAGATAGCACGGCGGACAGAGGATGTTTGGATGTTGGGGAAAATCTCTCCCTGGAAGAAAGAGCCTTTTGTGATTCGGGGTGTCACATACACACACCCATTTCTTGCTGTTGGTTTTGACCATTTTATTCTCATTTTTCAAAGCGTCATTGGACCAGCGACTGGGGGCCTTCATTTCCTCTTCCCCAAGAACGGACGCTGTTGGGATTTCCTGTGTATGGTGTATGTCAGTGCTCGGCTCTATCAGCAGAGAAAAGTGCACACCGGCCTTTTCGGGGTAGGTGCACAGGCACACGTGCACGCTCTCTCTCACCGGCACTTGACATGAGCTGTCCCTGCCACGGCCCTGCCCACGTGCGGCCCCAGGGTCCCCGGGCATCTCAGAGGAGCTAACACACATTGTTCAGCCGTCTGGTCCACCACCCAATCGGTTCTTCCTCAGGCGCTTTACTTTTCCTTGCCACAGGCCCCCAGCCCCACCCTACAGGCTCCTGGGGGCTCTGCTGTCCTGGCTACAATGATATCCTGGGACTGTCATGGGGGGGTGAGCAGGGCATTCTATTGGGACACATAGAAGAAGAGGAAAAACAGCAAAATTGCCATAAGGGTCTCAGCCTTACCCTGTGCTCCCCTCTCATGCGTGAACCCATGTGGCCGTCCAGTGGGGTCCTGTGCCCGGGGCCAAGCCAGCACCTCCTGCCCCCTTGGTCACTATGAGAATTCAATGCAACAATGGCATGTAGGCTTTGTTGTGTGCAATGGGTGATGCAGCTGTTACTTGATAGGTGTGTATTAAACTTGATACTTTATGGATATAAACATGGCTGTTTATTTAATTTATATTAATATAAGTAAATATGTAAACATGTACGAGTGCACAGAGCTAAGGGCAGCATGTTCTATGGATTGCACTCTTGTGAAACTCTGTGTATGTTGGCGTTTGTTGGGCCGTGCCCAAGCCCTAGCTGCAAGGGAGCCGGGGAAGGTGCCGTCTGTCACTTCCAGGCTGCTCTGAGCCCTGATACGGGGCCGTGGGAGGGAAGGGGGTGTGGGTGGGCCACTGCCGTGCAGCCCCCGTGGGCGGGGAGGAAGTGGTCATTTAGGTCTGATCCTCGAGAAGGGTGAGGGGCGGGAGGAGGAAGAGGACAGTGGAGCGGCAAAGTTAGGACTGAGTGGGAGCAGAGGATGGTGCCAGCACGGGAGGCAGGACAAGGAAAGGTGCAAGAAAGGACAGACAGGGCTGGCACAATGCCCAGAAGTGTGAAGGGTGTTGCTGGTGGGGATTATGTGTAGCCCTTGGAGGGTCTTGGCCTGGAGAAATGTATCCCGTCCTAATCCCTCAAACCAGAGAGTGTTAATTTGTAAGGCAAAAATGCTCTTTGCAGATGCAATGAATTAACAATCTTTGGGGATTATTAGTAAGAAATTTGCCTGTATTATCCCACAGAACAATGTGTGTTCTGTCCAGGGTGACAGAAAAGGAGTCAGGCAGTGGGAGGGAGAGGAAGAGCTTGAGAGACTTCAGAGAGAGGGAGAGGGAGAGACACAGATGATAGACAACAGATAGATTGTAGAGAGAGACAGAAAGGGACGGAGAACCTCATACTAATCTGAATTTCAGTAGAGTCCCCTGGGGCTTTACCTCTGCCAACACTGAGACCTAATCCCTGACTCAGGTCAATCTGGCAGCTATTGTTTTCCAGGACTGTGGTGTCTGGCAGTTCTCAGGGTGGGGGCCAGGGGAAGGCATGGATTTTATCCTATTCCTCTCACAAGGAGGCCTCTTTGCAAATCGTTCTTGAGCAAGAAAGTTTACTTCTGGCTCGTTGCTATATTTCTGCATCCCCAGGGAAATTTGTGTCTCAGCTGAACGGTGAGTTCACCTTGGATGATTCCCAAAATCATGGTGTTTCCATCATGTTTCATCACCGTACGGGGGGACGGGGAGGGGGGTGGACACACCTGTCCTCAGGACAGAGCCAGCAATGAGATACGAAATGACACACTCTCCTGGTTCTCTAGTGAAGAGTTTAGCAATTTAATGTGACAGGGTGGAGAATATCCACTCTATTTTAATGAGCCATCTTGGATTTAGGGCCCCGCTCAAGAGACCTGCAAAATGCAAAACCCAGAGGTGGTGAATGTCAGTGGTAGAAAATGACAAACACTGCAAAAATCAGTTTTAGGAGCCCAGATTAAAACAAAGTGTACTTCATGAGAACCATTTCTTGGTACTCTTTGGGAGATAAAAATCACTAATTCTGATTCACCATGATGGGGTTGGGATAGAAATTCACGTGAGTTTGAAAAGCTTGTGAATTAATGATAGGTCAGACGTCCACTTGTTACTAGATCCATTTTCAAGCATGTGCGGGGATTAAAACTCAGCCAACGGCGCTTCCTGGTTGAGATGCTTGTTCAAGGAGACTTTGATGAAATGATGCAAGTACGTTGCAATTGTTATATTTGGTAGGTGAAATACTTTAGCTCAGAGGTTTTATTATAGCCAAAATGTTCTCGTGTGTCCTGGTAATTGTGGATTGCTTTAGAAGACAGTCTCTGCCCCGCCTTGCACTTCCTTGCAGAGAGTGGAAGCTCAGCATGACTCAACTTCTCCTGTTTGCTGCTGCAGCAGATGAGGTCCTCTGTCGAAGGGGTGAGCCTCCCAAAATGAGGTTGTGACCAGCCTCTCGCGGCTGAGATGAAATCCGAGATGTCGTGAAGACCAACTGGGGAAGGTAAAAATGTAAAAGGAATGTGGAGTTTCAGACAATATGCCCGTCAGATGGAGAACATGCATGGATTTTATCAGATCAGCCAGAGGATCCCAAGACGGACAGACAAGGGGGCTTAAAGAGAAAACTCTTCGGATCTTCCTTCAGCCTACACCCCTCACCCGTGCACACTTAAATCACTCTTTTTCAGCTGGTTACACCTTTGCCCTTTCTGAATGTTCACTTCATCAAGGCTGAATCCCACCTTACGTTTCTTCCCGAACGCACCATCTTGGCCTGGAGAAATGTATCCCTGTCCTAATCGCTAGAACCAGAGAGTGTTAATTTGTATGGCAAAAATACTCTTGGCAGATGCAATGAATTAACAATCTTTGGGGATTATTAAGGAGGAATTATCCTGTATTATCTGGGCGGGCCCTAAGGGTAATCACAGGTGTCCTTCTAAGAGACAGCGGGGGAGACACAGCACAGAGGAGAAGCCACGTGGAGACCGAGGCAGAGACTGGAGTGACGCGGCCACAAGCCAAGGGACGCCTGGAGCCCCCAGGAGCTGGGAGAGGCAGGAAGGAGCCTCCCCTGGAGCCTCCGGAGAGAGCAAGACCCTTAGACACCTTCACCTCGGATTTCTGGTCTGTAAAACTGGGAGAAGATACATTTCTGTTGTTTTAATCCACCTGGTTTTAGCACTTTGTTATAGCAGCAACAGGAAACTAATACCTCAATGTAGCCACCCAAGCTTAGAAATTTGGTGTCCTACCCTCTCTTGGTTTTCTTCATGCATTGAAACTGTCACCCTTGGTTGCAGTGGGTCTCTCATCTTCTCTGCCTGGGGCCTCGTAACTGGTCCACGTGGCCACCACATGTGTGCTCCTGACACAGACCCTCCTTGCCGCTCTGCTGTCCATCAACCGTCATCCCTTCCCTTTTGCTCAACGGACTAAGCCCTCCCTGTCAGCCTGGATTCTCACACTGGCCACAACGTACTTCCACCCTGTCTTCCCATCTGTGTCTCCAGCTCTTTCTGCAGCGTGTCCTCAGCACCTCCAGCATCACGATGCTCTGCTCGCCACTTCCCGGACATGCTCGCCACCCAGGCAGCTCCCTGCGCCTGAGCACACGTTTCTTCCTGGAATTCCCTTTGCATTTCCTCCTCCTGGCCGACTGCTGCTCATCCACGAAGACCAGACCACAGTGTGCTCTTTCTCGGGGACACTGCTCTCCCCTGTGCAGAATTACTCATCGAGTCTTCAATTAACTTGATAATATATACGGGGAGCCTAAGATGTGCCAGCATGCAGCCGGGAACAAGATAGTCACAGCCTTTTGCCCCAGGAAGCTACTTTTTAGTGCAAAACACCATTCCCGACATTTATATTTTTGGTATACTGACAAATTTGAATGCATAGAGGAACACACAGTGTACGATGCAGGAGACCCCCAGTCATGCATGGTCAAAGAGTAGACACTCACCCGACCAGAGTATGATTAATACAAGCAAAGGTAATCTGTGTATCAGGTACAAAGCCAGGTGCACCTGATGTATTGAGTCAGTCAATCTATCCCTGATGAGATCCTATATAGTCCTTATCTCAGGTGTGGAATAGAAGCAGAGAGAGGCCAGGTGGCTTGTCCTAGGACACATGCTGTTGGGAGTCAGACCTGAATTCCAACCACAGCCACTGTAGTGCCTGCGTCATCGCTGTCCGATAGGATCCTGTCTCTACTGCAGAACTTGACGTGGTTGCACTTTGCTGCTTGCGTGGGTTCCTTCCAAGTCCCTGAGCACTTCATGGCATGCCGTGGCCACCCAGCAACTTTCTGTTCAAAGCAAACGTACCTTCCTTCCCGATCAGACTTAAAGGCATGGAGACAGCTGTGCACCCGAGATGTGAAGTTCTGACCGTGGACTCAATCGGATGGATTGAGTGACTCAGTACATCAGGTGCACCTGGCTTTGTACCTGACACACAGATTACTTTTGCCTGTGTTAATTCTCCTCTGGTTGGGTTGAGTGTCTAGTCTTTGACCACACATGATCGTGGGTCTCCTGCGTAGCACACTGTGTGTTTTTTGCTTCCTCGAGAATATGTCACCAATGCCTGGGCAGTCTCTTTATACCTTCAGGTCAGAGAGGCAACCGCAGCCTCAGCATGTCTTCTGGAGGCTTTGAATCACATCTTTCTGGCTTCTGTTGTGTAACCACAGGCATCTTGATGTGAAAATAATGAGGCGTTTCCACCCTTCCCAGAAATAAATAAGATGCTGGGCTTCCTCAGTATAAATAATCAAACTTTTTTTTTAAATGAAGGAATAACTTTAAATATTATGAAAGCTCTTTTTATAATAATACTGATTTGTCATAGGACATTTCTTAAAAGAGGGTTGTATATTGCAGACGTTGAAAAAGATCTCCTCTTTGGCACATGGTAAACGCCCAAGAAATGTGGCTACGACTTCTACTCAGGGTTGGGTTTTCTGGGGTTGCCACAACAACTGACCACAAACGGGGTGGGGGCTTAAAACAACAGGAGTTTATCCCCTCCCAGTCCTGGAGACCAGGAGTCTGAGATGAAGGGTCTCAGGGCCGCGCTCCCTCCAGAGGCTCCAGGGGAGGCTCCTTCCTGTCTCTTCCAGCTCCTGGGGGGTCCAGGCGTCTCTTGGCTTGTGGCCGCATCACTCCAGTCTCTGCCTCTGTCTCCAAGTGGCTTCTCATCTGTGTCTGTGTCTCCTCTGCTGTCTCTTATGAGGACACCTGCCATTGGGTTTAGGGCCCAGGATGACATCATCTTAGCTTGATTACCTCTGCAAAGATTCTATTTTCAAATAAGGTTCTGGGTGAACGTGAGTTCTGGGGCAACACTCCAACCCAGTACAAAGAATGACTGCTGGTCCTTGCTTTTCTTATTTGGGGGCAGTTTTCACTTGTTGAAGGAGGAGGAGGAAGCAGACATTAAACAAGCCGCTCTTCTACTCTGGTATGAGCCGCTGACCGTCTCCTGTTTAGCTGCAGTGATTTCAACCTCTCATGCCCTAAAATAAAGGTTTTGACTGCAAACCTCGAAACCTAGGTGTCTATGAACTTTTATTTTTATTTTTTCTCTTTTGACACACCCAGAGGTGATTATAGGGGAAGAAACACACATCTTTCCGTGAACAGAGAACATCACTTTAAAAGATCAAAAGCTAATCTTAAAGGGGTCTAAGAACTCAGCATCCAAAAGACAAACAACCCAATTAAAAAATGGGCACAAGACTTGAACAGATATCTCTCCAAAGGAGTCACAGAAGTGGCCAACAAGCACATGGAAAGATGCTCAATGTCACTAATCATTAGGGAAAAGCAAATCAAACCCACAACGAGATACCAGCTCACACCCCCTGGGACGGCTGGAACAGTACGAATTATAAAGTAGGAAATAGTAAGCGTTGATGGCATGTGGAAAAGCTGGAGTCCTTGTGCCCTGTTGGTGGGAATATAAAGTGGTGTGGCCGCTACAGAAAATGGAATGACCTTTCCCCAAAAAGTTACACATGGAGTTACCCCAGGACCAGCAATCCTGTTTCTAGGTATGTGCCCTAAAGGACTGAAAACAAACTCAAACAAAAACTCACACACGCATGTTCATAGCAGCATTATTCACAACCACCAAAAGGTGGAAACAGCCCAAGTGTTCACCAAAGGGTCCATGAATAAGCGAAATGTGATTTGTCTGCTGATGGAATAGTATTCAGGCATGAAAAGGAACGAAGTTCTGACACCTGCTACGACGTGGATGAACCTTGCAGACATCATGCTCAGGGAAAGAAGCCAGACACAAAAGGTCACATGTTATATGACTGTATTTATGTAAAGTGTCCAGAACGGGCAAATTCATAGATACGGAAAGCAGGTTAGTGGTTGCCAAGGGCTGGCAGGTGGAGGTTTAGGTTTAGGTCCATACCTGTGCCCTGAGATCCCCGGCAGCACAGCGCACGGGGTCAGTCCCGCTGCATTTAGGATCTTGCACCCTTGGGCTTGGGGCCATTTGCACACCCTGCAGGGACACTTTGGGCTTCACCATGTGGTATTTTTTAACTCAAAGCTCCTCTTGAAAGAAAGAGATATTCGTCTCTCAAGACGTACGACGTTCCAGAATGTCTCTGAAAGGTGTCATATTTTATCGGTCACAGCTGCTGAATTATTCACAACTAGCCCAGCATACTTTGCACCTGTACAGACAGATGGGAACCAAAAGATTTCTTCTCCCCACGGTGAGTGGGGGAAGTGCTATGGGCTTCCCCGCTGGGGAGGAGGGGCGCACGCTACATGCCTTTGCCCTGCGCGGAGGTTCGTTGCCACCCAGCCAGAGTCTTGTGACGTCTGGCTCTGCACAAAGACGGTGCCGTGCTGGCCTCTCATGAGGGGCTTCCGATGCGTCTAACAGGAACAGCAGCCCCCTAAAACGCTAGTGTGTCCGGAATCTTCCCAGACAGGTGCCGGACAGACCCCCATTTGGGTTTGTCCTTTTACAGAGCCGCTCGAGACATTTAACGGTATTATGGTAATGCTCGTTCCACACCAGGGTGGTCGGCCATGGGATCGAAACCAGAGTATGCCAGTTTTCCCTTAAAATGGTATTAAATGCGCTCTCTACCACCACCCCATTCTAAATAGAGAGAAAGGGATTTGTCCCTTCCTATTCTACATCCATAAATCATCCCGGCGTGGATTAGGCTCCCCCTGCTACACAGGTGCATATATGCATGCGTTTCTGCGGCTGGTGGCCGCCGCTCTCTGCAAACGTGAAATGCCCTCCAACCCCCCACCCGCCTTTGATCCGAACTTGGAGCTGATCTAGATTCAGGAAAAACTGCTGCTACTCCCCATCCCCATTCAATCCATTACGCTGCTCACTCCTCATCACCCTGACTTCTAATTTGACAATGACAAAGAGCTCCGTGGTGATTTTAAATTTCATAATTTTAATCTGTCAAGGCTGACATTTAATTAGTGCCCTTCTAACCTGTAGCTGCGCGAGAGGGATGCTGTTGGTTTTCCTTTAGAAATTTTTTTTTCCCTTCCACCCCCGTGGAACAGTGAATTAATAAATATGTGCATAACTGCCAGGTATAAGACAATGTACCTGGGATGGTCTATTAGCCCCAAATCTAGACAGATGAGGTTAATAATATTTTAAAGTGCTGCTTTATTGTATTAGGAGTGATTAAGTGTGGGCTCGGCCCCCCGGATGGGATGTTCACTGGAAATATAAAATAGGAGATCTGGTAGGCAAAGGCTCCTGTGAGCAGTTACCTAAGGGAACACCAAGGTTGCAGGTGTCTTAGGGGACCCCACCCTGCCTGGATGTTGCTTCTGGGGTTTGCAAACAGGTCGAGGAATACAGGGCTTGCACAGTGGCCGGACAGCGCTGGGTGGCCAGTGAGGGTGTTGGAGCTGGTTGGGCAGTTAGGACGGCATTTGAGGGAGGAAAGTCACCCTCCGCAGGCTGGTGCAATCCCAGGTGGAATGTGCTCACCTTGACCGGCTTACCTGGATTGCAGGTGTGCACCTTGAGCTGGGTCCAAGGTGACTTTTTGTTTCATGACGTGGCAAAGTCATTTCTTAGGCGCTCACTTGAAGCAGGGCAGGTTTTTCAATCAAAGCTCCACCTAAACCTCTTTTCTCAGGGTAGAAAAGGCAGACGCTCTGTGATTTTGCAAAGGCTGCCCAGGGAGTTTGGAGAAGAGAAATTCTCGTCCGTGTGAGAGATGTGAGCCCGTGATTTTGTTTACATGCAACGTGGGTTAAGTTCCCGATTCTGTGGAAGTTTGCAAGACTCTCTGTTCAGGCGGACGCTGCATGGGACCCCCCTTCCTGGAGTAAGTTGCTTCTAGATGTTGGTCCTGCCTATGAGGTCTGCATGTTCTCGATTGCTGAGAAGTCCGGACAGGCCTCCCCATGCTTACCTGGGCAGGGTGGCAGGGAGGGTCCTTTTTCCTTCTAAGATAAACTTCCCTCTTTTTGGGTGTAATAATCAGTTCCAGAGGCTGGAGTGGGAACACCCTAAACTTTGGGTTCTACTCACTCATTTGTTCATTTATTCACTCCAATCACTAAGCCACTTGGGAGGCGTGTGGGAAGACACCCCACTTGTGCCCATGGGGTCCTTCTTATACATGCTGGGAGCCAGGCAGGTAGCCTGAGAACAGCAGGTGCTTTAAGGGAGGGTTGGCATGAAGTTCAGTGGGAACCCGGGAGAGGGGACAGCCACGTGCTTGGATGGGTGGGGCCGGGGAAGGCAGTGCTGGGGCCCAGTGGGAAGGACAGGTGATCTGCCAGGTGGGGGAGGAAGTGGAAGGTGCAGAGGCAGGTGCATTCTGGAAACACAAAGAGCCAGGTCTTGTGAGAGCAGAAGCCAGTCTGGCATTATATGGGTGGGTGCTCCTGGGTGCACCCAGAATCTATTCTTATTCTTCCTGCCTAAGAAATTTGGGGGGCAACTTTCACACAGGTGCCCACCTGTGCCCTCTCTGATGGCTGAGCTACACTTGGCTCTTTCATTCCTGGTTCTGTTTAGAGATGGATGACAGGGAGCCCCAGCAGAGAGGCAGAGGTGTCTGGCGGGACACCCGTCCCTCCCGCAACCCCCACACCCCAGCCAGAGAGGAAGACCGTGGAGGGTGCCGAGGAGCCCTGGACACCTCAGAGCTACCGAATGTGCACCTGCCTCGGAAGCCCCACTGGCCAGGGCTGATCTGTTTCCTTTTTATCTGAGATGGTGCAGTCAGCGTCAGACTTGGGGGTGCTTTTAGGGAGGGCCACCGTGAGAGTCAGCGTGTTGTGTTAGCATGTGGCAAGTCCTTAGTGGTTCTAAGCACATGGCTCAGGCAGGTGTATGTGCCTGTGCAGCGAAATGAAAGGAAAAGAAAAATTAAGACATCGGATGAATAAATTTAATAATAAAATAGAAATAAATAAATAATAAAGTAATAATAGAATAGAATATTCATAAACGTAAAACATACAAGATATAGTATATAGTGTATAGAATATAGAATAAATACAGTCGTGTGTCAATAAATGACAGGGACATGTTCTGAAAAATGAGTCGTTAGGTGATTTTGTCACCGTGTGACATCCTAGAGCACTTACACAAACCTGGATGGCACATCCTGCTACACACCCAGGCTGTGTGGTACAGCGTACTGCTCCTGGGCTACACACCTGTGCAGCCTGCGACTGTACTGAATACTGCAGGTAACTGTAACACAATGGTCAGTGCTTGTGTATCTAAACATAGAAAAAGTACAGTAAAAATACAACATTATAACCTTACGGGGCCACCATCGTATATATGACCTGTCGTTGACCAAAACACTATGCAGTGGGTGGCTGTATATAATAAAATACAAATGTATAATAAAACAGATTATATAATAACTGAGTAATAGATTTAATATATACAATATATACACATATAACACATATTTAATTTATGTATATTTATATCTAATTTATATTCACATAAATATATAATATAAATAAGATCTATTTAATTTATGTATGTTCTATATTATGCCAATATAATAAAATGATATGAAATAATAAAGTAATGTGATAAAATAAGTAAAGTAAAAATAAACAACATAAAAACAAATTTAAAAGTAAAATAAAATAAGCAAAAAAAATAAAATGATAATATAACATATCTTATATAATAAATTATACATTTATATATTTATATGCATCTTTATGTATAATATAGTTGATATATATTTAGCTTATTTACTTCATATTTACATAAATAAATATGATGCAATAAAATAATGTAATAAAATAAGAAATAAAAATATAAAATAACATGAACAGTTAGAAAAATGAGTTAAAAGTAAAATGAAAAAGACAATAAAAATAAAATAACCTACCCTCCTCCACGCAGACGGGCAGCTCTGGGGCTGCCCCGGCGAAGCTCACCTTCTTTTGAGAGGCGTCAGTCTCTGAGTGATGCAACTGGATGTAGCCAAGACAGAAACCAGTTTCAGGCCCGTGTGTTTGTGAGCCCTCAGGCAGAGGTGTCCAGCTGGGCACGGTCTCGTGAGCAGGCTGATAGGTTTAGAGCTGGACGTTCTGCTCTGAGTCGAGGAAACGTGTCCTGAAATGTTCTCATTCGTCTATAAATCCTGGTAGAGTCTTTTTGTGGTGTCCACCAGGAGACCACGTCCCCAGAGGCAGACACTTACAGACCGACTTTTGTGGCAGCAGGTAGGTGGGCGAGAGCAAGGTGTTCCCTGGGAGTGGGGAAACCACCCTTGCCTCAGTGGACAGGTTTTAAATTCCAGAGTCCTCACTGGCGGCAGACACAGAAGACTTAAACAGACGTCATACGGTTTTCACTGTCAACACGACCACGGCCCTTATATACAGATTTTGAGAATGTCTACCAAGTTTGTAACCAAAATAGGAACTTACTATACATAAAGACAGACAGCAGATTGGTGGTTGCCAGGGTCTGGGGGACAGAGAATGGGGGGGTGACAGCTTAATAGGTACAAGGTTTCCTTTTGAGGGTCATGAGAATGTTCTGGAACTACGTAGAGGTTGTGGTCGCACAACATGGTGAATGTGCTAAATGGCACAGAACCGTACATTTTAGAATGATTAAAAGGGCAATTTCTAGGTCATGTGTATTTTACCTTAATGTAAAAAAAAAGTGGTATATAGTCCTGATTTCCGCAAATCCCCCCCTTCATACCTCTCAGGCAGGTGCGTGGTTCCCGTGTGGCTAGATGCAATTGGCTACCAGCCTCTTGTGTGCAAATCACTGCAGAAACCATTTGATTTATAGCTAGAAAGAAAGATAGAAATGCAGATAGGTAAGTCATCCATCTATTCTTTCGTAAAAAGGAATAAGTTAAATATACCTCGGTGTGAATCCATTTCTTGAAGTTGAACTAACTGTCTCTGTGACTGTGGGCACATCGTTAACTTCTCTGCGCCTCGGCTATGACATTAGTATACTCACATTTCTTCTTGGCACTGTTGGGAAGACTGAAGATGAGGATATGTTTGTACAACCACCCCGTAGAAGCTCAGTCAGTGGTGATTATTATCACAAGAGTGACGCCTTATCAACAAAAACCTTGGGCTTTGCGGGGAGAGATGGGGCTTTGCATCTCAGGTCACTGGGTTCTCGCTGTTGGATTTGGGGGCGTGTTATGGAACTTCTCTGAATCCATTTCCTGTAAAGTGGCTATGCTTGTCTCTGCTTTGTCAGCTGGTGGTAAATGCCATCTGAATAAGGAGGTAAAGAGCCCAAAACAGTGGCATCCAATTATATCATAGCTACAATTATTAAAATCTTTTTTAAAACTCAGGCTCCTGGAATAAAAGGAAACATCCTTGCAGATTGATGTCTCAGCGTTCTTGAGAATCTCTCTCTGAGCCCTGATGCTTTGTGTGTGCGAGGCATACAACTAGCTAGTGTAGGTCCAAAATGTTCTTCTAGGGGCCCCATTAAATATTAAAATATCTTAAGGTGAGCTTAGGTTTGCACATCTGCTACCTCGGGTACAACAAGGCAAGCTCCTTGGTGTCTAGTCCTGAAAACAGTTATCAAATCAGAAAACTGTATAAGCAAAGATACGAAGAATAAAGTATTTTTCATTATGGTCACCACAACTATGAGTTCTTTTTTCTGGAATTATTTTTCAATCTGTTCCCTGCCCCCCGCAACCCCCATCAACTCCCCTGGTATGTGGATGAGTCCTGTAAAATCTGGATTTTTAACTAGGCAGAGAGATTGTCTTATATCCCAAAGAAACATGCAGGGTAGTTCAGGTATCGGAATTGCGTTTGATCGTCAGCTGTGAAAGGCATCGGGGGCCTCTGGGTTCTGCTCCTATTTCATTTAAGCCCACTGTGAAGTCACAGAGGGAACCGAGAGCTTTCGCTGCACTTTGGAATAAAGACAGCTTTTCCGACTTTGGAATTTGTCCCGGCCTCTCGCATAATGCCGTGCGTGTAGAGGCGTTTAATAAATCTTATCTGATGATGATGATTTTCTAAGGCAGCAGGCGAACCTCCCTGGTGATCTGTAAAGATGACTTAATTGCTACTTAGCAGACACACATTGTACACATGGCATGGCTGGGTTTTGTGGCTCCCATGTGCACCGCCAAGAGTAAATACACATGCTATTCCACGGCATTAAACCTCCAAAGGACTGCCCCCAAATTAGGACCTTGGTGCTCTAAGTCATTCCGTTAGTACGATCTCAAAGCAACCCCTAATTGATTTTTTAGAGCAAACCACTCACATGCCAAGAGGAAAAGGAACAGTGATCACATCCTCTTTGCTTCGGGTTGAAGGTAAATGATTTTGTTCCTTGAAAATGCTCATTTGCAAAGCTGAGGGGCAGGTGGTCCCCAAACAGCTGCACCCTCTGTCACCTCTTTCATCTTGTTTCCAGAGGGTCGAAGTGACCTTGGCTCTAGGCAAGGACGGTCACAATGACCACTTGCAAATCAGGTTCAGTCCCTGCTCCGGAGTCAGTGGCGATGGCTCAGTTCTGTTAGTCCTGGCCTGGCCAAGCCAAGTTGTCTGATTACCTTGGCCAGTCTTGATTTTGAGAAACAATGGTTGTAAAATATTTGATGACTCTCCCAAGGAGTGCATGAAGTGCACAAAATTTATACCTGTTTCCCATCGGATTGGCCCTTTCCATTGTCTTGCATCTGGATGCAAAATTTGCCTCAATTAGAAATGTTGCAAATATTTCCTCCCTTCCTGTGGCTTGCTTGCCTTTCCCCCACCTTTAAAGCATTGTTTGATAAACGGTTATTCCACATTTTAATATACATCACCATAGCCATTTTTCCTTTTTGGTTACCGCATTTTGTGCCCTATTTGTTAAAATTTCTTTGTGTCCCCCTGACCGCCTCAAAAGAAAACTCCCAAAAAGAAAACTCAGTATGATATCCTCCCATATCCGTGTCTGAAAAAGCAAGCTGTGTATAGATCTGCTTGGGCTGTTGTAACAAAATGCCATGGATTGGGTGATGTCCACAACAAGAATTTATTTTCTCATGGTTCTGGAGGCTGGATGTCCAAGGTCCAGGTGCCTGCCTGGTCAGTTCCTGGGGAGGGCTCTCTTCCTCGCCTGCAGACAGCCACCTGCTTGTTGTGTCCTTACATGGAGGAGAGGGGGAGGGAAGGGGAGAGAGACAGAGAGAGAGAGAGAGGTCTGGTGTCTCTTCTTATAAGGACACTAATCCTATCATATCAGGGCCCCACTCTCCTGGCTTTATCTAACCCTAATTATCACCCCCCGCTCAGAGGTCCCACCTCCAAACACCATTGCAAATGAGATTAGGACTACAACACATGAATTTTATGTGTGTGTGGTGGGGTGTACACAAACATTCAGCCTAAACAAGCAGCATTGTTTATCCTTTCACATATATATTGATTATCCTTCTGAAATTTACTTTTTGTACACATTCTGAGACTGACATCAAGTTTGATCTGTTTTTCTGCCATTTTCCCCATGGGTGGTGAATGTCACCTTTGTAAATGAAAATTCTCCATATGTCATGTGTGGCTCGGTGATCCTTGAGCCAAAGCCATTGGGACATATTTACTATACTTTTTATAATAATTCCTGATATCCGAGTCTTTCTGCCTTGTTCTTTTTCTTCTTCATAGGTATCTCAGTTTGTCTCAGCCTTATGAATATTCAGATAAATTTTAGAATCAGCTTGTGTTAATTTTCACAAAGAACAGGTTTGAATTCTGACTCAATCTGGAGGTCACTGGGCAAGAATTGACATCCCTATCCATGAATATGGTATGTCAATTCTTGCCATCCATGAATATGGTCAATCCCTCCATTTATGTGGGTCTTCATTTCTTTTGTTTAATAATGTTTTACAATGTTCTGAGTAAAAGTCTTACAAATATTATGTTAGATTTTTTCCTAGTATGCTACGATCTCTGTATACTACGGCACAGTATATCTTTCACAAATGTTCCTTGCTAATTGTGGTTTTTGGGTTTTTTTGGTTGATATTAGAAATACAGTTGATTCTTATATTGATATTTTATCTAGAAAACTTGTAAAACTTACAATTCCTAATAATTTATCTGTAAAATAACTTGGATGTTCTATGTACACAATCATTTTACCTGCAATTAATGGACAACTTCCTTCCTTCCTTCTTAAGCCTGATGCCATCTTTGTGTGTGTGTGTGTGTGGGTTGTTTCCTTTGCTTATTGCTACAATCTCGAGTACAGTATTGAATGGAGGTTGTACGTAAGTAGTGATTGTGGACACCCTTGTTTCCTTACCAATCTCAGAAAGAAGTTTAATTTAAATGTTTTCCCCTGAGTGTACCATTTGCTGAAAGTTATGTGTGTGTGTCTGTGTACTGTGTGTGAGTGTAAAACCTTGTCAGATTTAGGAAGTGTCATTCTATTTCTAACATATGACAAAGTAGTTTTTTAAATCATAAGTTGCTGTCAAATTTTATCACATGCCTTTGTTATTTATTGAGATAATCTTGTTTTTCTTTTCTCCACCATTCTGTTAATGTGATTAATTCCACTGAGTTTTTTGAATGCTGAACAAAACTTACATTCCTGGAATAAACCCAACTTGCACTCCTATTATCAATTTTTTTAATGGATATTTCTAGATTTGGTTGGCTAATATTTTGTATAAAATTTTTCCTCCTGTCCATATGTGAGATTGACCTGTAATTTTGCCTTTCTATAATTTTCTGCTCAGGTTTGGCATCATAAAAGTGAGTTAAGGAAGTATTTTCTCTCTTTCTAAACTCTGGAAAAGTTTGTGTAAAACAGGTACTATTCTTTTTAAAGTATTTGTTAAACTTACAAGCAAAATTTTCTGAACCTGGCATTTTCTTTGTGGGAAAATTTTAAATGATACAGTAAATTTCTTTAATTCATGTTTTTATTTCTAAGAAATTGTCCATTTGATCTAAGTTTTAACTTTTTGCACAAAGTTGTTCATAATATCCTTATTTTAAAATGTACAATACACATATAATCTACAGGTGTTTCCTTCTTCTCTTGATGTTGCTTTGTAATGTCTTTATGGTATGATTTTTCTTGATAAATCATGCTAGGGATTTATCAAGAAAAATAAATTTATCAAAAAACTAGTAATTCTCATTAGTTTTTATTATACACAATGAATTCCTTGGTTCTGTTGATTTTCTCTCTGGGTTATGCTCATTATTTAATTCATTAATTTCTGTTATTTCTTTGGGTTTAATTTTCTTCCTGTAACTTGGTAAGATGGATTCCTAACTAACCAATTTGCAGCCTGTCTTCTTTTTTATGTAAGAATTTAAAACTGTCAGCTCCCCCTCACAATTCTGCTTAACCTGCTCTGAAGCTTTGATGGCTCATATTTTTATTACCATTCAAGATCAAAATATTTTCTGTTTATTTTGACCTCCCCCTTGACTTGCGGATTGTTTGAAAGTGTTTAACTTTCAAAGTTCAGGGATTTTTCTAGTTATCATTTTGGTATTTATTTCCAGCTTAATTACATCAGAGCCAGAGAATGTGCTCTGTATGATTTCAACATGCTGATGTTCAACACTCTGATATTTGCTTAATGGCTACATCTTGTCAATGTTTCAAGAGTACTTGAAAAGGGTGAGTATTCGGCAGTTTTTGAGCATAGAGTTCTAAATCTACCCACTCAACAAAAATCAATCAGAGGGAAAGATTTGAACAAAATTAAAATCTTAAACCCATACTCAGTTTTGTCAGGCTTACTCTATTTGTAACTGAGAAAGTATGCTAAAATGTCCTACTAAAATTGTGGATTTGTTTATTTATTTTATTTCTATCAATTTTTGCTTTATGTATTTTTAATTTTTATTATCAGGTACATACAAGTTTATAATTATCTTATATTCCTGTTGAATTCATTAAACATTTTTCTGTTCATTTTTAGTATTGATTTATTTTAATTAAGCTCTACTTGGATATTAAGGTAACCCTGCCAGTTTTCTTTTCATTATTAGTTGCACAGTACAGTTTATTCTCAGAACTCACAGTGAGAATGTTCTATAAAGTCATCATGAACAATAAATTAGAGACTATGGAACCATTGCTCCCAAGGGAGATACAGGATTAGATTCCAAAAAGTCTCAGGTTAAATTTTCATCAAGTGATCAATACATAACCTTGTTTTATGTTTGCTTCTGTTTAAAAAAATTATTTAATAGATATTATTGATTTATTAGCATTGAACTCACAGCTAATGGTGCTATAACTCATGCCTGAATAAAACTTACCTAATACACATATTTTCTCAATAAGGTACATCACTGCTTCTTTGTGCTTGGCAACACCAAACAGCACTGCAGGGGGTATTTTAAACAGTGAAACCACCAACAAAAAAATACAAAAATGTAAAAACGTGGAACTATAGACTAAAGAAAAAAACTCATTTACAAGATGAACTGAGTCAAGAAAGCAGAGCATAGCCTTGTTCAGCCTCAGCTGGGCACGTGCCTATTGGACAACTCAAATTTTCAGCACTCTGCACATGTCTACAAATAAATGCAAAAGCACCACAATTACTGATTCTCAGGTTACAGATAAATTTTATCAAGTAGGTGAATTTGCAAATATGAAAACTACAAACAATGAGGGTTGACTATATATATATGTGTGTGTGTATATATATGTATTTATCTCCTTATTTTTACACTTTGTTTTCTTTTATTTTAGATATGTCTCTCTCAGCAGCATATAGTTGTTTTATTTAAATCTAGGTTGAAAATCTCTGCTTTTTAAAATTGCTGTAAATTTAAGGGGTATAAGCATCATTTTGTTACCTGGTTATATTGCATAGTGGTGAAGTCTGGACGTCTGTTGTAACCATTACTCAAATACTGTACATTGTACCCATTAGGCCTGTAGTCTCAGCTGCTCAGGAGGTGGGTGGGTCACCTCTGTCCATGGGTTTGAGACCAGCCTGGGCAACATAGTGAGAGCCTTGTCTCTTAAAAAAAAACCAAAAAAAGAAAACAATCTCAGCTTTTTAATTGCAGCATTTAGCTAATTTACATTTACATACTAAAACTGTTGCTGTTTTGGAGGTTAAATCCATCATTTCACTCGATGTAAACAAACACGGAAACAAAAACACACCCATGCCAAAGGATGGCATGGAAGAGATGTGGTCCAGGAACCAGGTTTTTGAAGGACATGGGTGTTCCTTGCTGGAAGGAAGTATGTTTAATGTGTGTGTACATGCGTGCATGTGTGTGTAAGACGTGTGACTGTGTGTTTGCATGCATGTGCCTGCACATGTAAGAGATGTGAGCATGCACATGTGTGTGCATGTGTGAGAGATGTGTATGTGTGTGAGAGATGTACATGCATGTGTGTGTGCTCATGCATGTGTGGGATGTGAGAGAGTGTGTGTGTGTCCGTGCATGCAGTGGTATACAAAAGCAATCGCAGACCATAGCAAGTAGTCCCCTTGTGTCCTGAGATGGGCAGGTGCCATCTGGGGAGTGGCCTCGCAGTGGCAGAGAATTTCACACAAACCGGAGGTGAGCAGGACAATGCAGCGGTGACGGTGTCGTGTCTAGAATCCTCTAGGGCAAAACGGCTTCTTAACGAGAGGGTGAGTTTCCTGTCACTGGACATATCCAAGCACAGCCCGAACTGTCACTCGGAGAAAACAGAAGACAGGCTTCGAGCAAGGGTCGGAGGCTGAACTTCAGGACCCTGAGAGTCCCTTCTAAAAAATCTTGGAGCCTGCGAGACGCCACTTGGCTGCCGCATGTGCCAGCTTCCTCTCCACACTTCTGGAGACGCCAAGTGAATCACTTCAACGTTGGAAACACTTCTCAGCATCAGCGTGGGCTGCAGAATGTCTCCAGCGGAAAGAACGGCCTCACCATCCCCGGCAGAGACTTGGCAGATGCCCCGTGCAATGAATGATTGTGCAATATTGTCTCTGTCTCAGTCCCCTCATTATGCATAATTTCTCCCCAAAGGAGACAGAACAGTTTGTAACAATGCAAGAAACGCTAATAATCCCAGTCCAATATGGGTCAAAAAACAAGACAAAACAAAAATTCCTGAAAGATTGGATTTTCTTTTCTCATGATAAATTCAGAAGTTCAATCCAGAATCATCAAGCTGGTTTTTTTTTTTTTTTGATAAAAGTCTGCATTTCTCTGGGAAAACCCCAAGGGCCCTATATTCGGAACGCAGAGCTGGGTCTAGTTTGGAACTTGGCAAGATGCTGTCCAACGTGGAATGGCCAAGCAACAGGAGTTTCTCAGATAATTTCCCACAATAAGTGGCTTGGCTGATGGACACCCTTCGTAATTTCACTAAGGATTAACCAATTTCCAGGTGGGAAAAATATCCCTTTTTCCCCCCAGTATTTAGTCTAGAGGGGTTTAGGCAGGAGATGAGTTTTTTGGTTTGTTTTTATTTTTAGTTGACCAATAATAATTGTACATATTTTGAGGGTGCCATGGAACATTTTGACATATACATACATCGTGGAATAGCTAAATCAAGCTCATGAACATATGCATTTCCTCACATGCTTATCATTGTTTTTTTCGTGTGGTGAGAACACTTAAAAATCTACTCTTTTAGCAATTTTGAAACATGTAACACCTTATTGTTAACTGTAGTCACCATGCTGCACAACAGATCTCAAAAACTTATTGTCAGATGAGATCTTAGAAGGTCTGTTGTGTTACAACATCTACTTTTATTTTTGATGGCGTCACACCCAGTTATAGTTGCTTCCATGTCCTCCCAGTTAGAACAAGACGCTTTGAGGATGTGGCTGGTGGCTTTCTAAGGAAAAGTTTAGAAGGGAAGGTGTTGGAGACGCTGGGGTGGAATCCCGACTTTGCAGTTTGTGCAACCCCTGTGGGCTCCGTTGCCCTCAGCTGTACAAGCACAAAGTAGAACCCAGCTAGGAGGAGTGTTGTGTGCATTACACATGATTCATCTCAATAGCTGACGGAGTGTCACTCAACAAACAGTCACTGCTACTAATAAGGGCATTCTCAGATGTTCTGGACTCAGCTCGGAGTTCTGTATGGTGCTCAGAACATAAAGAAGTAACATGGCCTTTATATGACACTATTTGGGGTAAAATTATAATGTAAGCATGTTACCATCTATCCAAGGCACCAACTCAATGCAAAGACAGGGAGGAGATAAATGCTTTGACAGTGCAAGGACATGCACATGGCCAGCAGGCACTTCTGGGGACTCCAGCCAGGTGGGGTACATGGACATCAGATGAGAAGAGGTCCCAACCCTTGGTACTGCTCATGGAAACACAAGCTTTTGACATCCTTCACCTGGAGGAGGTCAAAGGTGGGCACAGGTGTTGGGGGCACATTTGGGTCCTGCCAGGCTGCTCCAAAATGTTTCCTGCATCAAAGGGCACTGAGGGAACACAAGTCCCAATGTACCCCTGTCACGGAAACCACCATGCCTTGCAAACACCTCCAGCTGAGACATTGTACGGGGCAGAGTGTGGGGCAAGTGAAGTTGCCCCACCATGAACTTGGCAGAGGTCCCTTCCATGTAGCTTCAGGGCTTCCTGCTGAAACCAGCTCGGGCCTGCTTTCTATTTTCCTGGCTCATGGAACTTGCAAAGCAAAGCTCAGGTAGGTCCACCTTGACACTGTTGCTGCTGAAAACACCATCTGTGGCCCGGCTGCTGGGTGTCCTCTGCGAGTCTGTGGGGTGTGCAGCACCTCAAGCCCCACCCAGACCTGCTGATCAGAAGCCGCATTTTAACAAACTCCATGGGGGAATTCGCAGTGCACACCGGAGTTTTTGAGGCACTCAAAAAATGATTCATAAAGGGTCGCACACCAATCGGATAGAACACATTTTTGTACCTGTTACGGGGCAGGCACATCGCTCCTGAAAGACGGAACTGCAGAAGGAAATCACTAGTACTTTTTAAAAACTGTTGCTTCTACGAAATGGATTGGCCTGAAAATTAGAGGCTACTGTGAGGAATAAACAAGATTTTAGAAACCACACCTTTCCTACTATATTTAAGAGGATATTGCACTAATGAAAATAGAGCAGGAACTGCTGGAAAGAAAAGCAGAAAATGGATATTTAGATTAAAAAGTGGGGGGAGATGGTTTTAGGATGACTCAAGTGCATTACATTTATTGTGCACTTTATTTCTATTATTATTACATTGTAATATATAGTGAAATAATTGTACAACTCACCATAGGTTGGGAAGCCCTGACATGGATGATGCTTCTCTCTTGTTGCTGCTGATTTGAGAAAGTGAGTTTAAGGATATTTTGAGCTTAAGTATAACCATTGATTTGAATCCCTGTGTAGCCACCAGGAAACGTGCAAGAAAAAGACTTCATGCTGATGATAGTCCACAAATGCTGGGTACAGCACAGGCTCACTGGGACCCCGTGTCGAATCTGTCACAAGCACCAACTCGTTGAATCTTAACAACAGTATTTCCAAGTGAATATCACTGTTCTCTTTCATCAGATGGGACACCAGAGTCATATAATATACACAGTAGGTCCTCACTTAACCATTGTCCATAGGTTCTTGGAAACTGCAACTTTAAGCAAAACAATGTACTATGGAACTAAACCAATCCCACCACAGGCTAATTGATAGAAAGAGTTAAGATCCGTTGGCATACAGCATGTCGTCTTGCTTGAAGTTGCAGTTTCTAAGAACCTATGGATGACGTTTAGTGAGAACTTACTGTATATGGAAATTGTATATTTAGTATGTCTTTTGTATACCTATTTGTGTATTTGTATATCTGGATATATCTTTATATAAATACATATATATGTTCATGTATCTATATATTATATATATTTATACATATATACATATGAGTATCTATATTTTATTTAGATTTTAGATCTATTAATACAGATTTATTTATACAGATTATTATATAGATTTCATGTATATATGGAAATAGTCATACACGTATATATTATTTCCAATTTATATATGCATACATACACATGTTTTTTCAATTTATATATGCATATATATACATATGTGCCTTTTATATATCTATGTATCTTTTTACACACATACACACATCTCTGGAAATAGGCTTCATTTAAAGCTAAGAGAACAGATGATGAAAAGAAACTGTTTTAGAAGAAACTTGAGCCACATTTTTCTCTTTCTTCACACTTGGAGTACATGTGTTTAAATAACAGTGTGCTTTTAAATGGATATTTTTGAAAAGTTGTGGTTAGTCTAACTTGTATAAAAGGCTGGATTTTGAGGGTAGATGACATATTTTCCCTAGGAGGCCTCCCTCAGCGCCTTAGACTTGGTAGATGTTTAATAATTATTACTGGAGAGAGAGAGAGAGCTCCTTGGTAGGGTAGGTGATTATTACAGGGTGTTTATGCAGGATGCTAATTTTAAGTAACTAGATAGTTCATTTATAACGACCTGCCCAAGGAGGAAGAAGTGAGGGTTTGTCATTCCACGGGATGTCTGCATTTTTAAAATACAAGTCTAACCAAGATCTCCAAAAGGCATCTGAAAAATGTCTTAATGTGTATAAACCCTTAATTTCCCCCCGGTTGGATAGCTCAAAAATAGATGAATGGATTTCTGAAACTTTCCCAGAAAATCCCTCTTGAGCTAAAACTAACATTCGGTGCAGAAAATAATGGGTAAGCATAAAATAATGAAAGAAATGGTTTAGCATAAAATCATAATTTCAGTCTTAAGAATAGCCTTGTTATAACAACATGAAAGTCCTATTTCAGGTAGCTTTTAGAAATCTAATCTGGTGATGTCAAAACTCAAAATTGTCCTGGTGATTCCCATTATGGATGTGGAGAAAATCATCATAGAATCTCATTTGTGAAGAATCTGGACCCCTGTTTTTGACAACAAAATGGTATTGTTAGTTTTTTTATAAGCTTTAATTAAAGAAACATATACCAGCCTCTAAGTTACCAAAAGAGTCGTATTTTTATACAACGATGCCTTCCTTGCCTTGTTTTACAAAGAAGAGCTAAAATTTATGCCTCCCTTGAACTTTTGGCTGCCTGGCATGAGGTGACACTTTCCTTTAGCTCCATAACAGTAAGATTTGGCAGCTTTCGGTAATCAGAAACCAATAATGAGAATTTTAATGCAGAGAAAAATGGGACACAGGAAAAATGTTCATCTGTTATATATATTTTAGAAGTTGAAAAATGAAGTGCTTTGGACAAAAAGAAATTTCAGGGAGGCAAAATGGTAGAATTTTTTTTTCCTGGAAAGTTGGTTTTTATATAGAATTAAAAGTAATTCTAAGGAAACTAGGAGAATTAAAGACATCATAATAAACTTATTTAGCATCTGTTCGGAACTTAAAACTCAGCTGAACCGAGAAACATATGGGCAGTTGGGACTTTTCTATTTGGTTTCAATTTTGTTGATGGTGTCACCAGAATTCACTTTCATGCTTAAAAAATTATGCCAGGTTACTGGCATTCAGTTTCAATTAGATCATGCAAGAATGAGAAAAACAGATTCACTAATGTATCTTTTAAGGTATAGCATTTTGAGCTTGCACGAGCATTTTTCCCGACTCCTTCCTCATGGCGTGGAGTTTGTGTTCGTCTGTTGATTGTTTCCCTATCTCTCCTGTGCCAAAATCTTCTTTCTTGTTGGCTTCCTGCATTTTTTCCCAAGCAATTTTATATTTTAGACAGGTGAGGTTAGAAATGGCATTTTCACCCCCCAGGCTGCAGAATACACCATCTGTATACGTCTCCTCTTTACGGCTGCCCAAGTCTAGTATTTCTCTGAAGTATTTTTATTATTATTAAACATGAGTTTTTAAATATTTAAAGCACCCCCAAGAGTGTGTTAATTTTTGGAACTGGGGCTGTGGTAGCCATTGAAATTTCTCCATTTCTTATTTATTTATTTTTTCTGTTTCCACTCACTGCTTGAATTGTCACCACTGTCGTAGGAATCCAAATCTGACCACCTGTGCAGCTGGAACCGGTGTCCCAAGCCTCGATCCCGCAACCTTAGGTGTTTTGGATACACGCACTTGGAGACTCTGCAAACAGGGGCTTGAGCCAGGTGCGACTTGTCTCTCTGTCGGGTTACAAGGAGCCCGGAGGTAGCCTGCCCAGGGCTGGTGCAGAGGCTCAGAGATACCGGGGGGATGTCTCTGGAATACTTCCCACTTTTTCCCTAGTGGCTTGTCACAACCCCTTCCTCAAGAAAAAATAGGAAAAATCAAGGGGGATTGTTGCCCCCTTTACAGAACTTGTCTGAAATCCCCACCTGACAACTTCTGCTGGTCTCCCACTGACCTCAACCACCTTACGTGGCCAGTTACGTGCACCAGAGGCTAGAAAATAAAAGAAAAATGTATAGTCTGTGACTGGGCACCTTGCAAATCCTGCAAAATTGGGGTTTCGGAGCGAGGATGAAGGGAAATACAGGAAGCAAGGTGCTGGGAGCAGACAGCGCGGCTGTGAGCCGGATTCATCCCCCAGGGTCCAGGCGGGGCGGGGCTGGCTCCGTCTGGCAGGCACTGGAGTCTGGGGTGTGTGTTGGACATCACGGGGACATGTCCCCTTGGCACTCGAGCACAGGATTCTGGAGTTTATACGGGAGATCGAGAGCTGGACATGTAGATTTGGGAGCCATCAGCTTAGAGATGGAGTCATTTCTGGGTCTTAGGGTATGTGTACAGTGCCACGGTATTAGTCTCCTGTTGCTGCTGTAACAAATGACCATGAACTCAGTGACTTAACGCAATGCACGTCTGTTGTCTCGTAGCTCTGGAGGTCAGAAGTCTCAGTGGGATGAGATCAAGGTGTCAGCAGGGCTGTGTTCCTGCTGAAAGCTCTAGGGGAGGGTCCCATTCCCTAGGGGAGGTCACCAGAAGTGTGAGAGGTAGTAAGGGGGGGCACTAAGAACTCCCCTCCCCAGTGGGCACATTCATATCACAGTGCATGTGCCCCGTATATGGAGGGGAGGGGACCAGCACTGCATGGTACATTTTGCCCTTTAACAATTGTAGTTGGAAAACTTGAGGCTTGTTGAGTCGAGGACCTGGGGTTCTGACTGGGGAGCAATTCTGTGCCCAGATGGACTTTCTGTCTCTCTAATCCCGTGTTCTGATGGCAGTCACTCTCTGTGTTAGTGTGCTCAGGCTGCCATAGCAAAATGCCACAGACCAGGCGGCTTAAACAACAGACAATTGTTCTGTCACAGTCCTGGAGGCTGGAACTCCAAGATCAAAGTGTCAGTGAGTTAGTTCCTTTTTGGGCCTCTCTTTTTGGCTTGTAGATGGCCACGTTCACCTTGTGTCCTCACGTGGTCGTCCCTCTGTGTGTCTGTGTCCTCATCTCCTCTTCCTATAAGGACACCAGTCCTACTGTGTTAGGGCCCATGCTAGTGACCTTATCTTACCTTAATTACCTCTTTAAAGGTCCATCTATAAACAGTCTTATTGTGACGTACTGAGGGTTATGATGTCAACACATGAATTTTTGGAGGGATGTGATTCGGCCCATAACAATTTCCATTGAACATAAAGTTGCTTCTCAAGTTGGCTTCCCTCCTAGACAGTGCAAAGTGACTTCCTAATGCAAATGGCACCTGTTCCTATTGGGGCAACATAGGCTGTTTTTCCCCAAAGTCTGATTATCCCTGGATGAGCTGACCCAGATGTAGCAAGACTGCAGACTTCTCTTCTGTGTCTGTGTCTCTTCTTCTGTCTCTTACAAAGACACCTGTCATTGGATTTAGAACCCTCCCTAATCCAGGATGACCTCATTTCAAGATCCTTCACTTAAATACATCTGCACAGACCCTATTTCCAAATGGGGTCCTGTTCACAGGTTCTTGGGGACCCATCTTTTTGGGGGGGCAACAGTTAACCCACTACATCCTCCTGCATGGTTGGGCTGAATATCTGTTGGGCTAAATACCTCTCCTTTCCTTGAGATAAATTCACCAACCATTTCTTGAGCGCTAGCCTGTGAGGGGCCACCACCGAAGCCATCCCAACTAGCACGGCTAAAAAAGCAATAAAGGCAGCTTTGACTAATTTTTGGAATCAGCAAGCAGAAGGACGATTTTTTTTTTTTAATGGATAAAGTAGCAGGAATGCTATTGGGCCATTGACGCTTGGTGTCTTGGTGAGCTCGGGTGCCAAAACAAAACACCATAAACCGAGTGGTTTAAACAACACGGATTTATTTCTCATGGTTCTGGATGCTGGAAGTCCAAGATCCAGGTGTGGCAGATTAAGTTCCTGGTGAGGCCTCTCTTCCTGGCTTGCAGATGCCACCTTCCTGCTGTGTCCTCACATAGGGGGGAGAGAGAGAGCGGCCTGGCTTCTGTTTCTCTTTTTATAGGGATGCTAATCCCATTACGGGGGCCCCATTCCCTCGACCTTATTGAAACTTAATCACTTTCCAAAATCCCCACCTCCTAATACCATCCCCCTGGCTGTTAGGGCTCCAAAATATGGATTTTGGGAAGATGCAAACATTCAGTCCATTGACATTTGGGGTGACTTCAAACTAGGTTCAAAGCGTCTGGAGTTAACCTAGAGGTTTCCTTCCACCTGCTCTGGGAATGGTCTCAGTGGATCCCTGGGTATGTCACAAATGTTGGAATTCCATGCCTCCCTCCTGGGAGATGTCGGAAAACTGGGATGCAAAGTGGATGTACACACAGCGCTGGGAGTCCAAGTTCACATCACTTCAGACACGAGCCCAGGAGGAAGCCACTTCCCCAGGGCTGGTCGAGTGCTTCATTTCAGCTCCCCAGAGGCACCCCGCATGGACCAAGTTTCTTTTCTTCCTGACTTCTTATCCTGGTGCCTCAGAAGTGGCAGTAAAGAATATTAAATAGTTTTTACCCGAACAAAAATAAAATGATCCTATGAATGTGAGCCAAGATGGGGAGAAAATAATCTGTTCTTTTTCAACCCTATTTCCAGAGGGAGACACAAGGTCCCCACGGGTAGGGTGGAAGCCTGTGACCTGCATGCTGTTCGCTTGGCACCTGCTCAGGGCCCCGTGTCCCTGTGGGCTGGTTGGTCATTATTTCCCATCAAGAAGTCAGTCCAAGCATTGGGTTGGGTTTGAGGGTCAATCTGCCTCCTACGTGCTTCTCAGGTGGGAAAGGGGCACTGCCGGTCAAAAGCCATGGTGGAGCTGAGTGCATGGCTAGAAGAAATGTTCAGCCCTTTTTAAAAAATTCTACTTGTCATACACACAGGGTGACTTAAAAATAGCGTTTGCATCCGAAATGCTACCATCTATCTTCCTGAAATATTCCAAATTCCCCCAAACCGTTGCAGAGAGCTGGATTAAAATTCCAGCCATCAATTCTGCTGTCGACACCTTAGTTCGGTAATACTCTCTACCGGGGAAGACGTGGCAGGACTAATCTGCCGTGGAAAGGTGTTCTTAAAACCCCCAGCACATTTTCCCTGTAGGTGCTTGGAGGGGTTCTCCCTGGCGTGCCAGGCATATCTATAATTTCCCATAATTTTGCTTTAAGTTTCAATATGCTTCAATTGGATTAAGGAAAATAATCAATGTTCTTAATACAGTATTTACTTGTAATATTTTCACTGGGCTGTGAGTTAGGTTCCCTGAGATGAAAGATGATTTTAGAAATTGCTAAAGGTAATGATTTTTTATAGCTTAATTTAGATTATATTGAAAATTATGAGGGGGAGGGGGAAAAAACCAACCCAGAACTGCTGCCACCTTATTAAACATCTCCACGTTTTTGCAATTTAAATACTACACTCCGTCATATATTTTGTGTATTCAAATTTCAACAATAAGCATTAATAACATGGTAATATCTTTATTTCCATACTGTTTCTTTAATATACCACAGGGAGCTGGAAGCAATGTTCACTCAATAATTATTTCCATTAGAACTAGCAGATTTTAGCACAGGGCTCGAATTTCCTCCCGTGTGGTAAAAATCACTCCTCTCAGGCCACTGCATTAAGTGAACAAATGGAAAATGTTTACTGGCTTAAAAAAAGTAATAATAACATGAATCTGTGTGCTTTGTGGCCCATCTGTCCAACGTGTAATTGGCTTTGGGGGATGCTTGTCTCTCTCCTTCTGCTGGGATCCGGTTGTATCAGCAAGTGACCTCGGAAAGTGAGCAAATTAGAAAGTCCAATGGCACATCCTAATTCCCCTGCATCGGAAGCCCGAGGGACAACGGGTGTTTCCTCCCCCACGCACGTCCATTGCCTTGGACCTTGAGGGGCTCAGGTCAGCCTGCAAGGAGCATAGTTCCCGCTGCTTCACTGAGGACAGAGGTAGCTGGCTTTGGGGCCACTTCCTGGGGTGGGGATTACCTGACAAAGACAATACTTCCCACACGGAACTGAGACCAGCTATATCATCTGCAGGACACCATGCAAAATTAAAATGAGGGGCCCTTTGTTCAAAAATCATTAAGGTTTTCAGGACGGCAAAAGCGGAGCATTAAACTAAGCGGCCAGCCGCTTCCGAATGCAGGTCCCTGACCACCCGGCACAGACCCAGGGAGCTGGCCCTGGGTGGAAATGCCAATTAGGATGGGCGGTTCTCAACCCTGGCTCGGAGGAAGCTTTGGAAGATGAAGGCAGATGTCCAGGGCCGATGGTTTAGCGAGTCCACACGGAGACCTGGACAACATTGGCATGTTGATGATCTAAACGGTGGCCACTAATGTAGAAACCACTGATCTGGGACTTCTGGTCTTGCTAGGAGGGGACCATGGTGACGGGCAGAGCCTCTGGCTGCATTGCCAAGGTGGGCACACTCCCTGCTCCCGGCTTGCTTGGGACTTTGCTTATAGGGCGGAACCCACGGGGGGATTCAGCGACAGAGCCACCTCCTGGATGCCGGAGGAGGACGGACCCCTTCCCCATCCCAGGGGCCCGACGGAGGCAGCCCCCCAGCCTGGAGGGCGATGCTTCCCCTCTGGTTTCAGGGTGAACTCCACGGGCTTCCTTCCTCCTGCCCCACCAGAGAGGCATGTAACACGTTCCCTGGCAGGGCAGGGATTTTCAATTTTTTTTTTTTTTAAATCAGAGAGATTCATTTTTTTAAAAAGCTACTTTCCGATTCACTGTGGGGAAGCCTGCTTGTCCGGGCTTCTGGGTTCCCAAGGTTACTTTTCAAAACGCCCAGGGAAACTGAGTGTCCCCTTTTCAGAACGTGGGCTGTTTTTCTTAGAGGGAAGCAGCCTTCCAAAACAAAAAAGAAAGCAAAATGTTTCCCGTACTCCTGCTCCCAACAGACAAAATAAAATGAGCGCACTGAATCCAGGGGCCGGGGCTTTGGGGGGAGTTAGCAGGTTCGTCGCGGTGCGGGCGGGGCACAGGCCGTCCTCAGCTAATTGCACAGCCCGTCCAGCCCGAGCCGGCCGCCTCTGCTGTCTGTGGTGGTGCAGGCGTGAGCTCCGGACCCCACACCCCGCAGGAGCACCAGGACTGGAGCCCGGCCGAGCGCCCTCACTTCAGCGGGGCCGTGCATAGAGCCAGCAGCAGCTTCAGAGGCGACACACCGGGGTAGGCAAGCCTGGAGGTGGCTGCGTGTGTCCCCAGCGCTTGTCCTGGGGAAAAGGGTTTCTGGGAGCTGGGTGGGGCCAGGACCCCGGCCTCGGTGTGGGGACGTCACTGTGCACACTCAGGGCGCCCTCGTCTGAGATTTCATTTGCAGCCTCTGTGTGTCCTTCTCCTTCGAGCTGTCATTTCTGGTTTAAACGTGTGATCGGGTAAGGTGGGCCCATTCCACATGTGCATGTGCGAGTGTGTGCATGTGCAAGCTTGTGTGTTTGTGCATTTATGTGTGTGTCCTTGTGTTTGTGTGTTTGTGTGGTTGTGTTTATGTGAGTGTGTCTTTGTGTTTATGTGAGCATGTTTGTGTGTGTTTGGGTGAGTGTGTATGACAATATGTGGGTGTTTATGTAAGTGTGCGCTTATGTGTGAGTGTGTCCTTGTGTTCATGTGAGTACGTTTGTGTGTGCATGACAACATGTGAGTGTTTATGTGAGTGTGTGTTTATCTGTGTGTGTGTCCTTGTGTTTATGTGAGTGCGTTTGTGTGTGCATGACAACATGTGAGTGTTTATGTGAGTGTGTGTTTATATGTGTGTGTGTCCGTGTGTTTATGTGAGGGTGTTTGTGTGGTTGTGTTTATGTGAATGTGTCCTTCTGTTTGTGTGAGTGTGTATTTGTGAGTATGAATGTGTCTGTGTTTGAGTACGTGAATGTGCGTGTGTCCTGGTGTTTATGTGAGTGTGTTTGTGTGAGTGTGTATGACAACATGTGGGTGTTTATGTGAGCGTGTGTTTATATGTGAGTGTATGTCCAAGTGTTTATGTGTGTTTGTGTCCTTGTGTTTATGTGTTTGTGTGTGTATTTGTGAGTATGAATGTGTGTTTGTGTGTTGGCAGTGCAAGTGTGTGTATGTCAGAGTGTGAGTATGTTTGAGTATATATACATGCAGACATGTTTATGTGAGTGTATATTCACATGTGTGGGTAGCTGGGTGTGAGTATATAAAAGTGAGTGTATGAATGTATTTGTATGAGTGTGTACCTGTATATATACACACACATTTTGTTTTCTGCTTAATGACAAGTTCTAGCTCTGATTTAGGGTATGTACACTTCTTAAAAGCAAAAAAAAAAAAGGGAATTTCTTTTAAAATATTCTAAAAATCTGAGTTTTTTTGTACAGTCAAAAGTGTTCTTTTTTCCCCAAAAGTTTTATTTCAAATTGTGCGACTGAGGAGCAGAAAACAGCAGAAAGTCACATATAAACATGTGTACCTTTAATAAAAACAAGTTAACACTAAATGCAATCTAGATTTCAATGCAATGCATTCAGGAGAAATGAGGAACTCAAATTTTTAGCTGCTTAAATATTGAATTTTTTAATTTAAAATTTTTTTAATTAGAAAGAAAAGGATTCAGTTGGGTTCAATATATATGGCTCTCTGGGGCAGGAATGTTTCACCCAAAAGTGGATGGTTCTTAACACCACTGTCAGTTTGGAGTGAGAGGCAGGGGTGGGGGTCCCCGGCAGCCCCTCTCCGCTGAGGCTGCGCCCCGAGGTGGGAGGAGGTGTTTCCCCCGTCACTCAGCATGGTGAGTGGGGGATGTTTCTGAGGCATTTGCACGGGGGCCCTGCTTCTGCTGCACTGGCTCGCGGCTCCGATCAACTGAAACGCTCTTGGGGACACTCCCCCTTCTTAGCTTGAACATCCTCGCTGTGCACGCGGTCATCCCAATGCCCCATGGTCACCCCAACACCCCACTGTCATCCCAACGCCCCGGCCACCTTCAGGGTGCTGTGGGTTTGGGGCTGGTTTTCTGTTACATTTGAAGGGGACAGGAAGGCAAGTTTTCATTCTTTTTCCACAGTTTTAGAATGGTCACAGGATTTCTGCAGACAATCCACAACACTTTTCATCCTGGTGGTTAAAGTTTCATATGTATTTTATTTATATAAATATGAATTATGGTTACTTTATATAAACACATAATTATATAAATTTATTTTATTAAGATAAACATAATATTAACTCTGTATTCATTTATATGAATAATAAAGTTATATTAGTATATATAAAATATATAATTTTATTTATATATTATATATAATTTTATGTATTGAAATAATTTTATGCATTATATTAAACAAAGTTATATGTAATAAATATATAATGTATAATTTTATTTATATATAATATAAAATTCTATTATTTATATAAATCAGTATGCAATATATAATTAATACTGTTATATTTGTGTTAATAATTATGTATTATATGATAGTAAGTAAAATTCTATGTCATATATGCATAATTATATACGTATACATAAAATTATACACATTATATATTACATTATATGATATATACATTCTATAAATTAAACACATTATATATAACTATATATAATGAAATTATATGTAATATAATTCTATTTATACATGTATAATTTTACATAAATATATTACATTTTATAATATGTATTTTATATTTTATAATGTTTTTATATATCCATATATTTATAACATATATTATATATCATACGCATTATATATACATTCTATATATTATAAAATAATGATTATATGTTATAAAATAAATATACAATATATAGCTATATAAATATATAAATATATATCAGATGTTACATATTTTTAAAAATAAATACAATATAATATAAATACATATCGCAACAGGTTTTTTGTAAGAAAAAATGTGATCAGAATTATGACAATGTATTAAAAAGACAAGAAGTTCCTGTGTAGAGCACAGGGCAGATGCCCGATTACATCTGAAAGCACCTGCAGGTGGCAGATGGTGGCCCCTGGACTCCGGGGCCGACCCTGGTGGAGGGGTCCTCTTTGTGGCTCGGGCACCTGGTCCCCGCCTGTGTCCTTTCCGCCTCCACTGCACACCCTGTCACTGACTCTGGTGTTCTCCTTCTGCCCCGCCAGGGCCCTGTGCCCAGTGGAGTGGCCCCAGCTCCCTGCCTTCCAAGCTGTGGGACCTTCCTGGGCTCCCCCAAGGTCCTGCTGTCTGAACCTCAGGTCACCCAAACCCAGCCACCAGGGCGCAGGCTGTGTCCACCCTCAGGGTCCCCGTGGGCCCCCAGGTGGCTGGTGTCCACTGGAGAACTGCCCTCGTGGAAGCTCAGTAAGAACAACAACCCTGCGGAGTTCACTTCCCATTTCTACCTGTGTCTAAATTACGGCAAATTCTGAATTGCTTTTCTTTAGCTCTGGATGAGGCAGATGGAAGTTGGGAGGCCACCAAATTGTCCCTGTCACTCTGTGCTCAGGTGGTTTACTGGAGAGAGAGACTTGGGATGTTGCAACATCCAATCAGCCCAAGAGCCACTGTCAAGCTTGGAAAACCCGTTCTGCACTTGTGTCCTTGTAAACCCAGGCAGACGGCAGCCACTGGAGAGACCTTTGGGCCATGAATTTTTCCCATTAGTTTTTCTGCCTAATTTATTTTTCTTCCCATCTCTCTCCTTATATATTTCTGTCCCTCTAAAATTCCTCTTGAGTTTTGACTTTGTTTTTTCTTAACTATGATGAATCAATCTGAATCATTAGTACATATATTAAATAAAAAAAAATTTAATATACATTATATATTTAATATATTATACATTATAATATATTTCATATACAAATGCATACTTACATTTATAAATAAATAAATATGTATTAATAGGCTTAATATCTCTTTTCATAGATCAGGATCTCATGATAATATAAAAAATAAAATAAAAATCATTTTATTTTGTAGCAAAATACCTTGGCCTTCTGATAGCTTGGGGAAATGTAATTCCTTTTTAGACAGAAAAGCAAAGTATAAAAATGTTTCCTGTGGCCTGACATCTGTGGGGCGGTCTAGCTTAGATGAGAACAAAGTCAGTGAGACACTCCGGAGTTTTCCTCCTTTGGGTTTGTCTCTGTACATCTTACAAGAAACACAGGCTTTCTGAATTTTTAGGCACACCCAGTCACGAATGCAGGAAAAGCCCAGCACGGGTCATGCATGAGAACAAGAGATGAGCTCAGAAATGGCCATTTGAAGCTGTTCCAAATGGAAAAGTCACTCCCGGCATCCGGCTACACTGTGATTAAAGACACCAGGTGGCCTTGGCCAGCCCTAAGACCTCAGAGCACCAAGCAGCGGCAGCCGGCAGCCAGTGTGGCAGAGGAGCCTGTGCCCCGGCTGCTTCCCCAACTCTGGAGTCCACTGAATCCACCACGAACTCAGTGATTCTACACACGTGTCACTTTACCTAAATAGTCAAAGATAAAAATGAACCCCTTTTTTAAAAATATACGTATTTGTCATCGTAATACCTTTGGAGTGGAGCTGGACCCCTTTCCTGGGCCCATAATTTGTGGCCTTGGGGTTACTAAAATAGACACTCCATAAGCGCACATAGCAAACTCTGTATAAACACCTCCAAGACAGCACCTCTTGGAGCCTGGTCTCCAAAAAATGGTCTGTTTTTTCTTTTTTTTAATTTTTTTTCTATTTTGGTGAGAGTTTCAGAATTTTAAGTACCTCGTTTGCTTCTGGTGAATTACTTCCTGAGAAACATGAGGCCTCCTTTAACTACTAACCTTATTAATTTTCCTGCCTGAGCAGCTAAACGTTCACTAAGCAATGGAGGCCTTAACTTTTTTTTTAAATTGGTGCCAAGCTGGTTGTACCTGACGTCACTGGGGTTTAGTGGAATGCACAAGGCTGGGGGTAGAACTTTGTCTCTTGCCTTTGCCAATTCCATCCTCTGGACGGGGGAACACATTGAAGGGGTCCAGATATAAATCAGTTCAGTATCATTAACAACCTTGAAATGAAAGAGTGAATTTATGCCGCCGAGAAAGAATCTCATTTTCTTGTGGCTGGGGCAGGATTTTTACTTGCCATTTTCCTCTGCAGAAAAATAATATGGTAATAATAATATTAAAACCCCTATAAAACAATAAGCTGCCATCCAGCCAGTGATGGTTTCAGAGGAAGGATGTACGATAATTACAATGCTGAAAGGGACAATTTCCATATCAGGTTAAAGGCTCCTTCGACCCGGCGGGGCAGAGGCTGGGGGCCCCGGAAGCAGCAGGAGGGAGCCATGAGCCCCAGCAACAGGGCTGTAGAGGCGTCACCCCTGCAGCTGCGGAGGCAGGAGGTGAGTATGGATGCTGAGTTCTCCCCCCTGAGCCCGGCAGGTGGGCTGCCCCCTGGACTCTCGAACCTCATTTTTCATTGGAATTCAGTTCCCGCTTTCTGGTTTACTGAAGGTAACTCCCCCTGGCACCCTGGGCTCTCTCCTCCAGCACAGCAGCTTCGACTTCATATTTGCATCGGGTCCTCATACGGAATTCGCCTAACGCGATTCAATCTCACTGTCCCGGCGGTACCATTAATATTTTAATTTAATCAGAATTTCTTGAACTTGCTTGCCATCCAGAGCAACCTAGTTACCTGTCAGCTTCCATCAGCTTGTCATATTAGAGGGGATTGTCCTCTGAATCTAATCTGCTTTAAATGATTTCATGGGGTGGTGGTCTATAAATCATTTCGGAACGGCCCTGACAACGGGAAGGCTTCGGTGGGTAAACAAATCATGCTTGTTTTACTTTCGGCAGCCACGAACTTTGCTTTATCAACTTCTTATTGATTTCCGTGCTCCAAGAGGTCAAAAAAAATTTTTTCCCTCCTTTACATACAAAAACATTATTAATAGAAGGGCCATGTGCAAGCAACCCTAATTAAGATGAGTTCCGACGTTCCCAGGTGAGCCGGGCGGTCAAACGACGCACACCTGCTTGGACCAAGTCCTTTGTGGAGTTTTGTCCACTTTTTTTCTTTCCGATCAAAACAGGAATTAAGTGAATATTAAGAAGATTGGAGTCCTAAAGAGGTCTTTTCAGGTTTGGGAAAAGCGAATGGATCATATGTATTTGGTGCCATATGAAGGTATATTTCTTTAAGGGATGCGGGGAACCCGTGGACGCACACGCACATGCATATGCACACGCATGCACACGCACACGCATGCACACGCTATGCTGGGAAGATGCAGACAGAACTCTCCCTCCCTTCGCTTGGGTTTGCAAATTTGCAGCTGATGTAAACATCGAAAGGAAACTTACAGCCTCCAGAAAACGTAGGTCCAAAGAAAAGGGAAAACCTGCGTCTGATTTTCTTTTTTTATTTTAATGATAATAAAGAGTTTATTATTTAGTTACATTTACATCTTAAATTACATATGGAATTATAATTTAGATACAAATATTCTATTTCACTTGCATTTCAGGAAACAAGTTCTTTTAACATGAATTTCCTACATTTTCCTGAGCATGTGAGTTTCAGTTCCACCCAAAGTATCTGACATCCAGCAATTTTGGGGTTCACTAGAAATTTTATTCCAAGCCACCAGTACTAATTTCCTCAACTTTAGGACACCTTTTCTCTTATTGCAAAACATAACAAGATATGGAGATATCCACAAAACGTGGTGAGATACTCATAAAACATGTGAATGGTCCTGAGTTGCCCACGGGGTGCCCCAGCTGGTTTGATCCACACTTCTCCCCACTCACAAAAATCAACTCACGATGGACAGCAGACCCAAACCTTAGGCACGAAACCACAAGAATTCTAGAAGAAAATGTTGGAAAAACTCTCACAGACGTCGGCCCAGGCAAAGAATCCAAGAAGAAGACCCCCAAAAGCAATTACAGCAACAACAAAAATAAATAAACGGGACCTGATCAAATTAAACAGCAGCTGTATAGACAAGGAAACAATCATTAGAGCAAATAGACAACCTACAGAATGGGAGAATCTTTTAAGTTTTAACAAATGTTTATTAACAATTGTACATATGTATATGTACACATGTACCTATGTCCATTGTACATAATAATTGCACGTATTTATTAGATAGAGTGTGGTGTTGCAATTCACGTAGACATTGTGCGATGATCAATTTGGGGTAAATAGCAGATCTGGCGCCTCCAAAATTTATCATTTCTTTGTGGTGTGGACATTCAAAATCCTGTCTTGAAACTATTTTGCAATACATTCTTGTCAAGGATGGTCACCCCGGGGTGCAATAGAACAACAGAACTTATTCCTCCTAATTGCGGATTTGTGTCCACGGACACACCTCTCCCCACCCCTCCCCAAGCCTCGGGTAACCACCATTCTACTCGCTACTTGCACCAGATCAACTTTTTAGATTCCGCAAGCGAGTCAGATCACGCAGTATTTGCCCAGCGCTTGGCTTAATGCTCTCCCACTACCGGGTACACACGCAGAGAAAATGAAACAGGCATACGGAAGAGTTATCTACGATCCCGGGTTCACTGCAGCATTTTTCACAACAGACACGACGTGGAGTTAACCTAAGTGTCCGTCAGTTGGGGAGTCCTAATGTGACAGCCACGTAATTTCGCTCTTACAAATGAAACAAAACAGCATTATTGGCCTAAAATGCCAACCACAGGATCATCCATGCATTGGAGATGTTTTGTATCTGGGGGGTTGTTCCGTCCTAGGGTACCAGATCACGTAAAAATGGCGTTATTTAATTTATCCAAAACGGGATCACATCGGAGCACATGCAGATTCTGGGGAGTGGATGCATATCGTGGCAGAGTCGAGCTGTGTCCACGGCGGGTGAGTTTCCTCTCCAGCGTGACGTGCCGCCAACCAATGGTGAACTGGAATGGAGTCAAAGCAAATTTGAAGGACTATCAAATAAAAAACATTTCGTTTTTAAAAGAGTTTTGTAAAACCAGGCTGGAGGGAGCCGGGGCGTGGGGGCGCGGGGCCACCTGCTTGTGTAAGGGAAAGCTTACGAGAATTTTGCAAACTCAGGATTTTTAAAACAGAATCTGCGCCTGTTTTGCATTTTTGATTATAAAGTTTTCTTTGGCTGTTAATTTACTGAATACGCAAATATGAAGCAGGGGTGGGGCGGACTCAGAAGAGAGTTTAGCAAAACCCAGTGGGTTTTCTGAGCGCAGAGGACTGGTGTCAGAGTTTCCGGAGCTTCGTGGAATCCTTAACTATAAATTACAGCTGCAGTGGGTAAAACGGTCAGAGAAACAAACGCCCCTAAGAAGCGACTGAGCAGTTTATAAGACAGGTGAGATTTCCACTTAGAAACATTTCAAGAATCACTCGAGAGCCGTTTTCAACAGACGCGGTGACCTCCAAGGCTCTGTTCAGCACGGTGACTCCACAACTATCGACAGCTGGGTGCACCTCCTCACGTAACTTTGGAAGGAACCCCTAGACGATGCCGTAGCTCACCAAAGGATTTGAAACACATATTTTTAAACACAATTTTTAAATAGCAGCATTTAAAATAAACATTCCTGGGCATTCTTCTGACATTTTAATGCAGTTCCTTTACGGATCCCTCGTGGCATCTTGAGGGATGGGCTCGTACGAGAAACGCTTAATTCTTTTTCCTGATTCGTAGCCATAAATGTTGGAATCAATCGCAGAAGGTCATACCCGCCCTTTAAAGATGATATTCCAAAGTTTTCAAACTTAAAAAAAACAGTGCATCGTGAGTTTTATTCATTTGAGCCGGCTGAGCAAGATTGCTTTCCTAGGTTAGTTTTTGGAGTGATAACTTTAAGATGTTCTTATGTATTTTGGATGTCTGCCCCTGGAATCTCTCCGGTGGGTTTTAGGAGGGGTCCTCTACATGCGTGTGCAAATCTTCCTGCCTCCAAAGGGGTCCCCAAGGCGGGGGTAGGGCAGAAGCGGAGGCGCCGGACGGTGCAACGGGCCGACCCTGCCCGGCTGTGGGGCCGTGGCCGGATTGTCCACCGGACGGACGACGGTTTCCGTCCCTCTGAACAAACACTTGCATTACAGACGCGAGCTTGTGCTGCATATTAATCCACCTCCTAACCAGAAAAAAAAACTATATGGAGGACAAAATAAATTAATTTAGAACTGGAGTTGGGGAGGGCTCTTAGAATCCAGCGTCGAGAAGAGAATCGGTTATTTACCCACAATACTGACTTTTGTTTCATTTTTTATTCCCAGGGTCCTAATGGCATGAATTTCTCAGCTAAAACTTGAAGCCACAGCCGCTGATTATTCATGAAATAATTATTCCGTGTAAGTCTCGGGCCGCATTTATATCCGAAATATAATTTTGATGAGAGGGAGGGAGTGCATGGTAATGACTTGCTGTGAGGAGCCCACGCTCCGGAGTGCGGGACCGTAACTTTTAACGATGAAACGGCTGATTTCCACACAGATAAGTGGAAAATAATTTAATGAGGTTTTATTTGTGGGCACGGGGCCAGGAGGGGGTGGCATATAAGCTGCAAGGAGGGACCAACCCCCAAGAATTGGGGTGCGGGAGGCGTGAGTCTGAGGTCGGCGGGTTCCTGGGGGTTGCTAGGAGCCACTAGCTTCCCTCATCTTGAAAATAGAAGTGGCATTAAGTATCCTCTCAGAAATACAGACAGAAATAATGAGGTAAAGAGTCTAATTCTCCGCCGCGTACCTGGGGCGCTGCCAGCCACACATTAAGAAATGGGTGGAACGTGTGTGTCTCTCACTGACGTGGATTTTGGGGTGGGCTCCCCGGTTTGGGGGACCTCCGCGGGTTCACACTCCCCAGGGGCGGGCACGGCGCAGAGCACACCCAGCTCCCTCTGGTCTCGACGGGCCAAACCTCCTAAAAGCTCCTCCTGGCGCCCCCCACCCTGAGGGACCCGTAAGGAAACAGTCCTGACTCCGCTGCTCCGGTGGTTTTTATTTGGGTCGACCCAGAGCTTCGCCTCTTGGCGTATCTGAAGCCTCACATGCGTTACTTGTTCCCAGCAAGATGGGGAAAAAAAAAAGAAATTTTACAGTCCTTTAAAAAGAAAAAAAAGTAAGCACATGAAATATTGTCTTGTTACCTCAACCCCTGGGAAGTCCCCCGTGTTAGTATCTCTTTTGCTCTATTAATAAAGGGGGGGCAACTTATTCATTGGGTTCTCCCGGCCCACCTGCCCCATCTCTAATATTGCAAAACAGCACAGGGCTTGGCACAGGATCGAGGAACGGTGGCATCTTATTGGGGCTATAGGACACTATTGTGTCCCCTCCCTCCAGTGTCAGCTCTGGGCTTCCTGGGGCCTGGGGCCGGAGGAGAACAGACTTCCCTCCCTCCTCCTCTCCAGCCTGTTTGTGCCCCAGACTCTGCCGCGGGAATCCCCGGAGAAAACCCCAGCCTGGCAGAGGGAGGTTTGTCTCCCCCAACCTTGCAAGTCAGCAAGAAGATAAAGCTAAGCTGCCCACCCAAGGTCACCCACCTGCCCAGGTGAACCTGTTCTCTCTCAGGCTCCCGGAGCCACCCCCAAGTCACCAAAGAGCAGAATGGAATATTTTTAGTATATATTATATATTATATGTATACAATACTATATAATATATAATGCTATATAATATATACTATATATTAAATATGTAATGCTATACAATATATAGTATATATTATATATACAAATTACTATATAATATATAATATATACTATATATTGTATAGTATTATATATATAATTATATAAATATATAATTATATACTATATAATATATAATACTATACAATATATAGTATATATTATATATTATATATCCACAATACTATTTAATATATAGTACTATATAATATATAGTATATATTATATATTTAGTATACCTGTGTACCCAAGAAGCCCAGTTAAATTCAAATTCCAGACATTTTTTTTTTTTAGTGTAAGTATATCGGGAATATTCCCCAGGGTATACTTATACTTAAAAAATTGCTTATCTGAAATTCAAACCTCAGTGGTCATCCTGTATGCTTTCTTTAATTTTATTTTTTTGATATGTAGAAAAATTTGTTTCAAATCATCAAGAGGAGAAATCAAATAAAAATTGCAAAGTGCAACGGGAGTACTGTATATCACAACGTGTGGACACAGCTAAAAATATATGTAGAGGGGCATTTATAGCTTTGGATATAGGTTTATGCTGTAGTTTTGATTGCTGAATTTGGCAACGCACATCCAGAACCCCTAGAAAGGAGAAATATGCTCTCATCCCTTCTATAAAGGGGTTGAGATGCCAGACAACACAATTCTGGTAAGGCACCTGCTGTCCCCTTGGGAAAATGTCTCCCGCTGTGTGTACTGTGTGGGGGTTTCTTAAATTCTTGCTGTCAACTCTCGTGAATGTGGAGGTGATTTTCCTCCGTAAAGTCCATAAACCTCGGCCTTTTCCCCTCACACTCAAAGTCTGTTCCAGACCTCGGGAAGAGCCCAGGCAGTGTGTTCACGGCGTCACCTAATTTTGTGAAATTTGCAGAAGAAATTTTACCCACCACTGGCTAAGAGTCAAGCCTGCCGGCTCTTTCTGTTTCACTGTTCCCTCTGTGATGAACTCTGCATTTCCTGGACACCACCTTTTATTTTTGTAATTTTGCATTCTTTTTTCTTAAATCTATCCCCCCCCCAAAAAAATGTAAAGGCTTCAACCCCCACGTAACAGTTCTCTTACCCCGAGCCGGCATAAAAGGGGTTCAGGCAGAACACGCTACACAGTTGTGCTTTTGCGTAAACAGCTGCCTCTCCTGGGAGGCCGTCCCATATATGGAGCTTCTGGGCACCAGGGAATATTCCAGAACAGCGCTCTTAAACCCAGCTGGAAACAAAGTCAGAGGAAGCCCCGAATTGGAGTTCAAGACACATTAACTCATTAGCCTGCAGATCCGTGTCGTGCAAGAAAGGATGGAAACCCAATTCTGAAAGAATGCAAACTTTTGGGGAGAAATAATCTCCTTCCTCCTGAGGTCGGCCCCAGGCAGTGTCCGTCCTGTAAAACACAGACACAATCGACAAATCCTAAACACAGCCAGGTCCCTGGACGCTTGCAATTTGGGTCTCTCGGAAACTTCATTTTAACAAACCCTATTCGATAATTCCCTCTTTTTTTATTTTTATTTTTATTTTTTTGCTTTTCCACTCAGCCCTATTTGGTATCCTTCCGGGCTCTAAGTGATATTTCATCCCTTTTATCTGCTTTTTCTGCTGTTGATATAGAAGCTCAGGTAATTTACAAAACAGTAAAAGAGCCATTTTTGAAATCCCCAACTGCACGGCGAGATCGCTCATAACCCGCTAGAGGTGACGACAAGGCGCAACAGTAAACATCTGCATCGTCCAACGCCCAGCAGTCCGTCAGAGACGGAACCGCGAAGCCCTTGGATGTGTGTGTGTGTCTGGGGAGGGGGGTCCCACACCGCCGCCGTGGAAAATCAGTTCCATAATATCCACATCACGAGACTCGAGGCTTCCGGGGTGAGTGGGGAAATTAGCCCGTCTGATCATTCATTCCTGACGGACATCTCTCCACTCGCAAGGTGATGGCAAACCCACAGCCGTATCCGCGTGGGACACAGAAGGGTGGGCGGCGGGCAGTCCCAAGGACAGCTGGGTGGACGGCACGCAACCAGGACCCACCCGCATTTTAAAAGCCTATGCAGATGAGAGTGAACAACCAAACCCTAAAAGGACACTTCCTTGTAGGATCGGTTTTGTGCCATTTTGGCAACAGGCGTGCACCATGGTGCAAACTTAGAATCAGCCTTTCCTGGGCTTTTGGGGGTGCAAGATAACTTCATCTCATGTTGCACTGCATGGCGATCATAGTCTCCCAGTCTCTGAGGAAGGCCCCCCAGTGTCCTTTTACGGGGGAGGAACAGAAGCCGAACCTTCCTCCCGCTGTTACTCCAGAAGCAGCAACGTTCTTCTGTCACATTTGCAACCCACGTGAGATGCATTTTTGCAACTGCCCGAGATGGAAACACAGATGTGACAGGGAGGCCATCGTAAAAGTCGATTCTGAGGCCCGTGCAGGGAAAGACCACCCATGTACAGCCCTCTCCTCCTTTGGTGGCTAAAATAAAATATACTTTTCTCCCCGAGGACCCCACCCCGCTCAGCCCGCTTCCGAAGGGTCCTCTGTAAACCGTGGCGCCTGGCTCGACCCCGCTGTGGTGAAAGAATTCAGTCTGCAGCAGAAAGCCAGGCACGGACACCACGGGTTATTTCTATTTCTAGCAAGTGACGGCTGACAAGAACCATCTCTTGCGTTTTGCAATATCTGGTGTCAGATAATTCACTGATTGTTGCATCAAATTAGCCACTTCTGGGGGGCACGTCCCCGATTATTTATGACATCACGACTGCAGTTTTACCTTGGGTACATCTTCCTTCCTCCTGTGGCGCATCGAGCAACGCTCCTTGGCGGACACTGTCTGGAGTTACAGCAGACGGTACCTTTCCCTCCAGCCCGCTCCGGGCAGATGTGTGTCTTGAGTCGACGTTAAAAACGTCGGTTGTAAATCTACATTTTATATTTTTTTCTTTAATGATTTTTTTAAGGCACCGAAGAGAGTAAGTAAAGCAAGGCAATGATGGAATGATGGAAATTCTTCTTTTCTTTCTTTTTTATCCATTTTTCTGTTCTAGAGTTTGCCGTGAATATGTGTGGCCCAGAAAGCAAAGGAAACGCAGTGCCATAAACCCAAAAATGTATGCCGGAGAGAGTCAATGTTTTCGCATGTCACGCTACACCCAACTGGACGTTAATTATGTCTCCGATGTGGTGCTGCTGGAGACGCAACCTGGTGAAGTTTGGAATCTGGCAGAAAATCAAAGACAGAGAACAAAAATGTGTATGGAGATGGATTCAGTGTTGTCCGGCACAGAACCGAAGGTGGAGGGGGCCGGATGCCTTGTAGGGAATGCTGGCGTGATCGGGGCGCTCGGCGGGACACGGCCTGTACCGAATCGTGTCCTCGTCCCTGGTGTCATGCAATGCCACCGGACGCTTGCCCAGGTGCACGGCCGCCGAGCCTGGGGCCAGCCTTTCCCCCGGGGGCAATTCTGAAGCAGCCCCGGGGGCAGCCTCGGTGTCCTGAGTGTCACCCACAGTCCCCGGTCCTTCTGCAGAAAAGGGACTGATTTATTTTTCCTTCTTCCTCCAGCTTCTTGAGGTTTAATTGATGATAAAAAACCGCATATCATCCCAGTGCACAATGTGGTGATTTGATACAGGCATGTGCTGTGCAATGATCACGCCAGGGGGAAACATGGAGGAGTTGGTCAGGGGCACACAGTTTCAGTTCGGCAGGACGAGGACGCTGCAATTCGTAACAATTAAACGTGAAGCAACGTGGCTGTAGTTAACAACACCGTGTGGTGTGCTCGGAATCTGCTACGAGGGGTAGAAGTCGGAGCTTCACACGGAGGAAGCAGCGTCTGCAGGGTACAAGGCCGCCCAGTTCCCACGCTCGGAGGAGCCTGAATTTGGGGCTCTGGGCTGGTCCACGGGGTGGCCCAGGGACAGGCTGGGGACCTTCCCCGGAAAGCCCGGGGGATGCGAACCAGGATACGGCCACATTTCAATCGCACGAGGGAAACCGGACCGGGCCCGGCTCCCTATAAACCCAGGCCGTGAACGATTCGTTAACCTGGCACTTTGCACAGCTCCCCGGGGGCGGGTGACACGTGCCGTGGACGCTGTGGCCGTGGCAGCTCCATCCCCATGAGGCAGGCCTGGCCCTTCCCGGGCCCGGGCCGTCATGAGGTGGCCGTGCCCCTCGTGCCCCTCTGGGGACCCGGCGCTGTGCTCCGCTGCCTGGAGACGGCCCCCACCCGCCCCGTGGAAGCCGCACGGTACTGCGGAGGAAAAGGGCTGGGGGAACCTTGTGTTCAGCCTCCCGGGGCCGTGTGCGTGTTGAGGAGGGTGTCGTGGTGGGGACATGGGTGCACTTCCCTCCTGGAGCCCGGGGTCCCTCCCAGCCAGCAGCCCCACCGGACCCCAGGGAGGGGGTGAGCCCGGGTCGCAACAGCACCGGCACACACACACAACATGCACGTGCACACATCTGTGCACAACACAGCACACATCTGTGCACACACAACACACATCTGTGCACAACACAGCACAGCACACAACACACATCTGTGCACACACAACACACATCTGTACACAACACAGCACAGCACACAACACAGATCTGTACAAGACAACACACAAAACATGCATCTGTACACAACACAGCACAGCACCCAAACACACATCTATACACAACACAGCTCACAACACCATCTATACACAACACAACACACAAACACTCACACACATCTATACACAGCACAACAGAAACACTGACACATCTATACACAACACACACAAACACACACACATCTATACACAACACAATGCACACTAAACATATACATGCACTCTACACACATCATACACACAACAAACACTCATGCAAACATCTATACACAACACACATACATTTAATATACACATACACATACATACATAACACAACACACACATTCAACACATACATTATATATGCACCAGCACATACACTCTGTATACATACACTTATATAGACAACACAATACACACAACAAAACACACACATCATAAACACAACACACACACATTGTATATATAATAAAACCCACACTCAACACACACATGCAATCAACACACGTACACACATACATATATGTGACACAGTCTCACACATTCATATATGCCACACACTTTATACAAACATGCACACACAAACACACAAATCACATACATAACACAATAGACACCTCACACAAATATACACAAATACACTCACATACACACACATTTATACATACATACACATCACACATCTATACACAACACGCACACACTCCACACACATACTCTCACAGACATAGAAACACATCACATACACAATACACAACACACCGCACATGCACAAACACACATATTCATACACACACATCATATGTCACATACACAATGCATAGACATACTTAACACACACAAGCACACACTCACACACACCACACACCCATCCACATGCACACACACAGGTGTATACCACACATGTACATACATATACACAAGCACACATCACATCCACTACACACATCACATACAAACACATACACCCCCCCACACACACATCACTTGCACGCTCCAGCCAACATGGCTTCCCGTGTTAATGTGCGCTCCCTGCTCCCTTAACTCTGTCGGGTCAAGTTTGTCAGGAAGAACCTGGCCCCCCACGGCCACAGGGAAGCGCAGGTTTGCGGCTTCCATCACGGGACGCCGGCTGCTTCTGCATTTTGCCAATAACGCGAAAGCCGTCGGTTGTTCTTGCCGTCTTAGCCCACTTTCCCCCTCGGCAGGTGCGGGGTGCAAAGGAAAATGACTTTGGCATGAAATCGGGGCGTGCGGCAAGGCGTGGCACCGGCAGAGTCCGCGTGGGTGTGGGGCTGCCTGGACACGCGCACCGGCGGCCGGCGGGGCTCATCCCGGAACATGGGGAGGCCAGACCGGGGCTGCGTCCGGCAACTACTAATTAGCTTGGGTTTTGTTGCCCCTCGTTAAAGGGTCGGGCCCAACACTTGCAAATGTTATGAAGCAGCCACGCACCCCGAAGACCCGGACTTTGCACGGGCATGAATGCCCGTCTCTGGTGTCCCCTTTCTGGAGCAAAGGGACATCGAGAAGGAGCCTCTTCTTATCTGTAGAAGCCCAGGAGGACCTCAGCAAAAATAACTCCGTCCTTCCTCAGACATCCCGTGTCTTTATTATTCCATGTTGCCGAAAAGAGTCAGAAAATGTACCAAATTGGTAAAGATATGTTTATCAGCGGAGGCTGTTTGGGCCAACAAGAAGGTTATTGGGTTGTAAACGTGGATGTTGGCGTCTTGGGAAGGCGTTAGGTTTTTCACGCAGGGGCCGGCAACCACCGGGCTTGTGACTCTGTCCTGATTTCAAATTCCTCTCTTCCCGTGACCGTGTAGACAGGCCAATCCATCCAACGTGTGCGCGTGTGGGTAGGTGGTCAGCTCGGCGGGCAGACGCTAGGACTCTACGACAAAATGATACGTATAAATTATTGGAGGGCTCCGGTAACGGCAATTTGACATTTTATGAGCCTGTAACAATGTCCCCAGAGAAGAGTGTGTGAATTTCTGGAAATCGTTGCATTTTCATGGCTTTGGCACAGACTGGAAGTTGCTGCTCCAGGTTTTGAATTTCCTCGCTCATAAATAAGAGCCGTTTTGGGTTTTTTTTTTTTCCCTTCCCCTTAAAAAAAAAGTCTGATTTTTGCATGAAATATGTAGATTCTAATCCTCACGGAGAAGTCTTCAAGGAATGAGCTCCGAGGCTTTTTGGCACGAAGCGGAGCCTCGCCCGTTCCCAGAAACCGTGCATCTCGGGTGTCAGAGTCGCGGCACCTGTATCAAGGCTGTGTGTGCATCAGAGCCGCGTGCTTCTGTGCGAGCATGTTGCGGGTGGCCGGTGACGGCGGGTCGGAACTAGCGGGTTCTGGAAGCCAGGGGAGGTATTCCGGAAGAAGAAAGGCAGGCAGAGCCGGAGCCTCCTCTCTGCCCCTGTGGACAGTGACCTGGGCTGGCCAGTTGGTTTCCCTCCAGCCTAAAACTGTTCTTGACGTTTTCACTGAGAAGGTGCATTTTTTTTCTGATTGTGTGGACCAGGAGTTGCCCTGCCTGGGGACGGGGTCCTGTCGCAGGGCAGCATCTCTGACTCCCAAGGACTGGGCGTGTTCTCTCTCTCGGCCGCAAGGATGAAGGTGGCAGAACTTCTCTGTGTGGATCGGAGGCGGGTACAGGGAGGGTGGTGCCAAGCTTAGCACTTGGAAGGGTCAAGACAAGTACACGTTGTAAGAGTTTCCCGGGATTGTTGTAACAAATGACCACAAACTTGGGGGCTTGAACAACAGGAATTCACCCTCTCCCAGTCCTGGAGCCCAGGAGTCTGGGATGAAGGGTCTCAGGGCCGCGGTCCCTCCGGAGGCTCCAGGGGAGGCTCCTTCCTGCCTCTCCCAGCTCCTGGGGGCTCTAGGCGTCCCTTGGCTTGTGGCCGCGTCACTCCAGTCTCTGCCTCCATCTCCTCTGTGTCTGTGTCTCCTCTTCTGTGTCTTCCAAAGACATCAGTCATTGAGTTCAGGGCCCTCCCTAATCCAGGAAAATCTTATTTTACTTTCATGACACCTGCAAAGACCTTATTTGCAACGATGCCACATTCAAGGGTCGGACTTCAGCGTATATTTTGGAGAAACACAATTCCACCCACAACAGGTGTGGTTGAAGGAAACAGAGCGTCGCTGACTTTTTTTTTTAAGTAAACTGCATGGCGGTATTTTAAGGTAATTTTTTTTCCCACAAACAGATAGGACTTGGGACAGAGGTGACAATGGGAGAAACCGCAGGATGGGGGACATCACGGTAGGTGTCTGGACCACCACGTTGGTGGACGGCGTGGAGAGAGTGTGCTCAGAAATGCAACAAGGCACATCCAAGCGTCCAAGCAGCCAACTCGGAGAGGGTTCCGATGGCTAGAGCTGGAACAATTTGCGCAAAATAAGAAAAAGATTCATTGGATTTTGACCCACAGAATAAAGTCAAAATCCATGCGTCATATTGATAGAAATAAACCATTGAATCTATAGATACGTGGGAGAGATTTGCCAGCTTCCTTACAGGGCATTTCCATTTAATTGATGTAGAAAAAAACAAAAGGTCGACATTCTGAAGAAACATGTTGAATGTTGGCGCAAAACCTTCTGCAGGGTGGCGCAAATACATGGATGAGGACTGTGGACACCTTGGTATTTGACAAGAAAGGCAGGATGAAAACCAGAATTTAAGTTCCCGGCTAGAGTCACGGGGAAGTCATGGGGCCAATTGCGAACAGCAGGGCTGGGAAGGAGAATCCGTTTCGGAGCCTTACGTAAAGATTTGTCCTTTTTCTCTATTTCTATTAATAACGTCAGTTCCGAGATTGTAGGGAACAAGCAATAACGCTGTGTCTTTAGATTGTAGGGAATAAGCAATAACTCTGCGTCTTTGGTTGGAGCTTGTAGCTTTGAAAGGGTCTTCTTAGGATTGCGGTGTGTTTTCACATAGCAACTACGGCGAGGTAGAGGCGGCATTTGTGATTCCCAGCTAAGAAAACTCAGGTGAAAATCAGTGGGTGACTTTCGGCGGCGTGACCAGCATTCATGCTCCAAGGTGCTGGGTGGAAGCCAAATGCGGAGGTCTCTTGGGGGGTGGGGCTGGGGGAGCGTTCACCGAATTCTCTGTAGCTTATGCCCTCTCCTGGGGGGACCCACCTGAACCTGGCAGGGCTTTGGGGAATTCCGGGGTAACCCCTTCCACAGAGACAATCTGTCATCAAAGACTTGGAGGTCTCCCCGGCATCTTGAACCACACAGTCGGTCGGGGCACGGAGTGGTTAACTTCTTAATTCCCCTTTGGCAAAGCGAGGCTTTCACGTGTGAGCAGCTATTAGGCTGAGGAATTAGCTTTTAAACGAGGGTTGATCCATATTCCATATGCTGCATTTCCCCTTGAGCTTGGGACTATAAATATAAACCCTATAAGGACACCGTGGGGGATTCTCATTCAGCATAAAGTTGTGTGTGTGTGTCTGTGTGTGAGTAAAATCCTCTGAATGTTTGGCAGCCAGATGCTAATGCTGTTATTTAGACAAAGGAGCTAAGTACCTAGTCTGGAGCAAGCCAGTTCCCAAACCCAGTGCTTTCTTCCACTTTTCTGAGCAATTCTGCTAAAACACCGGGCTTTGCAGCCACAATGTGGATAAGCGTGCAGGTAGGAGATGGATGTACCGCAGGAACTGTCCTGAGGTTCGTGGGAGGGAAGGAGCAACAGGTATGAGCTTCTGCACACGGAAAGTAGGAAGACAGGACCATTTGGGGGCATTTATCCCCTAAATAGCAATGATTTAATTTTATCGATGTCATCAGGTCACCCCGTTAACCCCCTGTGTCTCCATCTCCTCAAAACACCTTAGGATGTTATAAGCCAATTTGTTGGACTCCATTAAGAAAAAAAACCCACTCACGGCAACGTTTACCCTCCTAGATTGTATTTATAAATGGGAGCGGATAGGAGGGTTGTCCCACATGCTTTACTGTTTGTCTTAGTCCGTGGCCTGCATTCTACTCTTAGCTTTGCTCTTCAGCCTGTTTTGGCCACTGTTTCAGAGGTTTCCGCGGTTGAAAACAAACGTGGCAAACAGACAGACACAGCGAATCACCCTGGTTCTGCTCCGTCCTTAGGTCACAAGAAGTATTTGCTGCAAATGACATGGGCACCGTGGTGACGCCGTCTTGTCCTTGCTAAAGATTGCTGATGGGCACGTGGGTTGGTTTCGCCCCTTGGCTATTGTGAAATAATTCGGCCACGACCCTGAGAGTGCAGACATCTCTTGGAGGTGCCAATTTCCCTTCCTTTGGACACATTTCCAGCAGTGGGGTTGCTGAATCGTATGATAGTTATATTTTTAATTTTGGGGGGAGCCTCCGTGCTGTTTTCCATAATGGCTGTCCTAATTTATATTCCCACCAACTACAGTTACTAACAATGCATCATATTCTTGAAAATTCCTAAGAGAATAGGTTTCAAGTGTTCTCACCACAAAAAATGTGTGTGAGGTGACGCACATGTCACTTAGCTCTAGTTAGCCGTTACGCAATGGATACGTATTTCAAAACATCATGTTGTACGTGATAAATATATGTGACTTTTATCTGTCCGTTTAAAAGAATAAGTAAAATAATTAGTTAATTTCAAAAATGGATAAATGTTCAAAACACTTTCACAGTGGTTTTCTGGTTAAAAATAAAACTCAGTTTTACGAATGTCGGCATGATGGGTTTAAGGATGACAAGGTTGACCGGCATCCGTGGGGAAATTTCGGAGGGTGAAGGAATGAATTCAGCCTTGCGTGTTTTCTGTGGGGCGCTGTGTGCGAACTGCCTCTGTTTGGGAAATGTGCTGCAGGGCCGGAGGCTTAGGGCAAAGAGAACACCCCCAGAGGGAGGGGTCCCCCATTCACACCAGATATGAGAAATGGCCAAAAGAACTAGGTTTGAACAAGCAGTAATTTCTAAATATTCCGGATTCTCTTTGGAGAAAAGGAATTAAGAGTTTTCCTTTCTTTTGTTTTTTTCTCTATCTGGCCCCAAAGGAACAGGTATAGCATCCAATGAAGACGGTAACACGGGTTACAATCACTTTGGTTCCTCGAGTAGCGGACGGTGCAAGGACCGTCCCTTCCCAGCGACGGGGCACATTGTTCTGCGATTCCACGGCTCCTGGAATTGTGCGTGTGCTTCTGAAATGTTCTCAGCACACTCATCCTGCTTGATGACAATTGCTTGTGCAATTATTTTTCATTAACTGTAAGCTCCCTGCGTCTGGGAATCTGCCTGCGTTTCCGATCCGAGCGGTTTCTCCAAATCCACGCCTGCGGATTCTGCTTCCTGTGGACAGGAAACCGCAGCCTCTGTTGGGTTCTGTTGGGCAGAATGACAAGGGCGTGAGTCCACGGACCCCAGGAACGTGCCTCGATTCTCCTGAGAAAGTAAGTGCAGGCGTGGTCGGTCTGAGTCGTAAAATGGAGGGTTTTGCACCATCTTTGAACGGTTTTTCGCAGGCACACGCTTCTCTCTACCTACGGCCCAAACTTCTGGTAGAATTTGTGTTTCCCAAATGCTCCTCCGGCAGTAACTCAGAATCCCCGGGGAGGAGATGTCTCCCCAGCACACCTTTGGGCACCTGTGCCTTTGTCACCTGGGAGCCTCAAGAACTGAAAAATTAGAATGGAGTGGATTTTGCTCGTTGCCAGTTTGAGGGTGTGCAGAGAGGCAAAAACTTGGAGGAAACAAGTTTCCATCTCAACTAAGGCGAGCCGGGTTTGTCGTACCGGAAAGCGACAGCCACAGGTCTTGGTGGGTTTCCGCCAGCGTGGACTCCTGTCTTTGCAGCTTCTCCGTGGCTGCGAGGACAACACGCCGCGTCACCAGGTTCTAGCGGCGCCGTGATGCTCAAGTCACTGCTCTGCTCGACGGGGGCGCCTTTTTTGCAAAAAGTTACACGTTCTCTGCACATCCCCCGCCCCGGCTGTCATTCGCCGGGACTTGAAAGGGCCGTAACTCTAATTGTCGTTCCTGCGTGGTGCGCGCGGCCCTGCCTCGACCCCGTGCCTGGTGCCAAAGAAAACGCCGGATTATGTTCCGTTTTCTTCATTTTCATTTTCCTGCCCACTTAACAAAATTATATTCAATGAGCTGTGGGAGAAATCCACATCGACGGGTCGTGTAATGCAATTTCTGGTACATATTCAGAAAGGGGGGAAAAAAAACCCAACATTTTCTTTCGTTTCTGTCAAAATCAATCAAATTGTACGAAACTGAACATAATCTCTTAGAAAGAAAATGAGGCATTTCCAGTGAAATAAGCCTCCCTTACGTGGTAACATGCACATATTTAAGAGGTCTCTGTTTTAGTTTTTTTTAATCATGCCTAATTAGTTTTTTTTTAATCACCCACACAACTAAGGCTCTCGCCTGCATAATTTATGACATGGAGGAGCCGGTGTCAGAAATCAAATGTTGTAAATTAAAAATAACAAGTTTGAGACTAGTGATTCAATTAAAACCCCAGAAAACATTGGATTATGCATAATTGAGAACTTGCGTGCAGACACCGAATGTCACGCTTGTCAAGTTGGATGGGAGGATTGGATTGGGTCTGTCAGGGGTATTTCAATCAACTCGGTAAAAAAATTAGAAAACAAAGATGATATTTATTATTAACTTCCTGTGTTCAAAAATAACACCGAGAGGTCTTTCAATCAAATGCTTATGAGACCAGGTTTTATTTGGTGGGCGCGTTCCAGGCACCAGAGGCTTGGACTGCCCAGAGGGAGGGTCCCCCTGGGCGGTTTGGAGGGGCCCCCGTGAGGGGACGCTGCCAGGAGATGGGGGGCTGCACAGAGCAGAGGGGGGCCCTCCTGGACAAATCCTGACGACCCTCTCTGGGTCCTCTGTGCTCCACCCCGTCCCACCCTGCAATTTCTCTTAATAACACGGAGGACTTCTCCACACACCCCATTTTGCAATGTTTTACAAATAGGGTCGAGGTGCAGTTTCCACCGGCCATATCTGGTCCGAATCTTCACGCGGCTCATCTCGGCACAGAGCGAGGACAGTCTGGGCTGTGTTTTAACTTTCCAGCTAGGGAGAAGTGACTCAAATGCAGCTCAAAAAGCAAATAAGGACCCAACACCCTCTCTCCGAAGGAAGAGATTCCCAGTGAGCGGGCAGAGAGTTGCAAGGGGTCCCAAGGAAGAACAGGTCACGGTGCCCCTAGGGATTGGGGAGGGTGGGAATTCCTCCCTCCCAGGAATGCTCCAGATCGGCGCAGAGAAAGGAAACCGGGCTCTGGCGGGTGACAACGCCTTCCTCACTCGAGAGCCGACGGTGGTGGAGGCAGCACGGCCACCCCTGCAGAAACGTTGGAGACCCTGGGAAACAATGCTGTGCATCCTTAAGCCCAGGTGGGCAGAGGCAGGGTCTCTGTCGGGGAAGGGACCCTCCAATGAGCCATTCGCGTTGCCTGAGCTGCTCTAAGGGAATTTCTAAGGAGCCCATGCGCGGCACTACCTTGCCACGGGGGCCACCCAGTTTGGCTGAGGAAGGAGCCGGAAGCACAGTTTCTGCAGACAGACGTGGAGGCAGCAAGGACCAACAGCCCACATTCCTGTAAAGATACAGGAATAGGATGCATTCACGTAAGGTTTCTGGACGAGTGCGTTGTGTGTTCCTCATCAACGTTCATGTTTCCAGGATGCGGAAAGCAGAGTGCACCGCACCTGTGCCCACCTGTCTACCTGCCGCGCAGTTGAGGAGGGTGCCATGGCAGTTGCAGAGAAGCAGGTGTGAGGCTCAGAAATTTGACCTTGGCTGGGACACTTCTTGTAGCCAGAGGTCATTTTCTTCCCCAGGAGAACGAGGGCTCTCTCCGTAATTCCGTCCATGTTTATTAAGCACCCGGAATGAGTGAGGTGCCGTACAACACTGCTGCGGTGAACTTAGGTTTCAGAGGGAGAACACCTGGGCATGGTATACACTACCATTGACTCACATCTTCTTGTATTTCTCTCAGTAATACTTTGTAATTATCTGGCTAGACATCTTGCGTATCTTTGTCAGATTTTTTCTTTAATATTAAATTAATATGTTATATATGTATGCGATTATATTATTAAATATATTTTTATGGTATTTTAAATGAATTAGTTTATGGTATTATAAATAATATATTATAAATAATATAAATTTTACATTAAAATTAAATGTAAATTACATTAAAATTAAATGCAAATTTGTATAATTTATATAATTAATAAATTAATGTAAAATAAACATGTATTAAATTTTACATAATGTGCTATTATAAATTATACTAGATTTTTGTGGTATTTTATGCTAATATAAATAGTATTATATTATATATTATGCATATATAAGGGCTATTATATATTTATAAAATAACTTCTTTGTTGCCATGATATACAACTGCCACACATTTTATATATTGATTTTGTATCCGATACCTTGCTAAACTTACTAATTAATTCTAATTATTTCTCTGTAATTTTTAAATGTTTACATAGATATTCATAGTATGTATGAGGAACGGCAATTTGGTTTCCTCTTTTCTGATTTATTTATTTTTTATATTTTTACAGCACTGGCTAGGACCCCCAACATCACGTTCAGTAGAACTTGAGTTATCGACAGGGAAAGTTTTCAGCACTTCAGCGGTAAGTGTGATGTTTGCTGAAGTCTTTTGTAAATATTTCCTATCAGATTAAGGAGAAAGTCTCATATTTCTAGGTTGCTAAGGTATGTGTGTAGTATGTATGGATGAATGTATTTATTGATTATATCATGAATGGATGACTACTTTCATCAATTTATTATGAATTCATTGATATAATTATATGATTTTTATTTTCATTATTTTAATATGATGGTTTGCATTGCTAAACCAATCTGCATTCTTGGAATAAACCTGATTTAGTATGATCTATTATCTTTTATTATATTGCTAATATTTTATTTATTATTTTTGTGTCTGCGTTCACAAGGGGGATTGGCCTGTAATCTCTTCCTGAGTTTCAATGTACAAGTTATCCCATGACATAAAATGAGTTGGCACTGTTTCCTCTTTTCCTAATCTCTGGGATATTTTGACTAATTTTAGCATTACTTTTTTCTTGAGTATTTGGTATAATATATAGGTAAACACTTCGGGGACTAAATTTCATTTATAAAGCATTTAGTTACAATTCGTCTGTTTGTGTATAAGCTGTATTTTCATTCTGGGCGTCAGTTTGGTAAACTTTATATTTTTAGAAATGTGTTTATTCTACCTACATTTTCAAGTTTACAGGCAGAGAGTTGTTCACAATATCCTCTTATGAGATTTTAAAAGTTTACAGAATCTGTAGTGATTTTCCATTTTTTAAAAATCTCTGATACTACTTTCTAATGGCTTCTCTGATTTTCTTGATCAATATCACAGGTCTATTCTTTTATTTTTCATGATATTGGTCTTTTCCTCTGCAGTACTTTCTATTATGTATCTTTTTCTCTTGATTGATTCTTAGCTTATTTTTGTTATTCACTAACTTACGTGAGTTTTTTGCTGTTGAGTTTCTGATTTCTTGAGATTGCCTTGCACATTGATTTTTCTAAAACCTTTTCCAGTGTTTGCCTTTAAATTATATATGTTGCACGAAGCTTGCCTTTAAGCCGCACTCCTAAAGTTTTTATTTTTTTTTTCATTATCTTTCATTTTATAATGGGTTACTTAGAAATTTAATTTTCAAGCATACAGGCATTTTCTTGTAATTTTGTTACTGTTTCCAAACCTACCTTCCACTTTGGTCCATCGATTTCCGTCTTTTGAAATTTGTTGGGATGAATTTAATGGCTCAGCTGACAGCCAATTTCTGTGAAAGGTCCAGGTGTGTTTGGAAAGACTGTTGATGCTGCAGTTTTGGTTGCAGGGTCCTAAACATGATCCTTAGCTCATAAAGCTCGTTAATCTTTTTGTTCAAAGTATATCTTTGCTGATTTGTTTTATACGCTTGTTTTTTTTTCAGTGACTGAAGAGTGGTGTGTTCAAATCTCTCGCTGTGATTGTCTTTAAATCTCCTTTTACTTAGTTCAAATTTTGCTTTATATATTTTCTGCCTGTGGTTTTAGATGCATATCTCTTCAGAACTTTTATATTTTATTGATTCATGAAACTTTTTTTGTTGCGAATATTTCTCTTTATCACTACTTAGGACTTTATCTTAAAGACACATTTGATCTTAATAAGGACGTGACAGGTTCCTTCTGGTTAGCGTTTGCGCATCACAGTGATTTCATTAATTGACTTTCAACCTTTTGGTAACTTTAGATGTGTCTCCCAGAAAGAAAATATAGTTTAGTTGTGGTTTTTATTTTTATCCAATCTGATTGTCTTGTAACTGTAGCATTTAGTTTATTTACACTTAATGAGATTATTGATATAAATATGTTAATATCTACCACCTTATCTTGAGCTTTCTACTGGTTCTATCAGTTTTGTGTGTTTTGTTTTATGTCTTTCCTTCTTTTAGAGCATTTACAGTTTTAGTTTTTTACTGTAATTACTCTCATTACAACCACTGCTGACTTGGATGTCGTATACTATTTTACTCATCTTGTGAAAGTTACCCTAAATATTACAACACACCGCTTGAGTTTCCAAAATCTAATATTAGTTACTTTTATTTGCACTGTACCTTCCAGACAATGCAAATACCTTAGAACATTTAAATTCATGTATTTCCTCCTGATTTATATACCACTGTTGTCATGCATTTTAATTCTCCGTGCATTTTAAATCCCTTAAGACACTATTGTCTTATAATGTCAATATTTATTTACAACCATTCATGTCATTTCACATTTTTACCACTCTTTATTCCTTCATGAATTTTAATGTTCTGTTTGGGTCATTTCCCTTCTGCCTTAAGAGTCCTCTTCAATATTCCCTTTAGTGCCACTCTGTTGGTCGCACATTTTCCTAATTTTTGTTTTTGCAAAAATGCCTTTGCTTCAACCCCGTGGGGAGCCTATGTCAGGATTTTGTTTATTCGTCAAATACCGTCCTCTCCCTTTTTTTTTTTTTTTCCCAAAAGAAACACTCTGAACTGAAGACGCACTTCTCAGCATGGAAGGGACTGAGTCACGCTGGGGCCATGTCCCGGGCCACTGTGCTCACCACACTCCGCAAGTGCCGGTGAAGGGAGGACCAGGGTGGTGAGACAGCAGCTCTAGCTGCGTCCTGCGCCCCCAGGAGCAATGGGATGGGGGGAGAGAACCAGAGATAGGTACAGAGGAGGGAGGAGGAGGAGAGATGGAGACAGACAGAGAGACAGAGACAGACAGAGACAGGCAGAGAGACAGAGAGATAGAGAAAAACAAAGAGAGAGAAATAGAGAGAGAGCTAGGGAGAGAGACAGAGACAGAGAGAAATAGAGAGAGATGACAGAGAGAAAGAGCTAGGGAGAGAGAGAGACAGAGAGGGAAACAGAGAGAGAGAGACAGAGAGAAGGAGAGAGAGGGAAGACCGGCCACACCAGGCCAGAATGCCAAGCGCACGTCCTAAGCCCATATGACCTCTTGTAGACAAAGGGCACAACCCGAGTTGGGTGTTGGGATCTGGCGGGGATGGAAGTTCCCGGCGGGGACGCGTGATGTGCCTGGGACATTTCTCTGGCAGTGGGGCCTCGGAGGCTGGGTCTCCGGTGCCGGGGTGGCCATGGGCACCGCCGTCTGTTTCTGACTCTCCGGGGCGCCCTGCGGTGTGGATGGGAATCCCGTGCCGCTCTCCAAGATGCAGCAACAATTCAGAGCCTCAGCCTCAGCCTCCTCCTCCCCAGGAACACTAATGAGATCAGAGCAGGCAACCCCATGCCCCACTTTGGTAACCACCAAGGGGATTTTAGCAGATCCTTTCGAGGTGTGTAAACTCTTCTTGGCCCTTCCAAATCCTGACCCTGTTATTAATAAAATGTTTCCTGCAAACTCACCATCACACGGTGGCCTCTGTCAGCCACGCCCACCCTTCTCCCTGCCATTTCTGTTTCTTCTCCCTTTGATGTCTTACTGCTCCCAAGGTTTATCCTTGGAAATCTTGTTTCCTCTTAAAAAAAAAATCAAAGTCTGAACCGTGTTACACTGTAAGGGGAGCTCAAATTTCCCTTCAGAAAGGAGGAGGGCGCATTTCATCAGGAATGCCAGCAAGACCCACCAAAACGACATGGACAAGAAAAGTGTCTATAATTCCTGCAGTCTGTGAAATCTGGGTGTTCTGGATAAAAGGTTAAAGGCAGAAAATGCAGTGCTGCCTTCAAATCAAAAGCAGTTTCACGGGATGGAAAATTGCACCCACCCTGCAGCTACAGCAAGGTCTGTTTTCTAGGCAGAGATTCCCACAGACTCTGCAAGTCTTGTCTTTGAGCTGGGACAGATAAAGGTCACATAAGTAGAGGTTTCAGAGATGAGGAATTTGGGTTTACAATGTCCCCAGGGGATTAGGCTGAACTCCCCAAAGGTCTTCCCAGGGAAACCCAGAGGGTTTCAAGCCTCAGGGAACTCTGTCTTCCAACAAGATCTGAGAAGACTTTGAGACCACTTTTGAAGAAGAGGAAATATTAAGAAAGGATGTCATAGACCTGGAAATGTGAGTGATTTATCTGGGTTTCTATTTGTTTTCTTTCTTGTCAATTCAATAATTATATTTTATCTCTGCAACCTGGTGTTTGATATAGGTTAGATTGTGTCCCCTCAAAATTCAGATGTTGAAATCCTAACCCCAGGTTCCTCAGAACGGGACCTTATTTGGAGACAGACCACTGTAGGTGTAATTAGATAAGGTGGGGTCATTACGGGGGACCCTAAGCCAATGACTTGTGTCCTCATGAAAAGGGAAAATTTGGACACGGAGACACAGGCATAGAAGGAAGGCAGGTGTGAAGACACAGGGAGAAGATGCCATCCACAAGCCAAGGAGAGATGTCCAGAACAGACCGTCCCCTCACAGCCTTGGGAGGAACCAACCCACTGACACCTTTGTCTTGGACTCCTGGCCTCAGAAATTTAACTGCATAAATGTTTGTTGTTTAATCCCCCCACACCACCCCTGCCAGTTTGTGGTATGGTGTTAAGGCAACCACAGATGTTCACACAAGTTTGATCAGTCTTTGAAGGATGCCTTCGTGCAAAGCAAACTCAAACATGAGATTGATAAATTTACCAATTTCATCTGTTATAACTTATTATGTTTGTTTGTAACAGAAGGTATTCTTGGTGTCCAGACTGGAACCTGCTTTTCCTATAGACCTTAATCCTTGGTTTCCCTGGGAGATTCTCCCAGGCCCTGGCATGGCCTGGCAATGGGGAACATGTTACCTGGGAATTGGGGTTGTCTCTTGGACATGGGGAGGGAGCTCCAAGGATCAAGGTCATCTACTTCCCACCACCCATAGGGCAAACTTTTATAGGGTCTGGAGATTTGGAGTGCTGGATTAGAGGGCTATCTTAGCTTCTGTAAGATCTGGCACAAGATGGGGTACCATTTGTCCCTGTTCAGTAGAATCTGGACATGAACTCAAGGCCAGCACAGGTGGAAATGTAGAAGTAATTGTCTCCCTTGCCCTATCTGAGTCACCCCAACCTGTAGGCACACTCATACACCATACAAACATGCCCATACACACATAAAAAACACACATGCACACACACAGACATGCATAAGCACAAACATACACACAACACACCCATATACCACATAAACACAGCACATGCACCCACAAACACACACACACTGTCACACACACACACACACACATATTCTGAAAGGTCTTGGGAGGCAGCACCCACTCTCAGAGTTGTGAAACAGGTTGAGTCCTGGGAGAACAGTAAAAGTGTAGACACGTGGGTGTAGACAGAACTCTAAGTGATCCCTTGGGCCAACCCGTCCAGTTCAGGCAGGGAAGGCTGTGAACCATAGTTCTCTTTTGTTAAAAGATCCAGGGTGAAGGTGCCCCCAGAGTGTCTCAAGGCATCCTCTGCTGTCCTTCAAGTCTGACATTGCAGGACAGCACACATCCACACACATGTGCATGGGATGTGGAGAGCCGTGTTTCCCCTCCATATCCACATAAGTTAGTTGAAATCTTGTCTAATTAAAACACTTTCACTGGCTGTAAGATGGGACTTTTCCACTCTGGGCTTCTGCTCTAGATTCCAGACAAACACAAGCCATTTGACATTGTTGTGAAGAACCCAACTCCCATTCTTAACTCTATTTTTTTTTCTTTTTTAATAATTAGCTGCTTGTTCAGGTTTCTGAATGTGTGTGTAGATTGCCCTCGTAGCTGCATGAACTAGGGAGATCCAACATCTCAGGGACAAGCAGATCAATAATCTGATTTCTTTATGAAGAAAGTAGCTGGGCTCCAGGGGAGGCTCTTTCCTGCCTCTTCCAGCTCCTGGGGGCTCCAGGCGTCCCTTGGCTTGTGGCCGCATCACTCCAGTCTCTGCCTCCATCTCCACGTGGCTTCTCCTCTGTGCTGTGTCTCCTCTGCTGTCTCTTATGAGGACACCTGTCATTGGATTTAGGGCCCTCCCCAATCCAGGATGGTCTCATCCTAACTTACTAATCCCATCTGTAAAAACTCTAGGTTCAAATATTATGGGTGAACATAAACTTTTGGGGGTGACACTATTCAATCCAGTGGACATACCATTTAAATTCTATGTGCTGGAGTAACACAACTATTGGACTGGAAAGGGGTGTGTGTGTGTGTGTGTATAACACTAAGCCATGAAGCCCACCTAAGTTAGAAAACTAAGAAACTGCTAGCTCTTTGTTAGGCTTTTCAGGACCTCCCCAGGGAAGTGCACCTGACAGGGTGCTATGGTCTGAATGTTTGTGTCCCCCCAGAATTCCTATGCTGAAGTCCTCACGCCCAAGGTGGTAGTGCTAGGAGGTGTGACCTTTAGGAGGTGATGAGGTCATGAGGATGGAGCCTCATAGATAGGATTAGTGCCCCTATAAAAGGGACCTAAGAGAGCTCCCTCATCCCTTCCACCATGTGAGGACACAGCGAGAAGTTGCCATCTATGAGCCAGGAAGTGAGTACTCACCAGACACAGACTGTGCCACACCGGGATCTTGGACTTCCAGCCTCCAGAAGTGTGAGCAATAAATGTCTCTTCTTTAAGCCACCTAGTCCATGGTATTTTTGTTATAGCAGCCCAAATGGACTAGGACACAAGGCATTCATCCCTTTTCCATAAAGGGCTTGGTGAAAAGGAGGAAGAGTCATGTGGACATTCTACCACATGGGCTCACAGGACTCAGCATTAGGAAACCATTTCTACTGACATAAAAGAACGAGTTCTCAGGAAATGATACACTTAGGAATGTACTGAAATAATGGACACACAACATCACAGTACGTTAAATAATTGCTTGGAAGCACAGGTTCCCAAATCCGAAACTATGCCAACTACAGCAGTGAATGGAATTCCCAAAATACAACATCAGAAAAACTTCAAAGCAAACAATTCTACCCACTGACAACTAGAACAGTGTTAATTAGCAACAATGCTCTTTAATCTATAAATAATTAAGTGATCACACAGCTCCCCAGAGAGGTGTTTTAAAAAAAAAAACACCACACACGCAAATTATTTCACAGACCGAGGTCAATGCCCAAGAATACATCTAGCCATTACCCTGGAAATCCTGTTTGGCATTCAACAAAGGGAGCGCCCTTCGGAAGGTGAAAGAAGGTCCTCAAAATGAAGACGTATTTTAATGAAATCATGTTAACTTATAGACAGTTTGAGGTGAGTTGTTTGGTTCCTGAGCAATGGAATTCTAGAAGGCACAAAGCCACCTTATTACTCAGATTAACCACAGAAAACAAGTACTTTGAATTCACAAAATAACTGAGAAGGACATTTTTAAAGAAAAAAAATCATTCTGGTAGAGACAACCATTTGATCTAGTAATTAGTAAAAATTTACCAAGGGGAATTTATGTCACATACATGACAGCAAGCATGTATAATTATCATATACATTTTAAATGATTTTTCTCCTTCTAAGTGCAAATGATTTTCTTTTGAAAGCAGTCTACATGGAGACTCACCAAGAACACATCTTGTACTTTTTCATGGGGCGAAAGGAAAATTCAATCTAGCTCTTACTGAACAGTCACCAAATCTCAATCAGAGGTCTCAATTTTAGGGACATTTATTTATATTTTTTAGGAAATCCTCCTAGAGGTGGTATCTTAGGAAAACCAGGTCCTGTATCCTGGAAGGGAATCAAATTCTAACCTGCAGAGAGATTTAGCCATTCATGTACAGGCCCTAGTGCCTGTCAGAAACATAGGAATTAGGCATTTTTAGAATACAGTTTCCAAATGATTGCAATCCATTGGGTAAATAGAACAGGAGGCAGAAACTTCCCATATGAATAACAATAGTGCTTGTTGATCTCAACATTGACAGATATTGGCTCCTTCCTTTCCTTGTAGATTCTTTGCATTCCCTGAGTCAACAACGATCCATTCTGCACCCTGATTTTTTTCTTTGGAGGCAGGAAATGACACGGTTACTTATAACTTTCCCTTGAGGAAACCCTGCCAGCCTTGCTCCACAATGTCCATGTTTACCCTGAGATCTGAGACACTCTCATTAGACATGGGCTGTCTGTGGGGGATGGTGGATTTCCATTTGAACATAATTGCAGACCTACACAATGGCATGGCTCATGCAGTGAATATTCTAGTCATGGTACTCCTTCCCATGTGAAGTTCCTTCAAGGGGATGTGCTCATTACAGCAGCCATAGATACTCTCAGAGCTAACTGCTAGATTCCCTTGGGCTCCCTTGTGGTTTGGCTTTTATGGTGCCTCTATTGACCTCAGGATGCTCCGGCAGTTTGTCCCTGCACCTGACCTGGGTCCTACTTCCTCCGTTTGAGTCCTCGTGTTCCAAACCCATGAAGCAGCTCCCAAAAGGACAGAGAGAGGCTGAGACAGCACCACCCAGCCATAGTTCTGCTTTGAGCCCTTCCTGTCAACTGGAAGGGGCTTAGAGTAGAGTCCAGCCACCTTTAAGCTAGGCCAGCGGTGATTTTGCCCACCCACTGGGACATGTGACCATGTCTGGAGACATTTTTGGTTGTGACAAACAGAGGAAGGGGGGTTATTGAAATCTGGTGGGTAGAGGCCGGGGATGCTGCTAAACATCCTATGATACGTGGGACAGTCCCACAACAAAGAACTATTCCACCCTGCTATGGACTGAAGGTTTGTGTGCCGCCCAAATTCATGTGTTGAAGTCCCAATCACCAGTGTGATGTCATTAGGAGATGGGACTTTTGGGAAGTTGTTAGGGTTGGATGAGGTTATGATGGTGAGGTCCTCCTGATGGGATTAGCACCCTTATAAAAAGAGACCAGAGCACTCTTTCTCCACCTCCTTCCCTCTCTCTTCCTCTCTTCCTCCCCTCCTCCCCCACCATGTGAGGACACAGTGAGAGGGCAGCCACCTGCACTCCAGGAACCCGACTGTGCCAGCATTCTGGTGTTGTGCTTTGAGTCTTTAGGACTGTGAGAAGTGAAAGTCTGTTCTTTAAGCCACTCGATCTGTGGTATTTTGTTATAGCAGCCTGAGATGACTAAGACACCCCAAATGTTAATAGTGTTGATGTAAAGAAGCCCTGAGCTAGGCTCTTTTGCAGGATCTTCTAGGATAAGAAGGACTTGGCATAGGTGCAGGGCAAAGACCAAGGCTTAGAGACACTCTCCTTGAAAAAAGTCAGACAAACACAATATCATGGGGTCAGTGGCTTATGGATAGAAACTGGAGAATCTCTGGGGCACCTCATTCTTCTTCAGTAGCCCTGGTTAGGGGTTCATTGGAGAATAGAAAGACTCAGATTTAAGGATGGAGGATTGGCCCCACTCAGCGGGCCCCAGGACACATTAACTGGGTATAAAAGTGAGGGGGAGGGGTAGGACAAGTGTCAGCCACCAGCAGGTGTCTAGGTGGAGAAGCAAGGAGTGTTGTGCACTTGAATCCCTTTCTTACAGCTAGAGTGTAACAGCAAATCTCTACCTCCTTTCTCTTTAGATACAAATAATAAATGGTCATAATTCAACATGATAGTATGCTTCACCATCAGAGATTGGGTGTGCCAGGGGCTGAATGTGTCTGCAGACTTCAGGCTATGAGGGTGAGGTTAAAAATGGGGCCAGAGGAAGCATGGAGTGTGGGGCTGGGGCTCCATGGCATCATCTTTTCCCATGGACAAATGTTTGGATCCTATTTTATTAACTCGCCATCGTGCATCCTATGGGCTTCAACGCCACTCTTTAAGGGAGCTTCTGGACCTCCCTGTGCATCCCATGGTGGGCAATCCATTCTAGGGTATGTGTATTTCTGTGTTGCATGATGGATCTGCACAATGGAGCACTTGGCCTTACTCTGTGTCATACCCCACCCTCTGGAATCCACCCCTAATCTCCTCAATGGTTGGGTGGGGGAGTTGAGGGGGTTTGAGGTGGACTCCCAAAGGTAGGAGGAGAGGGAGTCACGCTGCCTTGAGTGTCTGGTCATCAAAGAACTGTTTACTGCCAGACTTCCAGTCATTTGTAGTGGGTTTCAAGGACAAATAGATCCATTTAGGGAAATAAATCATATCACTATAATCAAACACCCAGTTTGGGCCACGAGACAGTGGTTTACATAAGAAATGATTGATAGCAGCCTGAAAGCTTTGCTGATTAATAAGGATTTTCATCTGTGCTTCTCAATGAGAAAGTCTTTAAATTAATTAAAGAGGCTTTAGGACAGGAGGGCGCATTTGCCAGCTTTAGAGTGCTTTGACTTTCTATCCATATTGGCCGTAAGACATGTTATTGCACATTTGTTTCTGTAAACACCCATTCTTTATATCGTAAATATTCAACCCTTGTTAATGCATTTGCATCCGGCAGCAGCAGTGGTGGCGGGGGCCCGAGGCCCTCCCTCTTCTCCTCACAGAGCTCAAGTGGGTGCATGAGTCATTTGTCATTGTCCCAGGTGGGAAGACACAGAAATGAGTCCTGCCTTCATGAGGAATCTGCAAGAGAGCCCAAGCAAGCCTTGAATAAGCACATGGGGTGGGGCAGCAGTGCTGGGGATCCATGAGGGTCTGTGTCCATGTAGGCGGAATTCTATGTGAAATTGAAGACACACCAGTTCCCCTTGTGTGATCCAATCATTGCCTTTTCTGACAGTGTTGGTATTTGGTAGGTCAGCCATGCAAAGATGGCTTCGCGGATGGGGTAAGAGTTAAGGGGGCTTTGGACAGACAGGTAGAGATGGAAATGCTAAAAATGTACATTTGCGGGTCAATAAGACCAAATGTACAGAGAGTGAAGGGGCTACTCAACCCACTAGCCCCAGTGTTCTTCCTTCATGTCATGTGTCACCGTGGAATAAACTCTACAGTTTACTTGTTCTTGTCAGTTATCTCCAAAACAGAAGATGAGCAAGAGCATATCCTGTTCACCGTGATATCTCCCTCTAGTTCCTAGAACAGCACCTGGAACATCATCGGTGCTCAATAAACAGTTTTGAATTGTTCAATGAATGAACAGATAGAAATGCACAGTGCCAGCAAAGAGGGTAACCCCAGGGCCGCCCAAGGAGAATAGGGTTCTGTGAGGGTTTCAGACTGGGCATTGCTGGAAAGGCAAGACCACACTGGGCCTGTAACACTGCACCGTGAAATTTAGGATTTACATTGAGGGCAGGGCTTGCAAGTATGATTCATGTTGTGTGTAAGCTCTGGGCAGTTGCCAACTATAGCAAAGTGGGTAACTGGCAAAAGCCATGTGAGGTCCCATCTGGACTCATGGGTGAAAGGACTATTTGAGGTTAACGATGCTTGAAGTTGCTTCCTTTGCTCCAAGATTTTGCCATATTTGTTGTAGGTCAAGGAGAGATGTGGGAGATTTTTGAGTAAGGTGTGAGGAGATGAAAGCAATGTTATGTGGAGATTATCCCTGGAAGGGGAGGCTGAAATGGGGAGAGACCTGGAGGGAAATCCCTGGGTAGGCCTGGGCATTAGTCCAACCCGGAAAAGCTTAGGGCCAGGAAATGGTGCTTGGCCTGAACCAGGGCTACATATGTAAGAAAAACACACTCTGAGGGTCTTTGTGAAACTTTCACTTTCTCCTTCTAAAGAAATTAATTTATTTTACAGACATGAAGGGTAAGATTATTGATTCTGAGGCAGTTTTCCAAAGTGTCATAATAGCCCTGACAAAGACATGGCATTTCAGTTAAAAAGTTCCTGCGTGCCAGGCAAAATGTTAGGTGCCAGGGCCATGGATGTGAGTTGGGTACAGGATGCAGGATCCAGAGATAAGGAAGGCAGGGACACAAGCAGCCCATAAGTGCAATTTTTAACTGTGCCAATTTCTTTTTGAGGGCTGTTTCAGTCAACAGCAACTGAAACACAACACAGACTAGTTTAAGCAAGAAAAAAAAATGTGTTGACCTAATATAAATCTGAGATCTCAGGATGCAGCTGACCTCGAGGACTTCAAGGACTTGAAAAATCTCACTCTCTCTCCCCCACCAATATTTGTGTGCATATACATATATATATACACACACACACATATATATGATTGGTAGAAACATAGATGATAGCTAGATAAATAAATAGATGATAGATTGATGATTGATAGATATATAGATGGTAGATAGACAATTATTTGAAAGATGTACAGATAGATATGATAGTATATATCATGTAACTGCATGAACACATGTATGAAAACAAGTAACAATGACTTGAATAAGATAAGACATTTATTTCTCTCTGACATGATAGGAGGCCAGAGCAAGTCCAGGGTAATTACAGAGATTCAAGATGTCATCTTCTGTGTTGTTGCTCCACCATCCTTAACACATGGCTTCCAACTCACAGTTCAGCATGGCTACATGTTCTCCAGCCATTACATCTGCATTCCAGCCATTAGGAAAGGGAGAGAGAAGAGCCCACATTTCTCTTTAAGAAATCAAGGAGACTTTTGTTGGCCCAGTACATTCCCACTTACTTTCTATGGGCTTAAATTTCATCACACAGTCACACATAGCTGCAAGGGAGTCCAGGAAAAGCAGTCTCACAAAGTAGAGGTGGGTGGCTTCTTAGAGACCCCCAAAGTTTCTGTCATTCTCCTGACTCTCTGCTTCTGTCTGTGTTCCAGACTAGATTCTCTTCTTGCCAGAAGACTTCCTTCAGGAGCTAGCATGGAGAAATCCATCTGCCACAGCTCTGGACTTACACAGTCTGAGCTTCTCCCATGCTCCCTCAGTGTTTGCTGATTAAATTCCAGGGAAGGGATGACTGGCCTGGCTCGTACCACATCTATCCCTGGGACAATCTCAATGCCTGAGAAAGGCAGATTTCTCAGAGGAGATGATGTTTTCTGTTAAACTTCAGAAGATGAATCAGATTTTGTGATGACTCAGGGCTGAGTGGGCAAAGTCAGAAAACTAAGGAAGCATGATGAGGTCAGACATTGAGGTGATGGGTGTGATGGGATGAGGTACAGACAGAGAGGTCGTATCTTTCCATGTGTGAACTTATGAAAGGTCTCAGACACTTAGGTGAGTACCCTGTAGTGTTCTCTACAGTTGATGGGGAACCACCAACATTTTGTGACTGGTCATGTCAACATTTTAGACCTATTACTTTGGAACCTATGTACAGAATGGATGAAAAGGGATGGCACTGGAGGTGGGAGCCTGCAGGCTCTGGCATGGGATGGATGTGGATGATGGAGCCTTTGAACCTGGGCCATGGGAGTGAGAAGAAAGAAGGCATTGAAGGTCACCACAGAAGCAAACTGATGTGCTCCTGTGATGATGGAAAGGGAGGAGTCAAGGTGACTTCATAGCTCTAGCCTGGATGGTTGGATGGACAACAAACTCCTAATCAAAGACGTTATTCTGTCTACCACATGGGGATTAGGATGAGGACATCTTTGGGGACATTATTCTGTCTACCACATGGGGATTAGGACATGGACATGTTTGGGGACATTATTCTGTCCACCACATGGGGATTAGGATGAGGACACCTTCAGGGACATTATGCTGTCCACCGCATGGGATTAGGATGTGGACACCTTCGGGGGCATTATCCTGACCACCGCATGGGATTAGGATGTGGACACCTTCGGGGGCATTATCCTGCCCACCACATGGGATTAGGACGTGGACCTCTTTGGGGACATTATTCTGTCCACCTCACGGGATTAGGATGTGGACATCTTTGGGGCTACTAGTCTTTCTTCCTCACTCCCTATACCTGGCTGTCCTCTGCTGACCATCCCCAGGTTACTTCCTGTTCAGTATCCTACATCTGCTTCTCCGTCATCCCCAGGTGACACCCTGACTGTGCTGCCCGAGTTCATTCTGGGGCACAATCTGGCTTTTTCATTGTCCCTCCCAGGAGGATGGAAGCTTTAGAGTGCAGGGTCTTTGTTACACTTTTTTATTCTTACAATTCATTCTTACTTATTGCTATTTCTCCAGCTTGTAAAGCAATTTCTCACACATTAGGTTTTTCTGTATACTATTAAATTTACACAGGAAAAATTTTTTCTAATTTAAAGCTCTTTTTATAAATTTCAAAATCGCTGTATCACATCACAAATTCACATGTCGCACTTGAGCAATAAATTCGTAAAACAATAGAATGGTGCATGGACATGGAAACTTCCCTTCCAACCAAGATTTTGGGGACTCTTTTAAAAACATGTTTTGGTTCTAATTAAATTCCCTTAAGCTCGTTAGAGAGATGATGGGGAAGGAATCATTTACAATTATTTTAACAAAACCCCAGTGAATAATAACCAAACCATGAAAAATAGCCAAGGAAAATATTTCACCCTGCTCTTCAAGGGAAGAGAATAAATAGGAAATTAGGTTCTGTGTGTACAGCAGGCACGGATACTTGGCATTACATGTAGAAAACCAGGGAGCTGGGTGTTTTTCCCCAAATGAATAAAATGTTTGAAAACCATAATCACCACCCTTCCCACAATTATAGGTTTTGAATGCATTTTTTTTTTTTTGAGACAGAGTCTCACTCTGCTGCCCCAGCTAGAGTCTAGTGGTGTCATCACAGCTCACTGCAACCTCAGATTCCTGGGCTCAAGCATCTTCCTGCCTCAGCCTCCCGAGTAGCTGGGACTACAGGTGTGCACCACCACGCCCAGCTAATTTTTTCTATTTTTGGTAGAGATGGGGTCTCGCTGTTGCTCAGGCTGGTCTCAAACTCCTGACCTCAAGCAATCCTCCTGCCCCAGCTTCCAGGAGTGCTAGGATTACAGGTGTGAGCCACCGTGCCCTTGAATACATTTTAACTGTTGGGTGTTCTAAGCAAAATTTCCTATGAGTATTTGCTTTCCTGATGCAACAATAAAATCCTTTTACAGTGTTCTCTCCAGGAATATGACATCCCAGGCTGGTAAGGCAACCTCAGATTCTCTTGTCACCCATGCCTTCCCAATACTACAGGTAGGCTGGTGATTTTTTTTTCTCATAAAGTGGGTGCTTATATATCACAAGGGTGCTTGATTAGAAAAGCAGTCAACTCCACAAATACGAGAAGGAAGGACCTGGACTGTTTCACACTCACTCAAAGGATTACCACAGGCTCCCAGGGAGGAAAACTGCTTCTCTCTCAGCCTGCTTGCCTTCGCTCCTCCGCGTTCCTGTTAAATGGATTATTTCTTACCTCCCCAGGGGCCCCAGAGGGTCAGGGTCTCCCCTTCTTCCTTCTATTTAAATAAAACAATATGAGAAAACTGCCCTACAGGAGATTCCAAGCATCTGTGGCGTGAAGGGACGACATTCCTCCCGTCTTGGGCAAGACTAGGAGAGAAAGGAAACCACACAGCCGGCAGCATCAACTTTCTAGAACACGCCGGAACTCCTGGTGGGTGAGGTGTCCACACCCCCCGGGTGCAGAGTGGTGGTGAGGACTTCACCCCGTGTCCTAGAACTCACCAGGAGGCTGTGTGCCCCACCACGTTCCTCCAGTGACGGGGCACGTCAACACCACGCTGTACGTTTTCCCGGGAATGACACCGGCCAATTACAATTTCAAACCAAATGCTTTGCTGTTGGGTGGACCTGGAAATAGGGAAACACTTTAATTCTTAGATAATGTAATGGTTTACATCTGGGGCTGCTCACGTGGCCAATCGCCGGGTCACGTTTCTCTGCCAAGAAATGTTTGCAGTATGTGTCTTGTTTAATAACGATTTAAACGCTGAGGATAAATGTTTTTCTTTTGGGGGTCCGTGTGTTTATCCGCCGGCGTCTGGGAGGACTGTCCTTTCCTTCAACTGCATTTGCTGTCTCCAAGAGTAGTTGACAAATAAACACACCTCAAAATCCTCAAGTGCTTTGCCTTTTCTTTTAATACCTAAGCTAATTTTTTTTTTTTTTAAAGAACAGTCAGTTCATCCCTGGCAAAGCCACCTACTTTGAGGGACGTCTATGATATGAGTCTCTTGCAGAAGGCACCGATGTAAATAAAATCGCTTCCTCCAGGTTTATCGTGGGTGTTGGCAGCCCGTGCAGGCTGTGGCTGCTAATGAGGAGATTTATTTGAGAGTTTGAGGCTGATACTGAAACTGCTGATGTTGTGATGGAATTTGTTTCACTCTGGACAATGGGTTGTCAATCACACAAAGTGTCTCTTAGCTCAACATTCAGTTCAATCAGTGCATCCTCTTAGTAGAAATGCCGCATGGCCCTGTCGCCTACACAGTTGTAGGAAGGATATTTTTTTGTATTTAACTATATGGGGTTTTTTTGGTTTTTTTTAATTTCAGGATATTATGGGGGTACAACACTGTGGCTATATATATTGCCCATGCATTGCCCACGTCAGAGCTACAATCGTGGACATTCCCCAAACTGTGCTCCCCACATGCATTCAGTGAGAGTTTTAAAAGACCCCCAGGAACGTGCCAGACATTTTGCATTTCCTCGATAAGGCTTTGCGGCTATTTACGTGGAACTATTATATCAACGCTTTTTGGCCCCTTGGAGTCTGCCTCGCTCGTTGGCCTGTTTACTTGTGACGATTCCTCAAAGCAGCTCCTTACGAAGTTAGGCCACAAGTTTCACGGTCGATTCTTACAAATTAACACGTTTATGAGATACCTGTGCAGTCCATTTAGTTCTGAAAGCAACGTCACGGGACTTAACTCTTGTTTCTCACAGCAGCTGCCTGCGGCACACAGTCAGGAGGCAGCAAGCGGAACCCCAGAGTGGCCGGATGCTCTTGGTGGAGAAAACAGACGTGAGACTCTCCCGGTAGACGTAAGCCGGGCGAGCAGTGACGCAAAGAACTGAGAATTGTGGAAACAGCTCAAGACAGAAAGGAGAGTGAAGAACAGGATGTGAGCGTGCATGTGGATGGTAGTTACAAATGCAGGTGAGAAGAAGGTGCAGGTGTCTAATCGTATGTGGCTTTCCCAGAACCAAAACACAACGCCCATAATTGCAAATGAGATTTGCTGAGTATCCCATTTTCCATGTTTTGAAGAATCATCAGTCAAAAGTTGGGGGCAGCCGCATCCTTCCCTGAGAAGAGACAGGTTCATTGCCCCAACCTCTACCTCACCTAAAGATCAAGAAGAACAGCAAGGTCACCTTTTTGAAGTGTGCATTTGTTGAAAAGAGAGGCACTTTCCTTCCCTCAAACGCCCTTATGGGGAATGGAGGTGGCCAGTTCCTATTCCTGAAATCAAAAGAGCAAGGTCCTGGAGAAAGAGCCCCCGTAGACTTGGGAGCCAGAGATGATGTCCTTTCTGACAATCGTGGAGGTCCACGATGACAGACCGCCCAATGCTGCTGGGATGTCCAGAGATGGTAGGGCTCAGAGAGGAATTTCGGGTGTCGTGGGCTGCACGCTGCCCCTCTGGGAGATGTCCACAGGGATGGACAACCCACAGAGCCATCAGGCAGGGGAGCCACCCATGGCACCTATCCCTGATGGTCACCCATTGGAAGAAGGGGTCCCAGAGGCAAGAGTCCCACCTTTGTCAGGGGCTGAGGACAGGAGAGAGAGCTCAGATCAGGGTGGACCTTCCCGTTGCACTGGGGTCTCAGGAGACAGCATTTAGGTCACACATAGAAGGAAAGGGACAGCATTCATGTTAGGCAGGGAAGCAGTGTGCCCCAACGAGGGGACTGCAGATACCTGGTCTTTCTTGAGATCCCTTGTGGTCACTACCCCAGCTCTGTCTTAGAAACCAAACTAATGAGTATTCAACCAAAAGGCAGATGTCTTATTCCACAACAGCCCCCGCTTCAGTTTTCTGAGAAACGAACCTCAGTATTTTGAACACACAGATGCCAGGACATGAGTTCATGGAAGTCCCTTCATGGGATCACGTGGGCCATGCCAATGGTCAGCCACAAGACTTGTGCAGACAGACTAGGATGCCCAAGGACCCCTCTTCCTGGGATGAGCACTGTTATGTGGTATCCTCCCATCGGATGGGGGCTGGACCTAACCGCTTGCTTCTAGAACATGGCAGAGATGATGGGATATCACTTCTGAGAAGAGGTGACAAAAGGAACTCCCACCTGGGGCAGTGGCTTCCCCTGGTTCCCTCTCGTTCCCTTGCTCTGAGGGAACCTGGCCGCCATGTTGTGAGGGAACCCTGTGCAGAAGCCACCTGAGCCAATATCATGACTGCAGCCTTGGGAGGGACCCTAAGGACCCCTGTAGGTTCTACTTGGATTCTCAACCACCAGAAACAATGACACAGTAAAAGTTTGTTGTTTCCAGCTACTACGTTTTGGGGAAATTTGTTACACAGCAATGATTAACCAATACAATCCTAGTAATGGAGCCAGTTTGGTTCTGAATTCCGTGGCTTGCTGTTTTAACTGATGAATGTCACCCTTGAAAGCAACAACACATCAAAACCATATTGAAGAAAATTGGCATGTTTGAATAAAGCATTTTGGAGCACCATGGGATTTACCCTAACAAATGCACACAGAGGGTATAATTACAAGCAAATATAATCATCACTTTGTTTGTATAATGCACGTGCCTTTCTTTGTTAAGTGTCTGCTCCCAGTTGGCACAGAGGAGACTGCGTTTGGGTTGTGTTGGAAAACTCAGTTGTATCCAACTGCTGAACAGATGCCATTGTCGGTGTCTGTTCTTCAGTTAACAATCTCGAATCTGGGGTCTCCTTTTCCTTTGCTAATTCTCTCCTTCCCTTCTTTCATAGGAGGGGTGGGGTCTGCCCACGTGGGCAGGAAGGGGTGGATGCAAGCAAGAAGGAGTATGTCCATCTTCCGTCTCTGCCCTATCGGCCCCAGCTGCTGGCTGGGGGTGGTCCCGTGAGTTGCTGCCACGTTGTGTTGACTGGACATTGGCCGCCCATCTGCCATCTACAGACCTTCAGCCACCCCAATGGGTGGTCTAGTGCCACCTCCTGACAGGAGTCCACTGTTTTCTAACCAGTATCTTGCGATGCCAGGCTGGACCCTGGAATCACCACCTTCCCCCTGCTTCCCCCTGCAGAACTAAGTCCACCATGTCTAATGTATGAATCGTGTCTTTCTGGTGCCTTGGTGTCTGGGGTCTCACTGACTATGGAGGGATCTCCCTCCACGGTCAAGCCAATTCCTAGAGATAGCAAACGGCTTGCCTGTGAGCACACCTTTCACAGGCAAATCGACCAATCCAGAGCCCACACCCCCAACTGCCCCCTGGATTAGGGGCTCACATTCTGGGCCACTACTCATGGCCCTAATCATCCCAGGGCCAGGCAACTCGGGACAGCCCCTACACCCCAGAGCCTGCTGAAATTATTTAAAATAGCCAATCCTAAGCCCGCTCACCCTTCCGCACTCATTCCTTTCCACGGACACCACAATGAAGGCTCCTGCCCACCTTTTCTCTTTATTTCCTCTGCCTCCTGTCTGGCCCCAGTACCTCCCTATGTGGCCCGGCGTGGCATAGGGTACCCTCTGTTTCTGAGCATAAAAAATTCTTCCTTCATGCCATCATTCCTGTGTCTGTGTGTCTTACCATACCTGATGAAAACCAATCCTGAGTGCCCCGTAACACATATGGCATCACAGCAACTCCTCCACTTGTGTGAGGACCATGAGGGACACCTCTGCCCCACCTTGCCAGGGGATGGCCGGGATCCCATCTCAGTGCCCTGGAGCTCCTCGGTGTGCCACATGCCACCCTTGAATAGACTAAGAGGCTCCTCTCAGCCTCAAAGCAAGACCCATTAGGATGTAAAGGTCTTGTAAAGAATGGACACCTCAAAGCAAGACCCTTTAGGATGTAGCATATCTGTATTCATCTCTGCTCCATCTCTGCTCCATCTCTGCTCTGCAGAGAGAAAACACAACAGGTTACCCAGGGTGATGCAACAGGCACCCCTCACGAGTACAGACTTCACACCCCCACAGTACAGTGTCCAAGGGACAGAATCCCTGGGCTTTACCCCACTGGATTTTGGTGGACTGATATGAAAACCATGTTAACCAGTCGCACCTAAGCAGGGAAAACATCTGAGTTGAGAGTGTTTTACTACGTGCGACTACAGCAACACATCCCCTCAACCAGGGGAATTTCACTGCCCCCTCCACATCGGGCATCTCCTGAGTGTACTTAGAGCCCACTGTGGGATTTTATTCTTTGTTCATGTTCAGTCCAAACTGTCTTTTCCTTCAAAAGCCCTCTCCAAATAACCTGTTAAGGATGTTTAGGCATGTCCTGCCTTGGACGAGGAAGATGTTGGAAAAGGACCACAGGTCAAAATACTGACCCCACAGCCCCCTCCTTCTACAAAATGCAGCTGTCAATTTGGGGCATCAGGCTGTGATTTTTTTTTCAATTGTAGGAGAATAAATATAACAAATTTCAACCATTTTAAAGTATATAATTGAATGCTATTTAGTGCATTCACAATGCTGTGCAACCACCACCTTTATTTAGTTCCAGAACATTGTCATCTCCCTAAAAGGAGGCCCCGTCCCCATCAGCAGTCACTCCCCCTCCCCCTCCCCAGCCCCCAAAACCACAAATCCACTTGCTGTCTCTGTGGATTTGCCCATTCTGGATGTTTCACGTAAGTGGAGTCACGCACTGCGTGGCCTTTTGTGTCTGGCTTGTTTCACAACTTTTGCCATCAGTTTTTCAAAGTCATGGGTTGCAAACCATCGCTCCATTCTCAGAAGGTTCCAGAAGGTTCTAAGGTTGCAACCTGGGTAGGTTGTCACCAACCTGGTGCCTTGTGCCCAATGGGTCCAAAGCGCAAAGACGTGTAATCAAAAGCCAAAAAGTATTTTAAAAGTTGTTTATGTTTTTCACACGATTGTGCTTTTCCTGCCAAAACATCATAACTCACTCCCACTCAACTACAACCATGACTAGTAATTTATGATGATATGAACACAGCCACTTGTCATATTTTTTTTAAAGTTTTTCTTATTCCTCTGGTTTATCAATTTCCTTGACTTAGGTAAGTGGACTGGAATCTCTTAATAAATAAACTGATTGTGTGTACATATTTTGTTTTTTTTAAAAATGAACTCAACATTTTTAGCTTTAGAAACTCGAAAAGTTCTGAATAACATAAGATAAACAATACTAGTGAATAAAGACTGGGATAAATAAGGAATCTAAGGTAATCTTCTGTGTTAGCCGATGGGCTGCTGGGCTCATGAAACCTGGACCAGTTTTCTCACCTTCTGACAGAGTGACTTGCTGCAAAGTCACCCAGCCCGTCGGCCCTGGAGATGCGGATGTGCCCAGCTTTGGACCCCAAAAAGGAATACTCCTTCCATGACACTCAACGATTCCCACACACCCCGAGAGCTGAGGATGAGAGACCACCTTTACTCTAAGGGTCTGAGACATGCAGAAATTACAGACAGCACCCCATGAGAGGAGATGCCCCTAGGACATTTAAATAGCAGAATCCTACAGAAAAGCAACCGCCGCTCTCTCTGCAACTGGCCCCCTGTGTCGCTTTGGGATTACCTTAAAACACAACAGAGGTGCTCCATCCTCGAAAAGGCAACGCCATCCTCCTCGGGGAACACATATGGGCAAAGCCCGATCTGGGCCCCCAGCAATTTCAGGGTGAGTAATTTCCGAGCATGCAATTATAAGTCACTAAAGTGCAACAGCTCCCCGAAGTACCATCGAGATTCCTGCAGCGTGCACTTAATTGCAGCCAGACCGTAACCCCCGTGTGGCCTGTGTCCCAGCCGTAACCCTGCGCCCCGCTCGGCGCTCCGACATATGGGACAATTTTCTGAGCTGATTGCTGCAATTTGATTAAGGGAAGTTATGTAGCATCTTGTGACGGTGCTCCCACAGCTGCTCCGATCAGAGAAAGATTCCCAGGAAGGTATTTTCTCCCTGCTCGGGTTCAAGCACGTCCCTTGGAACGAAAATGATCACACTGATGGTTTTGGGGAGGCCAGTGCCAGCGTTGCAGAAGAGACAAATTGCAGTTTGGCAAATAATTCCTCTCCCAAAAGAGGGGAGGCAGAAATGGAGCAGAGGAGAGGAGGGCACACCCACAAAGGAAGGTCCCCTCCTGTCTTCCTCCCTTTCCCCCATCCACCCCGTGCCTCAACTTCCTATGCAGGGGGCTTCCTTCCTACGTCCCCAGGTGGAGACTCGCCCAGGTGTTTCTTAGAACGAGACAGGGTGGCCAAGGTCTCTGGCGGGCAAAGCACTTTGAGAAAATAAAACTTTCATGGTGCAAGCTGGTGCATCGGGATGTTGCATGGAAACTGCTGCTTTGAACCGAGACTTTTCTTGGCCTTTCTGCAATGCAGACCTTGGGGCCAGCCAGAACGAGCGCTTTGTGCCTGGCCTGCGGAGGAATGGACGCTTGTCATCTGACCATCTCGCCCACAAACCGAAAGTCACATGCATGCTGAGATATCACTTCCACAATATGAACATCCTGCCGCCAACGGACCAGTCCTTAGAGGTCACCCTGGGCTTAAAGTGCCTGTGTTATTAGTCACGTGCATTTCATAGGGGTGGATTTTAGAAACTCTTTAAGTTGCGGCAGGCACTGCAAAACCTACTTGCAGCTTGTCTAAAGAACGGCTTTGTGTGAGTCTCCTAGAGTGGCTGTCAGAAATGACTACAGACTAAGCTTAAAACAACAGAAATTTATTTTCTCCCCGTTCTGGAGACCAGAAGTCTGAGATGAAGGTGTTGGCAGGCTTGGTTCCTTCCGGAGGCTCCAGGGGAGAATCTGTTCCTTGTTTCTCTGTAACTCCTGGGGTTGCTGGCAATCTTTGGTGTTCCTTGGCTTGTAGACGCATCACCCCAATATCTGCCTCTGTCTTTATGTGGCCTTCTCTTCCGTGTGTGTGTGTCTGTGTCCTAATCTCTTATCTTATAAGGACACCAGTTCTATTGGACCAAGGTCCACCCTAGTGACTGCATTTTACCTTAATCACCTCTTTAAAGACCTAATCTCCAAATATAGCCACACACTGAGGTCGTGGGCATTAGGGCTTCAGTGTATGAATTTGGGGGATGCATCCAGCTCATGACAGGCATCTGGAAGACAGACATGGGCAGGTGTATCTGAGACTCCCTTCCTGTCACCAGTGATGAGAAGCAGATGTAAGATTTTGATGCTGTCAGAGGATATGGACCTTCACCCCGGGGGGAAAACCTCCCAACAACTGAGCAAAGTCCAGGTTTTGAAGATGTCAAAGTTCTGGCTCAAGGGTCTCATGGAGGGTAGAAGAGAAACGCACTGTTCTGTTATTTTTTTAGGTGCAGAAGGCAACTGTCTGGGCTTTGATCTCCCCGTTCGCTGACTCTGTGGTTATCTTGCTGTGTAGGTTGTTGAGAAACAGAGAACGACCTCGGAGCATGGAGGCTCTGAGCCACCTGCCGTCACTACCTAGATTAGGACGTGGGTTTCAGTGTCCCGGGGGATGGGATGGCATCTCCTGCAGCCCTGTGGTCCCCAGACGGACTGTCATTGAGTGTTTCTGCTTTGTTCCACATCACCTAGAGCTGATGTTTTTAAAAAATAGTTAAAAATCCATCCCTTCCCCTGAACTTGAATCAGAGACCAAGTGTCCTCAGAAAAAATAAAAGGCTTTAGTAATTCCCTGAACACCATCAACGGATGCTGACAAGGGAAATAAAAGAGGGTCGGCATTTTTTAGTAAAAGGCACCTCGTGTGTGTGTCATCATCACAGTTTAGCCCTTGAAGGCTCAGGAAGCAGGTTGCAATAGTCCTATTTTACAGCATTTTGGAATGGTCATGTGATCGATCGGCCACCAATTCACCCAGCGAGGAAGGGTCACATCTGGGATTTGAAACCCAGCGTGTCTTACCCGAAAGTCTGTATTTTTTCCCACCACCTCTTGCTGCCTTCCAAAATTACCTAGAAAGAAAGAGGCACATTCACAGCTACAGAGAAGAAATCATCCTATTGTTTCTCTATGGAGAGACCAGTATTTATGCAGCGCTTTCCTTTTAAAATTCAGCTTAATCCTCGGACGATGGTGAGAGGGTTAGATGAGGTGGGCGTTTTGCAGAAGCGGAGTCAGAACTTTGCAGAGATTGGGACACTGCTCAGAGGATATTTAGAGGGTAAGTTGCAAAATTGGGGAAACTGAAAGTTCTATGTCTAAAACCAAGGATTGTTGAGCCGTGAAGTTCCCAGCCCTCAACCTCCTAACTTTTCCTGTTCCATACAAAGTGCTAGAATTTACAAGGACACCACCATCCTCCCACCTTGATAAAAGTCAGATGCCACCTGTGACAGTCATCAGGGCATCTCGCCAGCCCCTGTAGCTGCCCATATCTTCTTGGACAGCCACCTGCAAGGAGAGCCCCGGGTGTTTGGAGCCCCCCGGGTCTCAGCCTCCCAAGCTGTCCCAGCTGTCACCAAGCCCTTGTGGTTTACCGAGGACTCTGGCAAGGCACGGCTGTTTGGTTCATTCCTCATCATCCGTGAAAGAAAAACAGCCTTTTCCAATCCTGTTTTAAACAATTAGCATGTTTACCCAAACAAAGGTTAAGGCCACAGTGGAAAATGGTCTAGCAAATGCTTCTGAACGTTATAGTGTTCACAGTTCTGCATGCATTATTCAAAGCTCGTTTTCCAAAGGCATGCACAAGATCACCCTCGCCCATGGGTCTGGGGGCTGATTGACTGGTCCGATAGCAACAGGTGCAGGTGGGGAGACCAGGGCCCCCGGCTGGACCACTGCAGGGGAGGCAAGAAGCCAGATGGAGAAGGCGCTGCCCAGAGTTCTGCCTTGAGGTGGAGGCTGCCATGTGGGCAGTCTTAGGACCAACATGTGCATGAAGGACATTTGATGGAGACCCAACCTTTGCAACAAGCACATGTGGGTTCCACAGCTGCCTCATTAAGGCCAATGAAACAAATTATACAGGACAGAGAGGAGATTTAGGGGGAGTGAATTTCCAAGCTCTGTTGCAGTTTACCACACCAGAGGCTTAGGACGTACCAATGAACATGTAGGTTTGAGTTTGCAGGTCAAAGCCCCATTTGGGGAGTTTTCAGGTGAAAGTGTTCTCTCTCAGCTCTGGAGTCCATATAAATTGTCGATATACATCTGTCGGAGTCTGTCTGTGCTGCTGTAACAGGATATGTGAGACTGGGTAATTTATAGAAAACAGAGATTTATTTTCTCACCGTTCCTTGAGACTGGGAAGTACAAGATCAAGGTGCCGGCCGATTCGGTGTCTGGTGAGGGCTGCGGTCTGCTTCCGAGGTGGTCCCTTGCTGCCGAATCCTCTGGAGGGGAGGAAAGCTGCATCCTCACATGGCGGAAGGTGGGAGGGTGAGGGAGCTGGAAGCTTCAAGAAGCCTCTTTCATAAGGGCCCAAGTCCCATTCATGAGGGAGGTACCCTCAGGGGCTAATCACCTCTCCAAGGCCCCACATCTTAAGAGGATCACATGAGCTGTTAAGTTTCCACACCTGAATTTCAGAGGGGACACATTCCAACCGTTGCAACATCAACACGAATTGTCAGTATAAATTGACAATTGTGTCGATATAAATTGAAAATAACTTTTTTATCACTTATGTTCATATCTGTATGAACCTGTGGCACAGTTAAGATATAGATGCTCTAGTATCCACACCAACTGTCTTCCATGTCTATATTGCAACATCAAGTGCAGTTTCCCAGGGGAGGTGAGACCGTCTTAAGAATTAAATTTTTGATAAACATACGAGTGCATGTGTCTTTTTGGTATAATGACATCTTTTCCTTTGGGCAGACACCCAGTAGTGGGATTGCTGGGTCAAATGGTAGTTCTACTTTTAGTTCTTTGGGGACTCTCCACACTGTTTTCCATAGAGGTTGTACTAGTTTGCAGTCCCACCAACAGTGCGTAAGTGTTCCTATCTCTCTGCATCCACTCCAGCATCTATTGTTTTTTGACTTTTTAATAATGGCCACACTGACTGGGGTAAGGCGGTATCTCATTATGGTTTTAATTTGCATTTCCCTGATGATTAGTGGTGTTGAGCATTTTTTCATATGTTTACTGGCCATTTGTATCTCTTCTTTTGAAAAATGTCTGATTATGTCATTTGCCCACTTTTTAACATTTTTTTTTTCTTGCTGAGTTGTTTGAGTTCCTTGTAGATTCTGGATCTTAGTCCTTCTTTGGATGCATAGTTTGTGAATATTTTCTCCCATTCTGTAGGTTGTCTATTTACTCTGTTGATTATTTCTTTTACTATGCAGAAGGTTTTTGGTTTAATTAAAGTCAAATTTATTCTTTTTTATTATTGTTGCTGTTGCATTTGCTTTTGGGGCCTTAGTCATAAATTCTCTGCCTAGGCCAATAGCAAAGATATGGATCAACCTAAGTGCCCATCACCTGGTGAGTGGATAAGAAAATGTGGTATATATGTGTACCATGGAGCACTACTCAGGCATAAAAATGAATGAATTAATGTCTTTTGCAGCACTTTGGATGGGACTGGAGGCCATTATCCTAAGTGAAGTATCTCAGGAATGGAAAACCAAACACCACATGTGCTCACTCATTAGTGAAAGTTAAGCTATGGGCACACATGGTCATCCAGAGTGAAACAATAGACATTAGCGACTCCACAGGTGGGAGGGTGGGAGGTTGGGAGGTGTACGAGGGACAAAAAGTGACCTAATGGGCACAGTGTGCACTATTCAGGTGATGGATACAGTAAAAGTCCAGATTTCACCACTACATAATACATCCATATAGCAGAACTGCACTTGTACCCCCTAAATCTATTGAAATTAACAAAAAAATATTAAATTTTCAGTATTCAGAATACAAGTGACACCATAACATTTTAGGCTGGGCTTTGAACTTCTCATTTTCAGGGCGACTATGCAGCAATTGTTACCGTGACAAGAATGCAGAAAACACATACACAGAAGACCTCAGTGACAAACTAGGTTAAAGACCCATTTTAGTTTTCTTTAGCTTGTACTTTTTCATTGATGTGGGGAAATGACACGTAGCCCAGCTTTTATTTTTCCAAAGTGATGGAATCCCCGACTTTTAACGAGGCACATGGCCTGCATGCCCACCTCCACATTTCCTATCTCTCCGGCCACGCCCTTGGTCCAGGACAGACAGTCAAGGTCTGCCTGATTCTGGGGTGTGCACTCATTAACGACCGAAATGCAAAAGTGAGGTGTAGGAGAAAAAATAGTAACTTCCTAGAAAACAAACTGATTGTGCAAATTCCCTGTGGCCCTGCCTGTTGCTGAACAATAGGCACCTCATGGGGACCCCTGAGCATGGACGTCCCCCTGTCCTGTCCCCTGGGCTGGGCAGATGACTCTCTCGGGGTGTGAGGGAAGTGGCCGTGCCTCCAAAACTCATCCCTGAGGGTGTCCCTCCTCATTTCCCGGGGGAGCCCGTGCTGTCATCCTGACAGTCACAAAGCGTCATCACAACTCACCATCTTCGCTGTTCTGCAGTGAGAGCTGCCTGTGAAGTGGGTCACCTAGAAGCCCTGCTTCCGACGTCATGTGTCCTTTATTTGATTTAGGGGGAAATGCGTTTCAGGGTCCTCTGAATGCACATCCCGGGTGTGTTGTGTGTGCTTAACTGGGCAAGCTCTCCCGGCCGCCGACAAGGAAGGCACCTGTGTTTCTCCCTTTGTGTTTCTCTTTCTTTTTGTTCTTTTGTGAAATGGGGTCTTGCTGTGTCGCCCAGGCTGGAGTGCAGTGGCGTGATCAGAGCTCACTGCCACCTCGAACTCCTGGGCTCAACTGATCCTCCCACTTTGTCCTCCTGCCAAAGTGCTGGGATAACAGGCGTGAGCCGCTGCACCCAGGCTGTTTTTCTTAAATGACTACGCAGCACCCAAGAACAGCTTGTGGAACAAGTGGCTCCCTTCTCTGCCCGGCACGCCTGCCGGGGGTGTCCTCCCCTTAGCTCTGTGGCAGGTGCCTTCAGGAAGCCCACATGCCGTTTACTCCGTGCATTAGCGTGTTAATTGCGTGCACAGGGCTGTCCATTACAGACGAGTGTGAGCCGTGGCCCGCCATCTGGCATGTGCGGAGATCCTGTTGCAAGCATCATTACGACAAGGGCTTTTGCAGCGCTTTTAAATGCACTCCTAAAAGTAACAGATTCAGCCGCTTTTACATCTGCAGCCGAGATGTGTGTGGGGCACGGCTCTCCGGGCGACCTGGGGTGGAATCCAGTTGCCAAATGTCCACATTGCCTCAATACCGCCTACCAGGTGCCGCGTGGGAGATGCCGGACCATTTCGCTACTTTCTGTTGACTTTTTTTTTTTTTTAATAAACATCTGTTCAAAAATAAACTTGGAAATTCTTCTGTAACAGATTGAATCTGTTCTCAATTTCTTGTCTAAACAATGAAAAATATACAAGTGCATTTTCAGCATGACTCTCTGTGACCTTTCCGGCAGAAAGTGGCACCCGCGCGGAGCTCGAAGCGTTCTGAACGTTTGATCTCCGGCGGAGGCCACCTGTTTCTACATCTCGTCGATTAGCTTTTTCAACTGCACTCCCCAAAGTGGATCTGGGAAAACTGACACGCAAGGCTTTAAGATTTCGGCTTAGGAAAATAGACGTTCAAACATTTCTGAAGTGTTTAAATGACTTTTGCGTATTGGATCATGTTGGCTAAAGAGATAATCGATTCCAAATTGAAACAGGAGATTAGATGATTAGACATGTTCCCCAGACCCTTATAAAAACAGTTTTGTGAGTATGTGCATGTATGTAAAGAGAGAAAAGTATGCTGGATAGATAGATAATTAATAGATACATAATTAATGGATAGAAATAAATTAAATTAAATAGATGATAGAAGGAGATATATAATATCTAGGTAATAGGATTAATAGAAAAAGATATTAATTAGAAAAATTAAATAAGTGATAGAAATAGATAATAGATAGATGATAAACAAATGGATAAATAGAAAGACAGATAATAGATATATGAACAGATAGATAATAGATATATGTATGAATAGACAGATGATAGATTGATAAATGGGTGAGTAGTAGGTAATTGGTAGATAGAACCTCTCTAGTCTGCATAGGATGTTCTCTGTTATTTTATGAGAAATGACCCTAATAGCTTTTTTCTATCTTCTGCTGCTGCTGCTATTCTGAAAATAGTCTTAAGATTTGGTGTTTCAGTTACAATAGGACACTGCAGATGTTGGTCCACAGTTTCTGTTTCTCCAGCGGCTGGTGGGAGAGAGCTGAGGCCAGACACACGCTCCCGGGTTAAGTTCCAGCTGCTCCAACCCGGCTCCCTCCGGCCTCGAGACACGCAATCCCGTGTGAGGCCCGCGTGCCTGAGCCCTGGGTTGAATCATGATCCTGGAGAGGTACGTCAACGTCCAGATCCCTGGAAGATTTCTTTCAGTGTGATCTTATTTGGAAACAGGGTCTTTGACGTTGCAATTAGGAATCTCCAGATGAGATCATTGTGTGTTGGTTGGGCCCTAAATCCAATGACAGGTGTCCTTCTAAGAGACAGCAGAGGAGACACAGACACAGAGGAGAAGCCACGTGGAGACGGAGGCAGAGACTGGAGTGACGCGGCCACAAGCCAAGGGACGCCTGGAGCCCCCAGGAGCTGGGAGAGGCAGGAAGGAGCCTCCCCTGGAGCCTCCAGAGGAAGCGCGGCCCTGAGACCCCTTCATCTCAGACTCCTGGGCTCCAGGACTATATGTTCTTGTTGTTTTAAGCCCCCTGGTTTGTGGTCATTTATCACGGCAGCCCCAGGACACTCTCGAGAGTGAGTCACTCCCCGGGGACGTGAGCCCCTCCTCGAGGGCAGCACAGCCTTGTCTTGGGGTTCTGCCAGCTGATTTTTTAATAGTGGACCTGAGGGATCATCTGGTTTGTAGGGGAAGAACAACAGGGTGCCCAGTTGGGTTTGGACAGAATGTGCTTTTTCTGTTCTACCCCATGATGTTCTTTTTATTTCAAGTATTTTCTGTGTTGCACAACTACGGCCCGACTGTAGCTCTGAGGGGTTGTGGCAAGCGTTGGTCTTGCTCTCTTTCCGTGGGGCAGTCATCGACGTGTGGTTCAGGATTCACGATCCAGCTCTAAGCCCAGCTGACCCGGTGGGAAACAGCTCTACCCCCGACGCACTCCCTTGGGGGTCTCAGAGCCTCCCCCTCCTGGTTTGCAAAGAGGGAACGGTGATGCCTGCTGCGGGGCACCCCACGAGGGAATATCCTCGGGGAGCTCGATGTGCAATACAGCCCGGTGCTCCTGTGCAACACGGCCCCGTGCTCCTGTTCACAGAAACACCGTTACGGTCACACGGGACATAGGTTATTCTGGGGAAGCTCAGCACCACAAGGACAGCATCCTACGACAGAGCATCTGAGCCCAGAGCAGCCACAAATTGCACCAGCCCCAGCTCCGTCTTCTCGGGGACGTGGAGACCACCTCGTGGAGAGGATTTGCTCAGCCCTTGGGCGTGTTTGGGGCAGAGCTGGGATCGGGCTCTCAGGAGCATCTGCACATTTCTAGCTCAGGATGCAAATGCCGGAGCACATCGTGGGGCAGCTGCTGCATAAACGTGGGAGGAAGTAACAGTACTGCACTGCCAGCCAGGGTTTGGGTTAAAACTTGAGGTTCCATTCCCCGATTGTCACTGTCAAACTGCACCTGAGGAGAGCTGCAGAACAATTTCCTGAGCACCAAAAAGCTCTCGCTTATGTGGGGAGTTCTCTGCCCCACTGACAGCCTCCGGGCATTCCCGGGGGGCCCTCCCTGCCATTCCTGGGGCCGCCCCAGGACCTCGAAGAAGCTCGCAGCGGGGGAGGTTTCCTTTCTGCAATGATGTCGCGGCGTCCGGCCCTGGTGGAGAATAAACTTGTTAATACCACTGAGATGAAGTGAAGTGTTTTTCTCCATGATAAATTTAAGCAAATTGAATGTAATTGCCTCAATCGGATTCAGAGCAAGGCCCGACCTGACCTTCCGCTGGAGCGTTCCGCCCGCTCGGGGGGAGCCGGTGCACATGACATCATTTGGACAATTTGCACATATTTATACAATTTGTCATGATTCTGTCTGCATAGTCTGGGGGCTGCAGGATTTGCGTCCAGCCTCTGTGAAGTCAGGGATATGAGAATCACATGCTGGACATACCTCGTGTGTGTGTGTGTGTGTGTTGTGTTTGCACATGTGTGTGTGTGTTTGCACGCTGGGCAGAGGATGGGAATTCCTTGATAGAAACGGAGAAGCCATATTATGATCCAAGGGGGAAAAATAAAGCCAGCAGTTCCTAGAATAAGTGCAGGCAGATCTGCCCTGCCTTCAAGCCAGTCTCAGACAACTGGCACCTGTCCACAGGTGTGGCCTCAGCCGGTTCCACAGAGGACTTGTTTGCAGGCACAGCCAGGAGATGTCAGACTGACGTTCCCTCTGACCTCAACACTACGTCCCCCCAAGTACAGGCAACCTGCGCTGTGAAAATGGGGTTTCCATGCTTATCCACTGCTGGGGGGATGCAAACTAGTACAACCTCTATGGAAAACAGTATGGAGATTCCTCAAAGAACTAAAAGTAGAATTACCATTTGATCCAGCAATCCCAATACTGGGTATTTACCCAAAGCAAAAGAAGTCATTTTATCAAAAAGACACCTGCACGTGAATGTTTATTGCAGCACAATTCACAATTGCAAAGATGTAGAATCAACCCAAGTGCCCATCAACACATGAATGGATTAATAAAATGTGGTATATGTACACCATGGAGTACTACTCAGCCATAAAAAAGGATGAATTAATGCCTTTTGCAGCAATTTGGATGGAACTGGAGAGAATTTTCCCAAGTGAAGTACCTAAAGAATGGAGAAACAAACACCACGTGTACTCAGTACTACATTGGAACTAACCTATGAACACGTATGTGCACAGAGGGAAGTAGAACTCAGTGGAAATTAAGCAGAGTGGACGGGGGAGGAGGGGATGGGCAAAAACCCACTAATGGGTACAATGCACACTAGGGTGAAGGGCACATTTATAACCATGACTCAAGCATTATAAAAGTGATTCATGTAACCAAAATACCAAAACTATTTGTACCCTGCAATACTTTGAAATAAAAAAAAAAATTAATTAAATTTTAAAAAAAGAAAATGGGGTTTCCAGAAAAAAGCAGGATTTCCAGTTAAACTTGAATTTCACATAAACAAGGGATGCTTTTTTAGTCCACGTAGCCCCAGGCAATAGTGCTGTTTATGTCAAATTCAGGTTTAACTGGGCGTCCTGTGCTTTGATTGGCTAACCCGAGCAAGCTGTACAGAACATTGTAACCCCTCTGCAAATTATTTCTCCCAATGTGCAACTTTTTTCAAACTGAAGCTGAGAAATTGTATACAAGGTATATGTTCCTGGTGAAGTTTGCTGGGTACCTGGGCAGGTGCCTAGGGAGTTAAGCCACAGCAACGAGGTTTCGGTTGAGGTTGGGGTGTGGACAGGTTTGGGCGACCCAGACGGGGGTCTTGTTGAACCAGGAGGCCCCGCAGAGACAGTACAAATTGGCCCGTTTGGGGCTGTTCTGTGTTGGCATCTCAAAGGCCACTCACGGCTGGCCTATCTCAATGGAAACCTCAGGATGAATTTGTGAACTCGCCACAAAAGAGTGCATAAAACCAGACGATGCATGACGGAATTAAAGGCTTTGAGGCAGAGGCTGGCCGTGGCGTGGAGCCAGCTGCCAGGCAGCCGGTCAGGCCCCGAGGACCACTGCTCCAATTAGATCCCGGGATGACCTCATGCGGAGGGTATGGCCTGAATATTAAAAGTTCCTGGAGCAAACAAAAGGAGTCTGACATGAGCACAGGGAAGGGGGTGCAAACATGTTTCATTTTATTTCAACACTCTGCACCGGCCGACACCGTGGTAGGAGAGGAAATTGCCGGGTCTCCGCTTCATGTTTTACTGATTGGCAGACAGATTTACAACACATGGAAGAAACAATTAGGACAGAGGCTCCACCGACTACAAAGCAAGGAAATAAATTCCCGTAATGAGACGGGAAAAGCACAAGGTAGGAATGATCTATGTGTTCGCGTCCAGGGTATAAAATGTCAAAAAGCCGCGGGTCGTTGTGAGTTGCCCTCAGCAACAGATGGTGCACAGATTCCCGACTCTCCTGAGGTTTTTATGGGACCCTCCTGGCTCTGCCTCGCGCCTCCCTAACCCTCCAAACCAGAAATTCACTAGAACACGCCGGTATTTGTGGACTGTCAGCTGAACGACCATAAATGTTGAGTTGGGCATAGAGGGAAGACAAGCAGGGGAGAGATTTGGGGGAAAACCAACCAACGCGAGTGAGTATGGGCAGCAGGAGAGCTTGGTGTCAAGATGCTCATTTGGGGCAAGCCGAGCAGATGTGTTTGCTTGCAGTGGCAGCACCTTTAAAACACACAGGTGCTGCTTAGGGGCATGTTCCCAAATAGATGCACAGGGAATAGTACTCAGCCACAAAAAGGAATGAAGCTCTGACACCTGCTATAACATGGATGAACCTTGAAAATGTCGGGCTCCGTGACAGAAGCCAGACACAAAAGGCCACCTATTGCACAACCACATTTATATGGAGTGTCCGGAACAGGCACATGCACAGAGACAGAAAGCGGATTCGTGGCTGCCGGGAGCCAGAAAGGGCACCTGGGGGGTGACTGCATAACAGGAACGGGGTCTCCTTTTGAAGCAGTGAAAAACATTGTGGAATTAGCACAATGTTGTACTAAGCGCCACTGAATCGTTCGCTTTGGTGGATTTTCTGTTGTGCGAATTTTACCTCGATTTTTTAAAAATGCAAGAAGAGTTGGTCCTTTTAGTATGATTAATGGTTACTTTTAATCGGTACGAAGTCAGTATTTTCAAATCTTCTTAACGGATTATATCTTGACACAGGATCAGTGAATACCTGTATTAGACTATTTTACCTAGAATTGATTCTCGTCAAGGGGCTTGAATCTTTAGCCAGTTGCTAGGAGGAGGAGGGTTGCAGCCCCCTTGACAAGAGGGGGGCTTGCAGCTTTGCCGGTGACAATAGGCTGGTGTTGACAAGGCCGGAGTCCGAAGACCTGAGCTCCCGCCCCCGAGACCGACATCCTAGTCTGGCAGCTCATCCCAGGTCTCTGGCATTCAGGGGCCCCCAGTGAGGAAACGTGGTTCCTTGGTGAGGATGCACCCACCTCTACAGGCCGACTTGGGTAGTGGATCTACCAACGGGCCAAGCGTCCCTGCCTTTTGTGGGTGGACAAGTGTCCTAGTCAGAGGTCACCCAGATGGACACCATGCTCCCTGGATGCTGAGTTGACCTGTAAATACAGACTGACAGGTGCATTGAATTCATGGAGCTGGTCCTGTTATTTTTCATGTTCATTCTGTAAAGGTACCACAGAATGAGGGATACAGGCCACCAACACAGCAGGTGTGCAGACCTTGCACCCTCTTTAATATGTGAACTTGCATGTGAACAGCTGTTTGTAGAAATAGCTCATAGTGACCCCTCCCATGACTTTGAATTTGGGGGCTCCATTTGCTCCCCAAGGGGATCACAAAATAAATATATTAATAGATTCATGATGCTTTACTGGTAAAATATTACATATTCAAAATCTCTCCGAAAGTGGTGAAAAATAAGAAGGAAATCTCTGGATTTTGACGCACAATTTTAAGAAATTACTATTTTTATTATGGTACTATATATGTATATAAAAATGTAAAATTTGTCATCTTAACCCTTTTTAAGTGTGCTATTCAGTTTTAATGCACAGTTCTGAGGAATTGCACTCATGTCGTGTAAAATTCCTTATTTTTTGCTTTCTCTTCCATCCACATGAAAAAGGAGGGGAAAAGTCAGATGACGACAGATTCTGAACGAACACAAGCTGCGGTGTTGTCCTGTCAACGTTTGAGTCGCAGATTGGAGGTGTCGGGCCTTGGTGAGCAGAAGTTAACAGGGGTGGGGCAGGAAGTGGGCTGATTACAGGGGAGATGTCAGCGGGTTATCAACACCTCTGCGTCAGAAATATTTACACTTTTCTGAAATGCACCCATCCCTGCAGTGGAATTATTAAAGTACTGCTGTTTGAGGATAAAAAAGTGTTTCCCACGGATCCTAGACAATTTCTGAGTATCATTGCTGTAGCAGGAACAGAAAAACAAAAAGCACCAATCATTGAGACGGGAAAGGGCATTTTGAATCTGAGCATCAGACACGAAGGTCCGTGTTGGTGGAGGGTGTCAGGACGATGGCGCAGGTGATGGAGTAGGAAATAACGTGTGGTTCAAACCTCCAAGGTGAGACCCAGCACCTCTGGCTTGAAGGGGAGAAGGTGAGGCTTGGATCTGGGAGTCTCTGAGAACAGGCTGAGCCCAGGACAGGGGGCCCTCGGGGAGGCTGGGCCCGGAAGTGAGCCACCCTTGTCCTGCTCCTGGGGCTCTGGGGTGCCTGGTGCCCCCTGGAATGCAAACACGCAAGAGCCTCTGTGCCCCAGTCGGGTGCAGGAGGGCAGGAAGAGACGGCAGGCCTCAGGGGGCCTTGCATTTGGGATAAGGGGGTGCAGAAATGGTCCAGGCGGATTTGCACACCCATGGCCTGGAGCAGCTAAGAGGAGCCTTGGACAGATTCCGGCAAGAACTGGGGATGATGCGCAGAGAGCTGAGTCTTCCCCAGCCCCCTCCCTGGAGCCTTGGCACCATGTGCGAACCCCTCACCCTGGACGTTAGACTCAACCCTGAGGTGGTGGTCAGAGCCAGGAGCAGGGGGGTGAATTGTCCAACATAACCCTGAATTGCATGGGGTAATGTTTCTACTCTTTCCAGAATTAGGTCTGACACAGAGTTTTTCAGCCTCAGCCCTGCTGACATTTGGGGCTGGATGACTCTGTGGGGGGGCGTCCTGTGCACGGCGGGGTGTACAGCAGTGTCCCTGGGCCCCACCCACCAGATGCCAGCAACACCCACCACCTAATCATAGCAACCAAAAATGTCTCCAGACATTGCCGAGTGTCCCTTGCAGGGTAAGTTGTCTCTGCTTGCAAACCAATGCCACAGACAGACAGACAGAGAGACAGATGATTGATAGATTTTAGATAGATAAATAGAGATAGATGACAAAGTAGAGATAGACAGATTTTAGATAGATGATAGATTTTATGATGATAGAAAAATTACAGGTAGGTGATAGATAGATAAATAGATAATAGATAGGTGATAGATGATAGATAAATAATAGGTGACAGATAGAGACATAGACAGAGAGATGATAGGTAAATAATAGGTGACAGTGATAAGGAGACAGATCTTAGATAGATAGATAGATGATAGATGGATAGATAGAATAGATAGATGGATAGATAGATAGATGGATAGATGATAGATAGGTGATAGATAGATCTATGAGCATGGAGCAGCAGGTGCCATTCGGGGTCCTCTCAGGCATGGGTGGGGCCAGGTCCCCCAACCTGCAGGGGCAGAATTGGGGCTGAGCTCCAGGATTTGGTGCCGTTCGGAGTGTGGCACTGGTGGGAAGCGCCGTGGACGCCACCAGGCAACTTCCACACCCGTCCACCCGTGCATGAGCCTCCAAGCCTGGTGCCCGGGTGCTCACAGAGGCAAAGTGAGCTGTCAAAGATTCTCCACCAAATCCCTCCTCTGCACAAACCAGCTGGGGCGGATCTCTGCGGTTTACAACCACAGTGCCGACGGACGGGCTGCAGCCACGCTTCCCGTCTGGGCCACCGGACACACGCGGAGAGGAGAGACGGGAGCCCAGGTGTGCTCACCTGTCCTTGAGGCCAGGGAGGTGGGTTTTCAGGACCTGGGAAAGCATCTTATCACCTGTGCTGTCGACAGCCTCTGACATACGAACCCGTCACATGTCTGTGTTCTGAACACACGCAGTTTCCAAGTGCAGACATATACGCCAACGTCGGCGGGATTCAAATCTTAGAGCTGGAAGCCTTAGCACGGAGATCGTCTGGTGGAGACACTTCCTTGTAAAGAGGAGTTCGCTGGCTGCCCCCGGGCCCACATCCGACCTCCAAGGGGGGCCGGGACTCACACCGAGCGAGCCCCCTGCAGAGTCCTTGCGTCACTGCCGTGCACCGTGGTTTCTTCTCGGGACACTTTCTGTAGGAGACTGTGCCAAGGGTGCAGAGGTTCTGTGTTTGTAAACCCATGTGGGGGGCTGTGCCCTAACTTCAACCTTGTGTCCCTGAGAAGTTGGGGAGCACATTCCCCAAATCACCCTTACTCTGACACCAGCTGCAAGTTTGGGGGTCCCAAAATCACCCTCACTCTGACACCAGCTGCAAGTTTGGGGGTCCCCAAATCACCCTCACTCTGACACCAGCTACAAGTTCAGGGGTTTCCAAATCACCCTCACTCTGACACCAGCTGCAAGTTTGGGGGTCCCCAAATCACCTTCACTCTGACACCAGCTGCAAGTTCGGGGGTCCCAAAATCACCCTCACTCTGACACCAGCTGCAAGTTTGGGGGTCCCCAAATCACCCTCACTCTGACACCAGCTGCAAGTTTGGGGACCCCCAAGACCACCCTCAAGTAATTTACTGGAAGGACTCAGAACTCTCTGAAAGTTCTCATACTTTGAGCTTATACTCCAGGTGTCCCCCCTGGTGGAGCTGCGTGGACAGCGCCCACTGTTCCCAGCAACGGTGTGTCACGTGGAGTGTTGTTCGCCGAGGATGCCGACCTCAGCCTGTGTCCAGGGTTTGTATTGAGGGCTGGCCACATAGGGTTGCCCTGCAGACGTGAAGCCAATACCACGTGTCCCACGGCCCCCAGTATAAATCCCATCATTAACACAGACTCTCTGGCGTGGCCCAAGGCCCCAGTAAACAAGGATATTTTTGCCAGGCAGGACATCCAAGGGGCTCAGAGGTCGCCTTCGAATAGTTGAAGGCAAAGACCAGACCTGTCTTTGGGTGACGGTCACCTTTGCTGGACAGTCTCCCTCTGGAATCTTCCCCCACCTCCCATGAGAAGACCCACTGCGGAAATCCCAAATGGCAGAGCCGAGGCAGCAGCCCCCAAAGCCAAGCGTGGGGCTGGATTAGGGGCATGCACCTGCCCTGTATTAGCTGGGGTGCTCCAGAGAAGGCTCCTTCCTGCCTCTCCCAGTTCCTGGGGGCTCCAGGAGTCCCTTGGCTTGTGGCCGCATCACTCCAGTCTCTGTCTCCATCTCCACGTGGCTTCTCCTGTGTGTCTGTGTCTCCTCTGCTGTGTCCTAGGAGGACACTTGTCATTGGATTTAATGACCACTCTAAATCCGAGATGAATTTATCTTGAGATCCTTAACTTAATTGCATCCGCAAAGACCCTATTTCCAAATAAGGTCTCATTTACAGGTTCTGGGGGTTAGAACATGGACATATATTTTGGGGGCCACCATTCAACCCTTTGCATTTATGTTTAGGAGTTTCTGGAGGCTCCAGGGGAGGCTCCTTCCTGCCTCTCCCAGCTCCTGGGGGCTCCAGGTATCCCTTGGCTTGTGGCCGCGTCACTGCAGTCTCTGCCTCGGTCACCATGTGGCTTCCCCTCTGCGTCTGTGTCTCCTCTGCTGTCTCTTATGAGGACTCCTGTCATTGGATTTAGGACCCTCCTTAATGCAGGATAATCTCACCTCGAGATCCTTAACTAATAAGGCCACATTCCCAGGGTCCAGGTGGACGTATCTTTAGCAGGGTTGGGACTGGCTTTTTTCACCGAGCATGGTGTCCCCAAGGTTTATCCATGTTGCAGCAGGAGTCAGAGTTTTGCTCCTTTTTGAGGCTGAATACTGTCCCACTGGGTGCATGGACCGCATTTTGATTATCCACTCAGGCATCCTTGGACACTGGGCTTCCTTCCACCTTTCGGCTGTTGTGAATAATGCTGCTCTGGACATTCATGCAAAAGTATTTGTTTCAATACCTGTTTTCAGTTCTTTGGGATTTATACCTTTTCAAGAAAAAATTATTCTGATGCTTTTTAAAACACTTTTTAAGTAAGACTTTATTCTGGACTATTTCCATAGGTGTCCTGACTGTCCTAACAGCAGGGAGAGATTGGGCGTCGGTCCAATTACAGCAAAAACAGCTGTAAATTTACAGCCAATGAGCAGAGTGGGGGGGGGTCCATGGATGGAAAATTACTAAGAGGAGATGCTAAGGGTAGTGGATTCTTGCTAAACCGGTTTAACAGGTTCTTGAGGAAGGCAGCCCAGGGCGATCAGATGCCACTTCTGGTGTACACAAAACCATACATTCAGCACACAATGACAGTTTGTTGAATGAATACGTGCATCTGAATTTCGCAAGTTGCTTTGAACTTTTGTTATGCAAATCTTCAAACCCAGAACCAGAGGGAGGAGTATGATGAAACCCCACAGACCCATCACCCAGTTGCAACAGTGACCAGCATTTTGCCAAACCTGGTTCCTTTCCCACATGGCCCTCCTTTTTGTGGCTGTGATATTTTGGGGCAAATTCCAGACATGACTTCATTTAGCCTGTAATTACTTTAGTATGCAAATATGACAGATGATATAACATTTTTTTCTTCATAACCACAATACCAAATATCAAGCCTTAAAGACAAGAGCAGTTCCTTAAGACTTTGTTCAAATTTGCTTTAGCATCTCAAAGATGGATTTTTACAGTTGGTTTGTTCACATCAGACGCCAAGCGAGGTCACCCCATCACATGTGGTTGGCTTGTCTTATCCCTTTTAAAAAAAAAAAATAATGCATTGAGTTGAGTTTCACACAGATTAAAATTAACCATTTTAAAATGAACAATTGCGTGGCATTTAGTATATTCACAGTGTTGTTGAACATCTCCTCTAACTAGTTTCAAAATATTTCTATTGCTACAAAGTAATACCTACGTTCTGTGTCTATGGGTCTGCCTACTTTGGACATTTTGTACAAATGGAATCCTACAACAGGTGGCCTTTCGTGTCTGGCTTCTCTCACAGAGCACGATGCCTTCAAGGTTCGTCTACATTGTAGCAGGTGTGAGGGCCTCGTTCCTTTTCACGGCTGCATAATATTCCACTGCGTGCATGAGCCACAATGTGTTTATCTATCCATCTGTTGATGGATCAAGCCTTTTTTTAACACCTCTTTTGCACAGTTTTACTTGTCAGTTAATTTTGAGGAAACCATGTTCTTTCTCTGTGGCCTTTCCCACAAGTTAATGGGGTTGCTCCCTGGTGAGGGTGAAAACATTTCTCTGTCCCTCCCATCGTGTGGAAACTCGAAATGGGATGTGGGAACCTGACGGGATTGGGGGTTAATGGTTTTCCTGTTGCATCGCTCCAGAAAGCACAGGGTCTCTGGGGTCCCACTCTCTGTGATGTTGTGATGCCGTGATTCACTGGAGTGTTCCGATGTGGCCAGCCTGATCCATCCACTACAAAGGTCACCGTCCTACTTTTTCAACAAGGGGTCTTTTTTTTATTTCAGAAAATTATGGGGGTACAAACGTTTTGTTTACATAAATTGCTTTTGTACCGTTTGAGACAAAGTTATAAGTGTGCCCGTTCCCCAGATAGTGTGCATTGCACCTGTTAGGTGTGGTTGTACCATCCCTTCCTCCCCTGTCCCACCTGCTTGATTTCCAGTGAATGTCACTTCCATATGTGCACATAAGTGTTGATCGATTAGTTCCAATTTAATGGTGAGTACACGTGGTGTTTGTTTTTCCATTCTTGTGACACTTCACTTAGAAGAATGGGCTCCAGCTCCATCCAGGATAATACAAGAGGTGTCAAGTTCACCATTGTTTTTTATGGCTGAGTAGCGGATGTGGAGAGACAGGGACACTCATACACTGCTGGTGGGACTGCAAACTAGTACAACCTCTATGGAAAGTAGTCTGGAGATTCCTCAAAGAACTAAAAGTAGAACTACCATGTGATCCAGCAATCCCACTACTGGGTATTTACCCAAAGGAAAAAAAGACATTCTGTAAAAAAGACACCTGCACTCAAATGTTTACAGCAGCACAATTCACAATTGCAAAGAATTGGAAACAATGCAGGTGCCCGTCAATACCTGAGTGGATCAATAAAATGTGGTGTGTGTATACCAGGGAGTACTGCTCAGTCAACGCAGGGTTTGCACACCCATGAGCAGACGTCATGTAGATCTGTCTGTCATTGTGTTTCCAAAAAGGGCATTTTATCATTTTTCAATTTCTTTTGCATTTATGAACTAGAATTCTCCTGTTGAAAAAGAACCCTCATCTACTGTCTGGCTACCCAGAAATACAGGTTTTACAGGAAAAGCACAACACTTGTTTGAATTTTTTTTTTAAAAAATTCTTTTTAAAATCAGTTTTCAGAAAATGAACTTAGTACCTTAGTTACCTTCCAAAGGTAACTAATAAGTCTGCCTGTGTGTATGTGTGTCTTTAGCAAGAATTCATAGATTTAACTTTTTTTTTTTCCATTAGAGACAGGGTCTGGCTCCATTGCCCAGTCTGGAGTTCAGTGGTGTTTTCGTAAGTCACTGCAGCCTCAGACTCCTGGGCTTAAGGGATGCTCCCTCCTCAGCCTCCTGAGTAGCTGGAACTGCAGGCGTGCACCACCAAGCCCAGCTAATTTTAAAATTTTTTATAGAGAAGGGGTCTCACTATGTTGCCCAGGCTGATCTTGAACTCCTGGCCTCAAGCAATCCTCCCACCTCAGCCTCCCAAAGTGCTGGGGTTACAGATGTGAGAGAGTGCACCTGGCCTAGATTTAAGTTTTTTTATTAGTGAAATTATTGTTCTTTAATTTTTAAGGTTTTATTTCATTTCTAATTGACACATGTGACTTGTGCTTATTTACGGGGCACAGTGTGGTGTTTTGATACATTGCAGAATGACCAACTCAGGGTGTTTAGCAGACCCATCACCTCAAACATTTACCGTTTCTCTATGTGGAGAACATTCGGAATCCTGCCTGGTTGCATTCCGGTGGTGTTGGCGAGCCGTTTGCCTCACTGCAAACCAGGGGAAGCCTTTTAGCTGGCCCTGATTCTATCCTTGCTGCACGATTCGGTTGGTCTTTGCCAGCGTTTGCGCTGTCTGCATACGAGAAACTCCAGCTTGCGTGAGACGCTCCCTGCCCCAGACCTAAAGCCGGTCTTTGTTCTCAGGAGCCCAGACCTCTTGTGGTGGCCAAAAGTATCCAGAGACCAAAACCAGTTTCTCCTATATGGAAAATGCTAATGATATGAATAATTATTATTTGCTTTGTGTGTTTATATGTCACTTGTGATAGGTGATATATAATAGCATGTCAACCTATGTTAAAATATTATCATCTTTTTTGTTCCAGCTGGGGCATATTTTCAATGGAAAAAAAAAACCAAAACAACAGTTGTTCCAGCTCTTTACGGGGTAGCTTTATTCTGAAGGTAACGGTGATATCCTAGCTCTGTTGCAATTCACTCCTAGTGTACTCACTAATAAAGTTCAGTAATATAATTTGCTGAGATCAAACCACATCCAAGGAGCCAATCTTGTCCCTAAGCCTCCAGGTCTGAAGGAGTTAATGCTAATTCTTTTATGTTTGAGATTACCATTTTATTACCAATGCTTTGGGAAAGACCCATTATCATAAAATTGAAAAAAAAAAACCCATCAAATTCTCCCCAGTGAAGAGCCGGGGCTTTTAGACAGGAGCCATTCGGGTGCTTATGTGTGGCAATTAGCATGTGGCCAGCGTGTGTGTGCAGAGAATTAAAAAATAATAATTAAGGTAACGAGGCATTAGTGGGATTTAAGGAACTCTCACCATACTTAATTTGTGTTTGCACTGAATTATTTAAATCTTCTCCCCCGGCCCCCACCCCCTCCCGTGTTTGTTTGTAGGCCTGTCGGAAAAGGGACTTGCATTAGCGTTCTTAGGAGAGAGTGCGGCCAATTAATAATGTGATTTTGTTTTTAAAGGGAGTTAAAGTTGTTTCTGTTTAGGAGAGTCAACCGGCATTTTCCTGGGGGAAAGGCCAATCGATCCAACCTTAATTACATAATAATCTCCCAATGTCCAATACGCATATGTGGGTGTGTATCTACACGTTACAGATACGTGTGTTCTTACTAGTGCCCTCTTGTTTCTGCAAAAAGCCCCCCGTGTCATTGCAAGAATTTCTTTTCCGATTTTGTTTTCAAATCAGGATGGCTGTGGCTGAGCACAGAGGACCATCTTCAGAAATGCAGATGACGCAAGTGAAGGCTTTTTCACTCGGCCCATCCAAGAGAATTAAGTCACCAAATGCTTCCCCCAAAAAGTCGTTCTGTAGTAAAATGCCAGAGTTGTGTGCAATTTGGACAAAGACCAACGACAGCAAGGAACCCTGATGTTTCTCATCTGGGACCTGGAGGGTTTCCTTATTAGTGAACGGATTGGATTCGGAGCATCTCAGGGGTGCACGGGGGTCCCCCCGGGGTTGACAAGGGATTTTACTCACTCATGGGCTCGCCCCACCTCGTAAGCCCTTTGGAGGCCATAAGAGCAAAGCGTTGAAAAGTGCAGTCTCAGGACTTACTGCCGTGTTGAAACAGACTCAACTTTTACGCTAAGTGCCTGGGCGTTAAGGAGTTTTCCTTTCAACACGGGAATCCCACTAAGAGTTGAAATGAGGCAGGGTGTAGGGAATCCAGCTCAAATAACTACCTGGCGCTGTGGCGTGCTGACCACCTCTCTCTCCTCCTGCTCTGCCTCTCTACCGTCTCTGAACCTGTTAGAATCCACAGGCGCTGCCGTTTACCCAGACCCTAAAAGGCCACGAGGCAGCTTGCCTGTAAGACGCATTAGCAATAAACGATCCGAGCGGACACCGATGTTTATCGAAAGCGTATTGTGTGGTTTCTGAGACATGACACCAGCAGCACAAGCAACAAAACAAAACAAAACAAAATACACAAATGGGACTTTATCAAAAATTTTTTTAAAAATTGTGCCTCAAATGCCACTCTCGAGAAAGTTAAAAATTAACCCACAGACTGGGAGAAAATATCTTCAAATAATTTCTCCAATAAGGCCCTAATATCCAGAATGTCTAAAGAACTCTTAAAACTCAGTGGCAAAAAGATAAACAACCCGATTAAATAATGGGCAAAGGGCTTGAATAGACATTTCTCCCAAGAACACATACAAACGGCCAATAATCACGTGAAAAGATGGTCAATATTAGTAACCGTTAGGGAAATGCAAATTGCAACAGTGAGATACCAGTTCACAACCATGACGATGGCTCTACTGTTTTTTTAAAACAAGGGAAAATAATAAACGTTGGTGAATATGGAGAAGTCGGAACCCTCCTTGGTTGGTGGTGGGAATGTAAAACGGTACCGCCGCCGTGGAGGACTGCATGGTGGTTCTTCGGAAAATAAAATATAGAGTTACCGTATGATGCAGCAACTCCACTCCTAGGTGTATGCTCAAAAGAGTTTGAAAACAGCAGGTCACGCAGACGCTTGGCCATGCCAGCGTTATCCACAACGGCCAAAAGGCAGGAGCAGCCCAAGCGCCTGTCGATGCATGAGTGGATAAACAAAGTGCGGTCCGTCCACACAACGGGGTGTTATTCAACCGTAAAAAGGAAGGAGGCTCTGACACCTGCTGCAACGTGGATGCACCTTGAAGACATCACGCCCCGTGAGAGACGCCAGACACAGAAGGACACAGGGTGTGAGATTCCCTTTCCGTGAAACGTCCACAACAGGCAAATCCACAGAGACGGAAAGTGGATTCATGGTTGTCAGGGGCTGGGGGAGGGAGGGATTGGAGTCATTGCTGACGGGGACGCGGTCTCCTTTTGGGGGGATTACAATGTTCTGAGACTAGATAGAAGTGGTGGTTGTGCTAAAAGCCATTGAATTTGTGCACTTTAAAATGGGTAGATGGTGAACTTCATGTTATATGAATTTGACCTCAAAAAAAGAAAAAAGCAAACCTGATTGTATGTCCAATTCTCAGCAATTTATGAGGAAAAGACGCTATTATTCTGACTGTTCCAGATGACTTCGACTCCAACTCCTGACTCCAACTTTCTTGGGCTGGGCTTCTCTGACTGTTGGGCTGTCGGGGGTTAGGGCATAAGAACAAGGTTGCCAAGGCTTGGTGAACCCCATGGGATGTGGGGGTTCGCTGTACTGCTGTCCTCAGCTGGAATTCCAAGACGGCAAAATGCGTGCCCGTGGGCGCACTGCTGTGCATGCCCGGAGGCAACCCCTGTGCGCCCTACTCTCAGCTGGCTGTGGACAGCGGCCCCGCGAGGAGGGAGCTGAGGGACAACTAGCGTTTATTTAGGGCTTGCTATGTAGAAAACACGACTCCAGGAGGTGAGCACAAAATCTAGTGTTAATACTTACTTTGGCATTGCTTTAGTATCAGTTTAGTACTGCTATATAATTTAGTATTAGTATTGGCTTTGGTGTTGCTTTAGTATCAGTTTAGCACGAATACTAAAATTTAGTATTAGTAACTAGTTTGGTGTTGTTTTAGTCTCAGTTTAGTATTAATAATAAAATCTAGTATTAGTGATTAGTTGGGTATTGTTTTAGTGTTAGTTTAGTATTAACAATAAAATGTACTATGAATAGTATTTAGCTTAGTATAGATTTAGTTTTTTTATATTAATAATAAACAGTGGTAGTAATTAGTTTGGTATTGTTTTAGTATTAGTTTAGTATCAATAATAAAATGTACTATGAATAGTATTTACTTTGGTATTGCTTTAGTATCAGCTTAATATTAATAATAAAATATAGCATTCATATTTACTTTTGTATTGCTTTAGTATAAATTATAAAATTTAGTGGTAGTATTTAGTTTGGTATCACTTTAATGTCAGTTTAGTATTAATAATAAAATTTAGCACTAGTAATTGATTTAGTATTAGTTTAGTATTAGTTTATCTATTGACACCTCAGTCTTGTGAAATTAACCACCTCTTCAGCCTCCCTTCAGATCCCAAATAAAATGTTTACAGTATCACCCCTGTAATAGTTACAGCTTCTTCTGTAACCACAGAAGCTCCTGTGCTTTGTGTGTGAGTTGGTTCTCGACCCTAAAAACCAGTGAACATCATCCGTAGTTTGGTGGTTTACATAGTTTACACTGCTGAAATAAAGTTACAAAGAGGAAATGAAATTTTATAACAATTAAAACAATGTTTTAATGTTTAAATAGAGGGCTTGATTCTGCAAAGTTCGAATATCCTTAGAAAAACATCTGAACTTTTGGATGTTTTTCCAGACTAACCCACCCAGGTTTCTCCGTTCCTAACTTTCACGTGGTTTTCTTCTCAGTGTCGATGGCGGGTTTTGGTGTGGGGTTTTATTCCTACTTTTGTGTTGCCTGTTTGGGGTATGCAAGGTTTTTACTTCATTTCCCTGGTATTTCTGGGATTGGGACAGCAAAAGTAGAGGTGTGAATAACACGGTTCTTTCAGTTTGCACATCACTGGCAAATGACAGGAGTTGGGTTAAGGTAAACACTCTATTCTCCAAAAGACCTGATTTTTTTTTTAACCAAAATTACGCAGGTTTTGCACACTTCTGTTTTTCACACTAATTGGCCTTACAATCGTTAAAACTATGTGCAACTGTAGAGGAAACGTATACTTCAATAGGGAATAACATTTGCTTGCTATTTCAAACTTTCCAACTCGTTCATGCTCCACGAAGTGCATCTGGGTCACTATTTCGGGTTATCAGTAGAGTCAAAAGGAGCAACCGGGGTTTAAACGTGGCTAGAACAGAAGGAAACGGCTCCTTCCTGCGTGTGATTCCCAGTCCAAAATTCCAGCTGACCCCACGATTAACCAAACATCCAGTTTGTGGAGACATTTCATTTTAAGCATTTTCCCCAATGACTGGGGAAGTTTCAGCACAGATAACGAACCACAGTCCACATCTCGGATGGTTTTAGGGACAGTTAACACCAAACCGTCACAGCTGATGCTTTACAACTCTCTCTCTCTCTCTCTCTCTCTCTCGGCTCGTGTGCGTGTGCGTGCGTGTGTGTACACACGCTCAAGATCAGGAACAAAGTCCTCCGCAAAATGAGAGCAAATTATGAAGAATTTCAAGGAAACGACAGCAGAGCATTGAACCAGGCGAGGTGGGCTTCTGCCTGTGGTCTCTGTGCCATGCTCATGGAGCCAGCCCTGCCCGAGGCCGTGCGAGGGGCGTAGGGATCCCTCAGCCTCTTGGTCTTGATCTGTTGGCGTACGGGTAAATTCCTGTGCAGACGTGTGTTGGCAGAGATGCCGCGACCGCACCGCACCACCGTGTACTTGCTGAAGAGTTTCAGCACATCCACGAACAGATTTCATCTTCTCCCTTTGTGCCTCAGGACAGGGACGTTGGTGGAAACGGCACCGTCTTTCCTGAAAACTTCCTCCAAAGATACGTAACAATAAACGTGTGGATCGAAGACCCACGTTGCCTAAATCCTTGGCATGAGGTGGCGAATTGACTGTGGAAAACTGAGGGATTTAATTTGCTTTTCTGGTGTTTCAAAACCAGGTGTCCTTCATGAAGTCAGTGAAAGGTCGTGGAAAGTCCTGGAGCCACAAGAGCCAGGGCTTGGGAATCTGAACCGGACTCAAGTCCAGCCCCAGGGCTCCGGCGTTGACGTTGAACACACATTAGCATCATTATTCCCCGTCGTCCATCCACCCCAACACCACGGGGCGCTATTCACGTGTCCACCCCAGGAGCGCCTTGCACTGACCATGTCATGTTTGTTTCTTTCTGTCTCTACGGATTTGCCTCTTCTGCACATTTCGTATAAATGGAATCATACAACATGTGGCCTTTCCTATCTGGCGTCTCTCACTGAGCATCACGTCTTCAAGGTTCATCCACACTGTAGCAGGTGTCAGAGCCTCCTTCCTTTTCATGGCTGCGTAATATTCCCCTGTGCAGATGGACCCCGTTCAGTTTATCCACCCATCCCTGGAGGGACACTTGGGTTGTTTCTGCCTTTTGGCTATTATGAATACTGTTGTACAGGTTTTCGTCTGAACACCTGTTTTCAATCTTTTTGAGTATATACCTATGATTGGAAATGTTGGGTCCTCTGAGAATTTTATGTTTAACTTTTTTAGGAACTTCCTCGGCAGCTGCACCATTTTACATTTCCACCGGCAATGAACCACGGTTCCAACTTCTTCACATCCTCCCCAAAACTTATTATTTCTCTCTCTCTTTTTTTTTAAAGTATAGCTTGCTTTATTTATGCTATCAGGATTTCTCTCATGTAGAAGAAATCTTGTGTAGAAGAAACCAAGGCACAAAAAGGCTACTTGACTTGCTCAAGGTCAAATTGCTGGTAACAGAAAAGCATCTGTGAGCTCCAGTGACTGCGTCTGTACAATACGTATTAAGAGCAGGGTCGGGTGAGAAGCTCCTTGTCGTCTGGCGTTATTTAAATACTTTAAGTGACTCAATGGCACATATAAGCACCAACGGTCACGGAGTGGGGTAACGTGCAGACAGCCAGCTGCCCACCTACGTGGGCGTTCGCCTTGTGGCACCAGCTTAACCCCTTAACCGTCTTGCCTCAGAAGTGTCTTCGCACAGAGCATCTCCAGACTTGACGGTCCTAAGAAAGCTCCCAAGAAGTCCCAAGGCAGAATTGTGCGCACACTGATTCACACGTCATCAGAGAAATGGCAAATTCACCCCGGCGTCTGGGGCACGTTCTCCCTGCGGACAAGCTGCTCGGGAAGGCGACCTCGCAGGGACTGAGCTGCCAAGAAGATCCCAGAGGACCCGGTGGCAGTTCTAGGTGCACCGAGACAGCAGCCCTAGTGGGTAATCATCTCTCTCGTGTGCACCGTTCACTTTCTCTCGAGAGCGCTGCTACATGCTTCCCCACGGGCAGTGGTCGAGCGGGGCCTCTCAGCTTTGCCTCTCAGATCCTTTGCCTCTGACACTTCTTCTGTCTAAACACTTTGGGGTTAGGCACCCTTTGGGGTTAGGCACCCTTTCACGTTAGACACCCTTTGGGGTTAGGCACCCTTTGGGGTTAGGCACCCTTTGGGGTTAGACACCCTTTGGGGTTAGGCACCCTTTCACGTTAGGCACCCTTTCGGGTTAGGCACCCTTTCACGTTAGACACCCTTTGGGGTTAGGCACCCTTTGGGGTAGACACCCTTTGGGGTTAGCACCCTTTCGGGTTAGGCACCCTTTGGGGTTAGGCACCCTTTCACGTTAGACACCCTTTGGGGTTAGGCACACTCTCTCCAGCGGGGTCAAAACAATTACCAAGGTTAGTCGGAAGTCACAAGGACTGTCCCAACTATCTCAGGCAACCACAGTCGGTCTATACTCCAACCCAAGACTACTCAACTTCACACATTACCAGAGGGTCATCCTATTTCTCTTTGTTTATGCCTTTCCGGTGAGTTTATTCTCTGTGGTCATCGCATAACCATTTATAGTATCTCTTCTTGAACAGAGATTCCCAAGTATCAAATACAGATGTGGCACCTGTGCTACCCAGGACCGTAGCACACAGCTGAAAATCTCTAATGAAACCACACAGCTTTGGGTCTGCCCCTGGACAGCTGGCCAGACGGGGCACCCTGCAAAAGTAGCCAGTTCCCCCAGGGCCGCAGGTTCTGCCCTGCCGCACCCTGCCTCTCCCAACTCCTTGGATTCAACTCAACCCACACAGGATTTATTCACTCTGCCTTTTTGAGGCTGTACTTAGGGTGCACATTTTGTTGTTATGCTGGATTTTTATTCTTTGTCTCTATTTACTCATTTTTTTAGGCACAAGAAAACAGATCCAAAAGACCACATCATTTATTATTGAACTTATTAGGAATTTTCATAATAGGCTGATCTGTAGAGATATAAAATTGATTAATTGTTATCTAGATATGCCATAATAAAGGATGCGTTTTCCTCTTAAGGGATGGAACTACTCTCGAGTTACATTGTTGTTGTGATTGCTGGCTCTGAATATACTATAAATTCAGAATTTTACATTTTAAACATGTGATTATAGTATTATATAAATTATATCTCAGTATAATTTATTCAAAAGCCTTTTTTTGTTTAGTTGGTTTTTATTTCAGAATTTTACGGGGGTACACACATTTTGGGTACTTAATTTGCTTTTGTACAGTTTGAGTCAAAGTTATAAGTGTGTCCTTCATGCAGTTGGTGTACATTGTACCCAATACATGAGTGGATTAATAAAATGTGGTATATGCACACGGTGGAGTACCAGTCAGCAATTAAAAAAATGGTGATCTAGTATCTTTTGTAACAACCTGGATAGAACTGGAGACCATTCTTCTTAGTGAAGTATCACAAGAGTGGAAAAACAAACACCACGTGTCCTCGATACTAAATTGGAACTAATTGATCAACACTTATATGCACACAAAACTCAAGGGAAATCAAGCAGGTGGGAGGGGGCGGAAGGGGATGGGTGAATTCACACCTAACGGGTTCAATTTACTCTTTTATGTGCCCACTGATAAGTATTGACAACATATCTGGTTACTCTCAGTGGACACCAGGTTTTGCAATATTAAAACTTGCCTTTAGGACTCCCTCCTTCCCAGGGGTGCTGAGGCCCTAACTCACCCAAAGGTCGTGAGCTGGGCTGTCCCAGATTTAGCGGGACGGGGACAGGGTGGGTGCCCCTTCATGGAATTTCACTGCCTTTGCCTTTTGCTTCTTGTCTTGTTTCACAGAATATGTTCACTTTATAAGCGCTGCGTTCGCAGAGTTATGCACAAGCCGTCGGAGCCCAAGTGGATGGACAAGCTGTTCGCGCTGTGTAAAGCGTGGGTGAAATACAAAAACCAGAATGGTTGCGACACGGCCTGAATGGAAGAAGACAGAGAAGGGAGTTCAGACGGCAAGAAACAGTCATTTCAGGGTGTCGAAGGATTCGTGTGAACATCTTCACACGTGCGTGTGCGTGCTCGGCACCGCTGAGCATTTTGCAAGTTCACATTCAAATTTTATTTTTGAACGAGTCCCAGTGTCAGCGTGAACTTTTCCAGGGTTAGCTTTACAATGACTGAATTTCTTTTATTTTTTTTTTCTTTTGTTTTTTGAGACAGGGGCTCGCTCTGTCGCCCAGGCTGGAGTGCAGTGGTGTCATCACAGCTCACTGCAGCCTCCAACTCCTGGGCTCATGTGATCCTCCTGCCCCAGCCTCCCGAGTAGCTGGGACTACAGGTGCGGCCACTACACCTGGCTAATTTTTCTATTTTTAGCAGAGGCGGGGTCTCGCTCTTGCTCAGGTTGCTCTCGAACTCCTGAGCTCAAGCGATCCTCCTGCCTCATCCTGCCAGAATACTAGGATCACAGGCGTGAGCCACTGTGCCCAGCCTACGATGACTGAATTTCAAATGAGACACCTTCGTCTGGCGGTAATTGACCCACACGTCTACACAGCAGCACTCAAGTTGACACTAAGAGGGTAGTTGGTTGTAGAAATTGGAGGTGAGGGTGGAGTCAGTCTCTTTAAATAAAACATTTGTGTCTCTCACTTCTGGGGGGGAAAAACCGCTGCCTGCTCTTGGGAAGTTACTGGGAATCTCTGACTCAGTTTACCTTCCAAGAGAAGAGAAGAGATCCTTAGATATTGGTCACCCGAGGGCCGGGAACCCACCTGGAATGTCTTTGGAGGGATTTGGTTGGGTTCCCTGGGAGGGAGACGCTGAGATACAGACCGGCAGGAGGCAGGGAGTTCTTGGGGGGCAGAGGTGTCTCAGCAAGTCCACCCTACTCCTGCAGACGGAGAAGTTATGCTGCATGCAATCGTGACAGAGACCCTGCCCAACCCCATCATACACTCTGTGGCTGGAAGGGCTCGCAGGGGCCCCGGATGTGCCCAGGGAGGGGGCATAGGCTCTGGAGAGGGAGCTGCCTTTGGTGGAGGATAATTTCCAGGGGGGGAGCCGAGCCATGAGCCAACGGCGGCCACCATCCCCGGCACCCGGGAGAAGGAGAGGCTGCACAGGCAACAGGAGCCACAGCGCAACCTACCTGGGTGCCCACAGCCACCCGCCCCTCACCTGGGTCCACTCGCTTCTTGGAGAAGGTTAACACCATCTGGTGAAGGGTGAAGAGAGTGAAGTTCTCTAGGGTCCTGGTTAGTCTCATGGCAAACGGTCCTTACCTTCCTCCTCTACAGCCCATTCCGGAATGTGCCAGAATTCTCCATCAGCACCTCTGCCGGTGCAGGTGGCTTCCCTGGTGGGAACACCCAGATTTTCATTTCTTCAGCGTCTGGACTCATGGTCACTGTATCCTTGCCAGCCCATAGCTGTTCCATTTGTCTGTTGACCAAGACAATCGGGCAGGGGATTGCCAAGAGGCACCCCATGTGCTATCTGGGTGCTGAGTGCCCAGTGATCAGGAGCAAGTGCCCTTCCAGAATGGGTCTCCTTTCCTTGCCAGCTGGCCTCTTGTGGTGGGATTGTCACTGTGTGCCTCCCCATCCCCCAGCCAGCAACTGGAATCTCTAGACCCACAGGGCCTGAAGGTGGAGGGCCGGGAAATGCAAGTTCCTGTGTGGGTCACCTGGAGAGAAGGATTTGAGTCCGGGCGACTTTTACCCCTTGGTTCCTGGAACTGTGTGTGAGACCCACCGCCCGTGCAGCCACCAGGGTCTTTGGCGCCACAGCGGTGGGTGGCTTGGGGTCCGGGCTGCAGATCGTGCCAGATCCCAGATGAACGACTTCCGTCTGTCATTGCCGGTGGTGGCTGCGCTGGACCTCATGACTGGCACGTGCGCAATGGGCAGTGCTGGCCGGTGGATCGCTTGATGTCTGTGGTAGAAGCTACACCTCCCCTGGTTCCAGTTGTGTGATAAGAGCTGTTTTTTGCAAAATGTCTAATTCTCTGCTGCACGTGGTGTGGCACTCTCTCCTGCGATAAAACAATACAAGGTCTGGTTGTTTTTCAAAGGACGATGATGTTCTCACTCTACTTTCAGAAAATTATCTATGTATGTATCTACCCCTCTCTCTGTCATCTACCATTTATTTATTCATCTCTATCTATCTTGTCCATATCATCTATCTGTCTATCTCACCGCTACCTCTCTCACTTCTATCACCCCTCTCGTTTACCCATCTACTCATTTCTACCACCTAGCTCATCTATGGATCACCTAGCACATCTTCTCACCTATGCATTGCATCTGTCTAATCATCTCCATCGTCTATGTATTTCCTCTCTGTCTTATCTATATTGTCTGTCTGTCCATCTCTCTCACCTCTGCCTACCATCTCCTCATTTATCTCCCATCTGATCATCTCTCATCCACCCCATCTTCTCCTCTGTCCACTGCATCTATCTAACCATCTCTATCATCTGTCTCATCTATATCTATCATCCGCCTGTCTACCTACAATCTATAGATTACATGTCTATCTTTATCTATCTATTCTTACCTATATCTATCCGCATTATGGTCATCACCTATCTGCTATTATCTATCATCTATGAGTCCATGTAAATTTAATTTATTTTTCATGTGCCAGTATCCACGGACCATAAACCTTTTCTGGAAACTCTCATAGGACTCTTCAAATTCCAGGGCTATGGAGAGTAGCACTTGCCAACGTTTTCCATGTTGTAGCACCTGCAGATGTGGTATTGTTTGTGGAGACATTGTGGTAAACAGAGAAAGCTGCTATCCCCAGGGGCCCAGGCCGCAAGTGCAGAAACAACATCCTACCCTCCACCCACCCACAGCACCCCGACACCCGCCTAGACATTCAGAGGTAAATGCCAACACACCAACATTGCACTGTGAGTAGTTGGGAGTTGTTAGGTAAGAACCCAGATCATGCGTCTGCTTCAGTTTCCTTGGGTGACAGCTGCTCTATGCACTGATGTTTTCCTTGAAATGCAGTCAGTCCTCCACACCCGTGGATTCAACCAACAACAGATCAAAAATATTAAAAAAAAAAAAAAACCCAAGCAAACAAGGGTGGTTGCATCTGTGTTGAACATGTACAGACTTTTTTCCTTGTCATTATTCTCTAAATAATACAGCATAACAACCATTTACATGGCGTTTATACGCTGTTCGGTATTAGGTAATTCACAGATGATTCGAAGGAAGTACGCAGGAGGATGTGTGTAGGTTACATGTAAGTACTACACCAAGTATTTTTTAATTTTTAAAAATTTCAATAGATTTAGGATGTACTAGTGTTTTTTGTTCCATGGATGAATTATATAATGCTGAAGTGAGGGCTTTAGGTGTAGAAGGGACTTAAGCACCCTTGGATTTTGGTATTCTCAGGGGTCCTGGAATCAAATCCTCCTTGGATATGGTGGACAATTATATATGGATTGTGCTGATGGCCCATCATAAACCCCAATGCAATAGTGCTTGGACATGGAACAGCATCTTAGGAGACATAATAGGGGGTGGATATACGCACACGATCTACCGATAAAAGAGTGGATATTTTTGACAGCCGTTAGATTACACATCAGCATTTAGGGTGGGACAACACAATGTTGCGTTGACTTGGGGCAGGCTCTGGGACACCCAGTGGCTGGTTGCAAATCCCCCAAACTGACTTTCCAGGAAAACGGGCAAAGTGGACTTGGTTGGGGTTCTACAGAGGGACCCCCGAACTTGGCCCATTTGCTTGCAAAATCCTCAACCCCACAGATGCGATTCAGGGCTTGTCCATTTCACAGACCTTTCCCCCACGCTGGCCTGGACGATCTCCGCGTATCAAGTGGTATCCGAAAGCCTATGTGACGTGAGGGGTGGTGGTTACGGAAAGGATCCCGGGCACTCAGGCCCCTGGAGGCATCAATGTTTTATTCAGCTCAGTTGTTATTTTTCTAATTCACCTCCAGATTCTTAATATTTATTGCTCTGTATAAAGCAATATGCGCTTTGCCGGTAAGGAGGAGGCAAGCTTAATTTTGTGCAGCGTTCTGTGCTCTCGTCTTTCTGCAGGGAGAATTTTTCACTGTTACCCCGGCAGATATATTTTCTGAAATATGTAAACCATGCATTTGAAACATTGATGAGCACTTATTGCCGAGCAGTTAATCAATGTATTTAAGATCAGCTCTTATAGGCTGAAAGATACAATGTAATAAATGACTGCTAGGCTTGATTAAATAGTGAGCCTCAGCCAAGGCATTTAATCAATCTCCAAAGCCGTTTACCGGGAGCATGCCGCGGAGCGAGAGCAGTTATTGCAGTTATGTGACAAGCCATAAAACGGAAAATAGAAAATATACTCCATGGAAACTAATAATATTGTAATCAAAATGTATCTATTTTATACACGAGACAAATTCACAGAAAATAATTCCAGACGGGTACATTGTGCCCTGTTTCTGCAGGTACTGGGGTTGCTGTTACAGAAGAAAGATTTTTTTTTTTCTGGACCACTGAAGGTGACTTTTATTTAACTAAAATCAGCCCCCGTAGCTAATGCTGCAGACCCTACCTGTGGTGGGCAGAGGTAGGGACCATTGTTGTGGAATTAACCCCAATTCCATTGCGACAGCTGTCACCACCACTGGTGTCAAAACAGCAGCCCAGAGAGAGTCACTTTGCCGGAGAGAATAAAGGATTATACTGTTGCTGGTGGCATAGTTTGACTTATTGGTCCAAATTCTTCAGTCTCCTGTGTTAGTGATTGTTTAGTTTCCTAAGGTTGTCTTAACAAATGAACATAAACCGGACGGCTCAAAACTACAGAAATGTATCCTCCCCCAGTCCTGGAGCCCAGGAGTCTGGGATGAAGGGGTCTCAGGGCCGCGCTCCCTCCGGAGGCTCCTTCCTGCCTCTCCCAGCTCCTGGGGGCTCCAGGCGTCCCTTGGCTTGTGGCCGCGTCACTCTAGTCTCTGCCTCCGTCTCCACGTGGGTGCTCCTCTGTGTCTGTGTCTCCCCTGATGTCTCCTATATGAACACCTGTCATTGGATTTAGGGATCTCTCTCATCTGGCATGGTCTCATCTTGAGATCCTTTACTTAATTGCATGTGCAAAGGCCCTATTTCCAAATTAGTTCTTGTTCCCAGGTTCCAGGGATTTAGACATGAGCATATATTTGGGGGGACCAATCAACCTATTGCAGTGATATAATTTGCACCCTAACCATGACATCACACACTCAGCCAAGTGATTTGCTTTGGCCCCTGGATGTCAGCAAACCCAACCCCAACAGAAGCTTGAAATGCGTTTGGGTTTGCCCTCTTGTGCTTCTGCACCACCATGAGAGAAACCTGCCCTGGGGAGCTTCTGTCCCTTCAGCTGGGCCCCAGGGGTAGACTCGAGGGGCAGGGCACATCCCCAGATGCATGCACATGCAAGGGGCGTGAGAGATGCATGACGCAGACTGGAAACAACCTGCTCCCTGGAGCTTGCCCCACAACCCACGGTTTGGAGTCCTGCCCAACTAAACCCACCTGCCGTTGACCCACAGATACGTGAGAAAAAATCTTGGCCACTGAGTTTTGGGGTGATTTTTTTACGTGGCGTTGTTGTGCCAATAGCTGACTATTGCACAGGCTACATCCAAGACACCCGACTGGGTCTAGCAGGGGTCCCCAACCTATGGTGAGTCGTACAATTGCTTCATTATATATTACAATGTAATAATAATAAAAATAAAGTGCACAATAAATGTAATGCATTTGAATCATCCCCAAACCGTATCTCCTTCCCCGGTCTGAGGAAAAATTCTCTTCCATGAATACGGTCCCTGGTGCCAAAAAGGTTGGGGACCGCTGGTCTATAGGACAATAAACACTGTTCCAGGGAATTCGTCTATTATAATTTTCACATGAGGTCTGAAACCAAGAGTTTGGGGTCAGCCTTTCTCATCCAAAGACTTTCTGGGTGATGTTTATCATACGATGCTATGGACTTAATTGTGCTTCCCCACAAGATTCATATGTTGAAGCCCTAACCCCCCATGTGGGTGTATGTGAAGATAGCATTTTTAGGAGGTAATTAACGTTAAATGAGGTTGCAAGGGTGATGTCCTAATTTGATAAGATTGGTGGCATTCTAAGAAGAGGAAGAAATCTCTCTCTCTCTCTCTCTCTCTCTCTCTCTGTCTCTTGGAGCATGCACCAAAGAAAGGCCCCATGAGGACACAGCGAGGAGGTGGCCGTCTGCAGCCTGCAAGAAAGCCCTCCCCAGACCTGCCCATGTCTGCACCCTCGTCCTGGACTCCCAGGCGCCAGAACCGTGACAGAATAAATTTCTGTTGTTTAAGCTGCCCGGTTGCGGTATTTTGCCACGGCAGCCCAAGCTGACCGAACTTTAGTTTGCAGACTCGTGGATAAGGATAAAGTCCCACATTCCTGCCTGTCTCCCTATCTCGGGACAAAATTGCCAAGTGCCTTGTGTTTCTGGCTGTCACGTTGGGGTCGAAGGTCCCAGAGCTGACACACAGCAGTTCATTCCCCCAAAACGTGTTTTCACTCCATTTAAAGGAAGCTGCTAACAGGCTTCACGACGGCGCCTTGTGTTGTAAACTTGGTCCAAGCAGCTGGGCTTTCAGAAGCGCGGTTAACGAGGAACATACCCTCGTATACGGTTTTACTTCATTAGGCCTTCTCCGTACCGATATAACTATTTTTATGACAGTGGAGTAGAAGGGCCCCAAACATTATAAAGTGATTATGTGTGCTCCGTTGCAAGAGTTTAATAAACACGAAACATCTGAGTACAATTAGCGCATCCTCTATGACTTCTCGATTACTGCTTCACCAAACTTGTTTTTCATTCAGACTCAGTATTCGTAAAACGTTCTTTAAGCCCGTGGGGTGATTTAAGAATGAATCCGAGCCCTTTCTTTCTGAGGCAGAGGGGTTTGGGGTTGGATCTCGCCCGTCCTGTCCTTGGAGGGCTATCTCAGAACCCTTGTTGCAGAGAGCACAGGGTGAGAGCTGGTGTTGGAGGTTAGACCAGTCTCAGGTGGCTTGATGTTCATTCACGGACTCGGTGGCCGTGTGATGGGTGATGACCATGGAGTCCGCACACCTACCCCCACCTGGACACACAGAGGAGAGACCAGCGTGCAAGGAGAAAATGCAGAAGACGTTTATAGCAAGTCACGTGACAAAGGGTGAGCCCCGAACCCTGAGGCACCGAGACAAGACACACACAAATTATTACCAGATTAAGGCAAAAGAAGGACTCTCGGAGGGCCTTGATGTTTTTGTCTTAAATGCTCGTGTAGAAAGAGGCACCATTTGCCCAGGTGGGACCAGGGGGGACTCTAGGTTTTAGCACAAAAAGGTGCGATCATTTGAGCCCTTCAGCCACGGGCACGTGTCCAACCCACAGACACGTCCGAGCGGCCGAACCTCACAGACCTCAGACGGGGCGAGGAATCCGGAAGCCGAGAGGTTCAAGGCAGAGGCGACCGGTTGTATCCGGCATCTGCCGATGAGGATGAAGAGGATGAAGGAAGAGCGCCGCTGAGAACCCAGAACCGCGTCCACGGGACGCCGGCTCAGGTGAAATCCCGGAGCGGCCGTGGTCTTGAAAGCTCCGTTTTTATTACGGTGGCAGGTGATTCAATGGGAACATCATGAGAATCCACCCGGAGATCGTTGCTCCTGGGTTGCTTAGGAGGGCTCGTGAGGAACCACAAGTTGAAACAAAGGGAAGCAAATATATGCAAGGGACATTTTGAAAGGAGAATTCTTAATAATTCCAGGGACAAAGTCATTCGAAGCGGTGCCTTGAAAATACTTCAAGGCAAACAATTGTGTGTGTACCGCAGAAGAGTTTTCAACCCTGTTATTTGATGTGCTGCCGAATATGCATTTAAAGTAGAAATTTGGAGCCCCGTCCTCCTGAAACAGTGTGCAGATGATGCCCCCAAATTTTTATATTAGACTCGCAGGGAGACATTTATGAGACAGTCTCCCCAACATAAGATATTAGAGGAAAAATTGGAACTAGCAGTGCAGGATATTTCCCTCAACAAGGTTGCATGAAAAGATGGATGTAATTCCAAATAAGGAATTTATGAAATGCAGTCGCTAAGCTCATTCTTGCACGGCGTTGGCACCCACGAGGGGTCTCGCCGAGGAGAACAGGTCTCAGCACTGAGCCCTGCTTGTTTGTAACTGTGCTGTTGGCTTGCTCCTTGTTTTTATTTTGTATGACATTATTTCCCTCTGCCTGTATGTGTCTGTCAGGGAAGCAGGTGTCTCTGGTCTGCCCGAGAGGGAAGGAATAAACAGGTCAACTGTGTCTTCTCTCTCCCCACTAGGCATCGGGTATTGTTGCATCCTTCAAGGGCCACGAGCGGTGAGCACGATGCACGTTCTGCAAACCGGAACACACCACGACATAGGTCGGCCAATTGTCTTGGAGTCACGGTGACACCATCCCTGTCTGGACCTGAAAGAGAGTCATCCATGTCCTCCAACCAATGCCAGCTCATAGCTGCACACACGGCCCAGCGATCGTGGTTACACAGGGATCGAGCTGGAACCTCGTCACCGTAGCAAAGGGAGTAAATGCACCTGCACCGTGCACATCCCGATTTCTCCAAGGCAATGGGGCTTCAGAGAGAAAGGACTCAGTCCTCACCCATCTGCCAACTTCTTCAAGTTGAAGAAACCCTACTAAAGACGGTTTTTAATATCCCAGGATTATATAGTTATATAGTTGGAAGGAGCCTTGGAGATTATCAGACGGAACCGCTCTCTGAACAGTGCCGAACGTGGGACGCAGGAAAATGAAGTGACTTTTCCTACAGTCGGGCATCTGTGTCTCCCGGCTCTGAGCCTTGCATCTCTTCCTCCACCCTAACCTGTGACGGGACGCTGAGACGCGTTTCTCAGTTGTGTAACGCGTCCAATAGACCGACAGGTGCAGAGGGATACCTGCAGACTCACCACCCAGAAGGAGCAGCGAATCAGAGCTGGTTTTCCTTTTAGGGACAGAAGCACAGAGGACGTCCCCTCTGGACACCTCCCTCCCCGGGGCGACCTCTCTCCTAAGTTGGGGTGTTCTTCCCGCACCTCCGTTTTAATACTTTCAATGCTTGTTTATGCATCAATAAGCAACGTGCGGTATTGCCTTGTGCGTGTTAAGAAATTCACATGGATGAGAAAGAAATCGGCCTAAATAGGGCTGCATGCCGTAGGATTCCAACTCTAGGGCGTGCTGGGAAAGGCAAAACTAGGCAGACAGTAAAAATATCAGTGGTCCAGGAATGAGGGATGAACACGCAGAGCACAGAGGATCTTTAGGGCAGAGAAACTACTCCGTATGATCCTACAATGGTGGCTCCGTGTCGTTCTACATTCGTCCAGACCCATAGAACACACGCCACCAAGAGCCAACCCCAGTGTAAACTGTGGGCTTCACTACTAATGATAAAGGTATGTTAATAATTATCAATACTAGCTCATCCATCGTAACAATGTACTCCACCAGCGCAAGATTTTAACAAGAGGGGAAACTCTGTGTATGTGTGTGTGTATGTGTGTGTGTTTGTGTACATGTGTATGTGTATGTATATGTGTGTATGTGTATATATGTGTATGCATGTGTGTATGTGTTTATTGTGTGTGTATGTATGTATTGTGTATGTATGTGTGTGTGCTTGTGTGTACGTGTGTGCATGTGTACGTGTGTGTATGAGTGTACATGTGTGTATGCATGTGCATGTGTGTATGTGTGTATATGTGTGTGTTTGTGTATGTGTGCATTTGTGTGTGTGTGTGTGTGTTGGGGGAGTGGTTAAGAGAAATATCAGAATTCCCTGAGCTTTCAGCTCAATTTTTCTTAAACCTAAAGCTGGTCAAAAATATAATGTCTATTAATTTAAAGAATTCACATGAATAATACATGTCGTATTCATTGGGTGTCTAAATCCCTTGGACAAGTAGCTATTGTCATTCATATTTTTTCCTCGTTTTAATCCATGTCGATAAGTGTAAATTCAGTTCACTTATTTTAACTGCCTTCAAGTACTACATTGTATAAATACACACATTTTTATATCCCTTGATGGGTGGACATTTGTTTATTTGCTGTTTGGCTAGTGCCAAAAATGCTGTAAAGATCTTTCCGGACATGTCTCCATGTGCACATGTGTGAGAATTCTATGTATCTACCTAGGAATAAAAACATTTTTTTCAAAGCAGGGAACATTTTAAAGATGCTTCTCCTGTACGCCCACTTGGTAACACAATGCTCTCCTCATCAATAAACGCGGTATCTGGTTCTGACATCTCGTGACCTGTGCAAAGTTCCTGTTCCACTTTCTGTTCCAACCTTAAATTCCCTCTTTGTTTCCAGCGCAAGGAAGCCTCTTCCACTCTGAAACTTAGCTACACATTTTTAAATTTTCAAAAAAATTGTGGTAAAATATACACAACTCCAAATTTACCATCTTAACCATTCTTAAGTGCACAGTTCAGTGGCATTTTGTGCCCTCACATGTTGTGCGACCATGACCACCACCGTCTCCAGAACATGCCGATCTTCCCAAACGGAAACTCTGTCCCCATGAAACACTGACTCCCCAGCCCCCTCCCCAGCCCCTGGCACCCACTGTCCTACTTTCTGTCTCTATGAATTCGACTGCTCTGGGGACCTCATAGAAGTGGAATCCAACAGTATTTGTCCTTTTGTGACTGTCTTATTCCGCTTAGCATAATGTCCTTAAGGTTGTAGCATGTGATTGAATTTCCTGCCTATTCCGTGACACATTTTAAAATTCAATTTTCACATTTTACCTGTCGTTTGTGATGGGGGGCAGAACACTTCACTTTAAGCTATGTTCTCTTTACTTGCTATCGGATCCAGTGTCTCTTGCACTACACCATATAAAGAATCCTTTCAAAAATCAGTAGAAATAATATCTTAAAACACGTTGCCTGTTAAGATACACATGTGGAGAGACAGGTAAACTTCCTAATGCACAACATCTGTCTATTAACCAAAAACCTTTGGAACATCCTCTAAGTGCCAGGGTCTCTTCTGCAGACTTGTGATAGATGGATGAACAAAACAGACATGGGGCATCAGTACTATACGAATAGTATCACGTGCTAGGCAGACAGACAAAAAAAAACCCATATTAACAAAATGGTATATACCTAGCAGTGGTTGATTCTATGAAGGAAATGACATTGGAAGGTGCGAGCCACATAAAGGACAAGAGGAAGGCTGTTCCAGGCAGTGGAACAGCATGTACTGAGGGCTTGATGTGGAAGGACATTCACAGCATTGAAAGAATCAGAGGGCAAGGTGGCCCTGGTGCCCAGGGACACACACGACGGCTCAGCAATGTGTCTGAGGACAGCTGTGGCCAGAAAATCTGTGCCCTGTCATCATGGTAAGGAATTTAGGCTGAATTCTTGGGGATTGCATGAACAGTTCCAAGTTTTTAAAAACAAGTACATAATGGGATGGCTGAGCTGCAACCAAGAACAGAGATTTTGAGCCAGACCTTATCCAAAATGATTTGGGAATACTTTCATAATCCAACATGCCTTGATTTTTTTTTTTTTTTTTTTTTTTGATCACAGTGAACGTCTTGGCTGGAGGAGCAGAGAGAATTCTTTGCACAGAGCAAACATTTAAAGGCATCCAGCCCTGGATGCTAAGAGTTAGAGATGGTGAGAGGTCAGCCTTCTGTGCTCAGCCCGGTGGAAACCTGTTACGTGTTTGAGGGCAGAAGAGTGTGCGTGTTCCAAGTCGCATTTAGCCTTGAGCTATGTGGCTGGTGTGGTGGCGGGTGTGGAGAAGCTATACGGCTTCCAGCGCAAGGACGCAGGTGCGTGGGAGGCTTCTTATGACGTGCTCAGGAGAAAAACAGGAGAATGTGAAAATCAAGCGTTCAATTTAAGGAACGTCAAGTTTGTCTCCAAAATGCCCTTGGAGGTGAACCCTGCCCACCCATCCCGTTGCACTATGTTAATTCTAAACATTTTTTTGTGAGACATCTGCACCCCTGCCGAGAATTTTCATTGTCCCAGAAATTATACACGGTAACTTCAGATTATAAAAATCTTTGTGAAATAAGAACTTGGATTCCTCTTCAGAAAAAGGAAACAAAGAACTCACTCATCTATCAGGCATAGTTATTATTGAAAAAGCAAACTGCATATTTACATATAATATTCTAAATAATAACCATCTGCCCATAATAAGGCTAAAATAAGACAGAGCTCAGATAAAACAGAATATCCCTTTATTGTGTGCTTGGAAAGATCACATGTCTAAACATTTTTACACACTTCCCAAAATAGTTGCTTTAAAATAGTTAATATATATATTTTTTTATTATACCACATTGAAGAAAGTTGCAGGCATTAAAAGCCAGGACATTAATTTTCTCTCCACGAAAGACTTCTGGACAATTATATACAGGATCTCGAGGCCGACACACACATAAATTCACTTACTCTCACGATGTGGGTATTTCTGCTTTCTTTAATACACTGTGTGGCGTTGATACTATCGATCTGATGTTATTAGATATATTAAAACTCCAAAACCACTTTTGAAAATATAATAATTCTGCAAGTTTTCAGAAACTTAAGAACATGAAAAAGAAAAAAAACCCCATAACTAACATTTGGCAAAATTTAATTCTACATTATGAATAAAATTGCCTTCAGTTCCCCCCCACCCCCACCCCAGAAAAGCTCACAGAGATGTCGGCCGCTTTCTAGTAACGAGTGATAAATACCACCAGGAAGATCATTCCTAGAAGCAGAAATTAAAGGGACAGTATTGTCTTTGGGATTAAATTTCTTCTGGAAAAAAATAGTGCTCGGGGAAATCTTTGAAATATCCCCAAAGAGTTCATTGACTCATATGCTGGGAGTTAACCTTCCCGTGATGTAAAGTTATTGTGGCATGAAGAAAGAAGAAAATACGACCAGGAAAGCGTTTTAAATTATTATAATTATATCTGTCCATCACAAATTAAGAAGAAATTGTAAACACCCCCTAAAAAAAGGAGGGGGGCAGCTAAAATCAATTCCTGCCTTTCTTTCTCTCACATTTGAACTTCAATGCACAAAGCTTCGGGGCTTTTAAAAGTCAAACTGAATACCATCCAATTAGGGTTAATTTGATCTCTCATTTGTGGTTCAGTGTTGTGTTCCTATGAGCAGGTTTATGAACCCAGAGAGCTCACACAAATTAACCTTAATTGCACCTTTTCTGGCGTAACCATTTAAACAGCAACCCCTTCAGCGAGCTTAAGGTTTACAAACGTGCTAACGGTTAGGGGTGGGCTCCACATGGGGGACAGTGGGTCATGTCCAGAGACCAAGCTCTTCTTCGGCACCCTCAAGCTGCTGGGTCCAGGGTGCACCTTCTGCAGCTTTTTCAGGGGAGCCACCTGGTTTCTCAAGGGGGCTTGGCCCAGCACCCCAGGGGCCTTTGGGGGTTGGTATGGGGGAGATTCCTCATCACAAATTAAGAAGAAATTGTAAACCCACCCCCTAAAAAAGGGGGGAGGTAAAATCGGTCTGCTTGGTTTCTCTCAATTCAGACAAGCTTGAAGATCAACTTCGCACCTTTGGTCTTCCTCCATCGATTCATTTTGACTGAGCATATAAGCTCCGCAACAACTTCGTCTTTCTATACATGTCAGCATCCTCCATACCTCCATGCATCTCCCATCCATTTATCCACCATCTTCACCTCTATGTTCACCTCTCACCTTACCATCTTCATCACCTTATCTCACTGCCTGCATCCCACCACCTTCCCCACCATCCATCTTTATCACCTCATCCTCCATCCTCTCCTATCTCCATTTCATCCACTCTCCACCTCACCATGCCATTCATCATCTCATCCACACCATCCTCATCCATTCATCCATCCATCATCCATCCATCTCATTCCATATCATCCATCACCATCCATCCATCCATTCCATCCATTCTTATCCATCCATCCATCCATCCATCCATTCCATCCACCATCCATACCATTCATCCATGCATCCATCCATCCATCCATCCATCCATCCATTCATTTATCCATCCATCCATTCCACTCATCCATCCATTTATCCATCCTTCATCCATCCCATCCAATCCATCATCCATCCATCCATCTCATCCATTCTATCCATCCATCCATCCATCCATCTATCATACCATCCATTCTCCATCCTCCATCCATCCATCCTCCATCCATCCATCCATCCATTTTATCCATCCATCCCATCCATATCCATCCATCCATCCATCCTCTTCTATCCATCCTTATCCATCCATCCATTTATCCATTCATCCATCCATCCATCCATCCATCCATTCATCCATCCATTTATCCAGCCAGCCACTCACCCAGCCATCCACCCATCTAACCACCCATCCATTTATCTACCCATCCATCCATCCATCCATCTTTGATTCCACCCACCCACCCACCCACACATCCATCCATTCATCCATATATCCAGCCAGCCAGTCACCCATCCATCCATCCATCTTTCCTTCCATCCATTTATCCATCCACTTATCCATCCATCCACCCACCCACTCAGCCATCCACCCAGCTATCTCTCCATACTTCACTCACTGAGAGATGAAAGAAACATAGTCCTTTGCCCAAGAAGAGCTCGGCATCCCCTGGGAGAGAGGGTCACCCTGATATGGAGGCACGTGGTCACCATAAACTATGTAAACAGGGCCATGAAACACTGAGAAGCATGCACAGAGGCTCCATGGGAGAGGGACAATCATTAAGCCACAACTCAATTTGGGCAACTTAAAAAAGAAAATTAAACTAATTGTGGTGATATTGCGCATGTGTTCAGGGGACAATCCAGACCCTGTTTTATGAACGACAGGGGTCCCAAGTTGCACGGAAATTACTTCTAAATGGATTTCTGCAACATAGCCACTTGAAAGCAGTGAACTTCCTGCGGGCATCCACGATGCAAGTCCCCCTTGTAAAGGCAATATTTGGCATTTCACAAGATTCATTTAAAATGACCCTAGAGAACCCCTCACCCAAGCAACCAAAAAAAAAAAATAGTTGCCCACTTGCTTTCAATGCAGGTAAGCTGTCCTCGACCCACAGTGAGGATGCTGTGGCTTGATATTCAGCTGCAGGTGCCACAGAGCAGCCATTGGCGTTACCTGGCTGGGAGGTGGCTCTGTAGACTGGGCCGACAGAACCTATCTTCTCCCTCTTGGCTTTCCCAAGAGGTATGGCTGGGTGCAGAGAGCTTGGCTTCTGTGCCGTCCAGTCAACGGGGAGGGAGGAGGATGAGGGACACCTCCAGGACAAAATGTTGGACATCGGGGGGCATCCTGACGTCTCTCTGAAGTAGTGCTTTATCCGTGACTGTCTTCTCTCCTTCTTTCTTGGGAGCCTTTGACTACGGAGGTCTTCATTTGTAAATGTGGTGCAGGGCTCGGCTTCTGCCCCTTTCTGGGGGTCTCCACGTGGTTGCCCTTGGAGCGGCCAAAGCCCTTGTGGCTGGTGTGGTTCGCTCTCAGCTGCCCCCAAAGTCTCCCTCCCCTGACAGCTCCCGGCTGCAACCGGCAGCTCACGTTCGTACCTCCTAAATCTTATTTCTCTCCCTTCTGTCATTTTTTTCTCCCCAAGCTGTGCTGTATTTTAATGTCCCTTTTCAAGGAGTTTATGATCTCTCCTGCTCTCATATCATCTGTCAAGAGTATCAAACCTTGCTCTTCTTTGAGTTGTTAATGAAACTACAGCACAATAGTGGATACGTATCAGAGGTCCGCAGACCCTTCTTGCGACTTCCAGACTTGACACTAAATCATTAACGATTATTCCGCCACCCTTGAGTTTTTAGACAGTTGCTGTATAATGATTCTGGCTTTCCCACATTTTTCTGGTTTCTTGATGAGATGGTTATACGGGGCCCTGTCAGGTCCTAATGGAATTCAACCGGATTGGGTTCACATTTGCCTTTCCTCGCCGGCCACGTTGATTTTCTCATCATGAAATAAATTAATTTATTTGACAGGATTCAGGCGAAAATTCCAAACATACGGCTTCCTATTGAATAGTTGTTGAAACAAAAGCCCTATTAAAGAACCCAAATGTAGTCAGGTTTAAAGTCATATTTAAATCTTCCATTTTCAAAATAAACGGTACTAATCATTCCAGCGAGAAAATAAGGCAGGGCTGTCAGCTTGGACATTTAAAAATAACACCCTGGCAGATCCGACCTGTGGGTGGGTCTAAGGGATATGTATTGCATTCTGTCCTGTTTGCACCTACCTTCTATTTTGTTTTCGTGGTATTTTACCTCTGCGGGTGGGTGAGGGGAGATACGCTCTTTCTACCTAAGGCTGCAGGGTGGTGCAGACAAAATAGAATTTAGAAAACAGACCTTAGAAGAGAATTATTTGCATTGCATCTGTGGCTTTGAGAATGTTTCGGAAACATTGGGCACCCCTGCCCAGCTTCTCAGGTATTCATATTAATTTACCCAAGAGAGTAAGAGGCAACCAGGCACCTCGACATGTGTGAGCAGCAAAAAGTAGGGCTTATTTGGAGAGGAAACCAGTGGATATATGTTGTATTTGTGACCAACCAACTCTTACCTTCTCAATTATCCAGATATTTTTAGAAGCCGTCGTATTGGGGTTGGCGCTGTTACACTTGAGGTCAACCATGTCTTCCTTCAAATTCGTAAAATTTTCTTGGGAAGAGGCTTATTCCACAGCCCTCTGTCAACCCGCTGTGTCTGAAACAAGGTCATTCTTGTTCCCAGAAGCCACGTTGGCGTCTTTCAAAGGGAATCGGTTAAATCATGAACATTCCAGACCTCTGCCTTTATTCTAAGATTATAATGCTTGATTTGGGGGAATAAGAAAAGGCAAAAAGTGTTGAATTCTCCCGAGGGCCAGGCAAACACAAAGAGGCATCTTGGTGTTGTTTCATGAATTTTCTTTTATTCTTTGTTATACAGAAATAAAGAAAATCACCCACGCGGGAACAAACAGGGAGTTTAGTCAGCGGTTGCCGTAGCATCGGTCAGCACTTGTGCTTGGTCGAGGGACGGAGAAGCTCCGTCATGGAACAGTGAAGGTCCCGGCGTCCCTGGACTGCAGCCGGTGGGCATAGGGGCTGGAGGCAGCTCCCTAGACACGGGGCACGTGAGGCGGTTGATTACGGCAGCATGTTTGGCTTTCTCTGGTTGGTCCTGAGTTGGAAGTCGGAGCAAAGATTAGGGAGGCTCTCCGTTGTTCACCAAATCCTGACCATTCTAGAATGATGGCTGCAGAGGTTGTCCTTTGGCTCCTGGGTTGGTTGCTGCAGAGCTTGTGGGTTGGAGTTCTGTGGTCACGTGTGGTCCAGCCACTGTCTCTCTGCATAATCAATCTCCCCACTGTGATAAACCGCTGCTTCGTCTAGCTCGGATGTTATGCTTGGTCTCAATTGGAATCTAGCGCACCCCATAAGCATCTCCTGGGTTCTCATCCTGCTGAGACAGGTGCAGGCTTTGACGGTGAACACAGATCTGCAGGACACGGCCAGCCGTGCCACCTTTGAACGCTCCCTCCCTCTCCACGAGCCACTCTGCTCTCCACGTAGGTGACAGATGGCTTGTCCTCACCTGCCCTTCTGGGACGGGCATCAGATTATCTGTAGTTCTTAGCATAAGGGGGCCATCCCCATCCCCACTGAGCCTCATTCCAAGGCAGAACAATTTTGGAACATGACTGCTGTGACTGTGTGCTGCTTCTTAAAAAACCAAATTGGTCGAGGGAAGGTGTCATCGTCTTTTGTTAGAAAATGGTGTGGAATTATGGTAGCTTCGTGTTCCTCTATGGTAAAGACTCATCGTAGGAAGTGCTCCGAGCACCGTGTGTGTGTGTGTGCACGCGTGTACCACGGCTGGATACCAGTGCTGCTCTCTTCCCAGATACTTACGGCAAACCTTACCCTCTTGTCTGATTATGGGGAGTCCTGGCGCGTCTGGCGCGTTCAGAGCTACTTCATAGATTTGCACTGGGGTCTTTTTTGCTATTGCCATTTAAAGTGTTTTCCAGGTAGACCATATTTAATTGAATGTTTTGCCACTATCCTCCCTCTTCTGAATCATGGATCTATTTTCATCAATAAGAAAAAAGAACCAAATCAAGAATTAAGGACAAAATGATAAATTTGATGGTGCACACAAACGACAGCTTGGAAATGGCGTTAAGAGACAGTCACTAATCGGCATTATTTGCCGGTCCCGTATTTTTGGACTTGCCTCCTCGATAAAACATACTTGTAACCCCCACATCAACCCTTGTGATACTTTCCCGGCCATTTGAGCATGTGCAGGGTAGTGAAACCCTTGAGTCACCTGACATTCACGTCCCCAGGTGAGGTCCAACGAGGTAAATCCGAGCCTTCTTGCTTTGGCTCTCCTGCTGAAAACAGATGTTCTTTTCGAATGCCGTATTCTTTGCATTGTGTCTTTTTGTTGGTGATTTTGCTGTTTAAATGGCCCCAGCACCGTGCCAAAGTGCTGCGTAGCGTTCCTAAACACAAGAAGGCTGTGCTGTGCCTTATGGAGAAAATACATATCTTAGGTGAACTCCGTTGAGGCATAAGCACTGTTGGCCATGACTTCAATGTGAATGACTCACATTGGCAGGGACGTTATGCAACACAACCCCTGCAAATAACAAGAATCAACTGTACCTACTCGGGGTGAACTATGTTCATTGGATGTTTGCAAGAAATCTTGACCAATGTCATCTTCTCATGACGACCTTTGACAACGTAACAGTGGCCAGAGGAACAATTTTGGAGGGATGCAGCTCTGTATTTCCAGACCCATCTCTTTTATAATTGCCAATACCTGGGCTATAACCATCTTTTCTCCTGTGTCCCCCAGGTGGCTGGTGAAAAATGCAAATTCTATTAGGTTTTAGATATAAACTTCCACAAAGTAATTTTAAACCAGGGTGGAGCCAGGTTTGCTTTTCCCTGAAATGACATAGAGACCCAGATAAACAGATATCATGGGCTAAATTATGTCCACCTCAAAATTTATGGGTTGAAGCCTTGACCCCCAGGACCTCAGACTGTGACTGTGTTTGGAGATGGGTCTTTAAAGAGGTGATTAAGGTAAAATAAGGCACTAGGGTGGGCCCTGATCCAACAGGATGGGTGTCCTTATAAGAAGAGGAGATGAGGACACAGACACGCACAGAGGGATGACCATGTGAGGACACAGGGAGAAGGTGGCATCTACATGCCAAGGAGAGAGGACCCAGGAGGAACCAGCCCTGAGACACCTTGATCTGGGACTTCCAGCCTCCAGGATGTGAGAGAGTAAATGTCTGTGGTTTAAGTCCCCTGGTCTGCAGTGTTTTGTCATGGTAGTCTCAGGAAACTAATATATCTAATAACGTTGTACATCAATTCACGTGCTTATTTTGTTAGTGGTCAAAAAAATGTGTCTCTGTGTGTGTGTGAATCTGCATTCAGTACTTATACAGGGGCTGGATATTTCCCTCTGAAAATTACAATTTTCCAAATAACACTTGCCCCAGGAGGATCCTGCTAGGAAACTATTAAGCCCAATGTCTGGGTGATTCTGGACTAGACACCTGAGCAGTGATGTCCCATCAGGTTGGTGTCAGGGGCTATGTGTCCCCAAGGCACTGGGAGAAGCAGCCTATACACAGGGGAGACCCTGCAGAGGTCACCAGTGTTTGTCCAGCCCAGTGCTGTGGCTGCCAGGGAGGCCTGGTTGTTAATGCCTCTGGGAGTTTATCAGGTACTCTGCCTGCATTAATTGTCCTCAATATTCAGCACTGGATGGACAATGCTGATGTGATATCAGACAAATGCCCATGCCCACTCCACTTGTTAGTGTTTAGGTGCCATGCACCCCTTCACATGGCATCCCTCCTGTGCGATGTCCACCTTCAACCTGTGTCACCTTGTATTTCCTTATCGGCGAGTTTTTTGGGGCCACCCTCTTGAGGCTGAAAAAGCTGCCTTCTCCCACCTGGAGGAGGAGCAAGGTGGAATTAGCCACTTGTCTTTCATGTTCTCTTTGGAGAAGTTGCCAGTGGGTAAATTTCAGCTTTCCCCTGGTGCCATTTGGAAGGGTCTCAGTAGATAAGAAAAGACCCCAAATACCAGCAAACTGCCCAGAAGCTCCCAGAGCAGGGATGTCAGTCTTTACACAAAAGGTTGTCTATCGGGGAAAGCACAGTCAAATCATTTTCAGAGCAGGTAATGTTTAATGTTTAACATTTGGGACAGAAACCCATGCATGTGTCACTGCCTGTCCTTGGGGATAAAACGAGGGCCGTCTAAATGGAGACTTCTGCATCCTGGGACTGGTCCTTTTGCAATCACAGGTGCAGCCCTTGAGTTTTCTTCCTGGCTGATCATTATTTCCTGTCATCAAGAACCCTGAAATAATCGAGGTCTTCCCACAGGTCTTGGTCCCTTGTAATTAATCAGAGCAGCTTTAAAATGCACTGGGTCGGTCACCAAGAGATGCTTAGTGGCCATGAGTAGAGGAATTTAAAGGAACAGGCATTCTGATATATGCTAAATCCACCCCCTGTGCCCATGTTAATATTTTGGGATATATCTTGTAACGAGCAGTGATTTCAACAACGTGGTGTGTAAGAGGTGCATACAGCCCCCTCCTGTCCTCCTCAGCGAGCAAGACTGTGGTTTTCTTACCTATTCTGTTTCCATAACCAGAGATACTCGCGTATATCACCTGCCACGGACTTCCAGGGAATGCACTGTGCTTATTTGCACGTGACTTCTGCGAGCTCTCGACAATGTCCCGATAGTCCGTCCACCTTGTTTATTTTTGCCTCTGACATGGCTGGGGTAGATCTATTTGCTACACCTAGTTTTCAACACCAAGCCCTCTCGATGCAAGGCAGCGTTTGCGCAGAAAGCCCCGTTTTCTTTCTTTCGGTGTGACTTCTTCGAACAAGGTGGAATAAACGGCGCAGTTTTAGGGCACGTATTTTTAATTAAGGGAAAACCAGCCGCAATCAGGCTGGGGCGATAGCGGAGTGTATTTTGCTCCTTCCTCCATAAACTCGGCTGGAAATAAATTTCATTCACACGTGGGCACGGTCTTTTTCTTTTTTCTCCCTTCCGTGCCTCAAAAATATGTACAGTGAAAATGAAGCCATATGAAAATGAACTCTTGTATATGAAATATTTTCCCCGTGCTGCTGGCATGCTGTGGCCTGGCCTGCCGTCCACATAATGAGTGTGCTGCGGGGACCCATCAATTCCCACATTATTTCCCTGAGTTACAAATGCACGTACATGACAGATCAACAATTTGAATTAAACCTTTCCTTATAGCCCTACCAATTTTTTTTTTTCCCATCATGGGCCAATAAAATGATTGTTGAACATTCGTTTCCCTACAGAAAAGCACTTTGGTTCGAAATAAAATGCAGGCATGGTTTAGCAGAAGAACATTTTTATCATTCTTTGAAGAGGTAGAAAATGAGACCAATCTAATAAAAAAATGTTCCAGCAACTGCATTTTTCTTAGATTGTCTACCAAAAAATAAGCAATTTGCACATGCCAACTTTTCTTTTTCTGTAATTTTTTTTTGTGTGTGGTGATTGTTTGAGTTCTGATTTTACTGAATTGAAACTATATGGGTTCGGGTCTAAAATAATTTCACTTTAACCTTAATTAACTTTAACACACACTCTAAATATTAGGATTCCTTAGGATTTTAGGAGATTTTGTTTTCACTTTTGTTCCTTAAACAATGCATGTTCTGTGTTCTGCTGCAATTTGGACTTGATTAGTTAAAAAATAGCCTGGAAACATTTTGAATTAAATTACAATAGCAAGTGTCACTTCCTCTTTGATTTATTGTTGCATATTGTCTAACATTTATATTTGTAGATTTCCTCCCCAAATAAATTAGAATAGTCACCAACATTGTCAATAAACATTGTATGGAAAGTGAATCCCAAGATGAAAATAATTTACTATTTTTGGTTTTACTTTAAAAAGAAAGGGAGAGAAATAGCAGTATCAGTTGGTTCAGGAGTTTGTGTGTGTGTGTGTGTGTGTGTGTGTGTGTGTTGGGACAAGGGAAGGAAATTTGGGGACAGCAACATCACAGACGCTTTCCAATCTGTAGCTCTATTCCTCATTGGGTGCAGTTGCTGCAGGTGTTTTTCTGTTTGGTGTCATCATAGGTAACCTCTGTCAGGTGTCACTAGCTCACTTCCAGAGAGAAGAGAACAGAGTTTGGAGATGAAACAAAGCAAGTGCAATTTCTATAGCGATTGTGCCTCAATTTTCCTGTGCAATAGACACTGGGTAGAATTAAAAGATTATCTTGAGATAAATGCATGCGTATCTTTTTTTTTTTTTTTTCGTTTAGAGAGGTGTTGCTGGTCTGCCCTCAAGCCTGCAAATGCTGCAAATTCTGGGTTGGAATTATGCAAGTGCATCCTCCCAAGCACTCACCCTCCCATGGTCAGTACTGGCGTCTACGCTGCTAAATAGAGCAGGGAGGAATATTTTCCCTAATAAATCACAGTCGCTGGACAGCTCTCACGTGAGAGTGTCTCCTGAACTATTCCAACTTGGTGATCTTGGAGGAATTTTTTTAATGGATTCATTTTGCCTTCCCACAGCTAACTCACTACTTTTCCATCTAAAATGGCATCGTTTTGATTTTTATGGAGTTGAATGATGAAACTTTCTTGCAAGTGTGTGCGTGGGTCCATCTAAATTCAGTGCATTAGGAGGGAGAAGCTCCTTCAGCGTGGAGACGGCTTTAGAGCGACGGCTTGTTTTCACTTACGTTCTTGGTTGGAGGGAAGGGAACCTGAGTTGAGCATGTCATGGATGTTTAAACATTAGCGGTAAAGAAGGAATAGGGTAAGAGTAAATGCAGCGTACAGCTGTGTTGGAGAGGCACCTGCCCTGGGGGTGTCATTCTGTTTGCACCTGATGTGGTGCTGTCAACGGGAGGACTTGCTATTTATGCAGTGCGGAACACTGATGACTGATTAGGTCAACCATGCATAAGAGATAATGTCTCGATGTCTACATTGGATGGCTAATCAGTTTAACCCAGTCTACACTAAATGACCAATCATGTTAACCCAATCAACAATGGATGGGCAATCAGATTAACCCAGTCTACATTGGATAGCCAATCAGGTTAATCCAGTCTACATTACATGACCAATCAGGTCAGCCCCATCTATATTGCATGATGAATTAGGTTAACCCCATCTATGTTGCACAACCATGACCAATCACGTTAACCCAATCAACATTGGAAGCCAATCAGGTTAACCCAGTCTACATTACATAACAAATCAAGTTAACCCCACCTACATTGGATGGTCAATCAGGTTAACCTGGTCCATATCAACAACAAGGTAAGGAAATTAAAGCCAAAATGTCCATGTGGACCATTGAGAGTTTCCATTTACCAAGCTGACGTACAACAGCCCAGGGGAGCTCTCGGCCTCCTGGCGTGGGGCAGTGGCAGAGGCAGCGCCATGGAAGAGCCAGCTTTGTTCTCTGCTGGATGCTCTGCAGCTATGCGGTCCGTGGCACCCCAACCTTCTCTCTTGGGTGCTCTAGGATTTGGACAGGCACTCCCGGCTGCTTCTCCTGAGACACGATGGAGCAGGTGGCAGATCTCTGTAGTCCCCGCTACTCGGGAGGCTGAGGCAGGAGGATCACTTGAGCCCAGGAGTTGGAGGCTGCAGTGAGCTGCAGTGACGCCACTGCACTCCAGCCAGGGTGACAGAGCAAGATCCTGTCTCCAAAGGGAAAAAAAAATATATTTAAAAATTCTGAGTTAAATATAATTTCCATTTCTATTTCTGTTAAGCTTATAACATGCCCACAGTACTTGGGATATGTTATTACAGAGTGGCCAACATGCCCAGGGAATCTGTTTAATTTTCATGCACGCTCATCAAAGTGCAGGATTCTGACATCATCACCCTTACGAAAACGTGTTATTGGTTCAATATCATCATAGGCAACAGAGTCCTGAACATCAATATAAAATTGTAAGGAACCTTCCCTGTGTTGAAGACGGTATAAAAGAGTGTGACGTGTAATTAGCTGGTTAAATGTTCCTTCCTGTCCTGAAGTGTGTCCTGCAGGTGCATGGTGTGGCCAGAGTTCAAGCTGCAATTCCAGCAGTGGCAAAGGAATGATTTGCAGCTGCCACAGAGAATCCCGGAGACCCTGCAAATCCCTGTCCAAGGCTATGGGGCTCTCTTTGCACCTGCCTTATGATTTTTAGCGCTGTTTCAAATGATTTTCAAATTAGAAAACGCTGACATTCCACGTAAGCACCGTTTTATAAGGGGAGTTCATTGTGGTGGTGTTTTTTTTAATATCAGTTTTATTCTTCTTGTCTCTGTTGCTGAATAAACAAACTCAAACAAGCTGAGGGAGAAAACGTGGTTTTTATCCTATGGAGTGTGCATTCCTTGCACCTTCATTGATTAAGAAAGTGGGTCACTGACTTGCCTTGAATACCTCTTTTACATAATAAGTTTGCTTTTAACGGCTCCTTAAGAAACAAGTTTTAAAAATCGGGTAATTGCCAAATTTACTGCTTTAGCTTTTCTTCTTAATATGCCAATTTTATTTTCAAAGTAGCAATTCTGACCCAATCTCTTGTCTAATTCCTTTTGTTGATTAAAGCGGAGATTCTTTTTAAGGCCATAAGTATTACCCCATTGTGTCAGGGCACATAGTGCTATAAAGATATAATTGATGTTCACAGATATTACAGGATCTGCACTTGATTTTTGTTTTTAATGGTCATGAGGCCCTTTTGGATGTACCCAAACCTCCTCTACCTGACAGCGCATTAGTACCCTGGAGCAGAGTGATGAGGCTTTGATCTCATTATAGCAGGAACAGTCCTGGGTCAATCTGTCTGCTCAGGGAGTTGAGACCTCACTGACGCTCTGTCATGCACCTGTCTCAGAAGCCACAACTTAGCAACTTATGGGGAGTGTATTAGTTTGCAAAAGCATCGGTAATAAATGACCACAGACTGGGTGGCTTAACACAACAGAAATTTATTCTCTCACAGTTCTGGAGGCCAGACATCTAAAGTCAAGGTGTCCCCTGGGTTGCTTCCTCCTGAGGTCACTGCAGCTGAATTTATTCCACAGCTGTCTCCTGACTACTGACGGTTTGCCGGGGACCCTTGGTGTCCCTTGGCTTGTGGCCACATCACTGCTGTCTCTGCCTCCGTCTCCACGTGGCTGCTCCTCTGTGTCTGTGTCTCCTCTGCTGTCTCTTATGAGGACACCTGTCATTGGATTTAGGGCCCTCCCTAATCCAGGATGACCTCATCTTGAGTTCCTCACCTTAATTACATCTGCAAAGACCCTGTTTCCAAATAAGTTCTCCATTCTAAATACCCAGGTGGGCATGAATTTGGAGGACACTATTCAGTCCACAACGGGCAAGAATAAGGTCCAGGGCAGCGTGGGTCCTCCAGGGACATTTGCTCATCTTATTCTCTCAAGGGAACCTCGTGTGACACGACTTCTCAAAGAACAGCCGGGGAGGTGCGGCCGGCCCTGTTGCCAGCTGCCACGACTTTCTTTTCTACAAAAGATCCCAAAGCCATAGGGAGATTCATCTTTGCTGGAAGAGGAGTCCCGTGAACATCCACCCAGCAGTAACTGAACTTCCTGGCAGCCGAGAAAATACACCTTATTGCCTGTCTACCCTTTATTTTCTGTGTGTCAACGAGAGACCCCGAGATTTCCCATTAAGCACCCCGGACAATCTCCCTGCCGCCTGCCACGCTTGTCAGGGGCAGATGAGATCTCTCCTCCACCCCGGCCACTTTGAAGCTGCCAGAAAACTCACGTGTGCGGCGGGTACCATATTTGATCTCTGGGATTTATTCCACAGCTTGTGTGGTTGCATTTGATATGGAAGAAAAACAATCCTTGAATGTAGACTGTGAACTGAAAATGAATTCTGATTGATCGCCGGCAGCAAGCAACCCTTTGAACAAACGGTTCTGCAGAAGGTGTTGCAAAGAACGACTTCCGAAAACAAACAGAAAAACGGTGTTTTCCCTTCCCTCCCGGAGAGCAGCTCCCTTGCGAGTTTGACGCTTTGGTTTGTTCCTCTTGTGAGGGACTTGGGTTCATCTCGTACAAATACGCTTTATTTAGCCCCGGATCATGGAGATGCATCCGTGTTCTCCACGGCTCCATTTTACAGCTGGGAAAATAAAGACCCAAATTACCATGATCTCTCTAGGCATCCCAACATCTTAAATACATTTCAAAGTGTTATTTAAAAAGACAGAGAAACAGAAATTTGTGGAACTCACAAATTCCACCTTATTTCTATTTTCTGTGTTCTCTCTTTTTTTTTCCCCCTTTCATATCCTTTTACAAATTGGGGAACCACAGCACGTTCCAAGAAATGGTGGAATGTAATAAGCTGTTCATCAAACTCCAGGGAGACTATTTATTTACCCACGTCAGGCATGTGCGTGTGGGCAGTTTCTCGAGCACCTACTATGTGCCAGCGCAGAGCATCCCGCAAACGAGCCATCTGGCGTCTTCCCCAAAAAGCTCGGAGTCTGCAAACAGAGGAAATAAGGAACAATTCGATCAGAGGACCAAGGCGACATCCAGCCTCCCGTTTCTTGGAAAACATCTTTGCGCACATCGTGCGCTTTGACGATGTGCACGCACGGTTTGAAAGGAAAGCAGGTGTCTCAGAGTTGCAAAGCGTGTTGTCTGCAAGGAAAACGGTGGAACCGCAGAGGGTTTGTGCCACCGCAGGAGGAGGTCCCCTTGCCTTGCCGTGGGCTGTGCCCCAGGCCTCCACGAGCTCGGTGGCGGCAGGGCGGGTTCCTTCTTTTGACCTCTCCATGTGGGCCCTCCCAGGCCCAGCGAGCCCTGGAACCTGCCCGGAGGTGGGTGGTAGGCGCGTGAGGTTGCCTTGGAGAAAACACAGCCGCCACTTAAAGCCGGCGCCCCCGCTTCATTCCGTCTAAGTAATAGGTCCAGTGCGCCCATAACCTTGTTTTATGGGGCTGCGGAGGCCACACTGTAAATCTCACACGCCGGCCCCAGGCTGCAGAAAGTCTTGAATCTTCATTTCCCTCCCCGCCCCAGCTTCCCGGAGCGAACTTTTTTCTGTCTTTATCCTTGCAAAGTTTCAGCCGTGCCAGCCAAACCGGGGGGCAGCGAGGGCCCGGTTTGGAGAGAGGTGCGGGCTCCCCTGGCGGCAAATGCATGTGGTGGAAAGGGAGGCTGCCAGCAGAGAGGATTTGAACAGCGCAGGGTCATTTCTTGCCAAAAGAAGTCATGCCAGTGCTGTGAAAACAAGCCAGTCGAAGTCAAACTGGGTTCTAGAAAAGACATTCACCTTTTCACCTGCACGGGATCACTTGCCCGCACACCTGGGCTGCTGGGGGAGGAGACCCCCACGGCTGGTTCTCTCAGGCACTCTCAAAAGGCGTTTGGAAAACAGGTGTCTGTGTGAAAACGCCTACAGCGGCACTTGTCACCATAGCCAAAATGTGGAAACAATCCCAATATTTAGCCTTGAGATAAGCGTTCGCTTATGTTGTGCACGGAGGCCCCTGGGCAAACATGACATCAATGAGGATAAGATGAAATTCCCTAAAACTACAATATGAAAGAATAGGAAATTCTCTTTTGCCCTAATGAACCTGACCACAGGCAGCTTTGGAGCTTAGAAAGCCTTGCCTTGTGTTGAGAGTAGGAGCCCCTTGATCAAGCCGCTCCTGAAGCTTGGCCCACCACTGAAATGGGTATCATATAAGCCAGTGCCTTTTTCTCATGCAGATTTTCTCACAGCCTGTTCCCCCAGCAACCCCTCCCAGGATGTGAGTCTCAGTCTGATGGCAACGCTGGCAATCCCTTGGTGTGTCTCAAAGCCACCACACATTTTTATGATAGCCTCGGAGAGTTGTTTCTTGATTTTAGTTTGGGATTTCCCACGAGGGCTGGATCAGGTCCATATCTTTAGCACCTAAGCAAAGTGCTGGGATGACAGTTTGTTTTCGAGTGTGTTGATACAGGTTGCCTGACAAACGCCTTCCCTGGGAAGAGAAGTATGTGTGACTTCACAGCAAGAATGCTCTGCAGTTGCATCTTGGAATTGAAAACAAAACCTTACACACCTTTGAATATGCTAATTTATTTGTTTTATCATCTATTGATTTATTTATTTTGTTGAGATGGGGTCTCACTATTTCCCAGGCTGGTCTCCAACTCCTGGCCTCAAGCAATCCTCCTGCCTTAGCCTCCCAAAGTGTTGGGACTATAGGCGTGAGCCACTGCGCCCGGCCAGAACATTTTTCTATAGTTCCAATTCATTAGGAAAAGTGAAGGAGTCAGTGCAAAATGTAGGTTTATCACATGGGCCTGATTTTTTTTGGGGGGGAAAGAACTTCATTGCCTAAATTCTTAACAAGGAGCATTTTGTTAAATTTCATCACTTTAGTACTGATTAAATCTGAAAAGGTAACAGGGAAATTACACTAGAGCGGCACTGCCCCTGCAACATACATTTTTATGGATTAAACCCAAGTTTTATATCCTTTGCAAATTCAATTGTGCATGTGAACTGAATTATCTGATGCCTGCGTAACATAAGAAGCGGAGATGCAGACGAACTAGGGGAGAAAAATTTAAATAAAGCTCCCTTTAAACCCGAACATATTTCAATGTGAACGAGGCTCGGGTTAGGAGAAGAGATTTATTGCAGGACGCCACTCGGAGAGGCAGCCTTGCTGTCGTCCACTTCTGGTTGCCAGGAGCTGGTGAGCTGCAAGGATTGTACAGGCTCCTATTTCTTTTTTAATTTTCTTTTTTTGCACGTGGCTCTGTACGACAAGGCCCGCACACACAATGCCGCAGCCTTGCAAAGAAAGAACCGATTCATGAAGAAACTGCCGGCTTGTGCACCCAGCCAGAGCCTCATTAACACGCCCAAATTGCAGCCTGTTCCTATTTTCAGTTTGCTAACTGGCGAATAAAACTTCCCAGCAAGGGGCCTAGTGGAATTTAGCGGCGGCCTGCGAGCGTTGGAACCCGCCACCCAGCGCAGATGCGTGTGCGGGATGCAGGCGAGGAGACTCATAGGGACCTGTGCCGGAGCCCGCAGCACCGAGGGGCCCACGTGGCTAGAGCACAGGTTAGCGTCCATGCGATAATGAGGCGAGGCTGTTTGGAAATGGGCCACCGCCAAGGAGTTTAGCGGAGAGCGACGGGGAGGGAAGAAACCAGGAACCTGTGGCCCTGGTTGAGCGCCTCGATCAAGCCGCTCCTGAAGCATTAAAATAGCAGGGTCAAAAGCCGATGATTCCAGGAGAATTGGAAATGTAACAATGACACAGATGTTCCGTGGCTTCTCCAATTTCCTTCCAGAAACTGGGGTGTCCCTTCTCCACCCACATCTGAGTTTCAGGTCTGAAGCATCCACCTCTGGGATGTGGGTAAAAAACATCTGGACATGGGCTCTGGCTGCATTCCAGAACACTCTGTGGCATCTGTGGGCATGGGGCTGGGTGGCCTTTGAATGTCTCAACGTCCTGGATTCACCATGCATGCTGTCCACGTGCCACACATGGAGGCGTTTGCCTTTTGGGGTCTAAGTCCTTTTAGGGTCTAAGTTCTTTTAGGGTCTAAGTTCTTTTAGGGTCTAAGCCCTTTTAGGGTCTAAGTTCTTTTAGGGTCTAAGCCCTTTTAGGGTCTAAGTTCTTTTAGGGTCTGTCTAAGCCCTTTTAGGATCTAAGTTCTTTTAGGGTCTGTCTAAGCCCGTTTAGGGTCTGTCTGCCTGCCTCACACTGGTGCAGCAATCTCAAGGAGGGGTACAGGGACCCTGGCAGCGGCGGCGCAGAGAAACATCCAGCCAGCGAGTGAACATTTCCCTAAAACAGGTACCAACGAGAGCCTCATTGAAATTGCAAGATTCATTATGCGAATCCCATTTAATTGTTATTTTGCCGGCAGAAAAGCCTGGAGTTTCTCTGAAAGGCAGCGATGCCACTGTCCTTTTATGCTCCTGGGGGAATAATCTTAAAAAATTTTTCCCCTCGCTGTTTTACCAGTGGCCACAGTCTGCCGTCACGTTAAGTCACCCCGCGAAGCGAGGACGTTTGGCGGTGCTGGTGGGAGGGCGCGGATTCAACCCTCTGGCTTGCAGAGAAATTGGTGAGGGTTGTCTGCAGTCACCCAGCCTTAAAAACCCTTGACAATTTGACATTCTCACTGCTAAGTGGAGGAGACGCGGGCTCGTCAGCGGCGGGACACGGTTATCAGCCCTGACAGGGATCATACCCACAGCCTGATGCGAAGTGATGACTCGCGTTTACTTCCAGCGGGGTGAAGGCAATTGGATTTCAGTTGTTCCCCGTGTACGACGAGAGGAGAGTCAGGAAGTTACTCGGGGACCTTGTGTTCCTACCATTTGCAGCCCAGTCATCTTGGAAATAGATTGCAAATTGTTTAAACCTTAAAAACGCGGTGGAACGAATGCCTCGTTGTTAGACCGCGTCTTGATGCGACTCGGGAGAAGCTAATCGTCTCCGCTGATGGCTTTCAGATGTGGGTTCCCGTCCTTGCCAAAACGCTGGGCGAAAGTGGAAGACAAATTGCAAGTGTTGTCGGGCTTGCCAGGAACGCTCTGTCTCCCTCCCTCTGTCTTTTCTGGTTTTTTATTCTTTTTCCTTTTTTTTGCAAGAATCTGGTTGCCTTAATGAGGGTCTTTGCGCAGCGTGCGCTAAGCTGACCTTTCACGTCCGGGGCCCACGTAGACACTCTGCCCTCAGCCAGAGTGATGGGAAGCCGTTTGCATCTGAAAGCTCTCCGCGGCCCAGGCAGAAATGATTTCTGACAAGTCCAGGCTGAAATCCCACAGCGCAGAAACAGCCACCCGCGCCCGCCACCTCCCCCCCCTTCTCTCTCTCCCTTTCTGTCCTTGATTTTTTTTTTAAATGGCCCAAAATTGGCTGTTTCATATCTGAGCACGCCAGAGTCTTGGGGGATGGCAGAAGGGGAAGGCTTGTGCCAGGGGCCACTGCACGGTCCCCCCACCAGGTGAGCCGGCCTCGATGACAGCCCTGGGCGAGTAAGTGGGCACCGGCCCCGTCCTGTGTCTGAGGGTGACCTTGGGGGGCTGTGTAGCGAGGAATTAACGGAAGGGTTTAAGGAGGCTTACGTTCCCACCCTGTCATCCTATTTCATGACAGGCACACAATAAATAAAAACGTAGATTAAATATAGGCCTTTCACGACCTGGACCTGTTGACAAAAATGAGGAACAGGACGTCAGAGCCCCGAGTCGGCCGGGTGGCTGCGCCAACAAGCCTCCTGAGGGTGCCCAAGTGGAAGGGGGGCCGCCCAGGTGCCCCCAAAGTCCAGAGGGCAGCTTTCTGCAGGAGACACCTGCAAGAGGATACAGCATCTCCTACTGAGAAAGGGCAGATGCGTGCACACTCCAGAGGACATCACAGAGCCCCAGGGGGCCACGTGCATGGGAGATGCCCCACACAAGCCCTCGAAAGTCCCCCAAAACCAGGTGAGAAAGGTCCCAGCGTTACGTGAAGATTTATGCATGACCCAAACATGGGGGAGGTCTACCTGCCCTTAACATTAGAAATGTCCACCGTGTCCATCTGGGGTCCCCGAACTCTACAATAGAAATGTCCACCATGTCCGTCTGGGGTCCCCGAACCCTGCAATAGACATGTCCACTGTATGCACCTGGGGTACCCATACTTTGCAATACACAAGTCCACCATGTCCATGTGGGGTCCCTGCACTCTACAATACACAAGTCCACCATGTCCACCTGGGGTCCCCAAACCGTACAATACACATGTCCACCATGTCCATCTAGGGTCCCTGCACTCTACAATACACAAGTCCACCTTGTCCATCTTGGGTCCCTGAACCCTACAATGGAAATGTCCACTGTGCATCGCTGGGGGGCTACCTGCGTTCTGTACAGAAAAGTCCCATCCTACCATTTTGTCCCTCCTTGTTCTGTGGAGAAGCATTTGTTGGAGTGGCCGCTGGCCTTAACCTGGTGTTCACTTCCTGCATCTGTAGCTTAATTGCAGCGTCTTCACTGAACCCCTTCACCCCTCACAGCCTGGCACCTGTCCCAGGCAGGCCTGAGACCAGCAGACGCCAGCCTCCTGCCTTGGTCCTGTGCCCTCCTGAGCTGCCCGCTGCCTGCTGGAGGAAACACCTGTGCTGGGCACCCGGGGGCCGCCCTCCGCTCAGCTGCCTCCTCCCCTCCCAACTCTGACCCTGGGGTCAGCTTCACCAACAGGTGTTTTCCCTCAGAATCACTTTCTTGTCTGATTTCAGCCCCAGGATCATAAGGTCGAGGGGCGAGAGGTCAAACGCCGCAGCGCCGGGTCCTCTGGGGCTGGGGCTTACCAGGTGTTTAATATTATCAGAGCTCATTTGCTGAAACCGGGATGGAGTGTTCCCTGCGCCCCCAAATAAATTTAAAGAGAGTGACTTTCAAAGCCCACCTATTACCGCAGTCTGCTCAATGGACGGGCGGGTGAACGGTAATTCGAGGAGGCAGGTGGGCGCTCTCCGAAAAGGAACACATGCGCTGCGTGGCCCGGCCCCATTTGTGGTAATTTTGGGGTCTCATTTCCATTTGTGAGAAAGATAACTACTTACATATGGAAGCAATAAATAAGAGAAGTCATTAAAATTTCTCTAATTTAGGGGGAAAAAAAATTCTTAATGAAGTAATATCTTTGCCAGGGCAGGCAGAAATGTAAATTAGGTGTAAGAAGGAAAACTATTAACAGGATTGCAGGATTGCTATGTTGCTGGACTTTTTTTTTTTTTAATCTAATGAATTTATGAATTGCCCGTTGTTGGGTCACAGACTTTGTTAATTTCCTATGTGTTCGGCTCAGCGCTGAGAAGGGAGGGAGGGTGCTTATGAACCACGGATGCTAAGTCCATTAGTTGGCTTGTTGCTAATCAGGACACAAATGGTAATACCCATGGCCTGCCATTAAAAAAAAATTTTTTTTTAAAGACCCATATGAATTATTTTAAGTTTGGGACTTTTCCAACATCTGTTGGTTGTCACTGGTGGTCGTCAGAGAATTTAGACAGCACGGAGGCAGAACCATCTATCCAGACAACCGCTTGATTATAAAATTCATGTTGAGGCTTTCAAACTGTTTGGTGACTGGCCTCTTATGTTCACTGAGAAACGTGGGGAGTAGCTGTACCAGAAAGGAGGGAAATTTGAGGCAGAACAGAAATCTAATTTGGTGGTCCCATGTGGCAGCATCACACAGTGAAAGATGCCGCTCAGTTTCCGTGGTGGCCCCTGCAGAGATCGGCGGTTTCATTTGGCTGAAGGGGCAGAGGACGGCTGCTGGGCTCCTCTGCAGGGTTTTGGGGAGAGAGAGAAATTGCTGGCGCTTGGGCCAGGGTGTGAGCCTTCTGCACACCCCGGTCACAACCAGCTCCAGCAACATTGTGATGTCTGAAAGGCTCTGATCACTCCCTCCATGAGCAGATGCAAAAGACCTGCCCAGCGACCGTGCTGACCTCCCCGTTCACCCCATAACCCAGCACTGGGGAGACCCACTGAGTTGGATTCTAACTTTCCTCCCTTCGGTTTTATCCACCATCCAGCCACTGCACATGACTACCACGTCTCACGGCTTTCAGTAAAAGCACCTGTTAAAATTAAGGTGCTGTTGTGACTGTCATGGGCTGAATTGTGACCCCACCAAAAAATTCATATCTTTGGTGTTCTAATCCCCAGTCCCTCAGGATGTGACTGTATTTGGAGATGGGCCTTTAAAGAGGTGATCAAGGTAAAATGAGGCACTAGGGTGGGCCCTGACCCAACAGGACTGGTGTCCTTATAAGAAGAGGTGATGAGGACACAGACATGCACACAGGGACGACCACTTGAGGACACGGGGAGAAGACGGCATCTACACGCCAAGGAGAGAGGCCTCAGGAGGGACCAGCCCTGAGACAACTTGATCTGGGACTTCCAGCCTCCAGGATGTGAGAGAGTAAATGTCTGTGGTTTAAGCCACCAGTCTGTGGGACTTTGTTATGGCAGCCTGTGCAGGCTAATTTAATGATACACTAGCAATTCTCCAAAGTTGTTTAGGTGGATTGCTCTTTAATCACTGTTACTGTCTGAATGTGTGTGTCCTTCCCAAATTACTGTGTTGAAACCCTCACCCCCAAGATGATGGTGTTAGGACATGGGGCCTTTGGGAGGTGATGAGGTCCTGAGGGTGGAGCCTCATGGATGGGGTCAGTGCTCTTATAGAAGGGACCCCAGAGAGCTCCATTGCCCCTTCCACCATGTGAGGACACAGTGAGTAGGTGCCATCTATGAACCAGGAAGTGAGTCCTCACCAGACACAGACTCTGCCCCACCGGGATCTTGGACTTCCAGCCTCCAGAACTCTGAGAAAGAAATGCCTGCTGTTTATAAGACACTCAGTCTATGCTATTCTGTTACAGCAGCTCAGATGGACAAAGACGCCAGTATGGACAAGGCTGGCGTTGTTACAGAAATGCTGGTCTTGATAATGGGGTCCATTTCCCTGCTGTTCTTCTTAAAGATCATTCTAGCAGTGGACAGCCAGCAATTAAATGATGACTTGGAAGAAAAACAGCACTGGGTGTGCAGGTTTGAGAGGAGAAACAGAGAGAAGGAAACCATCTGCCCTATCCCCTCAATGTATCTAGGTCCCAGTGGAATTGAGTGGAAATGCATAACTATATGTAGTGAGACACAGGTCACAAGGCAGACACCTACACTCTGGTGATCAAGATGGGTGGATATCCTCGATGACTCAGCTCAGAGACAAGGGGAACCCAACTCACCTGGGTTTGCCTGAGATTTACCCTATTTTAAAACTGAAAATCCCACATCTTGTAAGCCCTCTCAGCCCCAGGCAGAGGAGGGCAGCAGTCACTCCATGGAGATTGTCTGGGGACTTATAAGCTAACCATGTCAGTGAGGTGCTGGTCTGGACCACCCCTGTCCCTGTGCCCTCTCCACTGGGCAGTTGACCCAGGGGCCACTCTGGGCATCACTTATCCTGTTCACAGTCTTTCCCTGCCCAGTTTCGGGTGATCCCTTGGGTGGTCCCTCAGGCAGCAGATGGATGTTGCATATGGCTCCATCTCCACTTCAATATGTCATCCTTGAGGGCAGCACAATGAGTCCAAAAGATGTACTGCTGAGTCTGAATGATGCTTAGGAATTTGGAGATGGCACCTGTGTTCTTTCCTGGGCTGTGCATCACTGATTTGCTGGGAGGTCACTCTTTCCTTTGTACACTGTTGGCACATTGCAAATACTATTGGCTCATGTTGGAACAGGCTCATCACGATGGAATATTACCTGGAATGAGAACATAGTCAGCCCCAGGAGAACAACTGGTCATGTCATGTTGCAACAGGGTCCAACAGGTATATTAGGCTCCAATCATTTCTGAGATAACTTCAGTAGCTGAGCATCTATTTCATCAGGGAAATGAGCTTCTGAAAAACTGATTGTTCCCTATTCATCAGGATGTCAAATTGGACACTGGGAGGTCACCAACATCTAGTGAATAGGTGAGGACTCTTGGCTGAAAACTTCCCCGGCAGCCACATGTCTGTAAAAAGTGAGGTGTCTGGAAGACTTTGCAATGGTACCTTATCATCCTTGAGAATGTTCATCACAAGCAAGCTTGTTCTGGATGACAAGAGAATCCAGAGTGATAAGAGAGCCATGCACCCTACTTAAAACAAAGCTTCCATGTAGGAGCATGGTCATAAATTTCAGGCATGAATTACCAGGTTTGCCACACCATCAGTGCAAAAATCTGCCTTTGATGACTATGCATCTGGGTTAGGGATTTAGGATCTGGAGGCAGCAGAGGGTAAGGATTTTGCAGGGGAGGTGTCACACTAAGCACCTCACCCCTCTGTTCCTTGGTGTTCCTTTTTGTTAAATAGAGACAATTTGCCCACAAGGATGAGTGTCCTATAAGAAATGGCCACAAATTAGTGGCTTCCAACAAGATAAATGTATTGCCTTACAGTTTTGGGTGTCAGAAGTGTGACACGAGTCTCCCTGGGTAAAGATCAAAGCGTCAGCAAGGCTGGTCCTTTCTGGAATTTCCAGGGAAGACTTGGGTCCCTTGACTTTTCCAGCTTCTAGAGACCACCACATCCCACAGCTCCTGGGCTCATCCTTCACCTTCAAAGGCCATTCCTCCAACCTCACATCTCCTGTGATTCTCATGGCCTGGCCTCTCTTTTATAAGGACCCTGGTGAATGTATATAGGGCCCACCTGGATCATTCAGGATCATCTCCCTATCTCAAGATCCTTCACTTAATTCCATCTGCAAAGTCTCTTTTTGCCATGTAAGGTCACATAGTCTCAGTTCTGAGGCTTAGGATGTGGACCTCTTTTGGAGGGAGTTGCCTCATTCTGCCCACCACACAACTTCACAGAGTTCCTGTGGGGATTGATGACTAACTACTGGTAAAGCATCTACACCGGGACCTAGCACAGAGTGAGTGCTCTGTAAGAATCTGTTAAATAAAAACACAGTGCAGTACCTTTCTGTAAATAAAATAACAACAAATCAAACCAAATCTGTTCTCTCTCCTATACAGTAAGCTGGACTCGGTGTAGAGTGGCCAGAAGCCCCATGTCCACAAGCTCCTTCTTGCTCCCATTTTCCCCTTCACAGGCTGCTCCCATCTCAGAGGGGCACCCTATGCATAGTGGGTTACCCTTACAATCTACCCCCGGCCGCCACACAGAGCTCACCTGCAGAACTTTGCCAGCGGGGATTGTTGAATCCTCTCCAAGCTCCTGTTTCATGGTGAGAAAAGTCAGGTTGAGTGGGGTCATACAAGCTGCCCCCAATCCCACAGTTAGTAGAGGGGAAACTGAAGTTCCCAGTGGGGTTTTAGAGTCCATGCTCTTTATCACCAAATCACGCAGACTCTCGATGTCTTGAGATTGGTGGGGGAAATGTGGTTCTTTTTATTGTTCTCATTTCTCCTATAACAGTTGTGTGGTGGGGACGCCCGCCAATGTTTCTTCTTTTATTTGTTTAACAGACTTATTTATACCCCAGAGGAATTGAAATCAGGGTCTTGAAGAGATATTTGCACTCCCATGTTTGTTGAAGCATTATCTGCAATAACAAACAATGTGGAAGCAACCCAAGTGTCCATGGATGAAAGAATGGATAAAGAAATTGAGACACAGATAATATGCATGCAAAGGAATATAATTCAGCCCCAAAAAGGAAGGAAATATTGTCATTTGCAACAACATGGGTGGGCCTGGAGGACATTATGTTTAGTCCTGCTGTTCCACCTGGAAGCCAAGATTCAGGAAGCCACCAGCTACAATCATCTCACTCTTATCCATTGATAGGGGACAGTGCCTCCTGAGCTGGGTTCTACAAACCCTGCACGACATGTGTGGTGCATATGCCTCCAACTCTGTGGTGTCCTGTAAATGCGTTCAGTTACAGTATCCCATCAGACGGCACCATTACCCTGCCATGTAAAATGACCAACATCACACACCAAGCCTGTCTTCCAAGTAGAGACGGAGGAAACCCAAAGACAACCAAGGAGAAATATCTGAAGTGCATTTTCTTGGGCATCTGGACGTTCTCCTGTGACCGGAAATGCATTTTCTTCATGGGAGAGAGAAAGTGCTAGGAACACTGTGCGTTCTTTATGTGGGTTATTCCCCATCCAATATGGCAGGCAGTAAAGAGAGATTTTCCTAAGCGCTCTATTATGGGACTCAGGGGTTGCAAATGTCCTTAGAGCCCCATTTGGAAAAGAAAAATGAAAACCCAGAGGCTGCTGAGTTTAAAGAAGGGGGAAGGAGGGGGCTTAAAGCGGTGGGCTGGGGGAGATGGGCAGAATCCACCACCACAGCCCTGTCGATTTTACGTCCTGACCACACTGGGTGTAGATGGAAATACCTGGGTGGGTTTGTGTGAATTAAAACATTTATAGAGCCCTCCGCTCCTGTTAGCTCTTACGCGTGTTATTAAAGTACAGTTAGTAGAAACACGGGGGTTGTAAACCTGCAGGACTCAAGCACCAATTAAAATAATAAAAACAAGGAGCTGCCAATGCTAAAGGGCCTTTGGCAAAGGCTGCAGGAGGAGGAGAAGGAGGAGGAGGTGGGAGAAGGTACACCCAGAGAGGCAGAGAATGAGGCAAGCAGAAGGCAAAAGGGACCCAGTTAAGAGGCAGGGATGACCCAGGAAAAGAAGGAAAAAGAAGATTCAAAAAAACCAAACAAACAATGGTGTCTTAACGTCAGAGCATTGCACAAGAAGGAGGCTGGGGTCTGGGAGAGTCTGAGGGTAAAAACGTTGGTGTCCACCTTGAGTTTCTATGAAATGTACAAACTTCATCCTGCGGACCACTGAAGCAAAGGTATATGGTACAAATGGGCAGGAACAGAGGCCTGACTCCCCAGGATGGAGGATGGAGCAGTGCTCACACCTGAGTCCCTGGAGTGGATGGATGGGGCTGTGCTCACACCTGACTCCCTGGGATGGATGGATGGGGTATGCTCACACCTGACTCCCTGGGATGGAGGGAGGATGGGGCAGTGCTCACACCTGACTCCCTGGGGTGGATGGATGGGGCTGTGCTCACACCTGACTCCCTGGGGTGGAGGGGGCATGGGGCAGTGCTCACACCTGACTGCCTGGGATGGATGGATGGGGCTGTGCTCACACCTGACTCCCCAGGATGGAGGGGGGATGGGGCTGTGCTCACACCTGACTCCCCGGGATGGAGGGGGGATGGGGCAGGGCTCACACCTGACTCCCCGGGATGGAGGGAGGATGGGGCTCTGGTTACACCCTGACTCCCTAGGATGCAGGACAGGAATATCCTCACAGTGGTCATCTTGCGGCGTCTTATCTGCAGCCAGGTGTTGTTCGTGGTGACCTGGGCAGTCCCGTTGAGTGCACCCTTGCTAAAGGTGTCACATGGGGTGGCTGTGTGGTACAACTGGCATTGTCCCCAAAGCCTTGTTGTGTGTGGAAGAACAGCTCTGCAGTGCTCCCACGTCAAGGCAGTATCTTTAAACCATTTTTCCATTTCCTGCTAGCTGGCATTTTTTTATGGAAGAACTTTACCTCTTCCCAAATTCATGACTGTTTTGTCCCTATATTAACTCATACGTTTCTGATTCAGTTAACCTGGTGGGACTTGTGCATGTATAGTTTTTTCCTAATAGGTTGATATTTGTTTTAAGAGATTCCAGCAGCCAGGTGAATTCCGACAGTCGTAGGCAGGGTGCTGGGGGCCAAAGGTAGACACCCACAGATGTCCGACGTCATTTCCACGCAGCCACCCCTGTCCTGTCCTTTCGGGTGGGATTAGCGGGGCTTTCCTGGTACATCCCCACAGGCAGCCTCCTTCTCCGGAACCCCTGCCCTCCATCCCCCCAAAATGCCAGCCTGGAGCAGCTGTGGGCTTCACCGCCAAGAGCTGGGAACAAGGAGAGGTGAAGGAATCTTCACCCAAGGTTCAGAAAAGTAGGATTTTAACTGGGTAGTTGCCCCGGGCACTAATTTTACGTTTAAGGGGACATGAAATGAATTTATTGTTTCCACAAGAGCATTTTTTTTTCCTTTTTGTTAAAAGAAACCAAGTGCATCTCATGTAATAAGACCCAACACACCAAATTAGCTAAGCAACTGGGTAATTTACTTGGTTTTCTATAATAAAACCACGAGTGTAGTTATAGGAAGGGACATTTTTCTTTGGGAGTTTGGTAGAACTTAGTTGCATAACCCCGAGGTTTCTGACTTTTGGAGGAAGATGAATCTCTCTCTATTATTTAGATTTCTTTAATTCTTATTGTTGTGTTCAGTGTTTCTAATTCTTCTTGTATGTATTTTGGCATAGGCTGTATTTCTAGGAAATTATTTATTTTGCCTGGAGTTAGTAATCTATTGCTTTATGGTTTTTTATTCATTTTTAACTGTTTTGTATTTGCCACTTTGGGTCATTCTGTGATGGATGTATTTCCGTCTTTTCTCATTGTTTTTCATTTCTTTATTTATCCTGTCTGAGATTGTTCTCTCTTCGGCTTGTAGTGTTTTTTCTGTCTTGATTTTTGTTTTTCCTTCCAATTTTTTGAGTTTTTAGTTAATTAAAAAAAGTTAAGTTCTGTTTTGTGATGAATGTTTTTAAATCAATGTATTTATAAGTATTGCTTAAGCAGAGTCCTGTCGATTTTGACCCTTAATTTCTTGTTATAATTCATTTCTAAATAATGATTCGTTTCCTGTATGTTTTTCTTTTTAACACGAGGGTTACTTAGCAATATGTTCAATTGACAAATATCAGGAATTTTTAAGACTCTGTTTTATTTTACTGAGTTCAGAAATCTTAGTTTACCTGGAAAATGCACAAGGTTTTCTTTTGTGACTTATTTTTTCTTATCTGTGATGTTTCATGCATGTTTGCAGAGAATGGGCATTTCCATGTTGTGGCTATACGTGTGCATATTGTTTAGGTCTTCTGAATTACTGTCTTCATTTCATCTGCCCCTTAGAATGGTTTTATGAGGCAATATATCATTTTCCTAGGACAAACACTGAATTTTTTCTATGTTTCCCAACAGTTATGTCTATTTTCTTGGTATATCTTCAGGCTGTATTGTTGGGTACATATATTTCTACGGTAGCTATAGTTTCTTTGTTTCTACGTTTTACTTGTGTGTAATATGTTTTTTAATCCCTAAATTTCTTGTTAATGATAAATTTCATTTTTTATCAGCTCTTCACTGTGCTATCATAGGTTTTTCTTTACCTTAACATGATGTATATTTTTCATCCTTTATTTTTCAACACTTTTATGGTTTTCTGAGTGTATCTTTTACATTTGAATTGGCAATTTTAATCCATTTACATGTATTAATATCACTGTTGTATTCAGACTTAGTTCTGCCATCTTATTTTATATTTTTAAAAAAATTGTCTTCTGTTCCTACTTTTATTAGAAATATGAAGTTTGATTCTGTTGGCTTAAAAGTTGTATATTGCGGTATTATTCCTTTGGTGGTTGTCCTTATAGATTTTTTTTTAATTCATAGATATCTGTATCTTTCTTCTAACGTGACAATTAGCCAGTGTCTCTTCTGTATCTCTGAGATCTGTTGCTCCTTTTATTTGAGTTTTTTTTAGTGTGAGTCTTGGCAGGAGTCAAACCTTCACATTTAAATGGCAATTTGGCTGAACATAAAACCTTAGGGTCAAAGGAATGCCCTGCAATGACTTCAAGTGGTTAGTTCATCCTCTTCTCACCCTTAGACTTTTAAAGCCCTCTCTAATTAAGACTCTTAGCCCAGTGTTGTGAGTGTTTATTTACAGATCCTTAACAGCCCGGCCAACAATTTGAGGCAGCTGGAGTCACAGTCATGTCAGTATTATCAGCTTAAAATAGAAGCAAAACATCTCCAAAATAAAAGCATAACACATTTGACACAACAGCCAGAGCTCTACACTGGGAATCGGAAGGGTGCGGGGTCTTATTCCCGCTCCTTGGTGCAGAGGCTGTGTGATCTTAGTTATATCACAACTTCTCTGAGCCCCAGTTTATTTACTTGTGAAACGGCAGCCACCCCCAGACCCTCCCAGGGCCCACGTGTCTGTATTTTATGAAATCCATGGTGTCAATTACGGAATCTAACTCACACGATCCTGTGATGTAATGAGAAATATATATCTAGTCTTCTCCTTGCACACAGCTCTTAAAACCCTCGTAATTTCTGGAGTGGAAGGAGCATCTTGTGTTATTCCTAACGAGCCTTTTTCAACCCCTCGGGAGTTTATGTTAATGAGAGAAATTTTGGAAACCCCTAGGGTGGGGTGCTGGTCGCCAGAGGGTCCATCCTGTGATTCGAGGGTTGGAACTTTCAGGTCTGGGACCTGCAGGGAGGGGGCAGGGTATGGAGACTGAATTCAATCACCAACGGCCAGTGATGTCATCAGTCCTGCCTGCCTAAAGAAGCTGCCACGAAAACCGTACCTGGAGGGGTTCCGGGAGCTTCCAGGCTGGTGAGCACGTGGAGGTGGTGCCCCCGGGGAGGGCAGGAAGATCAACATGCCCCTCACTCCACGTCTTGCTGTGCCACGCAGCTCTCCCATCTGGCTGGTTTTTGAATTGTATCTTTTATTTTATTACTTTATTTTATTTTCTCTTTTTTTTAAATTTCAGAATATTATGGAGATACAAACGTTTTGGTTACATAAATTGCTTTTGTACCATTTGAGTCAAAGTTATAAGTGTGCCCATCCCCCAGACAGTGTGCACTGCACCCGTTAGGTGTGAATTTCCCCATCCCCTCTTCCTCCCTCACCTGTTTGATTTCCGATGAATGTTACTTCCATATGTGCACATAAGTGTTGACCAATTAGTTCCAATTTAATGGTGAATGCATGTGGTACTTGTTTTTCCATTTTTGTGATATTTCACTTAGGAGAATGGGCTCCAGCTCCATCCAGGATAATACGAGAGCTGTTAGTTCACCATTTTTCATGGCTGAGTAATACTCCATGGTGTACATATACCACATTTCATTAATCCACTCATGGATTGATGGGCACTTGGGTTGTTTCCACATCTTTGCAATTGTGGGTTGTGCTGCTATAAACATTTGAGTGCAGATGTCTTTTTTATAAAATATCTTTTTTTCCTTTAGGTAAATACCCAGTAGTGGGATTGCTGGATCAAATGGTAGTTCTACTTTTAGTTCTTTGAGGTATTTCCATACTGTTTTCCATAGAGGTTGCACTAGTTTGCAGTCCCACCAGTGGTGTGTGAGTGTCCCTATCTCTCCGCATCCCTGACAACATTTGTTGTTTTGGGACTTTTTGATAAAAGCCATTCTCACTGGAGTTAAGTGATATCTCATTGTGGTTTTGATTTGCATTTCCCTGATGATTAGAAACATTGAGCCTTTATAATAAATTGATTGTGTTAATAGAAAGTAAACTGGCGTCCTGATTTCTATGAGCTGCTCTAGCCAATTGTTGAACCTGAGGAGGAGGTCACAGAAACCCCGATCTGTAGCCAGTTGGTCTCATGCGCAGGTGACACCCTGGCCTTGGGTGTGGCATCTGAGGTGTGGGCAGCCTTGTGGGACTGAGCCCTTGACCAGTGGGGTCTGTGCTAACTGCAGGTAGATGGTGTCAGAATTGAAATAAATTGTAGGAGGCCCACTCGGTGTCTGGCAAGAACTATAGAATTGCCCAGTGTGGGGAAACCCACACATTTACTGTCAGAGGCGTTGTGTGTAGAGCAGAGAAAAACTGAGGGGATTTTTCATTCTTTTTACTTGTGAAAGCATATTTCCTCCAACCCAGGAACTACATCTCTAAGATTTTATTTCAAATATCACGAGACGTATAGCATAAATTCATTTTTCTGAAAGCCCAATAGAGCCTTTTCCAACCTTCCGCAAAAATAGGCAGATACACAAACAAATAAAAAATGAGATCCTTGGGGGACAAATCAAACTATAAAAACTCGCAGAGAAAAAATACTGATCAGAGAGGAAGCCTGTGATTAAAAAAATATAAAAGTAAAAGAAAAAGAAAAAATATTGAAAAGCAGGTGTAACCGAACAGCCTATCGCTGAGTCCGGGAGGAGCGTCCGCAGAGCAAGGGGTAGGTGGGTCTCCTCACCGGGGTTTCTTCACCTGCTTGATGGGCACCTGGAGCTCCGCATCTCCAGAGAGGTTCAGAGACCCCGTGACCCAGTCAGTGCAGGTTGCGGACCCCTTGTGAGCGAGCGGAAAGCTACTGGAGAAATATCATTAACGAAACCTGCCGGTCCTGGCCAACCTCCTTCCCCTGCAGTGCAGGGTCACGTGTTTGTTGCAGCAGCCACAGGAAATTCACACAACCTAGAACGCAGACTTAAAGTCTTACTATCGTTTACAGAAATGTCACAAACTGAAGGCTTTCCACCCAACTAGAGCCTTGCCGGGGATTGGAATGTCAACGTTCAATAATGTCACGACCAGCAAATGGACGATAAAGACAGCTCTTGCTCTACAGACCGAGAAGAACCAACATGTGGACCGGTGTAACCGCCAAGCGTGTCAATCCCAAAAATACTCCCGCAACCCTCACGGCAAGGTCTTCTCCAGGGAAGACAGGCTTATCTGGCCCTACGTTGACTCGTTTTGTGGATTCACGGCTTCCTCTGGGTTGTTGTTTAATTAAACGGCTCTGATGGTGTCTGCATTCTGGAATAGGTTGACCCAAAATTGTACTGGGCGCGACAGCTTCCTCAGTGACGTAGGAGAATCGAGCAGGTGACCCAGTCGCACAAACTAACTAATTAACTGACTAACTGAGAGAAAGACAGTTGAGTTCGAAATAAATTGTATGCCGCGCTCTCGCTGGGGGTGGAAACCCTTTTGAAAAATGCACAGAACGGAACAGGGTTGATGAAGAAGTCAGATTAGGGCCCCCGCTCTGGAGTTTGTGAAGGTAACTCTGAATTACAAGGCTGGGATGGAGCAGCTGTTGCAGAAAGAACTCCCCTTTCCCCAAACTTTCTATAAAACTCTCTGCCCTTCCCCTCCTCGGCCTCCACCCACCTGCACCCAGGTGCCCAAAATACATCGAGCCCCATGTTCGCGTGTCTTCCTCTGGGCTCCGACCTAACGGCTCTCTCTCCATCGAAGAAAACAGGAGGTCTCAGGATTGACTAAAATACTCTTTCTTTCTCTCCGCTGCATTTCTGATAAGCACCGCGAGGCTTTTGTTATTTTCTAGGGACTGATTTCTTTTGTCTTCACTGTGGATGTAGAATATCCCCTCGTTGTATTGTCTTGATTATTGGCGCTGGGGAAAAATATATTATGTGTACAGATGCCTTACTGAATTCATAATTTTCCCATTACCTCAGTAGACTGTCAATCTTCCCATCTTAAAAAAAATAGAGAAAGCTAACAAAGGTGTACCCTTTCCAATATGTACATCTCTTATTTACGCTTCTTGTCTTATTGTACTGGCCGGGACTTTCAGCCCAGTGTTCAGTAATATTGATGATCGTAGGTTTTCCTGGGATTTTTCCACCTTAATGGGAAGAGCCTTAATTCTTCACCCTTAAGTAGCCTGGATTTTGGCTTGAGTGGCATTTTATTGCAGCTGTGGGCGTCGTGCGTAAAAACGAATCGCCCTTCTAATCCTAGCAGAGATTTCTATGAGAAACAGAAGTCAATTTAACTAAGTACCTTTAGCATCCATTGAGGTCATTGTCCGTTTTCTCCTTTGAGTGCAGAATGGTGAGTTTCAGTAATAGGTCTCATAGTATTGAACCATCCTTATATTCCAAGCCCTTTATTGCCATTTTAATATTCTGCTCGATTCAATTTGTTGGAAATGATATTCATGATTCCTATACTTTTTTGACATTTTCATGGTCTTACACAATCTAACTTTGTGCGTGTCATGAAAAAATATAAAACAAAATATAAGACTTCAATTCTTAATGTATTAAAATAGCAAACATTCTTTGATAATAACCAGGGCTAGACTTGTGTGACAGGGAAGACATGTCGCATACTCTGTATTGGTGCAGCCTTTCTTGAAAGTAATTTGACAAAACCTAGTGTTCTTTCAAGGATTCAAGTCCTGTGGGCCACTTGTTGGCTACATACAAAGGAGATGACTAGAGATTCAGAAGAAGGTTGTTGGAGAAAAGGTTTCCTAAAGCATTACACATAAGACCTAAACTTGGCAATATCCTAATCACCCCCAAATTGTTTCCTTTCTCCATTTGTACTAGTGTCACGTTTCTCATTGTTTATTTTGCCTTGTTACAAAAGAGAATTAAGGCAGCCCATCAAAATGCATACCCAATAGCTGTATAAAACCAATTAGAAATAAGTCAAAGAAAGCAAGCCACGGGAAATACGCCCAGAAAAGAATGAAGTACATCACGGCACATGCACAAGACAGAACAGGATGCCTGTGTTGCACATCACGTCACTAGAAAGCATGTACGGTCAGTGTTAGAAGAAAGAGACAAAGCAATACAGATCCGTGTCATCGATGATCCCACACACGGGGACACCGATGGCCAGACATACACAGACTGCTAACACTGGGAGATTCTCGAGTGGGCAAGATTGCTATAGATTTCCTTATTTTCTTCACCTTTTCTGCAAGGAGTGCCTATTACCTTTATGAATAGAAAAAAATACTTTTTTAGACACCAGCATCTTCTAGTTGCAATTTGAATATGACCACGTAGATGACTATGTACAAGAAAGGTCACAATGGAACATACATGGTAGGAAAGGCTACACACGTGTTTGGCATGAACCCCTTGGCTGTGCCTCAGAGCACAGGCACCTTTATTGGGGGGCTGGTCACAACCCCTTGGGGTGATGCTGGCTTGATGGGTGGAGATGTAATTGGAGAAACTGAGCTCTCACGATGACATTTTCTACACCAGGAGAGGCGAGGAAGACACAGGGCACCGGGGAGGGTAGAAGGGAACAGGGTTAGAGAACAGGGCAGTGCACTGGTGTGTTTGCCTTGGGCTAGGCAGGTGGGACACCTGCGTGCATTAGACTCTTGGTTCTCCAAACGCACCACCAAGCAGGGAGTGGCCCTCACGCTACTTCACTGAACAGGAACTCGCCCGAGATCGTGCAGTCAGCGGTTCCGAGCCATCACTTGGACCCACGTCTGTGCTCCAGACAAGAAAGGACACTGCGCTGGGTCTCGTCCATTTGCCCTCCAGATCCTGTCCCCAATGCACTGTATGCCCCTCCAGGCTGCAGACCTGTGTGGGGTGTGTTCAAGGTGAACAGGTGTCCTCGGGCCAGCACAGACCACGGGGAAGGTCACACCTCCTGGCAACGCGACCCTTCCCTGCACGATTCCCCTTCAGGTCCTGGCATCTGTTGCCTTCTCTGGTCCTTTTTGGTCTAGGGGTTCATGTTTCCTGCTTGCTTTTTGACCCGTATGCAGCTGGCCTTTGAAGCCCCAGGACTGAAAGGTGTGGGTCCACTTCTATGGAGATTTTTTTCAATACATATATTGGAAACATTTTTGGAGATGTGCGGCCATTTGGAAAAAAAAACTCGGAGAAAAACTGCATAGCCTAGAATTATTAAAAAAATAAGAAAAAGTTAGGTGTGTCATGAATGCACAAAATATACGTAGATCCGAGTCTATTTGATCACTGACTATCATAAAATACTCCTGAGACAGCAAGAACAACCCCCTCCTCTCTTCCTCCTCCTGAGACTACTCAACACGAAGACCGTGATGATGGAGACATTTATGGTGATCCACTCCGCTTAATGAATAGTAAATACATTGTCTCTTCCCATGATTTTCTTAATAACATTTTCCCTTCTCTGGCTTATTTTATCCTAAAAGTACAGTATATAATGCATATAAGATAAAAAAGATGTGTATCAACTGTGGATTATCAACAGTTATCCATAAGGTTTCTGGTCAACTGTAGGATATTAGCAGTTAAGTTTTGGGGGAGATAAAAGTTATATGCAGATTTTTTACTGCTGGGGGCGGTTGGTTGGCACCCCTAACCCCGTGTTGTTCAAGGGTCCACGGTACATACTTTCTACCCTGAGGCCGAGGGCGGGGAGGAAGGAAGCATCGGGAAAGAAACATGTGTGGGTGGTGTGGGGGGCAGTGGTAATGCCCCTGCACGGAGGCCTGGGGGCATCTCCTAAGGACAGCAGGTGAGGCAGACAAGGTTAGGGCAGGTGTGGCGGGGGACAGTGAGGGTAGGGAGGCTCTTCTGGCGCACGGAAGGGACCCATCTATCCATGAGCACACGGAAGGAAGGAGATGCGGACAGCAAGGGGGTTCCGGGGGAGCTTGGAGACCCCGTGTGGTCTCGCAGTTGATTTGGCTTCCCCAAGACTGAGACGCAGCTCTCGAGAGGTGGCGGACACCAGGGGAGCCGGGGTTTTCCCAAGGCTGAAGTTGTCACAATGATGGTGGGAAAGGCAGGTGTGAACCGATGCTTGTGCACACTGGACACAATGCACATGGGCCAACAGCAGTGACAATCACCTACACAGTGTGCAGCAGGCACTGGTTTAATTTAGGGAAGGGGTGTTTTCCCTTCCACCTACACGCAAGGCTCCTGCCTTGCTGCTTTGGGGTTCCACGCCACCAATGACCGTGAAGCGGGTTAAATAAATGGCTAAGAGAAATGCCCACATGCCTTCCTGGGAGAGGAGAAGGACCTATTACTTGGAAAAGCCAGACACGTGGAAGCCTCAGGCTACGGACCAGGTGCAATTCCTGAGCGCTTGAGGAAGAGAGTGAAGAACACCCAGGAATTGCCGGTGCCGGGTGTGAACGACGTTCAGCATGGGCGCAGAAAACGCACTCGGCATGCTTTGGTTTGCGAGAATCATCACCAGGGAGCAGGATAAAGGTCGACACTTTGAAAAAGTGAGAGCGTTCTTAACGGTATTCACTTACAAAGGCAAACAGAAGAGGAAAAAATCATGACCCGGGGAGACGGTCGTTGAATCAGCGGCTTTCATGAAAATTGCAAAATCTGTACTTCTGTGTACAGCTTCTGTGCTGACCACCACGAAAATTCCTCCTGCCCGGGAAAGGTCGTACGGCTGGTGATGTTAATTTTTTAAAAGTTAGTCCATCGTGGTTTGGAAATAATAGCTGTCGGCGGATGGCTAGGAGGCTTCGCAGAGAAGGTTCTGAATAAAGTAAATATATATTTAAAAAACTATGTCTGTCTATCTTTCTACCGATCGTATATCATCTGTCTATATCCATCCCTGATCTACCCACGTGTTTGTGTGTGTTTGTTTGTATATATCTGTCTATCTGTCAATCACCTGTCTATTCATCCATCACGTATCCATCCATTTATTTATGTATCTATCCATTATCTATCTATTCATCTGTCTATCCACCCACCATCTGTCACCTTCCTATCTATCTACCATCTATCTATTTATCTGTTTTCTATCCATCTTCTGTCTCTTAAACACACAAAGTAGGAAGAGCTTCAAACCCCAGGAAGCCAAAAGTCTTGGGCTGTCGGAGAAGGAGTCTAGTGTGTGGCAGATGTAAATCATATCAAAGATCAATACATCGGACATTAGGAAACTCGGGAAGACCTCGAGCCCCTGAAAAGCTTTTTTTTACTGTGTTATTAAGATACGTGCGTTTCTGCTGATGGACGAACAGAAGCTTGGAGGTCGTGAGTTAGATGAGATCACTTGGCGTGGAGACACGCGCACGTTGACCCCACAAGCTGCGCGTCCCCTGCTCCCTGGTGCAGGAAGGGGGCAGGCCGGGCCACGTGGGGGACTCGGCGTTAGCCTCGTGCAGGGAGCGCGCCCGCGGTCCACCGTGACTGCGTTCATACGCGACACAGGCTCGGGCCCCACGGCGGGCGGCCACCAGGCCGGTCGTCTCTCTGGGAGGCTGCCTTTGTGTTGCGCTGCACATTGCGTCTTCGAACGACTGTGCCGTCTGAGCGGTCTGGCGTGAAACGTCTGCCTGCGCACTGGGGGTTGGTTGAACGGAGGAGCTGCTCGTGGACACGTGGAGAGAGAAGGTTGCCGGACGCGAGGGGCGGCCGCGGGTCCGTGCGAGGCGTAGAGGAGCTCCAAGTGTCTTAGTGCAATGTTCTTCTCGTACCTGGCACACCCAGCCCGGGAGCTGACATGAAGCACCTGCTTCGTGCTGAACAGAACTGCACAAGCCAAGCCGGGGCTGGTGGGAGTAAAGGTCTGGGTGGTGGGGTCCGGTTTTCGTGAAGGAACCAGGCACCGTGGAGGAAGAAAGGAAGAGCAAAAAGTAGACCAGTGCCCACAGAGGCGCCCTCATAAAGCCATCTCTGGGCAGACGGGGAGGGAAGCTTTGGAACCCCAAAGGACCTCAAAGAGAATCACAAAACACCTGACGTTTTGAGGTGTAGCCACAAAGACCGTGGTATAAGGTACTCAGAGAGAAAGAGACGATTTCCAACAATATTGAACGTTAAGAAGGACTTTGAGTTCCTTCTGGAGATTGGCCTTGGAGCAGAAGACGCTGACACGTAGAATAATCAGACAAAGACGCTGCTCGGGATTCGGAGACATTGACACGACAGAGGGGCTGTCCCTTATTCACACAGTGTTTTCTGAGTGTCCCGAGCTCAATGCTGCGCTTACGATAACAAGCACCATCTTTGCCCCCACCGAGGTCATAATTTGTTGGTGCGACAGGAGATAGTTCAGGGAACGGACCGTTGTGATAAAATATGCAATGAGCAAGGGATGTTGCATCAAGGGTTGAAATCAATCAATCAATCCATCAGTGTGGACAGGACTGTCTCAATTCCTTGCAGGTGTGGAGGGACTTTTAACCCCATCTATGGGGAGGAACGTATGGGATGTGTCTCACAGTGGATAAGGAGTTACGTTGACACGACCTTTCGATGCAGGGGTTATAAATAAAGAAAAGGGAACCGTTAACCCAGAACCAGGTTTTGCACAAATATGTCTGGTAAGGAAAAGTCCAAAGCGTTGCCCAACCCTGTGGTTCTATCTGAGCATTCTCTTCCCGGCAGATGCTGATTTCTGGGCAGGTGTTTACAGCTTCTGGCCTTCACCCAGAGTAACAAAAGATGACGTTATTGTAGTGGGTTAATTCATGTATCCCCCCAAAAGACATGGTCAAGGCCTAATCTCCAGTACTTGTGAATGGGATCTTATCTGGAAATACAGTTTTTGCAGATGTAGTTAAGTTAGGGAACCTGAGATGAGATGTTCCTGAGTTAGGATGGGTTCTAACTCCAACAAGTGTCCTTCTGAGAGACAGCAGAGGAGACACAGACAGAGGAGCAGCCACGTGGAGACGGAGGCAGAGACTGGAGTGACGCGGCCACAAGCCAAGGGACACCTGGAGCCCCCCAAGAGCTGGGAGAGGCAGGAAGGACCTCCCCTGGATAGAGGGCTTTCCTTGGGAAGGGTCCGGGGATTGCCCGGGGCTTAGGTCTGGGCTGAGGCAGTTCTGTTCTGTCAAGGGCTCCCTTCCCGCAAGAGGACACTCCCAACAGGCACGATTGAGTTCTTGGCCTTGAGACAGTGGTCTACGCCCTGCCGTCTGCAGATGTGCGTAGGGAAGACACACCACCTCCTCCAGCGAGGGGAAGGCACGAGACCCCGTGTGCACTGCCCACGGCTTCTTTGCCAGGGCAGGTTCTCCCAGGGCAGGTGCATCTTCCTGCAGAAGGGGAGATGCACCCGGGGGGTTTCAGAGTCCCTAAAACCCAGGCATTGCATGTCTTCCTTCTGTCCCTCTCTTGCGGCTCTGACGCCCCACCCCACCTGGCCGTTCCTCCTGAAGCCATCCCGAAACCTCTCCTTTGCACGTGGCTTGAGCAGCCGTGAGATACCCACAGCAACTGCGTTCCAGGCACGGCTCTTTGTGCAGGTGGGGAATGTTGGAATCACACCTTCCCAGGGGACTTGTCATCTCCTTTCTGAATAACTCCACCCACGCAAGGTCCTTTTTTAGGGCTCTCCAATCCTTTAATTACCTCTGCGAGTGTATTTCCAAACTTCTCCAGGTATTTCTTGCACGTCCTCGATTATGAAGCCCAGAGGCAGAAACAGTATATTCCATCTGGACGTGCCCGACTTGGGTTCCAGGAAGACAGTGACGGCCGTTTGAGGGAATCTAGAACTTCTTTAAAAATTGGCAGTGACTGAGAAGCATGCCGGACCTCGACTACACAGGCACATTATTAATTGATTTATTTATTCTTTTGGAAATGCCTTAAATGGGCTACAAAATCCATCCCCCAAGTCTTCATGGTTATCTTGAGTCATCACTAAACCATGAAAACAGCACAGAAAATACAAGCGTTGCCCTATTTATTGACGGGGCCAATCTTAAGTTTTGGGTGTGAGCAGCGGTAGAGCATTTGCAAAGTGGCGGCCAACCGGCCCCTTGGAGCCCCTGCCACGGCGACTCCGTGCCTGCCCGTGTGACTGGCTTTGCTCCGTGGGGACACGGCACATGAGACACGGTCAGATCTGGGTCTGCTGTCGTGTCCATGGCCTTGTGAAATCCTGAGTCCCGGAGGACGAGAGACCACGTGGGCAGCTGGCGGGGGTCCCGGCTATCCTGGCCAGCTCACCTAAGGCCCAAACACTTGGAAGAGACCATCCCAGATGGCCCAGTCACTGCTGAACCAGCTCAAGCCAAAAACCTGCCCAGCCAGCCCCCGACACTTGATAATAAATGTTCTCCGTTCTAAAGCACTGAGTTCCAGGGCTGTTTGTTACGTGGCAAATGCTAACAATTACATGACCTCCTTTTTTCTAGCTGGGACTCCTGATTTTTCTTTTTTTTTAAATTTCAGTATATTACAGGGGTACACGTTTTGGTTACATAATTTGCTTTCGTACAGTTTGAGTCAAAGTTACAAGTGTGCCCTTCACCCGGTTAGTGTGGCATTTCGATGTCTTGATTTCAACTCTCATAATGGAAAAAAAAAATTTGACTAAGCCTGAATCCTTGGTGTGAAATGTATGCCGTATCATTTGCACACACTTAACTGCAAGCAGGCCTCTACGGATAGGCTATTGGAAACCGGCACTTCAGATCCGTCAAATGGTTGTCAATTTTTTGACACAGAAATAGAGTCTAATTAGTGGATGTAGCCACAGTGAATCGATTCGTTCACTCAGTGTCTTTGGATTGCATTTCTGCAAAGCTCTTTTCTCACCGGTACTATAGTCTTATACATCATATTATATAATGTATAAAAAAACTATATTATCTTATAAAAATATATATACTATTTTTTAAAAGTAGCTTATATCTGCTAATATGCAAATATATAAATATTCAATTAAAGAATATAGATAAACAAGATTCAAATCTTAATATAAAGTGTTTTTTTTAAAAGTCTATAGTTGATTAAAGACTGTATTTACTGGAATTTTATAAATCCCCCCAGTGTGTTATAAATTAATAATTTGCTATATTTATTTGTGTGCTGTCTATGTAATTCAGTCAATTATTAATGAATACATTTATTACATATAAATAATAAAATTTCCATCTCATAATACAGCCAATGCTTCATGTTAATATACTGAGAATAGCACATAAATAATGAAATAAAGGTAGAGTAAATAATGGTATTGGAGCTGCCAAGCATTTCGTTTTTATTCAGACACTTCAAAGTAATGCCTGAAAATGCAAGTAATGAGCTCACAATTAGGCTGGGAAGTGTGTGCAATTATATCCCGATATGGAACAAAGGAGAGTTGCAGGTTGGTGCAGTCCCCCTGCAGAGGGGACCTGCAAGCATGTTTCTGCTGTTCAAATGTAGGGACAGCAAATGAACATTGATTGAGCATCTACTCTGTGCCTGACCCTGAAAGAGGGGTTGGCTTTTGCACCCTGATTAAGGCTCATGGCCACTCGGCAAGGAGGTGCCATTACCCGCAAAAGGAGACCTGCACCCTGTGACCCAGCAATTCCACTTCTGGGTTTATACCCTAAACCGGGTGTCCTCTAGGATTGCAGTCCCCAACCCCCAGGCTACAGCCCAGTACTGGTCCGTGGCCTGTTAGGCAATGGGCCACACATCACCGCCTGAGCTCTGCACCACACCCCTGCTGCCCACGACACCCCACCACCCACCCCTGGTCCGTGAAAAAATTGTCTTCCATGAAACCAGTCCCTGGTGCCAAAAAGTCTGGGGGCCACTGCTGTAATAGATATTTGTACACTCATGTTGAGAGCAGCATTATTCACAATATCCAAAAGATGGATGCAACCCAAGTATCTACGGACAGGTAAATGGATAAACAAAACGTGGTGCATCCATGCAATGGAATATTATTCAGCCTTAAAAAGGAAGGAAACTCTAACACCTGCTACAACATGGATGAACCTTGAGGACATGATGCTCAGGGAAATAAGCCAGTCACGAAAGGACAAATACTGCATGATCCCACTTGTATGAGGTCCCCAGAGTCGTCAAATCCACAGAGACAGAAAGTAGAAAGGTGGGTGCCAGGGCTGGGGAGGGAGGGCACAGGGGGTCAGTGTTTAATGGGGACAGGACTTCAGTTTCGGAAGATGAAAACTTTCTGGAGGTGGATGGTGGTGATGGTTGCACTACCATGTGAATGCACCTAATGCCACTGATCTGCGCACTCAAAAATGGTTCAAAAAGCAGATTTTAAAAAAACAGGCACATCTGTGAGGATGGGTCACCTCTGTTCTGTCCCGTGGAGCTGCCTCAGAGAACCGCCACTGTAGAAACATCAGTTTGAGGACGGAGTGTGGCTTTTCATCGGCACACGAGGTTATAACGTGAAAGGAGAAGACCCCTCCGCAGCACACGCTCCGCCGAAGACCCCCGCAGGGGCCACGGGCTCTCTGGGCTTGTGTGTCCTTCCAGCCTCATCTGGGCGTCCACCCATCTGACTGGCCGCAGGGCCATCGGGCTGCAGACACCGCTCCCTGGTTGGTTTTTGTCGTCCATCATGTTCTTACGTCGGTTCCGAGAGATCCAGCTTTGCCTAACAGGCTGAATAACTCCACTCACGAAAGGTTTTCTTCCGTCACACGGGTCCTGCAGTGATTTCTAAAAGCTCATTGTTTTCCTCCAAGAGCACCACCTTGTTACCGTTCTTTTACATGACAGCCAGTTATTTAACGAAAATCCTTGTGCGTCTGTCTTTGCACTTGGGGTTTGGATTCGGGATGGGGGTTGTTCATGAAGACGTCAAACTTAGCAACAGGACAGAGGACGGTGCCGCTCCCGTGGGCCGTGTGGTGATGTCTGACACCGAGGAGTCAGATGTCACCCCACGACACACACACTCACACGTGCACACACACGCACACAAGCACACGCGAACATGCACACGGCGCAAATGCAAACATAACTCTCTGGAGGGGACTCTGCTCAGCACATCGGACACAAGACACCTTTTCTTCCCCCCTCCTACCGCACCACACACCCCCGTCCCCCGTTTCTTTGTTTAATTTCCAGTAACTCAGTTCTGTTACTGATTTTGTTTGCATCACTCTGGGCAAAAGAAAACACCACTCCAAGGCGAGTTTGTAAATCTATCTCCGGTCTCAAACCCAAAATTGAAACGGCATGGACACAAATGAGATTAGCGGCATGCGCGGGAGACCCCGTCGTCAAAACGCTGATAAGCCAAGAAGAACGGTTTAGAAGGAAATGGAACCAAATGTCCAGGGGAAAGGAAATAGGGTGATCCTTATCATGCTTTGAGCTTATCAGATGGAGGGCGGGAGAAACACATCAACCTTAATTCCATGTTTACATGCACTTTTCATGGTTTGTGCATTCGCGGTGATGAGATCGCGTAAAACAAAAACACGTAAGAATGTGCGGAGAAACTTCAGGATTCTGTTAAAGGCATAACAAATTCTGTGATGTTCGACACTAACGGCCTTTTCTTCTGTGTTTGCACGGGGTCGGTGTCCGTGGACACGGCGACTCTCTGAGAGTGTCACAGCCGGCCTGTGTCTCGAGCTTCTTGGATAGTCATCCTTTAACCTGTTTAACAATATTGGCTGAATTTTGGGTGTCCCCTAGATCGACTATGAGTGGTTCTGGGATACAACACAACTTTGGGTTCATCTACTGTGTTCTCAGCACGCTAAAGATTAAGAGGAGGGAGCTTGCATTCCAAGCTCTCGGAGCCTAGAATGCCGAGGCTATCCCGAGAGGTGGCTTCTGAGGTCAGGATCTCGGTTTCCTGTGTCTCCTTTTTCACCTCCAAATGGGCTGCAGAGATGTTTTTTAGGCCAACCCAGCCGGCTGGGGGTGGAAAGAGCATCTGTACAATTGCTGTGATTTAGTAACTGGCACTGTGCTATGCGTCATCAAATTCTCTCTGTCATGGGCCAGACTGTAAATATTTTCCACTCTGTGGGCCGAGCAGTCTCTGTCACAATGACTCCACTCTTGTCATAGCTTGAAAGCAGCCAGAGAGGAGATACATCAATGAATGGGCATGGCTACGTACCAATAAAACTTTATTGGCACACGCAACTGGAGGGCCGGGTTTGATGTGCATGCCGTAGTCTGCCTACACCTGCTTCGGGACACTATGTCCTAAATAAATGACTTTTTCTCTTTTTTGAAGTAGAGGATTCACATATAATAAAATGTACCATTTTAAAACTTGCAACTTGGTGGCATTTAGCACATTCACAATGTTGTGCAACCACCATCTCTGTCTAGTTCCAGAACATTTTACTCCCCCGAAAAGGAGTCCCCGTACCCATCAGCAGTCACTCCCCACCCCCTCCTCAGCTCTTGGCAACCACTAATCCACTTTCTGCTTCTGTGGATTTGCTTGTTCTGCACATTTTATGTAAGTGGAATCACACACTCTGTGTCCTCATGTGCCTGGCTTCTCTCACTGAGTATCATGTCTTCAGGGCTCATCCATGTTGTAGCAGGAGCCTCGTTCCTTTTCCTGGCTGAATAATATTCCACTGTGTGGATGGACCATATTGTGTTTGTCCATTCATCTGTTGATGGAAATAAATGGTTTTGAAAATAAAGTATTTTCCAGAGAGTCTGTTGAGAACCACATCCTGAAAATCTTGGGCCTAGCATATAAATGTATATATATGATACTATGCTGTTATTCTGTTATTATAAATTTAAACATATATATTTATATTTACATATTTATTTATATATTTATGTTTTTATATATTTTTATATATGTATAAAAATTTAAATTCATAATAACAGAACATGGATACCAAGAACTGAAGCAGACAAACAAAATTTTTCCTAGGGAATGTCTTTTTGGTCACTGTTTTGTTGCCAGAGATTTCCTTAGGCTTGAATTGATTTTTTTTTTAATTTAAAAATAAGTGCCCCCCACCCCACCCACGGCCACTGCTTGAAGCTAACCAATGGCAGTCCATCCGCGGGCGAACAGGTTGGGGTCGCAGACGGCTTGCACTTGTTAGCTGACCAGACAGCACCTTGCAGTCTGTGCACCTCTCCAAGCCCTTGAAGACACAGGACTCCCTCACCTATATCCTACTGCAACAGTCTGAGTTTAATTCCCCAAGGGCTTTTCCGCTGGTATCCACTACCTTTCCAGGCTCTTGCTCTCATGTCATAAATGTATTCATTTGTCCTCCCGAAAAGGGACTGGGTGGCTTAATGGGGTCACACGCAGGGAGGATTGTACTTTCCTAAGCAGACCAGAGGCTTCACTTTCTTTCAGGTTCACAGAAACTGCTCTGCGTGCGATGCCTGGATCTGCTTGTCTCCCAAGTTGATTAGTAGACATGTTGTCACACATTAAATTGTCTCTCTTTGCCCAGAGAATTTTTCCAGGCCTCCTATGGCAGTTGGGGTGTGTTCATGGTGGTGGAGGCAGCTGTTCCCAGGTTTTGTGCCAAGACCAGTTGGAATAGACCAGTGAGTGGCTCTCACCCCGAGGGAGCAGGACTCTGAGCCCTGGGGTCATCTGGCAATGTCTGGGGACATTTCTGGTTGTCACAACTGGGGTGGGTGCTGCTGGCACCTGGTGGGTGGAGCCCAGGGACGCTGCTCCACACCCCACAGTGCACAGGACGCCCCCCACAGAGTTATCCAGCCCCAAATGTCAGCAGTGCTGAGGCAGAGCAACCCTGACTGAGCGTGGAGACTCTGCATGTCTGCCATCTGTCTTCTTATCCATCTGTCCATCCATCTGTCTATCCATGTATCTTCTGTCTTGTCTATATCCATCTATCCATCTATCTATCCATTTGTCTATTAATATCTATCTATCCATCTGTCCATCCATCTGTCTATCCATGTATCTTCTGTCTTGTCTATATCCATCTATCCATCTATCCATCCATCTGTCTATCCCTGTATCTTCTGTCTTGTATATATCCATCTATCTATCTATCTATCCATTTGTCTATCTATTAATATCTATCTATCCATCTATTTATCTATCTTCTATCTGTCCATCTATCCAGCTTGCTCTCTATCTATCGATCTGCCTACCTATGTCTACCCTCTCTCTCTCTTCATGTATCTGTCTATATTCATCTATATATTTGTCATCTATTTCTATCTCTTTATCTCTACCCATCCATCCATCCATCCATCAATCAATCTGTCTACCTATGGTAGCAGTTTGCAACCAGGGATAATTCTCCCCCCAGGAGACATTGGTGACATTTGGGGACATTTCTGGTTGTCATAGTGGGGGAGTGTGTGCCACTGGCACCTGGTGGGTGGAGCCCAGGGACGCTGCTGCACACCCCACAGTGCACAGGACGCCCCCCACAGAGTCATCCAGCCCCAGATATCAGCGGTGCTGAGGCTGAGAAACCCTGAAATAGACGACTATATCCCCTCCTGGCTCTACAAATTTGGCAACTCTACAAAATGTCTCTTCCCTACCACCTTCTCCGATTTTTGACTATTACACTTTTCCCAAATAGAAAATTCTGATGAACAACAATGACGAAAATGTACTCAGTGCTAAAGCCCTGTGGCCCGTATTTAAGGGGAAACAGGAGCCAAGAGATAATCATGTGGATGGATCATTTGCTTAGGGCTCTGAGCACATTGGTGCAGGATGCTCTGTGCTGTTAGGAAGTCACTGTGGCTGCCCCGGGGGAGGTGAGGGGACCAGAGTCATTGTAAGAAACACAAAGCCAGAATGGGGACCCCTGCAGAGACCAGCTGGGCAGGGGCTGGCCTTTGTGGGAAGGTCTTTCTTATTCAAATCTTGCTCCTTCCCTTGGGCTTCAACATGGGGGAGCAACTTGGACGGTTGCCACCAGCCTGCTAAGCTCAGGAGCTCCGACCTAGGGTGACACTTTCAGAGCCAGTTTTTATTTACGCCAGTCCACTTTCCAAGCAGATACCCCAGGAGAAACCAAGAAGAAACCAAAAAGCAGATATTACCCCCGAGAATGTCTCCCTCCACAGCCAACATCCTTCTGATAAGTCCAAGGGACGTTCTCACAACCACAGGACAGTTTGAGCACATCCTGTCTGCATTGTTTCCTGGGTATCTTAAGCAGAATTTGGGCAAAGATGCACGGAAGAGTCGTCACCTGGTGACCCCAGGCGAATCCCACCCCATGACCCTTCTGCTTGGGCGATGGAAGAAATCAGAGGGGGTTACTGAGGCTGCAAGAGGCAGACTGGGCTCCATGATGTCACTCTGCTTTGCACATATTACTAGTTTCGTCAGGCAAAACCCTGGCTCCAAAATAAACTAGGCTGAGTCAGAAGCCTTTGATACTCACTTTCTCTGTAAATGGCATCTTTTTTTTCTTCTCTGAGCCGCAGCTGATGCTATTTAAATGGGTGTTTAAAGAATTCCAATTACCTTGGTGCATTTATTTCATCCAACGTAACCACGCTGCCCAAAGGATGCGTTTGCTCATGGCAGATGCTGTTCCACAAAATGCACAGAGGCTGATTTGAACGTTTGGCCTTTTGAAAGTCTGGAGAAACAGGAATCCATGTCATCTCTCTAAAATCAAAACACAGGCTTGTTGCCTGAGAGGGCTCTGATGCACACATATTTTAATTGTGCAAGAAGCATTGTAATTCCAAGCTTATTCACATCACCAATGTTGAATTTAGGGCTCTGGGCCAAATGGTGTAGACAGCGCCAGGCTTTACGGTGCCAAGTTGGGGGAACTGCGTAAATGGACACTGCAATGCTGTCAAGCTTGCGTTAGACGGGAAGGTGTGTGAGCAACCCAAGAAGGACGGTGGGAGGCTGTTTGTGCACTAAATGGTTTAATTCCACACCTATTTATTGAGCATCTACTCTGTGATCTGTACCAAGGAAAGTACCATGAAAATATAACCTCAAAGCACCTGGTGAGGGATCCTTTAATGCACGTGGTCTCAACTTGGCCACGCAGTGGTCCCCCGGGAGCTTGGGGAAATACTGGCACCTGGTCCCACCCAGGGATTCTTGACTCCACGGGTCTGGGGTGTTTCCACAAGCTCCCCTGGTGATTACTGTTGAATCAAGGTTGAGACCCTCTGATCCCATGAAAGTAGAAGGGTCCTGATGGGGGAGGACAGAGTGGCTTTGTCTCTCTGTGACTTGGTGTCCCCGTGTTAAAATGTGGATTCCCTAAAGGGAAGGGCAGTGTCACAGCTGTGCTTGGGGGAGTTAATGGGGTTCAGGCCAGTTCACAATCACAAAGATGTGGAAACAACCCAAGTGCCCATCAATCCATGAGTGGATTAATAAAATGTAGTATATGTACACCATGGAGTACTACTCAACCATAAAAACAATGTTGAACTAACACCTAAGTGAAGTGTCACAGGAATGGAAAAACAAGCACCACATGTACTCACCATCAAATTGGAACTAATTGATCAACACTCATATGCATATATGGAAATTACATTTATCAGGTGTCAGCAGGTGGGGGGGAGGAAGGGATGGGTAAATCCACACCTAAGGGGTACAATGTGCACTATCTGGGGGATGGGCACACTTGTAACTTTGACTCAAATGGTACAAAAGCAATTTATGTAACCAAAACATTTGTACCCCCGTAATATTATGAAATTTAAAAAGTGGGGCGTAGGCATTGGGATGGACCAGAGACAAATAGGATTTTGGGGAGAGGGCTTTAGGAAGAGGCTTTTAGCAGGAGACGGGACAGGCAGGAGAACATCAGGAGAACAGTGCGTAAAATGAAGATGCAAAATAGACTTCCTGAACACCCTGAGACCTGAAACATCAGAAGACGTGACACGGAGATAACCAGGCAAAGACGTCCTTTGTCATCAGATCGATGAGCATCACCCAGCAACTTTCCAGCTGGTGCCGTGAGACAAAACACAAATGTGAGGTCTCATTCTTGGAGAGCAGACGGTGTTCTGGTTACAGGTGATGAAATTATTATATTCTGGGACTGGAGAAAATATATGATCATGAAAAATTATTACAAGATCTAAGAAGAGATTTTCCTGAGAAGGGACAGAACAAAATAGATGAACAGAAACAAGTCACTGGCCAAATGGTTTTCAAAGAAATAACAGAAATCAGAATATATATATATATACACATACCATGGAAATACAAAATATAAAACATATAAGTACATATAAAACACATATAAAAACCTATGTCGTCATCGCAACAAAACATAAAATGCCTGGGAATAGACTTTATAAGAAACGTACTTGAACCATTGGAAAGGAAAACCGTTAAGTTTTAGTGATGCACATAAAAGAATGCTTAGAGTCAGAAGCCTGTTGCCTTCCTGGATGTAAAGATTTAATATTGTAAATATGTCAGTATTGCCCAAATTAAAACATGGGCTTCTTCCCTCCAGCGTTGTTTTGTTTTTGTTTTGTTTTTAAGTTTGGAAAGAGTAGAGTGATTCCAAAATATTTCCGTAAGAATAAATTGGTAAAAAACTCCAAGCCTTTTCTTTACAAACAGCAAAAAGAGAGTTTGAGCATTAGCAGACAATAAAGTCCTTTTTATAAAGACTCAAGAAATGAAAGCAATAAGGTACCAGCACGTGAATGGACAGATCAATGACAAGGAAAAAAACACGGAGAGTTAATGGTGTGACAAAGCTGGTTTTTCAAACTCATTCCATGAAAAAAAAAAATGCAAGATTTCTGTGTCACAAAATATGTACAAAACTAAAGGGAACCTGAGGAAACATATGGAAAACGCATTATACACCCAAAATATCATTAATACGTACAGGGCTGTTTCAAATCAGAGATGACATTCCCCAATAAAAAAAAAGTTACAGGGCACCAGATAAATGGCTAATAATCAGAAGAAAATGTTCGACTTCAGCAAACATTATAGAAATATTGGCTTCGAAACAATGAGACCCTGTTTTCTCGCCCTGCAATGATACCACCTACCGTTGTGTGAATTGTTTGCCGCAGGTGGTGCACGATTAGGACAGTTTTGGGGGTGGGGGACAGTGCTTGGTTGATGAATCAGAAGATTTGTTAATGTGCCTCCCCTTGGACCCAGGAACTGCATTTCTACTAAGTGCCTTGAAGTCAAAACAAGCAACAAAACGCAACAGCAACAAGAAAATGCAATAGAGTAAAATGAGGACAATGTCTGTCTTCAAGGAAGGAAGAAGAGATGATTTGGGGGGGAAAAATTTTTTTGCTTTCTTTTTTCTGAACTTTTAACATTTTCTTGTGGGTCATTTATCTATACAAAATGATGGGAAATTTGACGGAGTTTAGTGACGGATTGGATAGGAACATGCACGCTGGATGCATGTCTCTGCAAAGCCACGCCCAGAGATGCAAATCCGGGTCCTTCTGCCACGGCCAGCAACAGGAATGACACTTTCACCTCCAAAGTGGCCAGAAGCCCCAGCCACAGAATAAACATGATTATGCCCCAAAGTGGACAGCAAATGTGTCTCCAGAAGGAGACGGGGGGTCCTCTGTTTGCCCAGGAGTGGAATAAAATAGACAAAGGATGGGGGAGTTTGTTTGCAGAGCTCTCCTGGACTGGCAGGAGAACATCAGGTGCACCTTATCCACGGTGCTACGAAGGAGAACAGGACAGTGTGACTTTCCTTCGAAGAATCAAATTTGTAGTGAGAGAGAAAGGGGCCGTTGAGCAGACACCCCCAGATTCTCAATGTGCCCCTGAAACACCTGTCCTGGTTTTCTCGTTGGCTGAGCTGCACCAGAGGGGAGGAAATGCAATTAATATAAAAAGACCTCACGAACCTATTTCTGAAGGCAGTTTGCATGGATTTCAACGGTGACCTCGGTGTGGACCACAAATATAAAATTCATATGTGCTCAGCTTCCCGTCTGTAATGACCTATCAAAGGCTTCAGCGTTTAAATGAAATTCTTTATGAAGCAAGAAATGGTAGAATAGCAGAATCTGGGCCCCCCAGCTCCCCGCCATGTGCATTGGAGGGAGATTCATTCCCACATTTCCAGGACACGACACAGCATGTCGAGTCCAAGCACATTTGATATTTTAATCCTACCCCAAGATGTTTGCTTTTTTTAACACATTAACTGCCATGTGAGTTGTATTTAACTCACGCTAGTTTTGAGCCCGGGGCCTCGTGAAGCATGTGTAACTCACACGTCTCTGCACCTTGGAGCCGCGTGAACTATTTTTCAAGTTGCATATAACTCATGCACAGAAAACAATAAAAAATAACAAATTTTTCATTAAATTAGAAAGGATCATTTGGTTTTCAAAGTTTTTGTTCTGTTTTTATAATAAAACACCGTGGCCCCCAGGGAAAAAAAAATTTTTTTCAAGTGTGGCAGTCAATGTGTTAATTAATTTTCATCGGGGAATATTTCCTTTCTCTTCACGCGCTGGCGGAGTTATACCCACAACGATCCAGGCAGCGTGGAAGTTCTCACCACATAGAATCCTCATTCCTTGCTTTTGGGGTCAAAGACACAGGACGTAACGTTTCCAGTGCGGTGCTACAGAGGCCGAGAACGGCTATTGATTATTTGCATGTCGTGAACAAGCATCTACCCTCCTCGGAAGGAAAAGTCCTACAGGAGAATGAATACATGTTTCCTTGATTTTGTCTCCTTCTGCTGTAAATTCTTCCAGGAGACCTTTAATCACTAAGGGGTCCTTTCCAAGGAATGTCGGATCCTATTCTGGTCTCCGAGGAAGCATATTGTTTTTGTGTTCCGTGATTTCTTCTTGGTGAGCAAATCACCATTTGATTTGGGAGCCTGTGCTCCAGAGCCCTTGGCCTGGGTGCTCTATTAATGCGTTCCGTGGGCAGAACCGGACCGGCTCCAACAAGGACGTGCTCCCCCCACGTACCTGGAGAGCCCAGGATGGGGGCAGCCCACACGGTTGTTTTTCTAAGGATTGCCGATGGTGTGGCAAATCAGTATCACTCTAACGGATGTTTCCATCTGCTCTACAAATAAGGCAGAGCCGTGTGTTCCAAATTTTTGCCCCCTTTTCCTCTGCATGTAATTTTTAAATTCTACCTTTTTAGTTTTCTCTTCCCCTCTCTCCATTTGGCTGCATTGTTGAGACAGAGCTAAACCAAACTAAATGCAGAGGAGTACAAATTCCAGGCTAATCGGAATCTGCAGTTACTAAGATAAAGGCTGTGCAGAAACATCTGGTCTTTATTTGCAGGGGGCTCTTTGGAAAGAGCTGTGCTGTCGGGGGCTCTGAGGCTGGTTCCAGCTGGCGCAGCCGGTGGTACGCGGAGCCTTAGTGTTGGGAGGACGACCATGGACCTGAGCCCTGGTCTCCCCTCAGCCCCCGAGGGGGGCATTGTAGCATCTGGGGGAGCCTTGGAGCGTGGCCCCCGTGACCTGTGGGTGCCAATCCTCTTGGCGGGCGTGCAGCCTTGGGGAGGCCATCGCCCAGAGATCCAGTCCTGGATAGGAAAGTGTCACCCTCCGACCTCCAGAGAGCTCTGAGACATCCCAAGTACGAAGCCAGGAAGTCCCCAAAATGCAGCCGGAACCCGAGAGCGAAGGCTGTCTGATGTCTTCTTCAAGACTGCCCAGTTCAAATGCGTATGACATCAGTTCAGAAAACTCTTTGCCAGGATAGGTCTCCTTCTTTGATTTATAAATCTGTTAGAGATTTAAAAATAGCTAGAAGAGAAGAATTTGAATTTTTGCAGCCTAAAGAAAAGACAAATATTTAAGGTGGCGGATATGTCAAGTACAGTGATTTGGTCTTTATAACTCACAAGAATGTACTGAATTGCCACATGCACCCCGAAACTATGTACTTCTATTATGCAAACGGGGGAAAACACTTAATTCAGATATTCCCAGCTAATGCCATGAGAATCTACCTAAACGTGTCATCCTCCCTGCCAGACGGTGGGTGTCCCCCGGTTTGTGTACTCAGGGATGTGAGTTCAGCCGCCTCTGTTTTCTCTGCAGTCAGGTAAATAAGTAGAGGAAGCTTCTCAAATTTCTCAGCCATAATGATCCGCCGAGCTCATTAATAGAGAGCAAGTGACTCGTAACTCACTCACTTATCAAGCACAAATTGAAATCTTTAGAGTCCTGGCTCGTTCATTAAAAACATAGGCGACGTCACCCGCCCTTCCCGAGACAACAAGATGGATTGCCTAACAAGCAATTAATAGGTTCATAAGTTACCTGGTGCATCGATTTTTGGGGGCTGGACTCTGTCCATTACCGGAGCCATCGAGATATCTGATTAGGATCGACCGTTCAATGTCAAATGAATTCCAATGGGTCCTGGTGGCCTAGTGACCCGCAGGTTACACTGGCCACACCGTCCGTGTGGACGTCCATTCTTAAATACAGTTTGGTTTTTCTGGCTGATAGACCTGTAGAGTTGGGAGTCACTTCCAGGGCCAGAGCCAGGGGCACACAATTTAAGGGGTGCCCAAAACTCAGTCATCAAGAGAAGTAATATTTTATTACAATGATTTTGGACCATCAAAATGAATGCATGCAACAAATCTGTGATGAACACAAGCACAAACATTTTTTAAAAAGACAGGTGCAGGTAAAGACAGGTAGCAATGCCTTGCCCAGCCCGACGGCAGCTCGAAAAGAGAGAAAACGTTCTGATTCTGCTTTTTTTTTTTTAGGGATGAGGAATGTGCCTTTCCCACCGCACCCTCACCCCACCCCTGGTGGAGGGTTTGACCCCCGGAGACGTCACTCACGTCCCCCAGGGTTACAGCCAAATGATTCCTGTTTTTGAAGCACATTCTCTGTTTTCCTTTTCTACTTTTTTTAAACACACAAAATTATTTTTAATGTAATTCTAAGGGGAAAAAGCAAGTCATAAAACTGTACTTGTTAAAAATATTTTGTTTTTCATTGAACATATATACAGCATACAATGCGATGTTGGGGTATACGTACCCACTGCGGAACGATGAAGCCAAGCTGCCTGACATACCCGTCTCCTCATTGACTTATCACCGTCCTGCTTTTGTGGTGAGAATGTTTAAAATCGACTCTTTCGATTTTGAAATATATGATGTGTTGTTATTGAACAGAGTCACCACGCTATACAGATCCCCGAAACTGCCTAATTGTGATAAAAGCACTTACCACAGGATCTCCTCTCCCAGCAAAATGTTAAGTGCACAAGGCGGTGGTGTTAACCACAGGCACAAGGCCAGGCGGCGGGTCTCCAGAACGGATTCCTCACGAATAACTGAGATATTGTTCCTGTCGAATAGCATCTCCCTAACCCTAACCCCAACCCTGCAGGTCCCTGGCAACGCCGTTCTGCCCTCTGATTCCACAAGTTTGCGTATTTTAGGGACCTCGTGTAAGGGGGATTGTGCAGTATTTGTCTTTCCGTGCCTGGCTTGTCTCACTGAGCATTCGTGTGCTCCCGGTTCATCTGTGCGGTTGCCGACGGCAGGACCTTCTTCTTCTCAAAGCCTGTAATATTCCATTGCGAGGCTAGACCTCGGGAGCCTGGCCGGGGAGTTACACTGTCGGCCCTTCAGGGACAAAGCCTGAGGGTTTGGCTCTGCCTTGGTGCTGGTTCCTGTCCTCAGATCCCAGAGGTGAGCCGTTGACAGCTGACCTGGCATCTGAAGGCGTCTGCGGGGAAACGTCCACTTCCTCGTCCATGGGATGTTAGCAGAGTATCCAGACATACCTTCGCCATTCCATGGGTGTCACCACATGTAGACGACCCCTTCTCCTTCCAGACTCAGCTCCCAAGATGGAATTGCTGATGCTGCTGGAACATCACAGAGCCCTTGACGTTTCTTTATCCATCTTACGAACTGTGCATCTTGCGTTATGCAACACGTCCTGTGTCCTCACCACGTGTACAGCAGACGCAGCTGTTGTGATGCCAGGGGACCTCACGGTGTCCCTGTCTGCCATTGCTAGGTGCCAAGACCTGAGTGTCCCATCGTGGATTGGACAGGGGGACCTCAACTTTGACCAACCGTGATTGTGACAGTGGCCGAAGTGGGAGCTGTTGGTCCAGTGCCAGCACGTGCAGGTGTCCAGCAGGATGTGGGTGTGGAGAGTGATAGGCCTCCAGGTGCTCAGCAGGGTGGGGGCCCCTCCACTGCAAAGCGAGCACAGGACGGGGATGAAACGTGCCTCCGCCTCCACCCCCAGCTGAAGCCCCCCACTGGCCAGTGCCTTGCACCTGCGCCCCCACCTCACCCTTGTCTAGTGACCATTAGAAAACCTGGACGGGTCAGTTCCTTCCTATTGTTAAAACATGCGCACAGCCTCCCACTGGCTGGACCCTGAGTAAAATCCACACCTGTCACCTTGGCCTGTACCGTCTGGTCACCCTTATTCCCCGTTCTGCCCCTCTGTCTCTACCTCTCTGTCTCTTTGCACCCAGCTTTTTCCCACAGTAACGATGCATTTGCATGTTGGGGCGTCTCTCTCCTTTGGTCTGCAGCCTCCTGGAGTCTGGGAGCTTGTCTTGGCTCAGCCCTTAGACACACCTCTGTACAGGGCCCCCTAAACGGTGCCCCTAAAAAGAAATGTGAAAATCCAAACTCGGGGTACCTGTGAGCGGGACCTTGCTTACAAATAAGGCCTTTGCAGGTGTAATGAAATTCAGAATCACCGGATGAGATTGTCCTGGATTTAGGGTGGACCTAAATCCTTCTAAGAGGCAGAAGAGGAGACACAGACACAGAGAAGCAGCCACGTGGACACGGAGGCAGAGACTGGAGTGACGCAGCCACAAGCCAAGGGACGCCTGGAGCCCCCAGGAGCTGGGAGAGGCAGGAAGGAGCCTCCCCTGGAGCCTGCGGAGGGAGCGCGGCCCTGAGACCCCTTCATCTCAGACTCCTGGGCTCCGGGACTGGGAGAGGGTGACTTTCTATTGCTGTCAGCCCCTAGTCTGTGGTCATTTGTTATAGCAGTAGCAGGAGACTCACTCACACGTGTCTATTGCAGTGCCTGGCACACAGCAGGTGCCCAATTAATACTGACAGGAGGAGTGGAGAGAGGAACAGTGGGACAGCACGGCTTTACCTCGTGTGGAACAGCTTCCCGTGGAACAGCTCCACAGACCACAGAGAGAGGGGAACACAAGGACGTTCCTGGAACGGACCACCCGCCCCTCTGAATGAGACCCCAGAGGTCACGTGGGGATAATCCGAGACCCACCGTCTTGCTTCGTAGCGAGGGAGAGTAAACCCAGGGAAGATGGGCCTGAGTCGGGTCTTCCAGGCTTGGGAAGATTCTCAAGCTGGAATGGGGGAGCTGAGGCCACCCAGGGAGGGGCCACAGGAGCAGAGACACAGGGCCCAGGGACAGTGAGGGTCTTTACCTGGGTGGGAATGAGCATCTGCTGATAGAATGCGTCTCGGGGGAGCAGGGATGAGAGAAACCACGAATCCTGTGGGTCCAGGTGCCGAATGTGGCACTTTCTGTGCTTCATTATTATAGGGTGGTCCAGGGCCACAGGGTGGGGGCTGGGGGGGCATGATCTGCTGCTCCTTCCTTGCAGAAATCTTGGGATGCAGGACGCGTCAGGGCCGGTAGGCATGGCTTCATCATCATCGTCATCCTCCCTCATTGTCTCTGCCACAGCTGAAATTACTGTGGCCATGCTGGGTGGACATGCTCTTCCCACAAACCGTGGGAGTCTATCCTGCCCGTGGTATCTGGGAATTGTTGCAGCTGGGAGTCTGTCTTTTCCCCCTTTTTGTGACTCTTTCTGTCCTTGCTATAGGTATGGCAGGTACCAGGGCACAAATGTGCACCTGATTCATTACGTCATTATGCTCAATAGAATTGTCTCCTTAGACTTAGCAACATTGTATCCTTATGTCCAGCAACATTGTATCCGTATTCCAGTAACACTGTACCACTCCCTGCAGCCCTGTCTGGGGGTGGCTGGCCTGTCTCCCCTATTTCTCCACCCTGGGCTTGAAGTGGGGTGCGTAGGGGTGTTTCTTTCTCGGTCTTGCCGTTTCTGGGCCACGGTCTTTCCTCCAAATCCTCCAGTTCTGTCAACTCTTCCATCCGTGCTGATGAAAGCATCCAAACAGACAATTCGCCGTGTGAATTTTTCAGGCCATGAGCTTCAAGGGTTCTGCAAATATTTGACTTGAATTTCATTGATAAACTGTGGTTCTGGCCACTGAAGGACCTCCACTAAAATGATACACACATGCACGTTGAATTCCAAACATTTCACTCGCTCCAGAAGCAAACCACAGGCTCATACTCCTCCAGCTACTTCTCTGCAAATGTTTGGACAATGTGCAGCTGCTCAGAAAGCTGTACCTCGGCCGGGTCTTTCAGAAAATCCATACTTGCTTTTGGCCCCCACATGAAATCATCCACAGGCATGTTTTGCTCTGGTATGTATTTGCCATGTGTAGTAAATGCCACCTATGACCTCAGGTACCCCCTCGACACTCAAGGGAGGTGGGATCTTTTGTGCATGAATTTATACTTATGAAAGCATTTTAGTCCTGGTGAAACGGGGTCATCAGCGTCTGGGAATATGATGCGGCTGCTGGTTAGCTGGGAGGCTTAGACAAGCTTCCTAAATTTTCAAGTCTGGAACTTTGCATTCATGAAATAGGTGTGGTCATGTTCTCTTCACAGGGTGTGGCAGGTGCCAGGGCACAAATGTGCACCTGATTCATTATGTCATTATCCTCAACAGAATTGTCTCCTTAGACTTAGCAACATTGTATCCTTATATTCAGTAACATTGTATCCTTATCCCAGTAACATTATATTGCTATCTCAGTAAGAGGTTGATGTTGTTCTATGTTTGTATTTATGGATTTTATTTTACCGCATAGGAGGTGATCTGACTATCTCTCAAATTAGACATGTGTTATGTCTGAGTGCTTATGTCCCCCACAAAATTTATATATTGAAATCCTCACCCCCAAGGTGATGGGTTAGGAGGCGGGGCCTTTGGGAGGTGATAAGAGCATGAGGGTTGAACCTCATGGATGGGGTCAGTGCGCCTATAAAAGGGAACCCAGAGGGCTCCCTCACTCCTTCCACCATGTGAGGACACAGCGAGAAGTCACCATTTATGAACCAGGAAGTGAGTCGTCACCAGACACAGACTCTGCCACGCCAGGATCTTGGACTTCCAGCCTCCAGGACTGTGAGCAATAAATGTCTGCTATTTATAACACACTCAATTTATGGCATTTTGTTGTAGCAGCCTGAACAGACTAAGACAACATGGATCATAAATACAAAAATAAAAGTTCTTTCATCATGTAAAAGTGGGTGTAAAGAGTCTGATGTGGTTCAAGGTCAAATCAGAAGCTGTCCCTGTTGTCCAAGATGTGAGCATCACTACACAAAATGAACACAGCCATCACAAACCATCACACGGTGCTTCAAAGACAAGGAAGTTTAATGATGGTTACTTCTCATAGGGACAGAATTGCTGAAAATGTCCATTTAGGTTAAGTGCTAATATTTTATAAAATATTTTTGGGATGATATTTTATGAGAGATTATTTACATTTGTATTTATGGACTAATATTTCACAAAATAGTTGTAAGGTCCTTGGTTTTTGCAAAGCCTTTTTGTTAAAAAAAATTAGTGAGTATAAAATATAAGTATACCTTCTTTCAGTGGATATGATAATGTTATTGATTAAAATATATGATAACCAAATTTAAATTTCATGATTCAAATTCGTACAGCATCAGTCACTACTTCACCCATGGGGGGAGAAGACAGTTTTAGGACAATTCCCCTTCAATTGTCAAAACAAGCAGCCTACTAAAAATATGAGTGGTGCTGTCAGAGAACAGACTTCAGAGAAGTATGCAAAGTGTTGCACCCAACAGTAATGACTGGGTTCAAAGCCCAGATTATATGAAAAATTCATTCTCTGTCTACGTGAAACTGGAGATGCAAATTATTCCATTTTGTCTATATTTGTACAATATGTTCTTGTTGGCAAATGTGGCATCCGATCACTGTTCCGTTAAACACCTGACACTTCCACAATAGTACAAAGATCTGTGTTACTGAAGCCAGGTTTTAACACAGTATGACGTAAGTTGGAGGGTGGAAAAAAAACAAAGACAGAAAAGGTGGAGCCCTAGTGACCTTTGTCTAAAGTAGTCGCCTGAATTCATTGTCAAGGTCATGGTGTATAGCGTGACGCTGTCCTAGATGCTGAGAAAATGGAAGTACCCTCCAATCGAGAACATGATTAAAGTCTCCACTTTAGCGCTCAGAGAGCTTTGGATTCTTAAGCGATGCAGACACAGATGCTGGTACTAATACCTCAGACTAGGCAAGAAATTATGATTTTTCCTGCTGACAAAAGAATTTGAACAGCAAAGGATCCCTTGAATGTAGCTTGGTTGTACCAGTTTGCCTATCTTGCTGGTATTTTTAATTAGCTGAATTAGCCTAATTTGACAATGTAGGCTTGCAAAATATTTTTTTTCCTGCTGCACACAGTGTCATGGATGAAATAAAGTCTGACTTCAGCATTCAAGAAAGTCAAATGCATTTTGGTTTGCAATTTTGACTGATATGGTCAGAGACAGAGGCTGAAAAATCTGAATTTTATTTTTTAATAACAGCACTATTGTACATCTTGTGAATGCTACAGGAAACATGTGGAAAATATTTTCTACCAAATGATGATTTTTTTAATTTGATGATTTACAAATCTTTAAGTGTACAGTAGTGTTAACTATATGCACATTGCTGTACAGCTAAATGATGATTTAAGTTGATTTAAATCCATCTACTCTTTCCAAACCAAACACTGTTGAAAGAGATTCAACTTTGAAATGCACATGTATGTCCTCCTTTCAACTTCTCGGTGTGTTGAAGTGGAGAAAATCCTGTACGTATAATTCATTTTTGCTGCTCCCCTCCACAAAGAATGATCAGAGGGCATGGCAAATTCTTTATAAGGTGTGTCCTAAACAAAGCTCTGAAATACATCGGACTGCGGAAGGAACAGGAGAATTTCGAAGTCCTGGTGTACTGGATGACTCGAAAAAGATGTTGGAACCTGCAAGTGGAAACTTATTTGGAAAAAGCATCTTTGCAGATGTAATTAAGATAGAGATCTTGAGATAAGATCATTCCAGATTAGAGGGGGCCCTAAACCCAATGACAGGTGTCCTATAAGAGACAGCAGAGGAGACACGGGCACAGGAGAAGCCACGTGGAGACGGAGGCAGAGACTGGAGTGACACGGCCACAAGCCAAGGGACGCCTGGAGCCCCCAGGAGCTGGGAGAGGCAGGAAGGAGCCCCCCCTGGAGCCTCCGGTGGGAGCGCGGCCCTGAGACCCCTTCGTCTCTGACTCCTGGGCTCCAGGACTGGGAGAGGGTAAATTTCTGCAGTTGGAAGCCGTGAGTTTGTGGTTATTTGTTATGCAGCCCCAGGAAACTCATTCACCTGAATGCAAACCGTAGCTCTGCCACTTGCTAGCTGGGACAGCATTGCTAAGTTACCCAACCCTCTTGAGTTTAAGCCTCCCATTTATAATGAGGGAATGCTTCTTTCAGAGAGCGGTAAGAATAGTAAAATTGGACTCCTTCTGTCTCATTTTTGACTGAGTGAACAAGATACAAAAAGGTATCAGACTTGCAAATGTCCCATAATGTGGGAAATAATTCCATGCTCAAGTCTGAATGTCAAGCAGTCAGGAACAAGTATGGGGAGTAAGTGGTTCCGAATCTATTTGGTTCCTGAGTTTGGAGGGGGAGCAGTGGTTATATATTGAACTGCCATTGTAGGTTGGGTGTTCAGAGTTTTGTGTTTGTTGAAATAGAAACTCTTTACGCCACTGTATTTATTTTGCAAGTATCATTTATCTTGCACTTTCACATAAGAGTTCATTTGAAAAGAGAGTTCCGTGGACTCTAAACAAAAACACTTGGCCAACCGCAGTGGCTCACGCCTGTAATGCCAGCACTTTGGGAGGCCAAGGCGGGAGGATTGGTTGAGCCCAGGAGTTCGAGACCAGCCTGGGCAATATAGCAAGACCCTGTCTCTAGAAAAAATGCAAAAATTAGCCAGGCGTGATGATGCACACCTGTAGTCCCAGCTATGCGGGAGGCTGAGGCAGGAGGATCCCTTGAGCCCAGGAGTTGGAGGCTGCAGCGAGCTGTGATGACGCCACTGCACTCCAGCCGGGGTGATAGAGTGAGCCCTTTGTCCAAAAAATAAAAATAAATAAGAATTAACAAATAAGAGTTGCTCATGGCATCACTGTGTTTTCTATTTTTACGGCTTGTTGATGAAAGAAGGAAAATGTTATTTTCATGCTTACTGCGCCTAGAGGCTGGAATTGAACCACATGCAATTTCTCTCCCTCTATTTGGGTATTTGGTGAGTCTTGCATTATTTTTAGTCGCTTTAGGTCAGTATTGTATCAGTTTCCGCCTTTCAGTCTCTACATCTGCACAGTTTTTGCTGTTGTTCTTTTGCTTTGGCAACTTCTGCGACCTTCTCAGCCTCCGCTCCACATCGGTCATGCTTTGTTTTCATCTCTTTCATACTATTGCTCATTTCATGTTTATTTTTTTTTCCTTTCTGTCCTCTGGTTCTCTTAAGGCGCTATCTGTCGTGTGCTTTTGCTGTTGCGCTCTTTCTAGTGTAATCTTCGGTTTTGAAAATGTCGGTATTAGTTCAAATTCTCTTCTGAGTTAAAAAAAAATCGTTCGTTACATACGCAGACGCTTCTAGGTACCATGTCCTTCGTGTCTCCGAGTCCGTGTTCATCATCCTTTACGGCCACAGTGAGGTTATTTCTCCCCTATTCCCGTTTTCTTATACAAATGCTTTGCGTGGGAGTTGGTCTCAACCATTTTGACATGAAATTAGTCTTTATGAACTCTCTTGAGGAAGACACGGTTCAGGGAAGATTCCCTAACTCGATGGCCCCGAGCTTACTGCCCTCTTGTCTTGGTGGAATGTTGACCACGTGAAGGGCCACTTTCCGAAACATTCTTCCCTTCCCCATACCACTTTTTTGGTTGTTTTGGCAAAATATATCAATACACAACATAATATGTGCCATTTAAAGCATTTTCTGGTTAAGAACTGTTTTTGCCTTTTTAAAATTAAATATTGTCCAATTTTCATTCTTGCCAAACATAGGCACCCTTTTTCACGTGTGATCAGTTTCTTTTCCCACTTATAGCAATATAACCTTTTAAAATCGTGGTATAACACACATAATATAAAATCTACCATTTCCACCATTTTAAAGACTACAATTTAGTGGCACTAAGCACATTCACATCATTGTGCAACCATCACCACTGTCCACCTCCAGAACTTTCTCAGCTTCCCAAACTGAAACTCTGCACCCATGAAACACTAACTCCCCACCCGCCTCCCCCAGCCCCCGGCACCCACCGTCCTGCTTTCTGTCTCTGTGGATTTGCCTATTCTGGGTGTTTCATACAAGTGGGGTCTTACAATGTGTGGGTTTTGTGCCTGGCTTCTTTCGCTGAGCATGATGTTTTCAAGGTTCATCCACATTGTAGCAGGTGTCAGAGCCTCGTTCCTTCCCACGGCTGAGTAATATTCCATCGCAGGGATGGACCATGTTCTGTTTATCCACTCACCTGTCTATGGACACGTGCACTGTGAATACTGCTGCTATGAACATGGACATAGAAATATACTCTGTCTCTTTTTATAGGAAAATTTGGGGAGATTAAAAATTACGCTGACCCAGTACAAAGAAAAAAGTAACTTCTCAGACATTATGTGCATAGTCATTAACTACAGACCAGGTCTAATAGACACACAAAAGTTATCGGTGATCATCACAGCAAGGTGTAAATAGCGATGATGTAATTTGCTTCTTAAATTTTCCCAAGTTTGCTAATGTTTCTATAATGAGCAAAATCCAGGGGAAAGTATATTTTTAATAACACAATATCTGACTCTGAATTCAATCGTAAATATGAAACATGTTACATAATTTTGTTTCCATCAGAACCTGCAACCATAGGAACTTATGATTTGATTTCCTTCCGTGCTCTCAGTAACTCCACCTTGGTAGGATATTTCTCCCTTGCAATACATATCCTGTATCTTTTGCACCGGCAAAATATGTTGTTAAAATCACCCGCACTCCATCTAAACTTTTAAAAACGTGCCAAAGCGGCACAGACCCGAGTTCCCGCTGTTGGAGGGCCGGTGGGGGAATTTGAGCCACCCGTGCTAAATCCACATGCAGGCGGCTTTCAGAACAAATCCGTCTGCCTCGTGCTTTGCCTGCAAGCTCTCTGCAGTCTGGTTCATCCTGATTCTTTCTAGTGGGGTCCTCTCAGGTTACAGCAGACCTGAGATAATCTCCTCTGGGGGGGTCTTTTCCAAATCTCTGATCTCCTGTGTTTCATTTCAAGCAACGTATTCAACTGGATTTGTCTGTCTGCAGACAGGGGAGGATGAAGCCGTGGCCGGTCCAGGACGCAGGTCGCCCATTAGCGCCCGCGCTGTGACGAGCCGAGGTTCTCTTTCCCGGAGCGGCCCCGCGCCTGAAGCCGAGGCCTAATCCCCAGGTGGAGGTACTTCCCGCCTTTGCGCACAGGAAGAACTACACTCTTGGTTCTAATTTGAAATAACAGCGATCTGTGTGCTTTTCCGAGGCTGTCTTCGCGAGGGCATTGCTAAGCCTAACAACGATGTCAATATGTTCCCGCACCTGTGATAACTTTAGGCTGCCAGGCAGAAATTTGCCAGGCTGATCAAAAACATTCTCCCAAGGCAAACGTGGAAATTCATTTTTTAAAAATCAGGACTGATTCCAAAATGAAAGGCCATTTTAGAAATACGAGAAGCGTTCGGGGGAAAGGATGGTATTTTGCTAAACACACATACATCGATGACAAACACGTAATTGAAGGTTTTCAATAAATGGCAAGAGTTTTTATTTTTGTAAAGGGCTGGTAAGAGAAAGTTTTTCTCTAGGAGGAAAGTCAATTCACATGTTTAAGGGTTTTCAGGGGTAATACTTAAAGGATACAGACAGAACAAGGTGGGAAAATCCAGGCTGTGTAACCACAGATATTCTGTGTGTACTAATTCCTCAGAATTAGGTGGAATTCTGCACACTTGCTAAGGAGTTTCTGTGCACAACCTCTTTGCTCTTGTGTTGCTATATAGGGAATAGATTCTCTTCCAATCCTACAACTTCCCTTCCTTGTATCTTCACAACTAAAATTTGAAGTGTCAACTGGTTTCAGGGTTACCTTATTAAGGTTCAGTGAATACTGAAAAAGAAGTAAACATTTCAGAAAAGCGTAGCTCAGGAACAAAGATGCACGTGTGTGTGTGTGTTTTAAATTTTACTTTACTTTTAATTGGCAAATAATAATTGTATATGTTTATGGGGTACAACGTGATGTTTTGATATGTGCACGCATCGTAGAAGGATAAAATCAGGCTAATTCACACATCCCTTGCCTCACCCACCTACTTATTATTTCCTTGTGCTGAAAACATTTAGAATCTACTCTTTTAGCAATTTTGAAATATGCGTTATTATTCATCATAGTTACCCAGCTTTGCAATAGATCTCAAAAACTCATTCCTCCTGTCTAACTGAAGCTTTTTATCCTTTGGACAACATCTTCCCAACCCTCTGGCCCCTGGTACCCTCCATTCTACTCTCTGCTTCTATGAGATCAAATTTTTAGACTCCACAGATAAGTGAGAACATGCAGCACTTGCCTTTCTATGCCTGGCTTACTTCACGTAGCATTGTGTCCTCCAGGTTCACCCATGTGGTTGCAAATGACAAGATCTCCTCCTTTTTGAAGGCTAAATAGTATTCCACCCTGCACTGCACATCTTGTGGCTCATGCCATATACGTGTTACCCCCCAAACCCATGCCCTGTACAGGGAGTCCCCATGCCTTCCCACAGTGCATAAATCCCATGGGAAGCCTCCTATGGGAATTATTTTTTTAAAAATCAGGACTGATTCCGAAAGGAAAGGCCATTTATTTCTCTTCCCTTTCCCTGATTACATGGCACCAATTTTAGTCTGAAATAGATACAACTGTTGTTTTTCCAACTTTGCTTTTCAGGGGGATGCATTTGCAAAAGTAGCCTTAAAATTTCAGGAATGTTAGGACTCTTATAAAGGTACTGCCCACATTAAAGTCGGCCTAAAAAAATAAGAAGAGGAAAAAACCCCAGTCCTGCAAAGGTGATTATACGCATGGGGGCGTCTAGGCATCCATGAAATGAGACTGGATAGATTTTCTATCCGTTCGGGAGGCAGGATCGGGAGGCCTGGAGCAAGGTTTATCTGGACACAACGCGAGGCGTGTTCCTCAGAGGCATGAGAAGGACGTGCAGATTCTAGGGTGGGATCCGGTTGGGGCGGGGACGTGAGAGCCACCCAGCCACGTGTGTGGGGTGCTGGGCAAACACTCCGTCCAGTGCACTTCAGAGGGCCAGGGGTTGTGCTTGCTTCGGCGATCGGAAGAGAAGAGCAGGGAATTATTCAGCATTTGACGTGGCACAAAGGCCTCTCCAAGCATAAATTAGCTTCCCCACACAGCCCGGCTGTGAGGTAGGTAGAGCGGTGGGCGGCAAGCGGCCCTGCCAACTTTCATTTGGACCACGGAGCCCCGAGGTAGCTCCTTCAGGGCCACACAGCGAGTCTGTTGGAAGGATCATAAAACTCAGGAATCCGCCAATCCCTGTCCCATATTTTGGCAACGAGGTTTTATGAAAATGACTAAGCTCCCGGTTGGTGTACATGGGAAATGTGTTGAAATATGAAAGCTTAGGGCTGTGACTTAATGGTTTAATTATGCAGTTCAGAATCTCCATAGCACAGTAACCTTATGTGTGGGGTTTACTCTGAGCGCCCTTTCATCCCTGAAGACAATTGGCCAATTTATACTTAGATGAATACGGGGCATGAGGTTGAAATAATGGCAAAGCGTGTCCTCGAGTGTCTTGCTGGAGATCTGGCAAAGAAGACAAAGTCCTCAAAAAAACCAGCTTATGCCTTCAAGTCAGCACCTACTGCAGGATGGGCTGGGGACATTTATTAAGTAGCTGTTTCCCTGGCAGGACGGCAATGCAACTTTGTCCTAATTTCTCTCCTGGGTGTCCAAGGATCAAGGCAGGAGAATTATGAATACCAATCGAGTGAGTTCTATGACTTCCCACAAACGCAAACACACTGCATGTGTCTCTTGTCAAAGTCTAACTTTCCAAACACCGCACATACCCTCAACCATAGAAATATTTATGATTGACCCAATCCGGCCCACACTTGCTCTAAAGGTACTGATGGCAGCTGCATACGCTTTAGGGGATAAAAAGTCACGCAATAAACAGTCTTGTCTGGAGAGTAGGAAGGTGTAGAGATCCATGTGCTTTTCTTGCATTTTTTTTTTTTAAAAAACCATCTAAATCGGTCTGGAATGTGAGGCTTTGATGCCTGCTAGATCCACATTTTATGAGATGGAATTTTTAATATCGAAAGTCAGACAACGCTAAAGTAACTTTTGAGTCCCAGTTGGTTGAGCAGAGGTGGAGGTCTGTGGTCATAAAAATACTTGATTTTTCTTGCACTGAAATTGGTAAACTGTGAGTCTGATTTCCTCAAAGGAACTTTGATATCAGACCAAACTCGGAGTGTAATTAGCTGAGGCTCACCCCCAAAAGGACTTTGATGCCCAACCCCAACTGCAGGCGCTAAATATCCACCAGCCTTCCTCAAGACGAGCCCACACCAGGAATGAAGGCATCAACCAGGCTAATCACTGACTCAAAACACTGCAGAACAGAAAAGACCCAAGGAAATTATTTTAAGTCTAACCCCAGCATTTCACAGATAAAGGGGCTGAAGTTCAGAGAGGTTGTGTGGCTTCTGAGTCACACAGCAAATGAGTCAATATTTCTAACTCTTTTTCCCTTTTAGGACATTGCATTTTCAAAACCTGTTTCGGTTCTTGGGTGCTCTGGAACTTCGCACACAAGCATGCTTTCTCAGATAAGTGTCACAGAAAGCACAGAAGGGGCACACGTTAGTGACAAGGGCTCCGTCTGAGAACACTACGACAAATCTGGGTCTGAGTGGTCAGGGGGTGCTGCCCTGCTGGTGCCCAGCATTTCAGGTGGTCACAATGGGAGGTGGGCTCTTCCTATGGGGTGAGCAGCCTCAGTGATGGTGGGCGTCCACCATGGACAGCCCCGTGGGGTACCCGGCATCAGCATATCCAATCCTTAGACTACTAGCAACAACAAAAACAAAAAAGAACAAGAAAAAAAAGAAAAATATAAAAAACCCAAAAGAAAAGAAAAAAATTGCTCTGTCTAACATAGCAGTGATGGTTAATGTTATGGGTAAACTTGACTGGGCCATGGGGTGCCCAGGTATTTGGAGAAACATGACCCTGGGTGTGTCTGTGAGGGCGTTTCGTGAGATTAGCATTTGAATCAGTGGGTTGAGTAGGGCAGACCTTCCTCTCCATTGGGGGCGGGTCCTCCCCAAACTGCAGAAGCATGAATAAAATGAAAAGGATGACATTTGCCCTCCCCCAAAAGTAAGAGGAATTTCATATGGCCTGACTGTATCAAGCTGGGACACTGGGCTTCCTCTGCCTTAGACACAAACTGAAACATCCATTCTGTCTGGGTATCGAGAACACTGGATTTCAGATGGGAATTCACACCCCGGCCCTCCCGGGTCTGGGGCCCTCGGACTGGGACTCACACCCCGGCCCTCCCGGGTCTGGGGCCCTCGGACTGGGACTCACACCCTGGCCCTCCAGGGTCTTGGGCCCTCGGACTGGGACTCACACCCTGGCCCTCCCAGGTCTGGGGCCCTCGGACTGGAGCTCACACCCCGGCCCTCCCGGGTCTGGGGCCTTGGGACTTCTCAGCCTTTACTCCTGTGTAAACCAATTCCTTATAAATCTTTTTATACAAATATATCTTTTCATAGCATCAATATATGTCTAGTTGGTTCTGTTTTCCTGGCGAATCCTGACTTATACAGTAACCTCGACACGGCTGCTAATACACTCATCCCCTTCTTAAAAGAAATCTACCCAAACTCTCACCTGCCATTGCCCTAGGTCCAAGCCCACCACCGGGGCTCAATGTCCATCTCTCCTCTCTAGTGTGTGTGATGATTCACAGAATAAGTCAACTGTTACCAAAACTCCTTCTACAAGAGAAATACCAGATGCAATTTTGGTGGTGGAGTGGACTACTGGTGTGGACAAATTGTGAGCACCGACCACGTCCTCAGCCCTGGACTTCGGGTGGGTCCTGGGATTTTCCTCCCCTGACAGGAGGTGGGTAGAAGCCACGGCATGCCAGGTGCAGGCCTAGCTCTTACTACACACTGGGAGGCTCCCGTTGGCATCTTGTACCTCTGCCCTCAGCATGAGAAGAGCTTCCTTGGGCTGGTCCAGTTGTTCCAAGAGGAAGAAGGGACACAAAGGGACCCCCCTTCCCCTACTCACCAGCAGCCCGGGAAAGAAGGCTGCCAATGAGGAAGCATCTGGGGACAGCAGTAGAGGCTGGTGGTTGATTCTGGAACATCGGTGGAGGCTTCCTTCTGAGACACAGGGAGCAAGCACATTTGTACCCCAAGGGATGCAGAATCCAGATCCTTCATTGGGCCTTCCTTCCTTCCTTCCAAGACTTTTACAGTGAATGGCCTTAGATTTACACCCCCAAGGAGCCCAGGGCCAGCACACCAAGCTTAGAAAATGCGTAAATCAACAGTCCCTTCTAATTGATCATAATTCTACGTCTCCACAGTTGGCCGTGGTCACGCTACTCTGAGTTCATTGCACTCACCGCAGTGGCTTTGCCATGACAAACGAGATTTTGCCTTGAATGTTGTGACCCGCCTCTGACCCTGGGGTGCTGGGAAGAGAGGGATGATGGTGGTGGAGCGTGGGGGACCCTCTGTCTACTTTGCAATCGTCTGGGCCAGTAAATGATCCCAGAGAGGTACCAACACTTCCTGAGGAATGTGCCCACTCGTGGTGCAGGATTCAGACATCTCTTCTTGACTCTCTGCCTGTGAGTGCAGCTGCCTGGTGTTTCCAAATCAGAGCAACAGAGGGTCGACCGTCCATTCAACGGGAATGACCAGGAGACACAACCTTTCACAGCAACGTGTGTTTTCATTTCTCCCGAGAAGGATAAAACAGCTGGGTGTTTTGGTTGCAGGGACAAATGTGAATTACTGAGGTTATGATGAAGCTCCTGGGGACACATCTATCTGATTGCCAGGGATGCACCACCAGTCTGTTTTTACTTATTAAATTCATAGATGAATTTAAAAAGAAGCCATTTGTTCAACTCGGATTGTTATTTGGGCTTGACACATGGTAAGTGTCATCTAAAGATTTGGGGTTATATTGGTCAGCTTGGGCTGCCATACAAAAATGCTGCAAGCTGAGCAACTTAACCCACAGATATTTACTCTCTTATGTCCCGAAAGCTGGAAGTCCCAGATCAAGGCATCTCAGGGCTGGTTCCTCCTGAGGCCTCTCTCCTTGGCGTGTAGACGCTGCCTTCTCCCTGTGTCCTCACGTGGTCGTCCCTCTGTGCGTGTCTGTGTCCTCATCTCCTCTTCTTATAAGGACACCAGTCTTGTTGGATCAGGGCCCACCCTAGTGCCTCATTTTACCTTAATCACCTCTTTATTGACCCATCTCCAAATACAGCCACAGTCTGAGGTCCTGGGGGTCAGGGCTCCAACATAGGAATTTGAAGGTAACAAAACTGAGCTCATAACAGGGACATTTCATGCTGTGTCTTTCCTGCTAACCAGACATGCACTCAGAGACAGCCGTTGGAATCACATTTTGCACTATGGGCATTGGGTGACCCGTCCCACTGGCCACTTAAGAGCTCTGTTATCCCCGGAAATAAATAGATCGACAATTTCTTCCACACCGTACGACCCGAGCCGGCTCGCTTTTGAGATGAAAATCAGACACTAACTGGCAGATCTTGGGGTACGGCTCCCGCAGGATCTCAATAGCTGACTAAATTAGCACGGGCCTGTGATCACCAAACGCACGGTCTTGGCGGGATGGGCGGCTGGCATGATCAAACGGCACTTCCGCCGGCGCTGACAGGTGAGGTGCCGAGTTGCCCCAGCGCCTCTCTGGTGCCCCGCACACCAGCAGCAGGAGGGGTGGAGCGGAGCCGGCTCTGTGTTCTTGGGAGGTGGTTACCAGGGAAACTGGGGGAGGTGCTCAGACGCTCAGGGATGGAGTCTCCGCACATGCACGTGGAAGCCCATATTAATCAGTGGGTGGGACACAGGCTTCTGGCCCCCTCTCCAGGCCGATGCATGTGAAAATAGAAGCCCTCTGTGACAGCCGGTCAAGCTGACATCTGCCTTGACTGCTGTTTTGAACCGGGACCTCACCGCTCCCAGAAAGAATTGATTTTTGTTGTTGTTGTTGTGTGTTTGTTTGGATGCACTCCAACTTAGAGCACTTTCTGGTGTTTGGGGAGGCACAGCGTTTCTGACTCACAGCTCGAAGCTTTGAAATATGAAGGAACCTCAGTCCCGAAGGAACCTTGATCCTGATCCCACGGGGCTGTTACCTCACAGTGTCTTACGGCCCCCTGCCCAGACGGACTCCTGGGGGGTCCCAGGAGAAAGTGACTTTGTTTCCTCCCTCCCTCTCTCAACCACTCCTTGGGACTCCTCGTTGCGAGCAGGAGAACATCTGTCTCTGCTCACTGGGTTTCCCCTCCTTCTTACTCATGCACCTGTCCCAGGTACGCTGTCATGACACTTTCTATTCTGGCTTAGAGGATGCAAAGGTAGAGACTTGGAACCAAAACCTGGTTTGTTCTTTGCCCTTTCAACCCCCCATCTGCAGTAGCGATGCATCCTCTGACACGAAGTTGTGGCATCTGCAGAGCCCTGGCTGTGTGAACCACGGAGGGTCACAATCCAAATTCCTTAAAGGTGTTTGCCCCCCTATGTTTGTGCAGTCAGCTCTTGGGAAGGAACGGCTCTCCATGTTTGGTGGTGCAGAGTGGGGTCAATTATTTGAGACTTGGTGGCTTCACCATCCACATACAAAGGCACTTGAGGTCGAGGATCTGAAGGCCAGTGCCCCTTCTGGCTTTCCCCATGACCAAGTTTGCCTCTCGGCACCAGAATTCTCACAATTGCTGACCCAGGGCTGAGTTGAAATGGGGCTGGACGTCCTCCACCTTGGAGCTCACATCAGACAGGTGGCTGGGCCTTGGTCTCAGGTCCTTCCAAGTAGAGAATTCACAACTGTAATTGTGCATCCCTTGCAAATGTACCTATTTACTTATTTTATTTGCAGGATGCTCTAATTGCTCAGAGTAGACATCACTAAGTCAGCACTAAGTGACAGGAGATGCTTAGAGTCAGAGGCACTGTTTATGGCACAGATCTGTGGACCATGATGAGAGCCGCTGAGCTGCCCTGTGAAGGCAGGACACTGACCCTTCTCTAACCTGTGCAGGGATACAGACAGCCCTTGTGCATTATTTGTTCCTTCCCTAATCCACACCATTCACTTTTTGCATACATCAGACAATGAAAGAAGTGGCCAAACCTTTCAAAGTCTTCCTTTGTCTACTTAGAGGAGAAAAGTGTTTCCTGGAAATGACCAGGATTTGTCCCTATTAACCATCGAGACACAAGACATTTCAGAAAGGAAGTTAAGGCCATGTGGTTATGTTACACAGGCTGAGCAGACACTGTGGAATACTAGAAGTCAGCAAAGTACAAATAAAAAACAGACTCTTACAGAGCTGTTGAAATGCCATGTCCATCCCCAAAAGCAGCCAAGCGGAGAAGCCATGCAACTTAAAATTTGGAATTAGTAGTAAAATGATTTCTTTCTCTTTCTCTGCATTACAGCTGACTATGTCTCCTCCTTATAAGAGGGTCTCCCCACTCCAGGCTGACATTTACAACTTCTCTAGGACATCTAGAACATTGACAGTAACTGCTATTTTTTTTCCTACAAATAGCAGACCCTACACCCAAAAGGAGCAGCCCTTTCCTTGTGCACTAGGACTATCCTCAGGTGAAGCCCCAAAACCCAAAAGAGTCATTGGCCAATGGGGAACTTAGCTTTTATTTCTCTTTTTCAACATTCTAATTGTTTTCTTATTTGATGGGAACTCACTTTTTTCTGAACATTCTTTTTTATTGAAGTATAATATTACTTTAGTTTGCTTGGGCTGCTATAAAAAATACCACAGACTGAGTGGCTTATAAACAAGAGACATTTACTGCTCACAGTTCGGAGGCCAGAAGTCCAAGATCACGGCATGGCACAGTCTGTGTCTGGTGAGGACTCACTTCCGGGTTCATACGTGGCAACTTCTCCCTATGTCCTCACATGGTGGAAGGGGTGAGGGAGCTCTCTGGGGTCCCTTTTATAAGGACACTAATCCCATCATGAGGCTCCATCCTCAGGACCTCATCACCTCCCAAAGGCCCCACCTCCTAACACCATCACCTTGGGGGTGAGGATTTCAACATATGAATTTTGGAGGGATGCAAATATTCAGTCTATGGTAAATATACACTGTTAAGTGTACAAGCCCTAAGTTATGGCTTGACAGATTCTTACAAATGTGTATCCCCACGTAAACATCATGCAGATCAAGAATTCAATCATCAGCACCCAGAAGCCCCCCTATGTCCATCCCAGGCAGTTCTCCAACCCAAAGTAGCCCCTACTCTCATCTACAGGGTATTCCTATAGATCTCTCTTGTCCCATCATGGTCCTTCATATAAAGTAGAACAGGTTAGTGTGCAGTCTGTCGTGCCTGGCTTCTATCACTCACGAATATGTCTGCAATAGCTGGTCATTGTTCACATTGTTGCATGTGACAATGGGTCATTCTCTGTCAATGCCTATGGTTCCATTATATGAATGCACTACAATGTATTAACCCACTTTACCAGGGGTAAACAGTGGTGTTTCTCCCAGCTTGGCATTATGAACGAGATGCTATTGGGCATCTGTGTCTCAGGGCAGGTACCACTCAAATCTGATGGTTGTGCACCTAGGTAGGAAATTGCCAGGTGATGCTTTGAGTGTATATTTGGTGTTAGTAGATACTGCTACATACTTCCTACTGTGCTTGTACAAATTCACTCTCTCACTAGCAAAGGATGAAATTTCCTTTTCCCCTACATTCTTCCCCAAACTGAATACCATCAGTCTTTGTTTTTTCATTTTTGTTCTATTTTTTTTTCTCTTAGTGAAGATTTTTGTTGGTGTAAAACACACACAGTAGAAAAGTCTCCTGAACCTAACACAGCTTAGTGAAATTCAGTTCCTCCTTTGGTCAGAGAAGCTGTTGTTTCTCTGGATTTTCTTTTCCTTCTTGATGTGCATGCTAAATCATTCTACAATATTTCTCATTCTTCTTCTGATGTGTGATGTCTGCAAGAAAGAACACAGGGGATGCAAGTTCTGGAGTGCGGCATAATGCGAAGGCATGTTGAGGGATCCCAAGGTGTTAGTCTCTTGTGGGTAGTGGAGAACTTCTGAGGACTTTTTGGTTTTTCCAAGGCATGCTCAGAACCCAGTAAGGTTCGGCATGGAGGACAGGGAAATAACAGCAGGGAGAGCTTCCAAAGTGTTTCCAGGAAGGCACATTGCCTCTCATTTCCTGGGGTTACCAGCAAGAGGAGGCACCAGGGAGCTGGTAATCTATGGAGATGTAAGCTAATTAGTTAATCACTTGCATTTGTAAATCACATTATTGGAAAAGAAATTACTCTGGTGATCGAATTACAGATATTTATCTGCTAATAGCCCTGATTAACTGGCGATGTTAATCTGTCATTTTGAAAGCTAATATTAACAGCATCAATCTCACCAGAAAATAAACAGTTTATAGGAAATAAAATTGGGTCTGTTTAAAGTACCGAGTGTCAGAGATGCTAGATCTTGGGTGTCCTTGAGTTGAGTTGCCTGGGCCCATTAATATCTTGTGGGTCCCAAACACTGCTCCCTCGGTGGGAATGAGTGAGCCACACTGCATCCAAGATCGTCTCTGAGAAGGCGCGTGAAAACATCCGAGGACAATGCATTACCAGAAAGTTTCAAAGACTCTGAGAAACAGAGGAGCACACTACACGTTTATTTACACTATCCTTTTCGACAAAAAATATCACCTGAAATTCCAAGAAAGGAAGAATTTATTTACCCAGCAGATACCTATCTGGTGGACAGCATCGATTTCCACTTTAGCCAAACAGATGCTCTTCTCTTTAACGAGTATTGATTTGCCATAAATGAAAAGTGATCAGGCAGAATGTAGCAAAACCACCAAAGACCCTAATGTCCAATGACGGCAGAGAAAGCAATCAAGGGAAATAAAATTTATGACGTACTTTGCCAAGCTGTGGTTTCAGAATGCTAAGGGCAGAGGGAGGGACTTCATCACACTGTTGAAATCATTAATTGCCAAAGCAAAGGGTGGTGTTTTGAGATGAGTGGATCAAATATTCCTCTTCCCTTCCAGGGAAGGAAGAACAGAAGTTTTGGGTCTTCCCAACCTTCTCATTTTATGTGGGTATTCCAGGATAGTGTGGATGTTATGGATGGAATTGCCCCCCCACCAAATAATTCATATGTTGGAGCCCAAATCCCTGATGTGACTGTATTTGGAGATTGGGTCTTTCAGAGGTAATTAAGGTTAAATGAAGTTATACGGGTGGAATTGATGATAGGATTGGTGTCATTATAACAAGAGCAAGAGATGCTGAAAGAGATCTTAAGCATTCTCCCCACACGCACACACAAAAAAACTTAACTCTGTGAGGTGATGGATATGTTAACTAGTTTGATTCTTACCATATTTACACTATCCTTCTCAATAAAAAATATCCCCTGAAATTCCAAGAAAGGAAGAATTTATTTACCCAGCAGATACCATTGTGGTTAATTCACAATGTGTGTGTGTGTGTGTATAAAAACATCATGTTGTACACCTTAAATATGTACAATTTTTATTTGTTAAACATATCTCAATAAAACTGAGGAGGAAGAGGGAAAGAAAAAACACCAGAAAGCTCTTTCTCTCTCCACCATGTGGAGACACTGCAAGAAGGTGCCATCTGCAAACCAGGAAGAGAGTCCTCACCAGGAACCGCATGTGCCACGCCTTGGTCTCAGATTTCTGGACTCCAGAACTGTGAGAAAATAAACATCTGCTGTTTCAGCTTCCCAGTTTATGGCATTTGTTATGGTAGCCCGCACAGACAAATACAGTGGCCTGGTGCGCCACAGACCTGCTGACCTAGGACCAAGCAGAAGCAGTGCCTGCCCTGGTGAAGTTGCCCAAGATCTTAATCCAATGAGCCATTTAATTCCTTTTTTTTCTTTTTATTTATTTATTTTCCTCCCTCCCTCCATATTTATTGAGGTATAATTGGCAAATAAAAATTGCGTATATTTATAGCATACAACGTAATGTTTTGATATAGGTTTTAAAAAAGTGATTACCACAATACAGCTAATTAACATGTCCATCACCTCACATAGCTACCTTTTGTGTCTATGGTAAAAGCACCTAAAATCTACTTTCTTAGCAAATGTCAACTACACAACACAGTGTATTATTGACTATAATCACCATGCTTTACATTAGATCCTCAGAATATATTCCCCAGGGAGCTGAGCTTCTGATACTGTCATACACAGATACTGGTACCTGGGAGGGAAGAAAGAGCCCTTGTCTGAGCATCATCAAGCCGGGTCCAGTTCTGGTCAATCTCAAGTTGGACATGGATCAAGCCATGTCTTTATCTTATATGGGGGCCACCCAGGAATCCTGGAATACTGCTCCAACCTCTGTGTTCCTTTCATTTTCTCAAATATCTATCGAGTCTTCTGAGTATGATGGTATTTAGGAGCTAAGCTATTTAGGAACATCGTTCCTACCTGTGACTGCTATGGGATGAGTGTGTCACCCAAAACTGTTGATGTCCCAGCCCCAGGACCAGTGAGTGTGACCTTATTTGCAATAGAGTCTTTGTAGGTGTAAGTAGTCAAGTTAAGATGAGGTCAGTAGGGTGGGCCCTGATCCAATAGGACTGGTGTCCTTATAAGAAGAGGAGATGAGGACACAGACACACACAGAGGGATGACCACGTGAGGACACAGGGAGAACACAGTGTCTACACGCCAAGGAGAGAGGACTCAGGAGGAACCAGCCCTGCCAACATCTTCATTTCAGACTTCTGGTCTCCAGAATTGTGACAGAATAAATTACTGTTGTTTAAAGCCACCCAGTTTGTGATGCTTTGTTTTGACAGCCCTGACAAACTAATACAGTGATCATAGTTCATTGTTTTGGTTTTTGTTGTTGTTGTTGTTGTTTTGCATTTGCTCAGTTGACTCTATGAAACAAAGGACACACTCACCAGCCCATCTTAATTCACGTTCTCACTCATCCCTGGCTGGCCTGTGATCATTTTTGGAGAGTTCTCTGCAAAAGCCATTTTTCCAGAAGTCTCCCCTGCCCTCATGCCCACACCTGGGAGGAAGGGACGAATAGGAAATTTCCCACCTGTCTGTGCACCACCAGGCAACATCTGTCGGGGAGTAGAGAATATACTTTCTTCCTCTTTAATTTTTCATCTTCCCTGTAGGTTATTGGCAGGGTCTGTGGGATGAAATAATGTCTATCTGAGTTAGCTTTACCAAAATGTACATCTTCCAAAATCTGTTCATCCTTCTCACAGCCTCTTGTAAAGACCAGAGTTATCACGGCACCACGAGAAGGTGGCAGATGAGTGATGAATAGATTACTGGGCACACTCAAATGGGAACACATTAAAAATGGTGAGACATGAGCCCCTTGAAGTCATCAGGGTATCACCAAATGTTACGGATTGGATTATTTCCCATGCCTGTGGGTATGATCTTATTTGGAAATAGAGTCTTCAAAGGTATAATCCAGTTAAGATGAGGTCACTAGGGTGGGCCCTGATTTGATAGGACTGGTGTCCTTATAAGAAGAGGTTAGGATACAGACACGCACAGAGGGATGACCATGTGTCAATGGAGGCAGAGATTGGAGTGATGCAGCCACAAGCCAAAGAACACCATGGATTTCCAGAAAACCACCAGAAATTGAGACAAAAGAAGATCTTTGCTAGAGCCTCCAGGAGGAACTAACCCCACCAACACCTTGATTTCAGACCTCTGACGTCCAACACTGTGAGAGCATAAATTCCTGTTGTTGGAAGCCCCCTGGTTGGTGGCTGTTTGTTAATAAAGCTCTAGGAAACTCATGCACCTGGTTACAACCATTTCCACTTGTGATTGACAAGCTGTTGTCATGTGACTATCACCATTAATTGGACATTCGGATTCTAATAATCAGGGAAGGAAAAGGAAGTGCTCAAAGCATTCTGCCACCCATGCCTCCACCCACAGAAGTGATGAAATGCACCTGCTATCCCACAGCTAACACCCCTGAAAAGCTTAGCATTGGGGGCTTTGTGTAGGATCAGAGAAAAGAGACCACTGTATTTTTAATGTCTATGAGTGATGAATGCCACTTCTAAGCAAACAATACAAAACACTAGGGTTGCCTGAAATATCATTTTTTTCTGAAGTGCTTAGCAGAGGAGGTTCACATTTCCCTAATTTCTCCATGATCCCTTCCTCATCTCCACTTTTCTCTCCTCCAGCCCTCTGGTATTACCATTCCCAGTTTTGCTAACCTCTTGGAAAAGGAAGGTCACATCCTCTTGCACTCGCTCACTGATGCCCATTGATACTGTTGATTGATCACATAAACTGTGTGTGTTAAGATCTGTGGGAAGTGCCAAATTTTGCTGCTGTCTTATAAATACAGTTGGCCCTTGAACAACACAGGTTTGAACTGTGCAGGTCCACTCACATACAGATTTTCTTCTGCCTCTGCCACGCCAGAGACAGCAAGACCAACCCCTCCTCTGCCTCTTCCTCCTCAGCCTACTCAATGTGAAGATGAAAAGGATGAAGACCTTTTTCATCATCCACTTCCACTTAATGAATAGTAAATATATTTTCTCTTCCTTATGATTTTCTTAATAAAATTTTCTTTGCCCTAGCTTACTTTATTGTAAGAATACGGTATATAATACATACAACATACAAAGCTTGTGTTTATGTCATTGGTAAGGCTTCCAGCCAATAGTAGGCTATTACGCAGTATTAGTAGCTAAGTTTTGGGGAAGCCGGAAGTTAATGTGGACTTTGACTGTGTGTGGGATGTCAGCATCCCTAACCTCCTACACTTTTCAAGAGTCAACTATATGTAAGTATTCATTCTTTGGAAAAGAAGAGAGCTTTGAAAGGCAATACCATAAATGGGTTTTCTATCAGCTCAGGCTATTGAATCCATGTAGTCTCAACCAACTTCAATATCACTGTTATAATAAAATATTGTATAAGTATTATATAGTAGACTTTACATCCACTCACTTCCTAAAGTATCAAAATTTATGTTAGTAGCTTAAAAATTTTATGATGTCCTCAGTAAAGGTATCTGTTTCCCTTTTGTGGTAGGCTCTGAATAATGGTATCCAAAGATCTCTGGAAGCAGCAAATCTTCAGAACCTATAAATAAACCTTATATGGCAAAAGGGACTTTGTGGGTATGACTAAGTTAAGGACCTTGAGATGTGACATGATCCTACATTATCTGGGTGAGTCCAATGTCATCACAGGGTCCTTCAAAGAGGGAGGTAGGAGGGTTCAAGTCCAAGAAGGAGACATGAGGATAGAATCAGAGATTAGAGTGATGTAAGGAAGGGAATGTCAGCCAAGAAATTCAGGCAGTCTCTAGAAACAGGAGAAGCCAGGAAAACAGATTCTCCTACAGAGTTTCTCAATGGAACCAACCCTGCTGATGTCTTGATTTTGGACTTCTGGCCTCCATAACTTTGAAAAAATGAATTGCTATTGTTTAAGCCCCCGAGTTTGTGGCAGTTTGTTACAGTGGCCCTCAGAAATGAATGCATTCCTATTCTGGACATTTTGCATCAATGAAGTCATCCATTCCTGGTCTTTTGTGTCTGGTGTCTTTCACCCGCTATAATGTTTTCAAGGTTCATCCACGTTGTAGCAGGTGTCAGTGCTTCATTGTATGGCTGGATAATATTCCATTGTATGGATATACTACATTTTGTTTATCTATTCAGCCATTGATGGACATTTGGGTCATTTTCCATTTTTGGCTACTGTGAATAGTGCTGCTATGGATCTATAAAGACAGAAAGTAGACTAGTGGTTGCCAGGGGCTGGAGGAAGGTGCAATGAAGAGCAACTGCTAATGGGTATGGAGTTTCCATTTGAGGTGGTGAAAATGTCTTGGAACTAGACAGAAGTGATGTCTGCACAAGATGGTGAGTTTGCCAAATGCCATGGAATTGTGCAACTTAAAATGGTTAATGGCTAATTTTATGATACATGAGTTTTACCTCAATTTTTTAAAAAATGTAAAATAAACCACTTCTTATGTGCCCTTTACTGAACTATCCTAAAGATACCCAAGATCGGGGCTGTGGCCTCCATGAATTGTGAATACACTGAGACTGGGTGTACCAGTAAGAACCATGCTGAGTAGGTTTCTAGTCATCCAGGAGCCCAGGGAATATTTTAGGGTAATTTTCAGTAGATCAATGCCTACCTTCAAAATTCTCTAACCCCAAAAGTCCGTGCATTGGCTTGTCAGACATATCATTTTTTAAGTGAGCACCTCTTCACACGTGGTTCCAAGCCTGTTTCAACTCAATGGTTCAGAGCCTCTGATAAAACTCTTCTTGAGTAAATCCAAACCCCATGTTCAAATCTTGCTGATTTTCCAAAAAGAAGCAGTATGAAATAGCTGTCTGAAAATCGCAAATCTGCACATATTTGTTCACACTATTTTGTGTCTTTTGATATTTTTTTTTGTTTTTCTTTTCATTGAGCTCTTTTAATAATACTTCCATCATCTGTATCTGCAGCTGTCCCCAACCATTTTCACAGACCATTCAGGAAAACAATTTTTGCAATAGACCGGGAGAGGGGTGGGGTTGGATGGTTACGATATCATTATTGCACATTTATTGTGCATTTTATTACATTTTAATTATATTAATATAATTGAAATAATCACCATAGTAATCTGTTGGGAATTTGATCTGGCATAGGCTATTGACTTGGGGCCATAAATTTTTTGCTAAATGCTTGGCATGTGCCTTTTCTAGTAGGGTGTTAAGCAGAGTCCCTGGGCACCACCCACCAGATGCCAGTAGCATCCTCCCACCTGGTCATCACAACCAAAAAGTCTCCAGAAATTTCCAGGTGTCCCCGGCAGGGGCAGAATTACCCCCAGTTGAGAACCTCTACTCCAGAGAAAAATGAGATTATTGTTGACAGAAATCATGCATTATCACCACTCCTGATGTTGTCACCATTCATACCATGATCCATAGTTGTGTTTCATCATGGACAACCTGTCTCATTTGACTTTGAAGCACTTTCTTCTTCAGCACAAATCCTTTCCCAGAGATTTTCTTGTTCTGAATAGGTTTCTTATTACTGACTTTGTAAACTGGGATGACAGCTCTGTAGATTTTCATGTCTTGCATCTCTCCAATAATTGGCTAATTGTTCATTTTGTTCCAAAACATCCATTAAGATCCATGGCACCCCTAAGGCATATTAAATATACAAAGTTTTAAACTTAAATAATTCCACTTCAGCTCCCTTTACCCTTTCTTTTGTTAAAGGTACCAAAAATCGTGTGGTGCTGGCTAGCGTGCTTTTTGTCAGGTGCTTAAGAGAATCATTCTGCCATTACTCAAAGATGTTCTGACATTTCAGGTCCAGACAAATTAGTTTTCACCATTTCCCCCTGGTATCTGGTAAATTTGTTAACTCATTTTCTTTAATAACCTTGACTTTTCATTCTATCTTGTAACTTTCTAAATGGGTCCCATAGCACCCTCAGTATTTCCTCAGAGAAAGTAATTTCACTTTGATTAAGTTTTAAGTTTTCATCTCTCTTGTATTTCTAAGTACCCGACACCCCGAAGCACATTTTTCATCCTATTTCCACAACATGCCCAAAGTGGTCACCAGTATGTTTTGATCAATGAATCCTAATGTTCCACACTCAGTCAAAAAAAAAAAAATCAGCCTAAATAAAAATTTAGAGTGTGTGCTTTATGAATCATTGACATTTCTCCCGATAGGAACGTGAAGAACAAACTGCAAGTATGTAGGAGTTAGAATTCTAGTTATACTCACATGTGGATGTTTAGTTGCATTTGGAGATGCTCTTCGAGGACTCTGGGCTGTTTTGCAATGCTGGAGAGAATTCCCCGAGCTCCGGGGAGCTTATTGCGTGGTGGCGCTTAGTGCCCTGATGGAGGCAAATCAACATTTCCATGTAGAGTGAGAAGCTTTCTTTCATGCACTATGTTACTCCTCCAGAATTCACAGGGACGGCATTTGCCCAGACTTAACCCAAACCCATAATCAAGTCCTTTTCTAGGACACTGAGGGATGGGACTCTCACCACCTTTAGGTTGTGTGCACAAGGAAGCCGTATTACAAGAGACTTTCAGACTTCGGTTGTACAGAATCCTTCTTTACGGCCCATTTAGACATTTGGACTAGGGCTCCTATTTCTAAAGGTGAGGCTTCCCACAGTTGGCAGTGAGGTGAGTCCTAGAACCTGGCGTGCTTTATGGCCTTTCTTAATGAGTATTAGTGGTCACCAGTCAGGGGTTTCAAAGAGAGGCAGATTCTACCCCGAGCAACTGAGTGGAGAAGTAGGTGTTTGGGGCTGTCCTCAGGAAAGGAATCTTCAGATGTGAGAGGGATCTGAAACTGTCACATCCTCTGGTTTTGTCTGTCTCCTCAAGAAGACTGTGTTTGCAAAATTTCCTGCGCTCTGTCCTTCCCGTATGCCCTGCTCATTCCTCATCCCGTCCATGAAGGAACACCAGGGAAAGACACAAGCAGAGACTAGAGTGATGCAGCCACAAGCCAAGGGACGCCTGGAGCCCCCAGGAGCTGGAAGAGGCAGGAAGGACCCTCCCCTACATTGCCAGAAGGAACCAGAAACATTTTTGGTTTATTGAATGGAGCCCCCTAAGAAGATATGTCTACATCTTAATCACCTGAACCTGTGAATGGGAACTTATTAGGAAACGGAGGCCTTTGCAGATGCAGTTAGTTAAGGATTTCCAGATGAGACCATCCTGGGTTAGGGTTAGAGCCAAATCCAATGACCAGTGTCCTCATAAGAGACAGGAGAGGAGACACAGCACAGAGGAGAAGCCACGTGGAGATGGAGGCAGAGACTGGAGTGACGCGGCCACAAGCCAAGGGATGCCTGGAGCCCCCAGGAGCTGGGAGAGGCAGGAAGGAGCCTCCCCTGGAGCCTCTGGAGGGAGCAGCCCTGAGACACCTTCATCTCAGACTCCTGGGCTCCAGGACTGGGGGAAGGTACATTCCTGTGGTTGCTGTATTTGGAGATGGGTCTATAAAGAGGTGATTAGGGTAAAATGAGGGCACTAGGGTGGGCCCTGATCCAATAGGCCTGGTGTCCTTATAAGAAGAGGAGATGAGGACACAGACACACAGAGGGACGACCATGTGAGGACACAGGGAGAAGGCGGCGTCTACACGCCAAGGAGAGAGGCCCCAGGAGGAACCAGCCCGGAGACACCTTGATCTGGGACTTCCAGCCCCCAGGATGTGACAGAATAAATGCCTGTTGTTAAAGCTGCCCTGTCTGTGGGACTCTGTTATGGCAGCCGGAGCAGAGAGATACGATGGACATCTGAGCTCACTGGATGCTGCATTCTTTCTCCAAAAGGAAGCTACAGGGAATGTCAAGTTAGGAAGCTAAAAGAAAGAAAAAAGCCCCAAGTGAGTGTGAATATGAAAGACAAATATATTCCAGCCTGAACGATAGGGAGCGTCTGCCGGCCTGGCCTCCCCTCGGGGTGTGTTTTGGAGTTGCCTTCCCCACCGGGTCCCTGTGGCTTAGTGGAGCTACCACCCCTTCCCCAGGAAGAGTCTCCCCCAAAGCCCTCCAAAGGTGACTTCACGTGATGTGTCTCCACTCCCCGCTGCTGTCAAAGGCATCTCACCTGAGGTTTAAAAGTTGAAGGATAAAACATCTTGGAAATCCCAAATGCCTCACGGTAGATGAGTCTGGTCTGTGTCCAGCCCCTCCAGGAGCCGAGAGAGAAGTTACGTCTCTTCTTGTAGCTGGTCATTCGGTGGCTCTTCTGGGCCCCCTGAGAAACCTCGTTCCGCCAGGTTGTTTAACCAATGTGGGAATAAAGGCCCAGGGCAGCCTCTCAACCAGAGATGCTCGGAAGCCCCTGTGTTCAAGGAGAGACCTGTCTGCAGCTGACAGTGTAGCAAATGGCCCACATTACAGCACTTTGATCCCACAAAAGTTTGCAAAGACCTCAGCGTCAAAGCAAAGCCACAGGCCCGGCGGAAGCTCCCTGTTCGTCACCCGTCTTCTGCATCTCTGACAGTCCGCCCAGTCTCTCGTGGGCCGGCGCACTTTCCATGTCTCCGATTAACACTCAGTCGAGAGATGTGAAGGCGCCTTGTGATTCCTTGTCATCGAGCCTACGCAGCCTGTGTCCTGTAAGGGGTTGTGGTGTTTTCAAACATTACGCCGACTTAAATTAACGCCACCGAGATAACACAGGAACCTCGGAGGCTGTCAGATTCATGGTTAATCAACTCGTGTGGGCCTCAGATAGAAGGAAAGGCGTCTCATCTCGGCTGGGAGAACGCTTGTCAGAGAGGTGTGGTGTAAGTTGCTCTCTCTCTTTTTCTCTGTTTCAGTGAAAGGTAAGTTGATAATCACTCCTCTGTGTGTGAGAAGTTGCTGGCGTGCCAGGGAGTGGGATGTGGACATGGTTTTCTATGGCCATAAAAAGGCAGACAGCTGTCAATGCTGCAGAATTTTACCTCTGGGGAGGAGAAAGCTCTTACAGGGCGGTATGCCCAGGTGTGAACAAAAGAAACCTTGAACTGCGGGGGGAAATGTCAGACCCAGACTCCGCACACAGCTCCCACCAGCCTCCTTCTCTGGCCTGACCCCCACGTCAGAAACACCAACAGTGAGACATTTGGCAGCCAGACCCGGGAGACAAACCCTTTTGTTAAGTGCAAGCCTGGCTTTCAAGACATATTTCAATGGTTACCATAGTTCTGCTTGTGATATCAAAGAAGGTTGCCTCTAGATTTATCACTGTCTCCCAAATAAATCATTCTTTGCCCTTAATCCCTTGGGGGCCCAAAGCTGTCCATACACATGTGTGCGCTCTGTGGTTGGCTACATGTCAGTAGCCCAGACTTTCAGCCTTCCTGTCCCTGGTCACCACGCTGGGTGCATGGCTTCACGTTGAGTTAGGTGCAATGCCCCTCTGGGGTCCTCTGGAGAAATGTGCCCTGGAGGGTTCTTACCTGACCATGATGTTGGGACTGCAGCCCAGATATTGTCCATTTCCTAGGTCTATGTCCTTGAGATCTTTAAAGACACAGAAGAACTCACCCAGGGGTCCCTAGGAAGGTGCAGTGGGTTGAATAATGTCTCCCAAAAAGATCTGTCTGTGTTTTTGTAGAGCCTCAGAAGGGAACCTTATTAAGAAATAAGGACCTTTGCAGAAGTGATTATGTGAAAGATCTCAAGATGACATTATCCTGAATTATCATGGTGAGCCCAAATCCAAGACAAGCGTCCTTCTAAGAGAGAGCAGAGGAGACACAGACACAGAGGAGAAGCCACGTGGAGATGGAGGCAGAGACTGGAGTGATGCGGCCACAAGCCAAGGGACGCCTAGAGCCCCCAGGAGCTGGGAGAGGCAGGAAGAAGCCTCCCCTGGAGCCTCCGGAGGGAGTGTGGCCCTGAGACACCTTCATCTCAGACTCCTGGGCTCCAGGACTGGAGAGGATAAATATGTGTTATTGTAAGCCCTCAGGTTTGTGGCTATTTGTTATGGCAGCCACAGGACACTCATACAGATGGGATACCCAGCAGGGCTGAAGTTGAAACACCATCAGTCAAACTTCAAATGAGCCTTGCAATGAGGACAGTAAATAGCAGATGTCAAGGGGTGATGTTTTTGGCTGCAAAGACAGTCAAAATATTTCACCCATCTAGAGTTATTTTACTGGACTCCTACAGCTGGGGGCAGAGCAGTGGCTCACATGACGTTGAAGGCTGAATGTATAACAAGGCATGAAAAGGATGTTTTACCTTCACTGTCCTTCTGTCCGCCTTTAACTGAGGTCAGGCCAGCATTGGTCCAGCCCCAATTCACCTTGGGGAGTTGATGTCGATTCCCAGATCTTGGCCTGTGACCTTGCCGGGATATAATTTCTATTCCACTGTAGAATTATTGCTGCCAGAGGGGCAGGCATTCTGGTCATTTATAACTGTCCCCTGCAACATTTAGCCTCTGATCTCAAGTGGATCTGTGCCCTGGTGAGCCGCAGGCCCTGGCAGGAGAGGAAGTTCTTACAGGCACCAAAATAAGGGTTGTCTTCATCAAAGAAGACTCATCACTGAGGGCCTGGGCAGGAGAACAAGCTTGGCGTGCACAGTCATGAAGAGGAATCAAAGGTGTTTTTGCCAAGTATGGATGGAAGCAAGCCTGTGTCTACAACACCTCAAGTTACCCAAGAGAACAAAGTCATGTAATTTCCTATGTCCTGTTCCCTGTTCCCCAGGACCTTCCTGAAGCCATTTGAAATCTTCACTAAGAAAATGTCACCAGAGAGATGGAGGGAACCATATTCTTTCCTGTAAGCCAAGGAGGGCTCTACTCATAGCAGCATGACCTGGAGTTAACTCATAACCACACAAGAGAGGAATTTCTCCTACCTACAAGGTGTGCTAGAATTTCCCCATCTACAAAGTGCTACCTCACAGGCTGTGAAAAATTTTGCAGAAGGTTAAATATTGGGAAACAGATTGTGAAATCAATATCCACAGAAAATGCCTTTGAACATTTCATTGGATGATCCAAAAATAGGAGCAGGAAGTAGTGATAAAATAGAAGTCCAGAGACATAAGTCTCCCTTACAGGGAAAAAAAAAAAAATTCCAGCAACAAGGACAATGTCACAAATGCAATTCACAATATATAGACACGTCAACTCGTTGACCAATTACTATCCTTAGAGATGAGATGATGGAGACAGGTCAATGTGAAGTTAACATTGGAGGTCACAGAAAGAGCAAACCAGGAGCCAGCACCAATCCCAGATGATATGGAATTAGGACTTGAGTTTCTGATTCCATCCGATGATGCAATAGCTGCCTCTTCCTCCTCCTCTTCTTCTTCCTCCTCCTTTTCCTCCTCTTCTTCCTCCTCCTCCTTATCATCATCACAGCCCTCAATTCATCAGTGACAGCCCTGTGACTCCACTCTAAAGCCTCCAAAGAAAACACAACCATCACCCCTCAAAACACGAAGCTGGTTTTAGTTTACATCACAGGCTTCGTGTGTTCACTGATGCACAACAGCACTTTTCAAGCCCAATTTGCCTTTTGGAGAAATTGGGTAATAAAGAGCCATATGCTTTTCCAATCCACCTTCACAGATGCAGTCATCCACAAAACAGGTGGCCGTTCCTCACAGATCTTCACAGAAATAGCCACAGATTTCTCCACGGATCGTTCATTTTCATTCTAAAATTTCATTCTGAACAGACTCTATTGAGATGCATAGCACTGACAAAACGTCTTTCTTTGCATGCCAAGAACTCTTCATGTTCTGTAGACACTGTAGACTGTAGCCAGATGGCTCTAGCACAATTTATCAATCACTCTTTTGGATCCTCAAACTCCTTTACTCTCTGCTGCACAATTTGGTTTTTTGTTGTTGTTGCATGTGTATTGTGTTGTTGATGGTATCCACGAGCCTTAACTCTTGCAGTTAGCCTGTGAGTTCTTTGGGGACTGATATCCTGTCTTCTACTTATTTTTGTTTCTTAATTTGCTCATCCTTTTGCATTATAACCAGTAAAAAAAAAACTGAAAATTTTCGTATGCTTGATAATTTGGAAACAGATGAATGCATTCATTCAGAAAGTAATGGTTTAGCAGTTTTATGGCCAGGAACTCTGTGAGCATTGAGTACGACCAACAGATACTTCTTATTCTCATGGAGCTTACAGTATTTAGAGTGTCAGACAACACATAGATAACCACAGAAACGCAGATGTGACTATCCTGTGCCAAGGTATGCAGAAGGGACAGATGTAGTGACCACCAGAAAGATGAATCTTTGGGTCATGCCCACACTGGGTTGCAAGAGGATCCTGCAAAGCAATATTTTATTGTTATTCCCATTGAGTACATCTCTCTCCAGACTCTCTTCCGTCTTGTCATCTTGTCCCATAACCCCACCCCATGGCTGTCAGATCAGGAAGGCTTAGTCTTAGAGAACATTGGTCTACTCCAACCAGGGGTGGTAGAACCACAGACCCTTCTGCCCCCTGGGAGGACAGCTTTAGCTTTTCCAGATTCTTTAGCCTTCCATGTTTCCAAGGCAAACAAGCCTTTGTCTTGTAATATTAACTATTTCTCTGCATTTAACAGGTCTCTAAGGTCACCTTAAAGTTTAAAATTGTCTAGAGAGACTCACAGAACTCAAAAAAGTTGTTATACTCATGGTTTCAGTTTATTAGAGCAAAAGAATACATATTAAAGTTAGCAAAGGCTCATGTAAGTTAAACATGTTTCTAACATGTAAAGTTAGAAAAGGATCATGTAAGATAGAGTCCAGGAGAGACCAGGCATGAGGTTCCAGTTGGCCTCTCCAGGTGGAATCATGGAGACAGGGCTTAATTCTCCCAGCAATTATGTGTGACAACACTCATGGAGTATTGCCATCCAGGGAAATTCCCACCAGCTTGGTGTATGGGCTTTTTACTGAAGGTCAGTTGCATGGACAGTGTGGCTAATGCCTGTCTCCTGCCCCTCCAGAGGTCAAGTTGATACAACATGGCCCAGTTCCCCAACCATAAATTATATTTTTAGCATAGATCATCAGGCATGGCCCTGAGGGCTCAGGTAAGCAAAGATACTCTTATCAGGCAAGGGCACTGAAGTTATCCCCCAGAAGTCAGATGAGGTCCAAATATTTCACTGGGCAAGACAAATCCTTTGCTGCCCATCCTGCTAGCATAGCAATGATGCATTATGTTAACTGCACCATGTGCCATAGCATCTACTTATGCTAACCATCTTCAAAGTAAATAAAATGGATGCTGACCTTATATAGGGTATGGACAATGGAAGGCATTCCAGAGAAGACAAGCAGTTAGCAGATGTTGCAGGACTGTTCCCAGCCCTGAGGAAGGAGGCCCCATGAGGCAGTGACTGACGTGCTATAGCTGGGATTGCAGTGTGGGGGAGAAAAGGCAGAAAAGAAGCAGAGATCAGCTGTGTCATCCCTGTGGGCCGTACTAAATTTTGATCTTTCTTCCAACAGTGATTGGGGATCTGTTGCACGGTCTTCAGTAGCTAAGCAACATGACCAGAAGTGCCTCCAACCTCCAAGATGGACCAACCTCCAAGTTAGCCTCCAATCTCCAGGTTGGCCTTTGATCTCCAAGTTTGACTCTGACCTCCAAGCTGGACCAACCTCCAAGCTGGACTCTAAGCTCCCAGTTGGTCTTAATACAGTCTGGAGAATAGATGGGTGGGTCAAAATGGAAGCAGAGTGACCAGTTAAGAAGCTGGTGTGGCCAATCAGACATGACTGATGGACCAGGTTCCAAAGTGTTCGTCAACCCTAGTCTTCTTTGCAAACCACACTGATTCAACAGAACAGAGACCACACCTGAAGCCAACACAAGGGCTGAGAGCAGGATCTCTTGGAGATGAGCCACTTGCAGCTTCTCAATCTCCACACCCAGGTCTGATCATAGCACCTGGGCAAAGGTATCCATCTCTTCCCCATCTAATGCTCTCTTGCCCCAGAAAGAAACATCTCAAAAATCAATCCTGAGAATTCTAGAAGTTCTGGAAATATCCTATGTTGAGAATGAGGAATAAGAAGGGCCACCTCCATATATTACTTTCTTACCTCCCTTCTAGGATCGCCAAGTCATAGCAGCAACCTCAGGAAGAGTGCATCACCTTAACCAGTGTGAGCAAAGTGAGCTTTTGCTCTGAGCCTCTGGGGTCCCTTAAGTAAGTAGAGTCATCTGGCTTGAAGACAAGGGTGGGTTTTATGATCCTGCTTGTCTGTGTGCTGAGCATGAAGATGACTATGCTGAAAAGGCTTCCCTATGTCAAGATATCCCCACTCCCCTTCTGCCTTGTGCTTGACTGTTTTCTGAACAGTTTCCCAACCACTGTCTCACTCCTGGCCCATTCTCCTATGTCACTGAACACCATCCTGACCATCTACAAGGAAGGGGATAGCTTTCTTCTTTGGGCTTGGCTCTGTCCTCAATGCTTGGGCATCTTGCCTTGCTCATCTTCCCCTTAATGGCTGTTCTCTCCCTTGCACTTCAAATCTGGCTGGTGAGGATGCCCAGGAAGAGTGGCCTTTGTTCTAAGCACACACTGTCTCGTGACCTCTTGAGTGACGCCTTTGCATGCTCGGTGGGTGCTTTTCATACAAGTAATCAGGTTACTCTGATGCTGTCATTTTGTACACCTTGGAAAAGCTCCATGAACAAAACCTCATCAATACCTAAAGGTATAATTTGATTTTCCAAGTGCCTCTCCACCCCCATGAGAGCGATTGCTACTTATCAGGCTTTTAGAATTAGCTACTTGTCTGATTGCTTTGTGTCATTTTTTTTACATCCTTTCCTTTCCCATGTGCCCCAAAAACTCATCTTAAGAAAGAAATAGAAACCAAGACCATGAGGGGGGAGCTGGATGAAGGCAGAGGCTGGGCAGGAGGCAAGAGTGGTGGGCTCATTCTCAACAAGGTGTGAGATCTACTGCAGAGACCAAGTTACCAGTGGGTGTGGGCAGCTCAACCAAGCCAGCCAATGCCGTTGGGGATGTCCTGGGAGTGTTCCCGAGGCTGAGGTCAGACTTGGGAGTTCTGGAGAGGAATACCACAGGCTCATGTTTCACTTGCCTATTGGAGTGGCTAATCCCACAGCCACTTGGCTCTTGGGACAATACCACACCTTTCCTGGAACCTAAACCCCACTGGCCTTCTGTGATCCAGCCCCACCTCTCTAAGCATCTCTATAAGAAGAAGACATGAGTCTCTTTGATCAATTTTGTTCTTCTGGTGTTGAAAACATATTGAATATCAGGAAAATGTCAGGTGGAGATGGGTATATTGCATATCCAAAGAGTTGTTGGAATCAAGTAAGAAAAGGTGGTAATACCTTCATGGGTAGTGTCAGAATAAGGTGGGATTTGTGCTATGGGCTGCAAAGGTCCTTCCTCCCATGGGGCACTGGGGAGATGGCAGCCATGAACAAGATTGAAAGCAGGAAACAGAACAGGGAGCGGACAAGACCAACATGGACATGGACACAAAGGGGCCAGATTGCAGCTCTGCTATAGAGAATCAAACAAAACATTAAGCCCCACTGGTATTCTTCCAGGGAGGGAGGCCTCTGATGTTGGCAACCTGGAACGCAATTCTGTCATGGCAGACTTGTAAGTGATGAATGCCTCATAAAAATGCAACTAAATCCCACAACCACAGTGGTGGCTGTGCACATGAGTTCTTGCTCTTCATGAGCACTTAGCCATCTCAGTTTTGGCTCATGTTGGCACACTTAAGGCTGCCTGTGTAGTAACCATTTGCAAAAAAATCTGTGATGATTAATTGTATGTGGCAATGTGACTGGGCCAAGGGATGCCCAGATAGCTAGTCAAGCATTATTCCTGGGTGTGTCTGTGAGGGTGTTTCTGGAAGAGATGAGTCTTTGAATCAGGGAACTGAGTGAAGAAGATCCACCCTCACCAATGTGGGTAGATGTCATCAAATCCATTGAGGGTCTGAATAGAACAGAAAGGTGGAGGAAAGGAGAATTCCCTCTCTCTCTTATGGAGTTGGGACACCCACCTTCTCCTGCCCTGAGGCACTAAAGCTCATGGTTCTTGGGCCTTTGGACTTGGGCACCATCAGACTCCTGGTTCTCAGGTCTTCAGACTTGGACTGAATTTCACCACCAGCTTTCCTGGTTCTCCACCTTGCAGATGGTGGAACTTCTCAGCTTCCATAATCATGTGAGCCCATTCCCATAATAAATCTTATTTTATCTACATACATCCTATTGGTAGGTGTCCTCATAGCTCTGGAGAACTCTGACTAATGCAAGAGCCAAGCTAAATTTCTACCATTGAGGTAAAACTTCAAGATATGAGAATGTCTCACTCGCTTATTGATAATCCAAGCTTTTCCATTCTCTTAAGAACTTTGAGGGTCCTTGACTTGTCTTGGGTTTCACCTTGAAAACCTAAGGGGACAGAAGGTCCGTTGGACCCCAAAAGGTAACCGGGCCAGGAGAGGAGCAAATCTCAGAGCCACAAGTCCTTTTTACACAATGATTCTTTGGAAAGGGAGATTCAAAAAGCCCAAAGTCAAGAGCCCAGAGCAAGAGAGAGCAAAAGAGTTGCTAATTAAGGTCTGGTGGAATCTAAGGGATCAATTTCCTTTTTTTTTTTTTTTTGAGACAAGGTCTTGCTCTGTCACTCAGGCTGGAGTGCAGTGGTGTCATCATAGCTCACTGCAGCCTCCAACTCCTGGGATCAAGGGATCCTCCTGCCTCAGCTTCCCGAGTGGGACTACAGGTGTGCACTACCACACCTGGTTATTTTTTCTTTTTTTGTTTTTGATTTGTTTTTAGGGATGGGGTCTCACTATGTTGCTCGGGCTGGCCTCGAACTCCTGGGCTCAAGTGATCCTCTTGCTTTGGCCTCCCAAAGTGCTGGGATTATATATGAGCCACCATGCCCAGCCAAAAGTTTCTATTTAAAGTAAACACCATAGTTGGCTCACAGGACCATGCAGTGGACTCAGTGTATAGTGTATGCAAAAAGGAATCACCCATAGTCAACTTTGGTTCAAGATGTTCATTAATGCCCCCTATCTCAATGTCAAGGTGGATTGGCCTCCAATGACCACAACTCTCTTCTTCCTCAGCAATTGTGGTCAGTCAAAGGGAGCTGCCTCGCCCAACATCCCGACCCTCCTCAGGATCTAACATCCATTTTGCCACCTCTTCAGGGCTCTGCATGGCAGCTCTGGATTTACAACTCAGGGAAGTTGTAAATATAAAGACCATGGAACCCCATGATCTTTGTTGAAGGTCACCTGTGTACAATTCTGAGTAGGAGTTGGAAAACTAAGGTGAGTAGCTGCCAAATGGAGAGGATGTGTGACCATCACAGGCCCCCCTGGCAGCATAGAGAGTGTCTGATCTCCCATACAAGGAAAATAGAGCATCACTCCTAGGACAAAGTGATCATCAGAGTCCTGAGGCTGTGCAATGTCAAACCCTGGCAAAGGGGTGATGTAGGGGCTCCACTGGGATGCAGCAGGACCCTGAGACTTGGGATGGGGTCTCTTGGTCTGTGCCTCTGAGGACCCTGAGCCCCCAGAGGTTCCTGCACCAGCCCCCTGAAAGGCTAGATCTCCCTAAGATGATTCATGGTGGTCTATGCCCCATCTATCCAGCCCTCAGCATCTCCAACTCCTTCTCCCAGACCAACAATGTGGGTTAAATATTAGCACAGGGGATTGTGCCAGCCTGCTGAGGGTGCAAAGTGACAAGTCCTAGTGGGGTTACAGGATGCAGCCCACCTGCCCCAGGAGAGGATGCGAAGGATGTGATGCAGGGTTCATTCGTGTGGATTATAGGATGCAACACCCTGGTCAGGGCATGCAGCAAGGTGCTGGCACTGGCTGAGTTGGCTCCTGGAAGCTTGGGACAAGACAGGATAGTTATACGGGTTGGCCATGCCGGAAGGGCATTGATCCATGCTTCCCACAGTCACATGCATTCCAGACACAGCTTGGCCTTTCCAAGGTTTGGCCAAGCGTGAGCCCCTGGATCTGCATTCAGCACTGTGTTGTAAGAGACCCCTTCACAGGGTTTGGGGAGTGTCAGGGGACACCTGGCCATGGGAACCACCGTCTACACCACTGAGAAGCTGCTGGTGGCCCCAGGAAGGGAAGGGATGGCTTTCGGAAGGTGGGATGGAGGTGCCAGGTTGGAGCAGATGCTCTGCAAGTGGACACCATCCTTAGGGTGCAGAAGATGCTTTAACTGAGTGACCATTGTTGGGCTGGTCTCCTGCAGAGGCATGTGGACCTTGGTGTGGGTTGAGATCAGTGCCCCCCCCCAAATCCTTATGTTGGAGCCCTGACCTCCAGAACCTCAGACTGTGGCTGTATTTGCAGATGGGTCTATAAAGAGGTGATTAAGGTAAAATGACGCACTAGGGTGGGCCCGGATCCAACAGGACTGGTGTCCTTATAAGAAGAGGAGATGAGCACACAGACACGCACAGAGGGACGACCACGTGAGGACACAGGGAGAAGACGGCGTCTACACGCCAAGGAGAGAGGACCCAGGAGGAACCAGCCCTGAGACACCTTGATCTGGGACTTCCAGCCTCCAGGATGTGAGAGAGTAAATGTCTATGGGACTCTGTTTTGATGCCTTCAGGTAATTTATGCAATGATTACGGTTAGTTGCTTGTTTTCACACATAACAACACATCTAGATTTTTTTCAGCTTTTTTTATTGTGGTAAAATATACATCACATAAAATTTCCATTTCAACCATTTTTAACTGCGTGGTTCGGTGACATTAAACACATTCACACCTTTGTGTGACCATCACCACCGTCCGTCTCCAGCACTTTCCCATCTTCCCGAACAGAAACTCTGCCCCCAGGAAACATTAACGCCCGGTCCCCTGCCCAGCCCCTGGCACCCGGCTTTCTCCTTTCCATCCCTGTGGATTTGACTTCTCTGGGGACCTCACAGAAGTGGGATCGAGCCCTCTTTGTCCTTTTGTGACTGGCTTGTTTCGCTGAGCAGGATGTCTTGGAGGTGAGCCCCTTGCTGCCACCTGGGGGTTCCAGGGGACCAGGGGTTGTGTTAGAAACTTCGGGGCTTCAGATGCAATTCCGAAAAGATGAGAAAAGTCCCTTCCACCATCACAATAGAGGAGCAGTGATGCCAGTTTGCAAAATGTGTGCAGAGGGATGTTTTTCACAATTTTCATCAGAGCAGTGAAATATTCCAAATGTCCTCCATGTTTATCCTTGATTAAATAAATAACTTATTTAACCCTCGATCTTTGTAATAGAGAACGATAGAGTTGTTGAGAGTAGCAGCATAGAGCATGTTGTTTTTCCAAAATGTTTTCTGGGGACTCCCAACTCCAAGTGTGATCTGGGGGGAGAAGATTGTTCCGTTAAAGTTAGGAACCTTATGAACTCTCCCCCGGGCTGCACAGGGTACACAGCGATGAGAGTTTCTGAGAAGCCCAAAATTCAGGGAGTGGGAAGCTGTTTAGCCTGCCAGGTTCAGCCTTTACCAGCTTATCTGTTCCAAGAAACTGTTGTTTTTGATTTTGTATTTTCCCCTCACATCTATGTACGGTTCTTAGGTCACGATACGCATTTTAGGAAATGCTGCTATTTAAGAATAAAACATAGAAAGAGGTTCACAAAACACTGTTTGGTAAGAAAATCATTTGCAAAACAATGTGTGGGTCGGCATCCCATTTTTGTAAGGAAAGTCGTTTACAGAAAATAACTAAGTTTGGTGAGTTGAATAGGACGCGCCTACCGGAACTTGCAAATGGGAACTTACGTGGAAGTAGGGTCTCCGCAGATGTAATTAAGATCTCGAGATGAGATCGTCCCGGATAAGGAGGGCCCTAAATTCAATGATTTGTCTGCGTAAACTATCCATTATGAAATGAGGTGGGCAAGAACCTCTCCCCACATTGGCAGATTTGTGAACATCTTTCTCGCCGCACTGCAGGTGTATTATGAGGCTATGTTCTTAAGGGGTGAATGGGTTAGGGTTAGGGTTAGGGTAGTACAGGTACAGAATTGTATCTTCCCCACTGATTAGAATGTTTATAAATAAGTTGTGACTTTATCTGTTGCCATCCATTTGTTCTTTAAAAAACAATCTATTTTGTCTCATATTAACGAAGCTACCCCCAGATTTTTCTAGTTGATATTTTTTGGGTATTATTTTTTTTTTCAACCTTCTTATTTCTCTGCTTTCCTGTGTCTTTATGTTTTAGGTGACCCTCTTGGGAACAGAATCCACCCAGGTTGTTGTTCTCTCTTTAGTTCAGTCTCGAGTGGAGAGTTTAGTCCATGCACACTGACTTATTTTTATTTATTTTTTCCTGCAATCATTTCTGTTTTCCCTAACGTTTCTGCTTTTTAAAATTTTTTTTTTCATTTCTTGCCATCTTTTGGTTTAATTGACTCTTCCCCCCTCTTTAATAGTTTGGAAGCAGCCCCCCGCCTTTTAGTGGCTGCTCTAAAAATTCAAGCATTTATATTTAATGGAACGAGTTGTAAAATTAATCACTTTCATCATCAGCTTCCAGAACATCACCCCTCAGAACGATTTACACCAATCTCTCTACTTGCTTGTATGTTGTCTTGAAATTTAATAGGGAATCAGATGGGAGGAGAGAGAGTCTAGCAGTTTTCACAGAAAATGAGTTTTCAACACTAAAATATCTCTACGGGTCATCTCAAAGAGTCCTTTGACACTTTAAGATATAGTAGTTTGAAATCTCTCCAATTAAGTGTATTTTCTCTTGGAGGCTAAAAAAAATAATAATAAACTTTGTTTTCCTAGTAACTGAAACCTTGTTTTTATTTTGTTCATTTTATGTCATTACTTTTTTTATAATCAATGCCTAAAATGCCTTTAATTATTTTATTAGCTAAATGGCTATGCTATTTAAAAATAAATCACATAGATATGTTTGTGGGTACGTGTTTGATACATTTGATGTATGATACTTGAATATATAATTTAATACATAATATATTATATGTTAAGACATTGATATATGTGAATTCACATATTTACAAATCATATATTTATGTATTTTATATAATCAATGTCTATTGCTCATATATATGATGTGATAAAAAGAATATATAGTTTAAAATTTCTTGATTTAAATTTCCCCATCATTTCAGGAGAATGCAGAACTGAATTTCTGATACTGTTTCATTTTAATTCCCTTTAATGTCATGTAAGTAGCCGTTTACACCTAGTGGCTACCATATGGGACAGCACACACACATGCACTACACAAAAATTACAATATCAACAACTTATATTTGCATATTTATTTTTCCTTACAAATTCCTTTCATAGACATTACTTTTTCTAACTGAGCCTTAAGAAAATGACGAACACCTGCATATTGGAAGATGCAGCTGAGGCTCAGAGACATGGATGAATTTGTCAAGAAGCGAACAGCATCTTAGAACCGGATGGTTTCGCTGTGAGTCCAAGACATCCTGGCAAGATGAGGGGGATCTTCAGGTCATGCTGGTGTAAAAACTCTTCCTCTAGGAACGGGTTTTGGCTGGGTGAGGGCTTGTCACGGGAGAATGGCATCCCGTCAGGCAAGTGGCTATTGGGATTATAGACAGATGGTGTCCTGCAAAGCCGGACAGCCCCCCGTGAAGTCCTCTTGCCCGGAGGATTAACGGCAGCCCAGGACACCCACCACAAAGGCAGGCACCGTGCAGGGGAAACTGTGACTGGGTATTATCCAAGGGAAACGAGTCAGTGTCTAGAAAAGATCTCTGCACTCCTGTGTTCACTGCAGCGTTATTCCCAGCAGCCAAGACACGGAAAGGACCAAGTGTCCACCCGCGCTTGACTGGATAAAGAAAATGTGGCGTATAGGTACGCAATGGAATGCAAATCCTGCCATTTGCAGCACCACGCATGAACCTGGAGGACACGCTGCTGAGTGAAATAAACCAGGCACGGAAAGACCAACGTTGCATGTTCTCACTCACACGCGGGATCTGAAAAAGTTAAACTCGTCTACGAGCAGAGAGTAGAATGTCGGCTTCCAGGGGCTGGGGGAGGTGCAAAAATGCACAGGTGTTGGTGAAAGAATACAAGATTTCAGGTAGACGGGAGGAATAAGTTTAAGGACTCTATCGTGCATCACGGTGACTGCAGTTAAGAACAACGCATTGTATTCTGGAAAACAGCCAAGAGGGTAGATTTTAAGTGCAAAAAAATGACAAGCATGGAAGGTAACACGTACGTTAATCAGCTGGATTTAGCCAGTCTACGATGGATACATATTTCGAAACATCATGCTGTACACCACAAATACATACAATTTTTATTTGTCGATCGGGGTTAAAACAAAAAGATGAAACAAGTGTGGGAAGTCAAGCGGCCGGCCAGAATGCCCCGGCAATGAAGAAACAAGACAACTGTAAAAAATCAGCAGGGAAGAGGAGGAAAATCCAACTTTTCTGGACATCGTAAGAACTACTCACAAAAAAAAGACAAAAAATCTAGAAATAGGAATTTTTTTCAGTATAAAAAATAATGTGACAATTTACATGAAAAGGTTCTGTCGTGCCAGTGGCTATGAAGGAACTTAGCAGTTAAAAATAAAGGAGGTGCATGTCTGTACATGGACGTATGCATGTGTGCGTGTGTGTATGTAAGCATGTATGTGTGCAGTTGGCTTCCTCCACTAAAAGGTAAGCTTGTGTTTTAATTGGGATCAAATTCATATACCATAAAATTAACCGTCAACTATTTTAGAGAGAGCAACTCGGTGGTGTTTTGCATTTGCCGTGATGTGCAACCACCACCTCTATCTAGTTCCAGAATGTTCTGATCACCCCAACAGGAAACCCCGTGCCGTTAAACAGTCCCTCCCCATCCCCCTCCACCCAGGAAGCTTCTGGAAGTTGAGGATGTTGTGGATTTTCCCTCCATGACAGCCTTTGCTCTTAACAAGCCATTTCCTCTCTTCTCTTTAGTAAGACCCCAATTTGGGTCCTGCCCCAACCCAGGGGATCAACCAGGCAGGTCGATCTGTTCCCCTGTCCTGGTAGCCGAGCTGCAGACTTGGGAAAGTGTGTGGGAAGAGACAAAGCAAGAAAGGAACAGGGAGAAAACTCCTTCCTGGTAGGAATTCTGTCTTCAGAGCATGATGTCAGGAGCTGCAGCAGCCACTTTGTGACAATGAGGCCCACGGTAAGACGAGGCAGCGTTACCCATGCCGGAAGATGTCATCGCCTGTGCTCACCCCTCAGTTCTTTATCTGGATGGGTTGCCTGAATTTCCTTGCATGTATCACTGCAGCAAATGCTCCAAGGGACTTTGGCAGGAGGAAGAAGTGGTCACACCTCAAGTCTCCCCAACTCCTCCCAGCCATTTGTGCAGATGTGACAGTATGTCCATGGTCAGAAGTATTCCTCCTTGCGCCAGACTGTGGCAGGCACCTGGGACAGTGTCTGATTTAGTTCAGGGACCACGGCATTCCTCATAGTACTCCTGTTGGGCACTTCACATCTCTGTGCACGGGGCGGGGGGCATCGCCTGCCCTACAGAGGCGCTAATGAGGTCCACGCATGCAGATATATGCTCTGTCAGACCCCTTTTGAGACTTAAACTCCCGGAAACTTCTAAAGAACGGCGTACCTCCTGTATTCATTTCTTCCAGCACAAGGCACAATGAGGTGCTGTTCAAATCCGAAGTTATTTCTCTTCCTCTGGAGAAGAGATGCTGGTCTTAGGTTTTATTAGGTAGCCCATAAATCACCTTTTCATATGTGGCTGAAACCTCATATGCATTCTTTTGCAGGCCAAATGGCTCTTTTCTTCCCTATTTCTGTTCATCTTCCGTGTTTCTATTTCATCTAACTTTGGCCAATCATTCATGTGCCCGCTACCCACTTAAGCAAGTCCTTTTAAGTTCTGCAGCGTCTGCTAATAGATGCAGATGGACGAGCGGCGGCCACATCCCCGGCAATACTTTGGATTGCAGCCCCTTTCCCCGACTGTGCACGGTCGTCCTTCTGCCCCCAGAACATGTGTTTGTAATCATTTGAAAACTCGCGATCTGTTCCAGCGGCCCCATCAGCTCCCCGACCTGGAGCTGCTTTCAAAATGCTCTCCGATGTCATTTATACCGGATTTTAAATTGCATTTTTCCTCTAGAATTCTTGGCTCCTTTCTGATCTTTTTTATTTTTTCCTTTCTTGTACATTATTTCCTTTGTTTTATGCATGTTGGAAACTCAGACCTTTTTTGCAAGAATTCCATTTTACAAAGATGCAGACAGGAATAATAAAAGATGATGGTGGCTTTCTGAATGGAAGAAAAAAAACAGAGAAGAGTTCTCAAATATTTGGCCATGTCATTACTTATTTATTTTTTTAAAATGCAGTCATTTTACATTTTTTAATGCTAGCATTTTTATAAGTGCATTTACATATTTAATACATGTATATGTTAAACCTTTTAAACTGCATTTCTACTCACTTTTTTATACTTTTTTTTAGGTAATGCATTCACTCATGTCTGACACTTAGTCTACACATTTAGGAATCTGCAATCAATGAATTTGTGATCAGTTGCAGTCACATGTCAATGGTACTAATCACTCCGATCACATTTAGCTCCAAGGGTGATATGTCCCTGTTTTGTCCAGGATTGGGAAATATTTTCTCTTCTTTGTGCCCTTTGTACAAAATCAAAATGTCTGGTCTGAATGTTGTGTTAGGATTGTTCATCTTTACCACACCACTTTCCGATGTACTCTGTGGATCACAATTTCCTAAAATAAACTGTCCAACAAGTCTCACAGATGCTCTCATTCACTGCCCCGACACCCACACAGCCATGGACAGAACACACACTCAAATGCACCCAGGTGTGCACACACAAACACACACACACATGCACGCTTCTTCTTACAACATGAGAGAAATCACAATGTGTTTATCCAAAAAAAATTCTCCCAGGGAGGATGAGAATTTGAAAGATATCTACAGTCACTGACACTGGAGGAGAAGCCCCCATAGCAGCAGAAATGGCAGCAGCAAAGAGAGCCCCTGTCCGAGGGGGGGACATCTGTGTATTGTGTTGGATCAAAAAGGCTGTGTAGGGAGACAAGAGCACAGAAATGGAAAATCCCTTTACATTTTTTTTAGACTACTTGCCTTGTTTTAGAGCATGCCTCATCATCACAAAGTGGCTGCTGCAGCTCCTGACATCATGCCCTCAAGATAGCATTCCTAGCTAGGCTGGAAGAGCTGTTGGGCAGCCCTAAGGCTGGGTTATGCCCAGTGATGGGTTGAATAGTGTCCCCTCACCAAAATTTATATCAGCCTGGAATGTCAGAATGAGACCTTATTTGGAAATAGAGTCTCTGCAGAGGTAATTAAGTTAAGGATCTCAAGATAAATTCATCTTGGATTTAGAGTGGTCATTAAATCTAATGACAAGTGTCCTTCTGAGAGATAGATGAGGAGACACAGACACAGAGGAGAAGCCACGTGGAGACAGAGGCAGAGACTGGAGTGACGTGGCCACAAGCCAAGGGACACCTGGAGCCCCCAGGAGCTGGGAGAGGCAGGAAGGAGCCTCCCCTGGAGCCTCTGGAGGGAGCACGGCCCTGAGACACCTTCATCTCAGACTCCTGGGCTCCAGCACTGGGAGGGGATAAATTCCTGTTGTGTTCAGGCCCCCAGGTTTCTAGTATTTTGTTAGAGCTGCCCCAGAAATCTCATAAAAGTGGGTTCTTCCAACATGCCATCTGTCCATCAATCCCTTCTCTCTAAAGTGCCCCATTTGGGTGATAAATCTACATCACCCTAATTACCTTCAAGGTGCAAGCCTGGGGTGTGTTTTCCTCCTCACCTGGGACAGAGGATGCTGCTAGGAGGTTGGCCGTGGGCGGGTGAACTGAAGGCCGGACGCTTCTTTTGTTAACAGGCGATTACCGGGCGCTGCCCACGGGAGGTCAAACCAAAAGCGCGCAGCCTCCGGGCAATGTGGGAAGAGGGGGGTAGACTCAAGGTCTCTAGCACCAATGAGCCACAAAGGGAGAAAGGTGTGTGTGCCAGTGGGGGGCAGATGAAACATTTAGGGGAAACGGCTGGACAGGGACGTTTGGCAAATCAGAGCGACCAGTGGGAGGAAGGACAGCTTTTTCTGCACAGGAGTAGCTGATGTCTGACTTCGTGTCTGTGAAATGTCCAGAAGATGCAGTTCCACAGAGACAGAAAGTGGATTAGTGGTTGCCACGGGCTGGGGAGAGGGTTGGGGAGTGACTGCTAATGGGGACGGGGTCTCCTCTGGGGTGATGAAAATGTCGTGGAACCAGATAGAAGAGGTGGTCGTAAAGCATCGTGGATTTATTCCCCTGAACTGTTCAGTTTAAAGTAACTGTTTTATGTCATACAAATTCTAACCTCGGTTTTTAAAAAAGCTTACTGCACGCCCAGTGTTCATCGGTTTGTGTGAACTACTCCCTGTTACCAAACAAAAATATCGGATAATTCTATTTATATGAAATGACCACAATAGGCAAATCCACAGAGTCAGGAAGTGGATTCGTGGTTGTCAGGAGAGGGGCTGGGGAGTGACTGCTGATGAGTACGGGGTCTCGTTTTGGGGTGATGGGAATGTTCTGGAACTAGACAGCTCATAGTTGTACAACCTTGTGCACGTACTAAATGCCACTGAACTGTTCAGTTTAAAATGTTTAAAATGGTGAATTTTAGGTCATGTGAGTTTTATCACCATTAAAAAAAAAAAAACCGTAACTGTGTATTTTGAGTTTCTGCTTTTGGGGAGAAGTTGGGAAGAGATTTTTCCGGAATCCTTGAGTTCTAAGCTCACTCGACCATTCTTGCTGGTTGACCTAGAATCCAGATTTTTTTTTCTTATGCAATCCAAAAATACAAGCTGAAACCGGCCGCAATTTCCCCCTTATAAAGTGTGGTCGGCTTAATAGATTTGGACTTCCATCTCTATTTACTCATCTTGATGCTCATTTTGAACGATTTACGTGGCCCTGGGTTTAAACGTTAAGAGGCCACTGGCATTAAAGTCCTTTGTGCTAAATTTTGTTATAATTTTGAGCAAGTGATCACAGAGGGACTGGCTTTTTTTTTAATATACTCTAACCTGAAACACATTTTATTTATACTCGTGTTTAACTTCTCAAGTGTGCGGTTTCCTGTAAGGACACGCTCACAAGGCCATAATGAAGCAAAATGAAATGCAATGCAGCGCCGTAATCACAGACTGGAATGCTGACTTTTATTTCAGCCCAATTAAGACTCGCATAAGTTTTCGGGGGCCCTGACATTATTATTTTTTTTTTTGGTGCCATTGGAGAGCTTATAGGGAAATGTCAATTTACTGAAGCCCAAAAGAGAAAAAAAGGACATCAAACACGTCTGGCGGGGATGCGTGGAAAGTTACCCAACGTTTTGGGGTCACATGGATTTTGCCTGGAGAAGGGAGGAGGTTACGAAACTCTTTTTTGACAGAGACGTTGCTTCTCCTGGTTGTCTTTGCCTCGCGCTCTGCCACGGGGAAAGAGTGTCGACAAATTCCTTTAGGGTGAAATTCATCATCTCCCTCATCTCCCGCGGCCGGAAAATAAACCAGTCTGAGATTCGGTACTTCTTCTCTACGTACCCATAAAATCTGTCCTCCTCGTTGGGCTTGAATTCATCTCTCTCTTCTTCAAACTCCGTAGCGCGTATGATGGAAATTAAACATCCACACCCCGTGGTGACAACTTCTTACTCTCTTCCCGTGGAACACTGGGCACAACGTAGCAGTTATAACATTTCTTAAATATGAGAATGAATTGCTGCTCTAAAGCATGCTTTATCTGTTCATTATTTGTTCATTTCTTTCTCCTTTTCTAAGTATTTAAACCCTGGTTGGATGGTTACCGCCACGGAGTCAGGGACAGTTACTACGTTGCTTTGGATCTTTTAAGAAGGTTACATCAGACCCTGAAATTGTTGATTTGACTTACTATTTTTTTTTTAAATTGTTTTAGGGTAAATGTTTGCTTGTTAGGTGAAGTAAGGTGAAACAGGGAAAACCACATTTGGACTCCATATCGACATGATACGTTTTGAATTGTGTTCTGCCTGATGGGGAAAATGACGTTTTCTGGGCAGATGCCCCTGAGGGCGAGGAGGAAATGCCACAGCAGACGTTAACCAATGTGTTGGTGGGTGTCTACGGAGGCCCCACGATGTGCATGGCTCTCAGAGAAACTGCAGGTTGTGAAAAGCAACAAAAGATACACCTCCTGCAAACTTGTATCCCTTCATGTCTAATCTGACACTGGGCAGCTATAAAAAGGAAATCACCAATAGTTCAAAAACATGCAGGTGGCAGATGGTGGTGAAGACAGAAGACACTGTGAACCACAGGAAAATGCGTTTTTGCAAAAAACTAGCAGCAAAGTGGGAAAGAGCTTCACATAGCAGGGATGGGGCACGAGAGACACAGAACAACCTTCAAACAGTAAGAGGTCTGGGAGTGTGCAAGGGAGGGAGGGGTTTGTTTTTAATTCGTCCTGGAAAACCCAGTGCCTAGAAGAGAGTGAGGCACGTCATTAATGCTCACAAACACTAATGAGTCTAAAAGAAAGTTTGGCCATAAAAAAAGTGCAAGATTGTGGAATGCTGAAGTTTTCACCATGGTCTGAATGTTTGTGTCCCACCAAATTCCTGTGTTGAAACCCTCACCCCCAAGGTGATGAGTTAGGAGGTGGGGCCTTTGGGAGGTGATGAGGTCCTGAGGGTGGAGCCTCATGGATGGGATCAGTGTCCTTATAAAAGCGACCCCAGAGAGCTACCTTGCCCCTTCCACCATGTGAGGACACAGTGAGAAGGCACCATCTATGAACCAGGAAGTGAGTCCTCACCAGACACAGACTCTGCCATGCCGGGATCTTGGGCTTCCAGCCTCCAGAAGTGTGACCAATAAATGTCTGTTATACATAGGCCACCCAGTCTGTGGTATTTTGTTACAGCAGCCCGAATGGACTAAGACAGTTTTGTTGGTTGTGTTTTTTCTGTCTGTTTGTTTGTTTTTCTCCTACGCTATGGAAAATAATCAATATTTTTTGACTCAGGAAATAAGATGGTCTCAGCAACATGAATAAAGGGGAAAAAATAACATCCCTGAAAAAATGTGCCTTACAGCACAACTTCATTTAATTAATTTTCAAGGTGGGTAGACAATAAAAGCAGCTGATGTCTGGGGAAGGGAGAGGGGATGCAGATTGTGTGTTGTTGTGTGGATTTAGAGAAGAGGAACCCATATCAGTGAGGAGGCAGGTGCCTAAAAAGGGGGAAAAGCAGATGATTTAACGTATGGGGCAAGGCATTGGCCCAGGCACAAGGCAGGACAGTCCGTGGCTGGGAAGATGGGGCTCAGCTGTCGAGAGAAAGTATCAGTCTCCCATGGCTGCTGTATCAGATGACATCAAAATTACTGACACATTGATAATCTTACAGATCTTAAGGTCAGAAGTCCAAAAACGGGTAAGATTTGTCTAAAATCAAGGTGTCAAGAGGGCTGCTTTCTTTTTGAAGGTTCCAGGGGAGAATGGATTTCTTGCCTTTCACAGATTGTGAAGGCTGCAGCATTCCTTGACTCATGGAATCTTCCTTCATCCTCGAAGCCAGCAGCAGACACTCGTCAAATCTCCCCCTGACTCTGATGCTCCTGCCTTCCTCATATAGGATCCCTGTGATTATATTTAGGATCCACTAACATAATCCAGGATCATGTCCCCATTGCAACATCCTTAACTTGATTATATCTGCAAAGTCCCTTTTCCCATGTAAGGTCACATACTGTACAGCCCCCAGAGATTAAGACATGGCCATGTTAGGGGACTTTATTCTGTTTCTCACATGAGGATTAGGATGTTGACATCTTTGGGGACATTATTCTACCACATGGGGATTAGGATGTGGACATCTTTGGGGACACTGTTCTGTCTACCACATGGGATTAGGACATGAACATCTTTGAGGACATTTTTCTGTCTACCCCATGGTATTATGACATGGACATCTTTGGGGACATTCTGTCTACCCCATGGGATTAGGATGTGGACATCTTTGCCTGGTGGGCAAATCAAGACTGTAATAAGGGACCTTTTTTTACACCAATTCGATCGGCAAAAAAATTTTAAAAAATAAAGAATTCTGAAGCTTGCAAATGTAGGAGTAGGTGGTGGAATAGGCTTTCTGGAATGTGGCAGGGAGAAGTGTCAGTGAGTGTCACCATTTTAGAAAACGATTTGGCATCTTCGCCAGCCTAGAAATTGTGCTCTGGATGCACCCCCCAGAGGAATTCCAGCCTCTCTTTTAATTTAACCGAGCTGAGCTCTCACCAGCTCCCTAGGGGTTTCATTGATCACATTAAGTCATTTTCTTCATTTCCTACTTGTCCCCACCCAGTGGAGTATGGCTTAATTCCTGGGCTGTTTTCCTGCAGTTCTACTTTCTTTAATGAGGGCTTGTAAGTGTTTTATTTAATTACCCTAAATAATGAGAATACTATAAATGTGAGCTAGGAAGGACTTCACGGCATTGTAGGGTGTTGGGGGGGGCAGATGAGAAAGCTTAAGGGATTAAGCCCAGCCTCACCGAGGAGTCGAGGCACAAGGGGTTCACCAGCTCCCCGTGGACTTCATATGACTCACGTTGGCAGCAGGTGTGGAGAAAGCTCGGTGACTCGTCTACCAAGGGGATTTGTTTTTCTGAAGCCCACCCTTCGGGGAAGTTGGGATGTCTGCAAGAAACCCCCACCAGGTGCCACTCTGGCCAATAATCTCTCTGTTCTCCTAGATCTTGTGTTTCCTCTTTAAGTTCATGGACTTGTTCATTGCTTTCCTTCATTGGTTTCTTCTTCAACACGACAAGTTTCTGGGTGTCACTTGGAGATGATGCGTTGAACAGATTTTATTCTTCAAGTCGAGGATGTCTTTCTGAGCACCGTCACAGTTTGCCGCCGTGTGTAGACAGAGCCAAGCTGGCCAATAGGAAGGTATTTCACTGTATTTTCCCTCACTTGTACCAATTTTAACATGGGTTCCTTGGCTTCCCAGAGGGTGGCAGTGGTGAAGGTTTTGTCCCAAATCTCTTCTAGAGACATTATGTGTCATCTCAGCACCTGAGCCCTTGTCTTCAGGCACCTTTACTAAAACTCGTCTGCGGACACCACTTTCAAAAAAAACGTGAGCCGTGACCTCCAGCCTGGGACCTTTGGACTAACGGGGTGGTGTTTCCCCGCCAAGCACTTCCTTACAGAATTGTGCCTGTGATACCAAACGAGCCCCAGAAATCCACACACGTAGAGAGAACATGAAAAAGAACTTGTGGTTTCCTATTACTTTCTTTCAAAAATCCAAGCCGACTTTATTCCACGCCCAGCGGCCCACAGTCAAGCATGTTTTGTATAATTTATTTCTGTGTTGTGTGTTCTTTGTGGGGGGCCCCATGGATTCCTTAGGATGCACAACTTTCATGAATAATAAACGCACGGATGCAGGGTATGAACTCTTGAGGAGATGCATCTTTGCATCAATTTGTGATGAGTGTGTGCAACAGAGGCAAATGTACTGATGGGACGAGTGAGAAATAGAAGTGGTTTGGGAGGGTTGTGAACACAACTTCAGTCCCGGCACTGCTATCTGGAGCCCTCCTGCAGGACCAAGGAGCCAGGCTGGGATTGTGGACAGTGTCGTGAGATTTGGGCTCTTGGGTGGGGATCCTCAAAAGTCCTGCATCGCTTTGTCTCTTAAACATGATCTTCGTGAGACTGAGGGATGTGCTGATCACATTCCTTGCACAGGAACAAGGTGGGTGCGTGCACCTAGGTGTGAATGGTGGGGGCCCGGAGGACAGCGTGGCTGCAAGGATGGGAAAGAGACACAGCCGTGTGCAGCGGATAATCGATCATCAAACACAACCATCTCATTGTCTGGTGCTGTGAGTGCAGCATCCAGGAGCGGGATCTGAGAAAGCAAACTCACTATGTGCCTGGACAGAGGTGTGTATCAGGACATCAACATTGTGGGGAGAGGGGAGGCACCTGCCTGGGCTCCAAATTGCTCCATTGCATGGACCCAGAGTGCAGACAGTTGTACCTGTACACACACACTCACACACATACACTCACACCTACTTCAACCAGGGTTGTCCCCCACTCAGTGGAGACTAGGGGACTCATTTTTCAGATATATTGGCCCCAATGGTGGATATATTCTGAAGAAGGAACAACAGAATTTCTCTATAGACTGAATGTGGGGTGTCAGAGAAAGAGAAAGAGGCCCATGGACTTCAGTGTGAGCACCAGGAGGAATCATGTGACCGTATGATGAAGTGGGGATAGAATTTGATGAAAAATCAGGACCTCAGTGTGGGATACACAAGCGTTGAAATGCCCAGTGGACATAGAGACAGCCATGTGGGGTACACAAGGGTAAGGCTGGAATCGAAATTTGGCATCTGTCAGTATGCTAGACAGAATAATGTCCCCAAAGATATCCCCATGTGGTAGACAGAATAATGTCCCCAAAGATGCCCACATCCTAACTCCATGTGGTAGACAGAATAACGTCCCCAAAGATATCCACATCCTAATCCCCATGTGCTAGAGAGAATAATGTGCCCAAAGATGTCCACGTCCTAATCCCGTGTGGTAGATAGAACAGTGTCCCCAAAGATGTCCACGTCCTAATCCCGTGTGTAGACAGAATAATGTCCCAAAGATGTCCACGTCCTAATCCCATGTGGTAGACAGAATAATGTCCCCAGAGATGTCCATGTCCTAATCCTCAGAACCTGTGAATCTCTTAACTTACACGGCAAAAGGGATTTTGCGGATGTGATTAAATTAATCCTGAAATGAGGGGATTTTTTGTGGATTATCTGTGTGGGCTCAATGTCAGCACCAAGGTCCTGATAGTAGGCAGGCAGGAGCATCAGAGTAGGGACGGAGACATGAGGGTGGGAGAGGTTGCCGTGACACGTGGAAGACACTGTGAGCCGATGAAGGCAGGTGGCCTCTAGAAGCTCAGAACAGGAAGGGACAGACTGTCCCCTGGGACCTCCAGCAGGAGCACCTTGATTTCAGCCCTTCATTATTCACTTTGGACTTCTGCCCTCCAGAACCGTAAGAGAATAAATTTGTGATGATTTTTAAGCCACTAAATGTTTGATGATTTGTCACAGCAGGCACCAGAGACGCCTACATAGAGAGCAGGGAGAAGGGCGGGGGAACATCCTTGAGTGGGTGAGGGCACTGGGACCCCCCAGCACACACACAAGGGCAGCACCCGGGGCGTGAGAACAGACCCACCCTCGGAGCAACTGAAGAAAGCAGAGAATTTACAGGCATTGAGTCCTTCGGTGGCGGGAGCTTGAGAAGGTCCTCTTTTATTTATTCAAATTTTTGCATTGAAAAATTATTTTCTAACTGAGTGCTTGCATTGTTACGACATCCAGATGTTTCAAACCCCAAAAGTATAACATCAGCTGGAAAAAAATCTCTCTTCTGTCTTTGCTCTCTACCTGCCGCACACCCACCTGCTTGCGTGGGTAATCACCATCCTTACTAAATTCTGTTCGTTTCTAAGCAAATATAAATGTATATATTCTTTTACATTTTACTCTCTTTTTTTGAAAAAAAAATTGTCAATATATCTTGGGGATTTTCCACATCAATACGTAATGAATTTGCTTGTTTTTCAAAAGGCACGTAGGATTCAGTTGTGGGGATAGACCCCGATTCATGTAACCAGTCCAGTAATCCTACAGGTTTGGGTGGTTGCCAACAGTTTGTTTTTACAAACAAGGTTGCTACGAGTGGCCCTGGGCACGAGGCATGTGCCTGCGAGAAAGCGTATTCATTCGAGGGACAGATTCTCCGAGGTGGGGTTGCCAGCCAGAGGGGACGTGCCTTTGCAGCTTTCACGGGACACGCCGATTTGCTGTCTCTCCAGCAATGCCCATCTCCAAAAACTGCACCACCCAAGAGTGTTATCAATCATCTGGATTTTTACCACTCTGACAGGTGGAATATGATACCTCTCTGTATTTAAAAAAAAAAAAGTCTTTATTATGCAGAATTTCACCCATAAACAGCTTAGGGAGAAGCATGCACGGAGACCCTCTGGTGTCCACCTCCACCAGCAACAAATACCAACGGGTCCCCTCCCTTGCTTCATTGGCCCCCACCTCATTGCTTTTGCCAGTGTAATTTAAATATCCAAGTGTCGTGTCATGAGTGAGGACAAACACCCTTCCACACGTTTAACTTCCTTGCATTTTCGGTTCTGCGAAGTGCAAGTTGGTTTCCTGAGCCCATTTTCTACTGCGTTGTTCAGCGAGTGGAAAAATGCGCTTCCACTTGGCAACATCTAGGTCTTTTTAAGTATTACGACGTTTAGTCCTTTGTCTGCACTCTAAGCCGCAAAGATTTTTTTTTCGGTTTGCAGTTTATCTGCAAAGAGAGAGCTGGTTAAAAAACAAAAAAAGTCCACTCCTATTGGCCTAATAGGCCAAGAACTATTGCTCTTTGTATTTGTTCATTTATTCAGTTAAATTCTCCAGCTGCTGTGTTTTAATTCTGTTTTTCCTAGAGGGCACCCACCTTCTTTGTATTTTGTGATGTTCCTTTTCCATGCTGTTCTTAAATGATATTGTGTTGAACTCTGAACAGAGTTGAGAGCTAGAATTCCACTCCTAGGTATATGCTCCAAAGAACTGAAAATAGGTGTTTAAACAGATACTTGTACATACATGTTTGTAGCTGCGGCATTCACAGTAGCCAAAAGGTGGAAATAACCCAAATGCCCATTAATGGATACACGAATAAACACAATGTGGTCCATTCACACAGCGGAATATTACACAGCCACAAACAGGAATGAGGCTCGAACACCTGCTACAACACGTGAATGAAGCTTGAAAACATCATGCTCAGCGAAAGAAACCAGACACAAAACGCCACATATCACATGATTCTTTTTATATAAAATGTCCAGAATGTGCAAATTCAGAGGGACTAAAACAGATCAGTGGCTCCAGGGGCTGGGGACAGGGATGGGGAGTGACTGCTGGCCACAATCACAGACATCTGTTACCCCCGTCCAAGAACCCAGAGAAGGCAAAGAGGCACAAACCATTTATTTCTTTTCAGGTAAAACTCAAAAAACGTAAAATTCACCATTTTAACCTATTTAAAGTGAACAATTCAGGGGCATTTAGTACATTTACTGTGTTGTTCAACCACCCCCTCTATAGTTCCAGAACATTTTCATCCCCCCAAAAGGAGGCCCCATCCCCCTGAGCAGTCATACATGGATATGTCCCCAGAGCCGACTCACCGCCTCCTACCACCCGGGGGTCTGTGGGGGAAGCAAGGCCGGGTCTTCCCTCCTGGGATGCTGGGTCTGGATCTGGTCTCAGCAAGTGGTGGGTGGACACAGGCAGCATCCAGATCCGTCCTTCGTGGGGACCCCAACTCTCTGCACCCCACGCCCCCGCCTGCAGCCCCGTGTATTTCCAGCATCCCTGCTGCTGCCTGGCTCCATTTGGAAACTCAAAACCCAGGAGGGATTGGTCTTTGCATCTTTCTGTCTTACTGAGGCAACGCTGCGACACCACGAAGGCATCCAGGGGAGGGGCAGAGACCAAAGTGCTCATACACAAGGGTACCGCCGGGCTTGGGGTGTGGGAACCACCGTCGGGATGTCAAAGTCCTTTCCCAGCAAGCCCGACATCAAGTCAGATGTCCAAAGAGGACCACAGAGGCAGTCAGGATGGGATTTTGTTCTGCATCCTCCAAAGCCGTGCTCCCCGAAAAACACACCCAGAGAGCGGCGCTGGGCTCCCATATCTGCATGTGCAAATACGTGTTTTCGGTTTCACGTGGCGGCGTGCAGAGGGGGCGAGATGTAGCCGGTTTCTTCTTTCCCTTTTCTGAGATCTTTGAGGCAAGGCAACTAAGGGGGAAAAAAAAAACCTATTCCTCTTTCCTTGTAATCCCAGCTCTAAGCAGATTTAATGGCCCTGTTATTGCAGAGCAAAATTAAGTCCTTATGAAACAAGTTACAAAGTGCCTTTGTAGATCTCATTTTTCAATAATCAGAAAAAGGGTTTGGGTCGTGTGGGGACATCTGCTGCTGGTTAGCACGTTGCCTACTCCGGGCGGCCTCTCCGAGTGCCGGGTTCTGTTTCCATTAAACGCCTAGTCCAGTGGGGTCATATAAATATATATATATATTTTTTAATTCAAGCAAACTCTATAACTTGAATTGCAAACAACCTCTGAAAGGAGAGGGGAGAACCCCACTCCAGAGTCCTGTTTCCTCCCATCCTGACTGTCTCGGCACGATCGTTCCTGCTGGGGGACTAGGCGCAGAGATGGGGCTGCCTTCTGACATTTAGCCTGTCAGGTGCGACGTTTATGGTCCAACAGGTAACCGAAATGAAGCCAGATGGTAATCGATAAAAGGGAACCTTAGGTCGGGGAGCCGGGAAGTAGGAAGGAAAGTGGGAAGGGAATTCAAATGCATAGAAGCAGCGGACTCGTGAACATGTGGCCCTCGCCTTTGAGGCATGTGCGACTCACTGCAAATTTATATATATAAAAAATATATGTGTTAATATGCATAAATATATATAAACATACATATACAAATAAATAAATAAATAAATAAAAATATATAAATATGTAAATAATATATAAATCTATATAAATAAATATATAAATATGTAAATAAATATAGAAAATATAGAAAAATACATAAATATAAAAATATATAAATCTATACAAATAAATATATAATTATATAAATAAATACATAAATATAAAAATATATAAATATATAATACATAAATATATAAATATATAAATAAATATAAACATATTTTAAAATAAATAAATAAAATATATAAATAATATAAAAATCTATATAAATAAATATATAAATATATAAAAATATATATATCAAGAGCAAATCTAAACACAGCCTACACTAAAAATAAAAAAAGACTGTGGCATTATATTCTCCCATAGTTGCATTTTTAAAGATTAGCAAAGTTTTGACACTGGAAATATGTAGCTGTGAGCTGGTTTAAAGACTTCTTTCTCTCTCTGGTCACGTATGGGAAAGCTCCCTGAAATGAGTATGAAAATCCCCCTGTCTGTCTCGGCTACGTCAGCAATTCACCTTCACGGGCCTGGGCACGGCTGCCGTTCCGATTGTCAGGAGAGAGGTATCTGGAGCCTTCCCAGGAAATAGGGTCACAGAACCTCACACCATTGCAAATCACTCCCCCCAAAAAATCATGTGAATGGCAACGTGGCTCAGATGGCTTTGTTACTGATACTAATATTTCCTTGTTAGTGAATCTTAGAGTTTGACAGATTCGCACGTGAGGAATAGGGTGGTAGAGAGAGTGCTTTTTCGGGAGCTGTGCTCAGAATGCCCAAATGCCCCATTTGCAAAGAGGCTCAGGGTTGTAGGTCTGTGGGTGCAGAAATCCTAGACTCAGACGGGGCAGCATGGCCCCTGCTGAACTGTTCCCAGATAGAAGAGACAAATTCTGAGACTCACAGCCATGCCTTTGAATTGTCTCACCCAGGACAGTATTTTAAATTTTAATTATTGTTTTGTTTTGTGACTGTCCTGGTACAGTTAGTTTACATGGGAGCTGATCCTGGCAGGGGTCAGTGGGGGTATGGGGAAAAGACACTGCGCAGGAGCAAGAACCATAAAAGATGTGTTTGTGAGAAAGTTTCCATGGCGGGGCGACAGGGGCTCGACCCCGCCGGGCTCTCCAAGAGAGTGTGGGGAGTACCCATCGGAATTGCCACCCTCTGGGGCGAGGGGTTGGGCTGTTTCTCACCCACACAGCTACTGCCATGGGTTGAGAGTCAACATGCCTTGCAATGACAGCGTGCTGTGCCACATTTATCAAACACCTGCATTCCTCCTTGGGCACCAGGCATGTTCTCAGCTCTCTGCAGGAAGGAGCTCATTCGATCCAACGGCAGCCCCGGGAAGTTGGCAGTGCCTTGAGCTGCAGAGACCACGGATTCAAGAGTTGAGTGACTCGCTCACTGTCTCAGCCCCTTTGGGCTGCTGGAACAGAATACCTGAGACTAAGTAACTTCTAAAGAGCAGAAATTTATTTTCTCACCTTTCTAGAGGCCGTGAAGTCTGAGATCTAGGTGCCGGCATTTCGTCTGGTGAGTGTTTTCTGGAAGGCGGAAAGGCAAGAGACCCAAACATTGTATGAAGCCTCTTTTACAAGAACCTTAATTCCATCCACAAGAGAGGAGCCCTCACCACCTAATCACATCTTAAAAGCCCCACCTGTTAATACCATTACTTTGGCAACTCCTGCTTTTTGGAGGGGACGCCTTCCAACCGTAGTACCCATAGTCATAGGATTGGATCTCAGGCAGCATGAATCCCAAGAAGGCATTTCGACCGGCAGCCCCATGGCCACGCTCACCCTCCTTGTGCTCTGGTCTGTGTCTGTGGCTGGAGTCACAGATGTGCGAGTTGGGATAGCTCCCCGGGTCTTTCCAGAAAGCATGGAACAGTGCCTGCAGGTGCAAGTCCTGGGGCCCATGCGTGGCCCCTGAGGCCAGGGGGAGGAAGAAATACCCCACAAAACAAATCTACCAACAGAACAAGGGCCTGGTGTTCGGGACGTCAGGTAACAGGAGGACAATCACCTTGTGCATAAGTCTATCCCATGTGATCTTTGGGATGGACTTATACTACAACAATGCTACATCTCTGAGCTGATACTCCCATTTTTGTAAATTTATTTTTTAGTTTCAGAATATTACAGGGGTATAAACGTTTTGGTTACATAAATTGCCTTTGCACTGCCGCCCAAGTCAGAGCTACAAGCGTGCCCTTCCCCCAGACACCTGCTAGGTGCGGTAGTCACATTTAACTGGTTTTTTTTAAATCTGGCAGCCCCAGGAGAGAAGAGAGACGGAACTTAAAGGGAGAGACAGAAAGGGAGGAAAGACCCTCCCGGAGGTTTCCAGCCCCTCGTGGGGAAGCTGCCCTGTTTTCAAGCAGGGGTGTGTTCACCTGCGGAGGCTGAGGCAACCGTCTCTCTGAGTTAGGGTCTGCCGAGAGCGGGGCACACCTGGACCCACAGGTTCTTATTTGTTCTCTGCTCCACGCCTGTTGGTGACCTATGAAAGCCGTTCGTATAGATGCGCGTGGGGCGCTCGGCAGATCGGGGACAGCGTCCTGACTTTCATTCTGGCCTGGACGTCAGTGACCAAACAGGAAGGGCTGGGAGGGGAACCCAGGGTGCAATAAAGACCCCATGGATGGGGTGACTCCCATCCATGTCTCAGGGAAAGCCAAGGGCACCAATGCACCTCTCCGGGCGCAGGTACTGCCCGCCCATGGGACCTGCGGCTTTCCGCTCGGACAAACTGTGGTCTGGCTCCTGAACCTCCTCCTGGGCCCAGCTGTGAACTTCCTCGTGAAACCCAGTTTCGGCAAAGAGCCCTCCTGAGTCAGCTTTGCAGGAAGTCCCTGCCCTCGACATCTGGTTGGATTCCTCGTCCTGCTCCAGCCCCGAGGTGCTGTCTGGTCACCCTGGCCTGCCTTCAGCAAGAATCCTGTTAGGTGGGTTCAGCCAGCATCCCCCCTGGACCCCTACACCGCCTCAGTAATTTTCCCTCCTCTGACCCCACCTGCTCATTGGCTATAAGTTTCCACTTGCCCAGTGGTGTTTGAAGCTGAACCCAATCTCTCTCCCCAACTGCAAAATCCCATAGATATGGTCCCTGCACCTGTCGAGGTGCTCCTCAATAAAGTCTGCCTTCCCGGGCTTTAACAGGTGTCGTTGAATAATTTTTATTTCTTAAGTGCCACACCATGAAGACGTCCCAAGGGTTCTACATCACTACCGATCACAGGGTCAGCGGGTGATTCCTGCAACCAAATGCAAATCCAAAGGCACCCATGGCTGGTAGGTTCGAGTGAGTTATTGGCATGTTTCCCTCCTAATACGGAGAAGAGAGAGGCAGGGCCTGGGCCATGGATGTGCAAGCTGCGCAGAAGAGGTCACCTCCGTGCAGCCCCCCGGAGAGGGCTCCGCACCCCGGGAGGCTGCCGCATCCTCCCCTCGGAAGGGGTTAGGGCTGAATAGCCGCCTGCCCCGCTGGCTGGGGGGGTTCCTGGGATTGGCGGGGAGAGGAGGCTTTTACTTTAAACTTTGCCAAGTTTGGGGCTTTTGAAGTCTCCAATTACCGTGTGGTGGCTTTTGAATCCCTTTTAAAATTTGCAAGCCCTTTAATCAAGTTACTTCAGTAATTGGAATCAAATTGTTAAATATTCCGGGAATTGGAATTTTTGTTCCCAATAACGTGGCCACACAGCCACGTGGAGAGAAAGGCAGAAATTGCTAAGAAATTGCACACGGTGGGGCTACGTTCTGGTCTTTCCCATTTTCACTGTGGTTCTACCCTGGATTCGAGGAGAGTCTGAGATGTACTAGATTAAACAACGTCTCTATATTTGGTGTTTTGATACCCACCATCTATTCACTAACACTGCAATTTTTCACAGGTGAGGAAACTGACTAACGAAGACTCCTAATTCCCCAAAATGTCATGTTTCCAGTAACTTCCTGGACGAGTGAATTTTGCCATGTGCTTATGTGTAAACTTATTCATGTTGCATTTGGGGAGACAACATGCATGTTATATGCATATCTAAAGATATATATCTTTTTATGCACATATATAAAGACATAAAGCTACATGTGCACATGTATGTTTATGTATGTGTAGGTCTAAAAACATAGATATTTTTCTATTTATTCATGTACTTTCTATTGATAGGAACACTTGTACATATTTACGGGGCACATGTGATATTTTGTTATATGCATAGAATGTGTAGTGATCAAGTCAGGGTGTTTGGGGTGTCCATCACCTCGAGTATTTATCATTTCTGTGTGTGGGAATGTTTCAAGTTCTCTTTTCTAGCTACTTTGAAATATACAATACACTGTTGTCAGTCACCCTACTCTGCTATTGAACATTGGAACTTACAGATACAGATTTTATTAAAGGCACTCACTTCTTCCAGTGAGTACATTCTGCCTGTGACTATCCTTGGAATCTGCTTAGTTCATGTGTTGGATCCAGGTCTGTGTCTTCAAGGTCAATTGAATCCCACCTAAGAATGGTGGTTTATTAAATCACCTTCAAATTTTCAAATTTCCGCACCTACCGTGGGGGAACTCAACTCAGTCAACATTGAGCTATACCCTGAACTAAAATAATGACGTGGCACCTGCGTGAGTCAGCTCGGGCGGCCATAACAAAGTCCCACAGACCGGGCGGCTTAAACAATAGGGATTTATTTCTCATCGTCCAGGAGGCCGGAAATCCCAGATCAAGGTGTGTCAGGGCTGGTTCCTCCTGAGGCCTCTCTCCTTGGCGTGTAGACGCCGTCTTCTCCCTGTGTCCTCACGTGGTCGTCCCTCTGTGTGTCTGCGTCCTAATCTCCTCTCCTTATAAGGACACCAGTCCTGTTGGATCAGGGCCCACCCTAGTGCTTCATTTTACCTTAATCACCTCTTTATAGACCCATCTCCAAAGACAGTCACAGTCTGAGGTCCTGGGGGTGAGGGCTCCAACGTATAAATTTTGGAGGACACAGTTCTGCCCCTAAGAGACCCCTCTAAGGAAAACAAAGGCTGCATCCCAAAGCCACGCAAACAGGCTTTGGAAGCTAACTCTGTCTTTCCTTCCTTTCCCTTTGCAGATGTTCCATCCCAAACTGTCCCAGAACGACATTCCAAGCACATGCATGTTGGGGATTTGTGACATTATGCAGAGGTGGAGGGAGGAGCTCACCTGGTTAGAGAAGCCAGAAACCCCCATGTGTGGTTTTTACAACCACATCAATGCATTTTACGACGAGTTACGTGAGATAGTCATAGACTCAGTGCAGAGCCATGGTGGGAATGTTCTAGGGACCTGGGCTTCCCAGGGTAGCAGATGCCATGCGGCTGAGATTCCGGGCCCTGTGGGGATGGGGGAAAGTCTGTAGGACAGGTAGGCACAACTGTATTCAGGGTTTGTCCGGTAAAACAGAGAGAGGGTCCTCCTGAAAGTTGTTGTGATTGGTTGTCGAATGCAGTGAGGAATTGCAATGCAAATAGCAAACGGCAAGACAGGAGAGAATGCAGAAGTGTGCTGCAGGAGGAGGGGACAGAGGCCGGACAGACACAGCACAGGAGGCTGTGGGGACAGGTTGCTGCCCTATCCCCGAAAGGTAGGCAGGCTAGTAATGTGGTGGCTCAGCACTCCCAAAGGCACAGGAGCAGGAGCACAAGGGTCTGGCCAGCGGGTGGGCTGGGCCAGGGGATGGATTTGGCCAGGGGGTGGGCCTGGCCAAGGGGTGGGTCTGGCCAGGAGGTGGGCTTGGCCAGGGGGTGGGCTTGGCCAGGGGGTGGGCCTGGCCAAGGGGATGGGCTGGGCCAGGGGATGGATTTGGCCAGGGGGTGGGCTTGGCCAGGGGGTGGGCCTGGCCAAGGGGATGGGCTTGGCCATGGGGTGGGTCCGGCCAGGGGGTGGGCCCAGCCCCACTCTGCCTCATTCTGTGGGTAAGAACACGGAGGATCCCGGGCCTGGGGTACTGAGGTGAGTCTCAGGGGAGCTAGACTGACCATGAGATGTGACATCGCAAGGGTGTGCAGAGTGGGAAGTGTGGTCGCCTTTGCTGCGCAGTTACAGGCGGGAGCTGGGCACCATGAAAGGAGGTGGGACCCTCAGACCCTGCTTGTTCCAGAGGGGCAGCTGCCTGGGGAGGGACGGGGCCTGGCTGTGCGGGACCCACGGTTAGACCTGGTCAGTCCAGAGCTGCGGCCTTGGGGTAGGACCTCACCTCCCTGATCAGGGCTCTGTCTCTGTAACACAGGGCATGGTTAGGTGTGTGCCCACCCAGACCAAGGACTGTGTGTGTGCACACATGCATTTATATATGTATGTGCATGGGTATACACACACACACTTACGTACACATACTTATATATGTGACCTCGCTGAGAAGGACTCCATCTCTGTGACACAGGGCCAATAATATGTACTCTGTATGTGTATTATTAGCTATGTGTCCACCCAGACCAAAGACTCTATATGTGTGTGTGTGTGTGTGTGTGTGTGGTGCATATATACACACATATAAATATATCATATATGTGTGTGTATATATACTTACACATATGGTATATACACACACATAAACACCACATGCATATGTGTGTGTGTGTATATATACACACACACAGACATGATGTATACATACACATATATATGCCTATATATGTGGTATATTTATATATGTACATACCTACTCTGTGTGGTTTATGCATGCACACACATATAAATATATGATGTATATATGTATGTATGTACATATTTATACACCTATATATATATTAATATATAGTATATACACACATGTGGTGTGTATATATAGACTATATATGTATATATGTATATTTGTGTGTATATGTATAACCATACAGAATAGATATTACCAGACTCCACGTTACAGAGACAGAGAACTCCTGGAAGTTACATATGTAAATATGCTGCATATGTATACACACATACATACACATATGTGGTTTATGTATATATACTACATATGTGTCTATATATTATATATGTGTGTATATATATATAACCATATAGAGTAGATATTACTGGACTTGTGCTACAGAAAAGGAGATTTGCTCAGGGAGGTTACATATATAAATATGCTGCAGACATATGTACACACACATATATGCACACACACATACACACACACACACACACAGGGTCTGCACACCAGTAAATCCTGCCTCATAAAGGACTTTTTTTTCCCATTGTCTTACATGGGTCTTAAGAAAAACTGGGTTTTCTGGAGCACATTCTGTACGTGTGCTTGTGTTGTCTCCAGGCCTGGGATGCTCAGGCAGACATGGTGAAGACATCGTGCTTGCACCAAGGGAGGGAGAGAAATTAGTCAAATCGTGTGGCACAGGTCCACTGACCAGAGTTGAAAGTTTCTCCTATGACAAGGTTCAAAACCCTGTTATTCACCACATGAAGAAATATGGACCACCAAGTAGGAAGGATGCTGCATCAATGCCCCATCCTCTCTGGCTCAGAAGCATTTTTGTCTACCCATGAAAAATAAATGTGAGATTGGAGGTGATTCTCTGGACACCCCAGCCCCAAAGTCTGCTTTGGGACCTTTTGGAGAAAAATGTACTTCCTTCACCTAAATTATCTGGGTACTTGCCTCAAAAGGCCTTGGCCACCAAGGCCACCAAAGAAGTTGCCAAAGAGTGTTTGGATTTTTGTTTGATTGATTGGGCCAGGGAAGGGAAACCCTTGAACGAGGTCTTGATGAAGAAGGTCCAGTGGGTTCCTCTTGGTGGGACCCCAGGTGTTTGTTCCCTCATGGATGGATGGAACTCAGAGGTTGCCAATAGCAAAATGTTGGCAGTTACTATCCCAGACCAGTAGAACCACAGCACTGATTGGAACAGTCTGAGTCACAGAGACCTGTGGTGTTGGCTAGTGGACCAGGTAGTCCTTAGAAGAAAAAACAGGTAAGAACCTACTTACTAGTAATTGTTATTGATCCGTATAAGTGGAAGAGTTCCAGGTCAAATGAACAGAAGTCTCACTTGAATTACAACAGAGAGTCAAGGCCGCTCCATCGATTCTGACTTGAGCCAGTTCATGGACCAAGAAACCCTTGAATAAAAGAACACAGGGTCCCCTGGGGGCAGGACCCTGGTACACTGCCAAATATTTATACCATTACGCTCTCTCCCAGACATCCCCAAAGGGACCTATGATCCTTTGTCAGGGTAACTATGTATTGGGGAAAATGAAATAGTGAGAACTTTCAGGGATGACTAGATGCTGATTTGAACTGATACTAATACCGGGAGACTCTAAACATCACTGTGGCCCACCCATTAGAGCAGGGGCTTATGTGGGTCAGGTGATGCTCACTGAAGGGTTAACTCAGGAGGCCTGGAGTGTCCAAACCCTGCACATTTCAAACAAAGCTCTGGCCTTTGAATAGCTCCTGGAATGTGACCTCTGAACCCTTGTAATGTTCTGCCTGATAAGAGTGTCTTTGTTGACCTGAGACCTTGGGCCACTCCAGAGAGTCTACACTTATAATGTGATTAGTGGTGGAACTCTTGGGACATGTGGTATCAGCTTGTCCTCTGGGGAAGATGAACACTGAAGAACTAAGGTCCATACTGCGTGACTGACCCCCCAGTAACATTCTGGACACCAAGGTTTAGGTGAACTTCTTCGGTTGCAATACTCCATGTGTGTTGTCACACATTATGGAGAGATTAACATGCCATCCATGACTCCATTGGGAGCTCCTAGACTCTGCCTCTTCCATAGGGCTGATCTTAATCTGTATCATTTCCCTGTAATAAATGGTAACCACAAGTATAACAGATTTTCTGGGCTCTGTAAGTCCTTCTAGTGAGTCGTGGGACCTGGAGGTCGTCTCACTGACACAAGTGATCAATGGAGATTTAGCTCAGGAATGTCTCACTGTGGGTCCCTCTACCCACTCTGTGGTTGTTTCCCTGGTTCCAGAATGCGTCATTGGAACAGACATACTTCACAGCTGGCAGAATCCCTTGAACGAGATGGAATTTTATCCCCTCAAAACTCACATATTGAAGCCCTAATCCCCTTGGTGTTAGGAGGTGATTAGGTTTAGATAAGGTCATGAGAGTGGGCCTTTGGGATGAGATTAGTGCCTTTATTAGAAGAAGAGACACCACTGCACTCCCTTTCTCTCCACCATGTGACCACACGGCAAGAAGGTGGCCATCTAAACCAGATAGCATCTTCACCAGACACTGATGTCTTGATCTGGAACTTCCAGCCTCCAGAACTGTGAGCAATAAATGTCTGTTGTATAATCTACCCAGTCTATGAAATTTTGTTATAGCATCCCAAGCTGATGGAGACACCACACATTAAGAATGTCAGGTGGACCTTTCTCAGCAAGACCTCAGATGTTCAGTCCCTCCTGGATGGACTGCCTGTGTCTCTGCAGAACAGGCACTGTGTGCTTGAAAGCGTGGCTAGGAAGACCCAGTACCTCACTGGGGCTGGTGGCAACACCGTGTCCTGACTTACTTGAGTGGCTGCACACTGAGCCCACATGTCTCAGCTTCCAGCAATCATTCAGAGAACATCAAAGCTCATGGTGTTCGGCCGACTTCTGGGAACTCTTTCCTCCCCTTTGCTCTGTGTCATCACTATCAACATCCACCTCCTTCCAGATCCCAAGTGCTGGCCTGACTCATCACCAATGAGTATGGTGGCTCAAGTGTCAGTGACAAACTTCTGGACTGGATGGGAGGTCTGGTTCTTCCCCCTCCACCAGAGATGGTGGGGTCTTAGTCCAGTTCAGATATTGGTCTTCTTGCTTGCAAGGTCAAAGCAGATAGTTTGCAGGACGTCTAAAGCTCCTACTAGCCTTTTTCTTATTATTATCTATACAGAAAAAAAACAAAACAGAAAATCATCCTTGTCCAACTACCCACAAGTTTCTTCCCCCCTCAGTTTTGCACTCATCTGTTACAGAGTCACACATCCTAGTCAACGGCCATTAAGTGCATTGTTTGGAGAATATGGGATTGGTTAAGGCAAGTTCCCACGTGGGTAATATATTTAGCATTGGTTGTCCGAGAGTTGGCATCATGCAATTGTAGAGTTGCAGGACAGTAGACAGCACATTTTTCACTTTACAGATGAAGAAAATGATTCTCAGGAGTGGACATGTGCCCAGGTCAAGGACACAGGACTGCTTGGTAGCAAAGACCACCAGTGCCATAGTTTCTGTTCACATGTCATCCTTTTTGGGGGTTCTTTTATGTACCCTCGCCTGCCATCCTTAGGGGTCCCTATTGACTACTTGGGCATTGAGAGTGATGCCCCTCCATGACTGCCTATGACACTTCACATCGCTCCACCAGTTTTCTGCAGTGGTGTCTCTTGGCCCCTAGATAGAATTAAGCTTCCTGGCAATCGAGACAATGTGTGAGGGCACAATTTGTGTGTCCCTGAAGCACCATTCAAACCCCAATGCAGAGCTTCATGTGAGGTGCTGCACAATGTTGAAATCACACCAGGCTGTGCTGAATGGAGATGTGAGTCCCACCTCTGCCCCGCCAGGTACAGAGCAGTGAGAAGGTTTTTAACAGTGCCTGAAGAGTAGAAAACAACACCAAAACAACAGCAACAACAACAACAAATGATAAAATTGAGGCACAGAGAGAATGTACCTGCTCAAGGTCACATGGCTCTGTGGTTGCCCTTTGGAGATGGGGAGACCCTCTCTGGGGTCAGCCACGTACCTCTCACATTCACCATTCTGCTTCCCTTTCACAACAAACACACCACACCTTGTTCTGCAACCTTGTTCTAAAACTGACTCAATACTTTGGAAGACGCAGCTTGAATGAGGTTAATCATGGTGTTTAAATTTATTTCATTGGTGAGCATTAATGATTTTCTTTCTAATACCTTATTCCCCAGAAGTGCAGAGGAGCCATCTCTACAGAATGGCCAGGGTGACTGTACTCATTCCTGGATCCGTTGCAACAAAGTGCCACAAACCAGGTGGCTTAAAACAACAGAAATGTATTTTCTCATCATTCTGGAGACTGGAAGTCCAAAATCAGGGTGTTAGTTAACAAGGCTGCACTCCTTCTGAAGTCTCTAGGGAAGGATGCTTCCCCGCCTCTTCCTTGGTGCTGGTATTCCTTGGCTTGTGGATGAGGCATCCCTCCAATCTCTTCCTCTGTCTTCACTTCACCTCCTTCTACTTGAGTGTCTCTGTCTCTTCTTAAAAGGACACCAGTCATTGGATTTACAGCCCACCCTACTCCAGTAAGACCGCATCTTAATTAATTACTCCTACAATGACCATATTTCCAAATAAAATTGCATTCTGAGGTCATAGGGTTAGGAATCCAATGTATCCTTTGGGGAGGCACATTTCAACCCACAGTAGTAACCAAGTTTTGAAATCCCTGCAAACAATGACAGAAATTACCCATGCAGCCTACTAAGGCAATGGGAGATACAGAACATCTGTGGAATCCTGTCTGAAGCATTGATTTGAGTACTCGTGGCCCAGGGTAAGGAAAGAAAGCAGCCAGTCTGAGTCACAGAGAGGTAGTTGAATGTTGTGAAATGAGCTATGATGCTTGCATTGCACCCACACTTTCTAACTCTTGGGTTAGGTTGTCAGTAGGTTTTTGAGAGGTACAGACACAATGGTGCCTGATAGGACCACATGTAATTGATAAGTACATGTGTTTTACTAAGTGCTTTCTGATGAACGTGCAGGGATGGATGCTGAAGTCACGTTTATTTCTGAGCAACAGAATCCCATGCCTTCATTTCCACCCTCTGTGGATTTGAAGCAATTGCTCATCCCACCATTAATTCTGGCCGCTCTATATCCCTCCTTACAGGCAATAACCATGTCCATTTGGGCAATTATTCCCATCGATGGAATCTCATCTGAGACTCTCTCCTCCTAAGTGTCTGTCTTCACGAGTGATGGAAAATTCAGTCTGCGGCAGTTAATACATGGAAACGCTATTTGTACTTAATCATACTATTGGGAGTAGTTAGAGTAGCTAAGTGGATGCAGGCATTTTAAAATGCACGGATGGTTACCGCAACCTGACTTGCCATGGGCGCTTTTCCCCCATAGACCGCTGAAGTGCTGAATAAATAAGGCATATTTCTGCAGCATTTGACCGAACGTCTGTGTCATCCCCCCCGCCCTCACTGTAAGGCGATTAACACCCTTCAGAGAGGCTCACATAAGTATGCAGATACGGGGCTGTGCGTTTGCAAACTCTCACCCTGACAAACATTTACCCTGACACCTATTATATTTACCGACACAGAGATCTCCTTTTTCATTATAATAGAAATTTGTAGGCGAGCGTCTACCTTCGCTGTTGAATATTAAAGGATCAGAGTCGATGTGTGTGTGAGGGGGTGACAATTTGCAGGGTGACTTACCTGGCTTTGCACAACACAGGGAAATTTGAGGGATGCTGATTCTGTTCTTCTTTGGTTATTGGGGCCCTAGGATAAAGCCAATGGATATTTTTAGGAGGATGGTTATGCTTCACTTTTTTAAAATGTAAAATTTTTTTTGTTTGCCGACCTTATTCCTTTGTATTTAAATTAAGAGCATTTCAAAGTAAAAAATAAAAATGCTTTATAACATACAAATAAGTTTGTCATGAAGCGCATCTGCCTTCTGTCCTATATTTCTGCAAAAATCCCACTTCACCTCCATTTATTATTTTAATTTTTCTGGCTATTCCCCTATGGACATATACTGTCTTTATAACCATGATTTAAAATTTTATCCTCGGAGATTATCTATTGTCTTCTTGTTCTAACAGTTCACTTGTCACCCCCTCACGTTCCCTCATGTCTACTTCCACAAATTTCACATCACTCTGTATTTCTTGACGGGTTACCTCTGTTATTTCTGCTGCCCTACCTCAATGTGTCCTAATTTCAAGATACAGCAAGGGCCATGCCAACGTGTGTGCCCGCCGATCCAACCACGCCCCTTCTCCCTGCCCCTTGAAGGAGATGATTAGAATCACATCTCTAATGACCATGTGAAAGCAAAGTGATACTAGAAACATTGAACAGTGCAAACAGTTTGCCAGTGCTGGTGTCTAGACATCAGCCACATAGAGAATCACACTGATGAACAATGAAAGAAGATTGTCAAGGAAATTATAAGTGACACAGAATCTAGCCATAAGGTATTGAGGGAGAGAAAGAGGCAACAGAGTGAGGGCATCATCATGGGCGGGGATGTCAGGCACCTGGATTCCAACCTTGTCAGCTCTGGGAAGTGCTCAGAGCTTGCTGTGTCCAGACAATGTAGGAATAAAAATAATACCCTTCTCACAGGATTTTTGTGAGAATTAAGTTCACACACGTAGGGTGTTGTGGTGGTGTCTGTCATATAATAAAGTCTCAATGAATGCTGGTTTTTAGCAATACTGTGGTGAACTAATGAGTAGGATGCTGGAAGCCATTAAAATCACAATGTAGAAGAATATTCACTGGAATGAGGAATTACCCTGCTACGATATATTAGAGAGAATAATGTCCCCCAAAATGTCCACATCCTAATTCCATGTGGTAGACAGAATAATGTCCCCAAAGATGTCCACGTCCTAATCCCATGTGGTAGACAGAATAATGTCCCCAAAGATGTCCACATCCTAATCCCATGTGGTAGACAGAATAATGTCCCCAAAGATGTCCACATCCTAATCCCATGTGGTAGACAGAATAATGTCCCCAAAGATGTCCATGTCCTAATCCCTATGTTGTAGCTAAAATGATCTCCAAAAAATGTCCACATTCTAATCCCTGAAACCTGTGCCTATGTGATCTTACATGGCTAAAGGAACTTTGCAGATGTGGCTCAGTTAATGTTCTTGAGATGGGGAGATGATCCTGGATTAACCAATTGGGGCCCAATATAATCACAAAGGTCTTTATAAGAGGAAAATTATCTTGGATTAACCAGGTGAGCCTTTGTTAATTGCATGAGCTCTTAAATGTAGAAAGCTTCCTCTAGCTGGAATCAGAGCAATGAGACGAGGTCGAAGAAGTCAGAGATTTGAATGTTCCAACACAGCGTCGATGTTTGAACGGTGGAGGGAACCACACGACAAGGAATGTAGGTGGCCTTCAGAAGGTGGTGAGGTCGCAGGACCACAGTCACCATGGAAATGGGACCTCAGCCCTACAAATGTTAGGTAGATAGTTAGGATTTCTGGCTCTTCTAGAGACAAGGGTGCCCCTACTTTGGTGCTGTCTCGAGCAATTGCCCCACCTGGGAAGAAGGATAAGGGTGGGCACTCTGTTTTGGTGCTGCCCCACCCTTAATCCTATCCTGAGCAACTGCTACACCTGGGCAAGGAGGGAATGCTTTAACAATCTGGGAATTCCCCAGCCCAGGCATGATAGGATTTGGAAAGTGACCTAGAGTAACCTCAAGGTAATTACTATGCCATTAGCTTAAATCTACATTGTGGTTCACTACCCCCCCCAGGTGGGCTTTTGGAGTGGGAGCTCATATATATGCAGATGGAATTTTGAGGACACCTTTTGGTCATTTGGTAATATCCCCCATCTCCTGAGAGCCCTCCCTGAGACTGGGCCAATAAAAGGATACAATCTGAGAATTCAGAGAGAGAGAGTGAGAGCCAGTCAGTGAGAGAGTCAGCTAGTCAGTGAGTCAGTGAGTCAGTCTGTCTCTCTCCACTCATGGAGACAGATCTGCTTCATTTTATGATAAAAAGTTACTTGTGTGAAACTGCTTCCTGCTTGTGGTCACTCCATCGCACTGGAGTGATGTTTTTTCCAAGCAAGTAGCCAAAGAACTAGGATAACAGTCCGCCAAGAATCTGGACCTGACACTTTGGCGTGTCTGGTCATTCTTCAGCCAAGAGCACACCAAGAACCGAGAGCAGACTGGCACACTGACACAACCACAAGGAGCTGGATTCGCCCAACAAACTCAATGAGCTCAGGAGTGGACCCTTCCCAAGAACCCGCTGATAAGATCTCACTGTAGCTGACAGCTGGATTTAGACCCTGTGCACCCTGAGCAGAGAGAACCCAGCCCAGCCAACCAGGACTTCTGACCCACAGAAGCTGTCAGATGACAAATAGGTATTGTTTAAAGCTGCTCATATGTGCAATAATTTGTTCCAGCAGCCATAGGAAAATAATACAAATGGCAAGTGTTCAAGTCACAAGACAATATTATAGTAAAAGGCGATTTTTGAAATCAAAAATGGACAGACACACAGAGGGGATATAAAGCCTGGTGAAAGGTGACCAGTGTTGCATCATGGGACACAAAGGGATTTCTCTTTCTGTGTTCTGTTCTCTGTTTTCCGAGTGGCCTGCATTGATTACACAGAGGGCCCTTTCCATGAGACATGGTGTTACGGCTAAGCAAAGAAAGACGCAGAAAATACCTGAGTTGGACGTTCTGCTGTTTAAAGCTGTGAGTGTCTTGAGAGCAAATGGTCCAGAGAGAGTAGCTATGTCCCTTTGGTTCAACTGGCCATTGCTTCTTAGTAGAGAGCTGCAGGGACCTTGTGGTATGCAATGCACCCCAGGTGTGGTCTGCAGAGCCTGAGAGTAAGAATATGCCAGACTTGGACAGCTGCTCAAAAAGTGACACACAGAATTACCGTGTGACCCAGCAAATCCACTTGTATGTGTATGGCTGAAAGAATTGAAAACAGGTTTCCGAACTGCTGCTTGTGCTGGTATGTTCCTAGCAGCATGATTCACTGTGATGGTTAATGTTACGGGTCACCTTGGCTGGGCCATGGGGTGCCCAGATGTTTGGCTAAATGTGATTCTGGGTGTGTTTCTGAAAGGGTTTATGGATGAGATGAACATTTGAGTTGGCGGAATACAAGAAGATCGCCCTCTCCAAAGTGGGTGGGCCTCATCCAATCCATTGAGGGCCTAAGGAGATCAAAACGATGGAAGAGAAAATTCCCTCTTTCTGCCTGGCTGTGTGAGCTGGGACTTCCGTCTTTTCCTGACTTCAGAGTGGGACTCACACCCTGGGCCCTCCCGGGTCTCGGGCCCTCAGACTGGAGCTCCCGCCATCGGCTGAGTTCCAGGGAGTGACTCCGAATGGATGCAAGACCTCCTCTTGGGGGGATGAAAACATTCTGGAAGTAGACAGAGATGGTAACTGCACAACTCTGGGAATGGACTAAATGGCACTGAATTTTTCACTTTGATATGGTGAATTGTACGCTGTGTGAATTTCGCCCCAATGAAAAACAACAATAAAAGTGTATACTGACAGGGAGCGAAAAGATTTAAAATTCAAACACATGCTCCACTTCCCTTACCCCCCCAGAACTGGAGTTGCCTTTTCTCCTTCTGCAGGGACCAGGCCACGATGGCCAAGACAGTCCTCACCGCGAGAGACGGCATTCACCAAAAGGCCTTGAACAGAGAATTGTCCCTGTCTGTGATATCTGTGCAGCGTTTGAAACCGCTGGCTCTCCATTCTCTGGTCAGTCGAGGAATAGCATCAAACTCTGGGCTTGGTGCAAGAGAAATTCAGATAGTACAAAGGCAATGCTGGACTTCCTGTTTCTGACGCTGAATCTTTCAAGGGTGAGACTCTTACCTGCCCGGGGGTGATGGACCCCCAGGGATGACCTCAGGGAGCTCCATACCTTCCGATGTTGTGGGTTTTCCCTGTTAGCAGAGATAGAAGGCAGAGTCTCAGATGGAAGAGTTCCCTGTTTTTTTCTTTTCTTTCCCCAAATGGGCATTTCCGGCAGCTTCGTATGAATGAAATAAAAAGTTTCAAATGTTTGCTTTCAGTGCCTGCGACAAAAAGACTCAGAGTGAGAGAGAGCGCTTGCCAATTGACGCAGGAGTGGATGGCGGGGCAGCCTTTGAATGGCGTCCTCGGCCTTTGAAAGACGTCGGCTTTGTGGCAGCTCAGCGTCACCTCAGACGTGCCATTTGGGAGACTGAAGATCAATTGTGGGGGAATGTTAAGGCCTTTGCTGCCAGAATAGAGTCTCTGCGGGGAAAAGAGATCTCAAACCCCACGCCTCCAGGGATGACGGCTGGGGGGCGTCTGAAGGAGCAGCCGTGTGGTGGCAGATGTGCAGGGACTTCCAGGCCGGGGAGGATTAGACACACCGGAGGACGCTTGTTTTCATCTTGCAGGATAAAGTCAATTCCACAAAGACCGGGAAAGGGCGGCACTCTCTGCAGCGTGACTTCTTCCTTCCGGCTTCTGCCCTCTGCCTTGTATCTGGAACGTGGCGTCAGAAGTACAGGCTTATTTGTCACCATCCAACCAGATCTCTAAATTTCTGAATTCCAAGAAATAAGATCTATTTGTGCAGAACTCTCAGTGCGCTGAGAGGGTCTGTCTTCTGTTAGAGCTATTACCGACCGGCCTGAACGCATCCCCAAAGGAAAAAGAAAAACCTGAGTGATTCACATCCTCCTGGGAGCTGCATGCAGCTTTCTTGTTCTACGAGATTTTATCCAAAGGAGGGTAAAAACCAACTATGGCTTGTGTTAAGTAAATGTATTGTGTAAAGGTTTAATTGAGAAAATGGGTGCAAAGGCACTGGTTTGGTTTAGGGAACGCATGCTGTTGGTGCGAGGCTACCGCGGGTGTCTTTTGCATCCACTGTTTGTGGTTGTGTGATCTGGCACACACGGCATCAGTTCCATCTTGGAGTAAGCGTGATGCTTGTTCATGTCTCACTTGCTTTCTGCCTTCGACGTCTTCCCCACTGACACTGAATGGATTGGGATGGGGTCTGGCTTGCCCAGAAACCCCCACCAAGCCCCAAAAGGAGCTGGAAATGGAGAGCTCTCAATTGCTCAGGACAGACAGTTCTTTGGGGAGGGACAAATGACAGACGCTCCCTCATCAATACCCGCTGCTGCGGTGCATTTGCTCACTCAGCCAGTGCACATCAAATGCCTGCCACAGACCCCTTAAAAAGAGAGTAAACAGGTTATTGTCTTTATTCATTGGGCATATGTACTTGACCTTTTCTTTCTCTTAGGCTCAAACTTGGAGCCCTCAAGTTAAGTCCTGAGTGAAATAACTCATCCCAAAAATAAATGTCAAATGAATTAGGATGGCCACTATTTAAAAAAAAAAAAACAGGAAAATAACCAGTGTTGGCAAAGATGTGGAGAAATTGGAGCTCTGGTGCATTACTGATAGGAATGTAAAATGGTACAACTGCTGGCAGTTCCTCAAAAAATTAGACATGGAATTAAAATATGATCCAGCAATCCGAGTTCTGGGTATAGACTGAAAAGAATTGAAAACAAGGTCTTGAAGAAATACTGGTGCATCCACAGTCATTACAGTGTTATCACAATAGCCAAGAGGCAGAAGCAGCACAAAGGTCCGTCGGTGGGATTAACGCATAAACATGGTGTATACACACAATGGGATATTATTCTTTAAAAAGGAAGGACATTCTGACACCTGCTACAGTGTGGATGAACGTTGAGGACATTATGCCGAGTGAAACAAACCAGTGACAAAAGGACAAACACTGTATGATTCCACTTATATGAGGTCCCCAGAGTAGTAAAATCCAGAGAGACAGAAAGTAGAATTGTCATTTCCACGGGACCGGCGAGGGGATGAGGAGTTAGTGTTTAATAGGGACAGAGATTCAGTTTGGAAAGATGCAAAAGTTCAAGAGATCCATTGCACAGCAATGGAATATACTTAACACTACTAAATTGTTGCTTAAAAAAGTCTAAGATGGCAAATTTTATGTTATGTGGCGTTTTTTTTAAACCACGATTTAAAATTTTAAAATTGAGATAAATAAGAGTCAAATGAACATCACAGAGGATGGAGAAACTTTTGTGTCTGGCTACACCTGGGCAGGGCTTGGACCAGACCCCATTGCACGGTGCTGCCTTGCACCTTACCTGTCTCTCCCAATGTCCCCACTGACTCATGTTGGGTCATCAGGCAATGGACATTTCACTCTTTATGCAAAGATTGCCTCCTGCTCCTCCCCATTTGGGGCCATTCTTTCTCTTTCCGTCATGCAATAAAATGTTTGGGAACTTTATTTCCAATGTTTTTACGAGCGCCATTAGGGTTTTATGAGGGCACCACATCCTTCCTGACACAGCTCTCACAGAACATCTTTCTGCTACAGAAACTCATCCTCCGCTTCAATTTTTTTTGTTTAATGTTAATTTCCTTGATATTCAAAAGTATGCCTCCAACTCATGGTTGTTTCCAGTTTAATTTGAATTTTGCCTCCAGGTACCATGGGAGACCCAGGGCTGTTCCTAGGGCGCCGTGAACGTGTGAGCGCTGCAGCAAGCTGTGGGTGATGTGGATTGTGAAATGAGCATCTCCTGCCAAGCCCTTGGGGTCTGTAAACCTCAGAGGAGCAGGGGAATGGATGACAGGCTTCATGGCCCCCTCAGAGAAAGCTCTTTGGGGAGTGTGCAATGTCCTTTGGAGCTAAAGAGGGTCTGTGGATTTGTGTTCTGCTCCAGCAAGTAGATGTTTTGTGGAGGGTTTGGTGAGAGGGACCCATAGGACTGGGAAATAGATTAGAATCCATTGTGCTGGGACATATACTGGTGGCATCCATAGAGATGGGTTACACTCGACTGGGATCCATAATTTTGGGATCATATTTTAGAGCCTATAGGGTTGGAATCCATATGTTTGGAAACCATATAGTTGGGTCCATAGAGTTGGACCATTAGTTTCGGGTTCCAATGAATGGGGTCTTTAGGGTTGCAACCCATACAATTTGGACCCATAAAATTGAGTGTTATAGGGTTGAGTCTATATTTTGGGATCCAAAGGGTGAGATGATTCTGTCAACACAATGGGAACGAGCAGATTTGAAAGAGTTTCCTTCTGAAGGAGATGGTTAACCCATGTGCTGAGACCTACTTTTTACCTGTCCTACACACCATGGCCCCCGTCTGGACGTCTTCCTAACTCATCCACAACCTCTTTGTTGTAAAACATTGATGACCGTTTTGTCATCATATTGAAAGTACTATGCTCAAGCCTTTTCTTTCTAGATCTGCCAGTCACTCGTTCAACAAATATCTATCGATCACCTTCAGTGGACCACGCCTTGTCCTAGGTACCTGGGTGTCCATGAGAACAGCAGCAATCCTTGCAGAACTGATTTCATAGCTGGGTTTGCATAAATGCATGAGGAGATTGTATTCCGAAAATATCTGTTGATCACCTCCTATGTAGCAGGTGTTGGTCTAAGTACTTAGGTGTATCTGCGAAGTAATCAGCAATCCTCGCTGAGCTGACATCCCCATGGGTGTGACAGAAATGTGTAAGGAAACTCATGTAAGTTAGAAATTAACATGACCTATGGAGAAAATAAATGCAGGAGGGGCCACATTGGAAGTGTCGGGGCAAGAAGTGGGTGAACACTTCAAATGGGGTTTCAGGACAGGCTTCATTGCAAAGGTGGATTTGAGCAAAGACCTGAAACAGGTGAAGGAGTGAGCCACAAATCTGGGATGCACCTGCAAAAGCGGGCTCAGCCAGTGCAGAGGTCCTGAGGCAGGAGGTTCTCCAGAACACACAAGAGCCATCAAGAAGGGTGGAGCAGCTGGGGCTGGGTAGGTGAGGGGTAGCGAGGTCAGAGATGAAGTCAGAGTAGGAATAAGGGACTTCATCATGGGGTTACTCCTGGCCATGGAAGATCTTTGTCATTTACTCCAAGTGAGAAGGTCACCCTAAGGAGGGCTTGGTCCATAGTAGCATCCTCTGACCAGTGTTTTAAAGGAGCACACTGACTGCTTTGCTAGGAACAGACAAAAGCAGACACAGAAAAGCCAGGCAGGAGTCTCCTACAGCCACCTTTGGTAGTTCAGACCACAGAGATGTCCAAGAGAGTCACGTTCAGCATCTGGGTAGGGAAGGAAACCAAGCAAGGAATCTCAGAATACTCCAATTTCCTCCCCCGCCCCCCAAACATCTGTAAGGATAGAGTTGCCATTGATTTAGATGGGGAGGATTTGGGGTATGGGAGGCATAGGGAGAAATACTGCAATTTCTGCTTGGATGTGTTAATCATGTGATGTCTCTTGGACTAAGTTTCAAGACTGGATTTCAGGAGAGGTCTGAGCAAGAATCATGCATTTGGGCATCTCCAGCATGTACATTTTTAAATCCAGGAGGATGAATGGAAATACCAGACAGAAAACAGAAAAGGACCAAGGACTGATCCTTGGGAAGCTCCTTGATTAAGAGGTTGGGGAGAAGAAGAAGAAGTAGATGCCTCTCAAAGAGCCTGAGAAGGTGTTTGGAGAGTGCAGGGCTCCCGGGCCAAGGAAGGAAAGTGTTTCCGGGATGAAGGAGGTGCTCAGTGGTACATGGAATAACTGAGGACTTATAGATTGACCACGGAATGGAGCATAGTGGGGGTCTCTGTTGACCCCAACAAGAGCCTTTTCAATGGAACAAAGGAAGTGGAAACATGATGTCTCCTTGCACAGGGGAGAAGAGAGATGGAGAGGTAGCCATGGGCAAAGTGGGTTCAAGAGATGGCTTCTGTACAAAGGGAGAGGTGAGACCCCGCGTATACACGGAATGGCAATGTCCAGTGGAGAGGGAACATCTGGTGATGTAGGAGAACAAGGAGAAAGTTCTGGGGGTGTTGTCTTTGAGTAGGCAAGAAGGAAGTGCGTCTGATATGCAAGGAAGAGGAATTTAGATGGGACCATGGGCCATTTCTCTGTGGTGACACAGATGAGAGCTGACAGGTGCAGCGGCTGGTGGGTGGCTGGGTTGGTGAACATTAGGGGTCTGTAGGTGTCTTCTTCCTCCATATTATCGGTGCAATATGTCCTCAGCAGGTGAGGACAGAGGACATGGAGGTTGGAGGAGAAAACAGAAGATGTGCGATACTCCAGGAGGAGGGGACAATGAATAGGAGAAGTAAAGCATGGTTCCTGGGCAGCAGGAAGTGTCCCCTAGGGTTGGATGCCATGGATTTGAAGTGACGCCAGTCAGGGTGTCCATGGGATTTTCTCATATTGAGCGCTCAGTGTGTAGGTTAGGAGTGAGTAAAGAATTGGATTTTTCCAGACTTGTGCTTTGGGCAAAGCAATAAAACAAAGCAACAGCAGGCAGGGATGGAGAATGTGTGCAAGAAAGTGATGGTAGGTATTGTCCATGTGACGGGCAGAGGGTTGGGAGAGTTCATTAGGGAATGAGGGGAGGACATTTGGTCGGCGTATGAGTTTCCTATCACTGCTGTGACAAATGACCACAGATTCAGTGGCTTTTAGCAACACACATTTTTTATCTTACAGTTCCAGACTTCAAGCATCCGAAAGTCAGGGCAGGATTGTGCTCCTTCTGGAGCCTCTAGAAGACAGTGTGTTTCCTCATTTTTTCCAGTTTCTGGAGACGGCATGCAATCCCTGGCCCAGGGCCCCTCCCTCCAAATTTAAAACCAGCAATTTAGCATCTTCCTTTTCAAACTCCAACCTCTGCTTCCATCCTCACATCAACTTCCCTGACTCTGACCCAACCACCTCCAAATTATAAGGACCCTTGTGATGACATTGAGCCCACCTAGATAATTTAGGATCTCTCCATCTCAAAATCCTTAACTGAATCACATCTGCAAAGTCCCTTTTGCCATGTAAAGTCACATATTCACAGGTTCCAGGGATTAGGGACATGCACATCTTTGGGGCCATTATTCTATGTACCACATGGGATTAGGATATGGACATCTTTGGGGATATTATTCCATCTACCATATGGGATTAGGATGTGGACATCTTTGGGACTATTATTCTGTCTACCATATTCAAAGTTCTTTTAATGCAAATTTCTGACTATTGTAACATCTAAGGTGGCTTTATGGAGAAGGTGGAGCCCCTGAACTTGAATTTAGAAATCAAAAATGTACACACTTTTTAGGGTTGAGTGGACTCATAGCTTTGATCAGATCCTCAAAGAACGTTTTTAGGGTTGAGTGGACTCATAGCTTTGATCAGATCCTCAAAGAACGTTATCAGTCTACAGGTATTGAAGGCTATCTAAGTCTCCTTCCTGTAACCTGAGGCAGATTAATTGGAAAAGGAAACTCTGGACTCAGAAAGCACCAAACACCAACCTCAAGCAATGAGATTAAATGTTGTGAATTCAGCCTGCAGGGTAAGAAGGATGCTCTGAGCAGAGTATTATTATTAAAAATAATACAGAGGAGGTGGAGGCTCATCCAGAATTTCTTCCCTCATTGCCTGAAATGTGGGAGTCAGACCATTTGTCAGATACCTGCAGCCAGAAATCATTTTGGATGAATTACATTGACCTTTCAGGAAATCCTTTCAAGCCAACGTTTCTGTAACAGTTTCTCAAGTTCTCCCCTCCCTTGATGGAAACTCAGGAGCAATGAACGTTCTTGAATAATGAAACTTTAGCCTGCCCTTGTAAGCCCACTTTCCTGCACATTCAGAATGGAAACCCTTTGTTCGAGAGACCCCCATGCAGACACCAGTCTTGCCAAGTGGATTTTTCTTGACATCGAAGTCCAGGCTATGTCAGTCTTAAGAGTTCTGCTCCTGTAGGTGCTCATTTTGGTGGGTAGCTGGGGTCCAACAACCTTGTGCTTTGCCGTATCTCTTGATATTGTTGACAGAGCTGAAACTTGCAATATCTGTTTTTAAAATAAAGGTAGGCATTGCTAGCTAAAGGGAAGCTTGAGATTTGGGGGCAGGGGAAGGTGAGAGAGAACAACAGAGAAATCCCAGCCGTAGCCAACTGGGTTCTGCCTGTCTCAGTGCTGTGGACTGAACATTTGCCATCCCCCAAATCCACATTTTGAAGCCCTAATCTGCAATGGGATGGTACCTGGAGGTGGAGACTTTGGGAAGTGATTAGGTTCATTCAGATGAGGTCGTGAGGGTGGGGTTCTCGTGATGGGATTAGTGTCCTTATAAAAAGAGGACGAGACACCAGAGCTCTCTCCCTCCACCATATGAGGACACAGTGAGAAGGTGCCATCTGCAAACCAGAAAGGGAGCCCTCACCTGGAACCGAATCTGCCTGAGCCCAGACTGTGGGACAGCCACCCTCCAGACAGACGAGAAATAAGTATCTGTCGTGTAAGCTGCCCAGCCTATGGTATTTTGTTTTCACAGCCTGAGCAGACTAACACATTCAGTGTGCAGAAGTAGAGACAGCCGGCGTTCTTCCTGCCGTGGCACCTGGCGTGGCACAGAAGTTGGATCAAGCCAACTCCGTTTTTCCAACATCATCATTCTTGACCAATTTCCCATGCCTGGGGAAACGTTGTGTAAGGACCCCTAAATTATGGAAGACGCAGAGGAACAGTGTGGCTCAAGTGAGCGGATGAGCTCTGTAGTAGCCTCAGGCACCTGTTCATGGACTAGAACATTCATTCACTCATTTGTTCTTTCCTCCACATTTAGTGATTCATCAATTAGGACAATTGGCATGTGCCACCTGCTCTTGGTGGGTTCCTTCTTCCCTTTGGCTCCCTGAGAAAACAGAGCTTAACACGGGCAATTACCTGGACCAGCAGACAATGATGTGGAAGAGGAGGCGTCCCTTGGAATGGGGGGTGGCGGGGGGGGTGCCGCGTCTATCAGGGGCTGGATGATGAAGACAGCTTCTCCCCCGCCAGGCTGGGTTAACGAGGCAGGGAGCATTGGGTTACAGCATGACAGCGTGTGCTCCCAGACAGAAAGGTAGAGATTTTCTGTCTCTGAAAACCCAAGACAAAATAAATTGACCTCTGTGTTGAAATGTTTCCAATTGGTGCTCAGCCCACATTTTCAACCAGAGCAATTTAAAAAGAAAAAAAAAATTTTTTTTTGTTTTTGCTTAAGCCACGGAAGGTAAGGGCTTCCTTCTAAATCCACAAACCTGTCTGTGCTAGGTCTGGGGACCGCCAACCCCGTCTTAAGCCACGGATGCCGGCTTTGATCCGGGACTCCGCGTCTTCACCCCGACACGTCTGATGGAGACAGCCCGTGTGCAGGTTGACGCGTAGGGTGGCGGGGAGCAGGTAAAGGTGGGCTCCGCAGAGAGGCGCTACCTGAACTGGCTTCCTGACATCATTTTGTTATCCCCCTCGGAGACTCAGGGGGGAGCACGTGGCTCTGCGACAGGGCTCCCGAGCAGACCTAATGTTCGCAAATGCCAGCTTGTCAGCCTCATCAGGCGCAAGCAACTGGAGTAGAAGGTGCTTTTTTATTTTTTTAATGCTACCCCAGAGTCAATTAAAATACAGTAGGGCTGACATCTGCAGAATATGGAATGATCAAAGCCAAAAATGCCCATACAGCTCCTGACATAAAAACAGTGTGTTTGGCGGAAGACTGACATACTGTAACAGGTCAGGTAATTATGAGAAAATCTATGATATATCTGTTGCAATTGCTTAGTTTGCTCCCATTATCACAGCCTTCAAACAAAACAGCGTGCTCACTTCTCCTGACGGATCCTAAAGCCGGTGACACCCTCTCGTGATGCTGATACAGATGGCATCTACAGAGCGACTGAATTAATTTGACAGTAAATAGGTGGTAGCAGTTACCGGCTTCTTTAAATATATGTTTTTTTAATTGCACCGGGACAGGTTTTATTTTTGCACTTCTGGCAATAGCTGGGAAAGCATCCTGTGGTCTCGTTAGCAATGCAGCCTCCTCCCGTTTCACGGCACAGCTCCGAGTACATACATGCACGCGCGTGCACACACACACACGCGTGCACTGAAGTTGCTTTTTTGCCATGCGTGATAATTGCATATGCACGCAGACAGTTTGCTGTTGTTTTATCATCTGCATGGTAATTGCTCTGAAGCAACATATTTTTTTTCTCTCTTCCCGGCTTTCCCCTCACCACCACCTCCCCCGCCCCATCCCCAACACCCAAAGCTGAACACATGCGTTCATTATGATGATTAAGGAATTCTCCCATCTTTTGCCTTGATGTGTTTATTAAATTAATGGAAGATGAGACAGATGAATCCGTGTGCTCAGGGTACAGTCAGGCGAGAGCCACGGGTGTATTTCACAGGGCTGCGTATTCTCTGCCATGCTAATGTCGTAATTGGCTTAATGGATTTTCTGTTATGTGCGGTGGCTTCTTCCCCCTCTCTCAGGCAAACTAATTACAGCTTTTTACATTAAATTCTAATAGATTTCAATTTATCTCTAAATTATCACAATAATTACAGTAATAAATTAGGCACATCGACACCATTCATCAAAACACTTTGAGCCTCGCATCGTAGCAGCACAACACGGCACGTGCTGACTAAGCGGACCCCGGATTTCTGACCAGGGTGATGTGTTTGGTGGGATGCTACCTGAGAAAGTGTGCATGTGTCTAAGTGAATCTGTGATTTATTCTGAAAGGCTGCAAATAGCCCCCACGGAGGAGATTCCACTTAAGGGTTGGAGTATTTGGAGGTAATGATTTTGTCCTGTCCCAATTTCCTATTTTTTTCCCTTCCTTTTTCTGCAGTACCTTGCCCACACAAATATGCATGCTCAATGTCCCCTTTGCTGAGCGACGTGAGCATCAGATTCCGTTTCTATTATGGGCACCTTCTGGTCCACTTTAATGGTGGACCATCATCCCAGCAGTGGAGGTGAAAGCATGCCGTCAGCTCACTTAATCAGAGCCACCGTCCCGCAACTCCCGATGTCAAACCCCAGACACACTTCAATGGCCGGGAGAGGCCTCCCTGGCTCTATTTGTCACTCTGGGCAGAGGCAGAGTGTCATGTGTGGGCAGCCTGGAAAGTTCACGGCTGATGCTGCTATCAGTGGAAACAGGACAGGTGGCCCCTGACTTTCAGAGATTTAGACAGGTGACTTCTTCTTCCTTTTAAAGGTGACTAGACCCAACTTTCAGATTTGCTTTCAAAACTCTGGAGGTGATGGCTTCAATGCAGTTGTATCACGTAAAAGCTTATTTGTGCAACAGGACGAAACGCAAGGCAAGGCTCAGGGTGTGATGTGAAACCAATTTCTTCCCAAGGGCACGAGCTTCGGTCTTGTTTTCTTTACCTCATTAGAACTGCAACACCTCTCTTTTAAATAACGTGTTTTTGAATTTTTTATTCCTTTTACTTCTTGGGCATAGAATAATGTCAAAGCAATTACTTTTATATAGGCTGCCCATGGCTATGGAAAGCATTCTAATAACTGCACAAGTTCTATAAGAAATGTCCCCTTAAAATGCAAGCAAGCCATATTTGGACTGTTTATTGCAGGGATGGGCAAACTATTTCTGGAAAGGGTCACAGAGTAAATAATTTGGGCTTTCTGGGCAATTTGTTCTCTGTAGTGACTACAAAACTCTACCATCGTAGAGTGGAAACAGCCGTAGAAAATACATAGACCAATGAACGTGCCTGTGTTCCAATAAAACTTTATCTGCAAAAAACAGGTGTTGGGCCAGATTTAGCCTGCAGGCCCCACTTTGATTTCATGCCTCAAGTGGCTTAAAGACAGTAATTAACCCCCACCCCTTGCATATTTCAGGAGACATTTGACTACTGCAACTTTCATCCCAAATTTATTTTGAGAGGCAGCAGACCAGCTAAAATAGAATGCAGGTGTCCTGTCTGCTCATGAACTCATCATCCCAGGACAAATAAGTACAACAAAGCCAGGCGCAGTGGCTCACGCCTGTAATCCCAGAACTTTGGGAGGATGAGGTGGGAGGATGGCTTGAGGCCGGGAGTTCGAGACCAGCCTGGGCAACATGGCGAGACTCCGTCTCTACAAAAAATAAAAAATAAAAATAAAGATTATAATGAATATGCAAGTGTGACCCAAACCAAGAATTCTTCCTCAGCACCCTTCTTAACCCAGCACACCACAACCGTGCACTGTCTGGAGTGAAACGCAAGACAAAACTCCTTTGCTGTTCTGACTTGTACTGAACCTTAAAGATTTCATGCCCAAATCTTCAAATGTATATATTTTTTTCTAAGAGCATATTCTTATATGAAACAGGAAACCAGTCTTTGAAATGCACGTTCAGTCTACACATCTGTGAAAATACAGACGAGCTTTCAAGCACCCCAAAGTTGGCAGGCCTTGGTTCTGCGCAATTTGTGTCTTCAGTCCTAGAAACTACTAACCGGCCAAGGTGTCATAGTTTCGTGCACACCCCTAGAATTTCCCCCAGAAACCCTTCATTCTGAGAGGACACCCGAGTCCCGCTATCTGACCTCTGATTTGAGATGCTACTTTGTGGCATTACCAAAGAATAAGGAATATGGCGTGGAGGCGAGGGGGTGAGCGGAATATGCTGGCCCGGGAATTGTAGACAATGAAGGCCCGGCAAAGTGGTGCATTTTTCCTTCACGCAGCCAGAGAGTTTCCAGCTGTATATAGACAAGGAAAGAGAAGAAACTGAGAGACAGAGACAGAGAGACACAGAGACAGAGAGAGACAGAGAGAGAGACACACAGAGACAGAGAGAGGCCCGTGTATGTCAACATTAGGAACCCCACAACCTGTGAGACCCCATCAAGAACACACAGACCAACCTTCCTCTTAAAGAAACTGGGGGGCTGTAACCTGTTACTTGCCTTCGTCAAGGGATGCAGCAAAGTGACTCAAATGCACAGAACCACTTACTGTTATAATCCCCCGTTCCTGGGCTCTGTGATTCTCTACCTCTCAAAGCTCTCCCTGGCGCTCTGTCTCCCGTTCCTAGAAACTGTCTAGCCTGTAAGCTGCCTGGCAATCGGGCCATGGCCACACGAAGACCTGTCCCCAGAAGGGCAGGCTCACTCCATGCCAGACCCCAGTGGGCAACGCTGAGCCAGCCTGTCGGCCGGGGACCACGAGGCCCTCCTGTGAGGTGTCCTCCCCAGGGCAGGCAGGTGCAGCTGTTCATGTGATGCTGTGGACAGAATGCTGTATCCCCCCAAAATTGATATGTTGAAGCCCTAACCCCAAAGGTGATGGTATTAGGAGATGTGGCCTTTAGGGGGTGATTAAGGTGAGAAGAGGTCATGAGGGTGTGGCCCCCATGATGCGATTAGTGTCCTTATAAAAAGAGGAAGAGACACCAAAGCTCTCTCTTTCTTTCGCTCCTTCCACCATGTGAGGACACAGTGAGAAGGCGCCATCTATGAACCAGGAAGTGAGTCCTCACCAGACACAGACTCTGCCACGCCAGGATCTTGGACTTCCAGCCTCCGGATCTGTGAGCAATGAATGCTTGTTGTTTATAAGCCGCCCAGGCTATGGTATTTTGTTAGGACATCTGAGCAGACTAAGACAACCTGGTACAGCTTTTATGACAACCTGCTGTTCTAGTCATTTAGGGGCAGGTCTGAGGCATATGATGCTTTTGTGAGTTTTATCAGGGATAAAATAGAGGGGTGTGTTCATCTAACATCCCACCGTGACTTTTGTTACCTGCATGACCAATCCACAAGCCCACTGGGTGGTTCTTCATAAAGGCTGGAAAACCCAAAAATGTTTTACCCTAAGAGAGCTTCCCCAATCCCTGGGGTGCCTGGGATGCACCTTGCTGAGTAGCCCTCCCCCAGGGACCATCAGAGCTGCTGGGGTGGGCGGGAGTCACAACCAATGCGTCAAAGTGTCATCTTCTCTGTGGGTCTTTTCTGTTCCTTCCTCCATCTTGGTGCCATTTCTCTGGCTCAGCAGGGCGGGAAGAAGAGACGCCCCGTTTTCTCAATTCCATGGTAGGAGTCTCTGGGGCACTTCATTGACACCATGGAAACCCCAGTCCAGGTGTACCCCTGCATTTCCCATTCATATCTGGGCTACATACCCCACAGGAGCTGGCTGTGGCCTCGGCTGAAACTCAGCATCTGGGATCCTATGACTGTGGCATCATCAACTCCTGTTCATCTCCCAACACCTGTTCTCCTCCCGTCTTCTTGTTTTCTGTGCCCTGAACATGTAACCAGGCACATGGATTCCTGGAATTAAGGCTTTGATTCCAAGAGCCTCCCTACAGCTGGCTGTGGCCAAGTTCTAGCTGTTGATGAGTATGATGAAGTGTGTTTGACTTCTGGGAAATGTCCTTAAATGAGGAAGCTTACAGTTCTTCACCCTTTCCTGCTTCTTGCTGGATGAAAGGTGGGTGTGATGTCTGGAGCCCCCGCAGCCATCTTGGTCTCTGAGGGGACACTGGAAATGGAATCTGTACATGAAGAAGCCTGGGTCCTGGGAGAAACGTACCAGTCTTGGACTGGCTTTTACAAGCCCTTCTTGCCATTAGGTAGAATTTTTCTGGTTTCAGGGAACAGGAATTTATCCTTTCTTGGTTCTAGAATCCAGAAGGCTAAAATCAAGGTTTCTTAGGGCCACACTCCAGGGGGTGCTCCTTCCTGCCTCTCCCAGCTCCTGGGGGCTCCATGTGTCCCTTGGCTTGTGGCCATGTCACTCCAGTCTCTGCCTCCGTCTCCATGTGGCTTCTTCTCTGTGTCTGCTTCTCCTCTGCTGTCTCTTAGGAGGACGCCTGTCATTGGGTTTAGGGCCCTCCCTGATCCAGAATAATCACATTTTGAGATCCTTAACTAATTACATCTGCAGAGACTCTATTTCCAAATAAGCTCATATTCACAGTTTTCACAGCATGGACACATATTTTGGGGGGACACCATCCAACCCTCTACATTGTGTACACGGCTGGACACAAGGCATAGAAAGAGAAGGAGAAAATGTTGATGGTTTTATCTCTGATCAGTCAAAATACAGCGTTTTACTTAAATTGTTGTCACCTCATCTAAACTTTCTAAATATTCTCCAACGAGCAAGCATCCTTACTGTAAAGAGAAGTAAAGCAAAACAAAATCTTTCTCTCTTTTTTTTTTTTTCTTTGAGACAGGGTCTCATTCTGTTGCCCCAGGTAGAGTGCAGGGGCATCATCGTAGCTCACTGCAGCCTCCAACTCCTGCACTCAAGCATCCTCCTGCCTCAGCCTCCCGAGTAGCTGGGACTAGAGGTATGCACCATGCCCAGCTAATTTTTCTATTTTTTGTAGCACTCTGTCGCCTGTGGCCCTGGCCTCGGTCCAAGGAGGGTGCAGGCACAGGGTGGAAGACAGTGGAGACAAAGGAATAAGAAGCTAGAGCAGGTGGAGGGGACAGGAGGAGGGAGGAGGAGGAGGAGGAGGAAGAGGCCACTCTTTTGTTTGCAGGAAGCAAGTGAGACCAACCACAAGGGACCGCCAGTTTTATTGTCTCAGACAGAACCTGATGGGTGTACAGACATTTGGATTTTTGGAAGGAACATGTGTGTGTTGTATACATATATATGTAACGTGTGTGTATATGTATGTATAGAGAGTGTTTTTTAATTTAGTATACATATATAACATGTGTTTGCATGTGTGTGTATAATATAGAGAGAAGACAGGTATATATAATAGGTCATATGTATAGAGTGTATTATATATGTATATATGTTACATATATATTTATTTGAGGTATATATGTTTATACATGCTACACATATGTATATCTGTATGTATATAGAGAGTGGTGTATATTTATAATATACATAAACACATGTAGCATATACCTGTATGGGTATATAGAGGAAGTTTTGTGTATGTTCTGTATATACATATAGAACACATACATGTGTGTATGGAGGATGTTTTATATATTATATAGACATATATACACATATTATATATACATATATTAATATAATATATGTATGTGTTTAGAGGAAATTTTTATACATATGTTGTATATATACACATATTTATGTACTTATATGTGTATATGTTCATATATAATATAAATTTACATGTGCATATAAATGAGACACAGTTATATATGTCCATATGCACATATGTAAGTTGATATGCAATATGTATTTATATATGTATCTAGAGCATGATATGCCTGTTATACATACATATTATACACATATCACATTTGCACGGGGCGGTGAGGAGAGAGAGAGAAAAGCTCTCCAGATGCAGACCTCCCTCAAAGCAAATATTGTTCTTTAAAATAACTCTGATCTCCAGGTGTTTGAAGGAAAAAGTCTGGCCTCTGTGCACAAACAACCCTTGGCTTCAGGCCTCCCCCCGTCCTTGTCAGGGGCCCACGGGGGCCTGTGGCTAAGACAGTAGCATCTCCCCCACCCACAGCCTCCTGGGGTTCACGTGGGAGGGTCCGGCAGTGGGTGGGGCCCCCTCGGAGCCCTGAACCTCTGCCCAGCAGCTGTGGAGGAGGAAGGTGGCAGGCCCGGGGCGGAGGCCCAGGCTCTGCTCAGAAGGCACAGAGGATGCTGCTCCCAGGGAGACTCTGGGTCCACGTGGTGCGGGCTGTGCTCAGGTGTCCTGAAGAAATTCACTGCAGGGCGGATGCTTCCCCCTGGAGACCAAGCCAAGGTCATGGACAGAGATCCACACGGGTGGAGGAAGGGAACCCACAGACTGATGTTCCTTTCCTGAGCTTTGTGAACAGAGACACCACCACGCATCACCTGGCCATGAGAAATATACTTCAAAAAGAAAAACGGAGGGGTACTCTCACCCTTGCAATAGTGTGAAGACCCCTGTTGGGCATTAAGCACATATAAACAGATACTGTTTTAGGAGAAAAACCACACGCACCAAAAAATGGAAGACTTCCCAGCTTTTTTGTATGGTCTTTCTTTTAGCTTTGTCATTTTATTCTAATCAAATTTTAACAATATATAGTGGCATAAGAATCAAACAAAGGTATTACAAGCAACTATATGTGAAATCAAAGTACTGTGACGAGAAATTTGACATTTGACTCAAATGAACAGTGACCCCGCCCCCAAAGGGCAGGGACCAGACAAATTTCTGAGCTCTAACTAAAAAGCAAAATTGACCACACAATTTAAACCAAAGGTATAATAAAGGACTCATTAAACCAAGTGGAACAAAAAATTTTTTTAAAAATTTAAATACAAAAAAAAAAATAAACAATTGTGAGTGAAAAGCAAGTCAGATAAGCTCCACTAACACTGACATTGGCAACTGTGAATTGCGTTAGGACCCACGGTCTGTCTGCTCACCTGGTGTGGATGGAGCAGGCCATGGTCTGTGGTGCTCACCTGGTGTGGATGGAGCAGGCCATGGACTGTCTGCTCACCTGGTGTGGACGGAGCAGGCCATGGTCTGTGGTGCTCACCTAGTGAGGAGGAGCAGGCCATGGTCTGTGGTGCTCACCTGGTGTGGATGGAGCAGGCCATGGTCTGTCTGCTCACCTGGTGAGGATGGAGTAGGCCATAGACTGTCTGCTCACCTGGTGTGGATGGAGCAGGCCACGGTCTGTCTGCTCACCTAGTGTGGATGGAGCAGGCCATGGACTGTCTGCTCACCTGGTGTGGATGGAGCAGGCCATGGTCTGTGGTGCTCACCTGGACTAGGGCTGCCTGCTGCTCTAACATGTCCCCACAAGCAGATGTCACAGCCTGACCCTGGGCAAGATCAGTACTCTGACCTGTGACCCATTCACAGGAACGTGGGAGATGAGAGCTTTTAAGGAGTGAGCAGAAAATGGGTTTTATACAAATGGCCCCAGATCAGAATTACCATCCAAGTATAATTAAATGTGTCCCTCCAATTAACTTTTTAAACTAGCTTATTGCATGAGCCCAAGTAAATATGGTGTAAAAATAACACTAGCCCATTTCATCTTACAGAAACTAAATTACATTTTTTTCACCACATGTATACACGGATTATGCCATTAACTTTTTTTGTGTGTGTTCTTATATAGTGGAAACTCCTGAAAAATTGTAGGGGGATAAAGCTCCAGGCCTTAGGCTGGGCTGAAATTAAGTGTGTTCTATTCATCACCACCATTTTCCCTTAAATTACAAGGTGCAATTGCACATCAACCTTAGCTTTAACTTCCTCCTCCTGTTGTGGTCGCATTGGTATCTGTTGTGGTCATGCCGCCTACGGGTGCAGGCTGCGTAGAAAGCCTGAGAAATAGGGAAGTCATTGAAATAGGAACTGTTTTTGCTACAGGAGCTCATGTCCCAGTAGTTTATGGAGAAGACATCTGCACGGGGGGCCAGGTGGAGATCCAACTGTTTTCCTTTACCTACATTTCTTACCTACTCTAAGGTGTACATTTTTCACATTTTAAAGTCTCTGAAGATGTACATTCTTCCATGTATTCACCAACCATGGAAGGTATGTGACGATTTAATTGATAATCGATTTGATATTTTGTTTGGGGGGTGGGGAGTACATAAAATAACAGTGTGTCTTTCAATCCGTGGAGTTTTAGGTTCAGTGGGATGTGCTACTCATAACCGAGATGCAAAAGGCTCTTGGAAAATATACAGCTCAGCTTCTTCATCCAGCAGGAGTGTTGAATTCACAGTAGGCAGGGTGTGGAATCAACCTAAGTGTCCATCCACAGATGAGTACATAAAGAAAATGTGGTGTATAAGCACAGTGGAATACTATTCAGCCTTGAAAAATGGGGAGATCCTGTCATCAGCGACAACATGAATGAACCTGCAAGACATTAAGTGAAGTAAGTGGCATGAATAAATGTTCATTTTCTTCCATTCTTTGGTTGTGCCAACCTAGCTCTCGCCCCATCCCACTATGCTACCTAGAGCAGGTATTCAGAGTGTTCTTGCTAATAAACAGATGGCAGTAGAGGCATGCAAATATATGTTAACTTATGCATACATAGATAGGTACACAAACATAGAGATAGATATATAAAGACAGAGACATAGACATAGGTGGGTATGCATAGAGGTACAGGTGTAGGTATGCATACAGGTATAGTTATAGATAGGTGTAGGTATAGATACACATCAGTATAGGTAGATATAGACATTATAAGGTTCAATACAGGTATAAATACAGACATAGATATAGAGAATACTTAGACATAGCTACACGTAGACATAGATAGTTATATATAGAGATACAGGTGTAGGTATGCATACAGGTATAGTTACAGATATAGGTATAGATACACATCCATATAGGTAGATATAGACATCATAAGGTCAGATATAGGTATAAATACATATATAGATATAGAGAATACTTAGACATAGCTACGCATAGACATAGATAGGTATACATAGAGTTACAGGTGTAGGTACTCATACAGGTATAGTTAGGTATAGGTATAGATACACATCAGTATAGGTAGATACAGACATTATAAGGTTAGATATAGGCATAAATACAGATATAGGTATAGAGAATACTTGGACATAGCTACACACAGGCATAGATATGTATGCACAGAGATACAGGTATAGTTATGCATATAGATAGTTATAGACGTATCGATACACATTTATATATACATAGACATAGATATGTATGGATGTAGGTACAGGTAAGAGGCAGATATAGATATGGAGTATACCCAGATATAGATATACACAGACAGGTATACATATCCGTGTAGGTATAAATATAGACATATATATACATATGTATATATTGGACAACAAATAATTTGCCTGGCAGTTCTTTTCCTGCAACCTATAGATAAAAGAAATGCTTTCAGGAAACTTTTCGATGATTTGAAAACATGATACGTCAGGACCAGATTCTTAAAAAGCAGCAGAATGCCACTGCCCCTCGCCTCTTTGTGAAACCCCACCGCACACCCGTTCCACCCACAGCCCCACAGCAGCTGGTAAAACTCCAAGAGTCTTTCAAGTGGAGCAGATGAAATTACCTGCACCAACGCAAAGTCTCTCTGAGCACAAGGACCACAACAGACATACTCCAGAGCCTGCTTGCAAAACGCACAAGTAAAACAGATTTTCTCCCTCCCAAAAGGGGCATGGGTCATGTCGGTTTGGGTTTTCATAAAATTCATCGGTAAACGTCCACAATTAAAACAACACAAAACTTGCTCCGTGATCTGCTCCAGAGGTTGGAGTTACGGTGCACATCACGGTGACGTTGCCGGGACGCTCCAGCTACCCAGGGTCAGGGTGCAGGTGGTGGATTTGCAGGTGCCCAGGTGTCTCCCAGATTTCGTTTTCAAAGCCCCACACTCAGTTCCTACTGTGCACCTGCCCATCTCTGAGGCTGGGCCTGGGAAACAGACCTTGTCTGCTGTTTAAGGTTAGAGTTACCGACTCTTCAAATCCCAACTGGGGGCAGAGAGGAAGAGACAGGTAAGAGGGGACAGAGAGAGACAGAGGCAGAGGCAGAGAGAGGTGTGACATGTGTAGTGTGTGTTAGTCGTTCACCTGTTCACCTGGGTGTATGTTTGTGTATGCCTGTGTGTGGCTGTGTGTGTTACAGCCATTCAGCCAGCCGTCTCTCTCTGCGTGTGTGTATTTGTGTGTGCGGGGCTGGGGTTACGGTGTCATTCACTCTTCCACATCTGCACGTAGGGCAGTACGTGTCTGGGTGCGTTGTTTGCCTGTGTCAGCAAGGACTAAGAAGTCTTTGATTATTTTGCTTGCGTAACAATTGGATTAAGGACATCTGGGAGTAAGAGGCACACAGCTGCTCCTGTGTCTGGTTAGGCAATCAACATTAGTCAAGAACCTCCACGAGAAATGCTAACAGAGCACCTACTACATTCCAGGAGATACATATGAGATACACGGAAGCGTTCCTTCCCCCGAGGGGCTTACGGGAGAGTAGCAAATACAGACATTCAAACAGGCAAATATGTACAGGTGCAGCGCGGTTGAGAAGGAAGAATTCAAGCAGTGACAAAGGGACAGTCCCACCCAGAAGCTTTGACAGCAGTGGCTTCCTTTCTCATTCCTGCAGCAGGCTCTGGCTGCCCCACCTCTGTGCCAGACACAAGGACTCAGAAGTGTGCGAGCAATTTGCAATTGCAGAGGGGTGGAATCAACCTACGTGCCCGTCACCTGATGAGTGCATAACGCAGATGTGGTGTATACATACCGTGGAATAATGCTCAGCCGTAAAACAAGAATGAAATAATATCTTTTGCAGCAAATTGCATGCAACTGGAGGCCACTATCCTAAGTGAAGTGTCTCAGGGATGGAAAAACAAATACCGCACACACTCGCTTATAGGTGGGAGCTAAACACGGGGTATACAAATTGCGCAGACTGGGACAACAGACTTTGGAGACTCAGAAGGGGGCAGGAGGCGGAGGCCAGTCCTTGCCCAAGGAAGGCCTGTGTCTTAGTAAGAACCCAGTTTGGGGTCACAGGCAGGTCTTTAGGTCCACATGGGCAGTAAAGAAACACATAAAAAAACACATAAAATGTATCCCTGGGATAGAAAATCAAAATGCACCTGTTCCCACCAGGGTTTTGCTAAGATCCCGTTAGCTGACCTTATGTTCTTGAAGGGGCTTGGTCTTCTCCGTACCTAAAAGTCCAAGAAGAGTCGTCATAGGCCCCTCAAAAACAGTCTCTAAACCAGAACCGGTGTCTACAGACCCTGGTAGATAAATGGTGTTTTCCTATTTATCAAAAATCCTCCCTGCTGGTCAGATTGAGAACAAGTCAAAAGACGTAAAACCACTTGGGGTAAACAATGATTTCTTAAACGTAATACAGGCAGCACGTTTCATAAAAGAAAAGATTGATAAATTTGACAGTTGAAACTACAAATATCTATTCAGGAGCAGACTCTATTCAGAGAGTGAAAACGTCTGTTGGAACGGGGAGATGATGTTGTTGGGGCTCACAAAACAGCACCCCAAAATGGAGTCCTCAGAAACAGCCTCAGAAACAAAAGCTTCCCTCTGACCTTCTCCTGCCTCCTGTCTCTGTCCCCTTCTTGCCCAGGGCTAGTCATGGAAACTAGAATCCGTCTTCCCCAAGGCGGGTCATAGAAGCCAAAACCCCTTTTCCCCAGAGCCAGCCATAAACCCTAAAATTGTTCTGGGTAAGAACTGGCCATAAGGACGTTATCTGACCTGCCTTGTTTGGCTGCAGGTCATGAGACCCCCATTCCAGGGAGGGTCCTGCCCCACACCCAGAAGGAAGGACGCTGCTCAGAGGGGACAGGAAGCGTCTAGACAGACAGGCCTTGCTGGGTTCCCCACTCAGTCCCTCAGCATCAGATCCTGCCCGTGTTGTCCCATCATGTTTCTACACGGCTGTCCATGCTTTGTTGAACCTGAGCATAAAAAGGGAAGGGCAGAGGGAACTTTATTTTTCTCCCCTTGACTCCCCACCAGAATGGCTGAAGTTAGGACTATGGAGGGACTCTGAGGATGAGGCTGTGCCCTTTTTACAATTTACCTATTATCCACCTAGACACGGACACGAAGCCACTGGCCCTGCCTCGGAGAAGGCTGTTGCTCTGGACACCACCAGGCATCGGGGAGGCATCACTTACCAGGAAGGGCCCGTGAGTGTGTGCTGTGGACCTGAAGGGTTCACACCGGGGCTGGTTTGTGCAAACATCGAAAGGCGGGGGCCCAAGTGCCCTGTAGGACTAGCAATCAGAACCCCGTGGGTTTCCACCTTTGTGAATCTTGGGACGTGTGTTAGATTCTCGGGAATACGGGAACAAATCACCTCAAACTGGGTGGATTCAGTAACAGAAATTTGTTCTGTCAAAGGTCTCGGGGCTAGAAGTCGGAGAGCAAGGTGTTGACGGGCCACGCTCCCTCCTTGGTCTCCAGGGAAGGACGTGATCCGGACCTGGCTCCCGGTTTCTGATCTCTTCTTGGCTGTGTCAGCATCGCTCCAGCCTTTGCTCAGTGTTCTCCCTGTGTGCATGTCTCTGTCTGATTTCCCTCTTATCATGAATAAGGACTCCCGTCGGATCAGATTAGGGGTCCACTCTATTTCAGCAAGACCTCGTCTTTAACTATTAATAATTATGTCTGCTTCAGGGGTTCCAAAATAAAACTGTTTCTTATACCCATCCTCTCTTGATTGGCAAACTATTCTCAAATTAAGTAATTGCTTATGGTCAAAGACCAAATTAAAGATAGTCTATAAGATCCTTTGTTACAATCTTAGAGGGATTTAAGTGTCACCTGTTACCTCCGTATGCGACTTTCTCCACCTGCTGGTCTCCCCTTCAAGGCATTCAGATTTTATTGCAAATCTAAATGCACTCGACCTTTACTGAACACACACCAAGTGTGCTGCTTTGGGAAAACTCTGTACCCCTTAATTTGTGGCTTTCAATAAGACAGGCATGGAGTCATACAGGGACCCAATAGATGCTCACAAATCTGATGAAGATGACATATCTTGGGGTCATCTTGAACCGTTCCTGCCAAACCCTGTCCAAACTGTACATTTAGGAGGTTTCTTGCTTTATTTGTTGTTTGTTTATTTTTAGTTTGATATTGGTTATTATGCAACAATGACATAAGTGAAAAAAAGATATTAGCTTTATATTTCCATTGGATGCTTTCTGATAATTTCCCTAATAAAAATTCCCACAGAAGTGGATAATACCAATGGTAATAAAAAGTTAAAATGTATCAAGCTACCCATCACAGCGTTATATAACTAATTGTTCAATATTAGGGAAATAGGTAAATTGTATTAATAGATAAATTGCTTGACTGTTGTGACATTTTTTGAAGTGCTGTTCTATAATAATTTTAAAGCATTCCAGTCATAAAGTGCATGGGAAAAGAAGATACCCCAATATTTTTGTACATGTGACTACATCTATGAGAAAATAAATATTCCAGAAAAATAATAATTATGTCTGCCATGACCCTATTTCTAAATAAGGTCATATTCTGACATACTTGGGGTTAGGACTCAGACATATAAATTTGGAGGGGAAACAATCTGTGCATAACAGAACTGTTGCCTGGAGTCCCTGGATAGGTCCTGGATGAAGAAGGCAATGGTGTTTGAAGCAGGTGTTCACGGTGGAGCTTCACCTTCTCCCTGCCCCACTCGGGGGACCCTGAAGAAGGAGTTCTGGGCTGCCCTCTTCTGTACTGAGATTCCTCATTCCCTGGGCCTCTTCCCAGAACTGGGGTGCTATGATCCTCCGAGGAGGACAATTTTTTAAAGTTGAGTGACCTTCGAGAAGCTGTTTGCTTACGGCATGATGTTTGCAGAAAAAGGAACTTCAGGGCGATGTGGTGGTTCTGCTTGTCGGCAGCGCGGGGAGGAGTGTCTGCTCGGTGTTCAGCATCCTAAGTGAGTTGTTTTTAGAGACATCCTCATCTGAGCGCGTGCAGCACGAAACCGAAACCGCCTCTCGCCTGCTAAGTAAACACAGGGAAAAGAGCGGCGTCGGGTTTGTCCAAATTAAGGTGTCAGGAACTTTTGCTTGTGCAATTTGTTGAATAAATAGGGTTGAATCTGTTGAATAAATGAATCGGCATAAGCCTTCAAAACAATGTCTGAAGGCGTCCCGTTAGTGTCTATTTGCATAAGTGGTTAAGCTGTGAGTCTTAGAATACTGGAATGTGAGTGGGAAAAACCACGAGCAGCCACTAGCCCGGCTGTTTTCAAACCGTGCCCCTAACGAGGCTCCGGAAAGCATGTCGTTTTATTCCATCCATGAAGATGCAAGCTTCTAAGGGGATCATTCCTTGTTTATATATATGTTACAGATTGGGGCTCCAGTAAGACTTTGTCTGAGTCTAGGTGTGCCCTGCAACAGGCAACAGCAACAACGTGAATTACAGTCCTCTCCTAAGCTCTTTGTTTTACAGCCCAAAGAGGATGTCGCTTAACCAAACTCTTTCTGTGTCCTCTATTCTCCCCAGTCACTAAATAATTAAGGTGGCACTTTAACTGGAATATTTGGGAGTAGACTTCAGCTTTTAAAGTTACTACTGTGCCGTGGGTTGTGTTATTTGAATTCGTTTTGAACTGTGGTAACCCAGCACCAATTTGAGGCAGGAATGATGAAGCCAATGAAGGAAGAAGTTTCTCTTTGATGGAGAGAATTCAGGGACTCCTTCCCTATTCCCCTTCAGAACCACAACCTTCATCCTCCTTTTACTGGGACCACTGATTAAACAACAGCCGTGTGCCCGGCGGGGCTAAGAGGCTGGTTGAACACCAGTTGTGTGCCAGGCGGGGCTAAGAGTATTTCCTCATCTGACCCTCATGTTCACTCCCTAAGATAGGTGACGCCAGACTTATTTTACAAAAGAGGACACCCAGGGCTGTGAGTATTGGGTCAAGGCTTGGCAGGATAGTGTAGCTGGGGCTGGTTTGTTCCGGGTATAGCTGGTAACTGCTGGCTTCAGGAAGGCAGCTGATGAGGTCCCGGGTGCCTGGGCTTCCTGGGAGCAGCCCGCTCTGCCTTTTATGGGACATAAACCTGATTCTAGGTATACTCAGAGAAAACATATATTTAAACATTTCTGAAGGGCTGTCTTCCCTGCCCCTGTCTGGACGGCTGCCAGGGTGTCCTTGAGAACAGCCGGGTGAGGGCGGCAGGAGGGCGGGTCTCTGGCCGACTGACCCAGGAAGGGGGACGGGGGGGTGACAATGACATGGGGAGACCCCAGGAGAGCTGAAGAGCCCCTGTGGGTCCAGGGAAATGAGGTCCGTTCGGGTATGCGGGTGCATGCCTGCTAGCGTGTGCGTGTGTTTGCGTGTGTGTGTGTGTGTGTGTGTGTGTTATTTTCTCCTTCATAATAGAGAGTAAAGAGGTTAGATTAGAAAACTTCAATTAAGCCTTTAAAAAGACCATCTGCTGAACGGTGACTGGGGTTTCGTGTAAACAAAATGCCTGCGCTGGTTACAAACAAATGATCTTATCTATTGTATTGTGTTACAAATTAAAATTAGATTAAGCCACCTACATGGTACCGTGGCTGCATCTTCAATTTCTCATGGAGGCTGAGCATTCGCGGCGCATATTCATCCTGCGTGATGGGCCCTCATTATCTCTGTAGCAGCGGTACACACTGTGCGCAGCATAATCAAAGCCTGGGGGTACGTATTAATTATCCTTTTGAATAGTGATGAAATTTTAAAAAGATCTCCTTTAGGCTCACATCATCAGCAGATGAAACAAAGACGCACACAGCTTGCGCGCAGAGGCTCACATGTGTTTTTACATCTGTTCAGGATATTTCAATTTGAAGCTGAACAAGCAAGAGACTGGGATTAAAGGAGAGGATGAAGGAATAAAATATTTTTTTTTAAAAGTCACACAATAATAAATAGGCTCCACCCTCGCTCATTGGGCGGGGAGGAAAATGAGTTTCCTTTCCCAACAATGCACTGTTGCTTTATTTTGTCTGTATAATGATTCCGATTTAAAAAGCAGAATCCGTGCATGCAACATGTAGGACATTGACATGTTGGGGCCACCTGTTATCTCCGAAGACCCCTGCTCAAGTTCACGAACATTTGATTGGATTCTGCTCTTGTCACTACAGACCGTGTAGCTTTGGGACCACTGTTGTGTATCCTGTTGGGGTCCCAACAGCCCAAAGAGAAGGAAAAGAAAATAAACCCACCCATTTTGCAAAAGGGGAGTCAGTAGTCTTTGCTGTCTGACTTGAATTAGTATGCAACTATGGGGTGCTCTGTAGGGGGGGCTGGAAGAAAAGGATCCCATGCACTCGAGGAGGATGGGGGTGTCTGGAAATCCTTTTTTTAAATTTCAGAATATTATGGGGATACAAACGTTTGGTTACATAAATTGCTTTTGTACTGTTTGAGTCAAAGTTATAAGTGTGCCCATCCCCCAAATAGTGTGCATTGTACCTGTTAGGTGTGAATTTACCTCTCCCCTCCTCCCTGCTCCCACCTGCTGGATTTCTGAGATTGACAAGCTATTTCATGGAGCTCTTCCCCCCGGGGTGAAAGGGGACCGGTGATACAACCACTCACATCCCAGATAGAACTTGTGAGCTTTGGCTTTAAAACGTCCTTCCTGTTTGCATGTGTGGCCTTGGATTAAACCCTGGGTGCTTACAAATACCAATTTGCTTTTAATTCTCTGTTTAACGTGCTACAGAGCTTGTGTTATGAAACATGCACCCTGGAATCAAAATGCAACCCAAAAGCCATTTGAACTGTGCAATACCTGTATAATTGAAAGGGTGTTTGAAATGTTTAACCAATTTAGAAATTGTATTATTTTTAAATATATACATCAGAACTAACCGGTCAATTCTGATGCATGTATTTAAAAATAGTACTGAATTTTTACTACATTTTGGGGTTGTGTGCATCTGTTATGCTGGGCAATTGCAAAGGAAAGCGTTCTTTAATCTACAGGGTAACCACAAAGTAAAGTAGGGTATATAGGGTGAAATAGGGTGAACTGAATTAAGTGAAAATTATATTGCTTGAATGATGGATGCAAGGCGTACAGATTTTGCAAAATTAGATACTTATGTCAGCAGAAGCACTTGGTTCGGAAAGGTAAGGTGAGGCCTTACCTAAGAGCCCCTGCAGTGATCTGCTCATCAAATGGCATTTTTACCCACTTTGGGTACAATGCAACTGGGGTACCCTCATGGAGGAATTTGGGGGGCAATATGGCTCCATGCCCTATGAGTGTTTTCAGCCTGTCCTTATACCTAGGAGCCCCATGTGTGGGAATCCAACACCTGTCCTTCACCCTGTCTTCCAATGGGAAGAACCGATAATGCTGTTTTCTAATCAGAGCTGGCTGGTTTTTCCAGGTGGACGGGCTGGATGCTTTCCTCAAGGCAGGGCACTGTGCCTGTAACCAAACTAGAGGGATGATTCATGCCAGGGCAAGCCTCAAGATGCTATGGACCATGTCCTTGTTCTGAGTAGAATTCTGTTCCCCCAAAAGAGATGTTGAAGCCCCAAGCCCCATTACCTCTGGAAATAAGATCTTTGCAGATGTAATTAGTTAAGATGAGGTTATAGTGCATTAGGATGGGCTCTAATCCAATGGCAGGTGTCCCTCTAAGAGACAGAAGAGGAGACACAGACACAGAGGAGAAGCCACGTGGAGACGGAGGCAGAGACTGGAGTGACGCGGCCACAAGCCAAGGGACGCCTGGAGCCCCCAGAAGCTGGAAGAGGCAGGAAGGAGCCTCCCCTGTAGCCTACGGAGGGAGCGCGGCCCTGAGACCCCTTCATCTCAGAGTCCTGGGCTCCGGGACTGGGGGAGGGTCAATTCCTATTGTTATAAAACACTCAGTAGTGGCAATTTGTTATGGCAGCCCCAGGAAACTAATGTGGTTCCCAAACAGCCTTTGAGCATGAGAAGAGAGGAACCATCTAACTCTAGGTGGTACAGTTGAGCCCCTGACAGTAGGCAGCACAGTGAGTGTTTTATCCACCCAAGCACCCATGTCAACGTGCATTTCCTTTCTTGGGTCCTGGTCCCCGCCAGAGACATCCCACCTGACAGGTGCAACTGAGCCAACCGAGGCTACAACATGGAACCACAACCCACCATCAACCAAGAATGGGGAGAGGAAAGCGTGAGGGCGAGCTTGGAGACTCGGGGGTCTCTTGCGAACTCCAATCTAAACTTGCAGCCGGAGAGCCATGGATCAAAGTACTCGTGCCTTAAAATCTGGGGCATAGGTTTGCTTTGCTTAGAAGCGTACTATTAATAGCTCTAACCCACGGCTTTGCAGACAAGGAAAACAGCAAGAGGGGAACATAGGCTTTCAGTAAGGAGAAATAGATTCCTCACCAGCCTCGAGGTTTCGAAGACGAGCCTTGATTATAAGGTTTATGTTGTGATTCAAATAGGCTTGTGGCACTCTGTACAACCTGGTCGACAGCACAGAAAAATATATACACAATGTCTCAGCTTGCTTACAGGTATATAGTGTATACACCATGTCTGAGCTTGCTTACAGTTATATATATACACTGTGTCTGAGCTTGCTTACAGGTGTATACACCCTGTCTGAGTTTGCTTACAGGTGTATACACCTGAGTGAATACCTGGATGGATGCATCGTCGTTACGAACGGAAGACCTTGAGAGACAGGCATGAACTGTCTCTGCGGTGCTGTTCATCTGAGACGCTCCAGGTGTTCTTTGGGTAAAGAATCAAGGATTGCTTGTGGTGAGGCAACAGGCGAATCGTGGCACAGGACAAGCACAGTGGATCATGGCGGGGGGACGAAGGATAAGCGGGTGGTGTTGGTCCATCTCCACCCCTTGGCTTCAAAATCACCTTTGGTCTTCCGAGTCTGATGTGGGCTGCTCTAGGGCCAAGAGTTTCGCACACAGGGGAGGATCTGAGTATAGTTCTTCCCGACTTTGCCCTGGCCAAGTGGACGGGGTGCTCACGGTCTATGAGGGTGACCCTAGCGCTGACTCCAGCCAGGAGGACAGAGCGGACACAACCTCCCAGGGTGGCCTCAACCCTGATTCAACCACCTGGACACAGACTCCCAGAGTGGTCCCAGGACTGACCCAAACCCAGGGGAGCCGATGGGCACACTTCCCCGGAGTGGTCCCAGGGCACCTACCCTGGTGGCTCAGGACACCGAACACCAGACAGTGGCGCCCCCTTTAGTTGTGCAAAGTGGCGGCCCCCATGGGAAAACACGCTCAGCGTCCCTAGACTGTGAATTTCAACTCTTCCCGTTTGAGAGGCCCTTGAAATTCACTGTGATTGAGTGACCAACTTTATTTTCCTATAGTGCCTTGGCATACATTTTTTAAAATTTTGTCTTTTGCTTCCAGGCAGAGATTTTTATGCCAAGGTTCAGCCTAAAGCGAGTTTTAACAGCTGAGTTATAAACCCCTAAAAATAGGGCTTTGCAGTCAAAGTGCTGACGCCACTTGCTCTAGTAAGGAATGACGGTGGCACAGCTATAATTAAAAGGACATGGAGTACTTTGTCTTTGACTAACCTAAATAGCTATCAGTTGACTTAAAATAAAGTTTTTCTGCATTGGGTAGAGCTACAGGACATAGGAGGCTTGTTCTTCCTCGCGACACAAATGGATTATCCAATTCTCGCATGAGAGCTGAAGAAAAGTAAGGTTGTCTATGGCTTTAGAAACTACACTGACAAAATATGCCTCAAAAATGCACCAAGAATGGTCGACAGATGGAGAAACCTGCTTAGCAAAACTTGGGCAAAAATGGCTATTTTCATTTGCTCAACACCATTCAAAGATACTTCAGTGTTTAAAGAGGTTTCGGCCACACGGTTTGACGGCAACCGTAGCTGTTAATACTAAAATAGGATCTTCGGTAATAAAAATAAACATTTCTCCTCCTCTATGTGTTTTTTAAGCATCTTGGCTGTGTTTTTTTTTTTTTATTTTCTGGCTCTGATCTTGCATTTATTTCTTCAGCGTGTGAGGATGACAGCATCTGGTATGATTTTTCATTTTCATTTCTGCCTAATAACATTTTCTTCTCAGGTTGCATTGATGCCTTGATAAAAGTTCTCCCGCTTTATAACTTAGCTTTTATTACTTCCCGAGCCATTGTTCCCACGGCGGCGCTGAGGGTTTTTTTCTATTCTTTTTTATTTTTTTCCTACTTGGGTCTTGATTTTCTCTTTGCTCCATGTTTCCTGCACACTAAGAGGTTTTTCTAAGCTGGTAAAATAGGTGGTGTTTTGTTTATTTCTTCACATGGGTAAACTTACCCACAAAGAGATCTCAGCGGATACTTTTCTTCTGAATATGAAAGATGAGTAACCATAAGGAAAGAAACCAGAAGAGAAAGGAGCAAAATCTATGTGGAAATTATGTCTTCAGCTCCGAGGATGAGGAAGGAGAGAGAAAAATATTAAAAATTAATCACGCTGCTTATATAAAAGCCAAAGTTTTCATAATAATAACAATACAACCACGTACGTGAAGTTTGAACAGATAACATTCTTGTGCAACATATTCAAAGCTGTGCACCCCAAGATCCCCTTCGGAGAACTCTCTTCGTCCCGTGGTTGGAAACCACACACCCGAGGGTTCTGACACCCTCTCTGTTTTCTGAGCCTGGGGGGTCCTGAAAAAGTGTGTATATCTCGTCTACAAAATCATATTATGGACATTGAATAGGTTTTGGTGGGTTTATGACTTTTTACCGGTTTTGTATATGAAATCTCAGAACTTCAGGAAATTCATGACCTGGTGGAGGTTTGATCCTACGGAATGTAGGAATAACGTTATTCTTTGCATACCCATATAGGAAAAAATGGTGTTATAACTCTCAAAACCTGGGCCGGAGGCCTCGGAAGCACTTGTGTATTCCAGGCAGAGGCAGCCGCTCGCAGGAGTCAGTGTCTGACGGGTCAGAAATTGGATCTGCATTCGCCTAATGCCCTCTGCTGGGAAAATCTGTAGCATCTCTCTCTTGCTTTCCGATCCCTACATCCAAGGAGATGGTTGCAAAGGATCCAGTCGAGTTCTGTGTGGAGGGCTGGAAAAATCCAGGGGCTGATTAATACTGAAATTCCAGCTGTACTCAGCATCTGCTGAGAAGGCAAAAATGAAGTTGTCTGGGCTGTTGGTTGCAATACTGTAAAATTACTTAACATGAAGGGCACCAAAAACATGAAGGGGTCTATGCAGGGAGAGACGGTATCGCTCAGAGGTAACGCAGGCACGGCCAGCACACAACAGAACCCCAAGTCATCAGGACCTCGCCCTCAATGTTCCCAACGCTTATCAATAAATGAAGGAGCACTGCATTGATTTCCTATTGCTGCTGCAAGAAATACAATGACCCTCATCGTTTAAACAACACAAATGTACCATCTTTCACCTTTAAAGGTGAGACGTCTCGTTGGGCTAAAATTGAGGTGCATTCAGGGCTGCATTCCTGTTTAGGGGCTCAAGGGGAGAATTTGTTTACTGGCCTTTAGGTTGACAATATTTCTTATCTTGAGGGTCCTTCCTGCATTGCCAAACCACATCAACCCATCACCGCTTCTGTCATCATACCTCCCGTTATACGCCCCTGTGATACAACCTTAGGGCTACCCGACATCTGGAAAGGTTGCCCACCTCTAGACTTATTTGGTCTCCAAATGGGGGTTAGAGCATGGACATCTTTGGGGACATTATTCTGTCTACCACATGGGATTAGGACATGGACCTCTTTGGGGACGTTATTCTGTCCACCACATGGGATTAGGACATGGAACTCTTTGGGGACATTATTCTGTCTACCACATGGGATTAGGACGTGGACCTCTTTGGGGACGTTATTCTGTCCACCACATGGGATTAGGACATGGAACTCTTTGGGGACATTATTCTGGCCACCACATACACCCCTGCACTGAGAGCTGACACCAGCCAGAACATGCCAGACTGATTGCCAGGGTGACCCCACGTGACTGTTCTGCCCCGCACAGCTCACCCTCATGGGGCTTGTAGACACCAGGTGGACAAGGTGGACACACCAGAGAAGTGGCTGAGCCATGGTGGGCAGCGTGGCAACAGCTCAAGGATGCAGTCATCATGGGAAGAGGTTAAGAATGGTCCGGATGGGCAGAGTGAGTCTCCAGAAGGTTCTGGGTTTTCCCTTCCTCCTCTACTGTTTCCCCAAGCCCTGCCCCACTCCTCCATTGACTTCCCAAGAGGCTGACAGCTTCATATGAGCCATTCCGATGTGTGCACACATATACATGTACATGTGCAAATCAACAGGTGTGGGCACACATTTGTGTGCATGTGTATGTGCATGTCAGCATGCTTAGACCTGGTGGGTAAAGTTCAGTGCCAGGCATCGTGGCAGATACAACCCAAAGGGGACACCCGGTCCCCCTTGGAACCAAGCAGTGTCTTCTCAGGGGACAAACAAGCCACACAAGAATACCCAGATTTCAGGGTAGGAACAAGCAAGTGAGGGTGATCCTGGGGCCACCAGGCTTCGCCACGCTGTGGGGTGGAGGCCTCTTCTCAGCCCGGCGGGGCACTCAAAGTCTGTTTAAAAAAAAAAAAAGAAGAAGCAGCATAGCTAGAAATTTCTGCGAGAAATTGCACGAGACTGCCACCCCGTATGACCAGCCGCTCGGTAATTCCTACTTGGGCAGAAACCTCCATCCTCAGCAGCGTGGGGTTAGCCCTGAAAGTCGAGAGACTCTGGAAAGAAAAGCCCTCCTGATTTGGATCATTTTTATGAGCTTCAGTCGATTTAATGTTCTGGGTTGGAGGTGGGGGGTGAGGGTTATGGTTTAATTTCCTTTTCTTTTGTGCATTTGTAATTAAAAATCCGGAGTTAGCAAAAGGACAAAGGAACGAAACCTAATACGGCCCCCGCTTGAAATAACTCCAGAGGAAGGTGACTTTTCTTTTCTGGGATGGATCAAGTTTAAGTGATCTCAACACTTAACAAATAGCTGAGGGGACCCCATCTTTCCTGCAAATGCAGGGGGCTTTGCAGGGTCCAACACACATGGCAAGCACACGCCGGGGAGATTTGAAACAGAGCGCCTGCACTCCGGGGCCCCGTTTTCCCCTCTGCGCTATGACATCCATCTATTTAAAACGTTCAACCACTGGAAAGAAAAGACACACACACACGCAACACGCACACACACGCACACTGCTCCGATCTCAAATTATATATCATATGTGGGTCTCCGCATTTTAATAAAAATGTCAGTTGTATCACACAGGCCGACCACTCAAAAGATCCCCCACCCTCTTTAAAATCCACACAGCTCAGGTTCTCTTGAAATAATTGTATGCTGAAAACCAGTCTGTGGTGGAAAATATCGGTTCTGCACACAGCAGCAAACCCAGTGACCTTTGTTGACAAGGGCCTCAGAGGAAGATTATGCTAAGCTGTTTGCAGACCTGCTCACAGGTCGTGGTAGACACATACACACCTACAACTGGTTGGCTTGACTTTGCAGCAGATCACAAGCCTGTTGTTTGTTAATTTATTTAAACTTCTGGGAAGTGGATAGATAGAAAATAAATAGACAGGTAGATAAGATGGTAAGTATAGGTATTTATGTATGTATACATACATATGATAATATGCATATTTAATAGACATTATATATTACATACATTATAAACTGTAGTATATATGCATATATATTTAGTACACTAAACATATATGTATAAATTAAACATATACACACTAAACATTTATGTATATGTACTATATAGTAGATATGCATACATGTTTAGTACATATGTTTAGTATATATGGTGTGTATATATACACACCTTAATGTGTATATATATATACTTTAGTGTGTACATATATTAAATATATATCTGTATCTACTAACTTTATAATGTGTACACTTATATATATATTTAATATATAAGTATACATATATAATAAACTTACTTTTATTATGGACATATGTATACATATATAATAAACTTACATTATGTACGTATGTATACATATACTTTACATTTCATAATGTGTATATACTAAACTTTATAATGTATATGCATATGTACATACAAGGTGCATACACATTAGATACAGATATATGATATATAATATAATTAAACTATATTAAACTTTATTACAATTTTAGATTTATAGAAAAATCGCCAGATAGTACAGAGAATCTCCACGGACCCCACTATCCAGTTTCCCCTGTTATTTCATCTTACATATATAGGGCACATTTATTACAATTAATGAGCCAATATTGATGCATTATTACTGTGTCGTTGCCGGGAAAAGGTCCAGTTCAGGCTGAGATTTAAAGTGCAGGTCTCCATGCATGCATGAGACGTTCACAGAGACACAAGTGGGGAGACGATTTGGGGTTATGGGGATTGCGTTTTTCATCCGGAAGCGTGAAATCCCACCCCTCTGTCTGTGAGGAATGCTACCCCCGACTCACACACACACCCCTAGTGACTCCAGACTCCAGCACAGACAGCCTTTTCCTGGAAAGCTCTCTGACTAGGTGAGGACCCCTCGTCAAGGAAAGCCAAGCTGCCTGCTCCTTTCTGTACTTCGGGGCAAATGTCCCAATTTTTCAGTTTTAAGTTCTGCCTAATAGTATAGAAAACATTGACCTGGGAGAATCCACACACCTCCTGATCTTTTAAGGCAGCCAAGGCACAATCCATGATTTCCAGCTCTCTTCCGCAGCCTGAACAGAGAAGATCTGGGGCCCAGGACGAGGGTTGCGGGAGAGTGGAACAGGCACAGAGCTCTGTAGCGGCAAGAGAGACCGAGGCAAGGGGCAAAGAGAGAAAAAACTACACAGCGAGTTGGCAGCAGGTGTTCCTGCAAGTTCATCTCTTTCAAGAAACAGAAGCAATAAAATGCCTTGAACTTACTTTTTTGTGTGTCTTGAAGACAATATCCTCCATAATGAAACAGACGGGTCATACATGTCAACAGGTGCACACAGATTGCATAACTGAAAGCTTCCTATGGGCAGGAACCGGTACCTTCTCCCCATATGTGCATATGCATTGACCTGGTGGGGTGCATACTAGTGGGGTGCATAGTAGGTGTACAGGTAACTTATTGACTTAATGCATAAATACAGGAAAAACCTGCAACTTGTAGGAAAAGTGCTATGGGGGGCACTTCCTCCCCAGTCTGGTGGTGTTACCACTCTGCTCTACACCCCTCGGTCTGGGTCCTGCAACACTCTCTGGCCTCCACCTCGCCCCTCTTCCCGTTTGCTTACCTGCTGTTGTGGTTTGTCTTGTGTTGCTTGTTCCCAATAAGGAAAAACCAAAGCAGGCTTTCTGTCTCTGTTCCTTTCGCCCCCTGGGCCTCTCCCTGAAGTCTCCACAAGAAATCTTGTAAGATTTTTGCACCTTGCTAACGTAATGGGCAGTCGGGCTTCCGTGTGGTCATTCTGCAATCGTGGAGAACAAGGGGGCCTCAAAGTGCATTTCCCTCCCCTTGTACCCATGCAAGACCCATGGGATCCTCCCGCAGGTGGGGTTTCCTGGGTCCCCAAGGCTGCCACCTTCTTCCCCCAAAACATGAGCCCTTTTGAGTCTCCTGAGTGTGTCTCTAAGAGGTGCCCCGCACTGTGCCTGAGTGAAGCATGCCATGATGCCAGACCCTGAAGTCAGAGGTCTGAGGGTTCACAGCATGGAGCAGGTTTTGGAGAAAAATCTGGAGTGTCCCACTTAGTGACAGGCCAGAGGGACAGGTGAGCAGCACAGTTCCCCTCGACCCACAGTCACTACCTGCAGACAGGTGTTGTGCAACCCCCTTCCAGGCTCAGCTATAAAGGACACTCCTCTGCAGATCTCCCTGAGCACCTGCCCAGGACACGCACACCAGGCAGCCTGTCTGAGCAGGGTCCCCCGGAACCTGACCCCAAAACTAGGGTGTCATGCAAGTACTTCATTGGGGACACTCAGCAGACACAGGCAGGGAAGTGGGAAGGTGATTCAGGGAACAGACAGGGCCAGTGGAGGGTGAGTTAACAGAGCAGCTACCGCTGTGTGTGAATAGAGCTTAATCCCGAAGGGAAATTCTCGGGAAAGTGTCAGACACAGCCTCAGAGTGCCCTACCCAAGGGTGGGGCCGGGGTATTTATACAGCAACTCCGTCTGTCCCTTTGAAGGCTGCTCCCTGCTGGTGTTAATTCCATAGGCAAAGGGGTCGTCAGGGGCTTTAAAAGGCTTCAGAGGGGACTTGGGTGATCTTAAAAGGTTTCAGAGAGCATCCTCAGGCAAAGGGGTGCAGGTGTGAATTTGGATTGGACTGAAAGGTCAGGGAATATGAGGTCAGGGATATAGGTGGGGCACTACTGCCCCCCACAGGGGGGTGGACACTACCTCTGCTTTTCCATCGTTGCCTCCAGACAGGCTTCATGGAGTCACCTATAGCAGGTCAGGACCTGCCTCTGTTTATAGCATCCGGCTCTGCTACCAAAAGGTCACCTCCTGAATGGGAGTACAGGTATAGGTGCAGGTGCCTGTAAGGTGCAGGTGCATGTACATATGTAGGTACACATGCAGGTGCAGGTACACATGAAGGTACAGGTGCAGATGCAGATGCAGATACAGGTACAGTTACAGTATATGTGCAGACGTAGGTGTAGGTGCAGGTGGTTGTACAGGTACAGGTGCAGGTACAGTTACAGGTATAGGTGCAAGTATATGTACAGGTCCAGGTGCAGGTGCAGGCACAGGTGCCATTGCAGGTGCAGGTATAGGTGCATGTGCATGTACAGGTGCAGGTGCACATACACATGCAGGTACAGGTGTAGGTGCCCGTAAGGTGCAGGTGCACGTACATATGTAGGTACACATGCAGGTGTAGGTACACAAGAAGGTACAGGTGTAGGTGCAGATGCAGGTCCAGTTATGGTATAGGTGCAGATGTAGGTGTAGGTGCAGGTGCATGTACAGGTATAGGTGCCATTGCAGGTGCGGTTGTAGGTGCATGTGCATGTACAGGTGCAGGTGTGGGTACAGTTACAGGTGCAGGTGCAGGTGCAGGTAGACCTGCAGGTGCAGGAACACCTCATCCACATTTGCATCCTCTGGACCACACCTTCCCTACAGATGGTTTGCGTGAAACACTTTATCAGGGAGAAAGTAACAAGGGGGGGCTTGGCTGGGGGGAAGAACAATTGCTAATCCCTTCCCCATTGCAGGGGAAAGGGTGGAACCAGAGATACACACCACCTGCTCACTAACACAGATGCAAGTGCACAGACATCATATCACCAATACACACACCACACATGCTTATACACATAAACTGCACGCATGTATACACACACCATATACATACATACACATCACACACATGTACCACACACCAACACAAACACATGCACATCACTTGCATACATACCACACACACTTATGCACATCACATACAACACACACAATACACCAAACACATATGCCACACACACATACACACACACCACATACTCACTAACACATATACACATCACACACATACACACACTGCAACGTACACACCACACAGATATGCACACACTACACTCACAGACACTACCCACACCACACACAGCCCCCACACAAATGATACAGATATGACACACACAGAAACACCACACACACCGAGGCACACACATGTCTGTTGGGAACACTGATGAATAACAGAGAAAGAGTGGGCTGGCCAGGAATTGGGCTGCCCGTGGGCCGGAGCCAGGTGGCCCTGAAGGAAGGAGAGCTCCCATACTAAGTCCCCTCTCTGTCACCTGCCGGGGGTTCAGGTCTCAGGGCAGGAGTGTTGCACAGCTGAGGTCAGGGCTTGCCGGAATCGAGGCTGGCTCCAGGAAGCCTGGGCCACTCTTCGTAAAACCCCCTCCAGAGGTGCTTGCCCCCAGGAAACAGGGCTGCTGTCCCCCAACAAGGTGAAACCAACGCTGAACAGTGAGTTGAAACGGCAAACGTGTGCTCAGTGTTGTGAGCAAGGGCTTGTCTGGATACCCCACCAGGCTATGGCGTGTCGTGTTAAGTAATATGAGAGAAGATGGCACCACCTTTGGTGCCCAGCGCCCAGCACACAAAAGGCACTTAACCAGTGTTGCTTGGTGCACACAGCCCCTCGGTCAGCACTGCCAGCACCTCCTGCTCTGTGCAGAGACCCTCAGGGCCAGGTGCAAGGACTCCCCGTCAAGGAAATCCTCCGATGAAGCCCTCCATGCTTCCTTCTCTCCTACCGGGCCCTTGTCTTTGCGACCCCTGGCAAGGGGTGTGGGGCACCCATCACCCTGCTAAGCAGAGGTGTCCAGACTGTCATGGTCACATCCCCAGCCCCTGGCGTAAAACCCAGTAGAGACCAGGCCCTCTGCAAATGTTTGTCATCACTGGTGGATCGACTTTTTACAAAACTTGAAATTTGAATGTATGAAAAGGGTATCAGACATTTTAAGAAACTTGATTTCCTTCTTACAGGCAGCATGCTAGAAAGTTATACCATTTTTTAAAACAACATTATGACAAAATCAAAACATTAGATTCCCTGAAGATGACACGGGACAGAATACTTGATTGACAGAGCACGTGAGCCTGGATCGGACCACCCCGTTTGGACACTTTGGTCTCCACAGCTCAAGAACTACTGCCCTGGGTGACTTCCTAATTATTCTACCATTCCAGCTGTTCATGTGGGAACATGGAATACTGATGGCACCTACCAGGTGCAGGTGTACAGAGGATTAAATGAATCCGTGCACATGCACGGAGGAGTCCTCAGTAGACTTGGACTTGGGAGACCTAACCTGAGATATTTGGGTGAGGCTGTACCCACAATTGTGCATTTGTGATCCCTGAAAAGCGGTTATTCATGAGACAGACATCAGAGACCTGCTCCTGAGATATCGGAGTGTTGTGGCACCCAGACCCTGTGTTTAGGATCCCCCTATGGTGTAGGTTCCTACGATCTGCAATCAAGACACAGCCCTGAATCTATTTGTGTGACTTTTAACCCTTCTTTCAAACAATAGAAATAACACTTATTCCTCCTGCCTCTCCATATTGTTAGGAAAATTCAATGAGATTAAAAGAAAGTCATTGGCGAATTGCATAGTCATAAATTGTTATAACTTGCTGTACTTTATTTTATGCAATTCCATTTACTTGGTCTATTGAAGCACATGCACATTAAAAAAAAAAAAAAAACTGGTCCTAAGCCTTAAAAATCAACAGCGTTTTGCACTAAAGTAGCCTTGTACCTAAAACCACTCAACGACTCCACTGGCTCTTGGAATCTGAGATTCTTTTTGAAGGTAATGCCAACAATTATCTGCGTTTCATAAATATGGAATTATCCTTTAATACTCCCGGTTATTAACTGGGATATGGCTTTTAAATTTAAGTGTTAGTCATTGAAATCTCTTGCTGAATAAATGAAATCTGTTTCTAGAAGGTAGGCACATTTCTTTGATGTCTCTGCTGCGTAGAACCACATGTGGTGATACCCCCTTTTGTTTAGACTCGGAAAAGTTTGCAAGTTCTGAGGCCATCCTGGTTTCTCCTTCTCTCTTCCACATACTCTGAGGACTTAGGCTTGGAAGTAAAATCTTTACCAATGAGGCCAGAAAAGAACACAGGAAAAAATATCCTAATCTAATAGGAAGATGGGTAAATCTTCCTTTTTCCCCTTCAGAGGATGGATAACCCAGGGGACTACATGGGACTCACATTGAGTGTGTGATGCTGGGTCACTTTGTCTCGGGAGCATGCATAGGTGGCCTATGTTCTAGCATCAGACAAGTAAAAATATTTGGCCTGTGTCGTTGGGTGAATAATGTCCCCCAAAGATGTCCCCCTCCTAATCCCCATGTGATAGACAGAGTAATGTCCCCAAAGATGTTCATATGCCAATCCCCATGTGGTAGACAGAATAATGTCCCCACAGATGTCCACATCCTAATCCCCATGTGGTAGAATAATGTCCCCAAAGATGTCCTCATCCTAATCCCATGTGGTGTACAGAATAATGTCCCCAAAGATGTCCACGTCCTAATCCCCATGTGGCAGACAACATAATGTCCCCAAAAATGTCAACATCCTACTCCCATGCAGTAGACAGAATAACGTCTCCCCAAAGGGTCCACATTCTAATCTCTAAATTGGTGAATGTGTCACCTTATACAACAAAAGGGACTTTGCAGAAATGGTTAAATTAAGGATCTGGAAGTTGGAAGAATATTCTGGATTGTCTTGGTGGACCAAAAGTCATCACAGGGTTGATAGAAGACAGAGGCAGGAGGGTCAGAGTCAGAGGAAGGGATATGCGGACGGGAACAGAGACATGATGGTGGACCAGGTGTTAGCGTCATTCCTGAAGGCAGCCTCATGCCAAGGACTGCAAGTGGATTCTAGAAAATAGAAAAAGGCCATCAGAGTGAATTCTCTTCTGGAGCCTCCAAAGGCATAGAGCCCTGCTGGGACCCTGATTCTAACCTTGTTAAGACTGATTTTGGCCTGTGACCTCCAGAACTGTAAGAAGATAACACCTGTGCTGTGTCAAGTCACCAAGTGTGTGGTCATTTGTCACAGCGGCCACAGGAGACTCCTATGACATCTTTATTCTTTCTCTCGACCCTTGTTCCCTCAGGATCGACTCTTCCCCTCTGAGGAGACAAGAAAATCCCTAAATTCTAGGTCAACTCTCTGAACTTCTCCATCCAAGCCTGCACCGTGTGGTCAAGGTTGACATCTCTGAGGTCGAATCTGTCTCTCAGGGGGTACCTCACCGCCCCTCCCCACCCAGGTGAGGCTGACGTGCCAGTGTATCTGCTGGGCCACTTGACGCAGGCACACGTACAAACACACCTGGTCCTAAGCCCCGAAAATTAACAGCCTTTTGCATGAGAAGCACATTTTACCTGGAAGCACTCAAGGACTTCATAAACTCTTGGAATCTGGGCTTCCTTTTGAAGGTACTGCCAACCGTGATCCCCATTTCATAAATATGGGATTAGCCTCGGGTATGCCCTGTGATTACCGCACATGCTATTATACTCAGCATCTCTGGCAGAGACAAGTGGGTTCTTCACATCCGTGGAGTGATTCCGTGAGACATGGCTGAGCCCAAACCCTGGTGGTGGCCACGGCTGAGGTCAGACTCTTCCCCACAGGAGACTCAGCCTCCCACTGGCTCTGCTCATCCCCAAACTTCTCTGAGCCTCTATGGGTCCTTCATCCTATTCCACCCCTTATACTATTCCCTCCCAACCTCTGTTATTGATAATATTAACCCAAGACTGTGGCATAAATTAAAACCCATCATATCTCTCTTACTCTAAAGCTAAATCAAACCCTAACCCTAACCAGGTCCTAGATCCAACAATAACCCTAACCCTAGCAAAAACCCTAACACTAACCCTAATGATAACCCACCCTAACCCTGAACTTAACCATAACCATAACCCTAAACCTATATCTAACCCCAACTCTAAACCAGATCCTAGCTCTAACAATAATCCTAAAATTAACCCTAGCACTAAACCTAGCAATAACCCTAACCATAACCCAACCTAACCACAACTCTAACCCTGAACCTAACCCTAACCATAATCCGAAACCTATATCTACCCCTAACCCTAAACCATAACCATAACCCAAACCCTAATACCAACACTAACCCTAACCCCAAAACTAAACCTAAACCTACCCATAACCACAACCCTAACACAAACCTAAACCTTGACCTGGCCATAACCCTAAACCTATACCTACCCCTAACCCTAACCCTACCCTACCCCTAACTCTAACACTAACCATACCCCTAACTCTAGCCCTAGCCCTAACCCTAACCCTAACCCTAGCCCTAACCCTAACCCCAGTCCTAGCCCTAGCCCTAACCCTAACCCTAACCCTAGCCCTAACCCTAACCCCAGTCCTAGCCCTAGCCCTAGCCCTAACCCTAACCATAACCCTAACCCTAGCCCTAGCCCTAGCCTTACTCAACACAATCCCTTGACTCAAGGCTGTCCACGGCCAGCACAAACTTCTAATTTTTGTGCCTGTTCTTGGCATGGTGACTCCAAAGCCCAGACCCTCCCTGTCTGGGAAGCCCACCCTCATGGTCCTGGCCATACCTGCTCCATCCCACCGAGGACCAGCCTTCTCCAGATCCCAGCCAGCTCCAAACGCCCGGCACGCTTCCCAATCCTTGGGGGGTTCGCCCATCACCACCATCCACAGAGACGCCCACGGCGTGTCTTTCTCTTTTGCGTCTCTGTGAAACATCAAGTTAAGGGAGACCTCGTTTGGAAATCTCAGGTAATAATTTAGGCAGTCAGATTTAACGTTTGGAGTCGGGTTAACGATGGAGCCGGCTACGGCGCATTTTGCACGAGCGATAATTTGCTTTTCTCCCCCTTCTGTTGTTTGCTGGCAGTCGGGCTTGTTATAGGCGGTGGACGGATTGCTTCTGATTAGTTCCCTGTGTCTCACGAAGCTGCACTTCGTTACTCAGGTGTTTGGGTGCCTCCTGCTTGCGTTCCGGATCACACTGCTAAATAATCTTCAATGAGAGACGAGGTGATGAGCACCTGTGGGAGCTTGTTTGTGTTTTTGTTTCTTCTGTCTGTGCGGAAATAGAGAGAGCTGGACAAACCTTATGAAAAGTTGGTGTTCAGGAATGGAAAACACCTAGGCGCTCTCACCTGCGGTGAGTTTTTTTTGCTGCCGCGGCAGGTTCCTGCCATTGACATTGGGGAAGGGATGCGCAGGATGCTCACAGGGCTGGCCGCAGTGTGGCGTGCCCCCCTAACCCCGCAGAGAAGCCCCCTATTCGCACCCTGCGGGGAATAAGGCCCAGCTAGGTGACCCAGCAGGGCAGGGTGGTGTCGAGCCGGGACGTCAGCTCAGAGCCGTGAACCTGCAGAGCCACGGGCCACGGGAAGGAGACCTGGGCCCGCAGGCTCTGGGGCGAGGTGGATGATGGGTAGACAGATAGATAAATAGGTGATAGGTAATCAATAGATCTATGATAGATAGAACAAGAGAGAGAGAAATCGACAGCTTAGGTAGACAGACGTATAAATAGCTGATAGGATAAATAGATAGACAGATAGACAAGGTAGACACATGGTAAGTAGGTACATACGGTAGATCAATACAGATGGGTGTTGGATAGATAGATAGTTAAATAGATGATGGATAAACAAGTAATAGAACAGATAGGTAAGTAGATGACAGTTTGGGGGCAAGCATATATATTAACAAATGCAATCCAGTTATACACAGAGATTCCCCTCGAACCGTCTATTTTGCCCCATAGACAGGCAATGCCTAATTGTTTTTCCAAACTCTCGGAAGCCCGTTTCTCCCCAAAGTAGGAGTAAGAAGGATAAGCCTGGAGTCGTATCTTTTGCTTGGAGTGGATGGTAGCGAAGGTTTGTTGTTGTTAGTTTTTGTTTGTTTGATTTGGGGGGGGGAGGGTTGTTTGTTTTTTGTTTTAATTGAAAATTGAGCAGGGTATTAGTTTGCTAGGGCTGCCACAACAAAGTCTTGTGGAGTGTGCAGCCGAAACCACAGACCTTTACTCTCTCACGTCCTGGGGGCTGGAAGGCCCGGATCAAGGTGTCTCAGGGCTGGTTCCTCCTGGGGCCTCGCTCCTTGGCGTGTAGACGCCGTCTTCTCCCTGTGTCCTCACGTGGTCGTCCCTCTGTGCATGTCTGTGTCCTCATCTCCTCTTCTTATAAGGACACCAGTCCTGTTGGATCAGGGCCCACCCTAGTGCCTCATTTTACCTTAATCACCTCTTTAGAGACCCATCTCCAAATGCAGTCGGAGTCTGAGGTCCTGGGGGCTGGGGATTCAATGTGTGAATTTGGGGAGACACGGTTCAGTCTGAAATTTGTTGCTTCTCCATAATTTTAACTCCATGCCTCCTTCTCTTAGCATCACCTCCAGTTCTGCAAGTGCCACTCCCAGGACCCCGATGCAACAATTCCTCAGCCCCACTAGAACCCCCCCCATTGCACCTCACTCGCGCCGACGCTTCCTCTGTGCTCAGAAATCTGAAGCCATCAGAGGAAGACCCCTGGCACCTGCCCCCACCCACACCCCTTCGCAGCCTGCACCACGGAGAAGCCACATCCCACACTCCTGTCCACCACCCCGTCCTTGGGCCCCCAGCCCTTCCCCTCTGCCCTGCGAAAGCAAGTCCCCTGTATTAGTCTGGGGTCCCAAGAGAAGCAGATCCAACAGGGAGAGAGAGACAGACCGAGACAGAGAGAGAGAAAGAGAGAAATAGATTAGGTAGAGGGACACTTAAATAGATAATAGATAGATAGGATGGATAGCTAGATAAGGTACACAGATGGATAAATAGATGACAGGTAGACAGGTGATACAAATAGATGATGGATAAATAATCAATAGATAGATAAGTGATAGATCAATGAGAGACAGAAATAGATTAGGTAGAGACAGACAAAAATAGATGATAGATAGACAGGTGGATAGATTGATAAGGCAGACAGATAAATTGACAGGTAGGTAAGCGACAGATAGATGAGGTAGACAGATAAATAGATGGTAGGTAGATTAGTGACAGAATAGATAAGCAGATAAACAGATGATGGATAAAGATAGACACATAGATGATAGATAAATAATCAATAGACAGATGATAGAATGAGAGAGAGTGATTAGGTAGAGACAGACACATAAATAGATGAAAGACAGACAGGATAGAGAAGGTGCATAGATAACACCTGATAGATAGATTTGGTGGACGGATAAATAGGTGATGGGTAGATGGATAAGTGGTAGATAGAATAGATAGATAGAAATATAATATAATAGATAGATATATAATCAATAGACAGATGATAGATAATAGATAAACAGAATAAGAGACAGAGGTAAACAGACTAGGTAGACGGACACATAAATAGATGACAGGATGGATGACAGATGATAGGTAAGGTAGACAGATGGATAAACAGATCATAGATAGGTAAGTGATAGATACATAGATCGATAGATAGATAGAGTCCAAGGGCAGGAGAAGAACAAGGTCCCCACTCAGAGACACCAGGCAGGGCAGAGTTCCTGCTTATTCTCGGAAGGGTCGGCCTTTCCATGCCATTCGGGTCCTCAACTGATCGGACCAGGCCCACCCACGTGGGGGACGGCGACCTTCTATCCCTGGTCTACTCATTCAGACGCTTGTCTCACGCAGAAATGCCCCCACAGACACACCCGGAGTCACGTTTGACCACACGCCTGGGCACCCCGTGGCCCAGCCACGTGGACACGTAAAATTCGCCACCACACCCTGTGCACCGGTTTTACCCTCAGCTGGGTGGCGGCTCTCAGTTCCGCCGGGTTCATGTGGCGCCTGGTTCTGCCTGGCGCTTGCCAAGATCCTGATGAATTCCCGGACTTGTCGGCGGCGGGGACACAACAGTCACCCCTGCTCCTAGATTCCCTTGGCTTCCAGAGTTGCGCGGTGTTTGCATTTTCCTGCTCCCTCTCTGACCACTTCTGCCCGGCCAGTCTTCTGGAACATTCTCCCCCAAATGCCCCGCTGCACGCGGACTCAGTCCTTCTCCCCGAAGCCCCCCCATTTAACGAGCGCACCGTCCACTCCCTTGCACGCTGCCCTCCCCTCATTTCCATCGACATCCCTCCTTCTTGACACCCCATGGAACCTCCTTATTTACGGATATTGTGGGGTTGTTTAACTCGCCCCCGCGAAGGTGTAAGTCATGAGCACAAGGGTCTCGGTCTGATACCAGCCGGGGACGTCTGTCACACGCCTTTGTGGGACGAACAAGAGAGGCGTCAAATGCTCTCGGGTCCCGTCTTTGGAGCCGCCGGGCAGGGGGACCCCATCTCTCTTCTGCGCGGTCCGTTCACCAGGTTGTCAACATCACGCTTCGGACATTCTTTACCCCACTGTCCTTAGCTCCTGCGTAGGTGATATATTAGCCGGTTCCGTGCCCTGCCTCTTTCAACCTATTAAATTGCTTTTGCGGCTAATGGGAGACAGAGCTTTTCCTGCACGGCAGAGCCTTTCTGGGCTCTTGTTAGCATCTGTTTCGGACCCGGGGCCTGATGAGGTGCTAATATAATACAGTGGAGGAAATAGAACCCACCGACATTTTTGTGTCACATTTGTATAATATACGGCCCTGATCTGACGGGGCTTTCATGTGGTGCTCCGGAGGAATGTGACTCGGCTCCCCCGACCCCCGCCCGTGCCCGCGCCCCGGGCCAGAGCCTGCGGCTGATTTCCTGAACATCGTCCACGGCGGGGTCTCCACCGCCCTCCCGGCTCGGAGGAGGAAGACCGCCTGGCTGGCTGTTTTGGAAGGTGTGATTCCCTCTCTGGACCTTGGTGTTGCTAACGTTTTCCCGGTGAGATCGCAATTTAGGAGAAAGTATGGAAACTTCCCGACAAGTACGGGTCTCCTATGTCCACACACACGGGCCAGGGGCTGCCACTGGCGGCAAAGCCGGCTAGGTCGGCATTATCCCAGAAACTGGAGCAGAAGGGTGGTTTTGTTGGAAATCTGGATACTGTGCTCTGGGTGTTGCTGCAGGGGAGACCCGTGTCACGTTCCTTCACAAACTCCTTTGGGTGGCGGAACTGGAGGTGAAGAAGTAACAGTCCCAAAATCATTGGAGTGGCCCCAGTGGGTAACGGCTTCAATTCCCAAAGCCTGCAGAACCCGCTGCGCGGTAGCCACCAGGCTTGCACACGCGGAAAAGGCTGTGTGAGTATCAAAACCAAAACCTTCTCTTGTGCCAGGAGCTTTCTGAGTTTTTTTTTTAGATAAAATTACTTAATTATTGTATTATAGTACTTAGTCTTTTAAAAATTGTAGTAAACTACCCATAACGTAAAATTTATCATTTTCAGCATTGATAAGTGCACAGTTCGTTCACGTTGCTGTGCAACCATCACCACCCTCCATCTCCGGAACTTTTTCATCTTCCCAAACTGAAACTCTGTCCCCGTTAAACATCTCCCCAGCCCCTCCCCAGCCCCCGGCACCCACATTTCTACTTTCTGTCTCTGTGGACTTGGCGCACTCTAGGAGCCTCATGGAAGTGGAATCCTGCACGGTTTGTCCTTTTGTGCCTGGCTTCTTCCACTCACCATGATGTCCTCCAGGTGCCTCCACATTGCAGCAGGTGTCAGAATTTCCTCCCTTTTTAAGGCTGAGTAAAATCCCATTGTGTGTATACACCACAGTTTATTTATCCACTCTTCAGTCTGTGGACACGGGTGGTTTGCTTTCACCTTTCGGCTGTTGCGAATAATGCTGCTCTGAACACAGGTGTGCAAACATCTCTTCAGAACCCTGCTTTCGATTCTTTGGGGTCTATACCCACCAGTGGAATGGCCGCATCGTATGGCAACTCTGCTTAATTTCCCGAGGAACTTCATACTCTTTTCCAGAGCAACTTCTGGTATTATTGTGTTTTCTTAGACTTTTTCCTTGGTGCCACAAGAGCAAACCCTCGGGTGAACAAGAGAGAAAATGGGGCAGTCGGGAGGAACAGGATGTGTCAAAATTCACAAAATAGAAAACCAAACTCTCTGTGCAGGGGTCTGATTTGAGCGACATTGCAAAGCACTTAAATGAGGGGAAAGGATTATTGTCATTTTTTTTTTTTAAGATCCAAAAGAAAAGAACCAGAAGAATTCAGTCAGGTTTTAAAAAAAATTACGTACCCATGACTCCATAATTTGCATCTGAGAATAAAAGTGTTTACACATATCACGTTTAGAGAGTTCCCTTCCTCCAGGAGCAGAACCTGCCGTGGTGGAGGTGGCAGCTACGGGATTTCAAACAGAAGGGTGAGATTCTCTTCTTCTGTTCAACAAGGAATCTGGAAGTAGAGGATGCAGATCAAGCCTTCCTTTCCCATCGTGTTTTACTTCTCTGGGCATTTTGGAGAAACAGTGTTTGCAGAAAAGCTCTGACATTTATCCCAGCACATAAACATAAAGGGAAGGCATATTTCACAGGTCTAGACAAAATAATTCTATGCTTTGTTTCAAACCAGAAAAGAGCCCAAATAGCCAAAGCAACCCTAAGCAAAAAGAACAAATCAGGAGGCATCACATTACCAGACTTCAAGCTATACTACAAGGCTATAGTAACCAAAACAGCATGGTACTGGCACAAAAATAGAGACACAGACCAATGGAACAGAACAGAAAACCCTGATATAAAACCATCCACATACAGCCACCTGGTCTTTGGCAAAGCAACAACAACACACACTGGGGAAAAGAAGCCATATTCAATAAATAGGGAAATTTTCTTGGGAAAATTGGATAGCCACATGCAGAAGAATGAAGCAGGACCCCTGTCTCTCTCCACTCACAAAAACTAATTCAAGAAGGATAAAAGACTTAAATGTTAGGCATGAAACCATAAGAATTCTAGAAGAAAATGTAGGAAGAACTTGTCTAGACATCGGTCTAGGCAAAGGATTTATGACTAAGACCCCAATGGCAATTACAGCAGCAACAAAAATAAATGTTAATAAATGAGACTTGATTAAATTTAAAAGCTTCTGCACAACCAAGGAAATAATCAAAAGAGCAAATAGACAGCCAACAGAATGGAAGAAAATATTCTCAATCAACACATCCAATAAAGGGCTAATAACTAGAATCTACAAAGAACTCAAACAAATCAGCAAGAAAAAAATCAACAACCCCAATAAAAGGTAGGCAAAAGACACGAACAGAAATTTTTCAAAAGAAGATAGACAAATGGCCAACAAGCATGTGACAAAATGTTCAACATCACTAATCACCAGGGAAATGCAAATTAAGACCACAGTGAGATATCACCTTACTCCTGTTAGAAAGGCTTTTATTAAAAAGTCCAAAAACGATAGATGCAGGGGTGGATGCAGAGAGATAGGAACACTCATACACTGCTGGTGGGACTGCAAATTGGTGCAACCTCTATGGAAAGTAGTTTGTAAATACCTCAAAGAACTAAAAGTAGAACTACCATTTGACCCAGCAATCCCACTACTGGGTATTTACCCAAAGGAAAAGGAGTCATTTTATCAGAAAGACACCTGCACTCAAATGTTTATTGCAGCAAAATTCATAGTTACAAAGATGTAGAATCAGCCCAAGTACCCATCACTTCATGAGTGGACAAACAAAATGTGGTATATGTGTACCATGGAGTACTACTCAGCCATAAAAAAGGATGAATTAATACCTTTTGCAGCAATTTGGAAGGACCTGGAGACCATTATCCTAAGTGAAGTATCACAAGAATAGAAAAACAAACACCACATGTACTCACCATTAAATTGGAACTAACCGATGAGCGCACAAGGGCACAGAAGAAAGGAAAAGTCATTGGAAATCAAGCAGGGGGAGGGGCAAAAACCCACCTAATGGGTACAATGAACACTATTGATGGGCACATTTATAACCCTGACTCAAGCCATGTATCAAAAACATCTGTAACCCCTTAATATTTTGAAATTTAAAAAAAATAAGTAAAGGGAAGCTTGTTAGCTGGTTGGTAACCCACCGTGTTCAGAGGACCCCATGGACAAATCCCATCTTAGGTCTTCTCAGTGTGTCTGTATTCCTAGAATATAGGATCCAGACATGGCCGATTGTGATGCCCGGGGCGGCTGTAACAAATGACCCCAAACTGGGGGCCTTAAAACAACAGGAATTTATCATCTCCCAGTCCCGGAGCCCAGGAGTCTGAGATGAAGGGGTCTCAGGGCCACGCTCCCTCCGGAGGCTCCAGGGGAGGCTCCTTCCTGCCTCTCCCAGCTCCTGGGGGCTCCAGGCGTCCCTTGGCTTGTGGCCGCGTCACTCCAGTCTCTGCCTCCACCTCCACGTGGCTTCTCCTCTGTGTCTGTGTCTCCTCTGCTGTCTCTTATGAGGACACCTGTCATTGGATTTAGGGCCCTCCCTGATCCAGGATGGTGTCATCTCGAGATCCTTAACTTAATCACATTTGCAAAGATCCAATTTCCCAATAAGGTCATAACGTGAGACCCCAGATGGACGTGAATTTTGGGAGGACACTCTTCACCCCCCTAAAATTCCTATTAGCTTCTCTCATCACCAGGATGCATCTTCCACTTCCTCAAAAGACCCCCACGTGTCGGAGTTTCCCAACCCACTTAGGTTGGGAGAAAAATCAGAATTCAAGACGCAGGAGAGTATTGATCATGCCATTGACAAGTAACCCTGGGTTTCTGGGAATGCCCCTAATTTACTCAGGCAGTAGCAAGTGTATTGAGCCCTGGTGACTTCAGGGCTGGAACCAGGGTCGTGCCCCTTTTGCTGATGCGGAAAAGCCATCCTGGAAGACCACATCCAGGGCTAGTGATATTCAAATAAGGATGATTTGCATTTCCTAAGTCCACAGGCTGAAGGAGTGGGTTGTGGGTGGCTTCCTGGGGCGGCCCTGGACTTCCAGGTTTGTTCCTTCAAATCCGCCTTTGCTTCAGCCACACCTTGGCGGCAGCAGAACAAAACAAGTGGTTCTTAAACCCCAAAGCGTTGAAAGAGACGTATGGACGTTTTCAGCAGGGTTCGATCTCAGCGATGCCGCCTGTCTTCCTGCAAAGCCTCCCTCACCTGAGCCAAACTGAAGATGTTCACCTTCCTTCCACTTCCTGAGGACCTTGCATTTGCTGCACATCTAATTCTGCAGGGGAAATAGAGTCAGACTCCACCTAGGGGGATAATTTTCAGCACCTGTCATCTTTATCAGGCAAAATGCAACCACATTTTCTAAGCGCACACAGCGTGTTTTTAGTACAACCCACGTCTCTGTTCCTATTTTTGGAAGATTCTACAAAAGCAGCTGGTTCCTCCTTCCCCTTGTTCTTTGGGTCCGAATTTGGGGTTATTCTCCTGGTTTCTGGAATCTCTTCAGGACACAGGAAGAGTAACCACAGAGTTGGAATTTTAACGTTCAGAGTGACACTCTCAGAAACTGAGATGTGAGTATTTTCATGTTTATCCCTTTTGATATTTAATACTCATGATTTCTCTCTCTCATTTTTGTAACTTTAGGAATTTCAATGTAGGAGTTTCTTTTTTTCCGTGTATTTATTTGTTTATTCTTTTAAGGAATAGTTGACATCCAATTCTGGTTTCAAATGTCCTTTATTCGTATACAAATTCTTCACTCATTTGAGAGACTCCCAAGGAGAAGTAAATATCTGAGTGTAAATTAAATTCTCCAATGCTGCGCATATGTACAGGCATGCCTCATTTTATTGCACTTTGCCTTATTGTGCTAATATCACTAATGAGGTTGGCTACACTAAGCAACAGATTTTCAATGTAGATAAAACAGCCTTGTACTGGCAGCAGATGCCACCTAGAACTTTCCATAGCTAGAGAGGAGAAGTCAATGCCTGGCTTCAAAGCATTAAAGGACAGGCTGACTCTCTTGTTAGGGGCTAACGCAACTGTGACTTTAAATTGAAGCCAATGCTCATTTCCTATTCTGAAAATACTACGGCCCTTAAAAATTATGCTAAATCTACTCTGCCTGTGCTCTAGAAACGGAATAACAAAGCCTGGGTGACAGCACATCTGTTTACAACATGGTTTACTGAGTATTTAAAGCCCACTGCTGAGACCTACTGCTCAGAAAAAAAAAAGATTCCTTTTAAAATATTACTGCTTATTGACGATGCACCTGGTCACCCAAGAGCTCTGATGGGTTTGTACGAGGAGGTGGATGTTGTTTTCATGCCTGTGAACACAACGTCCATTCTGTAGCCCATGGACCCAGGAGTAATTGACTTTCAAGTCTATTTTCAAAAATACATTTCATGAGGCTATAGCTGCCCTTAGATAGTGATCCCTCTGATGGATCTGGGCAAAGTAAATTGAAAACCTCCCAGAAACGATTCACTATTCCGGATGCTTCTTAAGAACCTTTGTGATTCCTGGGCGGAGGTCGTGCAACATTGACAGGAGTTTGGAAGAGGTTGATTCCAACCCTCATGGATGACGTTCAGGGGTTCAAGACTTCAGTGGAGGAAGTCACTGCAGATATGGTGAAAATGAGCAAAACAACCAGAATTAGAGGTGGAGCTTGAAGATGCGACAGAATTGCTGCGATCTCATGATCAAACTCGCACGGATAGAGAGTTGCTTCTCACGGATGAGCAAAGAAAGCAGTTTCTTGAGATGGAATCTGCTCCTGGTGAAGATGCCGTGAGCATTGTTGAGGTGACAACAAAGGATTTGGGATATTATATAACCTCAGTTGATAAAGCAGGAGCAGGACCGACTCCAGTTTTGAAAGATGGTGCACTGTGGGTCAAACGCTACCAAACAGCATCACAAGCTGCAGAGAAATGTTTCTTGACAGGAAGAGTCAATCGACGTGACAAACTTCATTGCTGTCTTATTTCAAGAAATTGCCACAGCCACCCCCACCTGCAGCAACCACCACCCTGATGGGTCAGCACCATCAACACCCAGCCAAGACCCTCCACCTGCAAACAGATTACAACTCGCTGAAGGCTCAGATGATCCCTAGCATTTTTTAGCAATAAAGGATTTCTTGATTAAGTTATGTACGTTGTTTCTTTTAGGCATAATGCTATTTATTGCACACTTAATAGACTCCAGGATCATAAATATAATTTTTATATGCACTGGGAAACCAAAAAATTTGTGACGTACTTTATTGCAACATTTGCTTTATTGTGGTGGTCTGGAACAGAATGCACAATATCTCACCTGTGTAGCCTAATAGCCATGTCTATGTGCTTAAAATCTTGGATAGTCATGTACTTTCTACGATTTCCTTTGCTGAGCTTTGCTGGGCTTCCGCGAAACCCGGGGGGAGCGTCAGTCAAGCTATTATTGGCGCTAATTAACGGCCGGCATAGGCTGTGAGAATCTGCAGCTGCAGACGGGTGTCACTCAGAGAGGCGTATTCCTCACCGCCTTGGCAAACATCAAAAGTGGACATCCTACGCCTGGGCGCCATCACTGCAAGTGCTGCCTAACTGAGGGACAGGCTCGGGATCGGCCAGAGTGACGACCCGGCTTGGGAGGGCCCCCTTGATCCTGGAGCCTGAACGTTCTCGGGGACCCCAGGCTGTCCCCTCTGCAGAAATCACAGACCTGGAAGCCGGCGCCGACTCTGCAGAGAGGATGCACCTGTGCCAGCAGCCAGCTCACTGTTAGTTCCCCGACGGACGCTTTTTGATTTGGAAGGGACCTGGGAGCGTCCCTCCGTGGAAGTCAGGAAGGAAAATTTAAAGGCGGCACCTTCCCAAGTGCAAGAGTCGATGTCCAAAGCGAGTCATGCCCGTTTCCTCTGGGGGCACATCTCGGGGGCCCTGCAGCCCAGCCGCCCTCACCCCGCCGTGAAACTCCGACAGTTTCCACCAACGCACCAAATGCACTTGAATATTCTCCATCTGCCAAGCCCATAGGTGTGATTTGAGCAACTTAGAAATCACAAACTCTCCTTCACATACTTTGGAGGGTTTGGTGATGTTTTTATTCCTTTGTTACCCACCTTTTTGTGTTTCTTTGAGACAGAGTCTTGCTCTGTTGCCCCAGCTAGAGTGCAGCGGCATCAGCCTAGCTCACTGCAGCCTCCAACTCCTGGGCTCAAGCGATCCTCCTGCCTCAGCCTCCTGGGTAGCTGGGACTACAGGTGTGCACCAACACACCTGGCTAATTTTTCTATTTTTTTGTAGAGACGGGGTCTCGCTCTTGCCCAGGCTGGACTTGAACTCCTGAGCTCAAGTGATCCTCCTGCCTCGGCCTCCCAGAGTGCTGGGATCACAGGCGTGAGGCACCACGCCCGGCCCCTTTCTTTCCCTAACTTGTCTTTGGCTTCTAGACAAGGGGAAGGGCTGCATGGAAAGCAGAAGTTGGGCCTCCACGCCTGCTTCTGCACAAATAACCCCCGAGCGTCCACGTGGAATCCCCACCGGGCCTTCGACGGGCTCTGAAATCAGAGGCAAGAACGGTTGTAAAATGTCAGAGCAGCCACTTCTGTGCTGAAGCGAAAACGATTTCCATCTGTGAAGGGGTGAGCCCTGGGGGTGATCTCTGCCTGCGCGGAAGGGTCGGATGTCCCCCCTCCAGCTTCCTGCCCATGCTCCCCACTTTGCGATCAGCAGTTGCTGGGAGCACCCTCTGTGCAGGCCACCAGCGCCCCCGCCAAGCCTTTCCGCAGCATCTGGTTCCAGGGGCCCCAAGCGGAGGCACTGGTGGAGTTAGGGGCGTTGTGGGAATGTCCAGGGAGAAGGACCTGTGACCCCAGCAGCCTGTGTGGGTCAGTGCCCAGGCAGCTACGCTCAGATGTTCTCCCGCACCCTCCCGGGGAGGCTGAACGGGGCCCCCAGACGGCACGTCCAGACAGCGTGTCCAGATGTCCTGGGGACAGCCCCGGGTACAACTGCAGCTCCTCACGGGACGCCCAGCACCCCGTGGACGTGAGGCAAGTTGGGGGCCGGGCTGGGGTCCGAGGGGAGAAGACTTGAGTTCAGAACCAGCTCCCAGGGATAAATTCCTCGATCTCCAAGAGGGTCCACGGTCTCCTCTATAAAATGGAAATTCCACCAGCTAACTGTGGAGCCAGCTCAGATGGTGAGGTCAGAGTCAGCTGGGTGCTTGAGTGTTTTGTGGCTTTTGTGACAAATTATCACAAACCTGGTGGCTTAAAACATCAGAAATTTCTCCTCTCCCAGTCCTGCAGCCCAGGAGTCTGGGATGAAGGGGTCTCAGGGCCGCGCTCCCTCCAGAGGCTCCAGGGGAGGCTCCTTCCTGCCTCTCCCAGCTCCTGGGAGCTCCAGGCATCCCTTGGCTTGTGGCCGCATCACTCCAGTCTCTGCCTCCGTGTCCACGTGGCTTCTCCTCTGTGTCTGTGTCTCCTCTGCTGCGTCCTAGGAGGACACTTGCCATTGGGTTTAGGGCCCTCCCTATTCTGGGATGACCTCATCTTAAGATCCTTCACTAATTACATCTGCAAAGACCCTATTTCCAAATGAGGTCTCACTCACAGGTTCTGGGGGAACATGCATTTTGGGAGGCAGCCGTTCCACTAAGTGGAACACTTCGTCGTCCATACTAAGAGCAGACCCTGGTCTTGCTCTAAGGGATGGATGTGGCCCCCACCTGGTCCTTAAAAAGGTTCCCACCCCCAGAAACAGGAGGAGGCAGGGCTCAGACCAGGGTGGGAGCAACGCTTCTCTGTGACTTCCAGTGTAGCCCTGCCTGGAGCCCCCCCGTACAGCCAGGCCTGTGTCCTCCTGATGACGGGGCCAGCGTTGCCTCCTGGAAGAAGAGGCTGCAGGCGGCAGACTCAGGGGATCCTGGGCAGAGAACTTTCTGGAAAACCACATTGTCCCAACAGCCCTAGACCAAAGGACTCAGGGGAGACTCGAGCTATAGAAACAAACAGGTGCGGAGGAGATTTTTATTAAAGCCGCAGGAGTTTTCCCGGTGTTTAAGTATCATAAACGTATGCAAGACACAGGAAATGAGTCTTCAGGGGCCGTTTGAGTCCGGGCAGCCCAGAAAATTGGGTTAGTAAGGTAATTGAAATACAATATCGCACAGCCAGTTTGCAATTCTCCCTGCCTTTGTCGGGGGGGAGGGGGTTATACCTGCTTGAGCGACTATTTATAGCCTAGCGGTATCTCCGCAATAAAAGATTCGTAATTGAAGAGTGTATAAATACTGTTCGTGCAGGATGTCGGTCACGCAGATTTTCCTGAGCGAATGCCAAGGGAGGGGATGCTACAAAGTCATTAATAAAATTTAGATGGAAGAAGAACTCGAGTTTATTCCAACAGGTGCAGAGCCGTGAGTAACAGCCTCACGTTTGGTTGTGTGACCAAGTCACCGGTTGTCTGACCTGGCTGTACACCCGTCTTCTGGGGCGGTGCACCCACAGAAGGAGGTTCCACGGGATGGTCGCTCTGCTTTCCCAGGGGGCAGGTGGGAAGGGGTGAAGGTACTGACACGCGATTCCAAGCACGGATTCCGGGTTGTCCTGGACGAAACCAGACCCCCACGGACAGGGACGGACACACGTGGTGTCTCAACACATTTCCTGTCTTCCGGGGATGTACTGTCCCTCCGCGAGCACTTAGTCCCCGGGCAAGGGCATCTCTGGGTGGTCTGGAACGCGCTCGGGGCAGCCGTGGAAGAAATGTGCACACAGGTACAATGGGACCCTTCTTCCTCATGAGCAAAGGCGGGGAGTGTTCTACCCCAACACAAACCGACCACAGACATCTTGTGAAATGCTTTGTCCTGATTTTCCATAAAACGGGAAGCAGGTTAGACAAGGAAAATTCCATCATCAGCAGCATCCGCCTTCAAAAGCCATCCGCTCAGACCGACCACACCTGAGCGCTTCACCCAGAACCGACGGCAGGTTTTAGCAAAACATCCGGTCTGCCGGCTCTCCTTCTGGGGGACTTGTTTCCGGTTGGTTCCAACTTTTGGGCCCGTATGTCTGTTTTTGCATCCTTTTTGGGTTGACTTGGATCAATGTTGTTTTTCAAGCATGGCTGGTGTCTCCTCGGACACCGTGATGACAGCCGTGTGGGCCGAGGGCGTGCGAAGATGTCGGTGTGTTCACGTGGTTTGATCCCCTGATGCAAGGAAAGAAGCTTCTCTTGGGCTTTGGAGGGAGAACATGGACGGGTCCACGGGACTTTCTGTGGAAAAGAAAGTGATGCTGCTGCCAGGGAAGAGCTGGGGGCAGAGGGAGAAGGGTTTGCCTGCATCCTTCAGCCTGGGCCAGGGGTGAAGTCATTGGAGAGTCAGATGTTCCTGTTCAATCTGGTCCTATGGCTCCAAATGATGCCAGAGCTCTGGCTGCCTGGGAAGCCACATCTGCTTGCTGGTTGCTGGAATTTGCACGAGGAAGTTTTGCCAAATGTGCAAATGGGTCTGCTTCCCGGTCCTTCCAGGAGGGCGTAAGGTGACACCCAAGATCCCTGTTCTGAAGCTTCCCAGGAATATATATAAAAATTATATATTTTTTTATATGAAAAATATTATATTATGTATATATAATATATATATATACGTGTGTGTGTATATATATAAAATTACACTTGTGTGTGTGTATCATGAACCTAATTCCCAATACTTCAGATTTTGGTCTTATATGGAGATGGGCTCTTTGCAGATGTCACTAGTTAAGATGAGGTCACCCTGCATTAGGGAGGGCCATAAACCCAATGACAGGTGTCCTCATAAGAGACAGCAGAGGAGACACAGACACAGAGGAGATGCCACGTGGAGACGGAGGCAGAGACTGGAGTGATGCGGCCACAAGCCAAGGGACGCCCAGAGCCCCCAGGAGCTGGGAGAGGCAGGAAGGAGCCTCCCCTGGAGCCTCCGGAGGGAGCAGCCCTGAGACCCCTGCATCTCAGACTCCTGGGCTCCGGGACTGGGGGAGGATAAATTCCTGGTTTTTAAGCCCCCAGTTTGTGGCACTTTGTTACAGAAGCCACAGGACACTCATACACACGCCTGAATCTTGAATATGGTTTCACGAATGGACATGTCTGTCCTAACTATAGTGCACTGCAGAAAACACATGAAATTCACCCACAGTGCAGGTGCAAATCCAGAAAGACACTTAGGGTGGCTGAGGCCTCCCGTCCCTGTCCCCTGTCGAGTTTAGGGTAAATTTAGAAGAGGACCCCATGCATGAGCAATTGCCTCGGCAACAGCACGTGTGAACAGGAACGAAATGTTGACAAGCAACGTTCACACGCCAGTGGAGTGTATGATGACTCAAAACCCAGCGAGTGTAAAGTCTGTGCCCAAGACTATTTCTGTGGTTATTGATGGTCTATTCCTTCCAGAGTTTTTGGTGGATGATAAAAGGGTGCTTTTGCATCTTCTGTCAGAATTCTTCTTTCCTTCCTACCTGGACTTCCCCCAAGGCACAGCTACAGCTGGTAGGTATTTGTCTTTATTTTATCCCGAGCAGCCTTGTCCGTAAGGCTTTGTCTCACAAAGCGACAGTTAAATAAAAGGCAAAGGCGTCTCACCGTTGTCTGACAGGTTACCTGGGGGGCACCTGGCGTTAGAAGGTTGGTTTGGGATGCTTTGCCCCACGGCTGACAGCAGCTTCGAGAGGGAGGGTGCCGCAAATTGAGAGACCAGAACCAAGAAAAAGAAAGACCTCGGGGCCCTTGACAAGAAGGAACCTCAGAAACTCCCGGTCTCGACGGCTTAAAAATTTGCCAAATCTTGACACGTTGACGGTGTCTAAGAGGCTTCTGAGTGGGAGGAGTTGTCATTTGTGTTTCGTGCCTTATTTGCAAGGAGCATGACCGACCGTGGTTTCGGTATTTGATACTTCTAACTAAAACGAAACTCAGGAAATCTGAGTTTTTGTATATTCACTGCCTGAGGAATCCTTCCACCCTATTCTGACCCTACAAGTGACAAAGATTCTTCCCTTGACCAAAGTGCACTCGGGCTCCCCTGAACTCTTTTGCAACAAGGTCTGACTTTCGGACTTCGGCATTCCTCTCCGCGTCACGCACGCAACCCGAGCAAGAACCCTGCTCAGTCAGTTTGGAGATATGTGCCCACCCCGGACACCTGAGCTAGTCCCTCACCCTCCTCCACGCCCAGGTGCTGTCTGGCCACCCTTCAGCAACAACCCTGTTGGGTCGTTTCGTCCAGAATTCCCCAGACCCTGATGTGTCGTCTTGGCGATTTTCCATCCGCCGACCCCACCCTGCTCCTTGGCTAGACGTCCTCACTTTCCCGGCTGCATATGGAGCTGGTCCCAATCTCTCTGCCCCCCTGCAAACCCCCAATGCCGGGGCCCGTGCGCCTATCACAATATCCCCCTTCCTGAAAAAGTCCGCCCTGTCGGTGCCATGAGGACTCTTTTTCTTTCACCAAGGTTGTCCCTGCAAAAGAAATAAATTAAGGTTGGCAATGTCGATGAAGGTCCTGGGGAAGGACATTAGAACCACATTCTCCCGGCCACACCAGGTACCCGTCAGACACACACACACGCCTGGAACTTGCTGGAGATTTGCAGAACTTGACTCAGTCGGGTGCCCCAGAGGTGCCAGGCACTGGGACAAGTTGCAGCATTTCATCCCGAGTAGAGCCCTTCTGTGGCCTCATAGCAGACCCAAGTGCCACACGGAGCCTCTGGGGCGGGGACAGCCCTCTGAGCATGAGACGGGGATGTGGCTTTGTCCTCACTGTAAACGCCCCTCCAGCTGCGACTCCAACAACTCCGAGTCCGGGGGCTTCTGCGACCATCCCAGGTCCCCGAAGCTCTACAGGAAGGAACCAGGATTGAGTCTCTGGGCTCTACGGTGGCTCAATTCCGCAAAGTGCTCTATCTCTGCTAATTTTCAGGGCACCCTTGCGTGTCAGCACCGACCTCCTCGTCTACCAGGCTATGGTGCAGGGAAGGAAAATATTGTCTTGGATGAGCCCAGTTTTCCATGATGACTAAATTTTGATGCTCCCTGTTCCCTACCAGTTTCTGTGTTTCTCCTGAGGAGGACAGCAGCAACAGTGAAGTCTTGTCGGCTACGGTGGTGGCAACGCCTGCCCACGGTTTCTTAACAAAAAAGGGGGTGAGGAATGAGGGCTTAGACAAAGCAGGACATCTCCTAGCTTTGCATAACTGGGATCCCAGCCCAGGAAGATGGGATGTCCCCAAAGGTGTCCCACCTCATTCCAGAAACACCCAGGAAGTCTCCTTCCCCAGAACAAGGGGGCTAAAAGCTTCAGTCTGTGTTTCTCAAGGAAACTAGGGCGTTGTAAAGACTTTCACTGAAACAAAGGAATGTGTTAGCACCTTGGGGGCACGTAAACCTTAATTTCTAAAGAGAAAGAAGGAAACATTCGCATGCTTGAGTGTCCAGCTGGAGTCACACTTGGAAAACCACACCAACAAGGACAATGTCTTGGAACCCCAAAAAACATCAGAAGGGGACGGTCTTTCAGTGTCAACGTTATTATGTTTCTGTGCTCCGAGGAGTCAGTGGAGTTGAGGAGAAAGGTGGCTCTGGTCCCACTTGGTTTCATTCAGTGCACATTTGTTGTGCCAAGTGTCAAAGATCCAGGATGGAGCACACAGAGCACTCGATATCAGTCAGGGAGAAAGCTGTGCTGTGTAACAAAGAGCCCCAGAAATGCAGGTACTTGAAGAAGGAGAATTGTGTGCCCCCCCCATGGATGACTGGCCCAGATTCCTGGGTACCCCTGTTTCCTCTCATAACCCCAAGACCCTGCCTGTGTCCAGCACCCCTGCATGGCAAGGTTCCTCTGTGGGGAGAGGGCTCCTCAGTGTTCCGATGTGTGGAGAGAGGGAACAGTGATGACTAATTCAACAGCTTCCTCCTCGGCAAGCATGACATCCTCTTGCCATTATTCCCTCTGCTGCATGGGAGTAGGATGGGGACATCCCTGGGGACATTACTCTGTCTACAACATGGGATTAGGACGTGGACATCTTTGGGACATTATTCTGTCTACCACATGGGATTAGGACGTGGACATCTTTGGGGACATTATTCTGTCTACCACATGGGATTAGGAGTGGACATCTCTGTGGACATTATTCTGTCTACCACACGGGATTAGGAATGGACATCTTTGGGGACATTATTCTGTCTACCACATGGGATTAGGACATAGGCATCTTTGGGGACATTATTCTGTCCACCAGATGGGATGAGGACATTTTTGGGGACATTATTCTGTCTACCACATGGGATGAGGATGTGGACATTTTGGGAGCACCCCATGTTTAGCCGACCATACCTGCTGTCACTGTCCCCTGCCCTCCGACACCCTTCACCATCTTCCTTGTTTCTGAGCTCTTGGTGCAGCGTCTGCAGCTCCGCGCAGGGCTGCAGGCTCCACACACCCCACCTCTGCGTTTCTTTCCCTTTCTTGTGGATTCCCTTTCATGCAGCTCCTGTGCCTTCACACATATTTGTGGAGTGTTTTCAGGAGAGACTTAGCCAGAGGGATCACTTGTGAATGATGCCATTCAGGCACTTTCTGAGGGCCTGTGAGTCTGTGCCTTCATCCTCTGGCCTTCGGGAAGAAACCTGACCCCGCGCATTCATTCCAGGCGTGGACTTTAATCCCCTCCTAGTTTTCCAGGGGCCCGAGAATGTCAGCATTAGCCTTGCTGGCCTCCTTGCCAGGCTTTACCTCTTTTACTCCAACTTTCAATGTTCCTTCCTTCTACATTCTAAAGCCCCGCCTGCTCGCTTACAAGGAAGTTAAAAAACAGGGTTTCTCTTTCCTGGTGCCATGCAAATAGCATTTTTCTCCTAAACTCCTGCAGGGCGAGAGGCGTTTTCTTTCATGTTTAGCCCGCTCATAATTTATCCTCCCTCCTGTTTGTTGCTGTGACCGTGAATGACTTATTTCATGGGGTAGAGGGTGGTGACTTATAGGGCTTGTGCATGGGGACAGTTTTCTGGGGTCCACATGGCAATTGGGATAAGGGATGCTGGATAGAATCCACTTTTAAATGAAAGTCCTGCAGAGTTAAACAAAAACAAACAAACAAAAAAACCCAAAACTTTGATTCTAATGCTCATAGTAATGGTCTATCCTAAAGTAAATTTCTTTAAAACTTGGATACCAAAGCCACAACTAGTACGGGACAGAGAGAAACCCCACCCTGGGATAAGGCAGGACTGCTAGGTGCTTAGACGTGCTCAACACAAACTAAGCAAGGACAAGGTTTCTTATCCTCAGCACTATAGATATGTGGGGCTGGATGAGTCTGTGGTGGGGCGTCCTGTGCACGGTGGGGTGTGGAGCAGCGTCCCTGGGCTCCACCGACCAGATGCCTGCAGCACCCACCCCAGTGTGATAGTCACAAACGTCCCTAGCAATTGCCAAGTGTCCCCTGGCAGAATAGAGGGTCTTGGGGGTGAAAAGTTAGACCCCCAAACTCTCCCCACATCTCCCTGGCGCTGCCCGAGTGTTACCGGTGGGCAACACTTGGCAGCACAGAACATCCTATAGCATTTACGGCCCTCAGAGGGAGAAAGTCCCAGCCCTCGCTCCCTGCTTCTGCATCCAAAGTTAGGTTTTTGCAGCAAGAAAACCCAACGCAGTGGCCGGCCTCTCTACACTAGTGAGGCTGACCCCCTCTCAGCTTCCCAATTGCCATTTGGGAAATAAATAATAGTTTTCTGCCCCACACAATCCGTTGGCCCAGGGTGAAGTTCCCACTCACCCCACCGCCCATCTATTTGGATCCGTACAGAAGTCGAGCCTGACCAAAACCTCGTGAAAGAAAGCTTCCTTTTTGAAGAGGCGAGGTGGAGGGGAGGGCAAGCCAACCATAGAACACCTCCTTTATTTATTCTGTCCCCCAGACAATAAACTATTTAGCCAATGCTGGTCCTGGCTTCTCACCTTGGTGATCAAGTCGTTAATTATCAAGCCTGGCCACCGCTAAAGGCCTTTCCTGGCTGGTCCTGCCCGAGTGCACGGCACAGCAACAGTGGGGGCTTGTCAGGGCGTCCGTCCGCAGGCCTCTCGTGGGAAGGGCGGAGAGAGGCCCTAAAAGGGTTACTGTGGGTGGAAGAAGGCGGGAGGGAGGGCCGGCCGTGCCTGGCTGCGCGCTCTCCGGGCCTCTGCAGGACTTGCTGGCTGGGGCTCTTGGAGAGGGTGAATTTTACACTCACGACATCTTGACTTTTCCTAGGTGGGAGGTCCTGGCTTCTGGGGGTTCCCCCAGACAAAAAGTGCTGAGGGGGACATCTTCCCTGTCACCACTGCCGGATTGATCAATTCATGGTGAAAATCGTTGAATAGGAAGCTCCACCCCACCCTCCGACTGCACGGCGCTGTCCTCTCCCCTTGGTGTGCCTTGAATCTCCCCGGGCGATTCTCTGTGCAACCCGGACGAAGAGCTTCCTCCAGCTCAGGGGCATGTGGCATTTCCCATGGAATACGCTCAGGGGCACAGAGATGCCTTCGGCCCCAAGGAAAGAGGGTCACGGAGTCAGGCACCTTAAAGGGGTGCATGAAGCAATGTCACCGTTGTCACGGAGAAGCCTCCGCAGACACACTGGGTGTGCAAAGAAACCCAGCCAGCGGGAGGTGATTCTCCAGAGTGGAGTTAAGATTCTGAGACTCTCGTGGACCCGTTTGTAGGCTGTGTCCGTCTGCTGCTAACTCTGCCATCCCTTGGTCACGTCCCTGTCTGGTCTTCCAGGGAGTTACGTGTCACCTCCAGACACTCCCGTGCCTGCCGGCGGGGCATTTGCTGTTTTGTGTTGACATCACGCACAACCGGTTCCCTGGCCACAGGAAACTGAATGCCCCTTCGGCTGCTTTAGAAAGGTGACGTGTAACATCAGAGGGAATAAGGCGAATCCTATAACGTGCATTCCTACCAAAGAGTAGGACATTTAACTCATTTAAAGCTTTATTCTCATCCTGATGGCCTCATGCTGAGGAAGGATGAATGTCTCTCTGAGTCTTTCATGACTGTGCTTTGCACATATTTTAAGCTCTACAATCCCAGCAAAATTTTCCTTCCTGGATAAAGTTCCTCAGGATTAATTTAAAAAAAAAACAGATATAGAGTTTTCATCTGCGATGATGAAAAAGTTCTGGAGACGCGTGGTGGTGACGACAGTTGCACAGCAAAGGGAATGTGCTTAATGCCACAGAGCTGTGCACTTAAAAGGGGCTAAGATGGTAAATTTTACATTCTGTGTATTTTACCACGGTAAAAATAAAAGAGTTTTACAAGCAGAGGTTCATTTGATTCTTTTATTTTTCACTAACTTTCATTGTAATATTCCTTGCTATAAAACGAACCCCCTCTAAATAAGTGTTGCCCTCAGGATGTAATAAAATCTTACTTAAGAATAATATAAACCACCTTTTTTCCTGTGGGAGTTTGGCCTTGTGAGGAATTTAGTCTCGAGTCTTCAAATCAGGCACTCTTTATGTCGAAAACCCTGATGTACGATAGCCACCCTTGAGGAATTTAGCTAATTCTGGTTTTGAGTTTTCCCAGACCCCTAATATCTACAGAGAAATGGTCACAACCGTCTGAGAATCTACCCAGATCTTCCTCGGCCCTACGGCTTCCCCCACATGTCACCGCTTGACTCGCCCAGATGTTATTTCTTGGAATGCTGTGAAACAGAAAACCTTCAGAAACAAATAAGCTGAAAGAAGAAAAAAATTTAAAAAAAGAAACATAGAGGTGTTAGAAATGCAATCACATCGCTTTTACCAAATCCGTAAACAAGGGAACGCAAAAATAGTGGAAGCAAATCTGCAACATTTTTGCTGGAAAGAGTGTGGGTGTTGAGAAATTATATAATCATAAATCCGACCTATAGAGTTTGAACGCTAATGAGTTTCACCTGTGTTAGGTAAATTCCACCAGCCTATGAATTTCAGAACAGCATTCGGGCAATGAAACCTAAAACTCATTCTTGAAATGGGTAACCTGTACATAATTGTGCTCTGTGTGTGTGTGTTTAAGAAAAAACAAGGAGACTTTGAATTATTTAAGTCTGAAGAAAAGGAGACATTTAATCATACCTGATTTTTAATAATATTTTTATGAACCTTAATCCTATTGCAAATTTTCTCTCTCTTGGAAAATTCTTAACAAGTGTTATTTGCCTGGATTATCCAAAGCCCAAAAGTGCTCACACAGAGGAAAAAACCTTGCTCATTATATGGCATTTGGCCTCTTGTGGTTCTCTGTTGAGTGCATTATGACGGTTATCAATGCAGGTTTTGCTTCAACACTGAACAGAAAGGTCGCAGATGTTCCCTGCGGGTCACACGGTGTCCCAGGACAAACCCTCTGGTGGAGCTTCTTGGCTCGGGGCTGCACTTCTTGTGCCCATAAAAAGGTGCCCGTTTGAACTCCATAACCAAACAAATCGTGCCACATCCATGCCTTGGGTCAGTCTGGCCTCTGCAAAATAAAACCTCTCCTAAGTGCAGCGGTTGTTGGTGTTGGTCGGTCCGAGGGGCTTTGTGCTGGGACCTGCCTTTGTTGGGAAGTGAGACCAGCTGGGAAGCCCTCCCGGAGGGGGTGCCCCAGAAGGGACAGGGCTTTGTGGTTATTACAGCTGAGGGAAGCATGAGAGAGTCGGTCTGCATGCACAGGTCCACGTTCCGGGGCTGTGTGCAGGACTGAGGGGATCTAATACCTCCTGCTCTTAAAACTTTGCCTGCCTTAAAACAATCCAAATGCAAGGCCCCATGCAGCAAGGCCTGGTTTCTCCACCCCTTAGAGCAAACCCCAGTGAGTGGACCCAAAAACATTCTCACCGCAAGAAAGGACACGTTGGTGAGGCGATGGGAACATTAATCAGCTTGGTTTAATCTTTCTGCAATGTATATGCAGATCAAAACATCACATTGTACCCCATAAATATGTGCAATTGTTATTTGTCAAATGAATTAATTAGGAAAAAAAACATTCTGAAGCATCTCCCAGCTTCATGGTACCCCTCCCTCATCATAATTTCTTCACTTTTTTGTGGACACAACCCTTGATAAACCATGTATTTAGACTAGATGGCAATCTGGCTAAATGTGTATTTTCAATTTGATTTTCAAAATAATTCTCCCATTTTCAAAGTGCTCCAGAAAATCATTAGAAGGAGTTGCCACATCTGTCCTGTTTTGGAGCTACTGGGAAACCCCTTTGTCCTCCCTGGGATCTTGACTGTATGGGACACTTTGGACGTCTGTTCTCCTGTCGGGGGTTCCTGCACCCTGAGCTGCTATAAAAGTCACATCTTCGTGGAGGTTATAGTTTGACGAAGAGACGTGATTTCATTCGGGATGAGCTGAGCATCACTAAGCCCTTCCCACCGTGGTCAGGTTTAGGGGAACAAGGTGTGTCCACCGAGGCAGGCAGATGGGCTTAGCAGATGTCAGACTTTTCCTGCATTTGTCACCGAAATGCAGCAATTTTGAGAAGCCGCAGGTACCTACTGCCACCCAGTGGCTAACTGAGAAGAAATCCCGCCAACGTCTATCCGGTTTGTGGAGTAAAACGTGAAGTTAAAAGTGAAACTGAAGGCGTCATTCCAAAAGGTTGCAGAGCAGTAGCACAGACACACACAAAGAAGCTCTCTGCAGTTCCCTCATTTCCAAATACTCCCACCGTGTCTTCACATCCTGCAAAGGTTTGTCGACCTTGAACTTGGAGCGTTCTCTGCCAGAGACAAAGGCGACTACTCCAGGCCGGTAATAAAAAAAATTGGCAAGAGAACATCAGATACCCCTACGTGTGATGCACGTCCTCGAAGATTTTCTTACCTTCGCTGCAAAAGCCATGCAGATGGGGGCCTGTGTCCCTGGGCTTCACAAGGTGACATTTCCCACCCTAAGCAGAGGGTGGTTATAAATGCTCACCCCATCAACGTTTAGGCACCATCAGCGCCTTTGGCAGATGCAGCCAAGTCACTCCCCAACCTTGGCAACTTGAGATAAACCTGTAGGCAGTGCACACGCACAGACGGTATGGTGGTAGGACACGCACGGGGAAAACGCACTCCGTGTGTGGGGGTGTGGGGCTCATGTGACTGTGTGAAATGGGCACATTGGAGTCGGGCAGCTGCAAAAACCAGGTGATCACTTACTCTTTCCAGAAAGGAAGTCAGGAAGGGGCTACCTGCAAACGTACACCAGTACCTGTCCTGGCCCACCACAAACAGACACTCCGTACAAGATTTCAGGTGAAAAACAGAACACATTGGGGGGTGAGGTAGAATCATCTCAGAAACCATTTGGTTTTCAGTGCATTTGAGATTTGACAACAACCGTGGAGTCTCTTTCATGGTATTCCTGTATTAACACATTTCAGTTTAAAACTATCATTCAAATGGAGTCTCTGCGAGTTGCCTTGGAGTTCTATTAACTTGTCCCATTTTTAAACTATCATTCAAATGTGCGTCCCGGGGTTTCCTCCTCTCTGAATGGTGTTTTGCAAGACCCCCGGTGGCCTGGCGGCTGAGAATGAATGCACTCCTTCTTAGCAAACAGCACAGCGAAATCCGAAATCCGAGCAAGAATGAACATAATAATGCGTTGTTCCCTGCGCTCCGCCCCGGCTGGCCTGTGTCGAATGCCAACAGGAAACCTGAAAACACTAAACTCTGAAAGAAGCATTGCTTTTGTTCCACAACCAGACACGCGAGTGATTTAGGGCCGTACCTGACCACTTGCCCCTTTGCCGCCCCTCTAAGAACGGGCAGGTGGCTGCCCAAATGTCTCGCACGTTTCCAGGCTTTGGGAATCCGAGAACGCCTCGTGCCCTATAGTTCAAGTGGAAGGTGTATTATTTCTCCAACCCCGGGCAGGGGGGCGCAAGGTCCAAATAAGGGGGGGGGCGGGAGGTCCAAATAAGTGCATTTAGGTTGTTTATTATTTGCATTAATTTAATTAGGGGAAATAACATCGTGCACGCACGTTTCGAAATGCCACGCACTAAAACCGAATCTTGAGTAATTGTTAAATGTCTTGCAGGCCTCCTCGGAGGAAGTGCTGTTTTTCCTTAAAAGTGAGAACACTATTTTATCTGTCAGGGGGCGGTTGGCACACTATATTTCTTCTCTCACATGCTGAAACACGAGGCATTTTCCTTAACCGTCTCTTCAGAAGGCAGGGGATCTTGCTGCCGTCTGGTTTTGCTCTTGTAGCTGGACGTGTCCAGGGAGATTTAGATGGTGGTTTTGGGGAAGGAATGAGTGCCAGGCTTGTGAAGGCTGCTTGCAGAATTACGGGATAACGGTGCTATTAATGCGACTTCCTACCCTCGCCGTTCGCCAGAGGCAGAGAACCGTTTGCTCTCTTACAACAGAAAGCCTTATTTTAAACAAAAAAGGCCAGGAAAGCCGGAGTCACACCTATAAATGCTGGCAAAAGCAAAAAAAAGTGTCATGCTACTTGTGAAGGGGCTTATTTTGATTTTGCGTGTGGCAGAGCAGCAGAGGACAGCGTATTATTCCTGGTAACTAGGACTCTAATTAGAAGATAATGGCTTTTTTTTCCTTCCTATTATTGGGGACCGATTTTACCCCCTAGAGGCTCCTTTAGGAGAAGTAAATAGATTTCTTTCTGACACAGGCATAATTTCAGATAAAATTCAGTGCCTCCATGAACTCGTGAGCGGATCTAGAATTGCAGAGCAGGGATCAGGAGAGAAAGTGGACAAACTCCTACTTCGTAGAATTTCGGAGGGAGACAGAACTGTCTTATTTTTGAGGTGTCATCAGAGCTTAGTAATCAGCAGTAATCGGCCAAATCTTTCTGGACCTCTGTGCCCATCACTAGGCCCAGACACACCCCTGTGGCCTCAGGAAGCCAAATCTGTGTCAATAACGCCAATTTTGGGGTGATATCTTTGCAAAAATCACCCAAGGCTGATTTTGCAAAGGACTCTTAACAGTGGTCTCCTTTTTCGGGTGTATGCACACAGCTATGTAACTACAAAAATAGTGAAATAAAATGTATCTAACCTTATGCATTTAGGTAGAAATTAAACATAGAATGAAATGTATCTCATCTTACATGCTTAGGTAGAAACGAAAATTAGTATGAAATGTTTCTAACCCTGTTCACTTAGGAAGAAAAGAATAATATATTGTGTCTAATCTTATGCATTTAGGCAAAAATAAATAGTAGAATAAAATGTATCTAACCTTAGGTACTTATTCCCTGAAATGAATACTGTATGAGTGGCTCGGCTCAGACATCCTGTTCTTTGAGGAGGGAGTTTTTTGTGAAAGTAAACTATAAATAACCAGACAGATCAAGCTTTGGCATTGACTCTGACACCTTCCTTCTCATCTCCAGACAGAAGCTCACTAACAAAATAAGCTCCTTGACTCTTTATGAAAAGATATTTCAAAGCTCAGCTGCTGGCTTTGGGTGTCCCGCACATCTCCCACCTCCGGATGGTGACAAATCCAGTTTGGGAGGATTTGGACTGAGTTGGGACTGAGCAGGGAGGTGTCTGTCCAGATCACAAAACCTTGGTTTGCAAATTTCCTCTCCTTGTGTTTTAAAAAACCAAAACAAAGATTGAAAGGGGCTGGGATGGACGTTTACTGACACCAACAGCATTTTTGTTCCATTAGAACATCAGATTCTCATGATGAAAGCTCAGAGGAGGCAAAAAGTTAAGGTGAACACATCAGGACACACTGCTGAGCTGGAACGCTGAGGAGGGGGGTGAGTGCAGGTGTGTACCAGGGTATGGTGGTCCAGGTGTACACAGGTGAGTGCCAGGGCAAGGTGGTCCAGGTGTGCACAGGTGAGTGCCAGGGCAAGCTGGTCCAGGTGTGCACAGGTGCGTGCCAGGGCAAGGTGGTCCGGGTGGGCTACAGGTGAGTGCCAGGGCAAGGTGGTCCAGGTGTGCACAGGTGCGTGCCAGGGCAAGGTGGTCCAGGTGGGCTACAGGTGAGTGCCAGGGCAAGGTGGTCCAGGTGTGCACAGGGAGTGCCAGGGCAAGGTGGTCCGGGTGTGCACAGGTGCGTGCCAGGGCAAGGTGGTCCAGGTGGGCTACAGGTGCGTGCCAGGGCAAGGTGGTCCAGGTGGGCTACAGGTGCATACCAGGACAGGGTGGTCCAGGTGGTTCAACAGGCCTCCCCCCTCCTGTCAAGAGCGCACTTCTTTCACATTCTTTATTGTGCTGAGTGAGTATTACTATAAGGGAAAAGAAATATCTCTGCTCACCCGCTGCAAGGGTCATGGCTGAGGCCCCTAGAACAAAAGAGAGATTAACAAGAGAAAAGCAGATACATTTATTTATATACGTTTTGCTTGACGTGCGGGGCCTTCATAAGGAAATGAGAACCCAAAGAAACTGGGAAACTGAGCATTTTTGTGCTCAGCGTGATGGAGAGGGGACAGTCATGCAGCAGCGTGATTGGACACAGGGCGTCTGATCTCACGGGAAGGACCTGGGGGGACCTGGCAAGGCCTACGTGTTCAGATTCTCCCGTGTCATGGCTGGAGAGAGGGATTGTCCCTGAAGCATGGACCAGCCTGTTTGTGGATAGGAGGTGCTTGTTCAATTTTATGGGGACACACGTCTTCCTCAGGAAGGTGGGCGTGTCAGTGATGATGACAATGTCCGAGATGAGCTCCTAGAATCATCTTTCAAGAGCCCCCAAAATAAAATGATTGGTATTAATATGAAGATCATGATTGGGTATTGATTAGTGCCTGATATATGTGAATGTATTGGTTTGAAGGGGTGCAGAACGAGCCACTGTGGCATAGGAATTAGTTTGAGCTGCATGCATTGGAGTTCCCAAAATCCCTTATCTGCCCTTAAGAGCAGAGCTTCCCAAAAGAGCTGCACTGTCATAAATCCCTCTCTGGGAGCAACTCTAATCTCTGCAAACCCCTGAACAGACATTGTCACCAGACGATAATATCTGCCATTGATACTTGGAAGGGCCCGTTTATCTTTCCGAAGAGTCATTTGTGTTTCTGTTTAAGTGCCTTTTCTCCCCTGCCTCTTCTAAGAAGTCATTTGTTCTCCTGTAATTCCCCCTGGCCCCCTGCCCACCCCCATTAAGATGGCACATAAACCCCACATTCTAACTTCCTTCCTTGAGTCACAATTCTCTGTGAACTCCCTTGTGTCTGTGCATAATTAAATCTGTTTTCTCCCCTCTTGCTAACCTGTCTTTGTCAGTTTAATTTGCACACCCTCGATGGCAGAACCTAACAAGTTAGGGAAGATGTTTTTACTCTCTGATAATAGTAACAGACAGAAAGATAATACAGAGTGGCAGTATCAACCCTCCTTCCTTGCATTCGTCTTTACTCTTGTTTTTCTGTCTTCTTTACTCACCTTTTCACGTCCCCAGACAAAGACACAAGCCAGGCTCTGACCTTTCCTGAGGACTGTGCCCCTGAGCTTGGCGCTGTGGTGGCCACTGCCTTGCATGTCTTTAGGAGTGGGTTCCTGGGATGCTGGTGGGGAGTAGCAGTACCAGAAGGGAGCAAGAGGAGTAGGGGTCCACGTGGCCCTGACAAGGGACTTGGGATGCCACACCTGTCTCCTGGGTTCTTGGCAATTTTCTGCAAAGGTGTGCATGAAAATTTAGGTGCAAAGTTTCCCACGTAGGTGTCCAGGGACATGGATGCTGGTGGGTCAGTGAAATCGGATGGCCCATGTTTCATCCCACCTGCTGTGGACATTGAGGGACGTAGAGGGACAGTAGAGTGGAGATTAACCTTGGCCGTGCTCCCAAACGTAGGTGGCTGGAGCCAGCCCCAGACCTGTCCCGTCCACTCTCCTGGGCAGGTGCAGGTGCAGGGTCCTTGGAAGGTGTCCAGGTGACTTTGGCTACTGCTTGGGTTTCTCTGCTGCTCAGTCTGGAGAGAGAAAACATTCCCATGCTAAGGTGAATCTCCCATCTCTGCAAACCAACGGATTGTCACATGGGGGTGTGTACATCAGACTCTATGAGTTGGGCTAATGTGAGTCAGGCCTAAAGGGACAGGTTGGCTTTGGGGCTTTGGCTGAAATCAGATTTCTGGGCCTATATGGCGGGGGATGGGGGAAAATCACAGGACTGGGGTGAATCCAACTAAGAGACTTACCCTGCAGGCCCCAGGCAGGCATGCAGAGGCTGTTAATCCTAAAGACCTGACCGCTCACAGTCCATCCAAACAGCAAAGAGAGAGCGCGCTTGGCAAGTGGGAGAGCAATGTGCTCCCTCCAGAACAACTGCACGTCATTCTAATTTATGTCCACGTTACGTCTGGAATGTGTCCGTATAGAAGCCGTCATAAAATAATCATGAATTTTATACTTCAAAATAAGTAAGAGAATAAATTTCAAATGTCTCACCACAAAAAAGTGAGTGAGTGATGGGTATGTTAATTAGCTGGATTCAACCACACCACATTGTAGACATACACCAAGTCGTCACATTGTACCCCATGAATGTATAAATTGTGATTTGTCGATTAAAAATAGTATTAATAGAGCCGGGCACAGTGGCTCATGCCTGTGATCCCAGCACTCTGGGAGGCCAAGGCGGGAGGATCGCTTGAGCTCAGGAGTTCAAGACCAGCCTGGGCAAGAGTGAGACCCTGTCTCTACTAAAAATAGAAAAATTAGCTGGGTGTGGTGGAGGCACCTGTAGTCCCAGCTACTTGGGAGGCTGAGGCAGGAGGACTGCTTGAGCCCAGGAATTGGAGGCTGCAGTGAGCTATGATGACGCCACTGCACTCCAGCCTGGGGGACAAAGAAAGACTGTGTCTTTAAAAAAAAAAAGTATTAATAAAATTAAATATAATTTTTAAAAGTTGCATTTTAGGTGAAGAAGGGTATTAGCCCATGAGATGAATTATGTGTGTTTCACTTCCATTTTAGAAAAAATAATCACTACTTTGGTATCACTTTTGGTAATCACTATTTTAGGTGACTGATAAGCATTGCTTCGTTTGAAATGGGGAAAGGCAGTGACTTTCTGCCTGAACCAGGTCATAAACCCAGGAAGGACTCTCTGACCCTCCCCTGAAGCAGACAGGAGACCCTCACTCGAGAGGTGCCCTCCCTGCACCAGGAGGACACAGGACACGGGAGAATCTAAACACACAGGCCTTGCCCAGTCCCCCCAGGTCTTTCCCGTGAGATCAGACACCCTGTGTCCAATTACACTGCTGCACGACTGTCCCCTCTCTGTCACGCTGAGCACAAAAATGCTCAGTTTCCCTGCTTCTGTGGGTCTTCATTTCTGAAGGCCCCAGTGCCACGTAAAACTTATGTTAAACACATTTGTGTGCTTGTCTCTTGTTCATCCGACTTGCCTTACAGGGGTCTCAGGTATAAACCCCACAATGGGTAAAAAAAAGATACAACATAAAAATAATACCATTTTTCACTCCCCTATAACAAATTTATGGGGCTGTATCACCCCTGCTGAGAATGCAATATATATAATATATAATATACACACATATACACACATGCAAACATACATACACACAAATATATATACATGCATACATATTCTTGTATGATATATACATATTATATATGACAGAGAGAGCAGGAGGATACTACTGTGTGACAAAATGCTAACCAGTTGGTAACTGTGAGTGATTAGTGTGTGAGAGTTCCTTATACTACTCTTGCAACTTTTCTGCAACTTACACATTATGTCAAAAGAAAAAGATTTTTGTTTTTTGTTTTCTTTAGAACAATATCTGCTTCATCTTTAAGACTATCTGTGTAACTCTCTGTGGACATAGGATCCCCCCGCACTGCTTTCCAACACCTCAAATCCTCTCCAGTGATGTTGGTGGCGGGGATTGCATTACAAAATGATTTTTAATAATGACAACCCCTGACATGCACGGTTGCCCTGGCCTCGGGTCTGAGCTCATGGGTCTCTGCAGAGGGACCCTCCACACTGCCCGGCCTCCTGGGCAGCCCGGCCCCGCGGGTCGAGACACGATGACCCTACTATGATCAGTTAGCAACCCTGTGTGATCTCCTGACCTGTCACGAAGCTGGGCCTTCCCTGGCCTGCAGCTGTGCAAGTGATTTTCAGAACAGAAATTAAGGAAGCTGCAAGGACCCCTAGGAAGTTTTCTCCTGTCCTAAGACTTGCTAAGACTTGCTTCCGGCTGGTGAGAGCCTGTCACTGTCCCATCAGCTGACCCTCTGCTGACTGTCCACCCACCTGTGTGACCCTCCAGCCCAGGGTGGCTTTGTCCACGGGGAGGCTGCCGGGCCCGGGGACAAGACCTTTTGTCTCAGCCATGCTACCAGCTAGTCATGACTTTAGGCTGCACTTTCTCTTCAAGCACACAAAAGATTTACAAGGATTGGCCATATACTGACTCGGAAAGCAAATGGCAATAAACCTACAAATAAAAATCTATGTTCTGAAAACCAGAACATTATAGGAGGAACCAAGGATGAAAACATAACTAGAAAACCCCATTTTCGAAAATTTTTAAATATACATCTAAATGCAGAGGTCGAGAAATCAAGGTGAAAATCTGTTTAAAAAACTGTTTTTAAATTAAATGACAAGAATGCTATCTTTCAAGAGCTATGGGCTGCTAGAGCAGGACTTTAAAGAAATTTAAAATTTCTGGAAATTAATAAAATAAGTACCCACCTCAAAAATTTAGGGGAAAAGCAACAAAATAAATTCTAAGACAGTATCAGAAAGAAAATAAAGATTAAAAAACAAAAATACACAAGGCAGAAAAAAATAAAAGCAAACCTAAAATTTGGTTCTCTAAAAATCTGACAAAATTGACCAACTTCTGGTGAGACCAACGCAGAAAAAAACAAGGACCAAATTGCCATGTCAGAAATGCAAACAGGAGAAGAAATAGGAATAAAGGCATGGGAATTGGCACGGGAAAAGGAAATAATTACAAGCAGACACATAATTGTATACTTAGAAAATCCAAGGTAACCTAAAGATAAATTGTTAATTATTAAGAGTTTATTTTGCAAAGGCAGAATACAAAATCAATATACAAAAAATCACTTCTGTTTCTATTTCCTTCGCTCTGTCTGCCCGCCTGAAAAAAATGATTTTAAACCTCAAAGAAAAGGTACCATTCATGACAGTATAAAATCAAGAACCTATGAGCAAATTATAACAAAGGATGTGAAAGATTTTCAATAGAAATTTTTTTTAAAAAACTGTACTAAGCATTAAATAAAGGAAGTGGTGATGCACCTGCTTGTAGATCAAGATACTCAATATCGTAAAGAGGTTGACTCTCTGCGTTCATCTTGAGATATCCAATCCCAGCCGACACTTCAAAAAGTTTTTCTGTAGAATCGGACAAGCTGTTTATAAAATGTATACGAAAATGAAGAAGTGCTGGGGATACACTAGAAAAACAAGAGAATGGGGGAAGGTGGAGGGAAAAAACAACAAGCAACACAAGAAATGGGGCTCAAAATTGATTATAAAACTAATGATTAAGCCAGTTGCGGCCACGGGGTCGCAGGGTTCTGATTCAGACCGATCGACACAGCAGAGGTTCTGGGACAGACGTGTGCATTTGTGGACATTTCCACAACAGAAGGGGGCACTGCAGACACATCAGGAAAGGCAGGCTTTTTACAAAAAAAGTTTGAAAATGCATCCCTACTGCCCCGCCATACACAAAGATCTCCGGGTGGAATAGAGACCTCCGTATTCGAGCTAAGCTACAAAGCTTCCAGAAACAAACAGCAGGATGCGCTTTCCTGGGATCACGCGGGTGTGATTGTCTTTCTAATGTATTTCTTCTTGCATTAGAGAATTCTCTGTGTGCTTCTGCATCACTGTTTTATTTTTCTTTTTTTAAAATTTTTATTTGACCATTTTATTATTTGCAGAATTATTTTACTTTACTGGGGGGAATTATTCAGCACAGTTTGAGTAGACAGCGTCCCACGTTCTTTAAGAGAAATGTGCTTATTCAGAGAGCCTGAAGGTGAGAGATTCAGGCCTCACACCCTGCTGTGACTAGCACGGGAAGAATGTCCCCGAAACAGCAGGAGGTGGGGACTTCATCGGAATCAAAGCAGCTCTTAGAGGCTATATGAAGCCACACTGAGGCATTAAAACATCCCTAAGGGTAGCAGAACACACCGCCCCAAAAAGTGCCACTTTGGCAGAAAGATTGTTGAGCTAAAGGAAATTTAGAAACAGTAGACACAAGGAAAGTTCTCCCCTACCCCAGCTTAGCCACATCTTGGTCACGTTGTGTCCCACCAAGGATGCGTGGCAGATGGGCCTGGTTTGGGTTCTGTAGGGGAAAAAGAAAACCACCCATAGGTTCTTGTTACAAAAGTCAGATGAACAAATAAGTACCACCTCTGTGGAAAGTAGTAAGGAGAGACCTCCAAGAACAAAAAGTAGAACTACCATTGGATCCAGCAATCCCACTACTGGGTATTTACCCAAAGGAAAAAAAGTCATTCTATAAAAAAGACATCTGCACTCCAATGTTTATAGCAGCACAATCCACAATTGCAAAGAAGTGGAAACAACCCAAGTGCCCATCAATCCATGACTGGATTAATAAAATGTGGTATATGTACACCATGGAGTACTACTCAGCCATAAAAACAATGGTGAACTAACACCTCTTGTATTATCCTGGATGGAGCAGGAGCCCATTCTTCTAAGTGAAGTATCACAAATGGAAAAACAAACACCACGTGTACTCACCACTAAATTGGAACTAATCGATCAACACTTATGTGCACATATGGAAGTAACATTCATTGGAAATCAAGCAGGTGGGGGAGAGGAGGGGATGGGTAAACTCACACCTAACGGGTCCAATGCGCACTGTCTGGGGGATGGACACACTTATAACTTTGACTCAAACTGTACAAAAGCAATTTATGTGACCAAAACATTTGTACCCCCATAATACTCTGAAATTTAAAAACAGAAAAAAAAAAACCAAGAAAAAAGCAAAAGGAATTTTATTAACATGTGTATTTTACATGAGCGTGGAAGATACACAGAGAATGAGCAGTCCTCAAGGAGGTGGCTTGGAATTCCAGCTCCTACAGCATCTGCAACAAAGAACAGTCAAAGTGCAGAGAAGGGACAAGATGAAGGAAAAGGACTTTGAGTCTGGGGGGGCAACTTGGGGGTAAGTAAACATATAGCAGAGAAAGGCTGGTTGGTGCAGCTTGCGAATATGAAGTCCTGTGGCACCATCTCCAGGCTGATAAGGTCCAGAGCTGCCTTCAGTGGTTAAGCTTTGCCCTCCTGGATTAGGGGCCAGGACACCTTTTGTCTTTGTAAATCTATGTCCTGCTTTTAGGCAGATAGAGAGAGAGACAGTTCTCATCTGCTTCGTGCTAACTGACGTCCGCTCAACAAACCCTCACATCTCAGGGAGGCACATTCCGGACCCCTGCAGCTCTGTGTGTCGACGTGGCAGCAGGGAAAATGACTAAATTTTAAAGAACACAGTCAAAATAGGAATTTTTAAAAATGCGGCATGTGATTCTAAAGACACAGCCACAAACTCAGCGATGAAGATGCTCCGGGCAGGTCTCCAATGAGAAGAGGCAGGGTGGGCACCGGCTGCCCCCGAAACCGCCCTTACAAATTAATAAAAAGCCGTGCAAGGCGGGAACTGTGCTAAGGGCCTAGCTAAAAGTAAGGCACAGGCCTGGCTAAAAATAATGACAATAATTAACCACCGTCCCCCAGTTGGCTTCTCTGTAATTGCCACTCTGGAGACGCACAGCTGGTGTCATAAAGATTCTTAGCTTTCTCCTTAGATGACATCACCCAGACCAGCGGCCCACACCGAGGAACTGACTCAACTGGTCTTGTGACCCCCACCCAGGAACCTGGTCAGCAAAGAAGACGATTTCTACAACCCGATGGTTCTGCCCCGAACCCAGCCAATTAGCAGACTCAATTGCCTGCCACACTGTCTTTAAAAACCCTGTCTCCCAAATTCTCGGGGAGGTGGATTTGGGAAATTTCTCCTGTCTCCCCAGTTAGCACTATGCAGAATAAACTCTTTCTTTGCTGTAAACCCTACTGTCTCGGGGGTATTGGCTTCCCCTTGGGCAGGGGGCAAGTGAACCTGGTTGGGTGGCAGCACCCTCGTGATGAAATTGTGTCATAAGAGCTGCAGGCCGGGATCTGCGTGGTGGCAGCGTGGGTGGTCACGGATCACAAGAGACAGACCCAGAGGCGCGACCTGGAACCCGAGCTTTGGGAACCGTCCAAAGTCGGTGGGAAACGTGATTCCACAGACAGTTTTGTCTGATGAGTTGCACATTTAAGAAAAAATTCATCCTCCCTTTACCCCACAGCTCAAAAGTAAAGTACAAATACGTTCAAGACTTAAAAATGTCTGTCCATATAAATACATAAATAAATAACCTATAAGGAAACACCACACATTTCAAAAAAAAAGAAAACTCAGAATGACTTCATTCCTTCTAAGCTTAGAATCAGTGAAATATATAATAAAATCAAGGGGAGAAAAAATGAGCTGTTCTCATCTGCATTGGCATTAAATATTTCTGCAAGTCCAAACGTCAGCATAGGTAGAATTAAAGACCCAAAACCAAAGTAGCAAAATATGTGCCACAAATAGGACAGACACAAAGTTCATAACTGTATTATAAAAGCTCATCCCTTTACATTTCTAAATACTAGTGTATTAAACAAAGAAGAAACATGAATCACTGATAAATATCTGAAAAATAAATCTGAACTGCCCAGTCCAAGATGCACAAATGAAAGTCTCAAAGAAATGCCTTTTTCCACCTCATAGGATCACCTTTTTTAACAGAGACCCTCCAACACAGGGGAGCAAATCAATAAAGATGACATATTTATTGAAATAACTGTTAAGAGCAGACACATTAGAAACCATTTTAATGTCCAAAAAGTAGGGGATGGAGGCATAAGACTTCCTGAAATACATCCCAAGGAATTGGAGGGGGGAGGATTCAGCATATTTTAATAAATGTTACACAGAACTGAGTGTCCTGGGTAAAATAAACTTGGACTCCTTCTGACATGCAGGACTTCTCAGAGCCTTTCCATGCTAACGTGTGCTGTAAATCTCCAGAAGATGATTAAAGTACCTAATCTGTATAAAAATGCTTTGATCTGCCCCTCCCATTTTTTTGATAAGTTGATTAGAACTCCCTTGAGAAATTCTGAGTCTACCCAATAAGGACACACCGCGCTGTGCAGATGGCGTCTGTAATGTGCGCTCTGCAGGGACCAAGGCCCCCCGGACCCCCAAAGGCTCATGGAAAAACCACTGACCTGAGTCCAGTTGAATAAGAAGAGAAAAGGCAGACGGATTTATTTAAGGTTTGCCCATGGGGGCCTTCAGGATGAAGACCCAGAGATACAGGGGAAACTGTCCATTTTTATGCTCAGGTTCAACAAAGCATGGACAGCCGTGTAGAAACATGATGGGACAACACGGGCAGGATCTGATGCTGAGGGACCGAGTGGGAACCCAGCAAGGCCTGTCTGTCTAGACGCTTCCTGTCCCCTCTGAGCAGCGTCCTTCCTTCTGGGTGTGGGGCAGGACCCTCCCTGGAGTGGGGGTCTCACGACCTACAGCCACACAAGGCGGGTCGGAGAATGTCCTTATGGCCAGTGTTTACGCAGAACAAGTTTAGGGTTTGTGGCTGGCTCTGGGGACAAGAGTTCTGTCTTTTATGACCCACCTTGGGGAAGAGGGACTCCAGTTTCTATGGCTACCCGGGGGGATGGCGTCACAGCCCCTGGCCCGCGAGGAGAGGTCAGCAGGGTGCTGGGCGAGGCTTCTTGGTGGATTTCTAGACCCCACACACCCCTTCGTCTCAGGGAGATGTCGACGTCAACCGCGGGCTGCCTGGCCTGCTGTTGGACGAGGACTGCCAGTCAGGCAGCCCAGCAAGGCCACAGGCAGCAGGAGAGGGAATCCAGGCCCTGGGGTCGGCGCACAGGTTCCTCGTGGACTGCAGGGCCAGAGAGCACGTCCAGACCCAAACTGCACGCTCGAAAGCAGGGGCTGTGAGTAACTGCTGGGGGCGCAACGATGGTCAGCTGTCTGTGGGCAGAAGCTGCCCGTGGCAGGGACCCAGCAAGGCATTCAACAGGGCTGAGAGACAAGGAGGAAGGGAACCATGCCGAACCGCAGGGGCGTCATCCAGATCCGTGCATGACTGACCACGGACGACACGTCAGAGACAGGCACGTAAGTGAGACCTGCTGGACAGACAACGTACAGGTCTAGACATGTCATGAAGGACACGTACAGACAGGTGACACGTGCTGAATACAGAGATACAGACAGTACAGAAGACACGTACATGACAGACACGTACATGACAGACACGTGCATGACAGACACGTGCATGACAGACACGTGCAAGACAGATACGTGCATGACAGACACGTACATGACAGACACGTGCATGACAGGCACGTCCATGACAGGCACGTGCATGACAGGCACGTGCATGACAGACACGTGCATGACAGGCACGTACATGACAGACACGTACATGACAGACGCATACATGACAGACATGTACATGGAAGATGCATACATGACAGACACATACGTGACAGATACATAGATGACAGAAAAGGATAAATACACAGGTGATAGCTACATAGACAAATCATGATAGATAGGAATGGACAGATGGATGCATAAGATAGATAGATGATTAGTAGATAGATATAGAGTTAGAAACACGTCAATTGCAATGAGATTATTGCCTCTTTTAACCAAGAACTCAAACCACAATTAAAATTCAAACTACATTTTAGGACTTTTTTTTAAAAACATGGAGAAATGTGTTTGCCGCGATGTTAAAAGGGAAAAAAAGCAGTCTTTGACACTCGAGGTAAGATATATAAATTATGTGAAAATAAGCATAGATTTTTTTTTAAAAAGACACTGTAGGTAAAATTTGACTCCTTTATATTTTTCAAAATTCAAATGGGCACACAGTACCACCCCAAAAAAGCCCCCCACATACAAACAAATCCAAATACCGTTCACAGCGCTGTGCCGATGTGGAGTCCGAGACCCCGGGTGACTTCTGGACGCTGAACTTCAAGGCAAAACCGCAGAACGGTGAGTGTGGGAAGCTGTGTTTTACGGCCCCGTGTCCCAGCTGTGCCCGACGTGGACTCAACGGCCCCGTGGGAGTTTTGTCAGGACCGGGAAAGACCAAACCTCCATGCCTGGCTGTAAAGCACGGGCTGCTGCGCTCAGACAGGTGACCAAAGGGAAGAGAGGATGCCCCCTGCTCCCACTCTGCCTTCAAGGCACCGCAGTGCCACGGACCCTGGTTCAGCGATTCCGCCATTGAACGGGGACATCACCGGAGGAGCTAATTGTCATTCAGGCGCCTGGTGAGAGGGACAAGGCCACCGAGAAAGGCGTCAGGCTGCTGCCAGGAGCACCCTTGCAGGAGGCGCCCTGCGCGCTTGTCCCTGTGACCTGCGAGCCTTGGATGGACCCGGGCTCGGGGGTGCACGGCCCCGACCAGCTCTTGGCACACCCCATACAGGGAGGAAACCGAGTCAGGACAATGTGGGAAGTAGATCCCAGTCTGGAGCAGAAAATGGGGCAGAGCCAATGGGGAATCCCTGTTCCAAAATTTAAAGCATGCCAAGCCAGCAAGGAGGGTGAGAGAGCCGGGCACAGAGGCACGTGATGCCCCACGTTTTAGGACGCCCCACGGCTGAGGAAACGAATTAAGACCTCAGTAGGTGAAGATGAGGTTAATTAGGGTGTCCACATTGAGAGGGTCCAGAAGTTCCTCGTGTCTCTCTAGCACCTTCCTCTGTTGTGCCGCTGTAACCGCCTTAACGTTCCGCCCTTGCAGGGAGGGACGGGCGAGGGAAGAGTCGGGGAGAGATGCTGTCACCTCGGGTGCTGCAGGAGACCAGGGTATGCCAACCCCAAAATATGCCGCTTTGGCATAAGGATCATTCTGAGCTGAAGGCACTTGAGAGGAAGCAGAGACAAAAAAAGCTCTCTGTCCCCGCATTTGCCTAAACTCAGGACATAAATTTACAAAGTTGTCCCTCCTGCCCTCTGGACCGAGAAAGGCAAAGGTTGGTCGCCTGAGACGTCAGAGGAGTCTGCGTAACAAGCCTGAACTAAGTGCAGTTTGTCTGCCGTGGATTTGCTTTCCCAGCATCTGCCGACCCTGGAGACTCAACATCCTCTGCCTTTGTCTTGTCACTTCCCTAAAAATTGAGCTTTTTGTTGAAGAGTCTACAGAAGCTGGAATGCAAAGCCACTTCTTTGAGAATGACTCATTCCCTGGGTGCCCCCCATGTGTAGGTAAAACTCACATGTTAATAAGTTTCTGTTTGTTTTTCTCTTGTTCATCTGTCCTTTGTTATAGGGATCCGTCCCGGCTAAGCACTAAGGGTGGAGAAAAAATTATTTTCTCTGTGCCGAGTGAACCCCAAGGCTGTCTGCTGGTTCCTTGCATCTGGGATTCCCGAGTGCTGCCGTAACCTTGCTCTATTCTCCTTGCCGCCCTTTGCAGTAGAATTTGCAGATGGGTCTACAACCTCCTTTCTGGCTGGGTGTTTCCAGTGACTAAGGTCTGGCCAATAACCTGCACCCAGAAGGAGGCGACTCCCTCCTGGTGCTGGTGCAGAAGCCTTGAGCTATCTTGTTCCCTGCAGGGGAGGGAGCAAAACAAGACAGGGGAAACCTGGGTCTCCACCAATTAGCTCCACCGCTGAGCTCGTATCTGCCTGCACTTTGTCCCATAAGAGGAATGAGCATCCGCCTGTTTCACTGCCTCCAACTCCTGTGGCTTCCAGGGCCGCAACAACATGGGGAGAGAACGTGAGGAATACACCTTGCAGGGCAGGGAAGATATTTTTCTTTCTGCCCTTCTGTGTTCTCAGCTGCGACAGGCCACGTGGGGGCCACATGGAAAGCGTAAGAAGGGAATGAATTCTGCCAACTCTCTGAATGGGCTCAGAAGCAGGTTGTTACCTGCAGCTTCCAGAAAGGTGGGGGACACCTTGATTTCAGCTGCAGGAACAGACGCTGAGCACAGATCCCAGCTCAGTCATGCTGTGTCTGTGCGTACCTGCCAGGGAATATGAGACTTAAAAAAATATATATATATATATATGTGTGTGTTTTCTGATGCTGCTAAGTTTGTGGTCATTTGTTACGCAGCTTAGCTAACTGACACAATCCTTAACTTGCAGTTGATGTGCAAAAATATCTATATGGAATAAACACCTACCAATCAATAGAAAATGACTAAAACTTCTAGGGAGGAAATTGGAAATTCTATTGATGACTTTGGAATGGAGAAAGACTGTTTAAACAGAGAGCAGAATTTCACTCTAGGCCGGGTGCGGTGGCTCCCACCTGTGATCCCAGCTCTGTGGGAGGCCAAGGCAGGAGGATTGCTTGAGCTCAGGAGTTCCAGACCAGTCTGAGCAAGATCGAAACCCCATCTCTACAAAATAGAAAAAATTAGCCAGGTGTGGCAGTGCACACCTGTAGTCCCAGCTACTTGGGAGGCTGAGGCAGGAGGATCACTTGAGCCCAGGAGTTTGAGGCTGCAGGGAGCTACGATGACGCCACTGCACTCTAGCTGGGGTGACCGAGCAAGACTGTCTCAAAAAAGAAAAACAAAAACAAAACAAAAGAAGTTCACTCTATATAGGGAAAGGCACTTACCGATCAAGGTAGTGTCATAGTTTCCCCAGATTTGGGAAACTCAGACTTTGAACCACCCTCTAGAGAAAGCAAATGAGTCTGTGAAAAAAAAAATATATATATATATATATATATATTCTATAGTCTATGGCACGTGAATAGTGGAGGGCCACCAGTGTAGGTAATCAGTCAACACCGTCCCGATTTTATGTTTGAGGAAATCCAGAGGCGTCCGTGACCGCCACAGAATTCCTAAGACATTCGAGAGCGCAAGATGGGATCTAATGGCCTACAAAAAACACAATCTTCCTATGGTACATTTTACGACCCTTTTCCACCAAGGGGTTTCAGATGTAAATGCGTGCACACAAATGATGCAGAAATTTTTAAAGGTCTTAACGTCTCCTGCTGAAATGCGGTTCCCGAATCTCCATATTTCCAGCATCGGAGGTGGTGGCCACCCAGACGCGAAATGCCCGGAGTTCTTGACCTCATCGGTCCTGGCAAGATAAACACTGGGCCGGCCAAGGAATGAGGCTCTCGGCAAATAATGAAATAGGAAATGGCTCACTCCCTTGTTGTAAAATTTAACTGTTGCTTGCAAGGGCACCTACACAATGACCTGGGATTTTTAGAACTCGTGAGTGTGTGTGTTTGACTTGATTTTGCATCTGAGAACTTTGCAAAAAAGTGATTTTGACTTAAGACTTGGAGTCTCCCAGCACACCAAGCCCAGCACCTCTTAAATTCGTGGTGTTTTTGGCTAGCAGACTGAGGCACGATACCTAGCCTCTAAATATTCATCTTATGGGATTCCTTTTTAATTGAAAAAAATGTGACAATATAGTAAGCGGTGATGCTAATAAAACGTAGACATTTTTACAACGTAGTTTTCCGTGAGAACGACAGAATGCCTGGCAAATATCTGGGAAGTATTTATTATTATTATTATTGAAAACCTAATTGTTTCTTCTAATTTAAGGGTCCACACAAAATCTCTGCCCCCCTCCCCGATTTGCCTTGTCGGTAATGGGATACTGACAGATTGCGCTTCTAAAACACAGATGTAGTTTTTCTTTAAAATGAGAACTGATTTGTCTCGAGGTATTTCTGAGCCTATGTTTTTGTGGCTAAATTCTGAACACACATAAATGCCCAGTAACTATAATTCGAGCAGGGCATATACATTCCGAAACCACTTTCTGTGGATTCTGAGCTTGAGCTAATGAGGGAATTTAACGGGGATGATGGGGGTTATGTTTCTTGTTGTTGGAGAAAGAAATTACACACATGGAAAGAGGGAAGGGGACAATGTACGTGGGGGTGATTCTGGTTGGAAATGGGGCTGTTGTCAGTGTAGGAGTTTCCCAGGGCTGCTGTAACCAAATACCACCAACTGGGGGGCTCAAAACAACAGGAATTTACCCTCCCCCAGTCCTGGAGCCCAGGAGTCTGGGATGAAGGGGTCTCAGGGCCTCGCTCCCTCCGGAGGCTCCTTCCTGCCTCTCCCAGCTCCTGGGGGCTCCAGGCGTCCCTTGGCTTGTGGCCGCGTCACTCCAGTCTCTGCCTCCGTCTCCATGTGGCTTCTCCTCTGTGCTGTGTCTCCTCTGCTGTTTCTTAGGAGGACGCATGTCATAGGATTTAGGACTCACCCTACTCCATTATGGCATCATCTTAACTAATTACATGCAAAGACCTTATTTCCAAATAAGGTCCCATCCTGAGGTACTGAGGTATTGGGGTTTCAACATATCTTTTTTGGGAGGCACATTTCAGCCCATGCACATGGTATAAACTCATGGTTTTTAATACATAGATATATGGCTGAATGATATGCAATATGTATTTAAATTAAATTAAATATACTTAAATTAACCAAAAAATTAAATATAAATTTAAATTATATCAAATATATATTTAAATTATATATGTGTGTATGTACATATGTATACATATACATGTACATACATGCACAACACAAAACTATATATGTGCGTATACATACACATGCACATAAACATATGTATGTGTCTATATATATGTGTGTATGTATAGATAGATGTGTGTATAGATAGATAGATACATAGATAAGGTGGATGGATAGAGTCAATGGTTGGAAGATGTGTGTATAGATAGATAGATAGATACATAGATAAGGTGGATGGATACATGACAGGTAGATTTTAGCTCTGTTTTTCAGGAACACCTGGAAGCAGTGATATCCCTGAGGTAAGAGCACACCTAGTACCCAGATCTTGGTTTGTAAAGATCATTTTCTCTAAAAGGCACGGGAATCCTTGGAGAAAAATCTGATTCCAGGGCCGGGGCAATACAAGGTAACCCCGAGCATCGTGTTGGACCAGAAGGTGAGGAATTTCTCAGAGAAGACGGGGCTACACGCCAAGGACAAAGGAGTCAGCTGCGGGAACATCTGAAACTGTCAGCCCCGAAACTGTCATAGTGACAGTTTGTCACTTCTTGAGTAAAATGGGAATCCATGTGTCCACATGGTAAGACAAATGCATGAATCGATAAATAGGGAAGAGAAATCTCTCTGCAACAGCAGCATCGGGCTAATAAACACAGAAGGATGGAGTTAGAAACTCATCAACAGGTGCTACAATTAGTGGATGAAATTTGATGAAAAATGGGAAGCTTATGCAAACCTAAAGTATCCCCTTCCCCAAATGGCTCATTAATTACAAAGGAAAAAACAGTAACTTTACAGTGGAGAAACCGCAGCACGTAGTACTTTATCTGAGGGCTCCAAGTTAACATCTGCAGTAACAGGTGCCTCTCGGGGGCAGGGGACCGGGGAGGGGGTTGCCCTGAGAAAGACATAAAGACGTTCCCACGGTGTAAAAGCTCTAACCTGAATCTAATCAGGAGAAAACATCAGACCCACCCAAACGGTGGGACCATCCGCAAGTAACAGCCTGTGCACTTCAAAAACATCGCGGCGAAGCAAAATGCAGACAGGGTCAGGAAGTGCCGCGGAGGGAAGGAGAGACCCCAGCCGAGGTTAGATCTCAGACCCATAAAAAACGTGATCAGGATTCCGAACACGGATTACGTGATGGGTTATATTGGTGCTAAATTTCTTGATTTTAATAACCATACTGTGAATGTGTACAGAACGTCGTGTCTTAAGGAAAATGCACCGAAGCGTTGAAGGGCGAGAAAGCACAAAAGCTGCCACTTATTCCCAAAGGGAAGGCTGGAAAGCAACACGCACTTTCGTAGGGGGATGGATTCAAAGGGAGAGAAAGCAGAGAGCACACGGGGGAAACGTGAACAGTTGAGGTGTCTGCAGTCCCTGGTACTATTCTCATAACTTTCAGCACGTTCTAAATTATAATACAAGGCTGGGTGCAGTGGCTCACACCTGTAATCCCAGCACTTTGGGAGGCCAAGGTAGGAGGATCGCTTGAGGCCAGGAGTTCCAGGCCAACCTGGGCAATATAGCAAGACCCCATCTCTAAAAAAAAAAAAATTATGATACAATAATAAATGACAAAAAATAAAGTCATAAGTTAGCATTTAAAAAAAGAGTAAGAGATAGAGTTTTGTGGGATATGATTCATAGCAAAACTTGGGCAAACGTTGGGTATTTTTTCCTTTGGTGCTGAGAGAGAGTGGAGGTCGTATAGACAAAGACCAAACTCGACACAACACAAGAGCCCGCGGGAGGCAGGGAGATGTTTGCCCGTTTATGTTTTGGGGTTGGGTACGGGGAGGCGGCTGTGTGGGAAGTCAGAGGTACCCTGCAAGTGTCTGTGCATCCCCGGAGCCACGGGGGCCGATGTCTACAATGGTCAAAACAGGCTGCGTGCTCCCCCCAAACGCAGTTATTAGCTGCTTCGGATTTGAGCTTATTTCCCCAAATGCAATCCACTGAATGAACAAAACACCTAGATGTTTCCCCCCCAATTGTTTTTATTGTGGTAAAATACACATCACATAGATTTTATCATCTTCCCCGTTTTTAAGCACTTTCAAATCATGGTGCAGCCGTCACCACCATCCATCTGCAAACTTGTTCATCTTCCCAAACCGAAGCTTGCTCCCGGCTAAGCACTAACTCCCCACCCTCCTACCGCAGCCCTTGGCACCCACCGTTCTACTTTCTGTCGCTACGAATTCGAGGATTCTAGAGGCCTCCTGTAAGTGGAACATACAGTGTTTGTCTTTACAAAAACGCCTCTACTTTGGAAAGTAAATGGACAGGATCCAGGAGGGGAAACACACAGCCTGAGCAAGACCCAAATCAAGCAGGCTCTGCAGATGGGAGCCCACCGCTAGACTCAAGCCCCGTGACACAGACGTGCCAAAATTAAGGCTGTTGAGGCAGAGATAATTGGATGGCCAGGTGTAGTGGCTCATGCCTGTAATCCTAGTGCTTTGGGAGGCTGAGATGGGAGGATCACTTGAGACCAGGAGTTCAAGAGCAGCCTGGGCAACATAGCAAGACCCCACCTCTACAAGAAACAAATTAAAAAATTTAAATATTTGCCAAGTGTGGTGGTGCACACCTTTAGTCCCAGCTGCTTGGGATGCTGAGGTGGGAGGATCACTTAAACCTGGGTTTGGAGTGTCACAGTAAGCTGTGATCGTGCCACTGCACTCCAGCCTGAGGGATAGAGCAAGACCCTGTGGGAGGAAGGAAAGAAGGCAGGAAGAAATTAAGAAATTGATGAAGGTATATCTGAGTTGTCTTTTTTCATTGGGGTATAGAGTACAGAGGTTACAATCATTGGCTACAGATTCCAACATATAGGACAAAATGTCTACATGCAAGACAATCCGTAAAACTTCATGATTCAGAAAGAAAGAAATCAGTGTCCTTTTCAATGTCAGTAGGTTACGTTTTAATCAGTCCATCAACAGTTTGAGGGACTCACGATAAGATTGTTTTACTCAGGGACAGGATGAAAGCCATGAAGGAATCATAGGACCTTCCCCAGGTGGTCATCGGGGAGTCTGCCACGTGTGACCTGTAGGTCATCTGCACAAATCACCGTTTGCTGACCATGGGCTTTGCAGGGCCAGGTCCCCGGGAGCAATGCCATCCCTTGGCATTTGTGTCACCATGGAGCAAAGGACACACCCGCCACTGCCTCATCCACTTTACTTCTTTATTCCCTCCCGCAAATATCAATTTCATTAGGAAAGGAAAACTTACCTCTATGCTGAATCTACCGTATTTATTTGGTTCTGATGGCTCAGGACCAAAAAGTGCCATTGGTACTTTACGCAGATGAATCCTACAAAGCATCACCTTTTTCATCTGGCTTCTGTCCCTGAGCATCACGTCTTCAAGGTTCATTCATGCTGCAGCAGGTGTCAGGGCCTCCTTCCTTTTCGTGGCTGAGTCATATTCCACTGTGTGGCAGGACCACGTTCTGTTCATCTGTTCATCTCTCGACAGACACTTGGGTTGCTTCCACCTTTTGGCTACTGTGAATAATGCCACCATGGATGTTCATACACACGTTTTGAGTAAATATGTTTTCATTTTGCTTGGCTGTCTACCTAAGAGTAGAATTGCTAGGCCATATGGTAACTCTGTGTTTTACTTTTTTTGAGAATCACCAAACTGTTTTTCCAAGTGGCTACACGGTGGATACATTCTCCAGCAGTGGACGAAGGTTCTGATTCCTCAATATCCTCACCAACACTTGTTAACTTTTGCTAATTATTGTTATGTAAGTGGATATGAAGTGATATCTCACTGTGGTTTTTGATTGGCATTGATATATCCCAAACAGGCAAATTCACAGAGGCAGACAGGAGGTTGGTGGCTGGCTAGGGCTGGGGAGGGGGACCGGAAGTGACTGCTAATGGGGCCGGGGGCTCCTTTTGGGGTGATAAAAATATTCTGGGACTATATAAAGGTGGTGGTTGCACAATGTAAGCCAATCCGCATGCTCTTGAAATGCAGATTGTGCTGCGAAAATGTTTTAAAAAGGGAAAATGCTGAAGCTGAAGCACCTTTTCGTTGATCCCAGAGCTGAAGAGTGCAGCACTGTTTGGAGATTCCTCTTGTGAAGATGGTGATAACAGGACTCATATGCTTCTACTTGTTACTTGGCTCAGGTGGCAATGCTCAGAATCCGAAAGTGTGGCTCGAGGTAGGGAGCCATGCGAGAGCTCGAGTCAAGGCTTCTCAAATGTCCTCACATGCTCATTCACTCACAGCTCAGTGACGCTTGTGTCTTGTTCATTCACAGATGCTCAGTTAAGGATGCGTGGCAGAGCCGTGGACCTACGACCCACCCCGGAGGAGCCACCACCAACAGAGGCCACAGCTCCCAGGTCTGGGTTCTTTTCACGGCCCCGTTAGGAGGGTGGCGCTTCCCTCCTCGCGTGTCTGCCTTGAACATGGGAACTTTTTCATCTGCCTTCTCAAATGGTGCTCAGGGCCGGGCACACCCTGGTTTTCACTTGGGGTTTTCAGCTGCCGGCAGCTGGAGCTTTTGAGAGTCACATCCGTTATTGATCGCAGGTGATAATTCTCATGGGGGAGTGTGACAGGGGCCCCCGATCTCTCTCTCGGGACATGTGCCCAGACAAAGCAGAGATAGCGTCTGTGACTAATGCCTCCAACACTCCCTCCCAGGCTTTTGCTGCTGGTTTTCATGCCCTTGAAACTTAATTTCGGGTACACCCTTGAGAAAAACAAATGACGGCGTGTTCGAAGAGTTGCCACAGGATGAATAGAAGTTGTAATTGGTGAAAACCCAAGTGCCCGAGCCTGTGGGTTCCCTTTTCCTAACTTTCCTAACTTCCTCTTGAGAAAGACGGCTTTCTCAGGAAGCCCTCCCTAAACAGTGTGCACGGGCGAGGGCGGAGGTTTATAAATTCTGGGTATTGGTATTCCACAAGTGGGGGGCTCAGTGGTGTATTGGGGGAACCCCAGGGACAGATACCCCCTGAAACAGCCGGTCAGTCTCTGGGCTGGTGCTTGCATTCGGGCAGGGCTCACGGGGGAAGTTGCCGAGGGGCTGACCCTCTGTGAGACCCCTGGCTGCAGGGCTTGCCACTGGGGAGGTGGGTGGGGTGTTTATGAAGCCGGGACCCTCATAGAGAAGGTCCTGGTGCCCCAGAGAGATTGATGCTCTGGAGAGAAGCCTGGCACGGTGGCCCAGGGTAACCCCGTTCAGGTCTCCCGGGATAGAAGGACTCATGTTGTCCCAAACCAGAGCCCACCAAGAGGCAGGGTGCAGCATCCCCTGGGACAGGCATCTGCCCCAGTCCCCTGTCAAGATGGGGTCAACTTTGCCCGTCAATCAGGAGCCTCCTGTGGCTGCTATAACAAGTGACCCCAAACTGGGTGGTTGAAGCAACAGAAATGATTCTTTCACAATTCTGGAGGATCCAAGGGGGGGATCCTTCTTGCCTCTTCCAGCTTCCGGCAGCTCCGTTGTTTGGGAAGCAGGAAACTCCTGCGAGGCATCCCCAAAGACCAGGGTGGGCACTTCACCAAGACCACAGAACTCACCATACGGCAGCAGTGCCTGGTGCCAGGCACACCTGTGCACAGGGTGGGCCTGTGTAAGAGAATCAACCAAGATTTTGTTGGAACTTGGATGGGGCTGGTGTGTGGAGACTGCAGCCATGGTCTCCTCCCGCGACTGGAGGATGCTGATGGTGGCTGAGCTACTGAGCACATGGCCGTGCGTTTCTGTAAGAGGGTGAGCATGCACGTACGTGTGTGTGTGTTTGCACATCAGCATGTGCACACCCATCAGTCCCAGGCATTTGGACGGGGGCAGAGGGGTCCCGAGAGCTCTCCCTCAGCTGTGCCACCTGGAAACCTTATGCCCCCTCAGTGTTCAGCTTCCGTGCCCTTCCTTTGGGGGGGCTCCCTGACCCAGAAGGTGAGCTTGCCCCCTATATGGACTCCACCACCTGCACCCTTCCCCAGAATTGCGTATGTTGTAATTATTTGCTTAGAGATCATTTTCCCTAATAGAACAAGCTTCGTAAATGTTGGGATCTCATCTGCTTGTAGCATTTGCACCCAGCCCAGCACGACGGTGGTTGCACAATAACTGGTGACACACCCACTGGAGTAACCCACGGTTCAACGGATGAGCCTCTGAGCACCTGAATCCCAGACCAACAGACCCAAGGCCGCCTGTCACTACCACATTAAACAGTAGTTTGGAAGCAGGTGTAAAAGCCGCTTTTACAAGATATCAACAGCACGTTGGAAGGTTGATGGTTCCATGCTGCATTCTGTATTTGCACGCACTCACCTTCTGATGTGCAGAGGCGCCAAATGCAGCGTCTGGAAAAGTTATCCCTTTGAAAGACAGGACGGTGATGCGTTTAATGACTTAAGGAAGCAACCAAGCCTGACTCCCTAAGGCTCTCCTGCAGGCGGAACAGATGCCTCCCTCGGGTTTCTTGCTGGAATCGGTATCCCTTTCGCGGTGCTCTCCAGTGTGAAAAGTGATGTTTATGGTAAAACGGGAGAACAAGGAGCAGAGCGTGTGTGTACAGAGTCGTGTGCTCCCTGCGACCTCGAGCTTTCCTAACTCCACGTGCTTGGTTTACATTTCTCACTTCACCCCCCTTCTGGTTAAACGGACGCTGTTACGGGCTGAATTGCACCCCCTCCAATGCACACACTGACACCCTGACCCCCAGGACCTCAGACTGTGGCTGCATTTGGAGATGGGTCTTTAAAGAGGTGATTAAGGTAAAATGAGGCACTAGGGTGGGCTCTGATCCAATAGGACTGGTGTCCTTATAAGAAGAGGAGATGAGGACACAGACACGCACAGAGGGACGACCACGTGAGGACACAGGGAGAAGGTGGCGTCTACACGCCAAGGAGAGAGGCCTCAGGAGGAAGCAGCCCTGACACACCTTGATCTGGGACTTCCAGCCCCCAGGATGTGACAGAATAAATGTCTGTGGTTTAACCTGCCCGGTCTGTGGACCTTGGTTATGGCAGCCTGAGCAGGCTATTAAATAGCTAATCACAAAAACAGAGACCAATCTACAGACGGTGGTGGTGGAGCAATAGACAAGCAGATTTGGCAGATCTTAGCCAGAGCGTGTGGGGCTCAGAGAAGGGAAATTGGGCTGAACCAGGAGACGCAAAGCTGTGAGTGCCCTTGGGTTACACCTGCACCTTGCCAACCCGAGCCAGGCTTTGTTAACGCCGCAAGTGGTAAGGCAGAAAGCTTCAACACAGCCGGCCTCACACGTGTGTACATGTCTGGTGTACACCCAGCAGGGCCGTAAATTCCTTCCCCTCTGGGGCAGCTCACCCGGTACCCCTTTCTCACAAATGGGACTGCCCCGTACGCCCACCTTTCCATGGATTCGGAAAAGACCAGCCACTTTTAAAACACCGCAGATGTTACGTTTTCCTATTAAGCTCTACAAGACGGGGGTTGAGACTATGGTTATGTATTGGGCACTGCCAGTTACAGATATTTAAAGTAGAAGTTTCCAGATCTCTTATAAAATGAGCTGCTAGTTGGGCGCAATGGCTCACGCCTGTGATCTCAGTACTTTGAGAGGCTGAGGTGGGAGGATCACTTGAGGTCAGGAGTACAAGACTAGCCTGGGCAATATAGCAAGACCCCCCTCCACAAAAAATTTAAAAAATTAGCCAGGCATGGTGGCACATGCCTGTAGTCCCAGCTACTCAGGAGGCTGAGGCAGGAGAATTGCTTAGGGCCAGGAGTTTGAGACCAACCTGGACAACATAGCAAGACCCCATCTTTACAAAAAATTTTGAAAATTAGCCCAGCATGGTGGCGCCTGTAGTCACACCTACTTGGGAGGCCGAGGCAGGAGGATGGCTTGAGCCCAGGAGTTGGAGGCTGCAGTGAGTTGTGATGACACCACTGCACTCCAGCCCAGGTGGGAAAGGGAGATCCTGTCTCAAAAAACAAAACAAACAAATAAAACTTGAGCTTCTAAATGCACCAGCTAAAGATCTATGTTCAGAAATCATGGGAAACAGGGAAAGAAATAGGGAGAAACACTCAAGAAGTGGTAGAATCTGGAAAAAATATGACAAACATGCTCTCCTCAACCAAACTGCAGTTAGACTCAGCCGCACCCTTTTCTGCACCTTGGTCTTGTCCTGCTGGATCTGCATTGCCCAGTTTGAGCAAGAGCCCTGCTGAGTCAGTGTGGACAGACTTCTCCACCGTGGATATCTGATCACCTTCAATAACTGATCAAATTCCTCCTCCTCCGTCATCCCCCAGATGCCACCGGGTCTCCCTGGCCCGTCTTCATCAAGGCCAGCTTAGCCAGAATCTCCCTGGACTCTGGTGTCTCCTCTTAGTGGTGGTTTTTCCTCCACTAACCCCACCCTGCTCCTTGGCTGTAAATCCCCACTCACCCGGCTGCGTTTGGATTTGAGCCTGGTTCTATACTGAGGTCTCTTCCTGCATTTCCGCAGTTCCTGGATAAAATCTCTTTTTACCACTTTGCTGCTGGACTCTGGTTCTTTTCAATAATCACCTACCGGAGTCCTTGGGCTCCAAGCCCTTCACCTGACAGGTGGTTAATGGGGGGCCGCTGAGAACACAGGACTTGCAGATATTTCAGGTTTCTGAAGCCCAACCTTGTTAGGAGTTTAAGATGCATTGACATTGATAGCTCATAGTCATTCTTTTTCTTAGTTACCTGCAAGGGAGGAAAGATTCCCTTGCCTTACCTGTCCCTAAGTCTGTGGCTGAGGCCCCTAGAACAAAATAATGTGAGGAAAGCATATAAGGGATTTAATAGAAGTTTTACATGACACGGGAGCCTTCATAGGGAAATGAACACCCAAAGGAAAAGGAAAATTGTGCATTTTTGTGCTCAGTGTGATGGAAGGTGGACAGTCGTGCAGCATTGTGATTGGACACCGGGCGTCTGATCTCATGGGAGGGACCTGGGGGGACCTGGCAAGGCCTGTGTGTTCAGATTCTCCCGTGTCCTGTGTCCTCAGAGATAAGGGCACTCCTTCCCTCTGGGTGCAGGGAGGGCACCTCTCAAGTGAGGTTGTCCCGTCTGCTTGAGGAGAGGGTCAGAGCCTCCATCCTGCATCTTATGACCTCATTAAGGGAGAAAGGTGGGGAGAAATCTCTTGCTTCTGCTGTTTTATCAAATGCCAAGGTGCTGTATTTGGGGGTGGCCTGTCCTGAACCACAGTAATTCGTTGCCACAGAACAGAATGCATCCAAGGCAAAGCTACTTTCCTGAAACAGGACTTTGTAAAATCTTTGTGTGACATAGAAAAAAAAAGTCCTGGGTCCAAATGTGCTGCCTGCCCATAAAATCCGCTTCAGCAAATTGTGCCTCAAGGTGTTCCCTTGACACCTTCTGCTGCTCGATCCGACCTCATGGCACAGCCCACGGCCAACCCAGGCAACCATGGATCAGGCCCTGGGCTGGCTGGGGCTGGCGTGTGAAGCTGCCAAGTCCGAGTCTGGCACAGCGCCTCTCTGAGGTGAGCCCCCTCCCCAACCCCATCTATGCACACATGCATGCATGCATGCACACACACATGCACATACCAATGTAAAGGCAAATGCTAAGCATGCTTCTGCCAAGTCTCACAACCCAGGAATGTTTCCAGAGAAGCAGCAAACTGCCCCAGAAATGTGCTTACCAAGGAATAAAAAGCTTTGTCTCCCAGTTCCCCAGAACTTAAGCTGGCATCTGGCCCCACATTGCAAAACCTAAATCCTAAAGATACTAGAAAATGAGCAGTTTTATCTCGAGAACATGAATGGAACAAGTTGCCTCCACTTAGCTACATAAAAGGGTGCAATCTCTTCCTGTCTTTGCAACCCTTTTAGTGGATTCCCTGGCAGGCACGTCCAAGTCTGGCTTCATGCTTCTTCAATAACAAAAGTGTTTTCTTTCTTTTCTACCTTTGTGGAGGGGTTTTCTGGGTTGGAAAATGATTTTCTTTTTAATTATATTTCCCCAACGACAACTCACCCACACACAGACTCCAAATGGGGCTGTTCAAAGCTTAGTTATTGCACCTGCAGAAGAGAACTTAAACCCCAGTCCCCACTCAAAGAACCAAGATCTCGATAACCCAGAAACATCGTCATGTGCTTCAAGCCTCGGGGCACAGAGGGAAACTGCTACAGTGACACTGTCCACTATCTACGAGGACATCAATAACCCACTTTCAAATCTCAAGATAGTTCTCACGGGGACATCTTCTTCTATTTCAATGACAAGGAAACAAAACCCACAGCCGAGGGAGGGAAGTTCCAGGTAACCACACAGAGAGTTTTAAAATTCGAATATCCCTGAGACACAGAATAATGTTATGAGCATGGGCTTAGGAGGAAAAAAAAATGAGCTTCCTCAAGAAAAGGCTCCAAATGTTGCAAAGGGGGAGGGACTTTCCCCTTTCAGAACAAGAGCTGGTATTTTTAAGCCCCATCTCCCAGTTTCCCAGACAGAGATGCAGCTCACTTAGGCCAGCATTTGGCTCCACATTGCAAAACCCAAATCCTAAAGATAGGAGAATATTAGCCGTCTTTTCTTGAGCATAAGAAGGGAACAAGGTGTCTCCCCTCCACTACGTAAAAGGGTGCAATCTCTCTCTGTCTGTGCAATCTCTTAAGCGGATTGCCTGGGAGGTGCATGGAAGTCTGGTTTCATGTTTCTTCAAGAATAAAAGAGTTTTCTTTCTCTTCTACCTTGTGGAAGGGTTTTATGGGCTTGGAAAGAAAGAAAGAAAAGAAAGAGGAAGGAAGGAAGGAAGGAAGGAAGGAAGGATCCATTTCCCCTCCCAGGTGTGCCACGCCCAGCTTGCTGACTGTGTCTGCTGTGTAACAAAAGATCCAACAAACCGCTCGTGGGTGGAAATGGTGACAGCGCCGGACTTGGTGGGGTCACACATGAAGCGCATCCTGGCCAGCGTCAACAGAAAAGAAGCCAAACTCTGTAAAATGATTTAAAGAGGTTTATTCTGAGCCAAGTTTGAGGACCACGGCCCAGGGCCACGTCCAGGAAGCCTGAGCAAGTGGTCTCACCGTGGTTGCCTTGCAGTTTGGTTTTATCCGTTTTAGGGAGACAGGAATTACACGTAAAGTCATAAATCAGTACATGGGAGGCGTACACCAGTTTGGCCCAAAAAGATGGGGCATCTCGAAGCGGGGAGATTACAGGTTACAGGTGGGTTAAAGACTCTTTGACTTATAATTGGTTAAAGAAATGAAGCTTTGTCTAAAGGCTTGGAATGTTTAAGTTAAGATAAGGACGTCTGTTAATCAGAGAAAAGTCACCGACATATACCCAGACTCAAGTGATCTGTTAGTAAACTGAGGACCTGCAGGTGTGGCTCAAGCTTTGGCCTTAGGCCTATTGATGAATTACAAAGAATATCACCAAGAAGGGAGGGCGCATGGTGAGGCAGGTCTGACCTCCCTTCTCACGGCCAGTAACTCAGCTTTAGGGTATTTCTGGGGTCCCCTTGGCCAAGAGGGGGTCCATTCAGTCATCTGGGGGGCTTAACATTTTATTTTAGTTCACACCACCCTTGCTTAGGATGTATGTGAAAACATAAGGCACAAGGAGGTGGGAGCAAACATCTCCTCAAACAACCGCCTCCCACCTGCAACGAATCCGCCACCAGGCCGCAGCAGAACGAGGACAAGTGGTTTCAGAAGGAGGAAAGGAAGACTTATTAATTTGCCAGCACCAACGTCCTGTCCATAAGCAGAAATACAGAGCTTTTAAAGGGGGGGTTTCAGCTTCAGGCTATTTTAACTATATTTATTGATGGTCCTGATCAACCCATCTCCTGCGGAGACAATCTTGTGACTTCTGCTGGGACAATTCTATTGAACCATCTCCTGTGGAACAAAGGACAAAGGACACTCCCCTGCCCCTCTGATTAAGCAGAGGCAGGAAGGCAGGTTTCAGTTCCCAAAAAGAGTAGGCGAGGTTTTAAAGAGACAGCTTGTGATACATTTTGCTGTTTTTCGTTCAGGCTGTTCCTTCTGCTACGTGGTGGCATGGAAGTTGGCATGGGGGGGTGCTTCAGTCTCTGATGGCCCCAGACACCAGCATCACTGGTCCAGGGTTCTCCTCTGTGGTGGTCTGGGGCCCCCAGCATATTCCCCTCTGTCCTCGAACATCAACGTAGATCCTGATGTTGGCCTTGGAGGCTGTTCCCCTCACAGCATCACGTAGGAGTTTTCACTCATAACAAACGTGAAGCCCCCGAGAGAGACCACATCGCCGTCTTTGGGGGGCTGGTGAGGGAGCTGGGAGGAACCCCCAGAAGACTCTTCCTCCCCCATCTTTGGGCACAAGGGATCCACCATCGTAGGCGCCTTGGCCAGCTGCACCACCAGGGCCTCCTCGGGGCCACAGTCCTGCTCCCCGCTGCTCCCCATCTTGTTCAGGTGGGCCACGTTCTGGGTGTCTTTGATCCACTCCTGCCAGGACGAAACATTCCAACTGAAACCCAATGGAAACATGGCACAGCAGACCCATCTGAGCATCCCTCTAGACCAGCCATCCCCCACCTTCTTGGCACTAGGGACCAGTTTCACGGAAGACAATTTTTCCACGGACCGGGGGATGGTTTCAGGATGATTCAAGCACATTGCATTTATTGTGCAGTCAAACATCTCCGCTAATGATAACCTGTATTTGCAGCTGCTCCCCAGCACTAGCATCACCACCTCGGCTCCACCGCAGATCATTAGGCATTAGATTCTCATAAGGACTGCACAACCCAGATCCCTCGCATGTGCAGTTTACAGTAGGGTTCGAGCTCCTATGAGAATCTAATGCTCCTGCTAATCTGACAGGAGGCAGAGCTCAGGCGGTGATGCCAGTGATGGAGAAGAGGCTGTAAATACAGATGCAGCTTCACTCACCTACCCGATGCTCACCTCCTGCTGTGCCGCCCGGTTCCTAACAGGCCATGAACAGCACCAGTCTGTGGCCCGGGGGTTGGGGGCCGCAGCTCTAGATGGTTCCCCCGGCAAACTTCTCTAACAGCCAGGAAGCCTCCGCCACGCGGAATGCCACTCCCAACAGAACAGAGAAACCCTCTGGTTTGGAATCTCTCAGCCCATGGGAAGCTCTTATTTGGGGCACGGGGCCCGCACTAGTTTTCGACCTTCCGTTTGCCAGCAGCATCAAATATTCAGAAAAGGATGATGTCAGAGGGGCTGTTTATAAAACACCCCTCCTGAGCCCAAAATAAGAAAGTCAGATTCATTGTTTTCCCCTCTGCCGCTGGCCTCCTGTGGCTGTTTAAAAGTTTTAGGAGGAGGAACGCTTCTCAAACCATAATGTGGACGAAACCACCTGGAGGCTTGTTAGAAGGCAGATCCTGACTCCACACAGCAAGGTGGGGCCTGAGAGTCTGCATTTCTTGCAAATGCCCAGGGGATGTCCTGGACGCCACCCGGGGCACCACACAGGAGCAGGAGGCTCCACCGGGCTCGATCCCAGCAGAAGGAGCCCCTCCCCTGCCCGGCCTCCCTTCCCTCCTTCTTCTTGTCCCAAGTATTTAAAACTTTAGCTTTTCCTAAAAACTTCCTCCCCTCTCCCTTGAAGGTGAACAATAGGCTGCCTCACATATTCCATTTTTGCATAAACATAATTTTGAGCTGAAGACAGTGGAGAAACAGCAAACACAGGAGGAGACCTCTGGCCTCCCCCATTCTGCCTAAAAGCAGGGCATGAATTTCCCTTTCCAAAAGGAAATTTCCATTTATAAGGGTGTTGTCCTCTGCCTTAGAGATTGGACACAACTCTTATCACCTCAGAGGACTTGAATCTGCATAAACAACCTTAGTAAACAACCTATTTACCTTATATTTCCTGGTCACCTTCCCAAAACCTACTCTCTTCCCAAGCCCAAACATCCTTTTCCTGTGTCTGCTTCCTTTACTGCCCTTTGTTGAAATGACATATGAGCCCCTCCGACCTAACCATCCATTTGGGATTTCACTTCTTTTATGTGGGGGCCCCTGTGTGTATACAAAATAAACCTTTTCTCCTGTTAATCTGTCTTTTGTCAATTTAATTAGCAGGCCCCAGTCACTGAACATAAGAAGGTAGGGAAAAAGGTTTGTTTTGTTTTGTTTTTTCCTCCCTGAACTTATTTGGAAAAAGGGTCTTTGCAGATATAATTAAGTTAGGGAATCCCATCCTGGATTATGGAGGGCCCTAAGGTCAATGACAGGTGTCCTCCTAAGAGACAGCAGAGGAGACACAGACGCAGAGGAGAAGCCACGTGGAGACCGAGGCAGAGACTGGGGTGATGCGGCCACAAGCCAAGGGATGTCTGGAGCCCCCAGGAGCTGGGAGAGGCAGGAAGGAGCCTCCCCTGGAGCCTCTGGAGGGAGCGCGGCCCTGAGACCCCTTCATCCCAGACTCCTGGGCTCCGGGATGGGGAGAGGAGAAATTCCTGTTGTTTAATCACTCAGTCACTCAGTTAGGGGTTCTCTGCTGGAGCAGCCCCGGGAAAGTCACACAACTCGAGTCACATTGCAGTGTAAGACCCACGCCTGGGTCTCCATCCCCTGGTGGGCTCCTGGGCGTGGGCGCTGGCCCCTCGTGCCCGGGCCCCCTTCTCCACAAGCTCAGGCCTCCGTAAGTGTTTCACTACATGAACGACAGAACAACTATCAATGCTCTCTGAAAGCGGAAGCGGGTGGTTTGTTCTCAGCCCTGCAGAGGGAACACGCTAAGAACACGACTTCCTGGTGATAAGCTGGCAGACCCCGTGGTGTGGGATGGGCGGGTCTGATCTCCAGGGCTGACTTAAGGGGAAGGCCCCCCAGTGCTTTGAGACCCTTGTGGCTTCTCTCTCTAAAGAAAAGAGAAAACATGAAGCTTATACAAAAAGAAGGCTCACAGACATTGCAGAGGCAGCCAGGTAAACTCTGTTTTTCAAAATGGTCCCCTGGGGAGATGTGAGGTCCCGACACGGTGCACCTGTTCAGTGCAGGATGCACAGGAGGGGACACTTACCTGGAAGTTTCCTTGGTGCTGCTCAAAGAGCCCAGGGAAGGAGAACTTTGGGTCTGGCACACTGGGTATGAGCAACTTCTTCACTCTGACAGAGACGTGGAAAGGCTGGTCAGGTGTGCCGGAGCCCCCCAAGCAGGGCTGTGGACGCTCCGCATGGCGCAGACGCCTGCTGGGGCCAAGGATGGCTGCGACGTCCACCTTGGAGAGCAGCACCCAGACAGAACATGGTCTGGATCTCAAGGCCTGTGCCCTCCCCCAAGCGCCCCAGGGACCTGCCTCTGGGGTCCACTTGTAGCCCCCCACCTCCAGGAGTATGGGGTTATGGGCACGGAGCTGCGTCGTCAGCACAGTACTGGCTTATAAATATTAAATTGTAAATAGTAAATTATAAGTGTTAAATAGGAGGTGGTTATTTCAACTTTGTTGATATTATGGGCTGAACTGTGTCCCCCCAAAATCCATATACTGAATCTCTAGTCCCCAGGACCTCAGACGGTGACTGTATTTGGAGATGGGTCTTTAAAGAGGTGATTAAGGTAAAATGAGGCACTAGGGTGGGCCCTGATCCAATAGGACTGGTGTCCTTATAAGAAGAGGAGATCAGGGCACAGACACACACATCATGTGAGGACACAGGGAGAAGGCGGCGTCTACACACCAAGGAGCGAGGCCTCAGGAGGAACCAGCCCTGACACACTTTGATCTCAGATTTCCAGCCTCCAGGATGTGAGGAGAGTAAATGTTTTTTAAGCCCCCGGCCTGTGGGACTCTGCTATGTCAGCCCGCACAGACTCATGTAGTTGACTCCACCGCTCCTTGTAGACAGGGCCATTCTTGAGGACAGGGCAAGCATTAGTTTTTCCAACTGTGTTGCTCAGTTTACCTCAGAAGGTGATTTCAGCTCTGAATTAAAAACGCCAGAGTGGCCCCCGACGTGCCCCTGTGCCTGGCCTTGCTGCAGCCCACGACCTTACCTGGCCCCTTCATTCCCTCCCCAAGACGACCACGTGGGTAACATGCATTTGAGCTGGTTTAAGAGACCAGCCTGGATTTGGAGGTCATTAAAGGAAGCATCCCCGAGCCGTATCAAACTACGACAGGCTGCCTTTCACGTTGTCTAACTCGGCACAGCTCAGACCCCACGTGGCTGCTCCAGACTGGAGGTCCATGTTTCTCTGTGCGTCACTCCAGCTGTTGCTACGGAAACCTCATCCTGAGAAACAAAGACGGTACCGACCACCTCGGGCATCGCGGATGTCAAATGCCCGGGAGCAAATAAGTTTCCACGAAGAAGTGTTGAAAAGCTCTCTACCATCTCAGAGAATACTATTTTTTTTTTTTGCTAGCTCTATCACTGGATTTATAAAGCTAAAACTCCAGGTGTAGACCTAACAAAGACAGAATTAAATCTTGTGCAATCATTTGCACTGCCCTTACCACGTTGCCTAGTTGAACGGGACTTGATCCAAATTAAAAGGTGTTTTGTGCACCTGTTACTCCAACTACGCTAGACTGACACGGCTCAGTTGGGTCTTCCTTGGACGCGAGCCAGCTGTCCGTGGGAATTTAACATGCGTATATTCTACCGTCTGCAGAAGAATCTTTTCCAGTGAATACTTCAGACATCCCTGCAGCTTGTGTACCCTGTTCCTCTCGACTTTCTCGGAATGTGCCCTCGGCACGTGGACATCACGTGGGAACTCAGATGCAGGAAAATGACGGCATCAGGCGATTCACGTTTTTCGCCCTTCGCAGACCTATTGCCGGCCGTGCCCACTACCCGCATGTGCGAAGTGGCCGCAGGAGTTGTCCTTACCTCCTCAGTTTCCATAAAGACAGAAGGAGAAGAGACACTGTCAGGAGACTGACCAGGCTACAAATTAAAATAAATGTGGGGAATTTTGCTTTGAGAATGTTTTGCTCCTCCAGGCACGAATCTAAAACAAAACAAAACGACTGCGGTAAGTTTCCCATGTGATATTAGCTCAGGGTCCTACTCACTCACTTCCATTTTTTTTTTCTTTATGAATATCGGTGTCAGCAAATGTTGATTGTTGTGAGAAATGTCCCAGAAAGAGAGACTGTGTCTCTGGACGGGGACACATCCTGCAGCCACCCCCAGGAGGTAAAGCGGGTTCAACACACTGCCCCTGGGAGCTCAAGGTGGCCGGGGGTCTTTAGGGAATATTGGGGCTTGATTTTGGCTACTGGTGGCTATGTGCATTGGATTGTGTCCCCCCCCAAGAAAAGACATGTTGAAGTCCTAATACCTGGAACCTATGATGGAAACTTATTTGGAAATAGGGTTTTTGCAGATATGATTAAGATCAGGGAGGTCATCCTGGGTTAGGGAGGGCCCTAAATCCAATGACAGGTGTCCTATAAGAGACAGCAGAGGAGACACAGACACAGAGGAGAAGCCACGTGGAGACGGAGGAAGAGACTGGAGTGACGTGGCCACAAGCCAAGGGACGCCTGGAGCCCCCAGGGGCTGGGAGAGGCAGGAAGGAGCCTCCCCTGGAGCCTCCGGAGGGAGCGCGGCCGTGAGACACCTTCATCTCAGACTCTTGGGCTCCAGCACTGGGGGAGGGTGAATTCCTGCTGTTTTAAGCCACCTGGTTTGTTGTACTTTGTTACAGCAGCCCCAGGAAACCCGCACGGTGGCCAAGAGAGATTGCAGGACCTGCATTTGCTGAATTCCTCTGGCCAGTGCCTGCTGGGAACGTTTCTTATCCAGAGCAGTGGGGCTTCCTGCCCAGCCCTGTGGGCCCTCCTCGGCAGCCCCCGTTCTGGGGAGAAAGGCCACCAGCACAGGCTCCTGCCAGGGGCTGGCAGCCCCCTGCCATCCTTTAAACGGAGACTCTGACAGTTGGCCGCCGTGCTGCCCGCCTGCAGCAAGGTCTGCCGAGGGCCTCATCCTGCTCAGAAAGTCGCCGACGAGCTTCCGGGCTCCCCAAGCAGCTCCTCTGATCTGCCCGGGCCTGGGGGAGGCATGCGCGGGCCAGGTGGGCACCTCCGCCCCGGTGGAGGCTGGGGGCTGTGCCTCTCCCCACCACCTGCATTTTGGAAATGCCATGTGTGTTCTTTATTGCTGTTCCTTTGCTAGACAGGCGACAGATGCGAAGGTATGTTTCCCTCCATTTGCTTCAGTGATGGGACGGTGGACTCAGAAGACAAGGCAACAGCAGCAGAGGCAACAACTGTAGCAACAGCAGCAAAATGACAACAGGAGCAACAAGTGTAGCAACAACAGTAACAAGTGTAGCAATAACAACTATAGCAACAGTAGCAACAATATAGCAATAGCAACACCGTAACAACTATAGCAACAGTAGCAATAGCAACAACTATAGCGCCTATAGCAACAGCAACACAATAACAACTATAGCAACAGTAGCAATAGCAACAACTATAGAAACTGTAGCAACAGCAACACAATAACAACTATAGCAACAGTAGCAACACAACAATAACAGTAACAACAGCAGCAACAATCCACACTCAGTCCCGCCCAGGCGGGGCTCACCCTCCGGGCAGCAGGGACAGTGAACCAGCGAGCAGATATTCAGAGGAGAAGGGGCCGGGGTGTGGCTGTTGCAGGGGGCCGGGTGTTATTTCTAATAGTTAGGCCCAGCCGTAGGCAGAGGTGACCTTGAACAGGGGCTGAAGGAGGGAGGTACCCAGCGCCCCCCGCCGAGGCGCCGTCCACGCGGGACACCTGTGCAGGTGGCCTCCGCAGACCCAAGCAAGCGTGCGTGGGGGCTCCCGTGACAACACTCGGCGGTGTCCCCCACGCACACACACGAGTTCTACCTTGCCAGGGAAGGACGAGGTCTGTTCTGCAGCCTCATCTGTTCAGGTTTTACATCATGACAAAAGTGTAGAAAAGACGGGAGTTCCGTGGTTCTGAGAAATTGCAAGTTACAGAAAAAATACATACAAAGAACCATGCGGTACACGTGCATTGTCCTGGCACCCAGGTGGCAAGTTTGTCCTTTAGGTCCTAGCCATGTTTTCAAAGGAGTGAAACCTAACAGACGACACCAGCTCCCTTATCCTTCGTGGCTGTGCCTCCTTTGCTGTCCTCTCTCCCCACAATGACAAGCCCCTCTCAGCCTTTATACCAATAACCGAAACTTGGGTGGATTTTAAACACACTTTAAAAAAAAAAGAGTACAGAGGCACAGCCCGTTCCGTTCTAAGAAGGCCCCACGCTTAGAGCCGCCCCCTTACTTAGGATACAACACTGGAGATTTCCGGCCAGCGACAGGCAGATCTCACCGGGTTGCTGAGAATGCGATTTTCTTCATTGACAATTTTTGGGAGCAGAGAGTATCCGTCTGTATGTTTATATGTCTATCCGTCTGTCTATCCATCCATCTATCTATGTACTCGTCCATTATCCAATTGGCCATTATTTATCTTTATATCTATTTATCCAACTATCGTATCTGTCTGTTCTTCAATCCATCTGTCCATCTGTCTATCTCTTCATCCACCACCTTTGTATCTATTTACTTATCCATCCATCCATCTGTCATATCTATCTATCCACCTGTCTCTCCATCTCTCTGTCTATCCCTCCATCTACCCGTCTATCTATTCATCCATTAGCTATCTTCATATCATTTATTTATCTAAGCATCCATCTACCCATCCATCATCTGTTCATCCATTATATATCTTTGTATGTATTTATCTATCCATCCATCATATCTATCTGTCCATCTACCTGTCTCTACATCTGTCCATCCATCTACCCAACTGTCTATTCATCCATTAGCTATCTTTGTATCTATTTATTCATCGATCCATCCATCTACCCATCTGTCTATTCATGTATTAGCTATCTTTGTATCTATTTATTCATCTCTCTATCCATCTACCCATCTGTCTATTCATCCATTAGCTATCTTTGTATCTATTTATTCATCTGTCCATCCATCTACCCATCTGTCTATTCATCCATTAGCTATCTTTGTATCTATTTATTCATCGGTCCATCCATCTACCCATCTGTCTATTCATCCATTAGCTATCTTTGTATCTATTTATTCATCGATCCATCCATCTACCCATCTTTCTATCTATTCATTGATTGTCTATCTTTGTATCAATTTATCCATCCATCCACCTATGATATCTATCTATCCATCCATCCATCCATCCATATGTATCTATCATCTGTCGATCATCTCTCTAAAACATCTGTTACAGCTGTCTATTATGTATCATCTATATAAAGATACACATTATAATGTATTAATATAATAACATTGACATTTTCAAAGGACTTTCAAAGATCAGCTATAATGTATGTCACCCCTGACACAAGTCAGGTTTCTCGTAACTGGTTCCTGTCATTATTGTTGCAACAAATAAAATGGAAATCAGCCGAATGGGGAAGGCAACGTGGGGAGAGCAGTAAGAAGAGGAAACACTGTCAGATTATTGATCTCTGGAGAAGGACTCAAGGCCACCTGTGTTCTCAGGCACAATCCCACCCCACCCTAAAGGCAGGACACCAGCCTGTGACTGTGTGACGAGCCTTACCCCTCCGCTGGCCTCCCTGCCAGAAGGTCACCTCCGACCAGTCGCTGGGGTACGTGTCAGGGCCGTAGCTGGACTTTCTCGCTGTCACTCTGGCCCGGAAGTAGTAACATTTCTCAGCATCCAAGCCTTCTATTGTGACATTGCAGGTTTTTTCCTCCTTGGACTGGGAACACACACACACGTGTGCACATATGTACACACACATAATGATTAGTAACTTAATCTAGACATTTCACCTTAGACCCCCAGGAACTTACTGAAGTTTCCTAAATTCAAGCACTTGCAAAACATCCTCCCTCTGCTCAAATCTTTATGCCAACAACAATGACAACAGACTCAGCAAGGCGGCAACACTTCTGTGCTCCCCTCCAAAAAAAAATAAAAATAAAAATAAAACTTTATAGCAAACACTATTACAGATGCTTTTGAAGGATTAACTTGTGACAAGTACTTCCTTTAAAGAATTAATAATTTTTATGATTATAAAAGTAACACATGCTTACTTTTGAGACCTCAGAAAACACAAACACACAAAGGCGATGTAAGAAACTTAAAAACCTGTTTTATTCTAGCGTCAAGACATAATCCCTATTAACAGATGGACTGCGTTTCCTTACTTCCAGGGGCACTCAAACAACACAATGTTTTATTCTAGGCTTTGCTTCTTGTCACCAAATAGTCTTTCAAATACCCTTCAATGGCTCTTAAACATTTTATTGCATGGATGTTCTTTAATTTATTTTTTTATTTATTTCAGAATGTTATGGGGATACAAATGTTTTGGTTACATAAATTGCTTTTGTACCATTTGAGTCAAAGTTATAAGTGTGCCCATCCCCCAGAGAGTGTGCATTGTACCCATTAGGTGTGAATTTACCCACTCCCTTCCCCCCTCCCACCCGCTTGATTTCTGATGAATGTTATTTCCATATGTGCACATAAGTGTTGATTGATTAGTTCCAATATAATGGTGAGTACATGTGGTGTTTGTTTTTCCATTCTTGTGACACTTCACTTAGAAGAATGGGCTCCAGCTCCATCCAGGATAATACACGAGGTGTTACTTCACTGTTTATTTTATGGCTGAGTAATACTACATGGTGTACATATACCACATTTTATTCATCCACTCGTGTATTGATGGGCACCTGGGTTGTTTCCACATCTTTGCAATTGTGAATTGTGCTGCTATAAACATTCGAGTGCAGATGTCTTTATTATAAAATGTCTTTTTTTCCTTTGGGTAAATACCCAGTAGTGGGATTGCTGGGTCAAATGGTAGTTCTACTTTTAGTTCTTTGAGGTATCTCCATATTACTTTCCATAGAGGTTGTACTAGTTTGCAGTCCCACCAGCAGTGTATGACTCTGGCATATAGGTGGTCCCCAATGTTTTATATTTATTTTAGATAATGTTTCAATAGACATCTGTGTGCATAAAACTTCCTCCATACTTTTCTTCTAAAAAGAGAGAATTAATAAGTCAGAACTGAGATTTTTGAAAAGCTCTTACAGTTTGTTTATGTTTAGCATCATTGAATAGTATCTTGTTTTATTATTTGCATGTTATTTAGGCAAAATCCAGTATCTCCCATCTTTTGGAAGAGGAATATTAGTGATGTGATCCTGCTGGGTCCAGTAATATGTCAATTTTCCCCCCATTCTGATGGGTCCTTGTTTCTTCTGTTTCTTATAGCTCGGTCACAATGGTATTTTATCTTCATTTGTTCACCCTCACTGCTGTATTTTATCACTCTCCTTTTCAAATTGTAGGGAGAGTCACATCCACAATACCACAACCCTGAGACCCTCTCCAGCCATCCCCCCATAAGGCACCAGTTTTGCAAAATATCCTCTTATCTGCTTCCTCCTCCTCTTCCTGGGATGCATTGGCAAGTTTTCCAACTCGAATGATAGGATAGGGCAAATCAGTAAGCCGCAGACATTCTCCTGGCTGGACCACGGTCATCAGTCCTAAATTGCCTAAATTCGACCATTCCTGTAGGCTCCAATGACTGCCCCCAGCTGTGTAAGGGATGCATTCCCAGAAAATGCAATTGTCTGTGGGTCTGTGGGTCTGGTGGTACGTAATTATGAAATGGCAAGCAAGAAAGTGAAAACGTAAGAGAGAAAGGGTTGCATCAGTAGCTCAATTCCAAATTCCCTCATTTTGATGTTCCAAGCCCCGCTGTTGCCTCACCATAGGATTCTTCCTGTGTAAAGGGTCTCAGTGTCAACTGAGACAACAGTGACCCTCTCCAGGGTTTCATTCATGAGCAGAGAGACAGACAATTGTGAATAAACACTGAGCACCTGGAAAAGGCCCTCAGAAATCACAGACCAAACCCATGCTTTGTTGCTGGCATCCCTGAGATGTTGGGTTTGAATGGACATATGAGAAAACAATACTTGTGAAAGACTAAAATGGGGTTGGGTGACCCCAAAACACTGTCTAGTGACAGAGAGACACTGGCCTATAGATGGGTGGTCATTATGAGTTAAGTTGTGTCCCCCCAAAAAATACACACTGAAGTCCTAACCTCTGACACCTGTGAAAGGGACCTTATTTGCAAGTAAGGTCTTCGCAGATGTGATCAAGTTAAGATGAAGCCACTAGGGTGGGCCCAAGCCCAAGAGGACTGGTGTCTTTATAAGAAGAGGAGGTTAGGACACAGACACGCACAGAGAAGACAAGGGCATGATAGAATCACACATCTACAACCCAAGGGATGCCGAGAATTGCCAGCATCCACCAGGAGCTTGGACAGAGGTCCAGACTGGATTCTCCCTTGGAGCCTCCAACTACTGCCACCTTGATTTCAGACTTCTGGGCTCCAAAACTGTGACAGAATAAACTTTTCATTATTTTAAACCACCTAGTTGGTGGCACATTGTTACGGCAGCCTCAGGAGACCCACACAGGCATGTAGCAACAAAGGGGGATGCATCTTGGTTGTGTCATCAAGTTTCAAGGAGAAATATTGGAGCCTCTGTCACCTCTGAGTGGTTTGAATAAAATCTGTAAACTGAGCTTGGAAACATACACCTGAGTCTTGCACCTGCTTGGACTCAGCTTCTCCAGGTGATATCACTGCCCTAGTTAGTGTCCCTTGGGCCATCTGCCAAGGAAACAGCCTCCAAAATGGCAAGGTGCCTTTTCCTGGGCTCCTTCTATATATGAGTGGCCAGTCATGTCCTGGAGGAGTTTGGAGGTAAGTAGCCAAAATCAGAGGGAACAAAGTATAAAAAGAAGCAAGATGCTTAGACAAAGTACGTCCTGCCTCCGGGAGCTCGTGTCTCTGGGAGACCGTCCCACCTGACTTCCAGGTCATGCTAAAGACTTTGAGGGAGGTGGTTCACACACAACAGACCTCGACAAGTGGGTGGGTTTCTTTCTCTTGATCCACGGTGCATTTGCCTTTCAAAGCTGAGGCCTCCACCCCATAAGTCATGTCATTTGCAAAAGCAAATCCTTCCTGACCACCTCTGCCGTGGTCTCTCTTATCCACAGTGCTCACCATGCCTTGCCTGTTGCATGCATATTTGTTGACGGTTTGTCTCCTACAGAATGCACGCTCCATGAGGGCAAGCACTCCCGTCTGTTTGTTGACTGACCTCCTTTCTGTCTCTGCACACTTGCCTACCCTGCAGCACATGTAGTTCTACTGCCCAGTAGTAAGAGGGGACATGGATTGGGAGCTTTCTCAGAGCTGTGCTTGATGCTTTAGGTGTTAGTGATTTTTGTCAACTTCATTATCTGAGTTGCCAGAGCTCAGTGGACACCTGTTTTCCCAGAATTGTGGGATCGGCATCTCCCCAGGTTGGAAGAAGTTAAATGTTCACATAGCCTGACAACCGAGCCAGTGCGAGGCCTTACACTTTGGGAGAGCCCCTCCAGCCAGACTTGAGGAATTTGGTCTCAAGACCGAAACATAAAAACCCTGCTTGAGTTTCCAGCCTGACCCTAATCTCACATGCTAATTCCTTAAAACAAACCTCAATCTCTCTGTCTCTCTCTACAGACATAGATATAGAATATGTAAACACAGACATAAAATACAGATACATGTAGAGATATAGAATATATGTATATCTCTATATAAATCTATTTCTATATATAATACACATAAATATAGATATATAAAGAGATGTAAATATATGGATATCCTATTGGGGTGTGTGTATATATATTATATATCAGTATCCATTTATATTTCTATATTTCTATATATTTTATATTAGTATATTTATAAATATATAGTTACCTATATCTATATCTATATAGATTTAGAATATACATATAGATACCTAATACATATATTTAGAACATAGATACAGACATTGAGAGAGATATAGAATGTATATCTATATATAGGTATCTTTTACATATCTGTAGATATTTATATATTTTATATATTATGTCTTTATAGATATGGATATACAGATGCATATATAGATGTGCATGTATCCATCTATATAGATGTACAGATACATAGATATAGTAAATGAATATGTATATATATCAATAGGATATCTGTATATCTATATTTATAGAGGTATTTATATACACACATAGATAGATACACAGTCATGCGTCACTTAGCAACAGGGACATATTCTGAGAAATGCATCATGAGGTGATTTGCTGTTGTGCAAACATCACAGAGTGCCCTTACACAAACCTAGACGTCATGGCCTCCTACACACCCAGGCTAGACAGTACAGCCTCTTGCTCCTGGGCTACCAACCTGTATGTAGAGTGTGTCACTGTACGGAATACTGTAGACAGTTGTAACACGATGGTAAGTACTTGTGTATCTAAACGTAGAAAAGGTACAGTAAAAATACAGTATGGAAGGTTTTAAATGGTGCTTCTGCACAGGGCAGCCCCATGATAACCACAGGGAGTACTGTCGTATATGTGGCGCGTCGATAACCAAACGTGGTTATGCCAGACGTGACTATACATGTGTGTGTGTGGATAGAAAGACAGAAACATGAGAGAGAGAGAGAGAGAGAGAGAGAGAGAGACAGGTAGATCACCTGCTGGTTCCATTGCTGTGGAAAACCCTGACAGACACAGAGGGCAGCATATAAAGGCCCAGCCGGACTAGACATTGTTCCAGAAGAAACTGAATGAAAGGCAGGAAGGTAGAGACGGAGGGGAAGGAGGCTCGCAAAGCAGCACACCCTGCAACTCACAGCTTGGACATACTCGGGGTTGCCCGGAGCTGGTGCCGCCCGACTCACCTGCCACGCGGTGTCGAAGATGCTCATGTGTTGGATCTCATACAGGAGACCGTCATAGAAGAGGTCGGAACACGTCACCGTGACCGCCTCCTGATGCCACAGGAAGCTCAGGTCTCTCGGGGAGCTGGGCTTCACTGAGGAGAAACAGCAGGACCATCACGTCCTTCGCGAAGACCAACACGCCGCCTCTCTGAAACTATCGTGGTAGGTTTGCCTGGACTCACTTTCCTCTGCCTGTATCCATCCTTCCTTTTATACCTTATGGGATTTGGGGTTTACGTGTCTTTACTACTTTTATAGCAGAAGCTTTAACCGGGGCTGATAGAACACGTAGGTGCATCATGGAAAGAACTCTCCGAAATTGCATGGAAAATCTGTGTGTCTGCCAGGGGATGAATTGTGTCCCTCTAAGAAAAGTGTCTTAAAATTCTAACTCCCCAGTATCTCAGAGTGTGACCGTATTTAAAAATAAGATCATTGCTGATATGATTAGGTAAGGTGAGATTGTACTGGGGTAGGGTGGGCTCCTAACCCAAGAGGGCTGGGGTCCTTATAAGAGAACATCGTGTGAAGACAGAGACACGGAGAAGACCACGGGCAGACACAGAGTAGGGCTTCTGCAATCCAAGGAGGGCCAAAGGTTGCCAGCAAACCCCCAGAAGCAGGGGTAAGACATGGACCAGATGCTTCCCTAGAGCTTCCAGAAGGAACCAACCCTGCCAACACCTTGGTTTCTCACTTCTGGCCTCAAGAACTACAAGAGAATAAATTTCTGTTGTCTCGAGGCCCCCAGTGCGTGGGAACCTGTGAGGATGGCCCCAGGAAACTCCTGCATTATCCATGAGTGATCTCATGAGTAAAGAGTTCATAGTTCCCGTCAGATTCTGAAAAAGATCTGTTTTCTCACTTCAAAAAAAAGAAAAAAAGAAAATAGGCCAGGCGTGGTGGTGCACACTTGTAGCCCCAGCTACTCGGGAGGCTGAGGCAGGAGGATCACCTGAGCCCAGGAGTTGGAGGCTGCAGTGAGCTACGATGACACCACTGCACTCTCCCCGGGGTGACAGAGCCAGACTCCGTCTCAAAAAAAAAAAAAAGAAAAGAGAAATAGAACCACAGCCTTCCAGAATCCCAGGATAAAGAATAAATATTTTGGACAGAGGGTTTTTACTACATTTGTGAGTGGTCTCGTCCCTCCAAGATCGAAGGCCAAGCCTCAATGCACTGAACAAAACCCAGTGGGAGTGTTTCTTTCTCCCTCTGCAGGTGGGCAGCTCCGCGAGGCGTCTCTGATTCATCCTGTCAAAGCACAGCCTTCCCAGGGTCATCTGGTGGCCCCCACTCAGGGCAGATTACCCGTCACCAGTATATGCGTAAGGTGGAACTTTCTAGAATGCCAGACTCTTTCAAGTTGCTGCCAAAGAGGGGGCACTGGGCTTCAGGTGCAAATGGGGAATGAGCTCACGTCTTGGTACTTACGGTAATAAACGATCCACCGACTCGCTGTGAGAAGAGGGTGTGTTCCATTCGTGATGGAAAAATACAGAATTCCATCTTCTTCCACCTCCAGGATGCACCCCGTGGTGTGGCCGTGTTGGAGAATATAGTTGGTGCATTGGCCATATGCCTCCTCACTGCTGAATCTGGGGGTTAGAAAGAGGACCATGGAGCCATAGCACAGCTTCTAAAATAGCATCTTAACATATCTAACGGCCATTCCTTCACTGCACGCCTTTGCCACGGACTCAGGTCGGGGGCCTCTACTCACCGGCTTCAGTGATCCATCCTTATGACCACAGCAAGGTGTGTCCTAACAGAAAAGCATCCCCTCCTACAAATGTCAGACGCCTGGAATGTCTCTTGCAGTGGGTTGGATGGTGGCCCTCCAACAGGCATGTCCAGGTCCCAATCCCCAGCACCTGGGAGAGGGACCGTATTTGGAAATAGGGTCTTTGCAGATGTTATTAGTTAAAATGAGGTCATACTGCAGTAGGGAGGGCCCTAAACCCAATGGCAGGTGTTCGTATAGGAGACAGCAAAGCAGACACAGCACAGATGAGAAGCCACGTGGAGATGGAGGCAGAGACTGGAGTGATGCGACCACAAGCCAAGGGAAGCCTGGAGCCCCCAGGAGCTGGAAGAAGCAGGAAGGAGCCTCCTCTGGAGCCTCCAGAAGGAACTGGACACATTTTTAGTTGATTGAATGGTGTCCCCCAAAAAGATATGCCCATATCCTAATCTCTGAACCTGTGAGTGGGACCTTATTAAGAAACAGGGATCTTTGCAGATGCAGTTAGTTAAGGATTTCCAGATGAGACCATCATGGGTTAGGGTTAGACCCAAATCCAATGACAGGTGTCTCATAAGAGATAGCAGAGGAGAAGCAGACACAGAGGAGAAGCCACATGGACACGGAGGCAGAGACTGGAGTGACATGGCCACAAGCCAAGGGACGCCTGGAGCCCCCAGGAGCTGGGAGAGGCAGGAAGGAGCCTCCCCTGGAGCCTTCAGAGGGAGCACAGCCCTGAGACCCCTTCAGCCCAGACTCCTGGGCTCCAAGACTATAAGAAATATCTGTTTATCTAAGCTGCCTACTTTGTGGCACTTTTGTATGGCAGCCTTAGCAAACTAACACAGGTATGGTCTGGCTCTGTCACCCCTGATTTGGTGCGGGGAGGACTCCTAACAGGGATGTGTCAAGATCATATGTCTCCCTGTGGCTTCCTTGCAGTACTAAGAGGAAGCTTAGCATCCAGCTTGAAGCCAGGCTGTGTTTCATCACCATGTCCAAGCAGGGACTGGGCCGAGAATTGCCCCCTTTGCAGGAGAGAAAACCAAGACTTGGAAAAACTCAAGTGACTTATCTGTGTGACCACCTGGAAAACACAGCACTTTTTTTTTTTTCTGTGAGTCTTACTTTCCAAATAAGTTCATTTTAAAATTTGCCTGTTCTGTACTCTTTCCCGTTTATCTCCTATGGTATCAAACTGAAGAATCGACCACATATGACACACCTCCTGTTTACAGAATTCAGACTAAATTCATTGGAAAAACCCTGACTCCCACATTCACACTCATGCCTTTGGGTGTATAAGGCAAGGCAAATAAGCCCACATCAGGCAGACATGGTTGGAAGGTGGCACCTCGTAACCTGGTGTGAGAATTTCAGAGCCTGATCCTTTGCCACGGCCGCACAACAGAAGATTTCAAGGCTATGGAGCTACAGTTTGGGGCTGCTCCAGCCATGTTGCAGATGGCCCTGAGTCAACAATGCTCTTTATCAAAATCCTGGTAAGAATTAGGTGATTTCGAGGGTGAGTCAGTCATCACATGGGGGTTAGAAGGTTTGGGGAACTGTGGTTGTGGTTGTGGTGAGGTCTGAGGGCCAAACAGAACACACACATTCAGACTCGCACAATCTGATCATTCACACCTTCATTTTCTGGCATTCCCAGTTACTAATGTCTCAGAAGGAGAACTATCTTAGCACAGGGCGTAGAGTTCACTTGCTGAGGCCACTTACTTGTAGAGGAAAGTCAAGTTCGTCCCAGAGTATTCACTTGCATTCCATGTAAGCTGCACAGTTTCAAAATTAAAGCAGATGATCTGAAGTTGCAATGCATCTCCTGGGCAAAATGAGACAAATAAAATATACTTTGAGGCAACACTGAAAAGAGTTTGAGATTTATACAATGAGGTCAGTACTCTTGGCATAAGAATGATACAGCACTTTAAAGGGACAGAGAAAACCAAGATTTTTACAAACACTTTAGTCAATAATTACTCCAGCAAGTGCTGCAGGATATGTTAAGGTTGTTCAGAAAACTCAATTTCCCTGAAAGGTAAGTAAACAGTACGATTACAACTGCCTTTGTTTTTGTGTTTGCAAAAGGTCATCATTTAGTGCAATGCACAGATGTAAGTGCCGACTGCATGTCCAATGACGCCGTCTTCTGTGGGCACATAAAGAGGTGCTGGGCACTGTCTCCATTGACCCACCTCACTGTCTTCCTCAGAACACCACACTTGCAACTGGAGGAACAGCTGAAGGACAAGGCAGCCCTTCCATCTTTGCTTCAAAAGTTACTTAGACTTTAATAGGTTTGATTTTCCAAGAGGCCTGGGCGTATTGATTAGTTAATGTGTATATTCTAGGATTGAGCAAATACGTGATGGCATTTCAGATAATGGGAACCAAGTGTCAGAGAAAGGAGTTACAAATTTGGGAATGAACCTTGTGGTGTTGGGTTAGAAGTGGAGGTGTCAGGATAGATAGACACAGATAGACAATGACGATGATAGATATAGAGAGATATATTAATAGACAGACAAAAAGACAGATAGATAGGGATGGATGGGTGGATAGATGGATGAATGGGTGGATGGATGGATGAATAAATAGGTGAATAGATGGATGGATAGGTGGATGGATGGATGGATAGGTGGGTGGATGGATGGATGGATAGATAGATGGATGGATGGATGGGTAGATGGTGGATGGATGGGTGGATGGATGGATGGGTGGGTGGATGGATAGATTGATAGAGAGACAGGGAGATAGAGATGAGATAGATGATTTTATAGATAAAAATGGAAGTGTATATATATATGTACATACACACACACACACACACACACACACACATATACACATACACATACATACATACAATTCCTAGTTTTGGCCATTAAGAGCATCCCAGGAGGAATAAGCACACATTACTCATATAGTTATTTCTAAACATACTTCATGGAAAGGAATTGGAGCTTTTTGCTGGAATGGCTAATCCAGGGCTGGCCAGGAGGAGTTCAAAGTGAGCCTGTGACATCTTTTTCTACCCAAAAGTGAGGAAGTGCTCAAATAATGATGGAGACATGTTAAAAAGATGCAAGAGTCTGTTTAAAAGGACTCCTGTGGCCAACTCTGAGTATCAACAAAAATAACAATAGTGATAGATGATAATGCACAGAACAAAATAGGAAACCACAAACATAGTATAAACATAACATTGATATAAATACAATACACTAATGTAAGTAAATGGATGAATAATGTAGACTAACATTAATATAAATAACAATGAATAACTACTATTATATGATAGAATATATGATAAATATATAATAGATACATTATCTACAATGTATAGTTATGTTAAATTATAAATATATATTAATAATGTGTGAATAAAGGAACTTACTAATATAAGATAATGAATATAATTCATGTTCATATACATGAGTGAGTGAGTGAATAGGTGGGAGAGAAGGCAAAGTACTTCCTTACAGCAGAATGTCAACCAATAAGTGAGAAGGAATTGCTAGAAAGAAAAAATCACCATTTGACAACCACCATAGTCATCATTTTTTTAGTCAAGATTCATCAATGAAATAATCCTAAGCTTCATTTGGAACCAGAAAAGAGCCCAAATAGCCAAAGCAATCTTAAGCAAAAAGAACAAATCTGGAGGCATCACATTACCTGACTTCAAATTATACTACAAAGCTGTAGTCACCAAAACAACATGGTACTGGTGTGAAAGTAGAGACATAGACCACAGGAACAGAATAGAAAACCCATAAATAACACATCATAGCTATGACCAACTGACCTTTAACAAAGCAGACAAAAATATACACTGGGGAAAGGAAGCCCTATCAATAAACGGTGCAGGAACTGGATAGCCCACGCAGAAGAATGAAAAAGACCCTATTCTCACATATACAAAATAACCAAGATGGATAAAGACTTAAATGTAACTATGAACCACAAAAATTCTAGAAGAAAATGTGGGAAAAACTCTTCTAGACATAGGCCTAGGCAAAGAATTTATGAATCAAGTGTTGGGTCCAGCCTCCCACCGCTTGAGTAGTAAAAGCAAATGTACACCCCGGCCCCAGCTCTGCTGGCTTCACTTTTGGGAGAAGATCTCAGGGTTGGATGTCGTAGCCTGCAGAGTATTTATGAGATCACACCTTATCCTGGTCCAGGAGTAACCATGTTCCCCCATCATGGCTCCTCAGCAATCTAAATTTAACCCATTTTCCAAAACCCACCACATGCTTCACCAATGTCTACACCAAGACCTCCAAGTGATATCTCTTTTCCCTTTCTGTTCAACAAGACCAATGACCATCTGTACTGTGGAAACAAGCAAAGACCACCCAAATGAGAGCAGGCAGAGGATGCTTATCTAGAGGTTGCACTACCAAGGGAGTTGGCCACTGTCACTGGCATTTGGCAGAGACTCAAAGGCAGGCAGAAGTGTAGGGAGCATTTACGGTGGAAAAAAGGAGGGTTCAGATATGCCCAGAGGGGGGCTATGGTGTGAGAGAAACCCTAGAAGGGGTCCTGAAATGGTGTTTAGGGATTGTTTGGGCATTGGCTTTCTCTTGTTGGTCTCAAGTTGGAAGCAGGGACAAAAATTATGGAAGCTGCCAGTTATTTGCCAAGTCCTGGCCTGTTGCGCTGATCATTCCAGATGTTATTATTTGCCTCCTTCAGTTACCATGAGAGACAGCAACCTGGCTTCTTATTAGTCTGAGTTATAGCAGGCTGGTCTCCTGGGCTGGTCACTGCAGATGATGGGCTGGTCTCCTGGACTGGTCACTGCAGATGATGGGCTGGTCTCCTGGGCTGGCTGCTGCAAGTGGTATGTCAGGGTTCTATTCCTATAGCTGTCCATCTGTATATTCAGTCTCTCAATACCCTACCCTACAAAACCTGATTGGAACCACTTGGGAGCCCACTGAGTCTTCTTTTTGCTTTTCACAACTAGTTTCCTTGCTCTAATCTGGTCAACATCCCTGAACCATCCCCCACATCTAGCCCTGTGCTGAGCACGTAGAAAAATTTTCAGAAAAGACATGCTGAATTGGGAAGAAACCGGAAAAGAGGGATCAATCAAACTCTTCAGTCAGGACCTCATTATGTGACTCTGGGTCTATCCCAACTCCTGGAATTTGAGGGTCACTTTGGGATGTAAATATTCTTTGAATTCTTAAGAAGAAAGTCCTTCTAGGGGCTTAAGGTGTACGGAACACTTCTGTTCTATGCCAGCTATCATTCACGACATAACTGGTCACAAAATAGACTCCATTAAACTTGAGCCACAGTTCTCTGACATAGAGAGTGCAGATATCAGTGAGAGTGTTCTAGAGTCTGGAAATTTCTGGCCTTTAGAAGAGGAACTTACTTGTATGCGTGCCTTATTTTGAACACCCACCAGGCTCTGGAAGAGGAGGGAGGTTTACAGCTCAGTGAGCATCATGTCAGATCTGTGGGAAATGTCAGAAAATTTCTAATTGATAAAGCATGACACCCTTGTTTTTCAGCAAGAAAGCAGAAGTGTTCTCATGGTTAAATGTCTCCCCCACAACAATGAGTCAGCAGCTGTGACAGGAGGCACAAAGGAAGACACAAAGAGAAAGAAAAAAAAAAGGAAGTGGCTTGGGTCCCTGCTTCTTCTTTGCTAACTGCCTACAATGGACTCAGCCATTTCTGCTGAGCCACTGATGGCCGCAGGGCGTGGCTTAGGTGAGGAGCCAGTGATGGCCACAGGGCGTGGCATAGGTGAGGAGCCACTGATGGCCACAGGGCGTGGCATAGGTGAGGAGCCACTGATGGCCACAGGGTGTGGCATAGGTGAGGAGCCACTGATGGCCACAGGAAGTGGCATAGGTGAGGAGTTAAGGAGTGTTGTTGGGGTCCTTAGCCACACCATTGGGGGAAGGTGGGAGAAAAAGTTTGGAGGGCTTCCTGCCGAGCCTATAAAACATTTTTAGGTAGGACAATCTTGATCCTGTGGGGGACATTTCTCACAATTGGACCCCAAAGATAGTTCAAGATTAGCAAGTCATTTGCATGGGTCTAGGTGCTGTCTAGGACACAGAAGGGGAGTGTGTAACTCACCCACCTTGTCCTCACCCCAAATCAAAATTAACAATAAGAGGCTTAATTCTCCCTGTTAAAAATAAGGGAAAAGACTTTCCCCTCCATTTTCGTATAGGATTTATTTTAGAAAACTCATAATTGTAAGTTTTTTCCCCATCACTTAGAAATGTATGTAAATCCTTTCAAAGGTTAAAAACCTTTTGCCAAATTTAGAACACAGCAATGTCTTTCTTCAGGACCTGAGGACCTACCGGACACATCAGGAGAGCTGGCACCCACCTCCCAGTTTCTGTGGGAGGGCATCTCTCTTAAATTGGCCCCAGGCTCCAAGTTGTGAACCTGCCTCCTTTCATAAAGATAAGAGAATTTTATTTTTTATTTGGATAATGTTAACTAGTTAACACAGTTTGTCCCTCCAATTACCAGGGGAATTTAGGATGAACTACGTGTGACAAGTGAGCTGACAGGTCCTTTTATGTAAGGACTAGTTACTGTTTATCTTGAAAACATGAATGGCATGGGTTGTCTCCACTTAGCTCTCCAAAAGGGTGAGATTTCTTTCTGTCTCTGTGATCTCTTTAGCGGGTCACCTGGGGTGTGTACCACATTCTAGTGTGATGCTCGTGGTGAAGCTTAGGACCTACCACCCCAGACATATGACTGCATGACACCAGAATACGCCACCCCAAATATGACTGTAGGAGAACAGAATATGCTACCCCCAAAATAGACTTTGTTTTACATATTTTGAGCCAGTTATCCTGAGAAACTGCAGACACAGGAGTATCTCTGAAAAACTGTCCTTTTGTAAAAAGAAATTTATGTCTATGAAGGAAATTTACATTGGTAAAATTATCTGTATCAGGAAGAGGGCTGCTTTGGACAACTTTTATTTCCTGAGAGACTGTTCCTCTGCATAGCAAGGTAACCTTTATTCACCATATAATTCCTCCCCCTACCCTTCTATAACTTGTCTCCACCCCCCAGAAGCTATTTCTTTCTACTCCTTTCTGTAGCTCAGGTTGCTACAGAAGCTTCATAATCATCTGGCCCTTCTTTGAGTCTCACGTGCTTGTGAGCACGTGAGCATGCATGTAACAAAAATGGCTTTTCTCCTGTTAATCTGTTTAATGCCAATTTAATTTGTAACCCAGCCAAAGAACCCAGAAGGGTGGAGGGAAGCTGTTTTTCCTTTCCTTATACTCAATCTATGATAAAAATTGTTTTTCTCTCTCTTCTACCTTTGCAGGGAGGATTTCTAGGTTGCCAGGAGATCTTGCTTTGGATTCTATTTCCCCCACAGCATAAAACACTCCCGTCTGTCTGGAAATTACCCATCTCCCTGGGCTATCTGTCTACCCGTTATTAGCATTCCTGGTGGTAACATGTCCACCGAAAACTGCCACCAACGTGTGGCTTTCACGATCCCCATGTTGGAACATCAGCTCCTCCGTGAGAAGAACGTAGGGTCACCAAACCGTGTTTTGCCCACAGTGGTTGCCCAGAAAGCATCTGTTGACTTTGCTGGACATTATGAACTCATTTGGAAATTTTAAGAGGTGGAGGTGTAAACAGCAAATTGTACAAGGAGAGCTACAGCCCAGTGCAGTCCTGGTGGCAAAAGCTGTCTAAGGGGAGAGAGAGGAAAAAAAAACAGAGACAGAGAGAGAGCCAGAGAGAAAGAGAGAGACACAGAGAGAGAGAGACCTCCATGCCCACCCCAAGGAACACCGTGGGGAATATTTCTAACATCCAAAAGGAAAGCAACTTAAAAGACAAATCCTGTATGATTCCACTCATCTGAGGCCCCTAGAATAGTCCAACCCATAGAAACAGAAAGTAGAACGGTGGTTGCCAGGGGCCCGACTGGGGAGAGGCAGGGCTGGGGGGTTGTTTGTTTAATGAGTACAGAGTTTCGGTTTTGCAAGATAAAACAAGTTCTGGAGATGGGTGGTGGTGGTGGCCGCACAGCCACCTGAACGTGCTTCAAGCCACTGAACTGTGCACTGAAGCACGGTTAAGATGGAAAATCTTACATGATGTGTACGTTACCACAAATACTTTAAAAAGATAAGCAGCTTAACTTTGCTTTTTAAAAATGTTATTTAAAGACACGATTGCATGATAACTCTGGAAATAACCGCTCATACCCTGGACTTGGGAATGCCTGCATTAGGAAATGGTTGAAATGCATTTCTCTGCCTTCTTAAAGTCATCTCTTCAGATAAGCAAAACATGGTCTGTTCGTTAAGGGAATATGACTCGGCCACAGAAGAGAATGGGGCTCTGACACCTGCTACAGTGTGGGCGAACCTTTAGCACATCATGCCCACAAAAGGTCACTCAGTGTGCGATTCCTTTTATATGAAATGTCCAGAACAGGCAAATCCACAGAGACAGAAAGTGGATTCGTGGTTGTGAAACTGCCCTTTATAAAATTAACAAAGGGCCGCAAGGCGGGAACTGGGGTAGGGGCCTGAACTCTGCAAGTATAGGCATAGTTAAAATATATATAAATATCAGCAGCCGTTGTTCCTAGCTTGCTTTCCTGTAATAGCTTACGACTCAGGAGTCACACAGCTGATGGTCACAAAGATTCCGAGCTTTCTTCATTGCGCCCATAGACAGATAACGTCACCCTTGTGAAACCTAAAGCTGGTTTTTGAGATATCGTCCAGGCGGACCGGCCCATACAGAGGACCAGTGGCCCATACAGAGGAACTGACTTATCACAGGAAGACAATTCTGCTTCCCGACCCTATGAGCTCACCCCAATCAGCAGACCCAATTGCTTAGCCCTTTGCCCGCCTGGCTATGTTTAAAAACCCTTTTTCCGAAATACTCTGGGAGACGGATTTCAGAACTTCCTCCCATCTCCTCCCATGGTGCCTGTGATAATAAACCCTTTTTCCGCTGTGACACCTGCTCCCTCAGTGTGTGAGCTTCCCCTTGAGCAGCGGGCAGTGAACCTGGCTGGGTGGTCACAGTTGCCCGGGGCCGGGGAGGGGCATGGGAGTGGCTGCTGATAGGGACACGGGCACGGGGTCTCCTTTCAGGGGGGATGAGAATGTTCTGCAGCTAGGTACAGGTGAGGGTGCACGGCTCTGCGAACAGACTAATAACCACTGAATGCAATGTTTCAAATGGATAAATTGTATGGTGTGTGGATTTTATGCCAATAGAGCTGTTACCAAAAACAATCATCTGCTGTTTTACTGTTCTTGCCTACCCTGGGTCTCTCTGCACATTTCGCTTATAACAGAGACTTTATCTTCTGACACTGATACACAGGGGTGGATCTGTGAACACAAAGACCGCTCCTGCCAACATGCCAGTATCTCACGGATGCAGACACAGAGAAAGCCCCATCCTTGTGTAAGAGTGTTTGCCATTCTGCGACCCTCTCCTCCCTCCCTCCCTCTCTCTTAGGTTGCGGCAACTCTGGAGATGAACCAACCTGCAACCTGTCCCAGGGACCTGGCTTTGCATCGGCAGAGGTAAGAAGCCGACTCTCTGCTCTTGCCTCCGGGACGGATGAAACCGATGCTTTGATTCAAAGATTTTTATATCTGATCAACAGCCTTGTTCTCCCCACAATTGCAAAGGCTGCTTTAAGCAAAGCCAGGTCCCTGGGACGGAGTTAGGTTTTCAACAGTTAAGCAGCATTATTTGACTCTTTGATAAAGTGCGAGCTATAAATATGGACTTTGGGGTTTCCTTTTCCTGCTTTCTCTTTCTCCTTCCTGCCTTCTTTCCGTCCTGATCAGAACTTGGTGGCCAAAATGATGACCGAGGTGACTGCCATGGTGGGTCTGCCCAGCTCATATAATGCCCCAATCCTTGTAGCCACTGATTTGCTCTAATTTGTCAGCTGATAAGACCATTCCTGGGTACCCAGCACCGTGAGGATTACACAGAACATACAGCGGACCCCGAGCAGATCCTACAAGGGGGTGTGTGAGTCCCCCAGGGCTGCCGTAACAAACCACCAGAAACCTGGGGCCTTAAAACAACAGGAATTTATCCCTTCCCAGTCCTGGAGCCCAGGAGTCTGAGATGAAGGGTCTCAGGGCCGCGCTCCCTCCGGAGGCTCCAGGGGAGGCTCCTTCCTGCCTCTCCCAGCTCCTGGGGGCTCCAGGCGTCCCTTGGCTTGTGGCTGCGTCACTCCAGTCTCTGCCTCTGTGTCCATGTGGCTTCTTCTCTGTGTCTGTGTCTCCTATTCTGTCTCATAGAAGGACACCTGTCATATTGGATTAGGGCCCTCCCTGCAAACCTCATTTTAAGTAATTACATCTGCAAAGACCCAATTTCCAAATAAGGTCCCATTCAGATGTTCCAGGAGATATCATCTGGGGGGACACACCCAACCCACAATAGAAAGATACATTAGACACAGGGTGCTCACGAAAGTGATAGATTCACCCCCAGGGCTCCCTGCAAGGCGCCTCTGCTGTCAGGGACATGGCACACAGGGTGAAAGGCCAGGTCCCCTCACCTCCTTCCTGCCGGGACGGCCTGAGACCTCCTCTCCACCTCCCTCAGTATCCAAAGGAGCTGGCTAACTCCAAGGGACCGCGTTTAAGAAGCACCTCGATGCAATCTGCATACATCCCACTGTCACCTGGGACAGGTGCTCACCTGTCTCTTCTCCACCTGGAAGGCAGTTCCTGCTCCATATCTTATTGCCCTGGTTCCCAATATCCATGCTCCCCTTCAAGGGAAGTCGTACGTGGAATGCTTAGGGTGTCCTCGGTGCCACTGCCCTGTGCCTCCTACAATCATCCTCCCCCGGAGACTCTGACGGCCTCAGGACAGGCCACCCCAAACTGTGGCACTTCATTGTTCAAGAAAACAGCAGAAGCAGGAAGGTCCCCTGACTTTCTCCCTGAACCAGGTCGTAAACCCAGGAAGGATGCTCTGACCTCCCCCGGAGCAGACACGAGACCCTCACTTGAGAGGTGCCGTCCCTGCACCTGGAGGGAAGGAGCATCCTTACCCCTAAGGACACAGGACACGAGAGAATCTGAACACACGGGCCTTGCCGTGTCCCCCCAGTTCATTCCCATGAAGTCAGACTCTTTTCTTATTCCTATTTTCTCATATTTTACCCCGATGTTCCATTCTTTATCAAACCTGTGGCCAAAGCTTTCAGGTGTATCTGTTTCTTTGGGTCCTCATTTCATGATGAAGGTTTCCATGTCACCCTAAACTTATATTACATAACCGTGTGCGCTTTTCTCTTGTTGGGTTTTCCTTTCTTCCAGGGGCCAGTGAACATAAGATGGGTGGAGGGAAAAGACATTTTTCTTCCCCTGGGCCTTGCAATAGTCTGAGAGGCGGGGACTGCAACCACCTGCCTTTCACAGCTGGGCTTAGGGGATCAGGTCACCTCTCCAAGATCACAGAGCCACAGACAGATGGTGGCCCCGGGGGGCTTAGCTTCAGAGCTCCGAGCTCCCCGAGGCCTCCTGCAGAGGAACACCCCCTCCCTCAATTCCCTTGGGCTCTGTTTTGCTGGGAGGTGCCCCCTCCCAAAGGTTGTCCCGTCTTCTGCTCTGACCCAGTTTCTATTAATAATGTACCTTTCTGCTGTCATTTCTGTGCCCCTTGAATTGTTGGGCACAAACCCAGGCACACAGGACTGCTAGCAAGCCAATGCCAACGTCCGCATCCTTGAGGATGGATTGATACTTACAGAAGCCAGTAGTCTGCGTGTGAGATTTGGACTGGCCCCCGCCCCAGCCAGCAGCCTGTAACAAACCCTACACACCTCTCTCCTCCGAGATTTCCCCGCATTCTTATTTTGGCACAAGCCCAGCATGGATACACGGGCATGTTTTGGGTGAGCACAGGTTGTTATGCCCCATCGGACACGACAAATGGCCCCTGATGGGAATATTTTCGGAGGGCCAGATGGAGTCATGTCTACCATAACATGCTGGAAATAGATCCATTCTGCAGGGACGGCTCCAGCACCACGGAGGCCCAAACGCTCCTGCCATCTATGCCCTGGGGCGGCATCCAGGAGATGGATTTATGGGTTTACAATAGGCACCCGAGACTTAGGACAGAGGAGGGACTTTTTAAAGGGACTTTTTTTAGGGCCATGCACCCTTGGGACCTGCTATTCCTAGGTACTTAGTGCAAAGCAGTTTTCACACCTCTAATGATGTTCTGCTCTATTGAAAGAAAAGAAAAGCAAACAAACCACAAACACCTTTTGTTAAAAAAAAAAGCAACCCTCCGTGTTTTTCTAAGAAGTTACTAGAAAGTCTTGGAGGGTGCTCCAGCTCCATCACGGGACACTTTGATTTGGAATCTGAGTAGCCGAGTTTTATGTCCATTTCTGCTGACTGGTTAGATTTAAGTGGGTCTGAATCCAGCATTGGTCTACACTGCACCTTCCCTGATCAAATTCCAAGGTGGGCAGGATTAATGACCAGAATATGTAAGAAGCCCCAATGACTCAATAGGAAAAAATCAAATAATCCGATTAAAACATAGGCAAAGGATCTGAATAGACATTACTCAAAAGAAGATGTACAAATAGCCAGCAAGTATATAAAATATGCTCAACATCATTAGTCATCAGAGAAATGCAAATCAAAGCTATAATGGGGTGAGATATCACCTTACCCCAGTTAAAGTGGCTTTTATCAAAAAGACAGGCAATAACAGATGCTGGCAAGGATGTGGAGAAAGGGGAACCCTTGTTCGCTGTTGGTGAGAATGTAAATTAGAGCAACCACTATGGTAGAGAACAGTATGGAGGTTCCTCAGAAAACAAAAATAGAACTAGCATATGACCCAGCAACCCCACTGCTGGGTGTATATCCAAAGGAGGGGAAATCAATATGTCTAAAAGATATCTGCACTCCCGTGTTAATTGCTGCGCTATTCACAAGAGCCGGGATTTGGAATCAACCTAAGTGTCCATCAACAGATGAGCAGGTAAAGAAATTGCACTTACACGCAATGGAACCTGTAGCCATAAGAAAGAATGAAATTCTGCCATTTGCAACAACATGCGTGGAACTGGAGAACATTATGTTAAGTGAAATAAGCCAAATCTTGCATGTTCTCACTCGTATGTGGGAGCTAAATATTAAAAACAATTGATCTCATGGAGACAGAGAGTAGAATGGTGGTTGCCAGAGGCTGGGAAGGGTGGCGGGGAGGGGGGATAAAGTGGGGATGGTTCATGGGTACAAAAATGTAGTTAGGTAGTTAGATGGAATGAACAATATTTGATAGCACAGCAAAGTGACTATAATCCACAGTAAGTTAGGGTATCCTTTAAAGTAACTAAAACAGTGGAATTGGAATGTTCCTAACACAAAGAAATGATAAATTCCTGACGTGCTGGATAGCTCATTACCCTGATTTGATTAATTCACACTGTACTCCTGCATCCAAACATCACGCGTACCCTATAAAGACATACAACTATTTTGTACCCATAATCATTAAAAATTTTAAAAATCCAAGTTAGGATTGTCAGGGAAGAAGAAAACAAACTCAAGAAGTGGCCTGTAATCTGTGTGCACCAAGGAGCTCAATTTACAGCAAAATTCCTCATCGCTCTGCCTCTGTGGCTGGTAGACAGAGGACCCGAGTTGTGTACATGTCAATAAAGCGACCTGGAATTATGCAAGTGCACCCCAGGGGATACCCCACATCCGGGCTCCCTCGGCTCAGCTGTGGGAGCTGGAATCCAAATTGCAACCTTGAGACATGGAGCCAAGAGGGTCTCCAGGGACCCCTAGAAACCCAGGTGTGGGCAAGAGCCTGGCACAGGCTCCCAAGGTCAAAGGCTGCATCACGGTGGACACACGGGGGTGGTTCAGAAGCTAAGTGGCCCTAATGTGCACACTCGACTCCCACCGAACTTGGAAGTAAAATCCCAGCCATCTGGGGCAAGGCCTGCTCTGTGTGCTGGCTGCAGCTGGACTTTTCCCTTCTGGCTACTCTTCTTGGACCTTTTTAGGAAAGCTTAACACAGGAGCACAGGGCCTGGCAACAATTTTCTGGAGAAACCCCAGCAACAAGGCGGTGAGGACAGCAAGGTGGGATCTGCAATCATTCCCAGAAAGCGCAGCTGTGCACGGCCCCTCCCGCGTCCTGGGAGGCCTCAGATCCGGCCGGCCAGGGTCCCCGTTGGCTCCTTTGTGCATACGACCATCCCACAGCCTGACCCGAGTCCCACGGTGGGGTGACCCTCACCTACCTCAGGGGCCGCTTTGCGACACGACCTCAGCACAGAAAGACCGATACTGATTTAAACAAAAGCCTCCAACCTCTTGGAAGGTAGAAAGACCCGTGAGGCGGCTGGTGAAGTAATCCTACATTCTCCATTTCACCCCCGTTTTAAAAAGGCAGAAAGGAAACCAGGGAAATGATTACAGGCAGGAAACTGAGTCATGGTTGATTTTTTAAAAAATGACATTTATCAAGAAAAAACCAAAAAAAACCCAACAGTCCTGGAATACTATTTGCACACACCCTGCTGACCTTTACTGGAAAGCATATCAGATATTAACCTCCTGCGGCCAGGATTCTTGCTGTCTGGTGCACGATGAGAATCATGAACGTTTGTGCAGCCGCACGGTGAGTGACCTGTGATCCCGCAACAGCCAAGCTGGGCTGTCCATCCAGAGGCGGGGGGGTCTGACCGCTCCTCTGTCTCAAGCCAAATGCGGAGCCCACCTTCTGCACCGACCGGCTCCCCAGGGACGTACTGAGGGTCTTAGGCGATCTTGGCACACCACGAACACCGCAATGTTCGCGCCCTGGACAGCTGGCACCCTTGTTTCAGACCAGAGAGAGTTGATTGTAAAAGGCTCAAAAGTTTTGAAGATCCAGGCTCACGTCTGGAGATTCCCTGTGGGCAAATTCAAGGTGCGCCGGGCAGAGGGTGAGTCCTGGGTTGTTGACCTGACAACTCCTTCCTAGAAGCCGTGCAGAAGTGAGGATGGGGTCTGTAGGGGACGTGGCTTGGGGACCTTCAGAGCATAAATGGAGAATTGTTTTCCAGGACATCACTGGGAAGAATTTGAGGTGTTCCTTGCTCGAGAGGGGGAAGCCAGGATTGACCGCGAAACATTTCTGTCTACAGATGGGCGCTCAGGAGTTGGTGCCCAGCGACTCTTACTACGGGTAACAATGGTTACGGGAACTCGTGCTTGTGGAAGCTTTGCGTAGCTGCAAACTGCTTTCACACGCATCCACTTACAAACATCCGTGAGCAATGTGGCATTGTCAAAGTATACGCCAGTATCTTCATTTTAAAGTTAAAAACTGAGGCTCCGCACAGCTGATAGTGAGGTGGTCACTTTCAGATTGCTACTGAGTGCAGGGTAAGACTCAGGACTTCTTCACTCCAGCCCTGGACTCCCTCTACCCTGGGCGGCCCTCTGGAGGTGCGACGTCCAGCACGGTCTCCCTGTGCTAAAATCAAGGTGTCGGCAGGGCTGTGCTCTCCGGGGGGTTCTGGAGGTGGCACCTGTTTTCCTGCCATTTCTGCCTTCTAGAGGCTGCCTGCGTCCCGTGGCTTAGGGACTCATATCCCCCAACCTCTGCTCCTGTCCTCACATCTGCTTCTCTGACACTGACTCTCCTGTCGGCTTCTTATGAGGACCCTTTGAGGGCATTTAGAACATACTTGAATAATCCGGAATAATGTGGCCATCTCAAGGCCTTGAACTGAATCATATCTGCAACGCCCCTTTTCCCAAGTAAGGACACGTTCAAAGGTTACATGGATTAGGATGTGGACATCTTTGGGGACATTATTCTCTCTACCACATGGGGATTAGGACGTGGACATCTTTGGGGACATTATTCTGTCCACCACAGGGGGATTAGGACGTGGACATCTTTGGGGACACTATTCTGTCTACCACACAGGGATTAGGACGTGGACATCTTTGGGGACATTATTCTCTCTAGCACATGGGATTAGGACATGGACATCTTTGGGGACACTATTCTGTCTACCACATAGGGATTAGGACATGGACATCTTTGGGGACACTATTCTGTCTACCACATGGGGATTAGGATGTGGACATCTGAGGACCTCATCAGTAACATAAACCTATCTTTACTTGGCTGTAGTACATGCTGGGAAACTCCAAACCAGGAAGCAGAGGACCCCAGGGGCAGGGGCAGGGCGGGGTGGGGTCTCAGATGGAAAAGGCTGGGCTGGTCCCCTCCACAGGGGTTCGGGGGCAGCAACTGCCTTTTTAGTTGCTCCATAGCGTTTGTGTGGTTTTTGCGGGATGGACCACCCACCCAGGATGGATCACCCATCACGTGGCAGTGCTCAGTCAGTGTCAATGAGTGGGAAACTGAGAGCCCTGGAAAAGTTCTGACGTCCGAGTCTGAGGACTTTTCTGCCCAGGGGACGGAGCCGCCTCACATCCAGTCCTGAATTCTGCAGACTCGTGACCACAGCTAACCAAGGCAAAGACTACGCCAAGATGTGCACCACCCACGGCCAGCTCAGCTAGCAGTGAGAAGATGCCCTTTCACCAGAACACGCCAAGTTCCTTCCCTCAAGCTCTTGCTCGCTGCTATGTTCTGGCCCTTTGGGTAATTCTACCAAGAAGCTGGGATTTGTCAGCCCCCAGAGTTTGTCCAGCAGGGAGTAAGGACCTTGCAAGGTTCTTTAAGGTAGAAATTGCTGTGTTTTCTGCAGTATTAAAGGCTAGATGACAAGGTTGACAAGAAGCACCATATCTGGTAGAATAGAAAGCAGCGGGGGAGAGGGCAGGGTGAGTCGTGCCTCGCACCTCAGCCCAGGACACTCCACGTCTGCTGCCCCTACAGAGGGCAGAAGGGGCTTCATGCTGCGTTCATTCAAGACACGCTCGTTGAGTGTCTGCTACGTCCCAGGCCTGGCGCGGATGTTAGTAATAGCACCTCGCTCAGAGCAACGTGGGGATGAAAACTGCTAACACCCCTAGAGCACTGAGCAGAGCTCTGAGTTAAGCACCCAATCTGCGCCCACTCTTACCACGGGGCGAGTAGAACTGCATGCGCTGGTGTCCAGAGGAGGCAAGGCTGCCGGGACGGGAGGACGTCGACAGGCAGGAGTGCCTGCCCGCACGGAAAATGCGTTCTGCAGCGGGACATAAAGCGTCAACAAATCCTGATGGCACGGGCAAGGCCGTGGTGAGCTCTGGGAGGAACAGGGAGCAACAGCGGAAGGGCGGAGGCAGAACCGCTAACTTCTGGGGGGTGGTAAGGAAGGTTTTCTGATCAGGGACCTTCAGGAGTGAGGGAAGGAGCCTCCCAGCCCAGCCCTGGCCGCTCACTCCGCCAGGGTTTCTCAGCCGCTGCCCTGCAGACATTTGGGCTGGACGGTTCTTGGTTGTGGAGGCGTCCTGTGCACCGCGGGGTGTGGAGCAGCGTCCCTGGGCTCCTCCCACCAGATGCCAGCAGCACCCACCACCCCAGTTATGACAACTAAAATGTGCCCAGACATTGCCCAGACAGAATCACCCCGATTGCAAATCGTTGCCATAGATAGATAGACAGATGATAGATAGATCAATAGATAGTTGATAGGTGGATTGACAATTGATAGATACATAAATGATAGATCCATAGATCCATAGAGACACAGATAGATAGGTGATGGGTAGATGACAGATGATTGATAGGTACATAGATAACTGATATACAGATAGATGATAGAAATATGAGGTAGATGACAGATAATTAACAGATACACAGATGATAGATACACATACACACATAGTTGATTGATAGATGACAGTAGGTGGTTGGCAGATATGTGGGTGACAGATACACACGTAGATGATAGTTAGAGCACAAGAGAGCAGAAATAAGAGAAAGACAAAGAGACAAAGACAAGATCTCTCATGCTAAGTCAGGGTTTCTCAATCTGAAAACTATTGATAATTCGGGCTAGATCATTCTCTGCTTTGGGGGCCGTCCCAAGGTATTAAGCAATGCCCCTAGAATCTACCCATTAGACGCCAGGAGCACCCCCCACAAAGTCATGAGGACCAAAAATGTCTCCATACTCTTCCAAATGTCCCCTGGGACTGGGGGGGGAGAGTTTTCCCCCTTATCCCTCCCATCCTTCCCTCCTCCCTGCTGCCTCAGGGAAACTGAGGGTCTTGCCTCCCCGGAGCTGTCATTTCAGGAATTTTACATATGCAAGGGAGCGATGCAGGCTGACAATGCAGGGAGAAACAGCCAATGTGAGGCTTCCTGTTGCCTCTTCTGAGACTCAGGAATTGTAATTTGGAGGCATTCGTGTTCTCTGGAAACTGAAACATGTGTTTCCTAAAAGTGCATGATTACAACTGCTCAGGTCAATTAAATAAAAAAGGATATTTGCTCTTAGGGGAAACCAACGATGCGCGATGAGAAATTTGGAATACACCGTGTTCTCTTGCATTGCCCTGTAAATTATTAAGAGAGTTTTGCCCACGCTTCATCGCTACTTATGCTGAAACGCAGAGTAATAATGGGTCAGAGAAGGGCAACAGGGTGGGAAGAACGTGCTCGCTGGAGGTGGACGAGCTACATGAACTGCCACTGAAGTTCACCAGCTGCTTACGTTCTCCGGCGCTTCCCTTTACAAGGGGATAAGTTTGGGGGATTAGGGTCTGAGTGGACGGGCGAAGCACGGCCTCTCTTCTGGACTCCAGAATGGAAACCAGTTCTAAGTGAACTCCGAAGCCCATCCTTGTCTCTTACGAACATGACACATACTCATCTGCTCTACCACCTTTTTCTTCCCCATCTCCATCCAAAACCGCAAACCAACATTGTGTTGTTTGTGTTTCACACACACTACTGGTCCAGAGACGAGGAGGATGGTTGTTGTCTACGCGAGTGCGTGAAAGTAATGACTCTAAGAGTTTATGGCTCACACATCCTGACTGGTCTGGTGATTTGGGGTTACGACGGGTGTGGCAATAACCTGTAACCTAGAGGTATAGTAGGCAGCAGCACCTGTGGTATCTGCGGATTCTAGGTGACGACTCCACTGGAGATCTTATGTCACTGAGGTTCGACTTGGCAGCAGAGGTTAATTGGCAGACATTCAGGTGGCTCACTCACATACCTGGAAGCTGGTTAAACATCAGCTGAGAGCTTCACTTGGGCTGAGTCTATCTGCAGGCTTAATAGATCCAGAACATTCCAGGTGGCTCACTCACATACCTGGAAGCTGGTTAAATCAGCTGAGAGCTTCACTTGGGCTGAGTCTATCTGCAGGCTTAATAGATCCAGAACATTCCAGGTGGCTCACTCACATACCTGGAAGCTGGTTAAACGTCAGCTGAGAGCTTCACTTGGGCTGAGTCTATCTGCAGGCTTAATAGATCCAGAACATTCCAGGTGGCTCACTCACATACCTGGAAGCTGGTTGAATGTCAGCTGAGAGCTTCACTTGGGCTGAATCTATCTGCAGGCTTAATAGATCCAGAACATTCCAGGTGGCTCACTCACATACCTGGAAGCTGGGCTGAATGTCACCTGAGAGCCCCACTGGCGTTGGAGGGTTGCTAGAACCGGAACATTCTAGATGGCCCACTCACATGACTGGCATTTCTACCACATTCTATTGGCCAAAGCGAGTTGCAGGGCCAACCCAGACTCAGCCAGAGGGAAATTGGATGCCGCTTCTCCTTGGGGGAGAGGTAAAGGATTTGCACCCATCTTTATTTCCCCACAATGGGCATTTCCTTTCAACAAAGTCTAGTGTTATTTCCAAAAGACACACTTAGTTCTTGCAATAACTCAAGATAAGGTGTGTTCATCACAAGGACAATACCTCTAAAGACCGTTAAGGCTCTGCCCACCTTAAATGTCAAACTCCTTCCGTATTTAATTGCATCACAATGTACATTGTGAGGTGAAGTCTTATCTTTATTCTGGCTGGTTCTATTTCAAAATCTGCCTAACAAGCTGGATGTAATCGTGAAAATGGTCTCTCTGCCGTGAGCGATGGGGTTTGCTATCAGATTCAACTCTGAGCAAGAGCCTGTTGAGTGTATTCTAGCTGTGATAAGGCTTACGTGACACAGGTGTTTCCCCACCCCCAGCAGAGGGGACGGCGTTTTGGGCTATGTGTATGGTCCAGCAGTGCTTTTATAGCACAGAATAATGTGGAGAGTCTACCCTTATTTCATGTGTTTGGGTGGGATTTGCTTCTGATCCAGAACCTTCCAGGCTGCAGGGAGAGAGAGTTAGCCTCAGAAACCACATGTGTGACACAGTGGTGGAGAAGGGCACCTTGTCCACGCTGGGTTATGTTAGGGCTGTGCCTGTCCACCACGCTCTCTGAGGATGTGTCAGCATAGACCATTGTGGTAGGGTATGGACCTGTACCCAGTACTGGCTCACCAGCAAAGGAAAACACTCAGTAATGTGCCCTAAATAAATATCCCAGTCTTAGAAACGAGGGTTGAAGCACAGTGGGTGCAGCCTCCGTGTCAGCTTCCTGTCTTGCCCCTTTCAGACCCACCCCACCCCTACCCCTGCCTGGCTTCTCACAGAAGTATCAAGGAGGAATCTAGTTGGTGACTAGTGTTCCCAGCATAAATGGGAGAACTAAGCATAAGAAAATATAATTTGATGAGGAGAAAATTTTTAATTTGTGATGTGAGAAAGTGTCATTCATGGAATTACAACTTAAAGTCTGAGTGGAGACCAAAAATAAATAAATAGCATGGTAATGAGGACTGATATACTTGGGCTTCACCAATCTGGGTCTATACCTCCCAGGAGCACAGTATCTACATGGAGATACACACAGAATCAGTGAGCATAAAATTCAACAGAATGAACAGCTGGGAGTGTGGGTGGGTGGATGGATGGATGGATGAATTAATGGGTGGGTGAATGTGTGGATGGGTGGATGGATGAGTGGATGGATGGATGGATAGATAAGTGAATGGATGAGTGGATGGATGGATGGATGGGTGAATGGATGGGTGGATGGATGGATGGATGGATGGATGGTGAATGGATGGGTGGGTGGATGGATGGATGGATGGATGGTGGATGGTGGATGGTTATGTGTGGTGGGTGGAGGATGATGTGGGGTGGTGGGTGGGTGGGTGAGTGGGTGGATGGATGGCTGGGTGGATAAGTGGTTAGGTGAGTGGATGGATGGATGTGTGGATTGATGGATGGGTGGGTGGATAAGTGGTTGGGTGAATTGGTGGATGGGTGGATGGAAGGATAGATGGACGGATGGGTGGGTAGGTGAGTGACTAAGGCTGTACATGTGTGGGGACAGGACGTATATGGGAAACCTCTGTACTTTCCACTCAGTTTTGTTATGCACCTAAAACTGTTCTAAAATATAAAGTCTTAAAAAATTGCAGACTTCAAAATGGTGACTTTCTTGTTATGTGAATAACAATAATTTTTTTAAATGATACCTTTGTGCTCAAGTATGTCATGCCTACAAAAAAGTACCCATATCCTAAGATAACAGTGGGATGAAATTTCACAGATGGATCCCAGCACCCAGGCCAAGAACGGCAGCACCCTCCCCTTCCCAGAAGCCCCCGTACCCCTTTCTATGGACTGCTCGGCCCCAGCCCCAATAGTTACTGCTATTCTGACTTCTAGCTCCAGAGAAGAGTTCTGTGGTTCCAGGACCATACGAGTGGGCTGGCCCCATAGGTGCCCTCTTAGCTGGCTTCTCCCACCGCACCTGATGCTTTAACGTCCATCGCCCTGGACAACCCCATGAGCTATCGTTCATCTTCCTGAATACCGTTCACAGAGACAGTTTCTGATGTCCGTGAGTCTTGCTCACCTCCCGCTTGAGAACATGTGTGCTTCTTGCTTGGTCTACAGACAATGCTTAATCCCGATGTGGATTCCTGGGCCCACGTAACAGCCCCCAGCCCCTTCCCCCATCCCAGCACCTCCCATAGGCCAGACACTATCCGGGGGCCCCTTTGGTACCCCTGAAATCCACGACTTTTGTTTTAGAAAGCACAGACCCAGTTTCAGACAAAATCATAAAACTCTCAACAAACTTCGTGAAAAACGACAAGATAATTAGTGGTCAACGTTGTTCCTTTTCTCTGTTCATACTTTCTCCTTCCCTCAAGTTACCGCCAGCTGCTGTTTTTTGCGAATGGGTGGACAGATACTCAAAAGGAAAATTCCCAGGGGTAGTGTCTGGACATCATGAGATTCATGAAGGTACGTAGAAGGGGTGTGAAGGGAACCTGCAGGAGTGAGGTTTTTTAAAAAAAAATAGACTTTATTTTTAGAGCAGCTTACAGGAAAATTGAGCTGAAAGTACGGGGAGTTCCCACGTAAACCCTCTGCCTCACACGGTTTCCTCTGTTGTGAACATCGTGCCATGGTGTGGTACTTACGTTACATCAATGAACTAATATTGGTACATTATTATTAGCCCAATAGTTAATAATGGTTCACACTGGGGTTCACTCTTGGTATTGTGCGTTCTACGGGATTGTATAAATGTATAATGACATGGACCCACCACTATAGTATCATACAGAGCAGTTTCACTGCCGTAAAAACCCTGTTCATCCCTCCCTCTCCTAACTCCTGGCAACCACGGATCTTTTTACTGTCTCCATAGTTTTGCCTTTTCCAGAATGTCTTACAGTTAGAATCATAGTCTGTAGCCTTTTCAGATTAGCTTCTTTCACTTGGTGATATGCATTTAAGTTTCCTCTGTGCTGTCTTTTCATGGCTTGATAGCTCATTTCTTTTTAGGGCTAACATCCCATTGTTCGGATGCACAGAAATGGGTGTTCTTTAAAAGTCCGCTCCCTCGGACTCATCCTCAGGGTCTGCAAGGTCCCCGGGTCCAGGCCTGCAGAAGCACCTGGCTCGTACAAGCGGGCCTGAGGTTCTGGAACTGGAGGTTTCCCCTTGTCATCAAAGAGGCAGCAGTGATCTGGGGCCTGGTGCTGCGGTGTGGCTTGGGGGTCCCACAGAAAGTTCAGCTTCCCAAGGCCCCCCCCCCAGGATCCGCCCAGTGTGATGGTCTTATGTGCCCGCCTGGCTGGGCTGCAGTCCCCAGTGATCTGACCAAACGCTACTCTAGGTGCTGCGGTGAAGGTATTTCCTGGGTGTGATTAAGGTCCACACTCGGTATCACTGGAGTCAAGCAGATCCCCTCCACGGGGCGGGTGGGCCTCGTCTAATCAGTTGAAGGTCTTACGAGAAAAGCGGAGCTTTCCCCTGAGAAGGAGAAATCCCACCTGCGGCCTGAGTCAACCCCTGCCTAAGTTTCCAGCCTGCTCTCCTGACCTACAGGTTTTGAACTTGGCAGCCCCACGACTGTGTGAGCCACAGGGCAGTGCGGGCTCCAGCTCTGGGGCCAGGTGAGTGGCTCTGGGGCCAGGTGAGTGGCTCTGGACCCCTGTTAGCAGGGTGGCCTCAGGCTGCCATTTAATGCTGCTAAACTTCGCTTTCTCTTTTGTAAAGCAGAGACAATTGAGTCTGCCAGGATTTAGGATGATGAGCTATTGGAGATATGTGTCTATGTGCGTATTTCCCCTAAGAGCAACGATTCCGTGTTTGCTAATTCAGTGCAGGTGGAGACCTTCTAGAACATGACATCACAATTAATGAGAATTTATTGGAGATAAGTATTTATATGTTTCTCTCTCTCTCTGTGTATATATATATATATATATATATATGTGTGTGTGTGTGTCTGAATCTGTATCATCTATGTCTCCTACCAGTTTCACTTCCTTGGTAAAACTCCAACTAATACTCTAAACTTCTCTTTGTTTTTTCTTCTTGCTTTTATTATTACTTCTAATAGACACATAACAATTGTACCTATTGATGGGGTACAGTGGGATATTTCGATATATGCACACAATGTGTAATGATGAAATCAGGGTTAATAGCACGTCCGTCTCCTCAAGCATTTATCATTTCTTTGTGCTGGAAACATCCAAAATCCTCTCTCCAAGCTATTTGAAAGTGTAGAATAAATTGTTGTTAATTATAGTCACCCTGTGGTGCTCTAGAGCACTGGAACTTATTTCTTCTATGTAGGTGTAATTTTGTATCTGTTAACCAATGACTCTGGCTGGTAACTCTTAGGAAGCCCCTTCCCCCCGAACTCGCTGGATCCAGCGGACCCCATTCTCTGCCAGTGCACCCAGAATCGTGAACTGGGAATACCCTAGTTTGCCACAAAATCTGCAACTTTTCATCCATCAACAGCATCCTTAAGGGGACTCCTGCTCCCTTTTATTTTGTACTTTTGCAAAAAATCAACTTGATAACATTTTCTCATCTCTGTTGGAATTGTCTAGAAATTATCATCATTATTTTATTTGAAGCATTGAAATGTTTCCTGCAATTCCTTTGAGGTTTGATGTATGACTCATGCGTTAAAACTCCCTTTGTACTTCTGCTTAAAATGTACGGTGACCTTGTTTATTTCTGAAAAGTGACCACAAATGGGTAGGGTTCCTGCAAGCTAAATCTATCTTGATTTTTCAATGAAAGTTTGGAAATAATTTTCCTAAGAGGAAAATTTTCTTCTGCTTTCAAGAGGTCATTGGAAATCTACTTTAAAATTCACTTTGAAACAGCAGTAGTTTGATATTAAGTATTTAAAGGGAACCTGTGGGTGACATGAACAGTAATATTTATCGTGTGAGTTTCCTGGGATGATGTGTGATAAAGTGCCACAGACTGGGCGGCTCCACACAATAGCAATTTATTGTCTCCCAGCTCTGGAAGTCCTAAATCAAGGTGTCGGCGGTACTGGTTCCTTCTGAGGTTTCTGTGGGAAAGTCCATTCCAGAACTCTCTCCTAACCATGGATGGTTTGTCGCTGACCCTCGGCGTTCCCTTGGTTGTGGCCAAATCACTCCGGTTACTGCCTGTGTCCTCATGTGGCCATCTCCCTTCTGTGTGTGTCTGTGTCCAAATTTTCCCTTTTTATGAGGACACCAGTCCTATTGGATTAGGGCCCTCCCTAATTACCTCATTTTAACTGAATCACCTTACGAAAGCCTTATCTCCAAGTGAAGTCACACACTGCGACCCTAGGAGTTAGGGCTCCAAAATATCTTTTTTGTTGGGCAGAGGGATGCAATTCAACCCATAAGCTTATGTTGCCATAAGAAGAATAAATTCTGCCAAACGTATTGAAAATTGATGCTCATGGGAGAAAATAAAATGCCCCAAATGTTGTCTGGCCTTTTATAAAAATAAAATTTGATTAAAAAGAGCATCCATTGGGGTTTATCCTCCCTTCAATATTCTGAGGAAGAAAGAGTTGGGGTCTCAGTGTTGCAGGTTCTCTGTCTCTCAGATTCCAGGGGTGCTGGGGTTCCCCCTGAGAGTTTTATGATGGCATAGTGTGCCCATGTTGAGCCTCTGTTAATAGCTGGTGGTGATGCCCCCGTTATGTGGCCATGAAATAAAGTCCAAGCTCCTTTCTGGGCTCTTAATTCATCGTGGGAGCTCACAGCCAGCGCGTGGCCAGTTTGCACACACGCCACGGCTGTCTGTTCCCCAAGCCTTGGCACACGATGTCCCCATATCCTAGCACCTTCTCCATCTCACCACCGCCACCCTCAGAATCTTTACCTGCCCGATCATACCCGGCCCCTTCCAGGGACCGGCCACGGTGCCATCTCCTTCATGAATCCATCAGCATCATGGGCAGGGCCACCTCAGTGACCTTCTAGTCACATTAAAGTGCCTCCATCTCATGCCACATGTCATCAAAACTCTCCAGGTTTAGTGCAAGTGTGTACCGGTTTGGGGATACCCCAATTCAGGACAGAACTGCCCCAAATGGCACCCAAGGGCTAGTGAAGCCAGATACTTGGCAACGTCTAGTAGCTGCGTCTCTTTGGAGTTATTACAGAAGCAAAGTGTTCACGTGATTCTGTGTCAGCAGAGGCGTCCTTCTCCTTAGGGGGTGTCCTGTGGGGCAGGAAACCTAAAATGAGCTATTTCCTTTTTGGGGGGAGAACAGGGGCTAGTAATGTAACTTTGGTTTTTTTTTTTTTTTTTTTTGCTTCTGAAAAAGAAGTGTGGATGATTTTGCTTCAAGGTGAATGTGGTTGATAAACAAAATGTGGTCCATCCACAGTGTGGAATATTATGCAGCCATGAAAAGGAGCGAGGCTCTGACACCTGCTGCAATGTGGATGGACCTTCACATCATGTTCAGTGAGAGAATCTGGACACAAAAGGACACATATGATAGGACTCTATGTTTCTGAAATGTCCAGAACAGGCAAATCCACAGAGACGGAAAGTGGATTTGTGGTTGTCTCGGGCTGGGGGAGGTGGATGGGGTGTGACTGCTTACTGGATATGGGGTCTCCTTTTGGGGTGATGAGAATGTTCTGGAACTAGATAGAGGTGGTGGTTGCACAACACTGTGAATGTGCTATGTGCCCCTGAACTTTTCACATTAAAATGATAAACATTATGTTATGTAAACTGCATCTTAATCTTTAAAAAATTAAAAAATGGACATCATGAAAAATGATACATTGGTGAGGTGATGGGTATGTTAATTAGCCTGATTTAATCTTTCTGCAATGTGCACATAGATCAAAACACTACATTGTACCCCGTAACTACACACAGTTATTATTTGTCCATTTAAAATAAATAAATACATTTTTTAGATGGATATCATAAAAAGAAACTCATTCCTGGGGGTTAATATGCTTCCAAATTCCCTATACATTTCCAGTGATCGTGCTCAGCCTGGGTTGCCTTCGGGGCGTGTCTTGGAGGCAGATTCAAAGAGGGTAGCATTGTCAGAGCTGCTGAAGACGATGACACGGCCCTCACACACCTCGCCACCCCATCCTCTGCAGGGCCCCTCCACCAACTGCACGGACCCCGTACCCTCCTCACCCCACCTGCACCCTGCACGAAAGAGTGATGAGGAAAACCCTCCTGTCCCCACCTGTGTTGTTGGCACTTCAATGTCCAGGAGCCAACTTCTGGGGGAGGCTTCCTTTGAGGCAGAAAAGTTTGCCCACACAATTCCCCCAGGAAGACTTCCTATACAGCCATCCCATTGCTGAGTGTGTATCCAAAGGAAAGGAGATCAGTACCTGGAAGAGGTATCTGCACCCCCGTGTTTATTGCAGCAATATTCACAATACCTGAGATGTGAAATCACCCCGTGCACAACGATGGGTGAATGGATGAAGAAAATGTGGTTTAACAGCTGACCCTTGAGCAACAAGGAGTTAGGTACGCCGACGCCCTGCACACTCAGAAATCTGAGTATAACTTTTGACTCCCCCAAAACTTAACTACTAATAACCCACTGTGGACTGGGAGCCTTGCTGATAACATAAATAGTCAATTAACACATATTTTGTATGTTTTGTGTTTTATATACTATATTCTTATAAGAAAGTAAGTTACAGAAAAGAAAATGTTAAGAAAATCATAAGGAAAAGAAAATATATTTACTATTCATTAAGAGGAAGCAGATCATCCTAAAGGTCTTCACCCTCGTCATGGTCACGTGGACTGGGCTGAGGAGGAGGAAGAAGAGGGGTTGTTTGTCTTGCTGTTTCAGGCATGGCAGAGGTGGAAGAAAATCCACGTATAAGCAGAACTTCAAACCCGTGTTCTTCAAGGGTCAGCTGTATATACGCAACGTATGTATAGAAGCCCAGTTCAAACCCGTGTTCTTCAAGGGTCAGCTGTATATACGCAACGTATGTATAGAAGCCCAGTTCAAACCCGTGTTGTCCAAGGGTCAGCTGTATATATACAACGTATGTGTATAGGCCCAGTTCAAACCCGTGTTGTCCAAGGGTCAGCTGTATATATGCAACGTATGTGTGTATGGCCCAGTTCAAACCCGTGTTGTCCAAGGGTCAGCTGTATATATGCAACGTATGTATATAAGCCCAGTTCAAACCTGTGTTGTTCAAGGGTCAACTGTATATATGCAATGGGACACTATTGAGGCTTAAAAAAGAAGAAAACCCTGTCATTTGTGACAACATGAATGACCCTGGAGAACGTTACGTTCGGTGAGATAAGCCAGGCACAGAAAGACGAATACCACATGATCTCGCTCATATGTGGAACCTAAAAAAGTTGAACTCACAGAAACAGAAAGCAGAGTGGTGGTTACCAGGGGCTTGGACGGATATTGGTTAAAAGACACAAAATGTCAGTTAGACAGAAGAAATAGTTTCAAGAGATCTATTGCAGAACAGGGTGTATGAAAACCACACTCCCAACTCAAAAATTGCTAGCACAGTATGTTTTTAGTGTTCTCACCCCAAAAAAAACCACAAAACAATACATGAGGTAATGCCTGAGGGAATTAGCTCAATTTAGCCTTTCCACAATGGATACATATTTCAAAACACCACGTTGTGCACAATAACTAGATACAACTTTTTATTTGTCAATTAAATAAACAAATACATTTTTAAGAATAAAATTAAAGAGTTCCTTTTGTTACAGGTCTGAGGGAGACTCTCTGATCTGAATTGCAAACAAACAGATCATTGCAGTCGCTGCTGCTTTGTCATGGAAATCACGGCTTGCAGAGGTCCTGGGGCTCCCACAACACTCACCCTCACGCGTGGCCCAGCACTGCGCTGGCGTGTTTAGGCCCATGGTTTCACTTACTACTCACTGCAGCCTTGGGGTGAGGACCTGAATCTGTCCCGGTTTTATAAATTTGGGGACTAAGCATCAAAGAGGTGGGATGCCCAAGAAAATGCCCCCACCAAGGACCGACGCCACAAACTGACCCAACTCCATCCTACGTCCAATCCAAGTGCCTCCCCGCAAGACGGCTTCCCGTGCTCCATCTGGGATCCAGCATCTCCATGCACATTGGTTCAAAGGCTTCTCTAATTTAATTTACTCTAATTCGGAAAAGAAGAACACGCAGCGGAACAGTATGTCAAAGTCACAGGCGTTCTGATGAGTCTCCAAAAAGCTGTTTCAGGCAGACTCCGGGCGGGCGGATGAAAACCACATTCCCAACAAAAAAAGTAATTTGCTTCTGCAAGGCGGAGAGGGATGAGTGGTTATAATTCCTTGGAAAGAATCTCCCTTTGGGGACACAGCATGCTTTTACAAAATCGGAGAGTTAAAGGAAGTCGTTATTTTATAAAGATTGAATCTCAAAATGCATATGTCCTACAGGCAGAAGTTAGTTTAAAATTATTTCAGATTTCAGTTAAATATGTTCACAGGGTTGACGGGTGCCTTTCCAAATTTGCGTTCACCTGGAACCTGTGAATGGGATCTTATTTGGAAATAGGGTCTTTGCAGATGTAATCAAGTTAAAATGAGGGCATATCAAATTAATGGAACTTAAATCTGAGTGGTGTCCTTATTATAGAAGGAAGGAAATTTGGACACAGAAACACAGAGGAGCAGCCACGTGGAGATGGAGGCAGAGACTGGGGTGACGCGGCCACAAGCCAAGGGACGCCTGGAGCCCCCAGGAGCTGGGAGAGGCAGGAAGGAGCCCCCCCTGGAGCCTCCGGAGGGAGCGCGGCCCTGAGACCCCTTCATCCCAGACTCCTGGACTCCGGGACTGGGAGAGGGTAAATCTCGGTTGTTTTAGGCCACTGGGTTTTTGGTCATTTCTACGGGAGTCCCAGAACACTCCCTAGGGTGCCTAACTGGAAATTTCCACCTCTGGTGCAGGGGGTGGGCTCTGCCTGGTGGGGGAGCCCAGGGCAGGGACACTTGCTGACATGATCACCCACCGTCCATCCGTCTGCACCCCAATTCTTCCAGACCATGTTCCCTAATCATAGAAGAAACTTCTAATACTTTTAATTGAACCAATAACTTTGAAGTAAAACTCTATGGGGATAAGACAATTTAGCAGGTGCAATTATTTAAAAAACAGCAAGAAAACAACAAAGGAAAAGCACAGGAATCAGAATGCCCCCACAGGGAGCAGAGGAAGGAAGCAATTTGCAGAGTGAGTTAGGGGTCGCTTTGACATTCAAGGGTCCCCCTCTGCCCTCTCGCTTCCTGGGGTTGAAGCCTCATGGCCGTCTGTTGGGGTGGCGTCTCTTTATCAAAGCCTGCACAGAGCGGTACATTAGTGCTCGAGCTGTCGCAGAGAAGGGATTGGAACATGAATGGAGCAGTGCCGGTGCCCCTAGCGTGATGGTTATTCTGGCAATGAACGATCTGGTGGCAGCTTCTAACCAACAGGCACAGGTGCAGAAGCTCATGCCAAACTTTTGATACCTGCAGAAACTAGACTCTTTCTTCTTCTTGCCTTGGTGAGACCCCCCCGCCACCAAAAGGCAAGTCACTTTTTGGGGAAAAGTCAAGAAGTTACTTTGGAAGAGTCAGGGGTTCCCCTGTTGAAGCATGAACTCTCAAAGAGAAAGGGCGACTTTGCACAGAGGAAGGGAGTGGAGCTCCTGGCCAGGGGGCGATGGGGTCCTTCCCTTGGAGGCTGTTTTGTGTTTCTAGCCCCATCCTCAAAAATCTCCGTTCCTTGCCCTCCCCAGGTGCTCTGTGTTGCTACGTTGAGAGCTCTGACTTGGAAAGGATGGTTTAGAAAAATGCAAACCATGGGTAAATCATGAGGCAAAGTGTTTGGAAACCATGTGTTTTTGGTTGAATTGTGCCCTCACAAAAATTCATATGTTGAAACCCTAATCCCCAGGACCTCAGACTGTGACTGTATTTGGAGGTGGGTCTTTAAAGAGGTGATTAAGGTAAAATGAGGCACTAGGTGGGCCCTGATCCAACAGAACTGGTGTCCTTATAAGAAGAGGAGATGAGGACACAGACACACAGAGGGACGACCACGTGAGGACACAGGGAGAAGGCGGCGTCTACACACCAAGGAGAGAGGCCCCAGGAGGAACCGGCCCTGAGACACCTTGATCTGGGACTTCCAGCCCCCAGGATGTGACAGAGTAAATGTCTGTGGTTTAAGCCGCCGGGTCTGGGGGAGTTTGCTATGGCAGCCGGAGCAGAGGAATACACCACGCTATGTATCCATATTTAGGATGCTGCAGAAAAAGAAAATTTTGCCTTAAAGTAACCAGGAAAGGGGATGAGGAACACCTTTCTTCATTTCTGGTGAGGGAGACTCGCACCACCAGGCCGGGCCGTCCTAGCGGGGCACCCGGAACACAGCCCCTCCCTGGACTCACCTGCACACTCCTCCGGGAGGAAACACAGTGTTTGTTCCCCTTCGTGAAGTTGAGGATGTCCCAGAGGAAGAAAGCAGGTAATCCGAGGTCTGAACGGGCTGCACCTGGCCCAGGGTTTAGGGGAGGTGGAATCATCGCGGCTGGTGCCTGGCGCCCACACAGGAGAGAGATGTGCCCTCGGACCCCCCAAACCCAAGCTGCCTTCTGGGATGACCCAGTTCTGCCAGGAGACAAGGTCGGTCCCCGCCAGCATGGGCAGCGTCATCAACGTGACTGTGTGGTGTCCAGAGGACCCCCAGGATGTGAGGCGCTGGCTACGGGGTCCTGCTCACTCCCTGGACAGGGAACCACGTCCAGGTGTTGACATCCATCAATGTCCGGGCAGCAAAGCAGGCACAGCCCAGGGGGCCCTGTCCATGCCGGTCACTCCGGGGGCATCCATCATTCCCCTTTTAAAGGTCACCTTTCTGAGTTCAGGTTCCACTTCTCACGAACGCCCTCAGGGCCCCCATGTTCCCTGCACGTGACCATGAACTGAAGAAGCCGGCAGGGCCTCTCGCTCGTGCCAAGGAATTCAGGTTGTAGAACAGACTGTGCCACCAGGAGACGCAGAACGGCCCCTCTGGTCTGGGTGTCCGGGGATGCAGTGGATGCACCTGCAACGGTGCAATCACCCCCATATGTGTGCCCTCTGCTTATCTCTACGCCTCGGCAGCCCAGCCCCTGCACATGGACGGGGTTTCCACCCTCCATTTACAGACACGTATGACTCATCCCGGGGTGGTTATAGGGTTACATGGGTCCATCTGTGGGCCCCCAGTGGAAAGACGCCAGCAGTTCCCCATGAACCCCCTTGTATGTGCAGGAGATGTGCCTCCAAGTGTCCAAAGGGACAGGGTCCCTATGGAATTACAGGGACGCTGGAATCCCAAGTCTGGTTTGACTCATTGTATGAGTTTCTTGTGGCTGCCATAACAAATGACCACAAACAGGGTGACTTAAAAACAACAGGAATCGATCCCCTCCCAGTGCTGGAGCCCAGGAGTTGGAGATGAAGGTGTCTCAGGGCCGCTCCCTCCAGAGACTCCAGGGGAGGCTCCTTCCTGCCTCTCCCAGCTCCTGGGGGCTCCAGGCGTCCCTTGGCTTGTGGCCGCGTCACTCCAGTCTCTGCCTCCGTGTCCATGTGCCTTCTCCTCCGTGTCTGTGTCTCCTCTGCTGTCTCTTATGAGGACACCTGTCATTGGGTTTAGGGCCCTCCCTAATCAAAAATGACTTCATCTTAATTACATCTGCAAAGACCCCATTTCCAAATAAAATAACGTTCGCAGGTGCTGAGTGGACATGAATTTGGGGTACATTCTTCAGCCCAGGATAGGTGGGTCCAACTGTCAGACACCCTCTAAGGTGGTGCAGCAACAGGAGCCGGCAGAGTCCGACCTCCTGAGGATCCACCTCGAACTTGCCTGAGATGAAGGCAGAGGGGACAGTCCCCAGTCCCCAGAGCTTCCTGCCAGGGTTCTGGTCCAATCCTGCCGCCTCGTCGGTGTCTGAGTCACGCTGATCAAACTACTGTGCCACTCTCTGCCTCAGTTTCCCCTCTTATGGAAGACAGCTCGAGCAAAGTATCACAGTGTGAAAGTTCCAGGGGAAGTTAAGAGAAATCAATGGCTTGTTTGCTTGGGACAGTTTAGGGGTTTCATGTCCACTCGTTTGGGTGCACAAGCCATCCATGAACCGGGAAGGATTTGTTCAATGCATCCGGTGATGTCACAAAACGAAAGGATGCTCGCACACACCTGCGGGATGTGCAATTTCAGGAAATCTTCCCCATGGCCCTCTGAAGGTTTGCTGAAAATCATTGACAAGGGGTAAATTAATAAGACAAAAGGTACACAAATTTATTTAATGTATATACACAGTAGCCTTCAGAATGAAGACGCAAAGATACGGGGGAAACTGTCCATTTTTATGCTCATGTTCAACAAAGCATGGACAGCCGTGTAGACACATGATGGGACAACATGGGCAGGATCTGACGCTGATGGGCTGAGTGGGGAACCCAGCAAGGCCTGTCTGTCTAGACTCTTCCTGTCCCCTCTGAGCAGTGTCCTTCCTTCTGGGTGTGGGGCAGGACCCTCCCTGGAATGGGGGTCTCATGACCTACAGCCACACAAGGCAGGTCACAGAATTTCATTATGGCCAGTTCTTACCCAGAACAATTTAGGAGGAAGAAAAGTTGGAGTCATATTTTTAGGTTTTATGGCTGGTGTTGGGGGAAAAAGCGTTCTGGTTTCTTTGACCCTCCTTGAGGAAAAGGGATTCTAGTCTCCATGACTAGCCTTGGGGGAGAAAGGGACAGAGATGGGGGAAAGGACAAGGTCAGAGAGAAGCTTTTGCTTCTGAGGCTACTGCTGAAGACTTCATTTAGGGGTGCTGTTTTCTGAGCCCCCACAACCTAATAAGGGTGGTTTGCCTATGAGGAAAACTTCCCTTCGTGTGAAGGAGGGATTAATCGGCCAAGAAGACCACTCATCCAGGAGACACGGGGAGGATGCTGTCACCCAAATGCCTACAGAATGTCATGCCAATGAGAAATGAAGAGTGTTTTGTTTTGTTTCTTAACCACATGATGCAGCGATTCCACTTCTAGGTATGTGCCCAGAAGAATTGGAAGCAGGGTCTTGAGCAGGTGTCTGCGTTAGTCCCCGTAGCAAGAGGTGGCAGCCACTCACGCGTGCACCCACGGGTGAATGGATAAACACAAAGTGGTCCATCCACGCAGTGCAACATTATTCAACCTCAAAATAAAAAAGGGAAATTCTGACACCTGCTACGACGTGGATGAACCTTGAGGACATTATGCTCCGTGAAATAAGCCAGTCACAAAAGAACAAGTACTGCATGATCCCACTTATACGAGGTCCCTAATTCACAGACACAGTCAAATTCATAGACACAGAAAGTAGAAAGGTGGGTGCCAGGGGCTGCGAGTGTGTTGAAGAAGGACGGAGATTCTCAAATTAATTGTATCAATTTTGCAAGTTCTGGAGATGGATAGTGGTGATGGTGGCACAACTGTGTGAATATGCTTTATGCCACCGACTGTATACTTAAAAATGGTTTAGATTGTATATTTTATGTGATGTATATTTTACCATAATAAAAAAATTTTTTTAATAAAAAAAGCATGTTTTCTTCCCCGGAAATATGAAGAGAATGTTCTTTCAGGACCCCACATAAGAAGCAAGGCTGGTGACAATGGAAAACCCAGTCACCCTACAAGAAGACACAAAAGCAGTGGAGCGGTGAATCAGCCGGGACGCTGGTGCATCTGGGCCTCTGAGCAGAGCCCTGGCAGTGACCTCAAGCAGTCATGTGTTTTGTAAAATTTGTCAAAATGAGACATTCTAACCACACTCAAAAGGGGAAGTTGCACCAGGGACAGGCCACATGTGGCCTTCGTGGGATGCATCTGTGTGCACCGTCCTCATGGCCAGGCCTCGCCGGGTGGTTGCTGGCCGTCGCGAGGATGTGAGTGTCTTCTAGGAACATTCACACAGCCCGCGCTGCTGACACGTGGATGTGACAGGGAGGCCCCGTGAGCCCGCGGAGTGTGCGTGAAGAGGAGATCAGTGGAACCCGGAGCTTGTCCACGGGAAGGCATCGCCATTCCCACAAGGACCACAACCAGTGGCCCTTGAGTCTGCATCTCAGAGCACTTTCCTGGAGTCTGGGTCATCTGCGGTGTCTGCCTGCTGTTGAAATTTTGCAACTTCTTGTGTTTTCCCATTCCCTGAAATATTTGCCTTCAGACTTAACATTTTCTATTTCTTTTTAAATTGACAAATAAGAATTGTACCTATTTGTGGGGTGCAGTGTGACGTGTGGGTGTACATGTATGCAATGTGAATTGCACTGTATACTCCGAAATTGCTAAGAGGGTAGGTTTTAAGTGTTCTTACCACAAAAAAGAAAAAAAATAGTATGTAAGGTCATGCTCATGTGAATTAGCTTGACTGAGCCACTCCACAATGGAGACAAATTTAAAAACACCGACTTGCCCACAATAAATGGATACGATTTTTATTTCTCAGTTAAAATAAAACGTTAGCATTTTGCATGCTTTCCTTAACGATGCACCCTCCCCTAACTGTGACAATTTCAGGCTTCGCATAACTTGTATCTGCCCCAGAGGGAGCAGTTTTCTGTGAAACGTGAAACGGAGGAAAGTTTAGATTTCGTTTCCCGGAAAACCAGAACATTCCTTCATCGTGCTCCAGTCATTACAGCAGCCCGAGATCGGTCTTCAGTCTCCCGTCTAAATGTTCTGGGCTCTTAGCATGGTCTCAGCTGCCCTGGTGACCTCTGTGGTGCTCACCTTAAAAACTGATATTAGAACCCAAGGAAATTGCCCTCGGCGGGTTCATCCTGTGAGGGTCAGGGTCAACCCTGACGCATTGAAACGGGCTTCCTCACCTTGAGAACCCAAACCCTAACCCTAACCTTCCTTCCGCCCATGAACCCTAACCCTAACCTTTGGCCCACAGCTCCCTCAGGGAGTCGCTATGCATCCTGCTTATGAACCGGGGTTAAGCACCCACGGAGGTGGCACAGACATCACCTTGGGATAAAGTTATCCTCTGAGTCATTAACCCAGAGACCTATGGGGTTGGCCTCGACCTGCAAGATTCCTATCACATCCACAGGGTGCGGTGATGCCCTGCCTCCCTGGCGCTAAACTGATAAGCAGAGTCGTGACATTTGCATTTCGAGACTGTGCCCGCAGATATAACAGAAAGGGGAAAAGGGGGACAATTATTTTGATCATTTTGCTTATGTTTTACTTATTCATTCCACCCACCCAAAATGCCCAGAACACTGACCCCCCAGCATCAACGTGGCTTTAATTTTTGGAGCTGCCAGATCACTTCTCTGTTCCATTTAAATGTAAAGACTCGGGAAGGAAAATGAAATTATTTGAACGCTGTTGGGAGGTGTTCATCAGAAGCATCCTACGTTTACGTGTCTCTCAAGGTGAGACATGAATTTTCCTGACTTTGTTTGGTTTTCGTTGGGTTTTTTTTTTCTTTTTTAATGTGCCAATAAGCCAGTCCTTGAGTATACCCACCAATACTTTGTCCCCTAAATCAGTGGAATTTGATCGCCCCGAGGGGAGAATAGCAAAATTCCACTGAGTAGCTCTATATGAACGTAAGCAACACCCCATTGATAACCCCTTGGTGGAGATTGAAAGACCACAGCAAAAGTATTGATAAATCCTGACCATATCTACCAGCCGGGAAATTATTGTCTATTTTGCTTTCAAGGAGATAGAAACGAAAAGATAGTTTAAAAAACTAGGACAAGCACAGCCTGGTGACTATAGTTAACAATAATACACATATCATATATTTGAAAATTATTGAAAGAGTAGATTTTTAAATTTTTTTGAAAATAAATATTATTTTTAATCAACAAGTCATCATTATATTATATTTGTGGAGTACAATGTGGTGCTTTGATATATGTATACACAAGCTAATTAACATACCCATCACCTCACTTACTAAATATTTTTGGGGGTGATACACTTGAAGTTGACACCTTTCGTTATTTTGACATAGTCGGTACATTATTATCGACTTTAGTCAATAGATCTCCAAACTTATTCCTCCTGCCGGTCTGAAACTTTGTACCCTGTGACCAGCGTTTCCGATTTCCCTCCCTCTCTCCCTCCCTCTCGGGTAACCACCATTCTATAAAAGAGTGGATTTTAAGTATTCTCACCACGAAGTAAAGACAAGTGTTTGAGGTGCTGGCCCAGCCTACTTCAACCACTCCACATTGCACACGCACATCAACACGTCACGCTGTGCCCCGTAAAGATATACAACCATCATTTGTCAATTATAAATAAAATAAAATTTTAAAAATAGGGAAGGGAATTGAAAAAGACAGTAGGAATTGATGGAGGGTAATGATTTCCAAGGCAGAGTTTCTCCTAACACGCATGTGCCCTTGGTGGAGGGGGTCCCCTTGAAATGCAGATTAGACGTGGCAGGGCCCCCAGCACAGCTGGGAATCTGCATTTCTGCCTGGGTCCCAGGTGAAGCTGATGCTGGTGGTTTGAGGTCCCCACCTTTGAAAATTAATGACATTAATGCTCAGTGTGGTGGGGGAAATTGAGGAAGGGCAGGTGGGCCCCTTTGCAGGTCTCGGAGGTCTCTGCATGCAGCTTCGAGGCCAGCGCTTCCTGGGCTCCTACTGACCGGAGCTGTGGCCTCATTCCTATCCCAGGGCACTGAGGCTCTGTTAGCACTTTTGAATAGGCCCTTTGTCCCAGAGAAAGCCTTTTCAGGCAGAGACCCCATTATCTGAGAAAATCAAAGAGGTGTCCATGACAGGTCCCTGAATTGCCAAGACGCCTGGTGCCTAAATGACCAGGGCCACTGCCCCAGGGCTGCATCCCCCCAGCGTGGAGGCTGCTGTGATGCCCATGTGTCTGAAGACGGATAGAGATTTGGGGTGAATGGGGTCCAAGGTGATGGGGAGATTTGGGTTATTTTTGAGGTTAGTTCAGTGAGAAATCTGGTAATTCGGTAGCATTCTTGTGCATGATCTAACAGAGCAAATTTCAACAGTGCTGGAAACAGCATATTCTCTCTAACATTTTTCCCCTAAAGTGATTCTGGGCTGAAAAGGTGTGAAGTGCTTCTTGTCTAGAGCCTGATTCAAAAAACAGCAGAAGGAAAAAAAGGGGACCTAGGAAAACCCCACCCCACCAAAGCCGGGTCTTCAGAACTGCTGCCCAGGGCTGTGGGAACGTGTCCCCGGGGCACAGGAAAAACCCTGCAAAAGAAAACACTGGACTGACAAGCAAGGAAAGAGGGAGGAGTCCCCCAAAACCAGCACGGGGTATTTTCAGACTTGCTCCAGGAGGATCGGCTCACCTGGGTGTTGGACCTGGTTCTGCCAATCTTAGATCCCAGGATGTTTTGTCAAATCTTAGTGTGAACTAAAATAAAATCCTAAGCTCCCCCACCACCCAGCTGAATGAATGGACCCCTTCTACCCAAGGGGATACCCTAAAACTGACTTGATGGCCATGAGGAGGGAGGTCAAGCCTCACCATGCCCCTCCCTTCCTGGAGACGTCCTTTGTAACTCACTGACAGGCCTAAGGCTGTGAAAGAGGAACCTGCAGGTCCTCAATTTACATAACAACTCACTTAAATCTGGGTATATGTCCAGTGGCTTGTCCCTGATTTACAGACATCCTTATCTTAACTTAAAATATTCCAAGTCTTTAGACAAAGTTTAATTTCTTTAACCACTTACAAGTCAAAGAGGCTTTAAACCCACCTATAACCTGTAAGCCCCCACTTTGAGATGTCCCACCTTTTTGGGCCAAACCAATGTACACCTTCCATGTATTAATTTATGACTTTACATGTAACCCCTGTCTCCCTGAAATGTATAAAACCAAAATGTAACCCAAACACAGCCTGTCCACTTGCTCAAGGCTTCTTGGACGTGGCTCCGGGCCATGCTCCTCAAATTGGGCTCAGAATAAACCTCTTTAAATTATTTTATAGGATTTGGCTTCTTTTCTTTTGCCATTAGCAAACTGTAAACTTCCCTGGCTTTCTCTAGGGCATTGTATTTCTCTCCTTGTTGAGATTTTTCAAGCAAAACCGTGGAGGCATGAAGGGAGTTTTCACAGCACCAACAGTGGAGATAACTCCAGGAGATTAGGATGCTGATGACTTCCACATGAGTAAAGAAAAAGCTGGAACCTGTCTGGTTCTACAGCCACCAGGAAAAATACCAAAAACCAAAAAACCCAATCTGCATATATTTCTACACCTGGCTCAGACTCCGCAGGGGCCAGCTGATGGGGCCTCAAGTGTCCTGTTTGAGGGGGACACCTGCCCTGGGCTGCAAACTCAGGCTGACTTTTTGGCACCCTCAGGCTGTAACAAGCAGGCGGCCTCTCCCCAGCTGGCCCTGGATGAAGTTTTTAGCCCACGAACCACCACGATGGCCAAGCAGGTTCTCTCCTGGGCTTGAGCGAACCTGTGTCCCTGCAAAGGACCACGCGGCCCCGGCTGCAGAGAGACCTTTCTGGTGCATCATGAAGTTTCCCGTCCCGGGGGGCAGCTCTGGCTGGATGAGGTCCAGCATGTCCCAAACTCCTTCCACAGCTCACGGCACCCATGACAGGGAAGGGGTCAGCCTGGGAGCCACATCCGAGGCTTGTGGGACAGGCTGGCTGTAGCGCTTTGCTGCCAGGGGTCCCCCAGTGCTGGGACACCCCAACCCTGAGAAGGCAGGAGGCCTCCCTGGCCCTTTGTGCAGCCCCTGCACTGCCAACAGCCTCAGGTCGGGGCTGCATTTGCAGAGGGAGCTGCTGACCCCTAGCGTCCAGAGTTTCCCAGTCTAAGGCACCTCCGGGGCCACAGGCTTGGTGGGCTCAGCCGCCCAGGGCTGCAGGTTCAGGAGACGCCTTAAGGGGTCAGAAGGGACTTTCTGCATCTCAGGACAAGCAGAGTCAGAAGAAGGGAGATGCACCAGGATCTTTTGGGTGCTGAGTGGGTGCAGAGACACTGGGGCTTTGTCCAGTACCCTGTGATGGGGTCAATTGTAGCCCCTCCACCCCCAAATATACGTTGAATTCCAAACTTCTGATCTCTAGGAATGGGACCTATTTGGAAATATGGTCTTTTTAGACGGAATTAGTTAAGATGAGACCATCCTGGAATTGCGTGGGCTGTAATGCAATGGCAGGTGTCCTCCTAGGACACAGCAGAGGAGACACAGATGCAGAGGAGCAGCCACGTGGAGACAGAGGCAGAGACTGGAGTGATGTGGCCACAACAGGGGACGCCTGGAGCCCCCAGGAGCTGCAGGAAGGAGCCTCCCTTGGAGCCTCCGGTGGGAGCGTGGCCCTGAGACCCCTTCATCTCAGCCTCCTGCGCTGCAGGACTGGGGGAGGATAAATTCCTCTTGTTTTAAGCCCCCAGTTTGTTGTCACTTGTTACGGGAGCCCAAGGAAACCACCAAACCTCCAAATGAGAAATCCAAGTCCAATCTTGGCAGCGCCGCGTGTCTGCAGACAGAAGGAATGACCAGCAGGTGCCAGTAGAGTCCCCCAAGAGAAACTGCCTGGCCGGATTCCCGCTTTGCTTTAATTCCAGCTATTTTGGTAAATTAGATGGTGGACACAGACCACCGGCTCCTCTGGACACCACTGCCACCCATCAGGGCTTCGAACAATGTTTCTCGCTGAGATTTTCTAAGTCAGCTGAAAGAGAGACCCCTGGGGAAACACTCCTGCCCGACAACCTGAACCCCCAAAACTTTTGGAATATGCTGGAGTTGTCCCCAATTTCTCCCCACAAACCCCTACAGATCTGGTATTTGCCCATCTCAACCTTCTTGAGTTTGTCCTTTTCTTTCCAAATTTTACTACCTCTAGGGGGCTGAGGATACCGTAAGTATGAAACCCACCCCCCTGTTTTCACTTTCACCCTCCGTCCTGGGAGGCCACGATGCCCTGTAGTTTTTAGGACCACCAAAGTCTTTAGGATTTGACCAGCAAACAAAAACCCCATTCTCAGCCTCTCCCGTGAAGAGTTAAGCAGAAGTGAGAGAGAAATATGTCAAAAGCCATGAATTTTAAAAGCCACGTCTCTGCTGCCCCCCAAACTAGAGAAACCTTTCCAATTTGGGGGGCAGGAGGGGGTGCCGAGGCAGTGAGAGACTTTGGGGAGGAAGACAGAATCCGCGAGGCTGCCCTGGGGTCTCAGCCGTCCATCCTTGGAGTTGCGGGGTGCAGAGAAACGCGGGAGTTTCCTGCGGGTCGGGAGACGTAAGAGTTAAAGGAATCCTGCTCCCCTCCCCCTGGAATTCCAAGGCCTGAGCCAGGAAGACTCTCCGCAGGCTCAGATTTCCTTCGTGCAAGGACACCAGCAATACTGGATTAAGGGCGCACGGTAATGACTTCATTTTAAGTAATTCCATCTGCAACAACCCTATTTCCAAATAGGTCCCATTTCCAGAGATCAGAAGTTTGGAATTCAGCGCATATTTGGGGGGGTGGGGGACACAGTTGACCCCATCACAAGGTGCTGGCCAGAGCAGCAAGGTCTCTGCGCCCGCCCGGCCACCAAAGGATCCTGGTGCGTGTCCCTTCTTCTGACTCTGCTTGTCCTGAGAAGCAGAAAGGCCCTTCTGACGCCTTAAGGCATGTCTGGGCGGCCTGGGGAGGAGCTGTCTGTGCCCGGAGCTCCCGAATCTGCAGCCCTGGGCGGCTGAGCCTGTGGCCCCGGAGGTGCCTTAGACTGGGAAACTCTGGACGCTAGGGGTCAGCAGCTCCCTCTGCAAATGCAGCCCCGACCTGAGGCTGTTGGCAGTGCAGGGGCTGCACAAAGGGCCAGGGAGGCCTCCTGCCTTCTCAGGGTTGGGGTGTCCCAGCACTGGGGGACCCCTGGCAGCAAAGCGCTGCAGCCAGCCTGTCCCACAAGCCTCGGATGTGGCTCCCAGGTTGACCCCTTCCCTGTCATGGGTGCCGTGAGCTGTGGAAGGAGTTTGGGACATGCTGGACCTCATTCAGCCAGAACCACCCCCGGGACGGGAAACTTCATGATGCACCAGAAAGGTCTCTCTGCAGCCGGGGCCGCGTGGTCCTTTGCGGGGACACAGGTTCGCTCAAGCCCAGGAGAGAACCTGCTTGGCCATCGTGGTGGTTCTTGGGCTGAAAACTTCATCCAGGGCCAGCTGGGGAGAGGCCGCCTGCTTGTTACAGCCCGAGGGTGCCAAAAAGTCAGCCTGAATTTGCATCCCAGGGCAGGTGTCCCCCTCAAACAGGACACTTGAGGCCCCATCAGCTGGCCCCTGGGGTGTCTGAGCCAGATGTAGAAATATTTGCAGATTGGGTTTTTTGGTTTTTGGTATTTTTCCTGGTGGCTGCAGAGTCTGATCGGTAACAGCCTTTTTTTCTTTGTTTAAGCTTGAAGAAGTGATTCCTTTAGGGACGGTTCTGTCTGTGCCCGGAGCTCACTAACCCCGGTACCTGGGCCGCCGAGCCCGCCGAGCCGGTCCTCTGGGATGTGCCTTAGATTGGGAAGTTTTGGACGCTGGGGGTCAGTAGTTGGCTCTACAAATCCAGCCCAGACGGCTCCGCCCCCGGAAGAAGTTGCAGCAGGATTTCGGGAGCGGGGGATGGAGAGAGAAAGCGGCAGCCCTCCTCTGGGCCGGGCCGGGGGACGCCCAGGACACACATGTCAGGTTCCAGGGCAGACAGAACCCTTCCTCCCCCACTCCGTTCGTCACTTAGCCTGTTCTTCTCATCTGCTCTCAAGCCCTGAGTCCCACCTGCCCTAGGTGCCCTCTCGGCTGCAGCAACACAAAATTCAGCATATCAGAAACTGGGGGGCTTAGAACAACAGGAATTTGTGCCCTTGCAGTCCTGGGGCCCAGGATTCTGACATGAAGGGGTCTCAGGGACGTGGTCCCTCTGGAGGCTCCAGGGGAGGCTCCTTCCTGCCTCTCCCAGCTCCTGGGGGCTCCAGGCGTCCCTTGGCTTGTGGCCACGTCACTCCAGTCTCTGCCTCTGTGTCCACGTGGCTTCTCCTCTGTATCTGTGTCTCCTCTGCTGTGTCCTAGGAGGACACCTGTCATTGGATTTAGGGCCCTCCCTAACCCAGGATGGTCTCATCTCGAGATCCTTAACTTAATAACATCTGCAAAGACCCTATTTCCAGATAAGGCCCCCTCCTGAGGTCCCACGTGGATGTGAATTTGGGAGGGACACTCTGACCCCCACGACCCAACACACCCCAGACGCTGCCTTCAACTAGCTCAGTAGCTGGTATCGAACCAGCGTATAAACCGGGTCCTCAGATTTAAGGCCAGGTGGAGGACGTTTTTTAAAATCACTCACAGGGACATTGTTTCAGTCTGGTGGTTTCATGCTCCAAATTTGTTTTCAATAAACAAACAGATGGCGCCTCTCCTTAGACTCTCTGCTCTGGGGTGCTCGGGAGGACATGCCACCGCTCTGCCTGCTTGTCTTCGCAGTGGTTTCTGGCGACTCTCCCTGGCTTTTGCCTGGCCCTGGGTGGGGCAGGCACCCCGTCTGCAGTCGGCCGTTAAGCAAACAACAAAACACACCAACCTTGCCCTGGAGTAGGTGCCAGACACCCACACGCCAGGGGCCGGGCAGGTGCAAAAGGGGCAGGATTGCATGCCGCTGCAGCCGCCACGGTGTCACGTGCCAAGAGCCAATGGCTGAGGTAGAAGATCCAAGCGAGGCCAACACACCAGAATCCTTGTGGGGAATCTCCCCACATTAGCAAAAGGTTCCTGGAGCATTTGCCAACACACCAGGGCTGCAGCCGCTGGGTGTCTCTGGGTGGCAACTCCATGTACGTTTGTAGGACCAGACACTGGGGAGCTTAGATGTGTGCGGGGTCTGCCAGAACTCAAGCAGCGCCCACAAGGCTCCATCCCTGACACCTGCAGTGTCACCTTCCGTGACCGTCTGCCGCTGTGGTCTGATGGGTGACGCAGCAAAGCCCCACCTGCCCGCCGTCTCTCACCTGCATGTCAGGGTGCAAGGAGCTCATCATTGTCTTGATTCGTGGGTGTGGGTCCAGGTGTGTCCTGAGTGTGGAGGCAAAAGCCCCAAACCTGCACCCCCCATGACCTCAGTCTGCCCCTCCCCTCATGGCAGAAGCACCGAACATCCCCGGAGCCATTTGCCGGGCTCTGTAGATACAAAAGCAAGTAAGACTTGGCCACAGTGCACCCGGAACCCCCAGGCTGGTAGGAAAAGGGGTGATCGAACAAGCAATGGGGTTCTCTGTATGACAAACACGGGGGTCAGGTGAACAGCTCTCTCCGGGGACTAGAAGACACTTTGCAGGAGGGTTCTGCCCAGTTCAGCCGACAGACACTGGCTCCAGAGAGTAACAGAAGGGCAGACACAGGGGGATGAAATTTGGGGAGTCCAGATGGCAGGTATTCACCTGGGAGGGTGCAGGATAGGGGGTGGGTCTGAGGACTTCATGCAGCCTAAGAGTGGGGCCCCAGGGGGGAGAGGTGCTTCTTGGGGTCCCCATGGGGGAAGGGTGCCTCTTGGGGTCTCCAGGGGGCAGGGATGCCTCTTGGTGCCTCTTAGGGTCCCCGGGGGGAAGGGTGCCTCTTGGGTTCCCGAGGGTGGAGGGGTGCGTCTTGCACCCTGTCCAGGTCCGGCCTGCCGGAAACCACAGGAGCCACTGAGCGAGGGCTTCAAATGGCTCCTGACAGCTGGTGGGGTTCAGGACACGCCACCCCAAAATCCAGTGCCTTAGCATTTGAGAAAACAACAGAAGCAGAGTCCTCCCTTAAAGCAGGTCGTAGGACCCAGGAAGGAGTCTCCGAACCTCCCCTGAAGCGGACACGAGACCCTCACTGGACAGGTGCCCTCCCTGCACCTGGAGGGAAGGAGCGTCCTTATCCCCGAGGACACAGGACACGGGAGAATCTGAACACACAGGCCTTGCCGGGTCCCCCCAGGTCCCTCCCGTGAGATCAGATGCCCTGTGTCCAATCACACTGCTGCACGACTGTCCACTTCTTCACCAAACCAAGCATAAAAATACAGTTTCCCTGTTTTTTTCCTTTGGGTCTTCAATGCTGAAGTCTCCCGTGTCACGGAAAACTTGCATGAAATAAAGTTATATGCTTTCCTCTCGTTAATCTGCCCTTTGTTCTAGGTCCCTCAGCCGTGAACCTAGGAGGGGTGCAAACATGTTTCTTTTCTCCCACGGCCCTGGGACCCTTCTAACCAGAGCTTCCAGCATTCAGAAGAACGACCCGGTTATGAAGTGTCCTCCTGGGGGGAAACATGGTAAAACGAAAGTGGACGCATCTTCCTCTGCGGGAAGTGAAGTCAATTAGGCAACGTGCTCAACTCTGTAACTTTTCTGTCAACTCTGTAACTTTCCTGAGGCTGGAAGGACACCCCTGCCTGCAAGTGGCTGGGAGGTATTTACATGAGCAAGATAAAAAAAATCCATGTTGAGAAATTCCACCGAGGATTTGTTTTCTCCAGAAAGCAAAGGGGCCCGAGGCCAGGTGACACCGGAGAACTGTCACCTAGAAAGGACAGGGGGCCTCCTCACATCCTCCCCAATGAAGTGCACAAGCCCCGTCAGGAAGTTGAGAAATTTTAACAGAGATGATTTGGAAACACGTCTCACAGTATAAGGTTCTATTTCTGGGAAAAGAGGTGTTAAAAGTTTCTGGGGCACCCCCTCCCCCGGGAAGCTTGCGGACGTGCGGCTTCCGGGTAGCTGCCGCGCCCACCGCAGCCTCTCGCTAGAAGAGACACAGGGTCATCCCCGCCTTTCTTCTCTGGGGGGAGGACGGTCTGTGGACAGAGGCAAGTGTGACCAAGGAAATGGCAAACTGGTGTCGTCCCCAAGTGTCTGGGGTGGGGGGTTCTCAACCACAGCACTGTGGACATTCGGGGCTGGATGACTCTGTGGGGGGCGTCCTGTGCACGGTGGGGTGCGGAGCAGCATCCCTGGGCCCCACCCACCAGATGCCAGCAGCACCCCCTCCCCAGTCATAACCAAAAACGTCTCTAAGCATTTCCAGTGTCTTCTAGGGAACAAAATTATCTCCAGTTTCGAACCTCAGCTTGGACAGAGACAGATAGATACAGACAGATAGATAGGAGGTAGGTGATCCATGGATGGATAGATGTAGACAGATGGTAGATGACAGATATTGACAGACAGATAGATAGATAGATGATGGATAGATATAGATGGATGGATGGATGGATAGATGATAGATATGATAGATAATAGCATAGTAGGATAGACTGATAGATATGACAGATAATGATAGATAGATGACAGTATAATAGATAGATAAATAGACAGATGATAGTATGATAGACTGATAGATAGATATGATGGATAAATAGATGATAGATAGATGGATAGACAGACTGATAGATGGATTGATAGATGGATAGACAGACTTATAGATGGATTGATAGATAGATGGATAGATAGATGGATGGATAGATAGATGGATAGATAGACTGATAGATGGATTGATAGATAGATGGATAGATAGACTGATAGATAGAGGGATAGACAGACTGATAGATGGACTGATAGATAGATGGATAGATGATAGATAGATGGATAGATACATAGACTGATAGATAGATGGATAGATTGATAGATAAATAGATAGACAGGGTCTCTCATGTAGGGCTTTTCAACTGCAGCATTATGGACACTTAGAGTGAGTTGACTCTCTGTGGCGGGGTGTGCTGTGCACTGTGGAGTGGTGAGCAGTGTCTCTGGGATACTGCTCTCACCCCCACCAGTTGTGACAACCAGAAATGTCCCCAGGCCTTGCCGAGGGTCCCCTGGGGTTCACGATGTCCCCCGCTGAGAACCCTTGGTGGAGAGCATTTCGGCCACACAGCCTAAGTGGAGCACTCTCCGGAGGGGCAGCGGAGATCCCCTGTGAAGGTCGGGTGTGAAAGAGCATAAAGTAGATTTTAATCCCATAGAAGAGGCTTTAAAATGGAGAAAGAAACAGGAAGACCCATCCTCATCCCTGTGCTGAACCATCGGCATCTCCAGCTCTGCCTGGAACTCGACTCAAAGGAGAGACGTTCTTGCCCCGTGGAGGTCAACACTGCCCACGTGACCCAGCTCAGGGCTGGGCAGAAACGATTGATTTTAAACACATCAGGAGGGTCCGTTTACTCCAAGGGTCCCTTGGCGGAGACTGTTCACGGGTTTATTGCTCATTCCCTCCCACGGATCTTCACAGGGAGAGCAAAGAAGTCGCCACTTCCCTATATACTGTTTTTAACGGACACATTATTGCTGTATATATTTATGGGGTACAATGTGATGCTTTGATATATGTATACAATGTGGCACGATAAAATCCAAATAAATAATACATCCACCACCTGGGTCACCTATCCTTTAAGGTGGGACATTTGAAATTTACTCGTAGTTATGTCAAAATATATAATACATTATTACTTGTGGATCAGTGTTGGAAGAACTGTACAGTAGGTTATTTCGGTAAAAACCACTGACATGTGAAGGACTATCTCCTTCCTATTTTAATTAATATTATTATCGTCAAGGATGCAGCCCCTGAGGTATGAGCTGCGGCAAGAAACAGGCAGAAGAAATAGTCATTTTTTGCAAAGAACGCAATCTGCGCTGAAGTGTATTCATATCTGCCTAGCTTTATGACAACTGACATTTAGGAAATTTCCCTGGTGAATAACAGGGACATTTATTAATAATATCCTTTAATATCCTTTAATGGACAGACACGGTGGCTCATGCCTGTAATCCCAGCACCCTGGGAGGCTGAGGCAGGAGGATGCTTGAGCCCAGGAGTTGGAGGCTGCTGTGAGCTGTGATGACGCCACCGCTCTCTACCCAGGGCCACAGAGTGAGACTCTGTCTCAAGAAAAGAAGAAAAATCCTTTAATATCCTTTTATTTTGTTCATTTATGGACCTTCCCTCTCCCATCACAAGCTCCTCAAAAAGTAATGTCCATCTTGTTTCCCTTTCAAACATGACGCTCACGAAGAGGTGACGTTTTTCTCAAGGGGGAGAAAAAAAATCAAGAAGATTAATGGTTTGTTCTTTTTCAATGTACATTTTAAATATTTCAAAGATGCAAAATGATGAGGAAAATAATACAAAGAAAAGTTTCAGAGTAGGGACGGGGCTGTAAATTACCCAGGGTTGTCAGCGTTGACCTCATTCAAAGGAGACCCCCAGCAAAGCCTCCAGGACCCCAGGGAAGGGCCCTGCAGGAGGGGGAACAGCCAGCGCAAACCCAACACCTTTCGTGGTAACAGCCAACAAGCTGGAACAGAAGAGAACTTCCTCGACCGAGGGAACACCCACAGCTAACACCACACTCAATGGTGAAAAGCCAAAAACTTTCCCTCTAAGAGCAGGAGCAAGACAAGGATGTCGGCTCCTGCCATTGACATTTTAGCCACGTGGTTCTAGCCACGGCAGTTAGGCGAAAATTAAAAATTAAACAAGACACGCAGATTAGACAGGAAGACGTTAAACTATATCTATCTGTCCAGGGAGGGAGAATCTCAGCTGTCTCCAGGTGTTCAGAGATCTACACTCGGGGGCTTCTGGGCCCAGCATTGTCCCGCTCGGGGTAGAGCACGAACCTGTCCACACTGTGGGGTTTGTGCACGTCCTACAGGTCTGAGAGACAGGTGGGTGGAAGGAGGGAGCTTCAGCTAGAGCCAAACAGGAGGCCAGGCGTGGTGGCTGATGCCTGTGATCCCAGCACTTTGGGAGGCTGAAAGGGGAGGATGGCTTGAGACTGGGAGTTTGAGACCAGCCTGGACAGTGTAGCAAGACCCTATCTCTATAAAAAATAAATAATAAATTTTTAAAAATAAAGCCAAATAAGGAAGAGGGACTGTGATGGCCCTGGGGGTTAATCAGAGCTGAAGTCAGGAAAGACGGCACATTCCTGCCCCAAAGGCCCTGAATTATAAGCAAGAACTTCCAACTCGTGGGGCTCTTGTTGGAATTTCTCTCCCAAGGACTGGAGGAGGTTCTCCCACTGGCTGGAGAGAGAAGGGAGTCCTAACATGTAGACGCAGGAAGAGCAGAAGTCAGTGGTATGAGGAGGCCGTGGGAAGTGGCTGACGGGCAGCAGAGACAGATACAGCCAGACACAGGACGTGGAGCCTCGGGGGACACCTCTCACGGCCCGAGAGACCATCCAAGGCCCAGAGTTTCCCACTGGGTGAGGGGTGACTGACCTAGGGCCTGAGAACTGGTTCTACAAACACTTGACATCCTCCAGTTCAGAAAGTCAGAAGGACATCAGAATATGACACCCCAAAGTGTGCCTCTGGTTGGAATGGAAAAGTCAGGCAATAGCAAGTCCTGGTGAGCAGGTGGAGGAAGGGGAGCCATCACACAGTGTTGGTGGGAAGGTAAAATGATGCAGATGCTGTGAAAAACAGCATGGATGTTCCTCAAAAGGCTGAACACAAGTTACCATATGACCCTGCAATTCAACTCCTACTTACATATACAAAATTGAGGTTGAAAACAGGTGTGCACAAATGCTTCTAGCAGCATTATTCACAACAGCCAAAAGGGGGAAAACCCAAGTATCTATCGATGGATGAGTGGATAAACAAACTGTGGTCCATCCATGCAATGGAATATTATTTGGCCCTGAAAAGAAACGAGGCTCTGACACCTGCTACGACGTGGATGAACCTTGAAAACATCATGCAAAGTGAAAGATGCTGGACACAAAAGGCCACATATTGTAGGATTCCATTTATACGCAACGTCCAGAATGGGCAAAGCCGTAGAGACAGAAAGTGGATTCGTGATTGCCTAGGGCTGGGGGGATGGGATTATTGGGGTGACAGCTAATAGGCATAAGGTTTCTTTTTGAGGCAATGAAAATATTCTGAAATTCATCATCACTGAGGCTGGACTGCTCACCACTCCAGCAAATGCAGCTCGCACCTGCACTGGGATGACACTCGGCTAACACCTGTGGAGGGAATGAATGTACGTCCAAAACCCAGGAAGGAGTCCTCAAGTGGGCACAGCTCCCAAAGCAAGCTTGGGTGTTGAGAGGTTGCACTCAAGAAGTAGAACGTTTGCTTTGCTTTTTCATTGCCGAGGGGAAGGCGCTAAGCGGGACGCACACGCCCGCACAGGAACCTGAATAAAGCGAGAAGGCCCGACCACGCCAAGGGATGAGCTACTCGAACACCTGCTAGCATTCGGGGCAGAGCCCCGCAGCCGGCTTCTCTCAGGCAGCGGTGAAGGGTCGTCAGGAGGACATCAGAATATGACACCCCAAAGTATGCCTCTTGGGCCTGTGGGTTATTTCAGCCATTGAGCTAGAATAATCCAGAAGCAGGAAAAGCTGTCAAAACTGGGCACAAGTTTTGCTTTTGTAAAAGAAATGTGCATTTATAAAGGAAATGTCCATTTGTAGAGGTGTTTCGCTCCTCAGGAAGAAGCGGTCTCTTAACGGCCCTTGTCCGTGGAGAAGGCACCAACCAAGGTCTACTTCACCTGGTCACTGTCTGTAATTTGCCTCTCTACCCCTCAGAAACCCCAAATCCCTCTTTTTTGTTTTTTGTCTGAAATGGGATTTAAGCCCACGTTGTAACCACCCCTGTGGGTCACTCACTGCTGGACGCGCCCATGTGTACATGCATGATATACATGCTGAGAAACTTGGGGCTGTTTCTCTCTTATTAATCTCTCTGTGGCCCATCTCCTGTACATGACCCCAGCTGGAGAACCAAGATTAGGGTAGAGGGAAATATTTCTTTAATCGCCCCTGTACTTTTAACCCAGGGGAAATGGAAATATACCAAAAGGCACATTCAGGAGGGGCCTCTCCCAGGGGAAATAAATAAATATGTGTGTGTATATATATATATATAATCCACTTATCTATTGCTATTTCTAACTATAGCTATATATATAGAATATATAAATAGCTATATGTTTATAGGTATTGTAGTACATATAATATATAAATAGGTATGTATAGTATGTAATAACTATATATTTATATATTACATATAATATGTATTACTATAATGTATATCATATATTTATTATATATACATAGCTATATATTAATATCTTACATATAATATATAAATATATATTAATATATTATGTATAATATATAAATAGCTATATATAATATAAAAAGCTGCATATTTATACATTACATATAATATATAAATAGCTGTATAATATATACAAATAAGAATATATTTACATATCATATATAAATAGCTATATATAATATTTGTAAATAGCTATATATTTATATATTGTACATAATATATAAATAGCTGTAAGTAGAGATATAAAAAGATAAATGGGTATAGATATATCCAGAAATAGATTTATCCGTATTTACAAATATGTATAGATGCATCCATAAATAGAATAACAGGCATAGGCAGATAGGTAGATGAACTATAGCTAGATGCAGGCACCCTTGGAGCACTTGTGAAAATGCTGGGTGTTGTTTCTACACACACCGGGTGGGTGTTCCTTACCAGGAAGAGCTGCGCTATTTGCTAAGACTCAACCACGGCCCCAGCTGCCATCTGGGCTGTAGTTTCACGTCCCTTACACTATTTCGGAAGATCCGAGTCACCGGCAGTGGGGGCCCCTCTTAGTGCACCTTCTGAGACAGCTCATGCACCTGCCAGGGCCGGCAGCCTACACAGGAAACTCGGAGGGGCCCCTGCGAGAGACAACACCCCGGAGGGGGCCTGTGCTCACCAAAACACCAAGTTAGTTGCTCCTGAGGCAGAACAAGTTCTTCTGCTGCCTTACACTTCTCTCCTTGCCAATGGCGTCGGCATCTCCCAAGGGAGTACCACGTGTGGGTGTCTTACCTGCCTCGTCCACGCGCACCCTGTGACTCTCTTGGGCTTGCGTCCAGCTCAATGCTGTGGGCGCACACGCCGTGAAACGAGCTTCCCCTCAAGGTGGGAAAACTGGTGGGGATTGGGCGTGTGAAAATAAATAAAATTTAAAAGGTGTTGGAAACCCCCAAGTACTTGAAGCCTCCAGAAAAACGTAACTGGGATCTGGGTCATGCAGCATGTGGTTGTAACTTCTGCTTCTTAGATTGTCAAAGCTTGACTCTCTCCCTCATGTTCTTGTTCTGTAAATGACTACAGGACACCAGAGGCTGAGCTCCTCCTTCCAATGAGAGGTCTTTGTTCTGGATTAACTGCATCCTTTATTGCTCTGCATCTAACTTAGACCTGGTGGCGCGCAGGACCCCGTGACAGTTACATCTTCAGCGTGAAATGTTAAATATACTCTTCCTGGAAGAAAAAGACCACCTCGGCCAACCACATCATTGTAACTACGCATTAAGCCTGGCGTTGAAAGATGTTGAAATTCTGTTAACCTTCCCTAAACCTTGTCTATATAAACAACGCAGGCCGGGCGCGGTGGCTCACGCCTGTGAGCCCAGCACTCTGGGAGGCCGAGGCAGGAGGATGGTTGAGCCCAGGAGTTTGAGGTTGCAGTGAGCTATGATGACGTCACTACACTCTACCCGGGACAACAGAGCTAGACCCTGTCCCAAAAAAATAAAAAAAACCAAAACTTCTACATTTTGGAGCACTGACTTCTGTTCTTTGGAATCTGTGCTTCCCAGGGGGCTGTACTCCAACTTTGGGCTTGAATAAACTTTTTTTTAGAACTAGATTCTGACCGTCTTGATTACTTTAGGTTGACAGGTGTCTGGAGGTTGCTTTCTCACTTTGTCACGGAGCATCTGATCTTATCACCCCCTCTCCTGGCGCCTGTCTCTGGAAAGGAAGAGAGGGAGATTCAGTTGTGTTCAGCTCAGAGGGAACTTCAGGTCAGGGCAACAAAAACCCCCTGCCCAGCCCACGATCCTTGTTCTTAAGGGGAACCTTGAATTCCTGGCAAGAGGCAGAGAGACGCCACCCAAAAGACTAATTCCATTCAAGTGTTGACTGTGTTGGGCCTGTGTTGTAAATCAAGCAAGAGGCGTCACCCTCCCCGTTCACAGACCAGGACAGACACCTGCAGGAGGCAGGTTACAGGGAATGGGCTTAGCCTCAGGGCTCAAGCCCTAGAACACATCACTCTGTGTCCCATTCTGGCCTTAACGCAGGGGGTCCCAGAATCCTGGCACCGTCGTGTCTATCAAAGCAGCAAGGTCCATAAATGATTAATAATAAACACTTGGTAGAATCTGAGGACAATGTGCAGATGACAGGGAGACATAGGAAGGGGTGGTGATTTGGTTGTGAGGCCATGGGGACTATTTACAGAAGGTGGTGATGGAAGCATCACCAGGAACCTCCGGGTTCAGCCAAGATAAAATCACAAGGACCCACTTTACTCTCTCGCCTGAAACACCCAAGGAAAAGCAGAAGGAACACACATGAGTTAGTTTCTTAGGCCCCACACTGGGAGAGGGCTTCAAACAGGAGGAAAGTCCCCTCTCCCAGTCCCGGAGCCCAGGAGTCTGGGATGAAGGGGTCTCAGGGCCGCGCTCCCTCCAGAGGCTCCAGGGGAGGCTCCTTCCTGCCTCTCCCGGCTCCTGGGGGCTCCAGGCGTCCCTTGGCTTGTGGCCGCGTCACTCCAAGTCTCTGCCTCCGTCTCCACGTGGCTTCTCCTCTGTGTCTGTGTCTCCTCTGCTGTCTCTTATGAGGACACCTGTCTTTGGATTTAGGGCCCATCCCAATCCAGGATGATCTCACCTTAACTAATTACATCTGCAAAGACCCTGTTTCCTCATGAGGTCACATTCTGAAGTTCCAGGTGGACATAAATTTGGGGGAGATGACATTTTGCAACCCCGTACAACTCAGAACGATGACTTTGAAGTCATCAAAATTCAAAATGCAAGACAGGGCAGTGACCCCAAGATGTGCAAAACAGGCCACTATTGCCCCAGCTCACGGCCCGGGGTTGGGGGAGGTTCCCAGGAAGCTGTGCAGACAGGGGAACCAGGGGAGCCCATGAGCTTAAACACAGGAGACAGAACTGAAAGTCCGGAGGCCAAGGAAGTGAGAGTCTGTGGGGCAGGAGCAGACAGAGAACCCCACATGAGAAGAGGGTCCCTGCGGTGCACAGCAGGGAGGGCGGGTGGGGACAGCGTGGGCAGAGGAGAGGGACAGAGCAAGGCAGTCAGGAAGGTCCTGGCTGTGAGACCCCACCCCTACCCGGGGCCCGGCGCCTGCCACCGACAGGACAGGACTCTCCCTGAGCACAGCACCTCCGGCATGAATCACCCCACACCATCCTGCCAGAGGTAAACACCGCCAGCCAGCAACTCAGTCACTAACCGCCCCCACACTGCCACTCCCCCACTAACCACCCAGTGACGTTACCACCCAGTCACTAACCACCGACCAACCTTCCACTCAGTCAGTAACTAACCACCCACCACCTACCATCCAGTCACTAACCACCCACCACCTACCACCCCGTCACTACCCACCCACCACCTACCACTCAATCACTAACCACCCCCACACTGCCACTCCCCCACTAACCAACCAGTGACATTACCACCCCCTCACTAACCACCAACCAACCTTCCACTCGGTCACTAAGTACCCATCACCTTAGCACTGAGAAACTAACCACCTGCTACCTACTACTCAGTTACTAATTACCCACCACCTAGCATGCACTAACTAACCACCCACCACCTTAGCACCCAGTAACTAACCACCCACCCCCATCAGTCAGTCACTGACTACCCACCCACCACCTACCAGTCAGTCACTACTCACCCACCACCTACCACCCCGTCACTAACCACCCACCTTCCCACCACCGAGTTGCCCGGTTTGTGCAGTCTCCTCACTGGGATCCGAGAGACAGAGCCTGGACTTCCAACCTGGGCTCGCCAACTGGGGTGACCAGGTCATTAACCCGTCCCGCCGCTGGTGGGAAGGAATCTTGGTGAGCTCGTCAGGCGGTGAAACACGGCAGCTAACCAGAGACTCCCCTCTCGCTAGTGGCCTACGTGGACACAGTTTTTTGGAGACGATTTTCCCTTGTTCTTTCCTCTGCCGCTCCTGCTTTCGATGCTGTTCCCTGCGCTTTCGGCACACCTGGTTCCTCCTGGCCCAATTTTTCCGTTTTCCCCTCCTTGTGGTCACCCTGGTTCCCTGAGTCTCTCAGTGCCTGTTTACTAACCAGTGTGTGTGGGGTGAGCGTCGGAACCTTTCCGTAGGACTTTGGTAACCGAGGAAGCTGTTGCACGTGTGGAGGTAGCCGTGGCGGGTCCTGGGTGCACGTTCCAGATATAACCAGGATGCCCCATTACACTGAAATTTCAGATCAACAATCGACATTGTAATATATTTCTCAACGGTGCAAGGAGGAAGCTTATTAAACCAAAAAAAAAAAAAAGATTCATTGTTTATTTCAATTTCACATGAACTAGCAGTGTCTTATTTTTACTTACAAATATAAGCAATCTTGTGTTTTTATTTCTAATCCAGCCCACTCAGTCCCGGGAGACTTTGTGGCTAAGGAGCAGCTCCTGCAAAGAGCATCGCTTTAGGAGTTTCCGGTTCAAAGCCGGGAGAACAACAGGAGGCAGGAAATGCTCCCTGGAAATGCAGGCAGCTCCAAGCCAGCCCCAGGCACAAGAATGCGCACAGCGGGGCATTGATCCTGAGCCCCGATTTCTCATCTGTTCCAAGAGGCATCCTCCTCAGCCTCACTGCTAAGCTTCAGGACAATTTGCCACGGAAGTGAGGTCTGATATCCCTGGATGCACAGCCATGCACAGGATGTCAGGGCTTGTGAGCCCCTCCTTCCTCCAGAAGCACGTCACGCCCGCAGCAACCCAGACAGCAGGTGCCCTGCACACCTCTGCACGCCCCAGATGCGTCCTCTCCAGGAACCCCTGAACCCCATTCCCCTGAGTAAGGAGGGTACAGGGCCCACCCCAACCACCAATATTTCCCTCTTTCATTTATATTCTAATAGGAAACAGTTGACTCAGGTGGTGTTTACCATTTTCCAGTCAGGTGAATTAATTACCTGTCTTTGACACTTTCCCCATAATTTCTCAGTAATGGTTCATTAAGTGTCTTTTATTCCTAATGATCAATGATCGTGTCTTAATCTGTCATCAGTTTTCAGTGGACTTTTATAAAATGTTTGTGGACTTGCAAATGCATGCAGGGGTCTGTTGTTCCTTTGTGTACAAATAGGATCATGTGCTTCACTCTGTCCTGTCCCTGGCTTCTTGTTTTTCTCTTAAAAATATATTTAGAGATACTTCTACATGCTCATATAGATGTAACTCATTTCTTCTTGACAGTTGCATTGTGTATGTTGTATGAACTAGAATTAAATTGCTAAGCATTCCTTTACAAATGCACTTTCAAATTGTTGCCAGTCCTGTTACTATTAAAAGCAAGATAGTACTGAGCCTCCTGCAACACAGAACCTTGTGGACACAGGTGGGTGTTTCTTCTGATAAGTTAAAATTGTGGTGGACATTGCCAAATCCATCTCTGGAAGGTTTGTGCTGATTCACGCTGCATCCAACAATGCATGTCCGTAAACTCTCCATCCTAGACTTGAGCAGACTTTTCAAATAACTTTTCCATTCTAAGAAAGTACAGACATTTTAACATTTTGTGTGTGTGTTTGTATATATGTGTGTACATGTAAATACACATATGTATGAACATATATGCCTGTATTTTAACTTCTCTTTCTTCTGGATCCTTTCCTCCCATATACATCTCAGTATCTTCTATCTGTGTGTGGGGGGGGAGTAGATATGAGTGTACATATGTGTGTGTGGATGCAGGTGTTTGTGAAGGTATAGGTGGAAGTGTGAGTCTAACTTATGCATATTTGGGGTTTATGCACGTATGTGCAGGTGTGTGTATCTGAAGTGCTGATACACAATGCAATATGGATAAAACCTCAAAACCTTATTCTAAGTGAAAAAAGCTAGGCACAAAAAGGCCACACATTGTATGATTCCATTTATATGACATGTCCAGAATAGGAAAATCCACAGAGGCAGAAAATGGATTAGAGGTTGCCAGGGTGTTAGGATAGGGGAAGAGGGAGTGACTGCTTAATGTGCATGAGGTTTCCTTTTGGGGTGATAAAAATGTTTTGTGTTTGATGATGGTGGGGCATAAACACCCCCCCCATATTGGTTCTGTTTTTCTGGAGAACCCTGGCTAATATAGATTTTGGACCAACCTTGTGATCCTAAAAGATGGCCCAGAGCAGGAACACGGGAGTCACTAAGTGAGAGTTTCGTTTATTTGCTTAATAAAGTTGCATCATATCCAGCACCATCACCATCACCATCATTATCACCATCACTACCCCCATCATCACCATCACCATCACCAGCATCACCATCACGATCATCATCATCACCATCACCATGATAATCACCACCATCATCACCATCACCATCACCATCATCACCATCACGATCATCACCATCACCGTCACCATGATAATCACCACCATCATCACCATCACCATCACCATCATCACCATCACCATCACCATCACCATCATTATCACCATTACTACCACCATCATCACTATCACCATCATCACCATTGCCATCATCATCCCCGTCATCACCATCACCATCATCACCACCACCACCATCACCATCACCATCATCACCATCACCACCATCATCACCATCATCATCATCACCATCATCACCACTATCATCATCATCAAAGATGAATGAATTGTTTATCAAGTCAGCTTGCAAGACTGTCTTATTTCTCTTTTCTATGGAAGGAGACCATTTAGGAGGTCCAGGTCTTTCTCCTACATCTCTATCCCTGCCCACCTTATTCCACAGATGGAAGAGGAGGCTACAGGAAGAACTGATAGTCTAGAAATGAGGCCTTGGCACACTGATCTCATGCTCAGCCACTAATGAGCTCCTCAGAATGCGTGATGGGTGCTGGCTTCCCTCTCATCCTGCAATGCCAGCAATGGGGATGGTCTACCATGTGCTGGGAGACATTCAACCTGCCACAGCCACCTGGCTGGTGTGAGTGAGGGGAGGAGAGGCAAAACTATGGGGAACCTTTTCTTCATTGTGAGATCCTGGAAGACCATTGTGTGTCCAGCTACTTCCACATTAAATTCACAGAATGTGACCTACATCAAAGGCCAAAGACTTATTGCATCAGTAAAAAAGCCAAGTCCCAAAACGAGAAAGTACAAAAAAGAATGCATTGTGCATTTTGTTAAAGTTACAAAGAGTCCCAACTCCATCAGCCTAGCATGTTGGTGGTCATTGTGGTTGACCCTGGCTTCTATTTCTTCTGCCCAGTCCTCCAGGCTCTCCCCAGGCTGAGCTCCCAGCAGGACCTGGGCAAGTCCCCTGAGGCCATGTGGGATTTCCCTTAATTGTCCCCCTCTTGCCCACACAGTGGTGGAACTCTGAGTAGATCTGAAGTGTCCAAATCAAAAGCAGCTGAAGAAAAGATGGAAACTGAGGAGTCCCAGGAAACACACTGTCACTTGTTCAGATGCCAGTTAGTTATGAAACTTCTCCTACTTGGGCAGACATGGTGTCCTGCATAAGGGTGGATAGATAACCATGTGAGCAGTCCCCAAGATCACCCTTGGAGTCAATGATTCAGTAGAAGGACTCACAGAACTCTGTAAAGCTGTTATATTCATGGTTGTGGCGTACTACAGTGAAATAATACTGATTGAAACCAGCAAAGAAGAAGGTACAAAGGAAAGAGTCTAGAAGAGACCAGGCATGAGCAGAGGAGTCATCGATGATGTTTAATTGTCCCAGCGGTAGTGCATGACCACATGCATGAAGTATTGCCAACCAGGGAGGCTCACCTGAACTTTGGTGTCCAGGGTTTTTATCGGTCACCCACCCACATGGCTGACTTCAGTAGATCAAGCTGACACCATGTTACCATAACCCCTACCACAAATCACATGATTAGCATAATCATGATTGGGCACTTGGAGTGGCCCAAGGTTCCCAGGTGAAAAAAGACACTCTTCTCATGCAGGATGTTCCAAGGACTCAGAGGTAACCTCCCTGGAGATGTATAAGGGCCAGACCTTTTTTTAGAATGTGCAGTGTGTGGACACCCCAGGCCTACTGAGTTAACTCTCTACTGTACAGTTGTGTTTTGGGATTGTTCCTTCGCTGGGACCCAAGTGATGTAAGCATCAGGAACGTCCCTCCTGCCAGCTTAATAAGTCGGAAGGAAACTCACAGTGGATCATCCACCTCTGAGTTTCTCAATGCTCTGCCTTGATTCAGATCCTGACATCCAACTCCCTGCTGGATGCCCTCACCTGAAGTTTCCTTCAGGAAGCCACTAAACATGGCACAACTGAACACAGCATCTCCTCTTTCCACTCTGCCCCCTGCATGGGCTCCTCCTCCTATTTCTCCAACTCTGAGAAGGCACCAACGTTCTGGCATTTTCTCAGCCCTGAAGCCCCAGTTAGTGTGGGCACCTCCACCTCCCTCCACCCACAGCATCAGGTCACAGTTCTGTCCTGGACATTCTGCCTGCATCTCATTGTTCACTGAGGTCTTCTACTATTCCGGACATTCTTCTACTCCTGGGATTCCTGAGACTGAAAATAGGGAGGGAAGTTCTCCTGTTGCCTCTTGTACCACTCTGCACCCTGTTAACGTTGTCCTTGGGAATTACGCATCAGACCAGAGCTGGCCGATCTCAACCCATGGCTGCTGTCAGGGAGGCCTTGGAGCCCAACCTCCATTTATGTATTTCTTCTCATGAGAAGGTATCTGTAGCTTCCTGTGATGTTCAGACGCCCATGAGCTCTGGCCCCCTGCTCTAATCCTCCACTGAGACTTAGCACATCCTCTGTGGTCCAGATCAAATGCAGCCTGCCCCTGCCACTACCATGTGTGAAGACCCCTTCCCAGAGGCACCTGGTGCTGGGATTATGGCCCAGCTTCTGTGCCTTTTCTACTCAGCCTGTCTTGCTGTGAGCTGCAAATCTTCTTCCTACCCTCTCTGAAAGGTTTTAAATCCCTGGGGTGCTCAGTGAAGGTCTGATGAATGGAATTGAACAGAAGTGGCCCTACATTGAAAGTGAGCCATAAGGCACGTGCCATTGAGGACAGGAAGACCCACCAAGGCACCCAAGCTGGGAAGCCTCAGTGAGCCATCTGGTTGAACTTTTGGGAAGATAAACTTCTCTACATCAATGGTGGAAGTCAGCAGCAAGGTATGCACCATTGGAGATAAGAAGACCCACCATGGCACCCAGTTTGAGCAGCCTCAGTGAGCCATCTGGTTGAACTTTTGGGAAGATAAACTTCTCTACATCGATGGTGGAAGTCAGCAGCAAGGTATGCACCTTTCGAGACAAGAAGACCCACCATGGCACCCAGTTCAAGCAGCCTTGGTGAGCCACCTGGTTGAACTCTTGGGAAAATAAACTTCTCTAATTAACGCTGGAGAGAAGCAGTTTGTTGTGGTTTGGCTACGGTTTCTTGGGCCCCACCAAGTCTCATGCTGAAATTTGATGCCCAGTGTTGAAGGTGGGGCCTGGTGGGAGGTGTTTGGGTCAGGAGAGGGGATCCCTCATGAATAGTTTTCTGCCATTCTCGAGAGAGTGATGAGTGAGTTCTTGCTCTTAGTTTCCACAGAACTGTGACCAGATGTTGTGGGTGGAGGGAAGTGGAGGTGCCCACGCTAACTGGTTGGAAAGAGCCCAGCACCTTCCTCTTCTCTCTCTTGCTTTCTCTCTTGCCATGTGATCTCTGCACAAGCCATCTCTCGTTCACCTTCTGCCAAGAGTGGAGGCAGCCTGGGTCCCTCACAAGAAGCAGAAGCTAGTGCCACACTTTTTGTTTAGCATTCAGAATGGTGAACTAAATACATCTCTTTTCTTTATCTATTACCCAGCCTTGGGTATTCCTTTACGGCAACGCAAATGGTCTAAGACACAGTTCCTTCGGGAACAGGACCATGGAGGCATAGTCTATGCAGCCGCCTTTCGCCTTTGCTGTTGTGACTGTCCCAGCATCATCTTCGATCGTGTGTGCATGGAGCCCTGTGCTTGGTATAGGTGTCAACGGTATCTCAACACATCTCTGCTTGGTTTCTCTTGGCACTTTGTAGACAGCGCAAGGGTGTGTGTGTGTGTGTGTGTGGTTCACATGTGAGCTTTCCAATGGGCAGTCTTTGAAGCTGAGGCTGGGAGCCAATGAACTTGCTGATGGTCATAGATTTCTCAATTCTCCGTAAAATGAGGAAGCACACGAGGGAGGAGGAGGGATTCAAGGAAAAAGGGAAGGCCCTGGGTTGAAACTTTGCTGCCCTGGAATCCGTGTGCTCACTTTCCGAGGAGGGAGAGAGTCAGTAAGGGAGGTGGCTGGATGCCGGCGTCTCGGGGAAAGGAGGGAAGACAATCAAGTTGAAGGTGGGCAGCCAGATGCCGTGGGGTAAGCCGCTTCCCTTTATTCTGTGGCCCTTGAACGTGCTGAGTCACGATGGTGCATTTTTCTACTCCGTCTGGTCAGTGAGGCCTGAGGGTAGGACATTGGAATCACCACAGAAAGGGGCTCCTCACTGTGGAGTAGAACCACACAGCAACTGATGGCATGGGGCACTGCGTGTTAAGGTCCACGTCAGCCACGGGAAGGAGCCGGCGTGCACCTGGAGGTGTCATCAGACACCATGATGTGTCCTCGTGTGTTGCCCAAGTGCAGCAAGTGGGTGCATCCCGCAGACCCCAGGGAGCCCTAAGTCCAAGCTCCCCGGGGGTCCGCCCACAGGCCAGCCGCACCCAGAGCATTTTAGAAACGAAACATTTCAGATCCGATCCAGACCGGTGTAGTCAGATCCTGCCTTGGAACACTTTGTCGGGGGTTTCCTGTGTGTGTCCAGTCTGAGAAGCTCAGATCGAAATCTTTAAATCTTTGCTTTAAATCTGAGAAGCCCTAAATCAGGCTTGCTTCAAATCTGAGGGGCTGCTCCAATATGTGGAATGCAGCAGCTCTTACTTTAGGGTCAGCTGAAATCTATATAATTGGGAAAAGAAAACTCAGTCTGTGGAAACTAAAAGAAGAGAAAGTGAGTAGGTCATGAACACAAAAGGCCAGAATATAGTATGATTTTCCATTTGTATAAAACATCTGAAACAGGTAACTCCATAGAGACAGAAAGTACATTAGCAAACAGCGATCCTGGCATAAATTACTGTGCATGCCTCCTTTGGGTAGTTGATAATGGGGTTGGTTTGGGGTTTTTTTTAAAGTTAAGTTTAAAGAAGTGTGTGGTTTTGCTCCATCACAATCAGCGAGAAGGATGCAAGTGGAAGCTCAGTTGCGAGGAAGCCAAATGGGGAAGTGACTGACCTAGGACAAATTTAGCATGTCACACTCCCTCTAAAGGGGACGTGTCCACAGGCACCAGCTACATACCAATCCCTGAAGCAGCGTGACAGGAGCCCCCACAAAGAAGAGAGACATGTGCTCGTGAAACTGTGGGGGAGGAAAGATATCTTTTCTTTCTACCCATTTTGGTTCATTGGCTGAAGCATTTGCAACAAGAGACAGGTTAACGAGAGAAAAACACGCGTTTATGAACAGGCGTACTTCACGTATGCATGGGAGATACCCAGAGAAGGATGAGTAGGTCTCACAGAGGAGACTTAGAATTGAAGATTAAATATCATCTTCAGCTGGAACAGAAAAGAAGTAAGTGGGAAAGCCCAGTCGTGGGAAGGTGACCCCGGAAAATCAAGGTGAACACGAGCGACGTTTGTGATGCAGATTTAAGTCAGTGCCTTCTCTGCCAATTAGACCCTCTGGTGAGTTAGAGACACCTTCTTCCAGGTGCAAAGAGGGAGACACTCTTAGAAGTGGAGATTTCCTTTACAGATGTAAATGTCTCTTATATAAGAGGGTGACTTCTACTCTGTTTTTGGATCTGTTCTCAAAACAACCAGCTCAAAATAATCCTTATGCCAACAGGGCATATTTTCGGGTGGTGTATTCTGGCCTCCCACAGTCATATTTGGGGTGATATATTCTGGTCTCATAGTCATACTTGGGGTGACATATTCTGGTCTCATAGTCACATTTGGGGTGGCATATTCTGGCCTCCCACAGCCATACTTAGGGTGACATATTCTGGTCTCATAGTCACATTTGGGGTGGCATATTCTGGTCTCCCACAGTCACATTTGGGGTGCTGTATTCTGGCCTCCTATACAGCTTACAGCACAGCTGGAAAGACAAGGAAAGGAGGCGCAGAAACTACAAAGACCTAAGGAGTCTTGCAATATGACCGCCATGCTCAACCCCACCTCATCGCTCCCTGGTGAATGTCAGCTCAGCACAAGAGCACCAAGGGCACTTGGACACATGACAGACCCCAACGGCATGGCAGATGCATGGCACAAGGAGGGGAGGGGAACAGAAACCACGCGGTCGGGCTACAGCAAGGAAGCACCCTCCCCTGGAGCCTCCGGAGAGAGCGCGGCCCTGCCCACACCTTGATTTCAGACGTCTGCTCTCCAGAACTGGGAGAGGATAAATTCCTATAGTTTTAAGCCCCCCTAGTTTGTGGTATGTTGTTGTGGCAGCCCGAGGACACTCACACACTAGGTGACGGCGGAAGAAGAAGTCGGCCAAGAGATGAACATGAACGTCCCACACACTTAACGGCTCAGCAGACGGGTTAGCAAGACACAATGGGGTTCTCCACCCGTTATTAGAGTCACCCGGGGGGCTTCATTGCATCTCTACTCAGGCTGCAACCAGGCAGACCGAGCATCTCTCGGGTGCAGTGTGGGAGCCCCCCCAGGGCAGGGGACCACTGGAAAGACCCAGATGAGGTCTCGAGGGAGCTTGAGGGAGCGGGATCCATTGCTCACGGGGAGGAAGCTGGGCTCATCCCCATTGCACGCACACGGGCTCGAGGTGGGTGGGAGGCCGGGAAAGACCACCCAGGTCTGCTCTAGCGGCTCTTACTTCCCCTTCCATAGCAAGTGAGGTTCCCTGCAGAAAGTGACAGCTCAGGCATGTGCAAGCTCCGAGAGGACATCGGAATGCACGAACCCGCTGGCGGCAGTTGCCCCAGGTGCACTGCATGGCCCAGGTGTGCGCACCTGAAGTACAGAGGTGGCCGCTGCACCAACGTGTGAATGTGGCAAAGATGAGGTCACAAGGGTCGCGGCCCACAGCGGGTTGGGGAGGTCTCCCAGGTAGACACGTTCACACCTACCCATTTTTAAAAAACCTCTAAGTCTTTATTTTTTTAGAGCAGTTTTATGTTTACAGAAAAATTGAGTGGAAGGTCCTGAGGGTTCCTATGTACTCCCTTCCCTCCCACACAGTTTCCTCTATTGTTAGCATCTTGCATTGTTGTGCTACATTGTTGCAAGTGATGAGCCAACATTGACACATTGTTACTAACTAAAGGCTGCAGTTTGCTCTGGTGTTGCACATTCTGTGGGTTTCTACAAATGCATAAGGACATGGATCCACCCCTGCAGCATCACACAGCAGTGTCACTGCCCTAAACATCCTCTGTCCTCTGCGCTCTGCCTGTTCATCCCTCCCACCCCCTAATTCCTGGCAACCCCTGACCGCTTTGACCACCTCCATCAATTTGCCTTTTCCAGAATTTTCCTATGTTGGAATCACACAATGTGTGGTCTTTTCAGATGGCTTCTTTCACTTAGCAATGTGCATTTAACACATTGACTGCCACATTAGGAAAATAAAATTTTTTTTCCCCTGGGGCCATGGTGTTTTATTAAAAGAAAACAATCCTTTCTAATTTGTTATTTTTTATTGTTTTCTGTGCATAAGTTGTATGCAACACAATCCACATTTTTAGAATTAAACTGTCAATATTAATCGTAACAAGAACATCAACAACTGAGATTTTCACGAACCAACTGCAGGGTTTTGTTTACCGCGTTCCGGGGCTCAAGACTAGCCTGAGTTAAACACAACTCCCCGGCGGCCAATGTGCTAAGGCTCCTCCGTGTCTTTTTAGGTACTTACCCTTTTATCCCTCTTTTTTTTGTCATTTGCCCCTTTTAATTATTGCAAACCTCAGCTTAAAAAAAACAAGCACAAAAAATAACCCAAAATCCCCACCTGTTATTGCCAAAATGGAAACCTGACCCATCCTTTCTTGTTCCCTCCCCCCCAAATCCACAGTAATTATAAGAGAAACTGGAAACAGTGAGAAACTAGTAAGAGTGATGGCAATTGGCCCAGAGCGTCTTACGATCAGTACTTTGTGTCATGCACAGCCTTGAGGCCGACCTGAAGCATGAACAGTCAAAGCTTCACATAAGTTAACCATCGTGAGACCCCAAAGATGTCCATGTCCTGATCCCCATGTGGTAGATAGAATAATGTCCCCAGAAATGTCCATGTCCTAATCCCCATGTGGTAGACAGAATAATGTCCCCAGAGATGTCCACGTCCTAATCCCCATGTGGTAGACAGAATAATGTCCCCAGAGATGTCCATGCTCTAATTCCATGTCGTGGACAGAGTAATGTCCCCAAAGATGTCCATGTCTTAATCCCCACATTGTACATAGATTAATGTTTCTGTGGACCCTCTGCAGGAAGTGTTGGTCCCCCTAGTGGACAGGTCACCACCTGACCATCACCCTGGGTTTGTTTCTCCAGATCATCTCCCTGGGGAAGCATCCTATGGGGTCTCCTGCCAGGAGTCCCATGGAAAAGCTGATTTCCTCAACCTGTGGCACTGTCTCCCCTCCAGCACGCTACTGTCCTGTGGGCAGCCCCATGGTTCTCCTGGCAACAGCCCTTCTACTCTCCAAATTGCTGGACCTGGCATTCCTCCTGACTCCAGAGCACCTGGGTAAGTGTGGGAACATGGTTGACAGTTTACTGCAGCCCCCATGTAGATGTCCCTAATGTCTGGGGACATATCCCGATACTTGGGTCCAATTTCATTTCATCACTAATGTTTATTAGGGACGCAGTGTGCACCAACTGGCCCACTAAAAGCCTCAGAGCTGCTGTTTTCCTCTCCCTCTTTGGTGCTGTGAATGCCCATCCACCCATTCTACAGATGAGAAAACGGAGGCTCAGATACCTGCATGGTTTAACCTGATAACCATCAGCTAGTGATGGGGCCAGGATCAAGATCTGGTTCTGCATGGTGCCAGAGTGTTTTCTTCTTTCTTTCACCCACACTAGAAGCAAAATGCACTTTGTCGGCACTGTCTGTGGGTGAGGGGATGTGGAGGGTCTCTCCAGCAGGGAATAACTGAGCACCCTTACTGGAATGGTGAGCACACTCTCCCACTCCAAACGCCCATGTAGGGGCTTCTGATGGGCTGGGTGCATCTCTAGGGTGGGCGTGGAGCCAGTTAGTCTCCAGGGTGAGGGTGGACTGGGTGGGTCCCCAGGGTGAAGTTGGCCCAGTTGGTCCCCAGGGTGAAGGTGGGCCAGGTGGGTCCCCAGGGTGAGGGTGGACTGGGTGGGTCCCCATGGTGAAGTTGGCCCAGGTGGGTCCCCAGGGTGAAGGTGGGCCAGGTGGGTCCCCAGGGTGAGGCTGGACTGGGTGGGTCCCCAGGGTTTGGGTGGGCCGTGTGGGTCCCCAGACTGAAGGTGGGCCGGGTGGGTCTCCAGGGTGAGAGTGGACCAGGTGGGTCCCCAGGGTGAAGGTGGACCGGGTGGGTCCCCAGGGTGAGGGTGGACCTGGTAGGTCGCCAGGGTGAGGGTGCATCAAGTGGGTCCCCAGGGTGAAGGTGCATCAAGTGGGTCCCCAGGGTGAGGGTGGACCTGGTAGGTCCCCAGGGTGAGGGTGCATCAAGTGGGTCCCCAGGGTGAGGGTGGACCGGGTGGGCCCAGGGTGAGTGTGGACCAGGTGGGTCCCCAGGGTGAGGGTGGACCATCTGAGTCTCCAGGGTCCAGCCGAGCTCTCTCCAAGAGTGAGGGCTGGGGCAGGCTGGCTGACGTCCCTGAAGTCACAGTACGTCTTAGCCCCTTAAGCACATTATCATTGCACACCCTCAGATTCTCCAAATGAGGAGACATGGCCAGAGACATGTCGTGACCTCCCCCAGGTGTCACAGGGCAGGAAAGGGAACCTTGGGCAGGGAGCTTGGAAGCTGTTCTCCCTGCCGTGGTGGGTGAAGAGGTTGAGGATTATTGTATTGAAGACACAGAAGATAAATAAGGTGATGCAATGTGGCATTGATTCCAAACACCAGAACGTGCTAAATATGATGTTAATTAACAACAGCTGTCCGGGGTTTCAAAATATCACTGCACTACCTGTGCACGTTGGTCATCAGGCTACCATGATTTTGGGAGGGATAAAGGTAAAATAACACACTTAGAAATCGAGGAAACAGAGTAGGGCCTTGGATGTAGGTGACTTGGTTCTATCGTGTTTTCTGGGCTATTAGTGGAAAATCGATGCTGTCAGATGGGATGGGAAATTGCAGGTTGGACTCACTTGGCCCCAGGCTGCCCAGGTAAAGAAAGCCCCCTGGCAAGTGGTTGCCGGGCCTGGACAAGGAAGACCTTATTACCCACCTTCCACCTCCCCCAACAACGGTTCTGAGGGCCCCCCAGGGGTGTCCCAAAACAACCTTTTGAAAACTGCCCAAGTACAATTTGCTTTTGTGGCTTTTAACCAATGTTCTGAGTGTGGAGACGTCTGGGGAACAGAGAGGTGAAGTCACTTGCCGAACATCACACAGCTGGTGGGCAGCAGCGCTGAGAGTCAAGCCCGCCTTTGTGTTTCTGAAAGTCCCTGTGATTTGAAAGGTGGGCTGGGGAGAACACCCCTGCCTTTGCGCTCCCTGAGAAACTGCCCAGGCCAGAGGGTGGAGCCGGCTCTCCCCGTCCACCACAGCAGGACCCTGTGGACGGCTCGGTTGACCCGAGGTCTGTGCCGTGTCCAGTCTGGCCCCTCTCTTGCGGGTTGCATGTGGACCAGGATGGATTTCTCTTCCCTGGAGTTCCTGGGGCCGTTGACGTGCTGACGCCGGCTTGTACCAGTGAGGACACGTCTTTTCCGTGGAGTTGTCCTGGGGTTGCCTGCGGGACAGGGGAGAGTCAACCGGCTCTGGCCCTGAACTTTACTTACCAGTTGGTTGGGAAAAGAGTAATTTCTGAGCCCAGTGGCCACTCCTTGCAGATCCGCCAGCCGTGCAACTGGACCCCGCTCTAAACGTGACGTTCGACCCACGGAACATGAAATTAGCCTGGAACTGCAAAGAAAACACCACCACCAGCAAGTGTGTGATGGTCCCCAAGGAGGAAGAACGCATCGTGAAAAAGGTGAGCCGGGTCTCAGGGGCTCAACCGCTGTCTTTTGCACGGCCCTCCTCAGGGTAAAAACAGGAGAGCCACAGAGACAGATCACAAGTGCACGCGTGACCTTTGGAGGAATGTAGGAGCCACGATGCTGGGAGGACCAGGGAAGTGCCGGCTCATGTGCAGGGTGTGTCCAGCAGCCTGATTCCTCAGGGCAGGAGCGTGGCTTATTCCAAGAGGGAAGGGAGCCCGGCGGGTGCACGTGGATGTGAGTCTCAGTCTCTGGAGGAAGAGGAGGGCCAATGTGCAGTGGGGCCAACTTTGTCACTGTGTCCCTGCCTCGGCCTCCCACGGACTTAACGCCAGGATTTGGGGGGGGGGGGAGACACAGACGGGCGAGGGGAGGGGAGGAGGGAGGGACAAAGAAAGAGACAGAATAGGACAGGAGAGAGCAAGAGAGAAACACAGATGATGGATAGGTCCATGACAGATAAATAGATGACAATAGGTAGGCAGATGACAGAGAGTAGCAGTAGGTGACAGATTAGACAGATGATGGACAGACAACAGGTTCAATAGATAGATGATAAGTAGATGCATAGATTAAACATATAATGGATAGATTATAGATTCCATAGACAGATAGACAATGCATAGATGACGATAGTAAACAGATGGTAGGATAGACAGATAAATAGATGATAGATGTGGTGACACTAGATAGATAATAGATAGATTAGGTAGATAATGGATAGACAGGTGATAGATTTGATAGATATATAGACAGATAGATAAATAGATAATAGATTAGGTAGGTAATGGACAGACGGGTGGTAGATTTGATAGATAGATAGATAGATAATAGATTAGGTAGGTAATGGATAGACGGGTGGTAGATTTGATAGATAGATAGATAATAGATTAGGTAGGTAATGGATACACAGGTGGCAGATTTGATAGATATATACATAGATAGATAGATAATAGATTAGGTAGGTAATGGATAGACAGGTGGTAGATTTGATAGATATATAGATAGATAGATAGATAACAGATTAGGTAGGTAATGGATAGACAGGTGGTAGATTTGATAGATATATACATAGATAGATAGATAATAGATTAGGTAGGTAATGGATAGACAGGTGGTAGATTCAATAGATGGATAGATGGGTGATAGATAGACACACAGATAGACGAGGGAAGGGACACGGGAAGGAGAGAGAGAAAGAAGTCAAACCAGGAGGGAAGGGCAGGGCCGCAGAGTGTTCTTGGAGCTTTCCCAGACCTCCTACCTGGGCAGCCGGGAGAGGTTCCCTGTCACCCCGCAGGCCTGTGAGTCACCCTGGCCCAGCACACAGGGCTCCAGCCCGGGCAGACCGAGGGCCCCAGGCATCCACAGCAGGGGAGCAGCCCCCAGCCCGGAGCTTCCGCAATGTCAGAGCCAGCAGGAGCTGCCCGGAGCCACGGGGGAGGCAGGACCCCAGTGGGACCTTGGGCACGTTCAGCCCTGCGCCCCGAGGAAGGGGCCGTGTGGCTGGATGGCCCGATGGGGCCCCTGCAGGGCAGAGACGGGCACGGGCGGGAGGCAGAGACCCGTGGGCACCAGAAACCTCCCAGAATTTCCAGGGAAGACTTTCGAGGGGAGTAAACGTCCAGCGGCAGCCGTCAGGGAGGACTGTGTGACTTTCAGACTCCCCGTCAGGCAGGTGTTGCTTAGAGAAATCTCCATCCGGCCTGTATGGAATGATGGGCTTTTGCTTGTTTGATCCATCAGAGATGGTCCAAATGGTAGATTAATCACAGCATTAGCGCTGACTTTTCAATGGAAACAAAGTAAATGGACTGACATGTGTGGGAGGACGGTGGGTCTCAGACAGAGCAAAATCATGTGAGAGACGGTGCCTTTAGCTTCACACAGTATATAGTGACAAAGGACCTCGAATCTGTGTCCTGAGCCGCTGACTGGTTGCAATTTTTTTTAGCCCAGGAAGAAGGAATGTTGGTGCACATTTCAGGACACTTCTCTGCATCAGGGGGTCCTGCTCGAAGTTCAGGTCAATACCAGCGAAAGATCATTTCAAGAAAAACTGCTGTATCCTAACGCAGGTGGGGAAGACAGCTTGGGGACCCCTTTAGACCACCCCCTACCAGACTCCCTTTTAACCTTCGTGTGAAAGCTACTTTGCTTGTGCCTCTTCCCAGGTGGGGAGGGCACAGCTGCTCAAAACTTCTCCTGTTTCATCTACAACGTGGATTTCATGAACTGCACCTGGGCGAAGGGTCCAGCGGCCCCGGGTGACGTCCAGTACTTTTTGTATATACGAGACTCAAAGTAAGTGTTGACTTCACCCAGGTGAACATGAGCAAGGCAGTGAAGGGGACCAAAAAATGCTGATTTTTTTTTTTTCCTGATTGCTTCTCTGAACACGTTGGATTCTTCCAGGAGAAAAAGGGAAAGACAATGTTCTCATTACATGCAAGACTCGGGAACCCACGTGGGCTGCCACCTGGAAGACCTCTCGGGACTGACTTTCCGCAACTACTTCCTGCTGAACGGGACCAGCCAAGCGGCCGGGATCCAGTTCTTTGACTCAGTTTTATCAACAAAGGAAATAGGTGAGCACAGCACCTGCGATTTTTCTGTTGTTTATAAGTCAAACAGAATTTGCATGGAAATCTGTGTAAGTTTTCCCAACACAAAGAAATGATAAATGTTTGAGATGATGGATATGCTAACTACCCTGATCTGATCACCCTACATATGTACCGAGCCACGGGGACTGGGCTCTCTTGCGTCCTTCCCTGCTTCCTTCCACGCCCAGGAGAGACACGCACTCAGTCCAACATGCAGACCCTGCCGTGGCTCCCATGAGGGCCGTGGTGGGAGCCCCAGGGTGACTGCAAGGCCAGGTCACAGACCTGCCTGGGAGGGGCCAGCGTGTGGGTCCCTCGGGTTCAGGATGTGTCCTGCGTCCTTCTTACAGAAAGATACAGCCCGCCGGCCAACATCACCATACGCTGCAACACGTCCAACTGCCTCATCCGGTGGGAGGAGCCCAGGACCAGACAGCCCCTGTCCTACAGGGAGTTTCAGTACCAGCTGGACATCCAGAGAAAGGTGAGTGGGACTTGCCCTGTGCCGGCCACAAAACCACAAAGCCACAGGGCACAGGACACGCCCCGCCGGCAGCTGAGAAACCCCAGGAACAGGACGCGGGGTCCACATGGGCACCGGCGCTGGCCCGGGGATGAAAGCAGGACTAGCAGAGCCGGAGGGGGATGCTCTGAGGACGGAGAACCCCCCTGGGAAGGTGGCAGTGAACGTACCACGTCTCAGAGACCGTTTGCTTTTCCTTGCGTACACACTATGGGAGAACACGGATGAAACTTCTGAAAATCTTTAGAAATGGAGGAACATGAACCTTCTATTTCGTCTTGCTTTTTTTCTAGAGCGTTCCACCTGGCGGGAGAAATCCACTGGTAAGTTCAACCCCTGACCCTATCAGTTTCCTTTCATCGCCCTATGACGTGGGAGCACAGGACGGTCACCGTGTTCCAGCGTGGCCCGTGGCGGCCAGGATGCGACATGACCCTGGAACCAGAGGGTGGACATCTCCGAGTCATGAGAGCTCCCCTCTGTGCTCACTGGCGGGGTCCACTCCTGGCTTCAACTTTCCTGTCCCAATTGTTGGAATATTTATGTTCATTACATCCTGTTGACCTTCACATTGTTCTCCTCTCTGTGTTGGTTAAGAAAATATTCCACTGAATGTTTTAGATTATTTCTTCCTCTAAGTTGCCCCTAGAGTTAGAACTTTAAAGTACTATTGTGAGACGTTTTCCAAGCCTAACTGCCACTCTGACCCTCAATATCCTCTTCTGTCAAAGGAGATAGTTGAACTTGGGGATCTACACGTCCCTTGTAGAACCGTCCATCTCTGGATCTGTTGATATCTGTTCTTCCTCCTGAATAATTTCTACATCTATATATACAGGTGTGAGTTCCGGGAGTAGATATTTGGTGAACTAAGCAGTCATGCACCTGTTATTCATGTAAGCGTGCATGCAATGTTTTCTGCATGTAAAGATACACATTATTAACCTTATAAACCACATATTTCTAAACTGCACTAATAGTTCAATTTTGAAACAGTTTTCATTCTGTATCAGAATTACCCTTTCTTTCCATGGTTTTCATGCCTACATTGAGAGAGCGTGGTTTCAAAGCTTTCCTTAATTTTGCACTTTAAAAGGCAATTTTTATTTTTTATTTCTTTTAAGCCTACAGCACACAGTATTCCCAGGAAGTTCCCCATTCAAGTCCTAACCAGGCCCGACCCTGCTTAGCTTCTGAGATCAGAGGACAATGGGTGTGTTCAGGGTGGGATCAACACAAAAATAAAAAATGACAACTTCTTCCCTCGACGTGGATGGCAACTATCTCTAACGTTCTGGTTTTCTCCAAAGATTGATGTCTCTGGCGATTTGGAAAATAAATACAACTTTCCAAGCTCTGAGCCCAGAGCTAAACATACCGTAAAAATAAGAGCTGCCGACGCCCGGATACCACAGTGGAGTTCGTGGAGTGAGCCCGTTGAGTTCGGTAAGCGAGCCCAGAGCAGAGTGCGTTGGCCGGCTTGTGGGCAAGGGCTGTGCTGCGCAGACGTAAGGACCTTGGTGACATCTGATGCCACCCGGGAGGGGATGCAGATGCCAGCTGCTTTCTCCTGGGTGCTGAGATTTGTGTTTAGAGCATCACTACGGTATTGTCACACCCTGACTTTATCCCTGAGCCATCCCACGAGGCTCAAAAAACAGAGGTGACCTCGTAAACCAGCCTTGGGACGTTACTTAGCCAGTACTAAGTCCTGGAGAAGGAACACATTTAAAGGCCTCCCTCTGTCCTGCCTCCCTCTGCCCCACCTCCCTCTGCCCTGCCTCCCTTTGCCCCACCAGGAAATGATCACTCACTCTTGGTCCCAGATCAGGGGAAAGGTTATGTCAAAACTAGGCCTGTTTCCTCCTAATCAGGACGAAGCTATCCCAGACAACTAAATTACCAACACATCCAACATTGCACTCTTTCCCTCTGACCTTTATTTGTTAGCAGGAGTTTAATGTTTTAGCCCTAAAGCCAATTTGATCCTTAAAAAATCTAGCTTTTCCCCCCAAACATTTTCAAACATTTTAGGAGTTTTATATAAAAAGGGGTTTTTTTTTGTCTTTTCTGACCTAAGATCAATGACTTTTACTATTGTAAGTTCCAATATAGAATTTATATGAAATATTTATTCAGCAGTATATCATAAGCTGAAAGCGACAGCTAAGTGCAGAAAGTGATTAATTTACAATCTTGGATTTGAGCAGTGGATTCTTAGCTATGACAACAAAAGTAGGAACAAGAAAAGAAAATATAGGTAAATGGGATTTCATCAAAATTAAAAACTTGTGTGCATCAAAGAACACCGCCAAGAAAATAAAAAGACACCCTTAGAATGGGAGAAAGTATTTGCAAATCGTATATCTGACAAATACCCCAGTATCCAAAACATATAAAGTATAAAATGACAAAAAAGACAAATAACCCAATTTAAAAATGGGTTTTATAAAAATGGGCAGGAAAAAAAGATAGACATTAGTAGGTGTACAGTTTTAAACAATGTTGACTCACATCTATTTGGTTCTTTTAGTTGTGCTTACTCTGTGGAATAAGCATTTTTTACAATAAATGTATTATTATTTTTTTATAACGTGGCACATGTTACCAGTCAAAACTTAAAAATCTCAAAATGGTGGACATTAAATTTGGGTAGGATAATCATGATAGAACTGGGTTTTTTTTTAAACTGGATTTTCAAATACTAACAGATCAAATGAGCTGTATTCCAAAAAAATTAATTTATTGTATAAAAGCACTTATTCCAGATAATGAGCAAAACCAAAAGCTGAGTAGATGTGAGCCAATTTGTTTAAAAAACATATGTTTAGATGATCTCACATGTGGGATCTAAAAAACGTTGAACTCACAAAAGCAGAGAGTAGAACGGTGACTATTGGGTTCAAAGTTTCAGTTAGACAGGAGGAATAAGTTCTAGTGATCTAGGACACAGCATGGTGACTGTAGTCATAATAACACATTGTCTATTTCAAAATTGCTGAAAGAGTTATTTTAAATGATCTCACCACACACACACACATTAAGTAGACAAGGTGAGGGATATGTGAATTCACTTGATTTCATCATTCCACGATGCGTGCATGTATGAAAACATCACATTTTCACCATAAATATTCACGATTTGTTATTATAAATTTCATAAAATTTTAAAAATTCTCATCAAAGATAACACCAAAAAACCATAGAATTAAAAATGTCTACTCAAATTTTTTGGCCCTTTTTTTCATTTTTTTCTTTACAGTATTTCAAGTTGCTGTTTTATCATTTTGCCCATTTTTAAACCCATTTTCAAGCTGTGTTGTTTGTCTTTCTTTGGTTGAGCTCTGAGTATTTGGTATGTTTCGGATACTCACGCCTGCTAGGTCCTTGTGTCTCGTGAGGGTCTTTTTGCCAAGAGTCCAGGAGTGGGGACCTTCCTTTAGGAGGTTTCTTGCTCTGCGTGTTTTTTCTTAGCCATGATCGAGACAGGAAATGAACTAGCTGCGTGCTGACAATTCGCCACAGACGAGTACCTGTCGTGTATGTCTCTCTCCAGGCTCTGACGATGCAGAAGCCAGCCTCATACATGTCTACGTGCTGGTGGTTTTGGGGACCCTCGTCTGTGCCCTGGTACTTGGCTTCCTCTTTAAAAGGTAATCCCTGAAACACCTTGGGGTCACCCAGGCACACAGTCCGGGTGGACAGGAAGGCGCTTCCTCCAAAGTAGGGACTCTTGCTCAGAGATGCTTCAAATTCTCCTGGTCGTGCCGACTGCACACTTCTGCCAGACACGAGACCTCTGCAGAGCTCGGCGGCACCCGCTGGGGCCTTGCCTTCGTGCCTCAAGATGCTTCCTCTTTCCGGAATGTCCCTACCTCCAGTAACTCTCAGCCTTCAGGCTCCAACCAAGCCCCCCCCCCTCGGACCCCAGCCTGCAGCTGCTACTGTCACCCTCTCTCCGTGGCTGAGCCCCTCTGAGGACAGGCCTCCCGCTTCTCACGTGTGTGATTTTAGCACCAAGCGGGGTCTCAGGGCACCTCACAGATACTTTCGAAGGAAGCGTGAACAAGCAGAAAAATGAATCGTGCAATCAGTAGCATGCATATTGCACAGCGTGCTTTGCAAAGCGCCGCAAGTTTTGCAGGGCAACTCCCATGCAGATGGGGGGACCTTGTCGATGTCTACCTGTGGACTGTCCCTATGTCCCCATCCAGGTTTGGTGTCCTGTGCTCACTTTCTTCAGGAATTTATCCTCTCCCAGTCCTGGTGCCCAGGAGTCTGAGATGAAGGGGTCTCAGGGCCGCGCTCCCTTCGGAGGCTCCTTCCTGCCTCTCCCAGCTCCTGGGGGCTCCAGGCATCCCTTGGCTTATGGCCGCGTCACCCCAGTCTCTCTGCCTCCGTCTCCAAGTGGCTTCTCCTCTGGGTCTGTGTCTCCTTGTCTGTCTCTCAGGAGGACACCTGTCATTGGATTTAGGGCCTACCTAACAACCTCATCTTAACTAATTACATCCGCAGAGACCCTATTTCCAAATGAGGCCCCATTCCCAGACACTAAGAGTTGGGACATGGACAGGTCTTTTGTGGGACACTGCAGAGCCGGGTACAAACACCTGCTGCCCATAGTGTGGAATTGGAGGTGTTTCCCCACAGAAAGGAAGAAACTAAACACCTTGTTCAAAATGCAACAAAACTGTGATACCAGGCAAAACATAAAGTGTGGTGGTTGAATAACAATACTGAAATTATAGGACAAAACAGAAACACGGAAAACAGGAACAAAAAACCGCCAAGCCAGAAACGCACGCTCTTGGAAGTTGGGTGGAAGCAGGGGAGACGCTTGTCTCCCGGGGTCCCGGCCTCGCAATACCGGGGACCCCGGGCTCCCCGGAGCTGCCCGTTCCGCCCGCGCGAGGGTTCTGCAGAGATTCGCTTTCAGGCCCTCGGTGACTCCACGCGAAGTCGCTCTGGAGAGCTGAGCGCGGGCGCTGTGGGCGCGCGCGTTGGAAATTTCGGCGGCGGCGTCTTCTCCACGCCCTGCCTTTGTCTCCGCAGGTTCCTCGGGACGCGCAGGCTGTTCCCCCCGGTCCCGCAGGTGAAAGACAAACTGAGCGACAACCAGCAGGTGGGTGACCCCGTGGCGGGGGTGAGCGCCAGGGGACGGTGGGGCAGGAGCGCGGGCAGCGTCCCCAGAATCCCCGGCGTGTCCGCCCCCCGGACCCCAGCGCCGTCACAGGCTGTGGCTCGGTCCGCGTCCTGCCCGCCGCGACCCCCGTCGGGGTCAGGCTCTTCCCCGTGCGCTCTGTCTCCGGGGGACTGGGGGAGGGGCGGGGGGGGACAGAGAGACAGAGAGCTAGACAGAGACAGAGAGACACAGAGAGACAGAGATAGAGGCAGAGACAAAGACAGAGATGGACAGAGACAGAGAGAGCTAGAGAGAGACAGAGACAGAGAGACAGAGAGACAGAGAGACCAAGAGAGACAGAGAAAGGAGAGAGAGAAAGACACAGAGAGAGACAGAGAGACACAGAGAGACAGAGACAGAGACAGAGACAGAGACAGAGACAGACAGAGACAGGGACAGAGAGAGACAGAGAAACACACAGAGACAGAGACACAGAGAGACAGAGACAGGAAGACAGAGACAGAGACAGACAGAGAGACAGAGACAGAGATACGGAGAGAGAGAGAGAAGTATGGAGGGAGGAAAGAGAGAGGGGGAGAGAGAGGCAGAGACAAACAGGGAAGGAGAGACAGAGGAGGACACGGAGCCAGGCAGAGACAGAGAGACAGGCCGAGGCAGGCACAGGAGGGGGAAAGAGACAGAGGGACGGGACAGGGAGGGGTCTGACCTGTCCCCGCAGCGAGAGCCGAGAGGGGGTGAGGAAGGTGATGGGACCACGTGACCTGCACCAAGACCCTCCTGCCTGCCTCTCCCTGGTGTGGGGGCTGCGCCTTCCTTCCCGGGGGGCTCCAGCTCCAGCCCAGGCTGTCCACCGTGGCGTGGGTCACATACACCAGTCGGCCCCCTCACCCTCATCCTAGACTTGGAATCCCTCACTCCAGCGTCCTCCACCCTCACACCAGCCTCCTCCTTCCTGAACCCCACGCCCCTCTGACCACCCCGCCCAGGCGCCAGGCCGAGCTGCCTCCTCCTTCCGCTCCCCTCCCCTCGGAGCACCGTCCAGCCCCAGGGCCTTTGCACGTGCCGTGCTCCACACGGATCCACACTGACAAGCCCTCCCCGAGGCCACCCAGCTCGCTCTTCAACCTCAAAACCACACACACGTAGACCCCGTCTCACATCTCCGTCCGAGGAACAGCACCCCCACGTACGCTGGCCACACCCCACGCTCACTATTCTTGTCTCCTCCTCAGATCGCCTGGGAGGAGTTCACACCAGGCGCAGGAAAAGGGTGTGCGCTCTTCTATGAAGAGGTCTTGACCGTAGAAGAAGTCGCAGGAGCCGCAGAGGCTGTGTGAAGTGGACAGACGGGTCTCTCCACCCCCAAGACATTCTGGAAGTTTATTTTTTGTTGTTCATGCTGTGAGCCTTCATAGAATTTTCTATATTTTTTATTTAAAAACAATGTGACACGTGGCAAAGATGCTTGCAGTCTGTCAGGCGTGGGGACCTGCTGCCAGGCCCGTGTTTCCTGGTTCCGGGGTCCCAGTACTGGTTACTGGTACCACCGAGTCGACGGAGCAAATGGGCAGACCAAGCAGATGCAAACAGACAAAGTGCCAACACTTATTAAAGCATAGAACATTCCAGAGAAGGAAAGCATCAACCCCCGCGAGTGGAGGAGACCCTGAGTTTAACAAGATTTTCCCTTTTATGCTGATTCCCTAAGTGGGGGGTGGAATATTCAAGGTTTTTCTTGGAAAAAGGTGGAGAATTCCCAGAATGGCAAATCCTCCCCATTTTTAACCTTGTAAGGCAATATCTGCGGGTTGCCATGGTATTTGTAAACTGTCATGGTGCGGGTGGGTGTGATTTTAACCATGTTAATGAGGGTAGGTCACTTGAGGATGCTGTCGCCTTACTGGTACCCATGCTCCAAAGACCCTCTTAGGTGGCCTTAGTCACATCTCCACTTTGTGGCCCTTCTACCTCTCCCTGGTTGGTCAGTCCCTGGCGACCCCCTGTCATACACCAAACATCTGTTCAGTCCTTAGAAGCCCCCTTGACGTGTCATCTGTTCCCCTTCCTCCTTGTCCCAACCTAACAAGTCCAAGCGGTTGCTCCCTCCCCTTCAAATGTGACCACAGAAGTTGATGTCCAGGCTTCTCCATAAACAATGACCTTTGTTAGAGTATTTCAGGTGTGCGTCCCTGTCAGTAGACACATGGCATTAGGCGTGGACGTCTTTGGGGACATTATTCTGTCTACTACTTGGGGATTAAGATGTGGACACCTTTGGTGGCATTATTCTGTCTACCACATGGGGATTGGGACATGGACATCTTTGGGGACCTTATTCTGTCTACCACGTGGCAATTAGGAGGTGGACATATTTGGGGACATTATCCTGGCTGCGTGGTTGGGCGCTGACACTGTGGTGTTCCCTGTCTGAGTGTTTTCTTCCTCCTTTTCCTTGGCCAGCTGCAGTGTAGCAGTGCCTGAGCTTCCTGCTGCAGCTGTAACAAGTAGTCACAAGCTGTGTGGCTTGAAACAGCACACGTTTGTCATCGCAGTGTGCTAGAGGTCAGATGTACCACTTGGGTCTCCCTAGCAGCACTGCAGGTGGCGGCGGGGCTGGTTCCTGCTGGAGGTTCCAGGGGAGAATACATTTCTTTCCTTTCTCCAGCTTCTAGAACATGCAGCGTCCCGTGGCCAGAGGCCTCTGCTCACTCCGACCTCTGTTACCGTCCTGACGTCTCTTCCTGCCGACTCTGACCCTCTCTATTCTAAGGGCACTTAGGATTCCACGTAAGACCCCCTGGGATAGCCCAGGATCTGCTCCTTCTCGAGTTTCTGGATGTATCACATTTGCAAAGTCCTCTTTGCCATATGTGGTAACATAGTCACAGGATCCAGGGTCTAGATGTGGACATCTTTGGGGACATTATTCTGTCTACCATATGGGGATTAGGACGTGGACATCTTTGGAGGACATTATTCCCACATGTAATTAGGACGTGGACATCTTTGGGGACATTATTCTGTCTACTACATGCAGATTAAGATGTGGACACCTTTGGTGGCATTATTCTATCCACCACATGGGATTAGGATGTGGACCCCTTTGGGGACATTATTCTGTCCACCACATGGGATTAGGATGTGGACACCTTTGGGGACATTATTCTGTCTACCACATGGGCCTGAGTCCCAGGGCAGTGCAGGCGTTACATGGTGAGGGAGCTGAGCATGCTACCTCAGGTCTCTCTTCCTCTTCTTGTAAAGCAAACAGTTCCGCTGCTGTGATAACCCATTAATCCATTAATCCATGAGTGGATTAATCCATTCAGGAGAGCAGAGACCTCTTTACCCAATCGCCTCGTAAAGGCCCCACCTCTCGACACTGCCACACTGGGGATTAAGTTTCAGCGTGAGTTTTGGTGGGGACAGACATTCAAACCTCAGCACTGACTAATTCCTTAATGCCTTGATGCAAATTCCCAGGGGTTCAGTGTACACCTTCACGTTATGCGTGCATCAAACAGGTCTTTTTACGGTTGCTCTGTTTGCATTAGGGCCCAAGGGGGTCCATGGGGTGCATTTGGTTCACATGTCTGTCAGATTTCTTTGATCTCTAAAGGTTTTCAATCCCCAACCCCCAATTTTTATTCTTATGGCATCTATTTGATTAAAAAAACAGGGTCATTGGTGAAGATTTGGCTGATTTTATGCACTTGTCTCCCAGCGGAAGAGGCAGGAAATGTCCTCCCTAGAGCCTCCGGAGGGAGTGAGACGCTGCCCACACCTTGAGTTCAGACTTCTGGTCTCCAGGACTGGAAGAGAACAAACTTTTGAGGTCAGGCCAGGCCAGCAGGCTGGAAACTGAGGCAGAAGATGAGGCTGCAATCCTGAGGTGGAAACATCCTTCTTCTCCAGGAAACCTGCGCTTTTGCTGCTCAGGCCTTCGACTGATTGGGTGAGGCCCACCCACATTCTCCAGGATAATCTTGTTTACTGGGAGCCAGCTGGTTGTGGACTCCAATTGCGTCTACCAAACACCTTCCTGTCAGTAAGAGATCGACTGCATCATTGGAACCTGTAGCTTAGCCATGTGAACACGTAAGACAGACCGTCACAGAGATATTTAGACTGGGAATATATTTCAACTCATCCTAAAATAAGGCCATCCGTGCATCTCCCGTGGACTGCCTTGTCCTCATTCTAGGCAACGCCAGCTAGGACAATGGCACATCCTCCCAAGAATTGTGCCCCTGTGATCTTTCTACATTTGCTCCCCCTGGGTAAGCCTGCAGGGGCTCCCAAGACAGGCTCTTTGTTCTGCACTTTGCTCCTGGAAAACCTTAAGGGAACAGATTGTGTGTTCAGGACCTGACATGGTCTCTCAGCAGCTTCACATGACTTCAGAGGTGTGCTGTACCCCCCATCCGACTCACTGGAAAACAAAAAATGTCCTGATTTGTAATGGTGGCCAATTCCTATGGTGTAAATACTCCCACCACAGCCAACTTCAACCTGCAATGGCTTAACAACAGCTCCCAAAACACCTGGATGTCTAAAGATTGGTCCCCAGGGCCTGGTGGCTCCAGCTGTCTCCTGCTGCAGAGGTTCCCATACGGACTTTCCACCCCCCCAGACTCGAAGCCCTGTTATCCTGGGAGTGGGAATTTCCTGAGAGTTTTGTTTGACAATGACCAGAAATCTCTGAGTTTCTGCAGGGAGGGAGAGGACAGGAGACGCCGTGGACGCTGTTGTCTGACATTGGCGAACGTTCTCCGTGCTTAATCACGAGTCTTTTCCAAGCTATGTCTGACGTGACCACCAGTTGTGTTGTCCTTTCTACAACTCCAGGGTTGGCTGGGCTCCGTGGTCCTTATTCCTCACCCCTGCTTCTTTTGGGCTCCCACAGTGGGAAAAGTCAGTCCCATCTGAAAGGTCGCCTCCACCATTTCTGTAATATGTCACGGGTGGACTGCTTTTGGTGCCTGAAATTCCTCCATTGGGGGTTATTTTTTTAGACTGAGAGTTGTCATTAGAAAGTAAATGCAGCCCAGAGGACTGAGTACCTGAACTGCCCTCCCAGACGCCCAGATCTCTGCCCACGGGGAGCCGAGAGTGGAGGACAGGACTTCCATGTGGTGACAACACACCTGGCAGCGTTAGGGGCTCCTGTAGGGGCGGTAGGAAAAGAAACCCAGAGGTGTGCTCCTCCTACTTTCAAATTGTGCCCTGGAGTGGCCAGATGGGGGAAAAATTCTATGAACAACAGCAACAAAAATAGAACATTTCTAGCAACAGCAAACAATGGGAACTGGGTGATCCAAATAACATTGTGAAATAGAAACATTTTATTTTTATGGTTTCCACTCTCTATTCCTTTTTTATTCTCCACCCCACCTGCCATACCTCCCTTCCCTCAGACCCTTAACATCTGTTAAATATTAACTTTCTCTATTTATGAGGAGAGCCCATATCAGTCATTATCACTTTAGTATGAATTTGCAGCAAGCCTCCCAGAGTGGTAGAGCTTTATGCTTAGGTACAAGTGTTGAAGGTTTTGTTCTTTGTTCAAGGAGTTTAAGCCCAGAGGGAGGAGATGATTTTTTTTCTCCCACCAGACATGGTCAGTGGCTCTGACACAACCCCACGGGACATACCCACTGGGATCAGGATCCTACACACCCTATTCTCTCTCTGTTTGTTGGATCTCTGCAGGACTCGCTCCCTGGGTCTTTAAAGTTCTCCCAATTTGGTAATCACATCCCAGGTCCACCCTCCTAGGGGGCTCCAAGCCAGAAATCATTTTAACCAAAATGGCCAAAACTTGCTCAAAGCCAAGGGTGCTTAGGAAAGGTGAGTAGATTGTGTTGTGTCCTCCCAGGTTTCAACGTACTTAGAACAGGGGACACCTGTCCACACAGGTATTCCAGACGCCATCTGTGTGTCCTGCTCTGACGTCAGGCATGGCTGTCTTCCGGGAATTGCCGGTGAAGTGGACACACACTGACCACACCCCAGGGGGAAGCTGGGTGACTGAGGAAAGCACAGGAAGCTGTGGCCAGAGAGGTGACAGGGGTCTGGTCCCACAGGCATGAAATGTGGTGAGGTGGAGTTTAAGGAGAAGCTGTCCCAGGCACAGAGGGATTCCAGAACTCTGCTCAGCTTGGGGTCCTGGAAGTGGATGCCCTGTGTTGACCCTGAAGGGCCTCAGCCCAGACCTGAGTCACACACCAGCAGGTGCCGGGGATCCCTGGGGCCAGCAAGAAACCCAGGTGGGCATTCTGCCCAGGTGAGTTCTTCACGCCCCACATCCTGGGGCACTGGGGTGTGAGGACCAGGTGCAGCCTTTGGGGTCAATGGTCTCTGCTATTGGCTGCAGGGCAGGCAAGACAGTGTCACCAACAAGACTTGTCCAGATCTTTGAAGCAGGGGAGAGGGACATGGTCTGGGGACATTTGTGTCCAGGATGGGTCTCAGTAGGACCTTCCCTCACAAAGCAGCCTACCACCCCACTGCCACATGGCAAGGGGACAGACCCTGGCCACACTCAGGGAGGACAGAGTCCACTTAGTAAGGCCCATTCATGAAGCCAACCCTGCCCCTGTGGCTGGAACAGGTTCTGGTGAACCTTACACTGGATGGATTCCCCACGGCCCCATCCATCTCATCTGTGAGGTGCAGGTGACCCCACGGCCCAATCCATCTCATCTGTGGGGTGCAGGTGACCCATGGCCCCATCCGCCTCACCCGCTGGGGTGACCATCCTGGCAGGGCACAGACAGAGGGCTAGGACCATCCCGGCGGGGCAGAGTCTCTAAGCGCCCTCCTCCCTGCTGCCCACAGCATCTGTTTCATACACTGAGGGTTCCAGGGGCAAATAGAAACTGGGTCTTCTGCCTTAAAAGTCCTCAGATGGGGCAGCGGAATTACCCTGCACAATATCGTAATGGTGGATTCACGGCACCACGTATTTGTCCAAACCCACAGCATGTACAGCATGGGGAGAGAAGCTAATGTGAGCCACGGACTTGGTCAGTAGGAACGTCTTGACGGTGGCCCGTCAATCATAACAGGTGGCCCACGGCCACCTGACACGCTAAAGACAGGGAACCTGGGGGGGGGTAAGAGGGAATATGCGAGCTCCCTGTGCTTTCTGCCCAATGTTTCTGAAATCCTAAAACTGTTCTAAGATAATAAAGCCTATGAACAATGATGATGACGTCGTCCCAGGAAGGGAATAAGAGGCCAGGTGAAAGCCATGAACAAAAACTGTATTAGGGTCTTTTGAAGGACAATTGTCTCTGTGGACACTTTTAGGTGATTAAACACGACAGTTAAGACAGAAAAGTCACGGTTCAGGAAACGACATTCGTGGATGGACCTCGGGACAAATGGAGTCACCCGCAACTTACATGTTCCCACGATCTGAGCTCTTGCTCTCCCTATCTGTCTGTGTCTCTGCTTCTCTATCTCTGTCTCTGACTCTCTGTATGTCTCTTTCTGTCTCTGTCCCTCTGTCTCTGTCACTCTTTCTTTGTATCTCTCTCCGTCTGTCTCTCCCTCTCTTTCTCTGTCTCTCTCTGTTTCTCTCTATCTCTCTGTCTCTAGTTCTCTCTGTGTTTCCCTTTTTCTCTTTCTGTCTCTGTGTCTCTGTCTGTGTCTCTCTCTGTCTCTGTCTCTGTCTCGCTCTGTGTCTGTCAGTGTCTCTCTCTGTCTCTCTGTGTCTGTCTCTATCTCTGTACTCATGGAGTCCTCAGCAGACAGCGGAAGGACTCGAGTCTCGGTCAGCTGCCTGCTGCCCACTGAAGCCCCCCTGTGGTGTAGACAAGGTGGGGCTGACCAGCCTGTGACCTCCAGGTGCCCCCACACCCAGCACCTGACATAGAGGAGCCCCCAGTCAGTGACCACTGCTGCCTCCCGGGGGCCCACGCTGGGGCCCAGGGTCCTTCCATGGGCGGCTCAAAGGGGGAACAGGATATGGATAAGGCCAGTGAGGGTGAGGGCGGAAACACTGACTCACTGTCCCTGTCTCAACTGCCCCATCTTCTTCCTCTGACTCACCCCCAAGTCAGGACCCCCAACTCCTGCAGGGGCCGGGCCTGGCTCATAAATTAAATGTCACAAATTGAGAGCTCCTAAGCTCTTTTGAAAATCCACTTTATTGAGGTGTGAGTCACACACAATCCAATGCACCCATTTTAAGTGCACAATCTGGAGAGTTTGGGCAAAGGTGTAATCCTGTGTAAGCACCATCATGGCCAAGGAGCAGATACTTCCACGGCCAGAAAAAATTCCCTCATGCCCCTCCCTGTCAGTCCCCTGCCCTGCCCTCAGCCCAGGCAACGACTGTTCTGCATGGGGTCCTCTGTGATCTCTCAAGTTTCTCATAAACGGAATTACATGCTATCTTAATCTGTTCAGGCTGCTATAATAAAGCACCACAGACTGGGTGGCTTATAAATAACAGACATTTATTGCTCACACTTCTGGAGGCTGGAAGTCCAAGATCCCGGCGTGGCAGAGTCTGTGTCTGGTGAGGACTCACTTCCTGGTTCATAGGTGGTGGCTTCTCGCTGTGTCCTCACATGGTAGAAGGGGCGAGGGAGCCCTCTGGGGTCCCTTTTCTAAGGACACTAATCCCATCTATGGGGCTCCACCCTCAGGACCTCATCCCCTCCCAAAGGCCCCACCTCCTAACACCATCACCTTGAGGGTGAGTATTTCAACATACAAATTTTGGGGGGACACAGACACTCAGACTGTTGTAGTCGGGGTTCTCCAGAGGCGCAGAACCAATAGGATATATATACACATACATATGTGTGTGTGTATGAAAGGGGGTTTATTATGGAGAATCGGCTCACATGATTACAAAGATGAGGTCCCACGATAGGCCGTCTGCAAGGGGGGGAGTGGGAAAAGCAGGTAGCGTGACTCAGTCCAACCCCAAAAGCCTCAAAACTAGGGAAGCCCACGGAATAGCCGCCAGACTGGGGCTGCAGGCCTGAGAGCCTCCGGGAGACCAGCCGTGCAAGTCCCAGAGTCCAAAGGCCAGAACACTGATATCCATGGGCAGGAGGAAAAAAAGCATCCTGCTCCAAAAAGCAGGGGGACAGAGAGAGAGAAAGAGAGAGAGAGAGGGGCGCTGAGTATCCCCTTCCTCTGCCTGCTGGTTCTAGCCACACCTGCAGCTGGTCGACGGTGCCACCCACATTGAGGGCAGGTCTTCCTCTCCCCATCCACGGACTCACACGTCAATGTGTTCTGGAAACACCCTCACAGGCACACCCAGAAACAGCTTCGCAGCCACCTGGGCACCCCTCGATCCAGCCAGGTAGAACCCTAATGTTAACCATCACACGGACCACAGCCCACGCTCTGAATCCTTTTGAGTCTGGTGTTTTTAGCCCAGTTGGTCTTTCAGATTCATCCCTATCTTGTGTGCATCAGGAACTTGTTCCTTTTTATTGTTGAGGAATATTCCATTGGATGGATTTATCTCTATGTTTTTTAGGGACAGGCTCTCGCTCTGTGGCCCAGGCTGGACTGCAGTGGTGCAGTCACAGCTCACTGCAGCCTCCAACTCCTGGGCTCAAGGGATCCTCCTGCCTCAGCTGGGACTACTGGTGTGCACCACCACGTCTGGCTAATTTTTAAATTTCTTTTTCAGAGACAGGATCTTGCTGTGTTGCCCAGGCTGGTCTGGAACTCCTGGCCTCAAGTGATCCTCCCGCCTCGGCCTCCCAAAGTGCTGGGATTACAGGTGTGAGCCACCACGCCCAGCCCCACGATTTCTATATTTTCCTATTGGTGGGCATTTCAATCATTTATAGTTTAGGGTGCTTATAAATAAAGAAATAAAGATGCTCTATAGCCTTCACCTATGACAAGTCTTTACGCGGATGTAGATCTTCCTTCCTCTTGGAGAAATACCTACGAGTGAACTTCCTGGGCCACCTGGGAATGTACATCTGACTTTACAAGAAACTACAGAACTGTCTTCCAAAGTAGCTGTCCTGTGTTCGATTCCTACAATCAGCATTTGAGAGTCCCAGTTCCCTCCACGTCGTCTGTGTGAAGACACGGAGAGAAGTCGGCGTCTACACGCCAGGGGAGGGACCGCAGCGGGAACCAGCCCTGCCGAGACCTTGATCTTGGGCTTCCAGCCTCCAAAACTGTGAGAGAGTAAGTTTCTATTGTTTAAGCCCCCAGGTCTGTGGTCCTTTGCAAACCAACACATCACCTTCACTTAAAGTTTCCTTTATTTTTTCATCCTTACAAAAATATCCTTATAGCCTTATGTGCTTACTACCTAAGCTCAGCGATAAGAAGGACTTTGTCTTTTGTTCTCTGTCTTTCGCCAAAGTCTCGGACGACACCAGGAACAAGGTAGATCTGCAGTCGATATTTGTGGAATTGGTAGATTAATGCACTGAATAATGAACCCGGGGCCCCTTTCTTCTCCGACCTAGTTTTCTGATTCAGTTTTCTGGCCCTCTGCTTGGAGTTCTTACTTCCCAAGTCCCAGGAATGTTGCTCTTGAGGGCACCGCGCAGTATCCAGGTTCCCTTCCTGGTCGAAGCAAAGAGGCGTCCCCAGAATCCCCAGTTTTAGAGCTAGATGAGGCATCGCTTGGACGTTACCGACCCAGCAGTGCACTAACACCTTAGCCACGCAATCCCCACCACCTGCGCATCCCAGGAGCTGTGTTCGGAGCCGGTCGGTCACGTCGCTTGGCGTGTGGTATCTCTCTCGTCTGTACTAGGTGATAAGGTGGTGACCAGAGCAAAGAAGCAGTTTGATTATATCTCATGGGGAAGAGTGCAAAGGGCTCTCTCTGTTTCTGTGGGAGGAGAAACCCACGGTAATCGTTTTCACCCTTCTAGAGACTTGGGGATGTAAATTACCCAATGCTACGGCGGAGCGACTATTTCCTGAGCCCTCCTGCTGAACTCTCCCCCGTCCCAGTGCCGGGGAAGAGGGTTCTCATGGAAGAAGGAAGGGACAGGTTGCGCTCTCTTGGCCTAAGGACGCCAGGTGGGTCAGCTGAGTCGGGGACAGAAAAGCTCTAGAAGGCGGGAGAAGAACCAAGGTGCTGGTGAGCTGGACGGTGCCAGAGCGAGCTGACGGGCGCGTGATCAGAGATCTCCTTCTGCAGAAAGAGGAAGCCCAGGCGTCCGCATACACGAGAGGCAGAGTCCTCGCTGCGGACGGACGAGGCTCTCGGGTTAAAACGTTTCCTGTCCGCCACGGCGATAACGCCGGCCCGGCCGTACATCGAGAAGGGAGACTCGATGGATAGAAGATTAAGTATTTCTCTAAATGCTGACCCCAGGGAAGAATTTTTTGAAAAGAGAGCAATAGATAGGAATCTGAGTACAGAGCGGCAAACGTTATCAGACGCTTTCTCATTATCAAACACTGAAATTCCACCGGCTGTTTTGACAACGGTTGCAGGGCCCCCGGGTGCCCTCAGTTCTGCGTCGCCCTTCTATAGAGGCGCCCGGCACGCGAACCCCCCACGTATCCACAGGGCAAGACAGCACCCTTGGAAAGCACCCATCCCGGTCCAAGGACGATCCGCAAAATCGACCGACGTGTAAGTTGACTTTTTCCCCTTTCTTTGGGGCAGTGGGTGTGTTTATGATAGGAGGGAAAAGCTGTACCAGCTTGGTGTGTCCCTCCAGGGAAGGCGGGAGAGCAGATCGATAGGGCTTTTGACCAAAAACTGCCGAATGATCAGGAAAGGGAACAAAATCAGCTTGGAGGAAACCGTCAGATTATGTAGCTTTGTGCAACTCAAGGCAAATATGGTAGAATGCTCATCGTGCAGAGTCTGGGCCGGGGTGTCTGTGGGTGTCTGTATCGTCCTGTGCACTCTCCTCTGCGTAGGAAATATTTCTCTGTCTCTTTTTTAAAGTATTAGAGTTATTGGGGATTGGTCTTTCCTTAGGGCTTAGGAAAATGCTTTCAAAATCTCAATAGAGGGCCAGGTGCGGTGGCTCACACCTGTAACCCCAGCACTTTGGGAGGCCGCGGCCAGAGGATCGATTAAGACCAGGAGTTCCAGACCAGCCTGGGCAACATAGCAAGACCCCATCTCTACAAAACATTAAAAAATTAGCCAGGTGAGGTGGCGCATGCCTGTAGTCCCAGCTCCTCAGGAGGCTGAGGTGGGAGGATCACCTGAGCCCAGGAGTTTGAGGCTGCAGTGAGCTATGATGATGCCACTGCACTCCAGCCTGGGCAACAGAGCAAGACTCTGTCTCAAAATAAATTTTTTTTAAAAATCTCAGTACAGTCAAGAGTCCAAAAAATAAAAAACAGATGGTAAACTGGAAGGACGGTGGGTTTCCTAGGCGCATCCTGCTTTTGTGCAGGTGATGCAAGTTTTGCACCTGGACAGCCCCATCCTGTCCTTCCCTGAGGTGGTGCCCAGCAGTGATTCTAAGACAGGGATGTGCTCACGGTTGATCCCTGCGACCTGGCTGGAAGGCAGGCTCTGATCTGCCGGTCTGGGCTGGGGGGTGGGCATGTTACCTTTCTTACCGGCTCCCAGGTGAGGCCCCAGACTGCAGCGGGAGGGTGGGGTGCAGGCTGGGCCAGAAAAGAGTGCCCGGCTGGTGGGGGTGCAGAGGCAAGTGCCAGGCAGAGTATGGAAAAGAGCAGAGCTTATAACACCTTCAACCCATCCTGAACAAGAAGCCCTTCCCTCAGCTGTCAGGTCCTGAAACACTCCCTTTAAATCTAATTTAAACCTCAGGTGCATATACCTGTGATTGTGGATAGTTTAATCAAAGGGAAAAGACTAAAGCAGAGCTCAGAAAAGGGGGTGGTTGATGCCTGGGATAAACCCACATTGGGATGTCGGAAAACTCCTTGTACCTTAGCTCTGTAGCCAGCGGCCGTGTACCGGGAATAGATCACTAAAGTGCAGGGATGCACCTTTGGGTACCGCAAGAAAGAGAAGAAATTAATGCAAGAATTAAAGTAACCTCTTTTAATTAGGTTTTAACACGTTCGGTGTGGTAATGCTATTAGGGCTACTTTTTGAAGAATCCTTATCACTTAGAAATACACCCTGAAATATTTGTCCACAAAAGGGAAGTTTAGGGTTTGCTTCGAAATAGCTGGGACAGGCAGAAAATGGGTGCACAGGATACAGATTTGGGGTGAGCTGATAATTGTCAAACAGAATACGGGGGTTCATGGTCACTTCTGTCTGGGTGGAGACAGGTCCAAAATGTTCCCTGGTAAAACACTGAAGATGGTAATCCCCCCTGCAGTCAAATGGAACCAAAGCATATCCGCAGGAATTTATCCACTGGGTTAACTTTAGGGGCGTGCGTTTCTTTGCTTGGACCGTTTTGTTCACTATAGGCATGTGCTGTTCTTTTTTAAAAATTTTTTCCTTTTTTAAAAAATTTTTTTTAGAGACAGGGTGTCTCTCTGTCACCCAGGCTGGAGTGCAGTGGCACAGTCATAGCTCACTGCAGCCTCCAACTCCTGGGCTCAAGCGATCCTCCTGCCTCAGCCTCCCGAGTAGCTGGGACTACAGGCGTGAACCACCGTGCCCGGCTCATTTTTCTATTATTTTATTTCATTTTTTTTTTAGAAATGGGGTCTTGCTGTGTTGCCCAGGCTGATCTCGAACTCCTGGCCTCAAGCAATCCTTCCACCTCGGCCTCCCAAAGTGCTGGGATTACAGGCGTGAGCCAGTGGGCCTGGCCGGCATTTGCTTTTAGTGGGCGTTTTTTATTGACTGAGCAGGGGGTGGATGGGGCACGTGGATGGCAGCCCCGTGGCCAGCGTCCCCCTCTGCCTGTGTGGGACTCCCCCCTTTGCACCTCTCAGGTCCCGGGGGGATGGAGCGTCACTGACTGGGCGGCTGTCCGTGGAGTCTGACTCTTTTCTGAGTGGAAACTTCTCCCAGAAAACTCTGTGGCTCCAGCGAAGGTTTTTCTCCAAGAAGCCCTGGAGCCCCGCAGTTTGGTGCCCACGGCCTTGGAGCTGCACCTGCCAGATCCCCCCAGGAACGTGCACGGCGTGGCCTCCACCTGTGATTCCTTCCCACCCTCACCTCCCAGTCCTGCCCTCCAGCCCACCCGTGGGTCGAACAAGGAATCCCCACGAGGCCCCCCTCCAGGGTCCAGAGGAAGCAGAGCACAGGAGTCCTCACACCTGCATCCCCTAACACGCCAGACGGCGGTGCCTGTCGATGCCCTCAGGACACAGCAGCGGGGATGGGTGGTCTGGGACCCCCACACGGCCTCACCCTTCACTGCTTTCCCTTCAGCCCTGCGGTGTGAGGATGCATGGGGTATCTCAGAGGTTTGCTTTGATGGCCTTCACCTGATTAGTCAAGGCCCACCCGTGTTACAGAAGGTCATCTGCTTCACTCAAACTCTGCTGATTAAAATGTCAACGTCATCTTTAAAAAATATCTTCATGGCAACATCTAGACAGGTGTTTGACCAAACATCTGGGCACTGTGTCCTAGCCAAATTGACACATAAAATTGACCAGCACAATGCCTGTATGAGTCTGCTCAGGCGGTCATAACAAAGTCCCACGGACATTTTTTGTCTCACGTCCTGGAGACTGGAAGTCCCAGATCAAGGTGTGTCAGGGCTGCTTCCTCCTGAGGCCTCTCTCCTTGGTGTGTAGACGCCGCCTTCTCCCTGTGTCCTCACGTGGTCGTCCCTCTGTGTGTCTGTGTCCTCATCTCTTCCTCTTATAAGGACACCAGTCCTGTTGGATCAGGGCCCACCCTAGTGCCCCATTTTACCTTAATCACCTCTTTAAGACCCATCTCCAAATACAGTCACAGTCTGAGGTCCTGGGACTTAGAACTTCAAAGTATAAATTTGCACTTGGAGTTTGGGGAGCCGCTGCATGCCGAGGGGCTCCCGGCATCTCTCTCCTCCAATAGAGGGGGCCTGAGGCCCTGGGCTGCTGAGACTGAAGTTCCTTCCTTCCTCCCTGAACCCCCGTCCCTCCTGAGTCAGCCTTGAAAGGTGGCAGAGTAAGCCGTCCCAAAATATAACTTTTTGGCATAAGGATTACTTTGAGCTAAAGTCCATTTAAGATCAGACAAAGCTCCTTAACTCCCCTCATCTGCCTAAAAATATAGTATAAACGTCTCCTTTTGTAAAGGAATTGTACTTTATAAAGGAAATTTTCATTAGTAAAGGTGTCCGTAGACCAGGGAAGACAGCTACCTCCAGGGACCACTCTGCACAAATCCCTAGTAAGCTCGGCAGTCATAACAACTTCTCTGGGCATCCTCCACACCCGCTATCCATGCCCCTCCCTGTTCCCCAATCCTACGCCTTTCCAGGGACTCCAGGTCCTGAGATGTGACACTCACGGCTGGCGTGCATGGCGAGGGGGAGAGACCCCGCCGGGCACACCACCTCCTCCCCTGCTTTCTTTGAGGCTGTTGTAGCGTGCAAACTCCCTGAAGCCCCCGCCATGTGCAATGTCCTCGATCTTGAGCACACCTGCCACACGGAGGCAGGTGCCCCTCCTGCCCACAAGCATGACCGTTAAAAAATGTGGAAAACGGCAAGTGTTGGCAAGGATGTGGAGAAATTCAGACCTCCGTGCACTGCTGGTGGGAAAGCAAAATGGTGCAGCTTTGAGAAAAATAGTCTGGTGGTTTCCCCAAGAAGGTCAACGTAGAATCGCCACGTGATCCAGCAATTCCGCTTCTAGGCGTATCCCCAAGAGCGCTGGGAGCAGGGACTCAAATAAACACTTGCACAGGAATGTTCACGGCAGCATTATTCACAACAGCCAAAAGGTGTTGGAAACAACCCAAGTGTCTGATAATGAATGTGACCCACCCACACAATGGGGTTCTTCAGGCACAAATGGAACGAAGCTCTGACACCTGCTACAGTGTAGATGAACTTTGAAGACACTGTGCTCATTGCCGGCAGCCAGAGCCAAAAGGACACGTAGCCTATGATTCCGTTTATAAGAAATGTCCAGAACAGACAAATCCACACAGACAGAAAGTGGATTAGTGATCACGGGGGCTGGGGGAGGGGGAGGGGGGCTGACTGCTAATGTGTGCGGGGTTTTATTTTAGGGCGATGAAAATGTCCTGGAACTCTATAGTGGTGATAGTCGCATAACATGGCAAATGTACTAAACGCCATGGAACTGTGCGCTTTAAAATGGTGAAAATGGTAAGTTTTATATTATGTGTATTTTTCCTCAAAACAAAATGGGGCAAGCACCTACCCACTCTCCCTCTGAACTCCTGCAGCAGCGACAAGAGTCGACTTTAACCCACACGCCGTCCCTGGGGACCTCACTCACGTTTCCAGCGGGGCTGCTGGTGTAGACCACGCCGTGAGCTACAAGGGTTTGCAGGATGCGCTGGTGGGGCCTCGAGTGTGGACGGGGTTTGAGTAGAAGGAATGTTCTCTGTTACCACCAGGAGTGGAGGTGGGAGGAACACGGCAGGGCGGAGGGGAAGGGGCCGTCGCGCAGGCCCTGAGAATTAGGGTTCATCCCTGGCCAGTTCTCGGCGTGGAGACCCAACCTGCTTCCCTCACGGCCACCACCTCCTCCCCACCACGTCCTGGAACACTACAGTCTGTCCTCTGCCCCCGTCCACCAGAACCGCCTGGGCCAAATCACTCACGACCTCCTCCAGGCGATCCTGGGCCCTATCACCTCCTACCACACCTGGTCTCTCAGCGGCTTCATCCAGGTGGTAACCCAGCCCCACAAGGCTCCTTTCCCTCAGCTCCTGCAACACAGCCAGCTTTCCTGCTGCTCTGGGTCACCCCCCAGGCTGCTACCACCTGGACGCCGCAGCCAGGTGACCTCCCTAAATCATGGTTTGTCCCCTAGGGTGATGCTGGGGGTGTCCACACCTGCTGGGACCTTTGCAAGTAGAGGAAAATGGTATAGCCAAGAGACTCAGTTCAGGGATGGGCACAGTGGCCTTACGACCCAAAGTGGCTGCTGTGAACCTGCATGCTCATCGCACATCCCCGCTCCTCTTCATTGTGGGTTTCTTCCAACCATCAGCCACCCGCTACAATAGGGTCTCTCCCCGTCCATGTGTCTGTGCAGCTCTAACCTCTGTGCAGCATCTTGCCGATGATTCTAACCTCCCGTGTTCCTCAGCTGTACCAAATTCTGTTCCACGCAGCCACCCTCCTCCCACAATCCTGACCTCAGCACGAGCTCGGCCACCCCCAGGCCTTGAAGCCAAGCCGGGCGGACACTTTGGACCTGCCACCCTCAAACACACCCCAGTGGGTTCATGAGTCCCGACTGTGGCTGTGTCTTAGAACCCCCGGGGAGCTTTGGAGACGCTGTCCCCGGCGTCACCCCCAGAGGCTCTGGTTTCACTGGGCAGGGGTGCGACCTGGGCTCTGGGACGTTTCTAAGGCTCCAGGTGATTCCGTGTGGCCAGGTGGAGTATAAACGTGCTGGGACGCACCTTTGGGGACACAGGAAGGAGAGGGTGTCCCCAGGGGCACAGGAGGATGCCTTGGGGTCTAGCAAACGTGGGCAGGGAGGGTTTCTCCAGCGTACAGGGTGGACATCTGGGGGGTTTGGGAAGGAAGTGGGGAGGCCAGCACAGCCCCAGCAGGGGCCAGGCCTCAGATGGGATGGCACACAGCACACCTGCAGAGGGAGGGCCTCAGGGACCTGCAGCCTCCCTTGGGGGACTGCGCCAGGTGTGTGTGATGCAGCCAAGCTGCTGTGCTTAGGAATCATGGGGGCAAGAAAGTGGGTGTCGGGGAGGCAAAACGTCTCCTCTACCCTCTTAGGTTAAGTACCCGGGGGCCTGCGAATTAAACTGATTATGGGAGGAGGGTGATTGGGTGGAAGAGAATTCGGTTTGGTAGAGGAACACGGGAGGTGGTTAGACTTATTGACACGATGCTGGACACACATGTGGATGGGGAGAGACCCTGTTGTTACTCACAAAGTTCCCAGCACGTGCGGACACTCCCAGCATCAACCTAGAGCACAAACCGTGGCTTGTATACCTAACTTAATAGGGAAAAGAGGGGTGGGGAAAGTTTTCTATGGAAAGAACAAAAGGATTTTTTGGAAGAATAAATTGGAGATGAAAAAGGTTGTGGTAATGCTTATTCATGCAGGTGTGGGTGGAATTTCCACCTCCGCCATGGCCACAAAACTCCTCCAAAGAGGGAATTTATGGTAGGGGTAGCCTGGTCTCCTTCCTGGGAATGAAAGCCACCCCACAGAGGGAATATAGGGCAGGCCCATTTCCCAGAAGTTTCTGCTTCTAGTCACATAAGAGAAGCTCCTGAGAAGGTTTCTTTCTGCGTCTGTTGAATCCAAAATATGCTCAGTAACGGCCAAGGATGGTGGTCCAGGAAAAGACACAGCAGGGTAGGAAATTAGAAAATATCTCTCCTATTCTCGGTTTGCTGCAAGTTGTCAGCATGGATGTGCATTAAATTTTATCACGTTTTTAAAAAAATCTACAGAGATATTCATAGGTTTTTTTTTTTCTTATGAGGAATTGCTCAGATTAACCTGAAAAAGTTAAACCAACTTTGCATTACTAGCATAAACCCCGTTTGGTCAGGCTGTGCTCTCCTTTTTATATATTGCTAGAGATGAGTTATTGACATTTTGTTAAGAATGTTTGTATTTATGTATGTGTGGGATTTTGGTCTGCTGGCCTCTTTTTTGGAATTTTTTTTTTTAATCTGGTTTTGGTGTCAGAGCAATGCTGATCTCAGAAGATACTTTGGGAAGTATTCCCTCCTGTTCTGTTTTCTGGAAGAGTTTGTGTAGAGGTGGTATTATTTTTTTCTTCTAATGCTTGGTTGAATTCAACAGCGAAGCCATCTGGAACTGAGGTTTTCTTGGTAAAAGGTTTTCAATTACAAATTCAATTTTTAAAAAAATAGATGTCAGGTTATTCAGACTATCTGTTCATTCTTGAGTGGCTTGCAAGGCATTAATTTATCTCATATAAGTCAACAGATTTTTGGCACAATTTCTGGTCATATTTGCTTGCTCTCATTGTAATAGCTATGGGATCTGTAATGCTGTTCCCTCTTTGGCTCATGATATTGCTAATTTGTATCCTCTTTCTTTATTAGTGAGTTTCCACCTTCATTCCCAGGGTCCTCCCACAAATTTTAGTGGGGATTTCTAAAACACAATCAGCAAAAATTATTCAGATGCTTTTTCAAACAGAATATGTTACGTACCACTCTAGTGATGAGTAAATCCAGCATCCAAATGCAGACATGGCATTTTAACCCCTAAATTGGGCACAGGAAGCTCAACTGTCCCCGATAGCCTGAGGCCACATATAATCAGGGCCATGGCGCCACCCTAGCACCCTTTCACACTTTTTAGAGGCTGATTAAAGGTGGTCTCCTTGGGGGACGAGCTGAGGAGGGAGGGCTCCTGCCTTGGTTGGAATCTGACCGCTGACACCCTGGTCTCTGTCTTTTGGATGTCAAGGTGCAACCTTGGGGGCTGGGGTATGGTGGCCCTGTTCGGCTCTGTCTGGTTCTTGGTGCTTCTGACGCCAGCATGCTGTGGAGGAGACCCGCACCTGGGTAGGTACCGACAAATGCTCCTATGTCCGGACTGGTGTAGTGGGACGGCCACGCCCCTAAGGCTAAAAGGGCCACATGAATGGGAAGGAAGTTCCTGAGCCAAAGTACCAGCCCCTGGTAGGGGAAGAGGTGCCCTTGCACCCCAGGCTACTGGTGGAAGCATTTATCCTGCAACAGAAGCAGGTGAACCCGACACCTGTTCAGAACCAAGACGGGGGACTCTATCCCTAAACCCTAATCCCTACCGAGGTGTCAGACGTCTTGCACGTAGTGTAGAAAAGTTGTTAAAAACACCCGCTGCCAACCCAGAAAACCTGTCCCTGAAGGTAGAAGAGAAAGAAAACAGTGTTGTTACGGAGCAAGCGTCAACCCAGAATGGGGTGTGCACCGCGGACAACCCGCTAGAGAGAGCCAAGGCAGAAAGAAATCACACCCTTTTACAGAGCTGAGTGGAGACAACCCGTGACCTTGGGTGGGTTTTGCAAGTTGGAGTCCCGTGACAGCCGGAGTCAATTTCTTCCTTGGCGATCACATTTCAAGGAGACTCTTCCGGGGGTTCTTCAGGAAACATTCCTGAGTTGTAAGACTGGCCAGGGGCTTGTTTAAAAAGATCTGCATACGGTGGAACAAGACAGAGAAAGAATCTGCAATTACAAGTTTTCTAAAGTGAATAAATGCTTGGAAAAAATAGAGAGGGGGTGGGGAACATCTGTTCCCTTATTTTCAACAGAGAGGATTAAACCTATCATTTCTAATTTGTGTCTGCCCTTACCTATGACAGGCCTTTACGGTCTACGCACTGAACCATCTGCTCCCTCCCGAGCCCTGTTCAAAGGGGACGCCCAGGCAGAGACCCACAGTCACGTCCCTCCCCCACGTCCTGAATGCCTGGAACAGGAAGGCGATTGATTAAATCAAAACATAACGATCCATTTCACGTCCCCCACCAGGAATACATAGAGCGTTTCCATGTCCCCACATCCTCTCCAACAATTGTTATTTTGCTTTTTCCCCCCATTTTTAAATTTATAATAGCCAACAGAATAGGTGCGAAGTGTTCTCTCACTGTGATTTTGATTTGCATTTTCCTAATGACTAATAATAATGCTGAACACCTTGTCATGTGTTTGCCAATGCCGCTGAGTTGTTCACCTGAAAACAGTTAATTTTGTGATATGTGAATTTAACCTCAGTTTAAAAAAACAAGACAAAAAACATAATAATCCACCCCAATGTTTGCAAAGTGCCTCCCCGTCCAAAGTGTTACAACTGCCACGTCAACAACTGGGGGGTCCCGACCCTCCCTAAGTGTTCATCTTTTTAAATTACAGCACAGGATAATGTGTCTCCTATTATAAACCTGAAGCTAGACCCAAGGAGAAAAATGTTAACCTGGAATTACAGGAGAAATGTGTCTCAGCAAAACTGCGGCATACAGACGCCGCTAAATCCTGACATCACCACTTCTGCACAGGTAAGTGCCCACGGCTGGCGCCTTCTGGATTTGCTTCCTGTAAATCTCAGCTTTCCCTGTGAGATCCCCACACCTGTGGCTGTTGTAGGGGTGAAAAAATCTTTTCCTCTACCTTCTTAGGTGCGGTACCTGGGGCCTGCAAATTAAACTGACAAAAGACAGGTTAACAGGAGAAAAGGCATGTACATTCTATTGATACTAATATTTTTACATGGACAGGAGCTCCACAGAAAAAAAGGGAAAATCCAAGGAACTGGTTAGACTTAGGAGCTTATATACTGTTTTAACAAAGGGCAATAAATTATGGATAAGCGACTAGACAAAGGAAAGGGGCCTTGGGCTTCTGGGGCTAATAAATTGCGGGGAAGTGACCAGGAAATATATGGGGGAAACTACTGGATGATCAGGGTTATTTTAATGAGGTTTGTTTATACAGACTCATCTTGGTGCTGGGTCTCCATCATCAGTGATAAGGGTCGCTCTCCTGGTCCTGCACCCCAGTGAGGGGTGCAGAGGGGGATTTTTACCACCTTCACACTGGAAAATTTATGTCCTGCTTTTAGGCAGATAAAGGATTCTGGATTGCTCAAATCATCCTTATGCTAAAGTGACATATTTTCGGATGGCATAATCTGGACCCCTTTACTCTACTGTATAGTGGAGGTGGAATTTACACACTAAACCTCGTGTGTGTGAACAAATGCAACGTCTGTCTTTCCAGCACATGCTTTTATTTTGACTTTTCCTCTTCGAGGAGGGAGGAGAGGGAAGGATGTGGACTTGCCAGTCAGAGGCACTTGTACCACTTTCACTTTAACACAGTCCCCCTGGATAAACTCCATCTATTTGAGCAGCATTCATTCATCAAGTAGTGCACATAGTTCAGCTCTTAATATCTGATTTTGAGTATGTCAGGAAAGAAAAACTTTTCTCCTACTCTCTTAGGTTCTTTCCAGAGGGAACTGCAAATAAACTGACAAAAGACAAATTAACAAAGGAAAAAATCATTCACATGCGTATGGGAGCTTACATAAGAGAGAGCTCAATAAATGGTTAAAATTAGAGGTTTATATTCCTAACTAAGTAGGGAAAAGAGGCAGGGAGAAAAGGTCTTCATGGGAAAAACAAATGGATTTCTAAAAGAATAATGGAAGATAAGAAAGTTTGTGACAATGCTTGTTCATACCAGTGCAAGTGGTCTTTCTTTTTCATGTCCATAAAACTCCTTCAGAGAGCAGATTTATGGTAGGTTTACTCTTGGTATCCTTCCTAGGAGTAAAAGTCATCCCCAAAGAGGGAATTTATGGCAGCCTCATTTCCCGGAAGTTTCTGTTTTTAGTCAGGTAAGGGAAGCTCAGAGAAAACTTCATTCTGCATCTGTTGAATCTCAAATGTTTTCAGCTTAAAATAATCTTCATATGATCTCTGGGGTTCTGAGTAGGTCCCCACTGGGAGGTGGTGGGTGATGCTCTGGACAGGCAGCGGGAAATACACCTCCTCTGCCTCGTGCAAGGTACAACCAAAAAGACCTGCCCTAGAGTCTCATCTCTCTATGGAAAGAAGGACCCAGGGAGACCCGTTGGACACTGATCCACAAAATTTGAAGACAATTGAACGTGAAGATCCAAACTTTACTGGAAAATTTCATAGGGCAGAGTGAAAACGCAGGCTGTGTTCCTATTTCCTACAAATGATTTTTCCCCCTTTTGTACTTTTGCTTTTGAAGTTTTCCATGCACTTCAACTTCACTAAACACAACTTCCCAAACTTCACTAAAAACATCTTACCTATAAGGAAAACTGGGTGAACAAAATGGTGTCGTATGGCCCCAGAGGGGAGAAAGTAGGAAGGGAGACACCACGTGTGCTCACAGAAGCACAGTCTTGGGCATCATTATGTATCTGTGCTTTAAAAAAAAAAAGTGAAATAAAGTAACAAAAATTATGAAAAATTTGAATATGTTTATCTGCTTAAAACCTCAAAATCCACGTCTTAGAAAATAATGTCCAAATTTCTAAGGAGGCCGACAATTCCCTTAGAGGACTCACAGCCCCGCGTCATTCCTCCCTGGCCAACCCCTCTAATTTCCATGTCTCTGCCCCGCCATGCACTGCTCCTGCCAGAATGAATGTTTGAAATGTGGGCACACACCCCCTGCTGGACAAGCTCTGCCTGTGAGTGGACAAAGGAGCAAATCCACTAGGACCCAGGACATCCCTCCTTCCCTATCTGCTGTGATGGACACATGGGCAATCCAGTGAGACCCAGGACCTCCCTCCCTTCCCTATCTGCTGTGATGGACACATGGACAATCCAGTGAGACCCAGGACCTCCCTCCCTTCCCTATCTGCTGTGATGGACACATGGACAATCCAGTCAGACCCAGGACGTCCCTCCTTCCCTATCTGCTGTGATGGACACATGGACAATCCAGTGAGACCCAGGACCTCCCTCCCTTCCCCATCTGCTGTGATGGACAAATGGACAATCCAGTGAGACCCAAGACCTCCTTCCCTTCCCTAGTCTAATTTTGAGTGGACAATAACAAAAATTCCAATATGACACTGGTTTCCTTCTGTTGATCCATCAGATACATATTAGGATCTTTTTTTGAAAATTCCCCCCAAAACTGATGCTTTAGAATTTTTGTTGCAAACATGTTAAACCTAGAAATCGATTAGAAGACAATTGGAATCCTAGTCTTTAATCTTTTCATGAAAAAACTATACCTCTCTGCCTTTCTTCAAATTCATTCTATCTCGTCCTAAGGTTTCGTTGCTTCCTTTGTGCACTACTAATTTGCAGGGATTGTAGGGCTTCCTGTTGCTGTAGGGTTTGAATTCGTTTTCCAAGCTTATCTTTGGCGCTCATTGTTGGTATAAGAAAGCTATTGATTTTGTTCTGCGTACCCGGAGGTGTCCCTAATCTTTCTATAAATTTGATGTGTTTGGGGGAGAGCCCTTGGTTTTCCAAATATTGTCATACAATTTAGGAAAAATGATAGCGGGCGGCTTCTTTTTTAGTTTTCTTACCCTTTCTACCTGCTTCGCTTTTCCCTGGGAATTCCAAGAGAACTCTGAAAACATCGTCAAGTGTAGCGGTGACCCTTGACATTCTCCGTTTGTTCCGGGGCTTAGTGGATTTAGTGTTTCACCATGAATTATGATACTACTGGTTGATATAAAAAGACCTTCTTTGTCATGTTAAACAGGCTCAGTTCAGGTCCTGGTGTTCTCATTGTCACTTCTGTGGCTTTCTCCTGAGCATAATTTGCATAATCTTGAATGTTTGTTTCTGACATCTTTTGAGATCATCCACTGTTTTTCTCCTTGGCTTCATTAATGTGCTATTATTTTAATACATTTTCTCATATTATCCTTGCCTTCCTGAAACAGACTTTGGACCCTCTTAGTAGATTTTCTTTTTTTAAGGAAAATAATGTTGAATTCAGTTTGTGAGTATGATGTTTTGAGTTTTTCTATACTTTTACGTAAAATTTTTTTTTTCTTTTTAAAAACAACATCTCCATGTTCTGACATCAGAGTTCGGCTAGCTACCTAAAACTGGGTCTCTATAATTTCCTGTATGCTACAGCGTGTATCATCATACGTGTGGTAAACAGCGTTGGTCCGTGTGTTTTCTATTTTGCTCACCTCTGGTCACGGTTCATTGCCTTCCCACTGCTGTCCTCAAACTCACTTTGAGGTTCTTCTGGAGGAAAAAGAAAATGCTAGTTATTTATTGGGGGGGGGTAGAAATTCTAATGTTTCAAATGAAACGGCTGGTGGATTACCTGCCTCCTTCTTGTTTAATAATGAGGCGCCTCCTGAATACAGCTCCCCGACTAAGCCACCTGGTGGGGCCGCCTCAGTTAAATCATCTGCAAAGTGCTACAGATTTTCGTCTTTTCCGGAGAGTTTATTGACAGAAATCGATTTTCCTTCCATATTCTTTAAATTTTATGGGACTTCTTTCCTATGTAATGGTTTCCTGTATTTATTTATTTTTGCATAGAGACAAAAAATGTGCCCGTGGGATTTCTGCTTGAGGCATGGATTTGGGTTTTCTATGACACCCAATTCAAGATAAATATTAGCAAAGGTAAAAAGAGGCTGCCTTTACCCTACAGGCCAGACCCCTGGTATGCATGGGCTCAGCCAACCCTTTAAGGGCCTTCCGCAGAGATTTGGAAAGCAGAGCGGCCCGCTGTCCACCCCTGCCCCCACCCCGCCCCGCCCTCAGGGCCTTTTGCCTGGCAGCGACTTCCGACTGTGTTGAGCTTTTGATCTTGCAGAACAGCAATGGTTAAGAAATCCCCCACACCCTTTGCATTCCGGGAAAGGCTTGTTGCAAGGAACCCCCCGCCCCTGTGACTCAGATAAGCTTCCAATGCCCCCTCCCACTCTCTGCCTTATAAACGCTGAGCGGAACTGTTTGTCTCCACTGGCCAAAGGGTTGGGCTTCTACACAACCCCCCAGGCCCCTGGCCTTTGGCCCACCCTTGGCCGAACTGGCAGGCGTCCCCTCCTGAGGGGCAGGAAAGAAAAGCTTTCAAGAGGTGCACACATCTCAGGGTGGGAGGGTCCCCCCCACCGTGGTTCCTTCCCCCTTTCCTGATAATCCTTTTAAATAAAGTCTCTGCTGCTTAGTCCAGACTTGCCTCTTCCACACTTGGAGTTCATCCCGCCTCTTAGTCCCCCTGGGAACCTCACCAGCCTCTGAGCTTCAGGATGGCTCCAGCTTTTTCTGTTTTTGATTTTTCTTTTTTTTCTTTTTGAGACAGGGTTTTGCTCTGTTGCCCAGGCTGGAGTGCCATGGCGTCATCGTAGGTCACTGCAGCCTCCAACTCCCGGGCTCAGGTGATCCTCCTGCCTCAGCCTCCCGAGTAGCTGGGACTACAGGTGCACTTCACCACGGCTGGCTAGTTTTCTTATTTCTTGGAGAGATGGGGTCTCACTACATTGCCCAGGCTGGTCTCAAACTCCTGGCCTCGAGCGATCCTCCCACCTCGGCCACTCAAGTGCTGGGATTACAGGTGTGAGCCACTGAACCCTGTGGGTCCAGCTTTTTCTAAACCATTCCCCCTATTGGCTTTCATTTGTGATGACTTATGAGGGTTTTTGTTAATTGAACCCATTGATGTGATTGGCAAAACCGACCCCTTTGATCTTTCTTCTAGAACACTGTGTTGTGCATTCTCTGGTTCATTTTTTAGAATAATTCCAGTTTCACTGTCTTTTCTGTCTCCTGCTACATGGATTATTTCCTTGGCTTAAATTTTGTCCATTGGTTTGGTGCATATACAACACTCTTTATTACTATTCATATTTCTCTTACTGTTTAAGAAATCCACATTTAATCAGTCAATGGAAAAGAAGCCAAACTCTGTAAAATAATTTAAAGAGGTTTATTCTGGGTCAAATTTGAGGACCATGGCCCGGAGCCGCGCCCAACAAGCCTTGAGCGAGTGGACTCGCTGTGGTTGGGCTACAGTTTGGTTTTATACATTTCGGGGAGATGGGGTTACAGGGAAAGTCATACGTCAATACATGGGAGGTGCACATTGGTTTGGCCAGAAAGGGCTCACAGGTTATAGGAGGTTTAAAGACTCTGTGACTTCAAATTGGTTAAAGAAACGAAGCTTTGTGTAAAGGCTTGTACTGTTTTAGATAAGGAAGAGACAAGCCATTGGTCATATATTTGTTGTGTAAATTGGGGACCTGCAGTCTGTCTTGCACAGCCTTAGGCCTGGCGATGAGTCACAAAGGACGTCCCAAGAAGGGAGGGGACATGGTGGGGCAGGTCTGACCTCCTCCTCCTGGCAGACAATTTAGTTTTAGGGTGTCCCCTTGGCCAGGAGGGGGTCCATTCAGTCAGCCAGTGGGGGGAAGCCTTTTATTTTATTTTGTTCACAATTCACCCCTTTTGGCCAAGGTCTGCCAGAGGCAGCATCTATGGCCGAACTGTCATTTTGTGTTTGATCACGTCCAGGGCTCAGCAGAACCTGTTGTTTCAGTCTAAGTAGGAATTTTTGAGCAAGATACTGTTGGGGAAATATAATTTAACATAAAATCTCCCATTCAGCCATGAAAAGGAACGAGGCTCTGACACCTGCTGCATCGTGGATGAGCCCTGAAGACGTGATGCTCAGTGAGGGAAGCCAGACACAAAAGGCCACATGTTGTAGGATTCCCTGGATGTGAAACATCCAGAACAGGAGAACAGGCGAAGCCGCAGAGACAGAAACTGGGTTCGTGGTTGCCAGGGGCTGCAGAGGGGGTTGGGGGTTGACTGCTTAATGGGGACGGGTCTCCTTTTGGGGTGACAAAAATGTTCTGTAACTAGACAGAGGTGGTGTTTGCACAACAAGGTGAATGTACTAAATGCCCCTGAATTGTGCACTTTAAAATGGTTGAAACGGTAAACTTTATGTTATGTGTATTTTACAAAAAAAAATTGTAATTAAAATTTAAGTGAGTTTAAAAAGCTAAAGCACAGAGTAAGAATTAAAAGAGAGAGACAAGTGACAGATATAGATAACAGGTGACAGATATGCAGAAAGATAGATGCAGATGATAGATAAGTGATAGACAAAACAAAACCTCCTGCCAACCCAGAAAACCCCTCCATAAAGGTGAAAGAAAAAGAAAACACTTTTATTATTGAAAAAACATCAGGCCAGGTGCGGTGGCTCACGCCTGTAACCCAATATTCTGGGAGGCAGAAGTGGGAGCATTGCTTGAGGTCAGGAGTTTGAGACCAGCCTGGGCAACATAGCAAGACCCCGTCTCTACAAAAAATTTAAAAATTATCTGGGCGTGGTGCGTGCCTGTAGCCCCAGCTACTCAGGAGGCTGAGGCAGGAGGATCACTTGAGCCCAGGAGTTGGAGGCTGCAGTGAGTTATGATGACGCCACTGCACTCCAGCCTGGGCAACAGAGCGAGACCCTGTCTCAAAAACAAAAACAAAGAAAATCATCCAAACCAGACTTCAAAGCCCATGACAGGCAGCCTGCTAAACAGATTGCAAAGATGGAAAGAAATCTCACCCTTTTATGGCCAGGAGGATACAACTCTTTGCATGCATGCTAGCTGTCTTTATCCAAGGGAAAAATAAAGCTTCTTGCATCTTTTCGACCAGCTCTTAGAGCAAAACTGCCAGAGACAGGGAGACAGGGCCCCCTTCTTGGCGCTCACACTGCAAAGAGGGCTCCTTAGTCCAAGAAGGACATTCTTGGGCTGCACCGCTGTGCAGAGGCTCCTGCGGGTTTTAAAGAGATTTTCGTACATCTCAGAGATGCAGAGAGCAAGTACAATGGCAAGTTTTCCACAGGAAATGCTAAAGAGAAAGCGGGCAGGGAGTTCTCTTTCCATGTTAGCACCAAAGAAAATGTAATATTTTTAAAAAATGATTTATATTTATCCTTACAATGCACAGCTGGGAAATTTTTGTGAGCCTTTGCTTACCTAACGAGGTCCCTTTCTTGAAACTGTGGTTATGAACATGCCAGGCTGTATTTAAACTTCCTTTGGGACATTTTCCTCCTAAAAACTCTGCATAAGTTGCCCTGCCTCCAGCTCACGGTTGGTGTTAGAAGGCCATAAACGGGCCTGAATTTTATGTCAGTAACTGTGTTTCCCAACTGGATGTTTTAAGAAATTCTTCGTTCTAAGGAACTAGCATTCCTTTGGGAATTAGTGGCATTCCAGCCAGCTCCCTGTTTTGTTTTGTTTTGTTTTGTAACACCTCCCATCCCTTCCTTCAAAACCTGTCTTTCTTTTGGGTTTAGGATTTCAAAGCAATTTTGTTTTTGTTTTTCCTAGACCGAGTGCTTTTCCCAAGAATGCGTTTCTATAGAAATAGAAATAGAACGCATTCTAGTTCTAGTTTTAAAAAAATAATCCCTTCTTTCCCACGGTAGAATCTTACTTTTAGCCTATGGTCTTCAAACAAGGGGAACTCCCCATGCCTCGTATTTCACAAGGACAAGGGTCTATGACTCCCTAATCTCCCCTTGGTCACCTGGGCACTTCCAGAATCTTCTTCCAGAAGTGAGGGGCAGGGTCTAAATCTAGGCCTGGCTGAACTTTCACTGGACTCCGTGGATTTTCTTATCCCCGCTGGGAGCCCATCCCAGAGTACTTTGCCGGGGCCCAATAGTGCTGGGTAAATAGGATTCAAAACATAGCCTCCTGCCAACCCAGAAAGTCCCTCCACACGTAAAAGAGAAAGAAAACTATTTCATTACTGAGCAAGCATTAAACCTGCGGGAATATATGAAGACCACCCAAAATGAGAACAAGCAAAGACTATTTATTCAGAGCTTGCTCTAGCAGGGGAGTCGGCCACCCATGTCATTTGCCTTTGGCAGAGACTCAAAGGCAAGCAGGGCAGGGGGAAGGGTTTGTGGGAAAAGGGAAGGCTGGGGTGAGTCGTAAATAAGGTTTGTTGGCGTGGGGGAAGCTGGAGGCGGTTCGCTGGAACACGAGGCGTCCCGCGAGACTGGTTAAGGGGCACGCTTGGCTTCCGCTGGTTGGTTTTAATTTGAAGGCAGGGACAAAATTATTCATCAAGTCCCTGCCACTTGGGGCCCATTGTTGCGGAAGGTATTGTGTGGCTTTCTGGACTATCAGGAGAGATTGCCATCTGGTTTCCTGCTTCCTAGGCTGGGGACTACTTATACAGGGCTGGTTGCTGCAGGTTAGAGGTCAGAATTCTACTTATACGTGGTCTGGTCATTGCCCATTTGTATATTCAGTGTGGCAAACCAAGAACCCGTCAGCTAAGCAATTGCAAATGTCAACAGAAAAGAAGCCGAATTCTGTGAAATAATTTTAAAGAGGTTTATTCCGAGCCAAAGTTGAGGACCATGACCGGAGCCGCTCACAAGAAGCCTTGAGCAAGTGAGGTCGCTGTGGTTGGGCTACAGTTTGGTTTTATATATTTCAGGGAGACAGGGGTTACAGGGAAAGTCATAAATCAGTACATGGAAGACGTACATGGGTTTGGCCCGAAAAGGTGGAACATCTCGAAGGGGGGACTTACAGGTTATAGGTGGGTTTAAAGACTCCTTGACTTGTAATTGGTTAAAAAATGAAGCTTTGTCTAAAGGCTTGGAATGTTTTACATAAGGAAGAGACAAGTCACTGGACATGTATTTGTTGTGTAAATTGGGGACCTGCAGGTTTGTCTTGTGCAGCCTTAGGCCTGTTGATGAGTCACAAAGGACATCTCCAAGAAGGGAGGGGGCATGGTGGGGCAGGTCTGACCTCCTAGTGGCAGACAATTTAGTTTTAGGACATCCCCTTGGCCAGGAGGGGTCCATTCAGTCAGCCTTGGGGGAAAGCCTTTTATTTAATTTTAGTTCACACAAAGACAGAAAAAGAAACCGTACCCTTGTTTGTAGCTAAGTGGATACAACCCGCTCCATTCAGGTTGTCAAGATAAAATTGTCAACTCTCTTGTCTGTTTTTGACCAAAGATAGATGGTGCAATTTGGAGGCAGGTGACAGGTGAAGTCAGGCCTGTATCTGCCCACAAAAGCGGGATATGGGAGTTCTCTTCCTTAATGATCCCATTTCAAGGAGATGTTTCCTCTCAGGTCCCTGGAGGAGGGAACATCCCGGGCTGTGAAATTGGAAACAGGCTTGTTTAGGGCAGGGAAAAAGGAATATCTTTTCTAAACCATCGCCAGGGTCGTGGCTGAGGCCCCTAAAACCAAAGACGGATTAACAACAGGAAAACATACACATGCATTTAATAGATGTTTTACGTTGCACAGCAGGCTTCGGAGATAAAGACCCAAAGAGACAGGGAAACTGTATTTTCATGCTCAGGGTGACGGACAGTGGACAGTCGTGCAGCAGTGTGATTGGACACCGGGCGTCTGATCTCACGGGAGGGACCTGGGGACCCGGCAAGGCCTGTGTGTTCAGATTCTCCCGTGTCCTGTGTCCTCGGGGATAAGGACGCTCCTTCCCTCCGGGTGCGGGGAAGGCACCTGCTGCAGGCTGGCTTCTGTTTGGAGCTTTCATGGAGATTTCGGTGTGGTCTGTCAGAAGGGACAGAATGAGGCCGTTATGCGCTTAGAGCCTCTTCCGTAATGTTAATGTGCAAACACATCCCCGGATATCTCTCGCTGAAGGCAGATGCTAGTTCAGGGCCTGGGGTGGCATCAAGGAAAAATTGTACCACTTACGTTAAACAGGCAAGAAAGACTTTATTCAAGACTATTGTGATTGGCATCAAGACAATTCCAGTGGGGAGAGAGATTGAACCTGAGTCCAAAAACAATAGGAGAAGTTTGGGATTTGTAGCCAATGGCCAGGGTTAGGGGAGTCAGTGCATGGAAAATTACTGAGAAGAACTTGCTTAGGTATTGTAGAGGAGGAAAAAAACTTTTTTCTCTACCCTTTTATGTTTTGTGCTGGGACCCTGCAAATTAAACCAAGAAAAGACAGACTCACAGGAGAAAAGGCATACAAATTTTATTTGACGGTAACTTTTATATGTACATGCACACCTTCCTGGAAAAATCATGAAGACCCAAAGAAGCAGCTAGAACTGATTTTGGTTCTTGTATAACATTGTTTGTGGGCTTACGTGCCATTTTAAGCCACAATGACAAAACAATACATTTTTGGAGATGTGACAGGACAAAGGAAAAGGAGTTAGGGTTTTTGGGGTGGGAAACTGTGGGAACATAAATATATGGAAGAAACTAATGGAAGATAAGGGCTGATTTAGTAAAGTTTGTTATGTAGATTCCTGGTGGCACCTGTCTGGGCTGATAAGCACCTAAAGTTGGTGATTAAAAACCATTCTGCCCTTTCTGGTATGAGAGAGGGGAAGGAAACCCCTTCGCAAAGGGAAACTTATGTCCTGCTTGCAGACCGAGAACAGGGCTCAGAGCAGCCTGGCCAAAGTTTGCTCAAGGTGGGGGTCCTCACCCCTCTCGGAATTGCCACTGGATTGAATGGGGTGGAGGGAGGCTCGCAGCGCAGGTTACAGTGTTGCCGTCCACTGCATCTTCTCCAGGTCAGAGAAGACAACACCTACTTTTGCATCTTTCCGAATTCTGTGCTGCACAGAGGGGCCACCCTGATGGTGCAAGTCACTTCCGACGGGGACGTGTTTCAGGAAGTCCTGGCCTTTAATAACTCAGGTGATGATATCTTACCTGGTGCCCCACACCCATTAGCACTGGCGCCACCGTCGAGGTGCCACTGGTGCTGGTCCAGCCGGTGACGGTTTCTGATGGATGTCTCCCCAGGCAAGGAAGGCACCGGGGCCGTGAACTTCTCCTGCCTCATCTATGACATCCACTTCATGAACTGCAGCTGGGCTCCCGGCCCGGCTGCGCCCGCAGACATCCAGTATCACCTCTACTCCTGGGTCTCCACGTAAGCCGGGCAACCTTCAGGGCTAGGTGCGGGGTGCAGGGGACAAAGGTTTCCTCGACCCTCTTAGGATCTCTGGCTGGTCCTGAAATTGAAACTGACCAAGACATGGCCAGGCGCGGTGGCTCACGCCTGTAATCCCAGCTCTCTGGGAGCCCGAGGAGGGAGGATCGCTTGAGCTCAGGAGTTCGAGGCCAGCCTGAGCAAGAGCAAGACCCCGTCTCTACCAAAAATAGAAAAATTAGCTGGGCATGATGGTGCACACCTGTAGTCCCAGCTACGTGGGAGGCTGAGGCAGGAGGATCGCTTGAGCCCAGGAGTTCGAGGCTGCAGTAAGCTATGATGACGCCAATGCACTCCACCTGGGGTGACAGAGCCAGACTCTGTCTCAAGAAAAATAAAATAAATAAACAAATAAAACTGAGCAAGACAGATGAACGGGTGAAAGACATACAAATTAGTTTGATAAGTTTTACAGACATGCAGCCTCTGCAAGGAAACGAGGGCACAAAGAAACAGGGATATCTGTGCATATTTTATGCCAGGTTCGGGAAGATGTGCAGAAGCATGATCAGAGGACGAGAGGGTGTGATCTAATGGTGATCACCCAGGGTGAACTTAGCCAGGTCTGTTCAGATTCGTCTCTGTGCCTCTGTGTGACGTTCCTTCCCTCCAGCACGGGGCAGGACACTTGTCACACGAGGGTCTTCAGAGGAGAGCGGGAGACAGAAGTTCAGAGAGACCTTCCTGGTTCCGTGGTTTTTTTCAGTTTCTTCCTGCTTAAAACACGTGGTACGCCAATGCACCATGTTTTGAGGTGTCGTGTTCTACACCCCGACAGGACGGGGGCTGTAAGGTCGAATACTGGAGCAGCCTCTTTGAAATGCAAGTTATAAAGGAAGTTAAAGCCCCATGTCCCTCTTTGCTGGGAGGAGACAAACCTGCTTGAGTCGGCGTCTGGCTCCAAATCACAACCCCCCTCCGAGCATCAAGAGATGAGACAAGTTGGCAGCTGTGTGTTGAGAACACGAGTGGAGAGGGCTGTATCCTCTTAGGTCTCCGCACAGGGACATTCCTTTCCGTCCTTGTAATCTCTGCAGTGCATTGCCTGTGGCTCCATGCGTCTGCGATGACAACATGGTTCCCTTTCTCTCCCACCTTTGTAGAGGGGTTTTCTGGGTGGGGGAAGGTTTGGGTGTCAATCCTATCTCCACAAGGGGATACACCCACTGGCCTTTCCTTTCCTTGAGCCGTTTTGGATATTACAGGGATGACGAGGAGACAGAATGTGTCCGGTACATCACTGATTCGATGGAGACGTGCGTGGGCTGCCACTTTGATCAACTCGGTGAACCCAAGACGACGGATAATTACTTCTTCTTGGTGAATGGAACCAGCAAGGACACAGCTATCCAGTTCTTGGATTTTACCCCATTTGTAGCTTTTAAAATGGGTAAGATAATCTCCCTCCATGCGTTTTCCCGCTGGACGCCGTCTTGCTTCGCTGCACTCTGGTTTGTCCCAGGATGGGGTAATGGGGTGGGACAGGGGTGCCAGGTGCCAGACTAGCCTAAGAGGGTCTTCATTTAGGGTCTGAGAAACAGCCACAGCAGGGAGGAAGAGAGGCCACGACTCTCCCTTGGTGTGGGAAGGAGGACAGGTACATGGCAGCATGTGAAATAAAAGCAAATCTCATTATACGTGGTAGTTACAGATTCCCTGCAAACACTGAATAAACAAATAGCGAACCATCTCCCCCAGGGGAAATACAGGGTTAGTTTCCAACAGCTCCTGTCACAACATTTTTATCAACCAATCAGCACAGAACCTTGTTTGATATGTGCTTCTGTTTGAAGACACCTCATTTAATATATAATGTTGATGCATTCACATTGAGCTCACAGCCAACAGCACTATAACACACGCCTGAAAGAAGCTTCTCTAGCACACATATTTTCTCCACAAGGTACATCACAGCCTTCTTGCATTTAGGAATGCAGGGGAGGCAGGGGGAAAACCCTCTTCTACACTCTTAGGTCCTGTAGCTGGGACCTGCAAATTAAACTGACAAAAGACAGACTAACAGAAGAAAAGTATACAAATTTAATTTTCATTTTTAATTTTTATATGCATGGTGGGGGCTTAATAGGAAAGAAGTGAAAACTCCCAGAGAAGTGGTTAGACATGGGGCTTATACACATCAATGGAAAAGAAGCCAAACTCTGTAAAATAATTTAAAGAGGTTTATTCTGAGCCCAATTTGAGGACCATGACCCGGAGCCACACCCAAGAAGCCTTGAGCAAGTGGACTCGCTGTGGTTGGGTTAGGGTTTGGTTTTAGACATTTCAGGGAGACAGGGATTACAGGTAAAGTCATAAATCAGTACATGGGAGGCATACATTGGTTTGGCACAAAAAGATGGGCCATGATGAAGCAGTGGGCTTACAGGTCATAGGTGGGTTAAAGACTCCTTAACTTGTAATTGGTTAAAAAATGAAGCTTTGTCTAAAGGCTTGGAATGTTTTAAATAAGGAAGACACAAGTCACCTGACATATTTGTTGTGTAAATTGGGGACCTGCAGGTCTGTCTTGCAGAGCCTTAGGCCTGTCGATGAGTCACAAAGGACATCTCCAAGAAGGGAGGGGGCAGAGTGAGGCAGGTCTGACCTCTTCCTCCTGGCAGACAATTTAATTTTCGGGTATCCCCTTGGCCAGGAGGGGGTCCATTCAGTCAGCCGGTAGCGGGGAAGCCTTTTATTTTATTTTAGTTCACATATACCATTTTAACAAAGGGCGCTAAATTGTGGAGAAGTTACTAGACCAAAAAAAGTGGATTTGAGCTTCTCAGGGCAGTAAACTGTGGGAAGGTAAATATATGGGGGAAACTAATGGGAGATAAGGGTATTTCAGGAAGGTCTGTCGTGCAGATTCGTCCCTGTGCTGTCTTCTTCACAGCCATAAAACTTCCCCAGAGAGGAGATTTCTGGCAGTGCTCATTTCCCAGAAGTTTCTGCTTTTAGTCCAATAAGAGAAGTTCCAAGAAGGTGTCTTTCTGCATCTGTTGTTTTTCAATTGGCGCAGCTCAAAATAATCCATGTGCCCACGTGGTGTATTTTGGGGTGGTTTATCCTTATCCCCTGCAAGAACAGTAGATGGCGTTTCAGTACTGTGCTTGGGGGTTCAGCTTACACAATGACAGCACCAATGAAAGTCCTAAAAATAGGAAAAGGTAGAGCTAGGTAGATCACCACGAAAAAAGGACACTCATTTCTTGCGTGAGCTGAAGCAATTGCCTCTTCAAAGTGGGTGGGAACGCGCACATCAGGCAATCCAAATTTTTCACCATGTTGCGGGTGTCTGTGAGTGACCATGAAATTGCCACAAGTATCGATTCAGGGGTTACATAAAATAGGGAGCAGGCACGTTTGCAAATATAAAATCCATGAATAACGATGCTCTGAGCAGCATTTTTTAATTTCCTGGGCACTTGGGTGACTTAAGGAGAAGGGGTCCGTCGACTCATTTTGTTGGCTGCACGTACGCCTTGGCTGACGGTAGCCGCCGCGGCCGTAGGGTGATGTGGAGAAGGCAAAGGACCAAGAAGAAGAAAGCTCCCACCCACATCTCCGGTCATGCGTTAGTAATTCTGCAACATGGAGGCAGAGGGTGGGTGCCTGGGCAGAGGGGTTGTCTGCGCCCTGGAGGGGGACGTCCCAAGACGCACGCTTAGCCGACCTGAGATCTTGCTCCGTAGGCTTATTGGCTTTTTCTTCTTGTTATTGATCATGCAGGAAAAAGATGACTCAAATTGCCAAGATACATTTCTCCAGGTCTTCCTTCTAATGGGCTGCTGGACCCCGTAGACGTACTATCCCTGTTTGTGTTTTGTTTTAAAAATATAACCCAGAACATCACGTTAGCTACAAGGATCAACCCTAGATCCAATGGACAACCCAGTCAGATTCGACCTTGCAAGTCAAATCTTGTATTATGAACTCGACATGCAAAGGAAGGTAACAACCTCACACCTTTGTGGGGACCCACAAACCGTGTTCTCTCGCTTTGTCGTAACCCTCACCGGTGAGAGTGTAACTATTTTCTCCGGAAAATTATTCTACGTTTCTTCCTTATCTCCTCTTTGCCCTATAAGTACCACTCGTATGGCACTTGTGCTTCCTTCTGATGAAGTCCTGTTTATCTGTTTTTGTTACTTGGCTTTGGGTGTCCTACCTAGGAAACCGCTGCCTAACGCAAGGCATGAAATTGCACCCGCGCCTATGTTGTCGTCTAAGACTTCCGCAGTCTTAGCTCTTGCATTTACGTCTCTGATCCATTCTGAGTTAATCGGGTTCTTCCCGGCACGGATCTGAAGTTGTCGCTGCCTGAGACGTTCTTGCTAGTGTAGGTTTAATTTCTTTATTTTCTGCCTCCCACCCCCGGAAGGCAAGTTCTCTGAGAGCAGGGGCCTTGTCTGTTCGTTCACCGTGAAGCCCGAGCCTGCAACAGCGGCCAGCACGGAGCAGGTGGTCAGTAAACACGTGCGGGTGAATGCATGAAGGTCAATTACGTCCGTGGATGCCCCTGTCGGGGGCACTCCCCCAGCAGGAACTGGGGAGTCCTACCTCTCGTCCCCTCCGGACCCTGTCGCCGGGCCGTATCCTGGGATTCAGGCTCCGACATGTCTCAGGGCCCAGCACCCCCGGCCCCTCTCTCCACACCCCACAGCCCTTTATGGCACAGCGGGGACATTCGTGGAGGCCCCGCAGGGAGCCCAGTGCCCGCCCAGGTGTGGGCCGCTCAGCCACAGGGATCTGTTACAACAGAAATTAGCTCGCATCCCCCCCTGCTTAAAACCCTCCCAAGAGGTTTGGTTTTGGTCTTGGATTAAAGCCCAGAGCCCTGAGTGTGGCCTCCAAGAACTGTACTGTCTGGCCTCACCCACGGGATAGCCTCTTCCCCGTTCCTCACACAGGTGATAGCACAGGTGACCTCACACAGGTAACTACCCACAGGTGATTTCACACTGGCTCTTCACAGATGACTCATACCCAGGTGGTAACACAGGTGATCTCACACAGGTGACTGCTACACAGGTGATAACACAGGTGCCACACACAGGTGACCTCACGCAGGTGACCTCACACAGTTAACCTCACACAGGTGATTTCACACTGGCTCTTCACATGTGACTCACACACAGGTGATAACACAGGTACCACAGACAGGTAACTTCACACAGGTCTTTCATATACATGACTTCACATATGTGACCCTGCGCAGATCCCTCACACAGGTGACCTCACACAGGTGATCTCACACAGGTGACCTCATACTGGCTCTTCACAAGTGACCCATACACAGGAGATGACACAGGTACCATAGATAGGTAACTTCACACAGGTCTTCCATACATATGACCTTACACAGTGACTGCACATGTGACCCTGCGCAGATCCCTCACACAGATGACTACATACAGGTCCCTCATACAGGTGGCCTCAGGCAGGTGACCTCACACAGGTGACCTCACATAGGTAGGTGACCTCACACAGGTCCCTCACACAGGTAGGTGACCTCACACAGGTAGGTGACCTCACACAGGTCCCTTACACAGGTAGGTGACTACACACAGGTGACCTCACACAGGTGACCTCACACAGGTAGGTGACCTCACACAGGTGACCTCACGCAAGTGTCTCACACAGGTGACCCTCTGTCAGCTCCTCAGCTGAGCCCCCTCGGTTCTTCCCACCTTATTGCTCACACTCCAGCGCCGCGGTGTCCCCAGTACTCCCTCCCCAGTGCCTGTCTCAGTTGAGAGCCTCAGCTTAGGGGACACACCTGCTAGCGCCCTCGCCTCCTCCCTGTAGCCTGGGCTACAGCCATAGCGGATGTGCTGCCCTGCCGTCCTCCCCGTCCCGGGGCACCCCCAGGTGTGCAGCCCTCACTGTCCGGGGTGCTGTCCAGCCCCAGGCACCAGGAGCACCAGGTGCAGCTGCTCTACGATAGGAAGCTCCAAGCGAGCTTTCTACCCGGGGCCTCACATACAAATTCGGTAAATCCATGTTGGAGGGTGACCGGGGTCGACTTGAGATGCTCACTCCTAACTAGACATTCGCAAGTTCCCTGGTGCAGAACGAAATGCTACCACAGGCTGTCCGTGTCCCCTTCACTCATTAATATCCCCAGAGCAAATTTGCCAGCCAGAGGTAAATTCACCAGAAGGGAACTTTGGATCTGGGAGGAAAAGCTTTTTTGTACCCTCTTAAGTTCTGTGATGGAGGCCTGTAAATTAAACTGACAAAAGTCAGGTTAGCAAGACAGAAAAACCCACCCAGTTTCATTCATATGCATATGGGAGCTCATAAAAGAAATGGCTCCTTAAATGACTAAAGTTAGGGGCTTATTTAATTTAATTAATGGGGGAAAGGAGGAGAGAGAAAAAGCTTGTATATAGGAAGAACAAACAGGTTTCTTTAGCAAAGACAAATTTCTAGGAGAACAAATGAGAGCTAAGAAAGTTGGTGATAGTGTTTGTTTACGGCCTTTTCCATCTTTTTCATGGGCGTAAAACTCCCCTGGAGATGGAATTTGTGGTGGTTTCACTCCTTCCTGGGAGTGACAGTGTCCCCAAGAGGGGATTGATGGCACCCTATTCCCGAGAGTTTTCTGCTTTTATTCAGACAAAGGAAGCTCCAAGAAAGCTTCTTTCTGCATCTGTTGAATCTCAAATGTTTTCGGCTTAAATTGACCTTCATACGAACTCTGGGGTTCTGAGTGGATCCCCATGTTTGCACGCAATGCTGAGAAATCAGCCATTTACCATCCTAATGCAGCTATCTTTTTTTATAGGGCGGCTCCCCAAAGAAAGACCCCGTAAGTATCTTTCTTTGTCTGCGACATCCTGTACCTGAGCCGTGAGTCACCTCAAAGTTTGGCCCTCACCCCACAGAACTGCTCAGCGGGGGGGTCGTACTGAACCCATCAGCGGGCATCACGCACCTTGTTGAGAAGCCACGGCTTTCTCGAATGTCCCCGACTCAGCTCAAGTTGGTGGTCCCCACCCACGCAGTGGGCAGAGCAGCGTCCTCCCTCCAAACCAGCCATTTGGACCATCTCAGCTCAAACGTGGTGGTGGCTTGAACAGTGTGTCCCCACAAAGTCCACGTCCACCTGGAACCTCACAATGGGACCCTATTTGGAAACAGGGTCTTTGTAAATGTGATTAATGAAGGCTCTCAAGATGACAGCATCCGGATTTAGAGTAGATCCTAAATCTAATGATGCTGTCCTGCTGGACTCCAAACCGTGCAAGAAGAAATTCCTGTTAATTCCAGTTTGTGGTCCTTTGTTTGTGGCAGCCCCTGGATGCCCCTATGGAGGCGAGCGTCCCCTTGGCCACTGGAGGGCAGCAAAGTTCTCCGCCTTCAGGTGCGGGTGATCCATCTCCTGGGGGACCTGAGGCTCAGGTCTGGGCGGGGCCCGGGGACCTGCCACCAGCTCCCAGGTGGTAGGTGGTGCTGCTTCTGCCCTGTGCACCACACTTTGAGGGGCCAGAGAAGCAAAACAGGATTAGAAGCCGTCTGAAGGCGTCTTTGGAGGTCAGCGTTGGGGAGATACCTTTTCTCTCCGGGCCTCACCTGAGGCCCCGGTGATGTCTGCGATACGGCCAAGCACTGATGTTGTGTAAGCCTCACGGTGGCTTTCCACAGGCCGCGAGGATGCTCATGGCTCCCTGGCCCAGGAGGAAGCCAAGGGGGTCTCTCCTTTGGGGCCAGTGGAATCTCTGCCCTTTGTCTTGGCTTCTGTCTTTACGGGTTGGCCCCGCAGCCCCCAGCCCACGTCTGCCCCTCCGGTAGCCGCCCCCAGGGCACTTGTGCGCGGGGTGGGGAGATAGCTTGAGATGCGCAGAGTCTAAGCGGGGAAGCGCTGCTGATGAAAGAAAGTTTTCGGCCAGGTAGACGCAGTCCCCGACTTGGGATTTTTCAATGCTTTGACTTTACGAAGGTGCAAAAGCGATGCACATTCACAGGGGTCCCCAACCTGTGGTGAGTTGTGTAATTATTTCATTATGTACTACAACATAATAGTAATAGAAATAAAGTGCACAAAAAATGTAATGCACTTGAATCATCCCGAAACCATGCCCCCACCACCCGGTCCATGGAAATATTGTCTTCCACGAAAATGATTCCTGGTGCCAAAAAGGTTGGGGGCCGCTGAATTAGAAAGCTTACCGTAGGCAGCGGCAGGGACCCGCAGGTCCCAGTCAGCACGCATTTCTGACTTACGATATTTTTGCTTATGATGAGTTTATGGGGACCTAACCCCATCGTAAGTCAAGGACCGTCTGTCCACGAAAGAGCCAGAAAAGCAAACTCTGTTCTTTGAGCCAAGAGGAACAAGCCAGTGAGATCTTCATGGTGCTTTATGAGGTTGTGCGGTCACCATCGATCTGAATACAAGGCTGTGAAGAAACATCATTGCTTCTAGAGTGTCTGCTGGAGGACAGGAACTCTGTCTGCACGTTCAGTCCCAGCCTCTAGGGGACCCCTGGTCCCCAGAGATGTCCAGACACCGTGGTTAGATGAGATGGGATTTTGCACACGTGGAGACTGCGTGAGGGAGGCTGCCAGGTTCGCTCAGCAAACAGCCGAGATCCTTGGACACAGCCCCGGGGGCTTTCCCCTGCATCCAGCTGACACCCTCGGGCGGAGAAGGTCCCCCGCTGGCGATTCTCCTGTTTTTCTTAGTGATCACCGGGTGGCCTGGACTCCTTCTCCTCCAGGCCTCTCCTCTCGAAAATCCCAGGGCACCAAGGCCATGGCCCGGCCGTGGATGAAGAGGTGGCCCTTGTCCAGGAGAGCAAGTCAGGCCTACACAGGAACCACTCACCCCGGGCAGGAGCCGACAGCCGCCCTGCCCGTGTGGAGCCAGCAACGGGGGACGTCCGGGAATGACCTAAAGAGCAGGATGGTCAGATTTGGATTCCAGCTCTGCCACCAGAAACTGTGCTTCCCGGCGGGGCTCGTGCCCCGCCGCCCAGCTTCCTTTGTGTAGAAGCAGAATGACCACAGCGCTTCCCCAGGGTGGTGGGCACACCGCCCGAGATGTGGGCACAGGCAGGGAAAGCTGTTAGCATCTTACAACCATGATGTCCTTCATCATCCTCACCCTGGGGGCCCCAGAGGGAAAGAAGAGGTGGTGCCGTCCCACCCAGGTGTCGGGGCCCTGCATCCCAGGGCTTGAGCGCTCAGAGACCACGGCACGGTTAGGCTTCCCTGCCATCTCCCCAGCTCCCGATCCAACGTTGGTCCCCAACACCAGGTTCTCTCTCTTCTTTTAAAGGTTTTCCAAAGAGGACAAGATAAAAACGTGTACCTGCTGCCCAGTTCTGACGTGAAAACTGAAAATACCTTGCGAATCAGAGTTAGGCACCTGCGCAACGAGATCTGGAGCGAATGGAGCCAGACGCTGCATTTTGGTAAGTGCCCGTCTCCCAGAAATGTCCCTGGATGATGCGGACACTCAGCCGGGGTGGGGCTGGGTGAGGGGAACCCCTGTTCTAATCTTCCACCTGAATCTGGTCACTCTGGGAAAGGTTGCAGGAGGGTTTGTGCTCGACACGCACAGGTAGGTCGTTCACTCCCAGTTCTGGGTTCCGTGAGGCCGGCATCTTGCCCTCCCTATTGCGGAGGAAGGATGTTTCCCGCCAGGGTCATGGAGACGGGGGGACTTAAAGCTACAGAGATTCACCGTCCCCCAGTCCCGGAGCCCAGGAGTCGGAGATGAAGGGTCTCATGGCCGCGCTCCCTCCGGAGGCTCCTTCCTGCCTCTCCCAGCCCCTGGGGGCTCCAGGCGTCCCTTGGCTTGTGGCCGCGTCACTCCAGTCTCTGCCTCCGTCTCCATGTGGCTTCTCCTCTGTGCTGTGTCTCCTCTGCTGTCTCTTAGGGGGACACCTGTCATTGGGTTTAGGGCTCACCAAATGCACAATGGTCTCATCTTCAGATCCTTAACTTAATTACAGAGTACAAAGACCCTATTTCCAAATAAGGTCCCATTCCCAGATTTGGGGGGTTTTGGATGTGGACAGATCTCTCTGGGGTCACCATTCAGAGCCCCTGCCAGCAGAGGAACCCAGGGCAGCTCCTGCCAATCTCTGCCTAAACTCACCACCTGCAGCTGGTCCTGCTTCTCTGTGTCCCCCCCCATCTCTGGGGCCACCTATGAGGAGTGGGCCGAGCCCTTCTGTGTCACTCTCACTGCAACTCCACTGGGGTGTCCCAGTGGCCCCCCGTTGCTCAGATGTCACCCCCAGGGGCCAGCCAGGATGCCCCTGCTTCTCCATGCACCCTCTAAGCATGGCATGTGGGGTCCTCTGGCCACCCTGCAGGGCCCCCTCCTCCTTTACGGGGACAGAGACCACAGACCCCAATTGCTGAGAAGGGAAATACTTTCAAGTGTTGTTTCAACCCCCCCCACACACACATGCACACTGTCCCTTAATGACAGAATTGGAGGTGGGGGTGCAAAGCCAGGCTCTCCACCTTGGGGTGGGCAAGACACAGGTCCCAGTGCAGGTGGTGGCTTTATGGGCTGCTCTGGTGACGGAGCCCCCACAGGGTTGGTGCTGGAAGAAGCCCCCCCATGCCACCGTCAGCCCCTCTCCAGGGTGGGCCCAGGAGAGCACACACCGCAATTCTGCACACTCAGCTTCCTGGCCTCATCCATGGCCCTCCTACTCACCTGCAAGGTCACCCACGTGGGTCACCTGTGGGAGGTTACCTATGTGGGTCACCTTTGCAGGGTCACCTGTGTGGGGTCACCTGTATGAGTCACCTGTGTGGGTCATTTGTGTGTGGTCACCTGTGCAGATCACCTGTGTGAGGTCACCTGTGTGGGTCACTTGTGTGGGTCACCTGTGTGGGTCTCCTGTGGGAGGTCACCTGTGAGTTACCTGTATTGGTCACCTGTGTGTGGTCATCTGCACGGGTCACCTGTGTGAGGTCACCTGTGTGGGTCACCGGTGTGAGGTCATCTGTGTGGGTCAGCTGTGGGAGGTCACCTGCATGAGGTCACCTATATAAAAGATCTGTCTGAGCTCATCTAATTGAGGTCCCCTGAGTGAACCACCTCTGTGGGTCACCTGTGTAAGGTCACCTGTCTGAGGCCATCTGTCTGATATCACCTATGTGATCAACTATGTGAGGATCACCTGTCTGATGTCACCTGCACTATCATCTGGGTGAGGTCATCTGTGTGAGATCACCTGTGATATCAATTGTGTCTGGGTCACCTGGGAGGAACCAATACAAGATCACATGTGTGTAGTTACCTGTATGAGGCCACCTGTATGTGGTACCTGTATTGTTACCTGTGTGAGATCACCTGTGTTATCACCTATGTATGAGTCACCTGTGAAGAACTAGTATGAGATCACCTCTGTGAGCTCACCTGTCTCTGTGCATACCTGTGTGAGTCACCTGTGAAGAACCAGTGTGAGGCCACCTGAGGTCACCTGTGCTATCACCTGTGTGAGGAACGGGGAAGAGGCTATCCCGTGGGTGAGGCCAGACAGTGCAGTTCTTGGAGGCCACATTCAGGGCTCTGGGCTTTAATCTGAGACCAAAACCAAACCTCCTGGGAGGGTTTTAAGCAGGGGGGGATGCGAGCTAATTTCTGTTGTAACAGATCCCTGTGGCTGAGCGGCCCACACCTGGGCGGCACTGGGCTCCCTGCGGGGCCTCCACGAATGCCCCCGCTGTGCCATAAAGGGCTGTGGGGTGTGGAGAGAGGGGCCGGGGGGCCGGGGGTTGGGGGTAGCTGGAGGGGTCAGGTTCGGGTGTTGGGAGCCACTGCAGGCGCCTAGGCCAGAGCCACTGAGCTATCGCAAAGCCGGTGGCCTTCCAGTGTGACAATCACGTTACCCCCGAAGGGCTCCGGCAAGGACACGTCCAGGGTCGGCCCCCGTAAACACACGGTTTCTCCAACTCCCATCACGGAGGAGTCTTCCCACACGCCTGTTAGATCCCGCAGAAAACCCACAGCTTGAGAGCCACCCGCCGCCTCCTTCCTGTGTCCCTCAGGACTCATCCCTGGCTGACGGGGCATGAGCTCCAAGTTTGCACCTGCTGCATGACAGAAGCCACGCAGGCTGACCCACCAACTTGGGAGGAGCTGCTGAATCCACCTGCATGGGAACCTCAGTCCACGTGTCCTGTTTGCTCCCCCTCCTCAGTAGCCCTGCTTCACGCCACCATGCCCCCCACCATGCCGTCTGATACCAGGGGGCTCACGCGTGCATAACTGACCTCCTGGTCCCTCCTGACCCTCGGATCTTCTTCTCCATCAGGCGTCCAAGAAGAGGGTTACGGCAGTGCCCCTGTGGCCCTGGTCGTGCTGGTGGTGGGGGCGGCTGCTGTGCCCGCTGTGGTCATGTTCCTCTGTAAAAGGTGAGCTCCCCAACCCCAAAAACGTCTTCCTCTGTGAAGGAAGCCGGGCACAAATGGCCACAAATTACACGATTCCAGTTATACAAAATGTGCAGGAAAATCCCGAGGCAGAAAGGACAAGTGGTTGCCAGGCGCTGGGAGGGGGCTGGGGAGTGACTGCTTAGTGACGATGGGGGTGTCCTTCCGAGGGGACACAAACGTCCTGGAATGAGATGCAGGTGGTGGTTGCACAGGATGGTGAACATGCTAAATGCCCCTGAGTTGCTCAGGTTAATGGAGTAAATTTTACCCCGTTTTGTGAATTGCACCTCAGTTTTTAAAATTTTTAAGAATGAAAACGGTAACTTTTGCCATCCTCCTGCAAATGGCTCAGTCCACATGCAGGGCTGATGTGGGAAGCTTCACATGGATAATCGTCCTAACTGTGTCATATCCGCCCCGTGTGCCAAGACGCAGACAAATTTCACCTTCTTTTTTGTGTGCTCCTGGGTTTCACATTTTCTGCAATTCACACTCGTAATCTGTGCCGGAAGAGTAACTGTACTATAATTTGAGGATGCAGGCAGGCACAGTGGCGCACGGCTGTAATCCCAGCATTTTGGGAGGCTGAGGCGGGAGGGTCGTGCTAGGCCAGAAGTTCAAGGCCAGCCTGGGCAACATAGTGAGACCCCATCTCTGCAAAACATAAGTGTGGAGGATTCTCACTGGGCACACACTGACCTTCCAATCTATTAGGGAGAGTGATTAACAAGCTCTATGCTCACAACAGGCACATGGGTACAGCAGTCAGTGCCTCTCCCAATTCCCCACAGGGGAAATTGAGGCATACAGGCTAGGCCTTGGCCCCAAAGGGCAGAGCTGGGCTTGAACCCAGCAAACCTGGGTGCAGAGCCAGGCGCTCCCCTCTCTGCAGTGCTGCCTTATCTCACACACACCTGTGCACCATCTGGTATCATGACCCTGGCGTGTCCAGAGCCAGGGGCTCCCTAGATGGACCCCAGCACAGAGCTGGTCGGTGTGTTCTTGGGGTGGGGAACTTCCTCCTCCTCCAAGACCTCTGGACCATTTGGGAAGGAAAGACCAAACTCCAAGCACTGGACAGTCCTGGGGTCCATAGAGGTTCCTGGGGGTGCTTGGAGAGCTTGGGGTTCCTTGGAGAATCCTGGAGGTGCATGGAAAGTCTTGGGGTGCTTGGGGAGCCTGAGGGTTCCTGGGAGAATTCTAGAGATGCTTGGACAGTCTTGGGGTATGTGGAGAGTGCTGGGGGTACCTGGAGAGCCCTGGGGTTCCTTGGAGAATCCTGGAGGTGCTTGGACAGTCTTGGGGTATGTGGAGAGAGCTGGGGGTACTTGGAGAGCCCTGGGGTTCCTTGCAGAATCCTGGAGGTGCTTGGACAGTCCTGGGGTGCATGGAGAGTGCTGGGGGTGCTTGGCTCTGTGGTTCACCCATAGACAGGGCTAAGGCTGGCTCATCAGCTTCACTGGGGGGTGCCCCACCCCAGAATCCACATCACTGTGCCCCACTCTGGGTGGGGGCTCCTGGCGCCACTCCCAAGCCACAGGCTCAGAGGCAGGTCTGTGCCAGCCGTGCGGGTAGCTGCGTCCTCGCCACACTGAGCATCCCCAGGAAACCGGCTTGCAGCCCCGCTGTCCGTCTCCACGCGCAGTGTCCCTGGACACGGCCAATACCAGCCGGGCCGAATGCAAACCCGCGCCGTGCAGATGCCCGCGGGTGCCAGGTCCATCGCCCACGTCCTGTGCCGCCCACGTCCTGTGCCGGCCACTGCAATCAGACTGCGAAACGTGCCTCTCCTTGTGTTTTTCTCTTTCTTCACCAGGTGCTCGGTAAGGCAGAGGCTGTTCCCTCCCATCCCGCAGGTGAAAGGGGAATTAACTGGCATCTTCATTCCAAACCCCGACGTGAGTAAATTCCACCACCAACCTCCCGTCTCTGAGACCCGGGTGCCGGGTGTGAGGTGGGGCGTGTCTGTGCAGGGGAGGATGCTCGGGGCTCCGTGTGCGGGCCTGGGGGTCTCCTTCCTCCCCCAGCGGGGCTGACACTTGCACGAGGCCGGGCGTGGGGTGGGCTCTGTCACACGCAAGGGCTGGGGCAGAGAGAGAGGCAGGGATGGAGGACGTTCAGCGCCTTCTGCGAAAGCTGTCCTCTGGCGTCCTACCTGGGCAGTGGCCACAAAGCCCTCCATACACAACAAAGAAGCCGCCCAGGGGAAATGAAGCTGCCTGTGCCATGTCCCTGTCGGAAACCCCCACCCAGTTTTTGGGAATCTGTTCGCTCTCTGTCAGTCACCGGACCATTATGAACAAGCCCAGTCAATTTAAATCATGTGACCCAGACAGTCCTAACGAAGTACCCCAGACTGGGTGGCTTAAAATTATGGGAGATCTTCCTCCCCCAGTCCTGGAGCCCAGGAGTCTGGGATGAAGGGTCTCAGGGCCGCGCTCCCTCCAGAGGCTCCAGGGGAGGCTCCTTCCTGCCTCTCCCAGCTCCTGGGGGCTCCAGGCGTCCCTTGGCTTGTGGCCGCGTCACTCCAGTCTCTGCCTCCGTCTCCACGTGGCTTCTCCTCTGTGTCTGTGTCTCCTCTGCTGTCTCTTATGAGGACACCTGCCATTGGGTTTAGGGCCCACTCTACTCCAGGATGACCTCATCTTGAGATCCTTAATTTGATTACATCTGCAGGGACCCTATTTCCAGATAAATTCCCATGCCCAGGTTCTGGGTGGATGTATCTCTTTTGGGGGACAACAGCCAGTCTGAGGCACCCGGTTCCCACTGTAAACCATTAGGACTCACCCCGCTGCTGTGTCCTTGGGGAGGCTGCAGAATCCCACAGGTCAGCGTCACCTCACAGGAGCGTTGACGGAGGATGTGGTGTTTTTATCCACCTGCTCCTGCCCCAAGTGGCATTTCTGGGGCACTAACGTCTATCCCTTCTAACCTGCCCTTGAGTGTGGACCGTGCATGCTCCCCGTAATGAAGCAGACAGGCACCCCCAGAATAGCAGCTCCAGGTCTCAACTTTAAGATGTCAAGGCTCAGGAAATAGCACCCCAAAATGAAGTCCTCAGGAGAAGCCTCTAAGCAAAGTTTCTCTCTGACCTTCTTCTGCCCTCCTGTCTCTGTCCCCTTCTCCCCCAGGGCCAGTCATGGAAACTAGATTCCCTCTTCCCCAAAGCCACAAACCCTAAAAATATGACTCCAACTTTCCCTCCACCTTTCTGGGTAAGAACTGGCCATAAGGACATTCTCCGACCCGCCTTGTGTGGCTGCAGGTCATGAGACCCCCACTCCAGGCAGGGTCCTGCCCCACACCCAGAAGGGAGGACGCTGCTCAGAGGGGACAGGAAGCGTCTAGACAGACAGGCCTTGCTGGGTCCCCACTCAGTCCGTCAGCATTAGATCCTGCCCGTGTTGTCCCATAATGTTTCTACACGGCTGTCCACGCTTTGTTGAACCTGAGCATAAAAACGGACAGTTTCCCCTGTATCTCTAGGTCTTTATTCTGAAGGCTCCTGTGTACACACATTAAATAAATTTGTGTGCCTTTCTCCTATTAACCAATCTGCCTCATGTCCGGGATTTTTCAGTGAACATTTAGGGGGCCGGGGGCTTGGTCCCTACAGAGCCGTTTCCTGGGAAGCCCTCCCTGGCAGCCCGCCTTAGGCTCCCTGGGGTGTCCATGAAGCCAGCTCTGTGCCATCCCGGCAGAGTTTAGGGGTCATTGATAATCCAGGAGCATCGCTCGAGTTTGCTGAGGGTTGCTTTGACCTGGAAAGTCATTGTGGAGTTGAAGAGAGGAAGGTACAGAAGGTCTGAGTCGACCCCTTCAGAAGGGCCCTCCCATCCAAAGCCCTGGCTCTGCCCTGCACAGGCGGCCTCCAGGTTCCTTCTGTGTCTCCCCTTCTCCAATGTGGGGTCCAGGAAATGCCACTCCACGGGGGCAGCAGCGGTGGGCATGAATGAAGGTCTGGTGAGACCCCATGTGAATGCACAAGCCCACCGCCTGCAGCCCTAGTCCCCTCCTCAGTCTGGCCAGATCAGCCCCACTTAAACTTGGGGTGGCCTCCCCGAGTTCTACAACGACCACCCGCCTGGCTCCCTATGGCCAGCCCCAAAGGCTCAAGGAAGCTGCCGTAGTCCCCTGTCCGGTCGTCTGCTACCCAACTGCTCGGGGAGACCCTCTGTGCCCCAGGGCCCGGGGCTGTCCTTGAGGGTTCCTGAGGGTGCGGATGTTGCTGCAGGCTCCTTGAGCCATTGAGTCGGACAGGAGCGAGCAGCTCACCCCAGGGCCCAAGGGAGGGTACCTGGGTGTGAGGATTAAGGTCTGTGTGTGCTCACTGGGAGGACGTCTGTGTGTCCCCGGGAGAGGGCTCCTGCTGTCTCTGCATCTCAGCTGGCGGGTCCCTCGCAGATGAATGTCTCCCTGATCTATTGTTTTCTTAAGAAGCTTTTTTGAGACACAATTCCCTATATCAGATAATTCACCCCTTTAAATCATGCAGTTCACGATGTTGTGCAACCATCACCTCTGTCTAGTTTAAGAACGTTTTATCTCCCCTACAGAAGACCCTGTACCCACTGAGCAGTCACACCCCATTTTCTGTCCCCAGTAATCTGCTTTCTGTCTCTGTAGGTTTGCCTGTTGTGGATATTTCATATAATACAATCATATAACACATGGTCTTTTGGGTCCGGCTTCTCTCACTGACCAGGATATTCTCAAGGTTCATCCACATTGTAGCAGGTGTCAGAGCCTCGTTCCTTTTCATGGCTGAATAATATTCCACTGTGTGGATGGACCACGTTGTGCTTATCCACCCATCCCTGATGGACACTAGGGTTGTTCCTGCTTTTTGGCTGTTGTGAATCGTGTTGGTCTTTGCTGATGTTTCCTTAATAGGAGAACCAGGCAGTCAGCAGCGGGCTGCCTCAGTGGTTCTATTTGTTCTCTCTCAGGTCACCTGGGAAGGGACCCACCCACCGCAAGACTCACGGGAACCTGAGGACATCCTCACGGTGGAGGAAGCGCCATAGTTTTCAAGTGGACAAGCAGCGATTCAGGGTTCAGCACCATCCTCCACGTCTGAAAATATCCTTTCTGTTTCCTTAAGCGACTGTCACAATTTGTGCTATTTTTGAATGGTTTCTGACTCGATGTGCAACACCAAAAGCTGGCACTGAAGCTCGTCTGCACGCATAGTGGTGGAAGAGACGCCATAAAATTGAGCCAGACGTTGCCCTTCGAGTGCAAAGCCTCGGACGTCCGCATTGAAACTCGCATTGAAACTCCAACTTGTCTACCTGTTCCACTCTGAGCCTGCTGGTCACTGTTGGCCAGAATACACCGGAATGAGCTCCCCCAGGCTGCCGGAGGAAGTCCGCGTGGTTAGTAGCTCTGAAACACCTGGAAGATGTATCTGGCTGTTAAAAGTTTGCACAGTCTATCCCAGAATCTTGCTTTTTCACTGTGGAAATGATCAGAAATGAGGACAAGAAGCTTCACACTGATTCATCTACAACAGCACCAATTTGTAAAGAACCTACAAGAAGGAAACAGATAATTTGATTGTCCATCCAATGCGCTGTTTTGCAGCAACCAAAAACCCACATCATTAAATCTTGAGAGCATCGGGCACTAGAACAGCCTAATAATGTTCTCCTTTGTGAACGCATCTGCGTTAGAAATTCCCGAAGTGTGCTCTCGGGAGCAATGGCGCAGGGCGTGGAGGAGAAGGTGTTTCCCAATGGCTTGGCTTATGCATTATGTCATTTTTACATGTTTGTATGACTTTATTAGCAATGAGGGTCTTAGCAATGTGAAAATAAAGAGTCTTTGGGCAGATGCTTTGCTGTGAATGGAGCTGCCCCCACCTCAATGGGAGTCACACCACCCAATGGCTATTTGAATGAGCAGATGCTGGACCAGCTATAAAAATAAAATAAAATAAAATAAAACAAAGCAAGTAGAAAGCAAGAAGGAACCCGTAAAAGTAGGCGAAACCATTGTGTATTACCAACTGGTGAAATATGTCAATTCCTTACCTAATGCTTGATACTGTCAAAAATAAGCTGTAAACACTTGCTTCTAGAAGTCGACCCATCAGATTTGATCCAATGGGCAGCAAAGGTGTAGTGACACATTTATTCACTAGAGCATTGTTCAGAATGCTTTTAAAAAATGGAAAAGCACCTAGATGTTTATTCCCAGGAGACATGTTATAAAATTGTGGTGTCTGACACACAGAAATTTTGAAATGTTCTATTTGTTCATGAGGAAAGATATTCACAGTATCTTTATAGTAAAATGGAAAAGGTACAGCACAACATGTATTGTGTGTGTGCATGAATGCATGTGTGTGTATGTGCACCTATGTCTGTGCATTGTGCACATTTGTGCATGTGTATGCATGTGTGTGTGTGTGGAAACTCAACACCACAATGTCAGGGAGGGTTATCTTCAAACTTCAGAGGTTTGTTCCATTTTCAAAAATTTTTTTATAGACGCAGGGTTTCACTATGTTGCCCAGGCTGGTCTCGAACTCCTGGCTTCGAGTGATCCTCCCACATCAGCCTCCCAAAGTGCTGGGATTACAGGCGTGAGCCATTGCACTGGGTCTTTTTTTCCTTTTTTGTGATTGTCTGCATTTTTGACTCTAAAAACTCCCTCATTTTTACAATGAAAATAAAATATTTCATTTGAAAAAAATCAAGTGTTAGAAGCCAGTTCTGATGTGGGCAAACACCAGCAATAGAATGTTAAGTGAAAACAAGCAAAGACAGGCTGTGTTTGAGTACAATTTGAGTGTTTGCAAACCACATGTCCACCTGCATCAATTTCTCTTGGGGTTGGAATTATCAGAGATGTTTTATGCTCTCTGGTGTTCCAGTTTTCCAAAATGTGTGTAATGAACTTGTGTTTCTCTTATTGGGGCTAATTTTCTATTAATCCCATTGTTACTAAATAAATTTTACTTCAAAGAATCTTGTTCCTTAAAGAGACTTGGCACAGCTGGCCAGCCGTACCTAGAAAGTCATGGCAAGGAACAGGAAGTAATTTTTAGAAGTAGCTTCGTGATGGCAAACACCTCCACCTGTATGTGCAGAGGGAAAACAGACAGTGGCAGAGTGGGTTTTCCTAGGGTGGATGGAGCTCTGATCATTAAGCCTAGAGTATTCACACTCCACGGCTTTGCAGCTCCACTGTTGGGGTCACTGGAGGGGATGCAAACCTGACTCTGAGGGAGGTAGGTATTTCCTTCCCCAGGTGTTATAGTCTGAATGTCTGTGTCCCCCTAGAATTCATATGTTGAAATCCTCACCCCCAAGGTGATGGGTTAAGAGGTAGGTCCTTTGGGAGGTGATGAGGTCATGAGGGTGGAGCCTCATGGATGTGATTAGTGTCCTTATAAAAGGGACCCCAGAGAGCTCTCTTGCCCCTTCCACCATGTGAGGTCACAGCGAGAAGTTGCCATCAATGAACCAGGAAGTGAGTCCTCACCAGACACAGACTCTGCCACGCCGGGATCTTGGACTTCCAGCCTCCAGAGCTGTGAGCAATAAATGTCTGTTGTTTATAAGCCACCCAGTCTGTGGTGTTTTGTTATAGCAGCCAGAATGGACTAAGACACTCTGGTGGGTCGAATGATGCCCCACAGAGAAATAATTCTAGCTGTAGCCACTCAGACCCCCGATGCCCCCAGCTGCTCTTCCTGGAGATGTTCTTCCTTCAAATTCCCCCAGCTGCCCTGAGCCAGAGAGCAGAGCATTTCCCAGGAACTCCATTGGTTGTGCCTGCTTCTTCAGGAAGCTCTGACAGACACTTCAGAATTTTGTGCTGTTCTGAGAGGTGGGGCAGAGGGAGGCCTGTGTCCAGAGTCATCAGAGCACAGAACAGATTCCATTAAGGCCTCGGATGGTCCTGGGGGACATTCTCAATATTGCCCCCAGAAATTTTCCCACAGAAAGCAGAGTCACAACTTCCCACCATCTTGCTGGGTTCATTCTCTCTCTCTCTCTGTCTTCATTGCAATAAAATACAAATTACATAAAATTCACCAAGACTGGCATTTAGTACATTCACACAATGCTGTGCAACCACCACCTCTGTCTAGTTCCAGAACATTCCCATCACCCCAAAAGGAGACCCCGTCCCCATTAGCACTCACTCCCCGTCCCCCTCCCCAGCCCATGGGAACCCCTAATCCGCTTTTTGACTCTATGGATTTGCCTGTTCGGGACATTTCATAGAAATGGAATCCTACAATATCTGGTGTTTTGTGTCTGGCATCTCTCACCGAGCATCATGTCTTCAAAGTTCATCCACGTTGTAGCAGGTGTCAGAGCCTTGTGCCTTTTCACGGCTGAATAATATTCCACTGTGTGGATGGACCATGTTCTGTTTGTCCACTTGTCAACCAGTGGAGTCTTGGGTACTTTCCACCTTTTGTTTCTCTCCTTTTAAAATAGGGCTTTGCAGACAGGAAAGAGATTGAGGGAAAGGAACAGAAACAGCCCCGAGGTGTCTGACGAGGAACCTGGCAGGACTGAAGCCAAGTGACACAGACGCCACCTTCCCTTGTTAATTGTTGAGTCAGTGATTAAAGGGCTTCGGGAGGGAAAGAGACAGGTCAAGGAGGCTGAGCTGAATTTAGGACAATACTCTCCTACCCCGGTTCACTGAAACCATCTATTAAATGTCATGTTGGGTTCTGCCCATTTAAAAAAGAAAACAACCTCCCCAGGCCAGGTGTATTGGAGCTGCTACGAAGAAAAGGCAAAAATAGCAAAGACACAATCCCGACTGGAATAGGGTGGCGCAACCTTACCCGATCACGGGTCAAAACTATGTAGAAATAACACGTTTCATAACACACACTTGGTTGCTGATAAGAGAGATTTTAATTTCAAAACCTCCACCTCTTTGGTTGTGGCAGGGGTGAGATAAAAAGGAGCTAACAGAAATCATCTTTCAAAAGACTTTTCTTGCGTCAAGGAAACAAAAACACCATTTCCTGAATTAAGGAGCCCACTCGCTCCCTATCACTGTGGCCAGCCGGGCCCCGGGAGCCGGCCACCGAGATACATGGTGTCGCAAGGCCAGCAGGTCCAGCCGCGTCCACGATAACCAGCAAGGGCTGACACGGCGCCCAGACTACGGGCAGGTGACGGCAGCTTCGGTTGTGCAAACCTCTGAGCGCAAGACATAAGTTCCTCTGGGAAACACCAGGTCCAGCTGCAAGGATGACCTCAGACCTGGGGGAGCTTCTGATTTGGGAGGATGGATTTAAATTAAAAATCGAAAGCCGGGAAGTCACCCCCAGGTCGTGTCAGTGGGCAGCAGGTTCCAGAAATCAGAGGCCAACGTTGCACAGGAAGAGGTCGGGGACGCCCTGGGGTGGCCAAGTCCCTGTTCCCAGGTCCTGGGCTGAGGGATGACCCAGGGCAGGTTCCCAGGAGTTAAAACAACAGGTCAGAGGTGCGTGTTGGAGGAAGGAAAGGAAGAATGATATTCTTGTCCGAGTTTTCTGGGGCTACTGGAACAAATGACCACAAATTGGGGGCTTAAAACAGCAGGAATTTATCCTCCCCCAGTGCTGGAGCCCAGGAGTCTGGGATGAAGGGGTCTCAGGGCCGCGCTCCCTCCGGAGGCTCCAGGGGAGGCTCCTTCCTGCCTCTCCCAGCTCCTGGGGGCTCCAGGCGTCCCTTGGCTTGTGGCCGCGTCACTCCAGTCTCTGCCTCTGTCTGCACATGGCTTCTCCTCTGTATTTGTGTCTCCTATTCTGTCTCATAGAAGGACACCTGTCATATTGGATTAGGGCCCTCCCTGCAAACCTCATTTTAACTAATTACATCTGCAAAGACCCTATTTCCAAATAAGGGCTTCTTCATAGGTTCCAGGTAGATGTGAATTTTGGGTAGACATCATTCACCCCAGTACAGTTAGCAGAAGGCTGTCTATTTTCCTCGGGAAGAGGAAAATTGCAGAAAGGATTCATATGGCCCCAAAACAGTGTGTCAGTGAAGACACAATCAAATGCCAGCTCCCTGCGAAGCAGCTCAGCAAAGCAGCCTGAGGAGGCTCCGGGGGAGTGAAGGAGACGTGCTGGGTACCCGGAGAGGCAGAGGAAAATCCTCAAGCTTGTCCACACACGTCCCCGGAGGGGCTGGCTGGGAAGCTCAGAGATCCGAGCACCCTCGCCAAGGCCGCTCGGGCATGAGGGGCCGGCAGAGCCTGTGGCCGGATGTGTTTTCTCTGGGAAAGTGCAGCGGGGAAGACCCTCCTCGCAGGGGAATCCCACAGGCCCGCCTGGGTTGGTTGGAAGGCAAGGCCCACCTCGAGCCAGGAACTGTCCCTGGAGGACCCCACTCCCCACCCCAGGGATGGTGTGTCTGGGAAGCTGCAGGACCCCAGAGCCCACGGGTGTCTCAGACCTCACCTGCATCTTTGCTCCGGCCCTGGGCTCTTGGAGGGGGGGAGTGTGGGTCTGTCCAGGGAAAATGACGCTGACTTCGGGGTCCTGGCTACTTCAATATTGCTGGTCCCGCAGCTGCCCAGAGCCCCCCAGGGAAGGGCCCGGGCACCCCAGACTTGCAGGATGGACCTGCTTCTCTCTGAACTCCAGAGACTCCATGCACTGGGGTACACTTAAAGCATGCTGTGGGGATGAGGGGGGTGTACCCTGTTTAATCCCTGCCAGGCAAGTGCACGCAGTTATGTACCCCCAAAAGTTGTCAATGTCCTGATCAGTAGAGTCTGTGACTATGAACCTCTCACGGCAAAGGGGTCTTTGCAGATGTAATTAAGTGAAGTGTCTTGAGGTGAGATCATTGTGCATTAGGTGGGCCCCAGATCCAATGGCAGGTGTCCTCGTAACAGACAGCAGAGGAGACACAGACACAGAGGAGAAGCCACGTGGAGACGGAGGCAGAGACTGGAGTGACGCGGCCACAAGCCAACGGACGCCTGGAGCCCCCAGGAGCTGGGAGAGGCAGGAAGGAGCCTCCCCTGGAGCCTCTGGAGGGAGCGCGGCCCTGAGACCCCTTCATCCCAGACTCCTGGGCTCCAGGACCTGGAAAGGGTAAATCAGTGTAGCTTTAAGCCCCCAGTTTTGGGTCCTTTGTCACAGCAGCCCCAGGACATTCCTACATGGACTGACCCAGTGAAAGCACCAAGCCTGGCTGTGGCAGTTTCCTTAGGGTGTCACGTGCCGAGGGCATTGGTGTTCTCCTGCCTGTGAGAACCCCCAAGGCAGCCGGGACCCACTGAGGGAGACCCGGCTCTGAGTGGGGCTGGGGCCTTGCTAGAGGGACCTCCTGGGTGGAAGGAAAACTGCAAAGAGCTGCCGGATGTTGTGACCGAGGTGCAGCCTCCCAGGCAGAAGCTGGCAAGGCCAGGACGTTACTCCCAGACAGGAGGGCCGGGGCATCCAATGGAGACCTGACGTGGCCACTCGTCACCAGCCTAGGGAAGAGCCAGTGGCTGGGGCCCCAGGTGAGGGTACCGACCCCGAGCCAAGCCCCATCCTAGTCACCTGGCCCCTGTGTGGCCCTCAACATCCCTGCAAGGGAGGAATGATTTCCCAAACTGTGTCATCGCTGAAACAACAAATCATTTAATTAACAGCCCCTCAGACTCTGGGCTGCTAAGTGACAGGGCTCAGATTCGGAAGCTTGGCTCCTTCTCAGATTTGACACCCATGACACGCACCCTCGTTGGTGACACAGCTGCTCCAGAAGGCGCCCGCCCACCTGCTGCCCACGGGAGCCTGTGAATCATCCCCAGACACGCCCATAAGGCTGAGAGCAGGGTAGGTTGAGCGGGAAGGAGGATGGGCTCTGTCATTGCAGGAGGGCCGGCTGCGGGGGCGTCTGTGCTGGGTGCCAGGCCGTGCACGCCTCTGGACCTCACCGCAGGTTTGCGACACTCTGCATCTGCCGGTGAGGAAGCGGCGGCTGGGAGGGCCTCTGTCGGTTCCCCGGTGTCACAGGACTGAGTGGAGGTGAAAAGCCGGTGTTGTCCCTCTGTCACCCCTGGGGCCCTCTACGTGCCCCCACGTCCCAAGCCAAGCCTGGCTTTATGAAGGTCATGCATGGATGAGGGCGTCAGGACATCTGAGGACTCGAATGTTTATAGCAGCACAATCCACAATTGCAAAGAAGTGGAAACAACCCAAGTGCCCATCAATCCATGAGTGGATTAATAAAATGTGGTGTATGTACACCATGGAGTACTACTCAGCCATAAAAAAGGTGAACTAACACCTCTTGTATTATCCTGTATGGAGCTGGAGCCCATTCTCCTAAATGAAGTATCACAAGAATGGAAAAACAAGCACCACATGGACTCACCATTAAATTAGAACTAATCAATCAACACTTAGGTGCACATGTGGAAATAACATTCATTGGAAATCAAGAAGGGGGGGATGGGTAAATTCACACCTAACGGGTACAATGCACACTATCTGGGCACATTTATAACTTTGACTCAAATGGTACAAAAGCAATTTATGTAACCAAAACATTTGTATCTCCATAATATTCTAAAATTAAAATATATATATATATATAAGGAACAAGTGGAAAAAAAAAAGAAATTTTGTGAACCAGATTCCATATGAAATACCAGGGAACTTCATGCCTTAATGGAATCTTATAGTAAAGTCTTCTCTACATAAAGAATAGTTTGTAAAGTTAAAAAAAAAAAGACACCTGAGGGCTGATGCTGTCCCTATAAATATATGTCATTATATAGAAAATGTATAATAAATAACATATATCATATGTAAATATAATATATAATAATAAAATACAGTAAATATATTGTATATACATATATTTCTTAAATATGTGTTATATATATTATACATAAAAACATAATATATAATTGTATACAAATATGTAATATACAACATACAGTTGTGCCTTGGTATCTGTGGGGAATTTGTTCCAGGACCCCCCGAGGATACCAAAATCCGAGGATGCTCTAGTCCCTGGTATAAAATGGTCTGATATTTGCATACGACATACACACATCCTGCCATGTACTTTGTCGTGTCTGGATTACTTTTAATGCCTAAAATAATGTAAATGCTATGGAGATAGTTGTTTTTTGTTTGTATCATTTTTTATTGCTGTATTGTTATTTTTATTGCTTTTTAAAAATATTTCTGTTTCAAGGTAGGTGGAATCTGAGGATGTGGAACTCATGGACATAGAATATAAAGACGTAAATGTAATCCTGTATGATAATTATATAATATAATATATGAAATACACTTATATGAACACCAGTTTCACACCCGCAGGTTCAACCAACTGTGGATCAAAAATATTCATGAAATTTGCACTGAATCTGTAGATTTCTATAAAAGAAAAAAGAAAAAAATTAGAGATAAAACCTATAAAAATAACAATAAAACATTACAAAATAATACAAATAAAAAACAGCACAGTATAACAATGATTTACATAGCATTTAGATTGTATTAGGTATTATAAGTAATTTAGAGATGGTTTAAAGTATATGACAGGATGTATGTTACATGCAAATCTACACCATTTTGTAGCAGGGACGTGAGCACCTGTGGATTATAGTGTCCGTGGGGGACCCTGAGACAAATTCTGCGTGGACACCAGGGATAACTGTATCTATCTATCCATGTATCTATTGTCTGTCTGTCTGTCTACGCACACACATATGCTCTGGAATATGCCTGTGTACACACCCCTGAGCAACACCTGTGTGACCTGCGGGAACTAGAAAGACTCCAGTAGACATAACAAGGTCTCACAACCATTTCCTTGTACAGTAACAGTCACAATTTTCCCCAACATTTTATTATGATACTTTTATAACATGCAGTAAAAAAAAATGTCATTCCCTAACCCAAAGCCTGCTTCATAAATAGCATCGAAAGGATGGCAGACGGAAGCCCCAGGTGTACCGCAGACCTCAACGGATGCACCAGAGACGGCAAGCGTGTTCGGTGTTTCCCAGGGAGACACTCCCCTTCTGTTTCGTTTGTTTGGAGGTTTTGTTTTTTTGTTTGTTTGTAGTTGCTTGTTTGTATTTCTTCTTATCTTTTGTTTTTAAATTGTTCGTATTTCTTCTTTTTAATTTTTCTTTCTTTTTAAATGTTTAACGGACACATACTAACTGTCCATAATCATGGGATACGTAGTGATGCTTCAATACGTACGATGCGTGGTGATCAGACCCGGGTGTTTAGCGTACCATGATCTCGAACATTTATCATTTCTGTTTTGGGAATATTCAATATCCTCCTTCTTGCTCTTTGAAACTATATAAAATATTGCTTTCCACGCACACCTGGCATTTTCAGAGTATTTGCTGTGGACACTCAGGCTAGAGGGGAAGAGCAGGCTGCGCGTGAGCCCGAGGGTGCACGGGAAGGCTGTTTTGGGGCCACACCTCCCAGGGTTTCCAGGCACTGGTGGGGTCACTTATTGCCTTGGAGGGGCGGGTCACATGGCGTTGGGTTGTCACTTCCAGCCCAGGTCCGGGGAGCCCAGGGGCCTTTGGAGGAACCATCCAGCCATCCGCACCTTCCTCAAAGGCCTGCTGCATCCCGGAGCGTGGCTGGCACCCGCGGAAGTGCGCACAGGTGCAGGCCTTGCCGAGAAAACAGGGCCTATTTTGGGTGCCTCCCGCAGCCAGTGCCCTCCACATACTCACCACCCCTTCCCACTTCCTACTTTCTGTTCCCCCCGACCTCTGCGCACCCTGACCTGCCAAGGCCACTTTCCCTCGCTCCAGCTTCTGAGGTTCCCCAGCCCTGCTCTCCTCAGCCGGCAGCCACAGGGGGTCTTTAAAAATGACCCCGTCCCCTATGACCCAAGGTACAGGGGACGGGTAGTTTTAAAAGGGCCATTTCAGGAAATTTTTTAATATGTGATGAAATTGCTCAGGACTGAATACTAAGTAACACTGGGAAAATCTAAATAAGATTGTATCACTGTCCATATCCTGATTGCAACATTGTATCCTCATTTTGCAAGATGCAACCACAGAAGGAAACTGGGCCAAGGGTGCCCTGGGTCTTTGTATTATTTTTCACAACTGCATGTGAATCTGCAATCATCTCAAATTAATGTTTAATTTTTGCTTTAAATGACTGTGTCCCCCACTCAAGCCGTCCCCACGGCCTCGGGTCCTGACTTCCCTGATACCAGGGCGGCCACCTGTCCTGCCTGCTGGATCTCGTTTCTCAGCGGCCCGGCCAAAGTTTCAGGGCGTGGGGACTCCTAGTGGCTCCTGAGGTCCCTGTGGTCAGTTTCCGGGGTGCCCCTCCATGCTGCAGGGCCAGGTGTTTCCAGTGGTCATCGTGACGGACAGGAGATGAGAAACCCTTGCCGTGCACTGCACCCTAAAACCGAAAGGTTTTGTTCAATAACATGGGCCCAACGGATAACACCCGTGTCTTTGGGCAATGGCTTCGAAGCTTCTGGTTTCTACAAGCTGAGCAATGCCAAGCACCCATTTTCCCAATATCTTTAACAGTTTGGCTGACAGAAATGACGTCTGTGAAGGCTGGCCTCGGGGGACCCCCAGCGGAGCCGATGATGATGCTGGGCAGTCGGTGTGGGGAGCCGGGCGTGGGCTGGGAGGAGCGGCTGACCTGGACAGAGGGACACCGGAGTCCAGGGTGCATCCACTTGGAGGGCATGACAGAGGACATGGACATAGACAGGGGACATGACAAGATGCTTCAAGGCACCTTGTTCACAAGCATTATCAGGAGAAGAGAACAGATATGACAAAGCTTGTGCTCTGCTGAGGACAGTTGACACTTCCAAGCAGACAGCCGGCGTGGCAGGATGGTTTAATCCCCGACGGTGCCGGCACCACCTGTTCCCAGCTATACCTCGGGGCTCGGGGAGACTGCCCGGAGAAAAGGACACATCATTAGGCACAGGCTGGAAAAGGTGTGTAGAAGGGGAAGTAGCCGTTACATCCCCTGGACCCAGGTGGGCCGATGGGTCTGTGGCCTGGGGCCAGTGGTGGGCAAGGCTTTGGGACCCCGGCACCCTCCTCCTTGGTACAAAGAGATCAGGTTAGGCGCTCTGAAATTCCCTCCCTCCCGGGGCATGGCAGGAAGTGTGTCTCTGCTCCACTGTGACTGACCGGAGGTGCCCTGGGTGGTAAAGAACGCGGCAGTGTCTCCCCGATCACATGTGCGTGACGTTCACGGCCCAGGGCCCCTACTGAAGATACAAACACGAAATGACACAGCACCAGGGACATCCACGGTCTGGGGGTGTCCTGGTGCAGCCACAGGCTGGAATGCTGTGCACCTGTGAAACAGGAGGAATTGCTCCAGGGACAGATGCGCTGATTTCTGTGATGTATATGATATGTATTATGTTATGTAAAAGCTACATATTCTGTTAGTCTTCTTGGGCTGCTGTAACAAAATACCGTGGCCTGGGGGCTTAAACCACAGACGTTTACTCTGTCACATCCTGGAGGCTGGAAGTCCCAGATCAAGGTGTGTCAGGGCCGGTTCCTCCTGGGGCCTCTCTCCTTGGCGTGTAGACGCCGTCTTCTCCCTGTGTCCTCACGTGGTCGTCCCTCTGTGTGTGTCTGTGTCCTCATCTCCTCCTCTTATAAGGACACCAGTCCTGTTGGGTCAGGGCCCCCCTAGTGCCCTCATTTTACCATAATCACCTCTTTATAGACCCATCTCCAAATACAGTCACTTTCTGATATGCTGGGGGTTAAGGTTTCAACATAGGAATTTTGGGGGGACACAATTTAGCCCATAACAGATATTAGGTTATATTAATACATAATATATAATGTATTGTATACATTGTATAAATTGTAATATATCTATATACTAGATATAATATATATAGTATATAATATATATAGTATTATAGTAATTATAATTAATTAATTAATAATTAACATGTTAATATATAGTATATATAATGTGTTATATCATGTATTATGTATTTTACATGGTTTTATATATTATATGACATATATAACCTATATTATGTATGTAGGGTATGTATATGTTATATGTAAACATATATAAAATACATATATATTATATATGTAGGCTATATATGTCAAATATATGTATATATAACATGTAACATATGTTAAATATATATATAACATATATAGCATATGTTAACTATATATAACATATATAACATATGTCAACTATATATAACATATAATGTATGTTATATATGTATATATAGCATATATAAAGTATGTTAAATATATATGTATATATAATATATGTTAAGTATATATGTGTATATAACATAGATAACATATGTTATATATGTACATGGCCTATATCTCATATATACCATATAGATAGGTAGATAGAACTACATCTACTCAAGGTGCAAAATAGTGTACATCAAACGTACCTTTTTTGAAAGATGGAAAAATTAGAGATACACGCACATATGTGATGCTGCGTTTGCAGAAACACCTGCACGCAGGATAAATTGGAAAACGGTCTCCCCAGGGTGGAGGGTGGGTCTGGGGCGGGGGGTGAGGGACAGCTGGACCTCTCAGCATGCACTTTGTAAATGTGGGTTACAGATCCCAAAATAAAATCAAAGGAAAAGCAGAGCAAAAGCACCAGCATCTGGGGGGCTGTTCCTCACCCCAGGCCTCCCCGGGTGGGGCTCCCCGACGCTGCCAAGCGCTGAGGATTTTGCGGAGATGGAAGCTCTTCCATGGGAACAGCTTTCTTCCATTTCCAATGAAAATAAGGAAGAGATTTCTTTTCCCTCCCTTGTTGGTTGTGTAGCAAAGCATCCCGTTGTACACCTTAAATACGTACAATAAAAAAATAAATAAGTGATGAGCCACAAGTTGACGCCAACTTTGCAGCACTGAGTCATTTCAGACATTGTTTTCTGTGTTTGGTTTGTATGTCGCTGTCGTTTTAACCTGCGCGGGACCTCTGTGACGAGGAATATTGACAGCTCATGAATCGTTTAAGTCAATTCGGCGTCTGTCCCAAAGGCAACGATCCACGCACATCCGGGCACAGATGACCCACGAGCTTTGCCAGCCCCCTTCAGGATCGGCTGCCTGAGGTGAGGGTGTTGCACCTGGGAAATTAAACGGGTCCAGGAGGGCTGAGAGGATTTAGCAGTGGGTTTCCTGATCCAGGCTGCGGCTCATGCTGGTGCTTGTCAATGATGGGTTGTTAATGATGGGTTGTTGGTAACAGGTCATGCACAGGTGGGCTCCAGCAGCACCTGAGGCGGGACAGACCACAGAAAGGGGCAGAGACCAGGCACCCCGCGGGGGATGCAGTGAGGCCCTGGAATGCAGGACAGAGGCTCCAGGGCCGAGGGCAGGGGCTTCCTTCAGAGACGGCCAGTCTATGGGCAGAATCCCCCAAAAGGGTGTGGGGGGCTCTGAGGATATGGTCTGTGCCCCTGGGGACCCAGGGGACATGAAGGCCTCCCGACCTCTGTCCGTTAGGTAAAGGGGAGCCGCCACTGGGTACAGAGTGAAGGACAGAGTGGGGGGACCCTCAGCCTGTCCTCCTGCAACATGTCCCAGGGGTCTTGAGCCAGGAAACGGGGTCCGGTCCCACAGAGGTGACTCTCCACAGGGGATTTAGAAGAGGGGGTGCTGGAAACCGCCGTGGCAAGAGTCAGGGGTCAGGTGCCACACTTATTAGAGGGGAAGCTCCTTCTAAAGCCAGCAGCCCCCAACACCTGCAGCCCCACCAGGCCCCCAACCAGAAAAGGAGGACCGGGGAGAAGCCCCCTGCGACCTCCCCACGCTGGACCACCGGGGGGACGAGTCTTTCCTCCGGAGGAAGCAGCTCGGGCACTGATGCTTCCCTGCGCCGCAGCCCACGCGGCGTTTCTGAGCTGAGAGCAGGTCGGCAACTTTGAAGCCCGTGCGGAAGGCTCGGCGCCCCGAGAGACACCAGGGGAGGTGATCAGTCCCCCAAATACACTTAATGAAATGGTGAACGCCCCAAAACAAAGGAAACAGGAAAGATGCCCCTTTTGTGAACCCCCACGAGTCCTGCTGACTGAGATGTTGTCACAGGTATAGAGACGCTGTCCTCAGGTTGTTTGAAATCACCAGGTACTGGGGAGGGGGGAATATTGACCCAATAACTCACAGAATGAGGCGGGAAGGGTGCCCAGGCATGTGGGGTGACCCGGGACCCCCGCTTGGATGGAGCAGGCTGTCCATGAAAGGCAGAAAAGCATGGAAAGGTGCCCCCAGCTGCAGGGGCCTGGGGGCTGCGGGTCTCAGTTCCTGCTTTTTCCCTGGAGGGGAACTTTCTTGTGAAATACCTCAGAGGCCCAGACAGACAGCCCGGGGCTCTTCCCTGAGCCACCTGCCCGTAGATGCCGACCTCCCTCCCCGAACCCCACAGAGGCCCAGAGACACTGGATCCTCCCCTGAGAACCAGAGGGGAAGGTGGCACCTGCCCCACGTGGAAATCCAGCCATGGGCTGTCAAAATTCACCCTGGGGCCGGGCACGGTGGCTCACGCCTATAATCCCAGCACTCTGGGAGGCCAAGGAGGGAGGATCACTTGAGGTCAGGAGTTTGAGACCAGCCTGAGCAAGAGCGAGACCCCATCTCTACAAAACATAGAAAAATTAGCTGGGCGTGGTGGTACCTGTAGTCCCAGCTACTGGGGAGGCTGAGGCAGGAGGATGCTTGAGCCCAGGAGTTGGAGGCCGCAGTGAGCTACGATGATGACACTGCACTCCAGGGTGACAGACGAGACTCTATCTAAAAAAGAAAAAAAAAAAAAGAAACGTTTGCCCTAATGCAACCCCTGCCCCCACCCCAGGGTAAGCATGTGGTTCTAGCTTTTCTGGGCCCCCCAGCCCAGTCCCAGCCTGTTTGCTGGAGAGATGCACTCGATACAGAATCAGACCTGGCCAGCGCCGGTTCTCACTGCCTCCAACGGCTCCTACTCCTCAGAGGAGAGGACAAAGTCCTTGTGACAGGGTCCTGAGAGACCTGGTCCCGGTGGCATCACCTGCCCACTGGGCAGGCCCTCTGCAGACATGAGCGCCCCTCGCTGATCAGCACCCCAATATGGACCCTGGAGTAGAAACCTGTTACTATTGTTATTATTATATTATTCCAGATATTTTAAGGCTTTGTCTTCTAGTTCCCTGTGTTGTTCCTTCTTGTTCTGTTTGGAAGTTTGTCACCTCTCCAGGGGTCCCGGGCTCTGAGGCGCCACGGCCATGTGGTCTCACCTCATCCCCATCGGGAACTCGGCCATGTGGTCTCACCTAATCCCCGTCAGGAACTCGTGTCCTCCAGGTTTGAGAAACGCTCTGACTTAATTATGAACGATTCGCTCCCACCTGCTTTCTCTTAATTTCTCTCTGGAACCGTCATCACGTGAATATTGGACTTTGTAGATTTGTCCACGTGTTTTCCTGGTATTTCCATTTCCTCGTCCTTTTGTACTTCCGAGGAGTTTTTCCCAGCGTTTATCTTTCAATACATCCGCTGGGTTTTATTACTTTTAAAATGGTATTTTAAATTTCCTTTTGTTTTTCTTAATACGCTTTTCCCCCAACATGGTCCTATTCTTTTTTTAATGAATATTAATAATTATAAGAAATCTTCTGTTCCCTGACAGTCACTTTCCTATGAGCGGATTTTCCATGCTGTTTGTTTTGGTGTTGGGTTTTTTGATACTTGGCAGTCATCGGTTGTCTGCTCGGGTTCAAGAGTGACAGACGAGGGTCTCGGCATTTATATGAAAATGTGCCGTTCTCAGTCCTGGGGGTCCCCTGTGCAGGGACCCTCCTCAGACAAACCCCGACTCTTCCGGTGTCTCAGAGGGCAGCAGCGGGCTGCAGAGAGCGGGTGGACGCTCTCCCACGGGTGTCGGCCGGGCTCCTGCTGCCGCCCCACGTCCACAGACCCCGGGTCCCGACCCCTCTGCCTCGGGGCTTCTGCAGTGTGTGGGGTGCTCGGGGTCTCCCCTCCGCTTCCTGGATCACTGGGTCAGTGAGAGCTTCCCCAACTCCCACGTGCTGGTCTGTTGTTTCTGTCTCTCTCTCTCTTTTTCTTTTTGCCTTAAAAGAGAGAAAAGAAGGAGGGAGGGAGGGAGGGAAGGAGGGAAGGAAGGAAGGAGGGAGGGAGGGAGGGAAGGAAGGAAGGAGGGAGGGAAGGAAGGAAGGAGGGAAGGAGGGAGGGAGGGAAGGAGGGAAGGAACGAGGGAGGGAAGGAGGGAAGGAAGGAGGGAGGGAGCGAAGGAGGGAGGGAAGGAATGAGGGAGGGAGGGAGGGACCAAGCCCCCTGTCCCGTGTGGCTGGTTTCTGGGGGCGGGAATGTCAGTGTCACCGCCGGTGCCTCTGACCACGTGTCACCCGACCGCAGCTCCCACCCGGGTGTGCCGCGAGCCCGGGCACTGGTGACGTCCTGAGGCTGGTTTTTCCTGGCGCGGCCTGGCAGGCCCCACCGCGCTTCCCGTTCCTCTTTGCCCTGCCCTGGCGTCTGTCTGCTCCCTGCCGTTTGGTGGCCGGTCCTTGCCCAGGAGCTGGCGGGAGACGCCTGAGGCGTGCGTCAGAGTCGCCTCAGCGCTGCACCCGGGTGGCAGGTGCGCACCGCGGTGCGGGGGGGCTGCCTCCCCAGCGGGGCTCTCGGCCGGACGCGCAGGGGCCTGGAGTCCCAGGGCTGAGGTCCTCCTTCGCCCACCCGTGTGCCCCGTGTGCCAGGATCCTCCGCCACCGTGCAGCCGAGGGCCCCGGACCCAGGGGGCCAGAGCAAGCAGGCTGCTCCGGGAAGGCCACTGCACCCCCTGCTGCTGCCAGGTCCTTGGTAAGATGTGCCTTCCCCTGCAGGACACCTGGCAGGAGAGGAGACCCCGGCCTTCTCTTGGGGGTAGAGAGGACTTTCTTCACCAGAGTCTGGTCGGCAGCACAGACACAGGGTCCGGGGCGGGTGTGTTGGCGTATCAGTCGCCTGGGGCTCCCAAAACAAGGTGCCACAAATGGGGGGGCTTAAAACAGCAGGAATTTATCCTCCCCCAGTCCTGGAGCCCAGGAGTCTGGGATGAAGGGGTCTCAGGGCCGCGCTCCCTCCGGAGGCTCCAGGGGAGGCTCCTTCCTGCCTCTCCCAGCTCCTGGGGGCTCCAGGCGTCCCTTGGCTTGTGGCCGCGTCACTCCAGTCTCTGCCTCCGTCTCCACGTGGCTTCTCCTCTGTGCTGTGTCTCCTCTGCTGTCTCTTACGAGGACACCTGTCATTGGATTTAAGGCCTTCCCTGATCCAGGATGTTCTCCTCTTAACTAATTCTATCAGCAACAACCCTTTTTCCAAATCAGGTCATGTTGTGAGATTCCAGGTGGATGTGCATTTTGGGGGTTATGAGGAGAGACACAAAATTGAACCCACAAGAGCTGGGGACACAAAATGTGCCCTGGCTCTCGGTGAAGCCCGAAGGGTGGGGTCGGGCTGGGCTGGAATTTGTGAATATGCCCTGAACCGGGAGCAGAGGTGACAAGTCTGGAGGGAGGGTGGGGGTATCTGAGAGCAGCTTCACCGAGCCAAGGGAAGTAACAGATTCCAGCGCTGGAAAGTGCATTTGGGGGCAGCTTGGTGGGTGGGTTGGACATGACCCAGGAAACTCTAAGCAGCTCCCTCATCCAGGACACGGGCCACCTCGCTGTCCCGGAGGGTCTTTCCAATAGGACGGCTGTGAGTCCCTTGACACTGGGCTCGATTTACTATGGCAGGAAGTTGCCCAACCGCATTTGAATGGTAAGCAGTAATTATAATTATGACAAAGAGGAACACTGTCAGAAAAATTAGAACAGGAAAATGACACTTTCCAAAGAAAGAGTGTTTGCTCCAGGGAAGGCAGAATGCAGCTCCCCACGCAGCTGACCCTGGAATCCCAGCCCGACGGGAGAGACAAGGGGTCCTTGGCCGGGATCCTACCACGCAAGCCCTGCATTGGGTCTGACTTTTTGGGGTGGGGCCCTATCTGGAGGCTATAAAACAGCTGAATAGGGAGAACAAGTTTTCGTTTCTCTTTGGGGAGACTTCTGCAGCACGACGGGAAAACGTCTGAGCCACCCGACACCAGGGACGTCCCAGGGACGGGACCCCCAGACAAGTGGGACTTGAGCCAGTGGGGCTGCTTCTCCCACACTGGATTTTCATCTGCACTCAAGGTAAAGTCCCCCGTCCAGGGCGGGATGAGGGAGAGGAGGCAGCACAGGTGGCCCCGGCTGGTTTCCTTGCAGACTCGGGCTGGCTACTACGGAGGCAGCGGCCACAGGAGGCCACGGGGCATTCGTATGTGGCCACTTCCAGCTGAGACATGTCACCCGTGGGCAACGCACACCAGATGAAAGGACTCGGTACCAAATACGGATACTCAATATCTCATTAGTAATCATTATGTTGATCACAAGCTGGAGTGATTGTATTTTAGATGCCTTGGTTTAAATAGCGTATATAAGATTAGAATTAATTTCACTGGATTTTTTCTTTGCCTTTTTTATTTATTTATTTTTACTGATTTTTTTTTTAAATCAGAGTATTACGGGGGTATAAATGCTTTGGTTACATAAATTGTCTTTGCACGGCCCGAGTCAGAGCTACAAGTGTGCCCATCCTCCAGACACTGCGCCCCATACCCGTTAGGTGTGAGTTCACCCATCCCCTCCTCCCCGCCACCTGCTTGATTTCCGATGAATGTCACTTCCATATGTGCACATAAGTGTTGACCGATTAGTTACAATTTAATGGTGAGTACGTGTGGTGCTTGTTTTTCCATTTTTGTGATACTTCACTTAGGAGAATGGGCTCCAGCTCCATCCAGGGTAATACAAGAGATGTTAGTTCACTATTATTTTATGGCTGAGTAGTGCTCCATGGTGTACATACACCACATTTTATTAATCCACTCATGGATTGATGGGCACTTGGGTTGTTTCCACAGCTTTGCAATTGTGAATTTTTTTTTGTCTTTTTTAATGTGGCTCCAAGGAAATGTGCACATGCACAGGTGGCTGCAGTTCTGTTCTCGCTAGATGGTGCTGCTCTGTGATGCCCAGGGCTGCCGGCCGGGGAGCTGCTTTGGGGGCTGGGACCGCACCCTGGTCAGAGTGTTTGTTAGTGGCTCTCAAAGGCTAGTGACACTCAGAAGGCCACGGACGCCTGGTTAGAGCACAGATCCCTCATAGCAACATTATTGACAGTAGCCAAAAGGTGGGCACAGCCCAAATGTCCATCAGAGGACAAACGGGGAAACAGAATATGGTCCATCTGTACACTGGAATATTATTCACCCATGAAAAGGGATGAGATTCTGGCACATGCTACAACATGCAGATGAACCTGGAAATCATTATTCTGACTGAAAGGAGCCGCACATAAAAGACCACAGAGGGTGTGATTCCATTTATACGATACGTCCAGACATAGGCAAATCCATAGACATAGAAAGCAGATTAGTGGATGTCAGGGGCTGGGGAGGGGGATGGGGGTGACGGCTTGGTGGATCTAGGGTCTCCTTCTAGGGGGGTGAAAATGTTCTGGAACTTGGTAGAGGTGGTTGTTGTACGACACTGTGAACACACTAAACGCCCCTGAGTTCTACATTTTACAATGGAGAATTTTATGGTAGGTGAATTTCACATCAATGAAAATATTAATCAATAAATTTTAGGCCGGGCACAGTAGGGCTCACGCCTGTAATCCCAATACTTTGGGAGGCCAAGACAGGAGGATAACTTGAAGCCAAGACTTCGAGACAAGCCTGGGCAACATAGCAAGATCCCGTCTTTACAAAAAATAAAAAAATTAAAAAATAGCCGGGCATGGTGGTGGTGTGACTGTAGTCCCAACCACTCAGGAGGCTGAGGCAGGAGGATTGCTTGAGCCTGGGAGTTCCCTTCCATTCATAATTTGGGGACAAGCCAGATACAGTGATGTGGACAATGCAATTTGGTTCCTTTAAAGGATGCTAATCTCTTTAAGCGAGGAAACACGCCTTACTGTGCAAGTCTGACTCTGCAGGGGCCATCCATATATTTCGGGGGCTTGGTTTACCTGAGCAGAGCACAGAGGCAGGCACCCCAGAAAGTCCCAAGCGGCGAGCCCAGGATGGCACTGGACCCGTCTGCACTAAATAAGGGCGAATCGCAGGTCGTTCTCATCCTGCCTTTGTTTCAAATTTTGGTATTTTTCTCATAATGGATATGTCACTTTTGTTTTCTTAAAATATTGCATGAAAATTTTATTTATGGTGACAGTGGGTTTTGGGGTGGCCCCTTAAGTTTTGCACCTGAATGCCCCACCCTCCTTCCTCACCTGAGGCCCTGTGTGACAAGTTGATTGCGTGGTCTGATAACAATGTTTGCAAAAGATCACTGGGGTGGGGGCCGTGGGAGACCCCAAAGCCACCTGTCCCAGTGGCCTGGGCTGGGCCACCCATGTAGAGAGCCCCGAGAGCCAGCCTGCAGGCCAGGGCTTCACAGGGACACTGGGGGGAAATTCTAGGCTGGGACACTGAGATCTCGCAATGCTCAGTTACCATAACTGGGTCCATTTAGGAAGTTCTGCCTGCCTTGTTTTCATAATTTTAATTAGACTTTCCTTCCACTGTTTTGTCATCTGAGTGTTTCCTGGTGCACCACGTGGCATGTGTATTCCTGGCTTCTGGATAGGGCTGGAGCCAAGAGCGTGCTAAACCACAGGGTGGGAGCTCTTTCAAAACAGGCTGACACACACAGACACACACACACGCATACATGTACATACTCATACACAATGCACACACTTGTACACACCTAAATGCACACATTTAAGCACATACATGCATACACAAACATCCACACACATGAATGTTCATGCGCACACATGTGCACACAATGCATGCACACATATACACAGGCATGTACACACATACACTCACACATGCATATTCATGTGTATACATGTGCACGTTCAGATACACAAACACACATATATGCACATGCAAGAACATATGCAGATATTTATATATGTGTTTGCAAAATATACACACACACATAAATGCACATACACGATCATGTGCACACATGCATATGTATCTGCATTCACACACATGCATGCACACATACACCCACATACACATGCACATACAAACACACACATGTATTTGCACAATGCACATATGCACACGTGTGCAGATGCAAGGCAGCCTTCCCTCTGGAAGGAGCGCTGTGCACCCCAAGCAGCACACTCCCTAAGGAGTCGAGCCCCCTGCAGCCTCTCCAGCAGGCCGGCATCAGGTCCTTACTGGGTAACTCTGCCTTCCCTGCAGCACACGCCTCCTTCCTGTGGGAGCTGCATCCACCATGGTCGTCCTGTGGCTCACGATGTTTCTGACGCCTGCCTCCTGCCTGCTACAGACCAGCCAGGGTAGGTACCAGAGGGAAGACTGCGTGTGGTCTGGGGGCCTGTCGGGGGTGTTGTCGTTAGTGCAACTTTATGTTGAGACCATTGTAGATTCACATGCAGTTGTTGGGAATGAGACACAGACATTCCTGTACCACATTCCCCGTGTGGTCACATCTTGCAAAACGATAACACAGTGTCACAGCCAAGGTCTTCATCATGATACAGACACAATGTCGGGTATTTTGCTGTAGCTCAGGCACTGGGACCAATCGCTTACCTGCACTTAGTATTATCATTTTGATAGGAAATTGTGTTCAGGGTGCATCAGCCTATTTCTCGGTAGGGTGGTTGAAAAGACCATTGTTATAGGCTGAATTGTGTCTCCCCAAAGTCCTATGTTGAATTCTAACCCCTAGAATCTTCAAATGTGACATTGTTTGGAAACAGGGTCTTTGCACATATAATTAGTTAAGATGAGGTCATACTAGATCAGGGGGAGACCTGAGCCCAACATGACTGGTATCCTTATAAAAAGAAGAAATTTGCGCACAGACACCAAGGGAGAAGGCCCTGCGCAGGTGGAGGCAGAGACGGGACTGATGCGGCCACAGGCCAGGGGATGCCAGGGTTGCTGGCAGCCACCAGAAGTTAGGAGGAGGGACCTGGAACAGGTTATCCTTTGGAGCCTACAGAAGGAACCAACCCTGCCGATGCCTTGATTTCAGACTTCTGGCCTCCAGAAGAGAGAGTAAATTTTTGTTGTTTTAGGGCACCCAGTTTGTGCTACTTCGTTATGGCAGCTCTAGGAAACCAGCTAGCTCACAAATGGATGTCTTTGTTTTGTCAAAATGACAGGGTTGTGGGTTAGATAGTGTTCTCAGAAGTCATGTCGAAATCCTAACCCCCGGTACTAGTGAATGTGACTGTATTTGGAAATTGGGGCTTTGCAGATGATCAGGTTAAGATAAAATCATGAGAGTGTGTCCTAAACCAACAGGATTAGCATTCCTATTAGAAGGGAGAAATTTGGACACAGACACACACAGAGGGGCGACCACGTGGAGATGGAGGCAGAGATTGGAGTGACGCGTGGACAAGCCCAGGAAGGCCAAGGAATGTCTGCAACTCCCCAAAACTAGAAGGGCATGGAACAGATTTGCCCCCGAAGCCGACACCTAGATTTCAGACTTCAGACCTCAAGAATGGTGAGAACTACAAAACATGTGAACAGAAATGTTTCAAAAGAAGACAGACTAATGGCCAAAAAACATATGAAAAATGCTCAATGTCTCTAATCATCAGGGAAATGCAAATCAAAACCACAATGAGGTATCACCTAACTCCAGTGAGATTGGCTTATATCAAAAAGTCCCCAAACAACAGATGCTGGTGTGGATGTGGAGAGATAGGAACATTCATACACTGCTGGTGGGACTGCAGACTAGTACAACCTCTATGGAAAACAGCATGGAAATACCTCAAAGAACTAAATGTAGAATTACCATTTGATCCAGCAATCCCACTACTGGGTATTTACCCAAAGGAAAAAGACATTCTATAATAAAGACATCTGCACTCGAATGTTTATAGCAGCACAATTCACAATTGCAAAGATGTGGAAACAACCCAAGTGCCCATCAATCCATGAGTGGATTAATAAAATGTGGTATATGTACACCATGGAGTACTACTCAGCCATAAAAAATGGTGAACTAACACCTCCTGTATTATCCTGGATGGAGCTGGAGCCCATTCTTCTAAGTGAAGTATCACAAGAATAGAAAAACAAACACCACATGTCCTCACCATTAACTTGGAACTAATTGATGAACACTTATGTGCACATGCGGAAGTAACATTTATCGGGTGTCGGGCAGGTGGGAGACAGGAGGAGGGAGCGGGTAAATTCACACCTAACAGGTACAATAGCTTTGACTCAAACTGTACAAAAGCAATTTATGTGACCAAAACGTTTGTAGCCCCGTAATTTTCTGAAATTACAAAAAAGAACAGTGAGAAGTACAAACATCTTCATCTCCAGCTTGGAGACGCAGATGGAAGTGTCAGAGCTGAGGAACACGCTGCATTCTCTGTGCCGGGGAACAGCCCTAAGGTCCTGCCCTGCAGGCAGCCCCACCCTAACCCCGACATAGGCGTCACTCAATGACCCAGACACGTGTGTTTTCGGACGACTTACTGCACCTCCGCCGGTTAGAGCAGCCACGGGCAAAGGGCAACGGAGGTTCTCCCTGTGGCCAACCAGGGAGGCCACGCGTGCGCCCGGAGAGAGAAGCAGCGCACCTTACGCGCCACACCTCAGTCTCTGGGCACTTCCGAGCTCCCCGGTACTTCTACGAGTCTTGCTTTACTTGAGGGGGGAAATGTGTAGTTCAAATATCCTCAGGTAAAGGAGAAAAGTTTCAAAACCTGAAAGGCAACGTATGTTTGGAGGCCACAATTCCATCCTATTACTTTTCTCTCTGTCTGTTGTGTGACGTAGATGTACGACGGTGGGCAAATTAGCACCTCCTGGGGCTCCGTGCTGCCCATGGGATATTCAATCGTAATGATTAATAATTTGGGAGGGACACAAGCATTCACTTCAAAACAGCTGCTGCAACAAAGTGCATCAACCAGGCAGCTTAAACAGCAGAATGTGTCGTGTCCTGGTTCTGAAGGCGGGAAGTCGCCCAGGTGTGGGCAGCGCCGAGTTCCCTCCTAAGGGTCCAGGGAAGGGGGGTCCCGGGCCTCTCTGCAGCTGCTCGTATTTCCTTGGCTTGTAGCAGGCTCGCGACAGTCTTCTCGAGGTGGCCTCCCTGTGCGCGTGTCTGTGTCCGATTTCCCTTGTTTACAGGGACACCGGTCACGTCCGATCGGGGGCCCACCCTGCTCCAATATGACCTCATTTCAACTAATTGCCTCTGCGATGGACCTGCTTCCAAATAAGGTCACGTCCTGACATAGTGGGGGTGGGACGACGGTTAGGACTCCAACATACAAATTTGGGGGCCAGGATTCAGCCCATCCCAGGAGCCTCTGCTCTGCGGGCTCGTTCAGCGGCACGGGATCCTTAGGTCCCACGGTGTGGTTCTCTGCTGTCCTCGGAGCTGGAAGGAGCACGCCGTGGTGGGTTTATATGGGCCAGAACTGACAGAACCACATGTCACCCTGTCCCTTCATGGACTGCAACTCAGCCACGTGGCTACGCCCAACCACAGGAGGGGCCGGGGAGTGCACACTGTCTGGGGGAGGGGCACGCTTGTAGCTCTGACTCAGGCAAAGCAAAGGCAATACATGTAACCTAAAGGTCTGTGCCCCTGTGATACTCTGAAATTAAAAAAATAATAATATACATATATATTAAAAAAAAGGGGCCCCCCACACACTATCTCAGCATTATCTCGTGTCCCGAGGCAGAGGCTGCTCCACCACCTTTGTGGTCACTCACAGCCCACGGGTATTCTAGGATCTCCGACCGCAGGCAGGAAGTGTGTTTCTTTCTAGTAGCACTGGACGCTGGAGGAAGCAGCTAGCGCACTAGAAAATGCTCACTTTTTTTCCTCCGAGTCCCCTAAAACTCCTACCTCGGTCGAATTGCATCGGAAGGACTGTTGATACCAGACAAGGTGGAACAGAAGTATCGAAGCCAGACGGCCTAGCCCTCTTCCCAGACTTGTGGGGAGGTGTTCAGTCCTTCAGCATTAAGTCTGAGTTAGCCAAAGGATTTTCATAGATTTCTCAGGGTAAGGAAGTTTGCGTCTATGTTTAATTTGCTGAGCGTTTAAAATCATGAATGGGTGTTAAAGTTTGTCAATTTCCCCTTCCTGCTTCTATTAATATTAAGAAAATCATCCATTTCCCGTTAATAGCCTGAATTGCAGGGATAGTTAAAACAACCTTGCATTCCTGCAGTAAATCCTACTTGAGCATGAGGTGTTATCAATTTTATATATTGTTAGATTCAACTTACTAACATTTTGTTAAGGAAATTTGTGTCTGTGTTTATGAGGAATATTGACTTCTGGTTTACTTCTTTTTCCCCCCTGGGAAACCCAAATATCATTTATTGTAATGAAAATTTACATTGAATAACGCATCACATTTTTAAAATTACTTTTTAATCGACAAATAAAAATTGTATATATTTATGGTGGACAGCACGATGTTTTGAAATATGTACACATGGCAGAATGGCTAAATCAAGCTAATTAACCTATAAATTTTACCTGTTTTTTAAAGTTTACTTTTAACATCTTTGATTTTGGTGGCAGGATAATGCTGAGCTCGTAAAATGAGCCGATGTGTTCCCCCCTCTCTTGTCATATTTGAAAGTTTGTGTCCCTTGATGTTATTTCTTCCGTAAGTATTTGATAGAATTCACCAGCAAAGACATCTGCACCTGGTGTTTTCTTTGTAGGAGGTTTTTCATTATAAATTGTGTTCCTTTGATAGATATAGGTAGATATAGGGCTATTGAGGTTTTCTACTTATTTCATTGTTGTTAATTTGTGTATTTCAAGAAATTTGTCCATTTCTTGTATTGTTGAATGTGTTGGCGTGCCTTTATTCAAATGCTCACTTGTTATCCATTCAGGATCTGTGGGATCTGTGTCACTATCTGCTCTTTCATTCTGAAAATTGGTCATTTTAATTTTCTCTCTTTTTTCTAACTGCAGGTTTGTTAATTATATTAATCTTTACAAAGGACCATCTTCTGTTTTCCTCTACTGTTTTTTCATTATCTTTTCCATTGGTGTTTATTGTCTTTATTATTGTAGGGGTTTCGCTTTAGGTTTAATTTCTTTTTAAGTTTAATTTGCTCTTCTTTCTCTAACATTATAATGTGGAAACTGAGATGATCGAGTTTAAACTCTTCTCTTTTCTAACAAGTATTCAGTCTTATAAATCTCCCTCTCAGGACTGCTTTAGCCACATCCTGCAACTTCTTTTGATTTTGTTTTCATTTTCATTCAGTTCAGAATATTTTCTAATTTTCCTTGTGATTTCTTCTAAGACCTATGGGTAATTTAGAAGTGTATTGTTTAAATTGCAAATATGTGGTATTTTCCAGATTAAAAATAAATTGATTTCTAGTTTAATCCTGTTGCAGTCAGAGGATGTAGGGTGTAAATCTCTTAAGATATTTTGAAGACCTACTTCACATCTCAGTAAATGTCTGTTGTGATGAATCTTCCATGAGTTCTTGATAAAAATATGCATTCTGCCATTGTTGGTTATACTGCTTCATCAATGTCAATTAGGTCAAAGCGGTTGATATTTTTGTTCCTGTCTGTATCCTTCCTGTGTTCTATTTGTTCTATTAATTAGAGAGAGAGCTTTTGCTTATGCTTTATGTACTTTGAAGCTTTGTTATTAAGAGCATACAGGACAGGATGAATTTGCCTAATTTGGAAATGTCCCTCCTCATTTTTGGAAGTATTCCTGGATTGGAAGTCTACTTTGCTTTTGCTGATGTTAAATAGCAGTTCCAAGTTTCATATGATTACAGTTGGCATAAAATATGTTTTTCCACCATTTTAATTTAATCACTACTTAAGTGCCTTTGTTGTAGATAGCAAACTGTTGGGTGTTGGCTTTTTATCTGGTCCGACAATAGTTTCTTTTCATTAGAGCATTTAGATTATTTACATGTCTATGTTTACTTACTGATATGGTTGGGATTAATTCTACCCGTTGTTCACTATTTTTCTCATCTTTTCTTTGTTTTTTTTTCCCACCTCTTTTCCTGACTTCTTTTCAATTAATTACATATTTTCAGTGGGTTTTTTTTTCCTCTACTAGTGGTTTTTGGGCTATACCTCTTTGTTTCATTGATTCAGCAGCGACTCTGGGTTTACAATATGCATCATTAACTTAGGCGAAAGTTGTCAGAATCATAATAGAGTCACTTGTGTTTAAAAAAGAAAAAACCTTGACAAATCGACCTGGGAGAGCCCATGAAGTGAGGGTTCTCATGTACCTGACAAGAAAACCATCACGAAGGACTCTGCAAAAACCACAACCTTGCACAAACGCTATTGCAACCTTGCACAAAAAATACTTCTGCAAAGACAGCTGCTCAGCCACTGCCTGTCCAACCTCAAACTGGCACCACCCTTGCTATTGATCCTTGCAGCCAAAGACAACCATTTTAAAACAATTATGTGATCTCCTTATTTACCCTTTAAAAACCTTTGTCTTCCTTTACCTCCCTGAATATGCACGTGTATTCCCATTGCAATGCCTATTCCCAAGGAAACATCTCTTCTTTCCGAGAGATTATCTCTTTGTGCTATCATACACTATCTTCAAATAATATTGTTCTACTTCACATATAATGTAGGAATTTTGCAACAGTGTTTTTCTATTTCCCATCTGGTCCTTTGTGCTGTGCTATGCATTTCACTTGCACTTATACACCACACAACACACTGTGATACTTTTGTTTTAAACAGTCAATTATATTTCTTAAATATTAAAAGTGAGAAAGAGGTTTTCTATGTTTATCTGCATATCGACTATTTCTGGTACAGCCCCCTTTGAATTCCGTTTTACTTTCCTTCCAGGTTCTCTTGGGTAGATCTGAGTTTCTGTCTGTTGAATCTTCCTTCAGGTGGAAGAAGCTCCTTTAACAATTCTTGTAGTCCTGGTCTTCTGGCAACAAATTCTTTCCGCTTTGCTAGTCTAAAAAATGTCTTTACCTTTCGCTTTTGCTGGGTGTAGAATTCTAGGTTGACAGGATTTACTTTTTTCTTTCGGGCTTTAAAGAGATCTATTATCTTCTGTCTCGCACTGTTTCTAATGAGGAAGCAGCAATAATTTTTATCTTTGTTCCCTAATATGTAGTGTGTCTTTTCTGTTCTGGTTGTTTTTGAGATTGTCTTTATACCACCGCTGTTGTTTTTGTTTTTTTTAAAAAGCAATTTGATTATGGTGTTCCTCGGAGTTTTTGCTTTGTTTGTTGGTGCATGTGTATGTGGGGTGTGTGTCTGTGTATCCTGCTTAGGGTTTCTTGGATCTGTGGGTTTATAATTTTCATTAAATTTAGAAATTTTTCAGACATTATCTCTTTGAATATTTTCTGACCCACTGCTTGGACTGCAGATACGTGCATGCTACACTACTTTATATTGTCACCCAGGCCACTAAACACCTCTTTTTCTCAGCTTTCTGCTCTTGGTGTTTCCACTTGGATTCCTTTTAATACTATGTCTTCAAGTTCGCTGAACTTTTTCTGTTTAGTGTCTTATTTGCCTTTAAGCCTATTCAGTGACCTTTTTTCCACCTCAGTTTCTATTTTGCACCTCCACTTTTATTTAGGTTTTTTTTAAAATATACCTTCCATTCCTCATTGTATGTTGTTCAAGTTTTCCTTTAAGTTCTTGAATGAATTTCTAATGGTCGTTTAAAAATCCTTGTCTGCTAATTTCATCATCTCTGTCATTTATGAGCTTGTTTCTATGGGCCAATATTTCTTTCTGGTTATAGAGAACACATTTCTGTTTCTCTGTGTATCTGGTAATTTTTTATTCAGTGCTGCATATTGTGAATGATAGGCTAATGAGTGTCTGATTTTGTTGAAGTTCTTTAAAAATGTAGAGTTTTGTTTTGGCAGGCTGTTGCTTTATTGGGGAATCACCTCATTTTGGAGGCTTGTTTTGAAGCTTTTTTAGGATGGGTCTAGAGTTTCCTTTAGGTTCCCCCTAATACAAAGGCATGACTCTGTTCAGGCCTCTACTAACCGCCCTGGGTGTTCAACAAGGAATCTCCCACCCTGTCTTGTTACAGCTCAAATGGCTCCTGTCTCTAAATAAACTCTCAGAATTTCTCTGTTTACGGCTCCTGGGTAATTTCTTTCCAGTGGTTTTCAGAGTCCTGCACTGCCTCTGATACAGTGTCTAAAAATCATTAGTTTATATACTCTGCCCAGTTTCCCAGTTTGTTATGTTCAGAGGTAAATCTGGGACTAGTCACTTTATCACGACTAGAATAGTATTTCCCACCAACTACCGTTTTTAAAAATCCCCCAGGGGTGAGAACGTTACCTCTGTCTTCTTTGAGAAAACTAAAGGATTGTTAATGTATCGAGGTAAACGATCTTATGCACAGTTGCATTGTTTTGTTGTTTTCCTTGTGTTTTTTCCTTACAGATTTGCTTTTCTTTTTTTTATTATTATTATTATAGTTTGTTTTATTTGTGACCACAACTACAGTGGGACACAACTGGACTTCCTGAGAAGTCCACCCTAGAACTCCTGACCTCTCTAATTCGGGCTGGTGCAAAAGACCTGAAAGAACATAAGTAGATTTTATGGAATAATTACTGATAGAAACTCCCCTGTTATGTTATTTTATATAAATTAACATATACATAATTTGCATACATAAACTATTTTATAGTTTATATGTTTATATATACATAAGATGTAATCAAACATGCTAAAACAAATATTTACTACTCCAACACTCATGTCTATTTTAATGAGGTTTGATAGTGTTTTAGCAGAAGTAAGTGTAAATTCTGAGGCATAAGCATCCGCTGAAAGTTACATTTAAAATTCTCATAAGAATTTTCTCTAGGAGAGCTTTGTTTAGGGAATAAATTATCCTTATAAGTCAGGAGAAAATAGTGACAGAAACCAAGATATTCATACAGTTTGGTCTTGCTTATAAAATCAAGGTTGATCTTGATAATTAATCGTGATACATATAGTTTATAAACAGTCATTTCCTCTAAGTTCTCTGGGTGACGGATCACAGATAAAGGCTTAGGAGATATCTGATGTATATTTTATAGCTTTGAGACTGGCAAAATGTGATTGAACGTTGTCTTTTACATCTTTATATGAGTCATTAATAAAATATATTGAGCCCTGTGGCTGCTGAGAGAGACCGCCTTCTGCATAGACACTGCGGTGCCAATATGTGTGCCTTGATTTTATACTTCGACATTTATTCCAATGCACGTACTCTGGGAGATTGTCCAACAATATTAGAATTGCTCAAACAGCCTGTGAACTATGTAAGAAAATGCATGTCATTGTGTAATAACCATGTCTCTTAGTTTATGAAGTAAAGCAGTATATATATAGCATGATACATATATGTGTGTGTGTGTGTGTGTATATATATATATATAAATGGCAATTTGAAAACTGTCGTTCCAAACTCACAGTCTGTATAGGAGACTGAACCCAATTTCTAAGCCAGAATTTGTTCTCAGTTCTCTGTGAAAATAGCACACTATGAGATACCTGGTTATGAAAGGTAAATCTCACATAGACAAGAACAGCATACTTGATGTGTTTCGCTGACTTTCCCCCGCACCCCACCATTGGGAAGGTGATGACAGCACCTTCCTCAAGAAGGCTAAAGAGATTGACAAGGTGCTATGGGTTCACGGCTTGTGCTAGCTCAGGGCAATCACTCGTCTATGCAGAGCTCTACCTCCCAAAGCTGTTGGCTGACTCAGTGGGGGAAAAAAAAGTGCCCATCAAGATGCCGTCTGAAGATTCCTGTGTATCTCTCCTAACTCTAAGCTGTTAACATTTTAGGTCCAAACTCACCAATCAAGAACTTAAGGATGGACCCAGAAAGAGAACAATTGACCTGGGACCTTAATGGAAATGTTACCAAAATTAATTGTATCAAAGACTCAAGACTGTCCGTGGAGGTAAACCACACCCTCTCCAGTTGGCACACTAAGTTTCTGTGTCGTCCAGGCACCTGAGAATCAGTAGAGCCCACAGGCTGAGCCCATCTCTGGCATCACAACTGTCTAAGTCCTACACCCAAGTCAGCCATGGAATGTGGTGTGAGTTGTTTTCCAGCACTGAGGCTCTGGTCCGTCACCCGTAAGATATCTAAGATGGAACACACTCGATAGTGTCGGTGTGAAAGTGGGCTGACATATTACAGGCAGAGAACCAGACCCCTGACACTGGATACTCGGGAAACATGGTCCCCATCCCCCAGTGCTTGCAAATTCTCTGTCTTGTCATCGCCTGGGTTCGGAGGGCTGGAGATCTCATGGCGAGAATCCAAACTGTTCACAACTCAGCGTGTCTCATGAGACAGGAGCAAGCTTCCTTGAGAATAAATCTGGTCTCCTCGAATTACTGTCTTGATTCAATACAATCCAAATCACAACCTTTTATTAGTCAGCTCGGGCTGCCTTAACAAAGTCCCACAGACAGAGTGGCTTAAACCACAGACATTTACTCTGTCACATCCTGGAGGCTGGAAGTCCCAGATCAAGGTGTGTCAGGGCCGGTTCCTCCTGAGGCCTCGCTCCTTGGCGTGTAGACGCCACCTTCTCCCTGTGTCCTCACGTGGTCGTCCCTCTGTGCGTGTCTGTGTCCTCATCTCCTCTTCTTATAAGGACACCAGTCCTGTTGGATCAGGTCCCACCCTAGTGCCTCATTTTACCTAAATCACCTCTTTATAGACCCATCTCCAAATACAGTCACATTGAGGGTTAGGGCTTCAATATATGACTTTGGAGGGTAGAAACAAACCAGCTCATAACAAACCCCAAAAGGATTGTAACAGAGTTTGGCAAACTGACTCTAAACTCTACCTGGAACCACAAATGCTGAAGAACAAAGAAATTTTGATAAAGAAAGCAAATGATTGAGAACTTGCCCTACTCATATCAAAATCTACTGAAAAGCTATAATATAACATGTGATTTTTGCACAGGAATAGACAAATATACATTCATGAAGCTCAAGTGATCTAGAAAGAAAAACAGACATCTGGGGGAATTTTATATAGAATTAGGATATTAGGAGAAAAGATAGACTATTAAACAAATAGTGCCAGCACAGATTACAGAAGGGATTAAAATTAATTTGGATTATTATTTCATGAAAAACATTGACATAAATGAAATGTATTAAAGATCTAGATATTTTTCTAACCACAGAAGTAGAAGGAAATATAGGAAGCTATTTCAAAACATTGAATTGGAAGATCTCTCTAAGCAAATCAGGCTCACACTTATAACCCAGCACTTTGGGACACTGAGGCAGGAGGATCGTTTGAGCCCAAGAATTTGAGCCCAGCCTGGGCAGCATAGCAAGACCCCATCTCTACAAAAAATATAAAAATTAGCCTCGTGTGGTGATGTGCACCTGTAGTCCCAGCTACTCGGGAGGCTGAGGCAGGAGGATCGCTTGAGCCCAGGAGTTCGAGGCTGCAATAAGTTATGATGACACTACTGCACGCCAGCCAGGGTGACAGAGCCAGAGCCTGTCTCCGAGAAAAAAGAAAAAGTAAAATAGTTGTCTAAGGTTTGTTATGACAAAACAAACAAACAAATAAACAAACCCTCCACTCTCGTCTGTCCCCAGAAGCATCCTTTCACATTTTTAAACCTAATTCTGTTGTTATATTTATATAGCCCTTTGTCTCTAAAGAACATGTTGGAATTACAAATTCTTGATTATTTCAGTTTACACAAAATTTGTTGGTTTTCCCTTAAGGAAGATGCGGATTGAACTCTGTTTCTTTCTTCCCTCAACTCACATCCTACGTATTTTCCATCCTCCCTCCCTCTCTCTCTCTCTCTGTCTCTCAACAAATATTCAGTTTATTATAACCATATAAACGCTATTCACAACTGAGCCATGAGGTCAACTATGATTATTTTTCCTGCAGAAATATTTGTTTTTCCTAAATTTAATAATTGACTTGTTGTGAATGCTGTCTCCCCATTTGCCCGGTTTTTCATTGATCTATCACTGATTCAACGTGAAACTCTTGGTCAAATGGCTAAATATCCTTTCAAAACATGATGAATTCCTGAGAAGTCCATCCTAGAACCTCTGACCTCTCTAATTGGGGCTGGTGTCCCCCACGCCTGCTGCAAGGCTATCATCCTGGGATGTCCCCACACCATCTCCCTGGGTATGCCCTCTGCCTCTCTCCTGGGTATGAGCTCTTTTCAGAATCCTGTTTTTTCTTCATTCTTGGTTTATACTCTGGTTTTTGGTGGAGCACCAGAAACATGGTGCTCTATTCCTTTAGCAGCTTGCTGAGAAAGAGAGCATGGGAAGTGAATACTCTTAAACCTTGAGGGTCTGAAAATGTCTATATGCTACTTTGCTCCTTAATTGAGAGTTTGGCTGGGCACAGAATTCTAAGGGGAAAATTATTTTTTTTCCCAGAATTTTTAAGGCATTGCTTCATTGTCTTCTAGGTACCAGAATTGATGTTGAGAAACCCAAATCCATTGTTTTATTTATGCCCCGCCCCTGTCTTCTCTCTCTTCCTTTTTTATTCTTTCTTTCTATACTGTCACTATGGTGTTGGACTTTGGAAACTGCTCCTAGAATTTCTTACCTTATGCTTTTCCTGCAATTTAATATTCGTCCATTTGCTGTACTTTCCTGTAGATTCCTTTCTGATACGTTTAATTTCAGCTCTCTGCTGTAAGTGCCACAAGCTCCTTTGTGTGTGTGTGTGTGTGTTCTTTGGATGTTCCTTTTTCAAAGTATCCTATTCTTGTTTCATAGTTGAACTGTCTCTTCTTAGTGCTGTCAGAATGTCAGCGGTAAGTGTCACAAGTCTTCTTCTGAGTGCCTGATTTCTCCTTCCTTCCTTCTGATTTTGTTTGCATTCCTTTGTTTTGGTCTCTCTCATGTTGTTGGGTTTTCCCAGGAGTCTGATCATCTTTGACTATCTGTTCACGTTAAGAGTGAGGACTAAATACCTAATCAAAAAAGTTCTGAGCAAGTGGGTGGCGTTTGAGGTCTGAGGACTTCACTCTTCGGGGATCTAGCTGAGCGCTTGTGGAAGAACCCCTGATACCTGATGAATTATCTAAGAGAGTTTTAGATCAGCACCAAAAATGCACAAGTACAGCAGGTCCTCAAACAATGCTGTTTCATTCAGCGTGGTTTTGTGATAACATTGACAAGAGAAAAAAATAAATAAATACATGATTCCCGGCGGGGCTGCTATCTGCATGGGGTTTGCATGTTCTGACCAAGCTGATGTGGGTTTTCTCCGGGTAGTCCGGTTCCCTCCACATACCAAAGCCATGCATGTTAGGTGAATTGTTAGGTGATTTGGGTTAGGTGATTCCGGTCTGGGTGAGTGTGGGTGTGTATGTGGATGCCCCCTGTGATGAGATTGTGCCCTGAACTGGGATAAGTGGGTAAATATCTTACTTGTTTTTATTAACCTTTCTTAAATGTATGTATAGCTCACATTTATTTCAATGTTTAATATTAGAAATGTCTTTGTCCTTATTTAGAAGTTTGATGACTTTTTGTGACCAGAAATATGCTGTAGGAACTTAACTCTTGTCTATATCAAATAACCTATGCTGAAATTGATTTTATTATACATCATTTTGCTTAAAGTTGAAGTTTCTGAGAACCTATTGACAACATTAACTGAGGATTTACTATGTACACGTTTTCTTATAGCCTCATATGTGTTGTTTCAATAGGTAGTTAATAACTTGTCTGGTTGAATGTTGTGTAGACTTGGCTAAATAGATATAGGTCCTCTTTGCTTATGAATTAAGGCTTTTACCTATTCATCCATGCAGGTCTTGATGTTCTGTATTTTATTAAGTTATTATACAATGTAGGTACTGAGATTGACTATGTCATGATTTTGATAAATATTTTCCATGATGTTGTTTTCCTTTCATGTTTGCTTTCTGATTAAGTTTGAATTTTTGCTTCATTACCTTTCCATCTTTTCCTTTGTAATTTCTTTTATCATTCTGTCCTTGGAAAAGTAACATTTCTCTATATTGAGTCTTCAATGGAATTATTTTTATACAAGTTTGCTTACCTTTTTTTAAGAATCTAAACATTATTAATATCAGACAAACTATGTTCTCTAAACAATCACCACAGTCTTATGTTTTTCCCAGGCAATAAAAAACACATATTGCCAGTTTGATCTCCTTTCCTTATGCAATGTCACAAACTACACCGTCACCGTGACCAATCCGCCATTCTCCACGTGGATTCTGTTCCCCAAGCAAGGTGAGGGAAAATGCTTATTTTGTTTGCATTGTAATCAGCAGTCAGTGTTCTTAAGGTCAAAATAATTACTTATACCTTGGGTGGATCTCCAAGGATTCATCCTGAGTGGAGAAAAAGACAACCCCAGAGGGTGATAGACAATGTGGACTTGTATATATGACCTTCTTGAAATGGCAAAATTGTAGAGATGAGAAACAGACTCATGATTGGCAGGGGTTTAGCAGGGGTAGGGGCTGGAGGGAGGTAGGTGCGGCCATAAAAAGGCACCTTGGGGGAATCTTGCAGTGATGGAAATTGTCAGTATCTTGAGTGTATTTGGATCAAATCCTGGTTGAGCCATTATATTTAATACTTTAGTATTGTAAGATGTCACCATCGGGGGAAACTGGGTAGAGGGTATGCAGAACCTCTTTGTATTATTTCTTACAACTGCATGTGAACCCACGGGGAGCTCAAAATAAAAAGTGCTACTTTAATTTACTTTAATTACTTCAAATAGTGATTTGCTTTTGCTTTTATCCTTGCAAGCCCAGACGGGACACCTGAGGCAGCTGCTGAAGATCTGACCTGCTGGGTTCATGATGTGGATTTCATGACGTGCAGTTGGACAGTGGGCCAGGCGGCCCCAAGCGGTGTCCAGTATCACCTCTACTTGAAGGATCTGATGTAGGTGTGGACTCAGGCACGGTCTGGCTCTCCTGGCTATGGGGAGCCAGTGGCTCATTGCTGGACCTGTCTACTTGCTACAGGACCCATGAACAGCACAAGTGTCTGCATTACAAAACAGATGACCGGGGAACACATATCGGGTGCCGTTTTGATGACATCTCTAGAGTGTCCAAATATCCTCACACCTTCTTGATCACAGTGAACGGGAGCATTGAAGGAGCCAGTATCCCCTGCATGGATATTTTCGCAGATTTATCACAAATTGGTGAGTAGGGACTTAGGGCATTTCCTTCACACTTGCACCTTCAGCTTTGGGGTGCTGCTGTCTTAACTCAGGCTGCCATAACAAATACCATAGAGTGGCGGCTCAAACAATAGCCATGTATTACTCACAGTCCTGGAGGCTGGAAGTCCAAGATCATGGCGTGGCAGAGGCTGTGTCTGGTGAGGACTCTCTTCCTGGTTCACACATGATGCCTTCTGGCTGTGTCCTCATATGGTGGAAGGGGTGAGGGAGCTCTCTGGGGTCCCTTTTATAAGGACACTAATCCCATCCTTGAGGCTCCACCCTCAGGACCTTATCACCTCCCAAAGGCCCCACCTCCTAAAACCATCACCTTGAGGGTTAGGGCTTCAACATAGGAATTTTGGAGTGGACACGTTCAGTTTATAGAACCATCTTAGGAAAGTTATTTCAGTATTCTTTTCCCTAAACTGAACTCCCCTCCTGAAAACCACTTCACGTGCCACACCGATCCATATGTCATAAGCACAGGGCTAGCTACATAAATTGAGACGCCAGTGCAAAATGAAAACACAGGGCCTCATTTAAAAGGCAGAGAAAAGTGCTTTTCTTTCTTCTGTTTCTCTCTCTCTCTTTCCTCTTTGTCTGTGTCTCCTCTTCTGTCTCTTATAAGGACACTGGGCATTCGATTTAGGGCCCACCCTAATCCAAGATGCTCTCACCTTGGGATCCTTAACTAATTGTATCTGCAAAGATCCCTGTTTCCAAATAAGGTCTCATTTTAGGTTCTGGGCATTAGGATGTGGACATATCTTTTTTTGAGGGGGGCACAGTTTTATCTACTGCAATTGTATCCAGTTCTTTCCAGAGGCTCCAGCTCCTGGGGGCTCCAGGCGTCCCTTGGCTTGTGGCTGCGTCACTCCTGTCTCTGCCTCCATCTCCACGTGGCTTCTCCTCTGTGTCTGTGTCTCCTCTGCTGTCTCTTAGGAGGACACTTGTCATTGGATTTAGGGCTCACCAAATGCACAATGATCTCATCTTCAGATCCTTAACTTAATTACAACTGCAAAGACCTTATTTCCAAGTAAGGTCTGACTCAGTTTCCAGGTGGATGTATTTTTGGGAACACCATTCATCCCACCACAGAACTGTCTGCAAAGGTACTTGCTGGTGTCCCTTTGGTCCTGGACAGCCACTTCACACAGAGCCATCGGCCTCGATGGGCCTCCAGGTCTGTGACCTGATCGGGGACATTGCATGGCGGCTGGAGCCCCCTCAGCTACCTCCACGCAGGCAGAGCATGTTGTCTTGGGAGCTGCCTTCACCCCCTCACTGCTGGGAGGGGATCCTGTCCGAGGTCAGACCTGCAAGTGCAGAACTGGACGTGGTCATGGGGAAGCTGAGGAAGCCATGAACAATGGCATGTGAATTAGCAAAAGGAGAAAGGTGGTTGTTCTGAGGGCTGCCCCGTCAAGGAAGGAGGTGGCTGCACAGTTTGCTGAAGAAAGCTTTTGGGGAGGGTCTCCTGGGGCAGGTGGGGTCTCCCCGGTGCCAGCGTCTGCAGACCTGGTCCCACGGCTGACTTACGCTAACGATCCCAGCCCAGTCATCCTGTGTCTCTCTGCGTTAATCTTTCTGCCCATCCTTCACCCCTGGAAGGGCATTCTCCACTCCCTGTACCTCCCACCCCCAGAATTTGTAGGTGGCATATTTTAAAGTAGCTCCAAAAATATATATATATATTTTTTTGATTTGTTTTACTCATGAAAGTTTTTTTTTTTTTCCCCATAGAGAAATTAAGTCCACCCAACATCACCGTGAAGTGTAATAAAACACATTCTTTCATGGAGTGGAAAATGTTAAGTCATTTCAATCACATGTTTTGCTATGAACTTCAGATACAAAAGGTAAAGTTTGGCCCCTGTGGTCATCGTTTGTTCTCTGCAACCTGTACTCTGGGGCCTTGGGGTAGGCAAAGTCTCCTCAGATAGGGCACAAAAAGTATGAGACATTAAAAAAAAAGTTTGGTAAATGGTTTAAATATACTTCTCCCCCACCACCAAAAATTTTAACAGCCCATAAACACATGAAAATATGTTCAACACCGTTAGTCACCAGAGAAATGCAAACTGAAACCACAAGGAGATGCCACTTCACACTTGTTCATTTGGCTAAAATGAAAAACGCTGCCCAAACCAAGTGTCAGCAAGGATGTGAGGGGACCGGTGAGGGGACCGGTGCTCTCGTGTGCTGCTGCGGGGAATCCAAGAGGGTACCACCACCTTGGAAAGCTCCTTGGCTGTATCTTAAAAAGTCAGCGATGTCCTTGCCAGGATCAACCCCAGGGAAATGAAAACACAGCTCACCAAACACGAGGACATGAACGTTCACAGCAGTGATGTTCACTATCGTCACAAACCAGAAGCGTCCCAAGCGTCCATCCACAGGGAAAGAGATAAGAGAAACATGTCCCTACAGTGGAATCCTACTCAGTAATAAAACTCAGCTGGACACAAGGAGTCTGCCGCGCTGAATGTTCTTATTTTAATAAACGCACACAAAACGCAAACTGATGTCTGATGACAGAAAGCAAATTCGCGTGTGTCTGGGGCTGGGGGCAAGGACACATTTTGGTGATGGAAATGTTCCACATCTTGAGGGGTTTCACTGTGTGCCCATTTGGCAAAGCTCACCAAATCATACACATTATTTTTTTATATTTTTAAAATTTTTTTCCAGACAGAGTCTTGCTGTGTCACCCAGGCTAGAGTGCCATGGCATCGTCACAGCTCACTGCAACCTCAAACTCCTGAGCTCAAGCATCCTCCTGCCTCAGCCTCTCGGGGTGCTAGGATTACAGGCGTGAGCCACCGAGCCCGGCCCAAATCACACACTTTAAATGTGCAGTACTCAATGCAAATTATACCTGAGTAAAAAATTTTAAAAACATAAAAAATTATCAAGTAGTTTTGAGCTAATTGGTATTTTATACTCAATATTGATTAGCTCAAAACTACTTTTTTGTTCATGTATTACATTTATTCATTAATCATACTCAATTTTTCTGTAAAACTAAAACTGCCCCCCAAAAACTCTATTAATATGAAAAAAGGCCCAAGGATTTTTGAGCTAATTGATATTTTATACTCATTTATATTTATCTATTATTATTTATGCACAATGATTATTTTGTACTCAATGTTTCTGTAAATCTAAAATTGCTTAAGAAATAGAGCCTATCAATTTTTTAGAAAATGAGCAGTTATTTTTAAGCTAATTGATATTTTATACTCAATTATTTACTTATGTTTATTACATTATTCATTTATTGGTATTACTATTATTTATACTCAGTTCCTAATTACTTTATACTTCATTGTTTTATTTCTTATTTTTACTTATTTATGTATATTTATTTATTATTTATAATAAATATTATATTGATTATTTTATATTCAACTTTTCTATAAATGTAAATCTGCTAAAGAAAAGTCTTTTTTTTAATATTACCAAGTATTTTTGAGCTAATCAGTGTTTTATTCTTTTTTGTTTGTTGGATGAATACAGTACAAACTTCTTTCTCGCGCTCACTGATTAGAGGGTGCAGGGCATAGCTGCAGCCAGAGGTGGAGTCCTAGCCAGGCTTTAAGTCTGGTACAACACCCGCCCTCCCTGCTGGCCCAGCATACGCTGCCTGTGGCCCCTGACGGGTACAACTGGAAGCATCTGGGGAAGACAGTGGGTCTCGTTGGTCCACAGGCCCCTACAAAGCCCCTTCCATGGGGACTTGCTGCAGTGGCCCATGAGAAGCATTTTTTCAGGCAGCACCTGCCACTGCTGCCCCAGGACCTTCCCAAAGCCCCCACAGCTTTGCTGGTCTCCCCGGAAAGAAATTCAGGTGTGGGGAAGGGAGTCAGGGAGGGGTCCAGGCACTCATAAGCTTGTTTGATTTTGTCTTGCAGAGCACAGAACCTGCAGTCACGGAAACAGTGAGTGTCCCCCGCCCCCCTGAATTTGGCATCACAAAGCAAGAGTTTATTATTATTACTGTCCATTGTCTCTGACTTGGCAGACTCCAAGTGTGGGCACCACTTGCCCTTACCACATTCCTGCAAAGTTGGGGTTCGCACCCCCAAATGGGCAGGCGAGGAAACGGAGACTCAAAGATGCTGCCCCAGATGCTATGGCTTCGCTGGCACTGCCCGAACAAGGTCCACCCATTTGCCCCCAAGCTCCTTAGTCGGGGCCAGGCAGCCAGGATCCAGCAGAAGCAAGTCACCAAACAGGGCTCCCCCCTGCAAAGGCAAACGGTCACATATAGGTGGCCCATGCACTCAGGGACACCCCAGGCCTGCCTGCAATGAGCCCTCCACCAGCCCCTGCACTCAGGAGGAATAAAAGTCCAGATAAAGGCTTTCTCTCTCCCTCTCTGTGTCTCTCTCTGTCTCTCCCACCCCCAGCCCTCTCACGCTCAGTAAGGAGGTGGCAGCTTGGGAGAGAGCCGCTCAGTAATCAGTCCCCACTTGCCTTTGGAATCCGCACACCCCTATGGAACCACATGCCTAGAGCTCCCTTCATCACACACCACGATAGGGTCTACTGGAGTCCCAGCTGCGCCCACCCCCAGGAACAGAGCGATCGCAGTGCCTGGCCTGCAGCCCTCTGCGCAGCATGTCTCCCGGAATAGCAGTCGAGTCGCACAGCAGATGTAGAGATGGGCGTTTGCACGTCTCTGGGCCCCTAGAGCTGGTCACACAGGCCTGGTCCTATTTCCACATAAGGTCTTGTTCACAGGTTCTGGGGATCAGGATGTGAACATATCTTTTAGGGAAATACGGTTCCATCCACTATAATTATGTCCAGTTCTTTCTGGAGGCTCCAGGGGAGGCTCCTTCCTGCCTCTCCCAGCTCCTGGGGGCTCCAGGTGTCCCTTGGCTTGTGGCCGCGTCACCCCAGTCTCTGCCTCCGTCTCCACGTGGCTTCTCCTGTGCGTGTCTCTCCTCTGCTGTCTCTTCTAAGAACACCTGCCATTGGGTTTAGGGCTCCCCCTGATCCAGGATGGTCTCATCTCCAGATCCTTCACTAATTACATCTGCAAACACCCTTTTTCCAACATGCTTGGGATACATATTAGTGTCCTGTGGCTGCTTTAACAATCTGCGATAAACCTTGTGCCTTAAACAACAGAAATTTATGCTGTCCCAATTCTGGAGCCTGGGAGTCTGAGATGCAGGTGTCTCAGGGCCGCACTCCCTGCGGAGGCTCCAGGGCCTCGTGCCAGCCTCTGCGGCGGCAGCCTTCACACTGCGTTTTCCTGTGTGCGTGCCTTTGTCTAATTGCCCCTAATAAGGGCGCCAGTCACATTAGGTCAGAGATGACCTCCTCCTAACTATTAATAATTACATCTGCAATCACCTTATTTCCAAATAAGGCCCCATTCTGAGGTCCCCGGGGCTAGGACTCCAGCATGAATTTGGAGGGGGACACGTTTCAGCCCCTCCTCCTGCCCCCACCAACTGGGAATGGGCTTTTCTTCTTTGTTTTCTTTTAAGCTAAAGGTGGGAGACAGCAGCTCCTTTGTGCTCCTCAATCCTGGAACCTACACAGTGAGAATAAGAGTCCAGGAACTGTTTGAGGAACTCCTGAGCGAATGGAGCGCCCCCCAACGCTTTGGTAAGTGAGGCGCCTTTCGCGTCTGCCTGGTGCGTGTGTGGAAGCCGCGTGCGCTGCCCCCAGTCACAGAAACACAGGCCCCGCCGGCATGTAGCCTGGGGGGTCACCGGCTTCTCAACTGCATCTCCCTGGCATTCTGCTGCCAAAGGAGGGGACCTCTCTTCACGTGTTCCCGTGACCCCAAGGAGCACCCTGGGCCCGGTGGTGATGCAGCACCTTGCTCTTACCCCACGTGAGGGGCCAGGGTGGGGAAACCAGACCGTCCCACTAAGATCCCGGGCCTTGTAATTAGGAAGCTGTCAGCATGCAAGGGGGCCATCGTGTCCTGTCCAAAGTGGCTGGGGCCGTGGGCTCTGCACCCAGATGAAGAGGATTCAGACCGGGGGCAGTGGCTCACGCCTGTAACCCCAGCACTTTGGGAGGTTGAGGCGGGAGGATTGCTTGAGGCCAGGAGTTAGAGACCAGCCCGGGCAACACATTGAGACCCCGTTTCTGCAAAAATAGAAAAATTAGCCGGGTGTGGCAGTGCACCCCTGTAGCCCCAACTACTCAGGAGGCTGAGGTAGGAGGATTGCTTGAGGCCAGGAGTTGGAGGCTGCAGTGGGGCAGTCCCTCTCCCATGGGGTGGTTCCCTCTCCCGTGGGGTCGGCCCTCTTGCTGGTCTGGCCATCCCCCTCCCTGCTGGCCGTGGTGACCAGGTCAAGGCCAGGCCGCTGGACACACCCAACACCATGCCAAGTAGCAGAGGGCATCAAAGCCCCAGGCCCTCCCCATGTCTAACACTGACCCAACAGAGAGGCTGTGGTGGACGCTGCCGTCACTCATGTCCCCCGAACTGTCCTTCCAGGGGTGGGCAGGGCTTTGGGCTGGGGGCAGGGGTCACGTGGGAGGGCTATTACACTGGTCTGGCAGGGGTGGCCACTGTCCTGTCCAGGTGTTGCTCCTGGGGTGTCCCCCCTGGCCATGCACCCCCTCCCTGCCCCCAGGCCTGTGGAGATCTCTGGGCTCTGGGGGCCCGCCCACCCCTGGGCACCCCAGGACGTGACCCTTCTCCCCCAGTGTGTGACCTGGATGAGGACTCAAACACCCGCGCCTGGCGGATGTCTCTGCTGATCGCGCTGGGGGTGCTGCTGGCCCTGCTGTTGGTGTTCCTCGTCTGCAGAAGGTGAGTGCCACGCCAGCTTCTTGTTTGGGGTGTGTCCGGCTTCTGCAGTGCGACCAACACTCTTGAGCATTTCCCGGACGCTGTGTGGCCAGGGCAGCCCTGATGGCCCCCAGGGCCCCACTGTCAAATATCTGTAGACACAGGAGCTAAGGGCTGGGACCCGGCACGTGGTTGTCCCTAGGTGGAGGCGGCAGGGCCTGAGACAGTCGGAGGGCAGAGGGGCGTGACCTCTGGTCTGGCAGGGGCACCCTGGCTAAGGTCACAGAAGGGCAGGAGCTGTTAGGTGGAGCAAGCTGGGGTTGCCAGCCAGGACCCGGGTGACCCCAGGAGGTGCCTCATTGCTGCTGTGCTTCAGTGCTTTGTAATCTGTAAAATGGGCTCCGTGGTGGAAGAACGGTGAGACCCTTCCTGCAAGCTCCTTACCAAGAGTGTTTACACAACAGCCTTGAGGTACCAGTTCCCTGCCCCTTTTGGACCTGCTTTGCAGTGCTCTGCAGGTTGGGTGCCTCAGCCTGCCCCTGCTAAGACCCCTAGGATTACCCAGGGTGTGTCTGGGCCTTGGGGCAGGGAAAGAGACCCCTCCTGCAGGGGGCTTGAGTGTTTGGCCTCGTGTCGGTGTGGCTGAGGCCCTCTGCCGACACTGTGTCCCTGCCAATAAGCTGGCTGGTGCTGGATTCAGAGACGAGAATCTCCTTTTCCCCCAGGTACTCGGTGATGCAGAAGATCTTTCCCCCCATCCCTCACATGAAGGACCCCATCAGTGACAACTTCCCAAAAGACAAGCTGGTACGCTGTTTTCTGCCACATGGTTCTGGGGCCGTGGAGGCCGTGGCGTGGGCCAGGATGTGGGACGCTTGTCCGCTGGCCCTTGCAGGCAGCTGGGAAAAGCTACAGGATGCAGGGCACGTGAGGGGCCAGGTACCCCGTCTGTGACCACGCGGCAGTCACCGGTGGTGCCCTGCTCCCCCTGCAGGTAGGGCCACGAGCCCCAGACCAGAGCCAATTCCAGATGGGGTGGGCCCCTGTGGCTTTGGGGGACATAGTCGCTTCCTTGTCTCGGGCTTGGCCGGCTCACCGTTGCCTCCCTCGCCCCGCAGATGGCCTGGGAGGCTGGCAGAGCGGACCTGGAGGACTGCGCAGTGGCCGAGGTGCAGATCGTGAGGGAAACGTGAAGTTGGCACTTGGGGCCTGCAGGGCTGCCTCCTCCTCAGGGGCCCGCGCGGCTGGTGCTGGCTGGAGGAGTGGACACTGGCAGAGGGTCGGAGGTGGGAGACACCAACACAATTTAGTCAGGAGCTGCCACTAGGAACAGAGGAAACCTTGGTGTTGTGTTCATTTCCCAAATAAAGTGTTTACACACTCACTGCCCCTCCTGTAATTGGCTCCACCAAGACATGCCCCTTGGATTCCCCCTTTCCTGACTCCAGCAGCACCGTGCCCCGCCTGGTTTCGGTCTCCCTTGCTCCCTTCCTTGCAGGCAGGTACCCTTAACTGCATTTCTCCTCCTTGTAAGCCACCTTACACCACCTGTGTAGCCAGGAAGGGTCTAATGACCCTAAACAAGCTGTCTGTGCAGGTGTGTCTCTGCCACACAGGCATGTGAGCACTTGCAGGTTGGAGCTGTCCGTGTCCTGGTGGGGCCTCCTGGCTCTGCCCCACGGAGTTTAGTGGGTCTTTGCCCCTGCCCGGCCTTGTCTCTGCAGAGTCCCTGGGAAATGATTCTTGCCCCTTTCCCCAGAGACAGGCACTGGCACTGACTTGACTGCCCTCGGTGGTGTTTCTCCCATGGGGTCTTCCTCCGGCTGCCTCCCATCTGCTAGGTGTATGGATTTGGCCTGCACCTGCTACCCCAGGAAATGCAAGCAGCTGCCTGGGGTGTGGAAAGGGGAGGCCCAGAGGCCCAGGCCAGAAGCAGGAGGAACCTGGTAACAGTTGACTGTGGCTACAGGACCCCCAAGAGGCTGTCTGCAGCCCACCCTTGGGTACGAGGGCTTCAATTCCTAAAACACTACTGATCTCCCTGGGAGCCAGTTCCACACAAAACAACAATGATTTGGGCAATGCTCGCTGAGACTCCAGGGCAGGGCTTCCCTTAAATCACCTCCCCTACCCTACTGCCCCAAACTTCCTCATGAAGTTACCTAATTTTTAGCTTGCTGACATTCTTAACATTTTAAGTTCCCACACAACAGAAAAATCACCCTAAGTTGCAGCTGCCAGGGAGCCTCTGAATGCCAACTTTTTGAGAACCAGTCCCCACCCCACTGAATCACAAAAGCACCATGATTTGCCAATTCCCTAGGAGGCCAACGGGACTGGGTAGGTAAGATTTTTAGTGAACTGTTAATTAAACAAGGCCCTAATTACTAGGTTAAAATGTAACAGCAGTGAAAATGTCTCCATTCTGAATCATGCAGTTTCCATGGCTGCAGGCAGCTGAGAATAAAAATTCAAATTCTGGGGCCCGAGTGGGCCAGAGCTCAGGGCACTGGGGCTGCTCTGTGGAGAACCGGAGTGGGGGCAAAGGCGGAAAGCCCCATTTGGCCACTTACCCACAGCATGAGCCACATGGCCAAGACAGCACTTGAATTTCCTGCTCTAATCTAGCTTCATCACGACAGAAGTGAGGGTTTGTACCTGGCAGTGCCTTGAAAGATTTCTGATAAAAAGATTCTGACTCGTACAGCAAGAATGTCTGGAAAGCCCAGGGCACAGGCCTAGGGATGCATGGCTGCAGTCTTCCCGCCCTTGTCACAGGCAACCCAAGGCTCAATGTTCCGCCTGGTGGAGAATCTCAAAATAAGCTCTTCTTCCTGCAATGAACGTTAAGTTTGTGCAGAAATGGCCCAAAGGGACAAAGGGAGCAGGTATGCCTGGCAGTGGCTCAGCCCCACCTTGCAGATCACAGGTGAGCCCTCGGCAAGGGGGGGGTTCCCTGTCACTTCTGGGACCTCAACTACACTGACATTGCTGGAACAGATGGCAGAGGGCCCAAGGAGCCACCAGCAGGTGGAAGAACTCCCGGTGCCCTGGTCTGATGTTCACACTGAAATCCTCATTGTCAAGGTGATGGTACTAGGTGGGGCTCCCAAGAGGTGATGGGGTCAGTGCCCTTACAAAGGGGACCTGAAAGCTCCCCCTCCCTTTACACGATGTGAGAACACAGGGAGGAGACACCCTCACCTGTCATGGACTCCGCCAGGCCTCCAGAAATGTGAGAAACAGGTGTTTATAAGCACCCAATTTATGGTATTTCCTTACAGCTGTATATGGAACAGTAAGCTAGTTTCCAGAAAGCACTGCTTTCCTGAGCAGGGAAGCTCAGATGGAAACCTGGAGAGGCCTACTTGGCCCTGGCTTCAATCCTACCTCTTCCTAGCTGGTGCCCACTTGGCCCTCTCCTCTGCACCCCCAGGGTGGTCAGGAAGGGGTGGCATGGCAAGGCCTGCCACAGGGACAGAGCGGGGTCTTTCACTGACCCCTCCTGCTGTCCACAGCGTCTCTGGACACCCCCAAGGCTGCTCCGTTCACACAGGGAGGCTCTTGGTGTCCTGTTTTTATTGTTTTGCAGAATGCCCAACAGAGAACATAATTGCAAACACTCGGCTGTGCAAAAAAGAGGAGCTAGTGCTTAAGTACAAATGGGAGACATGATTCTTTCTTAAATAAATACTTAAACACGACACAGGTCCCGCAAGCATCTAGACTCTAGGTCTGAGTGGCCCACAGTGATGGCAGGATTCCCCTCCCCCAGCAACCTACACATGGAGTCGGCCGCCAATGGTCAACATGATCACGAGCCCCCTTTCTAGAGCCTTCCCCGGCCCTCTACAGACATGATCTGGCCAGGACAGACGGGAATTTCTCGAAGGTCGATGGTCCATGACAGTTAAAATTCTACATGACTCTCCTGGTCCCCACGCCCCATTGGGAGGCAGGTACCCTTAGATGACTTTCTTCAGCTCATCGTACAAGACCAGCACGAAGGCTCCCCCCATGCCCCTGAGGACGTTGGACCACGCGCCCTTGAAGAAGGCTTTGCCCCCTTCGTCTCTGAATATCTTCCTCCAACAGTCCAGGGTGCCCCTGTACATGATGTCAGCTGTAAGGAGGGGGAGAGAAGCAGGGCATTGGTGTTAAGTTCCTCAGCATACAGGTGCCACCCACCCCCCAAAGACTTTCACAGAAACAAGAACCCAGATAGCTATTTGAGTAACTCATGGTTTTGAAACAGAAGAAAAAATGAAGCTCTGGTGACCAACTAAACCTGGTTTGGGGCCTCCTATTAAGAAGCTATTGTCAGGAGGGGGCATTCAACACACAGGACGTAAGACCCCAGCCCTGGCAGGACCCCATTTCCACCTGCTGGGTCCATACAGGGAGGGTAGAATTGAAGGTGTGGACATGGTCAGGTGCCCCGTTGGGGCCAGAGGTTCTGGGAAGTGGGGACTTAGAGACGGTTGTCTGGACAACGGAAGTCTCACAGAGAACAGAAGCCCATTCTTAAGGAAAATTCCTTCACGTAACCAGGTCACTTTGACAAAACGCTGCCTGAAACCGCTCTGGGAGTGCCTTCTGTGACTGTTCCACGCCTCCCAAGGGCTGAGGCCAGAGGGCCATTTGAGGGGCTCCCAGAGCTCAGGGACAGGTACCTCCTTTGCGCCCGGACTGCATCATCATCCGCCGCCGCACAGTGTCGAACGGGTAGGAGACCACGCCAGCCACGGCCGTCACCGTCTGGGCTATCATCCAGCTCACAACGATGTGGGTGTTCTTGGGGTCGGGGAGCATGCCTGTGGAGTCACCAGCCAGTGTTAGCCCCCAGTGCGCACACACGGCCACCAAGAGAGGTGGCACTGAGTTCTTCCAAGATCACATCTGCCCCCTCCACGTGGCCGCATGTGAAGACCTCAGTACAGATGACCTTTACGACACTAAAGGTCAGGACACAAGTCAGTTACACGGCCAGGAAGGCAAAACCACCTACAATCTAATGCAAAGCAGTGTGGCAAGGCAGGCCCAGAGGCTGGGGCTCGGGAGTGGCCTGTGTAGAGGTGAGGAACGTAAGAGCCTCGTGGAGGTGCCATGTGTTTCTGCTGCTCAAGGGCAGCCCTTTATGCCAGCAGGCCTGGGCCCTGGGCTTCTGCAGGCTTACCGTGCTCCAAAATTCACTGTCAAAGCCTAATCCTCACTACCTCAGGATGTGGCAGCATTTGGGGTTAAAGGGATAATTAAAGTCAAATGAGGTCACTAGGGTGGGCCCTGATCCAACAGGACTGGTGCCTTTATAAAAAGGGAGATTAGAACAGACACGCACAGAGAAACGACCAGGTGAGGGAGAAGACGGTGTGTACACGCCAACCTGGGACTTCCAGACTCCAAGACGTGAGAAAATAAATGTCTGTCATCAAGCCCTGCGGCGCCTGTGGGACTCTGCTGTGGCTGCCCACACTCACCTTTAGCTGTGTCGTACACGCCAAAGTAGGCCGCCCGGTAGATGATAATGCCCTGCACCGAGACATTGAAGCCCTGATACAGGCCGCGGACCCCGTCGGACTTGGTGATCTTCACCAGACAGTCTCCCAGGCCCTTGAACTCCCGCTCCGTGCCCGACTTCCCAACATCGGCGGCCAAGCGGGTTCTGGCGAAATCCAGCGGGTACACGAAGCAGAGGGAGGTGGCCCCGGCTGCCCCTCCGGAGGCCAGGTTGCCCGCGAAATACCTCCAGAACTGCGTGTGCTTGTCCACGCCCCCCAGGAAGATCTGCTTGTACTTATCCTTGAAGGCGAAGTTGAGCGCTTGCGTGGGGAAGTAGCGGATGACGTTGGCCAGGTTGCCCCTCCAGAAGGACAACACGCCCTGCTCCTTGGGGATGCGCACGATGCAGTCCACGATGCCCTTGTACTGCTTGTCGGCCGCGATCTGCTTGCTGGCGTGTTGCACCTGAAGGACGCAGAGGGGCCGCTCAGACAGGGGCCGGGGTCTCCCCACCCGGGACACTCCAACCACAGAGCGCGCCGTCAGAAAACCAGCTCCCGGGGTCACCGCCGAGCTGCCCTAACGACTGTCACCCTGACAAATCAGCTCTTCAGAGCCGAGGCTGGTTGTCACTGTAACCGAAGTGCCACCGGTTCCACTGTAGCGTTACCAATGGCACCGCGGCAACAGTGTCGCCGGTCGGCCCGCTACTTCCAGCAACGTTCTCACGAGGGCAAGCACAGCCCCCTTGGGTTCAGAACTGCACACGGGACCTGGAGGGGTAAGGCACGGCCGAGAACCGGCATCTCAGCATCACAGGGCGACAGCTGGGCACCGCGGGCAGGGGTCGCTGGCCCCCAGGCAATGGCACTGGTTATTCGCGGTGCGGCGCGCAAAGGCGAGAATTGGCCAGGAAGTGGCCGGAGCAGGGAGCAGGCAGGTCCCAACCCCCGGGAGACCCGACCCGGGGTCGGTCCACGCGCTCAGCCCCTGCGCATGCGCCTTCCGGCCGGCGAGCCAGCCCGCCCCCGCGCCCCGGGCCCAGCGCGCACGCGCGGACGACCCGCCACGGTGCCGACAGCCCGTGCGCACCCGCGGGCCCGCCCCTGCGCATGCGGCAGCGCCCACGCGACGCGTCCCCGGAAGCCGGCACCGCGCGGACAAAGCGGCCCCGGCCTTGCACTTCCGGCGCCCGCCCGCCCGCCGGTCCCGGTGCGCGCGGCCCGCCCGGCTCCCCGCGCCCCACGGCGGCCGCGCCTGCGCCCCCACCTGCAGCAGCAGCTTGACCCGCTCGATCGGGGCCACGGCCGTCTTGGAGATGGCGGCGGCGATGCCCCCGGCCAGGAAGTCCTTGGCGAAGGAGATGGCCTGTTCCGTCATGGTGGCGGCGCGGGCGGGCGGGCGGGCGGCCGGAGCGCGGGCGCGGAGAGCGGAGGGAGCGCGCCGCTGGCTCAGCGCTGCCGCCGCCGGGACCGAAAGGACAGGGTGGCCAGCGCGCAGCCGCTAAGGCGCCGACGCCCCGCCCACGCCCCGCCCCGCGCCCCCGCGCGCCGCGCCCATTGGCCGATCCGCTCGTGGCGCCCCGCCCACGCCCGCGCGCCGCGCCCCCGAGGGCTGCCGGGAGCCGCGCGAGCCCCGCCCTGCGCACCCACGCGCCGCGCCCATTGGCCGCGTCCCCGGCGACGCCCGTCCCCGACCCTCGCCCCGAGGCATGCCGGGAGCCGGGCCCCGCCCATGCGCTGTGCGGGCCCGGGGCTCGGCCGCCGTTCTGACCTTGTGAAGGTCACGGCTGCCGGCCTGGCCGGAGCGGGTGGCCGGGCGGGGGTCTGCGGAGCGGGCAGCCCAGCCCCGAGGCCCCGTCCGCGCCGAGACGCGCCTCCTGTTTCTCCCGGAGGCCGCGCCATAGTCTGCCCGGATGCGCGACACGTGGTGTCCCGACCTCTGACCTTTGACCCCGGGAGGCCCCAGTCATCCCCTAACCCCACGCCGACGCCGGCTGTCGGGAGACCCCGGGCCCTTCCCGTGCTCCCCTGGAGGACCCCGAGCCTGCGGGCGGCGCCCCCACGCGGGGTGCCCGGAAGCTGCCCTGACCCCAGCGACCCTGGCTGCGTGGCTGCGGGGTGGCCCGGCGGCCTCGTGACCCCCAGCCGGGAGCGCGGCAGCTGTTCATTGGCGTTTAACGCGAGCTTCGTTGACGTTTGACACTCCCGCCCGAGTCGCGAGGGGTGGCTGGGGCCTTGGGAGCAGGGTGGGGACAGACGCGTTCAGGTGGGGGCAGGTGGGCGCAAGTGCAGACAGGTGTGCACAGATGGGGGCAGGTGGGCGCAGGTGTGCACAGGTGGGGGCAGGTGCCGGCACGAGGGGGCAGGTGCGGGCAGGTGGGCGCAGGTGTGCACAGGTGGGGGCAGGTGCCGGCACGAGGGGGCAGGTGTGCACAGGTGGGCGCAGGTGCGGGCAGGTGCGCGGTCCCGCCTGGGGGCCACTTGCTGCCGCGGGCCCGGCCGATGCCGCGCGGTCCTGGGGCCTCCCGGGGCGGGCCGGCCGCTGTCCCCGCGCGCTGAGCCGCGCCCTCCAGGGGCCTGCGGTGGAGGCCGGGCGAGGAGCGCGCGTTCGGGGCCGGCTGGGCGGTCTGCCCCGCGGGCCGTGTCTCTCTCGGCTGGGAAGACGGCTCAGGCGTGTTTTCTCATTTCCCGGCACCGGGCGGTCCGGGCCGGCGGGCCCTGGCGTGGTCATGCTCGCCCGTGAGCCGCCGATCGGGTGGAGCTGGTTGGCTCCTGCTCGGGCCGCGGCCCGGCGTGTGCCGTTCCCGTGTCCAAGCCTGCGTCGTGGAGGAGCAGCAGGTCCCTTTGTGCGGGCGGGGGAGGTCACCGTTGAGGGGTCTGTCCCCCTTCCCCGGCCGCAGACAGGTTCCTCCCCAGGCCCGCCCGCCCTGCCTCGGCGACACCCCGGGCAGTGCTGCGCGGCCCGCTGGTGGCTCTCGGCCGGGAGGACCCCTGGGCGCCCCGCCCGGCCCCCAGAGGCGCTTGGCAGATGCTCCTGGAATGGACAAATGAACGTGCGTCTCCCTGTCATCGCTAACGGGGGTTCGGTTTTCCCACGGAACGTGTTCCGTTGGGCAGTTAGACTTGGACACTCGTTCGCCCCTTGCGTTGGGAGGAGGGGACACAGTCCCTGTGCCCCACCAGGGCAAGACGTGGGAGGGCGTTGGGGCCACACCCTGGAAAGAGGGGCGCAGGTAGACCCCGTCTGGGAATTGGGAACGAGAGACAGAGACACACACAGCCCCCCACAGGTACTCCCATTGAATCTGCACCCAGAAAGTGGGTGCAGACCTTGGTGGTCTGAAAAATGGGTGAAGAAGCAGGGGTGTCTTAAATCCGAGATTTCAGGTTTCAGCAGATGACGAATCAGCACAGTGATGAGGACGTTTTTCAGGGGGCGTGGGGTGGGGACAGGTGACCCGGGCCCGGCCCCGTGTGAGGGAGACACCAGCACACAATTCGCAATTCCACGAGGCGCCGTCTGGCAGTAACGTGTTCAAGGCGGGTGATGAGGCCGCAGCGTGCAGTGCCGGGGGGGGGGGGGGGAGAGACCCCTCCCTAGGGAGCGTGTCCTGGCGCGGGGCGGGGCCCGGCAGCGGGTGCTCCAGCAGTGCCCTTGTGGCCTGTCGTGTCGTCCTCCCCACCCAGCCTCAAGTAAGACCAGAAGGCGGTTTTTATCTGCTGATGCCTCCCAACGGACCGCCCGGGTATGCAGCCGGCGCTCAGACACCTCCCAGGGAAGGAAGGGATGAGTGAATGACTGGGTCAGGCCAGACTGCCCTTTCCTGGATTCCATCCTTGCAAACCCACTGGTTTCTAAGTAATCAAAACCCTTCGGGGACACGTGCATGTGCACGCAGCACTCACGTGCCCGCTTAGACTGCTCTAGAGAGACGTTTTTGCATAGTAGTCCCAGAAAATAAAAAGACACGTTGTGTATAAGCCACATTTTCTTTTCTCACCGGTGTAATTTTTTTTAGTACAGAAAGTTGCGACAGACAGGAGAGGGAGAGGGTACAATAGTGAACCTGTTGGACGGGTTATCTGCCTTCCACAGACAGACTCGGCAGGTTCCTTCCTGGGGGTGGCCCTTGGGTGGGTCCTTGGTGTAAGGGCTGAGCCTTGGGTGTGGGAGCCCCAGCTCAGGGGAGGCCACCGAGGGTCTCCGCAGCAGCCGGGGCGAGGTGGGGGTCTGGGTGTTGTTCTGTCTGCTGAGGGGCCTCCCACGCCAGCCTCCTCCTGCGCCCTCTCTGCTGAGCCTGTTACCGTTGGGTGGGGCCTTTGCACTTGGCGGTCCCAAATCTGCCCCCAGGCCCTGAGAGCTGGGGTGGGGCCTGTCCTCCGGAAGCTGCCTGTGAGCCCTGAGGGTGCCCTGGGCTTCCTGCTGTGAAGCAGAAGGTGTCCTACAGCCTGGAGGGGACACCCTGCAGGCAGGAACAGCACCTTCTCTCCTGGGGGAGCCTGGCTGGAGCAGCCCAAGGTGACCAGGGCAGTGTCCCCCCAGATCTGAGGCTGGCAGGTGTGGCCCTGCCAAGTGGGGCAGACGGGGGAGGGAGCACTGTCTGCTCCCCAGGGCCATGCCGTGGCGTCTCCTGGCAGCTGCAGGGTCCCGCTGAGCCCACACGGAGGCCAGGGTGATACAGGGGCCTCGCAGCCGCCTTGTTCTTAACAGGTGGGAGCTACAAGCACGCTCCACCCTGACGTACACCCTCTTTATAACCAAGGCTGAATTTTCTCCCTCCATCCGGCCTCCCATGGAGACACAATTGTGCCTTTTTTAAAAAAATTGGAGCCCATCCAGAATTATACACAGGCACCGAGTAACGATTTTTGGGTCAACGACAGACCACATAGGCAAAGGTGGGCCCAGCAGGGGTGGGGAACCTGCAGCCTTGGGGCCACATGTGGCCTTCTGACCGAATCCAAACTTTACAGAACAAGTCTTCCTAATAAAGGGGTTCCCCATCCGCCGTACCAGGCAGTGTGTGGTAGGCTGGACCACATGGGTGTGTGTAAGGACACTCTGGGGTGGTCACACAACGGTGAAATCGCCCAATGACACATTTCTCAGAACATATCCCTGTCGTGACACGTGACCGTATTTGTGTATGTGTATAGGTGTGTGCGGATGGGTATGCACGTGTGTACATGTACACCTGTACACACATACCTGTGCATTTATGTAGAACACATAATTTACATATACTTATGTAAAATACAGGGTGTCCCAAAAGTGGCCATACATAGGGAAAACGGGAAAGTGTAGCTAAAAGTACCTTTATTTATGAAACATTCATTACAAAATTACAAAATTTTTCCTTTGTATGGCAACTGCAAGGAAAATGTACAAGGTACATTTAGCTACAATTTCCCATTTTCCCTATGTATGGCGGCTTTTGGGACACTATGCTATAGGGAGATATTTCTATGTACATATGTATTTGATAAGTTGTTATCTGTGTATCTAATACTCCATGGTGGCTTTTAGCAGGAAAGCATTCATGAGATAGTCATGCCCCCAAGGTGACCTATTTGAAGGCGGGTATTTTTCCTACTTATAATGTATGTGTGTCAATACCAACCAAGTTGCTACATACTTACAACTGCCTAACTTAAAAAAGCATTTGTATGCTCTTTGCTTTTTTAAGAAAACATATATATTGCTGAAATATAAAACAGACCTAAGCCCAGCCCTCTAATGGACAAATTGGGAGCATCTGCAGTTAAAAAAAAAAACAAAACATAAATCTTTCCCTACTTTTTGATTCTACCAAAGTAACATTGATGCTTCCTCAGGGTCAAGACCGGGCCCAAGGCCCCTCCAGGCAGTTCTCCTGGGGGCCAGGCAGGACGGGGCACCCCCGGCGCCAGAGGGAAGGGCAGGGCCTGAGGGCGCAGGACACACCCTGGGGCTCCAGCGAAGCCCAGATGAACTTGGAGCGCCCTGGGCCCGCAGCGAGCGGTGCCGGGAGAGCCTGGCCTGGGGGTGCGCGTCCCGGCGTGCCTGAGCCCCGGTTTGTAGAGCCCAGTTGCAGCCACGCAGCAGGGGCCCCGGGCGGCCACGCCACACAACCACTGCGGTGAGACACGGGCGGTGGAAACGGCTCTGAGGACCGGCCACTCTGGCCCGCGGGAGGCCCTTGGTAAGTAGCAGCTGTGACGCCGCACAGACGAAGCACGTTTGCAATGGGTGGGGGGTTAGGAAATGCAGACCAGCAGCATCGAGGAGGACTCGGACACTGTCTGATAGGTTCGAGTGTCAAGGCAGCCACACATGCTGTGCCCCGTCCCCACCACCCTCCTCAGTGTCACCACAGGCTGTTTTGGACGGCTGGTGGCTCCAGGGCCACCACCCACAGGGGAGCCTGCACAGCCCAGCTTTCGCTTGCTTTATTCTGTCATCACGGATGTGTTCGAGAGCGACTCGTATGAACACCTTGTCTGAAGAATAGCGTCTGGGGACGGGGCCTCCCTCGGCCTGGGGAGAAAGTCCACACGATGCCTCCCTGCCCGGTCTCACGGGGCCACTCTGGTGCCCAAGAGCGCGGCCAGGGCGTGCCCCGCGGGTGCCACCTGCACGTCCCGGAAGCCGTGCTGCTCCAGCAGGCGCCGGTACTCGGCCAGGCTCCTCTCCCTGCCCCGGGTCTGCAGCAGCGCGTTCAGGGACCACGTCAGGCTGCCACGCGCCTCTGTCTCCTCCGCGTCCGGGACGGCTTCCACCAGCAACAGGCCGGCCCCTGAGGAGGGAGGACATGCAGAGAGAGCTGGAGTCCCGGCCAGGACGGGACCCGCGTGGGGGACAGAGGGCGCTCGGGGAAGGGTGGGCACAGTGAGGGCAGAGACGGGACCCGCGTGGGGGACAGAGGGCGCTCGGGGAAGGGTGGGCACAGTGAGGGCAGAGGCCGGGGAGAGCCCCCACCCAGGGGAGCGGAGAGACGCCAGGTACAGGGATAGGTTAGATGGAGAGTAACAGATCATAGGTAGATGGTGACAGATGACAGGTATAGATGACTGATGACCAGCAGACAGACAGATACATGGGTAGACAGATGACAGATGAATTCAGAGAGACAGACACCAGGTGAGGAGAAGGGGCAGAGACAGATTAGACAGATTAGGAAGGAAGGAGACAGGGAAGGGCAGAAGCCCCACGACCAGCTGAGCCCAGGGGTTGTCCTGGTTCAATGGGCAGGTACAAGGCTCTGGCTCGGGCCCCACTCCATGCAGGGAATTCACTGCGCTCTGCAAATATTTGAGGAATTCATCCTGAAGCGGCAACACTGAACCCAGAAGCCGGGGCACCGCCGAGGTTCCCTCGGGGACAGCACGTTCCGCTTGGGAAGTCGACAGGCGACCCAGGCCTCAGTGGCTTCGAGAGGGGTCAATGCCTGCCTCGCCCAGCCCCGGGGACAGTTTGGATGAAGAGGGGAGAAAGTCGACGTGAAAAGCTTTGCGGTGTGTGCTGTGTGTGTGTGCGCCTACATATAGGTCTGTCTCTACGTATATGTATACAGTTGATCCCTGAACAACATGGGTTTGAACTGAGTGGGTTCATTTATATACATGGATTTCCTTCTGCCTCTGCCACGCCGGAGACAGAAGACCCCCCTTTCCTCTTCCTCCTGAGCCTACTCGACGTGAAGATGATGAGGATGGAGACCTTTATGATGATCCACTTCCACTTAAGGAAGCGCAAATATGTTTTCTCTTCCTCATGATTTTCTTAATAACGTTTTCTTTAGCTTACTTTATTGTAAGAATATAGTATATAATACAGGCAGTGTACAAAATGTTTGTCAATCGACTATTTACGTCATCAGTAAGGCTTCCAGTCAACAGGAGGTGATTAGTAGTTAAGTTACGGGAGTGAAAAGTTATGTGGGGATCTGACTGTGTCGGGGGTCAGCGCCCCTCACCCCGAGTTGTTCAAGGGTCAACTGTGTGTATATATATATTTTTCCCCCAAAAGCACTGGTTTTAGTGGAGGGCACTTAGGTGTAAACAGGCTCTGACCACAGTCTTGGGCAGCTATTTCAGGCAGGTCCTCGAACCTCAGAATGAATCCAAAGGTGGCCCCGGCCTGGGTCTCTTCTTCAACATAATGAGACGAGGCAGGTGACAGATCATGACAGATGATGGGTGGACAGAGAGATACATGGACAGGTGACAGACGGGTGACCGATGATTGACAGATGAATAAAGAGAGACAGAGCCAGGTGGGCAGAAGGAGGGAGAGAGGGAAGGAAGGAGGGAGGGGGGGAGGAAGAAGAGGAGGAAGGTTTAACAACTTTGGGACTGAAAGGACATGGGGAAGTGGTTTACATTTGCATTTTGCTCTTTTTGGGATTAACTGGAGGGATGGTAGAAAGGGCACCCCGGAGAATGTAAAGTACAAGCCGAGTTCTCCACCCGCAGCCTAATTTTTGTTGCAGGCATCCAGGTAAATAGCAGTGAACTACTTAGAAGCAGGACGGTGGCGCCTGCTGGGTCAACGCTGGTGTTTTCAAGGCAACAGGCGCAGGGTTGAGCCGACGGCTCCCAGGGCCTGCACTGAAGGCAGAAGTGTGGGGAGCGCGGCCGCTGTGGCTCCCACGGGCCGGCGGGGTCAGGGCAGCCCTGGCTCGCAGCTTCGCCCACCTGTGTGTGTAAATTCTTCTTGCTTCGCGGGAGCCCCGTGTGTCTCCGGGGCCAGTTCTGGTGCGAGACTTGGCTTCTGGCCTCTCGGGGTCGCCCTGCTGCCGGGGAGGGGAGGCTCCTCTCTGCACCCCTGGTTTGCCGAAATGCCGCGGGCGGAGCGGCGTCCACGGCCGGCTCCCTGCGGGGCAGATCTCAGGACTCACGACGACGGGCTCCCCGGAGGGGCCATTCTTCCCTGACTGCACCGTCCAACCCATGTCTTATTCCTCACTTCATTCCCAAGAGCTTTATACCCTTCCTTTCGCCGTCAGAATTAAGCTTTAGTTCACGTCTCTGTCGTTCGGCCTGAAGGCCTTTCTCAGGTGACACCGCTGTCCTTGATGGACACGCGGACTCCGCCTTCCGCGCCCGCCACACGTGTGTGTGCCTGTTCTCAGGAACGGTCACGTCTTCTCAGACTTCTGTTTGCTTGACGTCGGCCCGGGTCTGCTCCTTGGAGACGTCTCTGCACGCCCGTGATTCCGGGAAGTCGGACCGTGGGAACTGGGACTTGGCGGCAGCTGGCGTCTCCGGGACCTTGGAAGCCCGTCCACGTCGGCAAGACGGAGGCGGCTTTTCCCCGGAGCATGGCGGGGGGCGCGGGGGGACACAGGGCCCTGGGTGAGGGGCGGCGAGGCGCCGGCCAGCCCTCCGTGCAGCACACGCCCCCACGCTGAGCCGGGAGCCCGCGATGGCCCCGCAGCCAGCCCTGCCCAGCTCTTCAGGGGATGAGGCGCGTGGGCAGGGGCCGGCACCGGGCAGATTTCATGTGTCCACGTGGCTCGGCCACGGCGCCCAGAGATGTGGTCAGACATTAATCTGAGAAGGTGCTTTTTGGATGAGCTGAACATTCCAATCAGGGGACTTAGAATAAGGCAGTTTCCCCGTCCCAGTGTGGTGGGCCTCGTCCAATCAGTGCACGGAACGCTGGGCGAGAAACTGGCCGTCGGGCTCCTCCCTCCTGCCCTTCCCGTGTCCCGTTCGCTCTGTCCCACGGGGTGACCCTTTCTCTTCCCGTCTCTCACGTACCACAGCCGGAGGAGGGAGCGGACGTGGCTGGGCCAGCTGGACGCCGGAGTCTGCGCCCTCTGCATCTGCCCGTCCCGGCTGGACCCGCCCGACCGCCCGTCCCGGCTCATGGGAAGTCGGACTTGCTCGGAGGGAAGGCCGGGGCCGACAGAAGGGACGGGAAGGGATGTCTGCATCCCCGTGAGAGACGCTGTAGGACGACTGATGACATCTGGGGAGGGAACAAGGCGCTGAGTTTCCATTGGCCGGGCCCCGCCCCGGCCGGCTTGTGCGAGGGACCCAGAGTGGGTGTCCCGTCCGTGTTCCTCAGGCAGCAGGTGCAGGGAGCGGCCTGGGGACAGTGGGCCTTCAGCAAGGGACACGCCATGTGCTCCGGTCCCCGAGTGGCCACGCTGCACACACGTGCCCACATGTGTGGGGACAACTGGCCGATATCTCCTCAGGAGGGAAATGTGAACACACAGTGGCCTCGTTGCGTGTCCCAGGGGGAAGCTACTGTTGATTCAAGGCTGGAAGCGTGGACATCCCCGGATGTCCCCCAGTTCCTACAAGCGCACCCCCAAACGGGCTTTTGCCCAGCTCCGGCTTTTGTCTGGAGTATGCAGGTGACAGAGGGAGCACCGTGGTGTCGAAAATGGACCCTGGCTGCTAAATGTTCCACGTTCCAGAACCGCACGGGAGGCCGAAGCGCAGAACCTTATCCTGAGCATCCTGAGCATCCTCAGATCAAGTGCCGGCTGGGCCGAACGACTCTTTGAAAATTCACTGTCTCTCTTTGGTTTAATAGAAAACTCTGTTGGTGGATTAAAAAACGGAAAAAATAAAGGAAAAAGAGTGGCGTGTTCTCACCTGGCTCGGAGCTGTCCGAGACCCTGCGGAGTAAGGTGTGGACGCAGTCGTCCGGCCAGTCGTGCAGGACTCTGGACAGGATGTACAGGTCGGCCCCGGGGAGGCTGTCTCTGAAGAAGTCACCTGGTTCGAAAACAGAAGGGGGTAAATCTGTCAGGCGCAGGGGACGGGGTCCTCGCCTGACAGAACGGGGGACGGCGGCGCAAGACCTACGTTCGGAAGGCAGATGAGGAACGCGGGACGGAGGCCGGAGACCCAGGAGGAGCCCCCTTGGCAGGCGGGCAGGGCCACGCAGAGGGACGCTCCTTCCGCAGGGGGAGCCCGGGCTGGCACCACTCACGGCACCGGCTTCTGGCTCTTTATAAGGAAGCAACAGCCGGGCGGGGTCCCCTGGGGACCCCAGATTCAGGCAGCGTGGGGGAGCTGCCTCACGGGGGGTCTATTTGCACCACCTTCTAGAACTGCTGAAATAAAACGATGCCCTGCCGTAGTGGGGCGAATTGCATCCCCCCAAAAAGATGTATTCAGGTGTGAACCCTTGGTGCCTGTGAATGAGGCCTCATTTGGAAATAGGGTCTTTGCAGATGTCATTAGTTTAAAGTTGGGATGAGGTCATCCTGCATTAGGAGGGCCCTAAACCCAATGACAGGTGTCCTCCTAAGAGACAGCAGAGGAAACACACAGAGGAGATGTCACGTGGACATGGAGGCAGAGACCGGGGTGACACGGCCACAAGCCAAGGGATGCCTGGAGCCCACAGGGGCTGGGAGAGGCAGGAAGGAGCCTCCCCTGGAGCCTCCGGAGGGAGCGCGGCCCTGAGACCCCTGCATCCCAGACTCCTGGGCCCCAGGAGAGGGTGAATTCCTGTGGTTTTAGAAACTGTCGTAAGGCCCCAGTCTGTGGTGCTTTTTCAGGGCTGCCCCAGGAGACCCATGCACAGACCGAGTGCTGGTCTGCGCCTGTGGACACAGAAACCTTTGTATTTATTTATTCCTGTCCCTGCTTTGTTCAGCAAAGGGTCGGATGCAGCTCAGATATGAACCCAAAGCAAAGACAGAAAGGAAACCGTGAGATGCAAGAAAGGAACATCAGGACGGGGCAGAACGCACAGCACCAGGTCTGCGGACTGAAGCCTGCACGCTGTGCTCCCCGACAGCTGCAAAGGGGTCTCTGTTTTTAAACTTTGGCATTTCTGTTTCCACACACCTGGCAAACCAACAGCACAGCTTGTCATCATGCTCCTAGACTGGAAGCTTTAGGGTGGTTGCCTTTTTATTTAAACTAGGAAGGTATTAAGAAGTCTTGAGGGGCATCGGGACCCCCCCTGCACATCTGCCTGTGGCCAGGGCCATGGTCTGAAGGTGCCAACTCCAGGATGTCAGGTGTGTCCTTTCAATCCATCCTGGCATCGACAGCTGACGCCAGGAAGTTCTTCCTCGAGTCTAACCTGAGGCTTCCCTGTAACAGCTCTTGGGTCACTTCCTTTTGTGGCCTTGGTCAGAGATGCCCACGGACAGACCTCAGCCGTACCCCATCCCCACAGCCCTCCTGACTCACTACTGTGAGCACTCACACACACACATGCAGATGCACAGAGATACACACATGACACGCACATGCATACCCACACAGATACAGACACACACAAGCACACACCACACACAGACATGCACACATATATCCACACAGATGCAGACACACCACGCACAGACACACACATACGCACACCAGGCACATACACACATGCACACAGACATGTGCACACACAGACACAGACACTCACATATACACATGCTCACACTCACACACACACACACACACACACACAGCCACGCACTCTATAGAAAGATAAATAAGCCTGGCAAAACGTTAATAGGACAAAGACAAAGAATAATTTACCCGCCAGGAAGCTAATTTGTGTCGTCTCTGGCCCGTCGGGTTGAAAACGGGAGACATGCTCGATGACGTCTGGGAGGTCGAACACGGTCACCTTCAGACGCGGGTACTCCCGGGCCAGCTCTCGGGCCAGGGCGCCCGTGCAGCCTGCGGGGAAGCAGACACGCGCTCTGCGGCAGGGTCCTGCTGGTGCTCACAGAGCCCGGAGGAATCTCCAAAGAGCAACGCAAAAAAACCAATGTGCTGTTCAAGGGCAGGTGTTGACACCTGTGCTGGAGACCTCGAGTGTCCCAGAGTCAGGCCCGTGCAAGCTGGTGCTGGCCGAGGACAGGTGAGTGTGTGTGGGTGGGTGGGGGCAGACTTGCAGGGGAACCCTTATAGCCCAGGGGTGGGGAGCTGTTCTCGTCCCTTCTCCTTCCTCCTGCAGGAAGGCAGATGTGATGGCCGGCACTACAGCAGCTACTCTGGGCCACGAGGAGGAATGATGTGCAGAGGATGGGGACATGCAGCTGGCAGCGAGTGAGCCCTCTCAGGTCCCTGATCGCACTGCCCCCCAGGGAGGCATCTGCTTCTCCATCCACTGTCCGGGGGTGAGGCCTGGGCTGGGGCAGGGTGGAGGGTGAGTGGGGCATAATCAGACCTGTGAGAGGGGACACAGGGGCTCCATGGTCCTCTCCCCCCTCAGCAGACACCAGAAAGGGCTCTATAGCCTCTAGGGAGTCCTGGGCTATCCCCAGGAACCTGCTGGAAATTGGGAACATCTGCCCAAGAGCTGGGACTCACCCCGGCCCAATTTAGGGCCTTATGTGTCCTGCAAATAGACAAAGGCGATTCGCAAGTTGCATGAGCAGGTCAGGTGCCCGTGGCTTAATAAAAGGAAAGAGACTCATGGAGCCGTTTGCACCCGATTCCTGGTGGGGAGCTACACACCTCCCAGGTCGCAGGCAGAGGTGAATCGGGACAGGTCAAAGGCCGTGGCCACGGGGCGTGCGGTCAGCTTGGCGAGGCCGTGCATGGCCCCCATGAACCGCAGCTTCTTCTCCTTGCTCTGGAGGGAGGCGTCCTGAAAGAGACCAGGGTCTGAGCAGGTGCCGGAGCAGGCCCAGGTGTCCGACAGGCCGGCCAGGGTTCCCCGGCCTCTCCCCGGGGTGGGGGTGGGGGTCACGGTGCGGCTGGGCTCGGGAGGGGCCCCTGTGGCACAGCTGCATCAGGCAGAGCTGCTTCTGAAGGGCTGGCTGGGCAAACCGGACCCCAAAGCCATGGGTGTCCCCCTTGGAACGACCTGGTCTGCACCACACCCTGCGCTCCAAGGGTCTAAGTGTCCCAGGCAGCAGGGACACTCACCCTGGAGGCTCCCGGCTGCTCACAAACATCTCACAGGAGAAAAACCAGAGACAGAGAACTGCAACGTCTCCAAACACAACCCCGCTCGGCTGTCGCCACTCTGGTGTGGGTGGGTCTCAGTGGCCGGCTCCTCCGAGCTGTGCCAACACCCCGGCTGGGTCCAGGGAGCTCGGCCCCATCCTGCCGCGGGGCTGCCGCCAGCCAGCTCTGCCCCCGGGGACGCCCCTGTGCACGTGGTCTGTCCCCAGCAGGCCGCAGGCCCACCCTGAGCTGGGCCTGAGCACTGCCCCCAGCTGCAGAGCCCTCCTCCACCTTTGCCCGTTAGAGCCCGCGGGGCCTCTCCATGTCCTCCCTGCACCACCAGCCACTGGGGGAGCTCCCGGCTTCTCTGGGGCGTCCAGGCCTGCCGCTCACGCTGTCTCTGGGTCTCTGTCTGTGTCTCTGCTTCTGTCTGTCTCTTTCTGACGCTTTCTCTGTTGCTCTCTCTGTGTGTCCCTGCCTCTCTGCAGCACTGGTCTATCCGTCTCTCTCTGTCCCTGTCTCTCTCTGTTTCCCTCTGTCTTTGTCTCGGTTTCTCTGTCTCTCTGTGTCTGTTTCCCTGTTTCTCTCTGTCTCTCTCTCTGATTCTGTTTCCCTCTGTCTCTGTCTCCGTGTCCCCCCGACACACACACCTGATTTAAGCCCCACGCTCCCTGGGCCTCATTTCCGCACCACACACACAACCTGACTCGGCGCCCAGCTCCTCATGTGCTGGGCAAACGCTGCCCAGGAGGAATGAGGCCGTGCCCACCCCAAAGTCACCAGGCCCGTGGGACGCAGCCCTGCAGACCCAGACCCACCGTGTGAATAGGGCCCCCAGGACGCAGGGCGATCTCCGCACGTCACCCTCAAGACGATCCTCACGGGGGAGAGGCAAGAGGGGAGAGACATAGAAAGTGCTTTGCAAACCCTGGCCCTGAATAAGCCACTGTCTCTTCCATTTACACTCAGGAGAAACGGTGTCTTGATTCAAGGCAACCAGCTGAACCCCCTTCTAGGAGAAAATTCTTTTTTTGGGTGCTGCGGGGTGACAGTGGGGATTGCCAGCCCCGAGCTGTCCCAGAACACAGTGAAGCAATAGCTGCGGCACTGAACTCTCCAGGCGTGAGATCCAAGCGTTTGCGATCCAGAGCCAGGCACCAGACTCGGACCCCGTTTGACCACGAGGGCAAAATTCCTTGACTTTGCTGAACCTGACACTGATCTGGAAGTAGGGACGGTGACAGTGTCCCCCCAGCCCCCATAGGGCCATGATGTGGAGTGGGGACAGGGAGCCCAGGATGGTGCCATCCGCTGGCCCCTCGTAAAGTGACCAGAGCTGTGGCCAGCCAACCACCCCCACTCCTGAGCCCCCAACGTCCCCCCACCCAGACCGGCCATCCGGGACCCCCCTCAGGCCTCTCGGCATCGTAAAGCAAATGCTCAGTGGCTTTCTAAGTCGCTCAGGTCATCCTCAGGCCGGACACAGACTCATCAATTACCCACAGAACCATCTGCCCATGTAAGCAAAAGGTGTGCCGGGGAAAACGAATCTCTGGAGTTACACTACCTGGAACAGATCTTCCGCCTTCTTTCCCAAAACCCCGTGGTATTGGTTGGTTCCCTCTCGAACGGCCAACTCCAGGTGCGTAAAGAGTTTCCAGGTGTGCTGGTCGTTGTACATGATGAAGTCGTGCAGGGAGCATTTGCTGTCCGACACCAGGTACAGATTCGCCGACTCTGTGTTACGGTAACCTGAAGAAACAGGGACGGTCATGTGATTTCCTAATAACACCCAAGCAGACCTCGCCGAAGGGTAAGCAACTGCTCACCATCGTTGACATGTCAAAATAAATATCATCTACCTGACTACAGTAAACTGTACGCTTGGAGTTGGCTTGATGGGAAAAAGCACTGACCAAGCCCTTGCTGTGGACGGCTATGACTGTGCCCCAAAGAGGCTGTATTCTCTACGTGGTCCATGGCCACGCTACGGTTCCCAGTTCTTCAATCAAACACCAGTCTAGGTGCCACCGTGGAGGTGTTTTGTAGATGTGCTTAGCACCTACATCAGTCTGACTTTAAGCAAAGGGGATAAACCTCCATAATGTCAGGGGGTCTTGTCCAGCCCACTGAAAACCCTAAAAGCAAAGACTGAGGTTTCCAGGAGAAGAAATTCCATCCCCAAGACAGCAGCCCAGCTCCTGCCTGAGCTCTCAGCCTGCTGTCCTGCCTTGTAGGTTGTGGACTGCCACCATGATGTGAATCCTTCACATAAATCTCCTAGTTTATATCCTAGGGGTTCTGTTACTCTGGATAGGCCCTCACTTACGCAGGGACCTCCCTCCCTGCACCCACTTCACACCCAGATCAGCTGTCCGTGGGACCCAGCCCCCAGCCTCCCTTCCAGAATGTGCCCTCCTACAGAATTAGAGCTTGGGAGGTACAGGTCTTGGGGGTAGAGACCCATAGGTGTAAACAGATGGCCTTGCACAAGTACAGCCATCAGACGTAAGAAACAGCCCTGTGTCCTGTTAACGAAGAAATGGTATCACACCTACTGAGGAGCAGGAAGAGCCTGTGCAGACATGTGGGAACGGTCCTAGGGCTCAAGTGGACAAAGCATTTGCAAAAGGAGTTGGAACAAGCTTCCACGGTGCCAGTGGTGAAAAGTCTGGATGTAGGAGCTTTTCCCCGCATTCCGCATTATTTTTAATAGAAGAATAGTGTTGAAATGCTCTGGCTGAGAAAGAGGTTCTGCCTCTTATGCTCTAAACGCCAAGGATATAGTCTCACGTCTCTGTGCAAAGAGCAGCAATTTAGGCCTACACCAGCAGACCCCTTCCCATCCCCATCGCTCCTACAGCCCACTCTTCAATTCCCTCTACCCCAGGGTATCTACGTAGCATCTTCCAGTGGACACCTAGGCCCCAAAAAGTCCTCCGCTTCCAGAATTGCTCTTATGCTCTACCAAATCTCATCCTCAACATTCCACACCACAACCCTCCTCTTCAACAGCTGCCTCCACCAGTCTTCCCCCCTGCCTCCAATCAAGGCACATGTCCCTCGCTCAGCCATCTGAAGTCTTCCAACTCAGCAACATATTACATCCATCCACACCCATCCACTCTTCCAACCATCCATCCACATCCATCCTCATACCATCCACCCATCTATGCAACCATTCACCATCCATCCATCCACTCACTCATCCATCCATCCACTCATCCAACCATCCACTCATCCTCCATCATCATCCATCATCCCATCCACTCACCACTCCATCCATCCATCACCTCCATCCATCCATTCATCATCACCATCCATCATACTATCCATCATCCATCCACTATCCATCTCCATCCATCCCCATCATCCATCCATTCATATCCATCACCATCCATCCACCATCACACCCATCCACCATCCACACCATCCATACATCCACCCCATCCATCCATCCATCCATCCACCACCATCCATCCATCCATCCATCCATTCATCTCCACCACACATCATCCATCCATCATCCATCCATCATCCACCATCCATCCATCATCCATCCTCCATCCACCCCTCCATCCATCCATCCATCCACTCCTCCATCACCCATCACCACTCATCTCATCCACTCATCCCATACCCATCCACTCCATCCATCCATCCACACTCACCATCACATCCATCCTCCCCATCCACACCCCCTCACACCCACACCACACATCCCACCCCCACCTCCACATCACACCCCAACCACACCACCCTCCACCCCCACCACCTCACCAACCCCATCCACACCCCCATCATCATCCCCACACACCATCCCCACACATCCTCTCCCCTCCATCACATCACCATCCAATCCATCTCCATCCACCCATCCATCCATCCTCACCATCCACTCCCATCATCACATACCATCATCCATCCAATCCACCATCCCATCCACCACCCATCCATCCATCACCACTCCATCCACTCATCCATCCATCATCCTCCATCCCATCCATCCATCTCCATCCATCCATCATCCATCCATCCACCATCCATCACCTCATCCCATCCCATCCCACCACCCCATCTCATCCTCCATCCTCCACCATCCACCATCATCCATCTCACCATCCACTCACCACCACACCTCACCATCTACCATCATCCACCATCCACACCATCCACCCATCCCCCACCCATCCACTCCACCATCCCATCCATCACCATCCATCCAACTCATCCATCATCCATCCATCCTCCATCCACCATCCACTCCATCCATCCATCCATCCATCCATCATCACTCCATACATCCATCATCCATCTTCCACTCCATCCATCCATCCACATCCATCACCATCATCCATCCATCATCCACCACATCCATCCTCACCATCATCCAAGCATCCCATCCATCCATCCACACACCCATCCATCACACCCATCCACCATCCACCATCCATCCATCCAATCATCCCACATTCCACCCACATCCATCTCATCCCACCCCTCCATCCATCACCATCCATCCATCCATCCCATCCATCCCTCCATCCATCCACCATCCATCTCCAACCATCATCCATCCACTCACTCCATCCATCTCCCCATCCCATTCCATCATCCACCATCCACCATCCATCCACCCACACCATCACATCCACCCACCTCCATCCATCTCCATCCACACATCCACCCTCATCCATCATCACCATCACCCATCCATCCTCCACCATCCCATCCATCCATCATCACATCCATCCATCCCATCATCCATCCATCCATCCATCCATCCCACATCCATCCCTCCCCATTCCATCCATCCCCATCCATCCATCCTCCATCCATCCATCCATCCATCCACCCATCCATCCATCATCCATCACCCCATCCATCCCATCCACCATCCATCCATCCACCCACCATCCACTCATCCATCCATCACCCATCACCATCCATCCAATCATCCATCCATCCATCATCCACCTCATCCATCCACTCCCATCCATCACATCCACTCACCTCCATCCTCCATCTCCATCCTCCATCCACCCTCATCATCCACCTCACCTATCCACTCCATCCATCACCATCCATTCCACCCATCCATCCATCCATCCATCATCATCCATTCCATCCACTCCACCACCATCCACCATCCACCACCCTCCATCCATCCATCCATCCCCTCATCCATCCCCATCCACTCATCCATCTCACCTCCATCCATCATCCATCCATCCACCCCTCCATCATCCATCATCCCTCATCCATCCTCCACCCCATCCATTCATCCATCCACTCATTCCACCATCCACATCCCACCATCCATCCATCCATCCACCCCCTATCCATCCTCACCATCCACTCATCCATCCATCCATCCCATCCATCCATCATCCCATCCATCCACCTCCATCCATCCATCCACTCATCCATCCCCATCCTCCATCCATCCACATCAATCACTCACCATCATCCATCCATCACCATCCACCAATCACCACCACACACATCCACCATCACTACTCCATCCACCCCACCCATCCATCCACCACCACCCATCCACCATCCACACCCATCATCCCCCACATCCATCATCCACATCACCACCCATCCACATCCATCACCACCATCCATCCACCCATCCACCATCCATCCATTCATCATCCATCCATCCACTCCATCATCCTCAATCCATCCACCACTCCATCCATCCACTCCATCCATCCACCATCCTCCACACATCACCACACATCACACATCCACATCCACCTCATCACTCATCACATCCACCATCACCATCATCCATCCAAACTATCCATCATCATCCATCCCCATCCATCCCACTCATCCATCACACCATCCATCACCATCACCACTCATCCAATCCACCATCCACCACTATCCATCCATCCCATCCACCCATCCCATCCATCCATCCATCCATCCATCCACTCCATCCACCATCCATCCATCCTACCCATCATCCATCTACACATCCACCATCTCTCCACCATCCATCCATCATCACACTCACACCATCCCACCCACATCCATCCCTCACATCCACACAACCACCATCACCACATCCACACCACCCCATCCACTCATCCATCCCATCCATATCCATCCATCCCATCCCATCCCATCCATCCATCCACCACCATCCACTCCACTCATCCATCACCATCACCACTCCACCCTCCATCCCATCCACATCCATCCTCATCCATCCATCCACCATCCATCCTCCACCATCCACCCTCCATCCATCACCGCCATCAACCCTCCATCCATCCATCCATCCACCTTCCATCATCCCACTCATCCATCCATCCACTCCATCCCCATCCATCCACATCCATCCTCATCACCATCATCCATCCACCTCATCCACCCATCACTCCTCCATCATCCCCATCCATCCATCCCCACCATCCACCACCATCCTATCCATCACTCACCCACTCATCCATCTATCCATCCATCCACTCATCCATCCACCCACCCATCCATTCATCCATCCATCCACCCACCCATCCATCCACCCACCCATCCAACTATCCACCCACCCATCCATCTACCCATCCATCCATCCACCCACCATCCATCCACCCCCCATCCAACTATCCACCCACCATCCATCTACCCATCCATCCACCCACCCATCCATTCATCCATCCATCCATCCATCCACTCATCCATCCATCCATCCATCCACTCATCCATCCTTCCACCCATCCATGTATCCACCTATCCATGTATCCACCCATCCAACCATCTACCCATCCAACCATCTATCCATCCATGCATCCACCCATCCATGTATCCACCCATCCACCCATCTACCCATCCACCCATCCACCCATCCATCCATCCACCCACCCATCTGTGCATCCTTTCACCTATCCATTCATCCATCCATCCATCTCTCTACCCATCCACCCACCCATCTAACCATCATCCATCAGCTCTGTCTATTGATTATTGATCTATCTGTCTATCTATCCATCATCTGTCAATGGCAGTGGCTCTTAGCTGGGCAATTTTGCCCCCAGGAACACTTGTCAGTTTCTAGAGACACTTTTGGTTGCTATGATCAGGTGGCAGGTGCTACTGGCACCTGGCGTGTGGAGCCCAAGGACGCTGCTCAACACCCTACAGTGCACAGGTCACCCCACCACAGAGAGTCATCTGGCCTGAAATGTCACTTGTGCTGACAGTGAGAAAGACTGCCTTGGCATGACAGACTCTTTCTCATGTCTCTGTCTGTCCATCACCCATCATCGCTCTGTATCATCAATCTATGTCTACATATCTGTGCATTTGTCATCTCCGAGTCTGCCCATCCACCCATCCCCTATATATGCCCATCAAAATAAATAAGTGGATAAAAGTGTGTATTTGTGTGTGTGTATCCCAATAGGTAATAAATAAATCAGTGTGTGCGTGTGTGTATCCTATGGGTTCTGTTTCTCCGGAGAATGCTGACTGATGCAGCCCCTTTGAGGCCAGAGCCTGTGGAAAGGTGATCCTGTCTCTCGTCTGTCCTCTGCCTCTCACCCTTTTGGGAAAGAAAGATTCCCACGGACAGATGGTCTGGCCCTCCCCACACCTGCCTCGGTGCCAGGCCACCTTCACTTAGTGACTTTCTCCCATTTGCAAAGATTTTCAGCTGAACGCCGAGAAGTCCTGTTACCTCGCTCCGACTTCTCCAGGAGCCCCAGGGTGGCACAGACGTCCAGTAGCCTTTCGGTTCCACACACAGAGGCGTCCACTTTGCTGGCAATGTCCACAGCCTTCTGGGGCACCGCATCTTCCAACAAGTCAAACACCTTCAGTTTGCACGCGGTGAACAGGGCCTGCGCGTCAGAGACGAGTGCAGTGAGACTCATACAGTGACTTGTCAAGTGCTGCTTTCTCCCACAGACACCGAAGACGGAGGCCCAAATTGTCAGAAGTATTTAACTTGTCAACTGAGCCTTCTTCTGCAGAGAGCAGTGTGCAGATATAAGATCTAGTCCTCAGTGAAAACAAGGTGTACAACGAGGTGAGAGCACATCAGTGAATATCATGCAGGAAAACTGCCCCACGGGAGAAAAATCAACGTGCTGCTGTTACGGGCTGAATTATGTCTTCCTCCCAGAACTGTATGTTGAAGCCCTGACCCCAAGGACCCCAGAATGTGGCTGTATTTGGAGATGGGTCTTTAAAGAGGTGATTAAGGTAAAATGATGTCACTAGGGTGGGCCCTGATCCAACAGGACTGGTGTCCTTATAAGAAGAGGAGATGAGGACACAGACACACAGAGGGACGACCACGTGAGGACACAGGGAGAAGACGGCGTCTACACGCCAAGGAGAGAGGCCTCAGGAGGAACCAGCCCTGACACACCTTGATCTTGGACTTCCAGCCCACAGGATGCTATAGAATAGATGCCGCCCAGTCTGTGGGACTCTGTTATGGCAGCCCAAGCAAGCTAATACGGGGTGAGACTGAGGAGCCCCAGGGAGTGAAGGGGCCAGAGCCTCCTGGGACCAGGGGGGCATCTGGTTTCCGGCCCCAGCCCATCCCCAGGCACATGGAGTCCCCACGCCGCTCAGCACACCTGCCCTCCCATGATAGCAAAAACCCTCACGCCTGCTCTTGCCCTGAGACACAAAAACCTGACACTTGTGGGGCTTTGTGGAAGGCCCAGTGCTGGTCCGTGTGTGGTCCACGTGGCAGGGTAACGGAGGGTTCTGCAGCTGACCGGGCTCCACCTGCCCCCGGGTTCTGTGACACCTGAACCTGGCCACTGGGATTGCTCCGTGGTCCGCCCTGGAGGCCAGGTGGAGCACAGAGCTGCTCAGCCCATCGACAGCAGCGTCGTGGGCTACAGGTGCCCTGATCTAATTATTACTTTTAGGGAAATTAGAGAAACTGAGGTGCAACGTACCCTGACCACCTTTATTCCCTCACCACTAGATGTTCTCTCTCCTGATGATGACATGACAGGGAGGGGCCCTGTCATCCCATCTCCCCGCCTGTGTCCCCTGCACCACGCACCCCTACCTCTGCTCCGCTAGAGACACCCCTGCACAGCCCCCACCCCGGGGAGAGCCGCCCCCCTCCTCTGTCTGCCCTGCTGCCCTGAGGGACCCATGGGAGCCCAGAGCTGCAGGAGCAGCTGCAAGACGGGCCTCTGCAGGACGAGGAGGAGGAGGGCCGGAGCTCGCGTGTCCACTGGCTGTAGGAGCCCAGCGAGCAGCTGCTGCCCGCCGACCTCAGGGCAGAGAAGGTGGAGGCCGCCCGGATGGATGGGTTTCTGCACGATCTGCTCCCCAGGCTGGCCAGGGTGCTTCTCCGACATGTCAGTAACCAGCTGCCCACACCTGTGACCATGCAGGATGGACCCAGAGGCTGCAGCTCGATGGGAACAGGTGCCTGCAAGCCCCAACTTGGGCCTGATAGTTCCTGCTCTGCCCAGGATGCCCTCCTGCTGGGACAGCTGCCCCAGAGGTCATGAGGTCACAGGGCATGAGGACACAAACCCTGACCCTATCTGCTCTCTGGGCAGGTGGTGACTGGGGCTGAAGTCCACCTGCTGTCCGGCCAGAGGGCTTTGGGGCACCCTGAGGTTGATGCACCATCAGCATGGCAGCCTGGCCCCCCGCTGGGGTCATCTGAGACCTGCGCACCCTCAGACTCACACCAGGACGCTCTCTGGCCAGGCATTGACCACTCCCCCCGGCCCAGCGTGGGCACACACGCCAGCGGGAACCCAGCCACAGAAGTCACTCTCTCTGCACCAAGCCACTTAGCAAAGGCAGAAAATCAGCCCAGGATACTGTCAGGGGCTGATTGGTGTCTCCCAAAAAGATATGACCATGTCCTAACGCCCTGGGTCCTGGAAACGGGACCTTGTTGCATTTGCAGATGTAATTAGTGAAGGCTCCTGAGATGAGACCATCCTGGATTAGGGAGTGTCCTAAACCCAATGACAAGTGTCCTCATAAGAGATAGAAGAGGAGACACAGACGCAGAGGAGACACCACGTGGAGACGGAGGCAGAGACTGGAGTGATGTGGCCACAAGCCAAGGGATGCCTGGAGCCCCCAGGAGCTGGGAGAAGCAGGAAGGAGCCTCCCCTGGAGCCTCCGGAGGGAGCGCGGCCCTGAGACCCCTTCATCTCAGACTCCTGGGCTCCAGGACTGGGGGAGGGTAAATTCCTGTTGTTTTAAGTTGCCAGGTTTTGGTAATTTGCTCTGGTGGCCCCAGGGACTGACACAGGTACCTTGGATGCTTTGAAGCCGTCTATCAGTTCTAGGATGCCTGCTGGGAACGGGGGCAGGGACTCTGCCGTCCTGTAACCATCTGCCTTGGGTGCACCCCCAGCCTGCTGGTCACCGCCAGCCTCTGCCCCATCTTTGCTGCTGTCCCTGTTCCTCTGCACAGGCTCAGAGCCACCGCCTTCCACGTCACTCAGGTTCTCGAAGGTGTCCACGGGCGGGATGGAGTCCTGCCTGGCCCGATGCAGGTCCTCCCGGCGGGGTGGGTAGTACAGCTCCACCAGCTTTTTGCAGAAGTGGTTCAATGGGAAGCCCACGACGTTCAGGAAGTCCCCGCGGATGTACTCGACCAACATGCCGCCTAGCGCCTGGATCCCGTAGCCACCAGCCTTGTCCCTGGGCAGGGTTGGGAAGGATCAAAACCGGGTTCCTCAGGTGAGAGGTCCTAGGGCCAGAGCTACAGGCTCATGTCAGGCCCATCGGACGTGAGGATTACAGCGGACCCGGCCAGCTCTATCCCCAGGTGGCTTCATATTAAGGAGGTCGGCACCTGGCCAAAGGTCACTTTTTACGTATGTATTTAAGATGTGCAACGTGATGTTTTGATACACGTGCACACTGTGAAATGATTAAATCAAGCCAATCACCCTATTCCTGATGTCACATCAAATACCTTTATTCTTGCAGTGAGAACACTTAACCATCTACTCTCTCAGCCATTTTCAAGAACAAAATCCATCATTATTAATTACGGTCACCAGGCTGTACAATACATCTCCTGAACTACTTCTTCCTAACTGAAATTTTTCTGTCTTTGGCCAACATCTGCCCAACCCCGCCACCCCCAGCCCCACTATTCTATTCTCTGTTTCTCGGAGATCAACCTTTTTAGATTCCACAGAGAAGTGAGAACATGTGGCATTTGTCTTTCTGTGCCTGGCTTCTTTTACTTAACCTAATGTCCTCCAGGTTCATCCAAGTTGTCACAAATGACAGGGTTTCCCTTTTTTCTTGAAGGCTGACACTGCCCCACCGTGCACACGTGGCCCGGGTCCCGCTCGTGGTCCTGCGGCCCCACCCGCCGCCCTGACACTCACATGGGCTCCCCGCTGTGGATGTATTCCCAGAGGAGCTCCTCAGACAGCTCCGAGAACTTCACTGTCGTTTCCTCGTAGAATTCGGAGACCTCGGCGTCCAGCTGACCCTCTGCAAGGACAAACGCCTGGAGGTGAGCGTGAACGGCCAGCAGGCCCCTGGCACCCCGATGTGTGCATCGCTGCGCTTGGGAGGGGTGTACCTGGGCTCAGCGTGCAATCAGACATTGACCGTTCAAGGTGCAGAAAAGGTTCATTTTAGACCAAGAAGACAGAAATGAAGAAACAAAACAAGCAAACAGAATGAGCAGGACAGGATGGGCAGTCGGACCCAGCTTGGACTGGGCTTCTGGTTCTCTGCGGAAATTCTCCAAGTGGAAGTTTTGGGGTCGACACGTGGCTGTCAGCTGTGAGGGGGAAGCCCCAAGCAACTCAGGGGGTCTGTGGGGAGAGCCCCCCACACCAGTTGTCTTGGGGTGAAGTGTTTCTCCCAAATTCACATCCACCTGGGACCTGGGAACGGGAGCTCAGTTGAAAACAGGGTCTCTGCAGAAGTAATTAGTGAAGGATCTCAAGATGAGATGTTCCAGATTAGATGGCCCCTAAACCCAATGGCAGGTGTCCTGTAAGAGACAGCAGAGGAGACGCAGACACAGAGGAGCAGCCACGTGGACACGGAGGCAGAGACTGGAGTGATGCGGCCACAAGCCAAGGGACGCCTGGAGCCCCCAGGAGCTGGGAGAGGCAGGAAGGAGCCTCCCCTGGAGCCTCCGGAGGGAGCGCGGCCCTGAGACCTTTCATCCCAGACTCCTGGGCTCTAGAACTGGGGGAGGGTGAATTGCTGTGGTTTAAGCCCCCAGTCTGTGGTCCTTTGTGTGAGAGCCCAGGACACCCACAGACCAGCCAGGTGTTAGAATGGTCTGAGCCGTGGGTGGGATGTGAGAGAAAAGCAGGAAGTGAAGGGTCTGGTGGACCCGCGTTCACCAGGCGGCAGGTGCTTTCTCCCCCAAAAGGCCCAGGATGGACCAGAGAGGGTCCAGGTGCCCCGTCATCCGCTGCCAATGGTGGCTGCGGGGCAGGAGCACCAGGGCCACTGCTCAGATGGTCTCAGGGTCATGCCCCAGACTTAAACGTTTCTCTAAGTAGCTTTAAAAACAGTTCCTCAATGTTCACGTACACTTTTTAAAAACGCTTTTGTTGTGGCATAACTTATGCACAGCCACAGGCACCAACTTTCTCCACCTTTCAGACCAAAAGGTCTCAAAAGTTATTTGTAAGGATCACGTGGGATGCAGTTTTTTAAACTGACAAATAATAATTGTACACCAAGTTCGTGTCAGACATGTTCTATGCGACTGTAAGATAAAGTGCAGATTGTCCTTTTACCTGGATGCTTCCAAATGGGATGACAATTTTCCCAGGCAGGACGTGAGCAAAAGGCCCACTGGGGGTTGGTGATCGGACTCCAATAAAGCCCCAGGCTCTTCCCTGGCCTCCCACACACCCCCATCCTGGGGGTGGCAGGAGCCGAATCTCGCGGGTGGCCCTAGTTACCTTTGCTGCAGCAGTGGACGATGGCGACACCTGTGAACACACTGTGCTCTTTCCCGTTCAGCCTGCAAGACACAACCGGGCCGCCACGCCGTCGCACACGGGAGCTGTAAAGGGAGTTCCCGGAAACCGAGGAGGCCGGGCCTTTCTAGGGCTCTGCTCCGTGTCCCGGGACTGAATGAGATGCCAGGCTCTGGGCTCAGGCCCGGGCTGCCCAGCCGGGAGGACGGGCCATGGCCAACGTCCGGAGGCACCAAAGGTTGGGCGTGGGCGTGGGGCACTCTGGGGCCTGTGCCGTGGAATCCCGGCGGAGCGCCCACCTCCCCAGGAAGTGAGCACAAGCTCAGATGCACGGAGCTCCCCCGGGCAGGTAGCCGGATGCGATGGCTGCCCTGTGGCCCAGAATGTGGGAAGCTGCCATTTGGTATCCAACGGGCGACGGGCGTGGGCAGGACACAGAGCCCAGAAGGCTGAGGACACACGGGGGTCATGGCTCAGGGCCAGCCGCCTCTGTCCTTATCAACCAGGGTGGGGGAGCTGCAGCTCTGACCACTCAGGCCATGCACTGACCCCCGAGGTACTTCTGAGGCAGAGCTTCGGCGGGGAAGGCTCCGAGGCCAATTCCGTGCCCACCTGGACAGCATCCTGTAGGCATCCTGCTTGTCCACCGGCTTCTCCAGAATGAGCCCCGACACCGTCTGCAAGAGAACAGGTGCAGAGGGCGTCGGTTCCCACTCCCAAGCCACACCTGTGAAGGCCCCACCGTCTACTTCCAAGAAGTCAGTCCTTTGGTTGAAGTGAAATCAACACAACATACACTTCACCATTTTAAAGTGAACAATTCAGGGGCATTTTGTGCATTCACCATGTCATGCGACTCCTACCTCTGTCTAGTTCCAGAACATTCTCATCACCCCAAAAGGGGGCCCTGTACCCATGAGCAGTCACTCCCCAGCCCCTGGTGACCATTAATCCCCTTTCTGTCTCTGTGGATTTGCCTGTTCTGGACGTTTCATGCAAACAGAATCACAGGTGGTTTTTCATGTCTGGCGTCTCTCACTGAGCGTGATGTCCTCAAGGTTCATCCATGTTGCAGCAGGTGTCAGAGCCTCCTTCCTTTTCCATAACATTCCATCGTGTGGACGGACCACATCCTGTTTACCCGCTCACCTGGTTGGACATTGGGTTGTTTCCAGCTTTTAGCTGTTGTGTACAAGTTTTTGTTTGAACCACTGCTTTCAATCCTTTTGGGTTTATACCTAAGAGTAGACGTATTATCTGCTCAGGTGGCCATAGCACAGTCGCACAGACCGGGCGGCTTAAACCACAGACATTCATTCTGTCACATCCTGGAGGCTGGAAGTCCCAGATCAAGGTGTGTCAGGGCTGGTTCCTCCTGAGGCCTCTCTCCTTGGCGTGTAGACGCCGTCTTCTCCCTGTGTCCTGACGTGGTCGTCCCTCTGTGCGTGTCTGTGTCCTCATCTCCTCTTCTTATAAGGACACCAGTCCTGTTGGATCAGGGCCCACCCTAGTGCCTCATTTTACCTTAATCACCTCTTTAAAGACCCATCTCCAAATACAGCCACAGTCTGAGGTCCTGGGAGTTAGACCTTCAACAATTCCACCCGTAAGAGCAGAATTGCTGGATCACAAGGTAATTCTACATTTAATCTTTTGAGGAACCTACATTTTCACCTTTTAACTTCCATAGAGCCATGCAAGGTGGCACATGCCTGTAGTCCCAGCTACTTGGGAGGCTGAGGCAAGAGGATTTCTTGAGCCCAGGAGTTCAAGGCTGCAGCGAACTATGATGATGCCACTGCAGTCCAGCCTGGGTGACAGAGCAAGACCCTGTCTCTGAAGAAAGAAAGAAATAAAAATAACTCCCACGGAGACTTCTTTACCCATTAACCAGAAACGGGGTCTCCTTCTTGCCTGCAAGCACGTAGGTACCATGGACTTTAGCCACACAGACAAAGCGAGTTGGACCCCGAATCACCCCATCCAGTGTTTTCTGTCCCTGGACTGTTTCAAATGTTCAAATTTGCAGCCCCGTGCAATGGAGTCTGACCTCCCTGGGTCATGCTTGCCGTCACACTGGCTGGGAAAGGGGCTTGGATGAAGGTGGCTCCGGCGTGGCAGAGATGTGGGAAGGACAGCTCCCACGGCAGAGCACGCTCCTCAGTGTCCAAACACACGTTGTGGGGGGAATCACAGACATACTTTCTCAGGGGACCTAACCTCTGGCACCTCTGAATGTGGCCTACGTTGGAAATAGGGTCTTTGCAGATGTAATTAGTTAAGGCGAGGTCAGACGGGTGTAGGGTGGGCCCTAGATCCCTTAAGGGGTGTACTTACGAGAAGAGGGAAGTCTGGGCACAGACACCCACAGAGGGGAGGAGACCATGTAAAGAGACTGCAGAGATGTGGCCACAAGCCAAAGACCACCAAGGATTTCCGGAAGCCACCAGAAATGGAGAGAGGTCTGGAAGAGATACTCTCTCAGAGCCTCCAGAAGGAGCAGCCCTGATGACACCTTAATTTCGGACTTCTGGCCTCCAGGACCCTGAGAGAGCACATTTCTGTTGTTTAAGCCACTCAGTTTGTGGTACTGTGTTAAGGCAGCTCCAGGAAAGAGTACACCCCCTAACCACACAGGCGAACGCATCCCGTCCCCAGGGGGGTACTGGCTCCCAGAGGCCCGTGCTGCCTTGGTTAAGATCTGAAACAAGCTGAATCACCAAGAACGTGCCAACCAAAGTGGAGGTTAGACAGGGGACCCGGGGGGAAGACTCACCACGATGGTGTCTGCCCCGATGACCACGTCCGGGGTCCGGAGGTCTTTCTGCAAGAAAACCAACCTCAGACTTAGAAGACATTCCCATGTGTCTTACACAAACATTTTGACATCACACTACAGATGTGAAACAGCATCATTGGGACTTCGGAATAGTCGGACTTCTGAAAGCAATTCTGGGAGCCCTGAATGCACCAAGCAAGGACACAAGTGTGTCTCCAAGGTGGCTCCCACCCTGTAGGGGCCAGAGCGTGCATGAGGCTGGGGCCTGTTGGGGCTGTGTGATCAGGTGTCAGGGGACTGTACCTTGCCGGGCACTCCCCGAGCATCCGATGGGCACCACGGGAAACTGTTAACACTTGTCACCCCTGGCAACTGTTAACACTTGTTCCGTAGGGTTTTCATTCTTTCATGGGGGTACTGCTGGTACAGTTCCAGTTAAGGTTGATTTGGGGCCCCAAACCCTCCCTGACCTATCCTGAATTATGGCCAAAAGGTTTTTGACCCACTCAATGTATGAGGAAAAGGTACTTCTGATGAGAAAACAAATCCAAGTTGAAAATTCAACCTTGGGGCTGAACACACGCATGTGAAATCTGTATACAACCTTGACCTTAGTTTGCACCTAAATACTTGTCTTACTAACTGTTCCACCACCAAAAACCAACCAATCACTACTCATTTATCCATAACAATACTTAAATTATATGAATTGCAATGGTATATTACATTATAACACATAGTAACAGATAAGCTATGTTAATTCTATACCCTAAATCAGGGGTCCCCAACCTATGGTGAGTTGTATAATTATTTCATTATATATTACAATGTAATAATAATAGAAATAAAGTGCACAATATATGTAAAGCACTTGAATCATCCCCAAACCATCCCCCCTCCCCCATGGAAAAATTGTCTTCCATGAAAACAGTCCCTGGTGCCAAAAAGGTTGGGGACCACTGCCCTAAATGTTACTATTATATCAACAGTATATCACATTATAACAAATAGTAATACTAATATATAAGATACATTAATTCTATATTGTAAGTGATATTATATTAATTGCAATAGTATATTACAAAACACATAACAACAGATAAGCTACATTAATTCTATATCCTAAATGATAGTACTATATTAATTATAATAGTATATTACATGGTAGCATATAGTAACAGATAAGCTACATACTTCTATATTATAAATGATACTATTATATTAATTACAATAATATATTACATAGTAATACACAGTAATAAGCTATATTAATTCTACATCATAAACAATAGTATATATTAATTATATATTACATTATAACACGTAGTCATAGATAAGCTACATTAATTCTATGTTGTAAATGATACTATTACATTCATTGAAATAGTGTATTACATTATAACATAGTAATAGGTAAGGGGCATTGATTGCATATTATAAATGAGATTTATTTATAACGTTTATATTAGAAACCTGAAAATCCTCTCATAGCAAAAGAACTTTAGAGGAAGAGGGCCCCTTGCCTGGTGCATCCTGTTGGCCACCTCCAGGGCCTTCTGCTTGGCAGTTTCCACGGCGTATGCGTACGGGGTGGGGAACGAGGTTTTGTCCAGATTCTCTTTAAACCTGGAAGGAACCACCTCAAACCTGAGACCCTGCAACAGAAGAAAAGGGGTCTAGCAGGGTGGTGAAAGAACCCAAGAACACTGAACAGAAGGTGCAAGATTTACAGAAAATGTGGTTTTTCCTATACTCTCGTGCCCTCCCCCCGGCAGCGACCTCGTCCATTCGCTTAGCTTTTAGTACGTGCCCATCCCGAGTTAGGGAGCTGGCCAGGGACTGACCTTGTGCCCGGCCTTCGTGGACCTGCAGGGAAGAGGCTGGGCAACCAAGAAGCCAGGAACAAAGAGGCCGGTGGGGGAGTATTGATTGGGGTATGAGGCGCAGTGCCAGGGAGGTCAGAGGGCTCCCAGGGGGCACTGAAGGTCAGGGCAGCCAACAAAAAGGGTCCCACCCACACAAAATTCAACAGAATTGCAGAAATAATGGCACTAGCGTGGTCCCCTAATACGCAGGGACTGACAACAGTCCCTGGGGAGGGCTGTCCTGAGTCGCTGGGGTATAGGAACGTGGACCTCAACCATGGGTGGGGTAATGCCACTAGTGAGGGCGCCCCCCACACCCGTACTAGCACGCATGTGGGTCTGCACCTGCAGGTCACTAGGTCCCTGGGACCCCACTGCCCGGACCTCAGTCCCTGAATCACACAGACCCCTTCCCTACGGCCCCCAGATCACTTTAATCCTTCCCTATGGCTGGCAGACCCCCACCCCCGACTAGGCCCCAGTCATCAGGCCCCCACCCCGATCACTATGTCTCCTCCGGTCACTAGCGGTCACTAGGTCCCTCCACCCTCGTCACTTGTGGTCACTAGGCTCCACAGCCTGGTCACTAGGCCCCCACCCGCCCAGGTCTCCCCCCTGGTCCTAGCGGTCACCAGGCCCCCACCCGGTCACTAGCGGTCACCAGGCCCCCACCCGGTCACTAGCGGTCACCAGGCCCCCACCCGGTCACTAGGCCCCCGGGGCCCACCGCCATCAGCGCCCCCGCCACCGGGGACCCGCCCCGCGCCAGGCGCCCACCGCATTGTTGAGGATCTCCTGGCGGCGCGGGGACGCGCTGGCCAGCACCACGCGCTTCTGCAGCAGCTTCCCGATCACCGGGCACAGCGCCATGGGGCCGCGCACACGCCCGCGCCCCGAGACCGCGAGACCCCGAGGCCCCGAGACCCGCGCCCCGGGACCCGCGCCCGGCGCAGGCGCACCGCGGCCGCAGAGGAGGAGTCGGAGCCCCGCCCCGCCCCGCCCCCCTTCCTCCTCGGGGACGCCCCGCCCCCGCCCCGCCTCCTCGGGGACGCCCCGCCCCGCCCGGAGCGAAGCTGTGAGCCCGGCGGGACTGCGGAGCCGGCCTGGCCAGTTCCTGGAGCGCGTGGAGATAGGGGCCCCGCCGACGCGGAGATGGCGGGGTCCCGCGGGCGCGGTGGGCCCAGACATGGGGGAGTCCCCGCGGGCGGTAGGAGGTGCAGACATGGGGTGTCCTCGCGGGCGGTAGGAGGCACAGACATTTGGGGTGCCCGCGGGCGACAGGGGACGCAGACGTGGGGGGTTCCTGTGGGCGCCGTAGGGGCGCAGACTGTGGGGTGCCGGGCGCGCGGTGGGGGGCGCAGACATAGGGGTTCCCCGCCTGCGGTGGGGAAACAGACACGGCGGTTCCCTGCGAGCGGTGGGGGGGCATAGACACGGGGGGTCCCCGCGGGCTGGGTGGGGACGCAGACGTGGGGGGCGTTCCTGTGGGCGCGGTGGAGGGCGCAGACATGGGGTCCCTGCGGGCGGTGGGGGGTCGGACATGGGGGGATCCCCGGGGCTCCGGTGGGGCGTCCGGGTGTTCTCGCCTGCGCCCCGGTCCCACAGACGCCCCATCTCCGGGGGCGGTGGGCCCCTGCGCGCTGCAGTTTAGGGGGGGCGCGGGCCCGCGGTGACAATTGTGATTGGGTAAACTGCACGTGCTCTGTGTAAGCGGAGGTGCTGTGGGGTTCCAGGCACCATTCACCCAGCCTTTGTGAGTCTAAAGGGTCTCAAATAAAATGTTAAAAAAATGTACCCAGAAGTAAATCTAAGCACCTATGTGCAACACGTTATGGGGAAAATGAAAAACGGTACTGAGAGAAATTAGAAAAGAGTCAAATAAATGAAAAAAAACACATGTATTCTTTCCCGGTTTTGGAGCCCAGGAGTCTGAGGTGAAGGGGTCTCAGGGCCGCGCTCCCTCCATCCGCTATAATTATATCCAGTTCTTTCTGGAGGCTCCAGGGGAGGCTCCTTCCTGCCTCTTCCAGCTCCTGGGGGCTCCAGGCGTCCCTGGGCTTGTGGCCGCATCACTCTGTCTCCACGTGGCTTCTCCTCTGTGCTGTGTCTCCTCTGCTGTCTCTTACAGGACACCTGTCATTGGATTTAATGCCCACTCTAAATCCAAGATGAATTTATCTTGAGAGCCTTAACTTAATTACATCTGCAAAGACCCTAAATCCAAATAAGGCCTCATTTACAGGTTCTGGGGGTTAGAACATGGACATATACTTTGGGGTCCACCATTCAATCCTTTGCAGTTGTGTTTAGTACTTTCTGGAGGCTCCTGGGGAGGGTCCTTTTTGCCTTTTCCAGCTCCTGGGGCTCCAGGCGTCCCTTGGCTTGTGGCCGCGTCACTCCAGTCTCTGCCTCCGTCTCCACGTGGCTTCTCCTCTGTGTCTGTGTCTCCTCTTCTGTCTCTTAGGAGGACACCGGTCATTGGATTTGGGGCCCTCCCTGATCCAGGATGGTCTCATCTTGAGATCCTTCATGCATTACATCTGCAAAAACCCTATTTTCAAATAAGGCCCCATTCCCAGGTTCCAGGGGGACATGGCGGGGCCATCACACTCCCCATCCCAGCCTTCTGGAATGGGCGATACCTGCGGCATGGTCAGTCACCTTGAACACCTTTGCATTTTTCTCTGCAAGTTGTTCTTTTTGTGAAGGCCACATTCTTGAAAACCCACTGGGCACGGCTCTAGCTCATCCTTCCTGTGAACTCCAGAACACGGACCAACTGCAGCCTGACCCTCTTTTATTTCCCTAGGGTGGATTTCCAGAAGGAGGACCGGGGGCAGGGAGGGCAGCGTGGCTGTGGCTTTGCTTTTCACAGGGTTTTGCCAGATTGGCTCCCAAAGGCTTTGGCAAGTGACGTTCCACCGAGCCTTGGGTGAGCAGTGTTGTTACCTGTGGGATGACTAGCGAGGTCTCCCAGGTGGCTTCCTGGAGCACTTTCCTCTCCAAGAGGGACACTGGCCATGTTTCCATAAGTCTCCTGACCACCTGGGCCTTCCCCTTACCTGCTCTGCACTTTAATCTGTTGAGTCCATGTCTGTTTTCTTATTATTTCCAAGAAGAACTTTCATACAGTATGTGAGCTAACTCTGAATACGTGTCTGTCATTTGTCTTGTGACTTTGTTTGTATCTTTACGTTAGTCAGCGTTCTCCAGAGAAACAGAAACCAAATTATACACACACACATAAAATATACTATAAAAGAGGTTTATATATAATATAAAATTATAAATGATATAAATATTATATCTTATCTATATATCATGTAGTGATATATAAATAAAAGAGATTTGGATACAATAAAATTATAAACTGTATATACAAATATTGTTATATGTTATATATACTATAAATTCAGTGTATATAGCTAATCTCTTCCCGAAATGCTTTTGTAGACACAGCCGGAAATAAATTTTCACCAAATATATGGGTGCCCCATGTCCCAGTCAAGTTGATTCACAAAATTCCCCACTGAAATCTACTACCGTGCACTGAAAAGCTTATTTCCAGGGTCTAGCGTGTGTATTTCATTTTCTTCTGAAGCTATGAGGTGACGTGTCTTGTGTAGTTGGCAAGCTCTGCCAAAGGCTGGTTTATAAAAATATTCTCTCAGATGTCCTTTCTCACATGCAGGTGTTTATTTATAGAGCAGCTTTTCCTGATGCCCTGTGAGCTCCTGGAAGACGCAGATCTCTCATCGTTATTTACTTATTTTATTCCCTGTCGGTGGCACAGTGTCGATATGCAACCAGCGACTAATGAATGATGTAGGGAAACAAACATAGCACAGCGCCTTCCTCCTGGCCGGAGCTGTAGCCTCAGGAAGTCCCCCTGGCCAGCTGACCACTCCGCAGCCACAAAGCCCAGGGGGCCAGACGGGAAACGCCTTTTTCTCAGGCGCCAGGAACAGCAGCGACTCTTATCCCAGAAATGCAAATTCAGATTTGAAAATAGCCTTCTTTGCTAACTGCTGGCCAGGAGTAAGGGTCCGTTGACAGGAGATTTTCTTTTAATATCACATGTTTTGTGGGTGAAAGGCTCATTTTAAGGAGAAAACTCATTTGAGGTAGGAAGGGTCCAGCGCTTTGATGGGTTAAAATTGCTCAAGAGGTTTCGGGCTGTCCAGCCATCGTGTGTGTTGAGTTTGTGGCCAAGTCCAGATGTGCTGTTCTAGGTAAAGAAATGACCCCTGGTCCGCATATGCTGGGGGAAAGATCGATGATCTTTGACCACCGAAGGCTGGTTGTGAAACTGTTGACTTTTGTGCAAATGTTCTTTGAGTGTTAAAAGCGTATCTCCCTTTGCTCTCATGTGTACAATAAGGGAAACTGGCTGTGCCATGACTGGACTATTATCCGAATAGGTGGGAGCTAATGGAGCCCCTTGAGCGTGTCACAAATTGTTTCCTCGGACTCGTTGAACAGAGGGGCACACGTCACACAACCCTCTGTTCAGAGGAGAGGCAACCTTGGGAGATTCTTTTTGGTTCCCGTGAACAGGTCCTTAGGTAGCAGTTTCAAGGTCTGAGCTCCATTCATGACACATCTACCACGAGGATTAGCAGTGGGGTAAACTGACCACTGCCCATATGAGGCTCAAGGCAGTTCACTAGGACTGAAGGGGTGGAAAGGATGAGTTGGGCATCGTCCCTGCGCATGTGGCCCTGTCCTCCCGTTAGACCAGGGGTCCTCAGCCTCGGCACACAGGACATTTAGGGCTGGAGGACTTTCTGTGGTGGGGTGTCCAGTGCGCTGTGGGGTGTGGAGCAGCGTCCCAGGGCCCCACCCACCAGATGCCAGCAGCACCCACCGCAGTTGTGACAGCCAGAGATGTCTACAGACATTGCCAGCTGTCCCCCGGGGGGCAGAATCTCCCTAGTTTTTGGCAAGTGCATTACACAAAACCTACACACATGCACACATTTGAGAACCTTTGAGCATTAAAGTGTATTATTCTGCCTCAAGGAGAAAAGGACATTAAGGAGAGATGGTTGCATGGGGGTGTATCATTCTGCTCAGGCGGCCACAACAGAGTCCCACAAACCAGGCATCTTAAACAACAGGCATTTACTCTGTCACATCCTGGAGGCTGGAAGTCCCAGATCAAGGTGTGTCAGGGCTGGTTCCTCCTGAGGCCTCGCTCCTTGGTGTGTAGACACCGCCTTCTCCTTGTGTCCTCACGTGGTCGTCCCTCTGTGTGTCTGTGTCCTCATCTCCTCTTCTTATAAGGACACCCGTCCTGTTGGATCAGGGCCCACCCTAGTGCCTTATTTTACCTTAATCACCTCTTTATAGACCCATCTCCAAATACAGCCAAATCCTGAGCTCCTGGGGGTTAGGGCTCCAGTACACCATTTAGGGGGTACACTTGGGGGGCAGAGGAAGGCTGAACTGGATTCTCAGCATGGACTTTGTGCCCAGGACTGACCTGTCCAAAGAATTTTGCAAACAAGTTACGCTTCGTAAATGGGACTCAGCCACCTTTTCCACCTGTGTTGGGTGTCCCTCATTTTCCTTTTGGAATTTGTCATTGGGCCATGTAGAGAGTTGGGGGCTTTCAGGAGCTGCCTTTGGAGAGACATGGGCTTGGCACGTTGGGGCAAAGTCTCATCCTCATTTCCGACCTGTGGACACGAGAGCCTGGCTATAAGCCCATCTCTGTGGTCCCACTGCCATTAGATACACAGAAAAATTGAAAACAGTGGCTCAAAGAAAAATCTGCACGTCCATGTGCACAGCAGCACAATTCACAAGGGCTGAAAGGTGCAAGAAACCCAAGTGGCCATCAGGGATGAGTGGATAAACAGAATTCGGTTCATCCACATGGTGGAATATTATTCAGCCATGAAAAGGGACGAGGCTCTGACACCTGCTACAACATGGGTGGACCTTGAAGACATGGTGCTCAGTGACAGAAGCCAGACACAAAAGACCAGATATCATATAATTCCATTTATACAAAATGTCCAGAACAGGCAAATTTATGGAGACAGAACATGATTAGTGGTTATCTGGAGCCTGGGAGGGGGATGGGGAATGACTACTAATGGGAAGGAGGTCTTTTTTGGGGATGCTGAGAACGTTCTGGAACTAGAGAGAGATGATGGTTTGACAACATTGTGAACATACTAAATGCCCCTGAACTGTTCATTTTAAAACAGCAAATTTTATGATTTATGGATTTTACTTCAACTAAAATTTTAAAAAGCTGACATTTCACCTTTAAATACTTTGAGAATAAAGAATAAAGGCAACTCTAGAATACGTTTAATAGCATCTTGACTCTGCAGACGTGCAGCGGTGTCTGTCCGGATATATTTACATGAGAATCACTGTGTCAAAGGTGGTAAAAATACTGTCTCCAGGGCGTCACGCTGAATCCACTGATTTGGGACTCCTGGCATGTGCATTTTAACACGCCACACTGTGAATCTGACACCCGGCCCGGGAGTGCCTGTGCAAGCATCTCTCCCTCTCTGTGGAAGTGCAGTCCAGCCCTGCATGGCACTGCTCAATAGAGCAGTCTGGGAGAAGAACGGACCCCATCAGCCTCGTGCTGTGGCCGGTGCTCACCACTATCACTCATAAAGGAACAGGGGCGCAGGAGACAAGATCATTTATTGCTGTTCACTTAGCACTTAAAAAATGTCAGGTGCAGAACTTAAAAAAAAAATTAAAAGCTGGCCTCTGCGATCTTTCTGGGATCGAAGCACAGGGGCTGGGCAGAGTGTCCCTCTGGGGGAGAAGGGACCTACAACTAGCATCAGATTCCCAAAGGGATTGAGACGCTGGTGCCCAAACCCCACCCCTGCCCCTACCCTTAGCTCTACCCCTACCCCACACCTAACCCTTAACCCTAACACCAACCCTACCCTTAACCCTACCCCTGGCCCTAACCCTTAACCCTAACCCTAACCCTAGCCCTTAACCCTAACCCTAACCCTTCCCTTACCCCTACCCCTTGACCCTAACTCTAACCCCAACCCCAACAACCCCTATTGAGCTGACAGGGATGGTGCCCAGTGAGTTGGACTCTGTGTTAAGTCACGTTAACACAGAGATGCTCTGGGGGCCCACTGGTGGGGAGCGTGTGGCCACCATGGCCCCCGAGTGGACCGGTAGGCGGCATGATCAGGGCCCCAGGGCGGCTGCAGCTCCCACACCTGTAGGGCAGGAGATCAGCCATGGCCAACAAGTGTGGGGTGGCCGTGGGGCCGGTCAGCAGGGCTTGAGAACCCGTGTGCGCACCGGGGCTGCCCTGGACTTGGCTTCTGCTTTGTCGACCCCCCACCCCCAACTTCACTCTGCTTTGTGATCAGAGGAATCCCCCATGGGTGTTGAACCTCAGAGCACATTGGGGCCTGTGTGAGTGCCCTGAGGCTGCCGTATAAATGACTCCAAACTAGGGGGCTTGAAACAACAGACGATCATCCTTTCTCAGTTCCGGAGGCTGGAAGTCTGAGATCAGGTGTGGGCTGGATCCCACGCTCCCTTCAGGGGCTGCAGAACTGGGAGAGGACACATTTCTGTCTCTGTGAGCCACCCGGGTAGTGTGACTTGTTACGGCGGCCCTGGGAGACTAATATACACGTATGTGTGTAAACTAATGTACGTACGTACATGCACATGCACATGTATGGTGTATGTAGATATATGCATGATATACGATGTATTTTGACTCCATCCTTACTTCTACATTTTTTTTTTTTGAGACAGGGTCTCACTCTGTTGCACAGGCTGGAGTGCAGTGGTGTCATCACAGCTCACTGCAACCTCAAACTCCTGGGCTCAAGCATCCTCCTGCCTCAGCCTCCCAAAGTGCTGGGATTACAGATGTGAGCCACTGCGCCTGGCCCTTCTACTTTTTATTTTCCTGAACATTCTGTGTTCCCTGATACCCTACAAGTCATTGAGTAGTCTTTGGAAGCAGGTTCTGATACCAGCAGACCGTGCTGTGACAAGGAAACGTGGATGCCAAGGTCAGCGTTGGGTCTCCCTGGTGCTCTCATGTAGCTAGGTGCTGGGGTGTCCGCTGTGGGACCAACACCCTGAGCCCCAAAGACCCACACCCTCAACAGCCGAACCCGACTTGCTGTTTGGCCTCCCCTGGGACAGCCTGCCAAAAACATTCACGAATTTCTGGTTGAGTGTTTGATTTCCCTCCAGTGCCTATAGTTGGAAACAATGCCAAACCAAACACCTCTGCATTTATAACGGGGTCATTTCCTCCGGGTACTGCCAAGGAATGTTTCACCTCGCATGCCAGAAATGGGGTCAGAAGCACCCTCGGCCAGCTGTGGTGACACTGAATTTTCATTGGCACAGAGATAACAGAGAAGCTATTTTATTTATTTATTTTACAGACAGAGTCTCGCTCTGTCACCCGGGCTGGAGTGCAGTGGCATCATCATAGCTCACTGCAGCCTCGAACTCCTGGGCTCAAGTGATCCTCCTGTCTCAGCTTCCTGAGTAGCTGGGACTACAGGATTCTCCACCACACCCAGCTAATTTTTAAAATTCTTTATGGAGATGGGGTCTTGCTATGTTGCCCAGGCTGGTCTGGAACTCCTGGCCTCAAGCAATCCCCTGCCTCAGTCTTGCAAAATGCTGGGATTATAGACCTGAGCCACCAGGCCCAGCCCATGGGTTTTTTAAATAACTGCTTCAAAAACATTTACTAAGGGATCAATACCTTTGAGAACGAACCGCTTTGTCACTTTGACATATACTCTCTGAACGCGTTAGATGAGGTCAGCTCTCCGTGGCCCAGAGCAGAGCCTCGGCGACGTCTACATCGATCTGTGCACAGACCAGTCATCTCTTTTTTAAAAAAAAACACACTTGTTTATTTTGCAGGAGGTTTAGATTTACAGGGAAGTTACAGCGATCACACGGATCTCCCTACACCCTCACCTCCTTCCACCCTCGCGTGAACATTGTACATCCCTGAAGGCCAGTTGTCACAGTTAAGGAACCAACGTGGGTGCGTTGTGACGCACTCAGCGGTCCCCAGACTGGGCTTGAATTTCACCATGTCCCCGACTCTTCCAGGACCCAGCTGACAATCATGTTGTTCCCATGAGAAGTTTCAGCCCCTTCTTTGCTCGGGATTGCTAAGGAGGAGGGAAACAAAGGGGTCGGCTGGAGTTTTGATCTCATTTTTACTTATACTCTAGGAAGATCTTTATTATAGTAAAATGACTCAGAAAGGTGAACCCCCAAAGCAGGAAACACGGGGGGTGGGCCCTGGTAACCCTTAAATTAGCAATTTATCCTTTAACTTTTGGTAAGAATGAACACACCCACACTGGGTTCCCACAGGCATTGGGGTTGGGTTCTGGGACGGGCCTGGCTAGCCTATTCTCTGGCTCCGGCACCCTGGACAAATTGCGAGACTTCTCTTTGAGAGGCCTCAATTTGTTCCTCTGAAAAATGGGCCCAATACCTACTCCATTGTGTTTGAGATTTCTCCAAGAGTCCCGGAGACAAACACAACCTCCTATGTACAACTATTATGTATCCAAAATAATTAAAAATAAAAAATTTAAAAAGAAATAAAAACAGCCTCACTGTACTCATTCAACACCTCTTCTTTAGGAACCTCCCACCACACAAGTTTTATATTTATTCCTCCCCTAGAGGTATTTTAATAGCATGAAAGAATCTGACTGGCATTACAGAATAGCACACATTTCCAAAGAGAGGTCAAAAATCACAAAGCCAAGGGCAAAAGTGGAAGAGTTTTCACAGCAAATCCGACCTGAATGATTTCTATGCTTGGTTGAGTAACAATGAAATTTCAAGTCGTCTTGGTGAATCTTTGAAGTTCTTTCCTTGAGTCATCTCTGGAAAGAGTAAACGTGTTCACGGCCCCACGTGACAGAAACACAGACTCAGCTGCTATGGCTATTTCAGCCCACTGTTTGGATATTTTGATTTGATCCCTTTCCGGACACTTAGGTCAAAATCTGGCTTCTTATGGGATTATAGTTTTTTTACATAAGAAACAGCAGAATAATTACAGGATTGACACTCACAGGTAAGTGTTTGACAAAAGGTGGTCACCCCCAGGATGCAAATCTGCACAGCAGCAACCAGGAACGGAACACGGGTCGATGCCTCAATGCGGACAGCCTCCAACACATCCTGGCGCATAAGAGTCGGCAGATGCTGCATTCGTGTCACTGCACAGAAAAGACAGGTCTACACTGGCAGAAAGCAGATCTGTGGTTGGCCGGAGCTGGGAGTAGCAACGGAAAGTGGCTGCCAACGGCCAGTGGGCATCTTTTTGGGGTGATGGAAACATCTCAGGCTGGATGGCGGTGTGTGTGGCACACCTCTACAAAGGTACCACCTGAACTGCGCTCTTGAAATGGGTGCATTTTATGATATGTAAATGATACCTCAGTAAAGCTGTTAAAAAAAGGGAAATGAGCAACAGCGTCATTGGGAACATTTGCTTCTTCCTTACTAAACAATTCTGAATTGAGAGGGTTTGTAGCATTCAGTAACATATTTTGCATAGATCAATGTCTTCTGGGGGCATTTTCCAATAGAACGGATTTTTTCCCTCGTATTTTCAAATATGTGAAAAGTAAACAAAATGATGTAATGAAACCATGTGTTCTCTTTGCCTGGCTTCTATCATTATCTGTAATTAATATTCTGCAATTTTTTTCAGCCAATGCCCCAAAACATGCATGTATATATGTATACATGTAAGCATGCACATACACATATGTGTGCATACATGTTTTTGCTGAGTATTTTAAAGCAAGCATCACACATCATAACATTTCACCTGTGAATATGTACATATGTATCTTTAACAGATAAAGATTTCTTGTTAACAAAAAAAAGTGGCATCTCTTCCCACCCAACAAAATTAACAACAGATCCTTAATTTCACCCACCCGTGGTCTGTGGCCCCTGTGCTTAGACGGAAACTGATTCTGCCATGGATTGAAAGTCTTGTCACTTAAGTTCTAGGGATGCTATCGTCTGAATGTCTGTGTCACCTCAAAATTCCTATGTTGAAATCCTCTTCCCCAAGGTGACAGTATTAGGAGGTGGGTCCTTTGGGAGGTGATGAGGTCCTGAGGGTGGAGCCTCATGGATGGGATTAGTCCCTTATAAAAGGACCCCAGAGAGCTCCCTTGCCCCTTCCACCATGTGAGGACACAGAGAGAAGGCGCCATCTATGAACCAGGAAGTGAGTCTTCACCAGCCACACACTCTGCCACGCCGGGATCTTGGACTTCCAGCCTCCAGAACTGTAAGCAACAAATGCTTGTTGTTTATAAGCCACCCAGTCTGTGGTGTTTTGTTATAGCAGCCTGAACAAACTAAGACAAGAGGCCTGTGAGGAGGATGAAGTATTGGATCCACCATTCTGTAGAAGGCAGGTACCTCAGATATTGTGGGGGGGAGAGAAAGAGAGAGAGAGAGAGAGATCTTTGCCCTCCACACTGGGAAAAATCAGACGTGGCATCAAGACTTTTGCTTTTTTGCCTACCTCCCTCTCTCCACATTCTGCCAAGAGCACAACTATAGTTTTCTATCTTTTTTAAAAAAAATTGTGTAGGTAAATAGACATGTGTTATCCTTTTACTCAATGCTGAACAGGTGAACAGATTGGATAAGCTTCTGGGAAATATACATACACAGAACTAGCAGGGGGTGCTGGCAGCTCTCAGTGGCCAGGTGACTGCACAGTGAAGCAATAATAGTAATGTTGGCAAAAATGGGGCACTTTGTCTGCTTGCGTCACCCTCTCCAGTGACAGGGCTGCAAGGCTCTCATGTCCCCTCAGGGAAGGATATTACCTAGACAGGCTTCCTCTGATTTGGGCCATCCTGCTTGTTAATAGGTGGTTTAGGGTGTTTTGTGCATTGCTGTGACATGGTGCTTTGAGGTTTTTCACAGCTTTTTTTGCATCAGATATACCTGAGGCCCATGCAGAGAACTTACAGTGTGAGCTCATGTGAGGCCTCTTCTGGCTTGGGGTTTTCCATCCTGGATGTTGCTGCATCAGCGTGGCTTTCTAGGGTTCACCTTCGGGACAGTCAGGAGAAGCAGACGGTGATGTCACCCTTTCCTTTCATGGAAATTCTGGGTCTCGCACATGAGCCTTTTTTAGAATCATCCCTGCCCACCCAAGGAGATGTTTCCCAGGGGGATCTGCAGTGCGGCTTTGAAGGCAGCTCTTGGTTCCCTGTAGACACATGGACATTCGGGATGCACTGGGTGATATGCGGCCCCATGGCCCCAGCTGTCCACCAGCATCCATCACCATCAGCAAAGGCCACGCACTGGCAGAGGCAAAGGTGCGAACGTCAGTTTGATTTCTAGGACCACATATGGGTAGGAAACCTTTTAAAGAAGGATGTGGGGTTTTATACCTCCTTACAGTTTATAAGCCGACCCCTGCAGTCCACTTACAGGAACCTATGTCTTTCAATGAAGAAGCAAGAAGAATCAGAAAACACTGGGTTCTCTCACAATGGGATCCTGGACACATTCACAACGTACTTGTCTGTGCATATTCAGGAGCAGGACGGACAGAACAGTCCACCAGGCTTTGGGGCATTGAAGAAAAGGCAGCCTGTGCTGTCCAGATGAGGGAATAACATTACAGGGACATCGTCTTAAATCCAGCAAATCACCGTGGACGTCCGAGCCTGTGTTTAAGCCCAACATTCCTTCCTCTACGGTCAGCGAGGTCTTGATTCCAAGGGCTGGGAGCTCCAGATAGGATGCTGGCCATCTCCGTTCACATCACCCGAGGAACCTCAGACTTTTGATCCGTAGAGTTAAGACAAGAATAGCATTTGGCTTGTCCACTTCACGGGGTGGTTCCACAATTAAAGTCGACATGATGGCATGTCTAAAGCCATTAGCTTTGGGAATCTTTGGTGTTGGTGGATGTGACCCAATCTGGGATTCTACCGAGGGCTCCCAGGCATGGCATTTACACTGTGAATTACCGAGGGGCGACCCCGTGGGTGTCTGTGTTTCTCACTTGACTCGTGTGGCCACATCTGAAAGATTGGGTTCCAGGAAGCAGCAGGATTTCAGAGTGGCTTAAATGTGTATATGTATTTTCTGAGGCTGCTGCAATAAATTCCCACAAACTGGGGGGACTTAAAACAACAGAAATTCATCCTTTCCCAGTCCTGGAGACCAGAAGTCTGAGACGAAGGTGTCTCGGGGCTGTGCTCCCCCTGGAGGCTCCAGGGGAGGCTCCTTCCTGCCTCTTCCAGCTCCTGGGGGCTCCAGGCGTCCCTTGGCTTGTGGCCGCATCACTCCAGTCTCTGCTTCTGTCTCCACGTGGCTTCTCCTCTGCATCTGTGTCTCTTCTTCTTTTAAGGACAGTAGTCTTCGCATTAGGGCACACCCTAAATGTACAATGACCTCACCTCAATTAATTACATCTGTAAAGACCCTATTTCCAAATAAGATCCTATTCTGAGGCTCCAGGTGGACACGAGTTTTTGGGGGACAGCAACAGAAACATATCACTGTTTTTCTTCCAGATTGAGGATGTCAGGAACAGGGGCCCTCTTACAGTCAGCAACTTACAATCCCCATAACATCCCAAACCCATGCAGGGGGAGGCAGACTTCCCAGAACCATCCCAGCCTGGAGGTCCCAGATCCCCTGGCCAGATGGGTGGCTGTCCCTGTGCAGCCTCCAGAATGGTCTTTCTCTTCCAAGGCAGCCTGGACTCCGGCTCCTGTTTCAGCCAAATCCCCAGCTCCTCAGAACCTGCTGCCTTGGCTTCTCAGAGCCCTGGGGTATGGGGGTCTCCTCTTGTCCCCAAACCAGTACAGGCACATCCCAGGCACAGGAAGAAAGACAGAGACCCCCACCCCCACCACAGCCCACATAGCAGAGAGGGGCTCAGAGACAGGCACTCCTGCAGGTTTGTGGGGTCCACCCCTTCACTGGGTGCCAGGCCCTAAACAGTCTCATGGGACAGGCCAGGTGCAGGCTCATGATGAAGCAACCCTGGACCCTGGAAGGACCCTGGGGGGACTTGCAGTGGGTTGGGGACCTTGATGCAGAAGAGGAGCTGGAGAGGGGGCAGGAAGGAACCCCCAAGGCAAGCTGCACCCTGACACATCTCACAGAGACTCTTACACAGCTGGGCCTCTTGTGCTGAGTGTGGGGGGGTCAGCAGGGGGGTGCCTGAGCCTGTTCTGGGGTCCTGACAGGTGTCCTTTCCATCTGGGAGTCACCGAGACTGGCGCTGAGGCAGAAAAGGAATCCCCCACTAAGCAAAACAAGAACAGCTGTGCTGCCAAAGGGGGGACCAGGTGACTTTGTGGAGACCTGTGAGCTCCCAGAGTCACTGAGGATGAAATAGCTTTTCCTTGTTCCTCTGGAATAATCACAGGCACAGTGAGCAAAGTGACCCTGAGCAAAATAGGCAGGAATTCCAGTACGCACCAGGGTGGGGGGTGGGAGTGGGCCAGAGCTGCTGGCTGGGGGGCCACGAGGGTGCTGCTGGCACCCCCCGACCAGAGCAGGCTCCCTGGTGCCGACTCTGTAGGAGAATGTCGCCAACGAGGAGCTGGAACGAACCAGGAGGCCGCCCAGGGGGCATATCCAGGAACCAAGCGGGGACAAGCTGGGCCTTCGTGGAGCCCGGGCGACCCCCTCCACACGGCAGGGCAGACCCACCGAGGCTGCCACCATCTCCCGGGAAACGAAGCGGTCAGTGCCGGCTACTTTGGTTTGCTTCTTTCTCTCCCCTGGTGGAATCCTGGTGCCCCTCCCTGGCGCGCCCTCGCCAAAGGCGCGCGACGCCAAAGACCTCCCGCGTGCAGCCTCCCGTCCGCGCTCTCTCCGAGCTGCCTCTGCCCCCGGCTCAGAACTCGCTCTCGCGTCTCTCCCGGCCGGGCCTGCCGGCCGCCTCCAGCCCGTCGTCGGGGGCGCAGGACGCGGAGCGCGCCGACAGCGTCCGGGCGGAGAACAGGCTGTCGCGGCGCGCGTCCTGGCTGTCGGTGGGCAGCCGGCCGTAGCCCAGGTAGTCCCGCAGCCGCAGCTGGAACTCGCGCGAGGCGAAGTAGTACACGAAGGGGTCCAGGCAGTTGTTGACGCAGCTCAGGCACAACGTGAGCTTGTACACGTGGTAGTAGCTCCTGCCGTAGTACAGCCGGCTCACCATGTGCGCCAGCAGCACGAAGTTGTTGGGGGCGAAGCAGGTGACGAACGCCAACAGCACGACGGCGGCCAGGCACACGGAGCGCCGCCGCTGCCCCCGGCTGTGGCCCTCGGCGCTGCGCAGCAGTTTGAGGATGGTGGCCGTGTAGCAGGCCACGGTGACCACGAAGGGGATGAGGAAGAGCAGCACGAAGATGGTGAAGAGGAACACGGCCCACATGGCCACGCTGGGCAGCATGGTCCTCTTGAGCACGTCGAAGCAGGTGACGATGCCCAGGTCGGCCACGGCGTAGGTGAGGTCGGTGCGCGCCAGCGGGGACAGCGCGGCCAGCAGCAGCAGCCAGGCGCCCGCGCAGGCGGCCAGGGCGTAGCGGCGGCGGCGCCAGCGCGCGGAGCTCAGCGGGTACACGACGCCCAGGAAGCGCTCCACGCTGATGCACGTCATGGTGAGGATGCTGGAGTACATGTTGGCGTAGAAGGCCACCGTGACCACGTTGCACAGCAGCACGCCGAACACCCAGTGGTTGCGGTTGCAGTGGTAGTAGATCTGGAACGGCAGCACGCTGGCCAGCATGAGGTCCGTGACGCTCAGGTTGATCATGAAGATGACCGACGGCGACTTGGGCCCGATGTGCCGGCACAGCACCCACAGCGAGAACAGGTTGCCCGGGATGCTCACCAGCGCCACCAGCGAGTAGACGACGGGCAGCGCCACCGCGATCGCCGGGTTGCGCAGCATCTGCAGGGTGGCGTTGTCCGGGCCGCTCATGTTCATGTCCATCGTCCCGACCGGCCGGCGGGGCCCGGCGCTCCCGGGGGGCCTGGAACGGGAGGCCGGTGAGGGGCGCGGGCGGGCGGGGAGGGGGCGCTCCCTGCCAGGGAAGCTGAAGGGCAGGGGGGCGCTGGGGGCCGCCTCTGTTCGCCTCCCTCCCCTCCGCCCCTCCTTCTATCCTTCCTTCCTTCCTTCCCTCCTTCCTTCCCTCCTTCCTTCCCTCCCTCCTTCCTTCCCTCCTTCCTCCCCTCCCTCCTTCCTTCCCTCCTTCCCTCCCTCCTTCCCTTCCTCCTTCCCTCCTTCCTTCCCTCCTTCCTTCCCTCCTTCCTTCCCTACCTCCCTCCTTCCCTCCCCCTTCCCTCCTTCCCTCCTTCCTTTCTTCTCTTCTCTACTTTTCTTGTTCCCGTCCTACCTCCCTTTTTCCTGCCTGTCATCCTCCCACCAAATTACCAAGGTTCAATAAATACCGAAACTCTGGAGCAAACAGAACAAGTAAAAACCACCCACAACTCAGCCACCCAGAACCACGGCTGCACAGAGCAAGGCTGCCCCAGGCCCCGTGAAGTGCCACAGCCAGGGCTGGGCTGTCAGGAGCTCGGTGACCCCCGTCCACCTATGTTCCAGGACCAGGACTGGGGCCAGCGGACCCCCGGCCCTTCCTTTTCTCCTTCCTTGTTTCTACTTGGAAGTGCAGGGTGGGTGCTGTGAGGCCTGGCGCAGGGGCTTCCCACTGGGCCCATGAGGATGTTGGGGAGTGCAGCAGAGTTACAAAGTTACACAGTGAGTAACCCAGAAAGCAACCTTGTTTCCACCTGCAAAATCATTGCTTTTGGTCACCCTACACCTGGGCAGGATCTTCCAGAGGCCGGTTTGAGCCGGTTCCTCATTTGCACACGGGGAGCAAGTCAGGGTGCTCTGCTAAGTGAGGGTGCTGGGGTGCAGCGGCTGCCCTCCCCTGGCCACATGGGGGTGCTGTGCCTCTAGCATCACAGGCCCAGGTGACCACGGCTGCCCTAACTTTGGACTCCTGCCTTCTCCCTTCTATGCCAGGCTTCCCGACCTCCAGAGAGGGCTTGGAGACCACTGACCCCCACACCCCCGGCCCTGATAGGGGCTCCTGGGCTGGGGTCCCCCCAGACCACAGGGAAAAAGCTCTGTCTCCCTCCACCAGTTCACAAAGGTGCCTCCCCTTGGGTTGCACCAAGCATTTGACAGGCAGTGCCCTCTGTGTCAACTATTTTAGCAAACTTATTTAAAAGGCATTTACCTTGATGCCTGTAGTTGGAGGGGATGGTGTATGCCTCAAGGCATAACGGATCAGTACCCCTGGAGGACTAAAGGAGGCATGTTTTTGAAATCCTAATAGCATCCCCAACCCCCTGGGAGGGGCAAACTAAGATAGGACGAGAATGCCCAGCAGAGGCTCAGGACAGACTCCATTTCCTGCTAAAAACTATGGGGAGACAAAATGCCTGACTGGCTTTAACATGACCGTTTGCATTTTACATCCTGTTTCTTGTCTTGATTTAGATAATTAGCTCCCGAAACTTTCCCCACATATATTATTGACTCTTTGTGGGGGAGGTCATGCAATGCAACCTGCATATGTAATAATAGTGGGAGAAACCCAGACCTCTGGCAGTTTTGTTTACCCAATGCCAAGGCCTTGCACAGCCGGGGGAGTTAATCAAACTACTGCATTTAAAGATGAAGCCGCTTTGCGGAAAAGCCAGGTGTGGGAGACAGGGCGTGTGGGTCTGGGTTGGGTATAGAACTTGCTGTGACCTCTCCATGCCCGAGAGCCCTCCCTGGAGATTCCTCTTGAAGACCGGGAAGACCCTACCTGGGACAGTGACTGGGATGGTCAGACTTCTGTGTCCACAGGGCTTGGCCACAGCTTCAGGTGTGTGTGCAGTCGGACACTCGTGTGGGGTCTGCTGTGCAGGTGTTTTGTAGGGGTGATCAAAATCCACAGCCAGTCGACTTTAGGCGAAGGAGATTATCCAGATTATCCAGAGTAATCTGGGTGGGCCTCGCCCAGTCAGTTGAAGGCCTAAAGAACATAAGCAGAGGTTTTCCTGAGAAGGTGGAAGCTTCTGCCTCACAACTGCAGAATGAGCTTCTGCCTGAGTTTCCAGCCTTCTGGTCTGTCCTACAGATTTAGGAAGTGCCAGCCCCCCAGTCTATGTATCCTCTATGCATCCATCCACCCATCATTGATCTGTCTATACAGTTGTCTATCCATCTATTGTATCTATCTGTCAATCTATCATCTAGCAATCAATCAATCTATTCTATCAATCTATCTACATCTATCAACAAACCCATCTATTCTGTTCTATCTATCCATTCTATTAATATCTATCATCAATCTGTCCATGCATCTATTCTATACATATAGCTAACCATCTATCAATCTGTCAATCAATCAATCTATCCATCTGTCTACTCATCCATCCATCCATTTATCCATCCACACACCCTATCTATCTATCATGTATCTCCATATGTCTATCTATCTATCTGTTTATCCAATGGGTTGAAGGATTGAAGATCAACAGCTGAGGTTTCCTGGAGAAGAAGAAGGAAGTTTCTGCCTCCAGACCACAGCGTCAGCTCCTGCCTGCGCCTCCAGCCTGCTGACAACCCTGCAGATTTCAGACTGAACAGCCCTGACCATTACATGTATTAATTTCTTAAAATAAATGTTTGTATATACATACATATATACATACATATATGTATATGTATATGGTTCCAGGACCCCCTCAAGGGTGCCACAAGCCACAGATGCTCACAGCCCTGATATAAAATAGGGAAGTATTTGCATGTAACCTGTGCACCCTCCCCTGTCCCTTCAACCATCTCTAGATTACTTATAATGCCAAGAACCATGTAAGTGCTATGTAAGTGGTTGTTACACTGTATCTTTTTGTGCTGTTTTTATTGTATTTTTATTTTAAAAATTATTTTCAGTCCTCAGTTGGTTGAATCCACAGATGCAGAACCCGAGGGTACAGACGGCTGTGTGCACACACATCCTATTGCATGTATGTGTGTGTCTGTGTATGTACACACATATATTCTATTGAATGATATTCCAGTGCACATATATGTGTGTATATATGCACATATATATTCTATTGAATATATTAAATATATCCTAGTGCACATGTGTGTGTATATATTTACACAGACATACACATATTCTATTGTATGTCTATCCTATTTCACATGTTTGTGTGTGTATATGCAGACACACATATGTTCTATTGAATGTATATTCTAGTGCATGTGTGTGGGTGTATATATGCACACATATATATCATTGCATCTTTATTTTAGTGTATGTGTAGGTGTGTGTATATACACAGATATATATCATATTGAATGATTATCTTAGTATATGTGTATGTGTGTATATATACACACAGATGTAAAATATTCTATTGTATATATATCCTATTTCACATTATGTGTGTGTATATAGACACAGACATACACATATTCTATTGAATGTTTATCATGTTGCACGTGTGTGTGTGTTCACCCTTTTGTTTCTGTCCCCTGTAGGCCTGACCCATACTGTGATGACATCAGGCAAAGGGGCCACGCGGGGCTCCAGAGACAATCACAAGACATTCACTGTCTTTAGGTTGAAGTTCATTTTACGAGTCCAGGTGGCAGCCATGAGTGCCCCTCAGGCTCTCGTGGTGTTTCCCCTCATGCAGGCATTTTCTCTAATAAAATTCGTGTGTGGGTCACCCTGTTTTAACCCCTGCCTCTCGGAGGACCGAGGCACACGTGGATGGGGAGGAGAGAAGCGGGCAGGTCCTCTGTGTGCACAGCAGTCTAGACCCCCAGAGGAAAGTCACCATCCATGGTAGAGGTGTTTCTGAACGAGTCCACAGTATCTGCCCATGTCTCAGTGACATCGGCATTTGCAGGAGGGACCCGGCATGTTAGGGCGTGGCACAGGAGAGGAGCCCAGACTAGGGGTCCGGTCACGGGGCTGCCTGCAGCCTCACTCCTGGGCCTTGGACGTGTCCCGGAGCGGCACTGGCCCCACTTCCTTAGCTCTGAGGCACAGACTTCTATCTCCTTGCTAGTTCCAGGTGAGAAAGAAGTGTCCCCTCCACAATTCCAGCATGGAGACCGGCGCTTTGATGTTGGACTTTCAGCCTCCAGAACTGTGAGAAATAAATGTTGTTCATAAGCCACCTGTACTACGGTATTTTCCCTCCAACTTTATGGAGGTATAACTGCCAGGTGAAAGTTGTATGTATTTCAGGTGTACAAGGTGCTGATTTGATATAGGATATGGTATCCCTTGTGACATGATCACTGCGTTTAAGCAATGAACACATCCATCACCTCACATAGCCCCCAATCTATCACATTTTGTTAAGGTGGCCTGAGCTGACTTACACAAGCATTATACCGATGGCCCCAGGCTACTGCATGTGCCAAACTGACTTAGACAAGCATTATACTGATGGCCCCAGGCTACTGCAGTGTGCTGTTGTGCTAACACAGACAATGGCACTTGTTTGCATTCCCTGCCCCACAGGTCACAGAGCCGCCTGCACTGCCCTCTGTGGTTTTTGCTGTGACGCCGGGACGTGGTGAGGCAGGCCTCGTGTTGTGTTCATGTTTTACAGACCAGGCTTCTGAGCTTCTGACTTGTCCGGGCTTGTGCATTAGTAAGTAGCTCCCAAGCCTGGGTCACCTTGTTCCAGACACTGGACCTTCCCTGTTGCATTTATTTCCTTGTCCGGCTTGTCCCCGGCCAGCTGTGATTGGGGGCTGGTTCTTAGACCCCTCTGATAAGTCCCCCTGTGTTTTCACTTGTGCAGCAGCTACATGTGTTTGGGATTCAGAAAAGAGACCTGCATCCTGTGAGAATAGCATGTAAATGAAGAGTAAACAGTCTGAGGCAGTCCGGGGGACAGCATCGGGGGGCTTTCCCTGAACAAAGTGTGGGCCACGCAGAATGACGCTGACCAGGGACGCTGCTTCCTGGTCGAGTCCCGGCACTGGATTACTGCTTTGCTCTGTTGCAGGTGGCTGAGGTGGGTTTTTGCCCCATTGGATCACTGGGGTCTGTGCAGATGGTGCACGCATCCAGTGTGGAGCTCGAGGCTCGCCTGGGCAGGGTGACCACGTAGTGGCACAAACGTCACGTCCAGCTCACTGTCCCCCAGGGATGGAAGCCCCAATGATACCAGCTGCCCTCAGGGCTGTCCTAACGGCAATTCTACTCGCTCTGGCAGTGGCTAGACCGGGCGTTGGCACTTTTGTCCTGGGAGCATCTCTCCTAAGGCATCTATCAGCAGGAAACGTGTGGTCCAAGTGCCAGGAATGCCACCCACAGTCTTCAAAGTGTTTCTGGGTTTTAACTCCCACTTCAATCCATGACTCTGACTTGCCATTTCTTCCTCTGGAGAAGACTTACCATTTGTTGCAAGCCGCTGCACAAAGAGCTTCCTCAAACTAATTTTAGAATGGCCTGGAGTTTCAGTTTGAGAGTGGAACTTTCTGCCCCGCTTGGGCACAAACCCAGGTGTGAATCCTACGGTTATGCGTGGGCCGGCCCTGCTCCCCTGCAGCCAACTGGCCACCTCTGGCCACCTGTGGCTTCAGGAGGAAAAGTGGACACCTGCTTCTCAGGGCTCTGGTTGGTGTCCCGAGAGGGGCACATCCAGGGGGAGAGACGTGCTGGCTGCAAAAGAGGCACAAAAAGATTGTCTGTCGTGGGGACAATTGCAGTGCTTAGAGCAAGAAACAGTTATTCTGGAGTGGACAGGGCCGTGGGTCTCTGAGGACAGGGTGGTGTTGGGGAAATGCTCTTCCCACCTCTGCTCATAAGGCTGCGAGTGCACTGGCATGTGTTGCTGTAACCTCCAGGTGAGCACCCCTGCGTCATCCTGCACATTTAAATACCACGCACCATGGAAAGTATGGCCCACATCTGCACCTCTGTTGTTTTGGACTCCACACCCAGGTCTCCCGCAACGCGAGGTCAGCACACAACTGTCCCCAGTGGCCCCGGCGCACAGCCTCCCGGTGTCTGCCCTCGGGAGAACAGCCGGCTGAGAGCCACGGGTGATTAATCAAGAAATCACCTCTAACCGACGCTGGCTTCCCTGAAATATGAGGCGCTTGTGGTTTGGGCCCTGCCGAGGCCAGGGCGGCAGAATGGAAATTGTATAAAACAAACACAACGGTTGTTCTGGCTGGCGTTCGGCGAGCAGAGGTGGCTTTCGGGAAGTGTCCGGGCACCGAGCTGCCCGGAGCAAGGGACTGACCACAGGCGGGCACTCGGGGCCACAGATGCTCTGCGCAGGAAAACTCACGCAGGTCTGGGAGCAACGAGTTCATGAGTTTCTCACCTGTTGAGGGCTGGTGGTGTCTCCCCCACCTCCTTATATATATATATTTTAAAAACAGCTTTATCAAGATGTTATTTACATACCATAAAGTTTCACCCACTGATGCAATTCAGTGGTTTTTAATATATTCACAGATGTGCAACCATCACCATAATGCAATTTTGGAACATTTTCATTGTCCCTGAAAGAGACTCTGACCCCAGAATCATCACTGCACATTCTTTCCTCTCCCTACCCCCTGTGAACCATGAGTCCACTTCCTGTCTCTGTGGGTTTACCTGTTCTGGACAGTTCGTATAAATGGAATCACTCGCTATGTGACCTTTTGTGTCTGGCTTCTTTCACTGAGTGTGAGTTTTCAGGGTTCATCCACACTCTAGGAGGTGTCAGAGCTTCATTCCTTTTCATGGCTGAATAATATTCCAGTGTGTGGATGGACCATGTTCTGTTTATCCATCTGTTGATGGACATGTGGGTTGTTCCTGCATTTTGGCTTTTATTAATAAAGCTGCTATCTCTTAACACGCAGCCCTAGGAACCCCCCTCCGACGGCTTGAGATACGGAACATAGTGACCCTTCAGCCTTGGCTGGGGTGGACCTTACAGGGTTGGGGTGAGAAAAAGGTGAAAGCCAGTCCCTCACCAGCAGCAGAGCATGCACACCGGTGCCTGTAACTTTTGCATAGACTTTGTCTTCTTCTAACAACAATCTGTGCCTCCTGAGTGTGGGGGGCTGTCCTGGGTGCTGAGCACACAGGGGACCAAGAGGGCCCTGGAACCAGGAAGCCACGAGCCAGCCCCACACTTGCAGTCTGGTGTCCCTTCTGGGTTTCTTAGATGTTTGTACCACCCAGTTTGTGGCACTTGGATAGGGCAAACCTAGAGATGCCTACAACCACAAACCAGAAAACACACTGCTCTGGAGAGGCAGTGGAAGAGAAGCCAAACAGATGGTGGCTGTGATTATGTAGGAGGACGTTATCACGGGATGCACACTGGTGAGCTCCCAGAGGTTCTGCAAAGGGGAGCTGGGCACAGGGGTGGCTCTGTTTCTCTTGCACCCAGGATGGCTCACGTCCCACAGAAGTTGCCCAATAGACTCTCAGTGGCGGAGCTGAGCTGAGCTGAGCTGAACTGAGCTCACAGCCACCGTTGCGGGAAAGGCTGGTGACTTGGAGCACTAGGAAACCACAGATGCAGAGTCAGATGCCAGCAATGGTGAGGTCCTAGTCTGTGTCCTGGTCCCTCCGTTTCCTCATCTGTCAAATCTGGATGTCAACTCTCTTATCCTTGGAGGGTTGTGGTGTGTGCAGAGTGACCTGGTGAAGGTGAAGTGCTTTGTAAACTCTGTGTGCTCTATAATATTAATTAGATCAGCAACTGGATGAGTTTTTTGTAGTTGTCATAACAAAAGGCCACAAACGGGGGGACTTAAACGACATGAATTTACCCTCCCCCAGTCCTGGAGCCCAGGAGTCTGAGATGAAGGGGTCTCAGGGCCGCTCCCTCTGGAGGCTCCACGGGAGGCTCCTTCCTGCCTCTTCCAGCTCCTGGGGGCTCCAGGTGTCCCTTGGCTTGTGGCCGTGTCACTCCAGTCTCTGCCTCCATCTCCACGTGGCTTCTCCTCTGTGTCTGTGTTTCCTCTCTTACAAGGACACCTGTCATTGGATTTAGGGGCCATCTAATCTAGGACAGTCTCATCTTGTGATCCTTAACTTATTACATCTGCAAAGACCCTGTTTCCAAAGAAGGTCCCATTCACAGATTCCTGGAGTTAGGACACAGACATATCTTTTGAGGGACACCATTCAGCCCACTACAGTTGTCAAAGGAGGAGAATATTTTTAAGAGCTGTTTAGAGAGTTTTCCAGCCCACCAGACTTCAACCTGCAGGTGGAAGAGCTGTGTTCAGCACAAGCACCCCTCAGGAGTGACTTCTCCTTGGGCCTCCCACCATCACCCACCAGCACAAGAGTGACTCCCCTTGAGACCCTCCCTCCAGCCAGGCAGTGCTGACTTTCCATACCTCCCAGTACCTCAGGATGTGACGTTATTTGGAAATAGGGTCTTTGAAGATGTAATTAGTTAAGTTAAAATGAGGTCATAATGGAATAGGGTAAGCCCCTAATCCAATATGGCTGGTGTCCTTATAAGAAAGGAATATTTGGGCACAGACACACAGAGGAGAAAGCCATGTGAAGATGAAGGCAGAGATGGGGGCAGATGGATGGGTGGATGGGTGGATGGGTAGAATGATGGATGGGTAGAATGATGGATGTATGGATGATGGGTGAATGGATGGGTGAGTGGGTGGATTGATGAATGGGTGATGGGTGGATGGGTGGATGGATGGGTGGATGGGTGGATGGGTGATGGGTGGATGAATGGATGGGTGGATGAGTGTGTGGATGGATGGGTGGATGGATAGGTGGGTAGGTGGATGGATAGGTAGGTGGATGGATGGATGTATAGATGGGTGGATGGGTGGGTGGGTAGATGGGTGGATGGGTGGATGGGTGATGGGAGGCTGGATGGATGGGTGGGTGGATGGATGGATGGATGGATGGGTGGATGCATCTATCAGCCACGGAATGCCAATAGTTGCCATAAAACCACCCAAACCTGGAGAGAGGCATGGAAAAGATTCTCCCTTAGAGCCATCAGTAGGAACCAACCCTGCTGACACCTTGATCTCAAATTTCTGGCCTCCGGAACTGTGAGAGAATGCATTTCTTTTATTTAAGTTGCCGCGTTGGTGGTAGTTTGTTATGGCAGCCCCAGCAAACTAATATACCAAGGAAAGAGAGGAAGAATTTTAGCCAATAGAGGTTAAAGAAATTAGAGAAAGCCTAATCCTGCTAAATAAAAGCGAGGAAGAACCTCATAGAAAAGACAAGGCATGGAAAGGATGAGGTTATGGGATAAAATAAAGAGATGAGGAGCAAGCCAATGGGCCTCAGAAACTCATGGAAGAGAAGGAAAACAATACTTAAACATATAAAAATGCCATTGCAAGCAACAACAACAGTGTGTATTCATGCGACTTCCCTTTTTTGTGACTGACTGTTGACAAATGCCCGACACAAGCAGGGGTGGAGTGTATAGATGATGATGATGTCTTTTGCAGAAGCCCAGGAGGAAGGGCTGCCTAGGACTCTCTCCTTGCCAGCCACAGTGGGGTTGAGCCACTAGAGTAGGGATTTGAGAGAGGCTCAGAGCTTCCTACTAAAATACATTGCTGCCGGGGACAAGGTTTCCGTTGCCCTTGTCACACAGATCCACGGAACTGGGGCTTCCCAGAGCCCTCCATGACCCAGACATCAGACCCCTTCCAGCCCCATTTGGGAGGGGGTACAGGTGTACACCTTCAGGCTGACCTACATGGGCAGTGAGGAGAGTCCAGCTTTGGGCCAACTCCTATGATTGGGTCGGCCAGGATTTTGCAACATTGTCCCACAGTCAATATTTGTGCACTCATACTTGTTTGAGCAATAGTCCTGGTTATTGATTCAGAAATAAGATAGGTCACATAGATGTTTGAGAGGTACCTGAGGGTGACAGATGCCAGGTCTATCCCAGGGGTCACCCAGGAAACTCCCCCCATCCCCAAGGATATTTGGCAATGTGTGGAGACAATCTCTGGTTGTCACATCTGGGGTGGGTGCTGCTGGAATCTGGTGGGTGGAGCCCAGGGATGCTGCTCAACACCCCACAGTGTACGGGACACCCCACCACAGACAGTCATCCAGCCCCAATGTCAGCAGTGCTAAGATTGAGAAATCCTGCTCTAGAGTAACTTTATGACAAGAGCAGCCTTCAACAGACACAAGGAACCCAGGAGCATCTGTACAAGGAAGGTCTGCAAAAGGCTCTCAGGGAGAGGAAACAGCCCAGGGAGACGTTCCTATCAAGGAGCTGAGGTCATGGAAAAGGACAGTGGTCCCATCCATGGCTCTTCCCATGGAGACGACCAGCATGTGACAAAGGGCAGTTTCTTAAAATGTCTATATGTGCCCCTCGCTGCCTTTCCTTTGGTGACTTCCTTCCTCATGTGCTAGATGGGACCCCTGTCATGGAGGGAGAGACCTTGTCTTCAAGAAGGCAGGATGACAATGACATCTTCTTGAAGCCCTGGGCCAAAATAGGGTCCGACACCACAGTCAGAGCTACTGCCAGAAGTAATGACAAAGAGAAGGTCATGACTCATGTGGAACTCAGCTGATGGCATCTCCTATATCCAATCCTATGCATCTCTCCATGTGATGGACACAAATGCTTTTGAAATGAAAATGGGGTGCGTGCGTGTGTGTGTGTGTGTGTGTGTGTTGAGGCACAGCAGGGAAGCAGAAGTTAGTGACAACGTGTCTTTTGCATAGAGGGATCCTAAGAACTAGAGACATTGCAACAGGCAGACTGTAGAGGAGAGATTGCAGAGGGGTTGTAGTATGAGAGAGAGGCCCGTGGGGAGGGAGGAAGGAGGAAGAAGCTGGAGTCCCCCAGGATGGGGGGCTGATCTGGCATAGGTGTCTTTTGTCCTGATCAGAGAGAGCAGGGTCTGGAAACAGAGAGACAAGGAAGTCAGCTTAGGGTGGGAAGACACTGCCATGGAACATACCAGAAACCTCCCACCCTGTGCACCTCTTTGCTTTTCTGCTCACCCCTCCCCACCAAGTGCCACCTCCTCTGGGAAGGTCCCTGAGTTTCCCCACCCCAAGAATACGTGGATGCAACTTTTTCTGAGCTTCCAGACTCCACTGAGTTTCCACCTTGGTTTAATTTTTAGACCTTCAATTACAGAACACACACATACTTGTTCTGAGTAAAAGAATAAAAAAAAATAGAGAGCCCTCTATTTGTGCTTGTCCTCATACTCTTCCTCTCCATGCCCACCTCCCCTCCAGAGGTAACCTCTGGGAGCCATTTGCTCCACATCATTCTTCCAGATACTTCTCTGTGCATGTCAAACACACACACTTGTGCATGCTCTCACACACACAGGTAGCCACCACTACTTTTGTGAATGTCCTGTGGTGTATCTATCCACACGCCATATGGTGTGGGCATTTGGATGGATTTTCTCTGCATCAGACCTTTCTGACACACACGCCTCTGTAAGCATTTCTGTGTATATCTATGAGAGCATTTTCTAGGATAGAATTCTTGGGATAGAACTGCTGATCCAAAGGGTGTGTATGTTTTAATTGAATGCATGTTTTTGAAAAGAAGAAAGATCCAAAATCAATAATTTAAGTTTCCCCCTTAGGAAACTAGAAAAAGAAGAGCAAATTAAATCCAATGTAAGAAGAAAGAAAGAAATCATAAAAATTACAGCAGAAATCAATGAAATTGTAAACAGGAAATAAATAGAAATAAATGAAGGTGAAAGCTGGTTCTTTGAAAGAGAAAAAGATCAATTAAGTTTGATAAGACTCTAGCCAGGCTAACTAAGAACAAAAGAGGGAGAGCATAAATTACTAATATCATACATGAAAGAGGGGACTTTTAAACATATACAATAAAAATAAATAAAATAAACAAAAATTTTTAAAAAAGAAAGAGGGGACATCACTACAGATCCCACAGACATTAAGAGGAATATAAAGGAATATTATTCCATAAATTTGGTAACCCAGATGAAGTGGACCAATTCCTTGAAAGATGCAGTTTGACAAAAATCACACAAGAAGAAATAGATAATGTGAGTAGGCTTATATCTTTTCAATAAATTGAATCAATAATTAATAACCTTCAAAAATAAAACAACAGCAACAATAAAAAAAAAAGCACCAGGCCCAGATGGATTCATGGGTGAATTCTCCCAAACATTTAAGGAAGAAATTATATCAATTTTCTACAATCCCTTCCAGAAGATAGAAGCACAGGGGATATCACCAAATATCCCATCAATAAATTGCACCAATATGTGCTTGCAGCAAACAGAAAAGGGCAGGGGGGACTTGTTTTCTCATGTTCTCACTAACAATGGTATCAGCAACTTGCTTTATCTTTCCCATCTGAAGGCTGAGAAGGTTTCAGCTCACATTTTTATCATAGCCACAGAGGTCAAGCATCTTTCTCACCTGCATTGACCACTGGTGTTTCTTTTGGGGACAGCTTTGTCAGACCCTGTCTGCCTCTCTGGTGGGATGCTTGACTCTCTCTTATTAACATGCTGGTAATGACTGTTAAAGGTATCGATTATATTTGTGTGTCTCTGTTTCTGGGCTTTCTATTCTATTCCATTGACCTATGTCTCTATTCTTTAGCCAAAACCCCACTGTCTTAGTTTCTGAAGCTTTATAGAAAATCTGGAAGTCAGGCAGTGTCAGCTCTCGAACTTTGTCCTTCTCCTTTGATATTGTGCTGGCTACCTGGGTGACATCACCTTTTCTGCCATATATGTTGTGAACATGTCTCTCAACCTGCTGTTCACCTTTTGGTTTTATTTGTGGTGTTTCCTATTTCATCAAAATCTTATGTTTTTATCTAACAAAATCTTTTACATTGTCTTCTGTATCTTATACCTTGTTTAGGAGTGCCTTTTCCACACCATAACTATACCTCTGGTGGGGAGGTGGCATGGAGAAGAACAGTGTGAGGACAAGCACAAATAGAGGGCTCTCTGATTCTTTTTATTCTTTTACTCAGAGTGAGCATGTGTGTGCTCTATAATTGAAGGTCTTAAAATTAAACCAAGGTTGAAACTCAGTGGAGACTGGAAACTCAGAAGAAGTTGCATCCATGTCTTCTGCCCTCTTCATGTACTCTGCCCTCTTTGTTGAGGGTTTCATGGTTTTTATTTTCTGATTTTCATTCTCAAGCCGTTGTCCTTGCTGTGTCATAATTATTTCTCATCAAACATTGGGGCTCTTTGTTTGCTGAGTTAATGCATGACTGGATCCCAGAGAACATAACATAAAGTCACAAACTCAAAAGCCATTGGTGCTGGAGAGATCCCTGGGCTTGTCTACCCATCTGAGCCTGAATGTTCCCTCAACTGGAGCTGGGGGCCCTTGCCCTAATGTGCTACGGGCTGTGTGGGGTGCAAGAGAGACATCTCCAATCCCAACACCTCCTTGCACGATGTGGATATTGACAACATGGTTCTAAGGTTTATACAGAAGATGCAGAATTGCAAACAATCCTGAAGGAGAAGAATAGAGTTGGAGGACTGATGTTACCTGACTTCAAGACTTACTATAAAGCCTCAGTAATCAAGACAGTGTGGTGTCGGTGAAAGAATAGACAAATAGATCAATGGAACAGAATAGAGAGCCCAGAAATAGAGCCACATGAATATACTCAATGGATCTTTGACAAAGGAGCAAAGGGAATACAATGGAGCAAAAATAGTCTTTCCAACAAATGGTGCTGGAACAACTGGACATCCGTATGCAATAAAAGAAAAAAATGCATCTCAACACAAACCTTATGTCTCTCACAAAAATTAACTCACAATGGATCACAGACCTAAATATAAAATGCAAAACTATAAAACTTCGAGAAGATAACATAGAAGAAAATCTAGATGACTTTTTGGCAATGGCTTTTTAGGTAGGACACCCAAGGCACAATCCATGAAAGAAATAATTGATAAGTTGGACTTCATTCAGATTAAAAACTTCTGCTGTGCAAAAGACACTGTGAAGAGAGTGAGAAGATGAGCCACAGACTTGGAGAAGATATTTGCAAAACATGTACCAGATAAAGGACGGGTCTTCAAAATGCACGAAGAACTCAACCATGGGAAAACAAACAACCCCACTTAAAAATGGGCCAAAGACCTTCACGGCTACCTCAACAAAGAATATATACAGGTAGCAAATAAGTATATGAAGGGATGCTCCACATCGCGTGTCATCAGGGAGTTGCAAATTAATACCACAATAAGACACTACTAGACACATATTGGGAAGACTAAGATCTAAAAACACTGACAAGAGCAAATGCTGGTGAGGATGTGAAATACTGGAACACTCCTGCAGTGCTGGTCATTGCATCCTTGGGCCTTCTGATCACTTCGGAGGCTGTAACCACATTTTTTTTCTAGTGTGATGGTGCATTCTATTCCTCCATTCCTTGTGCCCTCAATGTTCCTCATCTTGGTAGACTCTGTGACTCCTGTTACTCTGGTAACGCCTCTGAACGCTCTGTTCCACTGACTTCAAAGGGAAGGTACAGCAATGAACGGGGTACCTGGCGGGGCTTAGGGGTGGAGGACCCGGCGGGGCTTAGGGATCAAGGCCCCACCTGCCTGCCTTGGATCAGAGGGCAAGAATTCTCCTTGCTAAGCACCAATGCATAAGAAACACTGTCACCTCCCTCCCTTTGTTTATTTTCCTCTCTCTTGCACAACCCAAGCGCAGGGTATATTCAGGGTGATTTGCATGCCCGTGTCTGTGTATGGCCGTGTAGATTTTGATCTCTGCCTCGGGCAAGAAACCAGCCAGGTTCAGTTTTCTCTGATTTCTGTATCTTATTCTCAGAGTAAAGCACAGTCAATATGGGCTTCATAACTGGCCATACAGTACATTCTGCAAAAAGCAAGAAGCTCTGTTTCTTTTTTTTGTAGAAAAGAAATTAAACAAACAAATTTTTTTTTTTTTGCATCATGGTTGTTTTTCAATTTTCAATCTACACCTCCCCGTGCAAATGTCTCTCTTGGTGGTGTTGCCTGAATAGTAGCTGCAAAATCACACTGTGTCTGTAAGGCAGGAAGCGACTCTGACTGTGCGTGGATGCTCTAATTAACATGAAATGCCGTTTTGTGAAAAAAATCCCCGAGCTGGCTGGGGTCACAGGCCTCCCCTGCCGGGAAATAGGAGCCCACAAGTAGCAAGTATTGTGAAATTCAAGCACTTCTACCAACACTGAAGCAGAGCTCCAACGGTTTTGGTAGGTTATGTAGGAGAGATTTGTTTAACAGATAAATTGGGGGGTGGGGGAGAGGTCTGTGGGGAAGGTTCACAGTCTTAATTTACTAATAGCTGTTCTCTGTTTGAAGATAATCACTCAAACTTTTTCTCTAGGTTAATATATTGACTTGCCACATAATAGTTTAATCATAATTAGGTTGATTTTACTCATCTGATTTCCAATAACATGCCCTGGAAAGTGCCAGAGGGAAAACAAGCTCAAAGAATCCCTGAGAAGGAGCCCAAATGGTCTCAACAATTTTGCTCCTCCTTAAACCCAAAGCTGAGCTTCCTAAACCCAAAGCTGGGCTTCCTAAACCCAAAGCTGAGCTTCCTAAACCCAACACTGGCCTTCCTTACACCCAAAGCTGGGCTTCCTAAACCCAAAGCTGGGCTTCCTAAACCCAACACTGGCCTTCCTTACACCCAACACTGGGCTTCCTAAACCCAAAACTGGGCTTCCTAAACCCAAAACTGGGCTTCCTAAACCCAACACTGGCCTTCCTTACACCCAAAGGTGGGCTTCTTTAAAGCTAGGGGAGGTCTTCCTCCTTCAACCCAGAGGAACCCTTCTCCCTTGTTCTCACCTAAAACCCCTGGTGACCAAAACGCTTAGCTGTGACAAGCAGTCAGAATATGCCTTTTCCCGCTTAGGAGAAAGTTTAAACCTCTCTCTTGTTTAAAGTGAAAATCTCCCCAACATGTTCTCCTTGTGATACTAGGGAGTTCTCAGGCAGACTGAGAAGGATATTTTAAAGGGAGGCGCAATACTAAGCACCCTTCGCTACCCCTTGGCGTAAGATACTAACTTTACAAACGTACATTTCTTGCTGCCCTGGTCCATCTCCTGCCCCCAGGCCCAGATGGAGGGGGTCAGAGATGGGACCACTCTGCGCTGGGCAGGCCACACACCAAGACAGGGGAGGGTCCCTGGCTAATCAGAAATGATCTGGAATGAGGGTCTCCAACATGGGACCCTGTCCCCACACTGAGTGCAAGGCAACTCCTGCAGACATGAGAAGAACACTTTACAACTTGATTTATATATACATATGTTTTTCCCATCAAAAGCATAGGCAAGGCCGTGCGCAGTGGCTCATACCTGCAATCCTAGCACTTTGGGAGGCTGAGGCAGGAGGATCACTTGAGACCAGGAGTTCAAGACTAGCTTGGGCAACATAGCAATACTTTGTCTCTACAAACAATAGGGGGGAAAAAAAAACTCAGCCGGGCGTGGTGGTGCCCGTAGTCCCAGCTACACGGGAGGCTGGGGCAGGAGAATCGCTTGAGCCCAGGAGTTGGAGGCTGCAGTGAGCTGTGATGATGCCACTGCACTCCAGCCTGGATGACAGAGTGAGACTCTGCCTCAAAAAACAAAAACAAAAGCAAAAACAAACCTCCCCCCAAAATAGGAAAGATATCCAGCTTACTAATAGTACCAGGATTGACCGACTAGCTTGTGTCTGGTTTATGAATTAACAAAATACATGAACTTTGGGATGTAAGCTCAGACATTCACCCCCAATGGATGGGGCATATTTGGAGGTGAGTAACCCAAAAGGCAGAGGATTTAAAAACCCTTTAACTGAGAAGACATGAGGTACGTGGAGGTGCTCAGCTCGGGGAATGCACGTCTCAAGGAAACTACAATAAAGTTCTCCAAATTGGCGAAGGTCTGATTTTGTTGCACAATTGAACCGCCTCTGCGTTCTTCAAGAAGATGAAAGTCCTGCAGAAGAACAGCCAAATGCTCTGGGCTGCTGAAAACAGAATTAGCTTCCTCACAAGAGGCGAGGTCCTGGTCTCCAGAAGTCCCCGGGCAGCAGCTGGGCAGCTACGCGTCACCACGGTCAAGGGCGCCCCGAGTAGGTGGATGATCAGACATTGCATCCTCTGATGCTCTTCACAAACGGAGCTTTCCGAGCTCTCGGGCCCCCACATCCTGTGAGCCCAGAGGTCTTTGGAGGGATGTGCACATGCTTGCTGCTTTGAGAACACGTCTGAGGACGGCCACGCCACACCCGAGGCCACGGCTCCGAGCGCGCTTGCTTTTGCGGTCTTGGAAACTTAGATGCTTAGGGGAACCTTGTCCATCTGCTCCCTTCTCTGCACCCTCAGCCCCACTCCCAAGCCTCTGTCCAGTACGGATTCCCCACTCCCTGCTGGAAAGGGGGATTTGGGAACACAGGGATACAATTAAATCTAGGGTCAGAGAAATGGCTAATTTCAGGGCTGGAACTGGGAAGGAGGGGGGTTGTTATCGTGAGCCTGGGAGTTCTTGCTGGGCCAGAGAGTCAGGATGGAATGTGCATGTCCCAGAGACACCAGGGCCAGTGGAAGGGGCTCCCACGGGCCAAATCTGGGCAATATGAGCTCCAAACTAATTAAAAAACAGCCATGCATGATAAGCCATTGGAAAAAATAGGGATTCGTGAGTGCACACTAATAAGCAACAGACAAACCAGTCAGTGCAAAGGCTCTGGCTCAAAGCAGAACGCCGAGCGCCAGCTGGGGACTGTGGGACTACCACTGTCAGGATGGGAAATGGTCAATATGCGTAAGTCTCCTGAGGCTGCTGTAACTACTTACGCAAATTAAAGGGCTTAAAACAACAGAGGTCCATCCTCCCCCAGTCCTGGAGCCCAGGAGTCTGGGAAGAAGGGGTCTCAGGGCCGCTCCCTCCGGAGGCTCCAGGGGAGGCTCCTTCCTGCCTCTCCCAGCTCCTGGGGGCTCCAGGCGTCCCTTGGCTTGTGGCCGCGTCACTCCAGTCTCTGCCTCCGTCTCCATGTGGCTTCTCCTCTGCGTCTGTGTCTCTTCTGCTGTCTCTTAGGAGGACACCCGTCATTGGGTTTAGGGCTCACCCATGATGACCTCATCTCGAGATACTTCAGTTAATTATATCTGGAAAGACCCTCCTGGCAAATAAGATCCCATTCTGAGGCTCCAGGTGGACATGGATTTTTTGGGGGGGACATTATTCAACCTAAGACGGGGGTGGTGACAACTCAAAGTACCATTGTGAGTCTGGAAGGATTATCCTCGCAAATCACCTCACGTGGTCCCCGCAGGAGAAAGTACTTCATACACTGGTTGTGATCATCACTTTCCAATAAAATCTTGAGATCCGGGGCTGAGGGCCAGCTGGGTCTGGGTTGGCCCCCACGTTGCATGTATGAAGCGGTGGCTGCACAGGGACGTGCGGAAATTTGCTGGTTCTCAAAATGAAATGGACGCGGAAGGCAGGGACACTTCCTGAGCAAGGACTGGGGTCCTCCCTGTTCCCCTCAACTTCCCGCTGGTTGCAAATGGCCTCGTGTAGACCGTCTGGGACCTCCTCAAGAACTTCAACACATGACCCAACAATCCTACTTGAGGCACAAGCCCGAGAGAAACGAAGAATTAGTTAACCAACGTCTGATTCCTTAATGTTGTCTTAACGGGGCTTCCAGCCACGTGTGCACATATCAGATTAAATATTATTTTATGAATATTCATTTACCTTTGTTTCTCTTTTATACAGATGCAGAGGAAAATTAGGGGTACATAGGTACAGAAATTTACTTATATTGAAATTACATATAATATCATATGTAGTATATTATTATATGTAGTAATATATAGACAATATACATATGTATGTATAATTATATGCATGCATCTCATTTTGGAGGGGGGAGCATTACAAAATACTTTATATAAAAGTGGGTGAGAACCTGACAGGTCGACAGAACCACCATGAGATGCCACTTCACACCCACCGAGGCCGCTGTAGTCAGGAAGTGGGACAATAACAAGCGGAGGACTTGCAACCCCCCCACACTGCTGGTGGGAATGTGAAACGGGGCAGCCGCTTTGGGAAAGAGTCTGGCAGCCCCTCGAAACGTTGAACATGAAGTTACCACGTGACCCAGCAATTCCGCTCCTAGGTGTGCACCCGAGAGAATCGAGAACAAGCGTTCGAATACAAACTTGTGCGTGAATGTTCACTGCAGCATTATTCACAACAGAGGGAAATGCGGACAAGAGCTAAAAGGTGGAAACAACCCAAGCGTCCGTCAGCAGACGAGCGGATAAACAGAACGTGGCCCATCTACGCGATGGGATATTGTTCATCCAAAAAAAGGGATGAAACACTGGGACAGGCTACAATGTGGGTGACCTTGAGAACGTTGTAAGCTAAAAATAAAACTCTGGGCCCCCAGTCGACTGACCGGATCCCCTTTTGGCCACGGGGACCCCAGAGAAACCTCAAAAACTGAGTTCCAGGACATGACGGGACGGGAGGTCGGACACATCTCTTTATATCCCCGTCTGTTTGGGGTTTAGACACAGCAACTGACCAGCATTAATGTCAAAATGGAGATCCTAAGACTGACAGAACTGGACAATTTTTGCAATAAGATCCCAAATTATAAACAAGACCTAAGGTCATACCAGACAAGGGTTAAGCCACGCACCCCTACACTGAAAGAACAAACTATGTTCTAACTGCCGCAAGGTTTTTCTTTTTCTCTAGCATCTCAACAAGCACTGACCTCGAGGTAAGCAATATTATTAATAAAACAATTGCAACTTGCCACCAGTGCTGAGGGGCCCCCCTGTTTCACAAGCCGTAATACAGCTTTGATTGGGCGAGAGACTGATTTCTCCTGATGAGAGACCACCGACCACGGGCTGGTCCTGGCCAGTTTTGCAAAGGCTGTGCACTGAGTGCTTTGTGTCCTGAAAAGACCTTTTGACATATGGGGGCTAATTGTAACGCATTTCAATGTTACGTCTCCAACCCATGCAGAACGTGGGTCATACGGTACATACGTGTTTATTCAATACGTATGCGTTAGGACCCCCATCATGAATGTTCATCGCTTCCCCTGTAACCTGTTGAATACGTGGCCGACCAGCTCGGCTTGAATTCCTGTCTTACCCCTGCTCCCTGGAAGTGCTTGTCTCTGGTCTTGGGCCAGAGCCTCCACTCTGTGGGCTGTAGCCCTTCATGAGAAATAAAGCCCTTCTTTTCTATTTTTCTTTTTCTTTTTTTTTGAGACAGGGTCTTGTTCTGTCACCCGGGCTGGAGTGCAGTGGCGTCATCCTAGCTCACTGCAGCCTCCAACTCCTGGGCTCAAGCGATCCTCCTGCCTCAGCCTCCCGAGTAGCTGGGACTACAGGTGTGCACCACCACGCCTGCCTAATTTTTCTATTTTTAGTAGAGATGGGGTCTTGCTCTTGCTCAGGCTGGTCTCGAACTCCTGGGCTCAAGCCATCCTCCTGCCTCAGCCTCCCGAGTAGCTGGGATTACAGGTGCACGCCAGGGGTCCCTGCTCACCCCACGTTCTGAATCCTCCCCCACTTTTCCCTGTGTCTCCTGCCCTTCCTGCCCCCCATCCCCACCCCAGGAGCTCCAGCCAGGCCAGGGGGATCAGCCGGTGTCCTCACTTCCGGGGGCACGGTGGGGTGTCATGTGCCCCGTGCCACACCTTCCTGACTGTGGTCACCGTGGCTGATTTGACCTCGGCCAGGCCCAGCAGAGAGGGAGGGGTGGCCACTGCCACATTAGCGGATTGTGTCCCGCTGTCAGCCAGGAAGCTGCAGTGAGGTGGCTCCCAGTCCCCCGGGGGCTACCATTGTTCTGGCTTCCTTGTCGCCCCAGGCTCCAGACAGCCTTATTCCTCGCTTCCTGGAGATGACCTGGCAGGTGGGGCTGAGCGTTCTCGGGTCCTCAGACGGCATCTCGGCATCTCACATTCCTCACATGCGTTGAATGTCCACAGCCCTGTTGTCACAGACCCTTCCTAGGAAGGCAATGTTCTTACCACCGCCACTTAATATATGGGGAAACTGAGGTGCAGAAGGCATAAGGAACCTGCACAGAACCTGCACACTGAGCAAGAGGCACACTCGGGACCCAATCCCAAGGTTTTCTGACCGGAGATGGAAAATGTCATGCAGCCCTTTGCAATAATCTCCAGATACAGTCGCTGAGCATGGACCACGCCTGCCTCTCCGAGCCCCCAACTCTGCACCGTCTTGGGATGCATGTTTTGTCCTCCCTGCCCCCTAAGGGGGATTTCTGGGGCCGCACTGTGTACTGAGGGTTCCCCCAGGAGGAGAAGGAGCCTGACTTTTTGCACCCTGGTTCTCCCTGCAGCTGGGGCATGGTCCTGGGTTGCGGCTGTTCGCCTTGGTGGGCAGGTGAGTTTGCACCTGCTCTGTGGGGGGCTGTTCTCAGGAGCAGGCTTGGGACAAGGCAAAACGCAGAGGAAGAAGAGGGATGGGTCTCCGTAGGGTTCCCAGGTCCACTGCTGGACAGTGGAGCCCCCCAGAGCCCCTCGGCCGGCCAGGGTCATGATGGAGGGAAACAGAAGGGGCCACAGAGCTCCCCGCCCCGTTCTGCTCCAAACCACCCTGACGGGAGAATGAGTCTAAGCTGCAAAGTGACTGCAGACAAGAGGCTGGGGCGGACTCTCCTGGCTCGGTCCCAGGCACAGATGCTGTGCTCCTGTCACCTCACTTGGCACAGCAGGGGTCTACCTGGCCCTGCAGCAGGCTGTGTCCCCAGAGCCTCGGGGACCAGCTCCCAGATATCTCCTCCCACTTGCGTCTCTGATTTCCCCACCTCATGCATCCCCTGACATCTCTGCACTGAGAATAGCTCTGGGTGATGCCTTCAGCCCTCCTCGCCCATACGGGTGACTCCCAGGGCTAAGGGACGCCCAACAAGGTGGGGCTGAAATACGGGACGAGAGAGAGCGCGGGAGTGGACAACCTCTAAGTTCCTGGATCCAGCCGTGCCTGAAGCCACCCTGGAATTCCTAATTACGCAATTTGGCAATTTCCAGGTTGACCTCGGCGAGCTCGAGTCCAGTTTCCATTGCTTGCCACGGAAGGAGTTATGCTCCCAGCACGACAGGCAGGCGTGCGGGGCTCCCGGTCGGGGCAATGGTATGGTCCCAATTCCAGAGGGTGGTCCCACGGAGCCCGGGCCACCTGCCCTCGGCCAACACACGGCCATTACAGTGGCAGCTGGGCACTCACTGATTCCTAGCTGGTCGAGAGGAAACGTGCGGCACCCAGCGCCCACCTCTGCCCCTGTCTGGACACGGATGTTGGACACATGCCTTGCCTGTGTGCCTCGGTTTCCTCATCTGTCAAACAGGGGTGATCGTAACAGTACCTGCCTCTTTGAGTTCTGAAAATCCCAGACATGAATCCCTCCTAGAAGTGGCTGGTGCTTCCTCAGCACTCCATGAGCGCCAACTATTTTTATCTGCAAAAACCCAAAACAGCCTCCCCGCCTCCCCCAACAAAACCAGAAAGCGAAACCCAGGTGTTGAGAACAGCTCTGGGACAGGACACCTGGAAGAGGGCGGGTTGTCATATTTACAGTGACCAAGCTCCTCTGAGCGGACTGGGTTTTCCTATGTCCTCGTTTGGACGTCTTTGGATGTGCAAGAACGGGTGTTTTCCATGGCAGCAGGTTTCCACGGCAACCGCAGCCCTCTGCACTTCCTCCCCGGACCCTGTTCAAGTCCCAGGGCGCAAACACGTAACAGGACTCGAGGGCGCCCGGGTGAAAATAACACACCCCAAAGGTGAGCTGAGTTGAGTTCTTTCTCTGCAACGAAACAGCATCTTTGAAACGCACAAGTCTGGTTTGCTGGCTGGGGTCTGCCCTGCTTGCTTTTGGGGGGGAATCTCTACAGGGGGGTCTCCCCTACCCGAACCCCTCCAGGTCCCCGTGACTTACAGGCTGCTGGGAGGGCCGAAGTCCCAGGTGAGCTGGCTTCATGGTGCTTCTCTGAGAGGCCCCTGAACCGGGCAGCAGGTCCTCAGGGACCGTCCCCCTGGTCCAGAGGAGGCTGCCGCATAGCAGTGAGCTGTGCACAGGAACGGGAGCAGCGGGGACAGCTCCCCACTCTCCGGGGAAACCTCACTGGCCGTCCCCACGCCTGCCCCGAGGCAAACTCGCAGGCCCCGACCTCCCAAGACCCAGCGGGCGGGCAGCTCTCAGCAGCAACCTGCCATCTGCAGATTAAATTAAGTGCACAAAGGTTATGAAACCGGGAGCCCAAGAGCACAAGCAACAATAGATGGGAAAAGTTCCTCTTTTTCACACGGGGGCCTGGTGAGAGCAGATCACAGGAGGAACGGTTTTACATACTTTTTCTAATGCATTTTTTCCCTCAACACGTTTAAAAAAAAGATTAGCTTCACCTGAGTATATTCAGGGCATTGCTACAGAAGCGGTGGTGGTTGATCAGAAAGTGTATTCAATTTAAGTGCAGCTTCCCTTGACTATATTCAATATTGGCTTATTTTTTAAAAATGCTAAGAATATTTATCTGAAATATGTTTATGTCCGTATTCAGTATTTAAAAGCTATCCTTCTTGGATTTTGGTAAGAGGGGCTTTTATTCTCGTCTAAGTAGCAGCTGGATCGGTTTATATTCTCTGAAGTTTCCCCCTGTTATGGTGTGAACTGTGTCCCACCAAATTCCCGTTTTGAAGCCCTGACCCCCAGGACCTCAGACTGTGACTGTATTTGGAGATGGGTCTCTAAAGAGGTGATTAAGGTAAAATGAGGCACTAGGGTGGGCCCTGATCCAACAGAACTGGTGTCCTTATAAGAAGAGGAGATGAGGACACAGACACACAGAGGGACGACCCCATGAGGACACAGGGAGAAGACGGTGTCCACACGCCAAGGAGCGAGGCCCCAGGAGGAACCAGCCCTGAGACACCTTGATCTGGGACTTCCAGCCTCCAGGATGTGGGAGAGTAAATGTCTGTGGTTTAAACCACCTGGGCTGTGGGACTTTGTTTGCGCCACCTGAGCAGGGTACCCCCTTACCAGGAAGCAGGTATGGGGACGTGGCCAGATTGGGTGTTTTAAGGAAAAGCTTGCTTGACTTGAAAAGAATCCCCAAAGCGGCACAAATCTACGACGCATCAAAGTGAACTTCCTTGCAACCTGGCTGGTCCCTGCTGATGGATGCCAGACGCCACGGTGAGGCTGACTTGAGTTCTGTACCTAGGCTTTCGTTTTAAGTGGAGGAGCCGCGATACGGTGTGGCTTTAAAAGCAGTACCCCGGCTCGGTTTTGGGGGGAGCCACATGAGAGGGCCCACAGCCACAGCCCCCAGCGTGCGATTCGTCTCTGCCCTCTGCCCTCAGAGGGTGGTTCTCTCCCTCCCTGCTCAGCTCTCGTGAAGCAACGAGCCCTCAATTCCCAAACCTACGTCCTGCGGGCGTGGCTGATGGAAATGCACCCTCCACAGAGGGAGAGTGATTTAATATATCACCCCGGATGTGATTAACTTAATCACATCTGCAAGGTCTCTTTTGTCATGTAAGGTGACATAGTCACAGATTTGGGGGATTAGGATGTGGACATCTTTGGGGACATTATTCTGTCTACCACATGGGATTAGGATGTGGAGATCTTTGGGGACATTATTCCGTCTACCACATGGGATTAGGATGTGGACATCTTTGGGGACATCATTCTGTGTACCACATGGGATTAGGACATGGACATCTGTGGGGACATTATTCTGTCTACCAGATGGGATTAGGACGTGGACATCTTTGGGGACATCATTCTGTCTACCACATGGGATTAGGATGGGACATCTTTGGGTACATTATTTTGTCTACCACATGGGATTAGGACAGGGACATCTTTGGAGAGAAGGACATGTCTGACCCCCACCCTGGAGGTCAGGCTGAACTCAGGCCTGGATTCTCAGTGCTAAGTGGGACACCTGACTGTCAGCATTGTCTAGCGAATGTGTGCGTGGCAGGTGGATGGATGAAGGAAGGATGGGTGGAGGGAAGGATGGGGGGAGGCAAAGGGAGAGAGGGAGGCAGGAAGGTGGGAGGCAGAGAGGGAGGCAGGAAGAGCAATGACAATATGAAGGGAAATAATCTTTCCCAGGGAGACAGCGGGGTCGGGAACGTCCTCCGAGGCTGTCATCCTGCACCTCCTGTGTCCGTCCAGGTTTTCGAGGCCCCAGGGAGGAGAATGGGGAGCGAACACCCTGGTTGGGCCCTGGGTGGGTGTCTGGGGGCCTTGGGCTCACAGGGCAGGGAGTGGGACCCCGGGATCGGGAGGCAGCAGGGAACTTGGGGCAGCTCGTGAGGGCCTCCCTGGGACCGAGCCGGTTGCTTTTTCCCCCGACCCGGGGGTGCCGTCCAGCCTCCCAGCTTTCCTTAAAGAATCCCAGGGCCAAAGACGGGATTCTGCGTCCTGCGCGGGAGCCCGGAGCACCCCGGGGGTGGTACCTCGAGCCGCTGCAGCTGCACCCAGAGCTCAGAAGGCTGCTGAGAATTTCTACATCCACCCGTGCGCCAGTGGACGCTTGGGTTGAGCCCGTGTCTTGGCTGTTGGGAACAACGCTGCAGTAAACACGGGGTGCGGATGCCTGTGCAACACACTGATTTCTTGTCCTCTGCATAAATACCCAGAAGTGGGAATTCCAGATCCTACCGTAGTTCCCTTTCCAATTTTTTGATGCATGGATAAACCTAGTGCGGCATAATCACACAACAGAATGTTATTCAGCCTTAGCAGGAAAGGAAATTCTGCCGTTTGCAACAACGATGATGAAGCGGGGGGACGTCGTGCCGTGCAAAAGGACCAACACGGCTGGAGGTATCGAAAGTATTGCAACTTGCAGACGCAGAGAGTAGGACGGTGGTTTGCAGGGGCCGGGGAGATGCTGGCGAACCGTGTGAAGTTTCTGTTATGTGAGATGAATAAGTCGTGGAGATCCGCCACGCAGCTTCATGGTGACAGCTGCAATAGTCTACGGTGTGCTTCAGAATTCGTCAAGAGGGTGGATCTCATGTTTGAGAGTTTGTACCCAAATAAAAATATGTAAAATAAAGCTGTTTCCCTTTGGGGTGGGGACGGGGGGAGAATTTCTGCACGGATCCCACTGTAATCATTCAATTTGCGGCCGACAGCCTGGCCATAGGCGTGGTGGGTGTTTTCTGGCACGGGGTTGCTCTCGGGATGGGAGAGGAGCTTGGTATGTCGGGGGGCGGGTCTGACATCATCCCCTACAACTCCCTTTGCTGTTCTCCTTGACAGACTCAGTTTCCCTCCCTAAACGCCCACAGCTGCCTGCACGGCGAGGACCCTTCAGCTGCGTGTCTGACACCCCCAGGTGCCCGAACCCGTCCCACCAAGCCTCTCGCCTCCCCACCCTCGCTGTGCTGCCAGCCCTCCGCGGCCCAGGCGCCCCCTCGCTCCGTGCCTCGGCAAGTCCCACGCGTTCTTGGAGGTGTGAGACACAAAAACAGGTACCAAAAAACCCTATTTGCTCGACAGCATCATTTTCCAGCCTGCCTGATGTTCTACTACAAAGTACAGCTCTCCAAAAAAAAATGCCTTAAAGACAATAAACCAGATAAAACACAGAGCTCCCCACGTCTTGTGCCTGAGATGCTACGTTCCCTCAAAGACAAGTGACCCTGATTCTTGCATTTTCTTATACATAAGATGACGCCTGCCAAGGTTAGCGATTATGCCCCGGCAAACCATAACCAGATGTATTCTTACACCCAAACTTTACTATGACGTTACATGCCCCAAATCTTCACCACAGTATAAAACTGTATATTGTTTTATAATATAAAATTTACAGTATAAAAACTGTTACACGCCCCAAATCTTCACCACCTGTATAAAAACTGTAAATGGAAACACTATATTCTAAGAGTCTGACCAAAACTCTCTAAAAGATTCTCCCACATTAAGGGTTATAATCCTCAGTGAGGCTCTAAATAAAACTAACTTTAATTCTTTAAATGTCAACAGCGGTCACACGGTTCTCAGCTGCGGCCACCCCCTGACCTGGGTCAGGGGAACTGACGGGTTTCTGGGGACGTGAGACTTTCAGTGCCGAAGCCGGGGGAGTCCCAGGCAGCAGTGGGGACAAGTTGGTCACCTGTTTGTGGCCCGGCCCTGGGGCTCTTGGAGACGGGTGTGTGAGGCGGGTAGGGAAGTGATCTATCTGCAGGCTCCCGGGCGGTTTTCCCAGGCTGGGCTGCCCGGCACTGCCCGTCCGGCGTGGGGTGGCCTGGATCTCAGAACTGGATCTCAGTTCTGTCCTGCGGGAGGTGGGGAATTTTAACCCTGACCTTTTAACTTCGCCACGAGGCTGTTGTGCGTGTCCACGGTGTTAGACCACACAACAGTCTTCTAAACGTCACACAGCTGTCCGGAGAATCCAAGGCCCTTCCCTGGGTTATGTCTTGCAGGGCGAGGGCTGCACCCTCTCAGAGCCCTGGTCCAGGCTTGGCTCTCAATTCCTGTGACCGGACCCCAAGAAGCATAAATATCAGTCCCTGGGAAGACATGGGGGCATCCTGGGGAGGGAGATTTGCCCCACCTGTGAGTTTCTAATTAGTTTTTTTTTTCTTTTTTAAATTTTAATTTCAATAGATTTAGGGGTACAAGTGGTTTTTGGTTACATGGATGAATTGTATACTGGTGAAGTCTGGGCTTTTAGAGTATCTGTCACCATTTTATATTCAAAAGTAAAGTCCCGTCAGGGTTTGTTATGGGTGGAATTATGTCACCAAGTATAAACGGCCAAGAGAACAGGTTTGCTTGCCTTTTCCTCTCGATGGCCCCAAATTTCCCCTCCCTCCCCCTCTGTGAACATGGAGTCAGTGTTAGTCACAACCAGCCAGGAATGGGGCCCCACTGGGACCTGGTTCCTCTTTCTACTCAGCTTCTGGGGACCCTGCCTGCTTCTCCCAACACACACCCTGCGGGAGGCTCTGTGCCTGCTGCTGTGCAAACCCCACCTTGCCCTGAACCTGGGTGCCCCGTGGCGGGACACTTCTGTCCCCAGCTGGCCCTGCCAGGATGAGACCACTCTAAACAGCCTCCACCCAGCAAAACCCCAATGTGTGGCCCCCCCATCCGAAAGATATGTCCATGTCCTGAGCTCTGGTATCTGGAGATGGGGCCTCATTTGGAAATAGGGTCTCTGCAGACGTAATTAGTGAAGGATCTCGAGATCAGACCATCCTGGGTTAGGGAGGGCCCTAAACCCAACAAATGTCCCTATAACAGACAGCAGAGGAGACACAGACACAGAGGAGAAGCCACGTGGAGGTGGAGGCAGAGACTGGAGTGGCGCAGCCACAAGCCAAGGGACGCCTGGAGCCCCCAGGAGCTGGGAGAGGCAGGAAGGAGCCTCCCCTGGCGCCTCCGGAGGGAGCGCGGCCCTGAGACCCCTTCATCCCAGACTCCTGGGCTCCAGGACTGGGGGAGGATAGATTCTTGATGTAAATTCTTGATGTAAACCATCTGGTTCAGGGTCATTTGTTACAGGAACCACAGGACACTCACACATATGGCTTTGTCTCTGCACCCCTAAATAAATTTTAATGTTGACAGCTAATGTTTTAAGTTTTAAAAGATGTGGCAGTTTAGGACACATCGTGAGCATTACTGTTTAAAAATACAAGTGCTCGGCTGGGCAAGGTGGCTGACACCTGTAATCCCAGCGCTCTGGGAGGCCCAGGCGGGAGGATCGCTTAAGCTCAGGAGTTCGAGACCAGCCTGAGCAAGAGGAAGACCCCGTCTCTACTAAAAATAGAAAAAATTAGCTGGGTGTGGTGGAGGCACCTGTAGTCCCAGCTACTCGGGAGGCTGAGGCAGGAGGATGGCTTCAGCCCAGAAGTTTGAGGTTGCAGTGAGCTAGGCCAATGCCACTCACTCCTGGGTGACAGAGCTAGACTCTGTCTCAAAAAAAAAAAAAATACAAAAAGAAAAGAACAGAAAAAAATACAAGTGCTTTGTCAGCGTTTTAAAGGAACATAGGAGGCACTAATGATATTGGTTTTAATATATGGTGTCATCCAGTTAAATAACCTACAAAGGAACTCTCATTAAAGATTTGGGCATTTTACAGGACTCTATTCTCTTATTGAACTTGTATTTCATTTTTAGCCTCTCCTAAAGTCATGCAGACCTGTGTCTGCAAGCCCTTCATTAATCACCCTATCCAACTCAGGACAACAAAAACAGGTTTATGCATTGAAATTTAAACATTTGTTTCACTTCCTGGTACCATCAGACCCTACGTGCTAAAACGTTTCTTCTGATTAAGTGCTCACTGTGGTCAAAATTTGCTCAAACCAACATAAATGTATCACACACCTTGATACATAATTGTTAAACATAAAAGTGAGGTGAGTGAGGTAAATCTTGATCAGATTTTCCTATGCATTTCATGCAGAACACTTATATAGCTGAAACCGCACTGGCCCTGCAGCGAGCATATTATTTTAGGTCCCGTGAATAGGCGTCGAATCTATCGCGTGTTTTGCAAGGTTATGTGACAGGAGCCCTCAACCGGAACGAGCATGTCATGTTGTGATCTGCGAACATAGCAAATTTGGAAGAAGTAGTGCAAAAGTTTCACCATGGGATTTATCCCTGAATCTTGGAAAAAAAAAAAATCAGGGGTCCCTGAAAACAAATCTTTGGGTTGAAGAAAGTCAGCGTCTCTGGGTTCTTTGACAGCGTCTGGGGGCAGAGGAGACGGGGGGAGAAATTGAACCTGTTAATGTTGCCGCAGTCCCGCCGGGCGGAGGATGAGCTCAGAGCTTTCCCTGCACAGAGTCCAGGGACCTGCTCTCTGCGTCTGTCCCCAACCCTCGGAGGGCACACGGGACCCTGTGCGCTTGGGGTGCCTGGGTTAAACCTCAAGGACGTGGGAGTCCCCTCTGTTTAGGGTGCCTCAGCCTTTCCCACCTGGGCACATGCATGCGGTTGGATTTATCCCGAAAGACGGCTTATTTTTCTCATGCTCATGGAAAATTCTGGAACATTCTCAGGTAAATTAACTGTGGATGACCTCGACTTTGTTCTAAAATTATTATTGTGTAATATTCATATTAATATATAATTTATAAATATTGATATATATTTATAAAAAATTTTATTTTATTAACATTAATATTTCATATAATCATAAATAATAATACTCGATATAATATGATTAACTTCATTAAATTAGTTTGATATAACAATATAACATTTAATATATTAGATAATAGTAAATATTACTGTCATAAAATTTTCTAAAACCAAGAATGCTCTGGTATCCCTGGATGGTCTTTGATGCTCTGAGGACCCTGGTTTGAAGACCCCTATCCAATAAGGAATCTGAGGGGCATGGCAGTGTGTAAAGCACTTCCAGATGAAATCATTTTGATTTGTATGTGATTGTGAATTGGTTTTGGAATTTTTTGTTTTTTTGAGACAGGTTCTTGCTCTCTTGCCCAGGCTGTAGTGCAATGGGTATGATCATAGCTCACTGCAGCCTCCCACTCCTGTGCTCAAGCGATCCTCCTGCCTCAGCCTCTCAAGTAGCTGGGACCACAGGTGCCACCGCACCCAGCTAATTGTTTTATTTTTTGTAGAGATGGGGTCTCACTATGTTGCCCAGTTTGGTCTGGAACTCCTGGCCTCAAGTGGTCCTCCTGCCTCAGCCTCCCAAAGTACTGGGATTACAGGGGTGAGCCATCATGCCTGGCCCCGGTTTTGGAATTTTAACCAGCCTCTTGTGCGAACACAAAGGTTCTATGTTTTTTTCCAAAGGGGTCTGGAACCCCCACTCAGAGACTCATAAGTTTAGCTCCTGTAGGACGGTCCAGGACTGACAGCCATCTCAGCTGAATTGTATTTTCTGGGGGCAAAGGATCTTATCTTAGCAGGAACTTGTCAGCTCCCAACCACCACCTCCAAATCCCTACCGAGAGTGGGAGGACAAAGTTGCAGTGGGGTAGAGAGTGATGACTTTAATGGGTTTAGGACTTACTAAACAGCTTACAGCCCTGAAGTTGTTATTACGCTAAACACAATGAAAACACTAAAATAAACAAACTTACTCTTTGGGCTTGGATCTCAAAGATGGTTCAAGAATTGTTTCTTATCTTTTCCTTTCTGTGTTTAATGGATGGAACCAGGAGGCAGATATTTCAAAATGAGTCTGTGTTTGTGGCAAGTGTATATTATTTTTGCAGGGTGTTAAATGAAACTGATGGGTCTGATCCACAGAAAGCTGAGACTTCACTTGCTTTGGAATTCATCGCTCTAAATAGTGAACATATATCAGGTACTTGCTGTCAACCAGCATGGAACAAATGCATCTTAATTAATTCTCTAGACGACTCCATGATGCACATACTATTAATACTTTTGCTGATTTTTCTCCAGTGCACATTTATTTTCTGTCCCCCTTCTTTGCTCTTATATTCATCATCTCCCTCCTTCTATTTTCTTTGGGTTTAACATGCTTCTCTCTTTCTAGCTTCTTGAGATGGGACCTCAGGCCATGGCCTTTCAGCCCTTCATCCTTTCTTTTTTAATGTATGCATCGAAGGCTATGAATTGGCCTGTATTCACTGCTTTGGTTTCATCTCTCACAAGTTTTGATTTGTGGTATCTTCATTATCATTTGTATGAGTTTCCTTTGGCTGCTGGAACAAATGACCACATGCTTGATGCCTTAAAAATTAGAGAAATTTATTCCCCTGCAATTATGAAGACCAGAAGTCCAAAATCAGATTCACTGGGCTAAAGTTCAAGGTGTTGACAGGGCTGATTCCTTCTGGAGGGTCCAGGGGAGACTCTCTCTCTCTCTCTTTTTGCCTTTTTCAGATGCTAAAGGTTGCTGCATTCCTTGCTTCATGGCCCCTTCCTCCACCTCCAAAGCCAGCAGTGCGGCATGTCCTCTTTGCTCTGATTCCCTCTATTTTGTAGCATCTTCCAGTCCCTTTGTCTCTGTCCCTCTGTTCTCACCTCTTTTCTGCTCTGACCCTCCTGCTTCCATCTTATAAGAACTCTTCTGAGGATATTTAGAGCTCACCTTGATAATCTAGGATCATTTCCCATTTTAGGATCCTTTACTTACTCACATCTGCAAGGTTCCTTTTGCCATATATGGTCACATATTCACAGATTCCAGGGATTAGGACATGGGCATCCTAGAAGTGACAATTATCCTGCCCAGTACATCATATTAAAAATATTCCCTATGTTTTCATTGTGATTCTGTCATTGGCTCATGCGTTATTTGGAAGTGTCCAGCAGTTGAAGAATCTTTAGTCATCTTTTGGTTAGTGGTTTCGAGCTTAATCCCACTGAGGTCAGAGAACGTACCCCAGGTGCATTCCTTCCTTTGAAACATGTGAGGCCTGTGGCCAATCCGTTTGCTGACCGTGTAGAGACAATCATTACCCATGGGGCTCAGAGCCTAGGAAAGCCTAGATGAGGACATCCTGGGTGGCCTGTGGTCCAGTCCTGCCCACATACTCACCCTGCCTCATGGCCTGAGACCCATGTGGTACCCAGCTTCAAGAGCTGAAGGGACAGGTGACAGTACAAAGAGATGTGCATCCACCTGTTCCAGAGATGGTGCCAGCTGAAGGTGGCTGTGGATACAAGGAGTCCCTTCTGAACACTGTCCCTAGACTACATTTTATTACAAAAGCCAGTGAGGGTTGTCATGAACTAAAGGGTTTTTTCAGTGGGCAGTGGTGTTTCTCTACTCTGTAGGGACGGTCACCATATCTGAGAGACAGAAGATTAGGGCAGGAATCAGAGAAGAAACCTGCAGTGACTGGTGTCTTAGTGCTGTGCAGAGACCTATCCAGTCTGCATGAGTCAGCTCAGGCTGCCCTAACAGAGTCCCACAGACCCGGCGGCTTAAACCACAGACATTTACAGTCTCAAGTGCTGGGGGCTGGAAGTCCCAGATCAAGGTGTGTCAGGGCTGGTTCCTCCGGAGGCCTCTCTCCTTGGCGTGTAGATGCCGCCTTCTCCCTGTGTCCTCACATGGTCGTCCCTCTGTGCATGTCTGTGTCCTCATCTCCTCTTCTTATAAGGACACCCGTCCTGTTGGATCAGGGCCCACCCTAGTGCCTCATTTTACCTTAATCACCTCTTTAAAGACCCATCTCCAAATACAGTTACAGTCCGAGGTCCTGGGGGTTAGGCCTTCAACCCTATAAATTTGGGGGGTCATAGTTCAGCTCATATCCCAGCCTCATATCTAAATTACCAATCTTGTGGCATGCGCACCTCTACCCAGTGCCTCTCTAAGTAGGTATCTTCTTAATCTGTTGGTTTCCATTCCTGTGGTAATGAATTACATAAAACCTCCCCACCTACGCGAGAGCTGTTTATCCAGACACTGGGTTGGTGGCCGTCGGAGACTTGTGCCTCTGCAGACGCCAAATCTCATGTCCAGCCTCACACCACGAACTGGCCAGGGTGTCTCAGAGGACCTGAGCTGCATTTCCACGGCCAGCATGGAGGCCGGTGGGTTGACCACGGCTGAACAGACAAGACCCCGCAAAGTGCATTGTTCTCTTTCCATGAGTGGTCCCACAAAGGTCCTGTCACCGGCCTTTCTGTTGCCCTTGGCGTCTGAATGACCACACACAGTGTCCATTTGATGAGTTTCCTGATGTTCACCAAGACTGCGGCTGAAAAATGAGCCACTCCACGCTCCATTTTCTATGAGAAATTTCAACGTAAAATTTCCCAAACATTGCATTCTTTCATTGTTTCCCATTGCTAAACTTTGTAATAGAAGAATATGTTTGTCTATAGCAAACAAAGCACCTTAGTTTCCTTCTTAAAACATGTTACCCTGTGCCTTTGTCCCCTCTACAATGACCCAGCAGGTTTATCGGGTGGGCAGGAGAAGAAGCTCACCTCCTTCTTGATGGAGAAGATGGGGCCCACCAGGCTGTACGTGGAGATTCCCCTCCGGGAGAAGACCCTCCCCCTGCCGCTTCCTTTCCAGGCCTGAGTTGGGGGCGTGAGGAGTATGGCAGGGGAACAACAGGAGGCAGAGGAGAAAGAGGTGTTTTTTTGTGTCCAGATTCCGCCGTCCCAGCATCAGAACTACTGGGTGAGCCGGGGTGGCCCCCCGCCCCAGATGGTGAGGGCCCAGCCAGAGAAACCCTGCGTGGACACCAGGGTGGGGGCTGACGGGAGGACACAGCAGAGACTCAGGGGCCGACTGGAGCCCAGGGTCTGGGCAAGGCTCAGAGAGCAGGTCTCGACCGGGCCCGTTGCTACCAAAGCGTGAGGGTTAACTTTATGCGTCAGATGGCTGGACTGCGGCACCCGGATATGGTCAGACACGAGTCTAGGTGTTGCTGTGGAGGTATTTTCGCGGTGAGAGGAACATTTAAATCAGTAGACTTAGAGTAAAGCAGATTTCCCTTTATAATTGGGTGGGCCTCGTCCAATCAGTTGAAGGCCTAAATAGAGAAAAGACCAAAGTCCCCTGAGGAAGGAAAAATCCTGCCTCCAAATGACCTTCAGATTTGAGCTGCGGCATCAGCTCTTCTCTGGGCTGCAATCTGCTAGTCTACCCTGCAGGTTTTGGACTTACCCGCTCCATACCCCTGTGTGAGGCAATTTTTAAAAATTTCTCTCTCTCTCTCTCTCACACACACACGCACACACACAAATTTATTGGCTCCTGTATTAGTCAGAGATTTCCAGAGAAACAGAACCAACAGGATAGATAGATAAAGAGATGGATGGATAGATAGATATAGATGAAATAGACAGATTGATTGATTGATCCCAGGCATGCGGTAAAATTAAGTTGGAATTTAGTTGGAAGTGGCAGGGACTTGGTGGTCCCAGGAGCTGGTTGCTGAGAAGAATAACTTGGTCCTGGCCAGGTTTTGAGAAACCAGGTCCCTCTGTGAACAAATCAGAGGCCTTGGGGGCCCGAGGACCCCCTGTTCTACCTACCACCAGGAGGCTACTGGAGGCCGCTCCCCACATGCACCTCTCACCTGCCTCTGAGCTGATTGAGGAAGGTTCACAAAGAGGAGAGACAGGGGCAGGCTTGCCAGATGGGGTTCTGGGTGTGTTCTAGTGGCACCGTGTCCATAGTGGGGTCCCCTGGACGCACCTAAGGGGATGGAGCCTTAAATCCCACCTCATCCCTGCGGACCCGTGAGTGCCACCCACCTCCTGAGTCCAGGAGAAAGTAAACCACATCGGTCATGGAATGAGTTGTCATGTGGGAAACGCCGGGGCTCCACCAAGCCTTAATATCGGCAAATGGTCACTAATTCACCGTGTGAGCCCTGATGGAATCCTGGAGCTGAGTTAGCTCGCCAGCTCCTGCAGCAGTGATACACCCATTTCATGGATTGCTAAACTGAGGCTCAGGGGTGCCGAGGGTGGCACAGCATTTTATTGGTACAGCACCCCTGTGGTGAGGGGAGGAAAAGTATTATTTTTCTTGCTTGTCAGAAGAGGAAATTGAGGTTAGCCATTAGGTCATGGCATGGTCGTGGTCAGACTCACGGCTGATAGCGGTAAGGGCCCCGCCTGAAAGAAGCCAGCCCCGCCGGGCACACGACACTCACCCCCGCCGCCTCGCAGCCAGGCCCAAACTTGAGAAGCCCACGTCACGATCCCCCAGTGGCCTCCCGCCTCCTTCACCCCACACGGGCTGTGCCTCCTCCTCACGGAGCCCCCGCGGGTCTTGGGGCAGAGCCAGGGTTGGCCTGGGTCGGGACACACAGGATCGCATACAACAGATTGATTTTCTGGGCAATATTTTTGAGTGTTTCCTAAAACTATAGGAAGCTCCCGGGTCCCCCAAAGCGGTGGGCTGTCAGCTGGTGAGGTGTTCAATCAGGGCTTTGGCCAAGGGTTTTCAACTAGGCATGATTCTGTCCCCTCCAAGGGACACTTGGCAGTATCTGGGGACATTTCTAGCTGTCATAACAGGTGGGCGTGCTGCTGGCACCTCATGGGTGGAGCCCAGGGACGCTGCTCAAAGCCCCGCAGCGCACAGGACGCCCCACCACGGAGAAACCTCCAGCCCCAAATGCCCACAGCGCTGAGGACAAGAAACCTGGCCTAGGTCGTAATACACTGGACTCGACACAACAGACTGTGGTTTTCCAGGACAACACTATTGGGTGTTCCCCAGAACATTATGAACCCCCCGCGTCCCTCAAGGTCTTGGGCGGTCAGCTGATGAGATGCGGTGAATGTAGCTGTTCAACCCGGGTGGGCGTCGATGAACTGGGGTCAGCTCCCCGGGGTCTCAGCTCACCAGACAATGGCCCAGCCTTCCTGAGAGGCAGGGTAGGGGTGGCCGGTGGTCCACACTTTGTTATGGTCCCCCGGACAGAATGGGGTCCTCAGGGGCCAGTCTGCGGTCAGTGTGCCCAGGGCAAGTGTAGAAACAGGGCTGTCTTCCCTCGATCCCTCTTCACCGTCACCTTGAAGACCACGCCTGTGATGAGGAGCTTTGTCTGGGATGCAGGGACGGCAGGGCAGCTGGATCTGCAGCCACATCGGAGAGCCCCGGAGACCAGGACCCACGTGCGGCATCGGAGCTTCACTCGGCGGGGAAACCAAGGCGCAGAGAGACGAAGCGCCGTTCCTGAGGACCCCTGCCCGTCAGCGGCAGAGAACATGGGCACACCCAGGCCTGTCTGCCCTTGACTTAAAGTTTAGAGTTAAAACCCATTTTTGTGAAGGACGATGAGGATGTTCCAGATAGAGGTGGTGGGTGCACGACATGGTGCATTTTATCTTGCTTGATTCTCACCTGGATAAAAGCGGTGCAGGAAGAGGGCTGTTTCTGGAGCCAGCCCCCCGGAACTGCAAGGAGGCGGAGGACGTGCAGCCCACGCCACCCTTGGAGGGCGTCCAGGGTCTCAGCAGGTGACGACCGCTGGTGCTGACGAGGTCACCAGCAAGGAGCTGACCGCTGCCAGGGGAAGGACCCTGCCCCAAGGGTGACCCCCGCTCTGGCCGGCATGACCCACCCCGTCTCAGCCTCCTCTTTGCTCAGAGGTCATGGGTGCGGGTGCCCCGAGGCACACAGACAGCCCAGGGGGACACCACCCGCTGTGCTCAGCCTCCAACCCTCGGTGACGTCAGGGCCCACCTGCTCCTCTGTCTTCCTCCCAGCCCTTGCCCGGGGCCTGTCACACCAGATACGGGAGTAAAAGGGAACTAGAGCCCCCCCGGGAGGCCGACACACAGCCCGTGGCTCTTCTGTCCAGAGTCTCGTCCAGTATGGGAATGTCCTGGGGCTGTCATGATAAATAAACTGAAACTGGGAGCTTAAACCACAGGAATTCATCCCCTCCCAGTCCCGGAGCCCAGGAGTCTGGGTTGAAGGGTCTCAGGGCCTCGCTCCCTCCGGAGGCTCGAGGGGAGGCTCCTTCCTGCCTCTCCCAGCTCCTGGGGGCTCCAGGCGTCCCTTGGCTTGTGGCCGCGTCACTCCAGTCTCTGCCTCCATCTCCACGTGGCTTCTCCTCTGTGTGTTTCCTCTGCTGTCCCTTACAAGGACACTTGTCATTGGATTTAGGGCCCTCCCTAATCCAGGATAATCTCATCTTAAGATCCTTCACTTGATTATATCTGCAAAGACCCTATTTTGAAATAAAGGAACATTTACAGGTTCCAGGGAGCTAGGACAGGGTCATGTCTTTTGGGGGGGACACAATTGAATCCACCTAGAGTGACAACTTGTGCCCATTTTCCCAGAACTGTCCCGTTTAGCCCTGAAAGCCCTGTGTCCCAGGAACTCCCTACACCTGGGGCAAAACGAGATGGGTGGTCTCTGTACACCCAACGCCTGGACAGGTAAGAACAATTGTGTTTAATTCACATGTCCGGTCAGGCTGGCTGTTCCCTCAGCCCACCACAGCCGCGTTCTGTGCTTGGGATAAGCATCCGTGTTTTCCTTTCCCTTTTAAAAAAAATCAAAAAAAAAAAAATTTTATTGAGGCATAATTCCCATAGCATGCAATTCGCCCATCTATAGGGCAAAATTCTGTGGCTTTAGTGCATTCACAGAGATGTGCAACCATTTCCACAATCAATTTTAGGACATTTGCATCACCCCAGAGAGAAATCTTGTACCCTTTAGCTATCTGAACGCTATATCCCCCTAAGATCCAACGTTGAAGCCCTAACCCCCAGTGGACGGTCTTAGGAGATGGGGTCTTTGGGAGGTGGTTAGGGTTAGACGAGGTCGTGAGGATGGGGCCCCCATAATGGGATTAGTGTCTTTATAAGTAGAGACACTGAAGAGCTCTTTCTCTCCCTCTCTGCTCTGTCTCTCTGTGTGTCTCTGTCTCTCTCTGTCTCTCCATGCACAGACGTGTACAGAGGGGCAACCACGTGAGGACACAGGGAGAAGGTGGTGTCCACACAACAAGGAGAGAGGCCTCAGGAGGGACCAGCCCTGACACACCTTGATCTGGGACTTCCAGCCTCCAGGATGTGACAGAGCAAATGCCTGTGGTTTAAGCAGCCTGGTCTGTGGGACTCTGTTGTGACAGCCCGAGCTGATGAATACACCCCAGTAGCCTCCCTAAGCAACCACGAACCCACTTTCGGTCCCTATAGATTTTTCTATTCTGGACGTTTCATATAAAGGGGATTTTACAGTAGGTGTCTTTTTGTGTCTGGCGTCTCTCACTGAGCATCATGTCTTCAAGGTTCATCCACGCTGTAGCAGGCGTCAGAGCCTCCTTCCTTCTCCTGGCCGAATAATATTCCAGCGGGCGGGGGGACCACATTCTGTCTATCCATTCATCCTTTGACAGTTGCTTGGGTTGTTTCCACCTTCGGGCTGTTGTGAATCACGCTGCCACGAACATGGGTGTGCAAATATCTGTTTGAGGCCAGGTTTCAGTTCCCCTGAGTATCTGCCTAGGAGAGGAGGTGCTGGGTTTTACCGTAACCCAGTGTTTAAACGGGAACCTGTCCTGGCCTCACTGTCCAGGGGTATCGGGGTTTCCGCCAGCGTTGGTGCCCCAGGCTGCCAGAAATGCTCCATCCGAGGAAGTGCTCACTGGGCCAGGGGATGGGACGAGACCCTGGGCTGGCGATAGGTGATCGGTGCCAATGCACGTGGTGGACAGGTAAGAATGTCGCAGTTGGATTGGGCCTGGGATGCATTTTGTGGATGTGAGGCTGGACATTCAGGGTGGGTAAAACTCCAAGGGCAAGTCCTGAGCATATACCAGCCCTCACGTGAATTGGGGGGCCGGGGAGGGCTTTTAGGGGCACGCCCAGCTCCTGCCACACCCACAAACGGCCCCAGCCTCTGTCCCGGCCCGTGCGCCCAACGGGAACCCCCCCCGCACGTGGGCTGCTCCCATGGTCCACCTCCCAGAGTCTGAGGATGAACTACAAGGTATTAAGGAAGTTGTCTGAACGCTCTGAGCAAAATGGAAACTAATTTCAGTGCGGAAAGAGGATCTGTGGTGCATTCGTTTGTTGGGTGCGGAGCAATCCTGGGGTCCGGGTCTTTCTACCTGGGCACACAGGGCCAGTTAATGTTCTGGGGCAAAACTGCGCTCAACCCTCCCTGGGACCCAAGTGAGGTCTCAGAAGAGGGGATCATAGAGGCAAAATCTTTGGCATGTGGCCCCAGTGATCTGTCCGCTTTAATCTGCACGACGTGGACAGAATCTAACTTCATCGCCGAGTGACCCGCATGGAATGCAGACTGTAAGGAACCTCATCCCCGCCCCGGCGTGAACCCCCAATCGCAGCCACAAACCAGAGGACGCCCTGCCTCTGTCTGCACACGCCAGGTGCGCAGGGGCCCCACGTGCAGAAGTCTGGACCATCCGTCGTTTGCATGAGTGTTTAGAAACGGCGAGGGAGGGTTTATTTAGAAGTGCGTCCCGTGGGGTGAAGGAAACCAGCCAGCCGCACCCTGAGGTGGGCATTTGGCGGTGGGGGTTTCAGAAACGCCCCTTCCTTCGCTTCCTGTGTGCGTGACTCAGAACCTGCCGAGCCCAGCGAGGCTCGAACTGCGCCCTGCGAAGAGTGTTTATAGCCCTGCATGAGGAAGTAAGAGAAGGGACATCAGATGGTTATTTTCCCTTCTTTTTAAAAAAAAAACTGAGGTGAATTTTACATAATGAAATTAATCATATCAAAGTGAGCAATTCAGTGGCGTTTAGTGCATTCGACATGTTATGGAACCATCACCTCTGTCTAGTTTCAGAACATTTCCTCCCCGCCACCCCCACCAACGGGTGGGTATTTTAACTTTAAACGCAGAATCTCTCTCCGTGCACAGAGGTGACGATGCTGGCATTAATCACGGTGGGCAGTTTGGGGTAGCGGTTAAAGGTGTGACCTCTGGGGCTGGCGTACCTGGATGTGACCCTCCGGCTGGGTGATCTTGGGAGAGTGACTTCACTTTCCTGTGCCTCAGTTTCCCCCGTATAACATGGGGATGTCAAAAGAACTTTCTCTGGGGTGTCACCAAGGTTCTAAAAATTTGACAATTCTTTTAGTTAGCCAAGTAGTTTTGAGGTTCATACCCACTGCAGCATGTATCAATGCTTCCTTCCTTGTTATGCTAAAAAATATTGCAGATTGGTGGGTCCCAGGGGCTGGGGAAGGGGAGAATGGAGGGTGACTGCTGATGGGGACAGGGCCTCCTTTTGGGGGCTGATGAAGGGTCTGGGAACTAGACAGAGATGGTGGTTGTATAACGTTGTGAATGAACTAAATGCCATTGGGTTGTATTTAAGATGGTGAATTTTATGTTATGTGGATCTCACTTCAATAAATTTTAAAAAGTAATAAAACAACAGTCCCTATTTTGGTGATTGGTGTTTTTGGCATTTGAGTGCCCTGTTCTTCTCACCCTAACCCCAGCCCTGTTGGATGTCCTTATCTGCAATGTGGTGATGACATAGAGTAGGGTGTTGCAGGGTTGATGCAAGGGTCTGATGACATTTTGGGGAGCATTCTGAATGTCCCTTTGCATACAGTAGGCTTGTAATAAACACCTGCTGGCTGTTTACCCTGCCAATTCTGCAAACTAGGGAAGGGCTGGGCCCCATCCAGGTGCTCCAGAAGGCAGTGGAGCTGGAGTGGGGGCAGCTTCACCTTGCCCCAGCCCAGCAGCCAGACTCCGTAACCTAGTGGGGACTTGGGTGCACAGTGGGGGGGGGACCCCCAGGTCTCTGCTGTCCAATAGACCTTCTGTCCTCCACTGATTAGGATGAGGGGCTCAGTATTTTGTGAAGAGTTTGCTTGGGGCTGCTGGGGATTGAATTATGTCCCATCAAACAACATATCGGTAGTTGTGAATAGGATCTTATTTGGAAGTAGGATCTTTGCAGGTGTGATTAGCATGGAAGTTAGGGTGAGGTCATACTGCTGTAGGGTGGAGTCTTAATCCAATAGGACTGGCTTCCTTCTCGGAAGAGATAAGGACACAGACATGCCTGGAGGGAAGATTGCTGGTAAAGACAGAGGCCGAGATTGGAGGGATGTGGCCACAAGCCAAGGGACGCCAAGGATTGCCAACGGTCAGAAGCTAGAGGGAGGCAGGAAGGATGCTCCCCAGAGTCTGAGAGAGACAGCACAGCACTGACTCAGGGGGATTAGGAGGATGCCAGGCTCCTTTCCTCTTCATTTGGCTATTCACTCACCCACTCATTCATTGATCCATCCACTCATCTATCTATCCATCCATCCACCCATCCATCTACCCATCCATCAATTCATCCATCCATCCATCCATTCATCCTCCCACTCACCCATCCCTCCATCCCTCCATCCCTCCATCCATCTACCCATCCATCAATTCATCCATCCATCCATCCATCCACCCATTGATCCATCATCCATCCGTCCATCCACCCACCTCCACCGATCCATCCCTCCATCCATCCACCCATCCATCAATTCATCCATCCATCCATCCATCCATCCACTCACTTATCCCCTCAGACATCCATCCACCTGCATTCATTCATTCATTCATTTAACCACTTATTCATCCACTTACTCATTCATCCATCTATCCATCCATTCATCCATCTACTGCCCACTCATTTATTCATCCATCCATCCACTCATTTATTCATCACTCATTAATTCATTATATATCCACTCATTCATTCATCCATCCATTTATCCAACCCTCCATCTAACCATCCAACACAGAGTACCATGCCCATAGTAATTTATTCTGGTCTCTTACATATAAAGTCACAGCCCATGCAGGGACCCTGCTTGTTCACTTCCTGTGGCCGAGACTGAGGGGTCATCTCCTGTTCCTATTCCACATGCTGCCTGCTGGTCTGCCCCTGTCCTGAGCGCAGGGGTGGCCTCATCCTGCTCCACCCCCAGCACATGTGGATGTTAAAATAATGCCTGGATCCAATGCCAGGGTAGGAGCCTGCATATCCTGGAGGTTGTGCTGTGCTAGAGGGAGGAGCTTGTGACAGACATCTGGGCAGCCTAGGTGGACAACAGCCCCTTCACCAACTAGCTGGCCAAGAAGCCTCCAACCTCTCTGCGCCTCAGTTTCCTTGTCTTCCATCTCACAGAAAGGCTGCCCACAACATGCCCATCTTAAGCACTGAGGGGCCCACAAATCTCCGCACATAACTCTGCTCCTTCCTGGGGAGTTTGTGGGTGCCTGGAGGATCCATCAGAGCTACCGCTGCACAGGCACACCTTGAGGAGCCCTTCACAGCTCCGAGGACCAGGCCCTGCCTATCAGCACTGCTTGCACTCAAAGCCTTGCATTTTCCCTCATACAACCTCTTTGAAACAACTTTAAATGTCCCAGGGAAACCTGAGGAGCAAATACCCCCAAGGGCCACTGCAGTCTTTGGGCTAGAACGAGTGTTGATCTGAGTCACCTAATCCACGCAAGTAAAACTGTCATGTGTTCAGGCCAGTATTTAGTTCTCAGGCAGATAAGCATGTTCAACGAGAACATCACATACACATGGCAGGGCCCTTGGTCCTGGGAAAGTGGACAGTAAATCCTGGCCCATTTCCCCGAGACCTGACCTGTGCAGGACATCTGCTTATTCTATACATGTGTCCTCTGTAATGATGGCATCTTTTAAATTCTAATCATTTTATTACAGAAACAAGAACATATGACACGCCCAGCCTGAGACCAGGGGGAATGTGACACGGTCCTGCTTCCCCTCCCTTCTCTCCGGCAGGACTGTCCTTCATGCTTTCTCTTCCTTTCTCTGGGGGTTTTTGAACTTAGGAGATTCTGTCCCAGTGGGGAGGCTTGGCTGTGTCTGGGGCAGTTTGGGCGCCATAGTTGGGGTGATGGTGGGTGCTGCTGGCATCTGGTGGGTGGAGCCCAGGGATGCTGCTCCGCACCGCACAGTGCACAGGATGCCCTCATCCTGCGGAGGACCCACCCATCCTGAATGTCACTGGTGCTACGGCAGAGGTCTTGCCCTTCGTATTTCAAACTCCATCCTGCCCTGAGATCTGCCCCTGCCCCTGTCTTCCCACGTCCCCTTCTCCATGAGTGATTGCACTGCTCATGTGGCCCCCATATAGAACGCCCAGGACCCCCTCCCGGCTTGACTGCTTGCAGCCCGAGGGGCCGGCACTCTCAGCACACCCCTGGCTCAGGGACCTCCCGGGGGTCCGGCTAGCACCAGCCGCCTCATAAAGGCCCCATCTTAAGCAAACACAACCTGGACCTCTGCCACGTGCCTCCATCCCTTGCCAGCCATGGAGAGTCACGCCAGACCCCTCCCTCACAGGCAGACCCCTCTGTCCAAAAACCACAGATCCCACCTCTGCTCAGGGCACCAGCGCCTCCTCGGAGCCTCCCAGCCCCTCTCACTCTGGCCCTGTGTGTTCAACATTCCCAGCCCTTGCCCAGTCCCCTTCTAAAGCATGGCTCCAGCAATATCCGCTTCCTTCTAGAAGCTTCCACGGCTTTTCCAGGCCTGCTAGAAAGTTGCACCCTCCCGGCTGAGGCCACCCCCAGCCCCAGTGCATACCAAATGCTTCATCTACCTGGAACACACACACAGCATCCCTGACCCTCCCCACTTCCTACATGGCCCCAGCAAGTGCCACCGCCTCCAGGAAGCCCTCCTGGATCCCTCCCCGCCCTGAACCCTCATAGCCTGAAGCTTGCAGCTGTCGCTCCATCTAGCTCATTTTTCTCTTCCTCAGAAGCGCTCAGCAGGGAACCCCGCCCGGGAGGATTTGTCTAAGGCGCACATCAAGGGATGAGACAAGCCAGCAGACGCCTCTTGGCTAAGCAGGAGGGCTATGGACACCGGACGTCTGTGTGCTTGGCCGATTTCCCTCATCTCCTCGAGCCTCAGTTTCCCCACTTGGAAAGAGAGGTTAGGATTGAATGATGTTCCCCACATAGGTGCGCAAAAAGCGTCGGCTCGCAGCGTCGGTTCCACCCAACCCTCCTCCTCTGGGACTTCGCCCTCCTTTTTCAGAGGAGGGTCCAATCCTGGGGTGTCGACATCGCCGCTGTAACCCCGTTTCCCGCTCCTCAGCCCTGGCCGTTTCCCCTGCGGCCGCAGAGCAATGTACCCCAAAAGGCCAATGCAGCGTCCGGGACCCCGGCACGGCCCAGGGGCACGCGCGGTTGTCAACTGCCCCTGGAACCCGCTGCTTGGCTTTAATGGAACGCAGACCCCGCGTCAGCGGCCGGCGAGGGCGTGGGCCCCGTGCAGAACCCTCGCTGGGGGTTCCTTGCGCCCACCCTGCGCGCGCGCTCTGCGCTCCTTCACAGGGTCACTCCGCCCAATCCGCCCACCCCACTGCCTCTAGGGACAGAAAACGGGATGTGGGAGGCGGGAGGCCCCAGACGTGCCGGGCCACGCCCGACGGGGCGGTGCTGAGCAGGGGCAGGGAGACGGGAGGTGCCCCCCCTGCCAGCCAAGGGGCTTCTCCAGGCGGGGCAGGCGGGCGTTTAGCGCTGTCTCCAGCCGTTCTGGTACTAACCCGTTGCTTCTCACCAGCCCCTCCCCAAGCGCTAAGAGGAAAGCGCAGAACTCGGGTCTGGGTATGGCTGCGGGGGAGGCGGGGGGAGGGGTCCTCGCGGTTCCTGGGTGCGGCCAGATGGGGATGTCCCAGGAGACGTCAGAAACGACTAGGCGCGCGCTATTACAAACGCGGTCCTGATGGGCACGCGCATCCTGCGGCCTCTGTCCTATTTAGTCTCCTTGGGGCTAGGGGAGGGGGATGCCAACATTTGGGAAGGGGGGGACATCTTGGGCGCACGCTCGGTCTCCAGGAGCGCGACCGCCGCCTGAGCGCCTGTCTGGCAATGCCCAGATGAAAATGCCATTTTTCCCATATGGAAAGGATTTAAAAGAAATACACACACACACACACACACACACACACACACACACACACACACTACTGTATAGACCTGCTTGTCAAAGTCGAGTGGGAAATGCACGTTTAGTTTACGTGGACGGGCTTCTTAATGGGACACGGAGAAAGGCAGAGATGGAGGCGCCCTATGGCCGGGATTGTCCATGCACGGAGTTCCCCCTGCCTCAGTTCCCCGGAGATTTTGACTTAAGGCCCTGCTCACACTGACTAGGCCCTGCTTGCTCACACTGAATAAGCATGACAACAATAGAAAAAAAAAAAAAAAAGGCAAAAACAACCAAAAAAACCCTTTATGGTTTGGTTACAGAGCCTCGCCACTTGTGGTTCCTCTTTGCACAATGTGACCCGAACCACAGCAGCCAGGCTTGTTTGTATGGCCTGGAATTCCCAAGTCAGCTCTCCCTGCCAACAGCGGGGACGGGCGCTCTTTTCTCAACTCTGTGGGGGGATTTGAAACCCTACCTGCAAGGAACCTGGGTTTCTAAGTGAGCTGGTGTGAAGGACCTGGGTCTGAGGTCTCTCTGGGCACCAAGGGGCCACCTCCCACTGCAATGCTTTATTTTGCTTTTTTATTTTATTTTATTTTATTTTATTTTATTTTATTTTATTTTATTTTATTTTAAGAGGCAGAGTCTCACTCTGTTTCCCAGGCTGGAGTGCAGTGGTGTCATCATAGCGCACTGCAACCTCAAACTCCTGGGCTCAAGTGACCCTCCTGCCTCAACCTTGCCAGTAGCTGGAACTACAGGTGGGCGCCACCACACCCAGCTAATTTTTCTACTTTTTTATAGAGAAGGGGGTCTCTCTGTGTTGCCCAGGCTGGTCTTGAACTCCTGGCCTCAAGCAAGCCTACCCCCTCAGCCTCCCAAAGTGGTGGGATTACAGGCGTGAGCCACTGCGCCTGTCCCCACAGTGCTTTAAATTTGGCAGCTCTCTCTCTGCCCACCCTCTTTGGGGCTAACCTCCAGAGAGGTGCATTTCACCGAATGAGTTTTTAAAGACAGGTGTTTTGCACAGCCGGGAAATTTGAGCATTTCCTGGCTAAGTGATTAAGTGGCGCTTTAAAGTTCTTTCTGGAGGTTTTGTGCTCATGGTGTCTGCCTGACCAAGAGGAGAACATGTTCCATGTAGTTTGCACACCCCCTTCCCCCATGTTCTCACTCCACACAGACCCTGCCTTAGTCCTTGACAATGCACATAAATTGGAAAAGGACAGTTAGCTCACCTGTGCCAGCAGCGGCAGCAGCAGTAACAGCCTCTTGGAGGGTCTTCAGGCAGTGCAATCAGAAAGCATAAGCCAAGGGCTGTGCCTCAGAGCCCGGGACTCAGGAAGCCAGCCGTCAGTTTGCAAGCTCTGGTCACCCCAAGTGCTTCTTTCTGAAAGTGTGCCCCGTCAGCAAATGGCTGTCGTTGCAGCGGCCGTGCTACCTCTCCAGCACGTTTCGAAGTGGGCATTCTGCTAGCTGGCTGTCCAGGCAGCTGGCCGCGCTGTCCCCAAATGCAAATTCTATAAACTCCACCTCCGAGCAGGCAACCACGGCTGGGACTCGGGCTTAGGTAGAAAGGAAACCCATTTTGAAATTTCCTGTCTAACTGTCTGCTTGCTCTTGTGAAGGGCCAAACCTGTTGGAACAACGTCTGCCTCTGTTTAGCACCACTAACCACCCGTGGCAGTCTCCGCCTCCCTCTCACAGCTCACAGGGTGCCCTGCCTGGGGCAGGGTGGGTGCCAGGTCCTAGAACCTCCGACCTCAGAACTAGTTGCAGAAGGATATGCACGGATCCTGCAGCTCCTACGTGGGTTTTATGCAGAAAGAAAACCCTTAGAATGAGCCAGGGAGGAAGAATCATTTTCTTAATTTTGTAGCGGTCAGTGAACTGAAGTTTTGTTCCCAGACAGAACACATTCTTGGTTTATTTTTTTAGATTAAAAAAATGTAAAGAAAAATATGCTAACAGAAACTATTTCCTTTTAAATTGCAAAGCTGTACTCATTGCGACATCTTTTGGTGTGTAGCCAGAATGTGACAAGCAGACAGATCTTGAGTGCTGATAATCTAGGCTCTGAGAATTGCTCACGGGTACCCGGACTCACTTACCCAACGTCCCATGAGGTTCTGTGGGGGCTCACACTGCCCTGGTGCCATCCCACACTAAGAAGTATGAACAGTGTCACCCAAATGCATGAGTAAATATGACAAATTCACAAAAACATGTGCTTCAGGAAAGGTGAGCTGCAGCTACCAGAAAAGTATGTCTGAGAACCAGCTTTCTAAGCTCTGGCATCCTTGGTTGTGCGGAAGAACAGTTGGTTCTTGTGATTCATGGTAGTAGGTTCGAGAGACTGGCCAGCATCACTGGGTTACTGAAGACCAAACTGTTGCTCCAAAGGAAATACAGGTTAAGTTCCCTCAAACCTAAGGTCACAGTGTTTTCATCAACCAATCAATATGTATTATTTTATGTGTACTTCTGTTTAAAGACACTTTATTGAATAAATATTGTTGACTCTTTCACATTGAACTCGTACCTGACAACACTATACCTCTTGCCTGAACGAAGCCTCTGTGACACATGTGTTTTCTCTGTGAGGCATGTCACAGCCTTCTAGTGCTTAGGAATGCCAGACAGCGCTTCAACACTGCGCGTGGACAGGGAGGCGTTTCGAACAGTGAAATTACCAATGAAAAGCACCAAAATGCAAAGTACGTGTCACTTGGGTGTGGTGGCTCACGCCTGTAATCCCAGCACTCTGGGAGGCCGAGGCGGGAGGATCGCTTCAGCTCGGGAGTTCTAGACCAGCCTGAGCAAGAGCGAGACCCCGTCTCTACTCAAAACGGAAAATTAGCTGGGCATCATGGCGTGCGCCTGGAGTCCCAGCTACTTGGGAGGCTGAGGCAGGAGGATGGCTTGAGCCCAGGAGGTGGAGGCTGCAGTGAGCTATTCCTATCGTACCCTCAGTGGATTGGGTGGGGTCATCATGCTGAGGAGGTCCGTCTGCGTCACTCCGTCTATTGGTTCGGAAGTTTATCCCATTGGCAACACCCTCTGACACACGGAGACAGAATGTTTCACCTGGACACCCCGTGACTCAGGCAAGATGACACATAACCCATCACACCCCGCTATACACAGGCTGCAGTAGGTACCACTGGAGGCAACGAAACTAGTTCATACTTGCAAATTGCATAACCCGAATGAATAACTGCAGAGACCCCACTTGGGTTTCAGTCCATCCCACCACCTTGAACTCCTGAGCTGCTGCGTTCATATGCACAAGACACACATCCTGAGGCACAGAAAATGATCTCATAGGGGCCCGTATTGGTTTTCCAGGGCGGCCGTAACAGAGTCCCACAGACCAGGCGGCTTAAACCACAGACCTTTATTCTGTCACATCCTGGGGGCTGGAAGTCCCAGATCAAGGTGTGTCAGGGCTGGTTCCTCCTGGGTCCTCTCTCCTTGGCGTGTAGACGCCACCTTCTCCCTGTGTCCTCACGTGGTCGTCCCTCTGTGCGTGTCTGTGTCCTCATCTCCTCTTCTTATAAGGACACCAGTCCTGTTGGATCAGGGCCCACCCTAGTGCCTCATCTTACCTTAATCACCTCTCTAAAGACCCATCTCCAAATACAGTCTCAGTCTGAGGTCCTGGGGGTGAGGGCTCCAACATAGGAACTGTGGAGAGACACAATTTAACCTATAACAGGGACAGGTTATTCATCTAAAAGGAAAGTTTTGAGGAATGACCACACTGGCCCGTTGAGGAGTGTTAACTGCTGTCTGAAGGCTGATTTTGGAAGAACCTCAGGTGGTTCCCAGGAACGGTGCAGGATTGAGCCCCCAGCGTCAGGGTTTCTTGGGGAGAAATGTGGCATCGGCCACCTCCAAGGAACAGTATGTGGGAGGGGGAAGTTTTGCACATCACAGCTCTGGCTGTGATGGCTCAAAAGTGCCCAGGACGAGGGCAAGAGGGTCTCTGAGAAGGGATAGGGAGGCACGTTTGGGGTGTGTTTTGGGATTACCAGAGGTGTCAGCACCCTCCCAAGCTCTCCTTGTGGAGACAGCCCAGCGATCCAAGCTCTGACGCCGCGGCTCTGACCTGCTGGCTTTACTGGTCAGCTCTTCTTCCCCCGACCTCAGTGTGATCACTGTGGTTCAGACCCACCTGGCCACCCTAGGAGATGGTCCCTCTGACTGACATTTGGTCCAGGGTGAGTGTGTAGCTGATTCCACAACCTCACCTGGACCTCAACAGGGAGGGCTGAGAACCTTCCCCTAAGAGGGGCCTCCACGGCCAGTGAACCCCAGTGAGAATGATGACCCCATAAAAGTCAGTGTGGAGGGCATGACCAGTGGGGAGGATGTCACCACAGAGCAAAGAATCTGCATGGCAGGAACTATTGAAGTCACTAGGCAAGATAGGACCAAGATGCCCTGGGTCTACCAGATTCAGGATGTACATATTTAGCTGTAGGTTTCAGTGTCTTATTAGATATAAGATGTTCTGTTACTAGGTATAGGATCCTGCCTCTTATTAGATATAAAATGCTCTATTTTTAGGTATAGGATGCTGTATCTTATTAGATATAGGATACTGCATTATTAGCTATAGGATGTTGGGTCTTATTAGATGTAGGATTCTATATTATTGGTTATAGGATCTTGGTCTTATTAGATGTATTATAGGATGCTCTGTTATTAGGTATAGGGCACTGCCTCTTGTTAGATATTGGATGCTGTGCATTGTTAGCTATAGGATGTTGCATCCTATTACATATAGGACTCTATATTGTTGACCATAGGATGCTGAGTGACTTTTTTTCCCTTTACCTTCCTATGGTTAAGTTCCTTCATTTCTAAACAGAACCAGTGGGATTAACAGGTATTCACTCTCCCGTGCACCTACATGTGGGCAGGTGAACAGCCCATGATAAAACAAACCCTAGCTGAGTGTCAAAAGACATGGTTTAGACATGTCTCTACTGGATCAGTGTGTAATCATCAGAGTCTTGGGCTGAATTTGAACCAGATGGTCAGTGTGAGGTCTAAACCCTAAGTGACCCTGCCGCTGTAGGCTGGGGTTGGCCAACATGTCCCTAAAGGGTCACAGGGAAAATATTTTAGGCTTTTCAGGCCATATAGAGACAATTAACTCTGCTATTGTTGCGTGAAAGCAGCAAGAGACAGTGTGAAACTAAATGGCACGGCTCTGTTCCAATAAAACTTTATTTACAAAGGCGAGTGGGGGGCCGGATGAGGCCAACAGGTGGGCTTTCAGAGCCCTGCTCCAAAGCCCAAAACATGTAGTTAATTAACCTCATGGTGGAACAGTTGCAGACCCTCAGGCAGGGCACTACAGACTGGGCTGGTTAACTGAGGGCTGTTTCTGCGTCCCCTGGGGCCATATGTTGTGCTTCGTGTGTGCGCATTACAGGTTGCAGGGAAATGCACTCTTCTCCTCTGAGGGTTCAAAGGCATCCACGGCCCCGAAGAAGTCAAACTCAGCTGCTGAGGAAGTCAGCTAAACCCTGGCCAATTTGGTGACGGTGTTGGGGTTGTTTGGGGCTGGTTCTTAGAAGGTGAAAGGGAACAGGATGTCCTTGTGCCCCAGGGGAGTGGAAGCTGCTCTGTCCAGGCCAAGCATGGACATGTCATTCTGTTTGCAGAAACTGCTTTAGGGATGAATAGCGGATTGGACGGTGGCCCTCCCAAAAGATATGTCCACATCCTAAGCTCCAGAGTCTGGGAGTGGCACCTCCTTTGGAAATAGGGTCTTTGCAGATGTGATTAAAGTAATAATCTCAAGGATCTCAAGGCCAGTCCAAGCCCTGAGATACCCCAGGCTGTAGCTTCTGTTCTTCCTACAGCGGCTCCTTGTCTACTTGATAAAGCACTTCCCTTTTCTCCTCAGTCTTGCAGGATCCAAAAGAGGGCACAGGGCCAAGACGATTGCACTGCAGGGCTGGAGGATGCTGGCGGGATGAAGGAACCGAGTGTGTTTCAGGGGCCACCGCCACGGGCCATTCCTGGTCTGACAGAGGTGGTAGTGATGACCGATAGTCACCGTGCTCCTAGGCTGCACCACGTGCTGCATGTGCTTCTGCATTCAAAGGTTGGGACCCCTCAAAGACAAGGCACAGAGTGGTCATGCCATTGGCCCAAGACTGAGTCCTTGTAATGTCAGGGTTTACCTTCTCACGGCGACTCCCTCTCTGATCGCACCAAGCCCCAGTCTGGCGTTCCAAAATTCTGTTCCGTAATGGTGTCTTTGCTCCGTGGCTCTGTGATCAGCTAACAGCCCGCTAATATAATTTATTTAATGACATGTTTCCCTCTCCCTGCCGGCCCCAGCTTGCAGGTGCACGGAGGCAGAGATCTGTGTGCAATCCTCCCTACAGCACCCAGAGCAGTGCCTGGTACCCCGAAGGCGCTGTGTAGACAGGGGTTGAAAAGGACTGAATGGAGACAACAGCTTCCACCCCCTGGGGCTGCTGGGGTACCCAAGCCTGGGCAAACACCCAAAAAAGTCAGGGCTCTGCCGCCTGGGGAAGGAGCGGGCTGGGTTTGGAGTGTGGCTCCCTTTGCCTCACTGTTCATGTGCAGAGATGTGGCACTCCCAGGACAGAAGCCGGCGCACTGCTCAGCCCGGCCACAGCCCCCGGCCATGACCTCCAGCGGGTCTGCAGGTGACCTGAGTTAGTGCACAAGGACCCGTTGCTTGGTGTGTGGGGACGGGTCTTGCTGGACTGCTGTAACACCGTCCTCTGGAGGACATGGTTTCCAGTGCTGTCGGGTTCTAAGGGTCTCCACTGAGCTTCTGAGATGGTCCTATGGGACCAAGCGCTCCTGCAGACACAGCACTGCCTGCCTGGGGGGCCCGACATGGGGGTGATGAACCCCGAGTGGCTGCATCACAGCTTCATAGGGACTCTGGCACGTGGACTCCTCAGAGAGAGACCACTGCACAGAGCTGCTGTAGCTACAACCTCAGACACGACCCCGCACATAGACACTGATACAGACCTGCACACAGACCCTCACGTGGACACTGATATAGACCCTCACATGCACCCGCACATGCACCCTCACACACACCTGCACTTAGACCCTCACATACATCTACACACAGACCCACACATACCCTCACGTGTAATGTGATGTATTCACAGATTCTATGGATTAGGACGTGGACATTTTTGGGGACATTATTCTGTCCACCACATGGGATTAGGATGGGACATCTTTGGGGACGTTATTCTGTCCACCACATGGGATTAGGACATGATCATCTTTGGGGACACTATTCTGTCTACCACGTGGGATTAGGATGTGGAGGTTTGGGGGAGTCCATTACTCACCTGAGCAAGGATCCTTCCCCTGAGGCAGTGAGGGTTTGGCCACATCGTGAGGACGGCTGGACACAAGTTAGCTGGGGTGTTGCAATGATCCATAAGTGATGAGAAACGTGAGTTTGGTCACATTCTGTGTTTCCGTCTGTTGTAGGAGGGGGAATGTCCAGATTCAGCCATGAAAAGGCTCATTTCCAGGAACCTTCAATCATCAGGACCCCAAGGGAAAGGGCAGGGACACGTTGTCCTGACCCTGTCTCCAGGGCAAGCAGAAAGCCCACGGTGCCTTCTAAAAGGAGAGGCCATCTCTGGATTTGTCCCATATCCCAGACCCTAAATGAGGCAGACGGACCCCTTCTCCTGGACAGTTGCGAGGTCATCATGTCTGGTTGTAGGGCTGGGTGAGCGCTGGAGAAGAATTTCCCTTCTCTCTACACAAACAGTGATTATTAAGAACTTTTGTGGCAGCAAGTGATGAAAACCAGTGGTTCAAACCTGGAGATTTTCCTTTTTCTTTACTTAATAAGAAGTCTAGGGATGAGCCCCTCAGGGTGGGGTTGACAGACCCATGATGCCAGCAAGGCACCCATCTCGTCTTGTCCTCCCTCACCACTCTCCTTCATATCTTGGGATCCTCATCTGTGTTGCCTCATGGCCCAAAGTGGCTGCCAAGGCACCAGGCATCATGTCTGCATCTAGGAAAGGACAAGCCTATGCTAGTCTGCTCTCCTTGGCATTAGTCCTCTTAAGCTGGAAGATGGCGTCTCTCAGCATCCCTCCAGCCAGCAGACTTTCTCTTACACCATGTTGGTCAGACCTGGCTTCTGTTAGAGCCCGGGGGCCATGGCCAGGGTGGACGGGGATCTACGGGGTCTTCCGTGGACCAGACCGAGAGGACTAAAGCTCCAGAATGCAGTCGGCTTCCTCTGTGCCTCTGACTCCCCACACGAGGGACCTGAATTGGGTTGCTTTTCCTCACACCACTCAAGACTGCAGCCCCACAGTTACCCGTCCCAGGGCAAGTTGTGGGGCGGGACGGGGAAACCCCACAATAATAGCACCTGCTACCGCCATGGCTGTCAAGGCATTTCCTGGACACTTTTGCAGCTGCCGTGTAGTCCCAAAGCCTGTGAATGGGACCTTATTTGGAAATAGGGTCCCTGCAGGTGTAATTAAGGTGAAGGTCTCAAGATGAGACCATTGTGGATTAAAGTGGGCCCTAAATCCAATGGCAGGTGACCTCCTAAGAGACAGCAGAGGAGACACAGACGCAGAGGAGAAGCCACGTGGAGACAGAGGCAGAGACTGGAGTGATGTGGCCACAAGCCAAGGGACGCCTGGAGCCCCCAGGAGCTGGGAGAGGCAGGAAGGAGCCTCCCCGGGAGCCTCCGGAGGGAGCGCAGCCCTGAGACCCCTTCATCTCCGTCTCCTGGGCTCCAGCACTGGGAGAGGAGAAATTTCTGATGTTTTAAGCTCCCCGGACATTTGTGGGCATTTGCCACAGCAGCCCCAGGAAGCTCCTACGGAGGAGCTGGCCGGGTCTGAGCACCAGTGTGCTGGGAGGTTTCTCACCCTTTTCTGTGTTGTCATCCCTGCTCCTTCCTGCCACCATGGTGTGAAACACAGTCTTCTGGTCGGCTTCCTTGTCTGAGAGACAGAAGTGGACCTGGGCAACGGGGGTCGTTCGTAGGGTGACAGAGGGTCCCCGGGTCTTCCTTCCTGCTTGGCCTCCGGGTGAGGAGAGGCGCCTGGAAGGTGGCGGAGGTGTAGCCCCGGTGCATCTTCTCGCTCCGCTTTGGACCTGGCTGTGGGGAGTGGAGCGGACGGGGACCTTTCCCAGCTGGGGTCGGCCTGGGCTTTTGTGAGAGTCGGGCTGGAGGATGAGGAAGGCAGGGACAGAGCCGCCCACCGTCCCGGGATCCAGGAGCTGAGGACGGGCCCGTGGTGCACCGTGTGTGTGCACGTGTGTGCGTGTGTGTACTGAGGGGCATTCACGTGACAGAAAATTCACCAATTGGAGGTGAACAACTCAGAAGCAGTTAGTGCATTCACGATGCTGTGCAACCATCACCTCTGTTTAGTTCTGGAACATTTTTATCCCCACCCCCCATAAACACACCCCATACCCATTAAGCAGTCACTGTCTAATCCCCGGCCAGTCCCTGGCAACATCAGCCCTTTCTGTCTCTACGGATGGGCCTGTTCCGGACATTTCGTGTGAATGGAGTCCTGCAATATTTGCCCTTTTGGGTCTGGCTTCTCTCAGGGAACATCACGTCTTCAAGATTCATCCACGTTGTAGCAGGTGTCAGAGCCTCGTTCCTTTTCATGCCTGGATACGATTCCACGGTGTGGATGGACCACGTCCCCTTTATCCGTTCACCCACTGACGGACGTTTGTGTTGTTGCCACCTCCGGGCTCCTGAGAATCACGCCACTGGGAACATGGGCGTGCAAGTTTTTCTTTCTTTTAAGTCCCTGCTTTCAATTCTCTTGGTTATACACCCAGAAGTGAAATTGCTGGGTCGTACAATAACTCCGTGTTTGACTATTCGAGCCACTGCCAAATCGTTTTTTCAGGGCGGTGGCAGCGTTTTACGCTCTCACCAGCCGTGCACAAGGGTCCTGATTTCTCCAGTTGTTGCCAGCGCTTCCTGGGCTGGGTTGGACACAGCTGGGCAGAACACTAGGCCCAACTGCAGTTAGACGAGCTTTGGGTTTGGGGCAGTGCAAAGAGGAAAGTCTCTATGAGTGGCTGCCCCTGGAGTGCCTTGATTTTTGGAAGACAGGAGGGAGATGACCAAATGGCACCAGCTCCAGTGGAATCACCTGCACATCCTCTGCCACGGTCAACTCCTGTGGACCTTGCTTTTCTGGGGCCTTGCATCTGAGGGAGGCCCCTACTCATGCCTCCAGCATGCAGAGGTCACATTCCCTAGAATCAGGTCACTTCATTGGGCAGGAAAGGCCTGATGTCACCCAGTTTCCCACCACGAAAGTGACCCTCAAATTGGGTCCAGAACCTCCCCCAGTGCCAGCCGCAGCGCTGGCGAGACCAGACCGCCAGCACGCCCCCTCCCGTGGACTCTCCCACAGCCTTGGGGCAAGCAGGGTCCCTGGTCGTGTATTTCAGAATTTGCCTATTTGCTGAAATTTATCTGTAACCCTAAGATCAATACTCAAGGGTATTGAAATGGAGTGACCCTGCATTTGGGAACTTGGGGATATGCACGTGACCCCAGGTGAGGCTGAACAACATGACGCTCTGCCTTCCCGTGTCAGCACATACTGAAAACAAGCATCCTCTTCCAGGTCATCAATACGTAATGTTTGATTTTCGCTTTTTTGGTGAATTTGTGTTTAAATTGTCTCCCTATTAGTGTGAATGCATCTGAAGTTCCTAAGCACAAACGTGTTGCGACAAACTGTGTGACGATGGCCTTGTGGAGGATAGTGCTGGGTGGCCGTGAGTTCAGGGGACGTAGTCGGAATCCACTCAATAAACATCTCAAACAAAATCAAGAAAACAAGGTTACATGTGGACCAGTCGATGCAAATGAAACAGAGACTTGAGGGACACTAAGCTTGCATTTCCCCAAGAGCAATGGGTCAGTATTTGCCAGTTCAGCATCTGACTTTAGAGAACAGAAGTACCTTGAATGAGGGGCATCCATGGCAGGTGACGTCTGCTCGGACCCAGGCCAGCTAGGGTGAGCCCTGAAGAACCCAGAGGTGCCACCCTGGGGACTGTCCCTAGGGGTGGCACCTTCAACATAAGCTGATGCATTTTGGAAAGGTGGCACCTGCATACATCACCCCTTCCTGGCGCACTCACCAAGGAGCATTTGCTCTGTAAGGTGGATGCAGAAAGGTCAGGGTGTTTTGCTTGTGAAAAATGTGGAATGCAAGAAACTGTTTATTCCAAGAGCACCTTCCTAGGGTTTGTGGGAGAAAGGGTGACATGGGGGAGGAGGGACTGGGAAAGAGGACAGTCCCTGGTTTTCCCAGCTCACATGACTCCAGAGACTTCCTTCCACCTCCAGGCCCAGGACGAGTGAAGTCAGTTCTTCCAGGGGTTTGGGCTGATCCAGTTGTTGAAGACAACTTTAGGATGACCGGATGCTAATATGGCAATGAGCCCTGCCCCACTCACCCTGAATCCTAAGGCTCCTCCTCTTGGGGCCTTTGCTGTGGGTAGAGGGTCTGCTCTCAATCTGCTCTGGTCTTCATGTCTGTGTCCCCCCAAATTCCTGTGTTGAGATCCTCACCTTCAAGGTGATGGCGTTAGGAGGTGGGGCCTTTGGGAGGTGGTGACCTCATGAGGGTGGAGCCTCATGGATGGCATTAGTGGCCTTATAAAAGGGACCCCAGAGAGCTCCCTCGCCCCTTCCACCATGTGAGGACACAGCAATTAGTTGCCGTCTATGAACCAGGAAGTGAGTCCTTACCAGACTCAGACTCTGCCACGCCATGATCTTGGACTTCCAGCCTCCAGAACTGTGAACAATAAATGTCTGTTGTTTATAAGCCGCCCAGTCTGTGCTGTCTTGTTATAGCAGCAAAAATGGACTAAGATGCTACCCTGAAACATGAGAGTCCCAGCCCCAGCCAATGAGGGAAAGAAAGAGTAATCCTTCCCCAAGGAGGGTTGGGGCCCTCCTCAGTGTAGATGCTGACGCCTCTGGGGGCCCCTGGAGTTGACTTGTGGGAGCAGGGGTGTGCCCAGAGTGTGTGTATGGTGGGGATGGAGATGCCCATGCTTCCTCATCCCCACCATAAAGACCCAAACACCTGGGCCTTCCCAGGACCCCATGCCTGGCAAACTTACTTCAACGTCACCTTTCAGAGAAACCCTGACCCGAGAGACAGCAGCCCCGGACCACAGCCTGGGCTTTGTAGCACCATGTTTAACTTCTTATGAAGCTTTCCCAGTGACCCAGTTTCCTCCTTTCCTCTCTGCAGCGCTGGGTGGACCTGTTATTGACTGCAAAGCTGGCAAGCGCAGGGGAAAAGGAAGCACCACACCCTTCACCACCCCATGCCACGCATCCTATTTAGCCATCTTCAACTGGGGGTGCCAATTTTCTGCAGAGGTTGGCACTGACAAAAAACCTCAAGAAAAAAAAAAAAAGATAAACAAGAGGCCCAGGAAAGTGATTTCACTTCCCTATAGACCTGGCTGTGGGGTCTCGATGTGGGCGTGATGCTCCCATGTCAAGAAGGGATCCAGGAAGTCAGGTGTCCCCATTACCTTCAACTCAGGAGGTAAAGACTTTGTGGTTGTTTTTCCTCCTCATTGAATCAGTCAGGAAGGGGGACCACAGAGAAATGCCTGTGGCAGCACACAACAGCCGAAAGGTAGAAACAACATCAGTGTCCATCAGGGGTGAGTGGATACACAGAACATGGTCCAGCCACACAATGGAATATTATGCAGCCAGGAAAAGGAACAAGGCTCTGAAACCTGCTGCAATGTGGATAAACCTTGAAGACATCATGCTCAGTGACAGAAGCCAGACACGAAATGATTCCATTTATATGAAATGTCCAGAGCAGGCAAATCCACAGAGACAGTTGATTAGGGGTTGCCAGGGGCTGGGAGGGGACGGGGACAGACTGCATAATGGGTACAGGGTCTCCTTTTGGGGTGATGAAACATTCTGGAACTAGACAGAAGTGAAGTTTGCACAACATGGTGAATGTACTAAACACCCCTGAGCCGTACAGACAGACTTGCCTCCATTCCTGGGGATGTCAGCGCCCCACCAGGGCCGGTGTTTTCCCCGCTGGGTCCCCACGATGTGTGCCGAGAGCCCAGAACTTTGCGGGCACGCCTCTGTAGCTCAGAATATACTCGATTTGGGGTTAAACTTGCTGCGTCGCAACTGTCCCCCTGTGAGGAAGACCAGGATGGCAGATACAAGAAATTAGACTCTAAAGATAGTTTTCTGAAAACAAAACCCGACAAACAAAACTGACTCGAAGGGTTTGTAATAAAGAATGCACATTTGCTTTTTCTCAGGAAGTGCATAAATGGCTTACTTTTGTTCCTTCTCACCCCAAGGTTTGGTTTCTAAGGTGCCCCAGGAGGGTGTGAAATGGCAACTGGGTCTTTAAACTGAAAGCAACCCCGAGGCCCACCTGGACGTAACCGGGCAAGTGGGGTCTCTCTGCGGTTCCTGCCGAGGACGCAGCCCCCCGTGAGAACAAACCCGCAGCGGCTGAGACTTCCATTTGCTCTCTGCCTCCTGGCCTGGGGCCTGCAGAGCCCAAATTCTCCCCACTCACAAGGGACTCATCAATTGAAACATTTTCATCACCCACAAGTATTGGTTTCCTGTGGCTGCTGTCACAAATCACTACAAACTGGGTGGCTGAAAACTATGGAAGTTTATTCTCTTGGAGTTCTGGAAGCCAGAAGTTCAAAATCAAGGCGTTGGTAGGGCCGCACTCCCTCCAAAGGCTTTAGGGGAGTGTCCTTCTGTTAGGGACCGAATGTTTTTGTCTATATCCCCAATTCTTACGTTGAAGCCCTAAAACCCCTAAAATGATGGTATTAGCAGGTGGGGTCTTTGGGAGGTGATTAGGTTTAGACGAGATCAAGATGGCGGGGTCCCGGTGATGGGATTAGTGTCCTTGTAAGAAGAGGTCATTCCCCCCCCCACCATGTGAGGACACAGAGAGAAGGTGGCCATCTGCACACTAGGAAGGAGCCCTCACCAGGAACCGAATCTGCCAACACCTCGATCTGGGGCTTCCAGCCTCCAGGACTGTGGGAAGTAAATGTCTATTTAAGCCCCAGTCTGCGGTATTTTGTTGTAGCAGCCTGAGCTCACTAGGACAGCTTCCTGCCTCTCCAGCTCCTGGGGGCTCCGGGTGTCCCTTGGCTTGTGGCCGCGTCACTCCAGTCTCTGCCTCTGTCTCCACGTGGCTTCTCTTCTGCATCTGTGTCTCCTCTGCTGTCTCTTGTGAGGACACCTGCCATTGGATTTAGGGCCCTCCCTGATCCAGGATGGTCTCATGTCAAGATTTTTCACTAATCACATCTGCAAAGACCCTATTGCCAAATTACATTCTATTCATGGGTTCTGGGTGATAGGACGTGGACGTATATTTTGGGGTCATCATTCAACCCATTATGATTGTATCCAGTTCCTTCTGGAAGCTCCAAGGGGGGCTCCTTCCTGCCTCCTCCAGCTCCTGGGGCCTCCAGGCGTCCCTTGGCTTGTGGCCGCGTCACCCCAGTCTCTGCCTCCGTCTCCAGGTGGCTTCTGCTCTGTGTCTGCGTCTCCTCTGCTGTCTCTTAGGAGGACGCCTGCCATTGGGTTTAGAGCCCTCCCCAATCCAGGACGGTCTCCTACTCTAAACTGGTCAACTCCCCCTTTTCTTCACATGCATTGGCTGGTGTGGCCTTGAGCAAAGGAAGATTTCTATCACCTCAGTTTCCTTAACTCCAACATAAAAAAAAATTAATAATAATAAACCATTCACAGTGGTCTGAGGATTAAATGTTTTGCAAATTGTCAAGCAAATGAAAATCCTTTCGAGAGTTGCGTATATTTGGATATCACCGTGGAGGTCCTGGACAACCAGACAAACGCTCTGATCTGGGACGCATTTTGTTCTGCATTTTAGGAGCATTTTTTTTTTTAAAGTCATCAGAGTTTTTTGCCTCTTACTGTCGTCTTCCCAATGCTAGCAACACAGCTTAAGTTGGCACCCCTCTAAATAATAAATGTTTTCCTTAGTCATAATAACAGGCAATGCTTATTGAGGGTTTAATGAATCAATGTCTCATTAAACACCTGTAAAGCCGTGACTAGGCATGATGCTGCATTTAACAGAAAAGGGAAATGAAACCCAGGGAGGTCAGTATCTTGCTCAGGGAGGTCGGGGCCTGGACTAACCTGGTGTATTTGCACTGAATGTACCAAATACCAAATGAGTAGGGCGGACACGTTTTTAACTCAAGCTTTTCAATTATCAGCAATGATACGTGCAACCTGTTTAGGATGTAGAAATCCTCTGATCTGTCTAAACTTTAGAAAAGATTCACTGCAGGCCACGCATAAACAGAGCAAGGATTCCTGTCTGCTAAATACACCTCCTTCCCCAGACTGAGATGCTCTCAGCGTGGTGCTGGGGTGGTGCTGAGGTCGGCCAACATCCCGGCCCTCCTGGGAGCACAGACCAATTTTGCCTGCTGGGTTAAACCCAGTGGGGTGGCATCCGGAACCCTCCTGAAACCCCTTTGCTCACATTTCCCTGACAGCCACCGTGTGGCTTGAATTTTGCACGATAATCCCAAATTTCAAATATTTTCGGCCCACACTGAGATGACATGTCGGATATTCGGATAGGTGGCTCACCAAATAAAATCTATGTAACCTGTATTAGTAATAAAATTCAGTTAGCCTGACACCTGCCCTCAGAAACAGAGCAGTAAATATTTTCTGCTGCAGGGTTGCTCAAGTCATTTTCCTCAATGACATATACCAGGTCTATGCTGCTTGTTAAAAATCAATTTTCAGCCCCCTTATTGCTAAAGGACAAACTCAGAATCATGGGGCGGGGGTGGAGGCCATTTAAAACCACTCTTTTAATTCTTTTGCATCGAGAATGTGAATACCACTTTCTAAGACATCGTGAGAAGACATAACAAGGGAATGTCATGCGGGACCCTTTTCTTTTTAATATATTTTAATATATTATATAGTTTCAAAGAGCTAGAAGGAGGGTATTGGATGTTTCCCACACAAACTAAGGATAAATGTTCAGTGTGATGGATACAGTAACACCCCGACCTGATCGCTATATTGCAACATCACTATGTACCCCAGGAATATGTGCAATTATTATGTGTCACCTAAAAAAAAGTTTAATAAATAAATAAGTGTGGACTGTATTTAGTAACAATGTATCGACATGGGTCTGTTCACTGTAACAAATGTATCTTGTTAATGTAAAATGTTACTAATAAGGGAAACTGGGTGTGAGGGATTTTATTATGAGAAACCTCTATACTAACTTCCCAATTTTTCTGTAAATGTAAAGCACTTCTGACAAACAAGGTCTATTAATAGTAATAAAGGAAGGAAATCCCCCAGCACGGGGTACAACATAATGTTTTGAAATACATGTCCACTCTGGACTGACTACACTGAGCTAGTTAACCTACACATTACCTCACATGCTTATTTTTTGGGGGTGAGACCACTTAACATCGAGTGTCTTACAGATTTTCAAGTGCACAATACAGCTTTATTATTGTGTACTTGAAGAAAGCGATACTGAATAAAGCTTTCTATGTTGAATAAAGAATTCATCCATTCTTATCAACGTGCACTAGAATAGCACGACGTACGATGGAGCTCTTGCGCTTGTTCCTTCTGTCTGCCTGAGAGGTTGTGTCCTTAGGTCAACATATTTCCCATTTTAGCTATTTTTAAGTGGTCAGTGCAGTGGCATTAAGCACATCACAGTGTCGTGCAACCAACACCAACATCCATCCTCAAAACTCTCTCATCTTCCCAAACTGGAACTCTGTCCCCATGAAACAGTAACTCCCCACCCCTCCCTCCCCAGCCCCCAGCACCCACCGTCCCACCTTCTGCCTCTGTACATCTGATGACTCTGGGGACATCCGATGACTGGGATCACACAGTGTTTGTCCTTTTGTGTCTGGCGTCTCTCACTGAGCATCACGTCTTCAAGGTTCATCCATGTTGTAGCAGGTGTCAGAACCTCATTCCTTTTCCTGGCTGCATAATATTCCACTGCGTGGCCAGACCCTGTTCTGTTTATCCATTCATCCCTGCCTGGCGCTTAGGCTGTGCCCACCCCGTGGCTATTGTGAATAGTGCTGCTGTGAACACAGGTGCACAAATATCTCTTAACGACCCTGCTTTGAATTCCTCTGTGGCTTATACCCAGAAGTGGAATTGCTGCATCAGGTGGTAATTCTATGTTTATTTTTGGAGGAACCTCCAGGCTGTTTTCTGCAGCGGCTGCACCACTGCAGATTCCCACCAGCAGCACCGAAGGGTTCCAATTTCTCCACCTCCCACCAACACTTGTTATTTTCCGGCTTGGCTTTGTGGTTGCTGTTGTTTAAATAGCTTTATTGAGGTATAACTGACAAATAAAAATTGTATATATTTAAGGTGTGCCTGTGATGCTTTGATACATGTATACGTTGTGAGTCGATGGCCACCATCAAGCCAATTAACATATCCCTCATCTCACATAGTCACATTTTCTTCTTGTTATTACTTATTTATTGATTGTTTTTGATAGCAGCCATCATAATGGGTATGATGTTGATCAACCCGTTTCCTATATTTTTCTGCTGACAGGCAGCAATTTAGCCCCAAATGCTCTTCCTGGGCATCTTACTCTCTTGGCCAGGGGCAGAGGTCACTGGGGGTCAGGGCCTTGTGCTCCCGGGTGCCCCTAAGTCCCAGCTCCCAAGGGCCCACCCGCAGGGGAGGAGGTGATGGGGGCTCGGCCCCGTGGGTCTCTCGGGTCCAGATCATCACCCACATTGTGGTGGTGAACGGGTTAATCCCGAGGTGCCCCGGGAGTTGTGGGCCCACCCGCAGAGAGCACCCTCCCCCTTGTGGTTTGGGGTTTTCCTCTGAGACAGGAACTGGGGTGCGAACTGGGCCACCCAGTGCCTGATCCCCTCCCTGCAGGGTGAAGAAGGAACAGCTCAGAGCACTCAGGGCCCGGGGTCCCTCCTTCACTGCTCCGTGGCCCCGGGCTCCTGGCCGCCTCTCAGGAGCCCAGAGAGTGAGCAGAACCCTCCCCGCAGCCAAGCACGGCTGCTCCTGCCTCCTGCCCTCCGAGACACGGTTTCTCCACCCCTGGGGTCTCAGCAGGGAGGTGGCTTTGCTCAACTGGGGACAGTTTTGGTTTCAGGATGGAGGGTAGTGGGTGCTGCTGGCATCTGGCGGGTGGAGCCCGGGGACGCTGCTCCACAGCCTGCAGTGCACAGGACGTGCCACCACAGAGTCATCCAGCCCCAAGTGTCACTCACTAGTGCCCAACCTGAGAAACCTGCCCTAAAAGAAGGGATTTTCCCACTCTGGCCCTCTCAGGCCTGTTCTAGGCTGACCCTCTGCCAGGACATCTTTTAAGGATGCTCCATTGTTATCTTTTTAATCAGGGGATGAGTGAAGGAAGACCCTGGACTCCAGCGAGCCCAGCTCTGAGTCATTCCACCCTGTAACCCAGCTCAGATCTCCACGGGCAGCTCTGCTTCTGTCTCACTCCAGGGAGGGTCCCCCTTCACTTGCTCCCCACGTACCCATCTGGGGAACAGGCAGCTACCGCAGACCAGACAGCCATTTCCTTGAATTCACATGACCCCCCGGAGGGTGCTGTGTTGACCCCAATTTGCAGCGCAGGTGTGAGCAGCCTACTCAGGCCCCCAGGTGCCGCCTGGGCAAGGACTCCGGGCCACAGATGTTGCTTGTTATTCAGGAATCAGTGCATTGACTGGCCCTCTTGTTCCGGGGGAGTTTTCTGCACAGTAGTACTATTGAAAAGGTGCATATGCAGTTTAGCTTTTCTTGTAATAATGGGGCGTGGTTTTTGGGATACTCCAATGGATACCCCAAATGTGTGCAGTTGGGGTGGGGAGAGCTGCATGAGGCACAGACAGATGGCAGAGTGGGGTCCCGTGACTGTCAGCAGACCGGCGGCTGCAGAGACCACCGCTGGGGTCTATTGTCTGATCGAGATGTCCACCGGGCGAGGCATTTGGGGTGCCCCCTGAGGTTGGATCTGCCCTTGCCATTGGGGAAGTGACTGAGCTTCAGGGATTCTACAGGGAGGGCGGATGCGGGGCTGCCTGGACCTGGCACCCTGTAGCTTGGCACTTGCAAGACAATATACATTTTTATATTTAAAGCTAAGAGATAATCCAATAATAACAGGATTATGGAGTGCATTCCTCCATGCCATGGGGCAAAGAGAGTTTTCAAAAGTTGTAACAGACCAGTTTTTTTTTTTCACAGAGCCTTTCTGAATTCTGAAAAGTCACCGGGAATACCTCTGTTATTAAAAAAAGTGATTAGGAGTTGTGTATCCTTTTACTGCAACAAAATGAAATGAGGGCAGCTATATTGATTTAATATAATAAAGCTACAGTCAAAGATCTAAGCTAGTTTACACCAAAAGATGTATAAGGTTTTGACTTATTGTATTTTCTTTTTTTTTTTTTTAAGAGACTGGGTCTCACTCTGTTGCCCCGCATAGAGTACGGTAGCTCACTGCAGCCTCAAACTCCTGGGCTCAAGTGATGCTCCTGCCTCAGCCTCCCGAGAAGCTGGGACTACAGGTGTACCATCACACATAGCTAATTTATCTATTTTTTTTTTTTAGGCATGGGGTCTCACTGTGCTGCCCAGGCTGGTCTCAAACTCTTAGCCTCAAGTGATCCTCCTGCCTCACCTTTTCAAAGTGCTGGGATTACAGGCATGAGCCACTGCACCTGGCCAGATTTATGACATTTTCAAAGTACATTTTGGAAGAATGGATAAAAAGAAGAAATGTTTATAGGAATATTTGCAATTGTATAACCAACACCAGTTTCTTTGTCTCAGCATCCTCCCTTCTGTTTCCTTGTTTTTCCCTCTGCTTCTTACTTTCTTAATAATCTTGTCTTTGGATTCCAAAGAGAATATACATGGGAGAAAACTGGGAGTAGGGTTTTGAGGGTGGGAATGCTAAGAACAACCTCACTCTTGGAGTTGAACCTTGCTATGGTCTGAATGTTTGTGTCCCCCCTAAATTCCTATGTTGAAGCCTAATCCTCAGAGTGATGGTGTTAGGAGGTGGGGCCTTGGGGAAGTGATAAAATCCTGAGGGTGGAGCCTCATGGATGGGATCAGTGCCCTTATAAAAGGGACCCCAGAGAGCTCCCTCGCCCCTTCCACCACGTGAGGTCACAGCGAGAAGATGCCATCTATGAACCAGGAAGTGAGTCCTCACCAGACACAGCCTCTGCCACACCGTGATCTTGGTCTTCCAGCCTCCAGGACTGTGAGCAATAAATGTCTGTTGTTTATAAGCCACCCAGGCTACAGTATTCTGTTATAGCAGCCTGAACAGACTAAGACAAACCTGTTTGCATTGACAGACAATAGTGTTACTTTGTTGCACTCTCTCTATTGACAATGCTACATTTGCTTGAATTATTTTTCAGTAATTACTACTGTGGTGTTCTGCAAATATCAACTTTTCCCTGCTGTTAGTTACATTTGCAGCAAAAAATAACTTTATCAGACCTATTTTTTCCTAAATATTATCATGAAATGTGGACCTCTTTATTTGTCCTCTCTGAGATAAGGGTTTCCTGTGGTATTCAAGCCCCACCCCCTGTCCAGACGCTGCAGTGTAAGAACCCAGCTTTGCAGAGCCAGAGGCTATATTTCTTTAAGCATTCTACATCTTTTACTTTCAAATTCTGTTTTTGACATACGGTACCTTTAAAATATATTGTATTAATAGTAGCACATGCTAATTAATATGTATAATATTAATACAGTGTTTATTTTTAAAATGTTGCTCATTTGAAACTTTTTTATTAAAGTTTTTATTTTTTATGGTTAACTGACAATTATTTTGTACTACAGCTTCCCCATTTTTAAATTATTTTCTTTAATTTCAGAATATTACAGTGGTACAATTGTTTTGGTTACATAAATTGCTTTTGTACTGTTGGAGTCAAACTTATAAGTGTGCCCACCCCCCAGACAGTGTGCATTGTACCATTACGTGTGAATTTACCCATCCCCTCCCCCCTCCCACCTGCTTGATTTCCAATGAATGTTATTTCCATATGTGCACATAAGTGTTGATTGATTAGTTCCAATTTAACGGTGAGTACACGTGGTGTTTGTTTATCCATTCTCATGATACTTCACTTAGAAGAATGGGCTCCAGCTCCATCCAGGTTAACACAAGAGGTGTTAGTTCAGCATTATTTTTTATGGCTGAGTAGTACTCCATGGTGTACATATAGCACATTTGATTAATCCACTCATGGATCGATGGGCACTTGGGTTGTTTCCACTTCTTTGCAATTGTGAATTATGCTGCTATAAACATTTGAGTGCAGATGTCTTTTTTATAGAATGTCTTTTTTTCCTTTGGGTAAATACCCAGTAGTGGGATTGCTGGATCAAATGGTAGATTTGATTCCTCTCTTGTTTGGCTGGAGTTAGTTTTAAGCAATTTTCTTTTTTAAAGAGGGAACATAAGGAACACGTTTGCATACCTGAGGAAACATGCCTCAATGATGACAGTTTTTCCAGCATAGGATTTTGGGGAGGGAAATTTTCCCTGTGAAAACTACATAGTGTGTACAGCACAGTGCCTATAGCTAATGATACTGTACTGCACACTTAAAAATTTTCTATGAGGATAGATCTTATGTAAAATGTTTTTATCAGAATAATAACAAAGCAGAAGGCAGGGGGAAACTTTTGGAGGTGATGGGTATATATGTCTATGACATAGACAGTGGTGATGCTTTCATGGGCATGGACTTATCCCCAAACTTATCACATTGTAGATATTAAACATGTACAGCTTTTTGTATGTTAATCACACCTCAATAAAGTGGTTAAAAAAAACCAAACTATACAGTATGGACCTATTGCTTTAGGTCTTTGTGTATTTCGTGGGGAGGACACCTGGAGATTTGTTGCTTTCTAAAATAATGTGCTTATTTCTCCCCGGGCACTAGAGGATGTTATTTATCTTTAATATTAAAAAAAATTTTCCAGGAATTTCCAAGTGTCTCTTTTCATTAAGATACTTGGGGAGCCCTTTGCTTTGCAGGGTGTTATTCAGCACAGGGACATTTTTCTCTATTATATCTTTGAATATTGTTTCTGCATTGCTTGTTTTCTTCATGGAATTTATGACACAAATGTGATACATACGTATATATGATTGTATGTATGATATAATATATGTGTATATGAGATAAACTTATGTTGCAAATATAATATATATGCATCTATGGGTTATATGTGTACATTGTCCCTTGGTATCCTCAGCCGACTGGTTCCAGGACCCCTGCAGATGCCAAAATCCATGGGTGCTCAGGTCCCTTATATAAAAGAGTGTAATATTTGCATATAATGTATGCACATTTTCTCATATGCTATACATCATCTCTAGATTACTTATAAAACCTAATATAATGTTAACACTATGTAAATAGTTGTTACATTGTGTTTTTTATTGTTTTTTCCTCCTAGTATTTTTGATCCTTGGTTGGTTGAGTCTGCAGATGCAAAAGGTCAGTCTTTGTGCTATCAGGTCTTCGACTGATTAGACGTGGCCCACCCACATTGTGGAGGGCTGTGTCCTTTACTCAAAGTCTACTGACTTAAATGTTCCTCTCATCTGCAAAACACACTCACAGAGGCATCCAGAACGATGTCTGACCAGGTACCTGGGTGCCGTGGCCCAGCTAAGTGGAAGCATTAAATTATTCATAACACGGCTGTGTAAGCGGAGTGGTTGCCTCTTTGGTGGTATGATGCATGGACAGCAGAGAAAACTTGCATACACAGAGCAGCTCACGGAGGACTCAAGAGAAAAGCAGAGATTTGAGGCAAAGAGTAAACATTATTTTGTCCCTGAAAACTTTCCAGTTCCTGTCCCTAAGCTGGGCTGCTGCTCTCCTTTGGGGCCAGTGGAACATTCCTGAATCCTGACAGTAGCATCACCCAGGCTGGTTCCTGGCCCGTGGATCTGGCCTCAGTCAGTGCAATACGCAGATTTCCAAACCTTGACCATGGTCCCACCCCAGCCCCACGGAAGCACAGGCAGATACTAGTTGGGAGTTTGCAGGTTCCAGAACATCTACTGAAAACAAACCCAGTTTAAAAAAATCCAGCAGAATCCCTCCTCTCTCTCTTTAAAGTTTAAATAACTGGTTTTCTTTCTTGGGGTGTCTTACGATGGACTATTACTCAGCCATATAAAGCAATGCAGCCCTGACACCTGCTACAATGTGGATGAACCTTGAGGACATCATGCTCAGTTAAAGAAGACAGACATAAAAGGCCACATGTTGTGTGACTCCACTTATATAAAATGTCCAGAAGGGGCAAATCCACAGAAACAGAAAGTGGATTAGTATTACAGGGGCTTGGTGGGGTAGGAGGATGGGTAGTGACTGCTGATGGGGACGGGGTCTCCTTTTGGGGTGATGAGGATGTTCTGATGTTCTGGAACTATACAGAGGTGATGGTTGCACACTATGGTGCATGCACGAACTGTTCCTGAGTTGTTCACTTTAAAATGGTTAATTTAGTGTCATGTGTATTGTGCCCCCATCAAAACAAACAACATTAGTTTTAGAGGACCCAAGAAGACTTCACTGGGCTTGGGGGTCAGGAGTGAGGGAAGACACTTCCTTGCACTATTGAAGTACGTTCACATTCAGCAGTGCAGGTCTCCCCAGCAAGGCCGTGGATGGGTTGTGGGACTGGGCAGGTGGTTCCCCCATACAACCGAGGGTATCAAGCCTGTGAATATTTAGAAACAATCTAACTGCATCATTCATTCTCAGCCATCACTTTCAGAAGGGCCACGTGGGTGGTGTGCGAGCATTTTGCATACAGACCCACCGTTTTTCATTTCGGGGATGTGTCCAAAACACAATCCTGGAGGTTGGCGGGTCACTTGGTACACAGAACAGGAGCGAGCACACGGCTTTACAAGTGGGAATCGTGTGTGCTTGCGTTTCCTCATTTTGGTTTGTTTGTGTAGGATGCAAGGGGGGGAAGCATCGGATTTGGATGATAAACCTGGACCGTCTTGTTCCGTCTCCAGAAGTCTGTCTTGCAAACGACAGTCTGTTTTGGATGCAAAATCCACACAGTGTCACAAGAACAGAGACAAACTCACCACTGGAGGGTATGAGGCAAACATGATGAACTTTGCAAAAATGGACTATTTAGATGAGGGCAGGTTGCTGAATTTGCCATCTCGAAGAGAAGAGACAAGCCAACAATTTTCATCTGCTTCACACCAAAACTGATCAATGTTCATTAAAAAAAATGCTTGCAGATCACACCAACTTCTTGCAGACAAATCTTGCAGCCAGAAGACTGCTCATGTCTGGGACTGGCTTTGCTACTTAACAGATTTGACAAATACCACTGCTCATTCGAGCAACCTAATCTTCTCCCTGCTGGGCGAGTTTCCACCTGCCTTCCGTGCACAAGGGGAATAATTGTGCCATGACCACAAAACCGGGAAACACAGCTTGGTTTTGACCGAGGGGTTGATGTCACAATGTAAACCGGTCCTTGTTTCACGGTTTGCAAGTGGCCGTCCGTGAGTGGGTCATGGAATGAATCTCAGGTGTCAAGGACATTTAAAAAGAAATATAGGAGTATAGAGTTTCAGTCTTGCAAGATGAAAACATTCTGGAGATAGGTGGTGGTGGTGGCTGCCCAAGAATGCAAATGTCCTTAATGTCACTGGACTGTGCTTTTAGAAATGGTTAAGATGGTAAATTTTATGTTATGGTGTTTTACCATAATAAAGAAAATTGGAATATAATCACGTTGTTAGACTGTCCAGCGGCCAAAGCACCCAGACAGACAAAGACACTCTTCCCAGTGAGAACATTCCAGATGTCTCAAGATCACCTGCCGGAAACCAAGGGCAAAGGCAGGCCTGTCTTTGGGAATAGTTAAATCTGCACTGCACAAAAACCAAGCACAAAATTGCTTCATCTAATGAGAAGCACTTTGAAGGAAGATGCAAAATGGTGATACAAAGAATAATTTGGGCAAGAGTGGGGTGTCCTGTACAAGAGGACAGAGGGGGGACATTACAGGTAGACCATGGAGGGCTTGCTGGAGGAGGAAGTCGAGGGGGGGTTGTCCTCTTGTTGCAGAGTAACTGTGGTCTACACTAGCCGGGGCTGAATGTGATTAATGTGTCGCCCAGGGGAGAGATCGCAGAAACCTCTCGCCCAGTGCTAATACATCTAGATGAGCCTCTGAACCACGCACCAGCCCTCAGCATCCAGGTGGAGCCTGTGCTTGCACCTTGCTGAGTGAAGATCAGTTTTGTCTCCCACTTCCCCTTGCCTGCACAGCCTGTCACACAACCGTGGAGAGAAACACGGTGTTTCCCGGCGCTGAGCGTCTGTTTGTTGAGTGCCCTTAACCGGTTCAAAGACAGACTCTGTATTTTCAGCGGGGCTGCTTTTGTCAGAGTGGGTAAAGTGTCCTTGTGTTTTGGCGCCCTCTCCATGAGGTCTCAATGATATTTCTTAAATCTCTACATGGCTTCCAAAAAATTCAGCGTGATTAGCAGGGGATTCTCCTTTCGAGCGTGCCAGCCTCACCTCTGTGGGTCTTTGGAAGGAAATGCATTACGGATAGAGGGTGTAGACACAGATGTCCAGGGGTCTCTGTGGGTCTTCACTCCTTCCTCCTCCCTGTTTTCCTCCACTGCTCTGTACCATGACCATGATCACATTTCTCCTGTTGAGGGATAAAGTCAGACGCAAGCAGTCAAACCATGGAGGAAGGGGTTTGCTCCTGTTCTCTTTCTGCTTCTAAATGGGGGGAGTTAGTCAGAAACGGATTGTTCAGCACAACCACCCACCTCACAAGCATCGTGAACAAACCCTGCCCGCCCATGCGTCCTGGTCAACTGAGCATCACTTGAAACAGTGGTCCCCAACCTTCTTGGCACCAGGGACTGGTTTCATGAAAGATAATTTTTCCACCGACCAGGACCGGGGGGGACGGTTTCAGGATGATTCAAGCACATTATATTTATTGTGCAGTCAGACCTCTCTGCTAATGATAATCTATATTTGCAGCTGCTGCCCAGCACTAGCATCACTGCCTCAGCTCCACCTCAGACCATCAGGAATTAGATTCTCATAAGGAGCCGCGACCCAGATCCCTCCATGTGCAGTTTACGGTAGGGTTTGAGCTCCTATGAGAATCTAATGCCCCCGCGGATCTGACAGGACGTGGGGCTCAGGCGGTGATGCCAGCGATGGGGAGCGGCTGCAAATACAGATGAAGATTTGCTCACCTCCTGCTGTGCGGCCTGGTTCCTAACGGGCCACAGACCAGTACCCGTCTGCAGCCTGAGGTTTGGGAACTGCAGGCTTGAAACATTTTCCTGTGTTTCTCAATGAAGAAATACAGAGACTCAAAGGGGATTCCCCCAAAGGTCACATAAACCTTCTCCTAAAATATCGAGTCACCCAAGAATGGACAACCTGGATATATCTGGACCATCGAGATGCTCCAGGCAAAAGCTGGAGAGGAGGAGATGAAGCTGGATGTCAGAGAAACGTGCTGTGGTCTCTTCCCCGTTTGTGCGTTTTGCCCTGGCCAAGAGCGTTGCCTTTGGCCCCTGCTGAGTCTCACCCGCGAGTGGCTCCGTGAAGTCGCTGACTGTCGTGTGCTGGGTGTCCCCGTCTGCGGCGCCTGCACACCTTCCTAAGCAGTGGCCGAGCGGCCCCCAACAGGGGACACGGCCGGCGTCTCCTGCACCTTGGGGGTTGCTGGGCATGGTTGACCTTGGTGGTTGTGCCTCACTCTTGATATGTTCTGGGGAGACATGGTACTCTGAGCCCCTGCATTTCTTCCTATTTTGCAACAAGGGGTTGCATTATGTCAGGAGGACAGAGGAAGGAGACAGACAGAAAGAGAAGGGACACTGTTGGTGGTGGGTCAGTGTTCTAAGGCTGTCAACTCAAACCAGCAGACACTGGGGGGCTTACAGTGACAGGGGCTTGTCCCCTTCCAGTCCTGGAGCCCAGGAGTCTGGGATGAAGGGGTCTCAGGGCCGCGCCCCTCCATCCACTATAATTATATCCAGTTCTTTCTGGAGGCTCCAGGGGAGGCTCCTTCCTGCCTCTTCCAGCTCCTGGGGGCTCCAGGCGTCCCTTGGCTTGTGGCCGCGTCACTCCAGTCTCTGCCTGTGTCTCCACGTGGCTTCTCCTCTGCATCTGTGTCTCCTCTGCTGTCTCTTATGAGGACACCTGCCATTGGATTCAGGGCTCACCCTACTCCATTATGACATCATCTTAAGTAATTACATGTGCAAAGACCCTATTTCCAAATAAGGTCACATCCTGATGTTCCCAGTGGACAAAGTTGGGGGGGGCATGGTTCAACCCACTACAGTTGGTCAGTTGAGAACTTGCTGTCCGTCCTGTCTATGAGACAATGGCCTTTCAGAGCAGCCCACGGAGGGGGTCATTTTTGTGCCCAGTCCTGGCCGACTGTGTCCTCTGCACTCTAAGGAGCCTGCTCCTCCAGGAACAGACAGACGCTGGCCCCCGCCCTGTCCTTCCTACATGCATCCTGCCTGCATCCCAACAGTGCCCCCCGGCTGTGTTCTGCACTTTTGCCCTATGACAAGCATCAGGGTTGTGCTTCTGAACAGTTCAATGAGGACGGCACACAGGCTCTTGCTCCATTTCACGGAGGGGCAAACACAGGCCCAGGGAGGTGGAGTTCCTTGTCCCTAAACAACAGAGCAGGGATCCCCACCCAAGTCCCATCTTGCACCAACCCCCAGCCTGACCTTCCAGCCACCCGGCCTGAGGCTGCCCCTTGAGAAAGATGAGGTCATACTGGAGTAGGGTGTGCCCCCAATCCAACATGACAGGCGTCCTCACAAAAGGAGAAGAGACACATAGACAGAGAGACGCACATACACACAAAGAAGAGACGCCGGGTAAAGACACAGGCACACAGAGGGAAGACCGTCATGTGCCGATGGAGGCAGAGACGGGGCTGATGCGTCTGCATGGCAAGGAATGCTAAGCATTGCTGGCGGCCACGGGAGAGAGGCACGGACCGAATTGTTTCTCAGAGCCTCCAAAAGGAGCCAGCTGTGCTGACACCTTGATTTTGGACTTCTGGCCTCCAGAACTGCGAGAGGACAAAGTTGCGTTCTGTAAGCCACCCAGTTTGTGGCACCTTGATAAGGCAGCCGTAGGAAACTATCACAGTGGTGATGGTTAAAAGTGTTGCTTATTGAAGCACAGAAAGGAAAAAGTTCTCTGCATTCACAAAGAGGCATCGCATTCTGCGGTTGATGAGGGTGTAGGATGCATATGTTTCTACCAGGTGTATTAGTTATACTTTGCTGTGTAAGGAAGTGGCTACAAACATAGTGGCTATAAACTACACAAATTTATGACCTTGCAGTTTCTGGAAGTCGGGAGTCCAGATACAAGTTAGCTGGCTTCTCTGCTCAGGGTTTCACCAGGCAGCAATCGGGGTGTTGGCTGAGGCCACAATCTCATCTAAGGCTTGGGGGTGTCTTTGAAGCTCCCCGGTTGTTGGAAGAATTCAGTGCCTTGTAGCTGGAGAATTCAGTCCAGCCGATCCCTGCAAAGCAGCCTTCTCCACAAGCGTCTGTGCAGCTTTAAATCACTCTCACGTCTTAACTCTGACTTCTAAACCCTCTCCTGATTAGGTCAGACCCACCCAGAATCATCTGTTTGATCAGCTTGAAGTCAACTGATTAGAAACCTTGATTACACCTGTAAAGTTCCTGCACCATTGCCACAGAATCACGGGAGGGACATCCCATCGTATTCACACTTCCCTCCCACACTCAACGGGAGGGAATTGTACTGGCCACGTACACACCAAAGAATCATGCCAACCTCTCTAAGACAGAGGATTTGGGCTGCAGATGTCAGCGAACTTTGTTTTTTCTATTTCTGAGATGCATTCAGGAGAGAAAGAATCTCCTTTGCTCATTTCCAAAATTATTTTAATCATCTCTTGGTGCTTGCTGGCTCCGAAGGAGCGAATATCTCATTTCTTAATTTGCTTTGCAAATACTTCAGGGAGCTGAGTGGAAAAGTAGTTTCCAAATTTAACAGCTCCCCAGGGAAACACATTACACACCTATGACGTGCAAAGTGGCATTTGGGGGAGTGATTTTAAAGAGAACCCCAAATTCCTCTAAGAAAAATGAGAAGGTACGTGAAGACAGCAAAGATATATATCCCTCTGAGAAGGCTGCCTGGGTTCAAGGGATGGTCCCCTTCCTGGGGCGGGGCGGCCCTGGTGTCTCTCTTTCCTCTGTTGTCAAGTAGAGATTCCCGATCATATTTGTCTTTCCGGACAAGAAAACTCCCACAAAACACCAAAAAATACCCTCAAGCCCCTTTGTGTTCAAACGTCCACTTGACATCAGGGTCTGTGTCTTACTCTGTTCATGCTGTTATAACAAAATAGCTTAGACTGTGTGATTCACAAATAAAAGAAATTTATTTCTCACAGTTCTTGAGGGTGGGAAGTGCAGGATCAAGGCCCGCTGTCCACCGCATAGAAGGTGACTCTTTGCTGGGCCCTCACGTGGGCAAAGGGCGAAATGGGAAATACGGACTCCCGAAACCCTTCGTAAGGGCCCTAATCCCATCCCTGACCTATTCACCTCCCGAGAGCCCCCTCTTTTCATACTCCTGCATGGGGGATTAAGTTTCAACATGAATTCTGGAGGGACCCAAACATGCAAGCCACAGCCACCCCCTCACCCACCCCAGCCCCTCCCAAGCCAATGCTTTGGCCACGTGAAGAGCCACGGGAGGTGCGTGTCCCAGTCTCTGACCCGGGTCTCCAGTCTGGGCACCTGTGACGTCCTTGGGGCACCAGAGCACAAGCGTCACACCGAGCCCGGTGCACCGTTGAAGCTCAGTTTATTTCAAAATACAGTATTGACGATATATACACTTACTAATTAATTAATGATTTATGCTATTACATAATTCTATTATAATTTCATAGCATTATCGTTATATGTAATTTATGCGTAATTCCATTGTGTAACTATAGTGCACACTATGTATAAGTATACTACAGAATTCTATTACAGGATCTGTTCTGTTTTAGAATTGTCTTGTAATTTATAATTTTGCAATGATAATGATGCCACAGAGCCCAGCAACAGGCCCCACGCCTGTTTCAAGGTGCCTGAAGGGCGAGGAAGGCGCACCTGGGGCCCCAGCTGCGGCCTCCGGGCACCTGCGCACAGGTGGCCGCGTGGGGGAGGGGCGGGCCTGCCGGCGCACGCGCAGTGCAGAGCCCGGGCTCCCGGAAGTCCCGCCTCCCCGGGGGCGGGGCCAGGGCCCGGAGGAGAAACCCGGTGCCGCCGCGCGGCGGCTTCCGCGGGCCCGCGCGCCGGAAGCGGAAATGCGTCACAGGGGGCGGGCGGCGGCAGCAGCGGCGGCGGCGGCGACGGCGACGGGCGGCGTCGGGGGCGCCTGCGGGGGTCGGCGGTGGCGCCGGGCGGTGGGCCGCGCCTGCCCGGGGGTCGGCGGGGCGCGGCGGGAGCGGGGGCCAGCGGCGGCGCGGCCTGGGACGCAGGCGGAGCCCCGCGCCGGTGAGCGCCGCCCCCGCGCCGGCCCGGCCTGGCCTGGCTTTCGCCCGCGACCGCCTCCCTCCGCGGGGCCGGGCCGGGCCGGGTCGTGTGGGGTCCGGGGGCCGGGGGCCCGGGGGGCGGGGGCCTGGGGCCGTGTGGGGGCCACGGGGTGGGGGCTGGGGCTGGGGGCCGTGCGGGGCCCGGGGGGCGTTTGGGGGCCTGGGGGTCGGGGACCCGGGGCCGCGGCACTGGGGGTGTCTGGGGGCCCGGGGTGCTGGTGCTGGGCGGTACCGGGCCCCGGGGGCGCCGGGGGGGACTGGGCATATGCGGGGTGCGGGGGGCGACCCGGGGCGCCTGGGGGTGCAGGGCAGCTGGGGTGGTCGGGCTGGGGCAGCCGAGTGTACCCGGGTGGGGGTGTGGGGGTGTCGGGGGCCTGGGGGCAGCTGGCCAGGACAGGGTTACCGGGGTGGCGGGGTCACTGGGGTCAGCCTGCGGGGCTTCCTGGGCTCTGGCTCCTGCTCCCCGTGTGGCCCTGGGGGAGGGTTCCCTGGCCAACTTTTGGCCCCCTCAGGCCCTCCCAGCTTGGGCCTAGGGCCGTGGGCCGCCTGCTGGGCCTGGCGGGAAGCCGCCAAGTCCGGGCGGGGTGGGGGGGTGGGGTGGGCGGCAGCAGCGCTCTGCGCCGCCACCTGTATCTTTTGGGTTTCTGTGGGTCAAGCTTATCCAACCGGAACTTGGCCCTGGGGAAGTTCCAACCTGTCAGACCAGTAGGGAAGAGTTGGGTTAAAGAAGGTAGGTGGAGGCAGAGGGCAGAGATGTGGCTTCCAGGCCCCAGGTTTTGTTTTTTTTATTTTTATTTTTTGAGAAGGCCTTTGTGCTTTTTTCCTTTAAGTTGGTTTGAGAGAGGCTACATCTGCCCATAGTGGAGATTATTAAAGTCCATGTTTTGCGATAGTTTTTTTTGGCCTAAGACCTGGTTCCTGTTTTATCGGTGCAGATACGAGGGCTCCTCCTCCATAGACCTTCCCAGGTGTCTGCGCAGAGCTCTCCTGGCCCCTCCTCTGCCGTGGAGCTGGGCGTTCCTGGCTTGCTCTGACCCCCTGCACTGGAGGTTAAGGATCTGGTTGTGCTCAGCTTCCCATTCCACGGGCCTGGGAGAGCTCCTGGTGTTCGGTGTAGGGCAGTGGTGGCAGGGGCTTTTGACTCTAACCTGTTCTTAAAAGCTTTTTGTCAACCCGGTTTTTTCCCCTTTAGTGTAGTCTTAATGATTTTTCTTTTTTTTTAAACTAAGTTGAGATGGCTTTTAATGATGTAGAGACCAGTTCCTTTGACACTGCAGAGAGGCACTTGTTCCATGTCATCCCGGGGACTCTCCCTGACTGTCTGCATCCTGTGTTTCAGGCCCAAGGTCCTGGCTATGGCAGCGGCTACCATCGTGCACGACACGTCTGAGGCCGTGGAGCTCTGCCCCTCGTACGGCTTGTACCTCAAGCCCATCACCAAGATGACCATCAGCGTGGCCCTGCCGCAGCTGAAGCAGCCGGGCAAGTCCATCTCCAACTGGGAGGTGATGGAGCGGCTGAAGGGCATGGTTCACAACCACCAGTTCTCCACCCTCCGCATTTCCAAGAGCACCATGGACTTCATCCGCTTTGAGGGGGAGGTGGAGAACAAGAGCCTGGTCAAGTCGTTCCTGGCCTGTCTCGACGGCAAAACCATCAAGCTCAGTGGCTTCTCTGACATCCTGAAGGTGCGCGCTGCCGAGTTCAAGATAGACTTCCCCACGCGCCACGACTGGGACTCCTTCTTCCGGGACGCCAAGGACATGAACGAGACCCTGCCGGGAGAGAGGCCGGACACCATCCACCTGGAGGGGCTGCCCTGCAAGTGGTTTGCCCTGAAGGAGTCGGGCTCGGAGAAGCCCAGCGAGGAGGTCCTCGTGAAGGTGTTTGAGAAGTTTGGGGAAATACGGAACGTGGACATCCCCATGCTGGACCCCTACCGGGAGGAGATGACTGGCCGGAACTTCCACACGTTCAGTTTTGGGGGACACTTGAACTTCGAGGCGTACGTCCAGTACCGCGAGTACGTGGGCTTCATCCAAGCCATGAGCGCCCTGCGCGGCATGAAGCTCATGTACAAGGGCGAGGATGGCAAGGCCGTGGCCTGCAACATCAAGGTGAGCCCTGGGTGTGAAGGGCATGGGGCCAGGGGAGCTCTGCAGCCACACCCCCTGGACTGCAGGCAATGCCCCCCATAAATAAAATCACAACGGCAGTCCTGTGCACAGTAGGATTTCAGATGCACGGATGTGAGGACAAGTGATGGTCCACGCTTTGGCTTTTGCAAATTCAGTGTCTTAAGGGAAACGGAAAAGCCAAGCATTTTGAAATAGGTGGGATGTTGGCTGTCAGGGGCACTCTGAGAGGGATTTTAACCACGTCCCGGAATGTTCCTTTAAACTAGGGCTCAAGGATTCCTTCATAGTTATGGGCTCTGACTTGTGTTCCATTTGCAGTACAATTAAGCCAGCCTCGTGGAGGAGGGCTTTGGTGGCCATGTGACCACTTGCGCACCGTGTTGCTGTGGGCATCGGCCCCATGGTGGCCTGCCTGGAGGCAGTGGTCAGAGGGGATGGGGGGCCCTGGCAGCAGGAGGACATGTCTGGCGATAGTAGTCATTAACTTCTTTTTGTTCAGCAGTGAGGGCAAGTTGTGTTGCAGTGATAGTTTGTATTCCTTTTGAGTCCTAACTTTGTGGGCTGAGCTGAGTCTTGAGCCACTGCACTGACTGTGTGACTTCAGGCAGGTTGGTTTGACTTCCGGGCCCCGCTGCCCAGGCGTGTGCTGCTCCTGGGGGCGAGCGGGAGCTCGGGTTCTCCGAGGCGACCTGCCTGGGAGAGCGTGCCTCGCGTAGGTGGGTGCTGCCCTGTGTCTAGAGGGCTTTTGGGGATGCCGTTTCACACTGTTTTTTGCTTTTAAAGGTTTCTTTTGATTCGACCAAACACCTGAGTGATGCCTCAATTAAAAAACGGCAGCTTGAGCGGCAGAAGCTCCAGGAACTGGAGCAGCAGAGAGAGGAACAGAAGCGCAGAGAGAAGGAAGCTGAGGAGAGGCAGCGGGCAGAGGAAAGGTATCTCCTGCAGGAGCGGGCCCTCAGCGCCAGTGCCCGGCACCTGGGTGTGTGTGTGCATCTGCGTGTACATGTGTATCTGTGTGTGTCTTTTGAGTGCATTTGTGTATAGATGTACCTGTGCATGTGTCTTTGAGTGCGTGTGTACCTTTGCATGTTCTTTCATGCGTGCATGTATGTATATGTGCACATGTGGCACGAGCGTGTACCCGTGCAAGTGTGTACATGTGTGATCTGTGTATACACATGTGCATGTATACCTGTACATGTGTTTTTGAGTGTGCATGCATGCCTGTCCATGTGTTTGTGTGTGCACGTGTGCCTGTGCATGTCCACCTGTGCACGTGTACTTGGTGGTTGCTTGAGATACTGCAGAAAGTGTGTGTTTCTGTTCCTTTTTCCTGAACACATGTCGTGGTTCTGACACAGTTTCTGACCACAGACCACACCTTTCCTTGGGAGCCACCTCCTTTCCGTGTGCAGTTATTTCCTGCTGAAATGAGCAGAATGTCTTGATCGTTTGCAATTTTGCATTTAGGTTGAAGCCCCATGTACAAAATGAAGTAGAGAATTGATGATGTTGGCCAAGTTTAAAAACAAAAAAAGGAACAAAAAACCCTGTTTGATTTAAGAGGGCTTTAAAGTGATTGTCTCTTTCACCACAGTTTAGATGTCAAAGGCAAACTCAGGCTACACTTTTTCCTACTTTTTGTCTTTTGTTTTTGGCCTTGTAAAAGTAATCAAACCAAATCTTTACACGAATTTTGTAGGGAGAAATTCTCCCTGTCCCATCCCTGCAGCTGTGCATTTCTTTCTAGCATTTTTGTGTGCGTGTTTATCTTACACGTTTTCTGTTCTGCTTCGTTTTGCTGAATGTTGAGTCTGAGGCAGGTTTGACGCGTTTGACAGCCTTTTGGCACAACTCTTTGTTCAGTTGGTCTAAACAAGTCGGATACTTGTTTGCTCCCCACTTTTCACTGCTGTAAAGAACGCCGGTGCGAGTATGTTTATGTGTCTTGCCATTTTGATCTTTGCACTAGAGCCCCAGAACTGAGTTCCTAGGTAGCAGGCCCAAACCGTGTGTCTTGTTCTTGACACAGCCCACATTGCGTTCCCAGAGGTGACTCAGGCCATCCGCCTGGGGGTCTGAACGCTGGAGGGCTTGAAAGATGAGACAGGTGTGCCGCGTGAGTGTGTGGCTGTGTATTGGGGTGGAGAGTCCCCGATCTGCTGTCCCGAGCTCCAGGGACCCAGGCAGACAGTTCAGAGAGGAAGACGCCCCAGGAGAGTGGAATGTGTTTATTGCATAACCGTCCTTGGCAGGTGGCTTTGGAGGGGCAGTTTGGATTTTGGATTGAGTCAAAGTCCCCGGTGTCAGCCACTCTCAGGCAAAGCCAGGAAAGCAGTGGGAGAAGGTCAGTTGCAGAGACATGTTCCAGTGTGGGGACACAGCCCTGGCCTTGCTGCATGTGCATAGACCAAGATTGAGTGCTTGGGGAAGGGAGGCAGGACTGGTCCCTGGACAGTAGGACGGGTCTCTGCTGTGGTCTGGATTGGCGGGGCTGGGGGCAGGCATGTGCCAGGCAGAGCTCCAGGGTGCCCCGCGGAGCTGCCATCCCCTGGGCAGGGCCATGCCTGCTGTGGGCTGGCCCCACTTCCCTGTGTGGGGCCCGCATCTGAGGCCAGGCCCTGGGCAGCCTCAGTGTTTGTGCCTGTTGGTGGAGATGGTGTGTGTTTGGGTTATTCAGGTGTAACAGGTAACAGCATCATGGTAAACACTGTATTCCTAAAGGTGACCGGCTGGGGGCTTCGGCATGAGTCCTGCTAAAGGGCAGCTGCTTGCAGGGCTCCCAGTGGCTGCTTTAACAACTGCACTTTGAGCTTGTGGGGCGTCGACACCTCATAGTGCAGTAAAACTCTGGCACATGCCCCGAAGTGGAACCTTCACCCTCTCGCTGCAGTTGCTTTTCTGTGCGATCCCCAGCCTGGGCACCCATCGTCCTTTGGGTGGAGGAGCATGTGGGCGCTTGGCTAGGCCGTGACAGCGCCTGCCTGGGCTGCAGAAGTCTCAGCTTCCGTGTCCTGGCCGACCAAGAGTGGCTTTGACTTTTTCACTTTGTCGGTTGTTTGAATAGATTTTAAAGCCAAAGGACAGTGAGGGTGAGCTGGGCCAGCTCCTCACCTCCTGAGCTCTCCAGGGGGCTGTGCCCTCCTGTGGCACTCGAGCCTCGTTTCCAGGCCTCCCTCCCCACCTAGGAAAAGTGTGGTTGGGATCCAAGTTGTTTGGGTGTGGCGTGGATTTGTTTTAAAGAGAAGTCACCACCTGCCAGGAGTTTGTGGTGACCTCCCAGGATCCCCACTAGATGGTGGGTGCTGTTTCTGAGGTCCTGCTGGGTGGACGCCAGGCGGCGGGGGCCAGGGTCCTCCTGTGGGGCTGTGTGTGCGCGTTTGTCGCTCTGGTGATTGAGGTCACAGTGAAGTGTGCCGGCGTTCAGCATACAGCTTGATGGGGTTTGGTCACTGTCTAAAACCACGTGTCCAGCAGCAGGGTCAAGACACCCGGGAAAGCACCGTGGTTCCCTGGACTGCCGGTCTCCCTCACTGGGGCTGGGCAGTCGGGGCGTTGGTTGTGTGTCATTGTGGGTTTGCCATTTCCAGAATTTCACAGAGAAAGGATCGTATACAGCATGTCATCTTTTGGGTTTGATCTTCCACTTAGCGTATCGCTTCTGGATCCTTGCGTTGGCTGCCCACGTCTGTTTGATTCCTTCCTACCTCCCCTGGTTTTCTGTGGTGTGGCGCAGCCTCTGCGCTGCTGATGGGGACCTTCTCCCCAGAGTGAGCGTGTTCTGGCCTTTTCTTGTAACCTTAGGAGTCTTTCTTTTTGGGCTGAAACTATCTCCTGACGGCCCTGCTCTGTGCTCAGCGTTGTCCCTGGACGAACACGCCGGGGCGGAGCCCAGCATCTCGGCGCGGTTCCGTAGCCGTCTGTGTCCTGCTGCGATGTGTTTGTTTCCCTGTCCGGGCGTTTGCCTTCCCTCTGTGGCGGCTGCGAACGCTGCGCGTTGGGGACAGCCGAGCGCGTCTTGCGTTGCTGCAGGTGCTTCTTGACGCACCGCCTGTCTTCCCGTCTGCTGGGGCTTGTCTTGCCAGCACTGAGCCTCTGCCGGGGTCGGATCTGTTGGTCATTTTCTCTGTGGTTTCAGGGTTGGGGTCACACTTCACGAGGGTCTGCTGGAGGGTTGGGAAGTCCTTGCCCTGCCCGCTCCCACCGCTTCCGGGTGCCTTTGATCCCCCTGAAATTTATTTTGGGATCAAGAGTTAAAATGGTCGGTGGTTCAACGTCATCTGTTCCGCACTTGCTCAGAACGTCCGTTGGTGCATGCCGGGCTGTGCTGCGCGTCCTCGCTGACGCGGCCCGTGTGTCCACGCAGGAAGCAGAAGGAACTGGAGGAGCTGGAGCGCGGGAGAAAGCGGGAGGAGAAGCTGCGCAGGAGAGAGCAGAAGCAGCGCGACCGCGAGCTCCGCCGCAATCAGAAGAAGCTGGAGAAGCTGCAGGCGGAGGAGCAGAAGAAGCTGCAGGAGAAGATCCGGCTGGAGGAGCGGAAGCTGCTGCTGGCGCAGAGGAACCTACAGTCCATCCGGCTCATCGCCGAGCTGCTCAGCAGGGCCAAGGTACCCGGCGGGGGGCCCTGCGGCCGGGGCGCCAAGGTACCCGCCGGTGGGGGGAGGGGGCCTGCGGCCGGGGCGCCAAGGTACCTGCCGGCGGCGGTGGGGTGGGGATGGGGGTCCTGCAGCCGGGGCGCCTGCTCTCCCCAGTCGCGGTGTGTTCCTTTGAGACACGCGGCATCACGGTGCTTGACCCCGGCTGGTTGCAGCCGTAGCGGAGAGAAATAAGCCTTAGGGCAGAGGACAGGTCCTCTCGCCCAGGTCCTTGTCCTTCTAGGTTTGAGCGCCCTGCTTTCCTTTCACAAAGCCGGTAAACTGAGTCAGCATGGGGGACACTTAGGCCCCCCAAGTGCGGGGTGGCCGGGGCAGAGGCTAGCGGTTCCCCGAGGGAGGGGCAGCGGCAGAGAGCGCAGAGGGCATTTGGCCCCCACGGCTCCCTCTGGCTGGGGCACGCCGCCCACGCCCCGTCTGAGCAGCTGGCCTGGCTCTGAGCTCGACGGCAGCCCGGGTGGCGGAGAGGAGGGCGGGGCTGGCTTTGTGCAGAGGGGCCTGTCGGCCCAGGCCCCTCGCAGCTGTGGGCCTGGAGGGTCTCCCCCGTGCCCCTGGCCCTGGCAGCGCCGAGAGCCTCCCCGCTACTCCTGCGGGCGCCACTGGCAACTCCCGAGAGGGCCGGCGCTGGCGCACGGACCCCCAGCACGCTCCTTGTCCTCAGGAGGGCCGCGTCCCCCATGGGGCCCGGGCGGGCGACCCCGTAACCTGTTGTCTAATTACAGTTGTGATAAGTCCCCGGGAAGGAGCATGGCAAGAGGCTGAGACATGTGGCCGCTCAGTTCTCATTTCATGGTGAATATTGAAGACACTAACCAGGCTAGGCCGAGCTCGCCCGTGGTGGCGGCGGCGCCGTGTGTGCGCCGTCATCTCAGCCCCTGCGTTGCTGGCGCCGCTTGTGACCTAACAGGCCCCCGTGTGCCAACGCGGCGAGGCTCCCGGCGGGGCCAGGCCCTGCCGGAGACGCCCGCCCCGGGGCTGTGCCGTTGCCAAGGGGTTTCTTTCTCGCTCGGGCGCAAGGTGGCCCTGGGCGTGGCCGAGGGAGCCGAGGGATGGATGGGCCGACCTCGCCTTCGAGGACCAGGCCGCAGGAGACGTCCTCCCCTGGCTGGAGCCAGCCAGGCAGTTTCTGCGGCACCCCCCGGGCCACGGGCCGTTCAGACACCTGCCCAGCTCCTCCCGCGCGCTGGCGCGTCTGGGCGCGGGTCTCAGTGGCGTCTCCTCTTTGCCGCAGGCGGTGAAGCTCCGGGAGCAGGAGCGGAAGGAGGAGCGGCGGCGGCTGCAGGAGGCCGAGCTCCGGCGCGTGGAGGAGGAGAAGGAGCGTGCGCTGGGCCTGCAGCGCAAGGAGCAGGAGCTGCGCGAGCGCCTGCTGACTCTCCTGCTCAGCAAGCGGCCGGACGGCGGCCCCGCGCACGCCGAGCTGGGCACCGCGCACGCAGACCTGCTGCAGCCGGTGCTGGACATCCTGCAGACCGTGTCGTCGGGCTGCGCCGGCACCGCACTGCACCCCTTCGTGGGCCCGCCCCCCGTGGGCACCCCCAGGGAGACCCCGGCCCGCCCGGAGGCCGACTGCCCGCCCCAGAGCGTGAACGGGAGCGTGGCCAAGGACGCCCCGTGCAAGGAGGGTCCGGGCGCCCGTTGCGGCGCCCTAGCGGACGGCTCTCCCGAGAAAAGGTGTCCGGGCGTCCTCGCCTGCATCCCAGACAACAACCAGCAGCCCAAGGGCGTACCCGCCTGCGACCAGGGCCTGCCCAGGAAGGACGCGCGGTCGGAGCAGGACAAGTGCAACCGTGAGCCCAGCGCGGGCCGGGGCCAGGTGGGCGCAGACGGGGACGAGCGGCCGCAGCGGGAGCGCAGCGGGGCCCGGCGGGCTGGCAGCGGGGACGATGCGCGGCCGCGGAAGGAGCGGCGGCCCCACAAGAAGCACGGCAGGGACGACAGCCCGCGCCGCCGCAGCGCCAGCCCAGACCACGCGCGGTCCCGCAGGTCGCACAGCAAGGACAGGCGGCGCCGGGGCCGGAGCCGGGGCCGCAGGGGCAGCGCGGGCAGGAAGCACAGCCGCCACCGCCGCAGGGCCGAGCGCTCGCGCTCCCGCTCCCCGAGCAGGCACCGCAGCACCTGGAACAGGTAATGAAGGGCCTGCCCGCCCCCGAAGCCCGGACCCACCGGCGTCCTGGCCTCCTCGCCCCCTCCGTCCGCCCGGAAGGCCACGTCTCTCCCGCAGCCGCGAATGTCGCAGGAGCCCGCGCACCCCAGGCCCAGCTGCCTTCGTGCCCGATGGCGAACCTGGCACTGCAGTTCGAGCGCAAAGTCGTCAGCCCCGCTTCAGTGTCCCTTTCAGACTGTCGATCCGATAGCTTTAATACGGCGGTCCTCTCTCCGGCGGGAGCCTCACCCGGACCCACGGTGGTGAGGACGGCCGCGCTGCCGCGTCCACGCGTCTGCACGCGCAGAGCGGTCTCCACGTGTGCTCGGCGACCTCCCTACGCGCGCGGCGAGTAGCTGTAGCGGGGGTGAATCGTCAGAAGCGTGGACCACCACGGTCCCGCAGGGCGCTGAGAGGAAAGATGCCTTGCTTTCTGTTTTGTAATTTTAACCGATGGGGAAATGCAATCTGATTGGGTTGCCAAAATAGCACGGTGACGGTGTTATATCGAGTCAGGTGAGGAAGCTACAAGTCCTTTGAGACGGAAAACTCAGGCATGCCGTTCTTCCTAAGATGCCGGTATGTGGGCAAGAGCTACAAAACGGTCTGATGCTCCTCGAAAAACATTCACTTTTTACAACTTCAAGTGATTCAGCATAAAAAAGGTTGGTTAAAAGCTTTGGTTTCTAGTTAAAGGTTAGTGTGTGTGGTTTTTTTAAGAAGCCGTTTTGCTAAATTATTTTTACTTGGAATGTCTCAAACAGATTTAAGGCTGCACACTTGTTAAATTTTATAATCGTTTGCTTCTCAAAGTGAAGCTCAGAAATACTTAAACATAGCTGTAATGTTCGCATTAGGAAAGATGGTGTTTATTCCGGTTTGCATTTCTACGGTGAAATAAAATCCTTTTTCAATGAACTAAAATTTTTCACACTTACATTTTTTGTCTCTTTATCTTCCTTGGACTGCATTATCCAGTGACGCCTAGCTGAGCGCATTTCAAACTGGTAGAAATCCTTTGCTTTACTGGATCTGCTGATGCAGAGATAGGTCTCACAGACCTGTTGCTGCCCTACGGAAATCCCCTGGGAGGAGGATCCTGGATCCTCTGAGGCCTTGAATTTGTTTACTGAGAACATAAAAGTTAGTGAATTCAGAAAAGTAATCTTTTCAACCCTTCATCTGTCTGTGTTTAATTAAAATTAATTAATCGGAGGGCTGGCTGGCTGCCTCCCTACCCCCACGCGCATGTCAGACGCTGAGATGGGCACCGCAGACTCGCGTCCTTCTTTGTCTCAAACGGCTCTTTGCCTTCTCACCACCTGAAATGGTGGGTGCAAGACGTGCTCAGAGGCCAAGTGTTTGAAACGTCGGACCCTCAGAAGCCCTGGGCGTGCTGGGTCCCTCCAGCCCAGCACTGAGTGATTGCCGGTTCAGCAGCGGCGAGAACTCTGCACAGTCCCGGGCAGCTGGGATGTGGCACTGGATAGGACACAGCTCCCTGCACCCCTGGGCGTGGAGGGTGAGCAGGTACAGCAGTGAGATAGGAGGCCCGGGGGCAGCAAGGTTGGGGAGCCCCACGGAGCTGAGTGTGCCCAGTGGAGGAACGCACGTGACTGAGGACCAGGGGGCTTTAGCAGGGAAAGGCGTAGCCAGGAGAGAGGCAGGAGAGGTCAGCACAGGCTGCATCAGGTAAATCAGGCTTCATTCCCAGCCTGGTGAGAGAGAGGACGGCTTCAAGCTGGCTGTGCTGTGGGGGACAGTGTGGCTTGTACCCCTGCCGCGTGCTGCTGGATTGGGCTGGGGGTGATGGGAGAGGGAGAGGCTGGCAAACTGGGGTGCACGTGGCCCTGTGGGTGTGTTGGATGTGGGGGTGTCTAGGGAGGCTGCAGGTCATTCCCCCCAGGCCTATAGAATCAGGTGTCACTCAGAAGAGATCTGGGGATCTGAATTTTACACACAGCCTCTAGGTCTGCATGCACATTTGACTTTGAGAACCACTGAGGTACAAAAAGCAAGTCCAGGTGGTGACCCCACTGTGTGGGCCGACCCGCCTGTGCTGATCTACCCGTTGCTGAGAGGGGGCAGTTGACGTCTGCAGCCATCATAGTGGCCTTCTCTGTGCACCTTGTGCTTCTCAGACTTTGCCTTTCGTATTTGGACGCTGTTTTGTTGGGGGTGTACGAGTTAAGGATTGTCACGTCCTCTTGGAACGATGGTTTATTCATCTGTGATGCCCCTTCTTTGCCCTTTGTGATTTTCCTTCTACGTCTCCGTGGGAAACAGGAAGGAAAGGAATGTGGTACAGAGAGGGGTCCACAGTGGCTTATGTCCAACCTCTGGACACTGCACCCAACATGGAAGGGTTATGGCACGGGGCCCGAGTGTGCCCTCCAGGCCAGGCTCTGAGGGACAGGGATCGAGAGCTGGCACTGTTGGGGACATCACAGTCACCTTTAAGGGCACAGGAGCAAAAGGACAGCGCCTGTGGGTTCGGGAGCTGGAGCACCCGGTTCTGAACCCTTTCCTCAGCAGCTGGCCTCCTGGGACCAAGCGAGGGCCCCGTGCTGCTGCTGTGGGACCCCAGCCCCTTGGTCTCCTGCCCCCAGGCCTGAGACCCTTGGATATTTATGAACGAGGGCGAGATTTTCCGTATTACCAATGCTGCCATTTAGTTTTCAGAAGTTCTCTTGCTTTCTCCAGGGCACGTTTGTTAGCACTAAGTACTGGTGAATAGCTCAGATGGAAATTAACTGAAATAAGTGTGTTAGTGATTAGATTTTGTCTTCACGCATGAACCTGGGAGGAGGAAATGGAAGGTATGAACCCCATGAACACCGTCCACAGACTGCTGGTGTAGAATGGGGGTCGCGTCTGTCTGCTGTCTCCCCACCTTGCTGTCTCTCTCTCCTCCACCCACACCACGTTCTCTCTCCCCGGTTTTATAGCATTTTGCCCCAAATCTCTGGGAGATTAGGGTCATTATCTCATGGGGGGGTAATTAAAACCATCCCATTGAAACCCCCCGTGTTCATTGTATGTCCAACGGGCAGAACTTCTAGAAAGAACAATGCACATATTCCAAAATCAGAAGTTAGAAAGGTGATTCCTGTAGTCCATACACCGTGAGTTAGACTTAGGTGTGGACCTGTTTGCTCCTGGGTCTGTGCGTCTTGGGATCTCTCTTCCTTTTTGCTGACAACGTTACCCTCCTGTGACGACCGTGACTGTGGGGTGGAGATGACGTGGGGACCCTTCCACCTGCGCATCCCTGGGCCCTCCCTACGCTGAGGGCCGGTGCGAAGGCGAAAGGCCCCGCTCAGTGGGGACGGCCACGCTGTCCGCTGCTTTCCGCTGAGCTGCGTGGAAGACCTGCCAGGGGTGTCGGCTGAGACCAAAGTGAAATGATACTGGCGTGGCCACCCTCCCGTTCCTGCCTCCTTTTTTGTGTGACTCGGTTTCCCCGGACATTTTGAAACCCAAGGCAGGACTCACGCTGACCCGGGGTCGTAGGAAGACCCCCCACACCTGTGAGGAGAGGCATTTCCAATAGAACCTCGCTGTGGGTCCAACTGCACATTTGCTGCATGTTTTAATTAACATTTCTGCTCCTAACACTTGTACGCAACTTAAGTGTCATAACAGAGGGGACTTTTTGGAAAACGCTTAAAACCTTATGCCTACATCAATTAAAAAAAAAAACAAATTCACATACAATTTCAATGTATGTATTTTTATTTCAGAGACGTAGGGTAGGCTGGTGGGGTAAACTTCCAAACACAAAAAACGCAGCTCAGAATCCCGGCGGGGAGGTCGGTAGGGAATAGGTTTGCAAGTGAAAAAAGGAAGGTACCAATATGACGTTCATTGCCATGAATTTGTTCACCTGTTTTTTTTTTTTGCTTTAAATGAACGAATATGATTCTCAAATTAGTGTGGGGGTCGGATTCCATTAGACATAGTCTAACACGCTGACTGCCAAGTGAGTTGTATTTAACTCAGGCTAGTTTTGAGCCCGGGGCCTCGTGAAGCAAAACCCTGCAGTTGGTTCCTGAAAATCTTCCTTGTTGATGTTCTTATTGTTACAATTAATACTGACAGTTTAATTCTAAAAACGTGGATTGCGTTGCATATAACCCATGCACAGAAAACAAGAAAAAATAACAAATTAAAAAGGACCAGTTTAAAAAAAAATTTTTTTTGGATTGTTTTGTTTTAATAAAACATCGTGGCCTCAAAAAAAATTTTTTTTTCTAGTGTGTCAGTCAAAGTGTTAAAGAATGAAGCAAAGGTTTTTTTTTTTAAAAAAATTATTCTATGCCCAAAATGGCACTGTTTGCATTTTTTGAAAAATTTTAGATATTAAAAATTCATAGGGGGTACCTGGAAGTCCCCTGTCGTGGGCCACAGCCTTAGGCGTCGAGTGGGCAGGCATTGCAGGATCTGCCCGTGCCGTGGCAGACTGGGTGTGGCGCACTCTGCCCCAGGGGTCCTGTCCAAGTTCAGTCCAACACCTCCCTCCTGGGCTCACCTTCCTTCCCCCGCAGTGGAGGAGATAAAACCGATTACAGGTGTGTCCCTGCAGCCCCATCCACCTGCCCAGGAGGCCACCGGGTCCCGCCTCGCTGCCCAGCCAGCCTGACCCAGAGCGGCGCCCCAGCAAACCTCCCAGTCCAGTGGGTTCATGCCTGGCCCCAGGGAGCCACCTGAAGACAGGCTGTCGCCCAGGGCAGGGTGTGCACACTGGAGCTTGGCGTGTCACCCCCCCAGCCTCTCACCTGGACACGTCCCACCTCGGGCCACAGCCCCTGGCCAAGCTGCCACGCCCTCCTTGCTGGCCCCAGGGTGCTCTGCCCACCGCTGTGTCCCTGACATTTTACTCCCTGCTGACCATGACCAGAGCCTGCACGCCCCTCCTGAAGACAGTCTGCTGGCCCCGTCTCAAGGTTGACAGGGGGGTCCCTGCAAGGTCCCTCAGGGCTTGAAGCCCCCCTTCCTTCCCTCCACCTCTCTGGACCATCTGGCTGTTCTTTGAATAGGACAGACATGTGCTGCCCCAGGGCCTTTGTACCCACCACGTCCCCGCCTGGCCTGGTCTTTCCTAGGAGCACCTCCCGGATCCCCTCCTGCCTCATGTGTCCAGGGCTCCCAGACCACCCCGTCCCCTAAGCCCAGCGCCCCTTCCACACCACAAATCAACCGCCTCCCCCGCTACCTTCCTGCAGACGTCTTTATTTGCCACTGCTTGGTTTCCTTGTGAAAGACGCATTATGAGGCAGGGTTCGTCCTGTAACCGATCGAGCGTCGGGGTTGTCCGGCTCCTAGACGCCCCAATGATTTAGTCGGCTGTAGAGAAATCAAACAAATTTTTAGCCAGAGAAAACTGAGCAAATTTAATCAGAGTAATGTGATAACTTGAATAAATATTTAAAAGAATAAATAACTTTGAAAATGATTATTAACAGATAAAAATGTAATTGACACACTAGTGAAGGCAAATAATAATTTAAAACAAGTTTGGAGCATGGAAAAATTGGAAAACATGTGCCGGATGTGGAATGCAAATGGTGCATGCTGGTGGAAACAAAATCGGAGGTCTGTGGAAAACAGTTGAGTTCCAATTAAACTTAGAGTTCCTATGACTAGGCAATCGGTCCATACACCCACAAACTGTCACCAGTCACAGCCTTATGTCACATACCAGAGGTAAACAATCCACGATCAAACCAATGTCGAACACAATGGGTCCGTCCACCATGGAATAAGAGAGGAGGCCTGACACCTGCTACAATGTGAATGGACTTCGGGGACATCATGCTCAGTGGATGGACCTTGGGGACGCTGTGCTCAGTGAGAGAAGCCAGACACAAAAGGACACACAGTGTGTGATTCCGTTTATATGAAACGTCCAGAACAGGTAAATCCACAGAGACAGGAAGTGGATTCGTGGTTGTCAGAGGGGGATGGGGAGTGACTGTTGATGGGGACGGGGTCTCCTTTTGGGGGGATGAGAATGTTCTGGAACTAGATAGAGGTGGGGGTTGTACAACATTGTGAATGTATTAATTGCCACTGGTTTACACATTTTAGAATGGTTAAAAGGTCAGCTTTGTGTTATCTGCATTTTAGCACAATCACAACGTAAGTCTGGAGTGTTCTGTATTCTGGCTTTTTCTGTCATCTCCCCTTTCCTGGGTTCTTGGGGTTACTGGGTCTAGTTCCCTGGACGCCTCGGTCATCAGGAAGGTTCCAGAGCCTTGTTTGGTTCAGGGACTGGAGTATGTGAAGGACACTCCCCCGGGCATCTGGCCCTACAGCTAAGCTGAGAATGACATCGGTGCCCTGGCCGTATCCCTCCACGGCTCAGAGAAACAGGGCCGGGGGCATCCCCTTCTCTCCCCCTTGGTGTTCCCCACAGACCTCTCTTCCAGGCACCAGCCCCAGGTTTCATCATCCTCAGATCCCGACCACGGCAAGATGCAGCCTTACATACATGTGCACCACCAAGAGGAGAGAACGCGCCATCCATGCATCGCTCACCGTTCATGGTAAGAATCTGTATTTATTTCCTAGGGCTGCTGTAACAAATTCCCACAAGCTGGGGGTGTAAAACAATAGGATTCTATCCTCTCCCAGTCCTGGAGCCCAGGAGTCTGGGATGAAGGGGTCTCAGGGCCGTGCTCCCTCCGGAGGCTCCAGGGGAGGCTCCTTCCTGCCTCTCCCAGCTCCTGGGGGCTCCAGGCGTCCCTTGGCTTGTGGCCGCGTCACTCCAGTCTCTGCCGCCATCTCTGTGTGGCGTCTCCTCTGCTGTCTCTTATGAGGACACCTGTCATTGGATTTAGGGCCGTCCCTAATCCTGGATGATCTCATCTTGAGAGCCTTCACTAATTACATTTGCAAAGACTTTATTTCCAAATAAGATCACACATTGAGGTTCTAGGAATTTGGGGGGAGGACACTGTTTAACCTAGTACAACATTCCGATTTCAGACATGTTAAAGTATTTTTTTAAAAGTGCATTTTAGAATCGTTGCAGTGGAGCCTGTTCTAATTCCTCGATTATGTTTATTCCCTCCCACGAGATCTGTGATTCCCAATCTCGTTTGTACTTTAGAATCACCTGGGGAGCATTTAAAAAACCCTGAAGCCCAAGTCATTGAATACCCCCTTCGGCCAGGTGTTCAGGTCTCAATGATTAACTTACCCAATTTACCAGGCCCTGCCCCCAAATTCCTTACTTACTTTCATGAGAGGTACAATTAATGTACAGATTGACTTGGCAGGGCTGACATTCCTGCCACTCGAGTCACGGTATGAATTTTTCTATCTGGGAATGGAGACACCTGTCCATTAATGAAACTGTCCTTTGTTCCTCAGACAAGTATGATAGTATTCTTCACAGAGACTTTATTCATTTGTGGTGATGTGTATGTTGCAGATTTGTTTAAATGCAAATGGTTACTTGTAACTAATGCAGAATAAAGGGCTGTGTCCTGTTTCCTTGTACTCAAATGCAGGAGAGAAATTTGGGTCTAATCTGTCCCCTGAGTGTCTTTAGGTCCTTGGTGAGTGCGGGTTCCCAGGAAGCGCAGGCAGGTGCCTCAACTGCAAGGAGCACTGTGGAGTGCGTTTGCATAGAGGTCGTGGTCGTTGCAGGCTAGTTTCACTTTGTTATCATTCCTAAGTTTCCATATTTACTCTTTTCTTTAAAACCAGCCTTATGGAGATACAATCCACATACTGTAAAATTCACCCACTGAAACTGTTGTACGATTCAGTGTTTTTAAAAATATATTCAGGGTTGTGCAGCCAATCACCACAATCTAATTTTAGACCATTTCTTCCACCCACCCCAAAAATAAACTCTATACTCGTTATCGAGGATCATTTTTAAAGTTTTGTCAACATAAATTATTTTGTTTTGCACCTGGCTGATGGGGGAGTTCTCTTCTCTTCATACGTACAGCATCTCACTTTTTCCTGCAGGACGTGTGAACCGTTTAGAGATTGACTAGGCAACATTTGTGCTGTTCTGACGAACAGCCCTGAGCCACACGGTGGCACCTGACTCTCACCCCCTTTGAGTTTAAATGCTGCGCACGCAACGATCGACTCTGCTTTGGAAAGGGTAGACCTAAGCATCGACTGTGTATTTCCCGCCTTAAGGCTCCAATCCCTAGTGAGTGTGTTTCCAGGTCTTCTCAACACTGTGTCATGCCTTAGGTAATCACCTTAACTGAAGGTTCCTACAGCAGCTGGGGGCACCTTCTGTCCCCTTGTGAAGTGTGCCCAAGGATCTTCTGTCTCCCATACCTTCAGGCTATGCTTATATTCTACCAGCAGGTCCCTCTGGGTATATTTCATTCCACCCTGTCTAAACAACCGCAAAACAAATGGAAGTTCCTGCCAAGATGGAGTTGAGTTCACACTTTGAACTCTCTCTTCACCCCAAACGTACGCCAGGATGGGCCAGAGACGTCACTTTTTAATTATATACAGGCATTTTGATGGTCCAAATAGAAATCGCAAAACACCTAGAAATTATACTCTCTTTTGGCAGGAACAAGAACAGCATACAAGAATTAGCAGTATTTTGGTACATCATCAGTGACCGCTTAGAAAACGTCATTAACATTTTATGTTTCCAGTTCTGGAGGCTGGAAGTCTAAGATCCCAGCGTGGCAGAGTCTGTGTCTGGTGAGGACTCACTTCCTGGTTCATAGATGGCACCTTCTCACTGTGTCCTCACATGGTGGAAGGAGTGAGGGAGCTCTCTGGGGCCCCTTTTATAAGGACACTAATCCCATCCATGAGACTCCACCCTCAGGACCTCATCACCTCCTAAAGGCCCCACCTCCTAACATCATCAACTTGGGGGTGAGGGTCTCAACATGTGAATTTTGGGGTGACACAGACATGCAGACCACAGCATCCTGCCTCTAAGCTGCACGATTCCCCCTGCCCACCGGCCCCACCTACATGGACTTCTCTTCCTTCCTTGCATCAATTGTGTAAATAACTGACTTGTGTCTGCCCTGAGACTTCCCACTCAGTTGACCACCCACCTCCCCCACTGGTGGGCACAGCTGGTGAGTCCTGTTCCACCCGTGACTCAGCTTCTGGAGCATCTGGTTCTCACCAAGCCAGTCCCAGACTCTCAGGGCTGCCAGCTTGGTCGGCCCCTCCATCCCCACCTGATGCCCCCCTCGAGGTCGGACCACTGCCTGTTTGTGCTTGGATGTTCCTGGGATGGACACACGGCTTCCTGGGCAGCTCAAGACTCTCTCTCCGCGATCCTCCTGGGATCTAAATCTCTCTCTCGGAAACCTTAACTTCCTGGCTGAGGATGTCCCACCCACTGTCCCACAGATCCACTTGGATTAATAACCAACGGCCCGCACACAGGTCCAGGGATCAGTGCCTTAGCAGCACGGCGGTTCTGGTCGGGTGTGACCCAGAGGTCAGCTCTGCAGGGACAAATCCTGGCGTGAGAAGAGAGGGAACTGGCTGTGACTTTCCTGCCCACTCCCAAAAGCCCATTTCCAATATGCGGCCTCTCCTGTTTCCTGTCTGGGCTGCTTCTGATGTTCCTAGAAGTGGAGGAAAAAATGCAGAGAGGAAAATGAATAACATGACCACGTTTGAGAGGGAACTTTTTAGCATCCCCTCCTACGAGCATTCTTGCTGCATGTATTTAGTTGCAGCAAAAAAAAAAAAAAAATGCAGTGGAAAATCATTTCAACGTCTCCGTCAGGAGAATGATTTGGGACACACTTGCTGTTGAAAGCCAAGAAGGGCAGCATTTCAGATCGTGTTTTAAAGATGCTTTAAGCCAGCCGGGCACGGTGGCTCACGCCTGCAATCCCTAAACTCTGGGAGGCTGAGGTGGGAGGATCCCTTGAGCTCAGGACTTCGAGACCAGCCTGAGCAAAAGTGAGACCCTGTCTCTACTAAACACAGAAAAATTAGCCGGGTGTGGAGGCACCTGTAGTCCCAGCTACTCGGGAGGCTGGGGCAGGAGGATGGCTTGAAACCAGGAGTTGGAGGCTGCAGTGAGCTGTGATGAGGCCACTGCACTCCAGCCTGGGTGACAGAGGGAGACTTTGTCTCAAAAAAATAAAACAAAAAAAAGAAAGAAAAAGTCCTTGAAGCCATGAACATAGTAAGCCTAGCTCTCTCTCTCCTGTTGTGGGTTGGGCCGTGTGCTCCAAAGAGATGTCCTAATCCCCAGTACTGATGAATGTGGTTTGGAAATAGGGTCTTTGTCAATGTAATTAGATATAACCCGGCCGACATCTCGATTTTGGACATCCAGCCTCCAGAATTGGGAGAGAAGTGTTGTTTCAAGCCACCCGGTTTGCAGTGATTTGTCTCGATAGCCCGAAAAAAAATATACCCCCTTTAGTCCCCGTTTGAAGGAGACCAGAGGCTGTTCTATTCATGGAATGATTAATCAATGCTAGTGATCGGCGAGCATATTGGTTTGGGATCGGTTCTACAGCTGATGTTACAAGGGCACAGGGTGGGCTATTTTAGGGATGTGCACACTTCAAGGACAGAGGGGGTGAGCGGACAGCCAGGCAGTACCCACACCCTTGTGATCCCTTAATAAGGTTAATGGAATTTTCTAGAGTGATCTGTCTTTGTTGCGCTCAGAGGCAGGCATCAGGGAGCTTCAGGCGGCAGCCGGAGCCGGCGGCCACCCCGCAGCTTGCCAGCTTTCTCTGAAGCAAGGGCGCAGTCCGGGGCTCTCGAAGCCACAGCCGGTTTGGGAAGAAAATGGGTTCACCCGAGGGCCACGCCTACCGCCTCCTGAATGAGTACTCAAACGGCTTCATGGTGTCCCAGGTATGGGGGCCGCGGCACGTGGGACGGGGGAGAGAGATCTACTTATCGCACCATAGCTGGGTGTTTCCACGGATATGAACCCTGCCCAGGGATCTGTCCACACCCACAGACCCGGTCTCAGAATGATGTTTTTAAAAGCTTAGAATAAAACATGTCGGATTACAAAGCAGACGCCTTTGAACTGCAACTATTGAAACAGCTAAGAGTTTTGTGGTAGAGTGATATACGTGTTTGTTTATGAACACGATAAATAACAAGGTGATGTGTTTAAAATAGAGGTGAGTTTTGCAGGTGCGTCCACAATGCATCCGTACGTCATCCCTTCTCGTGGCTGAATAACACCACGCTCAGTGGAAGAGGCCGGACCCAAAAGGTCACATATCGTGTGACTCCACTTACATGAAATGTCCAGAAAGGGCAAATCCTGAGAAAGTGGATTCGTGGTTGGCAGGGGCTGGGGAGGGGGCATGGGGAGTGACTGCTAATGGGGAGGGGGTCTCCTTTTGGGAGGATGAGAATGTTCTGGAACTGGGTAGAGGTGGTGGTCGCACAACATTGTGAATGTGCTCACTGAATTGTTCACTCAAATGGTTAACGGTGAGTTTTATGTTATGTGAGTTTTACTTTGAAGACATACAGACAAGTCAGACTTAGATTTTATTTTTTTAAAGATCCGGCCGTGTTAGGTCTGTTGAACAAGGATATTAAACAGCGGGTGGTCCCTGAGAGCCAACAAGGGTGCTGTGTTGGACAGCAGTGGATCCCGATTTCCTGTTTGGTGGGTCCAGGTGTCAAACATCTCTGTGGACCAAGGATCTAATGGTGCAGGTGGAATTAAAGCATCTGGAGGTTTTGTGTTTTTGGGGTTTTTTTTTTTTGAGTAAAACTTCAATTTTGAGAACACAGACCTTGACCGTTTTGTGGCCAAACAACCTCTAGGCAGAGAGGTGCCTGAAGGTGAGCCGCTTGTGAGCAAGACCAGGATTGTGGATGTCTGTGGTTTCTCACGTTCACCAAGCCCGGGGTTCTTGTTCTACTGCTGGGGTTTGCGTGTACGTTAGTGGCTGAAGGGAATGGTAAGTTCCAGGTAGAGGTTAGTGAAAATTAAAGTGAAATTTCTTCCCCACCTAAGTTCATGGACCCTCTGAATTCTATCCATAGGCTCCCGAGGGTTAAGAATACCAATTTTAGAGCCACTGAAATATGGACTAGGAGCCTTTGCCTACAGAAAATACAGTAATTTTTCTCCTTCCCTTGTCTGAACGTATGTAGCCAGCTGGGGCTGCCCAGTGCCCGTTCAGTGCCTGGGGCTGGTTCACAGCGGCGTTCGGGGGAGGTTCCTTGGGTTACAAATCTTGAGAGAAAAATCACTTCGGTACACCTGATACCATGTTGTGTGCGTTGCCACAAGTTTAACAGAACAAGAGTTAATGCAACCTTAAGAGAACAAGAGTTAATACAACCTTAATAGGATAAAACTTAATGCACCTTTAACAGAACAATTAGTTAATGCAACGTTAGTAGAACAACAGTTAATACAACCGTAATAAGATAAAACTTAATGCAACGTTAATAGGATAAAACTTAATACAACCTTAATAGAACAAGGGTTAATACGGCCTTAACCTAGCAGGGCTAATACAACTTTGATAGAATAAACTTAATACAGGCTTAATAAAATGCGTAGTTAACACAACCTTACCAGAACAAGCATTAATGCAACCTTGATAGAATAAAACTTAATACAGCCTAGTAGCACAGAGTTAATACCACCTTAACAATACAAGAGTTAATACAAACTTAATAGAATAAGACGTAATAAATACAACCTTAATAGAACAAGAGCTAATACAACCTCAATAGAATACATGTTAACACAACTTTAATAGAAGAGTTAATACAACCTTAACAGAATAAAACTTAGTACACCCTTAACAAAATTAGTTAATACAAACTTAATAGAACAAAGAACTAATATAACCTTAATAGAACAAGAGCTAATACGACTTTAACAAGAGTTAGTGTAACCTTAACAGAATAAGAGTTCCTAGAACTTTAATACAGTGGTTCTCACACAGGGACTGTGCACAGATTTGGTCGTCGCCACTGGGAGGAAGGGTGTTGTGTCCTCTACAGGTAAGGACCAGGGACGAGGCTCAACACCCCACCTGCGCAGGACGGCCTCCCACAGCAAAGCATTACCTGGCCCCAAACGTCAGTAGTGACACGGCTGAGAAGTCCCACCATAAAAGAATGAGCATTAATAGCATCATGACAACAGAATAAGAGTTAACATAGCACACTGCACTCCACCCCCCACACACACACCCACCACACACACCCCACACACACCCCACACACACCCCACACACACACATACCCCACACACACACCCCCCACACACACACCCCACACCACACCCCACACACACCCCACACACACACATACCCCCACACACACCCACCCCCACCCCCACCAAAACACACCCAACAACAACCACCAAACCACACCCACCCCAACACCCCCACCAACCACACCCCCAACCAAACCCCACACCCCACCAACACCAACAACCCAACACACACCTCCCCCCACACCCCACCCCCACACCACACCACCACACCCCCACCCCCACCAACAACCAACCCCCCTCCACACCCAAACCCCACCTACCACACCCCCCAACCCACCACCCACCCCCCACCACCACCCACCCAACACCCACACCCAACAACCAACAACCCCAACCACCCACAAACACCCAAAACACCACCACACCCACACACACCACACACACCCCCACACACCCCACACACACACCCCACCCACACACACACACCCAGCCCCCCCACCACACCCACACACACACCCCACACACACACCCACACACACCCCCCCACACACACACCCCACACACACCACACACACACCGTTTTAGGGCTTCCCAGTAGGAAGGGAAACACCAGCTTCCTTGGTGAAGACAGTGGCGGGTCTTGTCTTTATTCACGTCCACGTGCTGATTAAACGATGCTGGTCGTAAGTACCGTAGGAGACACATGGTCCCGAGAGACCATCTGTCCGAGTGGGACATTGAAGCACCATATCCATAAGGTCGCCCGAGCTGTGGCAGCCATCCGAAACGGCGTGTGCAACAGAAGAAATGTGTCCATGATTTATTGTTATAATTTTTTAATAAGTTGTGCGTTGCTGGAATGCGTGACCTGTTAACGGCTTTGGATAGAGAGAGAAAAGGAGGAAACCACCAGTGTCAACCGGTTTTAAGGGTACAGTTCCGTGGCACTAAGCACACTGGCAGAGCTGTGCAACCACCCCACCCTCCACCTCCAGAATCTTCTCATCTCCCCAAACTGAAGCCCTGTCCCCGTTAAACACTCACTGCGCATTCGTCCCTCCCCAGCCCCTGGCACCCACCGTCCTACTTTCTGTCCCTGTGAATTTGCTTCTTGACGTTTCATATAAATGGAATCATATAGCTGTTTTCACTTAAAGTGTTTTCAAGGTTCGTCCATGTTGCAGCAGGTGTCAGAGCCTCATGGCTCTTCACGCCTGAGTCCTGCGTGTGGATGGACCACGTTTCATTATCTCTTCGTGTACTGACGGACACGTACGTTGCTTCCACGTTTTGGCTATTGTGAGTAAGGCTGCTGTGAACATGGCTCTGCAAATATTTCTTCAAGACCCCGCTTTCAGTTCTTCAGGGTGGAATTGCAGATCACGTGGTAATTCTATGTTTGAACTTTAGAGGAACTGCCTCACTGTTTTCTGCAGTGGCCCAACAACATTAAAAAATGCATCCGAATACTCCACATCTGTAATCATCAGGGAAATGCAAATCAAAACCACAATGAGATATCACTTAACTCCAGTGAGAATGGCTCATATCAAAAAGTCCCAGAACTACAAATGTTGGTGTGGATGTGGAGAGACAGGGACACTCATACACTGCTGGTGGGACTGCAAAATAGTACAATCTCTATGGAAAGTAATATGGAGATACCTCAAAGAACTAAAAGTAGAACTACCATTGGATCCAGAAATCCCACTACTGGGTGTTTGCCCAAAGGAAAAAAAGACATTCTATAAAAAAGACACCTGCACTCGAATGTTTGTAGCAGCACAATTCACAATTGCAAAGATGTGGACACAACCCAGGTGCCCATCAATCTGTGAGTGGATTAATAAAATGTGGTGTATGTACACCATGGAGTACTACTCAGCCATGAAAAATGGTGAACTAACAGCTCTTGTATTATCCTGGATGGAGCTGGAGCCCATTCTTCTAAGTGAAGTATCACAAGAATGGAAAACAAGCACCTCATGTACTCACCATTAAATTGGAACTAATTGATCAACACTTATGTGCACATATGGAAGTAACATTCATGGGAAATCAAGCAGGTGGGGGGAGGGGATGGGTAAATTCACACCTAACGGGTGTGGTGTGCACTGTCTGGGGGATGGGCATGCTTGTGGCTCTGACTCGGGAAGTGCAAAGGCAATTTATGTAACCAAAATGTATTCCCATAATATTCTGAAATCAAAACAAAACAAAACAAAAGAACGCATCCCCTCTGGCTGGCCGCGGTGTGTGTGTTTCTGAGAGTGTGGTTCCCCGGAGACTGACAGCCGTCCTTTTGTCTCTGCCGCCCCGAGGTTCTCTTCGCCGCCTGTGAGCTGGGCGTGTTTGACCTCCTCGCGGAGGCCCCGGAGCCCCTGGACTCGGCTGCGGTTGTCGCAAGTCTGGGCACCAGCTCTCGTGGGACAGAGCTACTGCTGGGCGCCTGTGCGTCCCTGAAGCTGCTCCAAGTAGAAATGAGGGGAGGAAGAGGTAAAAACTCTTGGCGTTTTGAACGAGGTATTTGAAATGTGCACCCGCAGCAGCATACTTTTGTGGTAAAGGACGAAATAAGATATATTTTAAACTTTGTGGGCCCTGGTGTAGCAGGTGTCAGAGCCTCTGTGTGGCAGCTCCTTAACTCTGCCCTTGCAACACGAGAGCAGCAGAGACGTTGTGCAAATGAATGGGCATGGCCGGGTTCCAATAAAACTTTATTTACAAAAACAGGTGGGGGGCAAAATTCAAAACCGTCAGCCCTGTGTCCATGGCCACATCGTTTTTGGCATCTTGTAGATCCGTGAAATGGCAACGTCTAGACACCATTGTTTGGGTCAATGCACAAAAGAACAGGAACGTGTGGCCTGGTCTGTCCTAAAGTAGACATCCCTACTTGTCTATTTTTAAATAAGTCCTTATTTAAAAACTGCTACAGAATATGATACAGTTTCCTCTCATGCTTGTTTGCATTTCCACATGCTCTGCCCGGATTTCCAATGGGATTTGCAAAAACGGTCCCCACCTGCCCTGGGTCACCTTTGCTCCTCCTGTATGAGCCCCCAGGTAGCCGTGGGGATGTCCCTGCTCCCAGGCAGGAATCACGTTGAAGTCTACATGCTGCCAATGCCGGTGGTGACCTGGAGTCTAACTGCTTTTTTCTATTCTTTTTGTTTGTTTTCAGCTTTATATCAAAACACGGAGCTCTCCAGCACCTACCTGGCCAGGGTCAGCCCTACGTGTCAGTGCAACATGCTGCTGTACACAGCCAGGACGACCTACCGGTGCTGGGGACACCTGGCTGAGGCCGTGAGGTGGGCACGGTGTCGGTGGTGTCGACTGAGTCTGGGTGCCTCCGGGGTCTGGTTAAATAAAGGGCATTGGAGGAGTAGAAATGTTAGGTCTTTTGTAGAAGCAAACACAACACTGCTAGGATGGTAAAGCCAGAGCAGGGGCTTGGAATCACCTGGTGGTGACCAGGTGCAGAATTCATTTAATTCTGCAGTGATGTCTCACCCGGGGAAAGCAGTCTGTACTGCTTTGGCAGGCGAGGAGGGAAAGGAAGAAGGATGATTCAGAACAGTGGCGAAAAAAACCCAAGAGAGTGACTCTGTCATTGTTTTGCTCCATATCAGCCTATTTCAACCCTGGCACTGCTGACATTGGGGCTGGACGACTCTCTATGGTGGGGTGTCCTGTGCACTGTGGGGTGTGGAGCAGTGTCCCTGGGCTGCACCCACCAGATGCCAGTAGCACCCCCTACCCCAGTTGTGACAACCAGAAATGTCCCCAGACATTGCTGAATGTCCCCTCAGCATAAAATAGCCTTTCATTGGAAACCACTGAGATACATAGATAGGTAGGTAGGTAGATAGATAGATGGATGGATGGATGGATGGATGGATGGATACATGGATGGATGGATGGATATGTGGATGGATAGATGGATAGATGGATGGATGGATAGATGGATGGATAGATGGATGGATAGATAGATGGATAGATGGATACATGGATAGATGGATGGATGGATGGATAGATGGATGGATAGATGGATGGATAGATAGATGGATAGATGGATAGATGGATGGATGGATGGATGGATGGATAGATGGATAGATATACGGATAGATGTATGGATAGATGGATGGTTAGATGGATGGATAGATGATAGAAGACAGATAGATGGATGGATAGATAGATGGATACATGGGTAGATGGTTAGATGGATGGATAGATGGATGGTTAGATGGATGGATAGATGATAGAAGATAGATAGATGGATAGATGTATGGATAGATGGATAGATAGAAGATAGGTAGATGTATGGATGTACAGATAGATAGGTGGATAGGTAGATAGATGGATAGATAGATGGATGGATAGATGGACAGGTAGATAGACAGATGATAGACACAGGGTCTCTATGCTAAGGGAGTGTTTCTCAACCTTGGCACTCTTGACATTTGGGGCTGGATGACTCTGTGGTGGGGCGTCCTGTGCACTGTAGGGTATGGAGCAGCATCCCTGGGCGCCACCCACCAGATGCCAGCAGCACCTGCTCCTCTAGTGGTGACACCCAAAATGTCCCAGACATGGACAGATGTCCTCTGGGGAGCAGAATAGCCTCCTGTCGAGAACAACAGCTCTACACTTTCTGTCTTTATGATTTTAACTTAAACCATATCTTGAGCCCCTGGCAACTTACCTATGAAAAAACTGGGACCTCAGTCTTAAGGTTGTTTTTGGAAAATATGCACCTCTTACCATTTTTATGCTTATCATCTTTATCTGACTTAATATTTATATTCTAAAATGGTATACACACAAGACTCTCCTGAAGCATAGCACCTGATGTTTGGAGTGTCTACAGGTGGCTGAGGGGTGGGTTGTTGGTGGGGAAAAGGATGGGGCTTGTGGTCCAAAGTGCTTGAGGGAGGGGCCTGAAGGGTGGTGCCATGGGGGCATCCAGGTGATGCTCTGGAGGAGACCAAGTCTTCAGGGGGCTCATGTCATGACCAGAGATGGGTTCCTGCTACAAAAACTCCTCCTCCCTCCTCTTTCTGCCCCACCAACACTGCCCATGCAGCCTTCTGTCGTGCAAGAAAGGGCTCCCGAGACCCCAATGCTTTGATGTTGGAACTCATTCAGCTAACAGTAATAATAATAATAATAATTGAAAAGACCGAAGCAAGTGCACAGTGAGCCCGGGGGCTGCCCACCGGCTCTCTCTGCCTGAGGACGCCAATGGCAGGCGACGCCAGAGTGCAGACAGGGAGGCGCCCGGGGAGACACGGTTCTCTGTACATCAGGGGACTGTCCAGAGCAGGCACGGGGTGTCCGAGGCCTCCTTTACCCCAGCTGCGGGTAGAACAGGTGTCCGTCCCGTTGCGAGGCGTTTCCTGTCCCCAGACGCCAGGCGGCGAGGCATCCTGGACCTGACCACGCGTCCTTCCCACGCTGTCTTTAGACAGTTGTTAAAGTTCATTTCTTCCTTGTTTCCCTTGGCGCCTTTGGCTCTGCACGTGGATCGATTGTGCACTGGTTAGGAATTTGCATGTGTTGGTGACGTATTTGTTTCCTGCTTGTTCCATAGAGGACTCAAGGGGAGGATGTGTGACCACCTGTGTGCTCTCCGTGATGTCCAGTAACGGCCTAAGTTCTTTTCCCTTTTTCTTAGAGAAGGGAAGAACCAGTATCTGCAGGCGTTTGGCGTTCCCTCCGAAGAGCTCTTCAATGCCATCTACAGGTAACGCTAACCGCTTTGAAACCACCGACTGTAGGATTATGCTTATTTTTAACACATCGACTGTCACACTAGAAAAAATTTTTTTTTCCCTGGGGCCACGGTATTTTATTACGAAAGTAGGATTTATTTCAAAACGGGACGACCCAGAAGGAAGCCGGTATTCCAGTTAAAATAATAAACTCCCCTGCTTCCCAGATTCCGCCATTCTGATGTTTGCATTGATCAGATCCCTGAGTAGATGCTAATTGGCCCTTCCCTCCAAGCAACCACATACAAACTCCACGTTTAAGTAGAGAATGGAGGTGCTGTTTTCCGTTTGGCCAGAGGTACCTGGGCAAGGCCCCGGTTCTTTGCTTTACTTTGCACACATGGACACGGATTTGGAGTTTGCACGAAGCTGTAGCATCAAAATTCCGAGCTGGCAGTAAGCTGATGGATGCTTCTGGCGTTTCTGGCTGGCTGAGGAGTAGAGTAGGAAAGGGACACATCCTTCCTCCCCCTTCCTGAGCCTACTCCAGGTTTCCCGGAGCTGGGTGTGCATTGGTGGCCGACCTAGGTCCCCCCCATCCGAAATCATGCCCTTCTAGGGTAGCACAGGTCCCATGGCACACGTGCAAGGCTCTCACATGCACCTGCAGGGCACGGCTCTTTTCCCCGCAGAGGGTCACCATGCTGCTGCCCACAGTGGTGCACCACATGTTGCATGATCTTTACAAGCATGGTTTTGTGTGCCAGGTCAGAAGGGGAGCGGCTGCGGTTCATGCGGGGTCTGCAGGAGGTCTGGAGCGTCACCGGGCGTAGTGTGCTGGCTGCCTTCGACCTGTCGCGGTTCCCTCTCATCTGCGACCTCGGTGGTGAGTGCAGCCCCGGATGTCAGAGCTGTGCCTCACCTTCTGTGTGGGTGGTGTGTTCGCCGTGGTTTTTATCTCCTGGGGTTCTGACGCTTTGACAGCTGCAGCCCTGCCGACCCTGGAGAGATCTCGCCTCCCCGGGGCTAGCTGGTTCCTAGAGATAGCTAACGACTCGTCTGTGGGCGTGATTTTCAAGTACAAACCCGCCAACCCAGAGCCCACACCCCCAGCCACCTCCTCTATGGGGTGTCACACTCTGGGCCACTACTCACCTGCCCTCCTCACCCAGGGCAGGTACCAGGCAACTAGGGACAGCCCTACGCCCCAGACCCTGGAGAACCATTCACACTAGCCAATCCTAAGCCTGCTCACTCTGCCTCACTGGTTCTTGCCCTTGGAATGCACAATAAAAGCTCTTGCCCACTTTTTCTTCCCATTCCCTCTGCCTCCTGAGCAAACCTGGTGCCCCCGTGACCTCCATGGCATGGCTTGCGCCCTGCTCTTCTGGGGAACTGTGAGTAACAAACCTCTCCGGTGGCCGTCCATGGTGTGGCTTGCGCCCTGCTCTGCTGGGGAACTGTGAGTAACAAACCTCTCCGGTGGCCATCCATGGTGTGGCTTGCGCCCTGCTCTGCTGGGGAACTATGAGTAACAAACCTCTCCAGTGGCCGTCCATGGCGTGGCTTGCGCCCTGCTCCACTGGGGAACTGTGAGTTACAAACCTCTCCGGTGGCGGGCGTCTCCTGATCTGCTGCCCTTACTGAACCTCAAATTTTCTGTGAATCCCCTGTATTTTAGAACAGTGAGCCTGCGCTCAGGCTAAGAATGGCTGCTTTAGGCCATGGCGTCCTCTCCCTCCACCCAGCTATGACTGCGCTGCTGGAAAACCATTAGCGGAGCCCTCGAGTTGTCACTTATGGCTTTTCAGGCTGCCTTTGTGGTGGAGGCAACATATTGTCTGAGCCTGCAGGGAACAGGCGAGTTTTCGGGGATTCTGGGGGGAAGATGCCCCCCTCAGCGTGGGGAACCTCGTGTTCTGACATGCGGCAGGTGAGAGGAACACGTGGGCAGCACTGGAGAGTCTCCTGTGGGTGAGATGCCGGGCGAGGCAGGTCCCAGAAGGATCTCAGGTTAGGGATGTGTGGCTCAGTCGAGGTAGAAAAGGCAGAGTTGGGGTCTGACTGCTGGGCTCTTTAAGCAAATCCCCCACTGTCTACATCGTCCCGTGCCCCTTCCCATGGGGGAGGCCCCAGAAACGTGAGCTCGTGGTAGGGAAAACGGGAGCCCAAGATGCCGTCTCCGGCTGGTGCATCTGCCGAGGGTGATGCTGGCCCAGGTGGTCCTCCCCAGCCAGGGCAGGCTCGACTCTTTGAAAAAAGCGAAGGTTTGGTGGTTTTAGCTGAGCTGCTTGTGATGAGGTCAGGATTCAAGGCACCTGCTGGAGGTTTTCAGCTTGTGGTCCCTGGATCTGAGGGGCACCTCCAAACCTGTGGGGCAGCAACAGGGGGTAAATTGAGGAAGGTCTCCAAGCGGGATCTCCGGAGCCGACATCAGGGCAGCTTCTGTCTGCCGTCCGCAGGCAGCGGGGCTCCGCGGTTGGGAGATTTAACTCTGAACCACGAGCTGCCTGGGGTCCAAAGTGGCCTCTGCCTGTCCCTTGCCATGTGACCTTGGATAGGTTCTTCTTGTGCCTCAGTTTCCTTAGGTGTCAATCGGAGTTGGAATAATCCCAGCGTGAGGCTAGTTGTGATGGTTGAGCGCGTGTCTACGAGTGGATTGCTCACAGCAGCTCCTGGGTCGTAGAAGGTTCTTTGCGGAAGGAGGAGCTTCTCCAGGGTCATTATTATCAGTACTTGTCGTAAGCACGAGTAGGGTTCGGAATCGCCCCGACTGGGAGCAGCGTAGGATGGAAACATCAGGCAGGCAGTGCCGGGGCAGAGGTCTCCAGGACCCAGGATGGACTTTGAGTGCGTAGCCTGCCGAGGTTTGCTTATGTTTGCTTCACTTGGCTGTTGTCTGCCCTTGGCTGGACAGGTGCGCTGGCCACAAGAGGACACAGGTAAGTCGGAGGCCGCGTGGGAGCTTGGAGCCCGGGTCAGCCCCACCGGGAAGACCAGCTGAACTCAAGGGTGTGTAGGCGATCGTGGAACCTTCAACACCAGATGGGGAAGGACCACGTCCCCAGCCTGGACCACGCAGGTGCCGATGGGGCGTGAGGGTGTGCAGGGGCTCTCCGACACTCAAATATGCCGCGTTCACTTCCAGGCGGTTCCGGGGCTCTGGCCAAGGAGTGCGTTTCTTTGTACCCTGGATGTAAGGTCACCATCTTCGACATCCCAGAAGTGGTACGGACAGCAAAGGAGCACTTCTCCTTCCAGGAGGAAGAACAGATTGGCTTCCATGAAGGTAGGTTCACCTGTGCTGGCTTTGTCCCCAAGGAGACGTAGACGTGCTATGCGGGAAATGCTCACGGGAAATGGTGGACGTGCGGCGTGGCTTCCTGGACCCTCAAGATAATCCCCTCAACTTAAAACTATTATTCATGATGGACAGAAAGCTACATAAAGATATACAGTTTTCTTGTAATTAATTCTTTCTTGAGTGTTGTATTGAGTTGAATAGTGGTGTCCCCATTGCCAAATTCATGGCTACCTGGAATGCGTGAAGGGGACCTTATTTGGAAATAAGGTCTTTGCAGAGGTCATTAGTTAAGATGAGGTCGTTGTGGAGTAGGGGGGGTCCTAAATCCAATATGACTGGTGCCCTTATGTGATGAGGGCAATTTGGACATGGAGGGACAGACATACAGGGAAGAATTCCACGTGGAGACGGAGGCAGAGACTGGAGTGACGCGGCCACAAGCCAAGGGACGCCTGGAGCCCCCCAGGAGCTGGGGGAGGCAGGAAGGAGCCTCCCCTGGAGCTTCCAGAGGGAGCGCGGCCCTGAGACCCCTTCATCCCAGACTCCTGGGCTCCGGGACTGGGGGAGGGTGAATGTCTGTGGTTTAGACCACCCGGTTTATGGGAAGTTATCACAGCAACCCCAGGAAACAAATGCAACTATCTAAACCCAAAGCACTTATTGAATGACAATCAAATAAGTGGTTGAAGCCAAGACCAGGGACAACCACAGACACAGAAGATTAAGAGGAACTGAACCTCTGAGACCACAGCAACGGAGCAAAGGGCTGGAGCGGGGCTTCCTCTTGCCTTGGACACATGGGGCCCACGTCTCCGTAATGTTCTCTGTCTCTGTCTCTGTCTCTCTGTCTCTCTGTCTCTGTCTCTCTCCCTGTGTCTCTCTGTGTCTCTCTGTCTCTGTCTCTCTTTCTCTGTCTCTCTCTCTCTGTGTCTCTCTGTCTCTGTCTCTGTCTCTCTGTCTCTCTCTGTGTCTCTCTGTCTTTCTCTGTGTCTGTCTCTCTCTCGGGAACTCCGGTCTGACCTGCAGATACTCTGCGCCTCCTCTCAAGGAAGAAATTGACCTTTTGCTGTTCTCTCTTTGATCAGAATAAAAACACCAGGCGGGGATGTCAGCCCTGTCCGTGTCCTAGTTCCGCTGCCAAATCGATATCCTGGTTTTCCCATCACCTCCCGCCTCAAAGCCGTCTTAGTGGACGTCACAACCGAATCCCGGCGTCTGGGCGGGTGCCAGGCGCGAGGTAGGCACTGCCCACGCGTTCACTTACCCGGGCAAATGAGTCATCTCCTTTCGACTGCTCTGATCTGGCCGGGGGGGTCAGGGAGACGGAACTGCAGCTGTGCATCCTGGATCCTGTTTTTATCTAAAACCCTGGTATTTTGATCATCAAGAATCTTTTTTTGGGAGGGGGCCCATAATTTTGATGTTTAAAAACATTGCACGAACATATCATTCATCTCCGTGAGCAAGTTTTTGGGTCCCTTAAATTTTGTACAGAGAGACAGTTGGGGAAATTTGATGAGATGAAAATAATCACTATGTATTAGTGATTATGTGTTATTAATGATTCATGTCACTGTGTGCCTTTGGGTTGGTTGAGAAGGTGGCCGCGGGTCGTGTGCACCTCCGTTCTCAGGCAGAAGCCAGTGCTGGTGTGAACGCCAAGCTGCTACGTTTTCCAAGCACGTTCTCAAAGGGATATTTGACTTTGTTTTTCCTGCTGGATATTTTAAACCCTTTGCAGCAGCTCTGACGAAGTGACTAAACAAACAGCCTAAATTGCAAAGTGCCGGCCTAATTGGATTTCCCAAAACGGTGCCACCCCTTCTCTCAGGGTCCGTAGACTCTTTCTATAAAGACCTACATAGTAAATATTTTAAAGTTTGCAGCCCGAGAGGTCAAACTGAGCATATTAGGTAGACAACTTATATAAACAAGAGAGAAAACACATCCACACATTTTTTAAAAATGGATTAAAATTCAAAGCTCTTTTTATGCTGATGGGAATTTGGCTTTCAGATAATTTTCACCTGTTGTGAGATAGTATTCTTCTTTTGATGTATTTCCCAATTATTTTAAAACGTAAAAGCCATTCTTGGTTGGGAGGCCTTCGTCTTTCTCCCTGCCCTGTCTCGTGGAGGAACGTCCATAGACGCCGTGTCTCCTGGGGCCTTGACACAGGGCAGAGGTGACAGAAGCAGTAATATGTCATCAGAACATACTTCCTCCTTCCTGTGTGATTTGGGGAATTTAGTGAAGCTGATGTCTCCCAGGAAATGAAAACAATTAGTCACTACAGAGTAAAAGCCAAGGGAAGTCGCCGACGGGGAAGAGAAGGCAGGCGGGGATTGCAGGTGGCCTCTCCTTGGACCTCAGGAACACGTCACGCAGGAGGGAGCCACACGCCGCCGTCAGGTGATCTGCGTGCTGTGGAACATAGTCCCTGCAGAACCTCCCTGGATTCCAGTATTTTGGGGTGTCCCATGCGTCAAGGGCTGGGTGGAACATGTTGAGTAAAGGTGGAAGTGGAACAGCCTAGGACGCTGGGTTTGTTTGTTTATTTATGGGTTCATGTACTTTGCTTAACTTGTTTTCATTGACAGATGACAAATTGTATATATTTACTGTGTACCACGTGGTGTTTTGATACAGGTATACATTGCGGAATGATTACGTCAGGCTAATTAATGCGTCCATCACCTTAGTACTTATCATTTCTATGATGAGGACATTTAGAATCTACTCTCTTGGCAATTTTCAAGTATATGATACATTATTAGTAATTGTAGTCACCATGATGTACAAGAGGTCCCTTGAGATTATTCCTCCTGTTTAATTGAAATTTTGGGTCCTTTCATCAACATTCGCCCTCCCCAAGACCCCCCTCCCTGGTAACAGCCATCACTCTATCCTCTGCTTCTGTGAGATGATTTTCTTAGATTCCGCATGTAAGTGAGACCTTGCGGTATTTGTCCTTCTATGCCTGGCTCATTTCACTTAACGTAGTATCCTCAGGGTTCATCTGTGTTGTTGGAAATGGTGGGATTTCCTTCTTTTTTAAAGCTAAACAGTATTCCCCTGTGTGTACACCCACATTTCCTTCATCCATTCATCCATGAATGCACACTTATGTGGGGAACCCCAAATTTAAATAGCTTGCGCATGGAGGGCTGAGCTGAGACCTGAAGAATGAGAAGAAATCAGTTGTGTGAAGGAAAGAGCCTTCCAGGAGGAGGAGACAGCATGTGCAAAGGTCCTGAGGTAGAGAAGTCCTTTAAGTTTTCTGGTTATGGTGTCTGTTGTGCCATTGGCATGCTCCTTTCTCTGAGTGTTAGGAGGACTCTGCACACGCTACTTGTTGGTTGGGAAGAACGTGAGGCAGATGCTTTTGCAAGCTGAGTTAGTATTGAGGCACCTGGTGTTTTAATGGACATCATCAGAGTTGGGGTGTGGAAGTCTGCGTGTGAGCTGCAGTTCCGCATCTACCATGAGATCCCGGCAAACTGATTAGCTTCTGTGATATGCAGTCACAGCATTTGTACAGGGAAGGGTGTGTTGGGGGTCCCTAAAACCACCCTCAGCTTCCGTAATTCACCAGAAGGGCTCACAGAGCTCAGAAATGCCACCGTGCTCATGGTGATGGTTTCTCACAATGAAAGGTTACAAATGAAGATTAAGCAAAGAAGAAGGACCACTTGGGATTGGGCCCGGGAGACACCAGACGTCGGTTCCCAGTCGCCTCCTGTCAGTGGGGTGGTGTGGACAGTGCTTAATTCTCCCAACAGTGGTGAGAGACAACACACGTGGAGTGCTGCCAACCAGGAGGGTTCCCGGAGCCTTGGTGTCCAGGGATTTTACTGGGGCTCAGTCCCGTAGGCCTGGTCGACCACCCGCCTGGCCGAGCTCGGTCTTTGGCCCTTGCCGAGGCCACATTGGGCAGGTTGCTCAAAGCCCCCGTGGTAAACCCCTCCCATTGTTAGTGTAGATTCTGCGGTGGCCCAAGGACCAGATAAACAGAGACACTCTTAGCAGGTGGGACGTTCTGAGAGATTAGAGTGGCCGGTCAAGGGTTCATCCTTTCTTTAGAACATGCAGGGTTTGGACAACACAATCCCTGGCCTGCTGACTTAGCCCTTCGCTATATAGGGCTATCCAAGATCTCTTCCAAAATCGGGAGATTTTTTGTTTTGTTTTGTTTTGTTTTTGAGGCAGGCTTTCACTGTGTCACCCGGGTTGGAGTGTTACGGTGCGATCACAGCTCATCGTAGCCTCGAACTCCTGGGCTCGACCAATCTTGCTGCCTCAGCCTCCCGAGTAGCTGGGACTACAGGTGTGCACCACCACGCCCGGCTAATTTAAAAAAAACTTTGTTTTTTGTTGAGACGGAGTCTTGCTATGTTGCTCAGGCTCGTCTCGAATGCCTGGTCTCAAGCGATCCTCTTGCCTCAGCCTCCTAAAGTGCTGGGATTACAGGTGTGAGCCACCACTGCACCTGAAATTGGTAGTTTTTGATTTTGTAAGAAAAATATTACAAGAGCTGAGTGTTTGGCACCACACACACAAAATGAGTCTCTCTGGGGTATTTCTTTTCAATCCAGACAGCAGGTCTTGATTGCAGGTTGAGGTCAACTCACTGGACAGGAGCTGCTGACGGAATGCCCAGCGTGAAACCCCCAGTGTCGAGCTGTGTCAGGAGCTGTGCTTTGACGTGGGACATCAGGAAGTGAAATAAATAACAGCCGTGTTCTGGATGGGAAGGAGGGCGAGAAATCACACGTATCGTTCAGGATATTCCTGTCTGTGTACTGAGCCTTCTCATTGTTCAGGGTTAGGTCTGCGGGTCACTAACTAGGAATACCTGGGCGTGGTTCACGCAGGTGACATTTCATGCCGGAGCAGGTTTAGTCAAATGGGATTGGACTGTGGGCTGACCCCAGGGTGTCTGTCCTGTGTTACAGGAGACTTCTTTAAAGACCCCCTTCCGGAGGCAGATCTGTACATCCTGGCCAGGATCCTCCATGACTGGACGGATGAAAAGTGCTCACACCTGCTGCAGAGAATACGCCACACCTGCAAGCCAGGTAGGTTGTGGGGCTGCAGGTCAGCAAGTGCTTGTGACTCAGAGGAAGATGGCAGGAGTCTCACTGGGAGGCAGTTACTGAATTCATCTCAGGGGTAAGTGCATACATCCCCCCAACTGGCGTCCCTTCCAGATAAGTATGTACAAATGATGGTATTCCTTTCTACTCTGTAACTAAAGGACTTAAAGAAGGAAAAAGTCAAATCTCCTCTGGAGCATCAGTGGCCAAATTCTGTCATGATTGAGCTGACCTCTGAGTGTGTGAGGGGGACAGTGCCCCAGTGTCCTGTGAAGTCCATCCATCCTGGTGGTCCATGGGGACCTGGGCACAGCATCTGTGTGTGTGATGGGGACAGTGACCTGCTGTCCAGTGAGGTCCTTCCATCCTGGTGGTCCATGGGGACATGGGCACAGCATCTGTGTGTGTGATGGGGACAGTGCCCTGCTGTCTTGTGAGGTCCTTCTATCCTGGTGGTCCATGGGGATGTGGGCACAGCCTCTGTGTGTACAATGAGGACAGTGCCTCACTGTCCTATGAGGTCCATCCATCCTGGTGGTCCATGGGGACGTGGGCACAGCCTCTGTGATGGGGAAAATGCCTTACCCCCTTTCCAGGTGGTGGCGTCCTGGTGGTCGAAAGCCTCCTGGATGAAGACAGGCGAGGTCCTCTGACCACGCAGCTCTACTCCCTGAACATGCTAGTGCAGACAGAAGGCCAGGAGAGGACTCCGACCCAGTACCGCACACTCCTGTCTTCTGCTGGCTTTCAAGGCTTCCAGTTTAAGAAAACGGGAGCCATTTACGATGCCATTTTAGCCAGGAGTTAACTTCCCTCATGGATTGTGCATGTGGAACTATCATCAAAATGCAAAAATAATAATAATAAAAAGATGGGTCTCCATTACATTTCTTGTTCTTGGTGCTCAATGGTAAGTGACAAGAGGTTTCTGCCCCTCACTTTGTGGATCTTTTCACAAGGTCCACTCAGGGCTGTGCCCACGGGGTGTGGTCCAGCTCTGCCGCTCACTGTGGACATAGTCCTGGTCCTCCTTGTGCTGTAAGGCAGGGCTCAGGCGTTCACCTCGAGTGGTGTCTCTTAGAAGACGCACCCTGAACAGAGCTTTGGCACCAGTGGGGGATGTGGTAACAACAGGTGCTTGTGAAGCATGGGGCCCTCTTTGTCGGCTATGTCATTTGAGCTCTGTGACTTATTAGTGATGCCATTTTAGCAGTGAGAAAAGCCAGGTTGGGACAGTCCTGTGTGTCTCTCCTGTGCAGATCCCTGCTCATATCCTTTCATGTAGCCACTGAGAGAGGACCCAAGCACTTGCTGTCTGATTAGACCTCTGCCCTTCAGTGCATACAGAGAAATCAGAAGATGCTACAGAGGAGGGAAGGATCACGCCCCTGCAATTCCTTGCCCATTTCTTTCTGGGACTTTTCCAGTGTGGCAACGGGGGTCCCTACTTCTTGTGTTCTTCCTGGGTACATTTTAGAAAAATTATTTTGGTATTGGATTTTCTCTCAGTCTAACCATGTTTTTTTTTTCAACTTAAAGTTGGGAAAACAAAACAAAATGAAATAATTGTTAAAGCAAGTTGTTGAATTCTGTCCTATAAAAGGTATGTCCAGGTTCTGACCCCTAGAACCTGTGAGTGGGACTTTATTGGGATGTAGGGTCTTTTCATTGCTATCCTGTCTTCCTTTGTGGCTGGGAACCTTCTAAGAGGCAGGTGAGGAGTCTCCACCAGCACTTCTGGGTGGGCATCCCTTGTGCTTGGCTGGGGACCATCTTATCAGCCCCACTGTCCTGGCCCCCAGTCACCACAAGGACCTCAAGGGCTTTTCTTCTCCATGTCCAGGAGCCAGGTGGTCCTGGAAGCCTCCTATTATACCATCTGTCTCCACTGTACCCTCTTTTCCCCTGATTAAGTAGGTACAGGGTGAAGATTATGGAGTTTTCTGCCCAACCAGAATACTTGGAGAGAAAGAAAGCTCCTCTCCCTTTCTTGCAGGTGCCCCTCAATCATGGGTGGTCTTCTGGGGTACGTTTCCTCTTGGCAGAGGGGACACCCCCAGCTTCTCTCTCTCAAGACAGAGTAGACACATGCTGCCTGCCTCCCTCCCCAGCACTCTTGCCTTGCAGCCTGGGGGTGGGGGTCTTCTGCTGCCTCTTGGCCAGCCCAGGAGGGACATTTGGCCCTGACTCTCGACTTTTTTTTTAACCATGTTTTCATATTAGTGCCTTGGCCATAATCCAGGGCCAGTGGGAAGAGTCCTACACAAGCAGACACTCAAATCCTTCAATCACTTTTGTCACTGCTCCAAATTTCTGTGACTCTTACAAAACTGGATGGCAGTTCCTGGGGGGTCAGAAAGGTTATTTGTTTGGGATTTCCTCTCTCTTGTCCTTAAACCCCAAGTCCTGGTGAGTTGATTGAGGGCATAGTGTAGCAAGATATATTCTATTTTATCTCTTATTTTTTTCTTTTTAAATATCTCATGCCCTAATGATAAAAAGAACAAGTTTGAACTTTTGCCAGTGACTTTTTCTTCTTTCAGACAATCGTGTTGGGTACGTTTATTGGGTTGGGTATTGTATTAGTTTTCTGTGGCTGCTGTAACAAGATGCCATGAACTTGGTGGCTTAAAACAACTCAAATTTACTCTATTAGAGTTACAGAGACCAGAAGTGTGAAACCAATTCCACTGGGCTAAAATAAAGGTGTTGGCAGAGCTAGTTTATTCTGGAGGGTCCAGGGGAGAATCTGTTTCCTTGCCTTTTCTAGCTTCTAGAAGCTTCCTGCTTTCCTTGGCTAGTGGCTCCTTCCTCCATCTGCAAAGCCAGCAACTGCGTCACTCCAGCCTCTGCTTCTGTGCTTACATCTGTTCCAACCCTGATCCTCCTGCCTCTCTCTCACAGGGACCCTTGTGATGACACTGCACCAACACAGATAATCTAGTATTATCCACCATTTTAGGATTATTAATTAAATCACACCCACAAAGTCCCTTTTGCTATGTAAGGTTACATATGCACAGGTTCTGGAGATTGGGATGTGGACATAGACAACTTTGGGGACATTATGCTGTCTACCATGTGGGGATTAGGACGTGGACATCTTTGGGGACACTATTCTGTCTACCACATGGAGATCAGGACCGGGAAACCTGTGGGGACATTGTTCAGCTGACCACAGCTAGCTTCTCCCTTGTGTCAGCAGTTCCGGGGATGATCACCTCTCCCATTGTCCCCTTGCTGCCCACCTTGGTCCCATCTCTCACTGTCTGGCCCACGTCGAGGTGTGCTCAGACCATCCCTGCTGTGTCCCTGACACTAGCGTTTCCTGACGAGGACCCCCCCCCCCGCCTACTATAGGGGCCTCCCAAAGAGCCTCGATTCAATATTGCTGAACACCACCATGAGTGACATCTAGTTGATCCTGCCCATAATTTTAGAGCAATTTCCGTCCATGGCTCGCACGCACAATGGCCATTCAGATTTGAGAAGCGAAACCAATGTATTACAGCATCTGCAGAGGCGCACGGGTTTCCTCCCGTTGAGTTGTGTGGATGCATTTTATTGGGATTTAAGGTCCTCCCAAAGGCTCTGCAGGGTAAAGTCCCTTCTCGTTTGATTGGCCTTGACTTCTTTTCTTAGTCAGACTTTCACAACGGGAGGCAGGACAAATGTGTCCAACCTGGAGTATTAAACCACTGCGATGTCCACCCTGGAGTATTAAACCGCTGCAATGTCCACCCTGGAGTATTAAACCACTGCAATGAACCAGCATTTTTTAAAAGAAAATTCCCAAATTACTTTAGCAGTTAGGTGAGATGTTTTGCTTTTGGTTTTTTTTTTGTGTTTTTTTTTTTTTTTGATGCATTTGAATACTTTTGTTCTAGCCTTTAGGAGAAAATTGCAATTTATTTTTATTCATTGTATTGCGGTAAAGTCAACATAACATAAAATTTGCCATTCTGACCATTTTTAAGTGTCTAGTTGAGTGGCGTTAAATACATTCACAATGCTGTACAACCATCACTGCCATCTGTCTCCAAAATTTCTTCATCACCCCAAACAGAAACTTATAACTCTTGAACAATAATTCCCCTTTCTTTCCTTCCCTCGACTGTCGGTAACCACCCTCCTATAATACTGTCTGTCTCTATGAACTTGCTTATTCTAGATTAAATTGCAATATTTTAATAATGGGTGTGTGCCTGTATACATGTATATGTACAGATGGTCCCCGACTTACCGTAGTTTGACTTATGACTTTTTGACTTAATGATGGGCTTTTAGGGACATAATGCATCATAAATTATAAGTCATCTGGACTTACAATGATTGGACTTAAAAATTTTTGACTTTACAATAGGTTTATTGGGGTATTAAATGCATTTTCAACTTATGATATTTTTGACTTGCGATGACTTTACTGTATGTATGTATGTATAAATAAATAAATAAATAAATATATACACACACACATATGTCCCCCAAATTGTAACCACTATGATGAGCCCTAAAGTGCCTAAGGCTGGGCGGTGCAGCTTCCCTGGGCTTGAATGCCCTTTTGAGCAGCCTGGTGCAGGACTTCCTGCCCTCAATCTAGCTGCCGAGTGGCCCAGGAAAGATCGTGCCCCCAGGAGACGTGCTACGCAGTGGACGCCGAGGTGCACCTGCGTGTTCCAGCAGCCTCCCTGAACAGACAGACGAGACCCTGAGACACCAACAGCCCACAAAACCAGCACATCCTACGGGATTCAGGCAATCAAGACCTGTGACCTCTGACTTTAAAAACGCATCGTGCGTGGAGTCCAGCCAGTCTGCCTCAGGCCAACGTCTCTCCAGGTGCAGCCACAGCTGGAGAGGCCGAGGGTCACTGTGGGTGGACGTGCTCCTCTCTGAGGTCCGCGTCCAGCCCCTGCTGGTGTGGGTTTCTCCTTTAACGACGTCAGAACTGCACGTGAAGTCATAGGTGGGGATGACTCCATAGGCAGCCGGGGCAAGCCACAGGCGAGAGAGGTTGGGGGTTGGCAGCATGGAGTTTAGGTCCAGAATTTCTACTGAAGGTCAGAGGTCTGACCTTGGGCAGGTCACTTAAAGTCTCTGGGTCTCTATGACTTTATAGTTAAGAAGAGAGGCTGGATCATGCAGTCTGTAGAGTTCTATTCCCCCTAAGCCCTCTATGGTATGGTGTGTTGAACGCATCTAAACCAGGGGTCTCAACTAGGGCAATTGTGTCCCCGGGGGACACTCGGTGATATCTGGAGTCATTTTGGGGTGCCACAACTGCGGTGGGTGCTGTTGGCATCTGGTGGTGGAGCCCAGGGATGCTGCTCCACACCCCACCGTGCACAGGACGCCCCCCACAGAGTCATCCAGCCCCAAATGTCCGCAGTGCTGAGGTTGAGGGAACTTGGATGTAGACACGGCCACATCGGAGCTTCACTGATGCTCACTGACAGTGAAAGGCTTGGCTTTTAGGAACGTGTTTCTCTCTTCCACGTCTGCCTGGCCCTGGCCGGCCGAGGCTTGGACAGCAGGACAGCAGGACAGCTGGGGCGTTGGTTCCACTCCTGAGGGCGGGCACCTACCAGCAGGTGTTGGAAGGGCCTTCTTTGCAAGGTGCAAAGAAAGATGTTGGACAACCAGCCCCTGGTCTCGAATCATTGCTTCCATCTCGGGGGGCCGGGTGGGCTCGCCCCAATACATTCCAGAATCAGGACAGCCCAGAGCCTTGGGGACCCCGCTTGTTGCCACGGTGATGTGTGGACCATTTGGGGGAAGCGCCGGAATCCGCATCTGCCAGTATTTGGCCCCGTCTGCTTTACGCCCAGGTGGTCGCACCTGTGGGCTGGGATGCCCCGCACAGCGAGGAGGCACCCCTGCTTTACTCCTTTCCCCCTCCGAAGCTTAGTCTCACCAAAACAAGTCCAAAGTCCCCAAATGTCTTTTTGTCATTTTCCCCTTGTCAAGGGGCAGATACAGATTAAACGTAAGAGGCTTAAATCTTCCCCGTTTGAAAATAAGGGGAGACGTGCCCCCTCACCAAATTTTCTTTTCCTTTGAGCATTCCTGTTAGCAAACCGGTAATTGCAAGTTCTTTCTCAGTCTTTTGCAAACTGTACCCAAATCTTTTTAAGCAGGCCCCCAGGCGGGTCTCCCTGCTCCGTGGTGTTTCCTGCATTGCCTGGGAGGCATCGCTTTGAAATGTGATCCTCCAGGGAAAAAAAAAAAAGCCCAGTGTCATGGGAGGGGGCAGGGGCTTAGCTTCAGCTGCCCACGGACTCCAAATAGCAAAAACCCACCCCCGGCGGGCAGTCAAGGCACCCGAAAGTAGTCAGCGTGTGCCCGGAGAAAGTGAACGGAACAGGTAGTCTCTGCGTGGCGTCCTGGGAGGGTGTCTTTGCAACCTCTTCAACAGACTGCCTGGGATGCGCATCCCACTCTGATTTAGTTCATGCTCGTTCCAGAACAAAACGGGGTTTTCTTTCTCTTCTAGCCCTGAGAAGGGGTTTTCTGGGTTGGGAGCGGATTTTATTTTTAATTCTGTTTCCCCAACACCCCGAACACGCGCAGCTCGGGCTGTTTAAAATTTCTGTCGCCGATGGAGTCTTTTGTTTTGATTGGCTGCCGTCAAACGCTCACCTTATTATTCAATATAGACCCAGGTAAGAAATGTGCAGAACGGGGGTTTCTCGGGAAGAACTTTGCGTGGAACGGAAGAGATTGTCCTTGTCGCCACTAGGGGTAGCTAGCGAGCTTCTCTCTTTGCATGTCTCTGGGTTTTGGACACCCCAGGAACTCCCCTTAGCCACAGATCAAAAATATGCAAAGCCTAGAGCCCATGCTGGGGGGGTGGAGAAAGAGCGACTCACACCTGCTGGACGCAGCCCCCGAGGGGGACACAGACGCTGACCGACGGATGTGCAAAGCCTGCGGCGGCGGCTCCAGAAAGCCGTGTCTACAGCCTGCTGTTTCCTTTTGTTCCCGACTTTGTGGACTGCCTGGCTTCTAGCAGAGCAGGTGGCGGTCCTCACCTGAGTGATTTTAGAGTGACCTTTACATTTTGTGACCCGTGCGTGGGTTTCCTGAGGCTGCCACAACATGGCATGTCTATAATAAAGACACCTGCACCCGAATGTTTATAGCAGCACAGTTCTCAATTGCAAAGATGTGGAAATAACCCAGGTGCCCATCAATCCACGAGTGGATTAATAAAATGTGTTTTATGTATACCGTGGAGTATTAGCCATAAAACACAACGGTGAATTAATACCTCTTGTATTACCCTGGATGGAGCTGGAGCCCATTCTCCTAAGTGAAGCATCACAAGAATGGAAAAACAAGCACCACTGGTACTCACCATCAAACTGGAACTAACTGATCAATACTTATGTGCACATGGAAATAGTATTCATCAGGGGTCGGGCAGGCGGAGGGGGGTGGAGGGGATGGGTAAACTCACACCTAATGGGTGCGGGGTGCACTGTCTGGGGGATGTCCACGATTGCAGCTCTGACTTGGGCAGTGCATGGGGAATATATGTAACCAAAGAGTTGTACCCCCATAATATTCCGAAATAAAAAATAAATAAAACAACAGAAATCCATTCTCTCACGGTTCTGGAGCGAGAAGGTCCCAGATCAAGGCGTGGGCAGTTTGGTTCCTTCTGGAGGGTGCAGGGCAGAACGTGTTGAATGAATTCCTCTCTCCGGTTTCTGGTATTTCCGAGTAAGGACTGAACTCTGATCTTTTTCTTTTGCCCAAAAAATTCCTTTCTAAGGGGGTCTGGTGAGTCATGCCTACAAATGATAAAATCTCACTGAATAGGTTTTGTTAACCCAATATAATGTGGTTTACTTGCTGACCTGATTCTGGTACAGCATCACATGAAAGACAGAAGACCCTAATCTTAACTCCTTTCCACTGACCCCTGGTCTTTAGGACAAAGCCTAACTCAGCCAATTGTCAACTAAAGGATCCCTGAACCCACCTGTAACCTGTAAGCCCCCGCTTTGAGATGTCCCGCCTTTTCGGGCCAAACCCATGTACGCCTTCCATGTATTGATTTATGACTTTACCTGTAACCCCATCTCCCTGAAATGTATAAAACCAAACTGTAGCCCAACCACGGAGAGGCCACTTGCTCAAGGCTTCTTGGGTGTGGCTCCCGATCATGGTCCTCAAATTCGGCTCAGAATAAACCTCTTTAAATTATTTTACAGAGTTTGGGTTTTTTCCATTGACCCAAGCGATTCTTGGCGTCCCTCGGCTTGTGGCTGCATCACTCCAGCATAGGCCCCTTCTCCACGCGACCTTCTCCTCGGCGGGTGTCAGCAAGTCTCCCTCTGCCTCCGTCTTGTAAGGACACGTGTAGTTGCATGTAGAGCTCCCCAGGATAAACCAGGACGATCTCCCCATCTCAAGATCCATAACCGCATCTGCAAAGTCCTCCGAACCCCACCCCTACTCTTGCATATAAAGTGACATTCAGAGATTGCATGGATTCGGCTGGAACGTGGGTATCTTTTGGTGGGGAGAAGCCATTTGTCACTTTCCTGCAGGCACCATATATTAAGACAATTTTCAGTGGGATTCCCTGAAAATGGAGCATGAATTCAAAGACCCTTGCATGGCCGTCCGCAAGAGGAAGGGGTTGACATTTTTACGGTTCTCTCCGCCCACGATGTTTGGTGGTTGTCTCACCTGCATCTAATTTGAGGGCAATGTTTTCGGGTGACTTGCGTTTCCTCCATCTTTCCAAAGGATCCAACTTATTCTCCATAGAAACGACAATATTGTAAACTCATATTTAAAATGACAAAATGCCCCAATTTAATTACGTGGCTTACAGTAACAGGTTGGATGGTGCGAATGATTTGGCAAAGAAAGAATCTTGTGTGTCGGATAGAATCCAACGCACTCGGCGGGGACGGGCGTGTGTTGGAGTCTTGCAGAGCAGACAAGCAGCCGGGACATGTGGGCGGGTGGGGACACCCAGGGACATCTAGGGAGGCACGGTGCCCATCGGCGTCTTGAAGGAGAAAGGGGGGGTGTGGAGCTGCCATGGGGGCAGGTGAAGTAAGGTCAGGGGAAGAGGGCGTCTATGTGTACAGACACGTGTGTCTTAGGAATATACACGGCACTTTGCCCGTTTATTCATGTATGCAACAGATATGCATATAGCAATGAGCAGAGCCAACTAGTCCGACCCTCTCTGCCCCCCCAAGTCTGACCCCTCCCTACGAGGACTCTTGTCTTTGCTGGACAATTTAACCCAGAACCACACAGCCGTCCTCTATTGCTCAATGCCGCACCCTGGGGTGTTGTCTCTGGAGCTCGTGCAGCAAAGATAATGCCAGTGTATCAGCTAGCTGGCGCTGCGTAACAAATTACCACCCCATGTAGCAGTGGAGAACGACACCCATTAATCAACCCACTGGTCTGTAGATCAGATGTGTGGGCCTGGCATGGCTGGATTCTCTCCTCAGGGTACCAGAGACAGAAACCCGTGCTGAGTTCTCCTCTGAAAGCTCGAGGGAAAAATCCTCTTACGAAGTCACACTTGTCGTTGGCAGAATTCATTCATCTCTGGGTAGTTGTAGGACTGGGGTCCCCACATTTCTTGCTGGGACCAGTTGGGGATGGCTGTCAGCTCCTGGAGGCCACCCATAGTTTCTTGGATGTGTCCCCCACATGTGACTTCTGGCAGACTTGCATGGCTGAGTCGTGGATGGTGTAGCCTGATCACGAGTGTGGCAGCCTGTCGTGTTCTCTGGTCCCACACTAAAGTCCAGGGATCGTATATGGGGTGTGCACCAGGGGGCTGGAATCCTGCAGTCATCTCAGAATCCTGCTAATCAGGAATAGTCCCCGAGGTTGTTAGATTCAGTGACATGTTTGCAAAGCATCTGCTCAAGAATAACAGCAGTGGCAGCTGCTTATTTAGGGTGGAAAAAGGTTCCTGCCGGTCTCTTAGGCTCTGTCCCCTGCTGGATAGGATTCAGAAACCTGGTCTCCCCTTTCTCTGGCATTCAGTGCACAGGCTGAGACCAGGATTTCTAACTGCTGATAGAGAGATATGACCAAGGTCACCAAGAAGCCACAAGGAAAAAATCTGTCTTTCCCAGATCCAAAGGGGGAATTAAACTAGCTAGAGCATTTTATTGCATTTAATTTTAACACACGCGCTCTTGAACAGGTACCTGATGGCATGATGTGGAACAAACAGACACAGGACAGGAAGAAACACCTTCAGGACAGGGCAGGGCAGGTCAGTGACCCTGGACAGGACAGACACCTCCGGGACAGGTCAGGGCTGGTCTGTGACCCAGGACAGGGCAGACACCTCCAGGACGGACAGGGCAGGGCTGGTCTGTGACCCAGGACAGGGCAGACACCTCCAGGACGGGACAGGGCAGGGCTGGTCTGTGACCCAGGACAGGGCAGACACCTCCAGGACGGGACAGGGCAGGGCTGGTCAGTGACCCAGGACAGGGCAGACACCTCCAGGACGGGACAGGTCAGGGCTGGTCTGTGACCCAGGACAGGACAGACACCTCCAGGACAGGGCAGGGCTGGTCTGTGACCCAGGACAGGGCAGACACCTCCAGGACAGGACAGGGAAGGGCTGGTCTGTGACCCAGGACAGGACAGACACCTCCAGGACAGGTCAGGGCTGGTCTGTGATCCAGGACAGGGCAGACACCTCCAGGACGGGACAGGGCAGGGCTGGTCTGTGACCCAGGACAGGGCAGACACCTCCAGGACGGGACAGGGCAGGGCTGGTCTGTGACCCAGGACAGGGCAGACACCCCCAGGACGGGACAGGTGTCAGACAGGACTGGGAACTTTAATAGCAACTTCATCCTGGGATGGTTTTAAACATCTTGGCTCAGCACATCCCAAACTAAGTTTGATCATTTCCCTTTTGTAGAAATGGGAGCCCCTGGCACAGTGATGACACGTGTCATGGTTAGCTGTTTGCATCCTGACGGAGCCGGTTTCCATAAACCCCAGCCCCCCGGAGCCCGGCGTCTTGGACGGGGAGCGCTGGCTCTCTGCTGATGGCCCCCATCCTTTCCAAAGCCACATTGTCCCCTTGGATTAAGAAAGATTAGCGTCCACCCTGGGCAGGCACAGATGGTTAATAGGATTATAGACAGCCCTGGAGTCCTGCCGGGAGAGTGCCCAAGCGGTGCGGTTTAATAAAATGCAAAAACTAGCAGGCGCCTCCCGCACTGCCGGGCCCCAAATTCAGAGCCTGGAATCTCCACCTCTTCTGAGAGGTTTTCTGCCCCAACAAAGAATTCGTGTTGTCAGCTGTGGCATCCAAGCCACAGGCCAGCTTTCTTGCCGTTTGCAGGTGACACTTTCTGAAGATGTGTTTTTTTCTCTTAACTGAGGGATTTATGTGTGTTTTTGTGTCTAGGTGGTGAAGGTGGACATCCTTGTGTATGTGTGTATGTGTTTGTATGTTTGCATATGTATGTGTGCCATTGTATACTTGTGTGTGTTTGTGTATGTATATGTGTTTGTGTATAATATGTGTTTGTGTTTATGTTTATGTATGTGTGTATGCATATGTCCTTCTGCAGTGTGTGTGTTTGTACATGCATATGTGTTTGTGTATATGTTTGCCTATTTGTGGATGTGTCTGGTTTTGTGTGTGCATGTGTATGTGTGTGTGTGTTTATCTTTGTATGTTTCTGTATGTGTGTATTTGTATATGTCTATATTTGTGTGTCTGCATGTGTTGGTATATGAGTGTTGTGCAATGTGTGTTTGTGTATGAGTGTGTGCATGCAAGTTTGTGTGTGTGTTTGTATATGTATATGTGGCTGTGTATGTGTTTACCTGTTTGTGTATAAGTGTATTTGTTTATGTGTGTGTTTGTCTTTGTGTTGTATGTGTATTATGTGTTTGTGCATTGTATATGCACGTGTGCATGCAAGTTAGTGTGTATGCATGTTTGTGTATGCATTTGTATGTGCGTATGTGTGCATTTGTGCATGTGCATGTGTGTGCATGTGTGTATGCATGTGCATGTGTATGTGCATACATGTGTGTGCACATGTGTGCTTGTGTGTGCGTTGTGCACAGGCAGACCTTCCTTCTCTGCTCCCAGGTGGGGCGTGATGGAAATGAGCCCTGTGTGTCCAGCCCTCGGTGGAGCCGGTGTGGGAGGGGACCACAGGGCAGTATCGTGTGCGGTGTGGACAAGCACAGACCCACCCCCAGGCTCTGGGCTGCCCCGACTTCTCCAGGCCACGGGCTGCGGGTCCCTCCCCCGAAGGTGAATTGACAGTGGAGGAAAGGTCCGCACTGCAGGGCTGGGTTATTTTCTAGATGTAGTAACATCTACAACCAATTGACTTAATTCTCCGCCTCCCAGCTTTATTAAGGTAAAATTGACAAGCAAAAATTGTACATATTTGCAATGTACACCATGCTGTTTTCATGTATGTATACATTGTGAAATGATTAAACTGAGCTAATTAACCTATCCATCACCTGGAATACCTATCATTCATTTTTTTTTTTTGGCGTGGTGAGAACATTTAAGATCTACTCACTAACTGATATTCCAGTATTAATACATTGTTATTAACTATAGTCGCCGTGCTGTACAGTAGATCTACAGAACTTATTCCTCCCGCCTAACTGAGATTTTGTACGTTTTGACCAACACCAGATCATTCTCTATTATGGTGCATCGTAGGATGTGAGCAGCTTCTCTTTTAACACACAGTTGTGACAACCAAAAATGTCTCCAGACATTGCCAAATGTCCTGGGGGAAGGGGGGTGACCTATCCCAGCTTAAGAATCACTGAATTAGAAAAGTGAAGATATGCCAATATTCTACGCCTCAAGTGATGAAAAACAAGTCCTACCTGGTATACAATACGCACTCGTCCCCGAAGGAGGTGCACCCAAACCTCATCACCAGTCCCCGCACGTGCGAAGACCATGTCGAAAGCAGTCAGGAAGGGTGCTACAAACCCATCGTATTTTTTTTCTCAGATACCATGAACTTGGCTAAAGACCTCAGGCCTCTATAAACTTGAATAATGCATGATCTGTGTTTCCTGTTGTCAAACTCAAAGAGCGAATTTTGACGTGAAGGATCTAAGAAATTAGTCCCAATCTGCCCATGCCGACGGCCTCCTGCAGCTTGTTCGAATTCCTTGCTGTGTCTCCGACCCTGAGCGCTGAGGACGCCTCCCGCGGGCGCCTACAAATGCTCCACGTGCTCTCCATGAGCACGCTTGTTGGAGCTTTGCTATAGGAACACAGGAGTGGAAACGCTAGTGTTATTTTGAGACAGCCATGGTTATTTTCAGTTTTAGTATATTTTGCTTGCCTTCGAATATGTCTTGGGGAGCATCATAGTCGGAGATGGTTTGCTTTTTGTACATTCAGACGCCAACTTTCCTTTAGAGGGATTTATGTCCAGTTTTAAAACGAGTGTCCACAAGGTAAGGTGCGCTTACAAGGAATTTGATATTCTTAGCAAGGTTTCACGAAAACCATGATTTTAACGAAGCAGCAGTTGTCACAGCTGTACTTTTGAACCTCATCTAAGACAAGAGTTAGGTGATGAAACTGCTGATAAAAATGCTGAGGGCTGGAACGTAAAACAAATCTGACTGGTGGCTATTTCTTAGGATAAACCACTTAGGATAAATTTCTTAGGATGAATTAGGTCAAATTTGTTTAGAAAGAAAAGTTGCTGAAAAACACAGTAGGGCACGGCACCTTTGGGTTAAAAAAAAAAAAGAAAAACACTGTTTTTTAAAAGGTTGTCACGGCAAACTAAAAATTACTTATGTCTTGTTTCTCTAACTGTATAAACTTCCATATGGGGATTACAAAGTTTACTGAATAGGACATTTTCCAGAGGAAATATTTTCAGCTGCCGGGTTATTTAAATTCCTTGTAGGAATTTAATTTTTGTTTTCCTTTTCCTCCTAGAGAGCTATTATGTCCATAGGAATACAATTGTTAAAGTAGACAAAATTGCAGCTAGATAGGCACATCCCTAATGTCCTACAGCACAAGTCCCCAACCTATGGTGAGTTGTATAATTATTTCATTATGTATTGCAATGTAATAATAATAGAAATAAAGTGCACAATAAATGTGATGCGATTGAATCGTCCCGAAACCACCCCTCCCTTCCCAGTCCGTGGAAAAATTGTCTTCCATGGAAACGGTCCCTGGTGCCAAAAAGGTTGGGGACCGCTGTTCTACAGCATTGTAGGGTCACTATAGTTAATTGCTAACTAAAAACAAACGAACGAGGTTTATACTTTGGAAAAAGGAGAGCTTTATTTCTCACCGAGGGTCGCACCTTGCTGGTGGCCATTCCAACGGCCCCAGCCAGAAGCCAGGCACCCGGGAACAGGATTTTATACTGAGCGGGGTGGCGCAAGGTACATACTCAACAAGCTATAGGAGGAGTCAGGAATATTTATGAAGGAAAATCACGCCCACGTGTAATTGTGCTTTATCTCTCCCTGTCCCGTCACGGCTGGGAACTCCGTTTCAAGGTATTTCTGGGGATCTGTTGGCTGACAGGGGTCCATTCAGTTAGCAGAGGGCTTAGAATTTTATTTTAATTCCCATAGTATGAATATATTATATAGTTTCAAATGGCTAGAAGGGGAATATTGAATGTTCCCAACACAGAGAAATGATAAATGTTTAAGATGATGGATATGCTAATTACCCTGACATGATCACTATACATTGTACGTATTGAAACATCACTGTAGACCCCATGAGTATGTATAATTATTGTTTGTCGATTAAGAAAATAAAATTTAAAAAATAAGCATAGCATTTCTATCGCCCATTAAGCCAAATAAACATCACCTACTTTGGAGGGAAACAAAAAAGGAATATACAACATACACAACTGAAGAGAACAGCAGTAAACCGCATGCTGGACCGCACTCGGCTGTTCTTACTAAGCTCCCCCCGCCCCCGGTATCTCATGCGATCCCTGGGGGTGGTTGCCCCAAGTGCACGTGTAGCCTTCCTTCGTGCAAATGCACGCGCGGGGCAAGCCCATCGAGGCTGAGCTTGTTCTGTTGCTTTGTGCTCATCTTTCCTCCAAGACTGACCCACGCAGGGAGGGTTCGATTACCTGCCCACGCACTGAGCTGTATAGGTGGATCTTATTCTGAAGAGAGAACTTCAAAGGGCTGTCATCAGCGAGACGCTATCTTGACCTAGTTTGTTTTTTATTTCCTGATGTGATTCCTTAGCTTGACAGGTATAAAGTCGATTAGTAGGCTTTTTTTTTTTTTTTAAAAATAAGTGATCTTCATGATAAGTTCATAGATGGAAATGACAACCAAAAAGGTAGCTAGCTCTGGAAAAGCAGAAACTCTGATCACTTTTAAAAAATGTGTCATTAATAGCAAAACAATTTCCTAGCTATGTGACACCCCCTTCTCTTTCTCCAAGTCATTCGGTTGCCAGTAAAACTACACCTAATGCATCACAGGAGCTTTTGCGTTAGGGAAATAGCTTTTAAAAAAGCCATCAAAAACCACCTCACACCCACTGGGATGGCAACCATAAAAAAAAAAATCCTAGAACGTAAGTGTTGGTGAGGATGTGGAGAAATTGGAGCCCTTGTGCACTGTTGTAAAACAGTATGGCCGTCCCTCAAAAAATTTAAAATACTGGATTAAAAATAGAATTAACATAGGATACTGTAATTCCACTTATGGGTATGCAACCCCAAAAGAATTGAAAGCAGGGTCATGAACAGGTATTTGCACACCCATGTTCAGAGTAATAGTATTCACAAGAGCCAAGAGGTGGAAACAACATGCATGAGTGGATAAACACAATGTGGTCCCTCCACGCGTGGAATATTACAAAGCCAGGAAAAGGAACAAGGCTCTGACACCTGCTACAACGTGGATGAACCCTGAAGACATCATGCTCAGTGAAAGAAACCAGACACAAAAAGACAAATACCACAGGATCCCACTGGTATGAGCTTCCCAGAGTTGTCAAATCCACAGAGACAGAGAGTAGGAAGGTGGGTGCAGGGCTGGGGAGGTGACAGGGAGTGAGTCAGTGTCTCATGGGCACAGGGCTGCAGGTTTGCAAGATGAGCAGGTGCCAGAGATGGATGGCGGTGATGGCTGCACAACAGTGCTAATGTGCTTCACGCCACTGAAGTGTACGCTTAAAAATAGTTAAAATGGTTAGTTTTATGGTATGTGCATTTTCCCAGGATTTACAGAAATCTGCACTAAAAACTCTGGGCAGGTCCCCCCTGGTCACAGACTCAGTGACCCGGCGGGAGCCAAAGGGCATCTGGGCAGGCGGAGGAGGGGGTCTGAGCTCCTGCTGCCCGGACCCCTGGACAGAGGGCCCAGGAGGGCTTTGGTGCCCCCAGGGGATAGGTGGGGGTTTCAGGATGGCAATGAGCCCACCTGGGCTGGGGGAGGGTGAGGCCGGCTTGGGGAGGCTGTGGCAGAAGCCTGCAGGGTGGGCGCCAAGGGACCTGGGTGGAGGTGCCTGGGATGGGGTGGGGGAGGGGACTTAGGGGTGGGGAAGGAGACCTAGGGGTTGGGGGAAGGGAACAGGAGTTAGGGAGGGGTCATAGGCGTGGGGGACACAGGTGTGGAGGGCATAGGTGTGGGGGACCTGGGGTGGGGGAGGGGACCTAGTTAGGGAGGGACACAAGAGTGGGGGTGGCTATAGGAGTTGGGGAGGGGTCCTAGGAGTTGGGGGGGCTTGGGAGGGGGGAAGGGGCATAGGAATGGGGGAATAGGCATGGGGGCACAGGTGTGGGGGGCATAGGTATCAGGGACCTGGGGTGGGGGAGGGGACCAAGGGGGAAGGAACACAGGGGCTTAGGAGTGGGGGAGGGGCATAGGCATGGGGAAGGGGACCTAGCCGTGGGGGGACCAGGGTGGGGGCGGGCTGTAGAAGTGGGGGTATGGGAAGGGGTGGGGACCTGGGGTGGAGGAGGGGCATGGGCGTGGGCGCGGGGGTAGGATGGGGACTGGCCTGGGGAGGGGCCTAGGAGTTAGGGGAGCACTTCGGAGTGGGGAGGGACGTAGGACGGACTGCTCGCGGGTGCGATGCGGGGGCACAGCAGTGGGGCGCACAGGAGTGCGCGAGGGGCAGGGGCGGGTGCGATGCGGGGGCACAGCAGTGGGGCGCACAGGAGTGCGCGAGGGGCGCGCAGGCGCGGGAAGGGGCGCAGAGGCAGGTGCAGCTGGGGTCCCCGTGCGGGCGCACCCCGCTTCTCTGCGCAACCCACGGGGCGGGGACTGGCGGGCAGGACGCCCCTGAGGTCTGGGGGCGGCGGGCGGGGACGCAGGCGTCGTTTCCCGGCCGTTGCGGCCAGCAGGGGGCGCGCGCGCCTCGTGTCCGGGCCGTGCACCTGCTGCTCCGGAATCCGTCAGGGCCGAACGCTTGCGTTTCTCTTTTTTTTCTTTATTTCTATTTCTTTTTTTTTTTTTTTTTTTTGAAAAACAGATGTTGCCTTATTGAGACGTGCCACTTCGACAGCCTCCCCCTTCCCCTTTAAAATGCGTCTGCTGAGGATTTGCACCTGTGTTAACCCGGGTGACCACCCCCGCTGCCTGTGGTGTCCCTGTCGGGGCTGACTGTGTCCCTGAGGTGGCTCCTGCGTGACAACTTCCGGAGACTTTGCTCGGCACCCTGGAGTCTCCGCCTAGGGAAATGCGCCGCGGGAGCTCCACCTGCACCCTTGGCTCCTCTGCATCAAGTCGGTTTTGGGGATGTTGCGTCCCTACTGTGTCTTGATGTGCAGAAGGACGCACACTGACCGGTGCAACTGCACCCCTGGGTGCGGGCTGAGTCCCAACACAGGGCAGTGGGGTGAGGGAGGTGATGCAGACGGGTATCACTGTCCCAGGGGTGCAGCGAGAGGTGCCCTGAGAGGCGGGTCCCGGGATGACGATGGTGACAGTTCACACAGCCCCACTCAGGAAGCAGCAGAGCTTGTCCTGGTGTCTGGGAGGGGGTGCGGTCAGGACGGAGTCACAGACACAATGGCCAGGCGCGCTTTGCTCTTGCAGGCAGTGGCCGCTAAATCGAGGACACCCGACAACAGAGCCAGTGTGGGGTCAGTGTCACCAAGGCCATGGCAGTCCGTGCTCAGGATGTAGGGCTGCCGACGGCAACACCGCCAGCCATGCAGAGGAGCATGTGTTACAGGTTTTATGTCCTGCTGCCTTCCCAGGTGCCTCTGTGCGGGTGGAATTGAATGTGAAGGTGATGCACTTACGGAAGAAAGATGCCTGGCGGAAGCGCCCAGGGGCATTGGCTCTCCCGGGGATTCTGGGCAGGAATCGGCTGATGTCTACTCAAGGGTGACTGATGATTTCTAAGAATTGTCCTGATGTTTTACCTGGAGACTGGGCCTGCGCATCAGTACATTTATTACATAGTTGTTTCTATAATATCTGTTTATGCATGATTATATAGAAGATAATGAATGCGTCTGTGTGCACACGTCCTACATCTGACTTGCATAGACTCTGTATCTACAGATGGCTCTGCCTGTGGGTGTCTGTCCTCTGTCTGCATTCGTGTCCAGGTCTGTGCCTGTGTCTCTGTTGTCTGACACTGTGTCTCTGTCTCTGTCTAGACAATGACTATATCTATGTCAATGTCTACCTATTTGATTGTATTTCTGTGTCTGTGTCTGTGACTGACTATGTCTATTTCTATGTCTGTGTCTAGGGTTGTCTGTGTATGTATCTGTGTCTATGATTATGTGTATACCTTTGACTGTGACTATTTCTGTTTCTATGTCTATGTCTGTATCTATGTCTATGATTGTGTCTGTATCTTTGTGATTATTTCTATTTCTATGTGTCTAGGGTTGTCTGTGTCTGTGTCTATGATTATGTCTTTATCTTTGACTGTGACTGTTTCTATGTCTATGTCTGTGGTTGTCTCTGTCTGCGTCTGTGTCTCTGTCTAGGTCTGTGCCTGTGATTCTCTCTGTGTGTCTAAGCCTGTACCTATGACTGTGTCTGCGGCCACAGAAGAGGCATTACTGCATGGACTTTCTGTCTCTCCCGAGCTTACTGCACTCTGTCCACTCCCCAGACCTCCTCCCCACTCCCCACAAACACACGGTCCTTACACTTGCTGTATGGCCTGGTGTGAGTAAGGAAATGGCTTATTTTCAGAGTTAATAGGGGAGGAACTTCAATGCTGGCACCCGAAGCAGAGATGGAGCTGTTATTTTTTCATATGAAACCCAAGGCAGGAGGTTGGAGAAGCGCCTCGTCATTAACTCTGGCTGATTTGCAGAAAGCCGTGTCCTCTACAAGGAGGCTGGGTGAGTGATGGAAAGCGTCACCTGCTCACGGCCCGTGAATGCCTCTCGGAGTCCTCACCCCAGAGTTTGTTGGAGGAATCCGCAAAGCAGGAGGACCCGTGTGAGGACAGCACCGTCTGCCACCTACTCTTAACTTCTGCTGTCGACAAACTTCTTCCACACCACGTGCCGGTCCTGGGACAGGGAGACACAGAAGACAGACGGTCCTGTGCCAGTGGGGGAGCAAGGACTTGTCTCAATGATCTGCTAATCACAGAGGAGACTCCTCTTTCTCCAGTTCCTACTGCCGAGGCTTTAAGGCAGAGTGTAGTAGGTGCTTTCCTCCATCCGTTCGGGCGCAAGCTTTCAAGGACCAGAATTCATCGGAACCGTCAGAGAACAAGGATGTCTCTGAGGAAGGTCACAACATCCTGTGGCCAAGACAGAGAACTTGGTCTTCTATTTAAAAGCTATAGGGCCCCAAATCCTGATATCACGTTTATATCCAAAGGAGATAAAAGAGAGGCGTTGTCCACCAAAATCTCCCATTCCTGTGCCAAAAGGAACTCCGCATCCAGGTTCCACTGAGTCAGTCAATACAGCATCAGAGGGGTGGATTATAAAGAGACAGTTTAACAGTATGGAATGTTGGAGTCCTTCAAATGAGAATGCACTTGTAGATGTGTTTTTGGGGTTTTTTTTTGTTTTTTTTTTAAATTTCAGAATATTATGGGGGTACAGACAGTTTGGTTGCACATATAGCCTATGCACTGCCCAAGTGAGAGCTACAATTGTGAAAATCCCCCAGACTACATTCCAAAATAAAACAAAAAAGCAAAAGTTTTATTTTGGAATGTAGTTTTCCAGGAAGGAAACAAAAGACAAGGCTCTACTGGGGAGCGAATAAATGAGGTGTGAACATTATGGCCCTGGTCATTTCAACCTCAGGAAATCAAGCCTTGTTACAGGAGGCAGGAGCTGAGACACCAAAAGCTTCAAGGTGTGAAGGATGGGAGGGTAGGAGGGTCCCTTGGTCAGACGCACCTGCCTTGGCCCGTGTCTGCCCAGCCGTGGACCCAGGGTGGACAGGACACTGTACATACGGTGTGGCTTGGTTGTTATGTCCACCCAAGAGCCACTGAGACAAGGAGGTCTGTGGTCTGTGTTGGTTTTTTCCTTTGCGTTTTATTGTGGACAGAGTTTCTATCTTATTTACTTAGAAAAGTTAATTGTGGTAAAGTACGCATAACATAGAATTTAACACCTTAACCATTTTTAAGTGCACAGTTTAGTGGCATTAAGCACCTTCACATTGCAGAAAACACTAACTTCAGAAGCTGAGCATGCTCTGTGGGGCCATTGGAGAAATAAGCACACACCCTAGAGCCTGGGCACCCCTTTATGGAGGTACCTGTGAAAATTTCTTGCTCAGAATACCCACAGTGACTGTGGGTTTACCTCTGTCCTGTTGGTAGATAGGAGTTCAAAAAAAAAAAAACCCAAACCAAACCAAAAGCCAAACAATAACGTTGATATGTGCAAAAACATGAAGGAAACTCAAAATAATTATGCTAATTGAAAGCAGCCAGGACCCAAAAAAGGGTGTGTTGTATGATTGCATTTATAGAAAATTTAAATTTTTATAAATTGCATTACTAGAACATTCTAGAAAATCCCAACAATTCCCTAGCGACAGATCAGCGCTCGCCTGTGAGGGGCAGGTCTTCGGGAAGTGCAGGAGGGAGGGGTCACCGGGGAGGACCAGGTGGAAGGTGTGGGCAAGGAGATGCTCCTGCGCCTCGGCGGGTTGGCGCTGCAGGGTTCACGGCATCGGATGAAAGCAAATCTAGTCTCAGTAAGGACAGATTCTATTCTGCAGGATTATGATGGGAGCAGGGGAGGGACTATTCTTTTTTTTTTTCCCCCTTTTATTGATAAATACTATTTTACACACTTATGGCGTGCACGTGCTATTTTGCAGCGTGCACAGAATGTGTAATGATGAAGTCAGGGCATTTGTGGCATCTGTCGCCTCGAGTATTTATCGTTTCTGTGTGTTGAGAATATTTCAAATCTTCTTTTCGAGCTACTTTGAAATATGTAATACATTGCTGTTAACTGCAGTCACCCTATTGTGCTGTCAAACATTAGAACTTATTCCTTCTGTCTGTTTTTGTCCATTCACCAACCTGTCTTCATCCTTCCCACCCACTCCCTGTTCCTAGTCTCTGTTACGTCTTGTTCTACTCTCTGCCACCATGAGGTCAAGTGTTTTACTCCCACATGCGAGGGGAACATGCGGTGTTTGTCTTTCTGTGCCTGGCTTGTTGCACTTAACATAATGAGCCCCGGTTCCATCTGTGCTGCTGCAAATGACAGGATTTCATTCTTTTTTATAGCTGAATAGTTTTCCATTGTGCGCATAGACCACATTTTCATTATCCCTTTGTCCATTGATGGATAAAGAAACGTAGGTTGATTCCATACCTTGGCTATTGTGAATAGTGCTGGAGTAAACATGGGCGTGCAGGCATCTTTTTGATATACTGATTTCTTTCCCTTTAGATAAAGACCCAGTAGTGGGATTGCTGAATCATATGTATAAAGAGAAGCTTTAAAGCTTATGTAAAAAGCTTGGGGCCACCTGCTCAACTCCTTATACAAAAGAGCAGGTGAAGTCCTCAGGCACCTGTGAAGAACTGGCCCCACAGATCGTTCATTAAGGAAATTCCTTGCGGACCTCCCATAAACGAGGACATGCAAATTGTAACTCTGGCTCCGCAGGCTACGTGTGGCTCCTAAAACCAAGGTCTGTTTGAGTCACGCTAACAATGAATTGCAATTTGTCCTCACAGGTGCAGAACACAGACAAGATAGGATCAGACATTCTTCCGCCTCCCCAGGGGCATCTACGCAATTGGCGATTCCTTCACTGCCTCTTTCTCTTCCAACATCCCCCTTACCTTGTGTAAAACGTAGATTTCCGTGGGTCTCACAAGATTGTGACCATTTTGTCTCACTACCCCAAAACGCTGCCTTTTTTTTTTTTCTTTCTGTATGCCCTATTCCCCTTTAAACACTGAAAATTCCAAATTCCCCTTTGGAAAAACAGCCACAGGTTTGTCTGTGATTTGTGTTTTTCTTGGGTGTGTCTTTAACTTTAGCTTAATAAAGCTCCATTGGTTGAGATCTTTCCTTAGTTTGGGTTGACATAGGGTAGTTCAATTTTTAGCCCTTTGAGTAATCTCCGTACAGTTTTCCATAGTGGCTGTACTAATCAAATTTCCAATAACAGTGTAAAACACTTCGAAAGAACCTGTTCTACGTGGAGAAGGAGGGCCATGGCAGTAGAGAGATTCCTCGTTCCACGAGATCTAAGCCCGCTCCTGCTTGTGCGATGGAGCCAGGGGTCTGCAGACATCAACCCATGTTTCCCCGGGTCTTTGAAACCCAGTTCTTGACATCAGTGGAGTTTTGCTGTCTGTAAAAACTGCACGTCTGTTTTCCCCACCGGCATAAACAGAGGAGCACGCGGTGTCCAGCAAGCGTCTTGTTGGTGATAATTTTCATTCTGGGATGTGGGGTTTAAGTGGTTTGTGGGAACAAACTTTGAGTTACAGGTGAAGAAGATATAGGAACCAAAGGGTCTTGTTTCAGGACTGCCACTGAATGCTTTTGGAAAGTTTGCTTTTGTGCTTTTGTTTCTATAAGATATGTGTGTCAGTAATTTGGAGCCATTTGAGATAAGGTCCCTCCAAGGTCTGAAATTCAGTGCATTAGGTATTTTCAAGGGTAGGTGGTAATTTCACCATAATTACTTATTTCGGAGCTGTCGTTCCCCTAATTGGGGTAGGGTGGTAGGAATAACAAAGGACTTCTGACCTCCAAAACTGGAAAATACTATGTTTTTCTGTTGTTTTAATCCACTAAGTTGGTGGTAACTTGTTACAGCAGCAAACTCATGTCTGAAGGACCCTTGTTACTTTCATCTTTACAAAATGACGGAGTTGTATTGCATGATCTCCCAGCTCACGTGCAGCTTTAACAATGATTATCTCAATACAACTTAAAATCTACTCTCTGTTTTAGAAAAAAAAATACTTGGACCTATTCTCTTATATTCCGTTAGAGCAGAGGGGGACAAACTTTCCGTAAAGGGTCAGATAGTAAGTGTTTCAGGCTTTGTGGGCCATTTAATCTGCAGCAAGCAATGCTTACATTCCACAGGTGCATCTGGAAAGATGATATGTAAATGAATGGGCATGGCTGTGTTCCAATAAAACTTTATTTACAAAAACACGGATGGAGGGCCAGACTTGGCCCTCAATCTGTGGGCTGCTGATGAGCAAATATGCTCAGTGAATGTCACCAGAATAATCACAACAAATTTGAGCCCTTCATGTGAGGGATGCCGCAGCGCCCAGGTGTGAATGAATGAAGACGCATATAGGCAGCCTGTTTGATTTATTGCCGCTGGGACAGTCTTTGTGTTTGTTGTTCTAAATGTGTTCCGACTCATTTGTGCAGAACCAACCTCAGGCATTCAAACACATGGGATGAGACATCAAAATGATTTTATTTCTTTGATTATAGGATGAGAGCATTTCTTGGGACCAAATCCCGGAACGACTCTTTGTTAGTGCTGAGGTTTGGGGGTAGGGGAACCAATGCTGTCAGGGACATGCCCTGGAAGGATTGTTCCAGAAGGCACAACTCAGCACCCATCACCTGCACCTGGCTTCACCATCACACTTTTTTGTAGCATGTGCCTATGATCTGAGAGGTGTTTATAAGAAATTGGACGTGAAAGGCAGTGCACTTCGCCGTCACCCCCAGGCGGGGCACTGTCTTAGCAGCGTCCTCTGAGGGTTCAAGTTGGTTCTGTCCAACATGTGTGGCCTCGGCAAGCTCATTAAACCCCAGTTTCCTGTGCTTCTCCGCTTGCCCAGGAGGACACATTTAAAACATGTTTTGAAAAACAAAAGTAAGACATAAGTGAAGGAATTGTCATCCTCATCAAATACCCTTCCCAAAGGCATGCGGTGCAAGGACAGTGGAACGGGACATAAAGATGGAAGAAATGTCATTGAAGTAGTCATTCATCTCCTGGGGGTGTTTTAGGGGGTTCAAAGAGGGTGTTACTGTGAGACTTTGAACCTCGGCTGCGTTTTGGTGTGGCTGCGTTTCAGGGCACCCGGAGATGTGGCTGTTTATTGGGCAGGTGAGCTCAAGGCCGGGCATCCTGTGACCTCCCTCCGTGGGAGTGTCCTGGGGCTGCTGTAACACGTGACCACACACCGGGCATCTTAGAAGCACAGGAATTCACCCTCCCCCAGTCCTGGAGCCCAGGAGTCTGGGATGAAGGGGTCTCAGGGCCGCGCTCCCTCCGGAGGCTCCAGGGGGGGCTCCTTCCTGCCTCTCCCAGCTCCTGGGGGCTCCAGGCGTCCCTTGGCTTGTGGCCGCGTCACTCCAGTCTCTGCCTCCATGTCCACGTGGCTTCTCCTCTGTGCTGTGTCTCCTCTTCTGTCTCTTATGAGGAGAGCTGTCACTGGATTTAGGGACCACCTTATTCCAAGATGATCTCATCCTGAGATCCTTCGGTAATTACATCTGCAAAGACCTATTTTGAAATAAGGGACCATTCTGAGCTCCTGGGTGGATGTGAATTTTGGGGAGACGCCATTCAACCCGATAAAGAAGTGCAGCCTAAGATAGTGCCTTGATTAAGAGAGGTTATGGGGTCATTTCGTTTGTATAATCAAGAATAGCTCACTCTCCATGTTTATGGAGCATTCCCTAAAACGTTCCCAGGCCACGTGCTGGGCTCTGAGCACACTCGAGCAAACACTTTTGTTGTGGCTCCTCCCTCCCGGGCCCTGTAATTTAGAGCAACTCATTATTTCCCTGCTTGGTTAATTGGCAATTAGCACGTGTGGATTAGAGGATTTTAACCTTGTGGGGGACATTCCCTGGGGATCATGAGGGCAGGTCCTGGACTTTTTAAATCAAAGGCCGTGACATTCGATGACCATCAAAGGAAAAAGATAAAAGTTGCTAAAAGGTTGTGTTTGTCTGATTGAGCATTTGTGAGCGTGGGGGTGGAAAGGTTGTTTCTGATGCCTGCGGGGCATCGGCTCACGCCCGGAAGCCACATCGGTGCTTGTAGGGCACACTGGCTACCTCCCTTTCCATCGGCTCTGGCCCAGGCCTTCCCTGAGGATTATTTTCAGCAATAAGGGGGCCAACGCCCCCTTCCTACTTACATACACATTTCCTTCTCAAAGGCTTTTCCTTGCAAACGGTGCAGACACAGCCTCCCGGGCCCCCGATGTGTTTATTCCCACCGAAGACCTGGCACAGGGTGTCTAACGATTCCCTGCTTCTCCCTTCCTGCCTCATCCACCCGGCCTTCGCTAACCGCTTCCCGGACTGACGTTTGTGAGCAGGAGTTTCGTGACACGAGCGAGAGACAGGACCGAAGGGAGCGGGGAATTTGCTGCTTCTGCGAACACTGGTTGGTATTTCACTTGGCCCAATTACAGGGGCCTCTGCTCACAAGAGGCGCTTAATAAGTGCTGGAAAATTGAATGAGTGAGTGAATCCGTGATGGAGGCTGTAACCTCCCTGCAGGCGCTGATTTCTGACTTTTGCGAGTCACCCGTAGTGACGTCCTGCCTACAACGCAGTCGCCGCGAGTCTCTCCTCACTTGGCGGGCAAGAGAGATTCGCAGTGTCTACCCCGAGTTGTGGCTCAGGCTCGGGTGAGATTTGGCTCTTCTGTGAACTTGCAGATACTTTGGACAGGTGAAGAGGTGACAGGCGCATTCCCGGGGGTAGTCTCGAGCGTGAGCGCAAGGTGGCGTTGGCGGGGCTGGCGGGGAGGGGCGTCTACAGAGAGTCTTGAAGTGTGAACTGCCTGGGATGGCGAATTCTGTGTCCTCGTGGCCGGGCCACAGGACCTGTTATGTGGTCACAGGGCCAGCCTGCGTGTTGCTGGGAAGGTCTCTGCCGTGAGATGAGCATTTCAGTCGGTGGACTTTGGGGAAAGCAAACCACCCTCCCCCGTGCGGGTGGGCCTCGCCCGAGCAGTCGAAGGCATTGAGAGCGGCAGACGGAGGCTCCCCAGGGGGAAGGGACTCGGCCTCCAGACAACCTCGGGTCCCAGCTCTTCCCAGGGGCTCCAGCCTGCTGGTCTACCCTCGAGAACTGAGTCCCCAGCCTGCACGGTGACATGAGCCAATTCCTTCACATCTCTCTATTTCTCTCCCTTTCTGTGTCTGTCTGTCTCTGTCTGTGTCTCTTTCTCTGTCTCTCTGTCTGTCTCTCTCTCTGTCTGTATCTTTATCTCTCCCTATATGTGTATACACGCAGTATGTCTATATTTCTATATCTATGTCTATCTGTCTGTCTCTCTGTCTGTATCTTTATCTCTCCCTGTATATGTATACACGCAGTATGTCTATATTTCTATATCTATGTCTCTCTGTCTCTCTCTCTCTCTGTCTGTATCTTTATCTCTCCCTGTATATGTATACACACAGTATGTCTGTATTTCTACATCTACGTCCATCTGTCTGTCTAGGTATACATATGTATAAACCAGCCTACACCTCCTATAGGTTCTGCTTCTCTGGACAACCCTCATACACCACCCCAAGGAAAGCGGATAAAGCACCGCGTGGTATGGGGGTTTCTGCCTGAGTCCCAGATGGCCTGGGGGTGCCTGGATTCCGGGGAGGGGGCCCCGGGGGAGCAGGACAGAGCAGGATTCACAGAGTTCCCCTCTGGTGGGGGCGGCTGGCGGCCTTCGGGTGCCTGTGTGCCCCGACCCTGCACACGTGCAGAGGAGGAGACACGTGCGTGACCATGGCAGATGCTACCGTGGCCATCAGCTCCAGCCCTTAGAGCTCTTCTGCGCTGCGGGTGGAAGCCCATGAACACGTGAGCACCCGTGGGCCCGCCTCGGCATGTGTGTGTGGGGTGGAAGGTTCTAGAGCAGTGGTCCTCGGACGGGGCCTGGGCTAGTTCCACGGGCATCACCCTCCAGAGAGAGATGTTCCAGTGCAGATTCCCAGGTTGCCCTGAAAGAATCCAATTCAGGAACTCGTGGGTGAGTCAGAAAGGGCTTGGTGAGGAAAAGAAGGGTGACTTCATTCTTATAGGCTGAACTGAGTCCCCCCAAATTCATACATTGAAGCCCTGACCCCCAGGCTGTGGCTGTGTTTGGAGGTGGGTCTTTAAAGAGGTGATTAAGGTAAAATGAGGCACTAGGGTGGGCCCTGATCCAACAGGACTGGAGTCCTTATAAGAAGAGGAGATGAGGACACAGACACGCAGAGGGACGACCATGTGAGGACACAGGCAGAAGGTGGCGTCTACACACCAAGGAGAGAGGCCTCAGGAGGAACCAGCCCTGAGACACCTTGATCTGGGACTTCCAGCCTCCAGGATGTGACAGAGTAAATGTCTGTGGTTTAAGACGCCCGGTCTGAGGGACTTGGCTACGGCAGCCACAGGACACTAATACACTCCTCAGTGCTTCCCAGTGGACACGGCCCAAAGGCTCAACTCTGGGCACTTTGTGAGCGGTTCCCCTCGAATCCTGAATGGGCCTGAGGCACTGACCCGCTGGGAACGACAGCATCACACAGGTACAGGTGGCCTCGGCGCACAGCCCTGGTTCTGGCTTTGAGAAACACCATGCTGACTTGTGGGGGCAGAATTAACATTTAATTCAGGGCTCACGTGGCGCAAACACTCACAGAGGAGGGCACCTGTGCAGAAGGGTTAACGTGAGTGCTTTGGAAGACGGTGTGGCACAGAGTTACCGTATGACCGGCTATTACGCTCCTAGTATCTACCCCCAGGGAACTGAAAACTTATCTGCACAAAAACTTGCACACAAAATGTTCACAGCAGAACTTTTCATAATAGCCCAAAGTCAGAAACAACCCAGACATCCATCGGTGTAAGGATAAATAAGCAGAACGCGGTCTATCCCACAGCGGAATATCATTCGCCAGGGAAAGGAAGGAAGTCCGCCCACGCGCTGCAGCATGGACGAATCCCTCAGTGAAAGAAGCCAGGCGCAAAGGACCGTCTTTGCATGATCCCATTGACACAGAATACCCAGGACAGGGAAATACGGAGAGACAGAACGTAGATAAACGCTTGCCCAGGCCAGTGGGGTATAGACAGACAGGGGAGTGATAGCTCACGGGCACCAGGTTTCTTTTTGGGCTGATGAAAATGTTCTAAAATCGGCGGTGGTGGTGGTTTCACAAGTCCGCGAACGTACGAACACCTTTGAATTCTACACTTTAAATAGGTCAATCGTGTGGTGCGTGAATTCTCTCCATACAGCTGTTTTTAAAAAGAAGAGAATTAATATAGAAGACCTAGCCGCTCTCGTTAGAAGGGCCAGCATGCTGTGCTTGGCATCTGAGGACCTGGATTTTGGGAGGGGTCTCACCGTCCTATCTGAAAACAGTGGCTCACCACGTCTACACTGCACAACCAACGCGGTTTATGCAGAACACCTGCTTTCCTTCCGGGACCCTGCAGTTTGGGGAGGTGCCCGGCAGCAGGTGCCCACGGGACCAGCCCCCTGGGTGCTGGGTCTCTAAGGAGCATCCCTGGGAGACACCATTGCTCAAGCGTCGTCAGAACTCATTTCCGGGAGATTTGAACGTGTCCCGTGTGATTGCACGTGGAGATTCTGAAGTGTGTGGCCGGGTTTTTCCAAACTTTGTCCCAAGTACCTTTTCTCTTTGTTGATTTTGTCTTGCACCTCCCGGCTATAATAAATCACAGCCGCGAGTAACACTGTCGGCCGAGCATCCGCAAAGGGTGAGGTCAGGGTCTGCTCCCCCCAGAGCCCTCTGTGAGGGTCACGGTGCACCTGCCCAGTTCCTGCCCTTCGCTGTTTGTTTCAAGAGCTGGTGGACGCTCGCTGTCAGACGCTGGCCTTCCTTCTCTGTTTCTTTTGTGGTCAGAATATGCGAATTCCCTTGCTTTCTTCCTTCCAGTTTCTAACCTTTGAAACCTGCATATTTCATGTTCTCCGCTTTCGGCGTTTCTGTTTGAATTATTCCATCTCTGCGGCTGGCTTCACCGTCCTGAATGAGGAAGGTTGTTTATATACTGAAATGCTGAAGCGTCTTATCTGGAAAGGGAAATTTGTTACTTCTGACACAGGTATGGAGATTTATCTCACACACACACCCCCCAAAAAAAGCCAAAATGAGTGTCTTGACATCCCTGCTTGAACACAGGAGTCACGTGATCAGGGCTCGGGGATTCCAGGAATGTAGGAGTTAAGTCGCAGGCGCATTCCTTGGGTTAATTTCTGCTCTGGGGCTTTGCAGGGGTTGTTGCCCACATTAGGTCTAGACAGTTTTGGCTGTTGTGGACACTGTTAAGAGCCTCCTGGTTTATCTGCTGATTCTGTGGTTAAAACATAGCAATGAGAACATGTAGAGGGATGAATTGTTTCCCCAGAAAATATATGCCCCTGTCTGAGCCCCTGGAACCTGTGAAGGGGACGTTATTTGGGAAAAGAGTCTTTGCAGAACTAATCAAGTTAAGGAGCTCAAAATGAGATTTTAGGGAGGGCCCTAAATCCAATGACAGGTGTTCTTATAAGAGGCACAGACGCAGAGGAGAAGCCACGTGGAGACAGAGGCAGAGACTGGAGTGACGCGGCCACAAGCCACGGGACGCCTGGAGCCCCCAGGAGCTGGGAGAGGCAGGAAGGAGCCTCCCCTGGAGCCTCCGGAGGGAGCGCGGCCCTCTTGTTTCAACTCCAGAGGTTTGCATGGAGTTGGGCCATTGTGAACACACGAAGGACCACAGAACCTGCTGCGTTTACTTTTCGTGTCTTTGGGGTTGAATTTCGAGTGCTCGTTGGCGTGTGCCTCCGTTGGGCGCCGGTCGTGGGTCACACTCACCACAGCAGACATAAAAACACAGATCATCCTTGTTGTGTGTTTACCACACACCAGAAAAACATGCCAAGGTCTCTCCAAGAATGATTTAATTCAATTCCAACCCTAACCCCATGAATTCGTTTTACAGAGGTGCTCACTGACCCTCAGAAAGGTCAAACCGTGTCAGTGATGCAGCGCCGATGTTAAGCTGCATTTGAAATTTGTACGCAGAGTGCAATGGGTACAGCAAGCTAATTACCGTATCTGTTACCTCACATATGAGTCAATTTTTTTGTGTGTGGTGAGAACAGTTACAAGCTACCGTCTTGGCAATTGTCCGGCATACAGTACATTACTATTACCTACGATGCCGTTTTATTTGTCAATGTAAAAAAATGAAAACAAAGCAAAGAATATAACGACGTTACTCCATAACCACACCATGACCAGCTGTGCTGTGGATGACCACTGCTGATCTGACCGCCGGGGTTCTCTGCGGGGAGGCAGAGCTACCCACCCTTTCTGGTGGCCGATTTTGCAGCCGAGCCTTTCACGGGCAATGCGGGCTGTGTCCTGGAGCGCTTGGGCACGGGGTGTCTCCTTGGAGGGCTCCGGATACTTTCCTATCCTCAGCCTTGCTTGTCCACAAAACCCTGCTTCCAGGAGAAGGCTCCAATTCTGGCGGGTTGACACTGCGTTCTGCACACTGGCGACGCCTGAGGGGTTCCTCCCTGGACAGCCGTAGGAACAGGAGACAAGGAGCTAACGTTTTGCCCCAGACTGGCATTCCTAGATTATTTTGCTAAGAAACAAAGATGCCAAGCTAAGAGTTTTTTTTTTCTCAAAAGGAGCCAGTGAGACACTCTGTTGAGGAAGCCCCATTAAAAAAGACACCTGCACCCGAATGTTTATAGCAGCACAATTCACAGTTGCAAAGATGTGGAAACAATCCAAGTGCCCATCAATGCACGAGTGGATTAATAAAATGTGGCATGTGTACACCATGGAGTACTACTCAGCCATAAAAAAGGTGAACTAACACCTCTTGTATTACCCTGGATGGAGCTGGAGACAATCCTTCTAAGTTAAGTATCACAAGAATGGAAAAACAAGCACCACATGTACTCACCATCAAATTGGAACTAATTGATCAACACTTATGTGCACATATGGAAATAACATTCATCAGAAATCAAGCAGGTGGGGGGGAGGAGGGGATGGGTAAATTCACACCTAACGGTATAAAGCACACTACCTGGGGGATGGGCATGCTTATAACTTTGACTCAAACTGTACAAAAGCAATTTATGTAACCAAAACATTTATAGCCCTGTAATATTCTGAAATTTTAAAAAAGGTGGGTGTAGTATTTATGATTGATGAATAAAAGAAAAAAACATAAATAAAAAAAATTAAGCCGGATCAAGCAGGTGCTATTTGCATGGCAAGTTGCAGGGTGCTCGGGGTGAAGAAACAGAGTTTCTGCCCTGAATTTGTGCATAATTGGCAACGGAGTCTCTGCTTCTACTTCCTCATTAGCCCCTTGTGTGCAGTGATGCCTTTGGGGGACACGAGTTCACCCTGGTGGGCAAGTCAGAAGAAGAGGCCAGAGTGCACGGGACACTTCCATGACCCCTTCCTGGACTGTGGCATGGGGTCTGGAGAGGTCTGTGCTCCGGCTCCTGTCCCCTCCTCGAGGCACTGGGAGGTCATCACGGGCAGTGAAACAAGCCAGGCACAAAAAGTTGAACACCCCATGTTCTCACGCATATGCGGGAGCTAAAGAAAGTTGATCTCATAGAAGTAAAAAGTAGGACAGAGGCTGCTAGAGGCTGGGAGGGTCGGTGGATGGGCGGGACAGGGAGAGATTTGTTAAAAGACACAAAATCACAGCCAGATAGGAGGTGTGAACTAAAATAAAATCTTAAGGCTCCCTGCACCGGCTGACTGAATGGACCCCGTCCTGGCCAAGGGGACACCCTAAAACTGAGTTGCTGCCCATGAGGAGGGAGTCAGACCTGCCTCACCCTGTCGCCTCCCTTCTTGGAGACGTCCTTTGTAACTCACTGACAGGCCTAAGGCTCCGCAAGACAGACCTGCAGGTCCCCAATTTATATAACAACTCACTGAGTCTGGGTGTGCGTCCGGTGGCTTGTCCCTGATTAACAGACATCCTTATCTTAAAAAACATTCCAATTAAAAAACCTTATTTTTTTTTAACCAATTACAGGTCAAAGAGTCTTTAAATCCACCTGTAAGCTGTAAGCCCCCTTCCCTTTGAGATTTTCCACCTTTCGGGCCAAACCAATGTACGTCTTCCGTGTACTGATTTATGACTTTACCTGTAATTCCTGTCCCCCTGAAATGTATAAAACCAAACTGTAACCCAACCACAGCGAGTCCAGTTGTTCAAATTTTCTTGGGTGTCGCTCCAGGCCATAATCCTCAAATTTGGCTCAAAATAAACCTCTTTAAATTATTTTACAGAGTTTGGCTTCTTTTCTGTTTATAGAGGAATAAGTCCTAGGGTTCCATAGCACTGTAGGATGACTACAGTTAACAATAATATGTTATACACTTTCAAATAGCTCAGAGAAGGATATTTGGTGTTTCCAACACAAAGAAATGGTAAATGTTTGACAGGGTGGATACTAATCACCCTGATTTGATCACTGTACATTGTATGTATCAAAACATCACTATGGACCCCATGAGTATGTACAGTTATCATGTGTCAATTAAAAAATACAATTAAGAAAATAATTCAGGACTTTTCTTATGTTCAAATCAATAAATAAAATGTCAAGATATAGTGATGAAATTTATGAGTTCCAAATTTTTTTTTTTTAACACCTACTCCAACCTGAGAATATGAGTTCCCCATTTACTCCTGCTGCTTTGAAAACAGCCAGGAACTAACATGTTCCCTACACTTTGTAGTTTCCTTCCCAACCAATAGTCTGTGATTTCATCAGAAATAAAACTCCCAAATCTCCTAGAAGCCGATGTATAAAGAACAAATAGAGATTTGGATGGGAGATTAGAGATAAATGTACTTTCTTTTCATTCGTAAGTGTGTCTCCCAAAGGACTTTAATTTTTCTCTGATGTCTGTGAAGACAAGCATTTTAAAATAGCTTAAAATAGTTTTAAAATAGCTATGCTAATTTGAAACGTATACAGACAGAAAGCATTTTAAAAATTTGGGAAAAAACGTTGTGGGGTTATGCCAGAGGGTCCTACGCAAAGATGAGTTACCACCTGGGAATATTCTGTTTCAAAATTCTGCGCTTAGGGGAAGTTTGCTTATAGGAGCTTTGTTCCTGGCCAGCATGCGTCTGAAACACACATATGCCAGTATTGGGGATCGCTTTTATTTTTTGTCATCCCTGCTCATTTTCCAGGCTGGTCAGTAAAAATAAGGACTACAGTGCCACTGCCTGAAAATTAGATTTCAGGTGGGGAATAGATAGTATATGCAAAATTTAAAGGATGGTGTTTTATTTAAAACCCCCAATGAGAGAAAGCTAGGCATAAAAAGGCTGTATGAAAAGTGATTTTTTAAAAACATCTTTTGGGCTAAAATGTCTACGTCATGGTGAACTTTTAAATCCATCTCGGGTCTTTGACGAGGGTTTTTAACATACCCAATTTGAACGTCACTGTAATTACTTGGCTTCTATTCTGCACAAGATCTTGCGCTTTCTCTCGCTTTCGTATTTGCATAATTCATTTCGTTACTAGAGAAACGTAGGTTTCTAATAATGAATCTTGTGAATATCCAGCCACGATATTCATGAGTTGGACACTCATAATAGCTTTTATGAAATGAAATCAAGCTTGATTTTTTTTTTCTTTGTGCTGTACTGGAATATTCGTGGGGAAATGGCAGATAACGTCAAGCGATTAATCTATCCCAGATTTGTATTTTTAAAATGGATAAGTTAATCTTTGAAGCTTTTTTAAACTTTGGAATAATTACAGACCTACAACAGAGCTGCTAAAATGGTACAGAAAGTTCTTGAATGGCTCTCACCCAGCTTCCTTTAACTTCTTACATAACCGTGGTGCATTTATCAAAGCGAAGAAATTAACATTGGTGCGACGCAACGAACAAATGCACAGGGTCTATTTAAATTTCACCAGTTTTTCTGGTAACGTCTTTTTTTCAGATTCAAGATTTCATCCGGGATGCCGTATTGCAGTTAGACATCATCCCTCCAGCCTGCCGAGAGCTCCTCCGACTTCCCCTGTTTTTCAGACCTTGGCATTTGTTCAAGAGTCACGGTCAGGTATTTTGTAAAATGTCCCTCAGGTCTTCCCAGGGTTCAGCTGGGACTGGAGATTTGAGGGAAGAAGCCCGGAGAGGTGAGACACCTCTGTCATCACGTCCTATCCGAGGGGACGAGACATCGACGTGGTATCTCTGGTGGTGACAGCCTCATGGCTGGGTGAAGGTCGCACCTGCCGGGTGTCTCCACTGTAGAGTCACTGGTTTTCTCTTTACATTAGCTGTTCGTGAGAAGCACGCCCACAAGAGAAACTCCCTCTCGGGGGATTGCAGTCTGCCGCCCGCGCTGGAGGGGCACGTCCCTGCGTATATTAATTAGAATTCTTTTGTAAGCAAGACTGGGGGCTCTTCTCCCCTGTTTATGTATAGATTCAATCTTTATATATGTGTGTGTATATTAGTAGTAGTATAGCCTCATGGCTATACGTTTTACTTTATTTCTATTTTGGCATATGATCCAATACTATCCTAGCTTTTTTTTATTATTATTTTTTGAGACCGAGTCTCACTCTGTCACCCAGGCTGGAGTGCAGTGGCGTCACCATAGCTCACTGCAGCCTCAAACTCCCGGGCTCAAGCATCCTCCCGCCTCAGCTTCCCGAGTAGCTGGGACCACAGGTGTGCGCCACCATGCCTGGATAATTTTTCTGTTTTTAGTAGAGACGGCATCTCGCTCTTGCTCAGGCTGATCCCGAACCCCTGAACTCAAGAAATCCTTCTGCCTCGGCCTCCCAGAGTGCTGGGATTACAGGCGTGAGCCACCGAGCCCGGCCTATCCTATCTTCGTTTACTTTTTTGCTCCAATTATTCCAACTTTGCTGTGGTGGGGACGTGGGGAGCTCCTTCAGGCTGGGTACTGTTTTCTTTTGACATGTAAATGTCCCTCATTTGGGGTTTTCCTGCTGTTTTCTCAGGGTCAGATCGGGGGCTTACATTTTTGGAAATCCTCGCTTCCTTGGCATGTCAGTGTGACGTGATGTTAACATGAGGTCTACGTGTGTTGTCACTAGCGATGTTTACATGGTGAAGGTGGTAGGTGCCGGGCATTTTTTTCCCCTTTGGAAGTAATAAATGTGTTGCAGGGGGGGATATACTTGGAGACTGTGCCAATGTCCTGTTTCTCCTGAAGTGTCTTCACCCAGTAACTTTAACATTCACAGTGAATAAGGGGTCTTTGATATTTATTCAGGGTGTACAAGGCACATGGAGATACAGAAGGAGATGCAGCTGGATTGTAAACACACACACAACTAACATGTCCATACTTATTTCTGTTCAAGGAGCATCCAACCAGTTATTGCCTCTCCAAAGTGCAGAAATAAATGAAGACCACCCAGATGAAAACCAGCAAAGGCTATTTGTTCAGAGCTTGCCTTAGCAGGGGAGAGGGCCACCTCCGCTTGCGTTTGGTAGAAACTCAAAGGGAGGCAAAGATTTACAGTGGAAAAAGGGACGGCTTGGGCGTGCCCGCTTTGGAGGCCGTTGGCGTAGGAAAGGCTGGAGACAGCTCTCCAGAAGCGGGTTGTCCCGTGTGACTGGTCAGGGGGCGCATTTGGCTTCTCCTGGTTGGTTCTAACTTGCAAGTGGTGACAAAAATTATCTACCTATCTATCATGTATCCATCATCTATCATGTATTTATTATCTGTCTATGTATCGTCAATCTATCTATCTCTATATCTATCTACTTCCCTACCTACTCCTCTGTTGTCTGCCTCTCTGTCCGTCTGTCTGTCCATCCACACATCCCACCGGTTCTGTTCTCTGGAGAACCCTGACTAACTCGTCTGGGGAACGGAGCTGGGCATGAAAGAGCCGTGTGGGGCCACAAGTGTTTCAGACTTTGAATTTTTTCAGATTTTGGAATGTTTGCATTATACTTACCCAGCTGAGCATCCCAAATCTGAAAACTCAAAATTTGAAATGCTCCTGTGAGCATTTCCTTTGAGCGTCATGTTGACACTCAGAAAGTTTCAAATTTTGGAGTATTTTGGATTTCAGATGGTGCTCAACTGGCGATAAGATACAGAATTGTATATTATATATAATATTATACATATTTATGCATTATTTTATATAAATTATAAAATACTTATTTTGTAATGATAAATATAATAAATAATTATATTTATTGAGTATACAAATTATATTGAATATACAAATTGTATTTATTATATCAATCACATTACAACCAATATAATAGATTATTATTTATTACAATACAATATTTAATATATTTATTATATTATTTTATATACATTATAAAATATTTATTCTATTATAATAAATATAATAAATAATATGTAAATGAATAAAATAATGAATACATAATAAGATTTATATAAGACATAATTTAAAATTATATATAACTGCCTATTCTACATAATATATATTAAGTATTTTATATTTGTATAAGTATATAAGTATGCATGAAAGTCATTATTATATAAGCATGTACAATCATATATATGATTATAGATATACAATTATAATCATATGTAGTTATATTACCTATCAATCAATTTTCTATATAATATATACTTTAATTTATAAATATATATAATTCATTAATATAATTTACATACAGTATGAAGAATAATTAAAAGTCATTTTGTACATACAATGAAAGGGTTGTTTTCAGCCGTCCGAAAACCCATTCCATGTTAAAACATTCTTCCCAGCGTAGAGGTGTGCATCAGGGCGAAAGTTTCCCCATAATTTTCAGGAGGCAGATATAGAACTTACATGACAGGGATTAGATTTGTGGTGTCAGTGTGTGTTGGTTAATTGTGTTTTCTTCCAGCAAGCTTCTCGTTTGGCCTGAGGGCACTTTGCCCTGACTGTGCTTGGTTCTTTAATGTCTCTCCACAGGGAGAATAAACCAATATCCTTTTAATATTTTATCTGGTCTGATCCTCATTCCAGGGTAATTAGAAGCTGTAACCCCAAGCCATCTGGCAGGACACATTTCGAAATCGGAAGTTTTCATGATCTAGGACGACGTGGTCTATTTGGCCTTTTGCTGACCTCTGGAATTGAATATACAAATCCAGCCCCTGTTCCTGGGCTTGCTGTTTTGGTTTTGTTCTTCCTGAACTGGGGTTCCTAGGGCAGGGGGACAATTCGTGCATTAAGTGCAAAGGAACGGGAGTCACCACGGGGTGGCCTGGCCTGGCGAGCCAGTCTGGGTGGCTTTGGGCAGAGGCCACGGCTGGGACTTCTGGATGCTCTTGAGAAAGGCGCTGTGAGTTCTCCTTGCCCGCTGACACCTGTTCCTCTTTCTTCGGCCACGGTGAGCATCAAACATGGCACAGACCCAAGAAGGAGGTGCATTGCCTCAGCAACTCTTTTCCACAACCATGAAGAGACCCTCCAGCACGAGGCTCACCTGCAAGTCCTGCATATACATAAATTATATCCATTTGCCTACGTCTTCCTTAAGCAAAGCCTCTACTTGCAAGTTAGCAGGTTAGCCTGCACAGTTCTAGCAAGACGGCAGGTGGGCAGACCCTTCTCAGCTCAAACCACAGCTTCTGGGGTAGAAAGAACTTGGGAGGTGAACACAGGTTGCAACCCTAGAGTGTAGGGATTGTAGGCAACACTCAACCAGAAAAAAAAATTTACTGCCACAGTGATGGTGGATTTGGGGGTCTCAACTTGATTGAATTAAAGGGTACCCAAACAGCTGGGAAAGCATTGCTTATGCTCAATGCTTCAGTAAGCTCTGAGCCTGCCCTTCCGTGTAAAGGAAACCCAGGTGGTTTGGCCTTTGGTTGAGTGATTGGGCTGCCACAGGTGCTTCTGTGAGGGTGTTTCTGGTGGAGATTGCACGTGAGCCCGTGGACTGAGTGAAGGAGCTCACCCTTGGTGTGGGCAGGCACTATGCAGTTGGCTGGGGGCACAGACGGAACAAAAAGCAGAGAAAAGATGAATTCTTGCTCTCTCTTCCAAAGCCAGAGCACCTTCTCTCCCGCCCTCAGACATCAGAACTCCAGGTTTTCCAGGTTTTGGACTCTAGGACTTGAATCAGTGGTGCCCTGAGCTCTCAGACCTTGGGCCTCAGACTGAGACTTACACCATTGGCTTCCTTGGTTCTGAGGCTTTTGGACTTAGTCTGAGCCATGCTATTGGCGTCCTTGGTTCTCCAGCTTGCAGACGGCCCATCATGGGACTTCTTAGCCTTCATAATTGAGTGAGCCAATTCCCATACCTCTCCCCTCTCTCTCTATATATATATGTTTGGTTCTGGCTTTCTGGAGAACTCTCACTAAAACAGCCTCAAAGCATGAAGATTTATAAAAGCGCTTCCATTCCTGCAGCAAAGAGTATTAGGCAGCAATGGAGAAGAGTTGCCATCCCTGGTGTTTTTAAATCACATGGACGGGTGCAATAGCAAATAGGAACAGAAGTAGCTAGAGCTCCAGAAATCCAGGTAAGCAGGCTGAGAGGCAACATCGCAGGCATGCTGGCTTCTGGACAGACCATCTCAATAAGGCGTGTTGTAATATATTAACCCTGGCACACAGTTCTGTTTACCTTTTGCTGGATAAAAAAAAAAAAAAAGCCCAAATTTAGTGCTCATAAAAAGCATGAAAGAAAAAAGGATGATGAGAGAAAGGACAGGAAATCCTAGGCTGGAGGGAGGCTTTGAGGTGAGCAACAATAGCTAACTGATGCAGAATAGGTATTCTGTGAGCAATCATACTGTAAGCCCTGAGTTGGGGGATGCTTGTTACTCGGCAATTGCTGACTGATACAGAAAAGGTATTTTGTGAGCAATGGCATTTTACACCTAGTTGGGGGATGCTGGTTACTCAGCAATTGCTAACTGATACAGAAAAGGTATTTTGTGAGCAATGGCACTTTACACAGAGTTGGGGGATGCTTGTTACTCAGCAATTGCTAATGGATACAGGAAAGCTATTCCGTGAGGAATTTCATTTCATTCTGAGTTTGGGGGATGCTTGTTACTCTGCAATAGCTAACTGATATAGCAAGACTATTCCATCATGAATTGCACTTTACACTGAGTTTGGGGGCTGCTTGTTACTCAGCAATGTCTAACTGATATGGAAAAGAGACTTTGTGAGCCATAGCTGCCCTTCTGTCCTCATGCTGCCTCAACAGACACCTCCCTGTGTCTCTGCTGCCCTCCCAGTCTTTGCAGGAGGTGTGACCCCTCAAATCCTGGGAGCAGAGTCAGTCCATGCTAATGCCTCACCTCCTAGAAGTGGAATAGAGGGAATCCGAGTTGGACCTGAGCCCATGTCCTTTTGGAGAACCTGTAGCCCCAAGTTCCATATGGCTCTGAATTTGAGCCCAGCTGGGTTCTGTTCTTACCCTTGACTGTTTTCCTTCTTGATTTTCTTGTCACCAGACACTTGCAGAGCTCTGCAGGAGACAGACCCAGTTCTTAGCCATCTGAGACGTGCTTTAATATGTTTGCTGTGACAGAGCTCTGTTCTGGTGCCGCTCTCTGCCATGCTGAACTCCTCCTTGAATCAACAAGAGTTCCATTGAGGAGAAATAAACGCCTCCAGGGAAAACTCCAACCTTTTGTTGTCTCCTTATTAATTTCTAAATCTCAGAAATTCCTTTTGCAATCACTGTCCCATGCACTGGACCAAAATAACACCACGATATGTACATCTCTGTATTAGTTTTTCCTGCTGGCATGCTGCCTCCAGATGGCTAGGACAAATGCACACGGCATACGATGTTTACTGAAATCGTTTTTCATTTCTGGGCAGATTTAGTTTCCATTGTAAATATTTTTTGAAGTTATTTGGTGGCTTGCCTTAGAGCCGAGAGCACAAATACTGTTATTATGACATCTGGGGACCTTTCTTGAAAGTAGATCAGGTGTTAAAACAAACAGGAGTGAGGATTTATTGATCGAGAAGATTAATCAAGAGGAGTGAGGATTTATTGCTCTTTAGGTCAAACAGAAAACCAACCAGACAAATTCCAAGAGGAACCTTTCCAAAGGCTGGAGTGAGTTCCCGCTTGGGGCACAACTAGATTATTCCACAATTATAACCCTCTTTCCATTTTATTTATTTTATCATTGGATTTCAAGAGCACAATTCTCAGAAGTTCTGATGTTTTGGGACTTCAGGATGGCTCTATTTACACACTGATACCATTTTGTTCAAAATATCCTCCATTGTGCAGGGGGTCAGAGCATGCCTGTCCAAAATATGCTACGTTGGCATAAGGATTATTTTGGGCTGAAGGCAATTAAGAGACAACAAACACAGAAAGAACTCTCTGCCCTCCCACTAACCACCTAAAAGCAAGACACAATTTCTGTTTGTGAAGGTGTCCCCCCCCACCGCCCCTGTACCTGGAAGAAGAAACAACCATTATCACTGGAGGCAGAAAGTCAGCACTGAGATGGGTCTGCACAAACAAACCTTCCTAAAACAACCCTCATCTTCCATTAGCTTCCCCCATATATTCACCTTCCCACAATTTACCATCCTGAGAAGCCCAAACCCCTTTTTCTATTTCTTGTCACTTCTCCAGAAATTTATCACCCTTTGTTAAAGTGGCATATTAGCCCCAAGCCTAACAACTTCTTTGAGGTTTTCATTTTTTTCTGTGACCCCCCCCCTCGCCAAATGCATACAAAATAAACCTTTTGTCCTGTTAATCTGTCTTTCATCAGTTTAATTTGCAGGCCCCAGGTACAGAACTAAGAGGGTAGAAAAAAGTTTGTTTTTTCCCTCCACAACGATTGTTTTGTAGGGCTTGTAAGGGAGCAAGGTGTCTGTCAGCTAACTGCCCTTTGATAAAGTGGCTTCCTGGCCACGTGTTTTGGGAACATGACAAAGTCCTGGATGAAAATGAAACAAACAGCTCTCTTTGCCTGTGAACTAGGAGTTTATTTTGTTTATTTTTGGAAAGAGCATGCCCTCTGCATTAGTTTTCTAGGGCTGCCATCACAACGTACCAGCGACTGGGTAGCTTGGATGGCAGACATTTTTTCTGCCACAATTCTGCAGCCCAGAAACCTCAGATCAAGGTGTCGGCAGGGTCGGTTCCTCCTGGGCGCTCCGAGGGAGAATCCGTTCCAGGCCTCTGTCCGAGCTTCTGGTGGTTGTCAGCCAACCTTGGCATTTCCTTTTTTTAGGCTTGTGGCCGCGTCACTGTAATCTCTGACTCTGTCTTCACACGGCTTTTCCTCTGTGTGTTCATGTACCCGAAGTCCCCCTTTTCACAAAGACACCAGTCATGCTGGATTAGGGACCACCCTATTCCACTACGACCTCATTTGCATCTAAGTTAATTACACCTACAAAGACCTTATTTCCAAATAAGTTCCTACTCTAAGGTGCTGCGGGCTAGGACTTCAATATATGTTTTGGGGGACACGGTTTCATCCATAACACCCTCATTCTAGCAGCACGTCTGTCCACATTTGGTTTGGGTGCACCTGCACTATTCACAATTAGTGGGTCAAAGCAGATTGAAATTTTCCTACCTAAAATGTTGGGTTCTCCTTGTTAAAGGGGAAGAGAGTAGGGGCTCGGCATTCACGCCTTTTGTTAAGAGTGAGGGCAATAATGTCTCCCATTTTCAAAGGTCAGTGGCCTCACACAAAACACCATGGCTGGGGCTTGTTGGCTTTACTCTTTTTGTATTTTTTTTTTGAGACAGGGTCTCATTCTGTCACCCAGGCTGGAGTGCAGTGGCATCATCATAGCTCACTACAGCTTCCAACTCCTGGGCTCATGTGATCCTCCTGCCTCAGCCTCCCGAGTAGCTGGGGCTACAGGTGTGTGTACCACGCCCGGCTAATTTTTTAAACAATTGTTATAGAGGCAGGGTCTTGCTATGTTGCCCCAGCTGGTCTTGAACTCCTCGCTCAAGCAACCCTCCTGCCTTGGTCTCCCACAGTGCTGGGATTACAGGTGTGAGCCATCACACCTGGTCTAAAACTGGTGGTTTTTGTTTTTGTAGTGTAAGTTCTAGTCTGAGTCCAAAGGTCTGAGACCCAGCAGAGCTGAGGCTGTGACTTGCAGCCGGAGGGCCTGAGACCCGGGAGACTTGATGTCCAAGGGGGGAACAGATGGCTGTTCCATCTCAAGCAAAGTTTAACTCATTGTTTTAGAAAGGCACTTGTTCATAGGGAACAAAATATCCTGAAACTCTATTTTCCAATTTCTTAGGGTGCCAAATTGATCAAGTGCTTGTATATTTATTAATACGTACGAGTATATGTGTGTGTTGTGTGTGTATGTATGTGTGCATGTGTGTATAAGCGTGTGTATGTGTGTGCATGTGTTCACTTCCAGTATGAGGTAGAAAGAGTAAAGTATAAATATTTTCTGGATCCCCAATTGTTTTCCTCCTATATCAAAGAGGCTTCAGGTTTCGTACTCCAGGCAGGAGAACAAAAACCTCAGGAGTTGCCAGCAGACTGTCTTTAATCTCTGTTGGACAGTGGAGTTTTAAAGGCACCATTGCATTGTCTTCCCCCTTGTCTGCCTGGATATGCTGCACAGTCCGAGAAGGGCCCCTCTCGTGGGCACACAGGGTCCTGGGGGCACCCGGGACTTTCCCTAGGAGAAGGTGGGTTTGGCCACCCTGGTGGTGCCACAGAAGCCAATCCTGGGGGCTGTGTGGTTGTCTTGATGCAAAATGCCCCACGTGTTGGCCGTGCAGCATGATGTCCTCGATCCTTAATAAATAGCCTTATAATCGGGGCATCCTGATCCCAGAGATGGGAGCGGCGTGAGCTGCCCTCATCCCTGTTTGCCTGGAGTCGCAGGCGGCAGCCTCCTGGCAATTCCTGCATGTGACGTGCGGCCGTGTATCCTGGGGTGGTTTTCCAGTCAGTAACCAGGGGGTCTGTGCCCCAGAGCTTTATTTAGGGGCAATTATGCATTTAATGCAGGTCGGTCAATTATGTGTTCTGCCCTTTTGATTCTTCCTGTTGCAAAGAGTCTAAAAATACATGTGGCTTGTGCGGCTGGGACAGTGCAGAGATGGGTTAGAGTGATGCTAGCAAAATGGTCTTTTCTGTCCTAGGAGAAGCAGACGTCCAGTGTGCAGACGCGTCAGTCCCCAGTGGTGCCTGGGAAAATGGTCATCACCTGGGAAGGTCAAAGAGCATTCCATTGCACGCCGCAGGGAGAATTTACAGGTATTGTCAAACCTGCTGGGGTCCCCAGGCAACGCCTATATATACATATATACATATATTTATATTTATATTTTATAATACTGCAGCTGTTCTTTTTCCCCTAAAGAATTTATGGCTGCAAACCAGTGCGAGACTATGAAGTGTCATAGACTGCAAATTGTGCCTCGCTTGAAGAGTAGTTTTATGGTGTTGATTAATAAACCTGGAACCTGCAAAAAGCGCTGGGACCCTGAATTAAAACATTAACCACACAATTATTGTATTTATTATGTGGTAAACTTAGCTTACATGTTAAAGCAAAAAGGCTCATTTTTTAAATTGGACTCTTCACCATTTATTGAGATGAAACCTGCAAATGTGTCCCTAAAATATACATATATATGTATATATACACACATACACACACCACGACATCCAGACAATGGAATATTATTCAGTGCTAAAAAGAAATGAGCTATCAAGCCAGGAAACACACGAAGGATTTTACATGCGTATTGGTAAGTGAAAGACGCCAGTCTGGAAAGGCTGCACTCTGTGTGATTCCAACCACATTCTGGAAAAGATAAAACCGTGAAGTTAATAAAAAGATCAGTGCTTGCCAGGGGTTAGGGGTAGGGAGGGATGAACAGGTGGAGCACAGAGGATTTTTAGGGCAGTGATGCTACTTTGTAGGATACTATTAGGTGGATTTCTGTCATTGTGCATTTGTCCAAACCCATAGAATATGCAACACCAGAGTGAACCCCAGTGTAAACTGTGGACTCGGGGTGATGACGATGTGTCCGTGCAGGCTCATTGATCGCAACAAGGCACCACTCTCGTGGGGATGTCGATATTGGGAGAGGCTGTGCCTGTGTGGGTACAGGGATGTGTGGAGGACCTCTGTATCTTCTGCTCAACTTTGCTATGAACCTAAAACTGCTCTAAAAGTCTTTAAATACATATATAAATAATTTATACATAAGTTAGCATCCAATATTATTAATTATACTATCACCAACACTATATGATTTATAAATAAGCAAACTCAGAAATGTATTAATACCTTCTTTCATTGAATTTTTTGGAGCAATAGAGTTCTAATATTCTTAAGATACTTGCTTCAGTGATCTGGATATATGGCAGCCGGCTTTTAGCTATTGGGTTAACTTTAACAATCATTAATTAATGGTAATCTTCATCTGCCATATATATATACACACACACACACATATACCTGTACATACAATATATGGGATATACCTATATGGGACATATATACACATACACACAGATATACACACATATATATGGTAGAACACGTATGGTAGATGGGGTATCTGTCTCTCTGTCTCTATATATACATATATATTTATATGTATACACATACATAGTCATGTGTTGCATAATAAAATTTTAGTTAACAATGAACCACATGTACAGCAGTGGTCTCATGAGATTATAATACTGTATCTTCTCTGTGTTTAGATATGTTTAGATGCACAAATACTTACCATTGTGTTACAATTGCCTGCAGTATTCGGTACAATCACAAAGGCTGTACAGGTGTGTAGCCCAGGAGCAATAGACTATACCATATAGCCCATGTATGTAGTAAGCTACACTACCTAGGTTGGTTAAACACACTCTATGATGTTCACACACAATGAAATCACATAACAGATGCATTTCTCAGAACATGTCTCTGTCGTTAAGTGACACAATTGTATATGGTAGATGGGATATATATACAGGTATATATAAAAATATATAGGGTTAGGGTTATATGTCTCCTGTCTATCTATCTAGATATAGAGGATGTCCAGAAAGTGTCCAGCCATTGTAAATATAACAAGAACATATTACATAGCTGGATACTTTCCAGGCATATATATAGTAGATGAAGGTTAGGTTTAATTGATAATTGTCAAGGTCAACCAGTAGCTAAAAGCCTACTGCTCTATAACCAGCTCCCTGAAGACAGTATCTCTCAGTCAGAATATTAGAACTCCATTGCTCCAGAGAATTCAATAAAAGAAGATATATTTCCGAGGTTGTCAATTTATTTTTTTGCCAGAGGTGATTTTTTTGCGTTTTTTTTTAATGTCATGGAAATGATTCAGTGGGTTTGAATATATCGCAGAGATCAATAAATCCTTGTATGCCTTTCCAGGAATCAGAAGAGAGAAAGGTTACTGTGCATGGTGTGCAGAATAACGCTCCTCTCCTGCCCAAAAAATGTAAATATGTTATGTTACATGGCAATTAAGGTTGTTAATCAGCTGAGCTGAAAATTAAGAGATTATTCTGGATTATCTGAGGGAGATAATGTAATTACAAGCATCCCTGTAAGAGGAAGAGGCAGGCAGAGGAGAGACAGCAAGAGAGACGACAGCAAGAGACGGACCAGCGTGGCCATTGCCCGCTTTGCAGTGGGAGGAAGGGGCTGTGATCCAGTGGATGCAGCTGGTGTCTAGAAACTGAAAAACGCTAGAAAACAGGATCTCCCCTGGTGCCTCCAGAGAGGCACAGCCCTGCTGACATCCTGATTTTATCCCACTGGATTTCTGACCTCCAGAACCGTAAGATACTGCATTTGTGTTATTTTACATCACTACGTTTGTGGCGATGCGTTACAGCAGCCCTAAGAAACTAACACACCTGTAAATCTCCTTTTCTACTCAAATGATCTCAAACACCCTCAAAAGCACAATTCTCCGAAGACTCTACTGGTGCAGCCAGACTGTTATGGGAACACCAGAAGCCAGAGACCCAAATCCATAAAGATAAGAGAGGTGGTGAGGTGCTGGAGGCTGGTTCCGGTCGCCACGCTTAAAGCAGAAACTTGGATTATTTTTTATTCCTTTACAGCATCGAGTAAGGGAGGCTGGCCAGATTTCCACAATTTTTCGGGGGAGTTAAAAGGCACGCAGGAGGCTCGCGTAGGCTGTGGTGTTGGCGCCTCTGCCGGGCTGGTGAGCACGTGGAGTGTCCCAGCTGCAGTGACCGCGGCTGCTAATGGCTCTCAGCTGTTCCTCTTTCAAGAAATTGCCCTGAGCAGGTGGATACTCGCTCACCTGAGACGTCTGGGTGGTTAAGTGGCTTTTCGTTAGAGGTGGCCGACAGCCTGCAACTAATGTGACAGTGCTGAAACCCAGGCTCCTTGCCTTAAAATGGGGTGAACCTGTGGTGCCGTTCCTACTCCATGGGATCAGGCTGCAGTATCTCAGGTGTTGCTTTTAGGGAATTTGAGCTAAGAGAGCTCACTTAGGGGTCCCAGAGGCTTGGAAAGAGGGGGCGTCTTCTTTCCAGACAGCTACATCTGAGGGATGAGAGATACCTCCCTCCCCGAGTGTTACATATGGACATAACAGGTGTGTTGGAAATCCAGGCTCGTGAGTTGCAACATGTTCTTGGACATGCAGAAAGCTATACTATGTATATCATCTTCACACCGCGAAAATCTTGAAGGCAGAGAATGAAAATAAAACATGTTATTAATAAAGGCTCACATAATCAGAAATGGAGAGAATTAACTGATGCTGGACTTTCACTACAAGGAACGTTAAAGGATCGTCTTCGGGCAGAAGGAATGTGGGACCAGAGAAAAACTCAGAGCTTGGAGAGACAGCGGGATTCTTGGAGTGTGTTGGCAGAAAGCCGAGTGCAACTGTGTCCTGCCGTTATGTGGAAAACTGGACTTGTACGCGATGAACTTGGATCGACAGCTGAGATTTCCAAGCACAGTGTGGGTGGCGCAGCCTTGTTTCTTCTGAGAATGCCTCAGGAGAGAGAGAATTTGAGGGAAGAACTGTTAAACGGAAGGAACCAGGGCTGGGTGATTTTTGAACATTCTCAGCCTCTAAATGGCCAAAGTGGCTAAAATTCAGAAGTGACTGCAGAAAGCGCAGCCCTGGGGAAAACGTTTTGCTGAAGCCTCAGAGAGATGAAGGGGTCGGGGATTTCACCGTACAAAGGGCTCCTGGAGAGAGAAGGGTCCTTCTGTCCAAGCAGGGCCCCGGCACGCTTAAGAGCAGAAGTCCACGCTCTCTTGGGCGGGCTGTGGCGTCTCGTGCTGGGCAGTACCCGGGACTCGGGTTTGGCCCCTGCCCTCGTTCCTGCCCCTCAGTCTGGACACCTTCTCCAGGCAGGGAGCGGGGTGCGTCCAGGGTGACCTTCTTTGCGTCCCACCTCTCGGAGGTCACGGTGTGGCGCTGCCTGTGCGCAGTGCCCCCCGAGCTGCTGCTTCAAATGTCTGTCCATTGTGTCAGCCGCCTCGGGGGACTAAATCTGCTCAAGGTCACATTTCTGGGCCAGAAGTGGAAGTCCCTTCAGACGTTTTTTGAATGTGCATTCCTACTAATACAAATATACTGTATATTTATATGTATTATATACACACATGTAAATAATTCATAAATATATAATAAAATATAGAAATATATATAATATACATATAAAATATAATTAATATAATAATTATTACATGTCATATACTAGAATATCATTATATAATATATAATAGTTAATTGCTATATTAATTATTATAATAACATATAATATATACTATATTATATAGTATATATGGAAAGCTGGACTTGTACGCGATGAACTTGGATCGACAGTTATACATATTACATATGATATATACTATAATTATAACACATAAGTACATATAATAAATATATAATTATATCATATGATTAACATATAATTATGTCATATGATTAACATATAATATTATATAAAATTAATATATAACTAAAATAAAATATGCATATATTTTATATGTATATATTCTGTATAATTATATATTGTAATAAGTAATATATTTATATTTACAAATTCACTTATAGATTTATTATTTATAAATTATTCACCATGAATAATTTATAATAAATGCTATTATTTTTTACTATCACATTTATATGTTATTATATATTTGTATATTATTTTTATGTATAAACATACATAAAATGTATGTGTACATATTTTATTTTATATGTCATATATAATATACACATAACTAATTTATGTGTAATATTAATATATAAAATATACAATATGTAATATAAAAATGCATAACTATATAAAAAGATACATATAAAATATATGTGTATATATTTCATATGTATACATTATATGTAATTGTATTATTTATTGTAGTAGAAGTAATTTTGTATTGTAATAATTTGGCCCATGCTTATACATTACTCCATATCCTCTAGCTGCTTCACAATGCAGTCATGACCTTGGGCACTGTGCAGACGCTAATGACAACTGCAGCAGCGAACCGGGCGACGTTGCTGGTTTTACAGCTAGGCTTTCACGATGTTCCTGGAAGGAAATCCTGGAGGGGCAGGGGGTGTCCTTCCGGGGGCTCTGGCACCATTTGGGACAGAAAGGAGCCTCCTTCTGGAGGGTCAGCATGTAGCTTGCTCCAAGCGCAGGTAAAATCTTCCTATGACTCTGGGATGCCTGGGGAGGTTGCTGGGGTTTACTGGGGCTTCGTGATGTGAGTGGAGACTCAGTGAGGGTCCTGGCCTCGTGTGGTTGCATCTGTGTGATCTCACCTCTTGTAAACTCAGACCGTGTGTCCTGGACACTGCTGTGTGGATAAACACCACATGGTGAGGAGGCCCTGAGGAAATGTCTTGCACCCAATGCATCCCTCAAGTTGGTTTCGCCCCCTGGAAAAGAGAAAGGAACGAAGCTTTTTTCTCTGCACAGGACAAAACCCACGTCACGATTGCCAACCAAGCCTCAGGTGCCAAATGGTTCGATACTGTGTTTCTTTATCCCAAAGGTGATAACAGAGCATGTCCAACACTCTGGGATAAAGATTTAAAAATTCATCTTCTACGTGGGGCCCATTGTTTTAGGACCAGCTTTTTTAGTTCACGTGGCTGCCGTGTGCGGATACAGCAACACCTGATGACGTCTGCATTTCCTCCCTTTCTGTCGGCAATGGTGAATTTTATGTGTCACCTTGGCTAGGCCACAATACCCAGATATGTGGTCAAAACACACTAGTCTAGATGCTGTTGTGAGGGTACTTTTTAGGCGAGATGAATATTTCAATCAGGAGACTTTGAGTGAAGCAGATGACCCTCCATGAGGTGGGTGGGCCTTGTCCAATCAGTTGAAGAATTTCAGAGAAAATGATTGGTCTCCAAAGAGGGATTTCTGCTTCTAGTCGGCCTTCAAAGTTGAGTTGCAACATCTACTCTTCCGGGGCAGGCTGCCTGCCCTGCAGATTTCACACTTGCCAGTTTCCATAATTGTGTGAGGCGCAACGTCTGGCCACAAAAGAAACACAATTCCCGACGCTGTGTTTAGGGCAACTATTACTACCACTCATAGTAACAGAGGAAGATGGGCGCTGAAGGTTCTGCATAGCCCTGGGAAGGAAGACGAGAAAATCAGTCCCTCAGCTGCAAGTCACAGAAACAAAACACTCTCGGGATGGATCTGCCCCCTTCCTCCTGCTGCTCCCCTGGAAGGTGCAAGGGAGAAGTTTTGAGAAACACCAGGGTGGTCTCCACTGCCCTTTGGGCTAGGAGAGGACATCAAATCTCTTGGGCTGAGGCAGGAGGCGTTTGCTCACTCATGTGTTACCAGGTGAGAAATTGCACGGGTAGATAGCACAGGTTAAGTAGAACTTCCTGGGCTGTTAACAAGGACTGTCGGGGCTGATGACAGAGAAACCGGACAGCCTGAAATGCCAACTCCTTTTTCTGTTCTAGCGACTTGCTTGAGTTTCCACCCTCCCACACTCAGATTTGCTGCTGTGCCGGTTCTCCCTAAGGGCTTCTGGCAGCAGCTCTGTGGGGTTTGCCCCTCTTGGTGAGCTCCGGGAAGCAGGTGGAGATGGCTCTCCAAGGCCGGGGAAATGCTACCGGCACAGCATGTCCTCTTCGGCCCCTGTTTGCACACGATCAAAAGGACCCATCGCTCCATCTGAGCCACCCTGTGGGAGCAGGACGATGAGCCTGTCTCCGTTAGGAATCTCTGGGAGCTGCAAACGCCTATCGCAAAACCCAAACCTGGCTTCCTTCTGCACCAGATACTTGGAAAGTGGAGCTGATGAGAAGGGATGTTTTAAGATCGGTAGCGCATTCTCTAGCATAAATGTCTGAAGTCCTTTATAAGGACCTTGCTCCGGCCGGATCATGTATTGGGACTTTTTTTTCTTTTCCCTGATTCTCGGGTCTTGACTTAAATCTTAAGCTTCTCAGCTGCAAGTGAGGGGTGAGTAGGATGAGGTTCAGGGATTTCTCTACAGGCTGTGGGTTTTGTCACGGCTCAGGGAGCTTCTTAGTCTAAGAATTCTAATTCTTTAAGTCTTAATAAGATCACACTTAATTTGCCCCCAGCTTTCTCTTTCTTGGCTGAGTTAACAGTGGAGCCATTAAAACCAGAATGAACACATCTGTTTCCATGCACCATTTGCTAACTCCTTGGAAGGCCTGTGTAATGTTTTGCCTTCTGAGGACATTTTTTTCTTTCTTTTTCTCTTCTGCCTCCTCCACCCTACCTCTCTCTCTGATGTGTCCACTGTGGACCAGCTTCTCCAATGTCTATCCTTAGGACCCGAAGCCTCTGATATTCTGAATTTTATGGAATTTTGTATAAATCAGTCTTTCTGCTTTTTTGTTGTCCCTGAACCCAAAGGGTAGGACCTGTATGTCTTAGTCTGTTTGGGCTGCTATAACAAGATACCGTAGATTAGGTGGCTTGAACAGTGGACATTTGTGCTATTTTAATTTACTTCTGTATAGATTATGAGCTTTACAAGTTTTTATTTTTGCTTTAAAGAGTCAAGTAACTTAAATATGAATAAAAGAATATATATGTGTGTATATATATTTTATATAAATATATATATGAACATACACACAGATACATACCATTTCTACTTTTTATTTTTATTCTTTCTTGTAGATCTGGTACACCTTCCTTTAACCAAATGAACTGCCTTTAAAATTTCTTGTAATGTGAGTTTGCCATTTGGCAAATTCTCAGGTTTTGCCTTTACTGAAAATACACTTAGTTTTGCATTCACTTTTCAAAAATATTTTGGAGAGCTATAGAATTCTAGGTAGACAGGTTTTTTTTTTTTAATTCCATTGTCTTTTGGACTTCATTCTTTGTTATGAGAAGTAACTATGGCTTTTACTCATTCTTATTTTTGTTCTGTTCTATGAGATGATTTTAAAAAATTTCTGGCCATTGTTATAATTTTTATATTTGGTTCCTAGAAGTTTCACTATGCAGTTTTCTTTGTGTTTATCCTTTTTTGGATTTGCCGAGCTACCCAAAAATAAGGTATCTACTTTTGTTCATATTTGGGATTTCTTCAGTTAGTATTTGTATTGTTTGTTTGTTTCTGTCCCATTCTCCTTTCTATTCATTTAAAAAATCCTTTTCTCCATTCTTCGGGTTGAATAGTTTCTGTTCGCCTTTATTCAAGCTCACAGATCCTTCTGTTTTGTTTAATCTGCTGTTACTTTGAGCAATACATTCTTGATCTCAGATATTGTATTTTTTAGTTCTAGAATTTTATTTGGTTCTTTTTAGTTTTAATTTTTTTTCCTCAAATACTCCATTTCTTTGCCAGTATTGTTAATCTTTTCACATGGATTCTTTAAAATGTTTATTATGGTTATTTTAAAATCGTCTTCTGCTTAGCCCAACATCAGGGCTGCCTCTTGGTCTGTTTCTGTTGGCTATTTTTCTCCTCTGGATTTAGAATTCTCCCATTCTGTTTCCTGACACATGTAGAAGTTTTTTCTTGTTTGCTTGTTTTATTATGTACTGAAACTCTAGAATATATATTATAGACCCTGCACTACATTATCTCCTTCTGAAGAGGGGTTTTGTTCCAGGAGGCAGCTACAGGATTACTTAATCTTGTGGACACTTGGTTTTAGGCTTTGCTAGGGTGGGTTGATTTTTGTTTTGCCCTCAGTCTTAGGATGTATTTTTTAGACCTTATTCTGAAGGCATGACTCTTTGGGGGTCTCCATGAAAGAAAAGTCTGAGATGTTTATCAACCCCGTGTAACTTGGCAGGACGAGACACCGAATCCTATTTTCCCAGCAGTGGGCAGCTGCTGAACTCTCTGCTGTTCTGCTCCAGCTGTTGAATCCCTGTGTGCAACTGAAGAGCCAAGACGGGAGGGGGATTTTTTTTCTGTAAACGTTGGTATTCAGTGGTGTCTTGGTCCACTTTTTGTTGCTTATAACAGAATACCTGAAACTGAGTAACTTATAAAGAATAGGAATTTATTTCTTACAGTTGTGGAGGCTGGGAAGTGCAAGGCTGAGATCTGATGAAGGTCTTCCTGCTGGTGGGGACTCTGCAATGTCCCAAGGCGGAGCAGCATCTCATGGTGAAGGGGCCGAGCGTGCTAGCTCTGCTCTCCCTCCCGCTCCTGGGATAATTCATTAACCCATTCACCCCTTAATCCATGAATGGATTAACCCATTCATAAGGGATCACCTGTTAAAGGCCCTACCTCTCAATACGGCCACACTGGGGATTGAGTTTCTTTTCTTTTCTTTTTTTTTTTTTTTGAGACAGGGTCTCACTGTGTTGTCCAGGCTGGAGCGCAGTGGCATCATCACAGCTCACTGCAACCTCCAACTCCTGGGCTCCAGTGATCCTCCTGCCTCAGCCTCCTGAATAGCTGGGACTACAGGTGCACACCACCATGCCTGGCTAATTTTTTCTATTTTTTAGTAGAGATGAGGTCTCGCTCTTGCTCAGGCTGGTCTCGAACTCCTGAGCTCAAGTGATCCTCCCTCCTCTGCCTCCCAGAGTGCTGGGATTACAGGCGTGAGCCACCGCGCCTGGCCGGGGAATCAGTTTCAACATGAGTTTTGGAGGGGACAGACATTCAAACCATAGCACATGGTTTCTTCCTTTTCAGACTTGACCTCTTCAATTTCCAGCCACTCTGGAAGCCCTGAAGTCTGACTGTCAGTCTTGAACCCAGCAAGATCGCATTTTCCGCGTACATGCCCTCCCGAGATGCAGGGTGGGCCAGTCCGGCTGCCCTTAGAGAAAGAGCTCGATCTGTATCAGCTCCACCTGTGGGATCCTTTTGTATGGCGAGTCCGACCTCCTCCGGCTTCTGCCTGCATGGTTCCTCGCCAGTGGCTTCAACAGGTGATTCTATATTTCATCCAGAGTTTGCCCTTGGGATTGGCAGGATTGAATCTTACACAAGCAAACACACCATTGAAGGAGTTTGATACTTGCCACCCCAAAATATGCCGCCTGAATATATTGAGTATTTTGAGCTGAAGACACTTGAAAGACAGCAAATTCAGGGAGAGGCTTTCTCTGAACGTGCCCCTTATCTGCCTACAGACGATCCTCCAAAAGGAACACAATTGTCAGCAATCGCTTCCCTGGGAATTTCATCTGCCCGTGAAGATGAACTCTTATCACAGGAGAGGAGTGTACGAGTGGACTAGCATTTCTCCCATCTTTTATGCCAAAATTCCACTCATCTTTCCTAAAAATCATTTACTATCTCTTAACATTGTCTATACTCCTCCTCCCCTTCCCCGGCTAAGATGGTATCTAAGCTTCCAAATCTCACTGCTGTTTGGGGGCATGTGCATTTTCCCCTGTGATGTCCCCGTGCATGTACTATTAAACATTAATATGTTTGTAAAACTTTTCTTCTGTTAATCTGCCTGTTGTCATTTGATTTCATAGACACAGCTGTTGAATCTAGGAGGATGGAGGAGACTCCTCTCTTGCACACCACTGGTATCCTGACATCTTACTCTCTCTTTGACTTTTCTGGTTTTTATGGGGGGAGGTTTTTCTTAGATTTCTTCCTGAGTGTTGGGATTTGGGTTGGAGGATCTAGAAGATGGTGTCATTGTCCTGTCCGTATCCCTAATCTCTCCTGAGATGCCACCTCCAGACAGTTCCCATGTGCTGTGCTGTAGGTTCCCCGTGTCCCTCTGCACAAGGGTGATATCTGCCTGAGGGATGTGTCCGGTAACCAGAAGTCCCTGGGAGTTAATGCCGTTGAGTTAATACCCATGACAGGTGGGGGTTTGAGAAGGAAGAACCCAGCTTTGCCGTCCTGCAGTGGGACAACTCATAGCATGACCCACCATCTCAGAAAGCCCCCAGAGGGACCGAGCCCCACTTCCCCAGCACCCTCATTAAACCTCCATGTGTCTCTCGTTCCTCCACCCCAACCATGCATCCTGGATGCCTCAGATAACTTACTGCACAACCTTTGATGTTTCTTTGGAGGGGGAAGCTATGTAGAGAGTGGCTCATTTTGGGGTGGAGAAGCCCTCCCCTATGCTTGTTCTTGGCAGCTCTCTGGGGACCCAGAGTTGAGTCAGGTGCTTTAAGGCTGCAGGTTCTCCACCCCTAGTGGAGGTATTTATGTCGTGTTTGGTTTTGGAGATGCATGCAAGATATCTGACTCTAAAAAGGAATGGTCACAAAATTAGGTCTTTCCACCTACTTTTCCTGCTGTTTCTTGCGTCTGAATGGAATGGATCCCTCCATGCATGAACTCACAGTGTTCGTCGGTCTTGTTAGGAACTTGTAACTCGTTGTTTATCGTCTGAAGTCCTGAGCAGTTGGGAATGTTTGGAAAATTTTTTTTTTTTTAATGTTAAAAATAAAAGGTAAAAATGGTACAGAGAAGGCATCAGCTATGGATGCTGAGAGACAGCTATAATTATTTGATGCCCAATGATCCGTGCATTTTTCTTCTCCGACCACACGTACTGGGCTCCCTAGGGATAATCATGCCGTGCAATTCACTTTTCTTCTTCTATGCTCTTGGTAAAATTCCAGGTAGACCTTTTCGCACTAATGAAATGGATTACAAAGGGCCCTTTGATGTTTGTATTTACTCCACCTTCCAGGGGAGAAAATTCACAGTGAGAAAAAAAAGGGAAAAAATATTTTTTGCCTTTCAGGGTTACTTTCACATATCACAAAAACTTATCTGCAGGGAGACTAAGGTGGATGCAATTAAAGAGCTTTTTGTTATCAATCAAATGTTTCTGTTGTAAAAAAAAATAAACTGCTTATATTGTGCTCATTTATTAGATCATACAAACTTTTCAACACTTTTGTTCCATAGCAGCTTTTTTGAGCTTGCACATGTTGATCTGGGAACATGCATCTGGGACATCTCTGGGGCTGGTGATGTTCCAGAACTGGGCTGCCCTGGCACCCTGGGTCCTGGTCAGAGACAAGCCACAGTGCGTGTATGAGTCAAGTGATCTCTTAAGCAAATCAATGGCCTGAATATGTGACTCAACTTTTGCCTCACATGGCTGTAGGTCCTGTTAATAATTTAGTGTCTATTGTTACAAAAGTCTGTTTTTCAGTCTTGTGATCTCTGATTTAACCTTAATACCACTCAATTGTTGTGTGTCAATTCCAAATGGGAGGGGGTATAATGAACTGTGTCCCACCTCTGTTCCCTTCATGGCCAGGAACTCAGTTTCAAGGTTTTTCTGGGGTCCCCCTTGGCCAAAAGGGGGTCCATTAAGTCTGCTGAGAGCTTAGGATTTTATTTTTAGTTTATAATAACTTGAAATTGCCCCTTTGTGCAAAAATACTAGCCAAGAATATGGTCCCTCAGTTCCATCGGTTTTTCTACCTTGCATACCTTGGTGCAATGATTTGCCTAATTATTTGCCAGCTGTACCAAGGACTTATATATAAAGAAGCAGCCACCCTGTTCTTGCATTTCCCAAGCAGTCTGTGCATAAGGGTCTGGAAGCAGAATGGACAGAAAGAGACAAATGACCCAACGAGGAGGTTTCCCAGGATGTGTTCCCTGGCTGTGCTGTGGGGGTGACCACATTTAGGTCTAGTGAGGCAAGATAGAGACTGTAGCTGAATACTGCTGGAACCCTAAGTGTTCCATGTTAAAAGTGTCCCACTGACAGATCCAGGGTCTGGCCAATGAGCTGAAAATTGTCTGATTTGGAGGGGTCAGATTAATCATCTCGCAACAAGATGCTTCTATACTTGTTGTTTGGAGGATCTCAGTGGCAGATGCTTTCTTTAGGCAGGTTGAGTGGACACGGTGGGTAAAGGGAAGAAGTTCCTGGGGATGGCCACCGGGGGCAGGCTTTGTCTGGGCGCCATGGCAACCACTCCTGGTGGTAGGGCCTGACGTTGTGAGAGCTAGGGAGAAGGGAGGATGTGGAGGACACATCGGAAGGAGACAAGGACAGTCCCAAGCATTGCCCACAGTTTTGTCCTGCATCAGTTTCAGTTGCTGACTCCCTTTGTGGACAGGACAACCCAGATGTAGGAGGCTCCTGGATTTTGTGGTTCAGAGTGCCTTGGGAAACTAGAGGCAGAGCTTATTCTTGTTAATTACTAAAATAATAACAGCAGTAGCTGACATTTACCCAGCTCTTGCAGTGTCTAAGGGGCTATCCCAAGAGCTTCCTTTATGTGCATTGTCTCGTTTAATTTGACAGCCTCTTCATCATGGATACACCATTATTATCCAAAGTTGCAAGTGCACAAACTGAGACCTGGAGAGCTTCATTATTAGCTGTGCACCTGGAAAATTCATGACAGAGCTGGATTTCCAGCTTCGGTCTGCTTGCTGAGAGCTTGTAACCACTTGGGTACTGTCCACCTAAAGGAAGCATGAAACTTTCCCCTGGATTTCAGGGTGAGCATAGACGGGGTTCCTGGTGATCTTGATCCTGATTTGTTGATGGTAATCAAACACACATCTAGCTGAGCTGCCATTAGTGCTGCTGTTTCCTGATGCAGCTTTAGTGCCGATTGTAGGATCGTAGGGTCAGCTTTTCAACTGTTTTTTTGCAGCCCTTGGAATAAATTGCATTGTAGGAAGCATTGAGTCACCATCTCCCAGGCAGGCAGCAAAGACCTTCAGAGCTGTTCTGGGGAGCGCAGACAGCTCGACTGAGTTTGTTTACCTTCTGGAAATGTCAGACTTGGAGGTTCATCACATTTGTCAGAGGCAGCTACGTGTCTCTGTTAGAGTTCACCTCATCCTGGCATGTAGCTATGTTTCTCTTCTCTGCCCCTGAAGGTCTCAGAGAGCCAGGATCTGGTACAAGTGTTGCCCCTTAATTTCAGAAAGCAGGCTGTTCTCCTGCGTCAGGGAATGACCTGGGTTTCAGAAAAGTGTCAACTCTATGCTGCCAAGGAAGAATTTGGGCTTAGCCAATTTTTAAGGTCATAGCAGATGAAAGCCCCAAATTTAGTTCCAAATCATATTTTAATTATGACTTTAGGCAAATGTAACACATTGAAATATGTGACAAGTATAAATTTAGCCACAGCATCTACATTGGGAAGTGACTTTTCCTGTGGCATTTTTTACTGGTGGGGAGGGCAATTCCCAAACTTGTGTCAAAATACCCTAAATAAGAACATAGAATTAATCAACTTCAATGCTAGATTTGTTTTGTTCTGTTTTTACTACAAAGAGTAGTAGACAAGTATATACACTACTTTAGATACTGTAGGAGAGAAACTATAAGCTCAGAAAACAGACCTTGATTGGCATTGAGCACTGGGCGGGTGGGAAGAGCAGGGAGAGGAATGAGTTTCTATCCTTCATCTGTCCTTGTTCTGCTGCCTGCAAGCCCAGCTCATCTGTTTTCTTCCCCAAGTGGATCCAGTAGAGAATGCACAATTCATCAGCCGCAGGTACTGGATGGACCTCTGCTTGAATGGCTCTCTTCTTGGGATAACGCAAAGACCTCAGATGCATTCTTATTGTGTGTGCAAGTGTCGCGGCCAGGCTGCTGGGAGCAAGCCACTTTGCTTGGAAGATCACGTGGGTCCCTGGCTTAATTGGTTTAATTGCCCAATTAGGCTTATGTCATCCTCACTTGTAGTTGTCCTTAATTTATCATGCAAACTGATTATGCTCCATTGGTAGAGAATGTCTGGAGAGCTCTTTTATTCACAAGACATATGGAAAGCGTTCTTAGGCCATAAGAGCACACCCCAGGTTATTTCCACACATGGAACCTGCCCACAAACAGACCAGCACCCAGATGGAGCCCAAACATCCCCAGCTTTCTAGGGAGCTTCACATACACCCGTTGACAGTCACTGTCCCACCCCCAACACTACTCTGATTAATGACACTGCTAATAATTTTGCCCATTTTTGGAGCTTATGTAAATAAGCCATAGAGTATGTGATTTTTTGGGGGGAGGGAGCTGTTTTTTTCTGCTCGGCATTATATTTGTGAGATTCATCTGTATCATTGTGTGTCATTGTAGCTTGTTCTTTGTCATTGATGTTTAGCATTTCCTTGTTTGAACACATCACAATTTATTTATCCACTGTACTGCTGATGGGCATTTTGGTTGTTCCCCACTTGGAGATACAGTAAATAAGGTAGCTGTGAGCATTCTGGTCCATGTCCTTTGTGGCATATGTGTAGATATTTCTATGGGGTCTCTCCCCAGGGGTGAAATTAGTGCATTGTGGTGTGAAGGACTTTTGAGGAGGATGTTGCAGACTCAGTGGTAAAAGGGAATGACTGATCACAAACCCCCCTTGGGCAAAGAAAGGGTGAGTAGCCAGTGCCTTCAACTGAGATAATTACAACCCCCTGAACCCCAGCCCCACTAAACTTATGAGAGATTTGAAAAGGGGAGAAAGATTTGCTCAAGGTCACTGTACATGAACATGAGAGCCTTCCTCACTCCCTGGATGTCATGTCTTCTAACAGAAGCTCAGATAAATTCTGAAGTAAAGGATCAGTATTTGATTGAAATAGATTTTGACAAGATTTGTGAGTTTTTAAAACTTCCTAGGGGCATTCATTGTCACAAAATTCTATCAGGGCCATCTTAAAGGAGCTGATAGCTATAGTTGTAAAATTCTATAAGGCCATCCAGCAGGAGCTTGCAAAGGGTGGAATGAACATGAAACCCACCGTGTCACATCAGAACATTTGCTGTCTCAGTGTATTTTCCATTGCTATAACTGAGTGCCTGAGATTAGGCAATTTATAAAGAAAAAAATGAATTTCTTATAGTTCTGGAGGCTGGGAAGTCCAAGGCTGAGCAGCTGCATCTGGTGAGGGTGTTCTTGCTGGGGGTGATTCTCTGCAGAGTCCTGAGGTGCTGCATGGAATCACATGGTAAAGGGGCTCAGGAAGGAGCATCAACCTGGTCTTTTATAATAGGCCCACTCTCATGATAACTAACCCACTCCCCTGATAACCCATTAATCTATTAATCCTGAGTGGATTGATCCATTCATGAGGGCAGAACCCTCATCACCCAATCACCTCCCAAATATCCCACCTGTTTTGAAACTTGGGGACCAAGCCTCAACATGAGTTTTGGTGGGGACAACCTGTATTCAAACACTAGCACTTACAAAAGGCTGTGGATGTGGAATTGAATTTAGGTGGTTTTATATACACTCAAGGCTATAAGTCCGTGATTTGACTCATCTTAAAAAAGCTGTCAAAGTCCTGATGCTCCACTGAGCCCTGTATCCCAGTGTAGGCAGCATTTGCTGCATAGCTGCACACTGAAGTTGACAGCTGAACTTGGCTAGCAAAAGGAGAGGGAGAGATGGTTTAGAGCCATTTTAAGTTAGAACAATTTGCACAAATGAATTTTTTCTTAAAAGGCGGTATGTTAGTCTGAGTCCTACAAAAGCTGACACCAAGATGGGAATGATTATGTGAGAGGTAACAGTTATAGGAGACTTGTAGGAGAAGGCTAGGGAAACACGCTCCAGGGATGGAGAATGGGGAGCAGCCTTGGTGAGGCCAGGGGAGCTGCCTAATCATACTGTAGATCTGACCATACTGCAGATCTGACCATACAGCAGATCTGACCATGCTGTAGATATGACCATACTGCAGATCTGGCCATACTGCAGGTCTGCCCATACAGCAGAACTGACCACACTGTAGATCTGACCCTACTGCAGATCTGACCATATTAAAACCTGATCATACTGAAATCTGACCACACTGCTGATCTGACCATACTGCACATCCAAATACTGAGATCTGACCATACTGTAGATGTGACTGTACTACAGATATGACCATATGGAAGATCTGACTGTACTTCAGATCTGACCATACTGAAGATCACACCATACCTCAGATCTCACCATACTGTAGATCTGACCAGAGTGCAGATCTGACAGTACTGAAATCTGATCATACTGAGATCTGATCATACTGCAGATATGATCATACTAGAGATACAACCATACTGCAGATCTCACCATACTGCAGATCTGACTGTACAGAATATCTGACTGTACTGCAGACAGTCAGGGAGACAGGGAAGGAAGAAAGGCTCTTACATAACGTTGGCACGGCTGCCAGGAATCCTGAATCCAAAGTTAGCAGTGTTGCTGTTACTCCCAGGAATGGGTCTGCCTTGGTATCCCTACTGAGTCAGTCCTGGGTGGGCGTGGGGCAGCCATGGGCATATGGTCTCTGTGGCCAATGTTCCCATGGATTTCAGAGCAGCAGCTGGAACTGCCAATTAAACCCCCCGTGTCTGAGATCTGAGAAATGTCTTCTCAGGTCTCTCACACAGTGGCATTTTTTTTCTTTAAAATATAACCCCTTTTCTTCTTTTACTAAAAAAATAACATTTTCCCCATAGGTCTGACTTCATAACATGCACTTCATAGATAATTACAAATGACCGATGCATTTGTGAAAAGTTGATCAATGTGCCAGATAATCACAGAAATACAAAATTTTAAAAGAGACCATCGTCACCCATAAGTTTGGCAAACATACAAAGAAAATTAATGATATGATAGTTTTCAAGGTGTTGGGAAAAAGGATTCTCTGTTAAGGGTGTAAATTGGTAAAGCCAATTCTGGATGACCAATTTACAAATTCTTTCATGAAACTAGAAATGCACAAGTCAGTTGAATCAACAATTCAATTTATAGGAGTCTAGCCTACAGCTCACAGGCACACAAGGATTATGTGAAGGGAATTTACTGCAAGAAGCATTCATTTGCAAATCACTGGAAACAGGTTGGAATCCCATTCAGAGGGTGATGGTTAAGGGTCATGTCTGGTTTTTGGTTGCAACAGAAATAGACTCTAGTTGAGTGAAGGAATTTAATGGACAGATCTTGGGCAGGTCAGAGAACTGGAGTAAGACAGGCAGGGACCCAAGGAAGCTGGGGTATAGGAAATGGACCAGCCATGCCCCAGAAATACATAGCCCGGATAGTGCACAGCCCTGTTGCATCACCCCTGGTCCCGCAGAAATCCTGTGTTGAAGGACTCATGCTTCCACCATGAATAATTACTAAACTCTTCCTGTGTTCTGGCATCTCCACCTCAAAATTCAAGGTCCCCGGTAAGGCATCTGCCTGGTCAGCTGTAAATCATATCCCCACACCTTCTCAGGAATGGAGCAAAGACAAGTATTTTTCTCCTCGGGTCTCTCTAACTGGGATCAAAGCCTGACCTTCCACCAGGATTCCTGCAATGGTGGATCCCCTGTCCATAGAAGAGGTGTCCCAAGGCTGCAAACCAAAAGAGGGACAGATGCCCCTTACAGGCAAAATGAATTTTGGTGCTGCCATATGCTACAGGGTGATGTAGGTGGTCCAGAAAAATGAAATAGGAACAGACTCAGAGAGGTCCCCACCCAGGACAGATCATGAAGGAAGACAAGACAAGTTGTACAACAATTTTTATTTTACAATTGCATTAGAAAAAAAATAGCTGCATTTAATGAAAATATAGACAGATAACAGACAGGAAGAATGACCCTAAAACTATTAAGAGATGTTTCCCGGAGGAAGAAAAAAAACTGGTCTGAGGGTGTGAAGGGGGGACAGGCATAATTTGTTGTAGGGATCCTATCATTTGAATCTTTCTAATGAGAACATATTTATGCATGAGTTATCCAGATAGCAATAAAAAAGATTTAAATGATTTTTAATAAGTATAAATTAATATATATGGTAATGAGCAACTGAATATACAAACAGGTAACAGCCAGACCATCTACAAAAATAAAACTTTCACCCACAACCTGTAGCAACCTGCCCAGAAAACCAACCCCTTATCTGCAATAACCTGCTCAGGAAGCCAGCCTGCTATGTATAGGTCAGACTTGTAGGAGGTCAGACCACTATCTCTAGCAAACAGTCCAGGAAGCCAAACAATCACTTCTGTAACAATTGGTCCAAAACAACCACGACTTGATTAATAACTGCCAGATTTCCTAATTTTTGCCCTTGCTTTCAACTGAGAAACAGAGAAAACCAAATGTGCTCTCTTAACCAATCACATGGATACCTTTTGCAGAAATGAGGATCTCCCATGGAATGTTTGCATTAGGGCATCCACTCATGAGGATGTTTCCCATCCTCTACCACCATCAAGGACCCCCGGGCTCACCTTCTGTCCTCCATTTAGTCCCTCTGTGATTTTGAGTCAGTAACATAATCTCTCTGGATTCCCTTTTTGTCATTTCCTCAAAGATACTGCCCTCCTCTTCCATATTAGTCTTGAGTTTGTTGTGTGAGTCAGATGACTCAAGGGATAGACACCGCTTCACAAGCAGACAAGCATTGGCTGCCGTAAATGAGAGAGATCACCCTTCATTTCACACCATGGATATTGGCGGTTGGGACGCCCAAGGTCAGATCAGTCTTGTTCCTTCCTTCCTCTTCAGGTGTTGGGTGGATGGGTGGCCAAGTAGGGGTGTAGACTGATTTTCTGGGGTGTCAAATAAAAACAAATGTGGATGTACATAAGGAGAGACTTTATTGGAAAAGACTATTTTAAGAGGAAGGTTGCTCAACTGTAGGATCTATAAGCATCTCAGAGACTCAGGGAAAAACAGTATGTAAGAATAATTGATCAGAAAGTGCTTTTGCTTGAGGTCAGTCGATTTTCAAGGGGGAACGTTAAAGAGGGAACGTTCCATGTGCCAACACACAAGGGTGGCTAAAGGAACCAGGGTGCATGGGGGAGGACAGAAGCTTAACCCAAAGTTTGGTCAACAAGCACTTTTTTCCCATTGACTATGGGGACAAGCAGATGGCCTAAACATTTATGAGGCAAACAGTGGGAATTTGGAGGGTCTGGCCTTGTTCTAGGTAGAGGAAAGCATCCGCCAGTCTTATCTACATCACATGGAGAAAGGCAGTTCCTTGAAGTAAAACCATTTCTCAGGACACAAAAAGGTGGAGGGGTTTGAAAAGCTGACAAATAGCCCAAACATCACAGGATCTAGAAAAACAACTTTTTTTTATTAACTAACTGCCTGACACTATCATATTTTCCCAACAGTTTCTGGTGGCATGCTCTTTGATCTTACCTTTGTATGATGACAGTTTTATATAATCTATACAGGGACTTGTGTGATAATTCAGTCTTTCCTGTAGCACAGCTGACCATAATTTATTTATTATTGAGAGTTTAGAAAAGTTTCTTTGAGCATTGTAATGTCTTTCTTTCTTTTTTGTTTAGAGGCAGGGTCTTGCTGTGCCACCGAGGCTGGAGTGCAGTGGTATGATCATAGCTCACTGCAGCCTCAGACTCCTGGGCTAAGTGATCCTCCTCCCTCAGCCTCCCGAGTAGCTGGGACTACAGGTGCAGCCACCATGCCTTGCTAATTTCTTTTTTGAAATTTTTTATAGAGACAGGGCCTTGCTATGTTGCCCAGGCTGGTCTCGAACTCCTGGGCTCAAGTGATCCTCCTACGTCAGCCTCCCAAACTGCTGGAATTACAGGCACATGCCACCATGCCTGGCTATTTTAAAAAAATTTTTGTAGAGACAGGGTCTCACTATGTTGCCCAGGCTGGTCTTGTACTTCTAGCCTCAAACAATCCTCCCTCCTCAGCCTCCCAAAGTGCTGGGGTTGCAGGTGTGAGCCACCGCACCTGGCCTGTAATTTCTTGATAATGTCCTGCAGCTAAGATTGCTGTCACATGTCTCAATTTTCTCTTATACAAAAACGGTAACATTGCATAACATTTCATTTTTTTCTCCCATAATAATCTATCTCAATGCACTTTGAGTTGACGGCCCTCATTAGCCAGTTGGTTCTCAATGTTCTCAGGGTAGCGGTATCTTGTACATTACATGTTATGCACATTGATGTAGTATTTTGTGTTAAATCAGTAAGAAATGGGGGGTCTTTTTCCAATGGGATCCACTCTTCATTTGCCAGACTTCAAACAGCCCAAGGGCCTCTTCATGACTTCTCTTTAAAAATGATCTTTCTCAAAGTGAATCACCCCGTTTGGTGTGACTGGCGTGACTTTGGTCACAGCTGGTTTGCAATCGCTCAGAGCAATTCGATTTGACGTCATGGTTCATCTTTATTGCTTTTCTTTCTTTTGTCTTTCACGTTTCAAAAACTGAATTTATTCTCAGATTTTTTTGGTAAATAAATGCCACGTTGAGAAAAGAAGGTACCTTCCTAGTGTGCACATCAGAAATCTGTGATCGGTCTCTGGATTTATTGACGTGTTTCCAATCTTCTTTCCACATTGCATTAAAACGGTCTGTTGCCAACTCAACGTCCCAATAACTGGATTGTCAAGATGCCTGTGGCCACCTGGGGTAATGTGGGTGACCCCATTACTAGGAAACCCTCCCATGTGCCCCACCCTGGTGCCGATGGTCTCTAATTTCTGTGTGTGGTTTTGGGCTACCTCCCGCCCACAGCCCGAGGAATTCGTCGGTGTGACTTTGCTCACTGCCACCTGAGTCTTAACCCATCTGCCTGTGTTGATTTCTAGAGCCCCGAAGCAAGAATTAACAGCCAAGGGCCTCTGAGCATGAGTTGGGTAAGGAGACCCACCTCTGCTGCCATTCCTAAACCGGAAAAGCAAACGGGTTGCTGCAGATCAGGGCTGCACACCGACAGCCACCCATTCTCTTTGTTTGCTCAGAAGCTGGACCTGATCCTATTTGAGGGGGCCCTTCCTCGTGAAGCAGAGACCGGTGCCCCTATAGAAAGGGCAATGGGCAAAGGTTCATTATCCGTGCTCTGCCACCTCCTGAATGTGCCACTTGGCAGGGCCACCTGCCTCTGCACAGCGCACTCCTGTTGCCCACAAACCTGAGACGATGATAGTTCTCTGTCCACCTGAGAGGCCCCTGCTCACCCCAGGTAAGACAAGTGATGGCGAAATGCTTTGAAATCACTCCAGCTCGCTGCAGGTAGCTGGACGCGAGATACAAAACAATCCCTGAACCCCGTGGTTGATTTTCCTCCACGACTCCCCAGGCTGGTCCTTCTGCAGGTGCGTTCACCCGAGTGTTTCCTCCGTCGGGCCAGCTTCATCGCCCCTCCCCTGACCTCCGCGGGCCACTGGGCCCCTGAGGCGCCCGGTTAGCATCGCCTGTGGACGCCGTGTGCCTCAGCTCTCAGCGCTGACCTTTGAGCAGCCGTCCTGGCAGCATCTGCCAAATGCGGCGGAGGGTGGTAACCATGGAAACAGGAAACCTTGCAACGGAGCATCCGTGAGGTGAGGGAGGAACACAGAAGGAGGGAGGCACGGGGCAGGCATGAGCTCACGGGGGAAACGAGGTCAGGGTCTGAGTGTGACACGCGCTTTATACCCGCCTGCTCCGTGAGTCCGCACGGATCACTTCCCAGCCCGGGAGGAGGTGAGAGGGAGGCTGGGCGTTCCCCACAGCTGTGCTACCTTGGAAGAGATTTCTTCCTGTGACTGCACGCCATGCACGCTGCTGAGACCCCCAGAAGGGATTTTTCCCTTTTTTCCCCCCCAGTACCAACCCCTGTCAGGGGTCCCCAAGCCCAACCTCAGGTGTAGTGACGCCTTCACCAGGAGGACCCCCAGGACACAGTGTGGTGTCATAATGATGCTATGAAAAAGACACACGTGGCAAAGTTCACAACAGACCCGGTGCAAGTTTCCAAGAGTTCTCCCCCAGTGGAGTCGCACAGGAGGTGCTCAATTCTCCGAACAATGACTCTTTTTTTTTTTGAGAGAGGGTCTCACTCTGTCACCCAGACTGGAGTGCAGTGGTATCATCACAGCTCACTGTAGCCTCAGACTTCTGGGCTCATATGATCCTCCTGCCCCAGCCACCCGAGTAGCTGGGACTACAGGTGTGCATCACCACGCCCGGCTAATTTTTAAAAAATTATTTGTAGCGATGGGGTCTTGCTATGTTGCCCAGGCTGGTCTCAAACTCCTGGCCTCGAGCAATTCTCCTGCCCTGGCCCCCCAAAGTGCTGGGGTTATAGGCGTGAGCCATTGTGTCCGCCTCTGAGTTCTGACAACATAGGTGAAATGTTGTCTATCAGAGAAGCCCATTAGTGATTCAGCACCCAGGGTTTCTACTGGGGGCTCGTCCCATGGGCACCCACTGCCCGGCACCCTTCCAAACTCCAGGGTCCCAGAAGGAAAGCAGGTGTTCAGCATAAACCACAGTGTGCAAAATTTAGGCAGAATGAGCTGCTCTTATCATTTAGGACAGTGGTCCCCAACCTTTTTGGCACCAGGGACCGGTTTCATGGAAGACAATTTTTCCATGGACCAGGGCAGGGGGGTGGGATGGTTTTGGGATGATTCAAGCTCATTACATTTATTGTGCACTTTATTTCTATTATTATTACATTGTAATATATAATGAAATAATTATACAACTCACCATAATGCAGAATCTAGTGCTGCCGCTGATCTGACAGGAGGCAGAGCTCAGGCAGTGATGTGAGCGATGGGGAGCAGCTGCAAATACAGGTGAAGCTTCGCTCACTTGCCCACCGCTCACCTCCTGCTGTGCAGCCTGGTTCCTAACAGGCCGTGGACTGGTACCAGTCCGTGACCTGAGGGCTGCAGACTGCAGAGCTAGCAAATGGTGGTCCAAGTCCTCAGATGTGAGCTGATGGCCAACCTTGCAAATAAGCCTTTCTAAGAAAAGCAGTCAAGCCTGCTGTATTAATTCATTTCTAAACAAACATCCAAAGCATCAACTCTAAGTTCCCTTTTCATTTTATCCTCTGTAGCGGGTTGAATACTGCCTACCCCCCCAAAAATATTTATGCCCACTGGAACCTCAGGGTGGGACCCTATTTGGAAATAAGGACTTTGTGGATGTAATGAAGTTAAAATGAGGTCATACTGGAATAGGGTGGGCTCCAAACCTAGTGACTGGTGTCCTTATAAGAAAAAGAGAGAACAGACACACAGAGAAGACCACGTGGAGATGGAGGCAGAGGCTGGAGCTATGCGGCCACAAGCCAAGGGACACAAAGGATTGCAGTGACCACCAGAATTCTAATGATGCTCTATAACGGTGACACTAATTTGGGCTGTTCTCGCTTGATCCTCCTTGGGCCTTTAGTGCTCCTGCAAGAAACAGAGAATCCGTGTGTTCAATGCACCTGTAACCTTTCAAATTACCTAGGACTATTCAGAGGGTGACAAAATGCAAAGGCAATAAAGGACCCCCCAGGAACCAACTTTGCCAACGTGGCCTGGTTTGGCGAAAGTCATTCTTGATCTGGCTTCTCTGAAAACGTGGCGTTCGGGTCTCCATAAAGCTCTTGTTTCCTCTATGTTCTTGTCCTTCCCTCGCCTCGCCTGACCTAGAGCTCCCAAACGGATAATCTCTGCAGCGATACCGTACGTAATGGCTTTTATGCAATTTAACATCTGTGTACTTTGTTTGCTCCCTTATGAAATTACTTTAAGATAGGGAAATTAAACGGGATCTTCCGTTTGGGCTGGCAGAGTGAGAGCAGCAAAGAACAGCATGTTCCCATTTGTGACAGCAGACAAGGAAACTCGACCAGACTCTGCTGATTTAAGAGAAGCTCCCGGAAGGCTCCGTCACTAAATGATGCAGAAAATGTCCGTCCCGGGCAGGGTACGTCTCAAGAAAAAAGAAAAAATAGAAAACTGTTTGGGCAGTCTTATTCTGATGAGATTCTATTTGCATTTGGCAAATATCTGCAATATTCTGGAATGTAGGGCATAAATTAACCAGGATGAGGATGCAGGTAAGAGCACCTAAATGTAAGCACTTGTTCAGAGACACAGCCAGCTGAGGTCCTTGTGTAGACCGTATTCACTCGTGGGATATCCAAGATAGGCACGGCCCTGGGTGTCTTCCAGCATAACCCCGTTCACCTCACAGCGGGGTCGGCCACCGCCGGAAGTGAAACTTGGACTGGGTGTGTTCCGTCGTGGTGCACAAAGTGGAACTTGTGGTAGAAAGAACAGCCCCACAAGACAGTCTTTTGACCTGGGGTCTTGAGTCTTCTTGGGACGTGACTCGGGGTGGGGTTGAAGGCAGGAGGTATCGAGTGAGGCTTTACGGAAGTTTTGCATGGATGTGAGAGAAAGGGTTAACTCTGCAGGCCTGGGTTGTTCAAACCCCACACATTCCCAAGAAGGTCTTGCTTCTAGGACTGGCCCTTGGCGGGCTCCCCGAAGCCAAGCTTTTGGAACGTCCTGAGTCGTAAGGCTTTGAGCTGCTCCGTACCAGGCTGCCCAGATGGTTCATGCTGGCAATGAGATTTACGGCGAGTCACTGCTTCCCTCTGAGAATGTGGCTCTTCTATGACCGAGGTCAGACCCTATGCTTAAAAAATAACAGGCCCTCAATAAAAACCCTGAACTCCCAGGACGTCGGAGCTTCCTGGTGGGCAACACTTTGTATGTGTTGTCACACGTGATTGCTGGTGGAATGAACAGCATCTTGTATGATCCCACTGGAGGAAGACCTTGGAAGCCCATGTTGGATCTGCTTGGGACATCACGTGATGTGTCTTTTCCCTTTGCAGATTTTTCTGTGTCCATTCGCTGTCATAAACCACAACCGTGAGTCGAACAAATTGGGGGTCTTCTGAGCTCTTCCGGTGAATCATGAAGGCGGGTGGTGGTCGGGGGCACCCCTGAAATGGTGGTGTAACAGGATTTTGAGTCACCCACGGCGGGGTTGCAGGACTGGGAGGGAACACAGAGGACGGGGCAAAGGACGTGGTGCTTCGTGCTCCCGGAAGACACGGGGCTGGAGTTCCTTGGGGTCGGAGAGAAGGGAGCTGCTTTGAAACCGCTGTTCCTCCAAGAAACAGGTGGAGGCAACTGATATCTTTGAAGTTGTTCGGAGTTTACCCCGTTTTTACATAAGCCACACAATTAAGCTATTATTAAATCCTATGTGTTTTGTTGAATGACAAAAAAAGTAAAATTCAGATTGTTTTCAGTGGCTCTTCCAAAGACAGACAGGATTTATACAGTACAGCTACTCTCCTCCTCCTCCTCCTTGCCCCTTCCTTCCCTCTTCCCCCCCTTCCCTCCTTCCCTCCCTCCTCCTTCTTTCCCTCTCTCCTCCCTTCCTTCCCTCCTTCCCCCTTCCCTCCTCCCTCCTTCCTCCTTCCCTCCCTCCTTCCCTTCCCCTCCTTCCCCTTCCCTCCCTCCCTCCTTCCCTCCTCTCCTTCCTCTTCCCTCCTCCCCTTCCCTCCTTCCCTCCTCCTCCTTCCCTCCCCTCCTCTCCTTTCCCCTCCTTCCCTCCCTCCTTCCCTCCTCCCTCCTTCCTTCCTTCCTTCCCTCCTTCCCTCCTTCCTTCCCTCCTTCCTTCCTTCCTTCCTTCCTTCCTTCCTTCCTTCCTTCCTTCCCTTTCCTCCATCTGGTTGCTTCTCAAACCGATCTATTTAAACTTTCAAAGGCCACAGGTGGAGGTCAACATTCTATGTATCTACCTGGGGGGACAGATGTCCAGGCAGAGGCCACAGCCAGGACGAGGTTGAGTGCCTTCGGCATGTGTCAGGATTAGCAAGGAGCTCACTAGAGCTGCATCGGAGTGAGTGAGTGTGCACTGGTGAGTAACAATTGGGGGGTGAGGGGTACAGGCTCCCTAGTACCTTGTGGGCCTGTATGAGGGCTTTGGGTGGGGGTCACTGCAGGGTTTCTCATATTCACAGAGCGCCAGAGGGAGGACGTGATTGGGTCTGCATTCTGATGATCACAGGCTGTCACGCCAAGGAAGAAACAGAACAGAGAGGAGGTGGCAGTGAGTTCTACGCAAGACGGGATGATGGCTCAGGCCAGGTCGGTAGCAGTGAGGGGAGTGAGGAGAGGTTACATTCTGGATGGACATTGAAGGTTGACAGGATGCAAACTCTGGGTGGATTGTATGTTGGCATGTGAGAAAGGGAGGGATCACGGTTGTCTCCAAGCTGTGGCCTGGGACATAGGCAGGAGGCAGCTAATGTCAGCTGGGGTGGAGAGGGCTCTAGGAAGAGCAGGTATGCAGATGATTCTGTCATGTTGAACTTGACTTGTGTTTTTCACATCTCGGGAGGGCATTAAGTGGGCAGAGTTGTGGGCAATTGAAAAAGCCTTCCACTGCACTCTCTGTTGTGTCCTCAATGAATGGCACCATCCCATCCACCACAGGCAGCCGATACTATCATTCTGCCCATTCTACAGGTGAGAAAATGGACACACAAAATGGCCGCATCACCAGTGCAAGCCAGTCTTGGGCTTTAGGTCCATCTGATGCCTAAAATCACGTTCTTACACTATTCTAGTGAGCACTAGAGTCAGGATGGGAAGCCAGATCTTATGGCTTTATATCTCAAGCTCTGTTCACAGCATAGTCTTACAATCTCTCTTTCTTGAGAGGTACAGGGTGATGTGACACCCAGCCCAGTTCCATGACCATGGAGGTTGAGTTGACACCTAGCCTAGTTCCATGACCGTGGAGGTTGAGTTGACACCTAGCCTAGTTCCATGACAGTGGAGGTTGAGTTGACACCTAGCCTAGTTCCATGACAGTGGAGGTTGAGTTGACACCTAGCCTAGTTCCATGACTTTGCATCTCAAACTTTATTCACAGCACAGACTTACAATATCTCTTTCTTGAGAGATGGAGGTTGACTTGACACCTAGCCTAGTTCCATGACAGTGGAGGTTGAGTTGACACCTAGCCTAGTTCCATGAATTTACATCTCAAGCTTTATTTGCAGCACAGATTTACAATATCTCTTTCTTGAGAGGTGGAGGTTGAGTTGACACCTACCCTACTTCCATGTCTAAGAGGACATATATTTCTTTGTCTCCTGTGTCCCAAGCACATAAAGTGATGCCCAGCTAGTTGCTCTTGTTGTCTGGATGTCATGGGTGAAGGTCGAGGCATGAAATGGGCTTGTGTAGCAAGCCCATTCCTGCATGCCATGCTGTATCCCTCACTGTTCCCACATTCATGCACATTGGGTTAGCTCTCTGCATCAGGGATTTCTTGGAAGAATAGGGGGCTGCTTGGTGCTGGGGAGTTAATGCAATCAGTTCAATGGAAGAACAAGAATTGGTGGATTAATGTTCTAGCCTCTCTGTTCTTCAGAGGGAGCATGTTCCCTCCTAGGATCTCCAGCATGGTGGAGACCCATCGCCCATAGCTGTAACAAGTTCCATGGCACACCAGCTGTTGGGTCTTCTCCCATACAAATATCAGTCTTTCCATCCATATCTTCTTCTTCCTGCCATCACCTCTGAAATAATCTACAGGTACCCAGTTACTTGTTTCCATCTCTGCTTTTGAGGAATGCCAGTCTAGGACACATGAAGAAGGCACACGTGTTTGCACAACAGCCATGCATGCAAAGGGATGAATCTGGGTATCAGTCAGTGATGATAACAGGTAGAATTTTGTCCCCTAAAATGTTATGTTCAAGTCCTGACTCCAGGTACCAGTGGATGTGATCTTATTTGGAAATAACGTCTTTGCAAATGTAATTGGTCAAGTTGAGATGAAGGCCATAATGGAGTAGGATAAGCCCTAATCCATTACAAGTGGCCTTTGTAGGAGAGGATACCAAGACATAGAGAGGAGAAAGCCATGTGTAGATAGAGGCAGACATTGGAGTGATGCATCTGCAAGCCAAGAAACACCAAGGGTTTCCAGCAAACCACCAGAAGCTGGGGGACAGGCATAGACCAGATTTTCCCTCACAGCCTCCAGAGGGAATCAACCCGGCCAACACCTTGATGTTGGACCTCTGGCCTCCAGAATTGTGAGATAATGAATGTCTGTTGTTTTAAGCCACTTCTTTTGTATTAATTTATTATGGTAACCTTAAACAAAGAATACAATGACAATGGAAGGTGAGCTACTGAAGCCACAGTTTTAAGGAATAATATTTGTGGTACCTTATAAGGCTCAGTAGAGAGAGTAGGACCTCAAAGGTTTCTTTATAGAAGAGAGAGGACTTGATACAATTTAAATGGAGAGAATGTTCTAGGCACAAAGGGCAGCCTAGGAGAAAACTAAATAACACAGAGAAGTTCAGCTTAATTCAACCACGTATGAGTTTGAAATTGTGCTTGGGCCTTTCTGAATACTATACTAAAGCAACTGCCTTCCATGACTATATTCAGATTTGCTAAGGCTGACAGCTGTACAGATACTATCTTAAGGTCTTTGCTAGCTCTCTGGTGCTATGAATGCTTTTGGATATAAAAGGTCTTATAAAAGCAGGTTGTCATTTACCACATAGACTGCCACACTAGAAAAACAATTTTTTCCTTGGGGCCATGGTGTTTTATTACGACAATAGAATAAGAATTTCAAAAACAAAATGATCCTTTCTAATTTAATGAAAAATTTGTTATTCTTTGTTGCTTTCTGTATATGAGTTATATGCAACTTGAAAAATAGTTCTCACAGCTGCCAAGGTGAAGAGACATGTGAGTTACATACACTTCATGAGGCCCTGGGATCAAAGCTAGCGTGAGCTAAATACAACTCACATGGCAGTTAATGTGTTAATGAGTAGGGTTGGCAATGTACATTCATGTCTGCTGTACATAACGACTCACTGTCCACTCAAAAACAATTGTTAATAATCACATAATTGACGCCAGAGAGTGAGGCAGCCACTGGATTTCTATAATTACATGTGGAAAATTTTTTTTAAGAGTCAGGTTTGGGTAATACATTTGCCGAGCTGGGGAACTCAGTGAAGTTCATTCATTGCTGTATATTAACAAACATAACCTATCACAATTTGTAGTACCAGTTATAAAAGATTTCTGTCACTGAAGATGTTCTGGTAAACCTTTCTACCAAGTGTGTGTCTGCTGAAAATCCCTGAGGATCATACAAGTGATTCCAAAATGTAAAGCGGGTGCCATAATGAAAATGTAATGAAACATAATGAACATAATGAAAAGCACCGTGTTTTACAATTTGATTTCTAACCCCATAAGAGTGCCTGCTTTATTTGTGAAAACAACTGCCAAGTGTGCCATGCAGGGCTGCAGCTATTGCATAAAAGTTCAGAAGGCATGGGAAATGGTAAATGCATGACAAGGAGTCATATTTACACAGACGACTGGGCCGCCTGATGCACTGAGGGTTCTTTTTGTGGATGTGTCTCTCTGATGAAGCAATTTATTCTGCCTTTACAGATTGGAATAGATGTTTTTCTAAATGATGAAATACAATTCTGTCAATTTCACAATCATTTAAAAATCTTCCTAAATAGCGTTAAAGCATACAAGCTAACGACATGCGTATTTATCTACAAACTGGTTCGTGAAAATAGAGAAGCACCTCTTGCTTTCAGACAGAGATTGTGTTATGAGACCCTGATGTTCTTCCTTTTTAAGACAAAAATAGTTTAAAGATCCCAAATGTATCCATCACTCAGGTTTTAACAATTATCACCATTTGGTAATCTGTTTTATCTAGCCATCACAATTTTTTTTTCTTTTTTGCTGGGGCATTTGAAAGCAAATCATAGACATCCCATCCTTCTACCTTTTAACACTACAGCACCTATCTTTAACTGATCAGGGCTTTTTTGCAAAATCACAATGCCGTTATTACATCTTATAATTTTAACAACACATTTTAATATTATCTGATCATCAGTATGTATTGAGATTGCTGCCAGTCTTAGAAATGCCTTCTTGTAGTTGGTTTCTATAAATCAACATTGAAAGAGAGCCCAAGCTTGGTATAATATATGGTTGATTTGTCTCATCAAAGCTTTTTGATTTGTAATAACTCACCATCCTCCTTTTTTCTTGCCCTAAAGTTGTTTTGGACGCCTGATTATAGAGTTCATCTCCCTGCTAACTTTAGCCACAGAAGGACTTTATCCCTGTCTTCAAAAGCCAAAAAATAGTCCACATTGCTAACTAACAACACTGAAGCTTTTGTGGCCTAAGAGATCATCAAATTGAGTTTTATCTCCTTTTTTTTTGAGATAAGGATGAGCTGAACAGAAATCACTAATAAACCAAATTCTTCATGAGTCATTCTTGACCCTTTGTCTCCCTTTGACACATTTTGGCCTAATTTCCCTGCTGCTTCCTCTGCTCTGGGCTCCCTGGTCTCTCTAGCCAGGAGGAAAAACTATCAGGCAAGTCACTCATTGTTCAGTGGCACTTAAAGTGTCTCCTGTTTCCAGAGTAGGAGGTAGTCCTACTCTGGAAGGGCAGGCTTCCAAAAACTGGGGCAATGGCACAGAAAACATGAAGGAGGTCTATGTCTACAGAGCTTCCTTTTGTGTTGAAGGTAGCGCTACAAGTCTAGGGGGTCCCCAAGACCACTCTCAGGTTCAATGATTCACTAGAAGGACTCACAGAACCCGGAAAAACTGTTATACTCATAGTTATGGTTTATTACAGTGAAAAGATTAAAATCAGCCAAGGTAAAATGTCCATGGGGCAGAGTCCTGGGGAGACCAGGTGTAAGGTCCTAGGTGCCCTCTTCCAGTGGGACATGGACTGTACTAACTTCTCCCAGAAATGACATATGACAGCATGCATGGAGTATTGTCAAACAGGGGAGGTCACCTGAGCCTCAGTATTCAGGGTTTTTATTAGGAGTTCGTCATATAGACACAGCTGACCACCCATGGATGGGTGGTAGAGCTCAGCCTCCATCCACTCCCAAAGTCAAGGTGGCCCAAGCCCTCCCACCTAAGTCACATTGTTAGCATGGACACTCTGGAATGGCCCAAGGACCCAGGAAAACAAAGACACTTTTATCAGGCAAGGAATTCCAAGGACTCAGAGGTCAACTCCCAGAAGCCAGGGAAAAGGCCAGAACTTCTTTTGGGTGAGATGAATCCTTTACTGCAAAATTCCCTTTCACAACTCTTCTGAGTCTAACATGGCAGTTTATCCTCCATCCTGGAGAGGAGGTTCAGAATGACATCATCTAAATCAGGACTTCCTAATTAGAAAGATGAATGGTCATGGCTGACTCTACTAAAAGGAGATGCATAGTTCAGGGGTGTGTTATGAGTTGAATTGTGTTCCTCCCAAAATAAATGTTAAAGTCCTAATCCCCAATATCCCCTAATGTGGCCTTATTTAGAAATAGGGTCTTCATAGATGTAATTAGTTAAGATGAGGTCCTATTGGAGTAGGGCGAGCCCTAAGTCCAATGACTGGTGTCCTTATAAGAGGAGAGAAATTTAGACACAGACACAAAAGGATAAAACAGCCATGTGACCACAGAGTCTGCAATTGTAGTGATACATTTCCAGTATGGGATAAGCCATCCCCGTGCACTACTGTTCTGTGAGACAGAGGAAACCTGGAGTTCTGCTGGGAATGAGTAGGGCTGTAGGTGCACCGACAATGGAATAAGCTCCAAGGAGTAGCAACACTACAATAGATGTTCTTTACTGCAGGGCACCTTACATTCTAACCATCATGTATGGCAATGAGTCAAAACCTCAAAAAGGTCCAGGTGCCTACACAAGACCTTATAGGTTTCTGTTATTTATTTTACATTTATACTGACGTTGAGTGAGTGGCTATTCATGTAGATGAAGGAACTGTCTCTGGCAGAGTCCTCTCTTTGACCTCCTAGAGGCACTGTTGTGGATCTCTCAGGAAGCAGAGGGAGGCACTGGGAATTTGAACTCAGGCTCTGGAGTTCTTCCAGACAGCTGTGTTTATGTATCACTAACTGCCAGTGCATTGCCCGGTGGCACAGAGAAGAATAACAGCCTGTGCGTGGCTGGGCCTGGCCTGGCGTTCTTTCAGGGTGGGCGTGAAATGCCACTTCCATGGAGACCGACTGGGAATGAAAGATTGTAAACAGTCAGAAAGGTCACTGCATAAATGCTTGTGAAGTCCAGCTAACTGCCAGAGGCAGAATGAGCTTTTAAGCACAGAGAGTTTTCCAAGAAAGAAAAATGATCTTTATGAACGTCGACCTGCATTGCTCCTTGGGATGGCATTGATGGGGTGTTCTAAAGTGGATGGAAGTGCTTCACAGATGCCCCATGGCCAGGCTGAGTTCAGGGGGTGTCTTAGTCCATTTTCTGTTGCTGTAACACAATGCCACAGACAAGGTAATTTACAAAGAAGATAAATTTATTTCTTACATTTCTGGAGGCTGGGAAGTCCAAGGTCAAGGGGCTGCATTTGGTGAGGGCCTTCTTACTGTGTCATAACATGGTGGATGGCCTCACACGGCAAGAGGGGAAGAGCATGTCCATTTAGGTCTCCCTTCCTCTTCTTATAAAGCCACCTGTCCCATTATAGGGGCCCCACGTGATGACCTTATCTAATCCTAATTATCTCCCAAAGGCTCTACTCCAAATACCACCAACATATGAATTTGAGTATTAAGTTTCTAACACATGAAGTTTGGAGGACACAACCAAATCGTAGCATAGCAGGTGGAGACTATTTCTTTAATTCTGGCTACCCAAGCAAAGCAATGTGGTGGTTACTGCCTGTTTCTGGGTTCATTTAACTCATGAAAATGCCAGCACTAATAATTCATGTCAACCATAGTACTTTCTGATTTTCCTGAACAGCATATTGTGTTGAACAAGCTGCCCAACCTTGGGTGAAGGCTAGAATGTCTCTGAGCCTCACTTTCTCATTGGTGAAATGGGAATAAATGATTATTTCTCCTTATCTATTAAACAATTCCAATGAGGTAAAGCTTGCACCATGTTTTATCTACTCTAAAGTACCCTACCAAAGGACTTATGAAATCACAGGACTCATTGAGTTGATGCTTCCAAAGGGTTTCTTTTACAGATTAATTTCTTTGGTATACAATATGTTGTTGTGATATACATAGTGAAATGGTTGTAATAGTCAAGAAAATTAACATAGCCCTCATCTCACATAGTCACCTTTTTTTAGTGTGTGTTACAAGAGGAGCTTAAATCTACCCACTTAGAAAAAATTCCAAATATAACACAATATTATTATAGCCAGTATGTTGTACATTAGATCACTAAACCTATTTATTCTACATATCTGCAATACCACCATTTTATTGTCTATTTCTACATATTCACTTTATTACCTTACTTTCTTCCTTTTTGTAAGATTCCACATATAAGTAAGACCCAGTGCCTTCAACATAACATATACATTTTTATTATAATAGAACATGTCCTATTGTATTAAAATATTATATATGTTTTATTATATTATAATATATTACAATAGAATGTACGCTAAGGTTTTTACTTAATCTGCGTCAAGTATGATATTGGTTTAAAAATGAACCAAACATTTTGTCAAAATGAATTACAATAATTTATTTGCCATAGGTGAAGTGAAAGAGGTTTATATTAATGGAAAGTTTGCATATCTTTGCACTGACTTTTTATAAAGGGGTTGCTGTTTTCCACGCTGTATTTGTTTACTGACAGAAAAGAAGAATAGTGAAGAAGGGATTATTAAAACAAAGTGAATGAAAAACCCTGAAAACACCTGTTTTTATAAGATAAGAACTTTATTCTAGCTCTGGAAGCATAATCATAGTCATCATTATCCTCATTTAAATAAAAACAGCTAGCTAGGCAACTTATTCTCATTGAAATTCCTGAGATCTTTATTCTTTCTTGGTATTGGGCTGAAAAAAGAATAAGTTTATCTCATTCTTTCCCCAAAGTATAGCACAAGGTCAAGAGCCTGCATCCACAGCATGCATGCGTAATGACAGCCTCTTATTCCTTGGGGTGAACCTACTTCAATCTGACTTGATGTAGTTATTTTCTTTTTCTTGCAATGGAAGCAAACTTTGGCTTCTACATGGTGGAGGAGCTTGGGTCTTCCTTAGATATCAGGTATGTTGCAAATTATTGGATGCATAAGAAATCATTTTTTAAATGTTTGTTTTTTAATTGCTTAAAAAATGCCTCTTGTAATTGTCTTCCCGTCCCACTTACATTTCAAAGATGCCTATCCTCACTTTACAGGGCTGGGAGCTGAGTGGGCAGGACAGTATTGAATGAGAATCTGCATGTGGATATACGCCTGCAATTAGGCTCTGCTGCCACTAGGAGGTGCTGTGTATCTGGATGTCCTTTTAGGTTGAACCACCAGAAGGCCAGGTGTAGGGCTAAGAATTGAGCAAGATTTTCCAATGGAAGCTTCATGGAAACTGCAAGGAAAGCTCAAGCACTGTGATACACAGTGTTTGACGCTAAAACAACATCTGAAACAATACATAGCAAGCTGAATCTCTCTCCTGCTTTCCTCACCAAGAGCAAACCCTGTCTCTCACACATCCTATTTCAGACACTTTGAGCCAGGAGTCAGAGTTTTGTTTATCTTTTAATTACGGAAAAATACCTGTAACATTTAGCATTACTGACATTTAGAACATTCACCATGTTGTGCACCCATCATCTCCATCGAGAACATTCTCATCCCCCTAAAAGGACACCCAGTACCCATTAAGCAGTCACTCCTCATTCCTCCTCCCCAGCCCCTGAAAACCACTAATATATTCTCTGTCTGTATGGATTTGCCTGTTCCAGGCACTTCATATAAATAGAATCATATAATATATGGCCTTTTCTGTCTGGCTTCTTTCACTGAACATATGTTTTTTAGGTTCATCTGCATTGTAGCAAGTGTCAGAACTTCATTCCATTTTATGGCTGAATAATATTTCATTGTGTGGATAGACCACACTCTGTTTATCCATTCATTTGTTGACAGACACTAGGGCATGTCCACCTTTTGGTGATTGTGAATAATGCTGCTATGAACGACTGTGTACATGTTTTTGTTTGAACACTTGTGTTATGCTCTGAATGTTTGTGTCCCCCAAATTCATATGTTGAAACCTAATATCTGATGTGATAGTATTAAGAGGTGGTGCTTTGGCAAGTGATTAAGTCATGAGGGTGGAGCCTCATCGATGGGATTAGTGTCCTTATAAAAGGGACCCCAGAGAGCTCCTTTTCCCCTTCGACCATGTGAGGACAGAGTGAGAAGGTGCCATCTGTGAACTAGGAAGTGAGTCCTCACCAGACACAGACTCTGTAACGCCGTGATCTTGGACTTCCAGCCTCCAGTACTGTGAGTAATAAATGTCTATTTTTCATAAGCCATCCAGTCTAAGGTATTTTGTTATAGTAGCCCAAACAAACAAAGACAGTCCCTCCAGCCCCCCAATATCTCATCTTATCATGGGAAATCACCTCACTTCACTCACTCGTGTGGTGACATTGAGGTCTTCATCATGCTCCCCGCCTGGAGACTGGTTATCTGGACCTATGTTTTAATTCTGTTCAATTGAGCACACAATTTTCAGCTGGGATTCTGGGTGCAGCACATGGAAAAATAAAGCATGAGCCATCATTGTGAGGACTACTGTCCAGCTCAGGGTGGTGAGCAGAGAGCACAAATCACGAAGCTGGGAAATCATCGAGCCCCTGCAACTGGGGGAATTGGGGATCCTTTGTGCATGGAGCAGAAACAATTTCCTGCAAGGGTGGATGCTCGGGCCGGGACTTCTCTGCATTGGGGATTTGCAGAACTATGTTGTGGCTAAACTCACTGTAATTGTAAGCACTTGCACAGAGACCCTGGGGCCAAAAACTAAATCAAACAGCAGTGATGATGGGATACCCAGGCCCAGGTGGTGATCTGTTTAATTACTGACCAGGGCAGCTTCAGCAGCTTAATTGAATTGATGGGCACAGCTCAGGGCCTTGCATCCCCAGCCCCAGGGCTCTTTATGGATGGCAGGGTGATCCTGCATGCCCTGAGGCCTGGGGCCATGTATCTGGCGTTCCCCACCAGCTGGGCAGATACTGCTGGATTCATGTCAACAGTGAGTTCTGCAGTCCTGTCTCTGAAACATGGTCTTGTAGTGTCTTCCATTTTCAGGAACAAATGCAGTTTTTCTTTTCAAATAAGATTCATAATTAACATGAGCATTTACCAAGGGGTAGTGGTGTATGTGCATGTTGTGTGTTGTGTGTGAGACAGCATGGACACACCATACCCGTGAGAAGCCAGGACAGGGAGGCCTGGGCAGAGGACCACTAAACACCGGGTGGGGCCACTAACTGTCAAGGCAGGTGGCCTGGGAGGTCATCTGTTGACCTGGTGGGGCCACTGACTGTCATTGCAGGGGTCCTGGGAGGTGGTCAGTTGACCTGGTGGGGGCCTGTTCCTTACCCTGGGAGGCCCGAGCTGTGGTCTGCTCAGCTCCTGGGAGGACCTGACTGCCTTTCATTGCAGGAGCTGGTGTGTCCAGCTGCTATGTCCTACAACCAGGGGACCTCACACTGACGAGCCTCTGCTGGGTACCAGGCACAGTGCCCAGGACTTGGTGGGCTCTCCTCCCTCTTCTCTTCTCAGAGCCCATGGCAGGCCATGTTGTCACCCCCTTTGCAGGTGTGGAGCTGAAGCCCCCCAACATCACATTCCTGGTCACTGGGGAATCCAGGAGTGAAAGTCTAGCCCCATCCCTCAGTCCTGACCATTGGCAATTTTAAGGCTTTACCTTGCAGGACCCCCGAGGGAAGCTGCCCTCCCACACCACCCTTGGTGCATGCCTGGAGCATTGCCGACCCTGCGGGGATTAGGGGTGAGGTCTCAGGCCCCTGGGCGGCCAGGCTCTTGTGAATATCTGCATTACTGGAGCAGGTGCCTCCCGGAGGCCTCCTTACTGCTGATGGAAGGCAGGAATGACTGTGTCTCCTCTCCCCTACTCTGACGTGTATTTTTTACTCCTAAACCCTTCCCCACTCCCTCTGTAGGCCTCCTAGTTTAGGATAGAGCTGAAAAGTTCCTGTGGTCTTTCCACATGTAGTTCTCAAAATAAAAAGGGTGGCTTTAGGGTGGTCAAGCTTTAAGCAGCAGAGAGCATTATCAGTGATTTGCTTTGTATACTTTTGTATTAGGGTTCTCCAGAGGAAAAAAACCAATAGGGGATCTATTTATCTATCTATCTAGATATTGATCCATTTATCTATATATGTAGATATATACAGTTATGTGTCACCTAACAACAGAGATACATTATGAAAAATGTGTCATTAGGCGATTTTTGTCTTTTGTGAACATCACAGTGTACTTACACAAACCTGGATGGTACAATGTTCTGCACACCAGGTTGTATGGTACAGCGGCTTTGCTCCTAGGCTACAAACCTGTACAGCATGAGACTGCACTGAATACTGTAGGCAATTATAGCACAATGGTATTTGTGTATTTAAATGTATCTAACCATAGAAAAAGTACAGTGAAAATATAATATAATAAAATATAATTTATTTTATATAAAATAAAATAAAATATAATTTATTTTATTAAAATAAAATTAATTTTATATCAAATAAAAATAAAATATAATAAAGTCTTATAATTTTATGGAACCACTGTTGTATATGAGGTCCATCATTGAAACAATATGTGGCTCATGACTACGTGTATATATTAATATAAAGAGGTTTATTATAAGGAATTTCCTTATACATTTATGGAGGCTGGCAGGTCCAAAGATCTCTAGTCAACAAGCCAGAGACCCAGGAAGGGTGTGAGTTCCAGTCTGAGGGCCTGAGACCCGGGACAGCCAATGCTTCAGATTGAATCTGATGGCAGAAAAAAAAACCCAACATCCCAGCTTGAAGGCCATTAAGCATGTGGAATTCCCTCTTACGTTCGTTTGTGGGGGAGGTCAGCTGTTTTGTTTTATTCAGGCCTTCAACTGATTGGACAAGGCCCACCCACATAGGAAAGGTGATTTGCTTTACTTACTCTACAGATTACAATGTTAATCTCATCCAAACCACCCTCACGTCTAGAAACAATGTTTCACCAAATATCTAGGCACCCTCTGGCTTGGATAAATGGACAGTCCCACTGGGGTACCATGTGCCGATTTCTCGCTTCTCCTTAGTTTACATAAAGACATCGTTCTGTGAGAAATAAAGAAAAAAAAATCTTCCTTCTATTTCTGGGCTTTTGACCATCACTTGTTCTTCCAGATAGCCTGTTAGATATGCATATGTCAATATGATATGAAAAAATTAAGAGACACAAATAGCATAAAGAATGGTGGTTTTAAAAGCTTGTGTACCTGCACACAACATAAGTGACAAAATATTGCAGTGTTATTACAGGATTTGTTTTCAGCTAGAGACTTGTGGGCTTTGGTTCCTTGGACGGGCAATTCATGCCTGTGGAATTCATCTTCCCACCAAACGCCCAGTGCCAGAGTCTCTCGTGCTTGGTGTACGGAGCCTCTCGTGCTTCGGTGCTCGGCAGATAAATAGGTGCTGAAGCGAACGGAGTCAAATTGGGGAATTTGATAAGCTTGACATTCACACTGCTGAGTCTGGGACTTGATCCAAAACCACCAGGGTTGAAACAGCCGGGCAATTTCCTCATAGTGCAGCTATTCAAATGTGTGCGTGACTTGGATGTGCACAGATGCCCGTGAGGTTTATCGCCTCTGTGGCACATAGATGTCCACCCAGAGATCTCAGCCGTGGAAGAACCTCAATGCACCTGTTACCCACATTGTCCATTTATTTATCTTGCCAGTCATTTTGGAGTGGGGGCTTTCTTTGTTTCAAAAATTATCTGAGGTGGTACACGGTAAGAATGTCAGATTAGGATAAAATAGAAATGGAGAAATATTTAATAGGACCGAGAAAAATGGCAGAAAGACCCAGGAATGTGAGGGAGACAAAGAAGCTGATATACAGGGCAGCAGGGTCCTTATAAATGTTTGTGTCCAGGAAGATGCAGAAGGAGTGACCATGGGTTGGGCTTGGAAAAGGAAGCTTCGTGCACTTGGAGGGAACATCAGGCTTTAAGGAACAAGAAAACAGTCATTTTGCAGCAAGGAATGTGTTTGGCAGGAAACCCAAAACTCCAAATCTGGACCAATCCCTGGTGGGTGGTGAGGACCCTCTGGGTGGAATCACCTCCATCCCACCTGTACTTCTCACCCCCCGACAGAGATTCCTCCACTCTGGGCACCTAGATGGGGTCCCCTGAGAACCTCAGCTGCCTTTTCTGAGGCTTCGGTCTCCGGCCAAGACTGACGCAGGCTGGGTGTCAGACTTGTATCCTCCTCTGGGTGAGGGGACGAGAACCGTGGTGGTCTTGCTACGCACACGTGACAGAGGGACGCTTTGAGGTGTTTGCAAGCTAGGTTTCTCCCCGTTGTTCAGGTGTTCATCCCCCACACCCGCAATTCAAGCAGATCTGTGGTTCTGACTTCATCTCCCCAGGGCAGGGATGGGATACCCAGAGAGAAAGAAAAAAAAAAGAAGCAGCCCATTCCTGCTTTGGCTCAAAAGTCTGTCCTCACGGGGGTGCTGTGGGCTTGGGATAGACCCAACGTGGTGGTTGATGCATGGAGGGAGGGATGCCTCTTTTTCTCAGACTACAGAAAACCTCGCCTGGGGGCGGGGACGGTGCAGTGAGGACGGAGAGACGTTGTGGGGCTCAGGTGAGGAAGAGACTTTCATATACAGCGCATGTGTGTTTTTATATATACACACACATGGAGAGAGACAAAATTGGAAAACTGTTCCTAATCGAAGTACGCCACACCACTACTTTGTCTTAAGGGACACCAAAGAGAATTGCCCCCAAATGACACAGTGTTTTCGCAGTAGCTGTGACTGTGTCTTTAGGCAATATGCAAAAACTACACAATAATTGCAATGTGCTTCATCATTTTCAGCAACGCCTACAAGTGGGTACAAATTTCTGCAAGACTTGGGAATTCTGAGAGCTTATGCATAATGTGCTTTATACTTTATGGGCTATAACCACTGCCTTTTTAATATACCTATATATCTATCTATACCTATATCTGTATCTGTGTCTATATATACGGTCCTCCTTCAGTGTCCATGGCAGATCGGTGCCAGGACACTCTGTGGATACTAAAATGCACAGATGTTCAGGTCTCTGGTAACAAATCACATAGTATTTGCCTATAACCTACACGCATCCTCTCTTAAATTATCTCTAGATTACTTATAATGCCTAAGACAATGTAAATGCTGTGTAAATAGTTGCTATACTGTATTGTTTAGGGAATAATGACCAAAAAAGTCTTCACATGTTCAGTGCAGATGTAACCTTTACTTTCTTCAAATATTTTTGATCTGAGGTTGTTTGAATTCGTGGATGAGGAACCCACAGATACAGAGAGCCAACTACATATATATGTGTGTGTGTATGTCTGTTACATATATGTTTGTCACACACATATGTATGTGATCATACATTGTCACACATGTATGCATGTCACATATAGGTGTATGTCACATATATGTGTTGGCCACATATATTTGCATGCCACACATATGTCCCATATGTATGTCACAATTATACATCTCATAATTATAAAATTAAAAAATTTATAATTATTTAATTATAAAATTTATAATTATTTAATTATAAAATTAAAAATTTTATAATTATTTAATTATAAATTACAAAACATATATATATAATTTTATAATTATAAATTATAAAACATGTAAGATAGATGCTAATGTTGCTTCTCACCTGTGTTTTCTCTTTATCTAAAAACATACGGGTTCAGACTTTAAAGTGAAATTGATTTGAAGGCACGTGGAATATTTAAACCGAAGTTTTCCAGTGGCCAATTTTTGTTTAAACAATGTGAGAACAGCAAGAATTTCACACACCCAATCAGACATCGAGGCTCACACATGCAAACCAGCATCGTGCAGTTAGAATGTGTACTTGGGAGGGAAAAATAAATAGCCATTTTGTTCAAACCTTGTAAGGGTCTCAAACACCTGACATATTCCTATCAGTGCATAATTCCAGTTATTTTCCATTTATGAAGGTTCTTGCTTGGAGCAACGGATATCTCTTTCCGTATTATGCAAAAACCGGTTTTCAAAACCTTTTCAGCAGTGGATTAAATAGATAGTTATTTCTCTTTCTTCTTATTACTTTCAAAGGTGTTGAAAGAGTCGTGGATACATTTTAATTTTCTTAGTGATAGTTTTGTAGTGAATTGGTGCATCACCTGGCTCATTCATTTTGAAGCGTATTAAAGCTTCCTCTTCTGTAACATTATGAGGTAATTGCTTTCTGCCGGAATCCCATTCTAGGAAGCCGTGCGTTGAACTGAAGGTGGTCGTACCCAAGCCGAGTTAATCTGAAGAACGTTTGCTTGTCTGAAATGTCCAGTTAAATATCTACTTTGTCTTAAGTCAGGTTTATGGAAGTATAATTACATACGGTAAAATTCACTGTTCTTTAGGTGCACAGCTCTGGAGAGTTTCACAAATGTATAGAGTCGTGTAACTACCACCATAATCAAAATATAAAATACTTCTGTCATCCCAAAATGTGCTCCTATATTCCTTTGTAGTCAATCCTATTCTACTCCCATTTTCCTGGCAACCACTGGTATGACTTTAGGCTCTGTATCTTAATTCCCTATAATATTGTCACATAAATGTGAGCACGCAACATGTCAGCTTTCAGGTCCAGCTTTTTTATTTAGCCAAATGCGTCTCAGATTCATGTGTCATTGCAGGTGTTGATAGTTCTTTCCTCTTCGGGGCTTCATAGTAGTCAGTTGCATAGATGAGCCACACTTTGCTTATTTGATGGGCATTTGGGTTGTTTCCACCTTCTAATGATTATCAACAACACAGCCATAAAGAGTTTCACGCAGATATTGGTGTGAGTCTATGTTTTCAGATTTTATACACACATGTATCCATTCAAAGGTACGTCATAGTATGGTTTTAATTGAATTTTCTAAATGACTAGTGATGTTGAGTATTTGCCATGTTTATCTGCGTCTCTTTGATGAAGTGTCTGTTGAAATCTTTTACTCATTTTTTAAACATATTGTTGTTTCCTTATTGTTGGACTGTGAGAATTCTTTTTCTATGCAACTCTATTATCATTCACATAGACATATATTTGTATATATATGTTTGCATCTGTCTGTATACACATAAAAATACAAATATATGGATGGAGATATTATAAGATAGATATATATCTAAACACACATGCATAGCCAGATGGAAAATACATATATATAATATACATATACACACATACATACACAAAATCAGATGTATGTTTTACAAATAATCTTTCAGACTATGACATTTTTTCATTTGGTTAAGTGTCTTTCAAAAAACAGAAGGTTTTAATATTGATAAAATCCAAATTATCATTGTTTTTCTTTTATGAACCATATTTTTTGTCTCTGACCTAATAAATCTATGCCTAACGCAAGGTCACAAAGATTTCCTTCTGTTTTTTTTTCTTGTATTGAATTTATAGATTAGGATTTACAAATAGGTCTGTGACTATTTTGAGTTAATTTTTGTACGATATGAGGTATAGGTTGATGTTCATATTTTTGCATATACATTCCCCATTGGTCTAGCCCCATTGATTAGAAAGAATATCCTTTCTCATTTTAATTACATTGTCATCTTTGTTAAAAATCAATTTACCATATAAGATTGATTGTACTTTTAGATGTTCTTTTCAATTGATTCATGTGTATCCTTTACCACACCGTTTGATTACGGTAGCTTTATACAGGTTGAGCATCCCAAATCCGAAAATACAAAACCCCAAATCCTCCATAACCCAAAAGTTTCTGATGGCCAACGTGACACCCAAAGGAAACGCTCATTTTGGAGCATTTTGGATTTCGGATTTTTGGACTGGGAATATGCTCAATGTGAAAGTATAAGGCAAACATTCCAGAAATGAAAAAAATCCGAAATCCAAAGTTCTCTTGGTCCTAAGCATTTTGGATGAGAGATAGTCGACCTGTAGTAAGTCTTGAAATCAGGTAGTGCAAATTCTCCAGCTTTGCTCCTCTTTTATAAAACTGTTTTGACTATTCTAAATCCTTTGATTTTTTTTCATATAAGTTTTGAGCCAATTTGTCTAATTTCTACAAAACTGTCTGCTAGGACTTCGATTGTGTTTGTATAGAATTTATAGATTATTTTGTGGAGAACTGACATCTTAACAATATTGGGGTTTCCAGTCCACTGATATGATACGTCTTCCCATATATTTATGTTTCCTTTTTGTTCTTTTTTAAAAATCACTGTCTTGTGGTTTTCAACCAATATAATTTACACACACTACTTTAGCTTTAACACTGTTTTCGTATTTGTTATGCTATTGTAAATGGAACTTTAAAAATTGTGATTTCAAACTGCTCATTGGTAGTATATAAAAATATAATTGTTTCTAAATTGATCTTGTTAAGTGATACATTTTTGCTTAACTCTCATAAGCTTCTAATAGCTTTTTTCTAGGTACTTATGGATTTTATGCATAGATAATCATGTTTTAAAATAAAGTTTCACTTCTTCCTTTCCAATCTGTGTGAGTTTTCTTTCTTTTTTTCTTTTAATTTCACTGGGTAGAACCCCCGGTTTGCTGTCACTCGAGTGATGACAGTGGACATCCTTGCCATGTTCTTATCAGAAAGGCATTCAGTATTTCACCACTAAGTATAACAGCCATCAGTTTTGGCAGATGCCCTTTATAAGGTTGAGGAAATCTCTCTCTTCCTAGTTTGAGAATTTTTTTAACATAAACGAATGTTGACATTTGTCAAATGTCTTTTCAGCATTTACTGAGAACACATGCTTTTAATTCTTTATTCTGCTGTCATGGTGAATTACCTTGATTTATTTGAAATGCTGAACCGAACCCCCATTTCTGGGATACATTCCTTCCTTCTCCCACCGTAGGTCAGGAAATATTATTCTGTTCATACTGACGGTTTTGATTTGTTAACATCTTAGGAAGTCAGCATTACCCTGACACTAAAACTATACTAAGACATTACTAGAAACTAAATCTATTGGCAAAAATGCCTCATGAGCAAATATGTAAGGATACTTAACATAATGCATTGAGAAGTATATCCTTTATTTCTGGTTTCTGGAAGGGATTGTATAGAATAGGGATTTTTACTTTTTCTTAAATATTTGGTAGAATTTGCCTGTGAACGCAATTGGGCTTAGAGTTTTCTTTGCCTGAGGGTATTTGACTACAAATTCAATTACTTTAGTAGATACATAACAATTAAAGCATTTGGTGAGGGGCTGTCCCTATTTTGAATCCAGAACGCCCCTGTGATTCAAGACAGCCCAAGGGGCCAGAGCAGGGATGTTGGCTCCATATCACTGAAGCTCAAAGAACAGGCTTAAAAAGTGAGGAAATACCTTTTCAACCCAGGTAAAAACTGGAACTTTTCCACCTTCTCGTTGACGCCACTCAGTGTGTTTATAAATATGAGCTTGAGGGATGCCTTCAAGTTCCAGGGAAAGCAAAAGATCATGACACATTAAGCCAGGAGAGAAAAGCTTTGAATTTCCCTCATCCTCTTAGAAAACAAAAGCATTTTCCATGGTTTAAGTCAAACTTATCTTTCTCTAAACATATGGAGTCAAATGTTTGTGGGGTTATTTTGTTGTTAATTTTTGGTGTTTGCTTATGACTCAGATTCCATCCACATTGTCTAAAATCTAATTAACATTCTCATCTGCCTCTTGAGTTAGCCCATGTAGTGTCTGAGCCCTGATCAAAAGCTACACCCTAGAGAGCCCTTCTGTTTCTCATTTCTTATCTGTTCCAAGGTGTAAAACATTTTGCTTCACTGGGCTAATAAATCAATTTCTGCTGCTCACAGTTTGTCCTTCGTGGAGATGCCACAGAAAGGAGTGGCATTGCTGAGGATTCGTGACCCCTTGAGGGATAACTCCCCAAGCTGACGGCATGCCCTGCACAAGAGGAGAACTTCCAAACCTGTACGTAAAATCTAACACGTGCGTTGGGCAGGAGATTCCCACCTCAAACTCAGTAGCTCTTCAAGACTCACCTTCATCACTTGATTAAATATATGTGAATGGACAGGAGAAAGTCAGATGCCAAGAACTAGCTCTGAACTTAATGAGGTTGCCCACATCATTGTAGGGTGTTTTTTTTTTTTTAGAAAGATTGTCAGAGCCAGAGAGGACCTTTGAATCCTCTTAGTCATCTGCTTCAACCTTGTTATGCTCTGAATGTTTGTGAACTACCAAAATTCATGTATTGAAACCCTCACCTCCAACGTGATGGTGTTAGCAGTTGGGGCCTTTGGGAGGTGACGAGGTCCTGAGGGTGAAGCCTCATGGATGGGATTAGTGTCCTTATAAAAGGACCCCAGAGAGCTCCCTCGCCCCTTCCACCATGTGAGGACACAGCAAGAAGGCGCCATCTATGAACCAGGAAGTGAGTCCTCACCAGACACAGACTCTGCCACGCCGGGATCTTGGACTTCCAGCCTCCAGAACTGTGAGCAATAAATGTTGTTTACAAGCCACTCAGTCTACAGTATTCTGTTATAGCAGCCTGAACAGACCGAGACAAACCCCTTTTCTTTTTTTTCATGCTTTTCAGCAAGAGTTAGTAGAGGTTGCATGGCTTATTCCTATAACTAGTTAATGATATAAAATACAATACATATATTGTATATATAATATAATGAGTACTGTGTATATATTAATATATGTATTACATATACATATATGTGTGTGTGTATATATATATACACAAAATAGAACCATGAAATTGTTTTCCTAGCTTCTGGTCTAAATCTCCTTCTTTTGTACCTGGGAGCTTCCTTGAAACATATTGCCCCCTCCAAATAACCGTCTGCTGAACCACACCCCCTCTGCAGGTGCTTTTGGTGAAGATTCAGATGTTACCATCCACAAATGCCCTATTTCAAAGGGCAATAGGAGATTGCTAGTTTAAAACAGCACCTTGTGAGCAATGCCTGAGGCAGACCTTCTAACTTGCCATGACATTCCCAGGAGAATACGGAAAAAGACCACAGCGTGCATCGCTGACAATGAGGTGCCAGAAACAGAGAGGGATTTATATTCACGAAGATAACAATGACGTAAGGGAGAAATCATACATGCTGAACCCTCCAGAAGGAGGCACATCCACGAGCGCAAAGGGAGACACAGAGAACCTCTTCTCCCCCACCCCCCAACTCTTAGACTTCTCCTTTGTAGACAGTGTCTGTTCCAACGACAACTGTGGGAAGCAGTTTTCATTCCTGAATTATCTTCCTGTTCCTACGTCACTTCTCCAACCGCAGCAGGGCTGGGAGAAAGGGCAGCTGGGGACAGCATGTCCCTCACGCTTTTGGGGAACTGCTTGCAGGCTGAGAGAAGACAGCCGAGGTCAACCTGATGTGAGATGTCTGGACAGGCTTCCACCCAAGAAGACAATGGCTAGTGGGGTTCCTGCAGCGGGAAGCCATGGGGTGACTTGCAGTAAAGAATCAACTCAGCCAGTGTGTGTTGTCCAAACCCTACACAGTCCAGTGAAAGGTTTGCCCCTTGATTGGCTCCTGGGAGTTGGCCTTTGAGCCCTTGGAATGTCCTACCTGATAGGAGGATCTTTGATTATTGAGACCTTGGGTCAGTCCAGAGAGTCTATGCTAACAATATGATTTCCGGTGGGGGCCTTGGGCCGTGGGATATCAACTTGGCCTCTGGAGAGGCTGCAGGTTGAGATCAGCCACATGGGTGGTCAGCCACATCTATGTGACTGACCCACGGTAAAAAACCGTGGACACTGATGCTTGTATGAGCTTCCCTGGTTGACAAGGCTTTGTGTGTGTTTTCACACCCTGTTGCTGGGAGAATTAAGCGCTGTCCTCACGACTCTATGGAGAGAAGGCAAATGGACACTCAGGCCTGGTCCCTCCTGACTCTACTGCATGCATTTCTGCCATTTGCTGGTTTTAATCTGTATTCTTGCTCCTTGATGAATCATAACTATGAGTATAATGGCTTTTCTGAGCCCCGTGAGTCCTTCTAGCAAATCGTTGAACCTGAGGGTGGTCTTAGGAATTCCTGAACACAGGTGGGTTGTTGCTGGGTAGAAGTCGTGAACTGAAATAAAATCTTAAGCCCCTCCCAGCTGATTGAATGGACCTGCTCTTGGCCAAGGGGACCCCAGAAATACCCTAAAGCTGAGTTGCTGGCCATGAGGAGGGAGGTCAGACCTGCCTCACCATGCGCCCTCCCTTCTTGGAGATGTCCTTTGTAACTCATTAACAAGCCTAAGGCTGTGCAAGACAAAGCTTGAACCACACCTGCACGTCCTCAATTTGCTTAACAGATCACTTGAGTCTGGGTATATGTCAGTGACTTGTCTCTGATTAACAGACTTCCTTATCTTAACTTAAACATTCCAAGCCTTTAGACAAAGCTTCATTTCTTTATCCATTTATAAGTCAAAGAGTCTTTAACCCACCTGTAACCTGTAATCCTCCCTCTTCGAGATGCCCCATCTTTTTGGGCCATACTGACGTATGCCTCCCATGTATTGATTTATGACTTTACGTGTAATTCCTGTCTCCCTAAAATGTATAAAACCAAACTGCAAGGCAACCACAGTGAGTCCACTTGCTCAAGGCTTCCTGGACGTGGCCCCGGGCCATGGTCCTCAAACTTGGCTCAGAATAAACCTCTTTAAATTATTTCACAGAGTTTGGGTTCTTTTCCATTGACAAAGTCCACATGGCATTGTATGCAGATGGAGCAGCTCTGTGCAGTGTGGATGTCCTCAAAGAGCCCCCTCTGAAGGTCAGCATTTGACCGCTGGCCGTGACAGAGGGCAGTGACTTCAAGGACAGCGTCACTACCATCACCAGTGGGGCAAAGGCCTTGCGTTCCTGTATTACTCAGAGCTCTCCAGAGAAAGAGGACTCACAGGTGTGTGCATGTATGTATGGAGCAAGGCTCTGCCCCCAGGAAGGTTCACTGAAGAATCACTGACATGAGGCAGAACCATAAACAGCAGGATGAAGATACAAGTTTATTTTAACGTGTTTACATGGGGGAACCCTCAGAATGAAGATTCAACCCTTCAATGGGGGACAGAGTTTTTGGGTTTTTTTTAAGAATGGGGACTTGAAAGCAGAAAACCAGGTTTTTGGGTGGGAGAAAGGAAGAGGCTGGACTAGCTAGCACAAGTACTCTTATTATGTAAACAAAACCTTACACACAGGCAGCAGCCCTCAGAGAGAATAGACGGTAAGTATTTCTTTTCAGACTTTTACAGGTGTCAGACTGTCAGTTCATCTTTCCTCGGGCAGGTAAGGATGGGCCCGGCTGTACTAATGCAGAGATTCTCTATAGACTTAAATCCCACTCACCCCCCCGCCAAAAGACAGCTTTGCAGTGTTAATTCTGTGAGACTCATGGTAGACATCTCAAACTATGTCAAAGAAATATATTTTGGGGTAAAACATTTCTAATTTCCTTCGATATATATTTATACATAGAGAGATATTTATTTTAGGGGATTGGCTCACGTGACTCCAGAGGCTGGCAAGCCAAGGTCTGCAGGGCAGAACAGCAGGCTGGAGACCCAGGCGAGAGCCAACGCTGCGGTTGAAGTTCAACGCCCACCTGACGAGAATCCCCTCTTGCTTGGGGGAGCTCAGTCCATTCGGACCTTCAAGTGATGGACGAGCAGATTAGGGAGGGAAATCTGCTTTACTCAAAGTCCACCAATATAAATTTTTTTTTTGCTCCCCCCCCATAGCTCAATTCCTGTCTTTCTTTTTTTTAATTCAAAGTATCACAGGGGTACAAAAATATTTGGTTACATGGATCACTTTTATAATGCTTGAGTCACGGTTATAAGTGTGCCCATCACCCAGAGGGTGTTCACTGTACCCGTTAGGTAGGTTTTCACCCACCCCCTTCTCCCCACCTCCCCTCTGCTTGGTTTCCGTGGAGTTTTACTTCCCGCTATGCACATGTGTGCTCACTGGTTAGTTCCAACTTAATAGCGAGTGCGTGCGGTGTTTGTTTTTCCGTTCTTGAGATACTTCACTTCCATCCAAATTGCTTCAAAAGACACGAAGTCATCCTGCTTCACGGCTGAGTAGTATTCCGCAGTATACACATACCACATGGGGTTAATCCACCCATGAATTGATGGGCACTGACCAATATAAATATTAATCTCATCCAAAAATGTTCTCACAGAAACATGCAGAGTAACCTTTGGCCAAATATCTGAGCACCCCATGGGTGGCCAAGTTGACATATAAAATTAGCCAAAATTAGCCATTATAACCCCTTTCTGTCTTTTCCTGCTGTGTCCTCCCCTCTCTTAGAGCTGGGGTGACCTGTAGCTGGGCAGCAGGCACAGAGGAGGGCAACCTGCATAACCAGGACGTGTGGTCCCCCTCCAGGCCTACACCTCTTACCACCCAGCGTCGTAGTCTATGACATGGTATCACTGGCACCTGCCTTTTAGACTGGGAGGGTCCCCAGGCTTTGCATCTGATTCATGGTGGGGTGGGGGGGTGTCCTGAACATTACCCAGAACGGCACCTTGATCCTGAAGATTCAGCCCAAGTGTTTGTTGAATGACTATCCATTCTTTTCATAGTTAAAAAAAACCCCACAATGTACTTATTAGCAAATATTCCTTTTAATGACCTAGACCAGGGATTTTCAACCAGGGGTGACATTGCTCCTCAGGGGGTACTCAGCAATGTCTGGAGATGTTTTTGGTTGTCACAGCTGGGGAGAGAGGGGCTATTGGCACCTGGTGAGTAGAGGCAGGATGTTGTTAAAAGTCCTGCAATTCATGGGACAATCCCTGCCCCACAGAGAAAGATCTGGTCCCACATGTTTCAACAGTGCAGAGCGTGAGAAACTCTGTCTCAGCATGAGAGACTCTGTCTATGTACCATCTCTCTCTCTCTCCCCCAATCTATCATTACGTATATTTATCTATCCTTCTGTCATCTCTGTCTTCTATCTGTATTTTGTCATTGTCTGTACCTACCTATCTACCTGTATCTCTATACCATGTCATTATCTGCCCATCATCTATCTGTATCTATCATCTGCCATTATCTGTTATCTATCTATTGATCTATCAACTATTTATCTATCTTTATGTATTATCTATTGATCTATGTATCTATCTATCATGTATCATTACCTATATCCATTTATCTATGTATCTATATCTACATATCATCTATCATTTATCTATCTACTTATCGATTATCTATCATCTACCATCTATCTGTATTTATCATTTATCATCACACCTAGCTATCTATATCTATCACCGACTGATCTATTATCACCCTATTATGTCTTATCTATCCATCTATCCGTCATCTATCTATGGCAGTGACTAGCAACTAGGATGATTTTTGCCTCTTAGGGGACATTCGACAATATTTAGAGACATTTTTGGTTGTCACAATGGTGTTTGGTGCCTCTTATGTAATTATCAGTCTCCCAGAACATAGCTGTTTATCAGGAAACCCTAATGGCTCTGCCTTTAAAGTGTACCCGAGATCTAAGCACATCACCACCTCGGGGGGTGACCAGCAAGGTCCCTGCCCTCACTGCACCACCCCAGGGATCCTGAGAGAGATCATACTGCATTAGGTGGACCCTAAACCCAATGGCAGGTGTCCTCATAAGAGCCAGCAGAGCAGACGCAGACACAGAGGAGAAGCCACGTGCAGACAGAAGCAGAGACTGGAGTGATGCGGCCACAAGCCAAGGGACACCTGGAGCCCCCAGGAGCTGGGAGAGGCAGGAAGGAGCCTCCCCTGGAGCCTCCGGAGGGAGCGCGGCCCTGAGACCCCTTCATCCCAGACTCCTGGGCTCCAGGACTGGGAGAGGGTAAGTTCCTGTTGTTTAAGCCCCCAGTTTGGGGTAATTGTTACGGCAGCCCCAGACACTTGTACAAGTCTAGATGCCTCCCCCAGGGCTGTCATGAGCAGTGAGAAAGAATCCCGGTGTCCATCCTTTGCCCTGGGGCCTCTGGACACCAGCACCGGACACCATCATCTTTCCCAGTCTGAATAGCCACAGGCCAGGATGAACATTTCCATTGGAATTTCCGTTTTCTGAACCTGCAGGAAGAATTCCCTTACCCTCGGGTCATACTCGTAATTTAGCCATTTTGGTTGGTTTATTGCTCTGTGGTTTTTAATTGCCCACTTGCACTTCAGCGAGCACAGTTTAATCTTGAGTTATGAGGTCGTGATCCATTCGGGGACCTTGGCAGATGTTTTCTTACTGACGAAGACTGGAGTTCTCGGGCGTGCGTTTTCAGAGCCTGTTCGGAATCTAAAGACACGAATTTCAAAGCTAATTTCGGGTCTACTCCTTGCTCCAACCAGCTGGCCGGTGTAACATTCACAGCAGAGGTTCTGAACAAAGAGGCGGCCCAAGGCAAAAGCAAAAACACTTCCTTACCTGCTTCCTTTTTTTAGAGCCGATAATTTTACGCAAGGGCTGGGAAGGGCCTTGGCAGCCACCTTGTCTGATTCTTTTAAAGCTGAGAAGTGTAAACTTGGAGATGTTCTCTGATTAAACACACTGTCCTTGCGGCCACCTGCAAGGCTGAGGCTGGGATTTTTGATCTTCGATTCCCACCAGGGCACAGTTTTGACACATTTTTAAAAATTTCTTTTGCAGAGGTTTTTGCACCGGATCTTAATGGGACTTGCATCCTGAGGAATTCCCGGGCTGGAAGGCTCAGTCTCCTTTGGTGTTTCCCTCTCTCTCTCCTTTCCTGGCATTCGATATCCTGTTAACCTGTCAGGGTGTCCCCTGCCATGGGGCTCACCGTCCCTGCACCCTGAAGCTCAGCCTTCTTGCAGCTCTGCCTTCAAACCCCGTGGGGTCAGGCTGCCTCCAGCCAGCCGCCAGGGTCCACTCCTCCCCAACCTAAGTGTCCCGTGTCTTGTCACATAACATTAAATCCTGTGCCTGGCAGTGAGCCTTTCTACGGTTCTATTCTCCACATGGCCCCAAGCACACATGCACACACATGTGTGCACACACACATTTTCAAATACCTGCATGCCCATGCATGCCCATGTTTTCATATACCTGCACATGCATGCACAAGTGTGTACACACACTCTCACATACACAGCCACGGACACCCATGTTTTCATGTACCTGCACACACATACACATGCATAAGTGTGTACATACACACCCATTTTGACATGGCTGCACACTCATGAACACACATGTTTTCAAGGACTTACACTAACATGCACATGCACACACATGCATGCATTTGTACACACATTCACATGCACACAAGTGTGTGTACACACATTTTCACATGCATGCACACCCATGTTTTCATGTATCCACACAATACCCATGCACACATACATATGGGTATACACATGTCCACATACATGTACATACATACCCACAAGTGTCCATGTGCACACGTTTTCACATGCCTGCACACCCATGCATCGTGCATACACATATGTGGGTGTACCTGCACCAACACACATGTACACACCCATTTTCACATGCCTACTGCATGCACCCATGCATACACATGCATGTGTACACACGCACACCCACACAAGTCTTCCCATCTGTGCATACATGTGCACATGCACACTGACATCCACATGCATGTACACAAATGTGTATGCCTCCCTGTGTGCACCCACACCCTTGATCTCTATATTACTCTTTCAGCCCAGGGACTGCCTCCAGTGTCCTCTGCCCGCTACTGTCTCCTGCGTCCTTGGAGGCTGGGCTCAGAACATCATCTCTGGGTGGCTTTTCTGATGACAGATGCGCGTGGATTTGACAGCTGCTCTGGAAGCATGTGGCAGTATTGCCCAGACTATGAATGCAGAACCAATGGACTCTTATGGACGTGGATGCCCATGTGGGAGTCGCATCCATGTGGCATGGATCTGACCGGGGGCGGCACCTCCTCTTCTGCCTTCCTGGTGGGAATCGGACAGGTGTTCTGGGGATACAGAACTTCTCAGAACCAAGCTCTGAACTGCTCTTGCAGCGGTAGCCTGCTGTGAAAGTCATGCTGCCTCATTGTCCAAAGACACTTGATTAGGCCTCACCCAGGAAGTCCTATGTGCACATTAGGACAGAGGTTCCCAGACTTCCCTGGTTCATGGTACCCTGCGTGTCTTAGTCCTTTTTTCCCCAGCTCCCGTAGGACGAGAGAATGACCTAACACTTCAGTTTATCAATGACAGAGGTCCCCGAAAAAAATAGGATTGTGCCTGATAGCTTTTGCTATGTTTCCCTAGAACACTGAAAACAATCCACAGGACCCCTGGGGGTTCCCTGTGGCACCCCAGGGTGCTTTGGCACATAGTTTGAGAACCACAGGTTTAGGACACACCCCTGGTGTATTTGTACCAGTAGGGCCATGTATGGGTGTCATCTATTTTCCGCCTTATCTTATGATTCCCCAGCAGGCCTCGTTTAGGGCCCCGATGAATTCACAGACTTGTTTAACAGGTGCCGGTGTGCGTCTCTGGGTGTTGTCATAAGAGGGCAGGACGGTTCCTGTCTCAGGGCTCGGACCTCTGCAGCAGCTCCCGAGCACCATCTCAGGGGCTGGGCAGCTCAGGTGTCCCCAGGAGCTGACCCTGTGGCGAGGACTGTAGTCCAAGTAATTTGTGTGGGAGGTGATTTCCGGAACTAGTGGGGAGCATGGAGGTCAGACAGGGAAGAGAAGCAAAGTGTCTATATAAGGGACGCGTGACCAGGATGGTTACCTCTTGGGCAGTGAAGGATTATCTCGAGAAGGGACCTGTGGCCAGATAAATCCCTCGGATGAGGCTGGTGCACATTTCAAAGACAAAGCTGGCAGACGGGCAGTAGGTATAGGTGGTCATTGGCACCTGCTCCACGGATGTTCTCGGGAACAGAGGGGGGATACGCAGCCACGGTGGGGAACGGGTTCATTCCTCTACTAGGGCAAGAAGGGATATGGGTAAAGATGAAAGCAGATGTGGTGCATCTGAAAGGGAGGAAGTTAGGGTGATGGAGTTCTGTGCTGAGAGCAAGGACCGAACCATGAAAATGCAGGAGTTCAGGGACGCAGTGACTAGCACATTCGTTCTGCTACCTGCTCGGACTCAAAGTTCCTAAATCACCTAAACCCAGTTTTCTCTCACACACCTAATCCAACGCATCCGCCAATAATTTGTCTAAATCGTATATAAGCTGTTCTCCCTACTCACACTGCTTCCTCCCCGTGATATGCACAAAGCAGGGCTCCCCGGACCCACTCATGTGGCCAGCGCCAGCCCAGAGAGGAGGGAACGCAGCATCAACGTCTCGGTGGCTGAACACCACCAGAGTTTATTTCCCGCTCGTACTACGTGTCCCTGAAGCGGGTGCTGGCTGGGGGCTCTGCTCTGTCCACCCGAGACCCACACCGCTGGACCAGCTGTCAGTTGGAGCATCACCAGTCACTGCAAAGCAAAGAGTGACCTGAGGGGTCTTGCGCTGGCGTTTCAATGCTCTATCTCGGAAGTGACGCTCGCCATTGCTGCTCACACCTTGTTGTCCAAAACTCATCCCGTGACTCCACCCGAACAGAAGCGGGTGGGATGGGGAAATCCTCCCATATCCTGGAGGAAGGAAACACGGCTGTGCCTTCTCACGACATCATCAGACCAGTGAAACGAGATGACAGTTAGACTTGTGCCTGCCACACAGGAAGTGCTTATCATAGCTACAACTGTCATTGTTGCTGCACCCCAGAGTAGGTCATCGACGATGCTACGTCGAGTCACCAAAAACTACAATAAGCAAAAGGTGTTAGATATTTGAGGGAGATTCCTGCCAAATCATCGCAGTTAAACATGATGAGGTGTTGGTGATCTCTCATTGATTTATCTAGCAGAATTACAACACTATGTTTTACCCTAAACTCTGGGGCACGTAAACAAATAATTCTGTCATAGTCAAGGTGTTAACTCAATGTAATCTAAATACTCTCTTCTCATTAGCTTCCACGCTAGTATCATTTAACTGATTTGCTGCAATGTAAACATTTGGTAAGTTCTCAGGTTTTCTCTCCTCTTGTGTCCTTCCCCATACTAACTTAGAGAAACACTGCACACACTGGCACATGCACGCTCTCTCTCTCTCTTGCACATACATGCACATGCACCCCCTCTCTTGCACATACATGCACATGCACGCTTTCTTGCACACACATGCACATGCACCCTCTCTCTTGCACACACATGCACATGCATGCTCTCTCTTGCACATACATGCACATGCATGCGCTCTCTTTCTTGCGCACACGTGGTCATATATGCACCCTCCCACATTGGTATCTGCTTTCTAACTTCTTTACAAACACTTTAATATTGCCCCTCTCATTAAATAAATGAGCTACTTAAAATAACTTTGAAGACTGAGTTCCTTAAGATCTTAAACAGAAAGCTTAAAATAACCGTAAACCCTCATTATCCACAACCGCTGCAAAATTGCCAAAGCTGGCTCTGCTCCTTGTTGAGTTGGTGCAACAATCCATGGTTATTAAATGGACTGGCTGTTTAAAAGAAAGAAAGAACAAAACAACTCTCAAAATAGCCTCACCCCAGGGGGTGACGGCTTCTGGCTTGGTGCTATTTTGAGACGTTTTGTGGGATAGGGTGGGTCATTCCACAGATTTTAATTCACACGTTGATACAATCAGGCACTTTGGCATGTAAGAAACAGAGAGCGGCTCCCAGGGGCATCTCTTACTGTGGTTACAGTGTGTTCCAAGGCACAGCCAGGACATATGCCCTTATGTAAGCCACGTGGGCTGTTTCTGCATTTTCGTCTGCGGTGATCGGTTGTTCGGACAGTTTTTAGGATGGCTACTAATAGAACTGCAGTTTCTCGGGTCAGTCTGCTCAGCCATGGGGGAGAAGTCCAGCTATTGAGAGGGAAATCAGATATGCTTCCAAAATATTTGAACCCAGGTGGTGGAGAAGATTGGGTCGCTCACCTGCAGGTGAATGTGGAAAAGTCCCTTAACTGCTCCATGACTCAGTTTCCCCTTCTGTAAAGCGGGAGTGATAGTGAGGGCTAGCACCTTGGGTTGTCGAGGGGGTTAAACAGGCTCGTGCATGTAAAATACTTGGAACAGTGCCTCCGTCGGTCTCATTCAGTGCTAGGTACTCTTGGGAGGGGGTTACGTGTTCATCATATGAGTCCTCCCAGTAGCAGAGAAGCCATGTGACAGCAGGCACTGTGCTTGGCTACACAAGGCACACACGGGGTATGTGCATCATTTAGAAGTTTCTTTGGCTGGGAGGAATTAATGTCCACATAAAAGTTAAAGTGAGGGGCTCCCTTCGGGGTCCTGCATGGGGGGGGCAGTGAGGACAGAGTGACGTGGGGGCTGCCACGTCCCTAAAGCACAATCCTCAGGACTGAAGAAAGGATTAAAATCATTTCAGTCACAGGATTTAGCACCTCTTTTCTCATTTTATCTGGATGTTTGCTCCGAGATTGAAATTTAGAAACCCAAAACGACAGCCATTCTCTGAAATGTCTCATTTTTTTCCCTCTTACATTTGTGAGCAAAAATTCTCTGAAAAGTAATTTGGAAGAAAGAGACTTTATTCCAGTGAACAGTTGACAAAGCAGGGAGGGGCAGCCTCCAAGGTGCCATCCAGAGAACAAAGGGAGCGTTCGGGGTTTTATAGAGAAAGTTCCCAATCAGGTCCGTTTATGGAAATGATGGAGTCACACTTGCTTAGTTGTGATTGGTCAACACAGCTGAGTTCTGATTGGTTGATACAGCTGAGTCCTGATTGTCCCATACAGGTGAGCTCTGATTTGTGGGTTCAGGTGAGCTCTGCAAGTGCCAAAGATGAACAGAGATGCGGGTTTCCACGGAACCCAAGGTGCGTGTGTGACCGCTCGTCAGCAAATGGCCCCTTGGCTCTGTTTCGAATTTAGACCCCGTTAGCTACTTGGGACCCGTCTTGAGCAATGGGCTCTCTCAGGTCCGTAATTGTTAACACATTCCTTTGAATAGGTGTAACCGGTTTCAGTTCATCTACTTTTGGCAAAAGTGACCCAGTGGCAGCCCCAGCTGGTGGCTCACTCATAGCCACCCCGTCTTTTTCCTTGTCAATGGAGCCCTGGTCCTTCTGCTGTGTCCTGGCCGTGGGGCTTGTGGGAGTCTGGCTCTGTCTCCAGCCCCAGGAAAGGGGTGGATTTTGTCGTGTCCGGTGATAATGGATATTCCACTCCTGCTAGTGCTTGGTTAAGGAATGGGCACGAGACCCGTGCTCGCAAGTGAGATATGAGTGGATGCCTGCCCGGTGTGTGTTTCTATTAGAAAAGTTCACTTGCTTATGAAAAAAGTGAGTAAATGAACCCCTGGGAAAAGCTACGGGAAGCTAGAAGCTATGGCTAGCTTTTAGGGACATTGGAGGTGATGTGTGGAACTGCAGCAGCCGTTTTGGCACCACGAGGAAAACCAGCCAAGAAGACAAGCCAATCTGCAGAGCAGCACAGGGAGGGAAGGCACAAAACACCTGGGTGAAGCAATGCACTAATCAGTCTGCAGCTGTCCTCCCCTAGGACATTTTGTTGATATTTTGATGCATGTCTTTGTTATTGGGGGTATTTTGAGTTGCTGTTTCTCTCACATGCAGTGAGAGCTTTCTGTTTGATACAGTGGTCATGTGGAGGTCTTTGTAGTTAGATGCCCTGCAGTTCAAGTTACTAGCAGGTAATCTTGTGCAAATTGCTCACACTTTAATTTCCGCAGCTATAAAAAGGGAATAACAATACACCAAGCTCAGAGGGTGTTGTGAGAATGTGGTCACAGCTGTAGAGCTCCCAGCATAACACCAGACACATGGCACATACTCAGCATATATGAATGGTTAGTACTATGTGATGACGTCTCATGCGCTCAACAGTGTGATACTAATGTTCCGATCTTTTTGGTTTGGCCATACCAGTGGTTGACAACCCATGAGCCAAATATGGCCCTCCACTTGTCTTTGCCAATAAAGTTTTATTGGAACACAGCCACTCCCATTGATTGACATGTTATCTGTATACATATCTGTATATCTGTTGCATGACCGTGGCAGGGTTGGATGGTTGCACCAGAAACCATGTGGCCTGCAAAGCCTTCACTATTTACTATCTGGCCCTTTACAGAAAAACGTTTTCTGGCTCCTGGGCTATACCAGATGACTGAGCTGTAGTAGGAACCTGTTTTACTCATGAACAAGGGTGGAGGTAGGTGTGGGGTCCGGATGCATTGGGAGGAGGTGATGGAGGTGTAGATAAGGATAGACCATGAGTGGCCAGTCCTGGGAGATGCCCCCACATGCCATTTGTTGTTAATAAAACACCCCCACCCACCTTGTGTCTTATTAACCAGATAGCCATGGATGGCACTAAGGGGACACTCACAGGCTACAGTTAAATCATAGCAAAGCCGACAAAACAACATGATTAAAACTATATGAGAAAATAATTAAAAAACAAGGTTGACCAGGAATAATTTGCAGAAGCCCAACATCTGACACCATGGACATGTTACAGACTGAAATGTGTCCCCCACTCCCCAAATTCATGTGTTGATGCCCTAACCCCGAATGTGACTGTATTTGGAGATAGAGCCTTTAAGGCAGTCTCTAAGATTAAATGTGGTCATAAGGGTGAAGCCCTAATTTGATAGGACTGGAGTCTTTACAAGAAGAGGAGAAGACGCCAGAAATCTCTATTTCTCTGCACAAGCACAGAGAAAAGGCCACAGGAGGACACAGGGAGGAGGCAGCTGTCTACAAGACAAGGAAAGAGCCCTTGAAGAAACCAACCCTGCCAACCTCTTCATCTCTGACTTCCGGCCTCTGGAACTGTGAGGAAATAAAGCTCCGTTGTCTGAGCTGCCCAGTCTGTGCTATTTTGTTACAGCAGCCCCAGCAGACTAAGACGGTGCCCAAGGGATTTAATCAAGAAGTTATCCTTTTGGTATCTGGCATTGCGTAGACACATGCAAGGGTAAGCTCTATTCTCCACAAGCCTCCTTCAGGTGTTGCCTTTGCCTACATGGTCACCTTGGCGTGCTCTTCGCTGCTGCCTGGGGTCAGTGCTGGGATCTTCTGCGAGGACCTCTGAATGCACGAGTCAACAATCCAAGAAAAGCAAACATCCAACAGGGTCCCAGAGGGTCACCAACCTCACCATAGACATGCTCAGACACCCCAAAACGCCTGTGCAAACCCACACACAGGCACACACAGCTTCCTTCCCTTTGTGCAGTCCCTGTCACCATCAAGGTCAAAAGTTTGTGGTCCCTCAAAAGATGTTCCTGACACTAAGGTCCCAGTGGCATCCAATGCGTTGTGCTGATGCAATTCAGGAACTCACTTCCTGAGTTCAGAAGACCGTTGGTCAGCGTCAGGGTTGCACCTGTTACGAAGGGGCAATGTGCTCATCCAGCTCAAATGCATGGGCCAAACCGGTCTACTTGCTAGTGGAGGGAGAGAAATAGACCCAGAGCAAGATCGGAAGGAAGTAGACTTCCTACCTACGCACCACTCTAGGGACAGAAGGCCAGTCAACCCCATCACTCCTGCCCATGCAGGTTTATCTTCTGGGACCACCCAGCAGAAGTGATGCTTCTGCTCTGGGGCTCCTCCTGAACAGCCGTGAGCTTTTTTAATCCCCTCGGTCTCTCCCTGATGCCGAGTGCACCTCCGTGTCCATCCTTGTAGAACTCAGCGTGCAGAAGGGCTCAGGGACCGTGGACCAGGCTGGCTGTTTGCAGCCTTGGGGTGCTGTCTGCATAAACTGCTCCTCACTCCACCTGTTATTACAGACGGAATCATGTCCTTCCCCCGAATTGATAGGTTGAAGCCCTAACCCCCAGTGTGACTGTATTTGGAGACAGGGTCTGTGAGGATTTAATCAAGAAGTTATCCTTTTGGTGTCTGGCACTGTGTATGTGAGATGTATGTGTGAGGACGTAATTGCCATTAAATGAGTTGATTGTGACAGTGTCCTTATAGACAAGGAAGAGATACCAGATCTCTCTCTTTCTCTCTGTCTCTATCTCTGTCTCTGCACAGAAATAAGGCAGTAGCAAGAAGGCAACCATTTACACGCCCAGGAGAGAGGCGTCAGAAGAAACCAACCCTGCTGTGCCAACACCTTGGTTTCAGACTTCAGCCTCCAGGACTGTGAGAAAATAAATGTTGGTTTAGGCTGCTCCGTTTGCGGTGCTGCGTGAGGGCGGCCCGAGCGGACTATCCACCTCTCTCCAGGGAGCAGCTGACTCTGGGACTCTTGTCTCTAGCCCTATTTGGGTTCATAGTGTTCTTTCCTAAAGCAGCACACACCGTGGCTACAGGGCTCCCTATAAAGTCCCCACTCACTGACCCGGCAGGCCCTCAGGGTCTTCTGGACACCAACCTGCCTGCTGGGAACATATTCCAACCCTGGATGAACCTCTAATTAAAGAGCCAAAAGCCATCCCGTTGGCCCCGGAGCTGGGGGATCTAATGATATTCAGCTGTTACGCTTCCCTGAACGCATCGACCAATTGCATATTTATTCATCGGACTGAATTGGCTGGATGTCGAAATGGTGTTGCCACCACACTTGACCGTTTGCAGAAGGCACGTTGAACCTGCTGTGTGCTGGCGACTGTCCAACCCCAGGCGAAAGGCTAATTAGAAAGTCCCCTTTGCTGATGCTCCGGGAATACCAGTGAATCTTGAAAGGAATGGCCCAGATCCATCCATAATAGGTGGATGCACAGTTACCCTCTCTCCAGGGGAGTGAGGTCCTTTCCAGACATCTTGGCACCTGCTTATAACACAGAGTTTCCATTACCCCTCCAGGACTTGTCTAACATGTATTTATTTAAGCACCTTTTGCTCCTGTTTTCTCAAACTACCCAGTGTTAAGCACGTGGATTCTTTCTCTTAGGAATTAGCCATTTTGGGTTCTAAGTTTTGAATTTTTTTTTTTTAGTGTGAACTAAAATAAAATCTTAAGCCACATCCAGCTGATTGAATGCACCCCCTCTTGGCCAAGGGGACCCCAGAAAAACCTTAAAGCTGAGTTGCTGGCCATGAGGAGGAGGGAGGTCAGACAGGTGGTCACGCCCCTTCCCTTTTGGAGTTATTTTTTGTAGTAATAACATACAAAATCATTAACAGACCTAAGGTCATGCAAGACAAAGCTTGAGCCACACCTGCAGGTCCTCAATTTACTCAACAGATCACTTGAGTCTGGGTATATGTCCGGTGGCTTGTTCCTGATTAACAGACTTCCTTTTCTTAACTTAAAACATTCCAAGCCTTTAGACAAAGCTTCATTTCTTTAACCAATTACAAATCAAAGAATCTTTAAGCCCACCTATAACCTGTAAGCCCCCTGCTTTAAGATGACCTGCCTTTTCGGGCCAAACCAGTGTACACCTTCCACATATTGATTTATGACTTTACATGTAATCCCTGTCTCCCTGAAATGTATAAAACCAAACTGTAACCCAATCACAGCGAGTCCACTTGCTCAAGGCTTCCTGGGCGTGACTTTCCGGGCCATGGTTGCACATATTTGGCTCAGAATAAGCCTCTTTAAATTGTTTTATAGAGTTTGGGTTCTTTTCCATGGGCAGTAGGATAGCATGCCAAGGTTTTCATGGGTTGGGCCTGATTCATTCCATTTCATTTGTGGTGATGTGGCTATAACATCCATCCGTTTTTAATAGGCATCTGCTGCCTATGGTGGGTCGCTCCTAACCAGTGGTTCTCAACTCTGCACAATGGAACCCCCCAGGAGCTTTTGGAAAATACTGAGGCTTTGGCGCACCCCCAGAGACCTGGATTTATTTGATCAGGGTGTGGGTTGGGCAACAGGAAACCTAAAGTCTCCCCAGGGGATGGTGAAATGTGTTGGGTCTGACAGCCCCTGAGCCAGGCAGGCATTGCCCACCTTACCTGTTCCTCCCCAGTGTGCCCAAGGTGCCCTCAGCAGTAAGTAAGGAGCTCCAGGTCAACTGTGGCTTCAGTAGCTTGGCTCCAAGCCTGGGATGGCCTCAGTTCACTTTGCAAATAGATCAATACAAGCCAGCCAAAAGGCATTGATTTTCAGCTGCGCATGGCCTTCCACCCGGCAAAGCCAATTTGTAATCCTACCTGAGCCTTCGCTTCCCTCTCTGTCCGGGCGAGTTTTCAAATCTCCTGAGGATGCACAGAAGAAGGGGCTCAAGTGTGCCCAGTGGCTGCTCCAAAACGCTCAGGCCTGTGCCTCGGGGACCTGCACATGCTGAGATTCAGCAAGGAAACACGGCCAGGAGCAGGCTCAGAGGCCACCGCAGCCACAGCACCCTGCAGGCTGCGGCTACGCGACCTGCAGATCTGACACCTGGTGTAGTGTGCATTTTATGATGCGTGCTACATATGTAATATGTAATAGTGCAATTTGTAGAAAACCAGGGTTTTATGACATATATTATATGTGTTTTATATATATTATATGTGAAATTGCACAATTTGGTAGGAAGAAGGATTTTCCTATCTTGCATATAGATATGCATATATTCTATCCCCTGTGATAGTTATCATATCATACATTATAATATATGTGTAATGTTATATGTAACATGTGTTATATCATATATAAAGTATGTTCTGATATATGGTTGAATATATATTTCCTGAAATTTGCAGGAAACATAAGGTTTTCCTACCTTGCAATATAGATATACATATATCTTATTGTATATTATATCATCTATAATAGTTATATTACATAATATGTGTATAATATTATATATAATAAATAATATATATAATATATAATATATATAATGTATGACATATATATTTGAGTATATAATTTGAGTATGTAATAGTGCAATTTGGAGGAAACAGGATTTTCCCACTTTACATATAGATGTACATATATTCTATTATATTCCATTATCTATCATATTTATACTATGTGTTATAATGTATGTATAATATATACATTAATATAACATTGTATGACATGTATAATATTCTATAAAACAAATGATACTATAAATAGTTGAATGTACAATAGAAAATATCACAGTGTGATTTGGTAGGACACAGGATTTTTTCATTTTGCACTAAAGGATATCTATTTCATTATACAGAATATTTCTATACTATATATAATACACATATATGACAATATACCTACAAGAGACGATAATATATAATTACATATGTGTAATATGTATAATATATGATATAGTATAATATATTGTATCTATACAATATATTTTAATTATGTAATATTATATAAAATATAAAAAATATAATATATTACTGTACAATATATAAATACACACATACACACACAAACTGGGAAAATCCTGTGTGTCCTACCTAATAGCAGTCAGGTATGTTCAGACCTCCCCTCTTGAGACCTCTGGAGTTTGTGGAGGTGTCCTGCAATGGTGCATTTCATAAGCACACGCTGACTGCCACTGGGAGGAGTTTTCACTAACACCGTTTCTAATTCTCACCCCTACCCTGCAAGAGGAGAACGTTTTCAGATGCAAAACTCGAGCTCAGCAAGCTCCATCACACCTTCAGTACCAGGGCCAGCCTCCTGCAGTTTTATGAGATGGGGACAGGCTGGGGAAGGAGAGGGGGTGGAAAAGTGCCACAGTGGAAAACAGTCATCGAGGTCTCCCCACTTCCCCCTGATAAGGGGGTCTTCACAGAGGCACCTGAGGAGGGTCTGCCCAGCCCCCAGTAAAGAGCCCTCCTACTGCAGGTGTCTGGGCAAGCAATGCAAGTGTGCAGTGAGCACAGCCGGCCACTGGGGCCTCAGTCCTCGCCCACGATCCCCCCAGAGATCAGGTGCACCTGCTGCTGTGCACCAAGTATGGTAAGGAGAGGGCAGCCACTCCAGTGGGGCCAGCCGGGGAGAAGCCCTGCACTTGCCTGTGGTGGGGTCTGAAGGGTTTTTCCTCTGGAGCTGGGCTTCTAGAAGGGTGGATCTCAAGCAGTGAATGGGAGATGCACACTGCACCACAGACTGCCCTTTCTTAGGAACATTCTTCACTGCCGGAGACTGAGCATTGCCGGGAGCTGCAGGTGGAGTGTGCAGTGAGGGAGACCCAATCCCCACTGCTCAGCAAGGGCAAGTGCTCTCTCAGTGTTCAGTCCCTCCAAAATTCACAATGAATCCTCACCCCCAAGGTGATGGTGATAGGAGGCGGGGCCTTTGGGAGGTGATGAGGTCCTGAGGGTGGAGTCTCATGGATGGGATTAGTGCCCTATAAAAGGGACCCCAGAGAGCTCCCTCTCCCCTCCCACCATGTGAGGACAGTGTGAGAAGGCACCATCTATGAACCAGGAAGTGAGTCCTCATCAGGCACAGACTCTGCCACGCCAGGATCTTGGACTTCCAGCCTCCAGATCTGTGAGAAATAAATGTCTGTTGTTTATTAAGATACCCAGTTTATGGTATTTTGTTATGGCTGCACAAACGGACTAAGACACTTGGTCCACGTAAATTGTTATATCCTTTTTGGCAAGCAATTGATTCCAATTAGATAGGAATTCCTTTTCCAGGACCTTTTTTTTCTAAGAATAAAAATGGAAAATTATTCATGAAGGCTCAGACTGTGTTGCCACACCATTTATAAATGGACAAAACTTGAAAGGAAGTCATGTGTGCGGGGATGGTTAAGAAAGAGCAAAGCTTCCATGGGACAGACAGAGTGGAAAATGGTCCAGATAGTCACCGTGGAGGGAGGCTCCCAACACATTTTCAATTGGAGAAAATATGCCTGAGTGGAGAAGATGGTGAATACTATGATGCTGTCTGTGCGGGAAACAGTTTGCATGGCTGTTAAAAGCCCAGGAAAGAAAAATGCCAAACTATGAACAGCGGGTATCTGTAGCACAGGAGGAAACTGGCAGGAGTCACCAGTTTCTATTTCAAAAAAGTTTGCAATGTTTAATATACATAGTGATATACATTGTATATAGTTATATATTATATATACACACTTAAGTATTATACATCATAATACAATTTATTGCATAGTATGTAGAATTTAATATAATGATTATGTAATAATATATACTATTACACGTATTATTATATTACATACTATTATATAATATATTATTTATTATATTATATATTAGTTATCATATATTATTATGCATATATTTTAATCATATTATAAATTATTGTATATAATATATTATTTATTATATTATATATTATGTGTGTATGTGTGTGTGTGTATATATATAGTCTCCTGAGGCTGCTGTAAATAACCAATGATCACAAACCAGGTTGCTTAAAACAACAGAGATTTATCCTCCTAGTCTTACAGCCCAGGAGTCTGAGATGAAGGTGTCTCAGGGCCGCGCTCCCTCCAGAGGCTCCAGGGGAGGCTCCTTCCTGCCTCTTCCAGCTCCTGGGGGCTCCAGGTGTCCCTTGGCTTGTGGCCGCATCACTCCAGCCTCTGCCTCTGTCTCCACGTGGCTTCTTTTCTGTCTGTGTCTCCTCTGCTCTCTCCTATAAGAACACCTGCCATTGCATTTAGGGCTCACCCAATGCAGTATGACCTCATCTTAACTAATCATATCTGCAAAGACCCTATTTCCTAATTAGGCCATTTTGGGGGTTCTGAGCAGACATGAATTTTTAGGGGACTGTTCAACCCATTACACATATTTAAAAAGAATATCTGTCTGTTTCTTTAACCATCAGCAGACATAATCAGGTTATTTCCATTCTGAGAACAAATATGAGTTCTCCTAGTTTGGTGGATTTCTTAAAAGTCCGGGTCAGCAAGCCGGGGGCAATAGGACCTGCCCCCCTTGCCTTAGCCTCAGGGGTGAGTAATTTTGGTATTTTTTGCCCTTGCCATCATGATTTGACTACATGGGGGGTGGGGCAGTGCACATGGGGTGCCCGATGCAAGCTGTTGCGTCTGGACTATTTAAAATGATTTCAGAGGCATCTACCTGAGTCAGTACCTGCTGACTATATGCTGAAGACAAGCTGAGAAGTCCTAATAGCAACTGCCAAGAAAGGGCCGGGAATAGCTGCCCAGGGTGTATGTGAGTGGGGTGGACCCGTTAGTAGGGTCTTCTGTTCCTTTTAGTGACCTGTCTGAACATCCCGGAATGAGCCCCTGGACCCTCTGGCTCTGTGTCACCACCCATCCCACAGACGGGAGGCTCGGCGCTCGCGGTTCCTGGGGACCAGCCTTGTCTTGTTCCTTTAACAGCACATTAATCATGGTGCTGTTTGATGTTGTAAAAATACCACCACTTTGCAAACATTACTCTCAGTGAAAGAATCCCACATATTCTAGTATTCCACTCACGTGAAATATCCAGAACAGGGAAATCTGCACAGAAAGCAAATTAGTGGTTGCCAGGGGCTAGGGGCAAGGGAGGGTAGTGAGGTAGGTGAAGCGTATGAGTTTTCTTCTGGAGGTGATGAAAATGTTTTCTTTTTTAAAAATTTCATATAAAATTTCATTTAAAAATACATTTTAAAATTTTGATTGGAATTTTAATTTAATTTCTTTTTTAAAATGGAAAAGTCTTTGGGCTGAAGATTACATTTAATTTATCAGGGCACCAGATTCTTTTTATAACATTTGCAGAGAACTTAAAACACTTTATTTATTTTTTTTAAATTTTTTTATTTCAGAGTTTTACGGGGGTACACACGTCGATGACTAGACTAAAAGCCAGCAAGTTGTACCCTTTAAAAACGGGTGAATCATATAGTCTGTGAATTATATCTCAATAGGACTTCTAATTTTTTTTAAAAAGGTATGATCCTGGTATTGTATTTTTGTTTTAAATTTTACTAACACCCCCAGAGCAAACCTCAGAGATATTGTGAGTTCAGTTCTAGATCTCTGCAAGGAAGTAAATATCACAATGGAGTGAGTCACACAAATTTTTTTTTTTTGGTTTCTCATTGCATATAAAAGTTACATTTACACTATACTGTAGTCTATTAAGTGTGCAATAGCATCATGTCTAAGAAAAAATGCACACACCTTAAATAAAAATATCTTATTACTAAAAATGCTGATACAGAGACACAAAATGAGCATATGCCATTGGAAGAATGGTACCGAGAGACTTGCTCAACACAGGGTTGCCACAAACCTTCAATTTGTAAAAGACACAAGGTCTGAGAAGCATGAAAGTGAAGTGCGATGAAATGAGGTTTGCCTGGATAATAGACTTTTTTTTTTGGACATTCAATTAAATTCTTTTATTTATTCAACCAGAATAAAAATGTCATTTTTATCACTAAAAAATATGCCACTGCTAGGATTTTTACCAGTAAGTAGAATACAAGGATTTCTTCATCCACGAGCTGAACAAGTTTGGAGAACCATGAATGCTACGGAGACACATTCCTGACCTCAGGAGATTCGTCCTTGTGCAGGGGGAAGTGCAGACAACAAGCCGGAAATGGGCAAGTTTGGTATAATAAACAGAAATGGCAGGCAATGCCAGTAAGTCAACAAATAAGATGGTTTGAGAGGGGATATTGCAGCTGCGGTGGCGCTTCCTAACGTGGGAGGCCAGGGGAGACCTCTTTACTAACAGATAAACAAAATGTGGTCTGGTCACACAACGAAATATTATACACCCATGAAAAAGAAACAAAATACTGATGCATGCTTCAGTGTGGATGAACCTGGAAAACATTATGCCTCGTAAAAGAAACCAGACATAAAAGATCACATATTGTAGGATTCCGTTTATATGGAATGTCCAGAATAGGCAAAACCGTAGAGACAGAAAGTAGATTAGTGGTTGAGAGAGGTTGGGGAGAGACACCTCACGGGTATGTAGTGTTTCTCTGGGGTGAAACTCTGTGAGAGTGCTTTTCAAATACAAACCAGCAAGTCCAGAGACCACACTGCGAGCACCTCCTCTGTGGGGCTTTCACACTCTGGGCCACTATCCACCTGCCTGAATACCCAGGACCACGTACCAGACAGCTAGGGACAGCCGCTAAGCCCCAGAGCTGCACAAATTATTCACACTAGCCAATCCCAAGCCTGTGCACCTGTTCCTTCCCACGAAAACCACAGTCAAGACTCTTGCCCAAACTTCACCTCACTCTGCAGCCACCTGACCAATCCTGGAGCTTCCCTGTGTGGCCCTGTGTGACACGATGTGCCCTCTGTGCTTGGGAACGGTGAGTAACAAATGATCTTTTCTTCTTCTTTTTTGTACTTTATTTTAATTTCAGAATATTACAGGGATACAAACCTTTTTGTTACATAAATTGGTTTTGTACCATTTGAGTCAAAGTTGTAAGTGTGCCCATCCCCCAGATAGTGTACACTGTACCCGTTAGGTGGGAATTTACCCACCCCCTTCCCGCCTTCCACCTGCCTGACACCCGATGAATGTTATTTCCTATGTGCACATGAGTGTTGATCGATTAGTTCCAATTTGATGGTGAGTACATGTGGTGTTTGTTTTCCATTCTTGCGATACTTCACTTAGAAGAATGGGCTCCAGCTCCATCCAGGATAATACAAGAGGTGTTAGTTCACCATTGTTTTTATGGCTGAGTAGTTCTCCATGGTGTACATATACCACATTTTATTAATCCACTCATGGATTGATGGGCACTTGGGTTGTTTCCACGTCTTTGCAATTGTGAATTGTGCTGCTATAAACACTCAAGTGCAGGTATCTTTTCGATGGTAATCATCTGATCTGGAGGCCTTACTATACCCCACATTTTCTATTCACTTATTACATTATTAAACAAGGTGGTCATTGCACGGTATTGAGAATGCAGTAGGTGCCGCTGAATTGTGCACTTTATGGTGGCTGAGTGTGTGTTACGTGAATGTCACCCCCAAGAAGAGGGAGGAGGAGGAGGAGGAAGAGGAGATGCTTGTGCTAAGACCTCAATTGTTGCAAAGACTACACTAAGGGAATGGTGTTCTCGAGAGAGGATTCTGCACGTGCTGGGATTTTAAGGAGGGCCTGAGATTCACCGAACTCGATCAGCCAGAATTGGAATTTACTCCAATGTAGCATGGTCCTGACCCAGCAATCGAGACTCAACCCTACCTTTGAGAAACAGAATATCCCTTACTGGGAGTCACATGGCCTGTATACAATCTGTACACCAGTCAAGAGATGCCACCGTCCCTTCATTAATCAGATTTCACAATGCTTTTAAGCTGGCTGCCACCAGGTGACAATTTCAGGTCCAGCTGTCCCCTCAGGCACAACTACATTGGTAACTATTGCACAAGTAAAAAAAAAAAATAATGGACTTTGATATCTTTGAAGACCATGTTGGCTCAAAGAAACCTGTAGATAAAAATTTTTTTAATTTGATTTTTTAGTGATGAGGTCTGACTCTGTTGCCCAGGCTGGAGTGCAGTGGCACAATCATAGCTCACTGCAGCCTCCAGCTTCTGGGCTCAAGTGATCCTCCTGCCTCAGCTTCCTGAGTAGCTGGGACTACAGGCACACACTACCATGCCCACCTAATTTTTCTATTTTATGTAGAGATGGGGTCTCGCTATGTTGCCCAGGCTGGTCTTGAACTCCTGGGCTCAAGTGATGCTCCTGCCTCAGCCTCCCAAAGTGCTGGGATTACAAGGCGTGAACCACAGCACCCAGCAGAAAATTCATATTTCTGCATCTCAAGAGGTGGCGTTTGGATTGACCTTGTGATGGCAGACTGCTCCTTTGTTTTGGTAAAAATCCTTTAATGGGCATTTTGGATATGCACAGATAAAGCAAAGGTGCTGTTATGGAATTAGGTAACTTTGCTAAAAAGTAGCAATTAAAAAATTGTTAATGGAATTGCATTTCTATAAATGGTGTCCCTCAAAGAGATCAAGTGCTATGATGCTAGAACATTTTTTTTCATTCTGGGGATTTGAGGCATGTGATTTTAGGGAAGAAGGTATGGTGGGCATAGATGCAGGGTTGGAGACCCTAGAACAGACATAGGTCCAGAAATGGCTCAGGAATTTTGGTCACAGTCCACGATGCTGGTGTAGCATGGTTGTCCTTTTCTGCCTTGTATTTTGGTGCGGCAATCCCCAGGAATGACTTGCGGTGGGGCAGAGGTCAAAGTGATGTTGGGGAAAAGAGAAGTATTGATGGGACCTCCTGAAACACTATGGGTGGGAACTCACATTAGACGGGACCTCCCTAGTTCAACAGGAACTGTTGTGACAAAGTGATCCACCATGGTCACTTTGCCTGAGTGGGGCAGGCCTGGGACATCTGGGTCCAGACAGCAATCACCATGATTCTAATACTTTGGTACATAATTCTGGGGAAATTTGCAGGATAAGGGAGCTGATACATATTGTGTACTCTGGGGTGCTTCAATCACGTTATCTGATTTAATTCTTAGAATTTATCTATGATGTATGTATCATTATCCTTGTTTTACAGATGAAGAAGCCATATATATATATTTTTTTCACATTGTCTTTATCCGTTCATTTGTCTAGGGACATTTAGGTTGATTCTTCCTCTAGGCTGTGGTGGTTAATGCTGCTATGAACATGGGAATGCAAATCTCTTTCAGATTCTGTGCTTAAGATTTTCAAATTCACGTACATTTTAAAATTCTCTGTATACTATTTGAACTCAACAGCCTTAAACAGTCTTGAATTTCAAGCATGTTGCTTGGCTTAGCTCTAGGGATATGTTCTAAGATGGTGCTGTGGTTTGAATGTTTGCCCCCTACAAAACTCCTGTTGCAACTTAATCCCCAATGTGGCAGTATGGCAGAGGTGGGGTCTTTAATAGGTGATTGGGTCATAAAGGATCTGCCCTCATGAATAGATTAATCTATACATAGATTAATGGGTTAATGAATTAACGGGTTATCACAGGAGTGGGATGGGTGAATTTATAAGCAGAGGAAGAGAGACCTGAGCTAGCACATCAGCCCCTCAGCATGTGATGCCCTGCGCAACTGCAGGATTCTTCAGAGAGTCCCCACCAGCAAGAAGGCCCTTACCAGATATAGCCATTCGACCTCGAACTTCTCACCTTCCATAACTGTAAGAAATAAATCCCTTTTCTTTATAAATTACCCAGTTTCAGGCATTTGTTATAAGAAACAGAATACAGACTAAGACAGATCATCACTAGAGTGGATATAAATCAAGAATTTCACCATACAAACCCTTGGGCATCTCTTGAAACCAATTCAAAATTAGCTATCATATCTTTGACAACTGGTCTCTGATAAACAAAGGCTGTTAGGTATCAAATTCTGATTCATGATAAAACCCATGGTTCTACCTTTTTGTGACAGACATTGATTTGGCTTTACAGCTAGGGAAAATGTATGCTTTGGGAAAATTATTTTCTTCATGTACTACAAAGGAAACTCACTCTTTATACTTCACACTGTCCACAGATAATAAGGGCTAAGTCAGACATTTGGAGATTATTGCTGGGGCTACAGCTTTTTCCAGCTCTAGTATCCTACTACTATTAGTATTTGGTTCATTGTTGCCATTGCTTAGCTGGAGGGAAGACAAGAGAGAAAAAAAAAATACAGGCGAGCTATTCTCAGGTCAAGACTGGGTGTTCCTGTGTCAGTTTTCTCAGGCTGCCTTACCAAAGTACCACAGACCAGGTGGCTTAAACAACAATTAATTTTCTCACATCCTGGAGGCTGGAAGTACCAGATCAAGGTGTCTCAGAGCTAGTTCCTCCTGAGGCCTCTCTCCTTGGCGTGTGGACACTGAATTCTCCCTGTGTCCTCATGTGGTCGTCCCTCTGTGCATGTCTGTGTCCTGATCTCCTCTTCTTATAAGGACACCAGTCCTGTTGGATCAGGGCCCACCCTAGTGCCTCATTTTACCTTAATCACCTCTTTAAAGACCCATCTCCAAATACAGTCACAGTCTGAGGTCCCAGCGGTTAGGGCTTCAACAGTTGTACACTTCACTCCTACTCATGTTCCAGGGTTGCATCGACATCTCTAGCTCAAAGGGGGCTGGGAGAGGTGACCCTGTGGGGTGACTCTGGAAACAACCAAACCTAAAAGGAAGGAGGAGGGTGATGGGGGGCAGCAATTAGATGTCTCTACTGAAAACTGGTTCCCAGATTGAGTGAATATGTCAATATTTTTGTTAACTTCTGCCTTTTCTCAAGCAAAGAATTATTATTTATTTTGCATTGAATTTAAGGACAGTTACCATTTCCCTTGATGAGTCACCAAAGCAAATAGAGTTTCTGACTATAAAATGACACCCGATTTGGGACTTAAAGTTGCATAAGCAATTTCTACAGATGCAGTCATGCCGGAATGAGCTCACCAATGTCTGTGTGCGTGAAGGAAGCTAGATTCACGCCTGCATTTGATTTGCAGATTTAGACTCCGACTGTCTTCTTGGAACTGCCTGACACCTTCTGAGCTATTGAGATTATAAAATTATAAGAAGGTTGAAAGTAAACAGTCTTTGTTGACTCAACATTATTGCAGCTTTCTCTTGCATTTCAACATGGCACGCAGGTTTTATATTACAACATTACTTCTAATTTCTTCATTTTGACATTCTAAGTTGAAAACAAAAGGGAATTATCTTCGCAGAGCGTTCTTGGTAAAGAAAGAACATTGGAACATCATGAGAGAATTCTTTCAGCCTCCAGCAAGAGACGCTTTTAAAATTACAATTTCTGATTTGACATTTTCACTCACTCATAACACTCCGGAGGTGTAGGCAGGTCCTGTGTCTGTGAAAGGATATTATTGCACAGAATTGAGATGTGTGGAAAATGAAGCATGTCCACGTTTCCCACAGTAAGGTGTGGAAAGCAACAATATGTTAAAATATGCTAAATATTTGCAAGATGACTTTCCAAGCTGTTTAGGTACAAAAGCTCTTAAAGGTGCATAGGATTTTGCTTTTTGCCTTTTTATTTAACTCTCTCCAATTAGATCTTCTCCAGAGGGATTGAAATATTATGTGGAAAACTCCAATGATGCCATTTCTGGAAAAACACACGGAAACACAAGACAGGTAATATGACCACAGTATGCTTTCTGCATATCCACAGTGTTATAGGTTGTGCTATATGCCCCCCCCCAAAGTCACATATTGGGGTCCTCTTAGTACCTCAGAATGTGATCTTCTTTGAAAATAGGATTATTGCAGATGCAATTAGTTATGTCAAGATGAGGTCATACTGAAGTAAAATGGGCCCCTAATCCAATATGAGTTTGTCTTAGTTCATTCAGGCTGCTATAACAAAATACCACAGATTGGGTGGCTTATAAACAGATGTTTACTGCTCACAGCTCTGCAGGCTGGAAGTCCAAGATCATGGCGTGGCAGAGTCTGTGTCTGGTGAGGACTCACTTCCTGGTTCACAGATGGCGCCTTCTTGCTGTGTCCTCACGTGGTGGAATGGGTGAGGAGCTCTCTGGGGTCCATTTTATAAGGGCACTGACCCCTTTCCTGAAGGTGGAGCCTCACCCTCCCCAAGGCCTCAACTTCATCATCTTGGTGGTTAGGACTTTAACGTATGAATTTTGGGAGACAAAGACATTCAGACCATAGCAACTGGCATCCTCATGAATATGGGAAATGTGGACACAGACATGCTGACAGGGAGAATGCCGTGGCAAGACTGGACTGATGTTGCCACAGGTCAAGGAACTAACAGGTGCTGGAAGAAACAAGGAACAATCCTTCCCTGGTACCCTTTGAGGAGACATGGTCCTGCATGCACGTTGATCTCATACTTCCGGCTTCCAGAAGTGTGACAGACTGAAATTCTGTTGTTGAAGCCATTCAGTTTATGGTACTTTCTTAGGGAGGCCCTAGGAACCTAATATGCATGGCTCAAAAGTACTCTTGTGTTTTATTCCTGCACCTAAAAATTGAAACTCAACCTTGAATGCACAAGTTCATGGCATACAGAATTCTTCCAGCATCACCCTCACAGAGGCAACAGCATCTCTCACTGTGTGTGTTCAACTTGAGTAGCTCATCTGTTTCACAACCCTGCTATCCAAAATCATGTTAATTAGGTTAGGTTGATCTAGCTATCCCACAATGTGTGTGTGTGTGTGTATTTCAAAATAACTTGTTTACAGGATAAATAAATACAATTTTAATTTGTCAATTAAAAAATAAATAAAAATAAACCAATCTAGAGGATTGTTTAAACTGCAAATTTTGATACTGTGTCTGAGAGACAGAACCAGAAGCCAGTGTAAAAATGAAACTCAGAAGACCCTGAAATGGTCTGAATTTGTCAAACTGCCTTGGAACAAACTTCCTCTCTCTCCTGCCTGCTAGGAATCTCTGGTTGGCTTGGTAGGACCTTCTGGAAAATGACACCATGTCGATGTCCTACGTGTCTGATAGAGGGAAGAGAAGCCAGAGAGGGAATAATACATGCCATTGGAGCCAGGAATGATATTTCACTCTCGTGATGATGCTGGAAGTCATGAATTTTAGCAATCCATGTGCTCTTGCATCAATAGGAGGTGGGGAGAAAAGAATCTTGTCACCACATTTGTGACCACCTGGATCTGCATGGAATAATGTAACACCATACATCTCCATTTTAATATTTTATGCTTAGAGGTAAACCTTTGAGAAATTCAGCTTAATTGTCTATATTTTTTCTACTTCTTTAAACGTGAAAGTAAAAAACAGAAACAAAGTAGATGTCAGTCTCTGGTTGGATAGTATGTGATCTTAATGGGTTGCATGGGAAAAGAGTATGTATTCCAATATCATGATCTAAACATTGAACAATACAAACTTTATTATCCCAGAGCATATCATTGGTATCTCTGTCTCTGCCGTACATTTCCACAAGAGTGGTCCTTTCCGTGGTGTGTGAAGAGAATCACTTTTTCTCATGTCTCATGCTGAGACTGACCACATATAAAGAAAACTGTGTGCAAAAGAAATGTGGAGGACAGTTGATTATCATGTCATTCATACTTTAAAATCCTACCCACATCATGAAACTGGGTGCTTCCAGCCCTGCAGAAAAGCTGGTGGGGTGTTATTTTAGTGTTCAGCAGATATTGAGAACAGGGTCTACCACTTTCCCACTTGCCCAAGACAGTGGGTAAGACTTGGTCATCTTAATGGTGTTGGAGCATTTCCTCTTGTATATGTGCACACAAACATGTGAATGTGACCTTATTGGGAAAACGGAGCTTGGGCAGATGTAACCTCAGATTAAACCATGCAGCCAATGGGGAGGAATGAAGGCCCACTTAACCATCCAGCCCTTGGACTTGGGTCCCCTTCAGATGTCTGGATGGGAGCAGACATGACAGAGTGGCTAGCTGGGCATGGAGGTGGGCCAGACAAACACAGGACTGCTTTGTAAGGTCCTCAGGATAGAAAGTATACCTCAAAGAACTAAAAGTAGAACTACCATTTGATCCAGCAATCCCACTGCTGGGTATTTACCCAAAGGAAAAAAGACATTCTATAATAAAGACATCTGCACTTGAATGTTTATAGCAGCACAATTCACAATTGCAAAGATGTGGAAACAACCCAAGTGCCCATTAATCCATAAGTGGATTAATAAAATGTGGTATATGTACACCATGGAGTATTACTCAGCTACAAAAAACAGTGGTGAACTAACACCTCTTGTATTATCCTGGATGGAGCTGGAGCCCATTCTCCTAAATGAAGTATTGCAAGAATGGAAAAACAAGCACCACATGTATGCACCACTAAATTGGTACTAATCGATCAACACTTATGTGCACATATGGAAATAACATTCATAGGAAATCAAGCAGGTGGCAGGGGGGAGGAGGTGATGGGTAGATTCACACCTAATGGGTGCGGTGCGTGCTGTCTGGGGGATGGGCATGCTTGTATCTTTGACTTGGGCCATGCAAAAGCAATTTATCTGACCACAGCATTTGTACCCTGGTAATATTCTGAAATATACATAAAAAAGAAAGTGTTGTTGGTCCATCCATATTCCCTGGATCATGATGAGAAACTAATTTGCTCCAGTGAAGGTGGAAAGGATGCTGCAGACCCTAATCTGAGCCCGTTACCATGTTGAGAATCATGGGTGCTACTTGGATGGAGATAAAGCAAGGGAACATGACATGGACCACCACACGGTGCTGTCTTCTGGTCGTGTTGGTGAAGGAGTCTGTTCTGCGACTTAAGACATTGGCTGGAGACAAGGAAGGAGGGATTGGGTGGGTGGATGTCTGCTGGGACCAATAAGCTAAGAGGAATAATGGTGCATGAGGTCAGCTCTCCTCTCCAAGATGTTTTTCTTAGATTTGTCCTCCCACAAAGCCAGGCTGCCAACACGCAAGAAGTTCTGAACGCGTTCCCATGGCCAAGGACATCACGGAAGCTCTTGGCCACACTGTCAGTTGGCGGATGTTGTGCGGTGCGGCGTGATGGAATGAATTTTAGAAGGCAGCATTCAAGACCTTTACTGAGTTGTGCCAACTGGCGGCGGGAAATCACGGATGGTCATGTACATTGTTCTCTTGAGGCAACAGCTCCCCGAGGAGTTGGCTTCTGTGTCTCTCACGTTAATTTAAAAATGCCACCAGGGAGGGCATGAGAATCTCTCTGGAGGCTGGAAGGAACAGAGAGAAACCATCTGTCTGCCTCGCTTGGGTGCTAATAAAACAATGAGATTCATCTTCCACCTTTTTAAAATCCTGGTTGAAATGTGCTTCCCCGCCCACCCCCCCCATGTTATGCGCATCTGAGGGTAAGAAAAAGGCGTGCACCAAAAAACAGACTTTTACATCTTCTTCCTATGGTTTCAAACTCAGGTATGAAATGCCTCCACATATAGAATTATTGTCATTATTTTTAATGACAACACTTTCTGTGGGAGGCTGCACAGCACAGATAAGCCCTCAGAAGAAACATATTTATGAAAATGAAACTTGTGTATGGAAATAAGAATGGAAAAAATCGATATATACATTGCATATTCAGGGCAGATTTACCTTCTTAATTTGACATTGAGGCCATGGAACAGAAGCACATTTTTAATTTAACTGCACTCTGTTTACAGACTTACAAAGATTATAGTAGTAACTATAAATATGTGTTGGCATGAGTATGGGTTATAGGAAGAAGGATATAAAATGTGATTAAAAACCACAGGGGGGGAAGAAAAATACAAAAATAATAATCTAAGTACTGATTACATGATGCAAGAATAAAATAGGTCACATATGTGTCACCAAAGAAAAAATAGAAGCCAAGCTTTCTTTCCCTCCTTCCCTCCTTCCTTCCTTCTTCCCCTCCCTCCTTCCCTCCTTCCCTCTTTCCTTCCTTCCCTCCTTCCTTCCCTTCCCTCCCTCCCTCCCTCCTTCCTCCCCTCCTCCCCTCCTTCCTTCTCATGTATTAAATGTTATAGCTGTCCCAGGAATATTGTCTGGGTTCATGCTGCTCAAAGTGGATGCCACTTGCCACACGTGGCCACTGGTTACTTGAACCATGGACAGTGTGAGTGCAGAGCTATTATTGGCTATTTGAGTCCTCTCTTTTGTCACAAGTGGTCTACTGAGAGGTTTGTTAGTTTTACTGGTTCCTTCCATAAACCAGCTCATGGCTTTGTCAATTTTTTCTCATCTTTGCCTGTTTCCTAGTGTATTGATTTCTGCTTTTATCCTTATTTATTCCTCTACTCACTTTGGTTTGACTTTGCCCTCTGTTTTTTTAAGGTTCCAAAAAAGCTGCATCTTAGGTCATTGATTTTTGAGCTTTCTTCCTTTCTAGTCATCACTCACTGGTCTAAATTGTTCTCCACGCTGTGCACCAGCTGCACCTCACAAGTTTTGATATGTTGCATTTCCACTGTCATTCAATTTGAAATATTTCCTAATACCCTTTGTGAGTTATTCTCAGCTCAAAGATTATTTGGAAATGTGTTATTTGATTTGTGCATATTTGGAGATTTTTCCATATGTCTTTCTGTTTGTGATTTCCAATTTGACTCTGCTGTGGTCAGTAGCATCCTCTCTGTGATTCCAATTGCCGTAATTGTATGGGACTTGTTTAACAAGCCAGCATATGGTCTCTCCTGCTGAAAGTATCGTGTGCATTTGAAATAAATGTGCATGCTACTGTTGATGAGTATGATCTATAAAATAAATTAGGTCCTAGGAAAAAAGCATACAAGAAATGTGGGATTATGTAAAGAGGCCAAACATAAGGATAATAGGTATCCCTGAGGGAGAGGAAGAAAATTTGCATGGGCTGGAAAATTTATTTGAAGGAATAATAGAGGAAAATTTCCATGGCTTAGCCAGAAATCTCGACATCCAAGTACAAGAAGCACATAGGACTCCTGGGAGAGTCAACGTGAAAAGGCATTCACCACGCCACATAATTATTAGACTGACCAAAGTAAACACAAAAGAGGCACTCCTCAGAGCTGTAAGACAAAAAAAGGAGGTAACCTACAAAGGGAAACCCATCAGATTAACTGCAGATTTCTCAACTGAAACCTTACAAGCCAGAAGGGAATGGGGAGACATCATCAATCTCCTAAAACAAAACAAAGGTCAACCCAGAATTCTGTATCCTGCCAAACTAAGCTTCTTATATGAGGGAGAAATTAAGACCTTTCCAGATAAGCAATCACTGATAGAATTTGTGAAATCCAGACCGGCCTTGCAAGAAATGCTTAGACCTGCATTATACACTAACCAGCGCAACAGACACCCACCTATGTAAAATTATGCAAAGGCTAAAACCCCAGAAACCAGACTCCACAATGACGCAGAGGGTAAAACAAAAGATACCACCCAACAGAATAATCAGAAATTTACCCCAAATATCAATTCTCTCAATAAATGTAAATGGCTTGAACTGCCCATTGAAGAGACATAGGCTGGCTGAATGGATTAAAAAATACAAACCAAGTATCTGTTGTCTTCAGGAAACACACCTCACACACACAGACGCATTCAGACTCAAGGTGAAAGGATGGAATACAATTTTTCAGGCTAATGGAAACCAAAAGAAATCTGGAGTAGCCATCCTCATTTCAGATGACATCAACTTTAAAGCAATAAAAGTAAAGAAGGACAAAAATGGACACTATATAGTGGTGAAGGGAAAAATCTCACAAGAGGATTTAACAATCCTAAACATTTATGCACCCAACACAGGAGCACCCAGGTACATAAAACAAATGCTGCTAGATCTAGACAACATAATAAGCAGGAATGCCATAATTGCAGGGGACTTCAACACCCCACTGACGGAACTGGACAGATCCTCCAAACAAAAAGTAAATAGAGAAATAAAAGACCTAAACAGGACTCTAGAACATTTGGGCCTAACAGATATCTACAGAACACTCCACCCAAATAACACTGAATATACATTCTTCTCATCAGCTCATGGAACTTTCTCTAAAATTGACCACATCCTAGGCCACAAAACAGATCTAAACAAATTCAAAAAAATAGAAATCATACCATGTATCTTTTCAGACCACAGCGGAATAAAATTAGATATCAATTCCAACAGAAACTCACATCTTCCTCCAAAAACTTGGAAACTAAACAATCTATTGATGAAGGAGTATTGGGTCAAAGAGGAGATTCAAAATGAAATCAAAAGATTCTTCGATCTAAACGATAATGGGGACACAAGTTATCAAAATCTGTGGGATACAGCAAAAGCAGTCTTGAGAGGAAAATTTATCGCCCTAAATTCCCACATCCAAAAGACAGAAAAGTCACAAATCAGTAAACTAATGAATCATCTTAAGGAAATGGAAAAGGAAGAGCAAAGCAATCCTAAAACCAGCAGAAGAAAAGAAATAACCAAAATTAGAGCAGAATTAAATGAAATCGAGAACAAAAGAACAATACAGAAGATCAATGAAACGAAAAGCTGGTTCTTTGAAAAGATAAACAAAATAGACAGGCCACTTGCCAGGTTGACCAGAAGCAGAAAGGAAAGGACTCTAATAAGCTCAATTAGAAATGAAAAAGGAGAAGTCACAACTGATACCATGGAAATACAAAACATCATCTTTGAATACTACAAAAATCTCTATGCCCACAAACACGAAAATGTGGAAGAAATGGACAAATTCTTAGAAAACACACTCTCCCTAGGCTCAACCAGGAAGAAACAGAATTTCTAAACAGACCAATATCAAGCACCGAAATTGAAGCAGTAATTAAAAATCTACCCACAAAAAAAGTCCTGGACCAGATGGGTTCACACCTGAATTCTACCAAGCCTACAAAGAAGAACTGGTGCCTATACTGCAGAAATTATTTGAAAATATCCAGAAGGATGGAATCCTCCCAAACTCATTCTACGAAGCCAATATTACCTTGATACCAAAGCCAGGAAAGGACACAACAAAAAAAGAAAACTACAGACCAATATCCCTTATGAATATAGATGCAAAATTCTCAATAAAATCCTTGCAAACCGAATTCAAAAGCACATCAAAAAAATAATCCATCATGATCAGGTGGGCTTTATTCCCGAGATGCAGGGATGGTTCAACGTACGCAAATCTATAAATGTAATTCACCATATAAATAAAAGCAAGAACAAAGATTATATGATCCTTTCAATAGATGCAGAAAAGGCTTTTGACAAAATCCAACACCCTTTTATGATAAAAACTCTTAACAATATAGGCATAGATGGCTCATTCCTAGAAACTATTAAAGCCATATACGATAAACCCACAGCCAATATCATACTGAATGGGGAAAAATTGAAGGCATTCCCCCTTAAAACTGGCACCAGACAAGGGTGTCCACTATCTCCACTTCTTTTCAACATAGTGCTGGAAGTCCTGGCCACAGCAATTAGACAAGACAGAGGAATCAGGGGCGTCCAGATGGGGGCAGAAGAGGTCAAACTTTCACTATTCGCAGACGATATGATATTATACATAGAAAACCCCAAAGATTCAACCAAGAGATTACTGGAATTGATAAATGAATTCAGCAAAGTCTCAGGATACAAAATTAATACACACAAATCCATAGCCTTCATATATGCTAATAACAATCAAGCCGAGAAACAAATTAAAGATGCTATACCTTTTGCAATAGCAACAAAGAAAATTAAATATTTAGGAATATATCTAACTAAGGAGATCAAAGACCTATATAGAGAGAATTATGAAACACTGAGAAAGGAAATTGCAGAGGATGTAATAGATGGAAAACCTTACCATGCTCTTGGATAGGCAGAGTCAACATAGTAAAAATGGCTTTGCTACCTAAATTAATTTACAGAATCAATGCAATCCCTATCAAAATACCAACATCATTTTTTGCCGATCTAGAAAAAATAATTCTACGCTTCGTGTGGAACCAGAGAAGACCCCGTCTAGCCAAAGCAATCTTAAGCAAAAAGAACAAATTGGGAGGCATCTGTCTACCAGACTTCAAACTATACTACAAGGCTATAGTAACCAAAACTGCATGGTATTGGCACAAGAACAGACATGTAGACCAATGGAACAGGACTGAGAACCCAAATATAAAACCAACCTCATACAGTCACTGATCTTTGACAAATTCCAGAAAAACGTACACTGGGGAAAAGATTCCCTATTCAACAAATGGTGCTGGGAAAATTGGATGGCCATATGTAGAAGACTGAAAGTGGACCCACACCTCTCACCTCTCACAAAAATCAATTCACAATGGATAACAGATCTAAACCTAAGACATGAAACCATAAGAATTCTCGAAGAAAATGTTGGAAAAACTCTTATGGACATTGGCCTAGGCAAAGAATTTATGAAGAAGACCCCCAAAGCAATCACAGCAGCAACAAAAATAAATACATGGGACCTGATCAAATTGAAAAGCTTCTGCACAGCCAAGGAAACTATCACTAGAGTGAACAGACAACCTACAGAATGGGAGAAAAATTTGCATGCTACACCTCTGATAAAGGGCTTATAACCAGAATCTATACAGAACTTAGGAAAATCAACAAGAAAAAATCAAACAACCCTATTAAAAAATGGGCAAAGGACATGAACAAAAACTTTTCCAAAGAAGACAGAATGATGGCCAGCAAACATATAAAAAAGTGCTCAACTTCTCTAATCATCAGGGAAATGCAAATCAAAACCACAATGAGATATCACTTAACTCCAGTGAGATTGGCTCATATCAAAAAATCCCCAAATAACAAATGTTGGCGGGGATGTGACAGGTAGGAACACTCATACACTGCTGGTGGGACTGCAAATTAGTACAACCTCTATGGAAAAGAATATGGAGATATCTCAAAGAATTAACGTAGAATTACCATTTGACCCAGCAATCCCACTACTGGGTATTTATCCAAAAAGAAAAAAAGACACTTTATAATAAAGACATCTGCTCTCGAATGTTCATAGCAGCACAATTCACAATTGCAAGTTGTGGAAACAACCCAGGTGCCCATCAATACACGAGTGGATCAATAAATGTGGTATATGTATACCATGGAGTATTACTCAGCAATAAGGAACAATAGTGAATTAACACATCTGGTATTATCCTGGTCGGAGCTAGAACCCATTCTTCGAAGCGAAGTGTCACAGGATTGGAAAAACAAGCATCACTGGTACTCACCATCAAACTGGTACTAACTGATGAACACTTAACATCACACAGGGCAATAACATTCATCAGGGGGCGGGCGGGCGGGAGTGGGGTGGAAGGGATGGGAAAAACTCTCACTGAATGGATGTGGGGAGCACAGTTTGGGAGATGACCACGATTGTGGCTCTGACACGGGCAGAACAGGGGCAATGTGTATGGCCAAAATGTTGTACCCCCATGATATTCTGAAATTAAAAAAATAAATAAATAAAAAAATTAAAAAAAAAAAAAAAAAAAAAAAAAAAAAAAATAAATTAGGTCCAGATGGTTGGTAATTTGTTTAACTTTTCCATGTCTTTCTTATTATTTTGCCTTTGTCAACTGCTGAGAGATGGGTATTAAAATCTTCAGCCACAATTGCTATCATTGTATTTACCAGTCACTGTCCCTGCCCCCAAATCATCATTGGTCACTTTTGTATTGTTTGTTTGTTTCTAAACTTTTACAGGTGGAATCATACAGTACATACTGTTTTGTGTCTGGCTTCTTTTGCTCAACATTGAGTTGTTCACAGAAGGTTCACAGTTCTAGAGGCTGGAAGTCTAAGATCCCAGCGTGGCAGAGTCTGTGTCTGGTGAGGACTCACTTCCTGGTTCATAGATGGAGACTTCTCACTGTGTCCTCACATGGTGGAAGGGGTGAAGGAGCTCTCTGGGTTCCCTTTTATAAGGGCAGTAATCCCATCCATGAGGCTCCACCCTCAGGACCTCATCACCTCCCAAAGGCCCCACCTCTTAACACCATCACCTCGGGGGTGAGGGTCTCAAAATACCAATGTTGGGGGGACACAGATATCCTGACCACAGCATAGGGTACCCCAAAATGGGAAATACAGGGGGGTCATATGATTAGACACACAGATTCCAACCAGCTAATCAGTACCTTTCTCACCCATGAACAGACAGCCAAGTCTCACCAAACATGTGAGCAAAGTCTCCAATATTGGAGAGAGAGAGAAGGTGAGAGAGAGAGAAGGAATAAGAGAAAGTCATCTCCAAAGGAAAATAAATCAAATGGCACTGGGCTTGTCAATGCCAGTATTAGAAGCTAGAAACAATAAAACAACACTTTTAACACACTAACTGCCCTGTGAGTTGTATTTAACTCACACTAGTTTTGAACCTGGGGACCCATGAAGCATATGTAACTCACATGTCTCTTCATCTTTACCCTTATGCAATATTTTTCAAGTTGCATATAACTCACGCACAGAAAACAATAAAAAATAACAAATTTTCCATTAAATTAGAAAGGATTGTTTTGTTTTCTAAGTTTTTATTCTATTTTCATAATAAAACACTGTGGCCCCAGGTAGAAATTTTTTTTTTCTAGTGTGGCAGGCAGTGTCTTAAAATTCTGAGGGAAATTGATACTTACATTAAAATTTTAGACTCAGCCCATCTATAAAATGTGAGTATAGACATTGAAGTTCTCAACAATTTTAACTCTTGGAAGGTTTTCTCAGAAAGGTATAGAAGGAGTCATTCCACCAGAATAAATAATAAGAAAAAAAACCATAAATACAAAAGACAAGGATGTAGGATATGGGAGATCCTACCTAGGAGAGAGGTAAAGACAGTTCCAAGGATTAAGGTGAAGCAAATTCTTAGGAAAAGAAGTATAGACAGCAATCCATTCAGAATGGGGCAGGAGGCTGTAGGACTCCAAGCAATAAGTAGAATTGGTTGATTTTCAGAAATTCCACAATTGTGCACTGTTTCCTCTCTTGAGTCTACCATGAGGATGATCAATCAAGTGGTTCCTCACTCTCTACATGTTTTGGTAATGTCTAAATCCCCAATGTCTCTCAAATGAAGGAAGGCATTGGCTGCATCCATTAGGTTTCTAGCAGAAAATGGATGGCATAATCATTTAGGATTTTTAAGAGTCTGCAGAGATATATGAGAAGGGTTAAGGCAACTCTGAAAGGATGCTTATCCTCCTGGAGCCTAGTGACATAGCAGAGAAGCTGTCAGCACCCCTGGGCTTGAGAGTCACAAGAGGATGGGGTCAGGATACTACTGGAACTCAGTTAGGAGCAAGACCTGTGTGTGGCAGAGAGGTGCCCAACAAAAGACATAGTTGATGAAAGACACAACTAACCCTATATGCAACCAACAGGGAGGGATCCAGAGAGTACGCATCTTAGATGCTCTCTTCTTGCCAACGCCTTCCATTGCCTGAACTCACCTGGAAGCCCAAAGCCCCAGAAACCTTGGGTGATGCAATCCCCACACATCAGCCAAGTCCATGTATGTTCAGTGTCTTAGAGATGGATGTTGGATCAGAAGGGGGGATGGAGAATATCCAGTGTACACACCAAGCGCTGAGTATGGGTCACGTGAAGTCCCTTCTCATCAGGGTTAGGTGTGGGAGATTGCATTCATTGCTCACAATTTTTTCTCTCTCTCTTTTGTTCCTGGCTCACACTGCATGGTACAACCACACCTCTTGACCCCATTGACTTTGGACTAGTGTCCGATTTGCTTTCACAAGCACAGGTGCAACATGTTAGTCACAAGGTCTGGTTTTTCCTCTGTGCATCTGCATTCTGACATTAGAAACACATTCCTGTGAGAACCACTGGTCCCCAAATGGTGAACATATGGAATAGCCATGAATCCAATGTGAAGCATGGATTTAAGCTCAGCCTGGGGGAGTGAAGCCTAGATCAGCCCAATAGTAGCTGACAGACAGACCCACAAGTGTAAAAAAATAATAATAAATGTTTATTATTGTAAGGCATTGAGATTCAGGGCTGTTTGTTACTCAGCATAATTTCTGTCATAGCTGACTGATACAGAAAGCAAGCTTCTAGGGTGGGAAAAGGCTCTCATAATAACAACCTCTGTCTTCTAAGAAAACTTCCCAATAAATTTTCTAGATCTTTTCAAATTTTCAAAGTGGGGGAAGGGATCAATATTCAGGAAATGGGTTTATATCTTTTTTTAAAAATAAATTTGCACATGATGATGTGTATCTCACTGTGAAATTTCAAGTGTATTTTACCTGGGTGCCTACTGAAGAATTAAATTTTAACATTCTATTACAAAAGATATTTGGGTGGATGGGGCTGGAATGGGGGTGTGTGTGTAAGATATTTGAAGACCCCAAATCATTCCTTACTTCTCCCCTCTCCAGAGATAATTACAACTGTGAGGTTGAAATGTATCCTTCCTATCCATTTTTTTGTTTTTTTCTTTATACTTATACACATCTGTAAAAATATAATCTAAGATATATTTCACAAAGAATCTACAAAGATGGCAATGCATTCTTTCATATATTGACTTGATGTCACAAATAATCATTCAAAATCTTTTTGCCTCTCTTGAAACTGTCAGTATGTTATTCCCACACTTTCTGAGTGCCTATTTGATAAATTACATTTTTATCTGCTGAAAGAAAAAATAGACTAAATTTACCATAGCACCCGTTTTCATGTGGCAGATTTGAGGCATTTATTTCTCCTTAACTGATGACAATTTTCTGATTCTAGACGAAGTTTTTTTTCCAAAATGATGGGTTTCCTACAAAAGCCAAACTTCCACTAATTTAAAACCAAACAAGTGACTTGATTTAGACGCTGACACAATCAAAGCTCTGCACACAGCTCTCTGTTTGTTTTTTGACTTTCTGGATATTTGGATCGAAAGAAAAAAATGAAAAGTTTCAAAAATAAATCCTGTGGGGTAAATTTGTAATTAAGCTCTGAAGAAATGCTTTTGTAAATCAAATTTAAACCTAAACGCCTTACGAGGATCCAATTAGATATGCATTTGGAAGCATTTGTTTTATAAATGCAGAAATCTCTGTTTTAGAGATGTCCCTGTGGAGAAAATAAACTTCACAATTTTAGCAATATTACTCCATCGTGGTTGGGGCATAAAAGATGAGAAAATGGGAAGTGTTAGTAGCATGGACATTGCTGGTTGACTTTGGAATCTACCGCCTCTTCCTAACAGATCTTGGATGTGTTCACCTTTTCCCTGCAGCCCTTTCTCTGAGCCTGTGCCTCCACCGTACCTGCCTCCACCTGCCCTCCAAGGCTTACCCCTCAGCAGGGATTAATTTAGGAAGAAGCACACAACAAAACACTCTCCGATAATATGGGAGAGGATTTCTCCTGGGGTCATGGCCGTTGGGGAAAGTTTTCTCCCTCCTAACAAGACTAGAGAAAGAGATGTTTCTCTTTCTAACCCTAACCCTACCCCTACCCCTAACCTCTTAATATCATGGCATCTGGATACCTTGACTCCTACATTCTGGATTACCCAGTTTGACCTCCTCGTAGAGGGATTCCTGGAGGGGATTGGGTTTGGTGGGGAGATATTCAAAGGGTTGCTTTAGATGTGCCTGAGACTCATGCAAGAGCCACTGTTGAGAAAACCACAGCATATACGGGAGTAGAGATGACTGGGCAGAGGTATCGATTTGAGAGTAACTGGTGCGTAGTGTTGTGAGTGAAGACAAGATTCCTTAGGACAGCACAAAGGGAGCAAGATCTAGGACTAATCTTAAAGACATTAAGATAGTTAATAGTCAGATATAGGAACCTGGGTCCTCAAAAAAGATGAATAGTAACCAAAGAGAGAGACAGAGGCAAAACCAGGGAAGGGAGAAAGCATCTCAAGAAGGTGGTCATGAGTGGTCTCAGATTCTGCTGTGGACGCAGGTGCTGGGAGGGCAGGAAAAGCAGCGAAATGTTCTTGGAGACACACACAGCAAGAGCAGGCTGAGTGGACAGAGTGCATCAGCTAGCTATGCCACGTAACAAAGTATCGCAACACTAGCAGCTCGAAGCAACACCTATTTATTACCTCGTGGTTTCTGGAGCTGGGATGTGTGACATGCTGCTGCTTTCTCTGCTCTGGCCTCCTTGGGACCAGTGACGTTCTGGGGAGGGACGGTCGGTGGTCCCGTCTGGGACTCAGGGGCCGTCCACGCTCACCAGCTGCTGGTAGAATTCAGTTCCCTTCTCAGGATCTCCATGTGCTGCTCCGTCTCCAAAGCCAGAACAGCAAGACCTTCTCCTGTTTGACTCTTTGACCTCCTCCTCCGGGCTCAGCAAGTAGAAAGCTCTCATTTTAAGGATGTATGTGGTTGCCAGGGGGTGACCTGGATAACCCCCTTGCTAACAACAGCAGAGGAGTAAACTTAATTACACCGGCAGTGCCCCCTTCACCACGCAACAGAGCGTGTTTATGGGTGAAGGTGTGTTCCAGGGTGAAGGTCGGGGAGGCAAACTTCTGCCGACCAGGTAAGACGATGAACAGACTGGGGACTGAGTTGGAGGTGTGGCTGAAAGACAGCGGGGAAGAGGAGGAGAAAGAAGAAAATTAGTAAATTAAAGGAAAGGAGGTGCAGATTATATATATGTGCTGGTAGTAGCAATAACACAACCTACAATAACAATACTGTTACCATGATGGTAATGGTGTTAGTAATAATAATAGCAACAGTTATAATAATACTGCTACCATGATAGCAGTATTGGTATTAACAACAACATTCATAATAACTCTTCTATCATGAGCAGTAGGAATAGTAATAAAAGTGTTGCTACCCAGATAGTGGTAGGAATAATAATATTGCTACTATGGCAGTAATAATAATGATATGATAATGCTACCATGATAATAATAATACTGCTACTATGATGATTATAATAATAATACCATGACAGTAAAATACAACAGTAAGAAAAATAATACTGCTACCATAGCAGTAATAATACCTCTACTATAATGATGATGGTTCATAATAAAACAGCTACCATGATGATAGTATTACTAGTAATAATACAGCTTCCATGATAGTAATAATAATACCACTGCCGTGATGATGTAAAAATAATTATAATAATGTTGCTACCGTGATGGTGGTGATACTGCCACCGTCATAAAAATAATATTCATTTAACGTTGAGTGTCAGTTCACAGCATTGTATAGTAGATTGCATATTATTTATACATATTTATTACTTATATGATAATAAACATAAAGAATGTATGACAGATGTAATATTTGAAAGAAAATAAGTATCATCATATCAGTGTTTGATGTCAGCATAATTTATTTTTGTTGTTATCATAAGAAGCCTCTCTGGGAGCAGAGAGTGCAGGGACTCAGCGACGGGGCATTAGGATGCCAGCCTGGTGGTGGTTAGGTGGGGCACAGAGACCCTGAGTCCGTCGGGAAGAACCTGCAGTCCAGGAAAATGAACTAACACCAAGTGGGTTGTTGCTGTCCTGACTGGTCCTTTAAAAAGACTGACCGTTTTTGTCTTCAGACCGGGCCATGGGGGGTGAAGCGGTGGTGCGTGTGTCTGGGTGTGTCTCTCTGTGTGCGTGTCCATGTGTCTGTGTGTCTCTGTGTGCATGCCTGTGTGTCTGTGTCCACCTGTGTGTGTCTGTGTGTCTGTGGTGTATGTGTGAGCGCAAATGTGTGTGACAGCATGTGCAAGCGTGCGCATCACCTGTGTGCAGGTTGGGGGAGGGATCAAGCCGACCCGGGTTCTGTCTGCAGGCTCAGGAGGAGCCTGGGTGGGCACACACACACACACACACACTTACATTCACTTACTCACACTCACGCACGACGCCTCAGCCCAGGCCCGCAGGGTCCGGCTCACCTGCCTTCCCCACAGCAGGGCGGGAGGGGGCGTGATCTGTGCAGGTTCAGGCGGCTCCCCTGCTGCACAGACGGCTGGTGCTTCTCCTTCCCCGAGATCAGGCCTCGCTGCTGAGACCAGGGACCCTCTGTCGGGTGAGTCCTGGGTGAATCAGGACCCAGCAGAGGGGAGGGTACTCGGATGCCTCAGGGACACATGGTGCACCTGCAGGGCGCTGGGTGGGCCGCAGCCTGGCGGGGGCATCCACCCTCCCTCCCTGGGCCAAGCTGCTGCCTCTCCAGCTTCCTCACCTGCACAGGAATCTCCTCAATTAGGCAACCTGGAGGGAATTTTCCCATCTGCGATTCTACGTCTTAAAATAATAGCTTTTTAAGTTAAGACCCAACAGCTAAACAGGAGAACACAACCCAGGGAGAGGGGTCTTCATCTCTGGTTTCAAAATGAGGCTTTAGTCTCTTGGCAATTTTCAAGGACGTGATACAGTGTGATTGGCTGTGATCACCGGGTTTCTAACGGAAACTTTGTGTCCACCCTTTGACCAACGTCTCCCTGGTGCTCACCTCCCCACCCAGCGCCGGGGACCATCGTTCCACTCTCTGCTTCTACATGAGGTAGGTGAGGCGGTGGGAGCGTTCACTACCTTGACTTCGTCATTCCACAGTGGACACTTGCGTCATGTCGTGTACCACACATGCATACCATTTTCATTTGCCGATTCAAGGACTAAATTGCATTGTGAAAACATTTTAAAAATTTAGAAATGAAATAAAATTACATTTTGAAAATTTAAAAATGAAATAAAATTACATTTTAAAAATTTAAAAATAAAATAAGATTACATTTTAAAAATTTAAAAATAAAATAAAGTTACATTTTTAAATTGGCAGTGGTGAAACATCCAGCCCAAGCTGTGTTCCTGACCTCCTGTTTTGATTTCCTGCTTTCTCTCTGACTCCTAAATCAGAGCCAATACGAACAAGTGCTGTCTTAGGTTTTCTGGGAGAAAGAGCACTTCTATACACAATCTGAATTCGGACGTTGAGGAACTGCTTTTGAATGTGTGGTCATAAAATAATGCCAGTCATAAAAATAAGGGAAAGAAATAAAACTCCCGGTATGACTCCAAAAATTTAATTTAACATCAAACTACCATTGGCAGGGAGCTGGTCTTGAACCTTCTATTGGTTAGATAATTGGGAAGAATAAACTTTTCTGAAAGTCTATAGCAATGTCACATGGACCTCCTTCAATAGTGGTCACCTTAATAGAAAAATTTAAGCACTTTTATAGACGGAGGTTTACTACTTGCCTTTAGAGAAGGTGGTGTTTTGTAAGTGGGGGTCCTTTGAACGAGACAGACTCCAAAAGAATAATCACATTCTAACCAACAAAAAGCAGTTTTCCTTCCAAAAGGGAACAAATTGTTGGTAACATTCCCGGATCTGCAATCAGCATGGCTTTTTGGCTTTTCTGCCAAAAACAAGGCAGATTTTGGCAAAGTCGCTATGAGTAGATTCTGGAAACATAATGAGCTGTCAGTGCTGGGCACACAATAGAGGGAAAAAATCTATAAGGGGTGATACTAGGGATTTAAAAAAAAAATTTTCTTGGGGCCGTATTCATAAAAAGTCCTTGCAACAGCTGGTTCGAGGCTGTTTTCTGAGTGTTGGCGACTTCAATTGCTGGAATTTGAAGAGACTCATATGCGACGCTCCTTTCCATGTCTTCTGAAAGAAAAAGAAATAGGGTATTTGAAGAAATCACCCGGGGGTTGGTAGCCTGCCCAGGTAACTCAGGAGCACGTGGCTTAGGAAGGCAGCTCCAAGGGGCTTGCTGGTCTAAACCCCAGAATTAGACAGGTTGTGCCTCAATCCTGTGTGGGCAGATCCCACAGAGGGGCCGAGAGAGTGGACAGGGGTATCTCTGCACAGGTCCTTATCCCGAATCCCTCCATGAGATAGGACACACACTTGCCCATGGTCAGAGGGCAGGTTTGGGGAGTTGGGAGACAGACTGTTCCACATCCGTTTGGATGTCTCTCTCCCTTCTCCGAAAGATGCCCAGAGAAAGGTCACTAAAGCGATGATATACAGAAAAGCAAAGAAAATCACAGATAATTCTATCTCAAGATGGTGTCTCACTCACAGAGGAACAGGGGTTACGCTTTTACAGTTAAGATTCTGAATTACAGATGTCGGTTAATGCAAACTAGTACCGTCTGCTCCAAGACATGTTTTCCCTCCTTTGTCAATCTGTCGTTAATTCTTGCCCAACACTCTCTGTTCTGTGATTTTCGTGTAAACCAGAAGCACACCCTTGGAGTCTTACCACTACAGAAAAATAAATGGGTTTCACACGTTTTTCTCTAAGGAGTGATTGATGTTCATAGAAATGGTTGATTATTTCCAGGATCTGTGTATGGAGAGTCATATTAATATAAGTCCATGAAATATTGGCAAAACAAAACAAAAAAGTAATGATCTTCAATCTGCTATCTTCTGCATTATGCTTTCATGTATATCTCTCTTGGATTTTCTGAGAAGAGGAAACCAAGTCACAAGGGTGCAACAGGATGCATTGGTCCAAAATCTACTGGAATAGTAGGTCATATGCATGATGTGTTTGCTGATTGCTTTTTTTCTCCTTGGGTTTCTCCTTTCAATGACAACTCAATTAACAAGTACAATCTGTAGATGACCTAGATTTTAATCTCTTTGCTTCCCTTGGTAGGAAATCCTTTCTCTACTTATTATTGCATGGAATCCACATCAGCATCATTTCTGGCTATTTTTACATTTGCAGATCATGTGCAGACCCCAAAATATTTTTAATGGAAAGCTTTGTCAAAGCTACACATTTCAATTCCCCCAACACCAGAAGACGGTGCCAGGGATAGTTTCAAGACAGAAATGGAATACGCTTAGGTTGCCGACTTGCATCTACCCAAGGTTTCTTTGATGGGGGGTGGTGGAGAACCTGGAACTGACCAAAGCCACAGGTTTGGGTGGGACAGTGTGTGTCTATTCCCTGCCTGAGGTTTTCCTGCGTAGTTTCATTCACTTGCTTGAAGAAGTTTAAATGCCTGAAGGATCTGACCAATATTGTAAAAAAAACTATGATGTTAACATTAGCCACTGGTTGAAATCCAACACATGTAAGGTATACGCTGGAAAGCACACAAACTGACCAAAAATACTTCCTTGGACTTTTTGTGTTTGGCTTGAAATGCACCCTGGAGGGCTTCCTAAAGGTGGAGTTTGCATTTAATAAGGTGAGGGAATTCTGTTAGGAGAGCAAGGAATATGTTAGACGACTAACCACATTCTAGGATTCATTGGCAGGATTAAACGATTGCCTCCTACCAGAGACAGGAGAGCCAGTGCAGTCAGTGACTTTCAAACCTTCATGTGCTCACACATCTTGTGAAATTGAAACTATGACTTGGTCGGTCTAGGTGAGCCTGAAATTCTGCAATACCAACAAAGTACCTGGTGATCCATGGACCACACTTTGAGTAGGGAGGGTCTGGGGAAAAGGGGGTTGCTATGAGGTGGCCAGAAGTATGGGGAGATATCTCAGCTGGAGATGCAACTTTTGGGGAGGCCCCAGGCAGCCAGGAGACACCAAGAATGTGCTGGGAGCTTTTCCCGACCAGAGGGCAACTTGGTCACTCCAAACCCTCACCTACAGACCTGGTGACCACTCCCTGAGGAGCAAATGATTGACCCAAACTGGGAGGTCACATCCATGTTAAGGGCAAAGACCAACATTTGTGTCTGAGCAATGCATCAGAAGATGTCCAGAGGAGAGACGAGTAAATTACATGGCCATGGTAGATATGTGGTTAAGTCAGAAGGTGGCAGAAAAAAAAATCAGAAGCACTAGAGACAGAACCTGCCCACCGCGTCCTCCTACAGCCTCTGTGCTTTGGTTGGCCCAGGAATTGGGTGTGGACCACAGTCTGAGGAAAATGCAATATCAGTGAGATCTTCCAGATTCCACCAGAAGGTTGTAGAATGATGTGGTGGACTTATTCCTCATGCAAAGAGGTGGAAAAGGTTTTGACAGTTGGTGAAGATAGTCTGCCAGCCCTCCACAGCCTGTGCGGCAGAAGACACAGCAGCCTGGTCAGTAGAAGGGAAGCCTGGTTCTCAGATGCAAGAGAAATGTAGCAGCCCACCCTGACCACTTTTGGAGCCTCATAAAGATGCCCCATGATCATCAAAGTGGATACAAGCCAAACCCTTTTCAATGAAATCCCCAGAACTGACAAACATGCCTGGAACTAGAAATTACATGCAGCCATGATTGTTCTGAAGTTCATGGAAACTGGCTGAGATTGGGGTGGTCCACTGAAGCATGGTGGACTCTGAAGTAGAACATGATAATGGAGAAAGCTCTAAATTCTGTAAGGTAATTTAAAGAGTTTTATTCTGAGCCAATGTGAGTTATGGTGGCCAAGGGAATGTAGTCTCAAGAGGTCCCAAGAAAAATGCACCTGAGGCAGCTGGGTTACAGTTTGGTTCTAAACATTTTAGGGAGACATGAATTGCAGGTAAAATCATAAATCAATATGTGGAAGGTGTACATGGGTTTGGTCTGAAAAGGCAGGACATCTCATAGTGGGTGCTTGTAGGTTATAGGTGGGTTCAGAGACTCTTTGATTTGTAACTGGTATAAGAAATAAAGCTTGTCTAAAGGCTTGGAATGTTTTGTTGTTCTTGTTGCTTTTATTTTGGGGTGTTTTTCTAAATTTCAAAATATTAAGGGGTATAAATGGTTTTGTTACATGGATACCTTCTATTAATATAATGCTTAAGTTGGGGCTTTTAGTGTGTCCATCACCAGAATAGTGTTCATTGTACCCAATAGGTGAGCTTTTACCCTCCCCTCCACCATCCCTGTTCTTGGATTCCAGTGTTCTTTACATCTCTTTGTGCCCACGTGTGACCATCGATTAGCTCCCAATCATTAGCGAGTATATGTGGAATGTTTTAAGTTAGATAAGGAAGTCTGTTAGTCAGAGACAAGTCACAATATACCCACACAAGTGATCTGTTGAGCAAATTGATGGCCTTCAGATGATTTAAACTTTGCCCTGTGTAGCCTTATGTACTATTAATAATTTAGTATCATATTGTCACAAAGAGTCTGCTTTGTCAGTCTTATCATTTCTATTTTAATATTAATGCTGGTCAATTGTGTCTAAACTCCTAAAGGGAGGGGTTGTAATGAGGCGTGTCCAACCTCCCTTCCCTTCATGGCCAGGAATTCTGTTTTAAAGTTTCTGTAGGGTCCCCCTGGCCAAGAAGGGGTTCATTCAGTCAGCAGGGGGGCTTAGGATTTTAGCTTAGTTTATAAATAGATGAGTTGCCCTAATGTCCTTGATATAATTTATTGTCCAGTAGTTCAGGCCAGTTATCAGGCATCTCAGTCACTTTGTGCCATCCCTACCTTTCTGGATTCATTTCCACTGGTCATGGGGTCAGTCTTGCATCAACCCAGTCTAGGCTAAATATTGGTTGCATGATGGATTTTCCAACAAGTCCTGATAGTTGAATGCTCCTTAGAAATGTCTTAGAGTAAGAATGCACAAGACATTTTTGTTTTCTTCAACTTTATTACCCAAGAACACCTGAAAATCCATCCTGCTGTCTGAACACATAATGACATAACTGTAAAGATCAGATGCTAAATGGAAGAGGAAAACCAGTGGCCTCCAATTTGTAAGGAGCCAAGTAATTGGCTGGTCAAGCACATTCCTTGCCCTAAGCAAACACTTTGAAAATAATGACTCTTGATCTTGTAGGATATATCTATGTGGTTGGGTCTGAGGGTTTTCTGCCAGAAACAAGAAGTTGTGCTTATTGTAGCAGAACAAGGATATTCATATTCTATCATTGAAACTATTGATCAAGGACATGAGTCTTTCTCTTTTATTATTAGCCCAGGAATGGAGTTAATATATTTTATGAACATAACATAAAGTAACCAATGCATTTGGCAGTTTTATTAGGACATTTAAAAAGGCTTAGAAGGCAAATTTGCCGCCTCAAGAAGTGATATAAAAGAAAGAGTAATGGTTTTATTATACATATTCCATAATATTTTATTCAGGATGGTCAGCATTGCTGAGTGTGGATTTCCTGGTCCCTAATGCGATATGATTGGTGTCCTTGTCAGAATAAGAGAACAGACACAGAGATAGACATGCACCAAGGGTAGATGATGGGAAGACAGTGAACAGACCACCCACAAGTTAAGGAATGACTTGGGGGTACCAGAAGCTAGTGGAGAGGCATGAAACAGATTCTACTGCACATTGCAGAAGGAACCAACCCCAACAACACCTTGATTTAGGACTTCTGGCCTCCAGGACTGTGAGAGAATCAATTTCTGCTATTTAAGTCACTCCACTTTGTGATACTTCATGGCAGCCAGTATCTTCATTTGTTCAGACTGCTATAACAAAATGCCATGTTGCTTATAAACAACAGACATTTATTGCTCACAGTCGTGGAGGCTGGAAGTCCAACATCATGGTGTGGCTGAGTCTGTGTCTGGTGAGGACTCACTTCCTGGTTCATAGATGGGGCCTTCTGGCTGTGTCCTCACATGGTGGGAGGGACAAGGGAGCTCTCTGGGGTCCCTTTTATAAGGGCACTAACCCCATTCATGAGGCTCCAGCCTTATGACCTCACCACCTCCCAAATATCCTGGAAAAGGAATTGTTATCTAACTAGAATCCATTGCTTGCCAAAAAGGATATAACAATTTACGTGGAGTGAGTGTTTTAGTCCATTTGTGCAGCTATAACAAAATGCCATAAGCTGGGTGTCTTATAAACAACCTACATTTATTGCTCACAGTTCTGGAGGCTGGAAGTCCAAGATCATGGTGTGGCAGAGTCTGTGTCTGGTGAGGACTCACTTCCTGGTTCATAGATGGTGCCTTCTCGCTGTGTCCCCACAGCATCCTCCTGTTCCCTGATCTGTCTGGTCCCCTTGAGGTCAGTGTGCAATTATTTCTACATCAGTGACTCTCAGCTGTTGCCCCCAGAGTCCTTGCTCCCTGCCTATCAGCCAAATCTACCTTCTGATCCTTCCTGGTTTGAGGGGAGAGAGTTGCCTTGGGGCTTGACTCTGCTGCTAAGGGTGGGCCTTTGGAGAGAGCCCCCAAACTCAGCAGTTGGGGCCTCTCATCTGCTACCTCCTTTTAAAATCCCCTTTGCCTCTAGAGCTGATGGGGTTAAAGTCACCTCTGAGCACACCCAAACCCACTTGGGGCCTTTGCCCGATTAGAAATCCCCTATAAGTCCTCCCAAGCATAGCCTTTAGCTGCTTTTGGAAAAACCAATCGCAACTATGAGACAATAAATTTTTGTTGTTTTAAGCCACCCAGTGTAGGGCCATTTGTCATAGCAGCCCTGGCAAAGGAATGGAGTCGTGTACTCAGGTACTGTTATCCTACAACAGGGCCTGGTGCGTCATCATGGTCAGGGCAGCCCCATGTCATGTGAAGAATATCCGCGGAGTGACCCACACAATCACCTGCCATCCTCCCAGACAGTGCCCACCATTGTTTCATTTAACGTGGGTTTATCCCCTCTTATGTTTCCGTCCTTATATCTCATTCTTTTGTCTTTTCTCACGTGAAAAATGCGTCTCAGTTTCAGAACGACTCTGCCCGTGGATGATATGGAAACCCTTATCAGCCTTGTCAAACCTCCGCTGGAGAAGGATGCATTTAGAAGAATTACGGTTTCTCTCTGTCCTCCGGGGAATTTGCTCTGTTTCTGTCCCAGACACACCATACCTGATATTCGATGTTGGCTATTTAGATGTCACCGGTTCCAAATGTTGACACTCCATCGTCCTTGCAAGCCTTTGTGTTTACAGAGCAGGCTGTGCGTTTGTGTCAAAGGACATGGTTTCTGAGGGGCTTTTAGATTTGTTTTCTCACTTAATTCTCTCCAGATGCTGGGGTGTGGGAAAGCCCTATTAATATCCCATTTTATCAAACGTCAGGGACTCGGGGGCTCATATGCTGATAAATAACAGGGTGAGTTTTATACCCACTTCCTCTTTGATCAACTGGTTCCTCAGCCCAACTGTGCACCCGAGACACACCATAAAAACGCACAAGCCTGGCTCCGTTAGACACCTGGTCCAAAGTGCTTTTAACCAGTTCCTTTAATATTTCTAATGCTGGCCCCCCAGAGAGGCATTCAGGGAAAATAGCACTAAGATTCTGCACAGAGATTATTTGTAATTTTGTTGTTATCCATCATGGTTAACACGAGTCTGTTGGCCAGGCTTCTATTCCTGAAAGACAGAATATATTTGAGAGTCGTTTTCTTCACGTTTGCATTATGCCCCTATGTAGGGTGAGCACCACAGTAAGTAGAGATGATGGTTCATTTGTGCATCCTGTGACACATCACCCCTGATTTCAGGAGCCAGTGTCCAGGTCACTTGAGGGGTCAGCTAACGATAATGTGTCATGGCCAATATCCATGGCGCAGCCCCTACTGGCTGGACAAGGGATCTGAGATGTTTGTCCAGGAGGGATGCTGGGAGATGGGTACCGATTCTTCCTTGTACTTCCGTGCAAGATTCTTTACTGTCAACACTATGCAAAGGCAAGAAGGCGTGTCCCTCACACTTTGGATCTGCAGCAGGATTGAGTCGTCACGTGCATTTCTGCAGAGCCACGTTCATGTCTATGCAGCCTCTTGGAGGTCAAGAAGGTATACACCCTCCCTATTCCAAATAGGGTCCCCTGGGCAGCAAGAGCCAGTAACTGAGACCCCAATGGTAGTCTCCCTTGATTCTGGCTGAAACTGGACATGGTGTGGAGCCGGACAGAACGTGAAGGCTAAAAAGACGACTCCATCCACCTTACCCCGTCTTTTTATCCATGTGCGGGCTGCTGCCCACTCATGGACGTCGTGGCAAAGCCCTCAAAGAAATGCCGTGGGTTCTTCATGGCTCGGGCAAACCTCAAAACAATGTGGGAAATTCACGGCTAAATATCACCTGAATATTGAAATGCACTTTGTATTTACTGGAATCGTATGTCGTAAGACATCTCAATTTGAGGGGGAAATTATGACTTTTATAGTCCAGACTCTTCTGCAATTTGGGGTTTTGGGTTTTTTTTGGAAATACATTAAGTTTTAATCATAAATGCCTATCCCCAGCATGGTAGCTAGAATATTGTCCTTATAGATATGTCATCATCTATGTGGAGTGTTACTAAGCATGTTAGTGTGTTCCCTCATTTGCAAGCAGGAAAGCAAAAAACACAGGCCTTTAAAAAAAAATCCTTCAGTTACTTTTAGCAGAAAGTAGCATTCTGCAGCCCACGTGATGCTATTCACCTAGCCAGCCCATCAGAGATTTCCACTGGAGCTGCGGTTTTTCTATTTGTAAAATGATGAGGGAGGCTTGGTATGCATTTTCCACGTCGTCTCCTTGCGGCAAATGCAAATATACGAGAGTATATAGACAGACACGAAGGTATGAAAAGGCAAGGGAGGAGGGATCGTGTTGGTATGAGGCAAAGTACAATAACCATTACCACCGATAAAATGAGACATTACATAATGATTAAGGACACAGTTCACCAAGAAGACATAGCAATTTTGATTCTGTATGCAATGCAAAGCAAACCCTCAAAATAAATAAAGCAAAAAAAAAAAAAGAGGTAGAATTAAAAGCAGAAAATAGGAAAATGAATAGAGTTTGGAACATGAGTACTCCTCTTTCAGTAATTGATACAACAAATAGACAGAAAATCAGCAAGGATATAGAAGACTTTAAAAACACTATGCAATCAATGAGTCAATTGACATGTGTGGAGCCCTCTATGTAACAACAGCAGAAAACATGTAGTTTAAGTGCACAGGGAACTTCCAACAAGATAGACCATACTCTAAGTTGTAAAACAAACCTCAACAAATTTAAAAGAATTAAAATAACACAACATATGTTTAAATGATATAAAGAATTAAGCCAGTAATCAATAACACAAAGGTATCTGGAAAATCCCCAAATATTTGGAAACTAAAAAGTACACAGCTAAATAGCACATGAGTCAAAATAAAAGGTGAAATTTAAAAATGTTTTTAGTTGAATTAAAATACCATATCGAAAATTGTGGAACACAACAGCTATCTCAGTACTTTGAGAAAATTTATGGCACATAAATAATATCATGTTTATATTATATAATACTTATTAGATAAGGTGATGTTCATTTTTTGTAAGAAAAGGTCTCCAATCAACTATCTGATGTCCCACCTTAAAAAATTAGAAAAAGAAGAGAATATTTAAACCAAATCAAGCAAAAGGAAAGAAATAATGAAGATGTAACCAGAAATCAATGTAATTGAAAACAGGAAAAAACAACATGGAAAAATTAATAAATCCCAAATCTGGTTCATGTGAGAGGATCAGTAATATGGATAAAGCCTTTACCAGAAGGATGAAGAGGAAGACAAAATAAAACACGTATAATGAGTATCAGGAATGAAAGAAGAGACATCACTGTAGGACCTGTTGCTATTAAAAGGGTAATGAAAGAAAACTACAAAAAACCTCATGCACATACATTTGGCAGCATTGGTGAAACAAGCAAATTCCCTGAAAGACACAAACTACCAAGGCTCACTCAAGCAGAAACAGACAACCTGAACAGTTCTGCATCTACCAAAGAAGATGTGTTCTTAGTTAACACCTTTCCAACAAAGAAAACTCTTTGGACATCTTCACTGCCAATCCTATCAAGCATTTAGGAAGGAGATGTGCCCATTCTGCAGAAACACTTTCTGAAATAGAATGGCACCGAACACTTTCCAGCTCATTTTATAAAAGCAAGGTTACCGCAATACCAAAAAGACAGAAAAATTACAAGAGAAGGAAACCACAGGCAGACATTCCTCTGCCTACAAGCAGAAATTTTCAACAAACTGTATTAACAAATCAAAGAGAAATCAACATGTCATATATATATGACATCATGGCTGTGTGAGATTTATTCTGTGAATACAAGAAGGGCTAGTTTAACATCTGAAAAACAATGTAATTAACCAAATCAATCCACGAAAGAGGAAAATCCATATGATCTTCTAAGAAGACGCAGCAGCAGCATTTGACAAAAATCAAAATCTATTTGTAATAAAAATGCACAGCAAACTGGGAATAGAAGGAAAGATCCTTAACCCTGTAATGGGTGTCGATGGAAAACGCACAGCTAACGTTGTACTAAGTGGTGAAGGGCTGATGTCTAAGATTAGGAACAGGATGGGGGAGCCCACTCGCACTCAGAAAAAATCATGTTTCTGTGACCCACAGAAAAATTATGGTAGATTAAAAGTCAATACGTGTTTGAACTTAGCAAGATAACATTTAGTTGTTTTATCTTTCCAGGAATGTTCTATTCCTTTACAAGCATATATATTTTAAAAGGAAGCAGTGACATCCTACATACATCATTCTACACCTTGTTTCTCACTTAACATGCATTGGAGATTGCTTCGTGTGATTGCATAGGGAACTGTGTCTTTCTTTTTCTTTTTCCTGACTGCATACTATTCCACAACATAAATGCACTGTACAGTAGCTAACACATCCCTCGCTGATGGGCACCCTGCTACTTTCAGACTTTTGTCCATAATGATGGACGGTGTTATGGCAAATGATCCGTGTCTCTGTATCTCTGCACACACTTTCAGGAATATCTGTAGAATAAACTGAGGTTGCCAGGGGAGAACTGGATTTGAATTTGACCCCTCAAGGGCGAATAGATGCTCAAAGGACGAACACAGTCTGACAGCTTCGACTTCCAGCCTTTCCGAGGTGTGCTGGTTCCACATCCACCGTTCTGAAGGCAGTTTTCCTACTGTGCCTCACGGATGTTAGAGATTTATTTCCTTACTTTCACCATTTGGTGTGAAAAAATATATATTTATAGTAGTACATATACAGAATTTATACTGTGCCCTGTGTGACGCTGTGCAAAACATCCCAAAATGTTCTAATTTCACTGAAATCATGTTTGTTCCTGCCTATAAAGGGCCGATGCGACTTTTGAAGGATGTGACATCGTCCTGACTCTAACCTCTGTGTGTTGGCTGCCGAGAGCGACGCCCGTGCAAGCCTCATTCAGGTGCGTCCCGGGCAGAATCCGCTTCCTACCACAGCGCTTCGAGACCAACGCTTCGGTTTTCTGGGATCAAAGGGAACATCAGACATGCCCACGCTTCCCCCTTCAGTGCTAAAGGTCACATTAATTTGTTTCACCTTTATTTAGAGCAAATGCATTAAAATTTGGCTCAAAATATACAAACATTGGATGAAGAACCCAAAACATTAGTGATTTTAAATGTTCTTGTAGGTGCAAATACACAGATTTTCATGGGACAAGACACACCCACAATTCTGCTTTTGAAATATTTGAATGCATTTTCTCCAGTCTTTATAATATTTTTCTCTGCATCCTTAGGTGGTCCCCTACCCCGGGGCTCTCTCTTAATCTCTCCCTTCGTATTCCTCTCCCTTTCTCTCTCCACCTCCCTGTCTGTCTCTGTTTCTCTCTGTCTCTCTCTCCCCCCGCCTCCCTTTCTCTGTGTCTCACCCCCCCATCCTTAGCTCCCAACAGTAACCACTGAGCTACATGGCGTCTCTAGAAACACATTTCCCCAAATCTTCAACCTCCATCTCCCTCGAGCAGGTCCTCGATTCCATCAGGTGCACCTGTCTCTACTCTTTGCTTTCTTGTCTGTTCCTTATCACTCTCCGTTTTTTCCGAGCCGAGAAAGTCGGCTAAGCCCAACAGATCAGTCCGTGAGATACTGATGTACCTCGAGCAAAGGAAACTATTTCAAGTGAAATCAGATAGAATCAAAGCCCAGCACCATCAGTCACTAAAACCTTGTTAATTTCCTGCACATCCGCTTGTCGTGTCTCCTAAAAGCGTGTATCTATAGAGAGAGATCCTGTTGTGTGGGTTTTTAAGAATCCAGACTTGGGGTTTGCACACACCTGGGAGGGGACTGCCTGTGAGCTCCAGCTGTTGGTGACAATACGTGGCTTAGCCAAGTGCCTACAAACACTGGCTGTAGTTGTCCTTTGTAATAATGAACATCCCTCTTCATCGAATGAGAAGGTTTTTCTTGTAGCTGATCTGTGGCCTGCACAGTAAAATGCAATGATTTCATCCATGTTGGAGCGTGCATCAGTACTTCTTTTGTGTGCATGGCTGAATAGTATTCCGTGGTCTGCAACTGAATATGAAACATGGTGCAGTTTAGATATATACAATGTACGGTGGTCAGATCAGGGTAGTTGGTGTATCCATCTTCTTGAACATTTATCATTTCTTTGTATTGGCAATATTTAATATCTTTTTTCTGGCTATTGGAAACTATGTAATTAATATGTTACTGTTAACTATAATCATCCTACAGTGTTACAGAACACTAGACCTTATTCCTCCTACTTGGCTGCAATTTTGTATCCTTTAAGTGGTCCTCAGCCTTTTTGGCACCAGGGACCGTTTTCATGGAAGACAATTTTTCCACGGGGGGGACCACGTGGGGGTGGGGATGGTTTGGGGATGATTCAAGCGCATTACGTTTATTGTGCATATTTATTGTGCATATTGTGCAATTATTTCTATTATTATTACATTGCAATATATAATGAAATAATTATAAAACTGACCTTAGGTTGGGGACCCCTGCTTTAACAAATCTCCTTTAAGATCAAACCTAATTCCTTTTTGATTTTTTTTTTTCCTTTTTTCTCTCTGTCACTGGAGAAAATCCTCGTGAAGTCAAGTGAACCATAACTCTCTTTTTTCCAAGTTCAACAGCTGCTGCTAACTGGCATGACCGCCCTTCCCACGGTAGATGCAACCTCTGTCTTTCTTGTGCAAGCAACACACTTGCAGTCCTGCTGGTCTTTTTTTTATAGTCTGGGTCTGCTAAATGGTGCATCATTTTGGGTCTGCCCTGAGGTCTCAGGCCTTTTCTGTGTTCTTGTTTTTGTGCAGCGAATTCCTTTCCAATTTACATAAGGCCCCTTCTCCAAGGCAGAGAGAGTGTCTCTAATGTGTTAAACAATTTCCCAAGACATTGTTCCCATGTACCCTTCCTGGCTTCCCCTGGTAAATTGTCCGGCCAGGATGGTTTTGACTCGGGGCACTGCCTGCCTCTCTCATGATTCAAATTATTGATCAGACCCTCCTCGGCTGGGGGTGTACCCAGTTGTATCCGGCAGGTTCTCCAGAGAAATAGGAGAATGTATATATACGGAGAGGGAGCAAGAAAGACATAGGGACACTGAGAGAGAGATTATTTATAGGAATTGGCTCGCATGATCGTGGAAGCCAAGAACCCCCACGATGTGCCCTCTGCAAGCAGGGGAGCCAGACGACCCCATAGCGTAAGCCCTAGTCGAAGTCCAAAGTCCTGAGAATCAGGTGCATGGTGATATAAGGTTGAAAGCCCGAGACCCAGAAGCTCCGATGTCCAAGAGGAGAAGACGGATGTCCCAGCTCAAGAGGAGAGAGAGAAACCTCTATTTCTCCCCTGTTTTGTTCTATTCGGGCCCTCAACAGATTGGGTGATGTGCACCCACACTGGTGAGGGCAGATGATTTTTACTCAGTGCACTGATTCACATGCTAATCTTCTCTCCAAACCCCCTCGCAGACACACGCAGAAATAGTGCTTTACCGTTTATGTGGGTGTCCCTTAGTCCGGTCAAGGTGACACATAAAATTAGCCATCACACCAGCGAATCGCTAAGAGACAATTCTTCATTGCGTTCCTTCCGTTCCAGCGAGGCGGTGCCTAATTGTGACAGAGGTTCTCTGCACAATGCGTTTAACACGAATTATACCGTCTTGACCGTGTTTTCTATTTTATGTATAAGGGATTTATCGTGAGTCCCCTGAAGTCGGGGTCTGTGCCCCACACGACACTCCACCTCTCGGGCGCACAGTGAAGTTCGTGGAATAAACATACTCACCCAAGACGGTTCACCGGACACGTGAAGGGTAACACTCACAAGGTTAATATTGCAAGTTGTATGTCCTCGTCCCCACACTCAGGAAACAGTCACCTCTTCACTGCCTCGACATCCCATGCAGAAACCGTGACATTTTTACAAATAGACTTTAATTTTCTCTTTTTCTCCTTTGAAGGGACTCACTTTTGCTTCTTTTCCCTGTTCCTTCTCCCGTATTTTTTTCATAGCTTCCACCCTAGAGTGTCCCCATTTGATCCTTAGCTTTTCCTCCTGCAGTTTTACTCACTGGGTCTGCCCTTGGCTTCTCCGACCAGGGTTTTCTTCCTCCACCAGCTGCTTGTCACACTTCTCCGGCTTCTGTTTTGATTTGTGTTACGTGGGTGGCAGCATCGTGGTCGGGGACTATCTGCCCCTGATTCTGTTCGGGTGAACACCACTCTTATCTTCAATACACTTTTTTCTCGGCAGGTCAGCCTTGCAGAGGAGAAAACGCACTTTGGCTCAAAAACGCAACGCGAGTTCGACGTTTCCCTTACACGGAAAGGCAGTGTTATGTAACGTTAATAACGCTACCCGGTGTGGCTGGCTGAATCACCCGTTTTCACCCAATTGTTCACCAAAACTTCGCTTATTTTTTGTCCCCCTGGTATGACAACAACACTAAGAGCGGAGTTGGAAAATTAAGAAGAGAGAATGTTGCCCAATTAGCGGGAGGTTTCCAAGATGGCACAGAAGCGATGGGCGCAGTTGGACACTCATCTGAAGTTTTGTTTTATCACTGATGAGCACAAAATAGAAAGGAAAAGAAAACATCAAAAACTTCCACGCAGAGCTTGTCGCCAGAATAACAAACTCCTGTTGTGTGCTGGCCCGGCTCTGCGGAAACACCGTGCACTCACTTCAGGGCCGCAGCGTCCCGCAGAGTCACTGACTGACCGCAGCTCACGGAGGTGCAGCGTGAAATGTCATTCAGGGCTCTTCATCGTCAATGCATAAGCATTATCTGTACATTTCCCAGGTTATGAGAATCCTCCGGCTGACAGAGTCTTTCTTCTGGAAGAAGGTTGGGTCTTGGCTATAGAGTTCCCACTTCATTGAAGAAATAGTTGTGTGTGTGTGTGTGTGTGTGTTTTACGTCGGGGCTTCATAGAACTGTGAGTGACTCCTGGCTGCTCTGGGGCCGTGGGCTGATGTAGAAATGCAATTCCATCTTTGTTTCTTACAAGCAAATGCTGGTGATTTCCCAGGTATTGGTTATTGATTTCCATTTAGGGATGTTCCATTTAGGCTGTTTCCTAGGAACCTGTTATTAAAATACAGAAATCAAACGAGTGAATTCCTAGAGTTTTGCTAAAGATTCCTGTTCATTATTTTACTACCAACTCCAGCTGCAAAGTGGTGGTTGGCAACTGTCCTGAACTTCAGCTGGACATAAAGGTGCCTAAAATTCCCACAATTTTGGGAAAAGGTGACTTTGTTATCAGGGCATCACAGGTGTTGTGTGTAGGCAGTAGAGATATTATCTATATTGCGGCGTCCTGATCTTTGGCTATGGGTCACAGTTGGTTTAACTTTATCATTAACAATGTAGTTTTCGGCATGGTATTTCACTGGCAATATTGTGTATAGTAAGTTGCAAATACTTGTACCAACATGCTTGGCCCGAAAAGGATGTCGTCGATGCCTTTCAACCCAAATACAAATCACAAAAATATGACCTTAGCATAGTATTGATTTGAGAGGGTAGCCTTGTCCAAATATATTCTATTGGTTCTTATGAGCACTTTTTAATTTTATCCTAGCACTGAGTTTTTCAAAGTTAAAAATTATTTGGTGATTGATTGATCATACATTGAAATTTAGTGGTATATTCTGCAAAGGGTTATGTGGGATCTGCAGACATACTGATTGCTATTATTTGCAAAGCTGTTTTCTCATAAAACCGTGCTATATTAGCTTGCTAGGGCTGCTATAACAAAGTCCCGCAGACCGGGCGGCTTAAACAACGGACATTTACTCTCTCACATCCTGGGGGCTGGAAGTCCCAGATCAAGGTGTGTCAGGGCTGGTTCCTCCTGGGGCCTCTCTCCTTGGCGTGTAGACGCCGCCTTCTCCCTGTGTCCTCACGTGGTCGTCCCTCTGTGTGTGTCTGTGTCCTCATCTCCTCCTCTTATAAGGACACCAGTCCTGTTGGATCAGAGCCCACCCTAGTGCCTCATTTTACCTTAATCACCTCTTTAAAGACCCATCTCCAAACACAGTCATATTCTGAGGGACTGGGGGTCAGGGCTTCAACATATGAAGTTGGGGGAAACAATTCAGTCCATAACACATGAATTAATGATTTAACAGAACCAGGTACAACTGCATCCCTGAATATGAATCTATACCCCTGTCTTTTTGTGACTATGCCCACTTTTCAGTTGTGGGGTGCATTTGCTCTGATGTGCATTTACCAGTGAATATGAATTTATTTTACACTTAGGTTTTATAGCCCATGTCAAAGGCATTGCCAAAATCCCAATAAAATGACGTCTGATACATTACTCTTTCCTAATAATCTTGTATTTGTAGTAGAAAAGCAATTACATTCATGTGGCTTGCTATGTTTGTCCTAAGTCTGCGGTTCCGCCTTCCTGTGATTGGGTTATTGGCTGGTTATTCACACATCGTGTGTGCTCCAACCGCAAAGAGTTGTGCGGTGTTTTCAGTTTGTGTTCCCAGACAGGCTAAGCCACACTCGGCCTGTCTTTTTCTCCACATCATTATATCTCTTATTCTACTCATTGTTTTTGTTAAATCTCTATATTTCATGATTCGAAATTAATTATTAGTGTATTATTTTTTCTGTAACACTATTATGTATGTAAATAGTTTGTGGATATATTCACCTTTGAAAAATGTCATATGATATAAGGCAAAGCCTCGGTTCCCCCCTGTCCAACCAACTTCATAATCTGGCAGGAAATGTTATTTTGAGGGGGGTGTGTGTGTGTGTGTGTGTGTATGTATACGGACACACAAACTATGTGTGTGTACATGTATGCATGGATATAAATACCCACATACATATCCAAACTCTGTGTATGTCTGTGTGTATATATTTTCCTGTATCTGTGAGATATATATATAACATTTATGTAAAATCAATTATAGGTACTTTTAATAATATATAGTGCTTTTGTAAGTTTTGCACATAGATTGTATCATACTGAGTATTTGCAACTTGCGTGTGTTACTCTGTAACATATTTTCCATCTAAATACATATGGATAAATGTCATCTTGTTGCATTCTGTCACTCTGCCGTTCTTTATGCATCGCTATTTCATGACGGTACGTGCAATTCCACTTTGAATTTCTTACATAATCCTCATGAATTTTTACTTTTATCGTTCTAAAATTGCTTCTGTGAAGCTTTTCTCCCTAAGTGCTGTAATATTCCACTTAATGCCGCTTCCCCAGCAGGAGGTTGGTTAGTTCTTGCCTGGTATTGTTTTGTTTTTAATCATTTTGTATAATTTGGTTTTAAGTGCATATCATGTAAATGGAATAAATATATATATATATAATATATCAGTTTATATGTTATATGTTAGTTTTAAATATATGTATGGTTCAACATCAACAATTTAATTTGAGTTTTTTCTTTACTCATCATCAGGGACTTTGTCATCACGTGGTCAAATGAATGCCTGGTGGGTCCGATCCTTTGCCACTTGTTTCTGTGTTTGCATTTTATGCCTTCTGTTTAATATGCTTTTTGTTTTATTTTCTCCTTTTCATTCCCTTAGACTAATCACGTTCTTTGTTCCACCTTCCTTTGTGGTTGGAAACCTATGTGCTGTATTAGTATTCTTTGGTGTTTACTTTAAATCTCCGTAGACTTCTTAAACTTTCTTTCTTTTTTTAAAAAGTCTTAATTGAGACAAAAACCTCCTTCTCCTTCATCTCTTTTGCCTCTTCTCATGTCCTGATTTAATCCTCTTGGGTTGGAGTGTCTTCTTTGCTGCCAAACTTTTAAAAAAAGTCAACACTTATTTAGATTTGTGAGCATATATTACTAACTTCCCAGCTCAGTGCATTCTGCACGTCCTTCTGGGTTCATTTTCCTGAATTTGTGGACTGTGTCCTTTAGCGGTTATATTAGAACAGATTCGTGCTGTAGGAGATAGAGCTACCAGAGCTTGTTCCGACTCCTCGGTGCTACAGCCGGGACGCTGCACGGTCTCTCACACATCACTCCTTGTCGATTTTATTTCACGTCAAGTTTGAGAGAAAACAGCAGCTTTGCGGCATTGGCCAACATGGCAGGGGCACCCCCAAGCTCTGGCCTTCCATCCCCCACTGCTCCAGGTATGGGGAACAGGTGCGCAGGTGCCAGAACATCCCTAATTCGCTTCAGATAGAGTCGCACCCTGCTCAGAGGCCGAACCTCCACAAGGGCTAAAATTAAAACGAAAGTTAAAGTCGTTCGCTTTGCCAATCACTTTATTCGATGATGCTCTGGGATGTGTCTGAGACACATAAAAATGAGGAAGGAAACAGAGCAAACTGTGTTATTTGTTCGGTAACCACGGAATGTATTCTGTGAATGTCTCCCACCATGGCCTGCCTGGTTTTGATTTTCTAACTTCCCAGTGAAACCAAAAATCTTTGTCCCCCCCGTGCCACTGCATCCATTGACTGTTTCTTGCTCAATGGTGTGCTTCAGGAATTCCTCATAGATTAAGGGGACCTTTGAGCATAGACCAAGGAGGGCATTCGCAGGGTAGCCATGGAGTGGATGACATGTGACAAGGATCACCCTGTCCAGGAATGTATGAAAAGGTCAAGGCCGTAGCAGACGACAGCAGCCTTAGGGTTGGGACAGGTGTCTGCATCAGCACAGACGTGACCAGCACACTCCGCCCAAGCCGGTTCCGTTGCCTGACATGGGGAAGGTCCCGCATCACGGCTGCACCACTCTGACATTCCGGAGCCACAGCACCCGGGGAAGTGAGCTGTGGGCTCTGTGGACCCACGTCTAGATATGTCCAGAGCTCTGACAGGCGTGGAAACCACACTGTTGACCTCACTTTACCCCACAGAACATCTATGGCTTCCTCTCAAGCTGCAGGAGGGAGATCGTGGACAGGAGCTGTCTCCCTAATTAAACCACCAGGCCACTTTTGCAGGAAATCCATGCACTGCTGGGAAGCGTCGATGCAACTAAATTAAGAAAGCTCTTGGCTGCTGGAGTTTCAAAGCCGTCTGGCTGTGCCTTTTCCCTGAGGAACGGAGGAGAGTGTCGTGGTCACCCTCCAGCCCGTATCACACAGCAAAGCCTGCCACACAGAGAGACGGAAGGGGTGGCCTTGCTGCATGGGTTTCCTAGGGTTCTTGTAATAAATTGTCATAAACTCAGTGGCTAAAACAACAGAAATGCACCCTCTCCCAGTCCCGGAGCCCAGGAGTCTGGGATGAAGGGGTCTCAGGGCCGTGCTCCCTCCGGAGGCTCCAGGGGAGGCTTCTTCCTGCCTCTCCCAGCTCCTGGGGGCTCCAGGCGTCCCTTGGCTTGTGGCCGCATCACTCTGTCTCCACGTGGCTTCTCCTCTGTGCTGTGTCTCCTCTGCTGTCTCTTAGGAGGACACCTGCCATTGGATTTGGGTCTAACCCTAACCCAGGATGGTCTCATCTGGAAATCCTTAACTAGCTGCATCTGCAAAGGTCCCTGTTTCTTAATAAGGTCCCACTCACAGGTTCAGGGGTTAGGATATGGGCATATCTTTTTGCAAGACACCATTCAATCAACTAAAAATGTGTCCAGTTCTTTCTGGAGGCTCCAGGGGAGGCTCCTTCCTGCCTCTCCCAGCTCCTGGGGGCTCCAGGCGTCCCTTGGCTTGTGGCCACGTCACTCCAGTCTCTGCCTCTGTCTCCACGTGGCGTCTCCTCTGCGTCTGTGTCTCCTCTGCTGTCTCTCAGAAGCATGACCTCATCTTAGCTTAATTACATCAATCACATCTGCAAATACTGTTTCCAAATAAGGTTCCACTCACAGGCACTGGGGATTAGGACTTGGCCATGTCTTTCTCGCAGGGCATAACCCAACCACACCCCTTGTGTTTAGTGACATCCTTTACCTCTCTGGCATCCAGGGGGCTGGCACTTCCTGCTGTGGACTCATAAAGGTGCGTGTTTGAAGGAGAATATTGGAGAAGCATGAACCAGACATTGGGAGCCCAAGGAGAGGCAGGGAGACACAGGGATTCAGATGCATCTACCCACTGCCTCACCGTGGAGCCCAGCTCAGAAGCTGGGGAGGGCAAATGCCGGCTGTGCCTGCGGGGTAGCCCATGCACTTGTCCTAGAAAACATTTATTAGGTGCCTACTGTGTTCCAGGCACCACGCAGGTCCTCAGGAGGCACGAGTGAGCAAGGCTGAGAAAGGAGATGACAATAGAGCGGATCAACACCTCTAGGCTGGGTGGAGGCTTGGAACAGGGGCACCCAGGCGGTGCTGGACAACTTTCAGTGTCACATGGACACCCTGAAGAGAGAAGGTGGCACAGAGATTAAAGCCAGAGGGGCATCTACTCTTCCCATGACCTCTTAACATCTTATTTGTGCTTCAAGAACATCCAATTCTCCCTGTACCCCTGATTCCTTTGTCCTCTCAGCCCAGCAGAGTCAGGGACCCCACAGTTCATCACTGTGTCTATGGAGATCATCCCTCCCTGCACTCAGAGACCCTGGAGACGCTCCTCCCGGTGTTCCTGGATCACAGCCCCAGGAGCTCACACCCGGGGTGGGCTATAACTGTCTTGAGGTTTTCTCTCCGGTCGGAATCACACGACATTGATTGTGGAAATCAACGTCCGCTGCCTTTTAGTCGGTTTACAAGAGACTCTGGTTCTCGTGCTTGTGCTGTCAAAGTGGACTCTCCCAATTCACAGCATGCTGCGTGCATGGCGTTTCGTGGCGTGCAGAGTCACAGAATTCAGGCAGAAAGTGACTGAAATGAACATCTACTCCTACAACTCCATAGTACAAAAAAGTACCACCCAACAAAACAAATAAAGCACAAAAACGAATAATCTGATTTAACAATAGGCAAAGGGCTGGCATAGGCATTTTTCAAAAGAAGACACACAAAGGGCCAACAAGTACATGGAAAAGTGCTCGACATCTGTAATCACCAGGAACGGAAATCAAAACTGCAATGGGATACCACCTTACTCATTAGGGTATGGACGTTATCAAAAAATACATAAAATGACAAGTGTTGATGCAGATGTGCAGAAATGGGAGCACCTGTGCACTGCTGATGGGAATGTAAGACGGTGCGGCCACCATGGAAAATGGTCTGGAGGTTTCTTAAAAAATTAAAAATAGAACTACTATATGTTTCAGCAATCCCAATTCTGGGTATATACCCAAAAGAATTGAAAGTAGGGTCCGGAAGAGAGACCTCCCTACCCATGTTGATAGCAGCATTTTTCACAATGGCCAAAAAGATGAAAGCAACCCAAGTGTCCCTCGACAGAGGGATGGTTACACAAAATGTGCTTTATACACACAATGAAATATTATTCGGCCTTGAAAAGAGAGGAAATTCTGACACAAGCTACAACATGCATGAACCTTAGGCTCGGTGAAATAGCCAGTCACCAGAGGGCAAATACCGCATGATTCCACTTGTGTGAGTAGTAAGATTTATAAAGACAAAAAACAGAACGGTGGGCGCCAGGGAATGTCATTCAATGGGGACAGCGTTTCAGTTTTGCAAGACGAAAAAGTTCTACAGATGAGCTGTTTAACAATGTATCTATAGTTAGCAATAGTGTATTGAGCACTTAATTTGTTCATGTATATTTCATGTTGTGTTTATTGCCACAATAATTTAAAAAGAGCGTCTACTGACTTCCTTCCAAACCTATCATATCAGAGATGAAGAAACACAGTCCTCGAGGTGAGAAAACACCAATTATTCTTACATACGTGGGGGAACAATCACGGAATGACACAGTGTTTTCTATTTGATTCGTTTGGTTTTTCAAAACCCTCCACCTGCTGCTAAGCGCTAATGTCTGTTGATGAAATACCGTTGTTCGAATTACCCAAAATTGTTTTAAGTAGTGCCAGACTGGGGAAATACGGCTCTATTTACTCTCAACCCCCCCCCCACAGCATTTCCCACGCAAAACAACGGGATGTGACTCATCTCCGAACGCAGCGTGGCAAAGTAAATTTTGCTCCGCCGCGGAAACTGAGAACAGTTGCGTCATTTGGGGTTGAATCTTTCCGGCCCGCTCGGTTTCAATGTTTGGTTCTCTGTCCTACAGTACCGAAGAGAGGAAACATTACCAAGCTGCCATAAATATCTGGAGATTGGAAAAGGACACAGCACTTCTGATGGCTGCATTTTTAACAGAAGCTTTTGAAAATTCGCCCCTGCGAGAGAGTCTCAGGTGATCCGCCCGTGTTGCTCAGACACCTTTATTTCCTCTCAGGAGGCCAGATGGCAAATGCGGTGTATAAAAATAAACACAGCAATTGTGTGGCATCTCCACAGGAGCACCCCGGCATGATTGCTGCGAGCTCCGCTTTGTCTGGGTTGGTATTTGCATTGCAGGAGGCAGCTCACGGTCGAAGCCTGGGGACGTGCACATTTCACACATAAGTATCCATCTTCGGGAAGCTCTAATATCATACTCCTTGTCTGACATCGACACTGGGGTAATGACAAAGAGGCATGTGGTATTGTCTTCCTAAATCCCCCAGTTCCCTCCGGGAGTTAGTTTATTTTCAACCCCAAATCCACAACTTCAGCCCTGAGTGCCACCTGCAAGACTTGGTGAGACACCTGCACAAATCCAAAACAAATGACTAATTACGTGACATTTGCCACACACATTCCCAACCCCTGCCTTCCCCATCGCAAATCCCACCCCATCCCCAGATTTGGATGGAGTAATACTAACCTAATCTTTTCCCCTGGAGCTACTTGCTAAAGAAAGAGCTTCATCTTTAAATTGGAATCAACGCCAAGTCTCCAGAAGCTGTCCCTTGGTCTGTAGTGCTGGGATAAGATCTACTATTAAGGTACATCCCGAGGATCGATGACCATGCATTTAAGCAGCTGGCATCATCCTGCAGACACAGGACGTGTTTAGTAGATGCGCATGTTTGTAGATGGCAGCTGTTGCCACCCACGAGGACATCCACTAATGCAGATGTCCAAATGCCCCCTTTCCAGACACTCTCAGGGGTGCAGACACCAGGCAGCTTGTAGATCTAAGGCTTGGTGGTTGGCCACGGCTCTATGTTTAGCTGTTCCCAGGTCGCACTTCAACTGGCGGTCTTAGGGCTGAACCCAAAGAGCAGGCAATGTAAACATGCCCACATTGACGTAGGAACAGATGGAGACAGTGAGGTCCCAGGCCTTTGTGTCTTGCCTGTGCCAAAAGGGTAGGAATGTGTTCAGGTTAGAGTAGAATTACTGCTCTAACAAATAGACCCTAACGTCGTAATGGCTCAAACCCAATGGAAACTCATTTCTGGCTCACCTAAGAGCAGTGGGTGGTGACCAGGTTAGCAGGAGGCTGCTGTTCCACGCAGCCACTCAGGGATCCAGGCTGATGTGTGGTTTCACGGTTTCCTCGAGGATCTGCTCCATTCCAGCCAGCCAAAGTGAAAAAACAGCAGGGAGAAGCCCGTGTGGACGTTTCCACAGTCTAGAGCAAAGGTCCCCAACCTATGGTGAGTTGTATAAATATTTCGTTATATATTACAGTGTGATAATAATAGAAATAAAGTGCACAATTAATGTGATGTGCTTGAATCATCCCGAAACCATCCCATCCCTCCCCAGTCCATGGAAAAATTGTCTTCCACGAAAACGGTCCCTGGTGCCAAAAAGGCTGGGGACTGCTGGTCTAGAAGCAGCGAACACTGTTTCACTTTCCCTGTATGTTTCATGGTCCGCAACTCAGTCCTGTGGTCGCGCCTTCCTGCAGGGGAGGAGGCACAGCCCGGCGGCGGTCAGCCCGGGAAGCAGAGAGGACGTGTTTGCTAGCTAGTGGTCCCCTGCACAGGGGAGGCTTTCTCAACAGGAGACAGAAAATAAGGAAGAGAGAGCAGAAGGGGCAGAGCCTCTGAATCCAGCCAACAGCTCCGGGAGCCTCAGCAGGTGCGTTCGGGATCTGAGAGATGCCAGCTCTGTCGGTGGGGCGAGAAGAGAAGCTATGGATACAGTTGTGCAGTCAGGAGATTAAATCAGCCGTGTTCTCCCGTGTCAAGGACAGGGCATTAATCAACTGTAGCAGAATTGTAGAAATCCCTTCTACCGTCCAACAGGCATGGCCCCAATTGGACAGTATGGGGTGCAAGGCCTGTGCTGCACGTTCTGTCACGTCCACCGTCCTGCAAAAACTCTTAGACAAGAGGGTTCCCCCTCCTTGGAAAAAGTGGGAACAGCCCAGGAAGGGATACACTAGAATAAATGGACTGTTTTATGACTGGCAAGGGGAAAATATCATAAGCCGGGGGCTCTGGGACATATGAGGTATTTAGCATATGTTCATATATTTATCTGTTCCCCAGGCACCATTTTAGGTATTAGAAATACACCGGTGATGGCATTTGTGTTCAGAGAAGGGGGTGTGTGTGTGCGTGTGTGAGCATTTATGTGTCAAGAGGGGAGGATTTACATTGGTGCAATAGATTGTTTTGACTAAGATTTTCAAAGTCATTTCATTAGTTTAGGAAAATGAAATGTATCACCTCTAATTGGCTTTCTCTCCCGTTTGGTGCTTTGACATTTAAAGTGCATTTTTGTCAGCAATAATGAAGAGGCTTCTGAGTTAAATTTGTGTTAACTCATCTTTTATTTTTTGAAATTTATTTTTGAAAGGATTCCCGCCCCGCTTCCTGGCTTTATCAGGTTGTAATTGACAAATATAAAAAGTACAGTTTTGTATAATTTTCTACATAAAGATCTTACACACAACTTGGATTTACTTGTAGATGTTTTATAATTTTGCTGCTAACTGACATGACATCCTTTTAAAATATATTGCATTTTCTAACTATTGCTTATATAAAAAAATGTAGTTGATTTTTTTTCCATATTGGTGTGGAATATATATTCTACCAATATAGAAACCTTGTTAAACTTACAGATTATTTTAAATTTTCTCTCTGGACACTTATATCACCCGTGAGCAATGGGTTGGTTTCTCCCTCTAAAATCTTTTTACCTTTTATTTTTCTTACTCTACTGTTCTGGCTCAGCACCTCCTCCCTCCAACCCTGGAAATACAATAGTACATAAGAAAAGTGGCAAAAAATTCAATCACAAACAGTTGTTAAATTTTACCGTTTTTTATCTATGAAAGAACATACAATTTTGTCTTTTAAAATCATTAAAATGGTGGATTCCATTATTGGATTTTTGAATATCAACGTTACCTTGCATTCTGGAATAAACCCAACCTGGTCATGAGTTATTCCCTTTTTTTATACATTGATGGATTCGGTACTTATGTTTGGAATATTGCCAATGTTTTGCTTTAGAGGTTTTGCCAATCTTTTTGTCAATTTAATGAGTAAAATTGATCTGCTATTTTCTTTCTCAAAATGTCTTGGTCTGGCTTTCTGATCAAGGTTAATTAAAATCTCATAAAATAACTTGACAGATTTTTCTTCATATTCTAATTTCTGAAAATATTTGTATAAGATTGAAATTGCATATTCCTTGAATATTCTTTTTTGTGGGAAAACTTTTAACTAGCAATTCAATATATTTAATAGCTTTTAGGTCACCTTGGATGATTTATATCTTCCTGAGGCAATTCAGTGATTACTTTTTCTCTAGAAATTTGTCCATTTGACCTCTGTTTTCAAATTTATCACTTTTTAAACTCATATTGTGTATTTGCACCTTTTATGTTCATTCATCATTCAAGCCTAAAATCTATCAATTTTATTAGTCTTTTCAGGGAAACAGCTCTTGACTTTGTTACTCATTTCCAGCTATATTTATTTTCAGTTTTATTTGTTCTATACCCCATTATCTTCCCCACAGCATCTTCCTTTCTATTGGGTGGATTTTGCAGCCAAATCGGTCCTCGAAAGGCTCAGAGGTGATGCATATTCCGTGAGCCCATCCGTGTTTGGGAATGCCCACCTCACCTTCTCACACAAAGCACAAGTTGCGGGAAGATAACCCTTGGAGATCAACGTCGTTTCCTGTGGCGCATTGTGGGTACCTCCCACCGTCATCTGGTATTGCATGTTGTCCGGGAAAGATCGAAAGTCAGGTCGATTTTCCTTTTCCCTTCAGGTGGCTTCTTCCCGCCCACACCTTGCCTGGGTGTCTGAAGAATTCTTATTTATTTTTGTCCCTTGGAGTTCGGTATATTATCCAGGCTTTGTCTTGGTGTGACTCATTCTTTATCAGTGGATCAGACAACACGGTCTTGCATTGGACAGTGATGGTTCTCCCTCCACGTCATCTGTCTATGATTGATCCACCCATGTCTTTGTCCATCTATCTGTCATCTACTATCTGTCTATCTATCGTCCTGATTTGCCTTCTCTACTCTGGGGACATCGATTCTTCTTTTGTGGAACCACCTTGTCTATTCTACAACATTTCATTAAGGTGTAATTTACATACAATGAAATGCATGCATTGGAATGATGCAATTTGATGAGTTTTGACAAAAGCATACACTCATATAACCACCCCCATTGTTGAGATATAAAATACGAGTATTTGGGGCTATTTCTAACACCCCCAAATCTCACTTATGCCCCATTTGAGTTTATTCCTACCTCAACCCCCCACTGCCCGACCAACACCCGAATTCCATGAAACCAGTGATCTTCATTTTTGTCATTACGAACGGAATGATGTAGTGTATATTCTTTGTGTACATCTGCTTCAGCTCAGTATGATGTTTTTGTTTTTGTTGTTTTTGTTTTAGATTTTCTATGTAGTTGAGTACCTCAGCAGTTTGTTACATTTTCTTGCTAACTAGCATTCCATACCACAGTTTGTTTATCCATTCACCTGTTGATGGATATTTGGGTTGTTCTTAGGTTTTGGATATGGTGAGTAAAGATGTTATCAACAAACTGCTTTTCACAGTGAATGTTTCACTTTACATTCCCACCAGAAACACAGTTCGGGGGCTCTGCTTTCTTACCGAAAAGCCTGATATTGTCAGGCTTTTAATTTTTAAAATTATTTTCTCCAGCTTTATTGGAATGTAATTGACCAATAAAAATTGTATCCATTTCAGGTGTACAATGTGATGTTTTGCTATACAGTTGACCCTTGCACAACACAGGTTTGAACTGAGCTAGTGCACTTCTACGTGGATATTTTGTTCCGCCTCTGCCACGCCTGAGACAGCAAGACCAGCCCCTCCTCTTCCTCCTCCTGCCCAGCTTACTCAACGCAAACATGATAAGGATAAAGACCTTTATGATGACCCATTTCCACTTAATGAAGAGTAAATACATTTTCTCTTTCTTATGGTGTTCTCAATAACATTTTCTCTTCTCTCTTACTTTACTATAAGAATACAGTACATAATATATGTGATACATGAAATATGGCTAATTGACTGTTGATGTTATTGGTAAGGCTTTCAGTCAAGAGTAGGCTATTAGTAGTTAAGTTTTGGGGGAGTCAAAAGTCATACTCAAAATTTTGACTGCATGGGGGTTGAGACCCCTAATCCCCATGTTTTTCAAGGGTCAACTGTACATACACATTGTAAAATATCACAATTAAGCTAATTAACACACCCATCACCTCATATAGTTACCTTTGTGTGTGTGGTGAGAACACTTATGATTTACTCTCTCAAACAGATTTCAAGTATGCAGTATTATTAACCAGTCACCATGATCCAGAATTTATTTATCTTATGACCGAAAGTAGTGACTTTCTGTTGAAACGGGGAGAGTTAAGATGAAAACTCCTCTTTTCGGTGTAACAAAAATGGCAAATATCTCCACACTTGTCAAATTGAAAATCTAGAACTCCCCCACTCTGGCGCCCACACCGGTACAACTTCTCAGCCCGCCTGCACTGAGTCGTGTCTCCCAGGCAGAGATACAGAATAAGCAAGACCTGTTCCTACCATGGTGGAACCAGGCATCCCGGACAAACAGGGAATCACCCTACACGACGTCCACCTTTGATCTCTGAGTTTGTTCCCTCAGCTTGGAAGCCCATCAGCAAAATAGTAATACCTGCCAGTGTATTTCCACGGGGGTTGATTTCCTCTGTACAAAAGTTTAAAATGGTATTTGTCAGTTTTTCACAGACAGGTTTTTGAGAGTATGTGTGTGTGTGTATTTTTTTATTGATATATCCTAGCTGTACATATTTCAGGGTGCATGTGATATTTTGATTCATGCATGCAATGTGCAATCATCAGATCAGGGTGATTGGGATATCCATCACCTGTAATGTTTATCTTTTCTTTGCAATGGGAACATGACAATTTTTCTCTTCTAGCTATTTTGAGATAGACAATAAATTGTTGTTAGCTGTAATTTCCCTACTGTACTATTGAGTATGAGAACTGATTCCTTCTATGTAACTTTATTTTTTAAATCTATTAACCAACTGCTTTTCATGTTTCCCTGTCCCTTCCCTTCAAACCCAGGTTTTTAAGTGTTACCCAAAACAGTTTTTGGGATGGAGACCTTGGCCAGCTGTAGTTATTTCAATGAACAAGTTAAGGTGCAATAGATCCTTCTGGAGCTTGTGAGCAGTAGGCTTTGCATAAAGAACAAAAATTCGAGTAAAAGCCTGTGGCAAAATGCTCGAGTATAGGAATTGAGCACAAAGAAACGGCTGACATTCCAGCTGGGGAAACCGGAGCTGCCAAGGATACTTCAAGGAAGCCACAGAACCAACTTTGAAAGGAAAAAATAAATGCCAGGCAGATGGCCAAGCATGATCCTGGAAAACCAGGCACATGTTGGCCTGGCTGGATTTTGAATTGGTGACCAGAAAAACAGATATGAAAATGAAGAAGAGAGTGAGGGACACAGGGGCGTTGTGTAGGAGCCGTGGGCATGAAGACTCTTGGAGATGCGTTAATAATTCCATGAGGCGAGCTATGGGAAGTGTGTACAAAGCCGCCTGCAGTTTTCTGAGTTTAGACTGCTTGTTCAGCCACGAATGTCTCCACGCAGCTGTGAACTACACGTTGATGTGACCCTCTCTACGTGGGGGGAATTACTCTGTAGGAGACCCACTGACAATCAGATCCTTTGAAAACAAGAATGGTGATATGTGCGTTGAGGTTGTACTGCTTGGGTTCATACATTTCTAAAACCAGGATTTGCCCTTTATTGGAACTGTTAGGTCGTAGTTAGGGTTCTGGCTCTTCTAGGGGCAAGGGTGCCTGGCTTTAGTGCTGTCTTGAGCAATTGCTCCACCTGGGAAGAAGGGTAACGGTGGGCACTCTGTTTTGGTGCTGCCCCCCCTTAATCCTATCCCGAGCAACTGCCACACATGGGGAAGGAGGGAATCCTTTATCAATCTGGGAATTCCCCAGCCCAGGCATGACTGGATTTAGAAAGTGACCTGGAGTAACCAAAGGGTAATTATTATGCCATTAGCTGGAATCTGCATTGTGGTTCACCCCTCCAGTTGGGCTATCGGAGAGGGAGCTCGTATATGCAGACGGAATTTTGAGGACACCTGTTGATCATTTGGTAATATCCCCCATCTCCTGAGAGCCCGCCTCCAGACTGGGCCAATGAAAGGAAACAATCTGAGAATTCAGAGAGAGACAGTGAGTGAGTGAGTCAGTGAGTCTCTGTCTCTCTCCACTCACAGAGACAGACCCATTTTGTTCTACAATAAAGAGCTGCTCTCGTGAAACTGCTGCCTGCCTGAGGTTACTCCATCGTATCGGTCTTGCTGGTGAGTTTTCCAAGAAATGAGTCAGAGGACCAGGATGATAGTCTGGACTTGACACTTTGGTGTGTCTGGTCATGCTTTGGCCAAGAACACACCAAGAACCGAGGGCAGACTCCCACCTTGACAGAACCACTTTTTGTAGGTGTCCTTTATGCTTTTATTCCACATTTTATTCTAATATTGATATTCCGTGTAGACATAGCCTTTTTTTCTGGTGGTCTCTTTCTCTATTTGCCTTTCTTATTGAATCTGTTGCTTGTGTCAACTCAAGGTGGGAGATCACAAACAAGAGAGAACTATGAAGTCATGGAAGACCAGGCAGCCTCCCCCATCAAACCCAGAGAACACGCAAGACACGCCAGATTTGCCAGTGGCGAGGGGGTGCTTCCCTACTCGCTGGAACAAGTGAGCATGGAATCCAAAATAACAGGAAGTACGAACTGCGTTCCTGGGTTTACGAGATATTGGCCTGTCACCAGCTCCTGGGGGCCAGAAACTATCAGGAGGGTGCACACAATGCCTCCTTTATCGGTGGTATTTTAGGAGGTGACTAAGACGCCCTTGTGAGAAGACCAACCCAGAGAGCCAGTCTTAATGATATGTCCTTTCCATCCACATCTCCACATGAAATGTGATTTTGAACGGTGCTGAGGGATACACAAGAGGAGAAACACACATACACGTCGTGAGATGTTGGTTGCCTCTTTGGCCCATGAAGAAGAAATCTTCTCGCAAGTGTGTAACATTCCTTGGACCTTGGGCACCTAAAATCAACACTGATGATGGATAGAAGCCAGTACCTTGTGCTCTGGATTGACAGAGAGAGAGAAGATGGATTTCTGGTGGAGACACCGCCCTAGGTTGGCCAACATCCAGCCACGGGGTGACACAGACCCTCTGTGTCTTGACCTGTGATAAGAGCAGAAAGGAATGATAATCTCACTCAGGGGATGGGCTGGTTTGGGAACAATACTCTATGGTATCTAAGAAATGGTGGGTGCTCTGTAAAGTGTATCCCAGTGGTTAGCTGTTGTTAATATTCCTGGCTGGAACACAACAGAAAAGGATGGGCAAGACAGTGGTATTTGGAGCGTCTTCCATTTCAGCTGGACCGTAGTGTTCTCAGAGGGTGGTTTTCAAACTTATATGATGAAAATGTTCAAACATACAGAAAAGTCGAAGGAAGAGTACAAGTCACAGAGGTACATTCCAACTTTGGTCCAACCACTGCTTATCTATACTTCTTTCCCCTCTTTGTCTTGCCCGCTGGAAAACAGGTGGACATCTTGACATTTGACCCTTAAACGCATGCACCCTGGGCTCTCCTATGGCATTATCACGATCCCAGGGAAAGCTAGAAATTTCCTCATGTCCTGCGATGTCCCACTCTTTCTGAAATTTCCCCAAATATCCAACACAAAGCCGGTTGATATAAAAAGTGACTCATGGATTACTGTTTCATCTGTTCAGTTAGATAAAGCCATGAATTAGATATTAATTGTGGCTACTTAAAAGATGATTGTTTCCTAGAAATTTCTTCTTGAAAAAAAAATACTGTATTTATATGTTCCATAACAGTAAACAAATTTAAGAACTTTTCCCGCTGGGACTCCCCTGACAGCATTAAGTCTTCAGAGTGATACTTAATGTCCACCTATCTTTTCTGAGATTTTGGGACATCCCTCCTGGTCTCTTCTTCAATCTGCCCCGCTTATTTGGTAAGTTGTCAAGCTACTGGGGGCCTTTTATGCCAGGTTCTGTCTGGAAAAATCAACAGTTCCGAGCAGCTGCTGTTCCTATGGGGTGTGTGGAATGCTACTAAGGTGGGTTGATAGGACCTGGCTGAACACCTGTGCAGCAGGTAACAGAACTCAGAGCCCAGTGTCCTATAGTGGGAATGACAGGAAGGTGAGGACACTTTTGATATTCCATAGCCACAGGCTGGTAAACTCATTTGATGTGCAAGAGAAATACTTGTATCTCAACATGGGACCCAGTTTTACGATGAGAGGTTGAATAGCAGATGCAAACATACAGTCAGATAGAGGAAATGAGACCAGGTGTACAACAGATCAGTAGGGTGATTATAGTTAACATTGATCTATTGTACATTTCAAAATAGCTAGAAGAGAGCAATCCACATGTTCCTAGCACAATGAAAAGATAAATATTTAAGGCAATGGATATCCCAATTACCCTGATTGATTATACAAATGTATCAAATTATCACATGTACCCCGAAAACACATACATCTATAGCAGTTGAGGAAATCATTTGAAAATTCCCAAGAACCTCTTTTGGGAATGAACAGAGATAGACTGATAATAGCGGATCTTTTAGAGTTAATCCGGCATTACTGTCTTTCTACTGAAGCAATTCTATTTCCTTCCTAGATTGCTTTCGCCCTCCCCTTTTGGGGAAAAGGGAATTAGCAAATTACCTGAAAATTTCATAGATGTGTGGAGGCTGGAGGTGAAAATGACCTAGTGTGCTATTCTGTGGGTTTTTCCATTAGACAAGGGCTGCTCTTACGCTTCCCAGCATCTGCCCATGCTGGTTTCAAAGGGTCCCAGAGCTACAGCTTTTAACTGACTCCTGAGTGATGCTGAGGTAATTCGATCCAATTTTTCAGTTTCTCACTGCTTGAAGCTGCAGTTGCCTTCAGAGCAATCTCACTAAATAGCCCAATTTTCTGGGCACCAAGTGAGGCTGGAAAACCCACCAGGATAAGCCATGGTTGCAAGGAAATGTTAATTAAAATTCAGCTTCAAACTCCTTCTCTTTTATGGCATCTCAGCCCACATGTATGCTTCTAAGAATGTGTGGTTTTATCGTCCCAGCCTCGATGACCCGTTTAACAGTGTGTTCAAATCATACGTAATTGCCATTTCTCCACTGGATGTAAAGGGCAGGCTATAGAATGTTCCAGAGCTTTTTGTAGAAAGAGGATGGGCTTTGGCATCTAACAGACTTGAATCTCTACCCTCATTTTGCTGTTTGCTAGCTGTGCATTTCTCAACAGAGCTGGTCATCTGCAAAATGGAGACGATCACAATTTCCTTTCGGCTTGCGGTGCAGATTGGAAGGGCTGGATGTATCCGGGGCAACAAAATCACTACCATGAACAGATGGTCCTTATTACCAGGGAGCGTGATGATCCCCAAAGAAACATCCATGTGGACCTTGATAATACCTTTCCATCAGATTAATCTTTATCACGAGCCATTTAAGGGACTTGTTTACCCCTATGCTTTGATTTCACTCGAAAGCTCAGTTCTAAGTTTTGCTGCAAAAGTGGAGCTGAGGAACAACTTGAGTAGTTTCCACAGTCTGCTGTAATGACAGCCAGGCAACCATGCGTGTTTTACAGGGTTGACTATAATCCCTTGCAAGACTTCAATCTCATTATGATAAAGACAAATATCATTGTGGCTCCCAGACCTTACAACAAATTATGGAAATTGCAAAGCAGTTGAACAGGGGAAACATTAAAAAAATTGGCATTCACAACACTGTATATAAATAAAAATTCAAATGATCTATTTTAATGTGTGCACTTTTTAAAAACTGAGAAACACACAGAGCTCTGTTCTTTTACATGCATTTTGAGTAAAAAATGGATAGAGAGAAACAATTAAAGCCATATCTGCAGGTATCAATTTTAATGGTAAATATTTTGTAATGATATCAACCTGCCAAACATTCGCTGATTCGATATTCATGCTCCTCATTTATCATCATCAACCTGATCATTGTTGTCATCTTTGAGCAAGAGGCAGCATGCCAGAGTAAAGCTGGCATGAGTCTTAGTGTCAGGCAACTCCAGTTCAAATCCTCCTGGAGTTCAAATCCTACTTGTTCAGTGATGAAAATATGAAAAGGTAAAGAATTATAGCTACATGATTATGATGAAAATTATATGTATAAGATGGTAACTACATACAAGTATGATGTATGTGTGTGCAAATTTAAATCTTGTGTGTTATGGTGCTGTAGATGGAATGTTTGCATCCTCCCAAAATTCATATGTTGAAACCCTCACCCCCAAGGTGATGGTGTTAGGAGGAGGTGGGGCCTTTGGGAGGTGATGACATCATGAGGGTGGAGCCTCATGGATGGGATTAGTCCCTTATAAAAGGGACCCGAGACAGTTCCCTCACCCCTTCCACCATGTGAGGACACAGTGAGAAGGCACCATCTATGAACCAGGAAATGAGTCCTCAGCAGACACAGACTTTGCCACGCCGGGATCTTGGACTTCCAGCCTTCAGAACTGAAAGCAGTAAATTTTTGTGGATTATAAGCCACCCAGTCTATGGTATACTGTTATTGCAGCCAGAATGGAATAAGACATAAAGCCCATTGGGATGTCTTTGTCCCCTCTTGTCCCCTACCTCATCGTGCACCTGCTGTTGTCAGTTGCCATACCCAGACTTGGGCATGGTCTTCTTCATCAGAGAATAAATGGTGCATACAGCACCAGACAGACACATGGCCCCAGCGTGTGTTCCTCTTATAGTTTATAAATGCAGGTAAGCCTTGCTCTGGAAAGTTCCACAGGCATGGGCTTCCATCTCCACCGTTGAGTTAACTAACACCAGTCTGCCAACAATGTGGTTCAGATTTCAGAGAGCACGGCATATTAACATTCTCATGAAAATCTAAACCCATTTGCTTCCCCCTTGTATTTGGAACAGAAGCCAAGACCCATCCTTAGCCTGTTGTGCTCCAGAATAATCTTGTCCTGGGCCCTTCTCCTCCAGTGGGGTCTTCTCTGGCCTTTCCCCATGCCTGGACCATTCTTTTCTGCACATGTTCCTGCTGTAATCTCCTCACCTTCAACTCTATTTAAATATTGCCTCCTCCTAGAAGCATGCCCTGCCACCGTTTCTAAAGGTAGAATGGGATTTCTCTTCTACTCTTCCATTTCACCCTGCTCATTTCTTTTATAAATATTTACCACCACTTCAGACTTTGTACAGATTTGGTGTGTCCTTGTCTGTCTCATGATATTGCAAGTTTTATGAAGATGGGATTTGTTTTTATTCACCCATGTGTCTGGGCATCAAGGTTCATTAGTACCTGGGACTGGTTAGGTCTGTGACAAATATTTGTCAAGTAGATGGTTGGGTGTCTGAATGTCCAGGTGGGATTTTTTTTTTTTTGAGATAAGATTTCGCTCTGTCTGCTGGGCTAGAGCACAGTAGCGTCATCAGTCATCATCGCTCACTGCAACCTCATACTCTCGGGCTCATGCAGTCCTCCTGCCTTAGACTCCCAAGTACCTGGGACTAGAGATGCACGCCACCATGCCTGGCTAATTTTTCTATTTTTTTGTAGAGATGAGGTCTCTCTCTTGCTCAGGCTGGTCTGGAATTCATGACGTCAAGTGATTCTCCCGCCTTAGCCTCCCAAAGTGCTGGGATTACAGGTATGAGCCACCACAACTGGCCTCAGGTGGGCTTTTGTAGACCCACAGAGACACGCATGAATCCTACAGGCTGGCCACAGTGAATATCTCAACGGGCATGGCCATTAGGAAAGGGCTAGTTAGATGTGTGTTCTTCTGGCTTTGGGGAACAAACAAAAGCAAAAATCTGAAGAGAGAGGCAGTAGACAAGAACAGGGGCTGGAACCCAATACAATAAGCCCATATTAACCATTTCATGCAGGCTTGGGGAGTCTCATGGGGTCATAATCCATAGACGTGTTCCCAACAAGAAGCCATGAGTGGGCAACTAATAGAGCCAACCTTGAAAACAACCACCTGTAGACGTCACCCCTAAACCAGCCTACTTCAGGGGTATTCCCACCTATCCACACTCCTGGCCACCACCCATTTCCCCAACACACACCCCTGCATTCAGAGATCACCTTTAAGGGTGGCTACTTCCACCACCTCCAGAGGGTGTGGATAAATGACCACAGAAAAACCAAGAACAAGGTAAAAGAAAAGCCATCTGTATGCAGAAGGGAAGCTCACGGCACCACCAAGCGTCTGGACCACGCCAAGCTTAGTCACACAGAGAAAAGGTGCAGAGACCAGGTCTAGGGAAAAACAAGGTCCTTCAGCTTGGCAGTTTCCCTCGGTGTTCTCCTGAGAGTTGGGTACTGAGAGAAAGGTCCATTGAGACAATGGCTGGACTATAAAAGTCTCAGAGAGATGTTGAAGCAAAATTCCTGCATTAGAGGGCAACAGAGAGACCCAGATGGAGTTTTGTCAGAGATGTGGGGAAGCCTCACTGTCAACTGAACAAGAAGAGGGTGTGGTGCCCCCCGGCAAGCTCCAAGGAGCCAACTCCTGCCTGGCCAGCCCAGGAAAGCTTCCGTACGAAGAAGGATGACTGCATTTTGTTCATAGCACCTTTACATGGGAAGTGACGTCACATTGGCAGCTGTGGCTAATTCGAGTGTGATGACAAACAATTGTTTTTTAACGAGTATTTTTTTAAAAATTTAGAATAGCTTTATGTTGACATAAAAGTTGTGACGATTATACAGGGAGTTTTCGTATATCTTGCACCCGATTTATCCTTATTATTAACATCTCAAAATAGCATAATATATTCATCACAGTTAATGAAGTTATATCAGTACCTTATTATTAATGAAAGTCCACACTTTATTCAAATTTTCTTAGTCTTTGCCTAATTTTCTTTTTCTCCCCAGGTTGTCATATGACGTTTAGTCATCACGGTTTGTTGGGCTGTGATAGTTTCTCAGATCTTCCTTGTCTTTGATGACCTTGACAGCTTTGAGGAATGCTGGCCAGGTGTTTTGGAAAATGTCTCTCAGTTTGAGTTTGCCCTACATTTTTCTCATGCTTAGACCGGGGATGTGGAGTTTTTGGAGGAAGACCACACGTTACAGTGCTATTCACTTCAAAACAAGAGGACATGCCTCATCATAACTTTTCATTGCCGATGTTGACCTCGATCAATGTCAGAGGTGTGTTTATCAGCTTTCTCCACTGTGAAGTTCCTCTTTGGAAGAAAGTCACTTTGCACAGCCCATGCTTCAGGAGTGGGGAGTTATCCTCCACCTCTTTGAGGGCATGGTATCTCCATAAATTATTTGGAATTCTTCTGCACAGAAAATTTGACTCTTGCCTCACATTTATTCACTTGTCCAGTCATCTATTTATGATGTATGAGTCAGTACAGACTCATGGATATTCATCTTCTGCTTTGGGTTATAACCCAATCCTTTATTTTGTGGCTCAGAGCCAAGAGCTTCAAAAGATAGAGTTGGATATACCACTACAAGAGCTTGAGGGTGTCCACCTCATTCTCAGTGCTGTCTTGAATGAGTCTGGCGACTTGGCGTGCCACCTTTCCCGTGTGTTCCTGGGGATGGATAAAGTTCTTGCCCCCATGAGAATAGCTTTTCATTCAGCAAAAGTCCTACCAAATTTTGGTTCTTTCTGAGAGCAACAGGTAGATCCAGGTAGACCTAAACATCCCTGAGCCTCCAGACGGAAGTGGGAGGAAAGCCGTTACATGCACATTTTACAACAATTGGGGATTACATTCTCCAATATATGATGGCAGACGATGGAGAGACACTTTTTAATCTCGCTAGAGTTTTATTCATTCTGCAGGCGTAGTGTGGCTACAGACAGATGACCACTCACTAGTCCAAACTCCTTTTGCACAGCTTCTCACCTGCCTTCTGTTTCCTGGGTGTCCCTTCCGGGCAATGTCCGCAGGTGGCAGTAAGTAGAGGGAAGACAGGTTCATGGAAATTGTATACCCCATCTGGGACTCGGGCATGCTGTTTGCTGCTGGGTCGAGCTGCATGACACACCCATCCTCAGAACTTCATGCAATGTAGGTAGGGGCAGGAGGACTCAGTTGTCCACTATGACCCAACACAGAGCAGGGGTCACTCTCTACTTTAGGGAAGTGTGTCTTGGGGGTCAAAGAAATAGCCAGAGAGGTCCAGGTGCTGGGCCCCACTCAGTTTTGGCTTTTGAAGTGGTCCGTGTCTGTGATAGCTTCTCCGAGAAATCTTCCAAAGAGAGTGGCATGTGGTGAAATCGCATCTGTATGGTCCAGAGGCATTTGGGGGACAACTCCATGATTTAATACTAAGGGTGTTGAGGACAGTTTTACAGGTGGTGGAATTGGTCTCTGTGGGTCTTTCTTTTGCACCCCCAAAGCTGACCCCCTCCTCTTGTAACTCAATGGGGTTCAGTTCAGTTTGGGTGTCTCCCCTCGATGGCTGCCCAGCGTCACTGGTTTGCTTCCAGAAGCTGTGCTCCCCTGGTCTGTGGATTCCAGATTTGGTTATCGAAATGGTGCTTTTTAATGGCCTCGGGGAGGCCTGTTACCTGGGGAAACTTGAGGGTGGGGAGAGGGTGGATTCGTGGCTGGTTGGCAGAGAGCTGAACGTCCCCCAAAACCTGCCTCCCCTGGGCACCAACTCACAGAGAGCGAGCAGAGCTGGCAGGTAAACTTGCAATTCCCTAATTTCATCCTTTCCCTTGGTTTTATGTAAGAATAATTTTTAATAAGGAAGGAGGCAGAAACAGATCAAGGTAAGAGGGTATATGCTACAACATGAACGGACCTTGAGGACATTGTGCTCAGTGAGAGAAGCCAGTTGCAAAAGTACAAATACTGCAGGATTCTACTCATGTGAGGGCCCCAGGACAGTCAAATCCATAGAGACAGAAAGTAGAACGGTGGGTGCCAGGGGTTGGGGGAGGGACATGGGGAGTTTGTGTTTAATGAAAACGGAGTTTTTGTTTGGGAAAATGAGTGAGTTCTGGAGATGGATGGTGGTGATGGTTGTGCACCAGTGTGGACGTGCTTAATGCCACTGACCTGTGCACCTGAAAATGGTTAAAATGGTAAATTTTATGTTATGTGCATTTTACTACAATAAAAAAAATTGGAAAACAAGGAATGATAGGGAACATATTGATACCCGCCTGTCTTGTACGGCTACACTCACACCATGAGCACGGCAGTCAGAGAGACGGGACCCCACACCCCAGCTACTGTCTTAAAACAAGGTGTTAACACAAATGGAAGTCTCGAGAAAGTTGTCGATTTTGACGATATCTTAAATCCATAAAGTTTCTACATAAAAATGAAAGATTACTTACACTTCTCTGCAATTGTTCTTACATTGTTAAGTTTTGCTGCTAGAGAGAAGGAATGAAAATTATTAACATTAGGCTCCTTTCACTTTGAATTTGGGTTTATTGAGCTTTAATTTACATCCAGTAAAGGCCACCATTTTGTGGATGAGTTTGACAACTGTGAGCAGGTGCGTACCCACCACCACGATCAAGTTGTAGAACGTTTACATCTCCAATCCCTCTGTGCACAATTCCTTTCTCTGACATCCAGCCCCTGCCAACTATTGTCCTGCTTGCTGGTTCAATAATTCATTTAAAAAAAATGTTTATTTTTAATTAGATTGTCCTATTTTTTTTTTCTTGGAAAATCACTAGCTTTGGGATAGTTAGGTGAATTATTTTATCATTGACTATTTTTTCAAGCATCACATTGGAAAAACAAGAAAAACCTATGCAGAAATATGGGGTTCCTTGAAACTCAGGTAATCCCATGGAAATGTGACACCCTCAGGCATGCCAGCCTTCCTTCCTGTGTGTCCTGCGGGACAAAGGCAGGACACACCTTCTTCTCCCAGAGAAATGAATTCCCAAAGGTCGACTTTCAAGCACTTTGGCTGCTTAGCAGGTATGAGGTTTGGAGGGAGGTCAACTTTCTTAGTGCAAGTTGGGAGAGGACAAGGTCCGCGGGAGGTGGAGCTATAGATTTTGGAATCATCTGTAAGGGTGATTGTAGAATCCATTGGACAAGTCAGAGCAATCAAAGAGAGAGAGAGAAGGGAAGAGCTTCAGGGTCAGAGCCTGAGGGAGCCTCTCCTTTTTTTAAAAAAAATTTCGGAGTATTACAGGGATATAAACGCTTTAGTCACATAAAATGCCTTTGCACAGCCTGAGTCAGAGCTACAAGCGCTCCCATCCCCCAGACAGTGCACCCTGCACCTGTTAGGTGTGAAGTGACCCAGCCCCTCCTCCCCCTCCCACCTGCCCGACACCCGATGAATGTTATTTCCATATGTGCACATAAGTGCTGATCAATTAGTACCAATTTGATGGTGAGTGCATGAGGTTCTTGTTTTTCCATTCTTGTGATACTTCACTTAGAAGAATGGGCTCCAGCTCCATCCAGGTTAATACAAGAGGTGTTAGTTCACCATTGTTTTTATGACTGAGTAGTACTCCATGGTGTACATATACCACATTTTATTAATCCACTCATGGATTGATGGGCACCTGGGTTGTTTCCACATCTTTGCAATTGTGAATTGTGTTGCTATAAACATTCAAGTGCAGATGTCTTTATTATAAAATGTCTTTTTTTCCTTTGGGTAAATACCCAGTAGTGGGATTGCTGGGTCAAATGGTAGTTCTACTTTTAGTTCTTTGGGGTATGTTCATATTACTTTCTGCAGAGGTTGTACTAATTTGCAGTCCCACCAGCAGTGTATGAGTGTTCCTATCTACGCATCCCCATCAACATTGGTTGTTTTGGGACTTTTTGATAAAAGCCAATCTCACTGGTGTTAGGTGATATCTCACCGTGGTTTTGATTTGCGTTTCCCTGATGAGTAGGGATGTTGAGAGCCTCTCCTTTAAAGAATAAATACTGCATTCTTTAAGAATGCTCATTCGTGGAAAATGCATTGAGGGGTGTCTTGGTGCCAGAGCATTGGTTTGATGCTCTCATATTACGGTGAATAAGACTAATAATAGCTCTGCTCTACAGAGCTCACACTCAAGTGGAGAGACACCACCACCATTTTTTCCTAAAAAAATTAGAAAAAACACAGTCAAAAAATAATTTAAAATGGTCATCCTTGTTAAGAATATATCATAAGGACATGAGAAAATGCTCAGGATATAAAATAAGTAAAAAATGAAGATGACATGACCACAAGGGTGGAGGACAGTCTGCAAGGATGAAAACTGCACATGAAGGATCCCTTGTCTCTAAGGAGTGAAGGTGGAAGTGATTCTTATGTTTTTTTTCTCTTTTTATGCATTTTGCAAAATTTCCCATCCTAATAAACCCCCCACGAGAAAAAAATTGAATGCACTTGTTTGATCATATGAAAAAGAAATAGGAGCTACTGAATCAAACAGACAAGGCACAGATTTCATCTCCATCACTGCATCCTCTCTCCACACCAGCTTTTATGCTCTTCGAAGCCATTCGATGAGTATCTTCTGCCAGCACCGCTTAGCAATTAGCTGCATTTCTCAGCCTGTCTTCCTTACCCCTGAAAGGTGAGTATTGGGGAAAAGAGAAGAGAAGAGACAAACAGCCGTGCTGATTTTCACAAATTCTGCTTTTCCAAGTCATGACACCTGTGATCTGCGTAAGCACCCAGAGAGTATCCCTGGATCCTCGTGTCCGGAAATAATTATTCTTCGGCCCCTCTGAGAAAACCAGCCAGTTGCTAAGGAGAGCTTGTGCTCTACGGGGACGGCGTGACAGAGCCCAGCCGTCCTCGGAGTTTCACGCTGGGTCCAGGAACGGGAAGTCAGGACAGGCTTGAATGCATCACGGCGCCCTGGACGGTTGGGGCTCCGTGAGTTACTTCCAGGTCCCTTTATGCTCCGCGATTTGGGATCTGAGCGCAAATCCATCATCACTTTCAGAAACACACCTCAGCTAGCTGGACTGCTAACGCCGTAATCATCACACTAATTTTTCCTCCCTGGGGTCCATTGCGAGTTCATCACCACCCTGGGATCTGAATCAACATTTTCTAAAATCGAGGTTTTCCACATCATGACTTGTGAGCAGCACCTTGTGAAATCTGCTGATAAAAATGCACTCTTGGCAATAATGACCCCCTCTAAAGGGCCAATCTCTGAATCCCTGGAGGGTTCGTTTCTCCCTTTGCTTGTTTTCACGTCCGTATAACTACAATCCCCTTTGTCCATGACGCGGTTATGTGAGGTGTTGACTCGGCTGAGAGGAAACCACGTCCATCTAACTGTGACACGTCTGTTGCTTTTCTTCTTGTGGAAATTTCACATTTCCGATGGGTCACTGGGATCCTAGACTTCTCGTGAGATACTGCCTGAGGCCACAGGAAGACGTGCTGTCACTGACACAGCTTAATCCCTGACTAATTGGAGGCCGTCAGTGTCGCGCTGAAATCCCCGCGTGGCGTTGTTGGTTGCCTTCGTGTCCCTCGAGAAAATATTGAAGAATCACTACCAGCCGGTACCACTGCTGGGTGTCTTTTCCCAGAGTGTTTGAGATGGTGATTGTAGATGTCAGCCTGTGAGAATGACATTTGGCTTGGGGACGACACAGATCATTTAATTATTTTGCAGTATTAACTCACGCGTCCTTGACGAACAAATGACCCAGCTGAACTGGGCCGGGCTGGCTTTTAAGTGATGGTCAGTTTTGAGTTATTCCTGAAAGATGAATGATTTGTTCTAAATAGGTAATTGCTTTAAAATATATATATATTTTTGAGATTTCCCAATAAAAATCACTTAACATTTCCATCAAATGATGGTAGTCTTCACTTAAATGATACTTATTCCCCAGGGGAAGAATCATGATATACAGAAACTGTCAGTACCTTGCTGTCTTTGTGACAATGGCTAAAATCTGCATTAACATGCCTTTTATGGTTGCATGCGTGGTGAATGTCTCACTTCCCTGCACACACACATACATGCACACGTGCACACACACACACACGGTGCCCGAGTTCTGTAGAATCCAGAAATCACCTTGTCTTCCCTTTAACCGAGATGAAGAAGCAAAGGCAATATATGTAACCAAAGTGTTTGCACCCCCATAATATTCTGAAATTTAAAAAAAAGAAGTAAACATGATTCTTTGTGTCCTCTGTTGCTTTAAATGCAAAGACAATTGGCACGTAAGGGAACATGTTCAGGTTCAGGTGCATTGAATTATAGGATTCTCACCACCTCGAGCATGCATTATACTGACAGGACAATTATTATAACCCCAACAACTGTATTAGTTTTCCCAGCTGCTGTAACAAAACACCAGAGACTGGGCGGCTTAAACAACAGACATCTATTGTCTCACAGTCCTGGAGGCTGGAAGTCCCAGATCAAGGCGTCTCAGGGCTGGTTCCTCCTGGGGCCTCTCTCCTTGGCATGTGGACGCCGCCTTCTCCCTGTGTCCTCACGTGGTCGTCCCTCTGTGCATGTCTGTGTCCTCATCTCCTCTTCTTATAAGGACACCAGTCCTGTTGGATCAGGGCCCACCCTAGTGACCTCACTTTACCTTAATCTCCTCTCTAAAGACCCATCTCCAAATACAGCCACGGTCTGAGGTCCTGGGGGTCAGGGCTTCGACCTATGAATTCTGGAGGAGATGCTGTTCAGCCCATAATACTCACCTTTTCCAGAGAAAGCAGACGCTTCCAAGGAGACCAGTGACTTGCACAAGGGCACACAACGGGGGTGAGGGGTGGGGTGGGGGTGGGTGGGCCTGGCGTTCAAATGCGCAGACGAGCAGCTCCAAGGTCAGTGTCTTTCTCTTGAGCTGGGCCAGGTTTCCTCTGTCGCTGCCTTTTCCCAGAGCAAAGAGATTTGAAAGTCGAGTGTGGAAATTGCGTCCCTCTTGCAGGCGCTCCCCAAGGGTGTAGATGCTGAATTAAAACACAACAGCATTACCTGGACTCATTGTTAATTCAGCCCAGGCTGTCTCGAAATCCACACAGAGCTTCTTTGCCATGCATTTACTTATCTATCCAGTAATTATTTACTGAGTGCCTACCTAGGCTAGGTGAAGGGGACCCAAAGGTGACAAAACTAGGTTGTCTGGGGTACGACATTCAGTATGGAGGGAATGCATGCCTCGACTTTAGCCTGTAGCCACTGAGAGAAAATACAACCAAATGCTGAATGTAAGCACTTAAATCATTGAGGCTGTGAACTAAAATTCAATAAAAGCCTTCCCCCCACTGGCTGACTGAATGGACCCCCTCCTGGCCAAGGGGATGTCCTAAAACTGAATTGTCTGCCACAGGAGAAGGTCAGACCTGCCTCACCATAACCCTTCCCTTCCTGGAGGCGTCCTTTGTAACATTAACAGGACTCAGGCTACACAAGACAAACCTGCAGGTACTCAATTTACACAACAAATATATGTCCTAGTTGTCTCTGATTAACAGATTTCCTAATCTTAACTTAAAACATTCCAAGCCTTTAGACAAAGCTTCATTTCTTTAACCAATTACAAGTCAAACAGTCTTTAAACCTCCTATAACCTGTAAGCCCCCACTTTGAGACGTCCCACCTTTTGGGGCCAAACCCATGTACACCTTCCATGCATTGATTTATGACTTTACCTGTAACCCCATCTCCCTGAAATGTGTAAAACCAAACTGTAACCCAGCCACTGTGAGTCCACTTGGCTCTGGGTCATGGTCCTTAAATTTGGCTCAGAATAAACCTCTTTAAAATTAATTTACAGAGTTTGGGCTCTTTCCCGTTGACAAGGTCAGAAGTCGAAAATCACAGTGTGACCAGGGCTGGTTCCTTCCAGAAGCTGGAGGGGAGAATCCGTTTCTTTGCCTTCTCCAGCTGCTAAAGGCTGCACCGTTTCTTGGTTTGTGGCGCCTTCCTCCATGCTCAGCGCTAGCAGCGCACGTAGCATCTTGTGGTCAGATACTCCTTTGCCTGCCTCTTGCAAGGACATTTGTGATCCTATTTGGGGGTGGCCACCTGGAAAATCCAAGACAATCTCCCCATCTCACGATGCTTAACTTGATGCCACATTAGGTGACATAATCACCAAATCCCAGGATTAGGATGTGGACGTCTTTGGGGAACACACACCTCATGCTGTCACTACAGGTGCACTTGCTGCTCTCTGGACGCCTACACACCTGGGCCGATTTCCCCAATGCTTCTTTAGTTCTTACGCTGGTTTACAGTATTTTTTAAGAGACTATTTATCAATAGTTGAGGGGATCTCAGATTAATGTACCGCCGCAGATTCTCATTTTTTTTTTCTGAGCAGGGAGGCAATAGATAATCAGTTAAATGGACTGATCAAGGAAGAGAATGTGCTGAGTATATTCTCCGTTTTCCTACTGTCTCTCTCCACCTGCTGTGTCCACAGAGCTCACCGCTGTGGGCTGCTGTGGTCGCTGGCACAGCGGGAAGAAAGACAGGTCTGAAGGTGAGTGAGGTCAGGGTATGTCCACCCTTGGCCCCTTCTCTGCAGGTCCACCCAGTGCCTCCGTCAAGGGCTGCTGCTCCTGTGTGGCAGCCCCTCCTGCAGCTCCTCTTGCCCATTGGCATCAGCCGCTTCCTGCCTTTGACTGCAGAGACCTGCAGGGGAATGAGCAGTGCCTGCCTTTGTAAGCCCTGGGGGATTCGTCGTTGGGGCTGGTTCCCCTTCATCCTGCCCAGTTAATGATTCCTAAATGGTCCTTGTTTTCCCCATTTGAGTAGCTTCCTGAAGGCACCTCATCTGGTGCAAGCCAAAGAAGCAACCTGTTTCAAGTTAGGGAGGAACTCGCTAGAACAACAGAAAGTGTAAATGGTTCAACGCTGTTAGGCTCAGGTCACGAAGGGATTGGGGAAGGGACTATTTTCCTTCCCTGTATGATCTGTTGTTCTATTTTTACCACTTAACTCCAGTGAGATTGGCTTATACCGAAAAGTCCCAAAACAACAATGTTGACGTGGATGTGGAGAGACAGGAACACTCATACACTGCTGGTGGGACTGCAAACTAGTACAACCTCTAGTTGGTTATGGAAAGTAGTATGGAGAGTCCTCAAAGAATTAAAAGTAGAACTACCATTTGATCCAGCAATCCCACTACTGGGTACACACCCAAAGGAAAAAAGACATTCTATAATAAAGACACCTGCACTTGAATGTTTATAGCAGCACAATTCACAATTGCAAAGATGTGGAAACAACCCAATCCTAATCTCTCTCTCTGTCTCTCTCTCTCTCTCTCTCTCTCTCTCACACACACACACACACACACACATCCTTTGTCCTACTCTTGTAAAACTGTTTGTTTTTTTTGTTTTAAAGATTGAACTATGCCTTCTGGAAATGTTTCAGTACTATTTTCTGAGATACTTTTCTCTTAATGTCATTTTCTTTGAACTGGATTAAATCCTCGTCCTCTGCATGATTAATTTGAATTTTTGGCATGGAAAAAACCCATGATGTCTTTTTTTTTTTGGTAAATACTGAAGCCTTCTTTGCTCACAGCACTATCAGAAATCACCCTACAGCCAGATCCTCACACTGCTGTACGTGCGCTCCCGGCCCACTGGAAACTCAGCTGCAGACTGGTCCTCATGCATGTGTCAAATGTCTTTTCTATAAATATCCTACCACTGAAGGTTTCATGTATCTGATAATGTCAGCCCTACCTTTCCTCAGAACTCTGGGGATTTGTTCCAGACACCCAAAGCAGCTTGCAGAAGCACTTGTTAGCATCAGAAAGAACTTGCTGTCTGACAAGAGCCTTCATCACGCCCCAAACATCACTGCCTGCCATAACTGGCATCTCGTTGTGCGAGAAAGCCATCCTGAGGTGGTGGACTTATTCTGAAGATCACTGGTCCTCCTGAATGTGCATCTGTTATGCCACATCCACGGACCGTGGGGAGGGAAGTCAGGGAAGGCTGAAATTCAATAATGTGTAGCTGGGCTTTGGACTGACTACACAATTGGCCAGGTGGACTCTCTAATGATAGCTCAACATTTCCCTTTTCCAGGGAGCTTTGCAGGATGATGGTTTGAAAGCTTTTATCACTCATTTAGCAGTGGTGATTAATTTGGGATAAGGGATAAAGGATGTCTCAAGCCAAAGATTGCCTTCCTTCACTGACTCGATCCAGATCAGAGACGGAAAATGTGCACTTTAGAATGACATTGAATTGTTAATACTTTTTAAATAGCTCTTTCCGATATTACCAGGATGAGCCAGCGCTTTCCAATCAAATGCTGATCCCCATACAGTGTGTTTACCTGGTGCAATTAAGTGGTTTTCATTCAGGACTGTCCTTGAAGGTCACTGCGTGTATCCTTTCCAACATGGATTAAAAGCAAATCAGATTATGGAAATGGCTGAGCTGCCTTTAGAGTCATTGGAATGGAGGGTTTAGGGTGTGTGTACAGGTGGGGTGAGGGGGTGGTTTGCAAGGTACATGGAGCTTGAATGCTGCATCAGCATTACGTCTGGCTCACACAGAAGCCCTAAAACAATTGTGCTTTAAAATAATAGAAGTTTGTTTCTCTCTCATGTAAATGTGACCCCGAGTTACACGGTCCAAGTCTGATAGAGTGGCTTTGTGTCATGAAGTCACATGAAGCTCAAAAATTGGGCTCCTCGCATCTTTTTGCTCCTCTAACCCTGTCTTTACAGTCTAAGACGGTGGCCCCAACACTCCAGGCAGCAAGTGGAGCAAGGAAAGAAGAGGGAGACAGCAAAAGACAAACCATGTATGCCTTTGAAAGGTTTCCAGTACATAGCAGAAGTAGTGGGCAGAGAGAGAAAAAGCTTCGCATTTGGAGGTACTGGGTAGAAGTGATGTCATTAATTTTCAGCTCGGTGACCTTGGGCAGTGCTCAACTCCTGTGAACCTTAGTTTCCTCTTCTGTAACAAGGCAATGGTGATGATGATGATGATGGTCATGGTGGTAGTGATTATGATGGTGATGATGGTGATGGTGGTGATGGTGGTGATGGTGATGATGATGGTGATGGTGATGGTGGTGGTGGTGATGGTGGTGGTGATGATGGTGATCATGATGGTGATGGTGATGGTGGTGATGGTGATAGTGATGGTGGTGGTGATGGTGATGGTGGTGGTGGTGATGATAACAATCATGATGATGGAGATGATGTCACCTGCCTCACAGAACTATCACAAGAGACAAATGGGCTAAATTATACAGTTTCTTGAAAATTATAATGTGTTATATAAATGAGAGTTGTTGTATTAGTGAGCCACTTGTGATGAAAATCTTTTCTCTGTTGAAGGCGCACATCACAAAACAACCAACTTCAACTAATTAGAAGGAAATTATTTATTTATTATGTATGTGTTCATTTATGTATGTATGTATGGATGGATGCATTTCTCTATCAAGATGGGTATATATGAACATGTACCAATTGGATTTTATAATATAGACAGAGATTTTAAAAAAACACTCTTCAGTAAAGACTAACAAGTTTTCTTTTCCCAAACTTCCCTTCACACTGGGTAGTTTTAGTTGCAATTTTATTACCATACCCTCATTATTTGTTCCATATTTCCATTGCACCTTGGATGAGAAGTACTCATTTCTCTCTCCCTGGTACTTGGCTCTGTGTCTGACACCTACAAGGTGTTCCACAAAAGTGTTGAGTTGAATTAAATCCTGCAATAACGTTAATGAGCCAGATCAAGGTGATAGGTGCAGGGGAGAGCAGATATAACAAGGTGAAGGAGAGAGAGAGAAAACAGTCAAGAGTGGAGTAAATGAAGTAGAAAAAAGTCAGAGCAATTGCTTCAGAGATGAAAAGAGAAGCATGGACAACCACATTGGTTCTCTCCTACCAATTCATTCAATGCATCAGCAGGTCCCCAATCTGCCCACCTCTGCCCTCAATCTAGTCCAAGCAGCAACCATTTCTCCCTGAACAACCAAAATAGCTTCAGTATCTTCCCTACCCACCCACTTCTGTTCCCACTTCCCCTCTCCCATCATAATCTAGGTCAGGTGTCTCACCTGAGCTTCTCCCAGAAGCAAATCCTGGGTGAAGGACTGTGTGCTGGGAAGGGAGGGGGCTCAAGCCAGGGCAGGGTGTGGGGGAGGTTATACAGAAGAAAGAATCAGTCCACAAGACGTGAGTTATAAAGACAGCTACACAGAGGGTGACTGGAGCTTAATCCCCTGGTGATTCTTTGGGACATGACAGAAAATACACATTTGGGAGTTATCCTGGCTGAGGGGTGAGGGAGCTGGGGTATTGACAGTCTATGCCCATCAGTAACTGGTGGGCTCACGTGACTTTCCTGGACTCAAGCTTGCCACTCAAATGGGCAAGGGGGGTTCTGGTAATCAGAGGACAGGCCTCCAACAAAGAGGTCACTGCTCACAGAAATGGTTAAAGGATTCCCAGGGGATGTGGGCAGATCACCAACAGAATCTGTTCCATCAGAGCGAAACCTGCATTGGCTTTGATTTTTCTCACAATAGAACTCAAAGTCCTAGGAAGCCCAGCCAGGTCTCTGAGACCAAGGAAGGGAGGAAGAGAGAGCATCTGTGAGGCTTCAATAGGTACTGAGTTGATTCTGCTGTGCCCCATCTTTGATTTGGAGGCAGGCAGGTATAGACCCCTCATTCCTGTAGTCATTGTCACCAAGTGAATATGCAAAGTCACGTTGGCATCTTTCAGTTAGAAGGACAATCTCTACCCTCAACCAATAGAGGGACTTTTACCTCATTATTTATTTAATCTCTCTAAACTTTCATTTCTTAACCTGTTAAAGGAAAGATACATCATTTCTTCCTCAACAGAGTCTTGTGAAAGCTTAGTGCATCACCTGGTACTCAGTAAGGACTCAACCTGTGCTGGTTCTTGTTTCTTTTCTTTTTTTCTTTTAGAGATAGGGTCTTGCTCTGTCCCCCAGGCTGGAGTGCAGTGACATAATCACAGCTCACTGCAGCCTCAAATTCCTGGGCTCAAGCAATCCTTCCACCTCAGCCTCCCATGTAACTGGGACTACAGGGGCATGCCACCAAACCCAGCTAATTTTTTTATTTTTTGTAGAGATGGGATCTTGCTATGTTGCCCAGGCTGGTCTTGAACACCTGAGTTCAAGTGATCCTCCCACCCCAGCCTCCCAAAGTGCTGGGATTACAAGTGTGAGCCATCTCACCTGGCCTGGTTCTTGTTTCTATAGTTATCCTCATTACTGTTCATCCCTGACCTTTTCAGTGATTTATGCCAGGAGAGAGCTGGCAAAACAGTTTTCTCATGTTTCTTCCTAAGAGGATCATTCACCACCAAGCATAGAACACACCAATCAAGCGGGGAGTGTACCCCCTGCAGGAGATGAGGGCTCCCCTCTCTGTGCACTGAATAACATGAGACCAACATGTGGCTGTGGGCACAGTTGGGTCCAGCCAAGCGCCTATTCCTTTCCTTGGCTTCTTAGCAGTTAAGGAAGAGGCAATCAGGTAGTTCTGGAGCCATCAACAGCTCCTCAGTGATAAGAGAAATCACTGCATCATCTCTCGCAGACTGTGAGTTCCTGGGGTGGTTTTCATTAGCTGCTTGCAAACCACGCCAGAAACTCCTCCACAGCAAACTTGCCCGAACACGTCCATACGCTTAAGCCGCTGGCTTAGACAGTCTCCTAAAACAGCCTGGGTTGGAGGAGACACATGCTCAGGTGCAGAGGGCCCCTCCTACCATCACTGGCTTCCTTGCTCTCCCTGACTCTGGTTCCATCAACCAACACCTACCCTTAGGAACAGGGAGAGGGAGAGCAACACCTTCTTAAACAAGCATGTGTTCAGGTAGGAAGCAGCTGCTGCACAGACAACTTTGAACTCATTGTGTGTCAAGATTAAAGGACAAAGGAGAAAAGTCAGACAGCAGCACAGCATTCTCAGTGTGATAACCTTCCAGTGATGCAGTACTCAGCTGGGATTGCAGAGAGCGACATGTTAGGAATCAGACTGTCTGGCAAAACAGTTCTGCTCGGTCTGGTGCTGTGCTTTGCCAAGTTTGTAGCCTCAGGTGCTGCACTGCTATCATCATGAATTTGTAAAGTAATTTAGCAGGACATCCCAAAAAGCTTTCTTTCTGAGCAACTAAAAGTTGTAGTCATTAAGAATTATTAAGTAGTGTCACTTCATGGCTACCAATTTTTTGGTCTTGCTCATGGTTTCTTTAGAAATTGATCCTTAAAACAGTCTGTATTAGTTTCCTGTGCCTTCCATAACAAATGACCATAGACTAGGTGGTTTGAAACAACAAGCATTTATTCTTTCTCAGCTCTGGAGGCCAGAATTCCAAAATCAAGGGGTCTCAGGGCCATTCTCACTCCAGAGGCTCCAGGGGAGGCTCCTTCCTATCTCTTCCAGCTCCTGGGGGCTCCAGGCATCCCTTGGCTTGTGGCCGCGTCACTCCAGTCTCTGCCTCTGTCTCCACATGGCTTCTCCTCTGTGTCTGTGTCTCCTTTTCTGTCTCTTAGAAGGACACTGGGCATTGGATTTTGGGCCCACCTAATCCAGCATGACATCATCTTAACTAGTTACATCTGCAAAGACCCTATTTCCAAATAAGGTCCCTTTCACACCTTCTGGGTGGATGTGAATTTGAGGGGACGCTACCTGACCCATCACACCTTCCAATGCCGCATAACATCTCTGTTTAAATGAATGTTGCATCTATCTCAGTGGACTCTCTCAAACGCCAAACCCTTCGTGAGCACGGCATCAAACACAGAATCCTTAAAACCAAAGAGCAATGAATTAATAGGACAACCTAAACATTTCTATTCAAAACACAAACAATGACCGATAAAACCTGCAGTGCCCAGGACCCCAGAAGCCAGACATCGACAGCCATGGGTGGTCTTTAGGCTGAGACACCACAGTGAGAAAGAAGAGATGTTCTGGTGGCTGTGCAGAGCTCTCAGAAGAAAGTTTCCCACATTCAGCAGTAGGAACACCTCAGGGCTTCAAATCCAGATCCCAAATCACAAACATTTTAATAAGACTCTCTGCATTAAGGTCTTACTTCTTAGGAATCTTACGTTTTTAAAATGCCTTCTTATTCAAAGAGGGATTGTTTTATAACCTGAAAAAAAAAATTCACATCCCTGTCCCATTTTCCTCCTGAAATGTCACACAGACTTTCTATTATATAGGTGTTTTGCTCTACAAATTACAGGTTATATGGAATAAGAACATTATGAATTGTCCATAAAACAAAGCAACAACTCCTTTTGTCTGAAGAGAACACAGGGATGTAGTCATCCATTTAGTTCATGTGGTTTGGAGGTTGAAGACAATGTTTTAATATATAACATCAGTAAATTCTTCTTTATAACAACACAGTCTTAAAATAAAAAATATAAAATATAATTAATATATATTAAAAAAATCAATGAGACAAAGGCATGTGCAGTAACTGCCTGAAACAGTTCCCCTTCATCTGAACAAGTCCATCCCTGAATATGGCTCTGTAGCAGGCTAAACAATAGCCCCCAAGGATATCAGGTCCCTGGAATCAGTGAATGTGACTTTATTTGGAAAAAAGAGTCTTTGTAGATGTCCCTAAGTTAAGAATCTTGAGGTGGGGAGATTATCCTGGATTATTTGGGTGGGCTTTAAGTGCAATCACGTGTCCTTATAAGAAGGAGAGACAGCAGAGGAGACACAGACACAGAGGAGCAGCCACATGGAGACAGAGGCAGAGACTGGAGTGATGTGGCCACAAGCCGAGCTATGCCTGGAGCCCCCAGGAGCTCTAAAGGGAGGCAAAGACCACCTGGTGCTCATAAAATGATACCTAATGTAATTATCATGTGCATTATAATGGTATCTCGAGGAATAGAAATTGAGATAAACTGTAGGGGTGTGGAAGGTATCAGTGCCTGGGTATACGGGCTACAATCTCTTCTGGGGTTAAGCCATGACCCAGTGCATGGAAACAGAGATAGCTTCCCAGGCAGCACACCAAATCCTAATTTCATTATTTTTGCCTTCCTTAAATGTGACCACGAGTCTGTGCAATCAGTCAGGCCTTCTGCTTCTCTTGCATGCACCCCCTTTCAGGACTGATGCTGTGGGATGGTTCTGCAAAGTGTTAGCTTGGGACAAGGAGGAAGGGGAACAGGTGCTTTGTCTAGGGGGTTTCCGTTGAGAAACAGATGGCACTAGGAGATGCTTTGTGTACATTAGGAGGAACAAACTGACCAGAGGGGGCTACCAAGAAAGAACAGATGACGTGTGACAGGGGCTTCCAAGGCTGAACAGATATTTGGTCTATGACAGGGGGTCTCCAAGGACTGACCAGCCAGAAAAAGGTAGAAAGGCCACAAAGTGGAGATATCACCAAGGCCACCTAAGAGGGTCTTTGGAGCATGTGTACAAGGTGACAGTATCCTCAAGTGACCTACCCTCATTAACAGAGTAAAAATCACACCCACCTGCGCCATGACAGTTTATAAATACCATGGCAACGCCCAGAAATTGCCTTACAAGGTTAAAAACAGGGAGGGTTCCCAGTTCTTGGAATTCTCCACCCCTTTCCAAGAAAATTCATGAATATTCCACCCCCAACTTAACATATGATTAGGGATTAGCATAAAAAACAGACCCTAACCTTGGGGTGATGCTGTTCCTCATTGGAGCAGTCTGCTCTCTGCCAACTTTGAGAGTGTACTATACTTCCTATACTCTGTCTTTCAACTCAGGGTCTCCTCCACTCATGGAGGTTGACCCATTCCTTCTCCAGAATGTTCTATGCTTTAATGAACTTTGGCACTTTGCTTGCTTGAATCGGCTTGGTCTGATCATTTGCTCCATCAACTCGGTACCAGTAACCATTCTTCAGTACTGGGAACCAAGAACCAGGGAACACGGACCTGACATCTGGTTCGCACACCTGCCAAAAGGCAGGGATGCATGACAGGAGTGTGCATGCCATGGGCCCTTTGGCTGGTTCTAAACGTGTTCTAGGTGGGCATCATGTCTGGTTTTGTGCGCTTTGAGAGCAGGTGGGTGCCTGTTTACCTGAGTTCTGTCTCCATCCTTCATAGCTCACTAATTGCCTGTTCATGCTGTGACATGAAAGCATCTTAATGAGGGTGGGTATTTTTGGCAAAGCCTTGGGAATCTGTACAGCCTGGCCATAATGTTATCTCATGGGGTTTATGAGCTGTGCTTCTTGCCTGATTGCACAAAACTAACAACCCAGAAGACGCCCTGGGTGGCCACAGCCTTCCAACGCACCTGGCCTCCAGGTGCTTGGGCCACACATGACTTGGATGATACGAAAGCTCACGTAAAAGAGGCCCCAAGAAGCCAAAAATCAGGAGAACTGATTGTGCCTTGTGCAGCATGATCATGGATTTCAGAGGGTGAGGGTCTACCATGGACGCTTACAGTGTGGACCCTAGACCAGCAGTATCAGCCTCAGCTGGGAGTGTGTTAGAAATGCAGAAATTTCAGCCCCTCTTTAGAACAGATACATCAAAATCTTCATTTTCATAAGACCTCCAGAGAATCGTGTGCACACTAAAGTTTGAGAAGCCCTGGTTTGCATTGTTTCTACAAGCACAATCCATAGGAAAAAAAATATGTTGTTCACCACTAAATGCACTAGGACACTGTTGTATTTTTTAGACTTTCTGCAGAAGGTTTTCCCTGGGTACATTAGGATAAAGGAAAGGTGGTGATGTTTGTATCTTTAGGCAACTATCAAATGCCAGGTCAATGAGGCAGGAAGTCGTTGGAATTTTATTGATGTAGGCATTTTTTTGGCAAGCAATGTCTGAACAATGAGGCTTAGCCTTGGTGGGTGAGAAGGCAGAGTAATGAAGTTTCCCCCCGAGGGGCCCTGGAACCCAAAACCAGCTCCTGCCAAGTCTCCAGGCATTTTGTCACAGGTCTGTGATGGTTAATTTTGTGTGTCCACTTGGCTGGGCCACGGCGCCCAGACATGTATGTGGTCAAACATTTTTCTGGATGTTCCTTTGATGGTGTTTTTGGATGAGATTAACATTTAAATTGGTGAACTTTGAGTAAAGCAGGCTGTCCCTACTGTGAATGGACCTCATCCAACCTGTTAAAGGACTTCATAGAACAAAAAAGGCTGATCTCCACAGAGCAAGAGGGAATTCTGCCAGTAGACGACCCTCAGACTTTACAGGCAACATCAGGTGTTTTCCAAGTCTCCAGCCTGCTGGACTACCCTGTGGATTTTGGACCTGCTATTCTCCATAATTGTGTGAGCCAATTTGTTATCTCTCTCTCTCTCTCTCTCTATATATATATATACATACACACACACATATACCCACATACATATATATACACACACACATATAGTTGACCCTTTAATCACATGGGTTTGAATTACACAGGTCCACTTATACGAATATTTTTTTCAATCAAACTCGGACTGAAAATACAGCATTGGGGACATGAAACCCACATACATGGAAGGCCAACTTTTTGTATGCGTGCATTCTGCAGGGCCTACTGCAGAACTTGAGTATGCACGGATTTTGGTATACTCAGAGAGCCCAGGAACCAACCCCCTGAGTATACTGAGGGACTACCGTGTTTGTGTGTGTGTTATGTAAACATACATATCTGCTAATGACTCCAGGCAAAATGTAAGTGCATAAATCCAAGCACAATAGCGACTGATATGTCACTGAAGTTGAGGGTGCTCAGGGAAGATGCAAACTCCCTCGTAGGTTGGCCTCAAGGAAAGCACAGAGACAGGCCAACGAAACTTTCACGAGGCACAGGACATGCCAGGCAAAATACAAGAGTGCCGAACACCGTGCAGAGAACAGAACACCAAGGTGGTAGGGCTGCTTTGTGATTCACACTGGTCTTTGGTCAGTCTAAAGAAGAGCTCCGATCTCAGAGACCGTGTTGATCCAACCCGTCCACAGGATGCAAACTCCTCCAGGACTCCCGCATTGGAGTTGCAGCAGGTGTATTCACAAGATCTGAAGAAAAGAAATTCGAAGATGCCCTGAGAACCCGGTTGGATAAGAGGCCCCTCCACATTAGGGATGGCTTTCTCCCCAGCATCCCATCCTTGCAAGAGGGCGAGAGGAACTGAGTCTCCCACATGGGCTGCAACACGCCATCTGTTTAACCATTTGCTCCTGGGTTTTTTACAATTCTTCGATGCAAAGATCTCTTTCGTAGCTAATAAAAACTCCAGAACTTCTTCCTGGAAAAATTGCAAATACAGATGCAGATGTGCTGCCCTTAATTTTGAATGTAGTAACATCTTCTGAGGGTATTTCTGGCTCCATCTCCCCCCAGACGTCCATGGACCTCACGTTAAAATCTCAATGTTAGAGAATTATTTGAGGGCCAGAAAAATGCCTCATTTTTATTTTTTTGGCCAATGCCTTTTTATTCCTTATAGTTTCTAAGCCTAATAAAGCACAGAAGATACCGAGGTGAGACTGTACGACCCAGCAGCTGTGTGAGCTCGAGCAGCACACTCAATCTTTCTGGGATGTGATATAGCCACACATGAAGTCACGGTGTGTATTATATGAGTTCATATGTGGGATGTAACGTATGTGTACAGCACCCCCTGATGCTTACCAAGGTATGTACATGGGACTGTTGGTACTGATACTACCATTGATACAGATATTGCTACAATTACTATTACTGCAACAATTAGTACTACTATGCCTATTATTATTACAACTACGATTACCACTTCTAATGCTACTGTACTACTACTACTACTACTACTACAATCATTGCTGTTACTATTAAAACTACCATTACTACAACTACAACTATTACTATTACAACTTCTATAACTACCACTACTAGTAGTACTACTACTACTGCTGCTACTACAACTACTGCAATTATTGCTACTGTGACTACAGCTATCACTACTATTGCTGTGACTACTACAAAAACTATACCACTATTATAACTATTGTTCCCACAATAAAAGCAAATACTACTACTATTATGACTACTATTATTACAACTGCTATTACTACTGCTACTGCTATTAGTACATTACCTCTCAGTGGAAGACACAAGAGTCAGATTGATGAAGTAAGAACCTTGGCTGCTACACACAGTTCTGGGTTCCTCATTTCTGGGCACTTTCACACAGAAGCCAGATGCCTGTTGCTATGGTCTAAGTGTCTACGTCCCCCACAAAATTCATATGTCAAAATCTTCACCTCTAATATGATGGTGTTAGGAGGTGGGGGCTTTGGCAGGTGATGAGGTCCTGAGGGTGGAGCCTCACCATCCTCATTGGATCAGTGCCCTTATAAAGGGGCCCCAGAGAGCTCCCTCGCCCCTTCCACCATGTGAGGACACAGCAGGAAGGTGCCACCTATGAACCAAGAAGTGAGTCCTCACCAGACACAACCTCTCCCACGCCATGATCTTGGACTTCCAGCCTCCAGAACTGTGAGCAATAAATGTCTGTTGTTTATAAGCCACTCAATCTATGGTGTTTTGTTATAGCAGCCCAAACAGACTAATACAGCTCTCCATCAGGGATTCTGGATAAAATAATTTCTACTCTAGAAGGCAGGTCCCTCCATCTCTAAAATTCCGGACCTTATGGTTTTTCCGACAGATTGTGACTGAGTTTTTGAAATTAACTATTAGCCCTGACACTTAAATACAAGTGATTTCTCTTTCCTTGCCCTGACACTGTTTGAATTCTCACCCAGACTCTTCCATACTTACTAAGCGTGTGACTCTGTGGCTGTTACTCAAGCACTCTGCCTTGGTTTCCTCACTTAAAAATATCAGCCCGAAGAGTGTCTCCCTTTCAGGGCTATGGTGGAGATGGAGCAAGTTAAGACATGTGCTGTGCTCCAAGCAGATAAAGAGTAAACTCTTGACAACTCAGCAGAGTAAATGCTTTTATCTTTTCTCACATCTAGTCTGACTCTCATTTATAGGTCCATGATGGTGCATGTCCAGCAGAGTGTCCATGGACAGACTAAACTGCTCTTGACTTAGCGGTGGATCACAATCAAATGGGCTTCACGCAACCCCCACATACAGGACCCTTCCTCATGGGTCTGAGTCCCGTGCAGACGCCGGCCAGTGCCCCTTAAGGAAGCTCCTTGGCTGAATCTCTGTTGCAGAGGACCCACGGCAAAGGGCGCTGAGCCTAATTAACATGGCAGGGAATCGCCTATTATATCCCCCAAGTATGTAGGGCAGAGACAAAGTTAAGAATCTTCTTCTCCACTAAGTAGCTTGTGGAATGCAGCTCTCTCTCTCTCTCTGATATCCAAATCTCTCTTCCTCTCTTTCTCTTTGATATTCAAACATCTCTCTCTGTCTCTGTCTCTCTCTCTGTCACACACCACACAAGCCATGCTCACTAGGATGTGATTCACCAACACCTTAAGCGTGAATGGCACTGGAGTTAGTCTCTGTGAATTTGGCCCACCCCAATTTCATTTTCCAGGTATTAAATAGGGTCATCCATAAAGTAAAGGAACAATCTTGATTTTCTGAAATTATTAAAGAGAACTATTTCAGCAAATTCATGAATGCCTAATTCTTAAAATATCCCTCCTTAGATAGGTCTCTGTCCCAACCAAACATAAATTTTTCTGTAGCATATGCCAGTGAAGATGATTTTAGAGAGTATTTTAATTATTAAAGATGTCTTCAATTCTAAATTGCCATGTAGAGAGACTCTCCACTTATGGGGTGCTAATCTACAGAGGAAAATATCAAACAAATAAAAATCAACTAATTTTGGTTTTGTCCCTCTGAGAGGAATATGCAAATTATTTAGTCATATTTAGAAAATCCTATTAAAGATATTTTGTTCCTTTTCCATGGATTGATAGAGTTGAAGAAAAGGATGAGTTAGTTGTGCCCTGAATTTTTCAAGACTTAAAATCATAATCTGTTTTGCTTTTGGTTTTTGACACTATTTGAAGTGTGGATTAAGAATCAGCCCTCTTTCCTAACTACTCTGAATGCAATAATCAACCATGACAAAAATTGTTTGATTTAGAGGATTAATCCATCCACTGCAGGATTCGCTCATTTAGTTAGAAAGTGGTTTCCTGTTCAACAGCTGGGTTTGCAGAACCGCACCATTACTTAGTGAAATATAGTTAGTTGCATAAATTATATTTAGTTATTTTAACAATATTTTGAAGAAAAATAGATAAGTCTACCATGATCTCACTGAGAAATTTGCGACAATAATTTTCTTTTTCCTATTAATACTTGGCAACCCAGTATTGCTGTGTCATTTCTTGTGTCTGAGATGAAATGAATCTATACTAGTTTGGGTCTTTGTGTTGTTTTTGCTTGCCCATGAGTAGTTGCAGAATTTTCTTTATTTTTATTTTTTTCTTGTTTTATAGTTCTACCAGAATACGTCTAGCATTGACTCTCTTTTAACTTTTCACTGAGCGCTTAGCATGCCGCCACTTTCCTGAACATTGATTGGGCTTATCTTCTGCCACTTCTATGGTTGTTCCTTCTATTTCATTCTCCTTTGTAGGAATTCTGATCGCTCATAAGTTAGCTGTAGGGAACTTTCTCAATGCCTCTAAATTCATCTCCTTTCCCCACGCCCCCCAGCATTTTATGCTTTCCTCGGCGTGCTGGAAAACAATTTGTTCCTAGTTGTTTTTCTGCTTCTTCAAAATTTGATTTCTGACAGTGCCAGCTGCCCGCATCCCTATTTTAAACTCAGCAGTTATGTTTTTGTATTTTGTGCGGAGCATTTTTTATCTCAGGTGGTTTATTTCTTATGATAGACTATTTCAGTTTCCTCTGAATCTTGTAAAGCTTATAAATCATATATATATATATTCTCCATACATGTATTCTATATATACACACACGTTTTGGTATGGGAATGCCACCCCACCCAGACCTGCTTTTCAGAAAACGGCATCGATTTCTCCATAATGGAATATCCTATTAGTCATTTTAACTGGCATTTGGAAGTGGAGGAAAGTGTCAGCCTCTCGATGAGAATTTGCTCTGGGGGACAGCCTGGAGAGTCGACGGCTACACAGAAGACGAGGTGGCAGAGGACATCCCAGGAGGTGAAGATGCACCTGCCAAGATTGGAGGCTGCTGAGAGCAGCCACTCCCTCGCTCCCTCAACTAACGCATTTTGATTCATCACCTGTGATGCGGCAGGTCCTGGGAAGGGCTGAGGCTCTCCTGTGGTCACAGACAGAGGGACAGTGAACAGAAAGCAATTGAATAACCAAGGCACGTGATGTGCATCCACAGGAAGTAAACAAGGAAGGTAGAGTAAGTGAGAGCGTCCCCTTTGATTGGATAAGTCAGAGGAAGTCTCTCTCAGGAGGTGACATTAGCGTATATCCTCCCAAGAAAGAATAAAGTCCCCAAGGAAAGAGCGTTGGAGCAGGTGCGTTCAAAGAGTAGAGATGAAGCTGGTGTACGTGAAATGGGGAGGGCAGGAGAGAAGCTAGGTGAACGGAGAGCTCAAGGCATGGGCAGATCATGAAGATGGGTCTCATCCATTACCGCAAGGAGTGGCTCAGAGTCTGTGGCAGGGGAGTGAGGCTGTGTGTTTGGAGACATTCTGGTCTGAGCAAATGGACGATGTTTCCAATGATGGGGAAGATTGAGTGCCATGAACTGAGTTGTGTCCCCCCAGAATTTATATGTAGTAGCCCTTATTTTTAATGGAATGGTACTTGGAGATGGACCCTTTGGGAGGTGATTAGGGTTGTATGAAGTCCTGAGGGTAGGGACCCCCATCAGGAGATTAGTGTGTTTGCAAGAAGAGGAAGAGACACCAGCACTCTCTCTACACAATGTGAGCACCCAGCAAGGAGGCTGCCACCTGCAAGTCAGGAAGAGAGCCCTCCCCAGCAACCAAATCTGCTGGCACCTGGATCTTGGAATTTCAGCCTCCAGAACTGTGAGAAATTAAATGTCTGTGGTTTAAGCCACCCAGTCTATGGTATTTTTATGGCAGCCCTAGCAAACTAGTCCACTGAGCATGGTTGTCTTTGCTTGTTTTTTGGTTTTTTTTTCCTTGCCTATTCCAAGGGCAGAGCAGCCTGCTTTATTTTGAGGCAGTACCACATTTCTCTCTGCTAAGGTTGCCAAACCAGCAGGAGGCAAGCCTGGGTCAGGTGGAGACCACACTTTCTACCCCCTTGACAAAGCCTGCCAAGAAGTAAGCCAACCCAACAGTGAGCTTAGCAGACACGAACTAGAATGCTGACATTGCTTGAAAATCAAGATTAGCTCTAACCAAAAGTTCTAGTTGGGACTTGGAGGGCTGTGAGTAAATACATTACCTTGTTTATGTCTTGCTTTTGTTTTGTTTTCATTTTTGTTTGTGCAAGTTAACTTCAAATTCCTGCACTTGTAAATCTGAAGGAACCAGGAATTAATACTTGAGTGCTCAGGGTGGAAAACATTCAGGGAAGGTTAAGGAAGGAATTATGGACCTCTTATAATTCCAAGAGAGGGATCAAGAACATAGTTATATGAGGCTAGAGGCACACATTTGGGTCAACAGAAGACAGATAATTAAATCTTAGAGTTGGGTGACTTTTCAGAGAGAGAGAGAGAGAGAGAGAGCACTCAAAGCCCTGGAAAAGGAGGAGGGGTTGCCATCTAGACAAAACAGAGGCACATTCTTCTAGGAGGAACAGGTACGTGTCTTCCACTGTTGTGAAAGTAAAGCCTGAGAAAATCACACAGTCATGGTAGATCTGTCAATTTGATAGTAGGAATTTGGTGAGCTGAGTGGGGGGTTGCCTGTTGGAAGTTTGCATTTTCTTGGTGAAACAGAAATGAGGACATCGGCTTAGCATCAGAAGGGGTGGGGAAAGGACTGCAAGAGGTTTGAAGAACAAGGAGAACCTACGAAATGATCACATAAGAGCCAGATTGGAAAGCAGACAGGGCCAGCTGTGCCCAGGAAGGGTGACCCACAGGAACTAAGGACCTCAGAGTACGTTGATGGGTCGGGGATCAGGTTATTGGCCACTGGAAGCTTGGTGCCAGACGAGAGAAAGGTGGTAGAAGTATCGATGAAAAATGAAACTTAAGAATGAAGACAGTAGAGACATTGTTGACTCAGCCAAAGGTTCCAACCATTGGTTACTCAATGCAGGTGAGCGCCATGTTCTTCCCAGAATGTCAACGCCTGCCACCGGCATCACTCAAGATGAAGCCACCTGCTCTTAAAAATGAGAGGGAGCCCAGCTTGCGTAATGTTTTGACACAGCAGGATGGAGACTACAGAAATGTTTTCACCTGAAAGTTTTGCTTTGATGAGAAACCTTTCTTTGCACCCCAATCTAGGTGTTGTAGGGTGAGCTGTTTCCCCCTAGAAGATATGTTCAAGTCCTAACTCCCAGCACCTGTGAAGAGGACCTCATTTGGAAATAGGGTCTTTGCAGATGTAATTGGTTAAGATGAGGTCATACTAGATTAGGGTCGGCCCTAAATCCGAGGACTGGTATCCTTATAAGAAGAGAGGAATTTGGACATAGACACAGAGGGGCAACGCCATGTGAAGACAGAGGCAGAGGTTGGAGTGATGTGTCTACAAGCCAAGGGACACCAAGGAACACTGGCAACCACCCGAAGCTGCCAAGAGACAGGAAGGATTCTTTCCTGTTGTTTTCACTGGGAGCGTGCCCTGTGACAACTTGGGAAATTCTGGCCTCCAGAAACATGAGAAGATAAATTCCCATTGTTTTAGGTCACCTGGTTTTGTAATACTTTGTTATGGCAGTTCCAGCAAACTAACACCGTTGCTCACAAATAATTGTTTTTGTTTTGCCAACAACATCTTGTTTTGGGTACAAATTGCATGCCCAGGAAAGGTGTTGGAGTCCTAGTCCCCCCACTACTTGTGAATGGAACCTTATTTGGAGATAGTTTCTTCATCTGTGATCAAATGGAGATGATATTATTAGATACTCAGATGGCCCTTAATCCAGTATGACTGATGGCTTTATAAAAAAGGGAAATTTGGGCACAGAGAGGCACACAGGGAGAATGACACGTGAAGATGAAGGCACAGATCAGGGTGATGCTTTCTCCAAGCCAAGGAGCTGTAAGTATTGCTAGCAAACCACCAGAAACCAGGGAGAGATTCTCTGTCAGGTCCTTCAGAAGGAACCTACCTATTAATAATTACCAACTGGGTTGATCTTGTGACCCACCCATCTCCAAAGTGTCACACTTAGAAGTCGAATGGTCAACCACCAGGACCCAAATTGGGGAGATCATTACCACTTACCCAGAATAGTCACACTTGTTTTGTGGACACACATGTTGTAAAGTCTTCCCAATATTCCTTTACTGTGAAATACTCTTGTCCTGAGACAGAAACAGGTGATCGTGGTAGGGCTTAGCCCTGAGATATCTTCTCCACCCCTGTGTGATGTGATGTATGCACTCTACCAGGTAGGTGACATAATTACCTCCTGGAACTAACCCCATCCTATCAGCTAGATGCGTTCCTACATGCTGCGTGATTCAGACAGGTTTACATGACAAGCATGTTGGACGCTGCACCTGCTGGCCATTTCATTGAAATTCCATTGAGCAGAGTAGATCATACTTGATATGTGAATAAGTTGTGAAGGCCTGTGAGCGTGTCCTAGAGCTGCCGTGACAGAACCAAATTGGGTGCCTTAAAACCACATAAGTTTACTCTCTCTAGAGGCCAGGAATCTGAGATCAAAATGTTGGCAGGGTTGGTTCCTCCTGGAAATTATTGGGGAAAATCCCTTCCATGACTCTCTGTCAGATTCCAGTGGTTTCATGGCAATCCTTGGTGTTCCTTGGCTTATAGACATATCCCTCCAATCTCTGCCCCCATAGGACTCTCTTGTGACATCCGTCATGTAACTTAGAGGCCCACTCTGCTGCTGTGTGACCTCACCTTAACTGATTGCATCTGCAAATGTCACATTCGCAGGTTCTGGGTGCACGCGAATTTGAGGGAAGTGAGGCCCTTCAACCAGGGCAATACCCAGAGCTAACATTTCTGCCATTTTCTCTTTTTTCTTCATATGTGATTCTTTTGTTGAGGAGGAAATGGACTTCCAGAGTGGGCAGCAAGAAGGAAAAATAGCCAGTGTGTGCTCTGGTTTCCTTTCTCCACGGTGAGGGAAAACTGTTCCCCACTTCCCACAGAATGAGCACAGGTTCCATCATGTCCCCTTCTGTGTCCTGAATTCATGCTAAGACAATTTCTTCTGAACTCAAGGAGAACCTGTGAGTCAGAATTGATGCCTCACACTGCACCACGGCCGTAGGACCTGGGAAGTTCTGCTCTAGCTTGGCAGCCACAGTAAGAGGACACGGAAGACAGTAGCAATCTTCTGGGTGATTCAGAATAAAAAACAAAATCAGGGATGTCTGTACATCACTGTCTCATGGTTTCCTGTATGTAAATAGTGTCTTTCAACAGGCTTGAGCTCATCTGTTTTGGTGATGAATTTCTACCCTACAGTTTTTGGGGAATGAGAAATTAAGAGTATAAAGTCCAGGTATAAAATGTCCAGCTGCTACATCCTTCTGTAATGTCACGTGTCTGTCTTAGTATCACACAGAGTAGTTTCACCACCCTAAAAATTCTCTGTGCTCTGCCGATTTATCCCTCCTTCCCAACTAACCATGGCAACCACTGATCTTTTTAACTATCTCCATAGTTTTGCCTTTTTCAGAATGCTCCTATAGTTGGAATCAAACAGGATGTTGCCTTTTCAGACTGGCTTCTTTTACTTAGTAATATGCATTTAAGATTCCCCTGTACCTTTTTGTGGCTTGATCACTCATTGCTTTTTTGGTGCTGAATAATATTTAATTATCTGCATGTATCACTGTTTATTTATCCGTTCACCTACTGAAGAATATCTTGGGTGCTTCTCAGTTTTGGCAGTTATAAATAAAACTGCTATAAACACCCACACGCAGGGTTTTGTGTGGACACAAGTTTTCAATTCACTTGGGTAAGTACAAAAGAACATGATGGCTGGATCATATGATAACAGTGTTTAGTTTTGTAAGAAACTGGAAAACCGTCTTCCAAAGTGGTTGAACCATTTTGCATTCCTGCGGGCAATGAATGAGAGCCCCTGTTGTTCCACCCCCTCGCCAGCATTTGGTGTTGTCAGTGTTCTGGATTTCGGCCATTCTAAGAGGTATGTGTGGTGGCATTTCATTGTTTTAACTTGCATTTCTCTGACTTATGACGTAGAGCTTTTCTTCATATGCTTATTTGCCATCTGTAGGTCTTCTTTGATGAGGTGTCCATTCAGGTCTTTTGCCTGTATTTTAGGGAAATTTGTTATGCAGCAACAGCTGACTATGACAGCTGCTAAGGACTGGCAGAGCTTAGGTGGAACAGGATGAAGGAAAGGACAGTGATTCCATCTCATGGGATCCACGTAGACAAGCGCAGATTGTTTATTTTCTTATTGTTGAGTTTAAAGAATTCTTTGTATATTTTGGATAATGGTCCAGTCTCAGACATGTTTTGCACATATTTTCTCCCAAGGCATGGACCCTACAGGGCGAGTTCTGGCAGGGACTTCTTTACCCCACCATGCTCTTGTGAGAACAGACCCTGCCCCTTCATTCCCCAGCCTTTTGTCCAGGTGGTTTAAGTCAGCAGTGTATATCCTCAAGATGGAGTCACCCTGGGTCCACTGAGCTGACATAAAAAGAACTGGCCAACTCAACCCCACTCTGACAGAGGTGGGCACCTTCTCCAAGGCTCACATGTGCCAGTGGAGGCTTTGGATTTAGATGGACTGTGCTGAGGGGAAGCTTGTATTTCCAAGTGTCCATGAGCCGTAGCTTCCCCCAATGTGCATGTCCATGTGTCCATGAGCTATAGCTTTCCCTAATCTTGGTGCTTGTCTACGTGGATCCCATGAAATGGAACCCTCATGCCTTCTTTCATCCTGTTCCACCTCAGCTCTGCTGATCCTTAGCTGCTGTCATAGTCAGCTGTTGCTGCGTAACAAATTTCCCTAATCCTTAGCAGCTTAAAACCACACAGACGTATTACCTCACAGTAACTATGGGTCAGGAGTCTAAGCATGTGCCTGCTGAGTTCTCCGGCTCAGGGTCTCAAAAAGGTGCCACTGCGGAATCAGCTTGGACTGTGTTCTCATCTGAAGCTTGAGGTCCTTCCCAGCTCATTCTCGTTGTTGGAGGAATTCACTTTCCTGAGGTTGTGTGACTGAGGTCCCCATTTTCTTGCCAGGTTATTCTCAGTGTTCCCCTCCCCCCATAGTTTTCTCTTGCAATGTGGTTGCTTTTCTCTTTAGGCCAATGAGGAAGCGTCTGTCTGATGCCCTCACCTTCTTTTAAAGGACTCCTCTGATTAGGTGAGGCCCACCCAGGACAATCTCCCTTTGATAAACTCAAAGTCGGCTGATTAGTAACATAGTTGTGGAGGGACATCTGCTATGCCCCCTGCCCTGCTCACACTCAAGGGCAGGGGATTCTACAAGGTGTGTACACTAGCGGACAGAAATCTTGGGATGGTGTCATGGTCCTGCTTCTCCCAGCTCTTTCCTACCCAGTCTATGCCCCTGAGATGCCAGGATGCCCCCCTCCCCAAACACACCTGAGATCTGACAGGTGTCTCATGAGTTCAGCAAGATGTCCAGACCTACTGACGACACACACCCTCCCTGGTTGGTAAAAGGATGGGCTGCACTCCATGCTGAGGCAAAATGGCATCAAGTAATCTTATTTTCATGGCATTTTATTTCTTTGTTTTTTAAAAAAGCACACATAAGCCTTTTTAAAAAAATTAAAACAGTAGGCTCAAATCATCCCTTAAAACCCAACACAAATTGGTGTTAGGTTTAAAAAGGCCATGCCCTCCATCTTCCCTGGGGTTGAGGTTTCCTTGTTCTTGCTCTATCCTTAGCCATCTGCCCGAGCTGGCCCCTGTCCCCAGAACACTCTCTTCTAATTAGGCGGACCTTTGTCCTCAATTCTCCCGGGCTGGGAGAGTGATAAACAATCCATTTGGTGGATTGACACATTGCAATTCCCTTGCTTACCCACCACGGCTTTGCAAACTCTATCTATGTGGCTGAGTCCGGCGTGGCCTCTCTGCCCCGGTCCACATCTTGGGCAGCCTCACCTGAGACATGGTTGAACACAGGGCCAATTCAAGTCCACCTTTTATAGAGAGATATTTAGCTTCTCTCTAAAATAATGCTGCTGTGAATACAGGTGCACAGATGTCTCTCCAAGACCCTGCTTTCAATTCTTTTGGGTCTATATCCAAAAGTGAAATTGCTGGATCATATAGTAATTCTATTTTTAATTTTTTGAGGAACTGCCATACTGTTTTCCATAGTGGCTGTGCCATTTGACATTCCTACCAAGCAGTGCATCAGGGTTCCAATTTCTCCACATCCTTGCTAACACTTGTTATTTTCTGTTTTTTTTTTAACAGTAGCCACCCTAATAGGAATGCCTGTTCCTTTGTATTCTTATTTTTTCTGGTCTGGAACTCTTCTCATCATTGTTCACACAGCCTAGAATCTTCTCTAGTCAGGAATCTGCATCATCACCTTCTCTGATGTCTTTGCTTTTTTTTTTTCATTTCAGAATATTACAGGGGTACAAATGTTTTGGTTACATAAATTGCTTTTGTACCGTTTGAGTCAAAGTTATAAGTGTGCCCATCACCCAGAGAGTATGCATTGGATCCGTTAGATGTGAATTTACCCATCCCCTCCTCCCCCCCACCTGCTTGATTTCCAATGAGTGTTATTTCCATATGTGCACATAAGTGTTGATCAATTAGTTCCAATTTAATGGTGAGTACATGTGGTGTTTGTTTTTCCATTCTTGTGATACTTCACTTAGAAGAATGGGCTCCAGCTCCATCCAGGATAATACAAGAGGTGTTAATTCACCATTTATATTTTTATTGGTGAGTAATACTCTATGGTATATATATACCACATTTTATTAATCCACTCATGGATTGATGGGCACTTGGGTTGTTTCCACATCTTTGCAATTGTGACTTGTGCTGCTATCAACATTCACATGCAGGTGTCTGTTTTATAAAATGTCTTTTTTTCCTTTGGGTAAATACCCAGTAGTGGGATTGCTGGATCAAATGGTAGTTCTACTTTTAGTTCTTTGAGGAATCTCCATACTACTTTCCATAGAGGTTGTACTAGTTTGCTTTTGTTCATCCTCTGCCACTGTAGTTCACACAGCTGTGACACTCAAATTCATAGAGGATACTGGGCATCTTTCCTCTCCCACGTTGACCAAGGGGGCAGCATTTTGAATAGTATGTTCTTCATCAGCTTGGATCCCTGCGTCACCTCGTGGATCACATTTGCCCGGGGAGAGAGACAAGTCTTTGCTGGGCCAAGCTTCTGTGATCCTGCAGTTACAGTATAACCTGGCCTCCCCTGACCAATTTAGGGAGAAAAGTCAGATCTCTAGTTAATTTGTGTTGACCCAATGAGAACGAGTAACTAGTCTGTTAACCCCATATAACCCACAGCAGGAAAACAATGCCTGTGAGTTCAAATTTAAAATCTGTCAAACTGAAACTCAGCACACACGACTCTCTCTGACCACCAAACAGAGGGAGGCAGTCGCAAAAACTGTCACCTGATTTTGCAGAAGACAGGAATTAATTTTTTTATGCTGGTTCTAAAGCAGAGTGGATTAATTCTGCTTAATTAATTTGAAAATCAAAGGTGTTGGATGCTCCTTGGAATTTTCCATTTGTGTGGCAGGTGCACTAGGCAGTCCCCAGAATGAAAAGTCCTCTCTTACTCCCAGCTTATCCTAGTCTTTTTTTTTTTTCATATGTGTGCTTTCCTTTTTCTATTCTATTTTAAAAGTGAATGTTTTATTGGCATGAAAATTAGGTTGGCAAAGACTCATTAGTGAACAATTATTGAGCCAGGATGGGATCTCAGGAAACTAGAACACACAGCCACTTCCTCCAGGGCTATAAGAAGGTAATAAATCTAAACACCTGTCGACAGATCCTGAAAGGAATCACGTTTGGAATTATCACGGGAAAACACAGTTTGTGACATGCTGGAGCTTTTACACTGACTTATCAAATATCCTGGGAGAGAAACCGCAAAAGCGCTCCTAAAATTAATTCTTGTTAAATCCAATCTTTAATAAAAATGTGCCTGGTTTTCATGCTGGGAATTGATTCTTTCATTTACTTTTGCTTATATGGTTTTTAAAAAATTTATAAATGTATCTACTTTTACTTACATTTTCCTCTTTATCATCAGCTGTGTTTTGAGGTTCAGAGCCAGAGTTAAAGAAAACTGATTCTAAAGAAAGGATGAAGGAGGGAGCCTTTCCAGTTGGATTTTCCATTTGAAAATCAGAAATTATAATCTTTCTAAGCAAATTGGGACAGATTGGCATGGCTCCGCAGGTCAAAACCATAAAAAGTCAAAACACGTATCAAAGCCCTGGGGACCGACTCAACATTCCAAACACCTGCACCTTGTGAGTTAAAATGTACAATTCCAGATCTTTAAACTGCATTTTTTGAAAGAGTGGCCTTTTCCCTTTCCAAACAACATACTGCTCATAGAGCATTTTGGGAATGTGCCTAAATGTGCAGGGTTACAAACAGCACCAGGCTACTTTGATTAATAGCTAACAATCAAAATGGAGTTTCCAGCCTTAATTATGTATGGGATTCTCTGCAGGGATCTAATTACCTGGACACCTGCCTAATCCTATTGTTTTTCTTTTGTGGCCACATCAGAAAGGTGGCCCTTGATGGGGGGTGTGGGGGGCTACTTCTAGCAAGATGGAGGCTTTTGTTGATCACTCTCCAGTTCTGTCCTGGGGGTGTGCAAAGGCCAGGGACATTTGCTACATAGCTCCAGAGGAACAAATTTTGTGTCTGCCAACATCGTTTTACAAACAAAACAATGTGTTGAATCACCTATTGGAAGTTCCCTGAGTGTGAATTTGGTAAGGCAACACATTTTTGCAGAAAATCTTAAAGGGAATTAGACAGAAGAAGAAAGAGTTCTTGAGAGCCACAGATGGTTCTCAGAAACAAAGAATCTGACTTGCAAGGCTTGGGGAGCTGCTCAGAGGACCTGGGAGCTTTACCTCAATTGCGCTGAGTATTATGTAGCCCAGAAAGAACATTGGAATTTACCCGTTAGGAGCACAAATCTAAATGGGCTTCCAGAGACTCAATGTAACCACCCAGCAACCACCTGAAAAATGAAACAACTTCACAAAGTTCTCTCTATACTCCCGGGGAGCTAGAAACTCCATAATAATACAGCTTGCATCTTCCAGTGGCAAAGTAATATTGACTTAATTTGTTTGCATAATTAACACAAATTGCTTGTTTTGGGCAGATCCACCAGAATCCAGAACTCTGATAATAGAGCAGAAACTTCCAGTTCAATTTGGATAGTTGCTTAAATTTTTTAAAGGTAGTCTACGATGCCCAAAGTCTCTGTGTTTATCCAAGACTGAGTACTATTGCTAGGTCATTTTCCTGTGGTCCAGACACATCCAGGCAACAGAACATGGGAAATTTCCACACGGTCCTTGAATGGCGTCTATAACTGCAGTTGATACGTCCCGACCCCAGGATTCTGCACAATACCTGCTTCCCTGTCTCACCCTCTCTGGAGGCTGATGGCCGGACTGGAGTGTCCTCCATTCTTTCTCCTGGTTCTGTCTGTAACACCATCCCCTTCTCTCTCCACTCCCCCACCCTAATCCAGGCTTTCCCAGACCCACCAACTGGTCTCCCTGCTCTGTGTTTATCCCCAAATTATTCATGCCCCAAAGGACCGCCACTGCGGTCTTTCCAGACCACACACCACCCTGACACGAGAGAAACCCCTTCCATGCCTGCAAAAAAAACAACCATGCAACATGTGCTTTTTACAAAAAAAGAAAAAATATATACTGCTACCTTCCACGCCCACAAAAAACATGTAACGGCAGAGGGGAATTTGGTCATTCGAGAGCCGGGGGCTTTGACTTTGTAAAATGCCCTCCCGGCAAGGGGGATAGAATGACAGTAATCGTTGGCAGAGAACTGCACCTATTTCTTAAAACAAACATCATTAAAGGATGTTCAATGTTATCCAAATTTTTGGCATCTATTGACAAGAAAATTTTTTTTTTTCTTTTTATATCTGTTCATGGACAGGACTCTATTACTTGATCTCAAAAACAGCTCAGTTTGCATTTCTGGGATAAATCCAACTAGTTCATGACATTTAAGCTTTTTATATAGGGCTGGATTCAGTTTGTTAAACTTTTTATGCATTTTATACACAGGGATTAATGCATTTCGGGGGAGTTGCTTTGAGGCTCTGCGAATATCCTGTTCCTCCTTAAAGTTTTGCAGGCTAATGTCAGCATCTCATGCGAGGCCCTTGTGGCTATTTTTACTATAGCTTTCAATAAGTGATTTTCTATTTCTCTCTTTTCTTACTCTCTGGCACGACAAAATGCACCAGGCTAATCTTGTGTATTTCCTGTCCCCTCCTTGGAGCCAATCATTTCTCTAAGAAGCACTGCTTCCTTTCATTGGAGATATCGATTGAGTTTTTAATGCTAATTATTGTATGTTTTATCCCTGTCTTTTTAACTTTTAATTTTGAAATTATCGTAAATTCACAGGAAGTTGTAAAGATCACACCGAGAGGTCCCCCAATGGTGAGACCTTATGCAACAATAGAACTTTTTTTCTCAATTCTATCCATTTTTTGGTCATACTGTTTGCTTTAACTCCACCATTTCTTGTCATCAGCATTTTGTTGTGACCTTGAATTTCCTTTATTTATTTAAACATAAAACCTAGCGATTTCGTGATCTGGGTCTAGAATTCCATTATCCGATCTCCTAGTGGGTTTCCTTATGTTCTCTTTTTGTTGCTATTATTACATTTTTGTTAGGATTTCCCTCCTTTCTCTCATGGTGATTTGTTTTCTGCATGTTTGTGTTTATTTCTTTTTCAAATGAACTACTTTGTTCCATTCGTGTTAGCTATGGGGATTCTTAACGTTGAGATGAAGTCTGGTTTCTCAGGAACACCTGGGGGCACTTTCATGCTTGGCTTGAACATTTCCAGATGACAAAAAGTGTGTTCGTGTGTGATTTTGTGTGGCTTTCTTTGGTGGCAGGTGTAGCGGTGAAGTAGGGGTATTTGTCATTCATTTTTTACACGGAGGCTTTGGTTCCCGTGTTACTGGGGGACGGTCCCCTATTGGATGTTGAGAAACCGAAGCCCACCTTCAGCTGGATTTTAACATCCCAGGTCAAGATCCCAAGCCCGTGCGGTGATGATCCTTCAGCATCTTCCTTGATTTCCTGCTAGCTCAAGGCCTGTGCAGGATGCTTCTACGTTTACTAAGAATTTATAGTTGATCCAACAGAGTCAGGCAACGGGCCCTCCCCAGGGTTCTTTCTGGGCGCACACATTTGTGCCAAATTGTTGTCTGGGTTTCTTGCTCTTCCCTCATGCTGAGCGCAGAACTCACATCCCCAGCCCTTTGCCCCTCAGATAAGCACACCGTTCTCTGGAGACCTTCCACGGCGGTTTGCAATTGCTTATGGCTGGTAAAGGTGACAGCAGAACAGAGGGGAACGTGCACCTGCTGTCGTCTGTCACTTTCTCTGTTTCCAACCACGCCCTGTAGGAAAACAGTGACTCTAAGGGCAGCACTTAAGGGTGCACCGGGTCCTTCTCTGTTCAAAAGGAAACGTGCCTCGGGACATCTCTGGGGGACGAGGGGAAATTCAGGGACAGAGGTGGTCGCCAGACAGGGATGTCCAAGTGAGACTGGGAAGGTTGTTGGAGAGGTGCCGTGGAGCCCCTGCCCTTGCTGAGGGGCAGAGGAAATTCACCGTGAACTGCCAGGACCTCAGAGGACGTACAAGAGATGAAAGGCCATATTCCGGTGTGCCCAGCCCCCACCTGCATGCTCAGGTAGCGTCACAGATGTGCTGGGCATGGTCAGGCCACCAGAGGGAGATGCCACATCTTCTGGGGACAATTCAAGGAAGAAGCTGGAGAGCTGGGCCAAATGTCCAAATGAAGGTGCATGAAAGGAAGGTCATAAAACAAACCCCCGAGTCCTGCTTCTCTGCCCATCTCCCCTCCTTCCCCAGGCACCATCCAGTCGGGCACCTGAGACCCTTCATGCCGACCACGTGAGTGTGTGGCTCCAAGATTTGCCGTCTGTCCCCTCTGTTGTGGCTCTGGATGGCGTCCGCCCTGCCTCTGTGGCCCCAGAGAGATTGTATATCCCTCTGTTTTTTCATTTATTGAACATACACACGTATCTATAAGACGTGGTTTGTCAGAGCTTTTATAGGGTGTGCACGTGACGGAGAAGCCACGCCTGTATCTGCCCGACGCCCGGCACTTCCTCCCCGAGAGCCCCAGGCAGGGCGACCTTACGGAGCCTCAGTGTCCGAGTCTGAGAAACGGACAGAGAAGCTTCCTCACGGGGCCATCAAAGGACACGAGGGAGGCTGTGAAAAGCAGCTTTCACAACGCCCGACGCACAGCGCGGCTCAGCCTACATCCACCGTCACTAAGGAACAAGCTTTGGCGATGCTGCAGCTGTGCAGTTCCGACCAGCACAGGGCACTTGAGCTAGCCCAGGGGACCCCACGCTTACAACGCAGAAGACGGATCTTGATCCTTGCTCTTTGCCCAAAGGAGTCGAAAACAGGCCCACGCTGAAACCTGCACGTGGATGTTTATGGCAGCTTTTTTCATAATCACCCCAAACTCGAAGCAACCAAGACGTCCTTCAGCAGGTGAACAGATACATAAACTGTGGCCCGTCCGGACAACGGAGTATCACTCAGTGCTAGAGGGAAAGGAGCTATCAAGCCATGAAAACACATGGAGGAAACTTAAACGCATATTGCTAAGTGACCGCAGCCAGTCTGACAAGGCTACAGGCTGTACGATTTCATTAGAAAAGGCAAAATTATGGAGCCAGTGACAAGATCACTGGTTGCCATGGTTAGCTGGGAAGGAGGGATAAATTGGCAGAGCAAAGACAATTTTCAGGATGGTGAAACTACTCTGTGTGATACTAGAATGACAGATAGGTGACATTATACATCTGCCTAAACCCACAGAACTTACAAGGACCCTCAGGTAAACTACAGCTTTAGTTAATAAAAATGTGTCCATACTGGCTCACCAATTGCAACAATGTAGCACACACATGCAAGATGTTAATAATAAAGCAAACCCTGATGGAGCGAGACAGGGGTCTGCAGGAAATCTATGTATTTCCTGCTTCAGTATTTTATGGCCTAAACTCTAAAAACACAGAGTTTGGCAAAGTTTTCTGTACTCTGAGTCACAGACTGAGGCCTTAGGACCCCGTGACGCCCAGAGACTGTTTCTCACGACCCGTAGTTGGATAAGGATGAATCGTTCCTGGGGTGCCGGGATGAGCATCCCATGCACGTTGCGGGACGTTCGCGGATCCTTGGACAGACAGGTTGTGTCTTCTCTCCCTCCCTGCCCCGGACGCCACCATCTCTTATCCATTGAGGTCCAGCCTCTGAGCATCCTAAGGTCCTCTCCTGTCCCTGGAGTCTCCGGGGGGGGGGGGCTCCAAAAAGCCAGAACAGCTGCTGCGGAAAAGAAAAGCCTCCCAGGGGTCTCAGAGGAGACGGCCGGTCAGTCATTCGCTCAGCAAACGTTCACGGGCACCGGCTACCAGCAAAGAGTCTCTGCTCAGCCAAACTGCGGTCAGCCTCCCGGAGCTTCTCCTGGGTGCAGCTGTGCGTTTTAGCAAGAGCGCTGCTGGCTGAGTTTAGCTAGAAGCCCCCAGCCCCAATGTCTGGTCACCCTCGATATCTGGTCGGGTTCCTCATCCTGCACCACCTCCCAGGGGCTGTCTGGCCGCCCTGGCTGCCTTCAGCAAACATCCTGCTCGGTAGGTTCAGCCAGAATCCCCCAGACCCAGATGTGTCCTCTCAGTGATTTCCCATCCTCTCACCCCCGCCTGCTCCTCGGCCATAAATTCCACTCGCCCACCTGTGTCTGGAGCTGAGCCCGGTCTCTCTCCCCCACTCTAAGCCCCGGGTGCACTGGTCCCCGTGGCTTTCGTGAAGGTCCCCAATAGTGTCTTCCTTACGTGCTTTGACAAGAGCCATGGGACTATTTTTTTATGTAGCGCTCTATCCAGGCACTGTTCCAGGTGCCGGGGATACGGCCGGGGGAATCGCCCCCTCCTGGAGCTGACGTGGGGGGCAGCAGGACGTCACGTCCCCCAGGTTGCGCAAACACGACCTTCTGCCTGTTTGTTTCTCACCCAAAGAATGTACCTGCCTACAGGGACACCTGGGCTTGTTTATTATTCATCTGCACGGCAGAGAGCGGTACCCACCTGCCCACACCTGGATTTAGGAAATGTCGTCCAGGCAGACGAGGTTGGGCAAACCCGTCCTGCTCCCAGGACCGCCTGAGAATATCGCACCCCGAGTCCTGCAGAGTCACGGGACGCGGGGCGGGAGGAAAGACCCACCCGGGAGGCGGCTGAGCTCCATGGGGCTGGACGGAGCGGCCTTTGGGGACAGCAGGTGGACAGGAGCAGGTGGCTTAATTCTTGTTCCTCTGCGGCTGTCTCTCCTCTTCTCTCACACACTCTCAGCTTCCCCTGGGCTTTCTCTCCATCACCTGTCCCACCTTAAATAATAACAACAACAACAATAATAATAATGGTAATGTAAAGCACCCAGCAACCCCCCAGCACATCCCCAGGCCTGGATCAACGACCTCCCCTTTTCTGGCCCTGGCTGCCTCTCTGTTGACGGCAGATGGACTGGGACTGCATTTTTATTATTTGTCATAGCTGCCGAATTTGGGGACACCCCTGCCCATCTCAAACAGGCTGGTTTGAGTCCAACCTACCAGCTTTCGTCATTGCAGCTTCACGGCTGGACTCCTCAGCCCACGTGCCCTGGTGCCCAGAGTAAGATGCACCCCGGGTTCCTACAGGTGCTCAGAGGCGGCTCCTTGGGAACAGACCGATCCTCCCAGGATGACAACAGGCCGGCGTCCAGCATGTGTTCGTTGAACGTAGCGCGATACCCTTGCTTCTTCCTTTAAAACGATGCCAACTTGGATATGTCCCTTGGAGGCCACTCTTAGAAACAACCCCTCACAGCAAACACCACGTGCTCAACACCTTTGCTGATTTTATTTTATTTAATTAATTAGTTTACTTATTTTTGAGACAGAGTCTTGCTCTGTCACCCTGACTAGAGTGCAGTGGCGTCGTCATAGCTCACTGCAACCTCCACCTCATGGGTTCAAGACATCCTCCTGCCTCAGCCTCCCAAGTAGCTGGAACTACAGGTGCTACCACCACGCCCGGCTAATTTTTTCTGTTTTTAGTAGAGACAGGGTCTTGCTCTTGCTCGGGCTGGTCTCCAGCTCCTGAGCTCAAGCGATCCTCCTGCCTCGGCCTCCCAAAGTGCTAGGATTACAGGCGTGAGCCACCGCGACCGGCCCATCTTTGCCGATTTTAGCCACACACTGCTCTTGTGAGGAACCTGAAAATTAATTCCTTTTTTTTTTGCTATATCTAGAATTCTTGACAAGAAAAGTCATTGTATGCAAGATGCCACAATCCCACCCAAAGGAATGTTTTGCAGCAATCAGATGGCTCGAAGCTGGCTGGTGTGAAGTTACAACCCAAGCCTGACACAAACAGCTTAGATGGAGAAATACAGGATTTGCCCCCTTGGCTGCTGGGGGTGCCCTGGCTAAGGCCGAGTCCCTTCCCTGAGCTGCCTGCCTCTGGCCACCCATTGGTGCAGACCATCTCCCGCTCAGCTGGAGGGACAGCTCTGAGGTTGTCAAATCGAAGCTCCCCTTGGTTGGCTAAGGCTTCCCCGTGCTACCTGGCGTGGCTCCCTCTCCCTCTGCCACGCCGTCTTCCTTCCCTTTCTTTCCACGGGTTTCCACCCCCAGAGCCTTCCATAAAGAACTCACACACGCAGATGCCAGCCTCAGTCAAAGCCCAATTCCGGGGGATCCCGCCTGCAGCGGCGTCAGAGCAGTGAGTGCAAGGACCGCTGGATAATTAAGGGTCTGAGATCCTTCCTTCCAGGGGTGGTTGCTGTTGGTGTACAGCACACGTCTTCACTCACCCATTACTACAGACCTGAGTCGGTTTGAGTCTTGGGGGGTAGACACGGGAACCCCAAACAGAGATACCTCCCACACTGGCCACTTAAAATTTGCTATAGGGCCACCTCAGACACAGGTGACCTAAACCAGGGCTTCTCAAACAATCAGTGTTTGCTTTTGTTGTTTTTCCTCTGTTCTATTGAAGACGGGTGCTTTTGTCAAAATAATAAAATTAAATCACTGGAAATTGAAATAGAGACATATAACGCACAAGCCCGACGTGTTATTATGGTTATTTTAGTCGACAGACCTAAAATACCTCTCAGGAGATATAAGCAGATTAAACATAATTTAGGAAAAATACCATAAATATTTCTAAATGCTTAATTTCGTTACAGACCAGCAGCAAGCAGTTTGAGGACACCCAGCGGCCCCCCGGGGTCACATTTGAGTGGGACTGGCCTGGAGTCTCTCCCCAGAAATATTTCCCTTTCCTCTTCTTAGCATCCACACAGGCCGAGCCTCACTGGGGACGGTTTCCTCTTTTAAAGACTTTCTTTTTTTAAAAAAATCTTTTCCTGAGATAAAATTCACGTAGCATGAAGTTGGCTATGTGAAACAATTCAGGGGCGTTTAGTACATTCACCACGTTGTGCAACCACCAGCTCCTTCCAGTTCCAGAACATTCTCATCACCCCAAAAGGAGACCCTGTCCCCGTTAGCAGTCACTCCCCCTCCCCCTCCCCAGCCCCTGGCAACCACGAACCCACTTTCTGTCTCTGTGGATTTGCCCGTTCTGGACATTTCACAGAAACAGAATCCTACAATAGGTGGCCTTTTGTGTTTAGTTTCTCTCACTGAGCACTATTTTTTCAAGGTTCATCCACATCGTAGCAGGTGTCAGAGCCTCGTTCCTTTTCCTGGCTGAATAATATTCCACGGTGTGGATGGACCCCATTCTGTTTATCCACTCACCTGTACATTGACAATTTGGGGTTTATTTTCCCCCCACCTTTTGACTATTGTGAATAATGCTGCTATAAACATTCACGTACCAGTTTTCCTCTGAAAACCTGTTTTCAATACTTTGGGGTACAATATACCTAGGAGTAGAAGTGCTGGGTCATACGGAAACTTTAACTTTTGGGGGAAACACCAAACCGTTTTCCACTGAAAGCATTCTTGACCAGGTAAGAGAAGTAAAAATTGTACCACCTTAGAAACTTGCCGTAGGATCCTCCTAGGGATGGAATTGTCTTTGAGCGAAGACCTTGCTGAGTTTGGGGTTGGGTAACGGGTCCCGAGGGCCTGGCTTCTTGTCCAAAGAAGGGGCAACAACTTCTCAGAACAAAAAAAGGAAAGTTCCATCTCACTCCTGGGAAGAGGGAGGAAGCCTGTGAACTGTTCTTTTTGTGTTGTTGTTGTTGTGGTTTTTTGATATAGGGTGATACACTGGGAATCAATCCCCTTTGGTGTGATGGCAGAAGATGAGTGTATACAATTATTATTTGTTAGTTAAAAATGTAAAAAACCAAAAGAAAAACAAAGGTGTACTTGGAATAAAGGTGCCTTCTTTAGGAATAAAGAATGGATGGGAAACCCTCCCGTTAGGTGGGAACTGGTCTGAGCCCCACGTTTCGATATTCATCCCGCTACATTTATACACGCGTTGTGAGCGTGTGGCTTGGTCTCTTGGTACCTGTGTCCTGTGTGTTTCTCTGTGTCTGCTTACTTGTTTTGTTGACCTCAGGAAGGGGTGGAGCCTCTCTTTTGGCTCGTCAGACACACAAAAGGATTGTCACCAAGGAAACCCCAATAATGGGGAAGGATGCCCGCTGGGTCGCCACAGGAAACCTAGGAGGGGCTTTGGACTGTCACAGAATGTGGATCCGGAGCTTTGAAGGATGTTCCAGAGCTTCAAAGTCAGTGAGGTCCCAGTGGCCGTGTGCGTATAAAGTCCCGCACGTTTTCTAGCAAACTCTTCGGACACACCTGCCTTTCTCCTTCTACCCGATACCATCTCTGCCCTTTGCTGTCCCTTCAAAATGCAAACAATCCACCCAAGCTGAGCTATGAAATGCAGAGATTTTAAATCAGGACATAGACCTTTTTTTTAAACATTGAAATGCTGGAACAGGTGTCAGTTCCTCTGGTCTCCTGAATGAGGAAAAGCCAGAGGTATGAAAAGTCCGGCCAATGGGAATCACACTCAGAGCAACCTCTGTTGCCTTGTCCACACAGCAGCCTCAACATGAGTCCACGGACCTGGAGTTACTTGGACGTGGACTCTGACACGTGGCCACATTTCGTCCGCCAGCAAATGACAATCGCATCTTGCCAAGTCGGAAAATGGGAGGGAAGGGTGATCCCTGCGTGAGGACGTCTCTGTGCCAGGGATGACAAGGGGAGAAATTTCTTCCTGTTGAACAGCAAACGTGAAAGCGTTAAGAGCTCAGTAATTACCACGAGGGAAGTGGTAGCTGTTACAGGAATGGGTAGATCGTAGACAGCATGGATCATAATGAAAGCGCCCAAATGATTTCCACCCTGTCTTGCCAGCGGGGTTCTCTTCCTGCATGTGGCTGTGGGGATAATTATAAATAATCACCAGTCTCCGCCCTCTGCCCTCAATAAATTTAAGGCTTTGGAGGATGCCAAAGGAAGAGAAAGACGTGAAAATGTTTATTCATCTATGAATAAGACAAAGTAAGATTTCAGGGCAAGGAGACTGACTTTGAAAAGGAGATCTTTAATCCTTCTCTCTCAGACCCTTTTAATAAAACTTAACTTTGCTTAATTAATTCATGTGTTGATCTGGCTCAATGACGTAAGGGTTAAGATAAAAACGGTTTGTTAAAATTTGGGAAGAAAATGATAGAAGAAATTCACAGTTGCCAAAGCGGGATAAATTTGGCCACAGTGCGTATAAAGTCAAAATAGAAATTCAGATCAGAAATTCGCATCCTCACGATGAAAAAGGGTGAATACATAGACAACATCTTGAATGTGCACCTTGCAGTTGGGAGAAAGCAGGTAGCTGAGAAGGTCCCCGATGCCTGAAGACGGAGTTAAATTTTTTATCCATGTTTAAACTTACCCATACCGGGTGTAATCAAACTATCCGTGATGCTGTGAACTCCTTTGGTATTTGGGAGCGCTGTGATCCATGCAAACAGAAAGCTTGCACCTGCTCAGTAGATGTGTATTGCATGCCAATCCTATGCTATGCATTTTTCTCAGGTCTAGAGGTGGAAATATGACCAGACATGATCGCATCAGCCAAGAGATGCTGGCGTCTCGTCCCAAGGCAGAAGCGTAAACACAATGAGAATGCAAGGCGGCGTATACAGTGATAGAGGCATGTGCAAAATTATTAAGAGGCTGCAGTCAAAATTATTAAGAAGAGAGCTGAAAAATTTGACTTCAGAGGTCAGTGGAGATTTTGAAGAAGAAGCGACTCCTCAGACAGGTTTTAAAAACATGTGTGAGATTTCTCCGGAAAGGCAGTGGGGACAGAACCACCTGGGACAGGCACCTTTGGGACTCTGCAAATTTTGGGGTGTAGGTGGGCTGATGAAGGGGTCTGGGGATGAGGGTGGATGGACAGGGAAGTACCACATGGTGGAATGGTTCTCTTATCATCATGATAAGGTTTGCTGTGGCTTCACATTGTGTTTTTAGAGATCCAGCAATCCCACTACTGGGTCTATATCCACAGGGACAAAATTAGCATTTTGAAGAGACATCTGCACTCCCATATTCATTGAGCACTAGTCAGAATAGCCAAGATACGGAATCAACTTGAGTGTCTGTCAGTGGGACAGACATATATATACACACATATATATACAGACACTCACACACAATGGAATACTATTCAGCCTTTAAAATACAGGAAATTCTGTTATTTGAGGCAACATGGATGAACTTGGAAGACGTGATGCTGAGTATAATAAGCCAGGCACAGAAAGGCAAATACTGCATGATCTCACTCATATGTGGAGTCTACAAAAGTTGAACTCAGAGAAGCAGAGAGTAGAACGGTGGTTACCAGGGACTGGGGGGTGGTGGAGGGTTTGGGGAGATGTTGGTCAAAGGATATAAAGCTTCAGTAAGTCCAAGAGGTCTACTGTATGTCATGGTGACTATTGTTAATAACAATGTATTATATACCAGGAAATTGCAAAGAGAGTAGATTTCAAAAAAATAAACTGATGAAGATGGGAGGCAGGATGGATTTGTTAATTAGCTTCATTCAGCCATTCCACAATGGACACTTATATAAAAAGCATCACGCTGTACACCAGAAATATATAAATTTCTATTTTTCAATTAAAAAACAAATAATTTTTTTAAAAAATTGTGGTTTTAGAAAGATCACATTGAATGACATCTAAACTGGGGGCTTGGATGAGGCAGGAGGAAGGAGGAACCTCAGAGGGTATGACAATGGTCCAAAGCATAAATGGTATAGACAGCAAAGGTGCTCACCAAAGCAGCGGCATGATGACAGATTGGGAAGGAACTGCCTGGCCTCAGAATAGATTTAGGATGCAGAGATCTCAAGATTGATGAGTTATGCAGGTGTAGAAGACCTCCAAGTCTCTAAATTAGGTAGCTCCATCCACCAAGATCGGGGATGCAGGCGGGGACGTAGACCAGAAAGATGGGTGAGAGACCATCTCAAAGTGAACTGGGGACATCTAGGTATGAGAAGATTCTACAGCAGCCAGAAGAAGACACAAAAGCATCGGTTGGTTTTGTACAGGGAGTTCTAGGGATTACTTGGCACACAGGAGATTTCCCTGGTAACCACCCTTCTACTCTCTGCTTCTCTGAGTTCAACTTTTGTAGACTCCACATATGAGTGAGATCATGCAGTATTTGCCTCTCTGTGCCTGGCCAAACACAAGAAGATAGAGTACAGACAACAAGAAGAGAATAGCACCAGACCCAAAACCCAGTAACCCTAAAGGGTCAGGCAAGGGAGGTGATCAATGATCAAAGAGCTGTCAGTGTCTCAAAAAGCTAAACATAGAGTTACCTTATGACCTGCAATTCTGCTCCTAGGTATATACTCCAAAGAATTGAAAATGGGTGTTCCATAAAAACATGTACCTGAATGTTCATAGCAGTATTACGCATAATAGCAAAAAGGTAGAAACAACCTAAGTGTCCATCAGTGGACGAATGGATAAACCAAATATGGTCTATCCATACAGCAGAATACTATTCAGCTTTAAAAAGGAATGAAGCTCTGACACCTGCTACAACAGGGATGGACCTTGAAGATGTGACACTCGGTGAAAGAAGCCAGAAAAAAAGCCTGTGGATTGTATGATTCCATTACATGAAATGTCCAGAATAAGCAAATCTATACAGACAGAAACTAGATTAGTGGTTGTCAGAGACTGGGGGCTGGGGGAGTGACTACTTAATAGGTAAGGGGTTTCCTTTTGGGGGTGATGAAAATGTTCTAGAACTAGACAGAGAGCTCCCTCACCCCTTCCACCATGTGAGGTCACAGCGAGAAGGCGCCATCTATGAACCAGGAAGTGAATCCTCATCAGACACAGACTCTGCCACGCCGGGATCTTGGACTTCCAGCCTGCAGAACTGTGAGCAATTAATGTCTGTTGTTCATAAGCCAGGGAGTTTATGGTATTTTATTATAGCAGCCTGAATTAACTAAAACACTTACATCTTAATTACAACTGCAAAGATCCTATTTCCAAATAGGTCCCATTCTCAGGTACCAGGGGTTAGCATTTCAACATTAGTTTGAGAGTGGGTGACACAATTCAGCTCACAACAGGATATGGATCGTATTAAGAATCTGAAAATTTGACAATGGGAGGAAAGACATTTCTGTGTCAAGAACAGCATGCACTTTTGTGCAATGGGAGAGTCTCAGAAAAAAAAGCAAATTGAGTAAGAGGTGCATTGAATGCTTGAGGCTGTGGGACAGGACATGAGATAAAACAAAGAATGCTTACATAGAATTGTCCTGTCTGTTCTGCCCCTCCCTCCCCCCACTCCATGGCTTACTGGGATGATATTACAATCCCAAATTTCTCAACCACAATTTTCACAATAGGAAAGCAGCAGTGAGTGGCTAGTTAAAGGGAAAAGGGAAAACTAGGCGTGTTACATTCTGGATGTAGTCCAGGATGTTTGTGTGTTTATTTCCGGTCTCATGCCAGCTTCCTTGGCTCTTAGGTGGTGTGAGAAATATTTAATAGTTCTGCCCTCCCAAAAGGAAAGCAAAAAAAGACAGTAAGTTGGCCTCATGATACTCAGGTGTAGCTCAGAGATGAGATGTCCTCTCACTAAATGTCTAACTTTCAGGACAATTGGGGAATTAAAACTGATTTTCAATCCTTTCCCCTTGGTGGTGAGCAAGGAACAAAGTTTATGATGTTTTTTGGGGAAGGAAAAAGCAGTCCCCAAAAGTCACCCTAACAACCAGCACAAATGCTTCACACTGAACAACTGAGATCCAAACCCTTGGATGGCATTTTGTTTCCTGGTAAATAAAGAGTTGTACCCCCGGTGTAAAAACCCAGGGTCTCACTTTACCCATTTGCTCATGCAGATTTATTGGGGTTTTCAGCCGGCTTGCTGGAGCACCTCTGACCATCTGGTAGCAATCAAAATGCAACATTGGGAGTTTTTACTAAAACCAGCAGGACCATTAAGCTTGAAGGGGGCCTTTCGAGTTCTGCACTGTGTGTGGCTGTGGGGCACATAAACATACAAAAGCACTCCAGAAAAGGCAACTTGGGGAACTTCTATGTGTATGAGGGAAGGCAGAAGAGGGGCCAAGCGAACAGTGAATGATGAATACAGCCAGCTCCAGGCAGAGCCATGAAGGGGGCAAAGCTTACTCCTGTGTCTCCAGCCCCTCCTGGGTGACATAGCTTTACCCTAGTCACTTCTTGGCCCTCTGGGCTTTTATAATAGAGAGAGAATCAAAAACCAATGGACTGAATCTTTGTGAAATGCCAACCTATCAAGTTTCTAGGTTATGCATCTGAGGTTCTTATTTGCTAAGTTACACAGTAGCTGTTATCACAAGATGGAAATCTGCATGCACACATACACACATCCCAACACACATGCACACACACAAGTACATAGATGCACATAGAGCTTTTGTATTCTTGTGGGATGTTTACATTAAAACTGCACATTGGTTAAAAGTACTCCTAAAGTGTAGCCATTTCAGAATGTCTACCGCAAGTCAGTGGTGCGTAACAAGCATGTCTGACGTGGCAGGACTCAAACTCTGTGACTGCCCTTTCTTTATTTTTGTTATTTATGTCTTTTTATCTTTCAAATGAACAGTATGAATTAGTAAAACAAGTCATTTTGCCTGCAGAGTCTGTAAATTTAGAGTTGACACTTAAACAGGAGGGGATGGGTAAATTCACACCTAACAGGTACAATGCACACTCTCTGGGGGATGGGCACACTTATAACTTTGACTCAAATGGAACAAAAGAAATTGATGTAACCAAAACATTTGTACCCCCGTAATATTCTGAAATTTTAAAAAACCCATAGCAAAACAAACAAACAAAAAACAACATGAGTTTGAACTGCAAGGCTCCATTCATACGTGGATTTTCTTCCACCTCTGCCACGCCTGAGACAGCAAGACCAACCCCTCCTCCCCTTCCTCCTCCTCAGCCTACTCAATGTGAAGATGATGAGGACAAAGACCTTTATGATGATCCACTTTCACTTAATAAACAGTAAATAAATGTTCTCTTCCTTATGATTTTTGTAATAACATTTTCTTTTCTCTAGCTTACTCTATCATAAGAATACAGTATACAATATGTACAACATGTAACATGTGTGTTAATCAACTGTTCATGTTCTGGGTAAGTTTTCCTGTCAACAGTATCCTGTTAATTGTTAAGTGTTGGGTGAGTCAAAAGTTATACGGGGATTTCTGACTGCAGGTGGGAGTTGGTGCCCCTCACCCACACGTTGTTCAAGGATCAACTATATTTTATTTTTGTCACTTACCTCTAAGAAAAGAGTTAAGTGTTATTAGTGCCTCTGAATACATTGGAAATGCTGGATCACGTGATGTATTTTGGCCCCAAAACACAAACTCCTTTTGGCATCATGTGATCTTTTGAGGCTGCATCTGCGGATTGGGTGTGTTTCCAGGGAGTTTTGAATTTTTACTTTATCTCACGTGGTGCCCCAGCTTAAGACCAGAATCTACAAGCTGATCTCACCTGTGCCCAGCCAGGTAAATAGGACAATCTGCTGCCCTGCTTTCAGCCTTCCTTCCCTTAACTGCTAAATAAAAACAGGTTGGACCAGCTCACGTTTCTGTTCTTTTCAGGTCTAACATTCTATTGCCCCATCTGTTCTTTGTCCTGTGTCTTCTCTTCTTTCCTCTCCTTTATTCCTGATGGTCTGCCTGTAATGGTCTCCTCAAACTTAACTGTGCATGCGAATCGCCTGCAGATATTGTTAAAATGCAGATTCTGATGAAGTCACGGGTAGGGCCTGGAATTCTGCATTTTTTGCAGGTTTCCAAATGGTGAGGATGCAGCTGACCTGAGCATAGCTCTGTGGTCCCCAACCCCTGGGCTGTGGACCAGACTGGAACCGGTCCATGGCCTGTTAGGAACCGGGCCGCACAGCAGGAGGTGAGCAGCGGGAAGGTGAGCAAGGGAAGCGTCATCTGTATTTACAGCCGCTCCCCATCGCTCACATGACTGCCTGAGCTCTGCCTCCTGTCAGATCAGTGGCGGCATTGATTGCAGGAAAACAAGCTCAGGGCTCCCACTGATTCTGCATTACGGTGAGTTGTATAATTATTTTATTATATATTACAATGTAATGATAATAGAAATAAAGTGCACAATAAATGTAATGTGCTTGAATCATCCTGAAACCATCCCCTTCCTCCGCCCCCCGGTCTGTGGAAAAACCGTCTTCCATGAAACCTGTCCCTGCTGCCAGAAAGGTTGGGGACCACTGGCATAGCTGCTTCAAGTAGCAAAGTAGTAGGTAACATTATGCTAGAGTAATTTTTTTTTCTTTGTAACTTTTAAATACCGAAACACATTTACATGAGGAGGAGCTTTGAGGAGAGAAACTCGAGGATGATATTATAACAGTATAAAAGAACAGGCTGTTAAAATCCTAAATGGTTTTTCATTAAAAAAAAAATTCACAAAGAGTATGAATATTCTGAGTGATGAATAAACTAAAGGTTGTGTCTCATCTAGAAAATCAACACACTTCTCATGGAGGATGCTGACCTTGGACACCTGGCTGGGACAATGTTCTCTGGTTTCTCTGGTGTAAAGTTCCACGTTTATCTCCCCTCTCCATAGTGTACTCTTTGGGAGGAAGTTACTTTATGCAGCCACTTAGAGGGGATTAATAAAGACTATCTACCTAAATTATTTACTATTCTCCCGCATGGGTGATTTGTTTGTTCTTTCCCATTTATGTATTTATACAATCATTTATTTATATCAGCATGGATTTATGGGTACTGATTTTACAGTTTGGATTATAATCCAATAGTACTTTATCTATTTACATTTTTGCTCAAATTGCTCCAGTTTGGCCATTGTGAGCTTGTTCAGTTGGTTCGCTCTACGCCCATGCGATACCCCGCCGTTGCCGTGTGTTGTTGGTGTGTTTAGCAAGTCCTTACTTTCTGGCTCTACAAGACACCACAGGCTCATCTTATATGTTTCCTGTCCCAGTCCTAGAATCAGCTATTTTTCCAAGTTCTGCAGAAAGAAGTGTCCCACGTTTGTCTGTGTTAAGGGCTGTAGGTCTCAGACATGGGGGGCATTGATGAATCAGCAAAGTATCTCCTGAACTTCGCTCAAAGAGAGACATCAGAGTTATTATTTGACAAACATACCAGCGCTGACTGCTAACTGTTATTTTCCATTTAGTACCCTAGACTTTTTCTTTGGTGAAAAATCTTCTGCAAGATCCCATAATTCATTGGCTGCCAGTCTTATTTTTTTTAAATTTTTCTCATGTTTTTGTCGGCATCCTTAGTTTTTATGGGAAAATTATGAGGCTGTGCTTAGATATTCTTGGTCGCATTTTAAAGCAGAATTCTCCATGCTTCTTGCTGTGTTCATTCGGCACCGTGTTACTGGGGGCAGCAGAAATGCTTTCTAAATATTATTAAGGAGGTCAGGTTTGAACATTGTCATGATGGGAGGTACCTAGGAACATTTTGGTGCTGGGTGCTCCGGCATCGGTGAGGGCTGAACTGGTCAGAGCGTCCTTGAGTTTACTTGACACTTGTTAGGAGTGCGGTGGTCAGGAATTCTAGCCCCGGTTCTGCTCTGGTTAGCGTGTCCTGAGAAAGGAATTACCGTCTGCAAAGGCAGACGATCAAGTCTATCTCACGGATTAAATCACTTCTCTGGACACAGGCATGTTTAGGTTTTTCATGGAACTGGGCAAATTAATCCTTCCAGACTTTTCCTGGAATCGAGCATCTGTGCTCAGTGCGTATTTCTGTGGTCTTGGTTTCTTCTTTTTCTCCCATGTGGCTTCATGTTTGTAAACTTTAATTGTCCTTTTAAACTTATAGAAAAGAAAGTCACAATTTATTCATAAAGAAAAAAATTCTTCTCATCTCGCCTACTCACGATTTGAAGGTGCAATAATCAAATGCAGTTTTGGGCAGGGGGCGGGAATATGACAAAGTATTAATTATATCTTGCAGAATTCCACTGAACTTTCATATGAAATCTACCTTCTCCATCATCGGAGGGCAGGACCATGATGAAAATGTTGGGGCTAAGAAAACAGTATCCTGAATAAAGGCCTCAGAAGCAGCCTTAGAAGCAAAAGTTTCTCTCTGACCTTCTCCTGCCCTCCTGCTTCTCTGTCCCCTTATCCCCTGGGGCTAGTCATGGGAACCAGAATCCCTCTTCCCCAAGGTGGGTCATAGAAACCAGAATCCCTTTTCCCCAAACCAGCCATAAAACCTAAAAATATGATTCTAAATTTCCCTCCACCTTTCTGTGTAAACACTGGCCATAAGGAAATTCTCTGACCTGCCTTGTTTGGCTGCAGGTGGTGAGACCCCCCTTCCAGAGAGGGTCCTGCCCCACACCCAGAAGGGAGGACGCTGCTCAGAGGGGACAGGAAGCGTCTAGACAGACAGGCCTTGCTGGGTTTCCACTCAGTCCACCAGCATCAGATCCTGCCCATGTTGTCCCATCATGTTCCTACACGGCTGTCCATGCTTTGTTGAACATGAGCGTAAAAATGGACAGTTTCCCCTGTATCTCTGGGTCTTCATTCTCAAGGCTCCTGTGTACACATTAATAAAACTGTACACCTTTTCTGCTATTAATCTGCTTCTTGTCAGTGATTTTCAGCAAACCTTCAGAGGACGAAGGCGGAGTTTTCCCCTGGCTCCTACAAAAACAGTAGATTTCCACAGTTTAGTGTCTACTGAGTGCTTGGAATTTAAAACACGATGTGGCAAACTCAGTCGGTATGAACACACCTGATAAATGGTATCACAAGGACGGTTTCCGGGCTCATGGCTAAGACCAGGCTCTAAGGGTATTGGTGACAAAACACAAAACTGTAACAGAAACATCTCCGAGACATTTAGAAACAGCAATTGGCATATCCACTGACCAGGAGGGAAAAACAAAAATAAAAGTATTCTAAGCCTTCCAGGTAGACTAGGAGTCAGCCACTCTGACCTTTCTCTGACGACTGAATTTTCATTATTTTGAAAGGAAACTGTAGCCTCCGGAGACTCTCTCCTGCTACCAGTTTGCTCAGGACTGAGTTATTTTATTTTTTTTTAACCAGCCAGGAAAGATCAGTCGTTCTAAGAATAAGACCAGGACGTATCATTTATGTAAATAGGAATTTATGGTTTTCATGTTTAGTAGAACTTCTTGGTTTAAAATAAAAATCTCTTTTCTAGCAAAAGGACTGAAAACTCATTGCACAGGGAAAGCGTGTCACTGCACTTTGTGTCTGCTGGGTCCCCACTCAGTCCCTCAGCATCAGATCCTGCCCGTGTTGTCCCATCATGTTTCTACACGGCTGTCCATGCTTTGTTGAACCTGAGCATAAAAATGGACAGTTTTTTATGGATGGCTTTGCAGGTGGTTTTCTGGCTGTTCTGTCTCCCCAAGTGGTCTTCACTATTTTCTCCATTGTTTTTTTCCTGTTCCACCTGCTCCCTGAAGCTATTCCTTTTTGCCTCATGCCAGAATCTTGCCTCAGTTTCCCAGTGAAACTGTGGGACTTCTTAAGCCCCTCCCCTACTTGACCAAGTGGGTTTAGCGCTGCTTTCCAACATTCCCTTTCTGTAAATGCAGTAGTTTTCGACACTCATGCCTTCATGAATTGTGAAATGCTTCCACCATCCTGTCCTTTCTACAGAATTCCAAGTCTTGGTCAGTAGATATTGGTATGAACAGGAACAGAGGGGGAAAAAAGTTGTTCTTCATGTCAGGGTCTCAAAAGCCTGCAGTGACATTATATTCATCAGTAGTCATCCTAGAGGTGGTCCCAGTGCGGCCCTGTGGATTTATTTTTGGTACAGACTGAAGCATTGTCTGCTTAGACAAAGGTCACGCACCTTGGGCAAAAAAGCACTCAGACACTGCATCAGAAGGCATTAAAAACCAACAAACGACAAAAAACTCTGCTATTCTGTGTATTCATATACTCTAACTCCTATCAGATCAGATTTAAAATTTTTAACATGGACCAAATAAAAAAAAGACTACATAGAAAACTAATTTTTTTTTTAATCCTTAATTAAGTCACAGAATTGGAAGAAAACACGAAGGTGTATTCATTAATTTGGCCATCCAGTTCTTTGACAAAAAACATATTGAACCCTTGCCACTTGGCTGATATTATAGTAGACAAACAAGATAGAGATTCGACAGCCCCTGGGCCGGAGAAATCGCAGTTCTAAGAGGATCGTACGGTCCGTTCCCCGCTTTCAAATAAATGTGGTTTAAATCATCTCAGACAGTTGGTTCACACAGCTGTTAAAATTCCAAGGGTTTCATAAACTGCTGAAATCATGATGGTTTTCTGTCCTAGTGCTGGCGGTGACCAATAATACGAAATAAATATCCTTAGGGAATGTGACTTTGAAAATGGAATGCTATCATAATTTAAAGTGGCCAATGACATCAGTGACTTTTTTCTGGTAATTGCATATTTAGTGGTGTGTGACATAATTAAATGGATAATGCAACATTATGAGAAAAATCCTATGCTATGTCTAACACATTAACTGCCATGTGAGTTGTATTTAACTCATGCCAGCTTTAAGCCCGGGGCCTCGTGACACATATGTAACTCCAGCGTCTCTTCATCTTGGGAGCCATGAGAACTATTTTTCAAGTTGCATATAACTGACATGCAGAAAACAATAAAAAATAACAAATTTTTCATTAAATTAATAAGGATCATTTTGTTTTCAAAGTTTTATTTTATTTTCATAGTAAAACATTGTGGCCCCAAGGAAAAAAAATTCTTTTTTCTAGTGTGGCAGTCAATGTGTTAAGAACATCGACTTCCTTCATATGTCACACACAAGACTTAAATGGCTGGTAATATCTTTATACTTGAAGAAATAACAGAACAAGCTCAGAATTAGGGTTTTCTTTTTGGTTCTATTGGGAAGAGTATTTGTTTATGGGATCAATTGTGCTCTCGAATTTTTAAAAAATTGATATATAATATTTTACATATTTAGGGGGTACACGTGATATTTTGTTGCATGAATAGAATGTGTAATGATGAAGTCAGGGTGTTTGGGGTTTCCATCACATTGAGTATTTATGACGTCTATGCGTTGGGGACATTGCAGCCCTCTCCTGTAGCTACTTTGTAATACACATTTCATTGTTGCTAACTATAGTCACCCTACTATGTGACGGAATATTGGAGCTTATTCCTTGTATCTGACTGTATGTTTGCAAACACTACCCAACCTTTCTTCGACCGTCCCCTAGAAGGCCCGCCCACCCACTATCATTCTACTTTCTACCTCCATGAGATCCACTTTTTTAGCTCGCACCTGTGAGTGAGAACACATGAAGTTTGTCTTTCTGTGCCTGGCGTATTTCACTTACTATGATGACTCCAGTTCCATCCATGTTGGCGCAAATGACAGGATTTCATTCTTTTTTATGGCCGAATAGTACTCCAATGTGTATATATACCACACTTCCTTTATGCACTCATCCAGCGATGGGCACTTAGGTTGGCTCCAAATCTTGGCTATCGTGAACAGGGCTGCAATGAACATGGGAGTGCAGATATCCCTTTGATGGACAGATTTCTTTTCCTCTGGATAGACACCCAGCAGTGGGATTGCTGGATCGTACGGTAGCTCTATTGTTAGCTTTTTGAGAAGTCTCCACACTTTTCCACAGTGGCTGTACTAATTTACACCACCAACAAACTCCCACCAACAGTGTATACGCTCCTGAATCTTAACTATAGATGTCGGTCGCTTCAGTGCTCCTGGCGGTAGAACTTACAACGGGCAGAAGTCAATCCACGTTTGTTTGTTTGTTTCTCTATAAAATACCCACCCAACTCTTTGTTTCTCGGGGGGGAATTCAGAAGCCAAGGGTTTACGCCGGCATCACCAAAACTCTTCTCTCTTTTTAAAAGTTATACTAGTTTTCCAACCTGTCTTCACAGCTCCCTGATTTCCATCAAAAAGAATCGATGTGGAAAACGTCTTCCCTTCTGCACAGTTCACTGGCGGCATGTGAAAGCCTGCAACTGACAGTTGCGGCTCCGCTCCAGTTTCTGAGGAAAGGAGCCGATGGGGAAATATTTATTCTTTCCGAGGACTGCAAGCTACGACCTTGGGAACGGAAACTTTGAGACAAAGCAAGCGGGCGTTTGCCTTCATCCCGTGACAGGTGAATCACATTCTCTGGTCAAAATAGCTTATGTTCCCAAGGAAAACCCAGCTCTGTCAAAGTCATTAACAAGTGCTCCCGGAGTACCATTTCCTTCTCCCTAAATCCTTGTTGCGGGACAACCCGCTGATTCCGGTTACATCATACGGAAAGTCACAAAAGCGATGTTAAAATGAGAGTCGTCATTCAACACCAGGGGCCAGGAGAGCTCGCTGTCTGTGTTTGGATGGAAGATGGTTTGGCACGAATACAGGGACAACTATTTCTGGCTGGACTCTGGTTTGGGAAAATCAAAGGACATTCACATTTTTCCCTGAGGGTGGCACTGATTCACCTGCAACAGACTCTTTCAGGAAAATTTCTGAGGGTGGGCAGGCAGGATGGGACCTCCCTACTTCACGGGCAGAGCTCATGATGTCCCACAGGTTCCGAGTCAGGGAACATGGGGTCCCCATGGGCTGAGGTACGGAGGTATGGAGCAGCTGTGGGTATGGGTTAGGGTGAGGGTTGGGGTTGGGGTTGGGGTTAGGGTTAGGGGTTCCCTAACCCCTAACACAGCTCATGATGTCCCACAGGTTCCGAGTCAGGGAACATGGGGTCCCCATGGGCTGAGGTACAGAGGTACAGAGCAGCTGTGGGTATGGGTTAGGGTGAGGGTTGGGGTTGGACTTAGGGTTAGCATTAGGGGTTCCCTAACCCCTAACACAGCTCATGATGTCCCACAAGTTCCGAGTCAGGGAACATGGGGTCCTCATGGGCTGAGGTACGGAGGTATGGAGCAGCTGTGTGTACGGATTAGGGTTAGGGTTGGGGTTGGGGTTGGGGTTGGGGTTGGGTTTAGTGGATCCCTAACCCCTAACACAGCTCAGGATGTCCCACAGATTCCGAGTCAGGGAACATGGGGTCCCCATGGGGTGAAGTACGGAGCAGGAGACAGGTTAAGATGGTTGGCAAGTTGCCTCCCCTTTGAAGACAAGGCAAGAGTTTCTTGTCCTTCCTCAATGAACAAAGAGTCCTCAAACACACACCACCCTTAATATCATTGTAATTAGTTTCAGCTCTTGACAAATAAATAAAAATATGGAATGCAAATCATTAAGATCATTGAAGACTATAACAAAAAAAAACCCAACAACTTACTAAGGACTTACTAAGAATCAAGCACTATTTTCAATTCTTGATTTGTAATCATTCATTTTGTCTTCTCAGCAAACCAAACAGGTAGGTAACATGGGGTAAGTGTTCCTTATCCAAAATGCTTGGGACCAGAAGGGTTTCAGATTTTGTTATATTTCCATATATATAATGAGATGTCTTGGGGTTGGGACCCAAGTCTAAACACAAAATTTGTTTATGTTTCATATACATCTCATACACATAGCCTGAAGTTAATTTAATATAATAGTTTTAATAATTTTGTGCATGAAATAAAATTTTGACTGTGTTTTGACTGTGACCCATCACATGAAGTCAGGTGTGGAATTTTCCTACTTGCAACATCATAGAGCATTTTGAATTTTGGATTTTTGGTTAAGGGATGCTCAACTCGTATTATCATCTTGTGTTTTATAGAAGAAGAAACTAAGGAAGAGAGAGTGAATGGCTTTTTGAGATGGATGCAGAATTCAACTCAGGCAGTCAGATCTTAGACCCATAAGCTTCCTGCCACCCACAAGTCCAAGTGATAGACAGAGACCCACCTCCTAATTTTGAGGATAAGTTCTCAACACGAAGGAAAAACTGCTTCCTCAGTTCTTTCGTATTCAGGTCACATTCCTTGGCTTTTATTTTCTTGGGTGAAAAAAAAAAGTAAAGATTTTGAGAAATGTAGAATGCTGATATTGAAAATGTTAAAATTATTTTAGATTTTTAAAATCTAAATTTTCTGCTAAATCATGGGCATTCACAGAAAGAAAAACAAACATTTCTGTGACACCAAAGCCACACAGAAAATGTGAAGTAGAATTGGTAGCAGATCCATGAGTGTATTTCTTCTGATTTTACCTACCCTTTTGATGCACAAAGTACCCTAGAGATGAAAATTGTCCAAAATTGGGGTGTCAGAGCACTAAACCCAGAAGGACAAATCTGGCCCACTGCTTGCTTTTATAAATAAAGTTTTACTGGGACACAGCCCTGCCCGTGTATTGATGGATCATCTATGGCTGCTTTCCTGATACAAGGGCAGAGTTGAGTGGTCACAACAAAGACCACATGGGCTGCAAAGCTGAAAATATTTGCTTTGTGGTCCTTTACAGAAAACGTTTGGTGATGTCTGGCCCAAGTAAGGAGATACACGTAGGCCATCAACTCAAACTTAGAGAAAAAGTCAATAAAACACTAATTTTTACCTCATCATATTTATCCCTCCTACCTTGTGTCATAATAACTCCTCTTTTCATAAATTCTAAGTATTTGCACCTGACAGTATCCAAGGGACCTAGATATTTGAGATGTGACATTGTCTAATTTTGCAGTGACAGCTCACTCTTGGTTTCTGGTGCACCTGCTGTCATTTCAAGCACCATCCACGTTTCAAGTTCCAGGAGCTGACTGGCTTCTGCCCGGTGAATGCCTTATCAGAAGAGAGGTAAGCACGGTTTACTGGAAAGATCTGTATGCAGCAGGAGTGCCTCACAAGATAGGGTCCTGTCCCCCAGAATTTGTGCTCATCCAAGTCATTTGCACCGTGATGAAAAATACTGTCCAGGCACAACCAGGTCAGTTCTAACAGAGCCGAGCTTGCAGGAAGAGGCTCAGAGAACACTTCTGACGGTGCTTATTAAATCTGGGGAACACCTACTTGGGATGTATTTTCAAGCTGGCTTCATGTCATTCTCTGACTATGTTTGAGTCACACATTGGCTTGGTTTCCCCGTCTATTAAGTGAGGATCATGCTGTGAGGTTTCCTGGGAAGCTGGGATGAAAGCCACATTCTTCACAGTGATGTTGACTGGGATCCACAATCATTGCCCAAATCTGCAGCTACTGTATTAGATCAAAAGTAGAAGCTCAGTTCTCCAAAACCCTTGAAAGAACACCAATTCTTTCAATAGGCATTGAATGGGGATGTTAAAAAGATGCAAAGGCAGACTAACGGCCAAAAACATATGAAAAAAGGCTCAACATCTCTAATCTTCAGGGAAATGCAAATCAAAACCACAATGAGATATCACCTAACTCCAGTGAGAATGGCTTTTATCAAAAAGTCCCAAAACAACAAATGTTGGCGTGGATGAGGACAGATAAGAACACTCATACAGTGCTGGTGGGACTGCAAATTAGTACAACCTCTATGGAAAGTCATATGGAGATACCTCAAAGAACTAAAAGTAGAACTACCATTTGATCCAGCAATCCCACTACTGGGCATCTATCCAAAGGAAAAAAGACATTCTATAATAAAGAAATCTGTGCTCAAAGGTTTATAGCAGCACAATTCACAATTGCAAAGATGTGGAAACAACCCAAGTGCCCATCAATCCCTGAGTGGATTAATAAAATGTGGTGTATGTACACCATGGAGTACTACTCAGCCACAAAAAACAATGGTGAACTAACACCTCTTGTATTATCCTGGATGGAGCTGGAGCCCAATCTCCTAAGTGAAGTATCACAAGAATGGAAAAACAAACACCACATGTACTCACCATTAAATTGGAACTAATCAATCAACACTTACGTGCACACATGGAAGTAACATTCATCGGGTGTCGGGCAGGTGGGGGGTGGAGAAGGGGATGGGTAAATTCACACCTAACAGGTGTGGTGTGCACTGTCTGGGGGATAGGCATGTTTGTGGCTCTGACTAGGGCAGTGCAAAGGCAATTTATGTGACCAAAGCATTTGTACCCTCGTAATATTCTGAAATATTCCACATACTCCATATGTGTACCACATTTTATTAATCCACTCATGTAAGGGTGGGCATTTGGGTTGTTTCCACACCTTTGCAATTGCGAATTGTGCTGCTATAAACATTCGAGTGCAGATGTCTTTTTTATAGAACATCTTTTTTTTCCTTTGAGTAAATACCCAGTAGTGGGATTGCTGGATCGAATGGTAATTCTACTTTTAGTTCTTTGAGGTGTCTCCATACTACTTTCCATAGAGGTTGTACTAGTTTGCAGTCCCACCAGCAGTGTATGAGTGTTCCTATCTCTCTGCATCCACACCAACATTTGTTGTTTTGGGACTTTTTGATAAAAGCCAATCTTACTGGCATTAAATGATGTGTCATTGTGGTTTTGATTTGCATCTCCCTGATGATTAGAGATGTTGAGCATTTTTTCATGTTTGTTGTCTGCCTCTTTCTTACAAGGACTATTGTGATTGCACTTAGGACCCACTTACGATCATCTTTCCATCTCAAGATTCTTAAGTGGATCACATCTGCAAAGCCCCTGCTACCATATAGATAATATATTCATGGGTTTTTGGGATGAGGACCTGAATATCATGGGGCTCTGATTCAGCATGCCACAGCATCGTTTTTGTTGATCCACGCTGGCTACAATTCTAGGTGGGCAGAGTGAAAGACTACATGGGCATACTCCAGCAGGGAGCTGGCAGGCAGAGCCCGGCTCAGGGTTTCTTACTGGCAGGGAAGCTGTTGTGTTGATTTCTGTCAGATAAACACAAATGACACAGCTTCCTTCACACACATTGAGGTCATCACACTTGAGCCTGTCATTAAGAAGGCCAGGAAACCACAGCGGTAGCATAGCCAGATGAGGCTTCAATGACAATCTGTTGCCAACATGGTGGGTATTATTTAAGATTTTTAATAAAGCTGGGAAAAGGAAGAGACACTAGGAAGGAGGAATTATGTCTATGGTAGCAGAGTGCCAAAGAGATGGCTCTGGCCTCAAGCATTTCCACTTAAAGGAGAAGGAAACTGAGGCTCAATGCAAAAATGAATATTGATGCTGATGGTTAATAGGCAGAAGAGCAACAATGGTTTTTGGCAAAGCAGAAACCATGAAAAGTTGCTGGCTTAGTGTTAAGATCTTTAAAGTATAGGGGGGAAAAGTAACTGTAAAACTGGCTTATTTACACTAAGAATAAAAATTCTTCAACTTGTGAATTGATGGAACTTGTCAGAAGAGGATTTATATAAAGGAAAGAATTTTCTGGAAGTGGTTAGAAGTACTTGACTAAGTCAAATGGTCATTAAGCAGGATTTAAACCAGTTTCTCCCTGGAGAGATCTGATCTGAGTATATTTTGAGGATCTTCCCAGAGTGAGGGGTCAGGGCAGCACATCAAGGGTCCCAACATCCTTTTCTTTAAAACAAAGCATTATGGAGAATTTAAAATATATACAAAAAATAGGCAAAAGAGTAAAAATGAACCCCCCATGGAAAACAAGAAAGAAAACTGTCTGTACTTGAAGATGTCATGATTGTCTTCACAGAAAATCCCAAACAATCTGGAAAACATTTTCTAGAACGAATAAATGAGCTCAGTAAGTTCACAGGGTACAAGATCAATATATAAAAATCAATTATATTTCTACATAGTGACAATAAACAAGGGGGATAACCAAAATATAAAATGTAATACTATTTTAAAGTGCTCTGAAGAAAATGAAATACTTAAAAAATAAATTTTAACAGAACAAAACATATGCAGATTTGCATGATGAAAATTATAAAATTCTGATGAAAGAAATCAAAGAAGATCTTCTTTGATTTGTAAAGATCTTCTTTGATTTGTAAAGGAGAAGCATACCATGTTCATGGTAAGTAAAGGAGAGGCATACCATGTTCATGGAGTGCACTCAATATAGTAATGATGTCAATTCTCCCTAAATTGATCTATTGGTTTAACAAAATTTATATCAAAATCGCAGCAAAATCTTTTATATGAGAGATAATTACACAATTTATGCAGAAATAAAAAGGCACTAGAATAATTCAAATATTTTTGCAGAAGAAGAAATAAGTGACAGGGATCACACTATCCAGTATTTAGGCTTATTATATAGCTACAGTAATGAAGATAGTATGGTACTGAATTAGCATGGACATATGGATAAAGGGAACAGAATAAAGAACCCAGAAACAGATCCATACAATTATGTCCAACTAATTTTTGACAAAGGAGCAAAAGCAATTCAATGGTGGAACAGCCATCCCAATAAACAGTGCCAGAGCAACTGGACATCATAAATGACAACCTCATAAAATGAATCTCAACTGTAACTTCACAGCTTTTACAAAAATTAACTCAAAATCGATCATGGACTTACATGTAAACCACAATACCAGGGCCCATTCCCTGTGCAATCTCTAAAAAATGATGGATTACATTTAACTATGATATCTTCTATATGAGGCCAAGAGGCTATGAAAAGTCTTTTCCTTTTTTAAATGATCAAAATGAAAATCCAAATTGCAAAATTAGGATAAAGCAATTTTTTGGTCCATAAGGTACCTATGTGGGCCTGCTGTTTTCCCATGAGGAGAGAAGAGTCATCAGTAAAATAATAATATTGTGAAGAAAGTGAAAAGGCAAGCCACAGAATGGGAAAAAATATCTGAAAAGTCTCTATGTGCTAAAGGACTTGCAGCCATAATTTATAAAGCAGAGTTATAGATCCATAATAAGAAGGCATATGACCCAATAAAAATTGGGCAAAAGATTTACATTGATATGTCACTAAAGAAGATGTTTGCATGGCAGACAAGCCTATGAAAAGGGTCTATGTCACTTGAGTGCTCTGGGAAGCTGATTCCCAAGACAGAGTTAGAAATGCAAGAGATTAATTGGGTGTTGTGATTGGAGGGTGGGGACAGATTCAGACTGCAATGCTGATCTAACATCTGCAAAAAGACAGGGAAGGAAGGAGTATTGGGTAGGAAGAGCTTCGGCTGTGGTGCAACTCAGAGAATGTCTCAATCTGACCAATGGGAAGTTCTAGCACAGGGACTGTCCATAGAGTCTTCTCACACTGGTAAGAAATGGAGAGCCCTTGTACCATCACCCTGTTCAGTCAACCACCAGGCACACCCAGGAAGCACTTGGACTTGGCTCAAAACCAAGAGCTTTTTGAAGGTATCGCAAGCTGGAAGGTGTGACCTAACTACATTCCTTGTGGAAGGTTCTTTCTTAAAAGGAGATCCAAGCAGTGCACCAGAAGGCTACCACAGGTGGTCAACAGCATTCATCATTAAGGAAATGCAAATTAAAATCAGAAGGAGGTACCACCATGCACCTTTCAGGATGGCAAAAATTTAAAAACAAAACAGAACCGGCCATAGAAAGTGTTGCCAAGGATGTGGAGCCACTGGAACTCTCATACACGGCTGGCGGGAATGCAAGAGTCGCACAAGCACTTTGGGAAACAGTTTGGCAACTTTTAATAAAGTTAAATGCTTGCTTACCCCATGCCCAGTAGCAGCTCTATTCAAAGTTACGGAAGAATAAGAACACAGGTCCCCCTGAAAGCATGTACCTTTTCTGTCATTTCTCTGCAGATGTTCCAAATTGCAATTGCAAAGGATCAGATCAGGAAAGGAGTTGTGGCTGGCTGGGTAGCACTTGGATCTTAGCTTTTCAAAGAGCATCTCCTCCAATAACATTTCCTATGTCTTGTTTTATGGTTTCATTTGGACTTGGAACTGCCCTTCCAAATAGCCATGGCTGTTTGCCTATTCTCTAGTCTGGCAAATGTCACATCATTACTATATTTCTAGAAAGGAGGGACATTTATCTCCAACTGGATCACATGAAGAATCAGAAATGCGGAATGTCCATGGTTGGTAGCTTCCCTAACCTTGGTCGTGATAAGACAAAAAATAACTCAGGTGAGGGTTGAAACAGTCAGTCCCCATTTGGTGGGCTATTTCCAGGCAGCTATGACAACCCATTCAAAGTAAGAGTGTCACCAAGCATGACAATTGCCCCAAAGTGGTCCCATTCTCTCTCATGCAATGACTCCCTTCCTGGGTTGAGGTCTTGTATCTCAGGTGGCTTTCCTAACACAGGGATGCTGTTTGGCTTCAGTGGGTAGGAGCAGGGATTAATAAGGTAAGGCAAGCATTCAAAATAAAGAAGCAGATCTCTTCAGCAAGCACAACTCTGCCTCATTCTATAAAGAATCTGGTGGAAGGACCCACCCTATTCTAACAGCTCAGTTCCAGGGTCTGGGAAGGACAGACCCCATGGCGTGGGAAGGAAATACAATCGCTGATGAAGTCAATGCCTAAGAGTGAAATGTGGAGTAATATGGCACCGAACTTGCTCCAGCCAAGATTCAGAGGGAGAACACTTCTCATTTATTAGAATCCAGCTACAGGTGTATGTGTGCGTGTTGTTCATGTGGGTAGTTGCACAGACTACAGGCAAGTGAGTCTCAGTTGCTACTAGGACTATTTGGAAGCAGCCCTAGTCACTCGCTTCTCCGTGAACAGAAGCGGTTGAAAAACTGAAAGCAAAGTTTATGCACCATTATTTTTCTTGCTTCTGAAATTAATTCCACGAAAAGATACAAATTCCATTGTGATTCATGCAGCATTTTCAGCCTCTAATACAAGAAAGGAAAGACCCTAGAAATCTTACAGGCAGGTAAGGGAACCACCTGACAATTTGCTCCTCTACTTATCTTAAAGTAGCTTTTTCCTGTCACCAGCACAGTAGCCTGACAAAAGCAGGTAATTTCACTGTTGTGTAAAACCAAAAAGGTAGGGAAAGGAGGTGGTTAAAAGAGATGGGGGTGATTCAATGGAGTCCATACTGGTTTTTTTCAGATATATGAACTTGTATGTCTATCAACAAGCAGGCAGAATGAATGAGTGGTAAGAAATCAGTTTAGGGAGAAAAATATATATATATGTGAAACACTATTGCCATGCTTTGAAATACAGGCGAGGATATCTAGCACCACAAGATGACCGATGGACGATGGACGTGGATTTCAAATGCAGACTCTCTAATCCACGGCATTCGGCGAATATTCAACATTCTTTTACTCTGTCTTTAAGTGGTCACAGGAGAGATGGAATTCCAGAAATTTCACATGGGTTCTCTTTGCTGTTTTATTTTTCCCCCCTCAAGTAGGTCAGCTAGGATGGCAGAGAGAAAATGACACCTTTTAGAGAATCTTTTCTTTGTGTTGAACTGCTCACATCTCTCATCTCCAGAGTGCAGACGCGTTGTCATTCTGCGCGTGCCCCCACAAGTGGCACCTCTGACAGTGGGTGGACCTCTTTGTATTTTACTTCTGAGACCTTTGTGGGTAAGTCGTACATGTCAACTCGTATCTGTGAGGTCTGGGCAAAATCCCCGGGGTTCGCCGGCCCCTCTCCTCCTACCTTTTTCTTCCACACAATTGGGATAATACCATCACGCCCCATGGAGAGGAATCACCTTTAAGGAATTGGTGCTTTATACACAGCAGAAAACACTTCACCAAAACCAGTCACCGACTAGAGAAATCCATTTTGCATGAACAGAGTTCCAACCAAACAAGAGAAATGGGGCATTTAGAAAAAGAACAATTCTACTTTCCAATGTAGATACATGTTTTGCCCAAAACGCAGGCATTCTGGGTGTGATGGTAATGGACCTATTGATGATCACATTCTGAAGGCTGCCAGCCGGAACACACCAGGAGGAGGAAGGAGGAAGTTTTCTGCAGAGGCGGGAGCTATTTCAGTCGTGGTTCATGCTCCACCACTTGCCTCTGTTTTTCACCAATTATACTCCACGCCCTCCCAGATGCTGAAGTCACCTCCAGCATCGCGTTCTCCAAGGAGACCCTTAGCAGATATTATGCGAGCGCTCTTGCAGAGCAGAGCTTGGTCACTGAGCTCTCTTAGGGAATGGCAGGTGCACCTGCAGACGGTAGGGGGAGGATCTGAGTCCCGGGGGACCGGCTATTAGAGATTCAGCATTAGAACAAGTAGCTCCGAGGCAATTCTTTAATCTGTCTCTTGAGTCAGTGAAGAAACGGGGACAAAGACACTTTCCAAGTGGTTACCATCCCTTCCCTACCCCTCACCTGGCGCACCTTGGCGCCAGAGCACTAAAATGGTATGATCAGCAAAATACAATCTAAGCAAGCCTAGCCCTTCTCTGAAAAATCACCAAGGAGGCAATAAAGTAAAATAAAGCAAAGGATTAGCTTCAGAAGACAAAAATAGTAGACCCAAGAATTAAAAAAAAAAAAAAAAAGGAATATTTACAAATCAGGTTTGCTTCGAGGCACGACTTTTATACCAAGTTGGGACCTGCAGGGCACGGGCTGCGGGTTGTTCGCTGCTGACACATCTGTCCTTCGGAGGAAGGGAAGGCTCCCTGCCCAGTGCTTTCTTGCAAGTCTCTTAAAACTTGTGTGAGGGTGAGATCAAACTTGTAAAAGTTTTTTTTTTCTCGCTATGGGGGGGCAACAATGACAGCTCAGATTATGGGGCTTCTGCAGCCTTGGTGTGGTGTTGTCTTGCCTTATTTTTGCTTCTCCAGAACAAGGAAGAGGCGTGCATAAATTAAGCCCCGGGTAGATAGCACAGCCCGTAATTAGCCACATTTGCAGTGGAAAGCAGGGACTCAGTAGCTTGTGTCACAGAATATGCAATTTTCTCTAGATCTTGTGCAGAAAATACCTTGCATCCAGATTGCTCCTTCTCTGTTGTGCCACTCTGAAACACACGTGCACGTGCACACCCCCCAGAACAGGGGCTGCGTGTTGGTCAGAAATCCAGATGACCTCCCTTTGAGCCACAGGTGGGCTGGCCATGTGGGGGTGAATCTCTTCTTTCCAATCAGGTGGCCTGAAGTGCATCTGAAAGCGACTTCACCTGTGCAGTCCGGCAGTGTTCAGCTATACTTTAAGCCCATCACCCGAAATAGGCGTCTCACTTGAAATTAGTAAGAACATGAATGTGTCTGTTGAGAAAATTAGAAATACACAAAGCGGAAAAGTGTAAGTTCTATTTTTTTTTTTTAAGAGAGATCACACACACACCTCAAACTGAGGACAAGAGTGAATTTGAGAAGTGGTTCCAAGGAACTGGATTCTGTCCTTACATCACTTTTGAGGAAGCCACTTTAAAAATTCGGTTGTATCCTTTGCCCGTGGACAGAAGAACGCTGGAGAGAGAGGACACCCAGGGTGCCGCCGATTTGTAGGGGGAGTAGCCACAAGTGTGGACGTCTGCTCAGGGCCTTCCCAGGTCTGGGGCCCGGGGTCGCTTTGCTGGTCACTCAGTGGACACTGTGCCCAGCTCCCAAAGGGGGCCAAGCTCCTTTGTACGGGGGTACTCGAGGTAGAGAAAGAGGCCCCGTAAATGTGTCCATCTGTCTACAAACAGCAGCCAAGCGAATCGGCCAGGTTTCTCCAAAGAAGCACGTTCAACGGGGTGTATGTATTATGGACAGCCCTTCTCCAAAAAAATCACCAAGAAATAGCAAGTAAAATAAAGCTAAGGATTATCTAAGAAGATGGCCCTCGTAAACCACACTTAACACAAAAATGGCACATAAAAAAAAAACTTTAAAATATATCTATATCTATCTATCTATCTTCTATCTATGTGTCCATCCATCCTATCTATCCATCCATCTTCCATGCACCCACTCTACCCAAAACAAACACCACAGGTATTCACCATTAAATTGATACTAATCGATCAACACTTATGTGCACATATGGAAGTAACATTCACCAGAAATCAAGCAGGTGGTGGGGGAGGGGATGGGTAAAGTCACACCCAACGGGTACAATGCACACTGTCTGGGGGATGGGCACACTTATAACTTTGACTCAAATGGTACAAAAGCGATTTATGCAACCAAAATGTTTGTACCCTCGTAATATTCTGAAATAAAAATGAATAAATAAATAAGAAAAAGTCTAGGCATATATTAACTGGTCAGCTTTAGTGAGATGTTACGATAACTATTTTTCCTTTTGTCTGTGTCACCACAGGGCACCTACAGTCATAGCAATTCATAAAGATGACAGAGGGACATCCTTGTCTTGTTTGTGATTTTATCATTGTGTTTTTTGGTACCAAATTTAGCATGCAATTGGTATTTGCAAATATATATGCATATGTGTATATAAACATATATCATGTTAGGAACGGTTTTTCTATTCTTATTTTGTTAATAGTTATGAGAAACCATGGTTCAATTTTATCAAATGTCTTGTAGATACCTGTTGTGTTCTCTTATTTTATTTTGGAGAATTACATAAAACATGCCTTAATCCATCCTGAATGTTAAGCTCTCTTTTTAATGTGTTTTATTATTGTTGGAGTGAATGATGTTATTTGCTTAATTTTTATGTCATTTACAACAATATTCATATCAGTTTGCAGTGTTTTGTGCTGTTTAAATTAAATTTTACAATGATTTTCATTAGGAAGGTCTCCCGGTAATTTGGAAGCATTCTTCTCATCGGAGGCTCTGAATAATAGGGACACCAGGAGAATTCCTCGAAGGTTTCAAAGAACTTAGTTAAGAATTCTATGCGCTTGGACGTTTTCATGTAGAAATGGCTCTTTCTACACTTCCTCACTGAAACCAACTTAGTAATATTTCCTTTGATTTTCTGTTTTGGTAATGTACGGTTTCCTGGCATTGTTCTTTTTATTCTGCTTTCTGAATGTAAAAATCACTGCAAATCACCTTAATTTTTGTGGTCCGTGTACCATTATCAAGTTAATTTGGGGTATGCGTACTTTACCCCTTTTTGCATTTTGCTTTCCACTTGTTTTCTGACTTTTTTTTCCCCCAGAGAACTGGATCTCTGCTTTATTTTATCCCCTTATTAAAAATATTTACTTAGCATCTGTTTTATATATTATGTAATGTTGTAGAATTGGGGTCCTCAACCTTTTTGGCACCAGGGGCCGTTTTCATGGAAGACAATTTTTCCATGGACTGGGGGTGGGGGGCATGGTTTTGGGGTCATTCAAGAGCATTACATTTATTGTGCACTTTATTTCTATTATTATTACATTGTAACATGTAATGAAATAATTATACAACTCACCATAGTTTGGGGACCCCTATTCTAGAAGGTTGATATAGGGTGACCAATGCAATAGTTAAAATTCCTTACCTCACGGAGCTTACACGTGGGCAAGTGCAGAGAATAAACATGTGTGTGTGTGTATGTGAAATATACAGCATGTAAAGTCATCACACATGCTGTGAGATTCTGGAAGGCAGGATAAAGGATTTGGGAGTCAAGAAGAGGGTGAAAATGTCTCTCTGATGAGGTGGCATTTGAGCGTAGACCCGAGAGAGCAAAAGACACATGTTCTGCTCAGTAAGTTCTAGGCAGTGGGCGCAGCCAGTGCAAAGGCCCTGGGGTGGCTGACAAGGAGGTCGATACGTCTGAAGTAGAGAGAACCAAATATATATCAATAGGGGCAGAAGAAGAGATCAGAGAGGTGGCCTTTATCTAAGTCACGGGGGGCACTGCAGGGTTTGGGGATGAGTTTGAATTTTATTGTGAATGACCTGGAAGACACTGGAAGGGTTTAGAGGAACAGGAGGAGATCTGAGTTACATTGCACTTCCAAAGTCTCAGGAGGGCAGCTGCAGAAGGATGGCCTGCAGGGTTCAGGAAGGAGGAATTCAAGGATGTTTGGGGTGCTGCAGTGGTCCGGGTAAGGTCTGACAGGGGTGCACATGGGAAGGCTCACATTAAGGTTCACGGGTGGGCTGGGTGTGAGGTTGAAAAGTATGAGAAATGTCTGGGCCGTTAGAAAACAGTATTTTCCCTGCACAGAAGTAGAGCAGGGAGCACGCCAGGATTTAGTGTGGAAGCCTCGTGGGTGTCAGGTGCATGGTAGACACCCCTGAAGAGGCTCTCGGTTAAGCATTTGCACACAGCCTTGAGCAGATGAAGAGGTGTCAATGTGGGTGTCTTCTCTTCAGGAGCTGGAGGACAGGAGCAAATCCAGGAAAGGTGACCGAAAAGGCATCGGAAATTAAGCAGGATAAAGATTTGAGAGGGCTGGTTTGAGGAGGAGGGTGGGTCACTGCATAAAATGCTGCTGTGCCTTCGGATGCGATTTTATAATGTGGAAGTACTGACGGGTGACAGAGACAGAGGGAGAGAGAAAACTAGGTATAAAAGCCAGAGAGAAGAGTCTTCAGGTACCCGTGAGGACAGGAAGGTGAGGCAGCAGATTGAATCCCTCAAGGAGTTTGCAGAGCAAAGGCCAACAGCTATCCGGGCATCTGAAATCAAAGGAGGAGCTCCCTGCTCATTTCTGACGTGGGAGAAACTGCATGATGCGGAGTTTCTAGGATGTTAGAAATCAGGAGCCAACAGGGCAGGAGGAATGTCTGCAGCCGAGCAGGGGCATCCTTGTCTTTGATGGGGCAGAAAGGAGGCGGCTCGGGGAAGAAACAGTCTGAGACCATGGCGGGGTGGCCGCGTGGGTGGAGGTGATCACACAGGCACAGACGCCGGTGGGTGGACCACTCGTTGCTGGGCTCGTGCAGAAAATCTCATCTGATGGCTTTTGCTTATTAGTGAAATATTTACCAATCCTGCTCTGTAGGTTCCAACTTACTAAATTCCTTCTTTGTCTTTTACTAACTTGGGAATTTCATTGTCTTGCTTTCCTGAGCTTTATGTTTGTTTCGCCTCATAAACTTCTCAGCCTAATGCTTCATTCATGATTTAAAAACAAAACTCGTTCCGAAAAAGTCAATCCTGAAGATCTAATGTGTTCTGGATTGGTTCTGAAATGGTTATTGTCTTGTTGGAATTTCTTTTTTTTCTTCCTTACCCAAAGATATTTAAAGAGAATTAAAAAATTCCAATTGGATGGTTATCTCACGTGTTGCTACTTTGTAATTAAATTCTAATTTTATGACATTATGGCCAAAAACATGGTTGGTCACATTTACACTGTTTGGAATTAATGACGTTTTTTCCTTTTGAGCTGATATATGGTTAAAAAAAGTAATAATCATTTCTATGGCCGTGGATTTGATTTTACAACCATTAGATTTTCCTTTTGCAATATCATTTAAGTTGTTAATATCCATGCTGTCTTCTTGTCTGCTTCATCTGTTATAGTTAGGTGTTTTCATATGAGTTCCATTTTTGGTACCATGGAAGGTTAGGTTGTCATTTGACTCAATCCTGTGCTGAAACTAACTGAAGATGCTGGACTAATATTTAATGAGGCATCTTATTAAAAGCATCACAGCACTGATGACACAGCAGAGAATCATGGAAAATCTTACAGGAAAGGAACAAAGGTAAAAAAGTGGAAAGATCTCCAAAGTCTAATTGGAGACCTCCCTCCACTACGCTGGGATTCTGAAGTTCTATACTTGTGCTTCTCAGTGTGCGGTACAGAAAAAAACCCTGGATCCCTGAGTCAAAACTACTAATATTTTCATAAAAATACTGATACCATATTGGCGTTTTTCAATGCCACTTTCTTACAGGCGTACAGTGGGATTTTCAAGAGGCTGTTTGACGGGTAGCACGGCAGAGTCAATGCAGAAACAGATGTGGGATTTGCCTTCTCTTCTATCAGACGTTAAAGAAACTTGCAAAAATGTAAAACCATTAGGCAAACAATTGTGTAAAACACAATTAGGTCTTCAGGATTGACTTTTTCGGAACGAGTTTTGTTTTTAAATCATGAATGAAGCACTAGGCTGAGAAGTTTATGAGGAGAAACAAACATAAAGCTCAGGAAAGCAAGACAATGAAATTCCCAGGTAAGTAAAAGACAAAGAAGGAATTTAGTAAGTTGGAATTTAGTAAGAAGAAATTTAGTAAGTTTGTAACCATTACAAAACCTAATGGTTGTAAAATCAAATCCACGGCCATAGAAATGATTATTACTTTTTTTAACCGTATATTAGCTCAAAAGGAAAAAACGTCATTAATTCCAAATAGTGTAAATATGACCAACCATGTTTTTGGCCATAATGTCATAAAATTAGAATTTAATTACACATTAGTGAAAATATAATGTATATGACATAGTATATTTAAAAATATATTTATTATATAAAAATAATGTATTCTTCATATAATAATATTATTTGTGTTAACATGCAACGGGTTTATCATTATTTTAAGTGAATTAATCAACATCTGTGTAAAAAAACTTCCCAGTTTTAATTCCTAATATAATAAATATCAATTGATATGACCCACACACACAAAAGCTATTTAGAGCCCTTAATAATTATTTAGGACGTGAAGAGGTCCTAACACCAAAGGGCCTGAGAACCCCTAGTGGATGTATTCTCAGTGTAAGAGTGAATAAGGTGCAAATGTGTTGTACCCTTGCACCTTTAGGATTCTGAATGGAGAGATGCTTTGGCACTGAGTTAATAAGGCAAAGGAAAGTTCTTGACAATTTGTAACCATCAGTCTGCCCTATTTCAGATTAGCAGCACAAATGCACATTATTTAATTGGTACCACCCCAAATATTCCAGACTGTGAATTTAGTTGTTGATAGTGCCTCTGGACACAATGAATAAATATGAAAAGTTAAATATGCAGTAACTGGCACAGCCAAAGTCCCAACCCATTGGAGTGAACGGTGTGGCTATATCTGATGTCTCGGCTGAGCTTCAGCCCTGCACAGACACCAGAAGAGGCAAACACATGTCTTTTTAAAAGAAATATGCCTTCGTTCCCAGCTCAAAAATGCAATGACCAGCTGAAATGTAAAGGTTCCTGAGTCCATAAAGATTTAACACATCAGGGGCAAGACACAGGGAGCATGAGAAACAGAACAGAGCAGCAAAGATTTCAGAGGTTTGAATGATCGGATACAGACTACAATGCAATCTGCACAGAGGACAAAAAGCAAGAGCAATCTGAAAAAGACAACCTAGTACTTCTAGAAATGGAAAACAGAAACACTGAAATTTTAAAACGGATGAGACAGAATTGAAGAGAGAATTAGTGAATTGGAAGACAAAATTATCCAGAAGCCAGGTCAGAGAGACAAAGAAATGTGAAGTGTGAGCGACACATTATGGAACACGGAAGATCCAAGAGGAAGAGCTAACGACCATGAAGAATCTCAGAGAGACGGGGAGAGAGAGGGTCAACGGGAATTCCTAAGGAGGTGATGTTTGAGAATTAACCAGAACTGATAAAAGATAGCAACCTGTAGGTATAGGAAACTGAACTCATCCCCAAGAAGTATAAAAATAAATACATGCACGTGCATACATCACATAAAATTCATAACACCAAAGACAAAGAGACAATCTTAAAAACAGCCAGAGAATAAAACAACACATTTTCAAAGATGCGATGGTTAGACTTCCAACTGAGTTCTGTAAAACAGCAATGCAAGCCGGAAGTATCAGAAGGAAGAGAAATAAAAGAATTGATATGTTGAAAGGAAACAGATTCCGGAGATAACACCTTTCAAAGAACGGGGCTGAAATAAATACAGTTGCAGACACAATAACCTTGGAAATTTTTTCACTTACAGAACATAACTAAGGAAAGATTTAAAGATTGTGCATTAGAAAAATCAAAGCTAACCTGAGTTGGCAGGTGGGAGAATGCAAGCAAAAATAAAGAAATCTGAACATGCTAAACATGTAGGTAAATCTGTATGAATATAGAATGTATAAAACAACACTACTCACATCTTGTGGCGTTACATGGTCTGGGGATGAGATGGGAAATCATGTCTGAAATTAGTGCTTACAAAAGAAAACTGCTCGTGGAAAAAAATCAAAACCATTTTTTAAATATACAAATTTTATACAAGATAGGAGTGTCATATCTACTATCATTGACACGCTAAGTGTTGATAAACTGATATTTTCTATCCCAGAAGTCAGATAAATGGTGATCCTTTATTACTACATAGTTTCATTTTGATGCATGTTCGGCTGTGATTGTTGGAAAGGAGATTTGGAGGGTTTCTTAATGGACATAGCGTACGTGGGAAACTGAAATGCCAGCAGCAAGTGGCGTCCTTTGGTACCATGAATAGATACCCCAGTCACTGGCCATTCTGTTGCATCAGTCACACACACACCGCACACATGTGCGTGCGTGCACACACACAGGATGGTGGACATAGAAGATCTTGGAAACTCGAGGGGGCATAGCATTTTCTACTTGTCATTGACTTAGCAATTCATTTGTTAAACACACCATACTTCATTTCTTTTTACATTGGTGGCAGGCTGCCAATCAATGCGAAATGCCAACAGGTGGAGAGGTGGCGAAGCGTAACAGCCAAATTGAGGTACGCGGTAAAGGGGGAACGGTGCTCTCAAAGCACAGGACTTCGACAGTGAATGGTGAAATTGTACCTGTTAGATCAGACAGTTTTACACAACAGGTTCTCTCTCCCTAAGTCCTTCTTCTTGTGAGTACATGCCCTATTCCAGATACCCCCTCTGTTGGCTCACTCACTGGTTAGTTTATTTAAAGGATTAAGAGGGGTTAAGTAATCCACATCATTGCTCTTCTGTCATACATGGCATGCCCATGGTTCAATTATTTTTTTTTAAGTCTACAATTTTTTTTTTCTGACTTGGAAGATACAGTTTGAAGGTCCAACCTCACATCACAAGTTCATCCTTACAAAACTCACAGTCACACAAACAGAATGCAAGACCCTCATTTCACAACAGTGGATGCTCACACATGTTGAAACCCAGCCCTGAGTATCAACACATGTCAGAGGACACTCATGAGAGCAACTCTGTGCATTCCTTGAGTTACGTTAATCACCCAGCACAATTATTCCTGGGAAGATAAAAACTGTTCAGCTTCCTTCTTTGAAAACTTTATTTTAAAGAGCATTCATCATTTCTGTTGCATAAGTCATTCCTCGGCAGAAATATATTCCCAAGTGGTGATGAAATTCTGCTGCTGACGTGATTTTTGTACCAATTTTTATAATCCTGTCTCATTTAGACTAATATTTTCTAGGTTAAATATTTGGAAAACTCACATGAACGGAGGGGAAAATGTGTAAAAATGCATGCATCTGGAGTTTAATTACTTTTTTCCTCTTTGAAAAAAAAAATAGTGAAGTCGCCACTGTTTTATTAATTCAACCTGTATTTATTGAACACTAACACCAAGCCAGCTAAGATGGTATAGACACAGCAGAGTTGGAAGACAAGTAATACCTATTCCCTTTTCTGAAGGAGCCTACAGTCTACAGGCGAAAATGAAATTTGTGTGAGGAATATGCTGTCATTCAGGGTAGCAGGTTCTACATGAGAAAAGAGATCTGCAGGTTGCTTGATGGTCTGATGCAGTGACTTCTTGTTGTGTTTGTCATTATTGATGGGCCACAGTGGAGCTAGATGAGGGGAGGCAGGTGGGGGGAAAGCCAGGATGCAACGTTTGACAAGGAATTTACTCTCAGATTCACGCAAATGCAGGGTTTGCACTTGAGGATGTCTCTTTGAATATACCCTGAGAGCCTCACCTCACCCTAGTCTGGCTCTGACTAGCTGACCTCTCTGTACACAAATGGGTTCCATCTACAAGAACCTACTGGTTAGACCATAAATGCCTAACACAATGCTCACAATACCCATACACTCTGTTTTTTTAAGGTAAGCAATCTTGGTTGGTTCTTTACTCATTTGATGTGTCTCTCTCTCTCTCACACACACACACACATATACAAACACACACACTCAATAAATGTGGCCCAGTTGTTGGTCTATGGTTCCTCAATGATTACCCTGTGGGTGCTCGAAAATGTTAGCATTTGAAACACAACTTCATCCATGACAATGGACATATCAGAAATTAGGTGGTAAAATGTCAAAGAGTGAGTGTATCCTGACTCTACTAGTCTCATCATCCTGGCTGTAAGTCCAAGACAAATGATCCAAATAGGGCTGCTAGTTTTAGCACATGAAAAACCAGGACACCAAGTTAAATCTGAATTTCAGATACACAAAAAATTTTTTTTTCTTCGTGCAAGAATGTTCCAACTATTTCATGGGGCATACTTTACTAAAATATTGTCTCAAATATTGCATGGGACGTACTTATACTGAAATAGTCATCGCTTATGATGCAATATTTGGGGCATATTTATATTAAAAACATCATAATATATGTTAAATTTAAATTGAATTGGTGTCCTGCATTTAATGTGGCAACTCTGCTTTCAAAGCTATGTCTTGATATTTAAGGGCAGATAAGGAAGAGACCAAAGAAGTGGATTTCAACAAAGTGCAAAATGTCCATACAGTGTGGACAACACAACAGCAGGGACCATCCAACAGCAGAGAGGACTACATGTCTCTACCATTCTGTAACAGCTAAAAATTTTGCGTGGTGGAGGAGGGCAAAAATATCCAACACAGGAGATTTGAGAGAGCACACTTTCTCATTTGATAAAACTTTATGCCACAATCAAAACTGTCATGGAGATTGACATACATAACAATTTCATAAATTAATATTGAATTAAAAATTAGAATGGTATGATGACAAATAGAGTTGCACATCAATAATGACTAAAGTAAAGGCTCAGAGGAACAGAGCAATTAGGTTGTTTTACTTTAATATTTCATGCCTAAATTATTGTATTAGTCCAGGTTCTCTAGAGAAACAAAACCAATAGGATGTATGTCTGTGTGTGTGTGTGTGTGTATAGATAGGTAGATTAATTAATGGCTGGATAGATGGATATGATGATAGATTGATAGATGACAGAAACATAGACAGGATAGGTAGATAAAATGATAGATAGGTTGACAGATGATAGAATAATAGATTCTAAATAGATTAATAGATTCTAAATAGAATAATAGATTCATAGATGATAGAGATGATAGGTAAACAGAGAGACAGATAAAATGATAGGTTGATAGATGATAGGTTGATAGAATGACAGATTGACAGATTATAGAGATAACAGATAACAGGATGATAGACAGATGGATAGGAGGGAGGGAGGGAAGGAGGGGGGAGGGGAAAGAGAGACACAGAGAGAGAGAGAGAGAGGCAAAGAGAGATTTCAAGGAGAAGGAGGTTGTCCAAAATCTGCAGTTGTGGGCTGGGAGGCTGGAGACCCAGGAAAGGGCAGATGCTGCAGTTCATGTCTGGAGGTCATCTGCTGGCAGAATTCCCTCTTGCTCAGGGGAGGTCATTTTTTTCTTCTACTGAGGTCTTCAGCTGATTGGATGAGGCCCAAACATCTACATTACGAAGGGTCATCTTTTCTCAAACTCACGGATTTAAACATTAATCTCATCCCAAAACACTCACAGTAACATCCAGAAGAGTGGTTGACCACATATCTGGGCATGGTGGCCCAGCCAAGTGGACACATAAAATTAATCATCACAAGGATTATTACCAAAATGAAATACTTAAAAAGTAAACCAAGAGCCCATGTGAAGCAAGGACTTAGAAGCAGCCAGGGAGCAATATTTTTTAAAGTAGGTGGGCAGAGAAAGGGCTGATGTAAATTGGAAGCGATGTGCAGGCAACTGCAAGGCCAGACAAGTTCTTGTAAGATGAGAGAATCCAACATGTTTGTGGACCAAGAGCAAGAGCTTAAGGGACGTATATAGAATGTCTTCCCCTCTTGCCAACCCCAAGCCAGAAACTGTTGTGGTTTGAAGGCAGGAGAAGAGATCTGTACAGATACCTAGAAGTCCACTGCTGTGCCTTGTTTTACCTTTGCTTTTGGGGCACAGGTTTCAGGATAGTATAACCTGCCCTTCCACCTCTGGTTCAAGCATGGATAATCTCTATCAAAGTGTGTGCACACATGTGTGTATGTTACCAGGAAAGAACCCAACTAGAATGAAGGAAGCATAGCCATACCTTAGATTAAAATGTAGACCTCACAGGTGTCATCAGGACCCGCTTTTCTCATGAGCTCATGGGCATCATTCATTCATCCAACGAACATGGTTGCATGGTAGACCATTATCCTGCCTGCTTGCTTATTTTTATAGCCCTAACTTCTCATGCAGTGTTGACACCCAGAATATGCACACTAAACACAGGTCAAACAAATGAATGGATAAATGACTAACTGGTTTGCTTCACTCTCCCCTGCAAAATCCTGGGTGGAAACTCTAGGACAAGTGTTGGTTACTTTACACAATACCTAGAATTGATTCTGATATTTGCTTTTAAACCTTGTTTAATAAGACCAACCAAAGAAGATCTTGTATGGATGATCCAGAACTAAAGAGCATGATGTTTTTTCTCAAGCGATGTGAGCCTCAGAGCTTAGCAAAGAGTATCATTATTATCACTTTCATCACTGTCGCTATCATCATCACCACCATTATCATCACCATCATCACCACCATCACCACCATAATCATCATCATCACCATCATCATTATCACCATCATCATTATCATCATCACCTTCATCATCACCATCATTACCATCATCACCTTCATCATCACCATCATCATTACCATCATCACCACCATCATCATTATCATCACCGTCATCATTACCATCATCACCACCATCATCACCATCATCATCATCATTTATAAGAATCTGAATCCCACACGGTGAGTTAGCAGAGCTGCCCCTTGGGCCTCTGAGAGAACAATATGCCCTGTGAGGACCTTCCCCCTCTCTACTTTATCCCCCCACAAAAAAAAAACCCAGAGGTTTGGCTGATATTTTTTGGACTGTGCAGCATCTGCTGTGGCTAGACACAGCTAAAAGTGATGACTGAATCTCCTTGAGAGACAGCATCTAGGTGGCCTTATAACAAATTGGTCTGGTTCAAGCCTCCTAAATGATTTTCAGTGCAGCTTCAGTTCCTGTACACTCATTTGTTGTGCTGTCACCCTCTGGTTCCTTGGGAATAAATTAACAAAAAAAAGAACTGTACATTGTCTCTTTGTCTTTTCACTTTCCTGCAAAAAGTATTGGTTTTTCTCTGGAAGAACTTGTTGTCCTGAACAGGTGTAGGCATAGTAACATTAATTTGTGTCACTTCACCTTTCTGGGAAAAAGAACAGGAGTAGTGATGAGGCTTCTGTGGTTATGGCCATCCCTTGGACCCATAAACGACTTTTAAAATAGTGTCTTTACGTGTATGGTATGCATCTGTGATATTGAACTTAGATGTGAGTAGGAGAAAGGACCCAACAAATCTGTGAGGATACACTAGGAAAAATGGCTATATGTGAAAATTTAAAACAATGGCATTTACTTTGATCAGACATGGCCATATATGACTGGACCAAAGATATAAGTTTTCTCATGGTCACAGCTGATGCCACACCTGGGTCCCATGGAGGAGCAGCAGAAAACAAAGGGTGCCAAATTTACCAATTTGTTCTGAGCTGGTATGGCTGATAGTTAGATGTTGGCCCATCAATGAGGTGTGACAGTGTATTCTTACCAGTGTTAGAGCTTGAAGCCAAATATAAGTGAACTTGGAAGGACAGCCCAGCTGGCAGCTATGCCTCAATCAGGCCAGCCTGGGACTCTACAAGCCATCAACAATTGTTTCAAAGCAGTGACATGCACACTATTCCACTATCGAGCCCACAGATCACTCATCTCCATCCACACCATCCATCCACCTCACCACCCAATCTCACCACCACCCATCCCATACCTCTCCATCACCCACCCACACATCCATCCCACCATCATCCCCACCATCCATCATCCACCATCCATCCACCCATCCATCCACCCACCATCCATCCATCCACCCATCCACACCATCCATCCATCCACCCATCCACCCATCCACCATCCATCCACCCACTCACCACACACCACCATCCACACATCCACCCATCCACGCACTCATCCACCCATCCACCCACCGATCCACCCACCCATCCACCCACCCACCCATCCACGCACTCATCCACCCACCCATCCATCCACCCCACCCATCCACCCATCCACCCATCCACCCACCCACCCATCCACCCACCCATCTGCCCATCCACCCACACATCCACCTGTTCATCCTCCACCCACCCATCCACCCACCCACCCATCCACGCACTCATCCACCCACCCATCCATCCACCCACCCATCCATCCACCCATCCACCCACCTACTCATCCACCCATCCATCCATCCATCCATCCATTCATCCAACTATCTACAGATTCACCCATCCATCCATCCATCCATCCATTCATCCAACTATCTATAGATTCACCCATCCATCTATCTATCCATCCATCCTTCCCTTCGACATGCATACATGATGTGTCAGGATCTTCCCCAGACTTCGGGACACAAGGGCATAAAGATATAGTCAGGTTGACAGAACTCTATGCTCCAGGTCAGAGTCAAGGCTGCAGGAAGAAAGGAATTGGGCACACAGGGAGGAGAGAGGAGCTTGAGCTCAGTAACTTAGATGTGACAACTTCTCACTTAACACGACAAATGGACCACATAGGGCAGAGCTCAACCCAGCATCCACCGCTAAGAACCAAAGCATCCCATTTCCCAGGCAGCCTTGTGACAGCAGGGACATAATCTCTCCACAGAGGCACAGGTACAGGAAGGGCTTTCTCTGTGGCCAGATGAAAAGCCCCCCAGCTCAGGCCCAGGTTGATTTGGGAACAGGCCTGAACATGAGCCTGTCAGTGGAGATGCAGGGAGGGGGCAGTGAAGGACCTTTTGTGAACAGGTAAGAATGAAAAAAAAAAAATGAAAGCCAAGCGTGACGGTAAAAGAAAAGACGCAAAATCGAGGTTGAACTTGAATGGGAGCCAGAATGAGTGCAATGTTTGCACCGGTGGAGAGAAGGCAAAAACATCCAAGGCAGTAGGTATATCAGAAACACAGGGTAGCCGTTATTCATAAGGATCTTGTTTAAGGAACGACATAGACTCCAGAGCAGGTGCAAGACACGTGGCAGGTCACAGCGGATGAGTGATCTGAGTAAAATGAGGATGAAACGCCATGAACAGGTGGCCAAGGGCATCGGCTCGTAGGCAATGAAAGACAGACTGGATGTCTCCATGTGCATCACCTGGATCCCAGTGGCAGAGGCGGGAAGAGGGAAAGCCAGTTAGGAGGCCATTGCTGTCACAGCTTTGGAAAGAACTGCTCAGAGTAGGAGGGTGATGATGCAGAAACAAAGTGCAAGGGAGATTTTGAAAGGAGGCGAATGACATTAGGGAACCCAATTCTCACGAAAGTTTCAACATCATTCTCTCTTCGTGGGTGGTGGTGGGTTCTTATCTTTTGTTTCCTCTGAAGAAACCACTGTGTTTCCAAGATAGTATAAACTGATACGTAATGTGAGCAACACAGGGAAGGTGTCGTGTTATAAGGAAAAAATTTGTATGAACAAGAGAGAAGGTTTACTAGGGAAACAAGACTTATCCACAAAGATGTGCTTGAGACATATTCGGACTTTTAAAGGAAAGTGACCCCCTCAACATGCACAAGCCAACCTTACGGATTATGACACACTTGTGATTGGGCAACAGAAATCGGTCGACTCCTTTGGAAGCTTAGTTTTAATTTAGTTCTGGACAAAAAAAGAACATGTAAGGTGTCTCTGTAAAATAATGTCCAAAAGTGAGGCAGACTCCACCCACAGATGGGCTATCATGAAAGCTGTGCAGAGAGTCTACCAAGTTAGCATGCAGCGAATTCGGTGCAAACATCGTTTCTGGCTTCTTTGGAGGGAAAAGACACCTTCCATTAGGGATTTGAGCTGCTGGGTGCACATATCCGCCCAACAGTGGGATAAGAGTGTAACCAACAACCGCCATCTTCCAATACTGGTAGACTTGACAAGTTAGAGCAAAGGGACCCGTATTTCTTTGCCCATAAATAGTTAAGTGGGCACGAGGAAGGAAGGTGGGCTGGTTCTTACAGAGCAGTGGGAGTCTGGAATGACTTTCTTCCCGTCTAGGAAAGGAAGAGAGAAATCACTTCTACGGTCAGGGGCATCGATGTGGCGTCTTCCCCTGAGAACTTGACCGTTCTGCCCGAGAACGAAACCAGTGAAACCCACGCTCGCGTCTCACCAAATGGACGGCACCGGACATCTGTCCAACGCAAGCCGAGAGACTGTCTATCACCGTCTAACTGAAGAGCTGGGGAACACCCAAAACTTCAATTAAGGGACCTGGCTCTGATCTCCTAGAGGCCGACGGAAACGTGACTGTGAATTTGCAAGTGGGATGCAATTAATCACATCATTCTGGGTGCGCGGACAGGCTGCGCTCATTAGGAGAGAGACAGTCAGCTTAGATCAACGTTGCCCAGAATGTTCAGTGGAACAATGAAATATTCATATGATGGATGGTAATGAGTTGTATGTATAACTCTATATCCTCATAGTTTATACACACACACCACACACATATACACATATGTACACATATACGTAGATTATATCATATGTATTCTTATAGCATATTGTAACAATATATGAATCTTATACACATATGTTAATGTGTCATATATATATATTTGTGTGTGTATATATAATCATATGAACCTCTAGAGGATACTGAGTTATATTTGTAACTTATTGTTATTCTGCTGAGTGAACATTTTGTTGTTTCATACATATATTGATGTGTCTCATATATATATAAATTAGCTGTGTGTGTGTGTGTGTGTGTGTGTGTGTGTGTATTTCTAAGGTTGAGTAGGTTGAGTATGTTTAGTCACCACATAGGGTTAAAGAATCACCAGGTTTCCATACTGTGGGATCTCTCACAATTCTAACATGCTAATGGTCACCCTGAAACCATAAAGGAGAAGGAGTCTAGCAAGACATGTTTCTCCAACGGTTATAGGTAGAGTCTTTGTCAAGACATGCGCTGGCCATTTCTACAATTTAGTATTTTGTGCAATGTATTTTGGGACAATCTAGTATAGAACATAAAAAGGAGACACTCAAGGAAGTATCTCCTAGCAGGGCCCATCTGTCCCTGACCATGGGGGGCACACCAGGGCCAAAGGACACCCAACCTTATGGCAGAGCTCGTGCTGTTGCCCACCCAAGTCACGTCTGCCCTTGCCCCAGGGTAATGGGAGTTTTAGGTGGACACGTGGCTGTCTCAGATGTGGCTCATTCCCACCATCCCTGGAAACTGATGTGGCTAGACACCAGTTCTGACCGGCGCAATCATCCTTGCCTGTCCTCTTGATCCTATTCCTACCTTCCTGGTGAATGGAATATAAGCACAAGGACAAGAGCTCAGCAGCCATGCTGGGCCATGAGGTGCACCTGCGACTGGAAGGTACACATCAAAAGTATTGCTACAGAAAGAGGTCCGGGCTCCTGACTGAAGAGGAAACATACTGGCCCTGAATTTTAGGGGGAAGAAAATAAAACTGTTATCTTGGGTAAGCCATTGTTATTTGGGGTTTTCTGTCATTCACAACCAATTCTAGTACTAATTAATATCAGTGGCTATCCTTGTTACTGGTAAACAGAACCCATAGCGGTGATAGAACTTTCAGACTGTATCTGAACAACTGTTCATCCTCACCCAGCTCCTGTCCACCCCGACTTCACCTCTGGTCATACATAGTTCCCCATGCAGACCTGCCTCCCTGGAGAGTGTGCAAACGCCCTGGCCTGATCCGAGGGGAATTTTCTTACATCAAACGGAAGAGTAGTTTATGGTTCAGAAGGTGACCTCTTGTCATCTGGGATACTACAAATTGTTTCCTATAGCAGGCTTATCAAACCTAGTGTGCAAGCCTCCAAAACTGAGGCTCAGACACTTGGTTTCTGGCAAATTTCCCCAGGTAAATATGATTTCTTGGAGACGTCTTAGCTAGGAAGCAGCAGAGACTTCATGATATTGGATTCTTCCTTCTGGCTGAGCTGTTACTGAGCATACAGATGTTTAATACAGACACTTAATATCAGTCTGAATTGGATCAAACGGGTTTACTAATGAGAGCTGTGATATTCCCGACCAGGTCCGGAAACCCGGAGGGAAAAGTAAAATAATAATAAAAATGATGATGATGGTAAGTAAATGCAGATCAGTACATTTTCATATTGACTTTGAGGTGACAATTTCAAGCCAAATTGATATTTATAGAAAAGTTCTGTGGTCTTAAGAATAGTGCACGGCTAAAGATACAAGTTTGAGAGTTATCTGCATATTGGAGTTAGAGGGTTCAGACGCTGAAGCCAAATCCATTCTCCAATACGAAGATCACCGTCATCATGGAGCTGACAGTTCACGAGACCTCAGCAAGTGTCAGACGGGCTGTGAGTGGGTCACATGAATTCACTCACTCCGTCTTCCCAAGAGCCCTAGCTGAGTGCCGTGACTGTCCCAATGCACGGATACATATGGGCGGGCACAGAGGACAAAGTGACATGCCCACGGTCACAAAGACAGCCTGGAAAGAATTCAGGATTTGAACACAAGGATCTCGAGTAGCAAAAGTCCACACTATTCACGTGGCCAAGAAGAGAGAGAAGGATGCAAGTATGGAGGAATCGTGGCCTTCAGGGGAGGGACAGACAAAGAGGCAGAGTACAGACATCAAGAGACCATCAAACAACCCCATTAAAAACGGGCAAAAGACATGAACGGAAGCTTTTCAAAAGAAGACAGACTAATGGGCAACAAACATGAAAAAATGCTCAACGTCTCTAATCCTCAGGGAAATGCAAATCAAAACCACAACGAGATATCACCTAACTCCAGTCTGGGGGCCGGGAGAGGATGAGGAGGCCAATGGACAGGATGTCCAGAGGGACGGAGGAGACGTTGGCAGGACGCACCCGCCAGGAGCTCCGGGACACGCAGGCTTGTCAGCAGATGCCATCAGAGACAGGCTGCAAGGGACAGAGCTGGGACCGGGTGGCATAAGGTGGAACTTTGAGCTTGGGAGACAAAAGAACGCTTGTCTTCCTGGACGGTGAAATGCAGTTGTAGACCCGGCTTTGGTTCAGAAATGTGTAAGAAATGCTGGCTTGTTAGAATTATTCGGTCACAGTATGAATTTCCAAGGGAGGTCTTGGGTGTCACCGTCTGGGTGCCGTACTGTTTGTAAACGGTTAAAGTATTTTCCTCCAGCTGTGTCGTGAGTGCAGTCCCGACAGGAAGCCGTGGACGGACTTGGACAGGATGGGGCCCACGCACGGGAATGATGTTTTAGCTTCTTCCGAAAATGAGCAGCAGACGCTGCGGTTACTCTGAGCTGCCAAAAATCTGACAAACAGCCCACTGTCAGTTACTGCTCACGGCTTTCACGCTGCCTTGTGAAGGCTTATTTTAGCTTTTGGGAAAGTCTGCTTATACCAAAATAAATTATTGCAATGGGTAAGGGAAAATAGAGCCACACGGTTCAAGGCAAGACAGTGCATGCATATGAGGTTTAGCAGGCGGGGTGTGAGTACACCTTCTCAATTACTTTAGGAAATACCAAAAGAGCTAAGCTACCGTGGCCGTTCACAATGAAGAAGAAAAAGCATACGGTGCACTCTTGCTCTTAGCAGGTGCAAAAAAAAAAAAAAAGGGTTAGACTCCTACACTGTGTCAGGGACAGTCAGGCTTGTAGGGCTGTCACCGGGTTTTAGGAATCACACCATGTGCTCATGGCTGCTCTAATTTTAGCCACAGAGTGCTGAGTGCAAAAATACATGAAACATCCATTCTTATTTCATTTTTAGCTTACTTTCTTCAAAGGGCAGACTCCATCCAGAAGGAAACAGAGTCAGTAAGTGAACGTCTGCAACCACTAAACATTTCACATGCCTGTCCCAGTTTAAGATTATTAAAAAGATCAAGGTGCAGACACTCAAATGACACCCTCGGACGTTGAAACTTCACGAGACGGCTCGTGATTCATTTGTGCCGTCAGACGTGCCCTTGACGATACAGTTTCGTATCATTTTCGAAAAAAAAATATTTAAAATGCTGTAGTCTAATTCACAAACTGGAAGATAACCCAAGAGACAGGTAGCGGTGCAACTGATAAGAAAACTTTTCTTCCTCATTTTATGGTCAGAATCCCATGGCTGTCTACCTTTTTTCAGGGTGTTCTGCCATGTAAACATGCCTATTCGTTTTTACCTAAGCACTTTATAACTAACTGCTCTTTCCAAGTCCTGAGTCCCCAGCTGAGTACCTGTAGCTTTCTCCTTCCCAATAATCCTAAACTCTCAACCTCACAGATGCTCCATCTGAACCCAAATCTCTCCAGCATTGTACCAGTTCGATGATCTGTCTGCTGAAGCCACCAGTCACCTGCAGACAGAGGAATCCCGTGACATAGCAGTCGGTGTCCCACAGGCAGCCTGAACTACCCCTCCATCGATGATGGCAGATGGATGCTGACGACCCCTTCAATGTCCACTAAGCGTGTACTTATGGGTGAATGGATATCCCAAGGGGGACGGTCACTCTGGTGAATTTCATGTTCCATATCGTTCAGCATCCAGACAACAAGAAAACTGCAGAGCATTTCTGTGCACATATGGCTACTTCCCTTTCCTTCCAATATCCCAGATATCTCTCAAGAAACAGAGACTTTAGAGTGTTTTTTGTTCTTCTACACGGACGTCCCAACCTGAGCCATTAGAGAGAGTTATATTAGGTTGTTAAGTATGAAATGTCTGATTCCCTTAAGTACTAAGTTTGACGGTTGAGATCTCTGACATTTCACTTTGACACTTCTTGTTTTATTTTTATTGGGAAAGTAAATCCTCAGTCTTTCAAATGCGCATTTTGGCTTGTGATGATCTTTCAAATTGTTTATTTAGAGCAATTTTTGTGAAACCATGGATAAGTCAAAAGTTCGTGTTATTTTTTAATGAGCTCCGTCGTGGAACCAGTGCAGCACAGACAGCTGGAAATATCAACAAAGTGTTTGGGAAGGATGTGGCTAATAAATGCACAGTACGTTGATGGTTTGAGAAGTTCCGTTCTGGTGATTTTAATCTTGAAAATGAGCCACGTGGGTGACCTGAGACCAAGGTGGATAATGATGAGCTGAAAGCTGTAGCGGAAGCAAATCCATCTCAACCTACATGTGAGTTAGCAGCAGGGTTTGACGTTACTATTCCAGCAATATTGGACCATTTGAAACAAATGGGCAAGGTAAAGAAGCTGGACGGATGGTTCTGCATGAATTAAATGAGCATCAGAAGAGAAATCGTCTCGAAGCTGCCTTTGTTTGCTGTCACGACCTAAAGGCGAACCATTCCTACTGTTAAGATGGCAAAACTGTGTCAATAGTTTAGGCACACACTTTGATTAATTATACTGCTTTTTGTTTGAGATTTAATAAACTACACTTTTGATTTGAAATCAGACACTTCATATTTAATGACCTAATAAAATAAGCTCTTCCTCTAAATATAAATGAGGATGTTCTACGACCCATCTCACAAAGTCGTTTTCATGGGTGTCTTTTCTCTGCCCCGTCGGCACGTTGCATAGCAAATCCTTCCAAACTGGGGGCAACAAAGGCTGCCCGTGACAACCACAGGATGTCACATTCTCTCAGCATCATCCAATAGCCCCATGAAAAGGTGACCAATATCCACCAGCCTCTCAGCTTGGCTGCTGGAGGTGGTTAGTGGAATAAACATGCCAGTTTCCACATAGCCAAGTCCTGCCAGCAACCAAAGAGTGACACTCAAAGGAGAAAACTTATCAGATGTGGCAGGAGACTGTTAACGGAGGCGAAAATTAACCTTGGACGACTCACGGAAAGCATTAATTGCTTGTGACTGCTAGATTTCTGTCGGTGGCAGAGGTTCATTGCTACACGGGACACATCACGCTCTGAGCATCCGCCAATTTATTTCCTCTATGGACGTTCACTTAGCAGTCCCCACGTGTGAGACACGGTTCTGCAAGGACGACTAAAACCTCTTCCTCCTTCTCAAGGAGTTTACACGCATGAATGAATAATAAACCGTCTGTGTATAAGGGACATATGGCATGGCCGTAAATGAAGCACAAAGAAGAGGTATTTCAGTTGGGGAAGTGACTGGTGTAGGGTTAAGACAGTACTCAAAGAGAAAAAAAAAATGTGTTGGAACTGTCCTGAACTTGCTGTACGAAATTTACACAAACTGGGTGGCTTAAAACAATAGAAATTTACTCTGTCCCAGTTCTGGAAGATAGAAGTCTGAGATCAAGGTGTTGGGAAGGCTCGCTCCTTCTGAGGGTGGTGACTGAAGAAACTGTGCCACGACCATGTCTTAGCTTCTAGGGGCTCCAGGCGTCCCTTGGCTTGTGGCCGCGTCACTCCAGTCTCTGCCTCCGTCTCCACGTGGCTTCTCCTCTGTGCTGTGTCTCCTCTTCTATGTGTTATAAGGACACTTGTCATTGGGTTTATTCATACGTCCACCCTAATTCAAAATGATCTCATCTTGAGAACTTCTCTTAACTGCACCTTCCACAACCCTTTCCCAAAATAAGGTCACAATTCCCACGTATAATGGGTTAGGACATAGACATATCCTCTTGAGGACCACGATTCAGATCCTGAGCAGAAAAGAAGTAAAAGGGAAAACAAGAAGAAACACAGAAATCCATAAATGCATTCACCCTTTTAACGCCCCTTGAAGAACTTTGAGAGAAGTATGGGGTCTGGGGCACCCACCAGCTACCTGGAATGTGAGTTCATCAGTGATTCTAAGATGCTCACGGTTTTAGGTACGTCTAAGACTTCTGAGTATGTTCATCACTGGAGTAGGACCAGAAATGAAAAACCTTGACCAACTGGTGTCGACAACTTCCCCATGTCAAAATGATTATTTAGAAAGGTCAAGAATATCACTCTCTTTTTTAAGGGGTCTTGAAGAAAAGGCTACCTAGAAGGTACGTAGGAGAAACCACCAGGAGATGCAACAGGATGGCAAATGAAGAGCTGGCACGTTTCTGAGATTTCCTTCGGGTGTGATCTCTGCCTGGTTTACATCTCCCCTTGTCCAGCTTTCTTCAAACTCTCTCTCCTCATTTCTGTCTACGGTGGCCAGAACCATCGCCTGTTTGGGGGTTACCAACTCAGCCTTTCCCTGTTGGTCCCGAGCCTCGTAATTGTCTCACAAAATGGCCACATCCCTCACTCGTTTTTTGCTTCTCAACTCTGAGCAGGTAAAGATTAAAGGATCTCGCCGAGCTTGGAAAGCAATGCCAGCCGTTCCCTCACCGAACCCTTGTCCGTTGCACAGATGGAGAAACGCCTGCCTTGGAGCCAGCTCTGCTCCAAGGAAACTTTTTTGATCTCGAAAATGGAAGTTCTGTTGAGAAGTCTCGAAGCTGCCTTTCTTTGCTGTCACGACCTGAAGGGGAACCATTTCTACTGTTACCGTCTCTGTGTAGGAGACTGTTTCTGGATCTTCCTCAACAGAATGAAAAGGAAAAGAAAAAAAATCTAGTGAGATTTACTAGAAAAGAGCCTTGGGTTTGGGGGTCAGCAAAGAGCCCTAGATTCTATATAATTTACTGCATTATTTTGAGAAGACCCATGACTTATTTATTCTTCCAACACATATTGTCAGCTAAGGGCCAGGTGTTGGTTTTGCACGGGAAGCCCTGCACGATTTGCTCAGAGCGTCTCGTACCGAAGCTTTCGGGAACACGCTGTTCACCGCAGGAAGTCGTGGTCAAACGGTCCCTCCATTGCTGCCTTCTCAGTTAAGCACACACCAAATTCTCTCTTTTTAGGATGGACGAAGTTGCACTTTGTTCTTAAACTGCAGGGCATCTAAAATCAGGGTCAGACGACTTCACACCCAGGAGTTAAACAAAGACAACATTCTCTGCGTTCAGGCCTCAGCTCCCCAAAAGCCCTCCGTCAAGCCCGCGTTGCCTGATAAGTAAAGGTGGGTATGATTAAGACAACCAAGTGAAATTCTTGTAGATTCAGTGCAGACTTGCAGGGAACGGGTCGCGGTGGCAGCCTCTGTACTCGATGAAGGGGTGCTGGACGCCCCCGGATCTTCAGGGATTATTTGCTGCGGCTACGTGTGCGAGGATGCTTCGTTCCTGAACGCCGTGTGTCGCTGAGGGTTTGCTCTCTCTGCGGTGATTCACGTTGACAGAATCAAATCCCTGTGAGTGGTGTTGCAGGATGCACTCAGCGCCTCTGGTTTGCAGCCGGTACAGAGCTGGGGTCAGCACTGTGGTGCAGACAGGTGTGCATGTGTGTGCATGTGTGCACGTAGGCTCAGGGGAGTGGTTTGTGACATTTTTTACATGGAAAGGATACCTTGTTCCAGAGCAGTGGTTCTCACCTGGGGGTGGCTCTGTCCTCCTGTCCCCAGGACACTTGACGATGTCCGGAGACATCTTTGGCTGTCAGAACCTGGTGGTGTTTGCTACTGGCGTCCGGTGGGTGCTAAACCCCAGCTCAACACCCCACAGTGCACAGGACAGCCCCAAAACAGAGAACCATCCAACCCCAAATGTCACTGGTGCCGAGGGCGAGAAACCCTAACTTAGCATGAGAGATTCTCTATGTATTTATCATCTATGTATCATCTGTCTCTCTTGCAATTTTATCTATTTATCAATCATCTGTACCTATCATCAATGTATATGTAGCTAGGTAGCTACCTCTATCCTTTATCTATCTGTGACAGTGGTTTTCAACTGGGGGTGGTTTTTCTCCCCAGGGGACATTGAGTAATGTCTGGGGACATTGTTGGTTGTCACGACTTTGAGGAAGACATTACTGGCATCTAGCAGGTAGAGCCCAGGGACGCTGCTCATCACCCCACCGTGCACACGGGACACCCCACCACAGACAGTCATCCAGCCCCAAATATCAGCAGTGCCAAGGCTGAGAAACCCTGGTTTAGAAAATGAAGGCATCTTAAAAGACCAAATTTCTGATGCAAAAACAGCAGGCCAAAGAACACCCCTCCCTGAAAGTCCAAGCTCCAGGACAAAAACAGTCTCCGAATCAGCCTCTGTGTCTTGCAAGCTGAACTGGGAGTCTCCACGATCTTGGAGTCACCCGGCACCCTGCAGGAGGTAGCGTTCCCGGGCAAGCGGGACCCCGTTGTGAGATCTCACCCAGCAGCGCTTCTTGCAAAACGCTGACCTTTTACAAAAATCCACCATTTCAAAATGCACCTTGTCGACGGCTTCTCTGAAGGAGTCTCCGCTCCCTGTCTTTGGGAGTGGGAGGGCAGAACGTGATGTCTTAAACCCCCCTAACCCACCTGGGTTGCCCTTATTTACAAATGAGATCCCATGCAAAAGAACCAGGTGATGGAAGCAGGGGTAGGAGAAGGTGCTTTAAACCCACAGGTGCATGCCTTTATCTAGAATCATTTCATCTAAATCATAATGTTTTATTATCTTATGGGAAGGTGTTTCTTTCTTATGGTCTTTCCTTTATTCCCCCTCTGTTTTATAATTCATGTTGGCAAATGCTCAGATCCACAGTGACTTGCAGAATTTCCAAAGGACGGTGCTAACGCCTCTGCTTAGGAGCCGGCGTGGGGCATCAGCGCCGAACGTGGTTTGCAGCAAAGCCCAAGGGCCGGCTCTGACCGCAGGCTCCGCTTGTGCGCCCTTGGCCAAAGGCAAACCCCAGCGACCTGGGCTTTGAAGTAAGGAACGATGTCTCCATGTGAAAGTCACTAAATTAATTTCCAAGGGACTGCCAGGCACCGCTGTGTGCGGCTGGTATTAAATTGGTAGGAGTTTGAAATGGAGGTGCCGAGGGAGGTGAGGAGCTCAACACTTTCGTGTTTTGATTGTTTTCATTGCTGCACCACATTAGGGGACAGGAGATGCTCAGGCACTCGTAAGAAACATCCAGTGTAAAGATAAGTGATTCTCCGTGTGTGTGTGCGTGTCCTGGGGCCACTGTCACAGCCACAGGTGTACACAGTGAAAACAACACACATGGGGTCTCCCACGGCTTTGCAGGTCAGAAATCAGACCTGGGTCTCCCTGGGCTAAATCCGGTTGTTGGCAGGGCTGGTTCCTTCTGGAGGCTCCGGGGGGAAGAATCTGTTTTCTGAACTTTTGTGTCACCTAGAGCAGCGGTCCCCAACCTTTTTGGCACCAGGGATGGGTTTCATGGAAGACAATTTTTCCATGGGGCAGGGGATGATTTTGGGATGATTCAAGCATATTACATTTATTGTGTAGTCAAACTTCTCTGCTGATGATAATGTGTATTTGCAGCTGCTCCCCAGCGCTGGCATCACCCCCTCAGCTCCACCTCAGACCATCAGGCCTTAGATTCTCATAAGGAACCACAACCCAGATCCCTCCATGCACGGTTTACAGCAGGGTTCATGCTCCCATGAGAATCTAATGCCCCCGCTGCTCTGACAGGAGGTGGAGCTGGGGCGGTGACGCCAGCGATGGGGAGCGGCTGTAAATACAGATGCAGCTTTGCTTCCTCGCCCGCTGCTCACCTCCTGCTGTGCGGCCCGGTTCCTAATAGGCCACTGACAGGTGGCCATCCGTGGCCCGGGGATTGGGGACCACAGATGCAGAGAATGCATTCTTTAAATTCCTTGGTTCCTGAATCCTTCCTCCACCTCCAAGAAAAGCATCTTTAAATCTTTTTAATATATTGATATAGCTCGGTAGGTTTTGTCATCACCTTGACTTCTGTGTGAGCCTCCTTCCCGGCTTCCTCTTATGAGAGCCCCTGCGACGCAGGATCATCTCCCGCCTCCAGATACTTAACCAAATCAAAGCCCCTTTTCCCATGTAAATTCACATATTCCGGGGTTCTGGAGGTTAGGACGTGGACGTCTTTGGGAGACCGTTATTCAGCCTACCAGGGAAGGGATATTTGAAGACCACGAAGTGCTTGGTAGAATTTGGGATGAAGCAGGCTCATCAGCCAGAAGTAACCTCCTGGGGCGAACCCACTGGCTTGATGTCCCTACGTGCACCTGCTGTCCAAGTCTCATTTTCAAAAACTTAAAAGCGACTCTCCTATAAATGTGCAGTGAGCCTGCTTCAGGGATTTGTGGAGCTCATGAATGAGGTGGTCAGAAAACTCCGCATGAACTGTTAAAATGGAGCTTGAGAATCACTGGATACGCGGTGTCTGTGGCGTGACCACGGCAGCAGGTGGCTCGCTTTGGGGGAAGGACAGACTCGTTAAGAAAAAATAAGATCGCCCATAAAAAGAGAATATCACTTCATCATCCGATGTCTCCCCACCCCTCCGACACAAGGAGGAAAAGGGCTGTCAGTGCCCGCAGCACAGAGGGAAGAACCAGATGACAAGCGAACCCAGGGACGCGGGGGACTGGAGAGGCACCCGCGGGCGGGCGAGGACACCACAAAGCAGAGTAGGGTCGCGGTGAGGGTCACCGCCGTGCTGCGTCAGCTCCCCTCCCCAGTCATCTGCAGCTGAATTCTAGGAAACATCAGCACGCCGGGGGTGGGAGGGGCAGAAGTCAACGTCCCTCCGTGTGCGGAAGGACGGCGTGGACATTGGTTATCTCGGGGCGGGGGGAGTTGGTTTACTTGGTAGCAAATTTAAGGGAACCTGTGGGAAAAATGGAAATAGACAGTAGAACAATCAGGAACATAAACGGAGCCAATGCAATGATAAATTTCCATCCGTCCATCAAGGCAGGAAATGTGTGTGCATGTTTGTGCGTGTGTGTGTGTGACAGAGAGAGACAGACAGACAGAGACACAGAGAGAGACCACGAAGCAGAATAGACGTTACTCTCAAATTACGTAGCACAATTAAATATAAATATATCTGTAAATGCAAATAATGTTTATGAGTGCAAGCTCATTGGTTATAAGACAAAGAATTCTGACCATAAAAAATACGCAGCCATATTCAGCTTCCTAGACAAAATCCTAAATAAAAGAGGTACAGATACATTTTTAAAAACGAAGCAGAAGGTGTATGCAATTGTGCAGAGCGAAAAAACAAGGCCAATCCTAGCAGGTTACATACTGTATAATCTCATTTTTTTTCCAGTTTATAAACTTTTATATATTGTATAAATCAGACAAAAAAAATTTCCTGATTCTCTTTTGTTTTTTTATGTGTACTGGAGAAACAACATAGACATTTACATGAATAACCTGTGCAAAACTGCAAAATTAGTTCAGAGTTCTTTTGGTTTTTAAATGATTTTTTAATGATTCCCTTTTTATTTGGAGACAGGGTCTCGCTCGCTCTGTCGCCCAGGCTGGAGTGCGGTGGCACAATCAAAGCTCACTGCAGCCTCAACCTCCTGGGCTCAAGGGATCCTCCTGCCTCAGCCTCCCGAGTAGCTGGGACTACAGGTGCACAGCACCATGCCTGGCTAATTTTTAATTTTTTTGTAGCGATGGGGTCTCACTGCATTGTCCAGGCTGGCCTCAAACTCCTGAGCTGAAGCAATCCTCTAGCCTTGGCCTCCCAAAGTGATGGGATTATAGGTGTGAGCCACAGCGCCTGGTCTTTAATGATTCTATTTTATATTATGCTTTTTAGAAAGACAACGTTTTGGAAATGGAGGATTATTGGTCGCCAAGGTTAAGGTGGGTAGTGGGGTCGGGGGAGGTAGGTGTGGTTATAAATGGGTAACCCAGGGGGTCCCTGTGGCTTTGGAAATGCTCAGTATCTTGACTGTGGGGTGGACACACTAATCTACACAGGTGATAAAACCACATAGGATGAAATAATCACACACACACATACACACGAACACACACAAAAGTACAAGTAAGAGGAAATCTCAGTAAGATGGGTGGATTGTAGCGTTGTCAATCTCCTGGTTGAGCTATCATACTACAGTTCTGCAAGATGTTGCAATTGGCAGAAACTCAGTGACGGGCACAAGGGATGTGTCTGTATTATTTCTTACAACTGCATGGGACATTACAACAATTTCAATAAAATTTCTGTCTTATTTTGGGCTGCTGTAAAAAAAATCTGTAGACTGCGTGCCCTAAACCAGAAACATTTGTTCCTCACAGCTCTAAAAGCTGGAAGTCTGGGATGGGGGTGCCAGCATGGTTGGTTCCTGGTGAGGGTTCTCGTCCTGGTTTACAGGCGGCCGCCATCTCCTTGTGTCCTCACGTGGCAGAGGGACAGAGAGCGAGGTCTGGCTCTTCATCCTTTTTTATAAGGGCACTGATCCCATCCATGAGGGCTGCACCCTTGTGACCTCATCACCTCCCAAAGGACTCACCTCCTCATACCATCACCTTGGGATTAGGGTTTCAACATATGAATTTGGGGAATTCATATGAATTTGGGGAGGGGGGGACACAAAAATGCAATCCATGGCAATATTTAATTAAAAGTATGAAAGGATGTAAACAGATATTAAATTGATGTCAACAGATTTACGAAATCTCTGTTGGTAAATATCACATAAAATATAGTTATGGAAAGAACATTGAAGTGGCCAAAGCTCCATATTTTATATTAATAGAGGAACCATTATGCCAGAAGATAGTATAGTCATGAACTTGTAGGCCTCAAATATCATGGCCTTGAAATATATAAAGCAAATACTGACAGAGATTTCCAAAACCCTCTCTCGATAAGATAGCATGAATATACCACACTTAATAACACGACTAAAATTTCCACTTATATAAATATAAGTGTATAAATCCTAGCACCCCAAGACTAGAGAACGCATCTTGTTAAATTGACAGCTTGCAAAACCACAGTGGCTGGTCCAAACCATCTTCTGCGATCATATATAATAAAATCAGAAACATGTAACGAAACAAAATAACTCTTTTTAATTCTATACATTTGGTAATGTTAAAATACCCTTTTAAGTATAATCCGTTGGTTAAAAAGCAAAAGTGAGAACAGTACCGCACTTCAAGTCTATAAAACGCAGCCCAAGTGATCAGTGATCAGAAGACAATTGAGCTGACACTGAAGCTACAGCTAGAAACAAGAAAACTCAAATAATAATAATAATGAAAAATTTAAAAAATTTTTTTAAAAAATGTGTCAAATCAGGACATTAGATAACACATCCCAGAATGAAGGCAAGAGAGTTATAAAAAAAAGAAGAAATATATGCAATAGATATATCTAAAAATGATAAATATGCAATAAACACCAAGATTGGTAAAATGTCTACTGCTGACCCCAAGATGATGACTTGTCAAAGAGAACCTCAGAGACCAGAGTTCCAAAGGTTCTTACTACGTACAGATGCCCTCCCCAATTCCTGGGATACTGGTATCCAAACTATACAAAATACAATCCCAAGTGAGTTTTCTTCTTGAAGAGTAAAACCAACAAGAGCCTGAACACCAAACCACGGGCGGCATTTATTTAGTTCTAGCATTGCTCAAACAGAATGCACTGGCCTTGCTGTCCTCCCAGCACACCTGAGTGTGCATGGGATGTGTGTCAGTGTCATCATCTGATGCGGAGGAATTGGAAAGACAGAGACCCAACGGCTCAACTACGGCACTCAACACAAGATGAGATACTGCACGAGGCCCAGCCCCAATGGGGAAATGGGCGTGGTACACTGTCCCTGACCCGCGGATCCATCCAGACTCCCCCAATCCAGCCTCCCAACCTGGATTGCCTTCGGAAAAGCAGGGCATCCCATACAGGGCTGCGCTTCCTAGGAGCCAAGAGGAGAAATGCCAATCCCACATGCTCATGATAAAGACCCCCCACCCCGAGGTGACATCTAGACACACATCTACACTGTGATGTTTCCCACATCGGCCAGCCTTTGTTGAGCTCACAATTTCCTGCTAAAAGTCCTTGTTGCCACATGAGGCAACACTCCCATGTTCCAGGGATTAGGGTCTGCTTTCTTTGGGGGCCCTTTCTCAACCTACCACAGCCTCCAGTTCCTTTAGGGCAGGAGCTCTGTCCCATCCAACTATGGGTCCCAGCGTTTGGTTCAGAACCTGGCTGAGTAGTAATACTTAACAATTATTTGCTGAAAAATGGGTGGATGGATGGGCGGACGGATGGACAGATGGATGGATGGAGGGATGGATGGATGGAGGGATAAAGGAATATATGAGGTGGTCCCATCCACTCCTGGACATGAACAAAAGCCACTGATGATTCTGGAAGGGAATCAAAGAACAGCTTCACTGGGAAACACACGCATCGTAGGTCCAACTACTGAATCAAGGTTTGCCAAGGGAAATAAACTCATTCACCCTCATTTATGTTGAGCCTCGATGGCTCTCATAACATCAGCTTCAGGATTAAACCCCGGACCCCCAGAGCTCCGCCACGCCATGCATTCAGTTCTACTCACCCAGCAATCCACGCTATTTCTCTGGCTGCTGGGATGCGTCTCCTGGCTCCCAGGAATCGTACAATCAGGTGTCAAGGAGCACATGCTAACTTCTCCAGAATTGTGTTCTCTGTTTCCCACGGAGGAACAGTGACATAAGGGTTGTCATGTGACACAGAGGAACACTCAGAGGCCAGAGTCGTACAAGATTCTAATTGCTCTCAGAGCCCATCTCCCCAGCCTGGGGATTGTAGCATCTGTCACTTGCCAGTGTGCTTGTTCACTTAGCAATAAAGACATAGAGCCTGGGCCAGGAGACGCGCTGCTATTCCATCAAGAGCCTTACGGAGCTACCTTTGTGATCATGATAAATGATTTCAAGCTGCAACATGCTCTTGGGTGATGTGCAAATGCTCAAACGTTGAGATCTTCCTAGAATTCAAGATTTTGCTTTCTGGTGCATAGTCCTAGCTGTTCAGAAATGTTATTCTGATGAGGCCATGCCTCGATCTTGGTTTAACGTAGGAAGTCATTCCAGTTCAGAAACACACTTGTCTGGGCTCCAGGGGTTAGCAAAACCTCTGAGCAGTTCTAGGCGTCTGAGATGATCCTTATGGAAGGTGTTGGAGGTGCTGGCACACACCCAAGGCTGGAAGCTGCACTTGGCATTTGTCCAGCTCAGGGGAATCTCAAACTTGGCTGAACAAGAGGATGACTTGGAAAACTCTAAATAAATGCTGATCCCAGAAGAATTAACTCCAGAATTCTGTTGGGAGTAAGCTGAGCACCAGTCATTTTGAGAGGTTCGCCCAGTAAGCAGCTAAAAACCTCTAGCCCTACTGGACCTTTGGTGAGATCTTCACAGATGGTGACAGGCTTGAGCTAACCGATGATTTTGCAGAGGGCTTGCTGGGGAATGGAGGCACCTAGCTGCAGACTTGCTCCCCTTCCTTGAGGAGGGAATGGGTACAAGCAGAGATGGCTACAGAATTTGCAGCTCCAGTGCAAAAAGAAAACGTGGGCTCCGTATTTAAACTTAATTAACAATTTCAAGATGGCAGCAGCAGAGCTTTAAACCAATGTGGCACCCTTCTGTGCATGGGGCCCTGTGTGACTGCACAGGTTGTGCACCTGTGAAACCCTGGGTATGTATAACAGAAGCTATGACCTCCATGGCTTTCCAGGTCCCCAGAAATGGAACAGGTGTTTTCTGCAGCCCCATGGTGTCTGGTTCCTGTAGTGTATAGTAGATTGGATAGTGTGTCCCAAAAAGATATGGCCAAGTCCTAATCCATGGTATCTGAGAATGGGACCTTATCTGCAGAACAGGTCTTTGCAGATGTAATTAGTTAAGGCTCTCAAGATGAGATCATTCGGGATTAGGGTGACCCTTAAATCCAATGGCAGGTGTTCTTCTAAGACGTTGAAGAGGAGACACAGACACAGAGGAGCAGCCACGTGGAGACGGAGGCAGAGATTGGAGTGATGCGGCCACAAGCCAAGGGACGCCTGGAGCCCCATTAGCTGGAAGAGGCAGGAAGGAGCTTCCCCTGGAGCCTCTGGAGGGAGCACGGCCCTGAGACCTATTCATCTCAGACTCCTCCAGGACTGGGGGAGGGTAAATTCCCATTGTCGTAAGCCCCCTAGTTTGGGGTAACTTGTTACAGTAGCCCTAGGAAGCCAATAAATGCATAACCTGCAGTCAGCTGTTTGAATAAGCAGGAACTATCTACCGGGACCATCTGCCCAATCTCCACACAGACACCTGAGCCCCAGGAGGATGCAGCAGATGATGTGACGTAGGGGCCACTATAGATCTATAAATCTTTTTTGGATTTGTGCCGTTGGGCTTCACTTCCCCCCGCAGTACTATGAGTCCAGCCACAATGTGGGGTTCAGCAACCTCTGACGCTCAGGTTCCATTATTCCCTGCAACCTCTGGCAGCTCTCCTTCCTAGACACTGTTCTGACGGCCTGTTAATCTCGTTGTGCAGCCCGTGGCTCTCCTGTGAAGTGTCCTGGGACGTCTACTCTCTAAGCAGACCTCCTGTGCAGAGTCTGCGTGTTTCTGCGGGAAAGGCTCCAGCTTGTTCTCTCCGTACAGACAGTCCTGTGTGTTGAGGTCTCAGCTCTGCCCAGCACGGCAGGACACAGACAAGGAGGTGAGCGCCTCAAATGAAGGAGTTCAAGGGCGCAAAGTCTAGATCACTCGTCCCTCTGCACCAAGGAAGGTCTCTCGTCTAGTGGATCCATGACCTAGAATTCCTGGTTATCTATAAGGAAACAACAGAAATCCAAGCATCCTGGTTATCTGCAAAGCAAAATCATGGTCTGTGGTGACAAACACATTTTAGGTTCCCACCTAAGCCCTACCAGGAACTTCACGCTGGATGAAATGTTGACTCTTTCTGGGGATAAATTCCCCATCCATAATGTGGGACTTATCACCTACACACAGTGCAGGGCATTAAACCGAGGGTGTACAAACGATGGTCCATGGGCCAAATCTGGGGACCTCCTGTTTTTGTAAATAAAGTTTGACTGGGACACAGCCAAAGCTGCTTGGTTATACTTTGTCTGTGGCTGCTTCTGTGCTATAATCGCATAATTGAGTAGTTGCAACAGAGACCTATAGCCTACGGAAAATATTTGTTAACTGGTCCTTGACATAAAAAGTTCATGGATGCCTGAACTATCTATCCACCTGTCTTCTATCTATCTGTCACCTATCAATGATCTATTTATCATCCATCATCTATCATGTATCCAGCTTTTATTTCAAAATCTATCATCTACCTAACCTATTATCGATCTACCTACCTAGCTATATCTATTAATATGTCTCTCTATATATACCATCTATCTTATCAATCCATGCATCATGTATTTATCCTGGCGAGTAAGCACACCTCTGCTGACCTTGGAGAGGTCATGGCGGGGCATCTCCCGTACGACGGGCCACGTGTCTGGTGGGGCAGCTCCATGTCGTCTGGGGCAGTGTCATGACCGCAGTGTCCTGGGAGTCAAGGCTCTGCCTGGAAAACTTAAGGGAACATTCTATCTTTAGTGCTGCCAAACGAACGAAGCTTCCACAATGACAACTCTCTCATGCCCAGAACCCTCTCCAGAAATGGAGATTGGGCAGCAATTGTGCCAGTGCTGAAACAGCAGATATTAGATGCCAAGAGGTACCTTCAGCATCTTTAAGATGCAATTTAGTCTAGAGTTAAGCACTTTAGCTGAGAAAAGCGCCATGCCTCTGAGGCACAGAACCGAATGAGAACCCATGACCACTTTTCTCAAGTATTAAAACCCTGAACAGCAACATTTCTTCATGTCTTATTAAGTGGCCATTAAATAATTCTCCACTCCAGAAGGATGGCTGATTGTATTATTTTTTAAAAAAAGCCAAACAAGACATTTATTATCTTAACTTTTGAGCATAGACATGTTCAGACATATGCAAAAGTAGACTGAAGAGTAGGTGGCTGATTATTAACTTGCTTACCAGGGCCACCAAGCCCACTTCAGAAAAACCAAGCAGTAGTGTAAAAATTATTTGTTTTGGAGATCAATTTGAACCCCACCCAGGAACTGCTGCTGGCTATGATTTCGTGGCATGGATGTGCCAAGAGGTGACACAGATTTGGGCCCTCGGTGGGATTTTGTCACTTGAGGGAATGGACAGTTAGTTGAGCAGTGGTCCCTGGTCTCACAAATCGGGGTGCAGTTTGGCAGGGTACACACATTACTGTTTCAAAAGCATTTCCAAAGGCTTGTCCCTCCAGGTTGGAATTTGAGAATCCAACAGCCATTTCCAGAGAAGGGATCAAGCCTTCCTTGCCTGACTGGTGAGTGATTAAGGGTGAGCCTCAATACCAAGGAAAGGGCCCAATAACCTTGTGAGGTTTTCAGAAGCGTCAGAAGCTGTACGAGTGTCCTATGGCTACCATAACAAGTTACTATCAATTTATTGATGGCTTAAAACAATAGATATTTGTTCTCCCCGAGTTCTGGAAGCCAGAAGACTAAAATCAAGATGTCAGCAGGGCTGAGTTCCCTCTGGAGGCCCTAGTGGAGTAAACTTCTTGTCTTTTCTAGGATCTGGTAGCTCCAGGCATAGCTTACCTTGTGGCCACATCACTCTCCAATCTCTGTCTCCATGAACACATCTCCACTTCCATAATCAAATCTCCCTTAGCCTGTCTCTGATCGGAACCCTTGTGGTTACACTGGGTCCACCTGGATAATCCAGAATGATCTCCTCATCTCAAAATTCTCACTTATATCTGCAAAAACTCTTTTTCCAAATAAAGTCATATTCACATATTCTGAAGGTCTGGACGTGGATATATCTTCTTGGGGCTACCATTCTTTCTATTACAGTGTCAATAGATGAACCCCAAAGGATGGCCAGATCATTCACCCAGGGCATGGAGACCAGTCTTCATGCTCTTGGTGGGTGAGGCTGCCGCACCTGCAGATACAGGGGTGTCAGGAGGAAATGTCCAGCAAAGAAGGTCCTATTAGATGGTATCCATGTCAACTGATAGGACAGCATTTTAAATTGAATATGATTGTAATTATTTCAGTGTCATGCATTGACAAATAATCCTGGCCCTTAAGATATCAACAGGAAAACAGCACATGATCATGGAAAATGACTTGAATGGGGCACAGCCCAAGACAGGGGCCACATATGGATGTTGCATGGTGACTAGGCAACCAGGCCAATAGTCTTGTCCTCTGTCCATGGTGACCACTGTCCAGGCACTACCCTTGTCCCTGTCCTAGAGAATCCCATGGTGACCACTGTCCAGGCACTACCTTGTCCCAGAGAATCCCATGGTGACCACTGTCCAGGCACTACTCTTGTCCCTGTCCTAGAGAATCGCACAGTGACCACTGTCCAGGCACTACCCTTGTCCCCTGCCCTATAGAATCCCCTTACCCTATATATCTGGCTAATGGTTTGCATGTCTCTGATCTGATAGCACCATGTAGTTACCTGTTGACCAGGCCACTCTTGAGTAAGGTCTACCAGATGTTGGGATTGAACAGATAAAACTGATCATGTAGACTAAGGCAAGGCTCACATCTCCCTGTGTCTGGACCTGTGAATCATAGCTGGGTCTCAGGAAGAACGAGTTAGAGCAGGAATAAAACATAACAGGGGACCCCACAAACTACCAGGTCCCTGGTGGGATGCTGCAGCCCCTGCAAAGAGGTCACCTCTCCTGGAACTTATGTACCCAGTCCTACATGGCCCCTCTGTGCCGAGCAAGGAAAACCACACAATTAGGCGGGAAGATTTAATTATTTATGGCACCTGTGACAACTTGGCACTTTGGAATCACAAGGATTGTGGCTGAGGAACACCTGGGGGTGGTCATCCTCAATGTTTCCTTTGCTCCTTGAATTCCTGCAAAGGTTCAGGCAGGTGACTCAAGGCTGCAGGACAGAGCCCTAAGGGCAGGTGGGCGTGAGAAATGCAAATACTCTGGTCCTCCCAGACCCTTGAGTGGATGCAATGTCTTCCTGAGGCAGCAGCTATCTCAAGATGGTGTCACGGGTCACATCCAGAACACCCGTCATCTGACAGCTTGTGGCCCATAGTTGTTGCTGCAACTTCTGGTTGTAGGTGACCTTGAGGGACGTGGTCTCCTTCTCATTGTACAGGTAGCGGCCGCCAACTCCTTCCAGCTCTGGGGTGACCGCTGCATAGACAGAAGTCCAGGCTCCTTCGCTGGGGGTCTGTGGGAAGAAGGAACGAAGACTAGGATGAGTTGATTTTCAGAGCAGAGAACACACAATCCCCGGAGCTCACACAGATGGTGCTAGGTGGGGCAGAGCACGCTTGTGGGTTGCATTGATAAACATATGCAGAAAGCAAGCACGGGTAATCTATCCAGCCCAACCTCCCTGGCTGTTGGGTTTCTTTTCAACAGGTGCTGACAATAACACACAGCCAAGTGGGTTGCATTTGAATAGCGGGTTAATACATCACGCTAGGCAGATGCACCTTAAAATCCGTGATGTGCCTATGTAATTCACCTAACTCTTTATTGAACCAAAATGCATATTAATTGACTTGAAGCATTGCTCAGCTTCTGTGTTTAACAAACAATATTTAGCAATTAAATGAAACATCGCGACATCAAAAAAGGTTCTTGGTTTCACCTCCACAAGGCAGGTTACAAGGGAGTGAGGCATTCGTGGGCTGTGACCGTGTGCCTTGTGGAAACATACAGTTCACAGAGGAGACTGAAATGCATCAAAAGGGCTTTTCAAAGACTAGGGAATTTACTCTAGCAGAAGGCAATGACCTTGGAACACAACACACCCTGCTTTTCTGCGTTGGGAGCTGGTCCCCAGGGCATGTCCCACCAGACAGAAGTAGTGGATACTCTGTGAACTCAGAAGTTGTGAGAATATAGGCCCTTTAGGACTAGGATTCAGTAATCCAGGAACCAATGGTATTCCCTCATAACTTCTTACCCTCACAGTAAAGACTTTTCAGAGCTTATCTCTTGTAATATACTTTTGGAAATCCGCTCAACGTATCCAACCCTAGACCTTCTTACATGCTCCTAAAAGTGTGTAATTGTTGGAATACAGGGAAAATGTCCAGGCCAACAGTTTATTTTGTAAGTCTGCCACCGTCCACTCTGAGGGTTCAGGGGTTCATGCCCCAAATACCCCACCTCTGTCTTGCCCGTGGAGAAGTCACCTCCATCCGGAGAGCCCCTCTGCCCTCCAGGTGCCGGCTATGACCCTACCTGGGCTTTCTACATTGTCTCTTTGGGTGGATAGGGTCACGTTTGTCTGTAGAGCCTTCTTCCCTCCTTGTGAACGCCTGGGTAAGTGGCCGGGGGCTTCTATATCCACGTTTTGAAAAATCCTCTTGTCTGGGATACGCATATCCAGTTGGAACACAGGTAAGGCTGTTGCAGAGGGTAAGACACTGCCTGCAGTGTGATGGAAACGAGCTTGGGGTTTCCAAGACACACCATTGTGCCAAAAATGTAGCTATTGCCAAGGACACAGACTGAATGTGATGAAACTCTATTTGAGGATGGTTTTTCTCCAGGACACTCACTCACATGCACATACATACTCACATGTACACATACACTCACATGCACATGCTCACTCAATGCTCAAATGCACACACACATACACACATGCATATGAACACACATGCTTACACACAAGCATGCACATTGATGCACACACATGCATACAATGTGCACACTCACACATGTATATATACACTCATGTGTGCATACTCACACACATACACAAGCACACACATGTTCACATGCACAAATATACACCCACATGCACACACACATTCTCAAGCATAAATACTCACATGCACACAAACTCATTTACATAGACACATGCATACACACACTCATTCACATGCACACACACATTCTCATGCACACATACATGCACACACAGACTCACTCTCATGCACACATGCTCACATGCACACACAGACTCACTCATGCACACATGCTGACATGCACACACAGACTCAGAGTTCCCAGAGCAGCCAAGGAGTTAAGCTGGCGTAGACAGGCAGGACAAGGAAGAGGAAACATTTCTCAATGCTAATGTATCTTTTGAGAGTTAATCACATCCATTTATCCTACTATCATTTGCTTAAATATGTGATAGATACTAGGTTATAAAAAGCAACCACCAATCATTGCCAGAACACTGCAAAGCCTTGGGCTTATAATGATGTAGGAAATGAGATTTAATTTGTGATTCTTTAATTCTTAAATGTTTTGACAGCTCATGAAATAAATGATTTTATTCATTTATTCTTCGTTATATCTACTGTCACCATCCTAATCACCACCCATCATAGCGATTATATGTCAGGCCTATGTGAAAGGCAGGGTGTCCATGATAAATGTTGGGATGCATGTGTGTGTAGGCCCACACTCACACTGGCACGCACACATGTACTCCACATGTGCACACAGGCATGAACACATGCTCACACATGTGCACACATTCAGACATATATACACACTCACATGTGCACACACATACGTGCATGCACACACATGCTCCCATGTATGCATACCCACATTCAGATATACTTACGTATACACACACATATTTGCTTGCATATACATATGCATGCATGTTCACATGCACACACACACCACGTACTCACATATACTCACTCATATGTGCTCACACATATGCACAGGTACACCCATGTGCACACACACTCATACAGAGTCATATGCATATGACTTTCACTTTGGGACATTTACCTACATTCTCTGGGGGGTTGGGAGACACCACAGAATTGGGGGCCGCAGGACCTGGGTTCAAATTTCCTCTCCACTGTGTGTTAACCCACAGACCTTGCCCAAGCCATTCTCTCTCTGTAAGCCTCAGTTTCCTCACCTGGAAAATGGGAATTGCAGTAAGAGCATTGCTACACCATTACTAAGAGGATCAAACAAAACAATCAGTGAAAAAGCCCTTGGCAAATGGAAACATGCCTGCAAATAGTAAACGCCAACCACGACAAGGCTGAGAGTGAGTGTTATGTGACTTGAATGAGGCTGAGACATGCGGGGGGAGCGTGGGTTCGGGACAATGTCTGAGTCCCAGTGGGATCTGGGAGTATGAAAGTGTCCCCACCGCAGCTGCCGCGTAATACGAGGGGATCACATGCACAGCACACCACTCCTGGCTCTGTGCTGGAGCCTTCCTGCTGAGCTGGTCCCGTGTTTGGACCCAAATATAAAGCAGAATGCCTGTTAGGGGCTGAATTGTGACCCTCCAAATTCATATGTTGAAGCCCTAACCCCCAGGATCACAGAATGTGGCTGTATTTGGAGACAGCTGTATTTGTATTTAAAAAGGTGATTAAGGTGAAATGAGGTCAGTAGGGTGGGCCCTGATCCAACAGGACTGGTGTCCTTATAAGAAGAGGAGATGAGGACACAGACACGCACAAAGGGACGACCACGTGAGGACACAGGGAGAAGGCGGCGTCTACACGTCAAGGAGAGAGGCCTCAGGAGGTACTGAGCCCTCTCAGTACCTGGGACACCCAGCCCTGGGATACCTTGATCTGGGACTTCCAGCCTCCAGGACTGTGAAGGAATAAGTTTCTGTTCTGTAAGCCACATAGTCTATGGCTCTTTGTTACGGCAGCCTGAGTAAACTAATGAAACAATGGAAATATATACATACCTAAAATGGAAATATATACATATACATATGTTATGGACTGAATGTCTGTGTCCTCCCAAAATTCTGATGCTGAAACCTAACCCCCAAGTTGATGGTGTTAGGAGGTGGGGCCTTTGGGAGGTGATGAGGTCCTGAGGGTGGAGCCTCATGGGTGGGATCACTGCCCTTATAAAAGGGACCCCAGAGAGCTCCCTCACCCCTTCCACCATGTGAGGACACAGCGAGAAGGCGCCGCCTACAAACCAGGAAGTTGAGTCCTCACCAGACACAGACTCTGCCACGCCGGGATCTTGGACTTCCAGCCTCCAGTACTGTGAGCAATAAATGTCTGTTGTTTATAAGCCACCCAGTCTGTAATATTCTGTCATAGCAGCCTGACCTGACCAATACATGTCCAAACACTCAGCTGTCTGAACAGTGACTTATTACAGGGTTACAGAGAAAGCAAGAAGAAGAAAACAGACAACACATTTTTCTACAGACGTACAGTCCCTGGGGCTGTCCTCTCCACCACAAGCTCATGGATAACTCTCTTACTACCTGGATACCTGAAAACTCAAGGATGAATGGTTCAAGGACCTCCAAACTTGGGGAGGCTCGAGACCCTCCTGTGTCAGCAAGGGGTCCTGTTTATTCCTTGGTAGACTGAATTCTTGACATCATTCAGAGATGGTTTTATTGTTTACACAATGAAGGCATGGTGGCATTGGAGCGTGGGACTACAGGTTGATGTTTCCATGTGGGGTTATTGCAGCCAACCCGTGACCTTGAAAAGTCATGCGTAAGGATCCAGAAAAAGTGTTGCGGGCCCTGCCACTCCTTATCAAGCCCAGTTTGCTTTCCAGGGTCGGTCATCTTAAAAACGGTTGTCAATATTACTCTAAGGGCCTGGGGGAAAGGATGGAAAGGCTGCGTTCACTGATGACCACAGCCGTGGTGAAGGCAAATGATCCCGTGTCTACGGGTCCCACACAGCAGAGACACCAGTGACCTGGCACCAATACAAGACAGCACTTACGTGGGCGGATGCACCGAAGGGAGCTGTCTTCTGGGATGCCGACTCATGTGCAAATCACAGGGTGATGTGACGTGTCTGCATGTGTGTATAGGTGTATACATGTGTGTATGTGTATGTCACTGTGCCTAACTGTGGATGTGCATGTATTATATGAGTGCATCTGCATGTCTCTGTGTGTGTATGTGAGTGTATATATGTGCATGTGTGTGCACATGTGTGAATGTGTGCAGATGTGAATACATGCATATGCACGTAACAGTATTCATGTGCATGTTTATATGCAGATGAATGCATGTGCATGCACATGTTTGCACGTGCACACACATGTGCATGTGTGGGGGGTGCAGGTATGTGTATATGTGCATATGTTTATGTCTATGTCTTTGTATATGTATATATGTGTGCATGTGCATGTGTGTATGCACATGTGTGTATGTGCCTGTGCATCTGCACACACATGGTCCCAGCTACCCAACGGAAGTTGTGGGTTGTGTCTGACTTCTAGGAACCATTCATGCCTCGCTAACCATCAGAGGCAGAGCAGGAATAAGGGAACTCCCCTTAGCTACAATACTGTAAGAAATACATGCTCTCCACTTGAAGAAACACGGTCACCTGGGAGATAACATGAAAGATGGTGCTCGTGAGATTTAACGTAGAGTAACGCAAGTCTTAGGTAGGACTCTGTGATGGTTGAGTTCATGTGACTTCAAAGACCTGGCTGGTCTTTGGTGCCCAGCAGTTTGTTCAAACACCAGTCTAGGTGTTGCTATGAAGGTATTCTGCGGGTGACGCGAACATCTACAATCAGCTGACTTTGAGTAAAGGAGAAAACCCTCCATCGTGTGGGTGGGCCACATCTAATCCATTGAAGGACTTCAGAGCAAATACTGAGGTTTTCCAGAGAGGAAGGAAATCTGGTACAGACTTTACCACGAAAATCCTGCCTGAGTTTCCAGCCCGCCCTGCAGATTTTAGACTCACAGCTGCAACAATCAAATCTAGCCTGGGTCTTCAGCCAGCCCTACCAATTTTGGACTTGGCCAGCCCCCACAATCCCATACGCCAATTCCTTCAAATAAACCTTTCTCTCTACATAGATTCTGTTGGTCCTGTTTCTCTGAGAACTGTGACAGATACAGACTCAACCTGTCTTAATTGCAGAAGCTCTGGGCAGGGACCCCCCCAGAACCAGGAGGAAAATCCAACCTCCAGGAGCCATCTTGGCACGTGACTTAGCTTGGGGTATGGGGCAGCTTTGCCATGAAAAAAAACACACAGGTGACTGGATGGTTTTTAAGGCTGCACCGAAGGAGAGAATTTATCTGCTCGAGGGCAAAAGTTCCTTTTCAACAGAGGTGTCTTCCTTCTAGGGTGGCAGCCTCAGAGCCTGTGAGGTCTTTGTTTCTGGGGGGCCTATTGTAGCCACGAGGGAATATCCCTCACGTGCACACCGCAGGGGGATGTGGCTTCCCCTGGGACAAGACAAGATTACCCTTCCCAGCACTGTAGCTTTTGTGGCCTTTCCAATGTGCACCTTGAACTGATGCAGGTGGCATCACCTCTAAGCCCCAGAGAACATCTCTCTCTCCCTCTCTCCCCACCCCCCACTCTATCAATTTGTAGAATCCAGGCTCTGCTGAGAATCAGATGAATTAGATCATTTTCGGACCACACCCTTCTGCTTCTCAAAGTTTTATTTTGAATCTAAACTGTGTGTGTTCACTTGTCTCAGGTTGGTCGATTCCCGAGGAAACTTTTACCCACTCGGTTTAAAAACAACAACTAAAACAACACAACTTCCTCCCAAATTCATAATGGAGCCCAGAATTAACAAACTGTCCTCTTTTGCCTTTGGATGGATTTCATGCAGGGGCCGCGTTCCCTGCAGCCCCGAGGTCTAGGTCGGGGGTGTCTACACTCAGCACACATCGGAATCACAAGGGTGGCTTACGGAAGAAGATCGTCCCTGCCTCCAGCATGTGTGAAACAGCAGGTCTCGGGGGACCAAAAATCAGTGTTTCTAACCAGTTCCCAGATGCTGTGGCCGAGGGTGCCGGTCCAGGTCCCGTGCTAAGAGAACTGCTCCTTTGGGCTTCTTGTGCAAGTCTGCAAGTTACACCCCGTGGGCCAAATTCAGCCTGTACCTTTATGTTCTTGAAGAGTAGTTTAAAAATAATAGTAACAAATATGCCGAAGAGACAACAGGTGGCCCACGGAAACTGAAATATTTCCTATCTGGACGACCTCTCGTCTAGACCGATGAATTGCACGTTCACGGCAGAACGCAATTATCCGTCCCCCGTGCGGCGCAGTGGATGGGCGCCGTCTCCCAGCGTGGAATCAGAGTGATGAACTGCGCTTCTTCCGAGCCGCGTGCTGGCAAGCAGAGCTGCCTTCTGTGCACACGCCGCGGTTCTGTAAATCACGCTCCCTGCGGTTTAAAACATATCCCGTTTTATCTGCGGCTTTGCAAAGAATGAGAACATTAGAGACTTGTATAAAACGTGGAGGCAAAGCCAAGAATGCGGCATGTTGGTTTGAACAGAGGCACCTTGCAAGGCCCCAGCGCCCGCCCGCCCTGCTGGGGCTCCGGGGAGAGGGCGTGTGGCCTGTCTGCGGTGACGTCCGCACAAAACCACTCTTGGGTCCTGCAGACTGTGGGAGCTGGAAGCTACAGAAGCCACTTCAACTCAGTTCACTACCACGAATGTTTACCAAACGCTCACCAATATTTCGCCGGCTCTCGAGGCAAGGAAAGACAATTTTAGAATTTTGGAATTTTAGAATTGGTGGCCCCTGCCACCCCACAGCTTCCGACCGGCGCCGGTGGTGGCTCGATGGCTGGGCATAAGTGCGTGAAAAAAATAAAACGAAACAGAAGAGAGGGTAGGATTTCAAGTGTACTAAATAGAGCTGCAAGCAATGTACAGTCGGAGGCAGGAATGAATGCATCATAATTACATAATTACATGGGGCTTTACAGTTTTGGAAATGCTTTTGCATATATTCTGTCACCGATTTCCACAACAATCTTGCGAGATATTATTATCCAGAATTAACAAATTAGACAAAATGAGAGGCATTCCAGCGCAGGAGAGAAGTGAGTTGCCGCTTAGAACGGCCCCATCCTGGTGCCTCCAGACACTCAACCCGCATCAGCTTCCTCCTTGCTCCGCTTCCAAACAAAGAGCCCCTGGGCCAGGCCACGGCTGCGTTCGGCATCCCGCTTCCTGCTTTGTCTTTGAAATCGCAACACCCAGCCCTGATCTCCTCCGAGGCACAGACGCACACTCGCGGTGGCTCTGTTGGTCTCTGCGCAGAGACCCAGTTAACACACCTCAAGCTCAGCCTCCCCCCAGTCCTGGAAGGACATCCTCATCCCCCCGAGTTGCCTGAGTCAGAAACCCCAAATCACCTTCCGCATCCCAAGCCCAACCCGTTCAGCCCTCTCTGTTTCTTTCCCACCTCACCGTGGCGAGAGCCGAGTGTCAACTCGAGGGAGCATACGAGTGTCCCGCGGCCACCGTAACGTGTTGCTGCAAACCTGGTGGCTTGTAACAGCACAGGTTTATGATCTTAAAGCTCTACGGGGTGGAAATCCAAAATGGATATCGTGGGGGTAAAATCATGGCGTTAGCACGGTTGATTCCTTCTGGAGGACCCGGGGGGAAATCCCTTTCCAGCTTTTAGAGGATGCTCCTGTCCCTCGGCTATGGCATCTTCCTCCACCTTCAAAGTCAGCAACGACAATGGCTCTGCTCCTGTCCTCACACCTCCTGCTCTGGTTCTGACACTCCCACCTCTACTTGTAAGGACCCTGAGATGACACTGGGCCCACAAGGATAATTTAGGGTAATTCCCCATCTCAAATCCTTAACTTAATCACACCTGTGAAGTCCCTTTAGCCATGTAAGGTGACACATTCACAGGTGCCAAGGATTAGGACAAGGATATTTAGGTGGGGCATTATTCTGTCTACCACATGGGGATTAGGATGTGGACATCTTTGGGGACATTATTCTGTCTACCACATGGGATTAGGAGGTGGACATCTTTGGGGACATTATTCCGTCCACCACATGGGATTAGGATGTGACATCTTTGGGGACATTATTCCGTCTACCACATGGGATTAGGACACGGTCATCTTTGGGGACATTATTCCATGTACCACATGGGATTAGGAGGTGGACATCTTTGGGGACATTATTCCGTCCACCACATGGGATTAGGATGTGACATCTTTGGGGACATTATTCCGTCTACCACATGGGATTAGGACACAGTCATCTTTGGGGACATTATTCCATGTACCACGTGGGATTAGGACGTGGACATCTTTGGGGACATTATTCCGTCTACCACACGGGATTAGGATATTAGCATGCAGGGGAGAAGGAGCAGCCAGTGCAAAGGCCTGTGCAGGGAGAGCCTTAGCAATTGGATTAACAGCACAGAACGCCCTCGTGGCTGGGCCCGGAGCATTTTCAGTGGAGCAGCGGGGACTGGTTCCAACAGGGGGCAAAGAAGTGAATTACATGAGCGATTCCTCCAAGAGATTTGCTGCAAGGCAGAGCAGAACATAAAAGAAAGTCAACAGAGGGTGTTCAGTTCCTTAGCGTGTGACTGTGGTGTGTTTGAACACGGCTGGGAATGTTCTAGCACAGACTGGGAAGCTTATGATGTAGCGTCGACAGCTAAGCTCCCCGGACCTGCATCCTTGAATTGAGTAATTAAACCTGTTACCTTCTCACCACGTCGATGCACGATGCAATCATCCCAGGGGTCTGTCCCCATTAGACCACACGACCGATCCCAATGCACGCTTAAGAGAACCAAGGACGATGAGTCATCTATTTTATCGGGAAGGGGGGACCGTCCAGATGGTTAATTTGTTCATTTTGATCGCAGCCCCGATTCTGCGACTTCAAAGAGGACTTCCTTGATGTGCACGCAGCACAGTGGATCACACACGCCTGGCATTCACAATGGCTCTTTTCCGTGACACTCGCTGATCTTGAGATGACAAGGTTGGGGGGACACGACAATGTCCCAGCGTGTTGGGGCCACGGCCTGGGAGGTGCGCACTTACTATGTGTCGCTGGATTTGATCCAGGAAGCTGCAAAGTGCTTCCTAGCGGCCTGGACAGCACGCGTGCCCTCTGAAAAGCTTATTCGACACACATACCAAGGATGACACAGCATTAACATGTAGAATGGCCTTGATGTGTTTGTAAAAAGAAGAAAGCAAACCCCTCATCTTTCCAAATGCATAAACATCCCAGTTTTCTCTGGGGACTGACTTTTTGCCAAGGTTAGTGGACCTGAATTTGGAATCAAGCCCGTGTTTTCTGACGAGGCACAGGATAGCGGTTTTGGAGTGATATAAAACCACGACTTTGGATGATAAAAAAGACCACAAAGACACATAAATCACACAGGTTCTCCCCAGGGACCACTAGGCAGGTCCTTGAAGTCTTTATATGTGATGCACAGGTGCACACACACCTGAAAGTAAATAATACATACATAGTATACACAATCATCATTATAAAGATGGCATCCTAGCCTACTACTCTCTTACAGCCTTTTAAAAAATGTCTATATAATTTTTACTTCATTACATGTTCATGCAAATTCTGCTACTATATAATATTAAAGTTGGCGTGATGTTCTTTCTCTTATGGATAAAGGCACCATGGCTTAAACAATGTCCTGCGGTTATGTTTAATCCAAATTCGCAGATGGTGATCAAAGGATTAAAAAATGATTCATGTGGCTAAAGTTCCACCTTGATTGTTGAATATTAAAGAGGAAAAAAAAAAACCAGTAAACGGTCTCTTTGGATGCTGAAGTCATTTACAGAGATTCACGGGGGAATAGAGATTTAATCCATGCAAGTGATGATGCTTCACTGTGAAAGGACTTAATGTTTGCAAAAAAGTATTTTGAAATTCCTTTGCCTGAGGAATTAGAGAATCAAAGTAGAACTGTTGATCAAGAAAGCAAATAGAAAAATAAGGCAGCTAATTAATCCCTAAAAGGAGGTGGGCTTGGGGGGCGGGGGAGCAGCTAATTTCGCTAGAGACTTTCCGATGAAATCAAGAGCAATGCCCAGAAAGACCAACAGTGAGAAAACAGAATTCGTAACCACGCTCATTAATTCTAAAACTTGACGAAACAGACCATTGTCTAAGGGCAAGAGCTGTCAAAACTGACTCAGGAAGAGGTAGAAAACCTCGACAAAGCCTTAGAAACAATTTTGAAAGCTGGCTTAGAATTATTCTTCCGAAAAACCCCAAATCCAGAGGGTTTTCGAAGGTGAACGATTCCAATCTTTCCAAACCATATAGTTTTCACGATATTATAATCAGACTATTCTGCAACATAATGAGGAAAATAGAAAGAAAAGCTGCTTAATGCTCTTTGGGTTTGTTTTTTTTTTTCTCTATAAACAAATCATCACACTGTTGGTATCCCATCTAGACAAAGTGCAGAAAGAAAATGTAGAGCTGCCGGGTAAATAACATGACAAAAGCCCTTAAGGAAATGGCTGGGAAATGGGGTCTTGCAGACATCACACAGTAATGCACCATGACAGCCAAGATCATTCTAAGAACGAGGGACACTCAGCTCTCGGGGCTTAGAAACCGATGTCCCAAAATATGGCACTTTGACACTGCTGAACAGAAGAAGAAGCCACGAGGTGTCTCTGACCTTCCTTCCTGCCTCTAAATCCTCTGTCTCTCCCAAAGCACAGGATGAAGCTGTTCCTTTCTCTGCCTAGAATCTGCACCTGCCAACAAAGAAAATAATGACCCCTGGTCCCTTCCCTGAGTTTTCATTAACCGAACTCATATCGCAGGAAGAAAGACTAAAGTCTTCAACAAACCTGGATAGACTTTGTCACAAACCACTGTCTGCTCTTTGGGCCCAAGAGACTTTGCCCCAGGCCAGTGGTATGTTCTTCAAGCCCACTGGATTCCCCTAAAAATCATCCACTACCCTCCAGAAATCATGCATACACCCCCAGCTCTGTCTCCCCTACAAAGAAGAACAGATAAATGTCCGCACCCCACTGGGATACTGGGCGGTCGCTCTGTGGTTCTCCCCCGTGTACGTGTTACTATAATGCACTTGTGTGTCATTTTTCTTATTAATCTGCATCTTGTGAGTTGATTTTTCAGGGACCTTTCAAAGGACAAAGGGGAAATTTCTCCCTTGGCCCCTATAATAGCGTCACACGAGGGTCTCGAGCTGTCAGGAAGATCTGTTCGTGGCCACGCGGCAACTCCACAGGGTCACACGCCGAGTTCGGAGACAACCGGACTCGCTGGGGTGGGAATGCACAATTAGGGAGTTGAGTTGCTGCACTGAATGCCGTGGACGTGCCCTGCGGGCATAGCCACGTGGATCGCACTGGTACCTTACCTTGAAAAGCAACCAGCTGAACACCTTCTGAACCAGACGTGTGCCCCAGAAGACATGCCTGTAGAGATCCGTGTTGACCACCCCGGGGTCCACCACATTGGCAGTCACGTGACTCCCCTCGGCGGCCAGCAGCCGCTGCAGGTGGTAGGAGAACAGGACCAAGGCCAGCTTGCTCTGTGCGTAGGCCCCGTGGGGCGAATAGCAGTTTCTGCAGATCAAAGTAGGAGATGGGGTAAGGGCTGATTGCATCCCTGCCCAAATGCTTTACCCGCCAGCCTCCGCGCCCCCGGCCGTGTCTGTTTGCAATCCCCCAGCAATGGGTGATTTTGCAGCGTGTTGTGCAGTTTCCCAGTGCGTGGGGATTTTTCTAGTTCATCTTTGGATTACAAACTTGTAACTTAATTGAATCGAGGGCAGGGATCTCGGATTGTGTTCCTCATCCTTTGAAATCTGCTGAGGCTTTTCTCATGGCTGAGGCACGACCACTATGTCTTGTTGGGGCTTGGAATACAGCACCCCAAAACGAAGGCCTCGGAAGTAAAAATTTCCCTCTGACCCTCTCCTGTCTTCCTGCCTCTCTTCTGTACCATTCTCCGCCGGGGCTAGTCCTGGAAACTCTTCCCCAAGGCGGGTCATAGAAGCCAGAACCGCTTTTCCCCAAATCTAGCCATAAAACCTAAAAGTATGACTCCAACTTTCCCTCCACCTTTCTGGGTATAAGGACATTCTCTGACCTGCCTTGTGTGGCTGTAGGTCATGAGACCCCCACTCCAGGGAGGGTCCTGCCCCACACCCAGAAGGGAGGATGCTGCTCAGAGGGGACAGGAAGAGTCTAGACAGACAGGCCTTGCTGGGTTCCCCACTCAGTCCATCAGCGTCAGATCCTGCCCGTGTTGTCCCATCATATGTCTACACGGCTGTCCATGCTTTGTTGAACCCGAGCATAAAAATAGACCCCGTATCTCTGGGTCTTCATCCTGAAGGCCCCGTGTACGCACGTTAAATAAATCTGTGTGCCTTTCTCTTACTAATTTGCTTCTTCTCAGCAATTTTCATCGAATCTTTAGAGGGCCAAGGGGAACTTTCCTCTTGGCCCCTGCAGTGTGAAAGTTCAAGTTCAATTTCTGTTTGCAAAGAAAAGAAGGAAACAAGAAGAAAAAATGCATAGTCTCCCTTTGCAGGTTGCGGCCATCTATAGATGCCTGATTAGTTTAAACATGTTAAATGAGTTGTTCGGGTCTCCTACGCCTGGATGAATTTTCCTTCCTCCTTCGGGTTTTCAGCACTTAGGAAAGAGAGTTGGAATCTGTCGCTGTGACGTCAGGGTGACCCACTAGTCCCTGTTCATTCTTGTTTCGTGCAGCTTGAGGCTGTTTTATCGGGGTGCACATATTGAAAACGGGGAATACTTTTGTGATAAAGTGTTGCTTTTGTCTTAAGTCGTCCTGCTGTACATCCTAACATGAATTTTTTCCCTAATTTTATCGGATATTAATGCTGCCCCGGCAGCTTTTTGGAGGTTTGACGTGCCCAACAGACTGTTTTACCCTTATTCTTCCAAACTCAGAAGTGTTTCTCGTAATATTAAGACATCCATGGATGTAATTCACCCCATTAAGAGTTTAACACACTTCGATGAAAATCTGTATGTGCTTGGATTTCATGCTTGCCTGACCTGGGCACTTTTTATGGAACGCGCCCTTCTCGGGCGTATTTCCTAGGTGAGGCTCGAATCTTAAAAGGTGTCCTTGCGAACCATTTGGCAACAGTCCCAAGTTACCAAGAATTTTCCTCACATCGATTGTAAGCTCGGCTCTGTGCTGAGCAAGTGTTAAATGCTTTGCACGTCTAGGGGAACGTCCTGGTACGACAGGAGGCCGTGATAAAATCGATTCGACAACAAGGCTGGAACATGTCTCTTTCTAGTTCACTCAACCACCAAAAGCACAGATAGCCGGACCTTTGCAGGTTGACTCCTCTAAGTACGTTCTACCTGTGACTCTGATATTTATGTCTTAGAAACACTTTTTAAAGAGCTATTATTTGTGGAGTTATATAATATCCCTCGAAGGTGTACAGACACAATACATTCCTTTTAGAATTTAATGCCAGGGATACTTTAACTGGCCATAGGATTAGCCTCATTTTTCTTTCTAATGACACAAGAAGTATTTCAGCAATAATATTCCCCTTTTGTCTTGGTTGTGAAGATGCCCAGAAGTGGTCAACTTAATTTCCAATTTTCGTAACAATATTTCAAGGTGACTGAATGTCTTCCCTCTCCAAGGGGGTGTGTTTTTTTTTCTGTTTTAACCATATGTATGTATCTTAATGTAAGCCACCTCAGATATTTTCAAATTATCAGCAAGTTATTGATGTTAAATAAACAAAGATAAGATCACTAAACCAAAAAAAGATAAGTTTAAGACATTCAAGGATTAAAAGGAAGAAATCACACAGTCATCACATTAGTTCAAGGAAAGCCATCAGTGAAAATTCAAGGCCTCTTACCGACAAAGGCTCTTACTAAATAAGTGTAGAATATTGAAACAAATGAACTAAACCTTTGCCTAATTATTTAGAAAAGGGAAATAAGAATGTTTGCCCAGAGAAAGCACACAAGAGGAAAAAAATGACCGAAGCAAAAAAGAAATACTTAAACACGGAAAACAGTATAAATATAAATACGGGGTGTCCCAAAAGTCTCCATACAAAGGAAAAATTCTGTAATGAATATTTTTGTAAACAAAGGAAAAGTTGGCTACAATTTCCCACTTCCGCTATGTGTGGTGACTTTGGGGACACACTGTAATGTCATTGAGAAATAGAGCCTGGTTTGGGTTTTTAAATCTTCTCCCCTACCCCTATACAATTTCTACTGCACACTCTATTTTCTAGACAAGAAAAATCATCATTTCCATTGCCGAAGAACATGGGGGAAACTGGCCAGACATCCAAAGGAAGTGTGTGCACCTGCAGAGCCAATGCAAGCATCTTTCTGATGGGCAACTTGACAACATGGATCCACATCTTGACAACTGTGCGTCTCTTGTAAAATAAAAATAAAATCCTAAACCTGGCACTGACTGAACAGACCTCATCTTGACCAAGGAGACCCAAGAAAAGCCTTAAAACCAAGATCCAGGCCGTGAAGCAAAGGGAGGTCAGTCCTTATACCCTCTTCCTTTTGGGGTTTAGACACAACAAGTGACCAACATTAACGTTAAAACAGAGATCCTAAGACTGACAAAACAGACTCATTGTGGCAATAAGATACCAAGTTACAAACAGGACCTAAAGCCATGCCAGGCAAGGGTTAAGTCACGCCTTACAATCCATAAAATCTAGAATAACAGGTCTTTGCTTTGCTGGCATGGTATCACATGACAGACAAAAAAAAAAACCTTTATCTTAACTCAGGTATTCATTCCTACTCACTCCAGATTTTTAGACAAAGCTTAACTCTCTCAACCAATTGCCAACTACAGAACCCACCTATGACCTGTAAGCCCCCACTTGGAGATGTCCCACCTTTCCAGGCCAAACCAATGTGTACCTTGTATGTATTGATTTATTTTACCTGCAAATCCTGTCTCCCTGAAACATATAAAACCTGAGGACTAAACTCTGATCTTTTTCTTTTGCCCAAATTCCTTTCTAAGGGGGCCTGGTGAGTGACGCCTACAAATGATAAAATGTCACTAAATAGGTTTTGTTAACACAATATAATGTGATTTACTTCCCAACCTGGTTCTGGTACAGCATCACATGAAAGATAGAAGACCCCTACCTTAACTCAAGCATTTCTTTACATGGACTCCTGGTCTCTTAGACAAAGCCTAACTCTTTCAGCCAATTGTCAACTAAAGGATCCCTAAACCCACCTATGACCTATAAGCCCCCGCTTTGAGATGTCCCACCTTTTCAGGCCAAACCAATGTATACCTTCCATGTATTGATTTATGACTTTACCTGTAACCCCATCTCCCTGAATTGTATAAAACCAAACTGTAACCCAACCACAGCGAGTCCACTTGCTCAAGACTCTCGGGCACGGCTCCGGGCCATGGTCCTCAAATTTGGCTCAGAATAAACCTCTTTAAATTATTTCACAGAGTTTGGCTTCTTTTCCGTTGGCAAACCAAATGTAACCTGACCACGTCTGGCACATTTTCTCGGGACTTCTTGAGACTGTGTCTCTCCAGGCTGCGGTCACTCATATTCAGCTCAGAATAAACCTCTGTAAAATATTTTACAGATTTTGGCTTATCCATTAACAATCTTTTAACTTAGTTACACCCGTGTTTGAAATTTACCTTACAAAAGCAATTAAGAATTTATTTTAAAAAATCCTTTCTGCTTGGTGAGATTCACTGAGAGCGCTTAATGGATGAAGACTGCCTATAAAATTATTTCTTAAACATATATGTGATTTGTAAATCTGTCAAACTTAGATTTATTGAGTGAGTGGTTGAACGTGGGCCAAATAGCCACTATAAATGATGCCCACAGAATTTATGGTTTAGCAAGTGCCCATTTTTAAGGTTTCAATTTGTTGGCACTTATCCAAGGGGGGGACAGTTGACGCTTCCTTTCTGGATGCTCAGAACAAAGTCTGCCCAGCCCCTAAGGAGGGAAGCGCAGGACAGCAATGGAAAGTCACGCCTCTGTGATCTTAGCAACTGGACAATTCCCTCATCTTCATTTAACCGAAGACAAAAGCAGAGTTAAGCGCCCAGCTCTGAAAGCTAGTGCCACCTGGGCACCAGCCTGCAGTCGCGATGTCCCCATAAGTCCCTTGTCATTTTGTAAAGGGCACATTTGGATGCTTGCGTGTGGACAAGTGACATCCTCAATCAAGCCCCTCGGGGGCTCGGTTCTGCCTCCGGCAGGTTCCCCGGGCCGCTGTGACCATCACAAAGACACTTGGAACGAAAAGCCACATGCAAGAATCTGAGGTTTGGACTGGGGTCCATCTGATTTCTGCCAGAAAACAAACGCCAGGTCTGCTGCCTTAGAATTAAGTAAGGGCATGTCAGCAAAAGGTGACAAATCATTCCTTTGCCAGGGAAACTTGGCCAAAAAAAAGAAAAAATCCAAATACAACTTTTTTTGGGGGGGAAGAGACGAGAAAGATTGAATATACATAATATAGGGAGTGCAGGAATTAAGACAAAGAAATCAAGCAGCTCAGAGCTCAAGTTCCCTCCTTAATCCAAGATAAGCCACAGCCCCCCTGTTACTGTCAAGATATCTTTTTAAGGCAAATTCCCCTGATCTCCTCATCCCAGAGGAGAGGGGAAACTCCAGGAAACAGGGAGCTATTAAGTGGGGAGAGACAAAGCCTGGATTTCCTCCTGGCATTTGGGTCACTTAAATATCAGGTGCAAGCATTTGGGTCTGAATCACCAAAGTTGACTGGGGGTTAAGAGGGATTGTTACTTCAAAACGCAGAAAGTGGACCACAGAAATGCAGATTTATCAAGAGTAGATCGATGACTTATATAATTACGGTTTTATATGACAGCGTGGAGGAGAGAGAACTAAAAGTCTTTAAAAATACTATGTGGGGGGGAAAAAGTCAATACATTTCTCTACAGGAAGATGGAAAAAAAAAGTCCAAGAGTACAAGTAATTTCAGGAGGGATTCCCTGGTGGATTTAAGGATAAAGAAATATCCACCGCAGAAATGGAAAAGAACGAAAGCAAATAAACAAGAAGACACAATTCCCCATTCAGGTTTGTAAATAAAACCCTAAGGGCTGACAAAGTACTTGGTATTCAAGACAACCTAAGGCTGTTGCAACGTTAACAGAAAGAAGGCTGCAAAAACAGAAGGTCGATCTGCAAACACAGGGTGAAAGAAATTCACCAAATGTCTACAGGGCCCGCTTTCCAAAATGGAATTTTCAATAATTTTTTTTTTAAATAAATGGTGAGAAAAAGCAGAATCAAAACACCACAAACATATATTTTTAAAATATTTTTAATGAATCGTAACTTGTCGATGTGACTACTTAAAAAGTAATTTGAAGCTCCATCAGACAAAAGCAGACAGAAGGATGTAGCAGCCTTTGTCCACCAGGCTCAGAGTATGAAAGGTGAATAACTGTATTTTGAACACAGAATACTCATTTCTGTGTATTGAATCCAAGAGGCAAGAATCCTCCAAAGGGTTCTAGAGTAACAGCTTAGGAAAACATTCCTTTGGAGAAAGGATGCTGTATTTTATTAATAAATTGCAGTGGCTTTGGTTTCTGGTGGGTCAGAAGACACTGGTTTTTATGACACCTGCATTTCACTATTGCAAATATTTATACAAATTTACTAATACATATTATGTGTATTTTATTAATGCATATTATATATATCACATTATGTATATATGTGTGAAGGTTACATTTTAATTGAGTCACGTAAAAGATTAAAAAAAATCTTTTTACCTCTACCCTCTCAGGTTCAATACCTGGGGCCTGCAAATTAAACTGATAAAATACAGCATGGAAGTTTCACAAAGAAAAACGTGGCTTAAGGAGACAGCTAGATGAGTGAGGCTTATATACCATCTTAGGCTAAACAAAAGAAAAGGGGTTTGAGGCTTCTGGGTGGGAAGGCCAGTTATGGGAAGGAGAGGGGAGAAGATATCTTGTCAGTAAGGGTGTCTTGTTAGATAAGAGTCTCCTAGGTGAGGAGAGTGGTCCCTGGGAGTAGCTCTCTTCTTGGTGTGGATATATCTTTACGAATGGAGACTTCCTTTATAAATGTAAATTTCCTATACAAAAGGGGAAATTTATACTCTACTTTTAGGAAGTTAGGGGGAGGTAGGAAGCTTTTCCTGCATCTGCTGGTTCTCAATTGCCTTCCGCTCAAAATAATTCTTATGCCAAAGATGCATATTTTGGGGTGGCATATTCTGGTATCCTTCAATAGGACCAGACATATACCTTGAGAGACCTTTTCAGAGATAATATTCATGTTTCATTATTATAAAAGAAATACATATTGGTTGTTAAAAAAAAACTAAAAACCCAAATAAGAATTGAAAAGCAATTAGCCACTGATGACAGTGTGTGTGTGCGTGTGTGTGTGTGTGTGTGTGTGTGTGTAAGCTGGACTTTACCATGGTACAAAAGCAATAAGAATTCTGTATGCTTCTTGACTTCCTTTGGAGTTAAATCTGGATAAATCCATCCTAAGCTTGAAAATATTTTAAGTCAAAAATGCACTTTTTTTTTTTAAATTTAAGAGACAGGTTCTTATGCTCTGTCACCCAGGCTAGAGCGCAGTGGCACAATCACAACTCACTGTAACCTCAAACTCCTGGGCTCAAGCGATCTCCTGCCTCCAGGACTACAGGCGTGAGCCACCATATCTGGTTAATTATTATTATTATTATTTTTTTTAGAGATGGGGTCTTGCTATGTTGCCCAGGCTAGTCTTGACCTTCTGGCCTCAAGTGATCCTCTCCCCTCAGCCTTCCAAAGTTCTGGGATTACAGGCACGAACCACTGCACCTGGCCCCAAAATGCACTTTTGAGTTCTAATATTTTCAGCTTGCAATGGATTTATCAAGACAAAGCCACCACTGTAAGTCAGGGAGCCCCTGTATATATTTTCCACCCTAACTTACTGGTGGCTTTTCTCATTGGCTTCGTGCACCTTCTTTGTTGTACAACATATTCATCAATGTGCTTTCTGTTTTTCCTTATTGGTTAGTTAACTACTTCCATACCAGCAATCAAGGCTCATTTTCAGCAGAACTGTTCTATAATGCATATCAATTTCTTGTACAACAAGCCGATTCTTGCCCTCCTGCCCTAGAAAACCATGGGCCACTTGTATTATTTTCATTGTTTCTGGAAGAGTCTGTTTACTGAACTCCTTTAACTATACTAGAAATTGCACATGTTACCATGGGATTTATAAAACAGAGGAACCTGTTTGAATCATTTAAAAATATCATTTAATGAGCTTTCTTGTCGAATTAAAAACCAAACAAAACACATGTGCTACAGAATCTGGACCTTGGAAAAGGGTATTTGAGTTGCCTATTTTCTTCTTATCATATAAAACATTATCACAGATCATGAAGCCCTGACTGCTGTGACAGTTTATCACAAGGAAGGAACCCTTCATTAATTACTTTGATGGATACTGCATATGTGTGTATGCAACAGCTCAGACGGCTTCCTTTTATGTTGATAAACAGGCAGCATGATCATTCATTATTTATTCACTCTGATAAGTAGTTGTGTAGAAGAAAAGACACTTAATTTTTTTATGTTAACTTCATATTAATAAGCTGCATTTGTATCCCTTAAGTTTCCATTATGAGACATCAGTGGATAATCACATGGGAAATGTAATTATGGAAACTCAGTCTACTACTCATAACCTAGCTGACTACAGATTTTTTTTTTTTAGATGCTTGTTAAATATGGTAATGATCAACATTTCAGTGAGCTAGAGTGCTGGCATCCAATGCATTTGTAAGTAAATAATCACTCCTTTGACAGTATTAATACAAACCATTGTGTTACATTCACCCTAGAATACCTAGGTTTAATCCTGTAGATCAACCCACCAGGAACTCAGAAAATACCGTGAACAAAGAGAAACCTCCGAGTTTTTCCACCAAGGGAAAATAATCAAAACAATCCAGCATATTACAGGTATCATGTTAATTCCAGCCTCACCCACATACCCGATATGTTTGCTGATAGAAACAAAGCGAGCGTGTCAGCTGTCTGTGGTGTATCTCAGAACACGGGAAGAACACGTGAAACCTTTAGTGAAACCTGCATCGATAGAGGATGGTATACGCAAAACACAATGTTTCACAGCACACTCTATAAATGATAATTTCACAGGGTATATAAATACATGCTTAGAAATAAAATAATAAAAAACTGCCCCAAAGTGAACTAAGTTTGGGAAACTGATCAAACCAAAGCAGCTATTTCCAGTATGAGGCACGACCATGTCTGTAACACATCCATCGTTAAATCTCCAGAGGAAAGTCAGAGTGGAGTAAAGGAATCCTTAAAAGATTAAGGATCTTTCATCCGGGAAGGGAGGGATGGTGGGAGTTATAGGACAGGCTGAATTGTGTGTTGTCCTCAAAAGAGATACGCTGAAGTCCTAACCCCAGGACCTTAGGAAGTGACTTTATTTGGAAACAGAATCTTTATGGAGATAATCAAATTAAAATCAGCCCATTAGGGTTAGCCTTAATCCCAACCTGACTGGTGTCCTTATAAAAAAAGGAAATTTGGCCACAGAGACAGACATGCACAGAGGCAAGACACCATGAAGAGACAAAAGGTGCCCTCAGACGCCTGTGGGGCGGGTTATGCACAATCTCAGGTGGCACCCGGAGCACCTTGAAAGGTGCCCACCCAACATCCTCCAATGACGAAGCGCACAGAACCTGAAAAATGGATTCCATTCCTGAAATGAGAATCCCAGTGCTGCCCTAGGTGCTCACGGAGCTCGGAGTGGTAGGGAAAGTGGTGAAGGAGGAAGGTGCATTAGAAGGAAGCTGGAGAGGAAGACGGGACATCCCGCAGGAGAAGAGACACTGGCTTTTCTTTTTGGGGTAACTTAGGGCTAGAAAGTCTCTCTGCGGCTTGACACAACCGCCAATGAAGAGTCACAAAAGCTTTCTCCACGGCTTGCAACTGACGCCTTCCGAAGGTGCTCAGATAAGGACACTGCCTGACCCGTGAATTTTTGCCTTCTTGAGGATTTGTGATGTGATGCAGACGGTGGTTTTCTCCCACAATCCACGTTGCCCCATCCCAAGGGGCAGAGTCACAGCTACGCATATGGTGGCCAGACAGACCACGTTTCCCAGCCTCCACGGCAGGTATATGGGGTCATGTGACCAAGGTCTCACCCATGGGGTGAGAGAGGAAGTGAAGTCAGCATGACTCAGATATGGGACATAACCAGACAGGTGGATGGATGAGCTTTGTGGTCCTCACCCCTTCCTGTCTTTTGTGAACTGCAACCTGGGCTTAGAAAGGGCAGGCTTTGATTTTGCACAGTCGGGTAGTGCCTTGGTGGATGCAGAGCAACAACATGGCAGGAACCTGGGTCCCTGACTCAGCAGATTCCCACAGGGAAACTCATGCTGGAACCCTTAGCGGCAAGAAGAATATATGGCCCCACCCTAAACCACTGTCTGTGTCACAAAAATGGCACATTCACCCTAGTGAACAGATATAATTCCTATTAAACTGTCAACAGAAAAACCAAATTATGCCAAAATATTTAAAGAGGTTTATACTGAGCCAATATGAGTGGCTGAGGCCCGGAGAACATAGTCTCAAGACATGCCGAGAAAATATGCCAGAGGCAGCCAGGTTATGATTTGGTTTTATACGTGCAGGGAGACAGGAATCACAGGTAAAATCATAAATCAATAATACACAGAAGTTATATATTGGTTCAGCCTCAAAAGGCGGGACGTCTCAAAGTGGGGGGCATGCAAGTCATAGGTGGGCTTTAGAAATTCTTTAGTTGGCAATCGGTTGAAGAATTAAGCTTTGTCTAAAGACCTGGAGTTGGCAGAAAGGAATGTTTGAGTTTGGATAAGGGGTCTTCTATCTGCCATGTGATACCCTACCGGAATCAGGTTGGAAAGTAAGCCACATTACTGGGTTAATACAAAAAAAAAAATTAATGAGATTTTACGGTTTGTAAGTTGTGCCTTATCAGGCCTTTTAGAAAGGATTTGAGCAAGAGGGAAAAAAAACCCAAAAAGTCAGAGTTCGGTCCTCAAAACAGTAGATTATGTGTTGTAGGAGGACTCTAACTTAGCTATCAGAAGTAACACTGCTTTATAAGATAAATTTGAGGATCTCTAAAAAAAAGAATCTTAAAAAGTAGAAGATAGAACTTGGTAGATGATAAATAACGAATTGTCGTACATCTTCTACTCTTCCTCAAATTAAATAACTGATAGTTTATATTTTGAAGCTTCTTTCTGCTTGTAACTTAAACTGCTGTTAAAACAGGTTTTCTATGACTGCCGCAACAAACACCACAAGCTTAGTCCAAATCACAAACTTTGCATAGAATTTTTTTCTTTCCTTTTATACATTTCCTTATCTTATCTGAAATGATCACTTGGGAGATGCACCGTACCATTTGGCAAACCGGAAATATTATCCAAAATAATGTATAGCTTTTTAACCCCATCACCAAATTGCAACTCATTTTTCACCAAAGTTATCCATTTCTTTGTGAGTTTCCTTAATCACAAACTCATCCTCAACACGTTTTTTCTCCCTTTTCCTTTGAAATTTATTTGACCCGGGGCACGTGCCGCTGCAGCCAAGTTGATGAGACAAGTTCTCTCACGGGTAACAACTCTCTCGGATTTCTGGGACGCTTTACAATATCGTAATTTATGTCTTTACAAGAACGCTAATTTTCCAAGCCAGCAAATCAATCTTGGCAATTAACACTAATTACCGGTGGTGTTTACCTCAGATGAAAGCCAAGAACCAAATCTTTCATGCAAAAAAAGGAAAAAAAAAAAGCAGTATGTTTTAAATTGAAGTGGTTCTCAGATTTTAGCAAGCATCAGAGTTCCCTACAGGGTTGGTGGCAGCTCAGACTGTCTGGACTGCAGCCCCGGGGCTTGGGTGGAGCAGGTCTGAGCGATGGCATCTCTAACAAGTTCTCTGTGGGTGCGGACACTGCTGGTGTGGGGACCATACGGTCTCATCACCTTGTGGCAAACATTAAAAAAAACAAAATGATAGAATTAAAGTCTGGTTATTTGGTTTTATTGAGGAAAATTTAAACAAATAAAGAAGAAGATTTATGCTTTAGTTTCCCGGTCCACGCACTGCAGTTGTTTACAACAATTACTTCTCTAGGACTGTTGAGATTTTGTGTGATATTATGAACATTTTCATTTCAGAAAATGGAAGTATGTATGAATCCTCTCTTGCATATTTTGTGTATATTTATCTTTAAACATATTCCTATTTAAAAGGAGAAAAAAGGATCAAAATATTAATTAATGGAACACCCCCGGGCTCCCCCCTACACACATACGTTCACTTTGTATGACATTATTTTCCACGTGTTCCTGTGTACACGCCTACGTGCCATGGAAAATCACTTCTCTATCGGATTCAGTAAACGTCTGCTGATCCCGTGTGGACCCCGCATCCACGTGGCGGAGAGAAGCACCTCTCAAGAGACGTCTTCGCAGGGCGGTGCAACTCAGGGCGTTAGCGTGCCGCAGACCGGCGTCTCTGTGTGAACACTTCAGGCTACATTAGAAGCTCTCAGGAGTACGTGCCATTTTCTTCTCTTCCTTGGCATGCATGCCCCTCACAGAAACCACTGGGGTTGCCAGGGGGCTCCACGCATTTTATGTGCTCAGAAACAAAGGGAGAAAACTCAGGAATGCCAGGGAGTGGAGAAAGTGCCCTGGCTTTCTACGGTTTCTATATCACTACTCCTTGCAAAGCTCAAAAAGTCCCTATACACCTGTGTGGCTGGTCCTCGCGCAACTAAGAGAACCGATTTGGCTGGCCCTGGCGTGGCTCAGAGAGTCCACGTGGCTGGTCCTAACAGTGCTCAGAGAATCCACATAACTGGTCCTAGCAAAGATCAGACAGACAATCTACCTGGGTGGTTCTACCACAAATCAGAGAATCCACATGGCTGGTCCTTGCATGGCTCAGACAATCCACGTGGCTGGCCCTGGTGTGGCTCAGAGAATCCACACCGCTGGCCCTAGCACAGATTTGAGAATCCACTGGCTGGTCCTAGTGTAGCTCAGAGAACCCATGTGGCTGACCCAAGCCTGGCTCAGAGAATTCATGTGGCTGGTGCTAGCACAGCTCAGAGAATTCAAATGTGTGCAGGGCTGTGTTCCCTTGGGAAGCTGTACAAAAGGATCCTTCCAGCATCTTCCAGCTCCTGGTGGCCACATTGCTCCAGTCCCTGCCCAGGCACCGAGCCTAGTTATGCCCCAAGAATGTAACTAGTGATGAACAGACTGGGTCTCACGCTTGTGGTTTATGAGCTTCGAGCCCATGGTCAATGTGTACTCACCACACCTGCTGGTTTCTGACTCGAGCACTTTAGCTATTGTAGCGGCCCCCGGCCCCCTAAAGGTTCACTGAAAAATCACTAACATGAGGCAGATTGGTTAATAGGAGGAAAGGCACACACATTTATTTAACGTTTGCCCATGGGGCCTACAGAATGAAGACCCAGAGATACAGGGGAAACTGTCCATTTTTATGCTCAGGTTCAACAAAGCATGGACAGCCGTGTAGAAACATGATGGGACAACACGGGCAGGATCTGACGCTGATGGGCTGAGTGGGGAACCCAGCAAGGCCTGTCTGTCTAGACTCTTCCTGTCCCCTTTGAGCAGCATCCTTCCTTCTGGGTGTGGGGCAGGACCCTCCCTGGAATGGGGGTCTCACGACCTACAGCCAAACAAGGCAGGTCAGAGAATTTCCTTATGGCCAGTTCTTACCCAGAACAATTTTAGGGTTTATGGCTGGCTCTGGGGAAAAGGGGTTTTGGTTTCTATGACCCGCCTTGGGGAAGAGGGATTCTAGTTTCCATGAATACCTCGGGGGAGAAGGGGCATAGCGCCGTGTTGGCAGTGATGATGGTCTCTGGGTTTAGCGGGTGACGCATTAGATGAGTGTCTGGTACCAATCCCACAGGTATCAGTCCTTTGGCACTGGCTGCTTGACTGCATTACATAACCCCAATCTGTGTTCGGGCAAATATCAAAACAAATTATTTCATGCTATTTCTAGAAAGAGCAAAGGCAATGTCACCCACTCTATGGAACTAGCAAGGTGACCACTTATGTGCATCTATTCAAATGCAGGGATGACTTGTCATTTAAGCATAATTGATAAGCTATTTAAAAAAAATAACCTTTACTTTGGCCATGTGGTCCTGATGTATGTCAAGATTACACAGATAATCACCTAATAACTCGTATTTTGTCTTCTCAAGTGAAATCCACTCGGCCGACTGTGCCCCCCGCAAGGACGTCCTTTGGGGGTTGAAATTCACAGCACGTAGGACGGTTTCCCTCCCAGGAGATTCCTCGTGAATACAGCAAGGCTCCTGCTTTCGCTACCATCACCTCTCCCACCAGACACGTTCGGAGCGTCTGCCACATGCGAGGCACAGGTGTTTGCCATGAGGAAGAGGAACACAAGGGAGGTGCAGACGCAGCTCTCAAGGAAGCCGCAGCCGTGAGCAGGTGGCTGGGTGCACAAGGAGCCCGAGTCTACTTCGGATTATGTGGTTGTCCCATGACCATCGCCCACCTAGTGGCTCCTCCTTGGACAGTACCAAAGACGCTGACTGACACAATGTTCCCTTCTACAAATGAGAGCGGGAGGTATCTTACGGGCTGAACTGTGCCCCCCATAATTCCTATGAAGCCCTGACCCCCAGGACATCAGACTCTGGCTGTATCTGGAGGTGGGTCTTTAAAGAGGTGATTAAGGTAAAATGAGGCACTAGGGTGGGTCCTGATCCAACAGGACTGCTGTCCTTATAAGAAGAGGAGATGAGGACACAGACACGCACAGAGGGACGACCACGTGAGGACACAGGGAGAAGGCGGCGTCTACACACCAAGGAGAGAGGACCCAGGAGGAACCAGCCCTGAGACACCTTGATCTGGGACTTCCAGCCTCCAGGATGTGAGAGAGTAAAGGTCTGTGGTTTAAGCCGCCCGGTCTGCGGGACTTTGATGACCGCCTGAGCCGCTAATATTCTCCCCTTTAGGAGATCACTCAGGAGCCACAAACTGTGAAAAGGGAGCACATCTGGAAAGAATCTGTGCTGTCCCCAAAGAAGACCTAGGAGAAAGCTCAGACACAGCATCTGTAAACAATATGCAGGCTCCTTATCCCCAGCAGAGTAATCAGGCATAAATGAAAAGTGGTTCGGCTACGTGATTGTCATCAGTATTAATTTTAGGTAATCAAACTGCTGAAGCAAGACAAGAGGGAAGGGAGACAACATGAGTGTGGGCTGAACTGCATCTCTTAAAAAGACAGGTGCAGGTCCTAACCCCCGGTGCCTGGCAACGGGACCTTATTTGGAAACGGGGTCTTTGCAGATGGGATCAAGTTAAGATGAGGTCACCCTGAATTTAGGGGAGGCCTTGCATCCAATGACCGGTGTGCTCATAAGGGGCAGCAGAGGAGACACAGACACAGAGGAGAAGCCACGTGGAGACACAGGCAGAGACTGGAGTGACGCGGCCACAAGCCAAGGGACGCCTGGAGCCCCCAGGAGCTGGGAGAGGCAGGAAGGAGCCTCCCCTGGAGCCTGCGGAGGGAGCGCGGCCCTGAGACCCCTTCATCTCAGACTCCTGGGCTCCAGGACTGGGGGGAGCATAAAATCTGTCCTTTGAGCTCCCAACTTGTGGTGCTATTTTACACCAGCCACAGCAAACTCATACAAGGAGGGCAGTAAGCTAAGCTTCATCTCAGGGAGCTATTTCTCCACAGTGGGATGCACTGACTTCACCTTCTGGAAAATTCTTCATGTACCATTTCCGACCAGAACAGTCTAGCTGAGGGGACTGGGTGCCCCCCAGGAGCCTCCTGTGGTCACCTTTGGCTACTTGGAGCAACAGGGGAATCTCTCGCCATACAAGAACGATGACTCAACTCAAGCCAAGCAAGTCCCAGCGCCCAGAACCCAATCTTCCCAGTGCCAACATCCGGGGCAGGTTCACTCTTTACTGCAAACGCCCAGGAATCCTATGGGAGGTGGGTGGAACAGACCGACGTAGGCAGCATTTTGTTGCTTTCCTGATAAAATACTACAAGCACAAATTCACAAAATCACTAACATTTGGGTTTCAGTTGGGGCAGAGGAATATGTTCCGGAGATGAAGGGTGGTGATGGTTAATCAACAATGTGAATGAACTTGGCGCGTCTCAACTGTACCCTTAAAAATGGTTAAAATGTTAAATTTTATGTCATGTGCATTTTACCACAATGACAAAACTATGACCAACATATACTGAGCCCCCTACCACGATATGCAGGGCTGCAGGTTAAGCACGTGGGCACCTGTTCTTACAAATGACAGAACAGAAAACGCAAGGATATGACTCACCTCGTCTAAGCTCACCTCGCTAGTGACGTCCAAGGCCCAGACCACAGCCCAGGCGGCCTCACCTCACAGCCCAGGTCTCGCCACTGCAGTCTCTACCTGACATCGAAAACGTCTTGAGATCTGACTTCTAGCAACGTGGATGCCCGCTGGGCACGGCTCTCTAGCTGTCCCCGATTTTGGAAATGCCTTTTCTCTACAGTAGAAGTTTCTCTCCATTCAAAGTATGGCTACCTGTGACTTTCCCCAGGGCCCTTTACAAGATTCCTTCTGCTACCATGACAAATGACCACACAGGGGTCAGCAGTGCAGCATCTGCAAAACTGTCTCACTAACCTCTGATTCCATCGTTACCTCGAGAGAGAGAGAGACAGAGAGAGAACCCGCTGATCTTTTAAGGACAACAAGCTGATCTTGAGGACTCCACCCTCATGACCTCATCTAAACATAATTACATCACAAAATGTCACCTCCTATCCCCATAAAATCAGGGATTAGGACTTCAACGTATGAATTTTGAGGGAGTCACAAATGTATAGCAAGGGATTAGGATGTGGACATCTTTGGGGACATTATTCTGTCTACCACATGGGGATTAGGACGTGGACATCTTTGGGGAAACTATTCTGTCCACCACATGGGATTAGGACGTGGACATCTTTGGGGACACTATTCTGTCTACCACATTGGATTAGGATGTGGACATCTTTGGGGACTAGTATTCTGTCTACTGCAGCCTGGATTTAGAAGTTTAGAAGGTCCATCAATGTTGTTATGCCCCGGGTGATATTTCTGATCCTCTAAATTTATACCTGTACTTAGTCAAGGGCCTTTTCACAATCACAGAGTACATCTATCCTTAAGGAAAACTGGTGCTCCCTGTCCCCACCAGTGACCTATGTAATGTCCCCCCACCTTGCTCTATTATCTCCAGCCACTCAGTCTGCAGGTGCCACGCTGTACAGTTCAAATCACGGCTGATTTCCTACATCACAGAGGCCCTCTTGGCTCTGCCCGGCTGGCCAACACCTCTTTTCCTGAACAGTCTTAGAGCCAGCAGGTGTGAGCTGATCCACCTCTGTGGGTTGATGGCTCCCGAGTCTTTGGACTGACAAACTTCCAGCTGAACTCTCTCCCCAGAGAAACCTATTTTCTGTTTTTTAATGTTGTAGGGCCATCCGAGTGTCCCAGAGACAAGGTGATGTAGAAAGACATGCTATTTATTCTGTTGTCTTTAATGGCAGCAGCCATATTGACTATGTGTCTCCTTTTACTGTGACGGACGTAGAAGAATTAGCCGAGTATTAATCACCAGGTTGTGTATGTGGTACGATACAGGAACAGATGTTTGGGGAAGATCTCACTGAGTGTCGGGAACTTCATGTGTATCCAGTTTCCCTGCATTACTTCCTTATATCTGAGAGTTTGAGGTTATAACCCTTATGTTATATCTGAACGGATTAAACAAAAGGCTTAGAAAGATGCAGACACTTGGACAGCAGCACACAGGTGACAAGTGTTAGAACACTCTGCGTCTCCACCCCTCTGACTTCAAACCCTCTCTATTCACTTTGCAATCTGTATGACTTCCCTGGGGCTGCCTTCCCAAGTCACCACAGACTGGGTGGCTCAAAATCACAGAAATGTGTGCTGTCACAGTCCTGGAGGTCAGAAATCCAAAATCAAGGTGTCTCAGGGCCGAGCTTCCTCCCCTGCCACGTCCCTATGGCGTTTACCCTGCATGGGGAACCCCAGCGAGGCTGCCTCCCTCACCACACGGCCCTACGCAGAGATGCTCATACCCACAGGAACTCAACTTGTCTAAGCAGACAGATGAACACATCCTCAGAAACAACCACAGACCTCCTTTCCTTCCAGCCTGCCTCTTGCTGTGCAGGGACACTCAACTGTCAAGGGCCTGCAGAGCCAGTCCGACTGGGCTCACCTCCTTTCAGGCCTCAGTGTTCTGGGGCCTGAGGGTGACGAAGGAGCTCACCCTACTGGAAATCCCAGAGGCTGGTCCCCAAATATGACCCCAGGACAACCAAGCACACAGGTCTTTCCAAGTACAGTGTTAACGCTTTGCAAAATCAGGGTTGCATGCACAAACAGAAATATAAACACAAGTCCTATTGCTATGGTCTGAAACGTGTGCTCCCTGTGTTGAAATCCTCACCCCCAAAGTGATGGTGTTAGGAGGTGGGGCGTTTGGGAGGTGATGAGGTCCTGAGGGTGGAGCCTCATGGATGGGATTAGTGCCCTTATAAAAGGGACCCCAGAGAGCTCCCTCACCCCTTCCACCATGTGAGGACACAGCAAGAAGGTGCCATCTATGAACCAGGAAGCGAGTCCTCACCAGACACAGACTCTGCCACGCCATGATCTTGGACTTCCAGCCTCCAGGACTGTGAGCAATAAATGTCTGTTGTTTATAAGCTGTGCCATCTATGCTATTTTGTTATAGCAGCCCAAATGGACTAAGACACCTATTCATGCAGAGTGATCTCTCTTATCCTTAAGGAAGTGTTGAAGGAATCCACAAGTGTTAGAAGGGACCCATTGATTAGAAAACAGTGCAGCACATATCAACAGCAATGCCTCCTACGGATTTAGTGGGTGACATTTGCAAAGGGGTAGAAAAGAGAATTTTTAAATATATCTGTCATCCTGCTCTACACCTGACTTCTGTCTTTCTTGTCTCTCTCCAAAAAATAAAATAATACCATTGCACAGAGCTAAGCTGCCCAAAGACGTGACACAAATGTTTGGTGATGTGTGTCGCCTTCACCTGATCCCCAAGTACCACACCAGCCGACGCAGGGAGGTTGGGTAAACTTCAACCCTCCTGGGACGCCGTTACGGACATTCATAGGGTGCGCCCCACCTGCTCTGAAGGTCGTCCATGTTCAGCTCGCCGACGTAATGTGTAGCTGAGGACACGGTGACCACCCTGGCACTGTGGCCAGGAGATCCAGATGCTTTCAGGGTGTCCAGGAGGAGGTTGGTGAGCAGGAAGTGCCCCAGATAGTTCAAGCCAAAATGTTCTTCAAATCCATCCTGGGTTTTCCTCTCTGGAACCATCATGACCCCAGCTGGGAACAAAAAGAGAATTTCAGGGAGAGTCAGACTGGGTGAGGAGGTAGAGAAGTCGCACAGGTGGATTCCAAGGACACAGACATGGCCCCAGGCGCCCAGAGGGGAGGGGTCCGGCCCTGGCTGCCATCTCGTCCTCCTGGGCCTTAATTTCCTGCCTTGTATATGGCGGAGGAGGTTCTCAGGGGTCACTAATGTCCCTTCCTGCTCTCTGTCTCTGCACTTCCGTGCCTGGAATTGTAGAATAAAGCAACAATGATGACACAGCAGCACGTGCAGGAAAGGGAGAATGTTCTGAGTCACCAAAAGGTGTCCCCGGGAAGTTAAATCTCCTGGGCAAGAATAGCTGCCCAGGGCACTGCTACGGCACCACGCCCTCCGCCGAGTGTCCCACAGATTGCTCAGGCGTACTCCGGGAAAGGCTGGACCTAGTAAGAACACAGTTGGACCTCACTCCAGCCCCCCAGCCCAGCCCCACCAGCGAGAATTCTATGAACGTTCTGCGCTTGGCACTCCTTGCCTCCCTGAATCAGAGCACCCCCTCCCCTGTCAGGCAAAGCCCAGTTTAACCCCTGCTCCTAAGTCCTTTCCATAGCAGTCTGACCTCAAAGATGACTCATCCAAGAAACATGCCTGATCCACACTGTTTCATGCTTAGAGCAGACCAGCTTGCTTGGATGTAAGTGCATATGCGTATGTTTATGTATTTGTATGCACATGTATATGTACTTGTGTACATATCTGTCTTTATGTGAGTTATGCATGCATATAGAATTTTGTGTGTATTTGCACGTATATGGTAGATGTATATATTCACATATGTAAATGTGTATGCACTTGTGTATGTGTTTATATGGGTGTACACTTGTATATGTATTTGCACATATGCACAATTTATTCAAACATATACGCTTATATACATGTGATTGCATGTATACATGTGTCCATATATTTGCATTTGCTTAAGTATTTGCAAAAGCATATAAATTTGTATATACATTTGCTATTGCATAAATGTATGTGCATAACTGTGAATTTGCATTTCTACATATATATATTCACTTGTATATGCATATGTATACTTATTTACATACGTTTGTATGCATATCTGCATATACTGTATATGTTTCTATTTGTATTAAATAATTGATGAGAAGTATTTGCATATGTTTATACATCTGCATATGCAAGGTGTTTATAGTTATTTATGCATTTGAATATGTCTTTATATGAACTGGATGCATAGAGATGTATTTTGATTTTGTATTTCCATGTTTTTGTATTTGTGTACATATTCACATTTGCAAATGCATTTTATATGTGTATGATTGACATACACATGTGCATATCATTTGCATAGGTACATGTACTTGTGTTTACATATTTTATATGGCTATGCATTTGTATTTGTATATGTATTTATCTATTTGTATATGTGTATGTGTTTATATCTGTACATGTATATATTTTTCTATGTATATGCATTTGTATATGTGCTTGTATTTGTGTTTATGTGTGTGTATATTTTATTTGGGGATAGATATGTATATATATGTATTTGTGTACCTGTACATGTACCTGTTTTCCTATGCATCCCTCTATGTACATGCATTTGCATATGTGCATGTGTTTGTGTATATTTTTATGGACATATACACATACATAAATGTATATGTATTTCTCTGTGTATTTGTACTTTGTATATCTGTACATGTACCCATTTTCCTAAGTATTCCTCTCTGTCTATGCATTTATGTACATGTATATATTTGTGTTTTTGTGCCTGTGGATTTTATATGGAGATACAGATACATATACATATGTATATGCATTTCTATGTGTGTTTGTATTTGTGTATCTGCACATGGACCCATCTCCCTAAGTATCCCTCTCTGTGTATGCATTTGTGCACATGCATGTGTCCATGTAGACAGCTTTCCCAGTTGTACTGTAAGAGTCTCCCCTGGCCACACAGGCGCCCTGGATGCCCACCCCACCTGGGCCGTGAGGGATATCCCATGGGCCCCCTGCTCACACGTCCCTGGTCCCAGTGGAGGTTTATCAATTGTGAGGTTCTTGAAGCAAAGCAAGTGTCTGATTCAGGCTGCGGCCTCAGTAGCGTCAGTATCATGCTTTGGGTATAGAAGGCGGTTAATACTAATAACATTTAAAAAATAAACTTGGATGAAAGCTGAGTGCTGTTTCACAAAGGAGGTGGAAGAGAACTTGGGACCATGGAATCCCAGGCTGTGCGGGTAGGAACGAAGGCCACACTTCTCACCTGCACACGCTTTCTGGCCACGCTTCTTACCTCCTACTTTACTATCTGGTTCTGTAAATAAAACACCCCAGGACATTCAGAATTTATCCCCTGAGCTTATAACTGTAGAACATCGTGAGTGTAGACCAACAGGGAGGGGCCCAGTATAAACCAGAAAATCAAGACACACGTTCACTAACCATTCAGTAAAATGTGTATTCAAAATACCGACTGGCACTAAAATGCATCTAACAACACATTTTTGGGGTCTGCCTTAAGAGTTATTTTGGGGGAAAAAAAAACACCAGAATTGGTGGCTTCACGTGGATGTGAAGTTTGGCATTTTGATAAAATGTAAACATTTCTTTCACAATGCCATTTGCTTTATATTTTAGTGTGAAGAAGTAAAAAGAAACAGAGTTGAATCCATGCCTAAAGGATTACAAATTCCCTGTTCAGGAGCCCCCAGCTTAGGAGAGACTCACTCATCATGAAGGTCTGGTTTACGTACGCGCAGTTTAGAGTGAACGCCAGCTCAAAGTGGCCGTAAAATATGCAAACTCCTTTGACAACCTATCTCCTGGGGAGAAGGAGTCCATGTCCCCTCTCTTGAATCTTGGTTGTCCTCACTAACTTTCTTGTAATCCACAGAATGCCGGAGCGGTAACAACACTGTCCAATCTCCAAGGTTGGCAACCCTGAGCCCACCGCACTGCACAGGGCACAGGCAGGTGTTCCGGACGACCCTCCCAGCTCAGCCCAAGGGACAGGTATAATGCGGTGCCCACTTCCTGGCACAGGAGGAGCTCTCCTGGACGTGCAACCCGGTCGAGCCTTCAGATTGTAGCAGCCCCACCTGCCAGACCTGCCCAAATTCCTGTGCTCTCCCCCAAAATGGGGAACAAAATGAAACAGTTATTTTGAACCACTAGGTCTCGGGGCTGTTTGTCACACAGTAGTAGTCACTGCAGTATCAGTGAACGCCTAAATTGTAGATGCCAAGGGAGGGCGTCTGCATCTTATGAGATTAAATAGAAGCCACTTCGTACAATCTTCTGAGTGTCACAATCCATCAGAATATACCCCGTGTAACAGAGGGGGGTGTTCAAAGGGCTCGGCAGGGACTGCTGCTTGAATGATGGGATGTCAACATGGGGAGGGTTTCCAGGGCTTCGGTCTGGTTGGTTAAGGGTGATCAATCGCAGAAGGAAGAGCTGTTGGTGGTGTTGATTCCTCACGATGGGCTCTGACAGGTGTTTTTGGGGAGCAGAGAGAATAGGCAGATGCCAGTGGTCAGTCAAAGCTTGACGCAACCACAGCCACATCTGATCATTTGGACACAGGAGTGTTCGTTTCTGCTGAGCCACCAGGAATCAGGCAATCGGTGACAGGAACGGAAGGACAAGAGCCACTCATTTCCAGATGGCTTCTAATATTCTATTCATTCCATTTCTATTATATGTTCCCTATTCATCATCTACGAGACAAATATGAAGCAACTGTTTAGCTACGAGGGGGAAATGCCACCATGGAGTTTTGTTTGATCAGAGCCCCGATGGCAGATTACAGCACAAACCCACGGACCTGAACTCAAAGAGTCTGACAATGATGATGTTCTGGGTGAGGAATGCCTTAAGGTTACTCAAGAAATCCTAAAATGTTATCTGAGTAAACTCTTCACATAAACGGCACTGTCGGGGAAGGCATGTTTTACAACGGCAGAGACAACATTGCTGCCGTGCATACAGGCGGCGAACTCCAGTGCGCCCGAAGCATACAGCCGGTGCTGGGGCTCGCCTTGGGCGGAAGCTGGGTGGGAATTCCTGCACCGTGGAGGCTGTACCAAAATCTCTATGGGGCCGTGGACATGCATAATCCATGATCACGTGAGAGTAAGTACCTTCATCTCTATTTTAAAGCAAGAGGTCTTGGAGGGCTCCCTAGGTAACACCTAACTCAGAGGATGATATTTATTGAGTGTCTGACACGTGTTGCAGGAGAATTTTCCATTGTCAGCCAATATGCTGCATTTGTATTTTTTAATAATGGATAAATGAACACTGCCATCACGTCAGTGCTTTGGACGGCCGTCCCAGGTTACGGGCACCCGTGAGATCTTAACATCTCTCTTTGCCAACTGAAAAGCGGGACATGAACGATAAAAGATATCTGCTCATTGATCTACGCATTTGATTGGCAAGTGGACACTCACGCTCAGAACCACGTGGTGTCATTCCTCATGGAGCAAACGCAGGTGAGGGACCGGGGATCCTTAACACGCAGCCTAATCCGGCAGTGAGCAACCCGCCTTGGGATCATAGTCTATCACGTCACGTGGCGCCACACACATCCGGCACTAAAGGAACATCCAAGTACCTTCTGTTCAGAAGAGGTGCCGGGAGAGGCAGGGAACTCGCTACAGATCAGAAAACTACTCTACCCCCAGGAGACAAGCTCTGGAAGAGAAAGGAACAGAAGGCGCTGACAGCAAGCGGGCTGCACAGGGGCAGATCCAGCCGTCTTCTGAGGAGTGTGTGAGCGGTGATTCATCCGTGTCAACACTCCCCGGAGGGAGGCATGACTGCAGAGCCCGCCTTACGTGGAACACGCCAAGTGCAGCATGAGCATATAGGATGCCCGTGCCGAGGCGTCCGCCCTACCAGGAAATGAGTCCTCAGTGAGCGTTTGCTCAACTGCACTGCCAAGACTTCTGCTGATGCCCGGTCCTGTCCTGAAAGAACCTTCCTGAACACTCATGGGTTTCCCTGGTGCTTTGTGCCAGTTTATTGAATAAATGCATGAATGCATGAAGAACTGCGCCAAAAACTAGGGTCAGTGTGTTCCTGGCCAGGCAAGTAATCATTGTTACTACTCAGGGTTCCCATCAACATTTTTTTTTTTTTTTTTGGTGGGAGGGAGCATCGTTTTTAGTAATTTTTTACCTCGGGAAATTCATCCATTAGAGTTACGGGAAGGAATCTGACACAGATAAAATGTAAATCCCGTGCAGTTATTAAAAAATCTATCAATTTTCAGACACAGAGATGGGAAGCAAGATAAACATAATTTTGATGTGAATGAACTATAAATACCGAGCCGGCGCTCCAGGAGGTCTGTCCATCACCCACTGATCATTTTTGCATTTGATAAATCATCGGGTTAACCCATGAGCTTCCCGCAACAGCCAGAAAGAGGCAGTCTGGTTCTGTTCTCAACATGCCAGCAAATGAAACAAAAATCATTTCATGCCTGTAGTATTTAACATTTGCAGAAACTCAATTGCGCTCTTTAAGAATAAAAAAAAATAGAAACGCACAAAGTCTAGCTCCGCCTGGGCCTTGGAAGTCACCTTTGTGGAGCTCAGCTTGGGGTTGTTTTTCATGAGACTTAAGACATGTGAGTGGCTAATAAGAGTTCTGGAGGGAAGATAGTTTTGGGAAACTTTGCAACCCCTCTTCTACCCTCTTGGACACTCAACGATACCATTGCCAGGGTCCTACCCTGAGACCTGTAGTTGGAAAGTCTGTTCACATTTGTTGACACCAGCACGTCCAGAACATCCTTGACTCAAGGACTGTCGTTTGCACACAACAAGGATGAATCCGGTGCACAAACCAAGGCATGCAACTAATGAGAAAATCCTTTACTTCCTTTAAATCAAGGTACCTCTGGCCAAGCCCCCAGCACCCTGGGCCGGTGGCAAATCCATTCTAAGTCTTGACTGTGCCGTCCTGGTCACCCCCGCCGTGAGGAGTGTTTGTCCCGGCAGCCTTCCCTCCACGCTGGGTACCCCGGGATGCCCCTATCCAAGCGTGTGGTTTTCAGGGAAATCCGTGGGTCTGTTGTATCCAAGGGAACCACGAGGCTTTGCGGACAGGGGACCCCCTCTCTCTGCCACACAAACCTCCGCGGAGCCTACGGTGGCCACAGCCTGGGCACCCTCTTGAAGGATGGAGAATAAAAACATAACAGGAACAAAGCGCAAGGTGTAACTGCAGGCAGTCACCCTGCGGCCAACGCACGCCTATCCCCACCAGAAACGGTGTTCAGGGCATGGCGCGCGTAACAAAAGCCAACGCACCCATGAAATGAAGCAGCGGCTACAGACGGCTCAGACGTTCCTCAACTTCCAGGGGGCCCTGCTTCGCGGGAGAGCTTTTCTCCCGGGCACGCTGCAGTTCCCGGCTCCGTCGAAATCAAACTCTGGCTTGCGGCGATTTCGCCAGAACTCACCGTTATTGACCAGGACGTGGAGAGGGATTTTCTTCCTCTTGAACTTCTGCACAAACTGCCGGATGGACCTCATGGAAGCCAGGTCACAATATAAAAACTCCACTGCAAGATGAAGAAAACACCGGGTTATCTTTCGGCTGACCACCGAGGGGGGTAGGTAATTTCTAAACAGGTTAACGTCTCTCCCACCTAGGAAGTAGCGCTGGATTAGGAAAGTCAGTACAGCACGGGGAGGCGGGTGTACCGCAAAGGGACCCCCAGTAAGTCACACGCTTGCAGAGACCTCTCTCCTTGAGCGTGGGGGGGATGCGTGACTTGCTCCAAGGCATAAAATATGGCAAAGATGGTGGAATGTCACACTGATGTAATTTTATTATATAAGACTCCCTCTTGCTAGCAGACCAGAAACAGAGACACAGAGAGAGACAGAGACAAAGAGATTGATTCTCCCATGAGCTTGGAAGTGAGCTGCTATGTTGGGAGAGATCCATAGGGCCAGAACTTGGGGTGGCCTCTAAGAGCCAAGAGCATCCCCTGCCCAACAGCCAGCAAGAAACTCAGAACCTCAAACCTACAACCTCAAGGAACTGGATTCTGCCAACAAACACATGAGCTTGGAAGAAGATCCCGAGGTCCAGAGAGGAACTCAGACCAGATGACGCTTTGGTTGCAGCCTGGTGAGACCCTGTCACGCCATGCCCGGACTGCGACCCCCAGAAACCATGAGACGATAAAGGTGAGCTGTTCTGAGCTGCCAAGTCTGTGGCGTGTTGTTACATGTTACATAACGAATGCACGCAATGTCCCAGAAACAAAGACTTCCTTCTTTTGCAGCGGAATAATAAAAGCGGGCGCTTTTGCAGAGAAAACTTTATAACGTCAGGTCAGTAGAGAGGTAGCTGGGTTTTTTGGGAAGGGCTGGGCTTCTGGAGGGAGGGGAAACAGACAGGGAAGCAAATTTGCTTGTGTATTTATCCCCCGCCAGGTGCCTTGGTTCAAGGCGTGTGGGAGAAAAATACAACCACGTAGAGGCAAACAGAAGAAAACGAATCCAAACTAGCTACGACCTGCCGCAGAGATCAGAGCTCTCAGGGGAGAAATAAGTCCTGTCACGCAGGATGTGAAGGCAACGTCCGTGGGGAGGGTGGAAGTGAGCGGGTGCATGGTGAGTTCTCAACCGTGGGGACAGGGAAGGGTGTCGGGTGGAAGGGAAAATCACAGCAGGTGTGCAGAGGTCCGAGGCAGGACCTCACAGGGAAGCGGGGAGCGGAGGCTGGCTCTGGGGTGCCCCAGGAGAGAACAGCCTTAGACCCGGAGGACTGCCGGTGGTCAGAGGACGGCTAACATTTTTATAAAGGTCACATAACTTGCAGAGTGTAAACACAGTGTGCGTGGGTCTGTCTTTCTCCTTGTGCCCGTGCAGATGTGCAACATGCCCACCACGTATTTTGCGACACGCACGCCTTGCTTTGTAAGCGGCACGAACCTTGCTTTCCCTTGTGTCGTGTGCGCCAAAATTATCGCTGAAGTGATGAGCATCCGGCCATCATTCCAACAGCGAAGTGACTCTTTTCTCATCATCACCAGAGAGAAAGAGAGAGAGTTTTCATATTTCTTCTCATACGAGCAGAAGAAAAGGAAATAACGTCCGGGTTAAGTTGACACAACATCCCTTTCTGCACCACGTTATTCTGGATGCAACGTGATCAGGTTCTTCGGAGAAACGGTATGTCAGTGTGGCTCCCTTGGTTTCCCAGTATTGCGGCACAGAGGTGGGGTGCACACCCCACACCCCCACAGACACACTTGTCTTGGTTCTTCTTGAAGACCACAAACAGCCCTGTTGCTCCCATACAGAGTACATTCCCTTCACGCTACGTGTCTACGACTCACCGTGCGATTCTCACAGAGAGATGTTCGCATGTGTGTTGGGGATTCCAGTGACAAATGTGTCACCTCTTCCAGGGAGCTGCCCGGAACCCCAAGCCACGTCAGGCGTCCCTGCATTTGGCTTCCAGGGTCTCCAAGGATGCACCCCTCATTGCACCTGCTAAGCTGCATTGCAGTCATGTTTTTAAGCACGTTTCATGTAAATAACTTTGGAACGAGGACTTGGACGAAGCACACGTGAGCGTCTGGGCTGGGCTCTCTGTGCACGCCCAGAAAGAAACAGCTGAAAACGTACAGGTAAGATGCATGGGGGTGGGGGGCACGGGCCGCCTCGTCTGCTGCGGCCAGCTCCTGCCCTTGAGGGGGGAAGACAAGGAAGGAAGGAGAGAAAGGTAGAGTCAGGGGTCAACACGCAGCCAAGGCGTGTGCTCAGAGACGGAAGGAATGTGTGGTTCAGAAGCAAGATGTGAATACGACCCAGGTAGTGAACAGGGGATGTGAAAAACCGTCTTGATAATCTGCAAGTGCATTTTTACTGAACTGAAATAGTCTCCTAAGGCACAGAATACAGGGCACGATGAATAATGCTCTCACCTCCTCCTTCCCCCCAAATGTCCAGGTCCTAATTCCAGGAACCTGTCAATAGGTTACCGCATGTGGAAACAGGGTCTTCACGGAGGTGATTAAGGGTCTTGAGATGGGGAAATTATCCCGAATTATCCTAAATATAATCACAGGGGTCTTTATAAGAAGGAGGCAGAGGGAGATTTGAGACAGATAAGAGAGGAAGGTTATGTGACTACACAGGCAGAGGCTGGAGGTGACGCGGCCACAAGCCAAGGGGCGCCTGGAGCCCCCAGGAGCTGGGGGAGGCAGGAAGGAGCCTCCCCTGGAGCCTGGGACTCCTTCATCTCAGACTCCTGGGCTCCGGGACGGGGAGGGGATGGATTTCTGTTGTGTGAGCCACTCGGCTCGTGGGACTTTGTTACAGCAGCCGCAGGAAACTCACGCAGACCAGAAACCCTAACCCTAAAGCCACGTAAATCCTCGGTACCAACCACCGTCTGCCACTGTCACTGTGATGCTGACTGTGAAGCCCTGTTACCTGCAGAGCGAAGGTTCATGCCCCTGCTATGTTGTGACCCCACTTCAGGACTCGCGGCACCAAGTATGGTGAACGGGCCCCAACCAAAGGCAGCCCCCCCACGCCACACCCACCAACGGAGCAGGCGATTCTGCCTCTGTCGGTGTTGCTTTTGAGGTTGCAACAGGCTTATCTTGTTTTTCTTTATTTGCGACTCAGGGGTAGACAACGAACATTCAGAGTCATGAAGATAACTCAGTCTACACAAGCATTTCTAACATCTACATGGGTTCCCCAAGGACAAGCCAGAAATAGTGATTTCTGAAACAGATGCCGCCTAACAGATGAGGTCAATTGTAGGGTACGATAATGGAGCACGTGGTGATTATATGATCATTAGGTAGAAAATAAATTCCTTTTGTTGGATGCTCCAGCAAATCTCCTGGCTTGCAGGAACTGAATAACTCAGAGTGATTCTTTACAATACACACAGCATCATTGTCACGCCCCCTTCCCCGTTTGTAGGTTGAAGCCCTAATCCCTTGATGTGATGCTATTTGGAGATGGGTCTTTAAAGAGGTGATTAAGGTAAAATGAGGCACTAGGGTGGGCCCTGATCCAACAGGACTGGTGTCCTTATAAGAAGGGGGGATGAGGACACAGACACGCACAGAGGGACGACCACGTGAGGACACAGGGAGAAGGTGGCGTCTACACGCCAAGGAGAGAGGCCCCAGGAGGAACCAGCCCTGACAATAACTTGATCTTAGACTTTTGGCCTCCAGAATGGTGAGAAAATACATTTCTGTTGTTTAAGTCACCCAATCTACGGTATTCTGTTGTGGCCGTCCAAGCAGAATCATAAATTGCATCACATATAAATTGGACACATGGAAGGATGGTTGCTGGAGGGCTCTTGGTCACTGTTTATCCCCAACTCCCGAAGTGTTCATGGTAGTTGAGAGAACTAACATCTCTGGAGGCAACACAGAGGCAGGACAGCTCACCTGGCTTGGACATTGACAAGCTCTGTGACCTCAGACTTAGCCTCCTGCGCTCACCACTGACTTTTCCGTACAGGGGAGAGAGCGGCACCAACTTCACTGCCAGAAGTTCACCGCCATTCAAAGAAAAGATTTATACGATTCATGGGTGCACAGGAAGTGCTTAATGATGGTTAGATGTCAGCCCTTCTCTGCTGAGACTGGCACGTGTTCATCAAATGTGTCCCTGGAAGCATCTCACAAGACTGATGGGCCCCACACAATCGCAGATACGTGTCTGGCCTTGTGGCTGTTCTGGAGCAATTGCTCTGCCATCCTGTGACATACGGTCTTTGCATTGTCACGGCTGGCTGTACGGCAGAATTGCCTTGGGTGTTTCCACCCAGCTCGAATAACATGCTCCCATCAATACTTGGGGTCCCAGGACCCCAGAACAGAGGGGAGCACGGCTCTTGCATCCCAGGGACTGGCGCACATGTCAGGTGGAGACACAGATACCCGGTTCTGTTGTTTTGTGCTTGCTCTAGGACACTTTCGAGTATCGCAACAACTAAGAGTCAGTCAAAAGCAGCAGCCAAAAGTACATATTTTGGAACACGTGCTTTAAACCTTCTCTTGGGAGGGATGTTTTAAGGTAACAAGCTATCCTCAGCTTCTTTGTCGCAGAGAAGGAAGCTTACCTGTGCCAAGTCACTGGGCCTTCTAGAACAAGGGAGTGTGCACTTGTAATATTTTCCTTAAATAGGCCGGGCACGGTGGCTCACGCCTGTGATCCCAGCACTTTGGGAGGCCGAGGAGGGAGGATCGCTTGAGCTCAGGAGTTCGAGACCAGCCTGAGCGAGAGTGAGACCCCATCTCTACTGAAAATAGAAAAATAGCTGGGTGTGGTGGTGCACACCTGTAGTCCCAGCTATTTGGGAGGCTGAGGGAGGAGGATCGCTGGAGCCCAGGAGTTGGAGGCTGCAGTGAGCTTGATGACGCCACTGCACTCCAGGCTGGGCAACAAAGCGAGACTCTGCCTTGAAAAAAGGAAAAAAAAGAAAGACACACAATGAAGGGGTGGGCACGCTCCTGGATCCCCGTCTCTCGAAACGCAGCGTGCTGGCACTCCGTGGGCTGTTTCTGCGCTATCTGTGATGCGCTATGTTCAGAAGTTGAGAGTCAATGTTTAGAAACTTAAAAAAAACGGCAGTCATTTCATGTCTGCTGAATTCAACGATTTAAACAAAGCAATATTGGGAGCTTCTATTTTGCATGTTTTTTAAACGCATTTTTTTTCTTTTACTAATTCGTTTTGATTGTATCTATGACAGTATCAGTCGGCAACAGATTGCGGAAAGCGAGTTTTGCCTCGGAGAGTCTGGAAGCGCTGTTCTTGAGCCCACGCCATCTGGATCGGAATTCCTGACATACTGTTGTAATTTTTTTTTCCCCCTAAAACACAGGGATGTAGGGAAGAGGAAAACCCACGCTCCTACCAATAACTGGGACCGGTGACAATGGGATCGGTGGACACACAACTCAGCTTCCAGAAACAGCAATGCTATTGAGTTTTTAAAACGTTGGACGATGCGTCTTTTTTGCTCCTTGGGAAGAAACGGTTGGTTCATCGCCAACCAGACACGTGAGCGCCGCCGTTCGCCTTTGAGATGGCTGCTTTGGGAGGCTTTGCTCACTTTCTGCTCACTCCTGCCATCGGCATCTGTTTTCTGCACCCACCCGGGAGCCGCCGCCTCCCACCAACAGTCTCGCTGGTAGGAACGGGGGACCCCACCGTGCGGTGGCGTCACACGGGACTGTGAGTCCCTATGTCGGTCACGTGGCTGGGGGACGCCCATCAGACACACAACTCTTCCTGGGCTCCAGCCCTGACAGCAGGAGACGTGCCAGACACACACCCACTGGACGCAGGCACCAGGGTTTCCTGCCCCCTGGACCCGGGGCAACCACCTTTGCTAGGAGCTCAGCTGCTGCATCTACCTGGAACCCACGTAGGGGCCACATCCTTCCCTCCAGCGTGCGGTGGGAGGGACAGGAGAGTCCTCCGGAGGGGACGCCAGTGTCTGCTTGGACTCCAGAAGTACGTTGCATGGAGAAGCCTTTAAAATTACAAGCTCTTGTTTCTTAGTATCCTGAGAATACGTTAAATGTGCAACCAAAAGGTGGAAATTTCAAAGAAATAAATAATTTTCCAAGAAAATACTGATTATGAAAGTCTAATCAAGGAAATGAGGTCTAATCAGACCCGTGGATAGAGGCATGGTAGAAATAAAATCATGACAGAATGAGGTCACGACAGGGGGACCGAGGCAGAGGGTATTTTAGCAAGTGGCACAGGGGACCCGTGGGGGAGAGGGAAGATGATGTTTCACGTTGTACCTGGAGCACCTTCAGGGATACCTTCATTTCTATTTAGGAAATCCAGAGAGATGGGAGTTATAATGTTTTTTTTTTTTGTTTCTTTGTTTGTTTGTTTTGAGACAGAGTCTCCCTCTGTCACCCAGGCTGGAGTGCAGTGGTGACATCACAGCTCACTGCAGCCTCCAACTCCTGGCCTCAAGCGATCCTCCCGCCTCAGCCTCCCGAGTAGCTGGGACTACAGGCACCACCACACCCGGCTAATTTTTCTGTTTTTAGTAGAGACGTGGTCTCGCTCTTGCTCAGGCTGGTCTTGAACTCCTGGCCTCAAGCAATCCTCCCACCTGGGCCTCCCAGAGTGCTGGGATTACAGGCGTGAGCCACCACCCGGCCAGTTATAATGATTTGAGAGTATTCAATGTACCCCTAGGAGATGTGAAATTAGTAGGAGCCAGGCAGCTCCCCGGGAAAGACGAGATACTCCAGGGGTCTGGGTGGCCCCAGTCACACAGACAGAGCTGCCTCCGATCTAACACGTTCATGGAGCAGCGACGGTCGTTACCAACCGAACGCAGGCTCGATGGACAGGAAGCTGTGATACCACGTGCCACTTTGCACAGCACTTTCTTCAGAATGACACACCCTCAAACCACGTCGGAACTCCTAGGCAGGCTGGGAGAAACGGACAGGATCACAATGGTTGCGGGAGAACTCAGGGTGCATCTGTGAGCAAGCAAACGACGAACAGACAAAAAATAAACTAAACAAAAAGAAACAAGGGCCCAGAAAAGACCAAGAATAATACAGTTGATAAAGCTTGAAATGCAACTTGACCAACAGGAAAGAGTTCACCGTTATGGAGAAGGTTTTAAAGGGATACGTTCCTGGTTCTTAGTATCCTGATAGGTTAAATTTGTAACTAAAACGTGAAAATCTCAAGGAAATAAATAATTGAGAAAATGCCAATCATTAAAATCCAATCAAGGAAATTAGATCTAATCAGAGGAATGGATATAAGAAAAATAGGAAAAAAAAAATTTCCCGTAAAGGGAAAGCATTGCAGAGGGTATTTTAGAAAATTCTTTCAGATTTTAAAAGAACAGATAATCTGACCAATTCTGACTGATCGGGCAAAAACAGGCTGAGCTGATTTGTTTTGCTGAGTATCTGTTGTTGTTGTTCAGAAACAAATTCTAAAGAAAGTTGAGGGTGGTGGAACCGCTTGAGGAGTAATATTTATAGATAGAGATAAAAAAAATTCATAAGCAAAAATGTAAATTAATGAAAATCTTCCACTGGGAGACACAAAAGCAAATGTGTTTAACATCAGGGAAAACCCCTAAGATAATTTCCAGAAAGGCTGTCCATTCAGAGATGCATTTTGGTCATTAAGGGGCTCCCAGAATTGATCCCGTAAGTGTCACCATAGCCAGCATCCCCCAAGTCGGGTCTTGGCGGACCTTGTAACCCAGCTGGGCTGATTTTAAAACCATCACGACTCCCAGAAAACGGGGAGGCTCTGCTTGGAGGAAGGGGCTCAGCAGAGAGCGGAAACAGCTTTCAAACCTCTCCGAACGCCACACACATCCCCCAAGCAGGTGCCCAGGAGTCGATGCCCACGTCACCCTCCCCGATGCGCCCTCATAAACTCCCGCGTGCCCCGGGATGCCGGAGCCCCCTGTTGAACAGGGCGGCCAGCGGACACCTCTCCCTGTCCTTGGGGGTAGCGAGAGCCGGTCTGCTACTCAAAAAGCCAGATTCTTGGAGCCAACAGCTGATATTCCCATTTCATGCAAACCCGAGGGCCGCTAGCGACCGCCTCTGCACTCTCCTCATGCCAGAGGAGAGGAACGGGAACATCCAAAGTGCTGGAATTTGCCGAGAAGTAGGGCAAGCTGGTTATCACGGGCCTGCTCCTGACATTTTTACATATTGCTCAACGTAACAGTGAAGGTGGAACGCAGGTATCTCTTAGCTGTCATGCATGTACTGAGAGACCCTGCTGAGACGTGAAATCTGTTCCCTATGTGTGAAGCAGCATGAGCCTACCCCTAAGACCTACTATGACGGCGGCACAGGAAGGTTATTCTGTGTCTGTGTGTGTGTGTCTGAGAGAGAGAGAGAGAGAATTAAGAGGGCAAACGTTTTTATTTTCATTTTGTCGATTATGCCTGCCCTGCTGGCACCCCTAAACCCTCGGGGTGTGTTACTACGAGGCATCTTGAGTTAGATAAATTTTCCTGGAATATCGTGCCATCCTCAGAAACCGTCTTCAGGATTAGCGCGGCATCACGACTCACACATCGATCTGGAAACAGCCCCAGCCTCTGTAAGATGCCACGAGGACTTACTCCCAGACTTTTAAAAACATCCCCCAACATGCAGGCTCACCTGAGCTACTCTCTGAATCACGTGCAGTATTTCTGACATGTCACAGCAATGGGAAGAATAAAAATAGGGTTATTTAAAAAAAAAAAAAAGTGTGCTTGCTATTTTTCTTTCTTTCTGAAGGCTGTGACTCCAAACCCAAGTGTAGAGTTTAATTTTCAAAGCACTATTTCTGATCATCACTCGTGAAAGGAGGCTGGGCATGATGGCTCATGCCTATAATCCCAGCACTTTGGGAGGCCAAGGTGGGAAGAGCACTTGAGCCCAGGGGTTTGAGACCAGCCTGGACAATACAGTGAGACCCCATCTATAGAAAATAAGTAAAAATTAGCTGGGTGTGGTGGCATGCACCTGTAGTCCCAGCTATTCGGGAGGCCAAGACGGAAGGATCACCTGAGCCCAGGAATTTGAGAACTGCCTGGGCAATGCTGCAAGACCCCATCTCCACAAAAAAATTTTAAAAATTAGCCAAGTGCTGTGGAGTGCACCTGTAGCCTCAGCTACTCGGGAGGCTGAGGCAGGAGGATCACTTGAGCCCAGGAGTTGGAGGTTGCTGTGAGCTACGATGACGCCACTGCACTCTAGCCTGGGCGAGAAAGAGACACTGTCTCTAAAAAATAAAAATAAAAAAGGAACAGACTATAATGACCCAGCCTGTGACTGCTGGCGTCTGCAGCGTCTGAAGACCTTGGGCACTGTCACTGGGGTCACTGGGTTCCCTCAGGCGCTGCTCTGCGAGCTGTGCCCATGCGGGCTCCATCATTTATAGGCTGCATCAGTGGGTGGCCGGGGAGGTACAGCCGTGTGCCCTACTGACCTGTTACGGGGCCAGCTCGTCTAGGTGAACACGTTTGTACGCAGTTTATAGCAGCACAATTCACAATTGCAAAGATGTGGAAACAACGCAGGTGCCCGTCAATACACGAGTGGATCAATAAAATGTGGTATATGTATACCATGGAGTATTACTCAGCAATAAGGAACAACAGTGAATTAACTCATCTGGTATTATCCTGGTTGGAGCTAGAACCCATTCTTGGAAGCGAAGTGTCACAGGATTGGAAAAACAAGCACCACTGGTACTCACCATCAAACTGGTACTAACTGATGAACACTTACATCACACAGGGCAATAACATTCATCTGAAGGCGGGCGGGCGGGAGGGAGGTGGAGGGGATGGGAAAAACTCTCACTGAATGGATGTGGGGAGCACAGTTTGGGGGATGACCACGATTGTGGCTCTGACACGGGCAGTGCATGGGCAATATATATAGCCAAAGTGTTGTACCCCCATAATATTCTGAAATTAAAAAAAAAAATAGTTGCAGACAGCCGTCCCTTGCTTCTCAACTTTCCATGTATCGTTCTTAGGGTTCACATGTCTATATGCCTTTTTCTAAACCAAAGATGTCTGGTCCAGGAGGTCAAATACTGCCTCAGAGTAATGAGCTGGAAGCACAATCCTGCCTCTCTGAGCTCACTTTAGCTTTAAGCTCCTTCTTACCAAGCAACACTCGGGTCTGAAGATACCACAGACTCCTCTGTGCAGAGTTTTCTTTTTTTTTGTTTTCGGAGACAGGGTCTCACTCTGCCACCCAGGTTGGAGTGCAGTGGTGTCATCATAGCTCATGACAGCCTCAAACCCCTGGGCTCAAGTGATCCTCCTGCCTCAGCCTCCCGAGTAGCGGGGACCACAGGTGCCACCACGCCTGGCTAATTTTTGTATTTTTAGTAGAGACGGGGTCCTGCTCTTGCTCAGGCTGGTCTCGAACTCCTGAGCTCAAATGTTCCTCCTGCCTTGGCCTCCCAGAGTGCTGGGATCACAGGCGTGCGCCACCGCGCCCGGCCATGCAGAGAGATATTGTTGGGACACATGTTTATACCACCCCAAGGAAGGTTCATTTCTTCAGTTTTCCTGGTTTGATTTTCTTTTTTTCTTCTTCTTTTTTTTCTTTTTGTACTAACTTATGGGGTACAAGTGCAATTTTGTTACATGCATAAATTGTACAGTGGCCAAGTCAGGGCTTTTAGTGTATCCATCACCCGAATAATGTACATTGTACCCATTAAGTAATTTCCCTGCCCTCATCCCCTCCCTCCCTCTTACCACTTTGTGTCTACAGCTCCATCATTCCACACTTTACATCCATGTGCACACATCACCTAGCCCCCATGGGTGCATGAGAACACGGAGTATTCGTCTTTCTGTCTGGCTTGCTTGACCTAAGAGAATGGCCTCCAGTTCCATCCATGTTGCTGCAAAAGATATGACTTCATTCTTTTTCATAGCTGAATACTACTCCGTGGTGTAAATACACCACATTTTCTTTATCAACTCATCAGTTGATGGGTACTTAGGTTGATTCCATATCTTTGCAAATTGTGAATTCTGCTGTGATAAACACACAAGTGCAGGTGTCTTTTTGATATAATGATTTATTTTCCTTTGGGTAAATACCCAGTAGTGGGATTGCTGGATCACATGGTAGTTCTACTTTTAGTTCTTTGAGGAATCTCCATACTGTTTTCCATAGAGGTTGTACTAGTTTGCAGTCCCACCAGCAGTGTATGAGTGTTCCTTTCTCTCTGCATCCACGCCAACATTTATTGTTTTTGGACTTTTTAATAAAAGCCATTCTAACTGGGGTAAGGTGATACCTCATTGTGGTTTTAATTTGAATTTCCCAGGTATTACTTTTAAGTGTTTAATCCTTCTTGAGCTAATTTTTGTATATGGTGAAAGACAGTGTGTAAGTTCACCGTTGTTTTTTATGGCTGAGTAGTACTCCATGGTATGCATACACCACATTTTATTAATCCAGTCATGGATTGATGGGCACTTGGGTTGTTTCCACATCTTTGCAATTGTGAATTGTGCTGCTATAAACATTCGAGTGCAGATGTCTTTTTTATAGAATGCCTTTTTTTCCTTTGGGTAGATACGCAGCAGCGGGACTGCTGGATCAAATGGTGGTTCTACTTTTAGTTCTTTAAGAAATCTCCATACTGTTCTCCATAGAGGTTATACTAATTAACATTCCCACCAAAAGTGAATAAGCATGTCCTTTTTTCTGCTCTCTTTGGAGCTATCCAAACCACCACATCGTCACTATAAGGTATCGTAAACACAAAACCCAGAAGTACAAGTATTAAAACAAACACCAGGCCATCTGGCCCCCTGAAATGCCAACAGCAAAAACTTAAGTAATAAGCTTTGGTAAACATTGTTGTCAAAACTTATAAAAATGTTCAGATGACAGATTATGAACATTCTTACGACTCTTGAGTATTCTGGAAAATAAAATTAAAATGAGAACAACACACTTGAGGTACCCCAAGACAATGAGTAGATTCCCCCAAGTGCTTTTAAAGTTAAAGAGAAAAGAATAGCTTTGGACTACTCTATCAAAGGCAATCCTTGTGTTACTGTGGAAACCAGGACGTGCACAAAGCTTTGGAACAATTCCTTCTCCAAGGAGGTAAGTGGTCCTTCCGGGATTTTATTTACCTTATCCACCCACAGGCCTAGCACAGATAAGCACAGTTCCTAGCTGTGTTTAACGGTCTCCATTGTTTATATATCAGACCATCAAGAAGTAGTTAGCAAGGACCTACACGCCTGGTCGTCGGATACACTGGATACCTTTGAAAACATAATTTTTGAAAAGCAGTTCCCTCCTCTGATCAAATTCAAATAGCCTGAAGAGTAACACTTAGTGGCTAGAAATGGAAAAAGGGAAAAAAAATCCGACTGCAACAAACTCCTTCCCATCTATGCAACAAGCATTTTGACGTGTGATGTTATCTGTCTGCTAAAGACACTAAGAGAAAGTTCAAGGAACGACAAGGGCCAGGAGCGCGGGGTGCAGGGTGGAAAGGTCCTACATAAGCAGCTTTTTGTAAGATGACAAGATTTCCTATCAGGAGAACATAAACTCACTAAGGGGCTGGACTTTCTCTTCGCTCTGAGGCCCTCTTGTCGTGCTCCCTGGTGAGAACGTAGTGCAGTTATTTGGGTATAGACTGCAGTGTTACTATTAAACAGCTTGAATGCAGACAGTATAGATGCCTACCTGCCTGCAAAACCCACTTCCCTCTGGCCCTGGACCTTTTGCTTAAGAAGCACTTGTATCAGCTAGTTCCGCTGTGTAACAAAACATTCTTGCTTAAAATAACATCTCTTTATGATCTCATGGTTCTGTAAGTCACGAGTCTGGATATGGGTTAGCTGGATCCTCTGCTCAGGGTCTCACAAGGCTGGAATCAAGGTGACAGACAGGGCTGGGGTGACACCTGTAGCTTAGGATCTTCTTCCAGGCTTGTTCAATTTCTAGGCAAGATGCAGTTCCTTGAGGTTGTGAGACTGATGTCCCATTTTCTGTTTGGCTGTCAGACAATGGTGGCTCTCAGCTTCAAGTCCCACAGCTCTTTGTCCCACAGCAGTTTGTTTCTTCAAAGCCAGCAAAAGAATCTTTGCTGCTGCCTCAAGTTTCTTTGAAAGAGTCACCTCATTAGGCCAAGGTAATCTCTCTGTTAATTAACACAAAGTCAATTGATTTTGGACCTTGGTTACATCTCCAAAGTCCCTTCACCTTTGCCATGCAGAGTAACCTAAGCACAGAAGTTGCATCCCATCATATTCCCACCTACGTTGAAGGGTACGGAATTATACAGGGCACGCCCACAAGGGGACAAGAATCCTGGGGCCATTTTTGCACACTGCCCACCCCACAGAGGTTGAGAATCAGGGTTTCTTTGTTTGGGGTTCCATCTACAGAGCTCCCCTACATCAGGAGATCTTTCCCTTTGATTTTGCTCTTTGCTATGCACAGAGTAAGGGAAAGAAACAGTTACATTATCAACCATCTAATGTAGGTATGTATCTGAATCAACCTAGAGAGTAGGTGCCATTATGTGGTCGTTACTTATTACAATAAATGTGAGCGAGCAAAATACATGCTTGCTAATGCTGCGTGTCACCGTAAAAAAAAATCTTCCCTTTTTTGTAGAAAGGGGATCTATTCATGAAATCTCCCACTATTTAAAATGTGAATTATTTACTGGATTGGAAATTGCAATCACAGCCACATTGATGAGTGAGTTCATGAGTCACTGGCAACTTTCACTGTGGAAAACACAACTAGTGTGATATTCTCCCTACACAGATTCTTAATTCAGATGACCAAACCACAAGGCGGAAAAACTCAGTTCCTCAGGGTTAGACTATTCTCTTAGGCAATAAAGAAACCCAAGCTAGCTATACTTCACAATAAATATTAATATAATACCTGAGAAACCTTGTAAGGACTTGCATTTCTACTTGGATTGAGTTGCTTGTGTTTCAATTATCTTGTTTGTGTATTGGGCAAAATTCTTTAGCATCTGAATGTACCAGAGATATGTCCATATCGATAAGGCATAGGCACCGGAGATACATAAACCAGTCACTAGGGCACATGTTGTTAAGAGCCATTATGAGGTCTACACAGCCTGCCCTGAGCTCTCTGATGATGACGCCTCCTGCCAAAGCAGATACACTGGAAGCTGGGTCCCCAGTGATGAGCTGGGGCTGTCCAGGTAAGTAAGAAAGAAAGTACAATAGATTAGAGAGAACCAGGTGCCCAAAGGCAAAGAGCCCTCTAAGACCAGGATGCGTTTGGTCATAGGTAAGAGGCTCCATGAAGCTAGAGCAGAATCAACAGAGAGGAGTGGTAAGTGACAAAACTGAAGACATGGAGCAGACTGGATACGACTTGTGGGCCTTCACAAGGGCAGTGTTTTCAGGTCTACAACAGAAATCCATCCAACGGGATAAATACAAGATCACATGTATAACCTGGAAAGCATAGTATAGTGGAGGGGAGTAAAAATTAGATGAGAGTGACTGGCGGCAAGGATCCTGTTGAGGAGTCTACTGCAATAGTCCAAGTAAGAGCTGATGCAGAAATGAAGAGGCTAAAGCACATCTGTTAAGATATCCCTCAAGCCAGGTCAACACAACTGGACACGGGTGTGGGGGGGTGGGAAGGGGTGAGAGTGGAGCGGGCCCTTGAGGATTACTCATAACTTCCTCACTGTAAAGTCTAGGTGGAGAAGGACGCCATTACCATGACCAGAAATACAGGAAGTACTGAGAAAAAGAGGAGGAGCCTAACCTGGAAGTGCTATGAAGCACATCCAGGTCAAATGAAGGATTGTGGGTCTGGAATACAGGAAAGTGACCAGAACGTCACTGATTTCATTGCTTTGAAATTCAAGCATTTACCAGGAGACCCTCTGAGCAGGAAGAGGAGGCTCTGAAAAGGCAGAATCAGAGAGGGTTGTGGCTGTACCACCACGAGCAGTCACACATAAGGGTCATTGTGAGAAAAGAAGCAAGTGAAGGCACATAGGAAGAGAGACAGGGAGGGAAGGGGAAGAGACTCTGGGGGAAAGGAGACATTCATCTATAGAACACGTATACATCAAGCAGAGCTCAAACAGAACTGGGACTCGGAAAATGTGTGGAATAGGCATTTCAATTCTGAGTGAACGCTTAAGGTAATGAAAACATCATTTTGTTACCTTAAGAGTTCACTCACCATCGTACAGCTTCAATCCAGGGGTTGGCAAACTAAGGTCCTAAACCAAAATCTAACTCTTTGCCTATTTTTGTGCAACCTGCAAACCAAGACTTACTTCCACATATTTTAAATGGTTGATTAAGAAAATGAAAAGAAGAACAATACAGTTGACCCTTGAACAACACGGGTTTGAACTGCGTGAGTCCACTTACACATGAATTTTCTTCTGCCTCTGCCACACCTGAAACAGTAAGACCAATCCCTCCTCCACCTCCACCTCCTCAGTCTGTTCAACATGAAGATGATAAAGATGAAGACCTTCATGATGATCCACTTCTACTTAATGAATAGTAAATATATTTTCTCTTCCCTATGATTTTCTGATAACTTTTCTTTTTCTAGCTTACTTTATTGTAAGAATACAGTATATAATATATGTAACATACAAAATATGTGTTAATTGACTATTTATGTTAACATTAAGGCTTCTAGTTAATGGTAGGCTGCTAGTAGTTAAGTTCTGGGAGAGTCAAAACTTATACATGGATTTTCGCTTGTGCAGGGGGTTGGTGCCTCTGAGACCTGCATTGTTCAGAGGTCAACTGTATTTTGTGACACATGAAAATTATATAAATTTAAATTTCAATGTCCATCAAAGGCTTAATTGGAACACAGAACATGCCCATACATTTGCACATTGAGTAGTTGTGACAGAGACCATGTGACCCAAAAAGTCTACTCTCTGACCCTTTACAAAGCTTGCCAACCCCTCTCATCTGGTCATAATCCATAATTGATACTTTGCAATCCTTCTGCTATGTCCTTATGCACAAGCTCGAATGAGTTATACACTGTATCACTCTAGGAAAAAAATGAAGTTATAAAAATAATACACCTAAGGGAACTATTCTGATTTTTGTCCTTATAGCACTATTCCTGGATACTTAAGGAATGTGGAGGATACACACTGAAGAGTTGCCATTTTTGGGGGTGCTGGTGGCTTATAACAGGAACTGGGCACTGAGGTGGCCCCAGCTGGCACCGAAGTGGCTACTTGGAGAGGTGACGGGTAAGTCGACTGGCTGGGCTCTCCTTACTCAGGAAACAGTAAGGTCTAAGCATAACTCATCAGTAAGGAGGTCACTTCCTGGCCCCTGAACTCTGTCCCTGATCACTGAACCAAAAACCTGCATCTTTACACTTGACTTTTATTATGCTAGATGGCCCAATAAATGACCTAATAAATGGCCTAATAATGACCAGGAAACAATTTCTCTGGTTGGGAACGATTCCTATATACTCTACAGCAGTGGTCCCCAGCCTTTTTGGCAACAGGGACCAGTTTCATGGAAGACAATTTTTCCATGGACCAGGTGGTGGGGGGGGATGGTTTTGGATGATTCAAGTGCATTAAATTTATTGTGTAGTCAAACCTCTCTGCTAATGATAATCTGTATCTGCAGCCACTCCCCAGCGCTTGCATCACCACCTCAGCTCCACCTCAGGTCATCAGGCATTAGATTCTCATAAAGAGCCACAACCCAGATCCCTCCAGTGCTGTTTACAGTAGGGTTCGTGCTCCTATGAGAAGCTAATGCCGCCGATCTGACAGGAGGTGGGGCTCAGGTGGTGATGCCAGCGATGGGGAGCGGCTATAAATACTGATGAAGCTTCACTCACTCACCCTGCTGCTCACATCCTGCTGTGTGGCCCGGTTCCCAAGAGACCAAAGACCGGTACTGGTCCTTTGTCCAGGGGTTGGGGACTGCAGATCTACAACCTAATATACACAGTTTTCCTTTTGATATAATACTCTTTGTATTTCCCCACTTACCTCTAGAAAACATAAGAACCCCCTGCTTTCTACTCTGCAGAAAAATAGTATCCATATTATAAATCAGAAATCAAAAAAATCACATTTAAAAAATATGTAAATGGTTCAACTCACCACAAAAAAATAAGGGTATAATACAGATATAAAAATGGGACAAGTGCTGTCATAACACAGCAAAACACAGTTACTTGAATTCACATTTTATGAATTAAAGAGCCTTTCTGTTAAGCCTCCTTCTAACTGGGGACACAGACAATAAGAGACGTGTTAATGAGATCTTAAATTAATCCAATCTCAAATATCCATTCCTTTTCACCCTAGAGAAATTACAATTTAAACCCTCAACATATGAAAAACTACCCAAAATAACAGCTTCCAAAGATGGGCGGACATTCTGGGATGAACACTGATTTGCAAGGATGAAGTCCTGGAGTGGGTTCCTCCCTGCCCGCCCTGCAGACTACACCTCCACGCAGGGTCAGTACACCATCTGCCTGCACATCCACAAATAGACACACAGGTACACTAAGAGCAGTCGTCCCAGCACCATCATCAGAGTCCAGGCTATTAGAGGATTTCTACCTCCTTATGCCCCTGGAAGGCACAACTAAAAATGTCCAGAATGTCCTACACTGTCCAGATCTTGCCTCCTGATGGGTGTTCAATGAACTCTACCTATGGGTTGGCCAGTTGGTTCCTCACCCTCCTGTTCACCCAATTGTGTTATAAACAGGATGAGAAACCTTAAAAGCTCCACCTTCATCTGCCCTGCCTATGAATCTATACCAGGATCCAGACCACCTGGGACTGCCCAAGGCAGATCTCAGATCTACCCTAGTCCCATTCTGTAACCCCACACTTCTCAATGCATATGGTGGCACCATCTTCAGTTTTACTCAATGAATGACCTGATGCTGCCCAATGCATGTAACCAGTCTACAGTTGGCCCCATTCAATGACCCAGTAGGGCCCAATGCACACAGAAACTCTATTCCAGTTCTATTCAATAACCAAGTACTGTTCAATGCATATAGCAGCTCTATCCTATTCCCATCCCATGGCTTAGTACTGCTCAGTGCAGATGACCACTCTACTGTTAGTCCCATTCTGTGACCCAGTGGTGCTCAATGCATTTGGCAACCCTATCCCAGTTGTACTCAATAACCGAGTACTGCTCAATGCATATGGTGGCTCTATCCTATTCCCATCCCATGGCTTGGTACTGCTCACTGCATGTAACCACTCTACAGCTAGCCCCATTCAATGACCCAGTGGTGCTCAATGCATATAGCAACTGTATCCCAGTTCTATTCAATAACCAAGTACTGTTCAATGCATATGGTGGCTCTATCCTATTCCCTTCCAATGGCTTGGTACTGCTCACTGCATATGACCAGCCTACTGTCATTCCCACGCTTACTGAACGTGATGGCTCTGTCCCCAGTCCTATCTACGACTGGGTACTGCTCAAAGCATATGGCAACTCTATCCCAAGCACTGTTCAATATTCCAACTTCAGTCAAGTGAGGTTCTCAGATTCTACTAGAATAAAAACGTCTGAACCATATGTCTAGCTTCCCATTAACACAAACTCACGTTTCATTTTAAATTTCTGCCAACCTTCCTTTCCTTATATAAGCTTTCCTGAATAAATCCGTACTCTGGGAACCCCAAACTTAATCAATTTGCCCTACTAATTATATTCAAGTTTTCAGAAATATATTAGATAATAAAACACACTAAATATCTCCGTATTTTAAAAATTCTTTGGGCACCATGGGATCTGGAGAATTCATCACCTTCAGAAACCATCTATTGTTTACTGTGGTTGCACATTTACAAAGTTTGCAGGCTTACCTCATTAAAATGGAGGGTTTGAGGGGTAGAGAATACTTTCACTAATAGGTCTTGGCATTTTCACATTATCTAAGAACAGGGAAATTATTTTTGTTTTATTTTGTTTTGGGCTATCCCACCTATATACTAACATGCAGGAAAACACCAACATCCGATGGTACCTGGTTCTCAAACTTATTTTAAAGAATATATCTTGAAGGAGGTGAGTTGGAACAGGCACTCGCTCCGGATGGATTTTGTCTCTTTAGCTGTTTTGTACGTCATGAAAGAAAATATGAAAGGATCCCAATTTTATGTGTCTCGCTTAGAAATTACCGCACTTCTTGTCCGGAGGCGAATGCTGGCTCTGCCTCCTTCAGGAGCACACGTGGTAGCGGGCCCGATGTTCAGAGCTGGGCGTGGGGTTGCAGCATCTGCCTGGTAATGACTATAATTCCTTCAGGGTACTGCACCAATTTTCTGCACCATTTTCCTTGTGCTCATAAAGAACACATTAAGGTTTGACAGAATCTGTTAATCAAAGCTGTTAAACCTTTTCAAAGTACATGCAACAGCAAGACACAAAACTTGTTTTGTTTTTCTCCAAATGACTGCAGCTTTGCCTGACAGGCGACTTCTTTTACACAGATGGTTGTGTTACAAGCCTTCTTTAAAAAAAAAGTTTTTTTCGAGAAACAGTTTCCTTGTACATAACACACCTGAGAAATTCCCACAGATAGCAAAGCGCGCCAGAGCACTGGAAATGAAGAAGGCTTTGCCATGTCTAATGAGACGCTGACCGTCATGCATCCCACAGTGTGCGTGCAGAAGGCAGGACCCCAGGAACTGCTTGCAAGAATGAACCCCCATGAGGAAAAAGAGCTGTAAAGTCTTCTCATCAGCTTCAAAAATCGATTTGTAATTTTAACGGGGAGAATTGTGTCCTCCTAAAAAAGATACACTGATGTCCTAATCCCTCATCCCTGGGAATGGGACCTTATTTGGAAATAGGGTCTTTGCAGATGTAATTAACTTAGGGACCTCGAGGTGAGATTACCCCGAGTTAGGGTAGGTCCTAAATCCAATGACCAGTGTTCTTATGAGAGACAGCAGAGGAGAAACGGATGCAGAGGAGCAGCCACGTGGAGACGGAGGCAGAGACTGGAGTGACGCAGCCACAAGCCAAGGGACGCCTGGAGCCCCCAGGAGCTGGGAGAGGCAGGAAGGAGCCTCCCCTGGAGCCTGTGGAGGGAGCGCGGCCCTGAGACTCCTTCATCTCAGACTCCTGGGCTCCAGGACTGGGAGAGGGTAAGTTCCTGTTGTTTCCTGCCACCCAGTCTCTGGTACTTTGTTATGGCACCTTTAAGAAACTAATATAGGGTCGGGCATGATGGCGTGCACCTGTAGTCCCAGCTACTCAGGAGGCTGAGGTGGGAGGATCACTTGAGCCCAGGAGTTCAAGAGCAGCCTGGGCAGCATAGCAAGACCCCATCTAAAAAAAAGAAAAAGAAACTAATACAGTAATCAAAGGAAAAACACAAGAACAAACCTGAAATTGTGGTTTTGTTTCATATGGCTCATTTGAAAACATTAATAACATAGTATTTCTGAAATCCTGACTATTTCTGGGACTTTCTTGGTCAGCTCTGGCTGTCACAACAAAATACCAAAGACCGGGTGGCTTAAACAACAGAAATGTATTTATAGTTCTGGAGGCTGAAATTCCTAGATCAGGGTGACAGCATCATCAGGTTTCGAAGAGGGTCCTCTTCTTGGCTTGTAGATGGCTTCACATGACAGAGAGAGACAGACAGAGAGAAAGAAAAGAAAACCTTCTGAAAGAGAGCCCAGGAGCAGAAAAAGGAGCCAGGAAAGAGCTTGGTCCAGTCCACTCTAAATGTCTCTAAAATGTGGACGACTTACGGAGGAGGAAGTCATCACACACGGAGCCCAAGGTGACAATGCTGGGGACCAGCCAACGTGGCAGCATGGAGGGGGCTCTGCAGACACCCAGCGGTGGGCTGGACCCCAGGCTCGCACACTCAGTGAACCACACTTGAGGCAACCGAGGCTTTGCTCCCCTGTGAAACGGGGCCAAGAACAGACCCATCGTTGGGACGCCAAGCAGACAAGTCAGGTAAAGTTCTTAGCGTCACGCCCAGCACCCAGTAAGTGCTCAATAACAGCTTTATTAATTTTGCCGATTCTTCTTTGTATTGTTCAGAAGGATGATGCATTGTCAGGAAGGCAAGGAAGGGGATTCTCGGAACGGTCACGATGATGTCGCTGACGCGTAAGGGAGAAAAGAACAAAGACAGAGGCACTGAACGGCCACAGTGAGGCTCGAGGGAGCGGGCAGCCTACGAGAAGGACACCCAGCAAAAATTTCTCCGGAGAAATATGTCCAGGAAGCAGAGACACAGTCAAAAGCAACATAAAGTGTGCTGGGAGATTTTCACAGCGCTTTTAAAATTAGGGCGTTAATTGGGCAAGTGAGCCATCGGCTGGGTGACAGTGTGTGGGGATTAGTCACCCTGTGTCAGCTGAGACTCTAGAGAAATAGATGATGCCAAACACTTGTTATGTCCACACGGGGACGGAGAAGACGCAACTGCACCGTGCGTTAGAGATATGATTTATGTTTTCCACCCAAACGCTTGTGTCCAGGGCATGACCCACCTCAATCCAGTTCCAGGTCACTCCATCAGGTATTACTCACAGTCTTGACTTCATGCACCTGCCAAGATACTGGATTTTCATCCCTTGAATTCTCATAAGAATTTACAATAAGAAGGTGCTTTTCCCCAAATAAAGAAAGTGGTAGTTGCAAGGTTACAAATATCACACAAAGGACTTAAATTTCCACCTGACTTGGCCAGGAGAGTGACCAATCCAAAACTCAGGAAGGCACTTTTCTACATCCATGTCCTTGTTATTTTTGTCTAATATTTATCCAGAGTGAACTCTGGGATAGGCACCATTTTACAAAAAGACTCACTTCCCAAAAATGGGCATGAAGAAAACTAACAATACGGAGGCTTGGTTTTGTTTCATTTTGTCCAAAAAGAGCCCAACAAGAATCAGGTAAGAGACAGTTCCCTACTCATTTCCTGGGTCTTTGTGTTGTTTATCGGCTACCTTATTTTCTTGCCCTATAAAATAAACATAATAGTACTTGAGCTTCTTCTCAACTTCTGTGCTGAAATTCACATTGGTTAAAAAAATTTTAATTGTGTAATAGGTGTTACGTATTTTATAGTGTTCTACATGCCCCTCTGTGCCAGGGGTAACAGAACCATGTATGTGCATCACAGGACTGTTACTGAATGGCCATCAGCTCCGTCTGCTTATCTCTAAAAAGGTTTAATGATCTGAGCAACTGTTCACTGAGCTCATGCTATGTGCTACCCGCTAGAAATCCTCTACACCCTAAAAGACTTTCTATAATAAAGACACCTGCACTCCAATGTTTATAGCAGCACAATTCACAGTTGCAAAGATGTGGAAACAACCCAAGTGCCCATCAATCCATGAGTGGATTAATAAAATGTGGTATATATATACCATGGAGCACTACTCAGCCATAAAAAAGGTGAACTAACACCTCTTGTATTATCCTGGATGGAGCTGGAGCCCATTCTTCTAAGTGAAGTGTCACAGGAATGGAAAAACAAGCACCACAGGTACTCACCATTAAATTAGAACTAATCGATCAACACTTATGTGCACATGTGGAAGCAACATTCATCGGAAATGAAGTCGGTGGCAGGGGAGGAGGGGATGGGTAAATTCACACATAACGGGAACAATGCGCACGATCTGGGGGATGGGCACACTTATAATTTTGCCTCAAACGGTACAAAAGCAATTTATGTAACCAAAACGTTTGTAACCCCATAATATTCTTGAAAAAAAAAGGTTGCCCCTGTACTAACCGCCCAACTGGCACAACCTGGCCTGAGCGCATCCAACGCTCCCCTCTAAGCTACACACTGGCTCCTCCCTGCACCCAGACACAGCAGGAGCCCTCTGGCCCCAGGGCCTTTGCACGTGCCAGGCCCCATGGGAGCAGCTCCTTGGTGAACTTCCACTCTCCTATCCCTCACTCCTTTCACTGCTGTTACCAGACTTCCTATTAATGAACTGTGTAATCAAATAAATTATTGATATTCCTTCCCTTTCTAGAGTTCAAACTCCAACATGGCAGGACCCCTTCTGGACTGCTTGAATGCGCAGGGTATGTTTAGAAGGATCTACAACATGCTACTAGTGGGATGAAAGGATGCAGAAGAAACTTACCTAATTTTTTTTTTCTTTTTGAGACAGAGTCTCACTCTGTCACCCCGGCTGGAGTGCAGTGGCCTCATCATTCCTCACTGCAGCCTCCAACTCCTGGGCTCAAGCAATCCTCCTGCCTCAGCCTCCACAGTAGCTGGGACTCCAGGTGCACGACAACCACACTTGGCTAATTTTTCTTTTTTTAGTAGAGACTGCATCTTGTTCTTGCTCAGGCTGGTCTCAAACTCCTGGCCTCAAGCGATCCTCCCTCCTCGGCCTCCCAGAGTGCTGGGATTACAGGCGTGAGCCACTGCGCCTGGTCATTATTTTTTTTTTAAGTAGCTTTTCTGTTCCTTAAGATGACATAAAGAAAACCAAACATAACAGAAGTGGCCAGGATGCTCCTTCTTCCTAGAGTGAATTGAGTGTTGTCCCCTTAAAGATGAATGTGACCTCATTCAGGAAAGGAGATGTGGCAGGTGTGATTGAAGCTAAGGGGCTTGAGATGGAGAGATTTTCTAAGATCATCCAAGAGGTCCCTAAATGTCAATGCAGGTGCTACTACACAGGAGCAATGCAGAAGGGGAGTAGATGTATAGAAGAGGAGATGGTGGCTGTGTGGACACGGAGGCAGAGACTGGAGTGACGCGGCCACAAGCCAAGGGACGCCTGGAGCCCCCAGGAGCTGGAAGAGGCAGGAAGGAGCCTCCCCTGGAGCCTCCAGAAAGTGCTAAACATAAGTGCAAAGGGTCGAATGGTGGACTCCATAGTATATGTCCATGTTCTAACCCCCAGAACCTGTGAATGAGACCTTATTTGGAAATAGAGTCTTTGCAGATGCAATTAAATTAAGGATCTCAAGATAAATTCATCTTAGATTTAGAGTGGGCATTAAATCTAATGACAGGTGTCCTCATAAGAGGCAGAAGAGGAGACACAGACACAGAGGAGAAGCCACGTGGAGACGGAGGCAGAGACTGGAGTGACGCAGCCACAAGCCAAGGGACACCTGGAGCCCCCAGGAGCTGGGAGAGGCAGGAAGGAGCCTCCCCTCGTGCCTGCGGAGGGAGCGCGGCCCTGAGACCCTTCATAACAGACTCCTGGGCTCCAGGACTGGGAGAGGGTAAATTCCTGTTGTTTTAAGCCACCACGTTTGTGATAATTTGTTACAGCAGCCACAGGACACTGATGCACATCTACCTGTCATCGTAGAGCATCTACTCAAGGGTTCTGGGTCTCCATCTGGCCAGGCTCGGAGCTCCTGGAATCCCCACAGAGCATCCCAGAAGCCAGTGCCAAACGCGTGGTTCTGACATGTGCCACAAAAGCCACGGTGCCACCTTGATTCACTCTGTGGATGTGCACCAAACCCTTGCAGGTGCAAGGAGTAAGAGACAAAAGCTAAGGACAGCGCCCCCACACTCTCGATGAGTTTAAGAAGTCTCTAGGAACACTCACATCCAACAATTAGCTAGAAGAACTCACAGAACTGAGAACCGCTGTTATACTCATGGTTATGGTTTATCACATCAAAAAAACAGAGACTAAAGTCAGCAAAGGCAAACGGTGCACGCAGAGTCCAGGAGAGAACAGTCCGTGAGACTTTAGTTGTCTTCTCCCCGTGCAGTCACGGACGATGCTCAGTTTCCATCAACAATGTGTGACAATGCACACAGAGGGGTGCCAACCAAGGAGCCCCACCCAAGCCTGGTGTCCAGGGTTTTGGTCAGAGGTCGGTCACATAGGCACGGCCAACTCCAGTCTTCAGCCCCTCCGAGGTCACACCGATAGCATGCGGCTCAAGGTCCCCACCAAAAAACGCATGGTTAACACACTTTCTGGAGTGGCCCAGAAACACTCTTACAAGGCAGGACATCCCAAGGGCTCAGAGGTCAACTCCTACAGTCGGGGCAAAGGCCAGATTTTCTAGGGTGAGGTTAACCATTTACTGCACAACCTGCTGAAGAAAGGCGCATGCCGTTTCTAGAACATTCCTGACAACCATGCATCCTACCACAGACCACAACAACCATCGTAAACTACACTGAGATTTGCATTTGGGTTGAAGTCCTTCCATGCAAGGACTTAAATTTGCCTTTGGACCTTCTGTGAAAAAGTTTCTTCGACTAATTTTTTTAACTTAATCCATTGCCATGTTTTAAAATAGGGACACTACATTTGTTAATATTTAGTTTTATAATTACATATGTTTTTACTGATCCCCAAGCCCTGCTCAAAATTCTCTTTATTAGTCATACGTTTCCATTCTGCACTAACTTAGGTGGCATCAACAGAGGTGTATCGTTTGCAGGTTCCTGCCAGCACCATTTTAAGCTCCTGAGACAGAGAACGCAATGTTTTTAATATTGGGCTGCATTTTGTTATGGATAATGCATCCTTATTATATCAGACTCCTGTGGGAACATTTATCCAGCAACAAGGTTAATTGCCTTCCAGTAAACAAAACAGGTTGTACTGCCAGACAAGGGGAATACAAATTAAAGAACAGATTTCTCTTTTCCATCTCGGGATAACTGTTACTAGTCCTGGGTATCCCATTTAGCTACTCTCATGCTGTCAGATTAATTTAGAGAACATGTCCATGGTATTTATAAGTTTCCATAATCACAGCCATAGGGTAGACCCAATTCCAACTATGTTTAATAGGCATTTTTTCCTCCCCAGTGGAATATATAATTGACCCTTAAACAACTCAGTTGGGGGTTAGGGGAATCCAACCCCGTAGTCAAAAATATGCACGTAACTTTGACTCCCCTCAAAAACTTAACTACTAATAGCCTACTGTTGACTGGAAGCCTTACCGATAATATAAACAGTCACATGTTTATGTGTATGTACATACATATGTAATACATATATGTAATTACATATTACATACAAAACATGTATGTTTTGTATGTAATATGTATTCTACACTGTATTCTTACAATAAAGTACCCTGGAGAAAGAATTGTGTTATTAAGAACATCAAAAAGAAGAGAAAATATATTTATTATTCATTAAGCTGAAATGGATCATCACAGAGGTCTTCATCCTCATCGTCTTCATGTTGAGTAGGCAGAGGAGGAGGAGGAAAAGGAGGGGTGGGTCTTGCTGTGTCTGGCGTGGCAGAGGTGCAAGAAAATCCACATAGAGGTGGACCCGTGCAGCTCAAACCCGTGTTGTTCAAGGGTCAATTGTGTGTGATTAAGCAGACTGGTGTTTCTCCAACCACCACTGTGGGATGTCTCAGATCACCTGGGGGGCTTGTTGAAATGCAGACTGGGGGCCTCAAGCCCAGAGTTTCTCACTCCACAGGTCTGGGGTGGGGCCTTAGAAGCAGCATTTCTAATAAGCTCCTGGGAGATGCTGATACTGCTGGTACAGTGAATGCACACAAAGTGACACTGGGTGACACGACACATAGCTGCCCTTGCAGTCAACACTGGCTGTAACTCTACTAAGTGTCTCCACTGGACAGGTAGGAAAATGAAGCCCACCAACTCCACTGACCTTGAAATCCTCACTGAGGACCAGGCACCCTCCATTCTGACTCCTGGCATAGCTTGAAAGACTCAACTCCAGCTGGAAGCCTGGTCAAAAAAAAGCAGGGGGATGCTGTGCTATTGGCTCTCAGATGCCTTTGGCACAGCAACAAAACGGCAGGCGATGGGAGGTATCGTCTCACTGAAGCATCAATGTCTTTAGAACGAGGGTAAAGTCAGTTCTAGGAAATGATTTTCACCCTTGAAAAAACGAAGAAGCTTTATTTTCCCGTAAGTGTCCCATTATCCACATACCCTGAATTTATACACCTGGAACATCATTGTACTGTTCCGGGGAAGTGCCAGGATGTCAAGTTGAAAGGAAGATGATGAGCGTTTATAACTGCAACTCCAGCAACTCTCTCAAAGGTAAAAGGAGCCAAACGGGAGTGGTGAGGATTTATGAAAGCCAAGATGAACATTTATTTTCTAAAAGCTGCCAACTGCCATGTCCTTCATGCCTCTCTCCCCACCAACCCCACATTTTCTTGTTGTTGTGTGACCTTGGAAGTGGGCTCAAGTCTGTTTGCTGAAATGATACGTCTGAGTCCTAACGCCTAGTACCTGTCAATATGGACTTAGTTGGAAATAGAGTCTAGGCAGAAATAATTAAATTAAGAATGTTAGGATGAAATCATTCTGGATTTAGGGTGGGGCTTAAATCCAATGACAGGTGTCCTCATAAGAGACAGCAGAGGAGACGCCACACAGAGATGGCGGCAGAGACTGGAGTGATGCAGCCACAAGCCAAGGGACGCCTGGAGCCCCCAGGAGCTGGGAGAGGCAGGAAGGAGCCTCCCCTGGAGCCTCCGGAAGGAGCATGGCCCTGAGACCCCTTCACCTCAGACTCCTGGGCTCCAGGACTAGGAGAGGGTAAATTCTTCTTGTTTTAAGCCCCCCATTGTGTGGTCATTAGTTATAGCAGCTGTAGGAGACACATAGCGTTTCCATCCTTACCTGTAAGTTTTGGAGAACAGGAGTGAAGGCTGCAACCCTATGCCATGATTGAAACTTGCGTGCATGGCAGGCGAGTCTTTTGTTTCCTGGCCGTGCACGTCGTATATAAGCAGCATTGTGTCTGAGGAAGGAAAGGCGCTGCATGCTTGTGCACCTGTACGTCTCCGGACCACCACCCCAACAGGGTGGCAGACATTCTCTCCTGCCTTGGTTTGCTGAGCCCACTACCCACTCAACCCTTCCTGGGAGGCTTACTTGGTGAGGTTGTCCATCGCTGGTCCTCCCTGCCTTCCTCCACAATGCAGACAAGATCCTGGGGAGAAATCCCTCCCTCACTTTTGTCAACCCTTACACCTCCTCTTTCTGCTCCTCACCTCCATAAAATCATTCAGTAGTTCCCTTCAGGTCTGCCCATGGGGCTGTCAGGTCGTTGGGTGGTGGTCACCAAGGAACAGCAGTACTAAGTCCCATCCCGTTGAGGAAATTAAATAGGTTGTTATTACGTAAATGCACCAGATTCCTGAGGGTTCTGAGCTCATGTGGGGGTAGGGAGTGGGTGGTCTCCTGGGCCTGTTGGCCAGAGTCTTAATCAGGATGTTCGCAGAGAGTTACATAAATACACCACTGTAGAGAGAGGTGGGGTGGCTTAGTCTGTTTTGTGTTGCTATAAAAGAATACCTGAGGTTGGATAACTTATAAAGAAGAGGTTTATTTGCCTCACAGTTCTACAGGCTGTACAAGAAGCAGGATGCCTACGTCTGTTGGTGAGGGTCTCAGGCTACTCCCACTCATGGCGGAAGGCACAGGGGACCTGGTGTGTGCAGAGCTCAGCTGGTGACAGAGGAAGCAAGAGAGAGACAGGGCAGGTGCCGAGCTCTTTTCAACAGCTGGCTCTTGTAAGAACTAATGGACAGTTCACTCATCCACAGGGAGGGCATTAATCTACTCCCATGACAGGTGCAACAAATTACCAAAATTTGGTCACTTATATTAATAACAATAGAAACCTATCCTCTCCCAGTCCTGGAGCCCAGGAGTCTGAGATGAAGGGGTCTCAGGGCTGCGCTCCTGCTGGAGGCTCCTTCCTGCCTCTTCCAGCCTCTGGGGGCTCCAGGCGTCCCTTGGCTTGTGGCCGCATCACTCCAGTCTCTGCCTCTGTCTCCACGTGGCTTCTCCTCTGTGTCTGTGTCTCCTCTTATGTCTCTTATGAGGACACCTGTCATAGGATTCAGGGCCCTCCCTAATCCAGGATGATCTCACCTCAACATCCTTCACTTGATTATATCAGCAAAGATCCTACTTCCAAATAAAATCATATTTATAGGTTCCAGGTGGATATATCACTTTTTTTTAGGGGGATGACTATTCAATTCCCTACGGGGACTGAACAGGAATAAATGAAATAGTATTAAATGCTCCCTGAGTGTGGTTGAGAAGCTCTGATTTGTGGGCATGAAGATCTGGTAAAGACTGATGATGGTGAGCAGAGATGGCTATCTGTAGGGCACAGATCCAGGAAATAGATGCAGAGATGAGAATCCTGTCATTCTAAATAGAAGCCTAATGTCTGTTGGGTCAAAGCCCTAACTCGTCTCTTCCCTTGTAGAGTCACAGCAGAACCATCCTCGCCCCATCTCTGAGTCACCTTTCCCGGGCCATGCTCACCCTGAAACTTCACTGGCCGTCCCGGGGCTGGTTCTATTTCTAGCTCCCGGGCAGGAGGGTGACCGTATGTCTGGCGGTGCCCAGCACGCCCATCTGGCTGGCCCCTGTTTGCCTTTGGGTACAGCCTGGCCTTTCTCCCAAGGCCCCGAGCATAAAAATAGCCACCGGATCAACCCACCAGCTGACAAGCATATGAGCTGTTTGTTCCTCCCTGGAAACTCATGGACGCCTGGGTTGGCCCAAGATGTAGCAGTTGGCCACAGACAGACTCTCTTCCGCTCATTCATAGTTTACATAACGCTCATTCTCGTGGCGCTGCCAGAACAAAGGCAAAGGAAGCTGCACCCCCGCGCTCTCGCCCCAGTCCTCAGAGCTGCTGACAGGACCACAAGACTGTTCTTCCAACTTGCAACTTAGAATTCATATTTGACTTCTCCTCCGGGTTTTCAATGCAAACATTCCCTGATTCTCCATTAGGCATGAACCAGGGATATAAAGTCAATATAGTAATGATCTTCAAGAATGTGGTTCCCAACAAGCCAAGCAATCAGGAGAAAAGAGGAAAGAGAAAAAAAAAATGTTAACTCTACAAAGGGAAGAGATTTGATCTATATTTGAACATGGCTTTGAATTTTTATAAGAATTCTGAATTTCATAAATTTGAATGTGACTTGGTCTATGACACAAAGGCCACGAGAGCATTGCAATCCCCACCAGGAAAACAAAAAGAGATGGACCTAAAACCCTCCTTCCAAAATAACTCCTGTCTTCTAGAAACTCACACCTCCTGAAGTGTTGGCAGCACCCTCTTGGGACAGCCTAGCTATCTTCTTCCCACCCCTAGGACTCTGTGTGGTCAACATTTCTGGGTCAAGAGGAATCTGCCTACATGTCCTTATGTGTTCATGTTTCTCAGGGTTCCTCTCCTGCATCTTCTTTCCAAACTGCTAGGGCCAGAATATAGAATTCTTCCAAGGTGCCTGTTGGCTCTGTCACCTTCCATAGCAAGAACTAAGAGACCCTCCTCTCTTGTCCCCATCACTGCCTTGGCTCAGACCTCATTATAGTGTGCTGTCACCATTACATGGAGCTCCTTCTTAAATTTTCTAATTTCCATCTTGACCTCTGTGATGTGCTGAACATGACTCTAAAAGGTATGGCCACATTCTTATCCTTGCAACCTGTGAATGTGACCTTCTATGGTACAATGGACTGAATGTTTCTGTCCTTCCAAAATTTGTACATTGAAACCCTGACCCCCAAGGTGATGGTGTTAGGAGATGGGGCCTTTGGGAGGTGATGAAGTCCTGAGGGTGGAGCCTCATGGATGGGATTAGTGTTCTTATAAAAGGGACTCCAGAGAGCTCTCTTGCCCCTTCCACCATGTGAGGACACAGCGAGAAGGCGCCATCTATGAACCAGGAAGCGAGTCCTCACCAGACACAGACTCTGCCACACCTGGATCTTGGACTTCCAGCCTCCAGAACTGTGAGCAATAAATGTCTATTGTTTAAGCCACCCATTCTATGGTATTTTTATAATTATCAGCCTGGACAGATTAAGATATATAATAATGTTTTTTCCGATGTAATTAAGTTAGATATCTTGAGATGGGGAGATTACCCTGAATTATCCTGGTGGGCCCCACAGGTCATCACAAGTGTACTTACCAGGGACGAGGAAAGGGGATTAGACATACAGAAGAGGAGAAGCCACGTGGAGATGGAGGCAGAGACTAGAGTGATGTGACCACAAGCCAAGGGACGTCTGGAGCCCCCAGGAGCTGGAAGAGGCAGGAAGGACTCTCCCCTGGAGCCTTTTGAGAGAGTGAGGGTCTGCCAACATCTGATTTCAGAACAGTGATACTAACTTTGGATTTCTGACCTCCCAAACTATGGGAGAATAAATTTCTATTGTTCAAGCCAATACTCTTGTGGTAATTTGCTATGGCAGCCACAGGAAACCAATAAAACCTCCCTATACCCTACCACCAGAGTTATCTTTCTAAGATATACATCTGATCACATCAATTCCCTCGTGGTGGCCTCTGTGGCTTCTCCTGCCTCTTGAAATACTGACCGAGTCATATTCTATCTGGACACCCTTGTTCTCAGGTGCCCTGGATCCATGGTGTGACGGTTAATTCTATGTGTCCACTTGGCTCAGCCATGGTGCCCAGATATGTGGTCAAACTTTATTCTGGGTGTTTCTTTGAGGGTTGTTTGGATGAGATGAACATTTAAACAAGTAGGCTTTGTAAGTAAAGCAAGTCGTCCTTCCTAATGTGGGTGAGCCTCATCCAATCAGTTGAAGATCCGAATAGAACAGAAGACTGAAGTCCCCTGAGTGAGAAGGGATTCTGCCAGCAGGCGGCGTTAGACTCTACCTGCAACGTCAGGTCTTCCCTGGGTCTCTAGGCTGCTGGTCCACTCTGCAAATCTTGGAACTTGCCAGCTCCCATAATCATGTGAGCCAATTCCTTAAAATAAATCTCTTTTCTATATATACACACACCTCATGGGTTCTATTTCTCTGGAGGACCCTGACTCATACACATGGTACCCTGGTTCTGTGGCACCCTCCTCCCATGGCATTCTTGTTCTGTAGGATACTAATAAGTTTTAAGTGAACACCAAGGATGACCTCTCATCCAGGAAATCCCTTTGCCTCTTTGTTAACCTGATGAATTTTTATTCACTCTCTAAAATTCAGCTCAGATATGTCTATTTTATGATGACACTTCCAGCTCCACTGGCAAAACCAAGCATCTCAGTCCATTGCACCTGGGCACACATCCACGGAGGTGCATCTAACATGGCTCTAGGTCCGTGTTAATGTACCATCACGTCTTCTCCAACTTTTTTTTTTGAGACAGAGTCTCACTCTGTTGCCCAGGCTGGAGTGCAGTGGCATCATCACAGCTCACTGCAGCCTCAAACTCCTGGGTTCAAGGGATCCTCCTGCCTCCAAGGGATCCTCCTGCCTCAGCCTCCCGAGTAGCTGGGACTACAGTTGTGTACCACCATAGCCAGCTAATTTTTTCTATTTTTGGGGTCTCACTATATTGCCCAGGGTTTGAACTCCTGGTCTCAGGCCATCCTCCTGCCTCAGCCTCCTAGAGTGCTGGGATTACAGGTGTGAGCCACTGCGCCCGGCCCCTGATTGTTGATCTCTTAGAAACTCCATCCATAAAGACACAATAGGCCACCCAGGATTTAATATGTGCTCAACCTGTGCTGAGAGCAGTTTTTCTATTCTCTGTTTTTACCTCCCAGACTGGCACCATTTCTGCGCAAATCAGTGCATTTTCCACCCACCTGCTTTTCCTGCCTCTAGCTCACCCTCCCACCAGCCGCCTTGAAAATGTTGTCAAGCTTAATCTCCCGAAAATAGCTCAAGGTCCTCCCACCGCCTTTAGAAAACCTCCTGTGGCTTCTCTGCACAGTAAATCTAACTCTACTATAAGTTGACTCCACAGTTCCCTCCCTGTCTCATTCCTGTTTGTAGGGGTGTAATGACCTGTGAATTTCTCCTGCCTTCAATGCCGTTCTGTTTTTCAGTTGCTGCACCGCAGCGTCCAGCATCGTGTGGTACCTCTGTGTTTTGCATGTGACATATAACATGGTGGCGTCTGTCCCCATTTGGATTATAAGCCCCCAGCAGGGACCTCACTCCTAGTGAGAACAAAGGACAGAGGACAGAGGCGAGGCCCACCCAGGAGAATAAAGCTTATCTGCAGGAAAAGGAGACCTCACAGGTAGGAAAACAGCACCCTGGGGAGCTCAGGCACCTCGTCCCAGCCCCTGAGAAGGAAGTGACCACTAAGCTCCGTGCAGGTTGAACGTAGACGCGAAGGCATCCCTCTCCTGCCTGAGGTCGGTTCAAGTTACAGTCAGCTCCTTGCAACCAGAGTTTGGATATGAGTGTTCATTCACTCTGGATGTGCTGGTTTGTTTTTATTTACTTTCTCTTAAAGAAAAAAAAAAATATATATATATATATATAAAGGCTCCAAAGTGTGGGGAGGGGAGGACATCCCAAAGGTAAGAGATGCATGTAGAAACTGTGCAGGAAGAAGCCACATCCAAATGGAAAGTCGCGATGAAAAAGGGCCCAGGTGTCTGTGATGTTATTATTTTCTTCCTTTGCAAAGAGAGGGGGAGAAAAGCCCTTGCAGGTATGTTTACGCGCAGCTGGGAGACAGAAGAAACGGAACTTATGTTCCTCGGCCATTATTGACTACAGAAACGTGTCAGCATGGTAAATAACGTGGAGCTTCCTCAAAAGCATTGAAAATGGATCCATTAGATGATCTAGCACTTCTGCTTCTGGGTATTTATCCAAAAGAATTGAACACAGGATCTTGAATAGAAATCTGCACTCGCATCTGCACTGCAGCACTAGTCACAATAGCCAAGATGCAGAATACGCCCAAGTGTGCATCATGGACGAACAGATAAAGAAAACGTGGTACACAGACACAATGCAAAACTATTCAGCCATGGCAAAGAATGAAACCCTGTCATTTGGGACAACACGGATGAACCTGGAGGACATTATGCCAGATGAAATAAGCCGGGCACAGAAAGACAAACACTGCGTGATCACACTTATATGCAGAATCCAAAATAGTTGAACTCATAGAAGCAGAGACTAGAGTGGTGGTTACCGGGGGCTGCGCGAGGGGAAAATAAGGCAGAAAGACTCATGTACACAATGAATCAGTTCTCGAGATCTGCTGTCTAACGTTACGCCTACAGCTAACGACACTGCGCTGTACACTTAAAATTTTCTCAAGAGGGTAGATCTCACGTTAAGTGTTTTTGCCACAATACAATCAAATAAATATTTAAAAAAGAAAATCAAAAGGCCGTTTTGCAAACATTCAGGTACTTAATGCAATTTGAAATGAGCCAGGTCCGCTTCCCACATCTGCTCTGGTGAGTAGACAAGCACGCTCGTCATTTGTGGACTAAGGAGTGAAATACTAGTGACTGCTTCTAGAAAGGCCTTCATAACTAGCTCTGGCATTTGCCGACCTCAGAGAAGGCTGGGCTCGGTCAAAGACGGGGCATTTCATTACTGACACAGAGAATTTGAGATTGAGGGAGCAGCACAGGTTACCGGACGGGAAGAAACACCATTCCATGAAAGGCCATGAGGTCCCTAGACATGCGGGGGGCCAACGCCCTACACTTCTGTCTCTGCATTAAGCTTTGGGACCAGCCCTGACTTCCTGCACCACTGAAGATGCAGCGGATGCCACGGGACCCAGCTATCTGGCTCTCGTGTCGCTCTGGGCGAGGCCTCCAGACCAGGAGCCTGCCCTGCCCTGGATAAGGGGTAGGTGGTCAGCGGGGTGGTAGCTTGGCACCCCTGCTTCTTGCCCAAGATGGCACCAATCAATGGGCCTTACGGATCAAGAGTTGAAGGTGCTCTGCTTGACGTGTCCATGTGTGGGTTCCTTTGTTCCCTATCCCTTGGTTGTCTCAGCTCTTTCTCAAGGACCACATGGGACATCTGCGTTTTCAATAAACAGTGCTGCATCTATGTCCTCTAAAAGCACTCTTGAGAGGCCACAATCCCAGCTCTGATGCTGCCACTCAAATAAACAGGATCCCCTGTTTATTTGCTCCCCTATTCTCCACTTGCAAAAGAGGGAGCGTGGAAAACGACTCTTTGAGGAACAGCCAACCCTAAACGATGATGTGACTCTGTAAGAAAATAAATGGTATCATAAGGTGTTCAACATACAGATGCGTGGTTTTGAGAGCATTTGCAAAGAAGAGAAATGGATAATATCTGCTTTCTTTACTACAATCTCGGGGAATGACTCACAGAAACATCAGTTATTAGCAAGCAGATTATGTTTAAACTCAAACTCCTACACGGCTGCCTCCAAGGACTCGAGCTGTCTGAGGGGTTCCAGTGACACAGGTGTCAAAACACCCTCCTACCTGCAGGGCTGAGGCCCCCGGTAGCTCACAGGTGACTCACCTCTACCGAGTGTCACTGCACTCAACCAGAACTCACCACACGACAATTCTGTCAAATTCTTCTGGTTCTGTGCTACGCAGGATCAAACCCAAGATGCTGTAAATCATCTTATACCATTTTGTACCAACAAGTTTCTGGGGGCATCGCTCCTGGGCTGCCTTGTTGGAACTTGTCACAGTGGAAGCTCTTTGGGGTGAGAAACTGGCATTTTGGCATCTCCGGGAGATTCCGTAGAGGTGTGATGAATTTCACTCTGGTGACTACAAGCACAGGCGAAGTTCTAAGGCAACTATAACAGACCTACAAGACCAGCCTCAGCAGATGAGAATAGAGAAAAGCTGTCCTGCTTAAGCCCCAAAACTTTGATTCTTCTGTGAATTAAAATAAATCGTAAGGCTCCCCCCACCCCCCCACCCCCGGTAACTGAATGGACCCCCTCTTGGCCAAGGGGATACCCTAAAACTGAGTTGCCGGCCATGAGGAGGGAGGTCAGACCGGCCTCACCATGCCCCTCCCTTCTTGGAGATGTCCTTTGTAACTCATTGACCGGCCTAAGGCTGTGCAAGACAGACCTGCAGGTCCTCAGTTTACACAAGAAATATATGTCCAGTGACTTGTCTCTGATTAACAGACGTTCTTGTCTTAATTTAAAACATTCCAAGCCTTTAGACAAAGCTTCGTGTCTTTAACCAATTACAAATCAAGGAGTCTTTAAACCCACCGATAACCTGTAAGCCCCCACTTTGAGATGTCCCACCTTTTCGGGCCAAACCAATGTACACCTTCCATGTATTGATTTATGACTTTACCTGTAATCCCTGTCCCCCTGAAGGGTATAAAACCAAACTAACCCAACCACAGCGAGTCCACTTGCTCAAGGATTCTCAGGTGTGGCTCCAGGCAGTGGTCCTCAAATTTGGCTCAGAATAAACCTCTTTAAATTATTTTACAGAGTTTGGCTTCTTTTCCATTGACAACACACACACACACACATATATATATATATATATATATGTGTGTGTGTATATACATACATATATATGTTTTTTAAAAAAGTTGATAGGATAAAGATGCCTATTCAAGGGAAGAATAAACTTTCCACCCATGTTGGAAGCAAAACTTAAATAAACTGCTTATAAAAGACACACACACACACTCACACACGACTAATTTAGGTAGAACATAAAATGGAGTTACAAGTAAATATAAACAACAAAAAAAAGCCAGAGTCAAAATATTAGTATCAGGAAAAAAAATAACAAATTCAAGGCAAAAATATTAAGCATTTAACAAGGATGAAGGGTTTGCTCTGCAATAAGGTTCTCATGGCCGTGTACATCATCACCGCCGCTCAGGCATCGACATTCACCTCTGGGGTTGAAGAGTTTGAGATTCAGGGCACTGATGCAGCCAGGTTCTCGCAATTTTGGTGAGAATGTCCTTCTGCCTGGTTACTGCCCTCGGTGGAGCTGGTCTCTAAACTCTGCTAGGACAAGCTCTCTCTCTCCTGTCTTCCCGGCACCGTCTTACTCTTAAGCAGAACGGGGCGTAATTCAGAGACGACAAACAGGAGCTCTGGAGAAGCACATTTGATTGACTGTCTGATGGGAGGCACTTTTCATCGAACAGGCAGAACGTGCAAGATCTAACGAAGATGCTGGAGATGTTCAGCCGTGGCGAAGGGCGAAGCACCTCTTTTTCCTTCCTCGAGAAATTAATTACCAAGTGTGGCTGCGTTTCTGTGGATTCCGCGCCTTCTAATTCTTTCTTCAGTTAGTGTTTCATTTTCTTCCTGAGGAGAAATGCCGGTCCCGTAACATGTGCATCAGTTAACGACGCTTACTGTGACCACATATCACAGAAGACGCACTCCGTGAGCAAAGACAATGCCCTGGGTGCATATATGGTTGACACCAGTGGTCAACAGCTTAAAATAAACAATGTGGCATTTTCATGCCACCAGAGGAAATCTGAACGTTGACCCTAAGTTCAAAGGAAAGGCTTGGTGGATTGTAAACAGAGCATTAAGAACAGGTGTAAGAACTTCAAAGACTCCTGGAGATATCAGGGTGCTGCTGGAGGTGCCACTTGTTGGTGTCACTGCTATTTTATATTTTTATATTTATATTTTTATATTTTCCTCATGAATATCCCTTTTTAAGACTCCTATTTCAGGGCTTACATGGTGTGGCTCTTCATCCCTCCTGTTTATAACAAGGACCACTTTCCAGAAGGCTCCCCGGGGAGAACCTATCCAGTCTATGCTGCAGGTGATGCGCTCTGGTTCCAGCACACAGATGCCAGAGCTAAGTGTTGAAGACCTAAGAATGGGCCAATGACTCCATCCAACCACGGGTGCTACAATTTCTACATCTCTAATCCCAACCGTTGACACTGCTGCGCCATCATTTTTTTATCACTGTTGACAAATCAGCGTGGAAGCGGAGGAGAGAAAAGTGTGAGCTGGGGGCTGTGTGGGAAGAACCCTCAGCACAGAACCAGCCCAGGACCTGGGACACGGAGGGGTCTCAACGCTCAACACAGCAGGGCTGAAGGGAAGGGTGAGGGGTGGGTGGAACAGAGGGCCCGCGGGACAGCACCCTGAACCCATATCCCACCTGTGTTTGGAAGTAAACTATAATGCTACGTGACGCCAGGGGGTCTACATTCTCCCCAGGACGTGGGGCAGGGGGCCCCTTCCCACATCCTCAGGGTACGTCCAGGTCTTCTGTCCAGAGCGTTGCAGTTCGGTGGTAGGCACGCTCCACTCTGTAGGACTCTACGCCAGAAGTTCTCAACTGGGGGCCTTTCCATTTCCCCTACCCCCAGGGACCTACGGAAATGTACGGAGACACTTTTGATTGTCATGACTAGGGGGTGTCATCTGCACATCGACACCTAATGTGTGCAGTGGCCCAACATCCTACAGTGCACAAGACGTCGCCCACCACAGAGAGTCACCCTGCCCCAAATGCTCATGGTCCGCCCACTGGAACACGGATTATTTTTTGTTTTGTTTTGTTTTTTGAGAAAGAGTCTCGCTCTGTTGCCCCGGCTGGAGTGCAGTGGCGTCATCACAGCTCACTGCAGCCTCCAACTCCTGGGCTCAAGGGATCCTCCTGCCTCAGCCTCCTGAGTAGCTGGAACTACAGGCACAGCCACCACTCCAGGCTAATTTTTTCTATTTTTAGTAGAGATGGGGTCTCACTTTTGCTCAGGCTCCCCCCCCCCCCCAGTAGCTGGGAATACAGGTGTGCACCACCACACCTGGATAATTTTTCTACTTTTTGTAGTGACGGGGTCTTGCTCTTGCTCAGGTTGGTCTCGAACTCCTGGCCTCAAAGTGCCCTTCCCGCCTTGGCCTCCCAGAGTTCTGGGATTACAGATGTGAGCCACCATGCCCGGCCAAAATTTACCATTTTTAATTTAACTTTTTAAATTGTTAATTTTTTTTTAATTTCTAATTTTTAACAATTCAGTGACATTTAGTAAATTCACAATGTTCTGCAGCCGTCATCACTATCTAGTTGCAGAATATTCTCATCACCTTAAAAAAAACTTTGTACCCATTAAGTAATCACGCCCCAGCCTCCTCCCCCAGACCTTAGCAACTAATTTACTTTCGGTCTCTATGGATGTGCCTGTTCTGTAGATTTCATATAAACAGAATCAGACGATACGTGATCTTTTGTGACTGGCTTCTTTCACTGAGCAGAATGTTTTCAAGGTTCATCCATGTCGTAGCAGGTGTCAGACCCTCATTCCTGTTTGTGGCTGAGTAATATTCCACTGTGTAGATGGATCGCGTGTGTTTATTCATCTGCTGATGGACGGTTGGGTTGTTTCTACCCTGGGCTACTGTGGCTCTTGCTGCCATGAATGTGTGTGTTTTCCTTTGGACACCTGTTTTCGGTTCTCTTGTGTACATACCCAGGAGTGGCACTGCTGTTCATATGGTAACTCAAGTTTAACTTCTATGTTAAACCTGTCTGGTTAGGTTAACTCACAGATTTAACATATTGAGGGACCAGCTTCTACAACAGCTTTTATAATCTTAATTAATTTTGACTCCCTCCAGCGTGGAGACCTGGAATCCCTCCTCCCCGGTCACCCTCACCCCAATCCACATGGGTCACCCTCACCGCAATCCACATGCACCAAGAATTTATTTGGTCCCTTTACAGGGACACCCTTGACTCAAGCCCCTCACCCCTGATGCTCAAACACCAACTTGTGCAGAATGCCACAGTAGCACGAGACCCCCCCCCATCCTTGGTCCCCTCAGTCTCTGTTCCTTTATTAAACTCCAGAAGTTACAAATACATCCAGGATAGCTCCGGTCTGCAGGAAAGTTTGTCTTTTTCACTTTTGTCCAAACAGCTCAGGGATTTCTCTGCAGGATGTGGTCAACCCAAATTTCATTTCGCTGTCAAGGCTTAGAACACTGATGTGGTAAAGACATTCTAGAATGGGAGAAAGAGAGAAAGAAAGAAGGAAGGAGGAGGAGGAGGAAGAGGAAGGCTCTAGGGTAGAATCCAAATCCTTGTCTTTTCCAACTTCTAGAAGCCGCTCCTATCCCTTGGGTCATGGGGTCCCCCTTCAGCCTCAAAGCACATCACTCCAACCTCTGCTCCATGGTAACATCTCCTCTGACCCCTTCAAAAACCTTTCTCTTTCAAAAACTCTTGTGACTACAGTGGGCCAATCCAGATAATCCAGAATAATCTCCTTATCTCAAGATCCTTATCGTAATCACACCTGCAAAGTACCTCCTACCATGGAGGGTAACATATTCAACGGTTCAAGGGATAAGGACTTGGTCTTCCCAGTAATAGCTAGTAGGTAGAGGGCAGGGATGCTGCAGTACCCTACAACGCGCAAGACAGTCGTACACGTCAAACAGTAGTCCAGTCCCAAACGTCAACAGTTTGAGCTTCAGAAGCCCAGATGTAGAGGAATTTCAATCTCCAGTTGGGCCATGCATGAAAGTCAGTTATATTATTTTTGCTGCTACAAACATTTCTATCATTATAATCTATGCTACCTACATAATTATGCGTACAGGAGATTCCGATGGGCAGTAGACGTACATTATGATCAAACATGAAGACACAACACTTGCTTCTCTGCACAATGTCAGGATTCAGCCTCAGACAGCAGATTCCTACATACATACCCTACACCTCATGCCACAAAGTCCCACAGCTGTTCACCCTCTGCAGAAGCTGCTGCTCATTTTTTAATCTCAACAGTAAGTTTCCACGGTCTTTGAAAAATCAAAGAGAGCAATCTCCCAAGGTACAAGTAGTTTCCGTTTACTTCCTTTCTTGGTTTTGTTCATGCCTGATGGGGATGTACACCCTGTATCTGTCAGCCACCAAAGTGACCTTTTCACAGACACATCTCGAAAGGGTTGACTAAGCGCCATGACTAATTCCAACTCTACCAATTCCGCAGCAGTCAGCATCCTAAAATACACCCAATGTGTCCCGGGAGCTCTGCAGTGAGCTGCGGATGAGGGTGGTGAGCCTGGATTGAATCCTCCTCCCTGAGATGCGCAACCATCCTCCAACAATTGAACCCTGGGGTGGTTCAGAATTCAAGGACCCTGTGTTGTTAGATGACACTGTTGACTGGTCTCATATATGCTTTGTAAGTCCAAGAGGACAGCTTACTGTCTCCAAAACTTGCCTGATACTCAATGGATATTCTAGATCCAGACTGTCATCAGGGACTTTAATTATGAGAGATGATGATTGGAGTTGACTTTAAATACTCAAGTCAACATTTTCTCCTACACCATCCAACTCCAGGCCGTGATTTACAAAAGCTCCAGCGAACACAGACCTGATGGATAGCTGGCAGAACACAGGCAGTAGTGAGACATCTACTCTGGAGTGCCTGATTGCCTGGTGACATTTCAAAGAAGGTAATCGGTCTCTGTAGTGGACGTCCAGGCTCCATTAGACAAGCCCTTCATATTTGTAGACTCAACCAAGATTATCATATGGTATTTAGGATTTTTTTTTTTAAGAATTAGATATCCAACCCACATTTGAAGAGCTGAAAATTATCCTGTCTTAGTCCATTTTGTGTTGCTATAAAGGAATACCTGAGACTGGGTAATTTATAAAGAAAAAGGTTTATCTGGTGCATGATTCTGATGGCTGGAAAGTTCAAGGTGGGGCACCTGCATCTGGTGAGGGCCTCACGCTGCTTCTTGTCATGACAGAAGGTGAAGGGGAGCAGGCATGTGCAGACATCACATGGTGAGAGAGGGGGAGGGAGAGGGATGGAGGGGGAGGGGGGGAGAGAGAGAGAGAGAGAGAGAGAGGGAGAAGTTTCCAGACTCTTTTAACAACTAGCTCTTGTGGGAACTAATAGAGTGACAACTTGCCCCCCACCAGGGCATTAATCTACCCATGAGGGATCCGTCCCCATGACCCAAATACCTCCCATCTGGCCCCACCCCCAACACTGGGTACCATATTTCAACATGAGGCTTGGAGAGGACACACATGAAAACAATAGCACTAACCAACCACTTAAATGAGTTTAGTCAAACAAAACACATGCAGAAACAATGACAAGAAGAAAGGAGAATATACTTTCCAACCTGAACACACAGGTAAGAACTTGGGTAGAAACTTCAGGGATATTATCAAATAGCAATGGATGTGACTTGACTGTCACCATGACCCAGGACTCCTGAGCTAATAACCTACCCTAGCAATGGTGCAAGAGAGGACAGACAAGATATCTCTCCACGCATCTGTCACAGGACAGGACAGTCAGAGGCAAAACACCACGGGACCTACTCAATGGAAGCTAATCCTAAAACTGGCCAGATTGTCTCTGATAGAGAGGTCAGGGAAGACAAAGGGCAAACAAGATCTCTTCCCCCTGGGATATAAAGCATAGACTTGGATGATGCATTCACAGGCAAGCCCATGGACACACACTACTATACTAGGAAAGAAGAGAAAAGTTCATCACCAGTACCATAGTGAAGGCTGCCACACAGGTCCCTGGAGAAGATCCCCCCAAAATAAAACATATCATAAAATTCTTTGGAAGCACCCACTGCCCTGTGGTGGGAGGAGATTGAAAGGTGATCATGTCAGACTCAAGCAAGTAGGCACTGCATTGCTGAAATTAATGGTGGGTATTTCTCCATGGTAAGAAAAATACCTACAAAAATACCTATAAACCTACAAAAAGGCCAACATCAATGGAGCACAGGGCAGAAGGATGGTCAGAACTAGCACAACCATTTCCCAAGAACATGCCCGAGACCACCCAGATCTCTTCCAAGCGCCTGTTTAGGGGACCACGTTTCTATGTTTGTCCACCATGGTGAGGTATCAGTGATGTTAAACTAAAACTCACTGTTCATCAGACTGGCATTCTCAAAGTGGGGCCATCCATTCCTGAGAGGTTCTGAAAGTCAAACCTATTTTCATGATACTACTAAGGTCATTTTTTGCCCTATTCACTGTGTTGATGTTTGCACTAATGGTGTGAAAGTTACGCTGAGTAAAACCACAAGTGCCTCACTATGAATCAAGGTGGTGACCCCAAATGTAATAATGGACACTGTATCCCTCATCACCTGGTAATCCTATAGCAAAAGTAATGCCAGCTTAGCTTAAGAATGCCCCTGATGAAGCAGTAATTTAATCTCCTGGGTGACAAAACAGGAAGTAGCCATAAAACACTTCTACTGTACCGTGAGGTAGGATGGATGGATGGCTGTTTAAGTTGCAAGCTAAATTAGCTGGGTTTATTTCACAGAACACCAGTTTTGGTTGAAATAACAACTGGTAGACAAATGAGGGTGACTCAGATTTGAGCCTCTGGCAGACATGTTCTTGAAAATAAACTAAATGAACTTTTCACTTTAAGGAAAATGACTGATAGTATTTGTTGCCAATGACAAAATCTGAGCTTTCAAGAAAAAATTAGAATTTTGGAAAACTTTTGTATTTGCTACTATAAGCTTGACCATATTCTAATACTGAAAACATTTCTGATGATATCAGTGGTTATATTAATAAGTAAGGTTTTTTTTAAAATCTTGTATTACTAGTTTGATATCCCCCAAAATTCATGTGTTGAAACTTAACGACCAGAGTGACAGGATTAAGAAGTGGGACCTTTTGGAGGTAATTAAGTCAGGAGATCAGAGCCCTCATGAATCAGATTATCAACCTTATAAAAAGGCTGGAGGAAGCTAGGTAGGTTCTTTTTTTCCCCTTCTTCCTTCTGCCATGTGAGGACACAGTGTTGGTTCCTTCTGGATAAGCAAGTGCTCAAGGTGCCATCTTGGAAGCAGAGAGTGGCCCTCACCAGACACTGTATCTGCTGGTGCCTTGATCTTGAACTTCTCAGCATCCAGGACTGTGAGAAATAAATGTCTGTTCTTTATAAATTACCCAGTCTCAGACATTTTGTTATAGCAGCACAAATGGACTAAGACATTATATTCTTAGACTCACTCAAGATTATTGTGTGGTATTTAGGAATTTATTATTTATTTTAAAAATTAGATACCCAACCCATATTTGAGGACCTGAAAATTATTTTAACCAGCCACCTTATTGAGTTTAGTCAAGTAGAACTCATGCAGAAAAGGTGTGCAAACACATGCAGAAATGTGTCAACATTTAGAAGACTTCTATGATTTAGCAAACCAGTATTTTCCAAAGGAACACTGAGTAAAAGACCCATTCCAAATGCTAAATACATCCATCACTTTTAATTTAACAGAAAAAATTTCATTGGTAATTATTACACATTCCATATTCCAACTAGCCATTATGAACCAGGCTTGTTGGGGTTTGAAATAGTGCCGAAAATAATCCACAACTATCTGAAAAAGCTACCAGAATACTCCTCCATTTTCCAACTATATGCCTGTGTGAGGATGTATTTTCCTCAAGAGAAACAAATATTGAAAATGCAGAAGCATTTAGGAGACTGTGTTTGTCCTCTCTTAAGCCACATACTGAAGACATTTGCAAAAATGTGAAACAATGCCACACCTCTGCCTGATTTTTGTTGTTGTTTTGCTTTCATAAAAATATGCCATTTATGTTACTATGGGTTTTGCAGGTATATGTTTGCTTTATGGTATGACATCCATACCATATGTCAAATATGACATCCGTTATCACATACAAAGGCCATGGCACTCATGAGACAGTTACCCAGAATCATATTAAATTACATAAATCCCTTCAAACTATGAAGAAAAAACCTCAGATTCTGTCAGAGAACAAATGCTGTAGCTGATTTATCTCCAAGGTAACGCTGCAGACAAACTCATATTGGATTCAGGAGCTATGACCCCATCACAGCCGCTGGGAGCCCTATAAACCACAGTGGAATGACCTCATGAAAGCAAGGAACATAAGATGGCTGCTTCATGTACATCATACATGCCGGATTTACCTTCTCCAGCTCTCGTCTCCCTCTGAAAGTTACACACAGCACAACGTCCCGTCTCAGCTTCACATCTCAGAAATTGTCAAAGAAACAGGTACCATACACACGCATGATTCTACTGTGTACCTAAATCGTTATCTCTTAACACCGAGTCAATAATTCTAGACTGTTAATGTAGAATCTGATGCTTCTCTCTAGTAACTCACCTCCTCCCTCCAGAGAACTTCTCGGGAAGACTTCTCCTGGAACATTCTGAGGTCCTCAATAAGCCATATATCCTTAGAGAACCATCTCCAATCACCATGAAAACACTCCTCTATGGATAAAGCCACACCCAAATGGCCAAGACAAGAAGAAAGCTATATTGAAATGACCACACAGGCACACATGCACACACACAAACATCCCTAAGGAAGGAACCACCCCACTAAAGCACATCACACAAGAGCAAGATTCACACATGAATGTCATAGGAAAGATGCCCATTCTTTCATCTTGACACAGTTTTTGGCGTTCATTTTGAAACAGTTTTTGACGTATTGATCTTGCAGTGACGATTGCCAGAGATGGGCCTTCATCTTGTGTTTTATGCCCTTCCTACTAGGGAGTGAACCAATAGGTATGAGCAACACACATGTAACACCTCCATTGTCCAATGTGCCAAATCAGTTAACCTAAGCCCTGTTGTCTTAGTCTGTTTGGGCTGCCACAATGCGGTGGCTTAAATAACAGACATTTATTTGTCACAGTTCTGGAGGCAAGGAACTCTGAGATCAAGTTGTTGGCAGATTTGATGTCTGATGAGAAAGATGACGCCACAGACAATAAGAGAATTTGCCCTGCGCTGCGGTATAAAGCGTACTGTTTGCACTCGGTGGGCTTGTGGAAGTGGCAGCTCTGTGTAACCTCAGTACCTTTCAATCTTGCTAATTTTATGCAGGGAGCTCACCTGCATAAAATGTAGGTATACTGAGCACACTCATTGCACATTTGTGGTATGAGCATTGGGAGAGCCTTTCCTCTCTTCGTGTAAGACTAAGATCCACCACAGGACCTGGAGGAACGTCCTCCTTCACTCAAGGCAAGTTTCTCATATATGAAGGACTGTTTCACCCGCCCCAGTGATCATAAACAACAGTTCATCCCCCGGCTGAACATCACGAACACGTCATTTCAACTGCCATTTGCAAAGATTCCAGACTCCGTGTGGCAACTAGTCTGTATGAAACCACCACTTGTTGGATTTTGGAGTGGTGTCAGAGATGACCCACAACTATCTGAAAAAGCTATTAAAATGTTCCCCCCTTTTCAGCTACATATCTGAGTGAGGCTGGACTTTCTTCAACAGGAAGAAGCTACTGCAAGAGACGGAGTGCAGAAGCAGAGAGGACAACCCAGCTGCATCGCATGTTGACGATACAGCTGCTACCTTCTGTGTGCAGACTGAGTGTATTTAAAAGAGAAACAGAAACGCCATCCCAGGGGAAAGACCACAGACCTTTCATGAGGCAATGCATTATCAAAGTGCTGGGTTGGTTTTGTTTTATTTAATGCCAATTTCCTCTGACCTTTTCTTCTTTCTCATGTATGTCCAAAGAGTCCATCCTAAGAGCCTGTCTCTGTTATACATCCCAGAATATGCACCCTTTTAACCTCACCATTTCAGAGAATCCTTGGGGCTACCAAGCCCTGGAGATGCAGCTGAGATGTCCCCAAAGTGGGCTGAGATGGGCACATTCCACTGTGCATTCGACTTTAACCTGAAGTATCTGAGGGAAGCCTACGGCTCCCAGGACTATAGACCATTCTAGCTGATCACTGCCTGGCGTGGAAAACAGGTAGACACTGCTTCGCCACATGGCTTCATTTTCACAAACCCGTCTCTAAACCCTTAGAACACACAGGAGGCAGCTCACACGCCCGCTACTGCTGATGGCAGAGCAGAAACTATGAATTCTAAAAAAGGTAAGGTAATTCTCAAAAATTGCATTTCTATAATGCATAAGTAGATTAAAATTATAATCAATATACAACCAGCTTAGGGGATTTCATAAAGACATGATAGGATTCTTTGCCCGTATCCTGTACTATTTTCATTTCCAATATTTTCAATGCTTTGCACCAGAGTCAAACTTGGCCCCGCAGAACACCGAAGCTGAGGCTTTGTGAAGGTGCTCGTGACTGATTTATGGTCTGAATGCAGTCATTTCACACACACCAGCCACTGCCCCGGCTTGGAATAAAGGGACCCCGTCAGGGGGCTACAGAGCTCGCTTTAAAGTGAAGCAGAAACAGCTAAAACTACTATCCCAGGCTTCACAGCAGACATCCTTCAACAGATAAAGAGAGATGCTATTTCCTTAGATAATTAGTTTTAAATTGAAGCATCATTTGGGAATTGAGAATCGGAACAAGAAAAATACATCTTTCTCCTCTAGCCTATGAAGAAACAGGAGAGGAAGATAAAGCGCAGTGAAGCGTGCAAAGCAATATTTCAAATTTCTCCTGTTGACCTAAGTTAAAAAGTCATTTTTTTTGTGTAATAACGAAATAATTGGGAGATGGATACACAGGAACACAATAGTATCTGAAATGTCTTATTCCAGATACACACAGACACACATTCAATTTATAACTAATTTAGCAAAATGTGAAGATTTGATAAAACTGAACAGTAGGCGCACCAACGTTCTTCAAATTATTCTCAGCTTCTTTGAAATGCACGAAATGTTTTATAGAAAATATATTTACAGGCACGTCAAAGTTCAAACGATTGCTAAACAATGAAAAAGATGAACTGCTGTGATCAAATGCTTGTGGGTATTTACTCATTAAGAATATTCTGAAAAATACATGTTGCCTTCTATGTAAACTAAAACCGCCTGAGAGCCTTCTGCTTTTCAGGGGCCTAAATTCCTCCCAAGGAGGCAAACCTACCACACCCTTCCTTAACCTACCAAGAGGGGAATACCTCACGCTCCAGGGGGTTCATGAGCTACCCCAGCCAGCAGTCCACGTTCAGTGTCAGTGACTAACTGACGTGGAATAACAAAATAAACCTTGTCTCAAGATGAGCGATACGTACATCGGAAGGCTGTTCTTCACGTGACTACTCAATGGTTCATGGCTCTGGACTAATGGTTCTCGATCTGCTTACTCTCCAAAGAGCTCACAAGTTGGGACAGGTGAACCAGGCTCATCTTCTTCACGGTGGAGCCTTCAGAAGGGGCAGCGTGAGCTCTGCCCAGGACAGAATGAATGAGAATAATCAGGCGGCACATCGCCTGTCTACCTTGGGCTTCTGCAAGTGCTGGGGAAAAAACTTGTCACTGGAGGTAAGTGGTATCTCATTGCAGTGTTAATTTGCATTTCCCTGATGATTAGAGATGTTGAACATTTTTCATATGTTTCTTGGCCATCAGTCTATTTTCTTTTAAAACCACAATGAGGTATCACTTAACTCCAGTGAGAATGGCTTTTATCAAAAAGTCCCAAAACAACAAATGTGGGTGGGGATGTAGAGAGATAGGAACACTCACACACTGCTGATGGGACTGCAAATTAGCACAACCTCTGTGGAAAGTAGTATGGAGATTCCTCAAAGGACTAAAAGTAGAATTACCATTTGACCCAGCAATCCCACTACTGGGTATTTACCCAAAGGAAAAAAAGACTTTCTATAAAAAAGACACCTGCACTCGAATGTTTATAGCAGCACAATTCACAGTTGCAAAGATGTGGAAACAACCCAAGTGCTCATCAATCCATGAGTAGATTAATAAAATGTACTATATATGTACCATGGAGTACTACTCAGCCATGAAAAAAATGCTAAACTAACACCTCTTGTATTATCCTGGATGGAGCTGGAGCTCATCCTCCTAAGTGAAGTATCACAAGGACGGAAAAACAAACACCACATGTACTCACCGTTAAATTGGAACTAATCAAACAACACGTATCTGCACATATGGAAGTGACATTCATTGGAAATCAAGCAGGAGGGAGGGGGAGGAGGGGATGGGTAAACTCGCACCTAAGGGGTGCAATGCACACTATCTGGGGGATGGGTGCACTTAGAACTTTGACTCAAACAGTATAAGGGCAATTTATGTCACCAAAACCTTTGTACCCCTGTAATATTCTGAAATAAAAAATAAAAAATTTTTTAAAACTTCTTAGACCTTATCCTTAGGGCCACAATCCACATACGCTGCTCGACTTTACCAGAGCCGTGCTGTCTTCTCGGGCTACTGTAACAAAATACCACAGGCTGGGTGGTTTCACAGCAGACATTTACTTCTCACAGTTCTGGAGGCTGGAAGTCTAACATCGAGGCGTGGCAGGGTCAGTTCCTGGTGAGGTCTTCCTGGTTTGCAGACAGACACCTTCTCCCTGTGTCCTCACATGGTGGTGAGTGAGCGAGAGCTCTGGTATTCTTCCCTCATCTTAGAAGGACACTAATCCCAACCTGGGAACCCTACTCTCATGAACTCGTGTAAAACTAATCACCTCCCAAATCAAAGTATCTGCCTAATGTCTAAGAAACCTAGAAGCAAACAAGAGCAAGCTAAACAGTAAAGGCCCAGAGACTCCTGGAGGTTGGAGACTTTGGGTTTTACAGGCATTTCTTGTGGCTCACAAAACATTGCTATCCCTTTACAACTTTATGGAGCTTGTTCGAGGCTAGCTAGGATGATTGCACCCCCTTGGAAGCAGACCTACTCCCAGCAGAGGTCCCACCGAAACGTGCCCTGGGGAAGCCAGGCTGTGGTTTTAGGGAGTGTGGTACAGACAGCCCTGGAAGGCATACTGGAGTTTTAAAACCAACTTTTCCACTAAAACACCTCCCATATCCTTTCTGGAGCCCCCAACTCCAGAATCGGAGGGTTGCCAAATTCCCTTCCAGCTTCAACGCCTTATAAGCAGGAAACCCTCGGTGCCCCATCCAAACCACGGCTGCTCTACAGCAGGGCGGCCAAACTGAGTTACAGCTGGACTGAGTTGCCAGGGAGTTATAAATTATCAGGCCAACGGAAAAGGGAAGGGGTTGAACCTCAGTCTGAGATCTCCAGGGTGGGGCTGCTGAGATGTGATGCTTTGATGTGCACCTGCTCTGGTGCAGAGGGAACATACCCACACAGACGTCATGGGCCAACAGGTGGCCCTGGCAGGCTTCTTAGAGGAGGCATCTTCCAGCGGGGAAATACAGTTCAGGGTGTTGACAGGTGGGGATGGTGAAAAGGGAACCAGGGGGAGAGAACATCAAAAACACAGCATCCAGGCAGGTGCTGGAGGAGAAGATAAACGATCAATGTCTTTGCAACCTAAAGAGAATTTGTCTCATATTTTAAGCAGAGCAAGTTGCAGAAGGGATCGTGCAAGCAGCAAGGATGAGAAAGACTCATGCACCTGCACACCGGCCCCTCCTCCTCACCTGTCCAGCCCAGGTGACTGCCCACCACCCCATAAGTGATTTGTATTCGGGAGAGAACAGCTGGCTCTGAAATACCAACATCTGGTTTCCTTTAAAAACAAACAAGGCTTCTTGAAATAAAACCACACCTCCTGTATTCTTTTCTTTTTTTAATTTCCTTCTGGTTATAATTTTACTTTATTTTTTATTTTTATTTCTTCTTTTTGGAATTTCTTCCTTTATTTATTTCAGAATATTATAGGAGTACAAACGTTTTGGTTACATAAATCGCTTTTGTACAGTTTGAGTCACAGTTACAAGTGTTCCCATCCCCCAGATAGTGTGCACTGTACCCGTTAGGTGTGAATTTACCCATCCCCGCCTCCCCTTCCACCTGCTTGATTTCTGGTGAGTTTTATTTCCATATGTGCACATAAGTATTGATTGATTAATTCCAACTTAGTGGTGAGTACATGTGGTGATACTTCACTTACAAGAATGGCCTCCAGCTCCATCCAGGTTAATATAAGAGGTGTTAGTTCATCTTTTTTATTGCTGAGTAATACTCCATGGTGTACACATACCACATTTTATTAATCCACTCAGGTATTGATGGGCACTTGGGTTGTTTCCACATCTTTGCAATTGTGAATTGTGCTGCTATAAACATGCGAGTGCAGATGTCTTTTTTATAGAATGTCTTTTTTTCCTTTGGGCAAACACCCAGTAGTGGGATTGCTGGATCAAATGGTAGGTCCACTTAAGACGATGCTGTGACCCCAACCAGGCATTCTGACCACCTGGTCATGGAAGGACGGAGCCCACATTGAAGGAGACTCATGGAGGGCAGCGGGCAAACACGTCCAGGTGGGAAGAGGAATACAACCTCCCAGTCCCTAGGCACGTTCTGAAATTTCCAGCAGGTGATTATTGTGCAAAGAATTAGCTTCTGGGAATAAAGGATTGTGTCCATGCTACGATTTTGAAATGTGTTTTGTTCTTTGGGTAACCAGGACAGCATTAAGAAAATAATTAAACGTATTTCTGCTGCAGAAAAGGTTGGTGCTTGGCATAGCTGTGTTTTCCCTTCCTCTTGCTGTTTATATTTGGCTGGACACACACATCTCCAGGGTTCTGGCCACTCGTAGAGAACCCTCAGCTATTGCACTGTTTTCCTTTGCCTGTCTGTTTGCTTTTGGGTTTGTTACTCCATCTCAGTTCTGGGAAAGAACAGCTCAGTGGGTTTTAAGACAGTCCATGGTATTCCCCAGACATAAAACATGCCTCTGTGTGGTTTTTACTAACTCGCCTGTAGCTGCCACTGCTGTCACAGTATTTTCACCAAAACACAAATAGAACAGGCAATTTCCCTAGGGTCTCTTGTTCTGGCGGAGGAATGAGCCCCCTGCCCCCCCCCTTCTTTGCAGGTGCCTCTAATTCAGGCAGAAAAACAGAATTAAGCGACCACAGGACCCCTTTCTTAGCAAAGTCTAAATTCTGCAGGGCTGAAGGGGCCAATTGCTCCACATGTCTGAGGCATTGTAAGTTGTAGGGGTGTGTGTGTGTGTGTGTGTGTGTTTGTTTAGTCTTATCGTAAACCACCATACAGAAGGGATTTGTCAGAAGGGAAGAGCAAAAGAGCCAGCCTCCTCCACAAGGCTGGTATTTGCTGTCCAGACAGAATGGCGTCTTCCTTATAATGACCATGAAGAAAGACTTAGAACCAGAACTGGCACCTGGAAATCCAATGTCCACCCCAATTGGGGCCCAGGCCTTGGCTACAGTGGGTTTAACTGTGGCCCTCACCAAGGAGATGTGTCCACCCACAAACAATGAATGAAACCTTATATGGAAATAGGGTATGTGCAGATGAAATTGGATAAGATGAGGTTGTATTAGATATGGATAGGACCTTAATCCAAAAGCTGGGGTCCTCATCAGAAGAGGAAAATGTGGACACAGAGACATGGAGAAGGCCAGGCCATGATGCAGGCAGGCAGAGACAGGGGTGATGCTTCCACAAGAAAAGAAAGAAGACTCCCCAGAACCAACAGGAGCCACAAGAGAAAACGGAGGACCTTCCCCTACGGCTTTCAGAGGTAGCACAGCCCTCCCAACACCTTAATGGTGGACTTCCTGTCCCTAGAACAGGAAGAGAATACATTTCTGTTGTTTTAAGCCACCTGGTTTGTGGTATTTTGTTACAGAAGCCCCAGGAAACTAAAATACTGAGCCTCACCTGTTAACAGTTGACCCTTGAACAACACAGGTTTGAACTGCACGGGTCCACTTACACGTGGATTTCCTTCCACCTCTGCCACGCCAGAGACAGCAAGACCAAGCCCTCCTCTGCCTCCTCCTCCTCCTGAGTCTACTCGACATGAAGATGATGAGGATGAAGACTTTTATGATGATCCACTTCCATTTAACGAAGAGTAAATAAATTTTCTCTTCCCGATGATTTCCTTAATAACATTTTCTTTTCTCTAGCTCCCTTTATTGTAAGAGTACAGTGTATAATACATAAAACATACAAAATAGGTGTTAATTGACTGTTTAAGTTATTGGTAAGGCTTCCAGTCAACAGTAGGTGATTAGTAGTAAGTTTTGGGGGAGTCTTCGACTGCATGGCAGGTGGACACCACTAACCTTCAAGTTGTTTGAGGGCCAACTGGATTTGAGGGAGTCAGACCTTATCACATCTCAGACCTCACCCAGCTCTGAGGATCTGGGTACCGTTTCTCCGCTACTCCCTGAGCAGGCAGCTGGATGCACTTTCAGATGCCTCCGCTCAGGTGGATGCTGCAGGGACCAGAGGGTATTCTCTTCATTTTCTGATCACACCCTGCCTTTAGACCTGGGAGTATGACAAACCATACAAGACCAAGACCATCCCAGACTACAAAAAGCCAGGGCTCAGAGTGGAAATTTCATTTAGTCACTTAATAAACCAGTAGGGCAGGTACCATCGCAGAAGCAGAAGCAGCACCAGAATCATATCCTGATGAGATTTTGCCGTTGAGTAGTTCAGGGCTTCACATACACCGTGAATTAGAGATTTTGTTGTACCGAATCAATGCTGGGTCCAAAAATTATTTAGTTCCCAAACGTTGTTAAATATGGTTGATTCTCTTGGGCAAAATAAAGAGTTGAGTCGGTGATGATGAAGACTTCATCGCTATGAGGTGTTCAGGGTTAGGAAGGAGCTGACAGCTCTGGAACACTAAGCCACAAACAAGCTCACCCCACTTCCCTAGAGACACCCTGGCCCCGGGAGCAGGGCTGCAAGTCCCAGAGGGATGGCAGAGGGCCCCTCACATTCCATCAAGGAGACCTCTCTACCTCTTCCTCAAGCGTTTGGAGTCAAGAGTGCCCAATCATATCAGAATTCATGAGCTCCACCATCTGCAACTCTTTCATCAGTCAACTGGGAAGATTTCTGAAGCACAGGTCAGTGAATCAAAGAACAAAAAAAGATACAGTAGAACTTGAATCTAATATAAAGATACAATAGAACTAGAGTAAACAAGGATGCCATCTGCTGTAACTGTTAATGTTATTTAATATTGTTTTAAAATTGCTGGCCAATGTGCTATGGCATGAAACAGAAATTAGAGGTATAAAGGTTTGAAACAAAAAAGAGACTAAATTATCTTCAAATGAAGCTGATATGATTATATATGAGAAAACTCTCAGGGTTAACCAAAAAAGTTTTAAAAAATCAATAAGTTGGCTGGACATTACATGAACATAGAATTGATAGTTCTGTCTTTTTTTTCTCAGTATCATTAACAATGAACAAGAAGAAAAAACCAGAAAATTTTAACGCAAAACTATAAAATTCCTAGGAATGATCCTAAAAAGATATCTTGGAGTCCAATATGAAGGAAACTATAAAACTTTAACTAGAGGTACAAATGCATACCAAATTAATAAAGAGGCATGCCATTTTGGGGGGGATAGGAAGATTACCATTATGCATAAAACAACTCTCCTTAAATTACATCCTCAAAATAACTAATTCTATTTGTCATTCAACACAAAATCTGAAATTTTTAGACTTCAAGAATAAACTCAAGTGACACATGAATGTAAAAAAATTCAGTCTAAGCACTATTACAGAAATTCAAATTAAACTGTGATATCATTTTTTCCTCAATGAAAATAACATTAAAAAATAATGTTAAATAGTAGGAAGGGTTTATTAACTCTCTCGTTTTCTCTCTCTCTCTCACACACATGCACACACACACAGTGTTTTTGAGGTAGTCAACTGGCACATCTCCAGAGAGCAACCCTGCAAGAAGAATTAAGAATCTTAAACATGCCTAAATTCTGTGACCTTATAACCTGACTTTTCCAAATCCATCTTATTAAAATACACATAAATCCCAAGTTTCCTAACAAAGAATTTCATCATAGCATTAATTTATAATGACAGAAAATGGGAAATAACATAACTGTCAAAGAATAAAGTTAAATAATTTACACCACATCCACTAAGTGACTTAGTCAGCAAGTATTCAATTTTTTCCTAAAGCATAAAAAATGGCACCAGTGGGGAAATGCTTAGGATATAAAATAGAATGATAAAATCAGGATATATAATTATAGGATGGAAATTTCATAAAGTGTGCATATATTTATACATATGCATTGAACAAAGCTAGAAGGAAATGCCCTAAAATTTAACAGCATTTAATACTAGGGTGAGCAGGGTGATTCCTGTTTATACTTTCTATGTTTTCCACATTTTCTACGGGGAGCATACATTTTCATAATTTAAAATACATTGATGTGTTTCTAAGGGGGTATTCCAACCCTAGGACAGACTAGATGTCAGACTCATACGCCTTGGACATCAACCAAGGTCCCATTTCCTGCGAGGCATCACCAGGAGCAGAAATTTCCTGGGGTCTTTGACGCCCAGGTCAGGGGAAGTCCCCCTTGTCTGCGAGGGGCCGTGTCAGGTCCATGGGCACATTGTCCTCATCCCTGTCCATCCCCCTTGTTCAAGGGTATCCATCACTGCCCCTCAACTCGTGGCTGGTGCTCTACAACACTGTTGGAATGGTGGCAGCTTCCAAGAGCTTCGAATGAACTCAGTCCGGGGTCACTTTAGATCCTAGATGCTCAGGGGTCTCTGTAGTTAGGAAAAGCTTTTTTCTGCACCCAGGAATGGGTGCTTTTCCAGTTGGCTCCCTTACTAACCTTCGCAACGTCATCCCCAAAAGAAACAGTGTGTTCTCGATCACTTCCAGGATCCCACCAGTTTAGACTTGTTTGTAGGACGAAAAGTGAAGCCCAGGGGTTTGGACCATGTGTGTCTCTGCTTGGCTACATCTCAGTGTGGACTGTCACAGGAGGAGGGAAGGAAGAAATCAGTGGGGGGAGAATCAATTCTATAATAATTTCTCCAACCCACACAGCTAGAACAGAGGACATTTAAGCTTCCTTACGCAGTCCTGTGTCAGGTGTACATGTGTGGGGGTGTGTGTGTATGTGCACACATGTGTGTTCATTGCTAAGCAAGATGCATAAAAAAATCTCAAGTTTGCATCTCCAATGACTATGTGCTTTGAAGTCTGGTGTACTAAGGAATTCAGAGATCTTCATGGGAGGGGCTGGGTGTTTTTCAAGTTAAATTCCTTCCTGGTCAAGGCAGTTCTGTAGCCTGAAAACCAACCTTCACTCTGCTACAGTTAACTCTGCAGGTCTCTGAAGTTCCCTTTGAATTCCCTTTGGATTTCCCACAAGCTACCTCCCAAATTGCAAACCCTGGTTCAAAAGAAATGTATATATAGAAGCTGCATCTAAAACATTCTCCCTGATTTTTTAAGGTGTTGAACGCACATGGCCCTCCAGAACCACCTATTTGCAGGAAGACAGTCACGTCAGGACTTAATGAAATTTCGTAAAGAAAGGAACCCCCCAGCATCAATGCCATGCAGGTCAAATTTCCCTACAATAAATACAATTAAAAACAACAGCATGCAGTTAGCCAGGATCAGTCAGTTTTTGAGATCTATTGTATCGCATGGTGACTACAGTTAATAAAAATGTACTGTATATTTCATATTTGCTGAAAGATTAGATTTTAAATGTTCTCACCACACACAAAAATATGTAGGTTAGGAGATGCACGTGTTCATGGGCTTAGTTTAATCATTGCACATTGTATACATATATCAAAACATCACATTGTACCCCATACATATATATAATTATCATCTATCTGTTAAAAATAAAATTTAAAAAATAATTAAACATTGGAAAATAAACACAACAGTAAACAATTACCATCAAGCCAATATTGCCATTCTTTGCTCATATTCTGACAATGCAATCCAAAACAATGAGTAATCAGCACTTTTCCCCAACCCTCTGCTGTTCATACATACCCCTCCCTTAACTCTGCACTGTGCCTTTCATCTGGGAGGGGACCACCTCCAGAGCCCTGGACGACCTCTGCACCATTCCTTCCTCCTCTACTTTGTCTCAAACCTCTTCACCTAGGACACAAACTGCACCTTGCCTGTGAGACAGGTCGCGGGAATCTATCAGTGCCCGAGGTCTCGGCAGACACAGTCTGAGCCCCTCAAAGACAGACAGTGGTTTCTGAGTGTTTCCACACAGAAGAAAAAAAAAGTCCTTTCCCTGCATCCTTGTTGCCTGAGTACCTTGTAGATGCCGGCACTGTTTAAGGCACTGGGAGTATGTCTAGGAACAAGGCAGATGTTCCTGTTCACACACTGCTTTAGTACAAGGAATAGACAAAGAAAGCCAATAAATGAGGTGAGTACATGCGTGACAGGTTAGAAAGCATAAGTGCTAAGAGGGTGTGATGGGTTGAATGAACTGTGTCCCCCAAAATATGGGGAAGTCATAACCCTCAGTATCTCAGAAGGTGCCCCCTTACTTGGAAATACGGTCTTTGCAGATATTAGTTAAGATGAGGTCGAAACAGAGTAGGGTGAGCCCTAAACCCAATGGCAGGTGTCCTCCTAAGAGACAGCAGAGCAGACGCAGACACAGAGGAGAAGCCACGTGGAGGTGGAGGCAGAGACTGGAGTGACGCAGCCACAAGCCAAGGGACGCCTGGAGCCCCCAGGAGCTGGGAGAGGCAGGAAGGAGCCTCCCCTGGAGCCTCTGGAGGGAGCGCGGCCCTGAGACCCCTTCACCTCAGACTCCTGGGCTCCAAAACAGGGAGAGGACATATTCCTGTGGTTTTAGAGCCACCTGCTTTGTGGGGATTTGTTATAGCAGCTCCAGGACACTGACACACACATTTAAACATAATACGACAGGTGTGCTCATAAGAAGAGAAGACACACATACAGGAAGGACACCATGAGACGGTGGACGCAGAGAACGGGGTGACGTGTCTACAAACCAAGGAACGCCAGGGATCGCCCTGCAGCCCCCAGAAGTTAGAAGGGAGGCGTGGGCCAGGCTGTCCTCCACATCCCTCCAAAGGCACCAGCCCTGCCGGCACCTCGATCTCAGACCTCTGGTCTCCAGAACTGTGAGACATCAGATGTGTGTTGTTGGAAGCTGCTGAGCGTGTGGTATTTGTTCCAGTGGCACCTGGATTTTAAAACAGCAGGAAAGTAAAAAATAACACGGTCTCCCATGTTCTTTTAACATGGCCCCGGCTGTGCCATCTCGGGACCCCGACTCTCGTGGATTCTTCTGTCTCTGTGGCTGCCTCGACGCTGCACCTGTTACGGCAGTGCCGACTGCAGGGCTGACTTGCACCACTCTGGGGCTCTTCCCGACACAAGGAGCCACGAGCACCGACTTTGATCCCGTCCACGCCAAATGGACCTCGTACTACGCAAGTAAAGAAACAAGGAAGTACAGGTAAGACGGGGAGGAACGTCTTGCAACTACGTAAGGCTATTAACCCTTCATTCCCACGTAAGTCAGTCTACGGAGTCTCTGTCCTTGACAACTGTGCCAATGACACTTGACGCTCTGTAGATGGATGACGACTAATTAGTCCTACACGGCTAACAGACGAAGGGTTAATCGATCTGCGCCTGCCTGGATTATCCGTGAAGGAAAACGCAGCGGCTTGGAAATCACCTTAAATAGCTCAAGGGATGATCGATGCCGATGTGAAATTCGACTGCAAAGAACGTTTCCACCCGGGTGCAATTTACTTCTGTGAATAAAATCAGTGATCCGTGGGCGGCAGGTGTTTTATGATGCCGCTGTTTCTTAAAACGGACTTTTACCTTTCATGCTACTCTATCCCGGAGAGACCTTGAAGGAGCCCGTAGGTTTGCGGGAGTCCACCACGAATTAAGGCCAGACTCGGAGAGGAAGCCCTTCTGGCTGAATGAAAACGAGGTGCAGCGGCAGCGGCACCCACACACTTTGCTCCATCAACTTGAGCTTTGGTCTTAATCGCGAGGCTAATGAATACGGAGGAATATTTGCAGAATAAAAGCAATTAGGCCAATTATGGGGGTAATTAACTGACTGAACACACGTCGAGCACATTGAGCAGGAGTGCTGGAACCTGAGACCAAAAGACTGAATGGCCTTTCTTTTCTGTTGGTTTTGAAATCCCAGGTGGATGGATTTCCTTCCGAAAGACCACATTGCAGAACGGGGCATCTTCGAGAAGAGCGTCCATATCGTCTCACAGGGGCCACGGAAACTTAGAGAGATGCTGAAAATCAGCATCAAGTTCCAGAAACACACCAAAAGATGGTGCCTGCATGTCCTGTTGAGAATCTAACACTGATGGCCCAGAAACGATGCCTAGATATCATGTATGAGTTTCCTATTGCACTCGGGCAAATGACCACCGACTCAGCAGCTTAAAACAGATTCTGGCGTGGATGCGGAGAGATGGGAACACTCACACACTGCTGGTGGGACTGCAAACTAGCACAACCTGTATGGAGAGTAATATGGAGATTCCTCAAAGAACTAAAAGTAGAATTACCATTTGATCCAGCAATCCCACTATTGGGTATTTACCCAAAGGGAAAAAAGGACATTCTATAAAAAAGACATCTGCACTCGAATGTTTCTAGCAGCACAATTCACAATAGCAAAGATGTGGAAACAACCCAAGTGCCCATCAATCCGTGAGGGATTAATAAAATGTGGTATATGTGCACCATGGAGTATTACTCAGCCACAAAAAACAATGGTGAACTAACACCTCTTGCATTATCCTGGATGGAGCTGCAAAACATTCTTCTAAGTGAAGTATCACAACAACAGAAAAACAAACACCACATGTACTCACCATTAAATTAGAACTAATTGATCAACACTTACGTGCACATATGGAAATAATATTCATCAGAAATCAAGCAGGTGGGAGGGGGGAGGAGGGGATGGGTAAATTCACACCTAACGGGTACAGTGCACACTATCTGGGGTATGGGCACACTTGTAACTTTGACTCAAACTGTACAAAAGCAATTTATGTAACCAAAACGTTTGTACCCCCATAATATTCTGAAATTTTAAAAATTTTTAAATTTTAAAAAAACCCTACACAGATGGGTTCTCCTACAGTTCTGGAGGTCAGAGTGTGATGTGAGTCTACTGGGCTAAAATCAAGGCGTTGGCAGGGCTGGTTCCTTCTGGAGGTTCCAGCAGACAATCTGTTTTCCTCCTTGTCTAGTTTCCAGAGGACGTACACACTGCTGGGCACACGGCCTTTCCGCGTGTTCAAAGCTGGCAACGTCCCATCTCTCTGACTATTCGTCCATTGTCACCTCTAACTCCAACTCTCTGCTTCTGGGGGACCCTTCACAGGGACCCCTGTGGCCACGCTAAGGCCACCTAATTGTCCCAGGTCAAATCCCTATGTTAAGGCCAGAACATGACTGTGCAACCTTCATGCACCTTTGCTGTGGCACCTGAGTCATGGTTTCCGTGGATTAGGACGTGGACATCTTCGGGAGCCAGGATGCTGCTCACCTCTGTTTATAAAGAGGCAGAATCGTGTCTATATTTGAAATTCTTCCAAGGCCACGTTAGCAAGAACAAAGACAGTCCACATTGGAGCCCACCCGTATTCACCAGTGAGTTAACTCTAAGCACGCACAGCATGAGATTTCTCTCTCCGCCAGGAACTGTGTCACTGGCTGGACACTCACAAAGGGCATGGAGGCCAGGATGTGAGAAGGTGGCCGTGTCTGTTTTGCAGGGAGGAGCATTCACTCAGAACAATAGATCTATATTCTGTACTTGCTGTACCGATGCATGCATTTCAGGCGTTCACTGTCTCGTCAAGCGAAAGATGTAGATGCCACAGCTGGAAAATGTCCAGCCCCCGCTTAGCTGTGGGTAGAGCTGCCACGGGCGACTGTGCAGCACAGGGTACAAAGGACAGAGCGTGGATTCCTGGTCGAGGTCCCGGGTGGAATTTCAGAAAACCACGGGGCTCACTGGAGCAGGTGGTGAAGTCCACATCCAGGAGTGATGGTGCTTTAAGTGACAGACGTGAGCTCAGACTGAACCGCGGGCAAGAAGAGAGGATGAAGAAGGCAAACGGACAGGTGTCTGGTGAGTGGCTGGACCCTGGGGGTGAAGGGAACGGGGTCCTCCTTCCTACGGCTGCAACCGACTGAATTGTGCCAACAACCAGAGGAAGGAACCTGCAAGGGAAGCCCAGGTGAGATGACAGTGCCACCCTGGTCCACACTTGGTTCTGTCCTGGGGGACCCCGAGCAGAGAACCCAGCTACCCTGGGCACCTCCTCTCTGCACTCGTGGAAAACGAAGATCATAAATGTGTGTTGTTTTAAGCCCCTTGCGTGTGTGTTGATTTGTCACTCAGCAACAGAAAACAAGTGCAGCCCAACACATCCTAACATTATCGTTGGCAATATCCTACATGGGTTTGGTCACCTTTCTTTTCCAAGCAGTGTGTTTTAACAGGTCAGCTACTCGATGAGTTTCTTGTAATAATTTTCCCCTTCAATGCATCCATAAAATATGATGAGTTTCTTTGGGTGTTAAACTTTGCCAGTATAGAAAATGATTATTTTAAGCATGCATTGTTATTAATAATTTCTCACAATTATTTAATACAAATAATGGTCTTTTTATTTTTTTTTAATTTTTATTTTTTGAGACAGGGTCTCACTCTGTCACCCTGGGTAGAGTGTCGTGGCATCATCGTAGCTCACTGCAGCCTCAAACTCCTGGGCTCAAGTGATCCTCCTGCCTCAGCCTCCCCAGTAGCTAGGACTACAGGCACCACCACACCCAGCTAATTTTTCCTATTTTTAGTGGAGATGGGGTCTCACTCTTGCTCAGGCTGGTCTCGGACTCCTGACCTCAAGCAATCCTCCCACCTTGGCCTCCCAGAGTGCTGGGATTACAGGCATGAGCCACCACACCCAGCCCATATAATGGTCTTATATGCTATTCTATTACCCAGAAATTCCTATATAGATTTTTCTAGTTTTTTTTTTACTAAATGATAATACATTTTATAAATTAGCTGAATATATCTAATCTCACTGTATATGAAATAAAATTAAAACAACTCAATGAACCTGCCATCGAGTCTTTTTGGCAGGTATTCTGTGATACAAACATTAAAAAACATCGTGCGATGTGCAAGCTAAGGCTTCTCACCAGGTTAGGTAACAAAATCTCTTTTGGACAGTATAGTATTCCCCCTGTGATTTGCTGGGGATATGTTCCAATGCCTGAAACTGCAGGTAGTGCTGAATCCTATATATACTATGTTTTTTCCTATACATGCACACCTATGATAAAGTTTACTTTATCAATTAGGCATAGTAGGAAATTAACAACTATAATAAAATAGAAGTTCTGTCTCAGGAAGGAGGTGCACCAAAAAGAAAAAAAAAGAAACAGAACAATTTTTTTTTTAATTTATTTTTTAAATTTCAGAATATCATGGGGGTACAACACTTTAGCCATACACATTGCCCCTGTTCTGCCCGTGTCAGAGCCACAATCGTGGTCATCCCCCAAACTGTGCTCCCCGCATCCATTCAGTGAGAGTTTTTCCCATCCCCTACACCCCCCTCCCACCTGCCCGCCCCCTGATGAATATTATTGCCCTGTGTGATGTAAGTGTTGATCAGTTAGTACCAGTTTGATGGTGAGTACCAGTGGTGCTTGTTTTTCCAATCCTGTGACACTTCGCTTCGAAGAATGGGTTCTAGCTCCAACCAGGATAATACCAGATGTGTTAATTCACTGTTGTTCCTTATTGCTGAGTAATACTCCATGGTATACATATACCACATTTTATTGATCCACTCGTGTATTGATGGGCACCTGGGTTGTTTCCACAACTTTGCAATTGTGAATTGTGCTGCTATGAACATTCGAGAGCAGATGTCTTTATTATAAAATGTTTTTTTTCTTTTGGATAAATACCCAGTAGTGGGATTGCTGGGTCAAATGGTAATTCTACTTTTAATTCTTTGAGGTATCTCCATATTCTTTTCCATAGAGGTTGTACTAATTTGCAGTCCCACCAGCAGTGTATGAGTGTTCCTATCTGTCCACATCCCCGCCAACATTTGTTATTTGGGGATTTTTTGATATGAGCCAATCTCACTGGAGTTAAGTGATATCTCATTGTGGAAACAGAACAATTTTAACACTATGCCAGCACTGCTACTATTGTGCTTTGAAGCCATTATTAAGAAAAATAAGGGTGGCTTGAACACAAGCACTGTGATACCAGGACAGTTGATCTGATCACCCAGGCGGCTACTAATGGACTAACAAGAGGGTGTCCTGTCCGGTGTGGAGATGCTGGACAAGGGATAATACATGTTCCAGGCAGGACAGAGCAGGATGGTGCGAGATCTCATCCAGACTCAGAAAGGTGTGCAATTTAAAACTCATGAACTGTTCATTTCTGCAATTTTCCATTTCATATTTTCACGCTGAGGTTGACTGCGTGTAACTGAAACCTTGGCGAGCAAAACCACAGATAAGACGGGACTACTGTACGTTGTAATTTACAACACCTCTTAAGATTCTACAAAAGCACAAATTTCTGGACAGATAGAGCAAAAACACTAAGAAGTTCTGTTCTTGATGTATCGGGAAATTTATCATCAAAAACACCTGTGCCGTACGCTTCCACGCTGGAAGAAAACGCTCTTCTCAGAAACAGCGTGAGGTGTTTCCTCATTCGCAAGAGGACATGCAACAACGCATGACAATAAGCCTTTCTCTTTAACACTGGAGGGACAGTGGAGAGATGGTGCTCATAATTTAACTGGGCTCTCCTTCCTTTGCAAATAATCCAGGGACCTAAATATCCAACGATTCCCAGTGTGTTTCGTTTTGCAGATGCTACCATTGCACGTACAAGAATACCACTTCAAAAAAAAACATATCAAGGTTTGCCATTTATATTTGATTTTGCATAGTTGATACAGCCATGTTTAAGTTGAAAATAGTCTTCATTGTAAAGTCTTGGAGTCTTTTCATTTTAGAATACAGTTGAGACGTCTAATTCTGCTAAGTAGACACCGTACGATCAATAGAGTCAGTGTGCACAGTTCCAAATCCAGCCGTTGGTTATCTACATGTCAGAAGGCTGGAGGGAGGGGCGGGGTGGATGCGGAGGATGCATCGGGAAGGTGTCATGCTGGGGAGGATGGAATGGGGGGAAGAGACACATACAGGGAAAGAGGAAGCCGCCCAGGAAGAGTGGCCAGGACAGGGACGGTGAAGGACAAGGGGCAAGAAGGACCTCCCCACCCAGTGTCCTTTACTCTGGGCACCTGCAGCTCCACCACTCTGACATGATGGGGAATAGAAGCTGCACCCGAGGGACCTCCCCACCCGGCATCCTCTAGACAGGACAAGGCGGCCGACTCATCGTCAAACCCTCAGCTTCACGTAGCCCCAGCAAACAGCAGGACTCAGAAAACCAACTCCCGCCCACTGGTGGCTTCCATTTGCACATTTTGTATCACACACCTCTACTGGGGTGGCCTCTGCAATGGGCAGTCGGCTGCCTCATCTCTGTCACTCAAGGAAGGTGCACGAACGTGGTCAGGATTACGCGGACAGTGCAATTTCTACCTCTCCGTGGGCTTTAAGGGTGGTTTTCATCCTCTGCCACAGAAGGGTCCCCTGTGTACCTCTGGGTCCCTGCCTGAAGGAAACCCTGCTCAGTGTTGGCCAGGCAGGTTGCAGCCAAGGGTACCGGTATCAGGTTTTCCACATGGGGACCTCACCTCCCTGCCCAAGGGTTTGCAACAAAGTGTGTGTGCTCCCCACTCTGTGAACAGCGGCATCGCCCATCCTGACACCACTCCAGATGGTCACAAGGGTTTTGCATCCAAGGGGATACAACACACACAAGTATGTACTTATCTTGGAATGAGAGTCCACAAACGTGTGCAATTAATGAAGAGAGGAGGCATACAGGCAATGTTCAGATCGCCCAACCCACAAAGCCAACTGTGCTAGTTAAAATAAGGATCTTGGCAAGGGCACAGGGAAGGCTTGCAGGCAGGCACGACAAGGGCCGTAAAATATTAAAGTGTGTTAATCCTGGAATCACCTCCTATGGTTTTGCACGGAGGCGGCTGTAATCCACTCAGAGCAAGTGACACTCTACAAGGAAATTTAGCAGGGAGTTAACCATTCCTGTTTTGCAGGCCCACCAGTATAAACAGAGGCCACACAGCTGGCAGAGCAGAGAGTCACACGTAGGCAGATGCCTGCATCACATGGAATTATAAATGAAATTCCAGCTTTTGAAATCATTTGTCATTGAAGAACTCAGATAGATGACAGGTAAAAATCACTGGACCTGGTTGTCAACCCGGAAACATCAAGTTTGGAAATCCCAAACACTTCTACCAGAGCCTTTGTCGGAACTTGACAGAGAAAACAAAAACCGCTTACGTAAGGATTAAATCCAATTCAAGCCAAGACTCTAAATACTGACTTTTGTTTTATAACTCACTAGATGCAGATGCAAGTAGGAAGCTACAGGCACACACTTTTGTGGATTTTCTAAATATTTTAAATAATAAGTTATGTCACCAAATGTAGAGGACAAAGGGGCAATTTTTAAAAATTACAGGAAATCCACACAGTGTTTGCATAACAACAGTCAGACGCTGAGATGTTTCCCAGTGAAGTGAAAACCAGATCAGTAAATTAGCAAATTATGGTAAACTTTGTTGACTATTCTGTCTCAGGTTCTTTCATTTAATGAAATAATTGCAAGTAAAAACAGGAGGGAATGATTTTCAAAGTTCATAGGTGTGGAGGACAGAGGCACAACTCGATTTCCTACCAGAACTCAACGTAATTCAAGGTCTTCACGTATCGGCGTTCCTTGTGTAACGGGGGTCTTGCTGATGTATTAAAACAGTGTCGCAGGACACCATAAAAAAAGGACCTGAATTACTTTATTAACAAACAGCTGTTGCCACTCATGGGATGGCAGCTCAAGTCCTAACTTCTAGACATTTACCACATTGAGTATCTCAGTAATACACATTATAATCAACAAACCCCAAATATCTCCTCAACATTCTCTTCTCAGCCTCGTGCATTTGCTCAGGAATGCAACCACCTTCACCATCCTCTCCCTCTCTCTCTGTCTCTCTCACCCTCTGTCTCTCTCTCTCTCTCCATACGTCTTTGTGTGTGTGTACAGTTGTCCCTCAGTGTCCACGGGGTATTGGGTCTAGGACCCCCCTTGACAGATACCAATATCCATAGATGCTCAAGTCCCTGACATAAAATGACGTAGCGTTTGTATATAATCTACATGCATCCTCTTATATACTTTAAATTATCTCTAGATTACTTATAATACCTAATACAATGGAAAGGCTACGTAAATAGTTCTTATACTGTATTGTTCATTACCGAATGCAAAACCCAAAGATATGGAGGGTCTTTGGGAGGTGACTAGGTCCTGAGGATGTAACTCTCATGAATGGGATTACTGTCCTTATAAACAAGACCCCCGAGAGCTCCCTTGCCCCTTCCACCACATGAGGACACAGCCAGAAGGCACCATCTATGAACCAGGAAGTGAGTCCTCACCAGACACAGACTCTGCCACGCCGGGATCTTGGACTTCCAGCCTCCAGAGCCGTGAGCAATAAATTCCAGTTGCTTATAAATTATCCAGTTTAAGGTATTGTGTTATAGCACTCCAAACAGACCAAGATGCTATGTTTTGAGCTTCCAAAAGTCATGTGATAAGCAGCTAAAGGAAGAGTCTAAAAAGTGAAGAGGCGTAACAGGCAAAAGCAAAATCGGCATCAGCCTATTTCCCCCAAGGACACTGTAAGTTCTGTAAGAGCAAGAGGTTGAGAAACTTAAAGCATCTTTGCTGTAACAGTGACAGGTCATGGCATCACAGTCCTAAAGAAGAAGCCACAACCAAAGGAAAGCAAGCAAGATGCTTGATGTGATGCAGGTTTTCCTGAAAACTTGCAACCTAACAGGTGCATGATTATTTTAAAAGCAGAGCCTGGATGTGCAAATTTGGAGAAGGTGGCTGGCAACCAAAGAGAGGAATTTTTTTTTGCAAGCAACCTACTTAGCTTCATAAGACAGTCAGCTCCACAGGGAGGAGTTCTTTCGTGTGACCCATGGCTTGGGTGGCCGACCTCATTGCTTCACCTTCAGAGGACAAAACACAGAGCAGAGGATGCGTGAAGAAGTCCTGTGGGCCTGCCTAGACTCATCTGGATTAATTAAAATATTCAGAAGTGCAACATCCACTCCATGGAGAAGTGCTCTCTGGGTTCTTTCAGCCACAGTCCTTGCTCAGCTGAGCAAAGGGAGCCCAAGGCAGGAGCTCTGAGGCTGCAGGTATCAGGGCTGGGGTTAGCCATGGAAGGTGTGCAGAGTTGAAGATGTCAGACCTGGCCATCTTACCCACGAGGAGGAGACAGTAGAAGCAACAGGGACTTGGGAGAGGGGCCACAGAACAGTCCACGGACAATTAAGTAGAGCAAAGACATTTCGGGATGGAGGAGCGGGCTTGATGAGTTACCCAGAGAAGCGGGACAGTCTTTACCTTCACGTGACACGACAGTAATTACATCCCTCCTACCAAAAAAAAAAAAAAACAACAACAACAAATCAGTGAGGAGATGCATGTATTTGCAATATGGCTAATTAATATAGGCAAAGTTTCTTTCCCTGCAGAACATTTCCTTCTGGTAGTAGAAGGTGACGTCACACAGGAGGTCTTTGCTTATTAGAATTCACACAATTCAGATTTGGGTAATATAGATCTAAAAAAACGAAAGGAAACCAACCATTCCCCTAGAATCCCTTTACAACCTTGGGATTATTCCTTCCCTAAACAGAATGAAGAGAAAATCAACTCTCTCTGACTTGCATTTTCTTAGGGGACGTGTCCTGTCTCTGTGCCTATGCATCCACATGCAAAAGTTATCTATAATGCAATTGGTTTTATTGACAACGGGCTTTAAAAGTCAGCATTTTAAAATGTGCAGATTCCAACTACAATAAGAATAGAGAGGAGGGGTTACAACTACATTTCTAATATGAGAAAGGTGCAGAGTGATTGAGAAGCTTTATATTGTGTATTACCTTGAGAGATTGTATTTCAGTCAATACAGAGCATCCAGCTACAGTGATTGTGAATAAGTCTGAGGAATGCTCTATGTAAAAGCAAGGCTGCAAAGTCACAAAAGTGATTTCAGATAACATTTCTTACTGGAAGCTTTCTTACCAAGTGACAAAGGTATCAATGAAATTATTATAAGCATGAATTAATTCATTTCTGCTTGTATCAGAAGAAAAGACTGTCCTCTCAATTTGAGCAAAAGTTGTAAAAATTCAGCTCAAAAAAAAAAGACTTAAAAGTTAGGGAAATATCTTGTCCAAGGTCAAACAGACAGCTGTGATTAGGTTCTCCTGACATTCAGTCTGACAATTAAATTAAAATATGGTCACAACACAGGGTGCAGTTAAGCCACAGAATTAATGAGGCTTCCCCATGTCACAGTGAAAAAAGCAATTTTTAAGGAAATGAACACAAATGTGACAGTCAGTGCCAGCAGGTAGCTGGGCATCGCTAAAGAGCCCGTAAGTTTCTCTGTGCATCAGCTCTAAAATTCTGTGGTTTTGTGTGACCACAACTATGATGGATAAGAAAGCAGCGATCATCACCAGTTTCATCATCACCATCACTATCACCATCATCACCATCATCATCACCATCATCACCAACATTATCACCGCCATCATCACCATCATCATCACCATCACCAGCATCTCCACCATCACCACCACCATCATCACCATCACTTATCACCATCATTGCCCACCACCATCATCACCATCATCACCATCACCATCACCATCATCACTATCATCATCATCATCACCATCAGCACCATGATAATTCTCACCAGCAGCATCTCCATCACCACCACCACCACCATTGTGACAACCTTCGTGTCCATCACAGTCACCATTATCACCAACATCACCATAGCAGTTGTCATGCATTGAGTTTTCACAGTGTGCAAACTGTTTTCTGTATTTTATTCTTTGGGCCAGTATTTTTTATGCTCCAATGATGTGCCAGGGACCACACCGGGGCTAGGGAAACCAGTGACCCAGTTACACAATCTACAGTACAAGGTGTGAGGTTGGTGATGGAAGAGATTAAGAGTCCCAGGGGAACAAGGAATGTAGGCACTGGACCTGAGGACAGGTGCTTTACGTCCTGGTCAGGAGAAGGAGGAGGAAGAGAAGAACACTCAAGGGGCAGGGACCACTTGTGCAAAGCTAGAGCAAGGAGGCAGAGGCATGAAGGGCATTCTGCCCATTTGGGTCAAGCAGGTAAGGTAATGACTCAGCAGGATCACTCTGACTGCAGTGTAGACAGTCCAAGAAGGACAGCTGGAAGCTGGGAGGCTAGCTAGGAAGCAGTGTTAAGGGACTGGTGAGACCTTTTGGTCGGTAGTGATACAAAAAGTAAATGCATGTTTTGGAGAAATATTTAGGTAGTAGACAGAGACCTCACTCACTGACTGGGGACAGAAAGACAAATGGTAAGTTGGGGAAAATCATCACAGACAAGCCAGGGTCTAGTCTAGGCATTTCCTCCTCCCTGTTTTGGTCAAACAAGGAGGAAGAAAATGCCAACTTCAGTCCTGGACTTGCTGGGCGGGCAGAGACATCTAGTAGGCAGGAGTTTGGGACACAAATATAGCAGTCAGAACTAGCACCACCGACGTGATGCAAGGCCCAGGAAGAGGTGTGTACTGTGAGATGCTAGGATGAAACACCGAGGAAACATAGCATAAAAATTACAGTCCAGAAAGAGGAAGCCACACAGGGGTGTGGGGCTTCGTGGGAGGAAAGCCAGGGGATACAGCATCATAGGAGACAATGAAATTGAATCTTTTACAATAGGTGCTTACAGGAAACTCCTTTGGATTTTTTTATCACAATTGTGCTCGCTCAGATAAGTGCACCATTATCTGATTAATTCGTCACTCCAGCTAGAATATAAATTCCATGCAGGCAAGAAGCAAGGTTATTTTATTGTATTAAAAAAAATTTTTCCAAGTGCCTGCTAAGTACCAGGTAGTAGCTAAGCCTTGGGAATTTATGAATAGGCCAAAGGGTTGTGGTGGTGGATGGTGATTATGGCTGCTGCATTAAAAGATGTATACTTTATTGTATTTTATGAGAAAACTACCAAAAATGGGAACAAGGTAGCATACAGACTGTAATTCTCCTTCTGCACCCACAGCAGGCATCGCTAATTGATTATAGTATCCCTGGCTGCAGGATCATCCTTATCCCAGGGTGCTGGGCAGGCAGAACCAATCAACCAGCCTTAGGCTGGAAAGGCTATTTGCTGTCCATTCAATTTGTGGTTCAGGTGTAGACAGAACACCCACTATACCCCAGCTGCTGCTACAGAATGAATTTCTTTAGAGGTTTACTAATGAAAGGATGTTGAATTATCCCAAATGCTTTACTGTTATCTACAGAGAGAAGTATCCTTTCATCTATAAGTGAATGAAGATAAAACCGGGCTGGAGGAAATTTTTTTAACCTGGCAGTATAAGCAATGGCTAATTGTGAACTAGACTTCATCTAGGTTGATGAGTAGGATTGGTCAATGAGGATGCTTTGAAAATTGCCCATTTGGAACAAAACTGTATTTAACTAAGAGTGAGGTTGGTGGCTATGGTCACTCTGAATGGTACCTATCAAAGGCCAGCCAACTATGGGGTACAAATGACCAGATAGCACATATAATATTTTAGGGTTTGTATGACATATGGTCTCTGTTGCGACGCTTCAACTCTGCGCTCTTAGTGCAAAAGCAGCCGTAGAAAAGAAGTCAAGGAATGTGTATGGCTGTGTTTTAGTAAAACGTTATTTGTAAAAACAGGTGGAGAGCTAGATTTATTCTAGATTTATCCACCGAAGGCAGAAGTTTAAGGAGGAAATAGTGGGGGTGAAGGGGTGGGTCCCCCAACCTGGGATGTCAGCTAGCTCCAGGATGTGCACGCATGGGCTTAGAGGGCTGAATTCCTAGACAACATCCTGGAGAAAATCACTGCCTGCTCTGAGCCTCCACCCTCCCCTGGAAGAGAGGGAGCCCTCCAGGAGCCCCCAGAACCTAAATCTTGTTCCCTGCAGGGGAGACACGGAGGACAGGTGCCCGGCTCCCTCCTGAGGAAGCCACTGGACATAGATCCAGGATGAAAGTTGCCCCGTGGGGACTGATCAGCCCCAGCGCTTGTGGGGGAAACAAGCTGTGCAGACAACACACAAAAGCAATTTTTATGGGGTCGTCCCTGGTCCTACGCAAAGCAGCCATTGAGAGGCGCTAAGGGACCCCATGGCAAGATGCTGAGGCGACACCAGCTCTCTGGGGGCTGCGGAAGGGGTTCGGGTGGCCCCCTAGAGAGAAGTATTGGGTAAAGGGGTTGTTACAGGCTGAATTATGTCCCCCCAAATTCATATAGTGAAGCTCCAACCTCCATGATCTCAGAATGTGACTGTATTTGGAGATGGGTCTATAAAGAGGTGATTAAGGTAAAATGAGGCACTAGGGTGGGCCCTGATCCAACAGGACTGATGTCCTTATAAGAAGAGGAGATGAGGACACAGACACGCACAAAGGGACGACCATGTGAGGACACAGGGAGAAGACGGCACCTACACGCCGAGGAGAGAGGCCCCAGGAGGAACCAGGCCTGACACACCTTGATCTCAGACTTCCAGCCTCCAGGATGTGACAGAATAAATGTCCGTTGTTTAAGCCGCCCGGTTTGTGGGACTGTTCTGGCAGCCGGAGCTGACTCATGCAGGCCCCAACACAGAAGAAGCCCCTTAGGTGGTCTCTGACAGCTTACACTTCCCCTACGGGCATTAGCTCTAACCATCTGCCAGGTCACCTGCAGTAGCCAACTGGCCAAGTATATTTATCACCTGGTCTCCCCTCCTTCTTCCCTCTCACCTGGGTCCAGGTGGGTGCTCTAATGCAGCTCGTGGGAAAGGGGAAAGAACAGGACCCCTATGCCTTCCTTATCCCACCCCTGGGTGGGCAGCAGCAGAAGCCTCCCTCCTGAACGAAGAAGGCAACACCAGCCCACATCCGGGGCTGCATCCAGCCTCTGTGTTGTGATGACCATGAGGGCAGCACCTGGGAGCAGGTGGGCGGGTGCAGGGTCTATGTGCATTTCCTTCCAGGGGCTGGGAAGGGGTAGACAGGGTATTGCACACAGACGACACCCCACGGGCCGTGTGCTGGGCATGCTGGTTCCATGTGCATCCAAGTCTTGGACCTAAAACACGCCTGTCCTTTTGTCACTAATGAGTGTGCTATCAACTTACATACACAATCCACTCACCAACATTCCTGCGCAAGAATGTTGAATGCATAAACACTATCCCGCCTGGCGTTTTATTATTTTTTCTCTGTATCTCATTGACCCAGCATTTTCAGTTATAGGAGAGGTGTATTGCTGAACATTTCCCTTTCTTTAGTTTTTAATTTTTTATGATTATTTTTAATTGAGGTAATATGCACATAACATAAAATTTGCCATCTTAACACTTATTAAGTGCACAGTTCTGTGGCATTAAGTACATTCATACTGCTGTGCAACCACCACCACCATCCATCTCCCGAAATTTCCACCTTCCCAAACTGAAACTCTGTCCCCATTAAACACTAACTTTCCTTACACCCGTCCCAGCCCCTCACACTCACCGTACTACTTTCTGTCTCTGTGAATTTGACTACTCCAGGGACCTCATATAAATGGGATCCTAAAGTATTTGACCTTGTGTGGCTGGCTTATTTCACTAAGCATGATGCCCTCAAGGTTCATCCGTGTTGCAGCATGTTTTAGAATTTCCTTCATTTTTAAGGCTGCATATGTTCCACCATACAGATAAAGCACATTTTCTCTATCCATTCACCTGTGGATGGACACTTGGCTTGTTCCCACCTTTTGGCTATTGTGAATAGTGCTGCTATGGACATGGTTTGTGCAAATATCTCTTCAATATCTTGCTTCCAATTCCTTGGGGTGTATACCCAGAAGTGGAATTGCTGTGCTCAGCTCTTCTTCTGTTTTATTTAGCTTAATGCTATTTTAGCAGGGAGCTATGAATTTGGCATGGTCAATATATCCCTAGGAAGTCACTGAATTTCAATAATAAAGAAAATCCCAAGGCTGCACCTCCTTAAAAGCCGGGGCCTTCAAGGTAGAGCACAGGTGAGCTGTCATGTCACATTGGATGCCAGCAATGTTGCAAAAGAAGGAAGGTGATTTATGATGCAGAAAAGAGACCTTTCCTATAAGGAGCAACAGGTAGGGATCCTCAAGAGAGCAGGACTTCAGGGGAAAAAAAAATAAAAGCACCTAGGGATGGAATCTGCCCAAATGTGAGATGAATCCAAAGGCAGCAAGCAAACAAGTCACACCCAGAAACGCAGAGGCTGAGGTGAGAAGCCTGCGGCAAAGCACGCAGCCCATTTGAATGTGCAACTCCAGTCAAACTACGATAAGCAGGATGGTTGCCCCGAACTTGTGGATCACAGGAAAACGGAAATTTGTTTGAATGTTACAGGTGGGGACGAGGGGTCGGAGTTACAGGCGGGGACTAGGGGTCAGAGTTACAGGTGGGGACGAGGGGTCGGACTTACAGGTAGGGTCGAGGTCTCAGAGTGGCCAAGGAAAGCCAAGGTTGCAGTGCTGGAAAGCCTGGTCCAACTTTGGATTCCTCCAAGAATGTTCTGTGTTCTTTCCAGTATGTGGAGCCTCGGAGGGAGGCTACAGACACACACACTCACCTACTGCAGGCGACTCCAACCCCACCCTCAGCCCCCTCCTGAATCCTTCCTACTGTGTGAAGCAGACAGGTTGGCAGGGGATCAGGAGCGAAGGCTAAGTAAGTTCCTGTGTACATCACACAGGGTGTCTGTCCTATCCCCGGAAATCTTTCTTCTAATTTCCTTTTTAATTTTACTTTTTCACAGGGAGCCTGAGTCTTGGCACTCTCCCTTTTCCTGTGTGTCTGTCCTATCCCCGGAAATCTTTCTTCTAATTTCCTTTTTAATTTTACTTTTTCACGGGGAGCCCGAGTCTTGGCACTCTCCCTTTTCCTGTGGAGATGGTCCAGGGAGAGTTTCTGTCCATTTTCCAGGGTCCTGGCTGCTGGTAAAGATGTACCTCGTCCTGTCGTCCTGTCTGGATGGCCAATGAGGGTTGGGGAGGGGATGTTCCCCTGCCTGGATGTAAGGCGTGGGCAGGGGGAGTGTCTACCTCCAGCCAGACCCCCAGGGGACTTGGGGCAGAGTCCGAGGCCAACACTCTGGAAGAACGCGCACACGCACACACATGCACATGCATCTCAGGTCCGCCTGCAGTGCACCCTGCATTTCCCATGGCCTCAGCAGGGGGAACCTGATCTGGTAAATTCCTGTCTCAGGGCTCAGGCCACAGCATGCTCATGTCAGACTACTGCATTTCAGCCAAAGCATCTCATCCCCCCAACAACACATTCAATTCCTGCTCTATCCATATCTGTAGTAGATTCCTGGGGCTGCCATAACAAATGACCCCAAACTGGGGGCCTTAAAACAATAGAGATTTATCCTCTCCCAGTCCTGGAGCCCAGACGTCTGAGATGAAGGGGTCTCAGGGCTGCGCTCCCTCCGGAGGCTCCAGGGGAGGCTCCTTCCTGCCTCTTCCAGCTCATGGGGCTCCAGGCGTCCCTGGGATTGTGGCCGCGTCACTCCACTCTCTGCCTCCGTCTCCATGTGGTTTCCTCCTCTGTGCTGTGTCTCCTCTGCTGTCTCTTAGAAGGACACCTGTCATTGGATTTAGGGCTCACCCTAATCCAGGATGATCTCCTCATCTCAAGATCCTTAGCTTTATTACATCTGCAAAGACCTTATTTCCAAATGAGGTCACATTCACAGGTCCTAGGAGTTAGACTATGGATGTATTTTTAGAGGGTGCAAGATTCAACCCATGATAACATCTGTGAGCAACTCTTAGGCTCTACAAAATGCATCTGTCACCCTGACCAGGCTCTTTGCACATACCCACCCTCCCACCACTGTCATCTTCATTCCCTAAAAAAAAATAATAATACCGTGCAAATTTCTAGTAACAGAAAATAACACAGTACCGCAGCCTGAGAGCTCACTCTGAGCAAAGGGCGTCAGCTGGGCCACAGCAAAGTGCATCTGACTAGAGAATGTTCCCTCCCCCTCCTGTCTCTTGACCCAGTCAGGCAGGAACTCAGTCTTTACCCCTGCGGATTCGATCATGACTTTGCCGATCAATCAATCACTCAATAAAGCTAAAAGCCTCTTGTGGGAGCCACACAGAAGACATTCCCTCTTTGGAGGCGTTCTGAGCTCCAAAGTGTGAAAAATGGAGCAAAGAGCTCCAAATTTTCAATGCGCAACCATTTCAGAAATCACGGCTTTGTTAATTCTACTTAAGTAATTTTAAAGGATCCTGCAGAATCCACAGGCATTTGAGGGAAGAAAGGGAAAGTCTGGAAACAGCTGTAATTTCACTCTTGAGACACAGTTTGGGCATCTGCTGCTTTTGGTGTATGTTTCTTCGGGGCTGGAGCAGAGTTCTGGCAAATGGGGACGCCGGGTGTGTGGCGTGGCTGGCGGTGGGGCACGCAGAAGGCTTCCTTGTTTCTCTACCTGGGTTCTCCTTCACAAGCAAAACAGCAGTAACCCAGCCAGAGTACGGGTATCTCCCTGCACTGACAGAGCCATTTTTTTCCCACTTTAACAACACTCATTATTTCTTATCTGTTAAATAGTGCATACGATATGTGCCTCTAAAAGCACTTCATAATCTTCTGGGTAATTAACTTGTAAAACAACCCCGGTCCTCATTATGGGCAGGATTGAAAGAATGTGAACTGCCGGATTTGCAAAGCAGATCACACAAAATCGCTTATTAAACATCCCCTGGGTAACTCCGGCAAGTCGGAGGGAAGGGGAAGCCCTACACCTTGCTGTCAAACGGAAGAGGATTAGAGAGTGTCAATATCCTCAGAGCGTGAAAAATGCGTAAATACGGAATTTTGGCTGGTAGTCAGGGTCTGGAGAAGGACTGCAGGAGGGCGTGGGGAGGGCTCTCTTGCAGACCCTTGAGGGTGGCCAGAAACGGGGCTTAGGGACCTCCACGCTGATGCAGAGGGCTCTGAACTGATCACGCAAGCAGGCATTCAAAACCAAAACACCTCGGCAGTCACCTCAGCAAAAGTCTTCTGTCCAACTCCAGGGGGTGATTTGGCCAGAGGTGAGCTCACGACTTTGGCCAACAGTCAATTCAGAGCACCTCTAACCTCTAACCGTTAACTCTAACCCTAACCGTCCTTTAGGGTAACACGACAGTGTGAATTTTCAAAGAGTGTAGAAGCTGTGAGCTGCAACTCATGCTGCTTTCTGTAAATCCTCCTCTTCTCAGGGAGCCCTGCGTGGAAATATGCTCATTCATAAGCATTTAAAATCCCATATAAAGGAGGTTTTGCTCCTTAATGAAAGTAGGTATTCGGCAACAAAAAGAAAGGAGCTATCCAGCCACAAAAGGACACGGAGGAAGCTTAAAGGCATGTTTCTAAGTGAAAGAAGCCAGTCTGAAAAGGCTACATATTGCAGGATTCCAACTCTAGGACATTCTGGGAAAGGCATCCTCAGGGCAGGTGTGCCTGCAATCAGTCTTCCTGGGGACAGCACACGCCCAACTGCACCAGGGCACCCACCCACGCCAGTGTTCCTAAAAGACCCTGCATGGTCGTCACTCAGCAACTCCTGTCTGCCAAGATACTTATGCCACCTTCTGTCTCCCTCTACTCCCTTCTTCTGTTCCATCCCCTGCCATGTTCCATCTCTCACCAGCCCCAAGGGCCTCTCTGTTTTTAGGTTCACTCTTGGGCTTTGTGTTTAAATCTCAAGTTCTTGACTTAAGGACATGACGTCAAGTCACTTCCTGAAAGTTTCTGTCCCCTGGTTTCCTCATCTGTACAATGGGAATAGTTACTACAGGTGAAGAGTAAATAATTAAATACATGTAAAGAGTTTAAAATATTACCCGAGTATCCAACATGATGTCTGCTATTGCATAATTATCATAATTTCTAACACAAAACATCATAGTTGTCTCCTTTCTTGGTATCTGACAATCCAGAGCAGAGTCTTTCATTGTAATTTCAGGAGGTTATTGTAGAATGACCACACACCCTGGTGTGACAAAGATAGTCCCTACATGTATGTTTTGTCCTCTCTCCCTCCACCCGAAGATTCTTCTCAGATTGCAAGGCACGCTGGGGCAAAGCTTAAGCAAAAATTGGCAAACTAATGGTCTACGGAGTCAAAGGTCAGAGTTTGGGGTTGCTCAGTCAGCTGGAATTGAGGGGTACGATCCCCAAAATCAAAGGTAACTGCACCAAAATATGAGTAGAAACTCCCTGCAAAACCTTGGCTGACTACGGAACTGCACAGGCACTGGGAGATTCCAAGGAGTTCAGAGGCAAACGACAGCTGAGAAGGCTCAAGGAGGAGCAGAGATATTTCAGCCACTGTCTGGTACTGGGAAGACAGGATGACATTTGAGTCTTGCCAAGTTGGAAGGGCTTGGACTCTCCTCTGACATGGGAGATGGGCTGTGTCTTAGAAGAAAGAGAACATGTCTCAGGATTAAGGGCTCCAACCAGGGCCCAAAAGCAAAATTGAAATAGGCTCATCACAACAAGACCTAAAGCAAAACCTCCACAAGTACAAGGTGGCATGCAAATAATCTCACTGCCTGCTACAAAACTCAACACCCTTCAGAGGAAGACAACAGAATCCAAAACCTCTACAATGTATCGATCATAATGCCTGATACACCATAAAAATGACCTGACATGCCAAGAAACAGGAAAATAGAACTTGAAGTCAAGAGGGAAAACATGTCCATAGAAACAGACCCCGAGATGATGCAGATGTTGGGATTAGCGGACAAGGAGTTTAAAATAACTGCCACAAATTAAAGTGTCTACAACAAAACGCAGATGTAGTAGGTGAAGAGATGAGAAATGTCAGGAAAGATACAGAAACTAAAATTAACCAAATGTAAATCCCAAAACTGAAAAGTACCATTTCTGAGAGCAAAACTCACTAAAAGTATACTGAACACCACAGAGGAAAGATTTGGTGAACTCAAGAAAAGTCAGCAGAAATCATCCGAACTAAAACACAGAGAGAAAAAAAGTTGAATAAGCCCAAACAGAGGCTCAATGAAATGTGAGACAGCATCAAGCAATCTAACATATGTGCAATTGTAGTCCCTTAAGGTGACGATCAAAACAACAGAGCAGAAAGAGTATCTGAAGAAACTGGCTGAAAATTACCCAAATTGGATCAAAATCACCAACCCACATATCCAGAGAACCTCGTAAACCCAAACAGAATAAATGTGGGGCGGGGGAAAGAACCGTAATGAGGCATAGTATCAAACTTCTGAAAACAGAAAGTAAAATCGACTTAACAGGAAAAAAAAAAATAGGCATATTATGTTCAGGAAATATCGATCATAATTACATAACTTCTCATCTAAGCAATGGAGGCCGGAAGTCCAGGAAATAACAACTTTAAAGTCCTCATGATTCTCTACCCATTGCAAATAGCTGTCAACAACAAAGGCAAAATAATGACATTTTCGGATGAGTGAAAGTTGTGGGAATTTGTCACGGGCAGACCCACGGTTAAAGAAATGCTAATGGAAGTTCTTCCAGCCAAAGCAAAACGGTAGTAGCTGGGAATTTAGATCAAAAGGAACAAGAATGGTGTGAACTGCAGGTGGAGAAGGAGCCCCTTTATCTGCAAATACTTGGGAACATGTGAATTCCCCACCCTGTTCTCTGGAGCGAGCAAATCCTTGCTCTACAAGGCAAGTCTTTAAAATAAAGATCTGCCAATTAATGGAACAGAAATATTTACCTATAGGATATCCACTGGGAACTCTCTTAGGTGTCAGAGTTTAAAGCATCTATCTACTGGAAGGTGAACATAACAGATGCATTGATAGATCAATGAGTTCCACATACTACTGAAAACCACAATACAGCATGCAGGATTGCACAACCAAAGCGTGAAGCCATGTGTGTGTCTGCGGGGCACAACCCATGTGCAGGACTGGCCTCATTCTGCATCTAAACCATGACATGCATTTCAGAGATGCATGGTCCTTTTCTATCAACTGAGAAGACCCTTCAAGGAATGGCTATCTCTCTGGGTCTTATTGAAATGTTTAAACTATCATTACATAATACTTGAAATTTTGCTGAAAAAAAAAAACCAAAATTCTTGATTGTGTATATACTGATATTCTATATCAAATAAAGTTTACTTCACTTCTCCCAGGGGAAAAAATATTATGGAAGTAATATTTCAGGAATAAATTTTAAAGGCTAGAAGATGTGAATGATCTCTAACTCCCCTGCTTAGAAGCACCAAACACCTTAAGATGTGTCCAAAGGAACTGGACAAAATGAATTTCCACTGTGAGGATTCCACCCTTGCAAATAAAAGAAAAACAATAAGGCAAAAACATGGGAACAAAGTCATTGATGATAGGCCAGGGAGTGAAAATATCCCATAGATTACTGGTGGGGGAAAATAATTTTGCAGGCCGTGTGAGAATAAAAGTTCTTCGCTGAGGAAATTTTTAAAAATCATTTAAGTATTTATAGAGGAGCTAAGGAAACCGGGCAGACGATGGCCCTTTCTCATGGAGCTCACCTTGCAGAGAAGTCATTTAGTGCTTCGATAAGTAAAAATTAATCCGTACCACCTTGAGGAATGAACATCCTTGGATAAAAGCAGCACAGTGAGAACTACAGGGGCAAATTAAACTTGCAGAAAGCACTGCACTGCTCTTGCCGTTCCTTAGAAAAGACACAACAAATGACCTACAAGAAATCATCTATCTGTGCATGCCCACCGATGGGCTAACTCAAAACACTACACAAAAAAATGAAAGGAAAGACAGGACTGTAGCATAAAAAAAGTGAACAGCCAATAAGGGCCATTTTGTGTTAAATAAGGAAGATGAGTATAGTTTCGACTGTACGCTGAACCTAAACACACATCCAGAATGTTGCTAAAACTTCTCTTGGGTATAAATATCATCAGCTCTTGGCCAACAAACTCACGTCAAGTGCTGTGATACCAACTTCAGCTTAGAAATTATTTCTTAAGAACTCTATGCATTAAAATAAAGGATACACAAGGGTGGGGGAGAGAAATCTTTGCAGATGACACTCACATGATAATATTAATATTTTGTCCAAGTTTGCCAAGCTTCAGAAGGGTCTACGAACTCAAAAAGTCTACGGGTAGAAGATGCATTTTAGGTGCCTGCTTGCCTCAAGGCAGGTCTACATCCCAGATATGAATTCTCTGTTTGGTGAGGAAGATGCCAACCCAGAGACTTCTGTGTGCCTGTCATGAACAACACATGTGCACACGCGGCAGACACTGGCACGTGTTGTCTGGGGACCCACTGTGTGCAGGTACTGAAGCAGGTACCCAGGTTGCAACTAAGGACAGAATCCACCTGTGCCCTCAAAAAACTCTCACTTTAGTGGGGACAGCCGACAGGGAGGGTGTGCATTTCTAAAACGACAACCCACTTCACCTGCACCTGGAAATGGGCGAGGCCAAGGGTTTATCCTACGCTTCACTGCCCCTTACATGAAGTACATTTTTTCAAGCTACTAAATAGCCATTATTGCCTATTACCATAATTCATAGTGACTCCACAGTATTCTGCTTTTGTGACAAACTTAAGCATTTCATATGTCACTGGATAGGCCCAAATTATGGTTCACAAAGATGTATTTCCAAGGTAAAAATGCCTCAAAAGTAAGCAGACACAATTTACTTTCTTGTCACCCATCAAATTTATGAAGAATTGAGCCCTGTTTCCTTTCAATGAAGACAAACCCGAAGTTATAATTGGGTAGAATTACGTTAGCCAAATGTGATTCTTTCCAAGGAAGAGGGCACAAACTACTGTCAGTAGAATAATGTTAGGAAAACTCCCCATGAGTCAGAGACTTGCTTCATGATGAAAATTATGCAATCATGAGGCAAAACGAGGACACCTTTCACCTTTCGAAGAGGAAAACACACAGGGCATTTCCGGTCTGATCACTGTTAGGATTTAGGATTAGGGGGTTCCGCCATGACTTGTTTGAGTCTATCGAGAACTTGGCAAAACAGAATTTACCTTCCTTTAGTACTTTTGAGAGTATTTAAACCATTATCTGTTCCCCATTTGCGTTAATTTGAACACTGTTATGCCTTATTTTGTTTGCTTTCATTGCACTGTTGGGGTTTGTTTGTTTTTTTAATATTTTTGGCGTTTTGGTAAATGAACAAGAGTATTTGTTCTAAACAAGACGGCTTTCATCAGCAGGTAATTACCCAAGAGCCACAGACGTGTTGGCACCGTGGCTAAATGATGATAAGGTACTGAAACACTTCCCTGGAAAATCTCTAGGCTGGGACATGAGCCACATCACCTCGGTCCCTGAAGACAATCACAATGTGTAATTCCGAGAGCTCGATTAGTCCTACTTTTGTGTGCACGTACCCTCCCACCCCCCTGCCCAAAATGCGATCTCAATTGAGCATGACTTCAAAGACAGAAAATAACAGAAAGCAAAGAGGACAGAGTATTAACCCCAGAATGAAGAAAGAAAGGATTAAGGACACATGAGGGAAAAGAGGAAACTACGCTACGGAAGAATCAGGCATTTAGAAATCAGTGTGTTCTTGACAGTCGTTAGAAATCTGGGCTCACGGTGTCAGGATGTGGGTTCACCTGCTTAAAAACAAATCCGCACGGCTACGATTGCCTGATGCGGGAATCGCAGGTGAGTGAGAAGCCAGCCACACTCCGAGTGCCCCGTGGCCCCATGTTGGGTGCGTGGGGTGACTGGGGGTTGTGTGGACAAGAGTCAGAGGTGCCAGCAGGTGCAGGTGGGTCCGGAAAGAATCACGTCCACACAGCTGTGGGAGCTCACTCACGAGAGATGATTTAGAGCAAGGTTTAGCCGACTTTGGTGGGGATGTGCCAAAGGCGTGGCAGCGCGGGGAAGCTCGCACCTGCGGGAGCCGCCACGGCCAAAGACGTGCCACGGGCAGCAGATCCCATCCCACAAAAAGTGGGCCCTGCAGAGTTGTCAGACGGTGATCTGGGGGCTGCTGAGCCTAGAGGCACACTCCACAGGGGTGAAGGCCACTTCAAGGACCACAGCCAAGACGCCCCGCCAGGCCAGGCCTCAGCATCCTCCACCCTGCTGCATAGTCACCTCAGGATGGACATGCCAAAGCCTCTGCTAACCCACTTCTAAATCTCTGAAGATTTTAAACATTTTAAACAACCACAGACTAGGCGCAGTGGCTCACACCTGTAATCCCAGCACTTTGGAAGGCCGAGGTGTGAGGACTGCTGGAAGTCAGGAGTTTGAGACCAGGCTGGGCAACACAGCAAGACCCCATCTCTACAAAAAATAGAAAAATTAGCTGGGCGTGGTGGTGCACACCTGTAGTCACAGCTACTCAGGAGGCTGAGGCAGGAGGATCGCTTGAACCCAGGAGTTAGAGGCTGCAGTGAGCTGTGATGACGCCACTGCACTCCAGCCTGGGCAGCAGAGAGAGACCCTCTCTCAAAAAACAAACAGATAAATAAATAAAATAAATAAAATAAACAGCCACAGAGAGCCCCAAATGATCCTTGACTATCTTCTTGGTTAGGCTGATCACATAAACTGGTTTTTGCAAATTATTCATTCTTTTTTAATTCATTCAGATTAAAAACAAAAAGTCAGAAGGAAAGAATGCGTCATTTGACGGTTTCCTATGAGACTTCTCTTTTGGCCCAGAAATGACGGTTTGATGCATTCGGGACAGCAGCGAGTCTGCAACATGAGGGTGCGTGGGGATCCCCCAAGGGGCTCGTGGATACACAGATTCCGGGGCCCCACCCCGACTCACAGGTGGGACCTGGGAATTTGAATTTCTCACCTGCTCCCCAGGGAGGTTGAGACTGCAGATCCAGAAAAGGCACTTTGGGATTTGCTGTGTTAGAGAACCCCGGTCGTTTGAACCACCATAAACGAGATGGTGCTTTGGGAAGGGGGCCGTGGCGGGGTGGGGAGGATATAATTGGCTGACCCAATAACCAATCCTTTTTGCCCCAAGGCAGATCATAGAAACAAGGCAACACCTCCCCAACCTGCAAGAACTTCCTAGTATTACACACTGGGGAAACCCCTATGAGCCGGTTCCCAAAATCAAACTTTCAACACACCCTCGGCAGACGGTGACAACGGCGTGTTTCACAGCAAGGAGGAGACACGAGCACAGACGCTGACTGGGCACAGCTCTCCTGTCTTCATTTCACTGTCATGGCTTATCGGAAAGAATCAAAATACACCCAAAGATGGGAGTGCCCTGTGTCTGGGGTATCCTCATCATCTCGAATTGGAATGGCCAAGGTGATGGCGTATATTTTCTCTTTTTTAAGTATAACACGCCACACACAGGCATTGCTCAGGGAAGTACTTGATGTCACAAGTGTCAGGATAGAAACAGCATTTGGACGGCCAGCAGGTACATGCAAAGGTGCTCCACATCACTCACCGTCAGGAAGATGCAAATCGTAACCACAATGAGGTATCACCTCCCGCCTGTTAGCACGGCCTTTGCCAAACAGACAAATGATCATGAGCGTCAGGGAGGGTGTGGAGAAAAGGGAACCCTTGCACGCTGTTAGTGAAAAATGTAAATTAACACAGCTGTTATGGAAAGCGGTCCTCAGAAAGTTAAAATTAGAACTACCATATGATCCAGCAATCCCACCACTGGGTACACACCCAAAGGAAATGAAATCAGTACGTCAAAGAGACATCTGCACTGCCCTGTTTACTGCAGCCCTATTCACAACGGCCAAGATACGGAATCAACTCGTGTGACTGTCGATGGATGGATGGATGAAGAAAATGTGCTCTCCGTGCACAATGGAATACTATTCAGCCTTAACAAAGGAGATCCCGCCATTTGCAACAACATGCATGCACCTGCAGGACATTATGTGAAGTGAAATAAACCAGGCACAGAAAGACAAACACCGCGTGATCTTACTCACATGTGGGAGCTAAAAAAGTTGATCTCCCAGAAGCAGAGAGTAGAACGGTGGTTACCAGGGGCCAGGGGTGGGAGGATCGGACAGACATAGCTCAAAAGTTTCAAACCTGCAGTTACGAAGGATCAATAAGTCTAGCGATCTAATGCACAGTATGAGGACTATAGTTAATAATATTGCACTGCATGCTGGAAATTTGCCTTGTTTTATAAACAAGGTAGCTATGGAAGATGACTGGGTATGTTAAATGTCACCACTGCCCTAGTATGTGTATGTGTAGCAAAACATCATGTTGTACACCTTAAACACACACAATAACAACAACAACACACATAATAACAACAAAACATCATGTTATACACCTTAAACACACACAATAAAAAATAAATTTAAAAAGAGCATTTGGAATCTGGAAAGATGTCGGAGGAAGTGCATATGTTCTGCAGTTTGAACACATAGAGAGCGCCACGGGATTTGCTACAGGGCCTGGTTGAAAATCTTAAGGTTAAGCACATCCCTGTTGGATTTATCTTAAGTCAAGGACTCCCAACCAGTAGAGGCAACTGCTGGCATGTGTCCTGGAGGTCAGCAAGGAATAAAAACGGGTCCTGGCCCCTGCGGAACCTATACTTGACAAAGAGCGCAATCTAACAGCACATCCGAATGCCCTCCCTGGCAGGTGTCCGAACTGAGCGATGCTATTGTTGCATTCCTGTTGCCTTTTCTGCTCTCCAATAGGACCAGAAATCCCCACAAGAAAAGCAGAAAAAGTAGAGACATCGCTCCCAAATGCCACGTGGCACACAGCATTCACCATCCCCGAATCCTTGTGCCTAATCCCACACCACAGGTCTGAACTCGGCCACGAACAACGCAAACCATCTGTCCCAAGAAAAAGAGCTACTGGACTATCCATTAGTACCTTTGTCATTCAAGGTTTCTTCTCTTATTTTCCTTACAACTTCTTGGGCTCTGCTGTCATTATTTCCAGCTAAAAGGAAAAGAAAATAAAATACAAATCAAGATCATCTAGAAACTATTAACCACGGAAATTAAAATAAAGGTTTTTTGCAAAAGGTAGAACACAATTCTGAAATGTGCTCTTGATAGATTTCCCCTTTCTTCCAGCGTTTAATCTGACAGAGCCGTTTGGGCTCATTCAGTCTATCAATTCAAGATCCACTTTCTTTAGCCTGAATTGGCAAAAAGCATAAATGCATTTGACATTTTACTTTTAAATAATGACCGAGACGCAAGGCACCTGGCGGCATAATTTGCACATGAGAGCCGAGAATAGCGTAAGCATAAAAATGTGCACAGAAACGTCAGGATAGAAATAGAACTTTCTAATAGAACTCCTAGTCTAGGCACATCCCTCTGTTAACTGATGACCCCAGACTGCTCCCGCTACGTGTTCAGGGTTTGTTATATTCCACCATCCACGAATCCATAAAAATCTCCAAGTGCAGTTTCAGCAATATTCCTTTAGAAAGGTGGGAAGAAGTGTTTCATGTCCAAGGGATGTTACGGTTAAATTAAAGACTGGAAAATCTGGGGGGAAGTAAAGTTAAGTAGGTTTCTGTAATGTCTTAGGAAGTGAAGGGTAGAGTTTGATGTTGTTTTTCCAAACGTCCTTGGCCAAACAGCCCTGATTTTAATAAGGTGCATAAAGGGATGGTTGTTGGGAGGAAGGAGCTCCGCAAATTCTTCCTCCCTCAGTTTCCACGCTCATTAACACCTTGGCCTGCACCAGCCGTATCTGACTCTTTCCAGGGTGAGCCAGTCTCAAAATTCCCCATCGGGGTGAGTCACCGGGAGCTTTGACAGAAGGGAGATGCCAGCTGGCATCTGAGAAACACAGACAAGGACGGGAGGCGCCCAGATGCCCCACGTGATTCTCACTCATACCCGGAGTCTACAGAAGGTGAACTCACAGAAGCAGAGAGCAGAATGGTAGTTTCTCGGTGCCAGGGGAGTGGGTTTGGGGAGATGTCGGTCAACAAACGCAAAATGTCATTTTGCCATGAATAAGTTCAGGAGGACGACTGCACAACCTGGTGACTAGAGTTAATGGGCAATATATCGTATATTTAAAAATTACTGAGTGTCGATTTTACGTATTCTCTCCCTGCCCAAAGGAAAAAAATTTTAAAAATAAGCATGTGAGGTAATGCTTATGTGAATTAGTTTCATTTGGCCGTGTCAAAGTGTGTCCATATAGCAAAACCTCATTTTGTACACCACAAAAATACACAAGTTTTATTTCTTAATTAAAATAAGTCAATAAATATTTTTAAAGTTTTATATGTGCCACATGTACTATTCATGGGCAGTACAAAGTTTAAGTGGCACCAAGGTACTTTTAAAGGGCAGTTGCAATTTAGCTAACCACATAGACACAGGTCCCCTTCCTATGGACTCTATCATACTAGGGAGTTTTTAAAAATCTGAAAGAAGCAGTAAAATTTACACTTATTAAAAAAAAAATATTTTGAGCCCAACCCACAGTCTCCAAACGATGGCCATATCAAGCCTTCAGCCTGTTGTACAAGAAAGTTTTATTGGAATGTCGACATACTGATTTTCTAAGGTATTGTCTACGGCTGATTTCCCACTACAAGGGCAGAGTTGATAGTTATGGGAGAAACCTATAAAAATATTTATTATCTGGCTCCTTACAGAAGCAGCTTACTAACCTCTGGTCTAAACCTTAGATGAGAGTTCATTAAGCATTACAATGAAAGAATGATCCCCCACCAAAATAATATTTTGAAACAATAAGAACTAAAATATTGTGAACAGATGGGCAACTGGATACATGATGTATTTCTAGCAATATTAATGTGCTTGAGTTATATATTCAGGCTATAATCTGAATTCTTTTTCAAGTAATTGACTGTTCTTTAAATATTAATAGCTTTGAGAACAAAAAGTTTGAAGTTGAATATACCCATCTCTGATTATGTATTTAATATAAAATTCATTAAGTGTCCAACAATAATTTTTCATTAAGTGACTTTGAATCAAACTGTCATGCAAAATAAAAAATTGCCTCTCTTGGGATATATCCAATTATCCTCAAAGTCACATGGAGGAGTTCAGACTCCATAATTGATTGGATTGACTTGAAGGGTCAAAACTGTAACTCACAGTGAAAATTAAACACAGACATCAGAATCTCTATGGGGAAGCAGACATAGGTAGGGTGAGGAAATGGAGTTTACTCTCTGTTTATCTCAAGAAAAAAGGACACACTCAGTGCTGAAACGTACTGCTCCTGGTGCCCAGTAAACATCATCTAAGTGAGGTGGTAACACCCCGGGCTCCAGTCTTCCCTGCATGGGTACCAGAGCTTGCTTACCTGTGTTCATCACAGTCTGCCTACAGTACATGCTCACGGAACCAGACCTCATCGTGACCTAACCAAACCCCACATTATTGTGATCTAATCCAACCAGATCTCATTATGCTATTACTGAAATAGACTTCAAGGCAACCTAACCAAACCACACCTCATAATGATCTAACTCGACCAGTCAGCATTATCCAACCCAGCTAGACCTCACATGGCCTACCGAACTACCTCATCAGGAAGTAACCAACCTTGACCTTATCACAACCCGATAAAACTAGACCTCACATGGTCTACCCAACTAGATCTCATCAAAACCTAACCCAACTGGACCTCACATGGCCTACACAACTAGACCTCACATCACTTACCCAACTAGACCTCACATTGCTTACCCAACTAGACCTCACATGGCCTACCCATCTACACCTCACATGACCTACCCATCTACACCTCACATCACTTACCCAACTATATCTCACATGACCTACCCAACTAGACTTCATCATGACCTAAACCACCACACTGAGGCAAAAAAAAAATTTTAAAAAGCACAAAGAAATGGGGCATTATTTTTTTCTTCCCACATTGCCTAGTTTCCCTAGGAATTAAGAAAATGAAGAGGGTTACTACACTGGAGGTGCCATGGGGCAAGAATAAGCAAGAGTGGATGCCAGGGCCCTCTCTCTGTCAGCCTGGAGGGTCTGTCCCCATCCTCCTGCACCATCACTGCAGCCACGAGCCCACATCCATCCAGCCTGCAGAGAGGACCTATTACTTATTCAGTTCATGAGCCAGCACCGTTTTGACAAAATCATTTCCAATATTGGAAGAAGTCCCAGACATTTCATGTCCCGGAAAACTTGTCAAGATATAACAGAGACACCCACCCCACCACCACCACCACCACAGAAGGTCAAAACCAAGGGGTTCAAAACCATCTCCAACTCACAGTCTCACAGCTAAATCTCAGAAACCCCCTGCTGCCCCACACCCTGTCTCTGATTTGCTCAGCTCCCAGGGAGATGTAAATAGATCATGGAGGTGCTGAAGTTCACGTGAAGTTCTAGAAGTGCACCCCCAGACATGCCCCTCTCCCCAAACAGTCTCCTCATCTGAAATCAACCTCTTTTCACCTAGCGGGGTGTAAGGGACTGAGTGTCTGTGTCCCCCACAAAGTCATGGGTTGAAATCCCAACCCTCAGTGTGATGCTGTTAGGAGGTGAGGCCTTTGGGAGGTGATTAAAGGGTAAGGGTAAAGCCTCATGAATGCGATTAGTGTCCTTATAAAGAGGACCCCAGAAATCTCCCCTGCTGTCTTTCTGCCATGCAAGGATACAAGGAGAAGGTGCCCTTTGTAATCTGAAAGACAGTTTGCACTAGAGCCTGACCACACTGGTCCCCTGAGCCCAGACTTCTAGCTGTAGGCAAATAAGTTTCTGTTGTTCGTAAGCCACTCAGTCTATGGTATTTTTTCTTTTATTTCAGAATATTACAGGGGTATAAACGTTTTGGTACATAAATTGCTTTTGTACCATTTGAGTCAAAGTTGTAAGTGTGCCCATCCCCCAGACAGTGTGCATTGTACCGGTTAGGTGTGAGTTCACCCATCCCCTCCTCCCCCATCCCACCTGCTTGATTTCTGATGAATGTTATTTCCACTTGTGCACGATTAGTTCAAATTTAATGGTGAGTACACGTGGTGTTTGTTTTTCCATTCTTGTGATACTTCACTTAGGAGAATGGGCTCCAGCTCCATCCAGGGTAATACAAGAGGTATTAGTTCACCATTTTTTATGGCTGACTAGTACTCCATGGTGTACATATACCACATTTTATTAATCCACTCATGGGTTGATGGGCACTTGGGTTGTTTCCACATCTTTGCAATTGTGAATTGTGCTGCTATAAACATTCAAGTGCAGGTGTCTTTATCATAGAATGCCTTTTTTCCCTTTGGGTAGATGCCCATTAGTGGGATTGCTGGATCAAATGGTGTTTTTTAATAGCAGCCCTAAAACACTAAGACAACAGAGTTATGGACATTGATGAAATTGACAAGTTCAAGGAGTTAACAAAAACTCTTAACATTTCCCCATCTATTAGGAGAACGGACAAAAAAAACATATTCGGGTGGGATTTAAACACACTTCTGAGGAAAAGGTCCACTTTGATGGGGAGAACACTGAAGCAGACCAAAAAATGATCAGCTGCTCCTGAAGCCTGAGAAATATACAGTATTCTACAGACCGTGTCACCTCATGAGAAAGATGGTTATAGAAGGAAAGGAATTGCCTGTAAGAAACTATTATTTTAAAAGCATGTGAAACTTGGGAAGGGCCATGAGACAGAAAAAATTTAAGTTTTGTGTCCATGTTTTACAAAAGCGAAAAAGGCTCAAACTTAGGAGCATGAGTCTAATTTGGTTACGAGACCAAGCTAGGAGCTGAGTGCACCCACATGGACCACATCCCTCCAAGGAGAACAGAAGGCCACACGGGCTGGATGTGGGGTTCCCACCTGGGTCAAAAGACTCCCAGGGGTTCCTGCAACTGAGGGGATCTACAATTTTTATGGGGAAGACGGGGTGTCATTATTGTGACTGTTCTCCTAAGGAAGGTGAGCATTTCCTCCTGTTGACAATGAAGACAACAAAACACAAAGGTGTGAATAGGACCCATGACCAGCAGAAACCACCACCACAGAGATTTTCATGCCATGATTTAGGTTAACACATTCACTGCCACACTAGAAAAAAACAATTTTTCCCTGGGGCCACAGTATTTTATTAAAACAAGACAATCCTTTCTAATTTGTTATTTTTTCTTGTTTTCTGTGCATGGGTTATATGCAACGCAATCCACGTTTTTAGAATTAAATTGCCAATATTAATTGGAACAACAAGAACATCAACAAGTAAGATTTTCAGGAACCAACTGCAGGGTTTTGCTTCACGCGGCCCTGGGCTCAAAACTAGCCTGAGTTAAATATAATATGATGAATTTTAGTCTGCACATTTAGGCGTCACCAGATGCCAAGGGGTGAAAAGGTGATAAACCGGCCCCGGACAGAGGTCACCAAGAGTGACAAAGGACAGAGAAAAGTTTACCCTTAAATCCTCAACTCCAAGCATCATGTCAGGTCTGTAATTATCCCTCAATAACTGATGGTATAAAAATGGCAGAAAGAAGGAAATGAATCAATAGTGGGTACTGTTTTAGAAAGTCATGAGTGAAAGCAATCGTGCACACCTAAAACAAGACCTATAGTACAATTTTTATAAACCTAGACGCCATAAAAGGTACTAGGTAAATGCAGGTGGCGTCAATACTGGGCATACTATAGACTAAGTTTTTTGTATTTCAAAGCTAATCTCCGCACATCGTTTTTGCCAGCTGATTTAAACATCTCCCCCGGGTAAGCAATTAACTGGCAATCTTGACTGTAGTCGGATGGGTTAATTTGAACTGTCCTCACATTTCCAGTGGAAGGAGGACCCTTCACACCGTAAGAGGAGTCAGAGATCAACATAAGCTTTTAGAGAGATTTTCAAAAAGAAGAGCAGAAATCAAATGCTGAGTGTCTATAGGGCACAGACACAGAAGAAACCAATATTCTAAAAATTGTTCAGACGTGTGGGTTTAATTGCATTTGCTCCAAATTCATATGTTGAAGCCCTAACCCCCAGGACCTCAGACTGTGACTGTATTTGCAGATGGGTTGTAAAAGAAGTGACTAAGGTAAAATGAGGTCACTAGGGTGGGCCCTGATCCAACAGGACTAGTGTCCTTATAAGAAGGGGGGATTAGGAACAGACACGCACAGAGGGACGACCACGTGAGGACACAGGGAGAAGGTGGCGTCCACACGCCAAGGAGAGAGGCCTCAGGAGGAACCGGCCCTGAGACACCTTGATCTCAGACTTTCAACCTCCAAGAGTGTGAGGCAATAAATTTTGGTTGTTTATGCTGCCCAGTAAGTTGAGGTACTTTGTTATAGCAGTCCAAGCACACTAATAAAGATATATGTTGTTTTTGCCAGTGAGCCACACAGAAAAAATACATGATCAATACAGAAGCACAACCTATATGCATGTACAAAAGAATATCACAATTTCCTGTCTTTTCCAGTTTTTGAATATTTGCCTTTATGGATTTTCTGTATCTGACTATCTGTTTTATATGGAGATCACTATTTGCATCCATCGGTAGATGAACACCTGAGCATCTCACACTAGGTATAAAATCATCACCTATGATCACGTGCATGCCGAGCCTCGCCAGGTGCTTCGCCGTGGCATAGCCAATCCCATCCGTCCCGCCAGTCACTATAGCGACACGGTCAGGTTGTGGGGGAAAAACTGAAAAAGAAAAAAGAAATCAAAGTAAGGTTTAAAAGCAAAGTACGCTTGTAAAAATCGAGACCCAAGAGACGCTCGATGCACGACGCCAAAAAAAAGTTATGGTTCAATTATCTGTGGTTTTGTCCCCCTTGAATCCCCACCAGCTCAGGATGCATGAATGTAATAAAGTGGATTAGCCCTGAGTAATGACAGTGTGGTAAAAGACACCTGATAAAGCCTCGCTCATCCCCTGCTGAGGCTTTGGCAGGCTCTGAAATATGCCGCCAACGTGATCTGCAGAAAGGTGCGTGCAGCGTATACCCCTTGCAGCAGCGGGCAAGGATCCTGGAATAACCTCTGCTCTCGAGGCAGCACTGAGCAGGGCATTTGTGTCTCTGGTTTGAAATGTAGATTTTATTGTGATTTAGGAAGGGTGAGGCCAACAGATCAGAAGACAGCTGTCATTGAAGAGACGGTTTGTTACTCACAGTTCCCAAGAGGAGGAGGGTGCAAGCCACGCCATGGAGGCGACGGGGGAAGCACCAGGGTTGGGTGGGAAGCAGAGAGAGAGGGTGAAACTGGAGACAACAGCCTTTGTTATGGCTTGTGAGGGAGGGAACAGGTGAGGCAGGGTGAGCAGGCTTAGGATTGGCTAGTGTGAGTGATTTCCACAAGCTCTGGGGTGTAAGGACTGTCCCGAGTGGTCTACTATCTGGTTTTGAGGTAATCAGAGCAGGTGGATAGTGACCTGGAGTGTGAAACTCCAATAAAGTAGGTGGCTGAGGGTGTGGGTTCTGGATGGATTGATTTGCACATGAAAGGCAGGCTCATGGGTAAGCTGGCCAGCGTCTCTAGGAATTGGCTAGCTCAGGGAGGGAGCGTCTCTCCAGGATCTTCAAACCATCAGAACGCAGAAAATAAAAGGCACGGTTAATAAGTTCGCCGACAGCTGCTGATTTCAGAGGTGCAGATAGCATCTTCCTTGAATTCCTGATTGAAATGAGTTATCCATGTGTTATTTGGGATTTGTGTTTCCTTGCCTTCCTTCCTTCCCTCCCTCCTTCCTTCCCTCCCTCCTTCCTTCCCTTGCTCCCTCCTTCCTTCCCTCATCAAATATGTATGGAATCCACACTTTGTGCCCAGCACACAGGAACATCAATCTGAATAACACAGTCAGTGCCTCTGCCTTAAGGAGCCTTCCTTCCCCAGATGAAACACCACACACCCTAAACACTCAGACGTGTCTGGCAATGGTCCAGAACTTTCCAGATCTCATGCTTTCCCATCATGAATGAACTGCAAAGAGAACACAGAACCAGAAAAGGAGACCAGAGGGTGATGCGGGTATACGCATTGGAGTGTTAAAGAACAACGCCCTAAAAAGGTCACCTCTGAGCTGATGCTATGAGGCTAAGCGTGAAGGCCCTGCAGTCCTGGCGTATTCCAGAAAGAGCCAGGAAGACTGGCCGGCTGGAGCCAAGCGGGTGGAGAGCAGAGACAAGAGAGGGAAGGAGGTGCAGGCTCACTCCACGGCGCACGCGAGCTTCTCTCCGGGAGACACGGAGTCACGGGAGGGCTCTGAGCTGAGTCTGCGTGTGGCGTGTATCTCGGGAGAGAATACACACGTGGCACATGTGCTGCAGGTGCACGAAGGCAGAGCCAGGCAGGGCCACCAGGGTCTCCTGCCACAGCCTCAGGCGTTGATGGTGGGGCTCGGCCACAGACCAGCACAGAGGGGTCGAGAGGCGAGTGGATTCAGAACGAGTCTCACGGGCACAGGCAACAGGGTTGCCGACAGTAGTGAGAACTCAGATGTGCAAACTCAGAACAAAACACAACAAAAAGACACCAGAGGGCTTGAGGCAAGAATGACTCCTTGTATTGGACACTGAGCAACTGCAAGAATGGAATTTCCATAAATCCAGTTGAGGAAGACTGAGGGAGAAGTGGGTTTTGGGGCCCGGCAGTCTATAAACTCCATTTCTGTGAATTATTATATATAATACATATGTTATACCTATATATGACCTTCGTAAATTTTTATTCTGCAGATTAGTGATCTTTATATATATTTTGCAGGTTCTTTATAAGGCCATCCCCCCACAAAATTCCTATGTGGAAAACTTTGTCATCCACGTGATGGTATTAGGACGTGGGGCCTTTGAGAGACGATTTGATATATAAATTTCTATTTGTCAGCCTGCACATTTTATTTCCAGTATCGTGCTAAAAATCCTCTTGGCGTGTAGCACTTGTATTTTTATTTTTCTTGATACACACATGAATCAATGAAAAAGTACTGTTCACCAAGAAAAAATTGACTCCAACCAAATTAAAACGTAAAATACATTTTCAATGAGCTTAGATTTCTTTGTGGATTCCTCCTAACCCTAAGGCAGAAGTGGTACACTTACACGTCCATGGTCCTCAATTGAAAATACTATATACAGGATGCCCCAAAAGTCTTCATACAAAGGAAAAATTTTGTCAAATTTTGTAACAAATATTTTGTAAATAAAGGTACATTTAGCTACAATTTCCCATTTTCCCTGTGTATGGCGATTTGGGGGACACCCTGTGTAGTATTAGTAAGTGTACGGACATTTTTAATTTATTAAGATTATTTTTAAAACTAGGAATATATTTTAAATCCTAATTATACACACACACACACATATATATATATATATATACTCCTCAATCCATAAGTCGGCTTCCTATTCCGTAGGGCACACTAAAATATTCCAGCTAATGTGAGAAGTACAACAAGGGTCTATTCTGTTCTCTCTGATGCTATTTAACATCTTATTGGAGATATTACCCAATGTAGTCAAATATCTGTAAGAGGCACAAGAATCACAGAAGGAAAATCAAATTATCTCTATTTTCAGACGATACAACAATATGCCAGGAAGACCCAAAAAATCAACATTAAACAAATACCATAGGAGAATGCCTGTAATCCCAGCACTTTGGGAAGCTGAGGCAGGAGGATGGCTTGAGGTCAGGAGTTTGAGACCAGCCTGGGCAAAATAGCAATACCCTATCTCTAAAATATATAGAGAGAGAGGGGAGAGAGAGAGAGAAATTAGCCACTCAAGAGACTCAGCCAGGAGGATCGCTTAAGCCCAGGAGTTCCAGGCTGCAGTGAATTATGATCACACCACTGCACTCCAGCCTGGGTGACAGAGCAAGACCCTGTCTCAAAAAAATAAAATAAAATAAGAAAGAAAGGAAAAAAGAATTCAGTAAGGTGGCAGGATAGAAAATTAAGAGGCACAAATCAATCACTTCCATAAATACAAAAACAATAGGCAGTCTAAAAACAAATTTGAAGAGACAACTCCCTTCACAATATATAATGGAAACAACAAATCTAAAACGAAATACTTGCTAATGAAGACATGTGAAAAGCCTCTATCAGGAAACCTTTAAGCCCCTCCTTGAACACACAAAAGTAGAGTTGAGCCGACGTGCAGACGTCCTTGGTCTTGGTAAGAACGGCACAGCACCAGGGCGATGCCTTGCACGCAGGTGCAGGGAACAGTGCTCAGCTGACAGCACCGAGCAGGTGCACCTGCAGAGCCACAACATGTTCTGCTCAGGTCACGCTTCCTTTGGGCTTCCCCATGACTGACCCAGCTCAGTCATTGATGGGCACCAGCTGGATTGGTACCCAATTTTTCTCCCCTTGTTTTTCTTACAGGTGTGAGACCTACATCGTGACCTGAAAGCCCTCCTCCACTTCCTTCTGTCCCCGACTCTTTGGTTTTTCATACACATTTCCCCCAATAAATCTCTGGCACATCAATTGCTTCTCAAAGGACCCAAATGGATACACAGCCCTAAAGGTGTCAGAATTGCCCAGATTGATATGCAAATTTGATGTGATTCAATAAAAATACTTCAGAGAATTCCTGTTCTGCCACGGGACAAACTGATTCCAAAGTTGCTGTGAAAAATACAAATCAGATGGTAGACAAAAAAAAAAAAAAAACTGATACACACAAATATTGAGGAGACACTGGCCCAATTTAAAACATTTTAGAAAGCCTCTATAAGTAAACAGGAGGTATTAAATATGTGAATGGACCAAGGGAACAGAGTGGAATTTCCAGAAATAGGCCAACTACATGTGAAACATTAGCATATGACAAAGATGGCAAAATGGTCTTTTTAATAAATGAATACCATTTCACCTGAATAGACATTTTGGAAAAAAATAAAATGCACACCTTGCAAAATGCATCAGGATAAACTCCAAGGCAAAAAAAAGAAAATACTTTAAGAAAGCATGAATAAATTTTTTAACCTCCATAGTAGGAAAAACCTCCCTAATTATAAGCCAAAATTGAGAATAGATAAATTTTACTACTTTAAAAAATGTACATGGTAAAAAAAAAAAAAATCTCCATAAGCAAAGTCAAAATTAAATGAAAAACCAGGAGAAAATTTGCAACTTCCATCACAAATAAAAGGCTATTTTCTTGATATGTAAAGAGTTCCCAAAAAAGCAAGTGAAAAAAACATTCTATAGGGGGAAAAAAACAGCAAAAATAACAGCTTATATAAAGAAGATACTCAAATGGCCACTGGACATGTATGTTCAACTTTACACCCAATAAGAGACATATTAATGAAAACTCAACTCAGATACTATAATAAGGCTGTAGAGGTCAGGCACTCACACACACCATAGGTGGGAATACAAAAGGGCAAAACCTACATGGGAGGAAACTGAGCAGTATCTAGTGCCATTATATACACATTCATATTTTGATCCAGGAAAATCATTTCTAGGAATCTACCCGCAAGATACAAGGTAGATTGCCAATGTGAACCCAAAGCTACTCATTGCAGCACCGTCAGTGGGGGAATGGCGGGGCAACCTGTGCTACAGCCATGCCACCGGGTCTCACAGGGCATCCTCGATCTCAAAGCAGCCACCCCAGGGTGGTCCAGGATCATGTGAGAAATTTCACCTTCTGCCCAGGGACCACAGTTGGTCCACTTGTTATAAAATCCTTCAAATAAGTGGAGACGTCATTGGCTTTTCTTCAGTTGATACGACCACAGCCATTCTTGCCAATAAAATGAAGAAGTAACTCTACAAAGAAAATCCCCAACGATGATGCTGGAACACAAATACCTCCCAGAGGCCATGAGGAATCTCCTACCCCCATTATGCTTTTAATGTTCCTGGTTCCCAGTGTCCACCAAAAAGTCTGCACACGAGGTTGAGACAACATCAGTCTAGGCTCCCAAAGCAGTGATTCCTGTGGGCTACCCTGTGAAGTTTCCATGCACCCAGGCTTGATTATATATGTCTATATAAAATGTAATATATATGGTTCTGATATTTACATTTAGTATCTGTAAATACTCATTATTTATTTAATAAAAATTTACTTTAATACATTTATTTTAATATAAATATATGAAATGCTTAATATATTTTAACTCTCAAATGTATGTTTACAAATATTAACTATTATATACCTAATTTAATATATATAACATATATACAAATATAAATATATGAAATATATAAATATACTATTCTATATACAAAATAGTTCATATATGTGTGAGTGTGTGTGTGTGTGTGTATGTGTGTGTGTATATATATATATATACACACAGGTGTGTGTATGTTTCCATTCTTCAAGTAGTTAGATCCCACCAACTAAATAAGTTTTTATGTCATAATCCCTTAGTGCCTGTTGGGTTCTGCACAACTTCTCAACACTCGGACTCAGACTGGACATCACCATCATCATTAATTTTAGTTCCAAAATGTCTTTCATGTGATACTTACTTTTTGTCATGGCAACTACCAAGAAGCCAGCTTTGCAAAGGTAACATCATCCTCAAAAAAGTATAGCTATCTAATGCTGACAGCATGAGCCAGCTCCAACTAGACATCTGCATGGTGTCTAGCTCCCTCAACAATGTAAACTACCCTAGGGTACCCTGGCACACACAGTTTGGAAAGCTACAGAAGCAGAAAGTGACCATCACTTTGTATTAGTGGCAGAGAAGGTCCTGCATTCAGGTTAGGGGCACAGGTCCTGCAGCCTAGCAAACCCACTTCAAATCCTGGCTCCACCAATTAATGAGTATGTGGGAAAAATAAGGTGTCTATCCCATGGCCTTATTCAAAGAAATAAATGAAGTGGCATAGAAAAATCACATAGGTCAGTGCTTGGCATAAATTCAGCCTTCTATAAAGATTAACTCCTTTTATCATGAATTCAGATCCACCTGCCTATAGGAACTTGTATAAAATCACTTCCCTCTCTCTGTTCTTCCCACTCACCTGTCATTTCAAAAAGAACCACTTCCCACAATAGCCATCCTCTAATACAATAGTCTGGATGCTGCTTGAGGAATTTGAATCCTATGGTGCACTGAAGTAATGGTGACACTCTAGGTAGACTAAAACCACCTCCCCCTAGCACACATATGCACATATTCACACACATATGACCTAGAAGAAGAATGGGAACATCTATTTTTGGAAGTAAGTACAAATTATCTTGGTCTCTCCTGCCCTACTGACAATGCCCAGCATTCAACCAAAAATTACAATACATGGGGGAAAAAATTCTCAAGGAACAAAGCAATCAACACAAGCAGACACAGAGGTGACCTACAGATTAGAACTGTCAGTTGGCTACTTTAAAATAACTATGTTAAAGTTCTCATGCAGTAGTTCTCTACCAGGGGTGATTTTCATCCCTCCAACTCCAGGGGATGCTGGGTAATGTCTGGAGACATTTTTAATTGTTACAACTAGGGGTGGAAATGCTGCTGGCATCGAACTGAATGGAGACCAGGAGATGCCACTCAACATCCTAAAATGCACAGGACGGCCCCCACCAGAGAGAATGATCCATCCCAATGTCAATAGCGCTGGGTTGAACAACTCTAGTTGGTGGCAAGTGTAGACAACAAGCACACACAGATGGCAGAATTCATCAGAGACATGAAAATGAGAAGAAAATGACAAATGGAAATGCTAGAAGTAAAAATTTTTTTAATTGATACCAGAGATATAGAATTCTTTCAATGGCTCATGAGTAGACTCAGTGAAACCGAGAGAGAAAAACAAAAGACAGTAAACTGAAATGTAGGTCAATAGAAATGATTCAATCTAAGCTACAAAGAGCAAATAATGAGTTTAAAAAAATAGAGCTCCCAAGATTTGTGGACAATATCATATAATCTACTATAAACATATGTGGAATCACAGAATACGAGAGAGGAAATATTTTCAGAGATGATGACTGAAAATTTTGCAAAGAGGCCGCAAGAATAACATGGCTGATTTTAATTCCCTTCTCTGTGGCTTTGTGTATTTTCTAAATCTAAGTGAACATAAAATTACTATCCTTTTACAATTAATCATTTTCTCAGTCAGCAAAGCCTTCCAAACACATATTTAATTTGCAAAAACTAACAAGGTATTTCATATTAATTTGACAAGAAATTTCTGCATAGTGCAGTAACAATCACCAATTAATAAACATGTGACTTTTAAAAGGCAATCATTTGTGTTATTTAACCTCAAACTGATGTTTCCTACTGGCACGTCCACTATACTTAAAAATAAACTATCTTTAACACAGTATTACTGAATAATATTGTAAAAGAGTTCATGGATCTGTGGGATATAACTAATTTAACTTGAAATTAGTAAGTATACATTGACTTCTTGTACTTCTCTAATTTCACACATATGTGGGAGATGCCCAGGCTGTTGAAAAGGTCCCCCGTGCAATATGAAGCCCATCTCCGTTCACAAGTTTGTCTCAAACATAGGGGTCAGATAATGCACCTTTCTGCTTGTGATATTATAAAAGCTGCCTTCATCTGTTCTGTATTAGGAAAATAACTCACTGGGCCCCCATGCTTGGCGCAAGGTAAGTGCTCAAAAAATGTTCACTGACTGAATGAATAAGCTCACTGACTCCAACAATGAATCAATCAGAGATGTAAGGTTGCCACTTTCTATCCTGAGAGAGCAAAAGAGATGTACTATGGTCTAAATGTTTGTGTCCCCCCACACCAAAAATCCGTATGTTGAAGACCTAACCCCCAATGTGATGGCATTAGGAGGTGGAGTCTTTGGGAGGTGATGAGAGCATGAGGGTGGAGCCTCATGGATGGGATCAGTGCCTTTATAAAAGGGACTCCAGACAGCTCCCTCGCTCCTTCCACCATGTGAGGACACAGCAAGAAAGCGCCATCTATGAACCAGAAATGAGTCCTCACCAGACACAGACTCTGCCACGCCGGGATCTTGGACTTCCAGCCTCCAGAACTGTGAGCAATAAATGTTTGTTGTTTATAAGCCACGCAGCCTATGGTATTTTTGTTAAAGCAGCCTGGATAGACTAAGATAAGATGCAAACAACAATAATTGACTTGCAAAAACTAACAAGATATTTCATATTGAAAATATTTCCTCTCTCTTCTTCTGGAATCCCGAGTATGTTTATATTAGATTATATGATATTGTCCACAAATCTTGGGAGCTCTATTTTTTTCACTGTTTATTTTCTCTTTGTATTTTAGATTGAATAATTTTTATTGACCTACTTTTCAGTTTATTGTATTTTTTTTTTTTACGTCTCTCAGTTTCACTCAGTCTATTTCTTGCAGTTTCTTCCAAGGTCCTCATCCCAGGTGAATCTTTAAGGAGAGGGTGATGCTCAAGAGATTTTAAAAGGCAAACACAAGTCCAGGAACGGGCATGAAGTTGCTCTATCATTTACACTCCCAGGGATCAGGGTTGCGGGGGTAGTGAGAGGAATCTCAGGGACCACCTGGTTCTGTGAAACCCCTTATTCTATAAATGATAAATGTGTACACGGTCCCAGAACTGGTTATGACGCCAAGATGCACCACACCCTCAGCCACATCGTAAAGACTACGCCATGGCTTTTATACGTGGCAGGGATCAGAAAGCAGGTGGAATAAGTTCTAATGTCTACAGCACTCTGGGGTGACTACAGTCAACAATAATTTATTACATATTTTCAAATAGCTAGAAGAGAAAATGTTTAATATTCTCAATGCAAACAAACGACAAACATTTAAGGAGACAGATATGCTAATTACCCTGATTTGATCACTATCCATTGTATGTACTGAAACTTTGTACCCCATAACTATGTACAATTATTTGTCAATTCAAAAACAAATAGAATACATATATTTTAAAAAGAAAGAAAAAGACTTGTTTTGATAAAGGTGTCAAGTTCAGACTTCCAGCCTACTGGAGGCCAGCAAGAGTTTTCTGGGTTAACATACAAAGAAATTGAGTTGCAAGCAATTTCTTTAAATACAACTGGTGGACTCCTAAATACCTTGAGGTTGTTTTTCTCTTCAATTTGTCCTTTCCAGTGTTGTGTAAACCTTCCACTTAAGTTCCATCAATGACTCCACATCCTCCAAGGCATGTTCTCCCAATGTTGGTATGTACAAGAATGGTTGGTATGTATCCAAGAATCTGATAGCTTTCCAGCCAAATGCAAATTAGCTGACTCAAGTTTCCCTGAAATCATCTCCCTCAACCCAGATTGTGATAGCGCAAGTCTGAGCAATGTTACACAACCAAGTCGACACTAGAAATCTCAGCCCCTTATAACACGAAGCCCAACATGGCTTTTCAGCCATAGATTTATTTTATCAGCAGCTCTCTGTGCACTTTACAGACATGCACTGAAGAGTCCACACAGCCTCTTGGAGAGAAGACCGAGAAACATTAGCCCTGGCTCATAACATAGAGTATGAATTTCTATCCAGAATTCAACCTCCCTAAAAGTTGCGGGGAGACGTCTCATGCCCACAGTTGGAAGGGACTTTAATCTGAGTCGGCTAGCTGGCCACGCCCCTGTCCAAGCTGTCTGATCGGAGCAGCCTGGCTTATTTTGGGGTTATATGTTAGGGTTCCTTGAATGCATCTGTTTTGTAAAAAAAAAAAAAAATAGTTCAGGTTCTAAGGAAAAACAAAATAGTCAGAACTGGGTATGTGGCAGATGTTTCGCAAAAGCCAAAACCACCCTCTCAGCTTTCAGGCCAACAAAGGAGGTGCTGAGAACAGTGTGCTCCAAAGCCAGCAATTATTTACCCCAGAAATGAATGCCCTGTTTCATAAAGACAGAAAGAAGTTGCTTTACTGGGAAAACTGACAGCCATATGGGGAAATAAACTTCCATATACATATGAATACATGAAGAAATCTACACTTAGACATAATTCTGATTTCCAAGATATTTTTAAAAATCACCAAAAGGTTGACTAATGGCACCAACAGGTTTAGGGTCCTGTCTCTGGACATAGAGTTGAAGTAGAAAACTTATTCTGCAAGAAAACTTTAAAAAGTCCCCTTTTTCAATACTCCTATCACATTATGCCTGTCCTTTGGAGAAACAGCACTTATGTTTTCCTAACTTCAAAGTCTAAACACATATTGTTTCTAGCCTAAGATTAGGTCAAATGCATACAGAAAATATGAAATACAATCAAAGCTGCAGAGGAAATGCACCAAAGTAAATTTATTAAACTTGCTTATGCAAGCTGCATAAATGAGAGGAAAAAACATAAACCAAGTCCTAAAACTCAGTCCCAGAGATAAATCTGAACCAACCAAGAAGAATAAAATTGTCTGCAAATTTGCCAATTGCAAGTTGCATCACATTCAGCTGTGAGCTCAAATTCACCTCTGAGCTTCCTGGCAGATAAAGAGAAAAGTTATCAATGCCAGAAATGACTCTCACCACCTTCAGGATCAAAGGGTGTTATTTTATTACCAGATGCCAAACCCTTCTTAGCATGTCACTTAAAATGTAATTTTCCATCTGAGGCTTCCTTTGAGGAACATGCAGGAAATACAATAACAAATGAGCTCAGTTTTAATAACATCCCTCTATGCGAGCTGAGGCTCCGACACCAAAATGTAATTCAATGAGGGCCACTCTGTGCAATGCAGGACAGAGGGGGAATCCCTTCTCTCCAGCACTTGCATCCCACCTCTGCCACAGTCATGCCCCACCAGGCACTTCCCTCTGCCCCATCTTCCCGCAGTGTTAGCTGCTGCATTTGGCCCAAAAGTCCAACTCTGTGTTTCCGCACAGGCCTTCTCTCTAACAGAAAAGCTCTTCCTTATCTCATCTGCATTGGGAAGCCTTAGCCATCTACCAATGTCCAGGTCAAGAATCTCCTCATCCATACAGATTTCCTGACACGCCTCTCATGTGGAGGAGAAAATATTGACAGATGAGTTGTGCTGGGCACTCATTTATGATACTCAAATTCAAGCACGTAGGCTTGCCAAGCCACAGCCAGAGCAAGAAAGAGAGAGAAGGAGAGAGAGAAAATGAATACCTTAAATGGAACGGAGATTTTCCCTGCTCCACCCTGCTGGGACAGGACGTGATGGAAGCCTTCCCAGCCGATAACCCCAGCTTCTCCCGGCTCCCACCTCATATGCAGAACTAGGGGCACGGCACGAATCTGTCTACTTCTTGCTCCTTCAAGCTGTGGGCTCAGTTGTCCATGTTGGCCCTGGACAGAGTTTACCCAGACATGGAGCAACACCGCCCCTTGCCTGTCCTGCTCTTCTGGGAACCAGGTCCTCTCCACGCCCCGCCGGGTGAGCTCAGGGAATGCCAACAGAAAGGGAAGCCAAAGTGATTGCTGTGAGGGATTACCGACAGTCCCTGATTGCCCACCCCACTGCCCAAAACACACCCAGCTTGCTTTTCTGATGTTTTCTTAAGAAAGAAGGGAAGCATCGCTAACCGTTCTTGAAATATGTTTTGCACTCGAGTGGATTAGGAATGACCCAGAACCAAGACGCCAGGACACAATCAGAGACAGTCTGGCCTCTGAAGACAGACACATGGGATTCGGCTTATCCCAGGTGAGGGAAGCATCCCAAAATGCAGGCAGACATAGGGAGCTCTGGGAAATCTCTGTAGAGATATACCCATGGACTCTTTTAACACATTGACTGCCACACTAGGAAAAAAAATTTTTTTTTCCCTTGGGGCCACGGTGTTTTATTAGGAAAATAGAATAAAAACTTCAAAAACAAAACAATCTTTTCTAATTTAATGAAAAATTTGTTATTTTGTATTGTTTCCTGTGCATGACTTACATGCAACTTGAAAAACAGTTCTCACGGCTCCCAAGCTGAAGAGATGTGTGAGTTACATATGTTTCACGAGGCCCTGGGCTCAAAACTACTGTGAGTTAAATACAACTCACATGGCAGCTAATGTGTTAAAAATTATTAAAAACAATTAGCTTTTTTTTCTATTATAAAATGCATCAATTTCACACACCAGGAGCTGCACTATCGAGGCAAGCAACAAGCCACAAGGACGCAAACATGAGTCTTTTTCTTATTCCAAAACACCCAAGGAGAATCCTGCAGATTAAATAAGATGCTGAGCAAAAAAAAAAAAAAAAAAAAGAGTTTGCAGAAGAAATGTACACAGGTCAAAATATGTGCCTTTCTGAGCAGCTGCAAATCACACACACACCCCGAATATCAATGTTGTTAGACAGAAACTTTCCAAAAAACTCTGCGCCCCAACTGAGTCAGCAAGCACAACGTTCATCACACCCTGACACAAGTGACCTCAAAAACACTAAGTAACACATGCAAACTTGAGATTAGGACACCAACGTACGAGCCACCTGCAGCCACCCAGCTAGACACTTTGGTCACATAGATTAGCAATGAAAAGACATTGTAATTAGGCTGAAAAATCCTTCATCAACCATCCCCTGGGGGGAACTCAGCAACACAACCTAAGACTGGGATCCCTGGTGAGGCAATGCACCCCCACCTAACTTTGCCATGAGCAAGCTGTGTTGACCACCCTGCGCCGAAGCCTCAACTGTAGGAGCCTGCCAACTCCAGGGTATGGACTGTACTCTTTGTTCTTCTTTTAGTCTCTCCTAAAGGTTTGTGTCTCTCTGTAAATGTGCATTTTCAAAATTGGGTCAGAGTATTGGGATACACCTAGACCAGCCACCAAGAGAGCAAACTGCCTCTCTCCTAACCCTGCCCTGTACCCATGCCCAGGCGCACCGACAGCTTGTTGTTTGCTGATGTTCCCCAACTACCCCCAGCTTTGGGAAGCTGACTTGGCAAAGCCAGAAAGCTGACACCTCTACCCCACAATAATCCAGGAGTCAGACTCTCAAATCCCCAGGCCCCAGGCTTGGAGCTGCATTTTGTTCTTGCTTCTGCCAAGAGCCTGGAACAATGTCATCACAGGTGTTCTCTGCTCACGTGAACACCACAGACCCTGATTTTGATTTTATGTGTTCCTTTGGCTGGGCCACAGTGCCCAGGTGTGTGGTCACACATTATTCTGGATGTCTCGGGGAAGGTATTTTCTAGATGAGCTTGACATTTAAATCAATAGACTTTCAGTAATGCAGATTGCCCTCCATAAGGTGGGTGGGCCAGATCCAACCCATTGACAAGGAAAGACTGACCTCCCCTGAGCAAGAAGAGATTCTGCCTTCAGACTCAGATGGTAGCTCTTCCCTGGGTCTACCCTGAAGATTTGGACATACCAAGCTTCCATAGTCACATGAACCAATTCCTTAAAATCAATCTCTGTCTCTCTCTCTGTGCACACACACACAGATATAGGACACCCAGTCAAATCTTTATTTCAGATAGACAATGAGAAATTTTTTAGTGTAAGTGTAGCCCACACAATATTTGGGATACGCTTACACTAAACATGCATTGATTATTTATCTTCAGTCCAAGCTGAACGTACGTCTGCTGAGACGGCTGGCTGTAACCACATGTCACATGGTGAATCTCTTTAGCAAACAGTTGTCCAGACACACCCTTGATGTTCCCTCCAGAGCACACTGTCTTATGCATTGCAACATGGGTAGATTGAGAACTTTCCCAAATATTCAAGTTCTGGTTCCTCGTGGCTTGACTGTTCACCCATTCTTTCTCCTTTCACGTTTAACTGTATGCAGCACAGGGAGAAACCGGGCCACACCCTCCAACGCTCTGCTTGGAAACTCCCCCAGCCAAATATACAAGCAGATCACTTGCAAATTCCACTTCCTGCAAAACACTGGGACGCAATTCAGCCAACTTCTTTGCCACTTGATGACACGGATTCTCCGTTCCTCCAGTTTCCAATAACACATCCCTTGTTTCCATCAGAGACGTCACCAGAAGCACCTTTAATGTTCCTATTTCTACCAACATGTGTTCACAATGACATACATACTCTGTCACTTCCCTGTGCCAAAATCTACATTACTCAGGCTGCTGTGACAAAGTGCCACAAACCAAGTGGCTTGAATAATAGAAATAGACTCTCTCACAGTTCTGGAGGCCAGAAGTCCAAGATCAAGGTGTCGGCAGGGGGGGTTCCTTCTGCAGGTGCTAGGGACAGAGTCTCCCCTGGGCTTACAGATGGCTGTCTCGTCCCTGTGTGTCTTCACATCACCTTCCTTTTAAATATCTCTGTGTCTAAAGATCCCATTTTTATAAAGACACCAGTTGTGTTGGAGCAGGCTGACCTCTTGTTAGCTTGATCATCTGCAATGTCCCTGTTTCCAAATAAGGTCACATTCACAGGGCACTGGAGGATGAGACTCTAATATTATCTTTCTGGTGGGACACAATTCCAACACTAATACCTGACATACACACACACACACACACACACGAGGTGAGACGTGGATGTATATGCTCATATGCACACATCCAAACAAGGATACACCAGTCCAGGCAGCAGGGAGTTCCCTAGGAGGCTGGGTGAGCCAGGCACACTCTCTCTTTGTCCCCATCAGCCTAAATGCAAACAGATAAACGTGATCACTCAAAATCACCTTGTAGGTCTCCCTCGTTTCTCTGTATTCTTTGTCTTTTCATCTTGGGTTCATCACAGACTCATATATGTGCTCATACTTGTGTGCAACCAACATCAAAGAGCAAACGCTCTTATCAATTCTGGCTTAACTTGATCTGAACTGCACCAGACATTACCAAGTACCCCTGTGCCAGCTGCTCCCACCTGGGCAGCTGCTCCGAAACTGCAGGGTATTGAGGACAATGCGGCTGCCATGCTGCAATGCTCCTTCCTGTCTGGTGCTTTCTCCCAGAGGTCAGCGGGTTTTGCAGCCTCACAGCACAATTCTGCAAGCAAAGCCACTCTCAGCCAGATTTGTTTGTAGATATCCACGTAACTCAGAGAAGAAGAAAGGCAACTCACACCTCCAACTGTCATACAGCTGGCGAAAGGTGTCATGTTGGTAGGGTGTGATCAGAGAAATTTCCCTTCCAGAACTGGGACTATGTTTAAACTCTCTCAGCTCATGGTTGTTTTTTAGGACTCTAACTTGGAGGGCTGACCTCATGCCTCGGTGGCGCCTGAGGTTTGGAGAAATTACAAAAATGACAGCTCTCTCCAGACCTAGCTCACTGTCTGCACCAAAGTCAACCAGAGGTGGCTCCAAGATTCAAGTGTGTAAAAATTAAATCGTAAAAATAAGAGAAGAAAACACAGTGGTGGTGGTTGTTTCCGAACGTGGAATCTCAATAGTATGATGGTTACCAGAGGCTGGGAAGGGTGTGTGGAAGGGCAGGTAAAAAGAGGTAGGTGGATGGGTCCAAAACTACAGTTAGATAGAGGGAGTAAGTTCTAGTGTTCAGTGGCAGAATAGGATGACTACAGTTAACAACAATCTATTGTATATTTCAAAATAGCTAGAAAAGAATATTTGGAAGTATATGAAATGAAACCTCACTAATAAATAAATAAAAAGTAAAATGATTACTAGTTTTCATCAATCAGTTAAAACAGGTCAAAAAGCAGGGTCCTATCCAGAACTAGTAAGTCCAAGACTGTACCTACTTAGGAGGCAAGTCAGAAATGGTTGTCAAACACTTAACATGCATTTTCTCTAGGACCCAATAATTCTACTTCCTAGAATTAATTACATAGATACGTTCCCACAGGTACACAAAAACACACCAGCAAAACTACTCATTGATGCCTTGTTTATAATAGAAAAATCTTTAGTTTGATTGCCATTTCATACAAGATGTATTATTTAAAAAGAAAAGTCTTATTGGATGAAGCTTTGGGGAATTATACTGAGTGGGCTGAAAAAAAAAAGTAATTTCAAAGGAGTTACACTCTGTATGACTCCATTTATTTGACATTCTTGAAATGACAGAAATTATAAAAATACAGAAGAGATTAGTGGTTCTCGGGGGTTAAGGGAGGGGTGGGAGGTTGAGGTGGGAAGGAGGCAGGTGCCCTTACAGAGAGACAACAGGGGGATACTTTGGTGATAGAAATGTTCTGTGTGTCAACGGTCGTGGTAAATTTACAAACCTACACGCACCATACAATTGCACAGAACTACACAGAAAAACACATGTGAATCCAAGTACACTGGATAAATCTCAATATAAGATCAACAGATTGCATGACTATCAATAACCTCTTTGTGACATCGTACAATCATTTTTCAAGATGTTATCATTGGAGGAAGCTGGGGAAAGTGGATATAGGATCCTTTCACATTATTTCTTACAACTACCTGTGAATCTACAATAATCTCAAGGCAAAAACAGTAATTTTAAGAAAAGTCAGGCCGGTTGTGGTGGCTCATGCCTGTAATCCCAGCACTTTGGGAGGCCGAGGCAGGAGGATTGCTTGAGGTCAGGAGTTCAAGACCAGCCTGAGCAAGAGCGAGACCCCATCTCTACTAAAAATAGAAAAATTAGCCAGGCATAATGGCACTCGCCTGTAGTCCCAGCTACTCGGGAGGCTGAGGCAGGAGGATTGCTTGAGCCCAGGAGTTTGAGTATGCAGTGAACTATAATAATGGGGCAACAGAGCAAGACTCTGTTTTAAAAAAAAAAAAAAGTCAAAGCTTATGCCATACAGTATTTCCTTCTTAAAAAAAATGAAAAACAAAAGTCTTTGCCTTCCATGTATTTTAAAGTTCCCTTTTGAACTGCTGGTATTTCCATGCTCTGGTTCCTTCATGAAACACTGAGGGGTTTTCTACATGATCATGAGCTAAAGTGGATGCCAGGTACAGGTGTTTTCTAATCCACATGGCAGGAATCACCATCGCTGCCTTCATGTAGCACAGTGGTCCCCAACCTTTCTGATACCAGGGACCGGTTTCATGGAAGACAATTTTTCCATGGACCAGGGGTGGGTGGGGATGGTTTCGGGATGATTCAAGTGCATTACATTTATTGTGCACTTTATTTCTATTATTATTACACTGTTACTTGCCACTCACTGATAGGTTTTGATATGAGTCTGCCAGGAATTGATTTATTATGGTCTCTGTGCAGTGAAACCTCTCTGCTAATGATAATCTGTATTTGCAGCTGCTCCCCAGTGCTAGCATCACCACCTCAGCTCCACCTCAGACCATCAGGCATTAGATTCTCATATGGAGTGAGCAACTCAGATCCCTCAATGCACAGTTTACGGTAGGGTTTGCGCTCCTAAGACAATCTAATGCCACTGCTCTGACAGGAGGTGGAACTTATGTGGTGATGCAATTGATGGGGAGCAGCTGTAAACACAGATGAAGGTTCTCTCGCTCACCTGCTGCTCACCTCCTGCTCAAATATTCTCTTCTAGTTATTTCAAAATATACAATATATTGTTGTTAACTATAGTCATCCTATTGTGCTACTGAACAATAGAACTTATTCCCTCTATCTAACTGTAGTTTTGTGCCCATTAACCAACCTCCTTCTACCTGCCCTTCCACACACACCCTTCCCAGCCTCTGGTAACCATCACACTATTGAGATTTTATGTTCAGAAACAACCACCCGTGCAGCCCAGTTCCTAACCGGTCCATGGCCCGGGGGTTGGGGACTGCAGATCTAGGAGTTTTCTGGACATTGCTTTTATGTTTGATATTTCTTCCTTTATGGAGACATGCGTAGGCTGCCTTAAATTCTTTCTAAAAGCATACAGGTTGTATATTCATTTCCTCACTTGTTAAATTGTTCATTCATGTGTGCCAATGGGAAATAACAAGGAGGTAATTCCCCAACATTAGTCCTTACAGTAGCATCTGAAAAGATGTTCAACATCATTAGCCATTAGGGAAAATGCAAATCAAAGCCACAATGAGGCACTACTTCATACCCACTAGGATGGCTATTATCAAAAAGATAAACAAATTACAAGTGTCAGTGAGGATGTGCAGTAATTAGAACCATCTTATCGTTGCTGGTGGGAATGTAAAATGGTGCAGCCACTCTGGAAAGTAATCTGGCAGTTCTTCAAAAGGTTAAACACAGACATACAATATGACGCAGCAATGTCACTTTTAGAAATGTACCTGAGGGAAATGAAAACGTATGTCTACACAAATATGTGTACATGAATGCTCAAAACAGCATTATTCAAAATAATTGACATCCAGTCTAACTTACGTTCTTAAAGAAGAAAGAATGTGTCAATAAACCACAATCGTCAAAAAGCTTAAAATTCTGATTAATGGAAATTGGCTAAGGGAACAATATATAGCAACCTTTTCAGGTAAAGCTGAGGTTATGTACTCCTAAGGTTTCACAAGTATGTGCCCCGATGCAGAACCATGGAAGAAGAACATGACGGTCATTCATTCCAGGAACAGAATGATTTAGAAGTATTGGAGCTGAGAAGCTAGGGAGGGACAGAGAAGCTGGGGTATAATATATTCAAACATTATAGAAGATATACAAGTATTAACCCTAAAATAACATTGTCAGGAAAGGAAAATCAATAAAGACCTTCAAACCCTACCCCGAAAAGTTCCTTCGTCCTAAAAGCATGGTTTGAGAGATGATATTGCATAGGAAGCAAGAGATGCTAAAATTCATTAAAACGAGTCTTTGGATATCTCCCATATTTCACATTCTCCAATTAATTTTGTCAACTCGAGCCACAACACATCGGAAGTCATCAGAACCAGGATGTCTGATTTACCCATTTTTTGTAAATAAAAATACAAAAAAGGAAAGCAACTTCAGTAGCATATCTTAGCAAATTCTGCCAACTACCTTTAACCACATAATGAACAGAAACACGTGTATTTTCTTATTTGTATGGTTACATTCTTGCTTTTGATTTTTATTGTTTTGAAATGAATACTTTCCAGGCAAAAAAATTTTTAAAAGCCCTAAAAGCCAAAATTGGGATGCTGTAGATCCCCCAACGTGGCCAATGGGGACAGGAATTTGCACATTTTGGTGGCATCCCATCAGCCCAGGACCCAGGGGGCAGGTGCCCCAATGGACAATCTCAGTCAGAAGGGGCTCAGCAGAGGAGACGGATAATGTGGGCTGAAGGCAGGAGACCTGAGGGTCTGAGGGTCAAACCCCAACAGCACTAGCTCTCAGCTGCCAAAGAAGAGACATGGCAATTTTTGAATCAGACTTAGTAGAAGCAGTTCTGGTTAGCACTGGCCAATAAAATATTCAGAAACCCCACTGAGCAGATGTGTTACTTCTTTTCCTTAGGAATGGAGAAAGGAAAGTGAAATGGAGACATCAAATATCCACTCTTGAAGTTCAAGAATATTACGGGGGTACAAACGTTTTGGTTACATATAAACAAAAGAAAATCCCAAAGTAAGAAGCAATGGCTGCTCCAGATAAGAAGGAATCAGTAAAAGAACTCCAGAAATATGAAGAATCAGAGCAAAAGGACACCCCCAAAAGGGAACACCAGCTCTCTAACAACGGATACCAACCAAAATCAAAATAATGAAATGACGGATGAAGAATTCTGAACATGGATTGTAAGGAAGCTCAATGAAATACAAGAGAAAACAGAAACCCATCACAAAGAAACCACAAAAACAATGCAGGAAATGAATGAAAAATGCACTAAAGAAATTGAATCACTAAAGAAAAATCAAACAGAACTTCTGGAAAAGAAGAGGCATGGCAGAGCCTGGTTTCACAGAAAAAACAACCCTGATCCCAGGATGTGTAGCTCAGAAAAGCCCCATCCCACACCTAGGGAATGTCATGAACACTGGAGAGGCTGTAACCGGCCATGCTCTGACCGGAGTGCTAGGGAATGAGAGGCTCCATCTGCCCAGGATGTGTGGCCCATCCTCGTTCACAGTTGGCAGGTGGTCAGGAAGTCCCAGAGCTCCCCAGAAATTACTCAACCACATCCAAGCTCCAGAACACCCATGGCTTCTGGGTATCTTCAGTGAAGATAGTGCACAGATCCTTCCATGGGCAAAAAAAAAAAAAAAAAGACCCCATGTTCTGAAAGAGCTCCCCAAAATTCATCTCCATAATCACATCAACCAACAAAGACCTCTGAGAAGCAGAACTCAAAGTCAAAGAAATCTTTGAAATCAACAAAAAGCAACGAAACCAGAGCTAAAGACTGTTTCACATGAGGAGAAGATGCCTTAAACCACAACATGAGGGAATATTTTTTGACGTTGTCTTCCAGTCTAAAAAGGGCCTGGTTCTTGTACTCCTTGGATCCTGCATCTTTCACTGGCTTTGCAGTGGTGTGGTGTATGGACACAAAGTAGGCATGAGTGAGGGTTCTCCAGAGAAACAACCCATGGGACCTACAGAGAGAGAAAGATTGATTGTTGAGCTCAGCAAATCCAAAATCTGCAGGCTGGAGACCCAGGGAAGACAGGATGCTGCAGCTGAAGTCTGAAGGCTGTTTGCAGGCAGAACTCCCTCTTCCTTGGGGTAGGTCAGCCTTTCTTCTCCCAAGACCTCCCACAGATTGGATGAGGCCCACCCACGTGATGGTGGGCCATCTGTTTTACTCAAAGTCCACTGATGTAAACATTCATCACATCTATAAAATACCTTCGCAGTAACATCTAGACTAGCGTTTGACAAAATATCTGGGTGTTATGGCCCAGCCAACTTGGCATGTAAAATTCACCATCACAAAGTAGAGCAGTCCTGCCTTATTCATGGCTTTGCTTTGCATGGTTTCAGGTACACAGTACAGTAAAGATATTTTGAAAGAGAGAGGGAGGGAGGGAGGATAGAGAGAGAGAGAGAGAAAAGGAGAACAAGAGAGCAAGAGAGAGACAGAGAGAGAGAGAGAACAAGAGAGCGAGAGAGAGAGGGGAAGAGAGGGAGAAAGAGAAACCACATTCATATAACTCTTATTACAGAATATTGTTATAATTGTTCCATTTTATTATTAGGTATTGTCATTAATCTCTTACTGTGCCTAATTTGTAGATTAAACTTTATCACAGGTACGTATGTACAGGACAAAACATAGAGTTGGGTACTGTCCATGGTTTCAGGCATCCACTGGGGGTCGTGGACCATATTCCCCGTGGATAAGTGGGGACCACCCTATACATTGTTTCACGCAGCGAACAGCCTTAACTAGCTGCCAATGCCTGTGGTCTGCAAGCTCCGGCCAGGCTGAGTGAGTAAATACCTTCATGAGGAAAGCCACTGGCTTATGTAGCTTCAATCCCAAGAAAAGTGCCAGACAGAAGCTAAAACCAATGAGGCCATCCCGAGACTCACTTTGCACAGCAGCTTTGCTGGGCAGGTGAGATTTGCTTGTTATTAATGTACAGGTAGAACTAACCCTGAGAACGGCAAAAGAATTGGCAGGGGATCCTGGAAGGGAATGCCAGCAGGGCCAGAGAAGCGAGGACAAGACACATCGTGGCGCAACTGCTGGGGTGACAGCCCATCCTTGTGACCTGAATAATGAACGTCATCAGTGTCGCTAACGCCTGATGCCAGCAAGTTTCACCAACTTGGTGAGTTTGTGCAGATGTCAACTAAGGCATGCTCGCAGTGGGAGAGAAAATGGGGAAGGCAGCCAACGGATAGCCCTCATATTCAGCTCAAAACACTGGCCTCCTGTGGTCCTTAAATCTTCCATCCTACAGCCTCCACCACTGAGACCCTCACAACTCCCTCCAAACCAAGCAACACAAGAGGTCCACCGTCAGCCCACACATGCCCCCTTCAACAAAGAGAGAATGGCTGTATCTCAGCACAAAATCGGGAAAATCCAGGGGGGCTTGGGGAAGGGGCTATTTCCATAATGGACAACTCCACCCCAAGCTCAGGGTCTTTTGCCAAATTCCATGTCAAGTGAGGTGGGCAGTCCTGGGCTCTGAACTTCCTGCAAATGCTCAGTTTTGGCCCAGGGAGGCAGCTTAGTTCAGGAGTTGTCCCTGGGGCACGGCATTTGTGCAAGATGATTATATAATACTAATTGGGTCATGGTCATACCCAACTAAATCAGAGTTGAAGGTTGGGTAGAAAGCACTGGGCACCTGCTCCGAGAATTAAGTTTTCCACACACCCAGCTGCTGAAACATCCTACTGTGACCCTAAGACTAGCTTAGTGGCTGCCAAAACAACCTGCTGTGATCACTAAGTCTAGTTTCACCCTCTGCTGTCACTTGCCCATCAGAACTTGCTGGTGCCCCAAAACTTTACTAGTGCCAAGCAACTTTCTTTCAAAATGATCCAGAACATTTCTCCTTTTCGTAAAACATCCAACCTTCTCTCTGTTCCTCAGACATACCGAAGACTCCCTGGTCCGTGTATACGTCCCGAAGTGCAATTCCTGCTTCCCGAAATAAAACGTTTCAAATGTAGAGATCCGTCTCTGTATTTTATCTGACTTGGAAGGATTTAAACTGGACTTTCTCTAGTAAGGCGAACGGGAAATGTTTCGCCAACCATCCTGCAAGTCAACCGCTTTCTACACGTCGTAAGGCCAAAGGGACCAGGACGTCATTTGCTCTCCCCAAAAGATGGTGCTAGCTGTGGTCTTCAGGAAGGACCCACACCTGGGGCCAGAGCTCTCTGGGCAAGAGCTTCAAGGATGGTAAGAATGAATGCATCGCAGGGAAAAGAGTCGGAAAAAACAATACTAATTCTGAGGATTAACGACTACTGAAAAGCATTGTTCTGATAATGACTGTGTTAACACCAAGTGATCCTGAATGACAACCCTGACAGAGCAGGAGACGGAGGGTGTCTTTGTTAAATTCATGGCATTGTTTGAACTTTTGCAGGTGGAGGAGTAGAGGGCAATAAGGATGATTTTTTAACTTTTTTTTTTTGGCAGTAAGAACTATGAATAGGATATAATGGTGCAGGGATTAGGAAACAGCTCAGAAGACCTGGCGAGTTGAGACAAAGCAGTAACGTCTGGGTCCATCCCTAAGAATAAAAGCATCAGGGAAAGACACAAAGTTGCTGCCCAAGGGAGGTGAGGAGAGAAAGCCAAAGTGGGAAGACTGGAACGGGTGTGACCCCAGACACTCCCCCACCGCGACCCTCAAGTAAAATAAAATAACAGCTTCTCTATGTGCCTCCAAGGCAGTAAGACCTGGCAATCAAACTTGAGGGATTAGGGTTCAAAAGACGCCCAGGGACAGAAAGGAGATTGGAAGTGAAGTCCCTCCTTGGCTGTTCTCTGTGGACCTTGAGGACAAACGGTCTTCTGGGACACAGTGGGGCAAAGGCACAGCGTCTTACGCCAGTGGGTCTCACCTTGGAATAGCTGCCCCCAGGACACACTGGGGGATGTCTGGGGATATGTTTGGTGGTCACGGTGGGAGAGGGGCATCTGGTGGGTGGGGCTCAGGGACACTGCTCCACACCCCACAGCACACAGGATGCCCCACCAGAGAGTCATCCAGCCCCAAATGTCAGTAGTGGTAAAGCTCAGAAACCTTACCTGAGCATGAGAGATTCTTTACCTATCTATCTATATTTATATCTGTCATTGTCTTTCTATCATCTACCTATCATTACCTATCTACCTCATTATCTGTCTTCTATGTATCATCTATCACCTATCTATTTATCTATCATCTGTTTTCCATGATCTATCACCTATCTATCTATATCTGCCCACGGCAGTGGGTCTCACCTGGGCAGTTTTGCACCCAGGGGACACTTGTCAATGTGTGAAGTCATTTTTGTTTGCAATGATTAGGTGAGGGGTGGGTGCTGCAGGCATCTGGTGAGTGGGGCCCAGGGACGCTGCTCCACACCCCACTGTGCACAGGACGCCCCCCACAGAGTCATCCAGCCCCAAATGTCCACGGTGCCGAGGCCAAGAAAACTTATCCTAGCATTAGAGACTCTGTCTATAGAGCAATCACCTACCTGCCTACCTGCCTATCAATCTCTCCATCCATCCATCTGTTATAATCTATGTATTTATCTACCTACCTACCATCTGTCATCTATCTAACATCTACCTGATTATCCTCTATCATCTATTTATCTATCCTATACCTCTCTACTACCTATCAGCTATCATCTACATGCCTACCTATCACCTATCTACTGTCTATCAATTTATCATCTATCTATCTATCTGTTATCTATCTATCTACCTATCTAGGGCAGTGGTTCCCAACAGGGGGAAATTCTGCCCCTAGAGCACATTTGGCAATGTTTGGAGAAATTTCTGGTTTTCTCATCTGAGAGGGGGGAAGGAGGAGGTACTCCTGGCATCTAGTGGGAGGAGGGCAGGGGTGCTGCTCCACACCCTCCTACCCCCAGGACACACACCCCCACCACCACCACAAAGAAATATCTGGCCCCAAATGCCAACAGTGCAAAAGCTGAGAAACCATGCTCTATTCTTCTTCCCCCTCTTCCAAAATGCACAAATACCTAAATTGGAGACAACACTTCAGCGATGCAAGGAGACCCCTAAAGCCCATCCATACATCAGAAGCATGTAAGGGTCCTTCCAGCTGTTCTAGGTCCCTCCCAGCACCGACCCGACATCACCCACTCGAGATCTTAGAGAAAGGTAACGGGAGACTCAGGAGCTGCTTCGGGAAATGCATCACTCCTCGCTGACCACACCAGCAGCGCCAGAGGGCAGCAGGGTTGGATCCACCTAGTTCCCAGCAAGAAGCTGAAACAGGCCGTGGGGTGTAGTCCTGACATGCTCCAAGGGACTCCCCCAGCCTGGTAGAGGGAGGGACCCCGCAATTCTGCATCACACCTGAATCATGAAACAAGCATGGTGACCAAGGAAACCAATGAACATGACTTAGGTAGATCCGAAGTCCTCTTTGATAAGTTTACACGTCAAAGTCCAACATGAAAACTGAGCTGTCCAGATGCAGCCTCAATGCCTGCAATGACTTGACCCGAAAGCATCATAAACAGCATCTGTAGGACCATCTCCATGGGTGGTCAAGAGCCAGGTGCCCTGGGTGTGGCAGGACACAGTCCAGCCTCCAGGAAGGCAGATGAAACATGGGTCCCCTGGAAAACGCAGGCCAAGTGTAGGAGAATAAGACATTGGGAGAAGAGAGTTAACGCCCTACGCAGCCAGGAGAAGACCCTCCAGCTCTCCAGCCAGCCCCAGGAAAACAATTCACAAAGTCAGACTCCAGGCTCTGAAACAACTCAAATCACCCACAGACAGGAGCACAGAAGACCTCCCCTCACCGCAGGCGACACCCACTTCAATGCCTCATCTGGTATTCAGAGTTTGCTTAAAGAACAGAGCACCCAGCAGCAGAAGCCACCCTCATCCTCAGATATGGTTCTATTCTCCTTCTTGCCATGTGTCACCAGGAATGGGAACATACACCCACATAACAGTCTTGGGCAGTCACTGAATTCTGCATCCTTTACACAAGGATGAGGGTGGAAGAAAATGGAATCACCGGACTCCAGCTCCTGGGTGATGTCTGTTCTAATGGCCCCAAATCACACACATTCAGTCTATCTTGGGAAGACAACAGGTGTACCAGCTGTGCCATTTTTACATGAGACATCACAGCAAGATGAGATCTGTCCCGACATTCAGAGGTCAGAATAATCACGTAAGCTTTTGGGTGGCTGGGATATGCCAGCAGCCAGGGCAAGCATGTCTGGAGTGTGCATGGGTGATGGTGTGGGTTGGGCACCTAATTCTGTTTCGTGTAGCCATGGACAGTGGTGGATACCCTCATTGGCCAACTAGAAAATGTGTGCCCAGGTCCCCAGGGAGTATGGGGTGATTGTTCCCGATGCAGTCCCCACACTGGGGCACAATGCTTCCAATGACCATGAAAAGCAACGTGTTAAACAGAGACCTCAACCTTCTAGGGAAGTCAGGACAGAAACCCAGCAGGGGCAGGACAGTGACAATGGGATTCATTTCATCTGAACACCAAACACACACAAAAACACTGCACGTGCCCAGAAGAGCCATCCCATAATGAGACATGCTTTCCACACCACCCACATAAACATGCTGGCTCCCGAGTCCCCACTGTGACACTGGCATGAACCCTGGGCATTCTCCTGCATGGTCACGTGGCTCTTGGATGCCACAGTCAAGTGCTAAGTGGAGAGCCTGGGCTTTGGCAAGAATAATTCCCAGGACTTAAACCCCAAGGTGTGAACTGTCAGCTTAATGTGATGAACATGCTTTTAAGGAAATACTATCAATACCAAAATCAGCCACTCAACGGTTGCTTGAAGTGCTCAGCATATTCAGAATGAACCATAACTTCCCACGGTTTCAGGTGTACTGGGCAAACCAAAATTCCAACTTGTAAACTATTTTTATACCGTGTACATAGAAACAGTTAGTGTACTTGCTATTTTAGAAGGGCTGACATTACCCATTCGATCAACTGCCTTTTCCTGCCCTCCCCCAGGGGAATGTGATACAGCTCTTGAATTCTGTGTTTGTTGGGGTCGAAGCCACACCAGCCTCAGACACAGAAGACCAAGCACTGAGTTTAGGGTAAGGTGCCACCCAGATTTCCTGGGCAGGTCACATGAAATTTCCAGTCCTCATATTTTCACTTGTGAAATGAGGAGGTTGGACTGTAGGAATTCCATGCTTCCTTCCAGCATGTTTTATAGAACAGGTAAAAATGTGAAACTGTGACACACCAACGATAGCTATCCTTTAAGGAAAAACTAGTAACCTCATTTAAATTTCATGTAGAGAGAGTAAAAGCTGCCCAATGCACCATTGATTCAACCATAAAGTATAAAATTAGTATACAATTGACACTTGAACAATGTGGATATTAGGGGTGCTGAACCGACCTCTCAGTTGAAAATCCACGAATAACTTTTGACTCCCCAACCAATTATTAATCATCTACTGTTGATCAGAAGCCTTACCAATAACATAAACACAAATTAACACCTATTTTGTATGTTCTATGTATTATACAAGGGCTGTCTGAAAAATACCCAGCCATGTATTATGAAAAATTATGAAAATTATGGCTGGATAATTTCCAGACAGGCCTCATATACTGTTATTCTTGCAATAAAGTAAGCTAGAGAAAAGAAAATGTTATTAAAATCTTAAGGAAGAGAAAATATATTTGCTATTCATTAAGTAGAAGTCAATCCTCATAAAGGTCTCCATCCTCATCATCTTCACAGAGAGTAGACTGAGGAGGAGGAGGAGGAAGGGGAGGGGTGAGTCTTGCTGTCTCCGGCATGGCAGAGGCAGAAGAAAATCCACTTATGAGTAGACCCCCACAGTTCAAATCTGTGTTGTTCAAGAGTCAACCGAAATTATATATATGTTATTATATATATTATATATAATATATATAGTGTGTGTGTATACATTCATTTCCATTCAGGTATGGAATCATAAATAAGGCTTAGTATGTATGCAACCCATTGGCCCATAAACAACACCAACAGAGTCTCCAATACTGTGCATGAGATAACACTCTTGTGAGTCCTACCTATTTTCCAAACACTGCTTTATTTCCAGGAAAACTTGGGCATCATTTCCTAGAAACAAAAATCCCAAGAATACTGATCAAGTACCATCTTCCGGAAATTCAGGCATCTGAGAGGAAAGCATTGTCTGCCAACAGCCATGTAAGAACTCTCAGGAAAATTCCCATTTCAAAGACATTTGTGGAGACTGCAGGGCTCCAACCTTGTGAACAGAGAAAGCCATCGTCTGTTTCCCTAAGGAAACACAGCCTAAGGAATGCTCCTCTCAAAATGCCATCTGTCACCAGACTAATGCACGTTCTCCATTAAGAAAATGGAGTGAGTTTGGGTCAACCTAGAAGCTGAATAAATTACCCTGAAAACAAGAGAGGCAAGTTTTCTCAACCTTAGGCCAAGGGTCTAACTCCAGATATTCTAAAAATTCTTCCAGCAAAAGAAAGACAACCCCAACAAAGGTGCCACACAGAGCCCCCACACTTAGCAAATGCTGAACATTCTCTACCTACTTTCCAAGTGCAGTTCCACCTCTGAGGCCAAACTACCCCAAAATATGACCCATTAGCTCAGGAGTTCTCTGTGACAAGGGCAATGATGTGTCAAGTGATTACAGTATTTGTGTATTTGGGGAGCTCTATTCTTTCTTTTAACTTGCAGTCACATATTGGGTACCACTGTGCTCACCTAGAAGCAATGCTTTATGGGCAAATTTTTCCCAAGAATGAGAAAGACTAATTTGAGAGAAGACAAGATAGTTAAAGAGCAGACAACAACCACAGCCAAATCCAAACTTGGTTTTGAGACCTGAAAGCCACTGAATAAAGAGGCTACCAGCAGTTTCTATGGCTCCCTTCCAATCAAAATCAAAAATCCACTCATTCCACAGCCCCTCACTCGACTTTTAGTGTTTGCATTTTTACCAATTTTCTAAATTTCATCGATAAATGTTTCCACCTTCTTAATAATCTGAAATACAACAATTTATTAATATATGAATTCGAGAATTCCACAATTCTCCAAACACATGCTTCTTAAACCATGGCTCTCAGGTCAAAGGCTTTCTCCTCTGAACATTTCTTTTCAATGAAAGATTTTTGGTTCCTCTTAAATTTTAATGAGGAAGTCACTGAAAAATACTCTCAGAGGCAGTGATTAAGGGTCATTCATTATACATTACATTGAATCAAGTGGGAGTATTTAACCAAGCAGGTGAGGAGACCTGAGTCTCAGACAGGTCTGTACTCAACGACATGTATTCAGGTTTCTCCAACTGTTGGATAATTACATACATGTTTACTGTATGTATACTTCTCAATAAATACATGAGACAGTGCCCCACATGTTGATTTAGACACAGGGCTAAGAATAAACGGTTTGGGGACAATTTAAGCAAAGATCACACACATCAAAAACAGGAAAGGTGAGCCCCTCCCATGTTCCACGTATGAGCTTAAATTTTGCAGTTACCTGGATTTTTATATAAGTACAAATCCCAGATGTTTCAAAGCAATAACCTTCACCCCAAAATAATAAGTGTTTCTTTATCCCATTCTTCTTGGAAAATTTAACTAAAGTACAAGCTTAACTATTACTATATTTTTAAAAGAATGATATTTGCTATGGACTGAATGTCTGTGACCCCCCAATATCCATATGTTGAAACCCTCACCCCCAAGATAATGGCAGCAGGACCTTTCCGAGGTAATAAGGTTGAGGGTGGAGCTTCATTGATGGGATTAGTGTCCTTATAAAAAGGACACCAGAGAGCTCCCTCACCCCTTCCACCAAGTGAGGACACAGTGAGAAGGCACCATCTAAGAACGAGGAAGTGAGTCCTCACCAGACTCAGACTCTGCCACGCCTGGATCTTGGACTTCCAGCCTCCAGCACTGAGAAAGGGAACCAGCAGGCACTGCTTCAGGCATTGCATAATTGTGCAGGCACATCAACTGAGTTAGGAAGTCCTGAAACAAGTTTACAGCTACCCTGATCAAAACAAGATGGCAGCAGGACAAGGTCCAACCCTTTAGAACCAAGATGGTGCAGAAACCAACTGCCTGTTGACCTTACAGCTTTGTTATACCCTCGTTACCATAGAAGTTTCTAACCGTAACCTCCCCTCCCCATCATGCACCGGATGCCATGACACTTCTTGTTTGGCCATATTTAGTTGAAAGGAGGGCACCATCCTAATTCCAGGAAAACACCTCCCCCTCCCAAGAAATTACATGAATATTCCTCCCCTTGTTTAGCCTACAATTGAGCCGTGTCTTAAATAGAGGGACCCAAGGAACCATGGGGCCTGTTCTCCTCCGCAGGGAAAACAAGCCTCTGCTCTGTCTGTGGAGATGATTTTCTGTTCTTTCTTAAATAAAACTTGCTTTCACTTTACACTGTCCTCTCGCTCCTGAATTCTTTCTTGTGCAAAGCCAAGGACCCTCTCGCGCTTCAAGTGATTCCCAGAATTGGGAGTTACTTTCCTGTGTCAGTACTGTAAGCAATACATTTTTTTTGTTTATAAATTATCTAGTTTAAAGTATTTTGTTATAGCAACCCAGATGGACTAAGATGGTATTTCAAACTTGTTGAGGCAGGCATTCACTGAGACATTAATAAGCTGATATTTTTCTTTGGTTTTTTTTTTTTTTTTAGAGGCAGAGTCTTACTGTGTCACCTTGGGTAGAGAGCAACGGGGTCATCGTGGCTCACTGCAACCTCAAACTCCTGTAATCAAGTGATCCTCCTGTCTCAGCCTCCTGTGTAGCTGGGATTACAGGTGCCACCACTCCCGGCTAATTTTTCTATTTTTAGTAGAAATGGGGTCTCACTCTTGCTCAAGCTGGTATCAAACGATCCTCCCGAGCTCAAGCGATCCTCCCACCTCCCACAGTGCTAGGGTTATAGGCATGGGCCACCGCGCCTGGCTGATATTTTTCTTTCTTAATGATCAGTTCATTTACGACCATAGAAAAAATATATCTATCATGGTTCACCTATTATATACATATTTTATGAAAATTACCTATAAAATTAAATGTAAATAGCTACAGAAATGTAATCATGTTTGCACTCCTAATTTTTCCTGACTTGCCTCACCCATACTAAATACTTGTCAGTGGCTTCCTACTTTTCTATAAATTCAAAAGTCAGTCAAATTAAAATGATCCGTGCCCAAGGAAGGGAACGAGAGCTAAGAAATGATGGATGCATAACACAACCCACACAGCTACAAAAAAAATGGGCCAGGAGGTACATAGTCTTCCGCAGGGCACCTGCACTACTGGCCACCAACCCAGCTCACACAAGCCGAGAAAACAATCAGGTTGTGGCTAACTTCAGAGATTACCAAGACATCAATCAACTTAATCACTTTCTAAATCAATGGATCCCATGAACTCTCCTCATCCTAAACCCCACCCCCCAAAAAAGATCTCTTTAGATTCTAAAATCAAGTTGAGAAAAGCAACAGGGCTGCAAGTTCCCAGGGAAAAGAATTCCAGCTATGTGCCCAAGACGCATCCACCCTACACCCTGAACGGAGAGAAATTAATTCAGACTGAGTCAACAGCGTCATCCCACAAAGCGGTGAGTGTTCCTAGTTCTTTTCATGACTCAGAGGCTGAGGCCAGGCTTGGGGTGTTTCTGGGATCAGAATCTCCTTTCAAAGACATCATTTCGGGGCCCGCCTTCCTGGGGGGGGGTGCAAGATGGAATGAGAGACAGCTCCCAGGGGAACCCAAAAAACAGCCTGGCTGGGGAGAAACAAAACATTTTGGGTGACGCCAATTTTCATATTTAAATTTCCTATCATTTTTGTGTCATGAACTATTATTGCTCTTTGGATTTCTTTTGCCAAAAATTTGGAAATGTCAACAAGCAAACAAGAAAAAACCTTTATAAACAGAAACACCACTCTCAGCTCGTGGATCCAGGCTTGGACGCAATTAAATTCTAGAACTCCTGCAATAACTGGCTACTGGATACATTCTCAGGGATTTCTGCTTTTTCAGAGTTTAACACGAAAAGAAGAAGCAGTGAATAGCTCAAAGACCCTGAGGTAAGAACTCACAGAACACACACAGGTCCAAGCCCAAGCATGAAAAAGGCAAACGTTCCTTATGCACCAAAACGTCTGCACCCATGGGTCAGTCAGCCATCCAAAAGCCATTTCGGCACTGTTACCAAAATAGCAAATGAAATAAAAGCTTCTCTCTCTCCTTCACGTAAACCTTGTCTGAGAATGCACAACCTATGCACCCAGACAAATTACAGAATGTGGAACCCAACCAAACTTTTACCAGAACCAGAATGACTTTTGCTTAATTTTGGCCCTTTTTCCCTAAGCAATTCTGAGAGGACACTAATGCCCCTGGCCATACTGTGAAAATATTAACACAGATTACTGAATTACAGTGGCTTGGCATCACATAAAGACACACACAGAGCACACTGGTGTTAATTTGATGCAGCAATCCCCTACTGGGTATTTACCGAAACGAAAAAAAGACACTCTATAAAAAAGACACCTGCACTCGAATGTTTATAGCAACACAATTCACAATTGCAAAGAGGTGGAATCAGCCCAAGTGCCCATCAATGCATGAGTGGATTAATAAAATGTGGTATATGTACACCATGGAGTACTACTCAGCCATAAAAACAATGGTGAACTAACACCTCTTGTATTAATGTGGATGGAGCTGGAGCCCATTCTTCTAAGTGAAGTATCACAAGAATGGAAAACCAAACACCACATGTACTCACCATTAAATTAGAACTAATTGATCAACACTTATGTGCACATATAGAAATAACATTCATCAGAAATGAAGCAGGTGGCGGGGGTGGACGGGATGGGTAAATTCACACCTAACGCGTACGATGCACACTGTCTGGGGGATGGGCACACTTACAACTTTGACTCAAATGGTACAAAAACAATTTATGTAACCAAAACATTTGTGCCCCCATAATATTCTGAAATTTAAAAAATTTCTTAATTTAAAAAAAAAGTTTAAAAAGATAGATATGAATTGTTTCTCAAACCAAGACAGCTGAGTTGATTCCGATTAGTGACTCTGGAAAGGACAAAAAATAAATTAAAAAGGCAGAAAACCTCCCACTGGCCCAGTTTCAACAAACTCCAGCCCCCGGGCCACGTCCGATCCGCTGCTACTTTTGTGAGGCCCACATGCTATGGATGCTGTTTATGTTCACAAATTTTTTTACTGTGCTTCTAAATGGTTGGGGGGGGAAGAGCCAGAAGAACAATATTTCATGACACAGAATTTATACGAAATCCAGTGTCCACCAAGTCTTCCTGGAACACATTCGTTGAAGTATATTTGACAGCTGCTGTTGAGGCACAACAGCACAGTTAAGTCGTTGAGAGATGGACACAGTACAGTACACAGAGCCAAAGACAGCCACACTCTGAGCCCGTATTGACAAGCTCGGCAGACTCCGGCCAGGGCTGCTGCAAGCCAGACTGTGTCTCCTCGCAGCACAGATTGACAGCGCCTAGGATTGAGGCCGGCTCCAAAGCGCTGACACCTGAAGGCTGACCAGGGGTCCCTGAGGAAGGAAACCACAGAATACGAGAAAATCCGGAAAAAATAAGAAAAGCAGTTCTTGCTTGTGGAGGTCAGGATAAAAGCCACATTCTCCGTTAACAAGGGACTGGCACGGGGAGTTCTACTTAATAGAACAGCCACATGGTTAAACAGAGCCCTGAATCACTCAGATAAGACACTGCGTAGCCCGGATGACAGTTGTGACACGGCAGCTTTGCTGTCAATGCACGAATGAAAGGAGGGTGGGAAGGAACGAGCATCTGCACGAAAGGGGACACCGGGAGCCCCAGGGATCCCAGGAGCTGCCGCCCGCGCCAAAGTCAGCGTCGGTTCTTGGATTCCCTCCCCGTTTCCTTTGCACGGCGCCCGTCAGCAAATCGGCTTCATAGATGAGAACTCGGCGCCACTGACACAAGCCCACAGCCTCCTTTGTGCCATCTGCCCCTTCACTAAAAACATTCAAAGCCGTTTTTTCACTTGCTGCCAACCTATTTCCCTCATCCTTCCCAGGCCTGCTAAGAAAACAGTTCAAATGAGGCCCTTCTGCAGAGGAGGAAAGAGAAAGATAAAAAACAGCTCAGAATTAGGACTCTACAGTCAGATCTAAGTGTGAGCAAACAAACAAACAAAAACCCCCACAGTTTTGAGGATGCAGTGTGCCGTGCAGGCCCGGACAAGAGAACTACGTGAGGGTTAGGGAAATGTCTCTTTGTAAGAAATTCTCAATGACAGTGATCATTGTTATCCAAAAACAGTGTGTTAACATGTCCCACTCCAATGAAAAAAGTGCTGTAGAATTGCTGGGTTGTCATGACTGAGAATGGGCTCATTTAAACTCAACAAATGCATATAACTGAAAAATTTAGGCATTTAAATCGCTCCCAAGAACAGGCGGTCAACCAACAAGGTGCAGAAAGTGAAGGTTTCGACAGATGTCAACCTCCCAGTCCCCACGTCTTTTTCTGGGAGGCTTTGTTTTCTTAAGAGGAGGGAGGGAAGGAGGGAGGGAAGGAAGGAGGGAAGGAAGGAGGGAAGGAGGGAAGGAGGGACGGAAGGAGGGAAGGAAAGAAGGAAGGAGGGAAGGAAGGAGGGAGGGAAGGAGAGAAGCAGGGAGGGAGGGAGGGAGGGAAGGAATGTAAAGACAACCCAGTGAGGAAAAGGCAAAAACCACCAGCCACCGGCCTTATTCACTTACATATTCTGATGCCAAAAAAAAAATCCAAAAATACATCATAACTTGAAAATCTAAGGACCAGAGAACAGAGCACAGAACTTACTATCAGTGGCCTGGAAACGTCTGCTTTAAACAACAACAATCAAAAAGTTTAAAAAAAAAAAAACAACACATACCTCCCTCCTCTCTCGTGGTCGGAGGGTTTACACAAACAAAGCGAAGCAGAGATTGACACGCAACAGACAAATAAATTAGGAGCTAATTTATGTCTCTGGTTTATTGAACAAGAGTCGAGTTTGAAAGCATTAAATCAGGAAAAGACAAGCAGAAAAGAGGGGAACCACAGCTTAAAAATAAAAATGGGACACACAGAGGCAGCTCGCCGGAGCAATACACATGTCCATGGCGAGTTACAAAAAGCGAACGCTTCTGAGAAACGTGAAGGGAACATCGGGGACGCTGCAAAGCAGAGCCCACGGCGCGGAGGCGTCTGCTGCCTGCATTGCCAGCACCGGAGCAGAGGGGAGACAGACCCCCAAACTTTTCCTTAAAAAAGAAAGTGCAGGTCGAGTGGCTTCCTTCCACGCTTAGTTTTCTAAAAACACACACCCACTGGGGACATAAGGATAGAATTCTCTGCTGCTTGCAGCCACAAGAAGTCACACAGACATGAAAATGCAGGCGTTTTCTCCTTAAACCTCTGCAATCCCATCGGATCTGGGGGTCCAGGGTAAATATTGCCAGTGGCTGAAATGGGTGGGTTCTACACGGCATCCCTCCCTACACACCGACATCCCCAACCGGGCTCGTCTTCATGCACACACAGAACAGTGGCACATGGGAATCAGACAGACATGCCTCTTGGATCAAGGCAGTCACTCAGTGGAAGTGTTCTTCCTCCAGGTTAAAAAGTTCTTGGCGGGGCACAGTGGCTCACACCTGTAATCCTAGTACTCTGGGAAGCCAAGGCAGGAGGATCGCTTGGGGTCAGGAGTTGGGAGACCAGCCTGAACAACAGCGAGACCCTCCACCTCTACAAAAAAAATAGAAAAAATTAGCCAGGCATGGTGGTGTTTACCTGTCGTCCCAGCTACTCAAGAGGCTGAGGCAGGAGGGTCACTTGAGCCCAGGAGTTGGAGGCTGTGGTGAGCTATGATGACACCACTGCACTCCAGCATGGGGGACAGAGCAAGACTCTGTCTCAAAAAAAAAAAAAAAAATAGTTCTGAATGTTGGAAAATGTCATCCTATTTCCCTGGACTGTTGGACGCAACTCATGACTTCCTCCCCACCTCTTAGGTAAAAGTATCTGTGGGTAATTTTTTTAATTAATTGCACCCATGATATCGAATTTAAAAAAGAAAGAACTCAAGAAACCTTCCCCATGATCAAATCTAAAACACCCCTATCTACGCCAAAAAGCTGATGGTGCACAGATTTTAAAACAACACTGCAAAGGAGCACCCTTACTCTCAGCCATTTCACCCCACTCCCCAAAAAAAAAGATTCTCGGGAAACTGGACCACTCAGGCATCAAACACAAAAGCAACCTCAGGACCCACAAGCGAGCGGCCTTTCAAGGACCGCGTCTACAAAACGAATAATTTCTGCAAGGAGGAGAAAGACTCGTTGCCGGTATCATGCGGAAAATATAACACATTCAACGCTTTTGTTTTTTGGGTTTTTTTTTTTGCATTTTTATAAGTGCTTGCATTTTACGCTCATTGTTCACGCTTTTTTCCAAACAAAACATGTCTCTCTTTTCAAGAAGGGTATTTTGGCTAAAGAATCTCTTCCAAGTTTCCCAGAAGCAAGGTTCCCACTCCCATTAAAATGTAAACATGAACGCATCGGACAACAGACCCGGCCAGTCCCTCGGATGGTGCTCGGGGAAGGCTGGTTCTATCCTACACCTATAATCTTCTTTGATTTATTTCTGAACCTTCCCAGGGAGGACAGGAACTATGAATTATTCGGGATGCCCTAAGTGGTGTTCTTGGGGAGCTGGGCGTTTGCAATTCCCAAGCGGGAATCCCTGGAGAGACCGCGGGAGAGCAGGGCAAGTGAAGGCAAAGCTGCTTCTCTGTCTTCTTGCATCTTTCTTTTTTCCTCTTGGTCTCAAAGACCACAGATGTACTTTCAGGTTCAAAACCAAGCCAGCAGGATCAATATTTACAGCAAAGCATCCAACAGGCCACCCTGTGGCAAAGATTCCTAAGACGAGACAAGACGTCCTCCCTACAGGAAACCGCCATCCCTGATGCCGAAGAAGCCGCTGCTGACGCCATCCCCCAAGGAAAACACCTGCTCCTGGTCCAAGCCCCACTCCCCCTCATCCTGGTCCTCAGGCTCGGCCTCCGCCCCGCCGCTGCGGGCATTCTCGTACAGAAAGACCTGCTCGTCCACGTGCGCCGGGGCCAGCCGGTTCCTCTTGGCACTGACCACATTGGCCACGGAGCCGAAGAGGCGCTCGGGTACGATGCGGGTGGCCGTCACGCACCAGTATTTCTGCAGCACCTTGGGCAGCACCGGGAACAGGGCCAGGCGGTCAGACCACCACTTGAGGGGGTCTTCGTTGAGGCCGAGCACCTTCTGCGACTTGAAGTTGCTCAGCTCCTCAACCACTTGGGCATGCCACTCCTCCTGGTCCTCCACGCCACCCGTCTGGCAGAAGATCTCGGCCAGCATGTTGTTGATGACGCTGGTGGGTGGAGGCGTGGACGTGAGCGTGAGCTTCTTCACTGGAGGCTCCTCAGGCAGAGGGAAGATCTTGTCCTCAGCCGGCCGGTAGCTGCCGTCTTTGACCTTGTCCAGGAGGCCTTTGGCTTCTTCAACCACGCGGTTCTCCACCTGCTGCCTCTCGAAGGCAGACAGGAAGGGCAGCCTCTTGTAGCGGGGATCCAGGAAGGTGGCCACGTTCAAGAACATGTCAATCTCGGGTGTCTCCTGGTAGGTCTTAGAGAGCTCCTTGGCAATCACCTCTTTGGCCATGCTGATCTCCTTGGAATCTGTCTCCTTTACATTTAGTGTGGTATTCAGCAGCATGTGCAACAGCGGCTTCACCATGCTGATGGTGGGGTATTTGGAGGCGGACAGCATCTCAGCCACTTGCTTGAAGGGCTGCAGTAGCTCCACCAGCCCATCGATGGTGGCCCACTCGGTGGCCTCCAGCATCAGATGATGGTTGTTGCTGTCTTCCACCAGGACGCCAGCGATAACAAACTGCTGCTCCCTGAGCCTCTGTAGCATGGCCAGGGTGCTCCCCCACCAGAAGACCCGGTCGCTCACCAGCATGCAGTGTGCCATGCTCTGCTGTTTCTGCTTCTCGTAGAGCATGTACATGGCCACCGTGGACTGCTGGAAGTACTCCACCAGCTTGCGGCACCGCGACAGCAAGCTGCCCAGCTTGGGGAGCTGGAAAGCCTGTTGGATGCCAGCGTTGAAGGTCTGTCCCAGGCATGGCATCTGGACGGCTATGTCCAGCAAAGAGCACGCCTTCACGATGTCCTTGCCATAGTCGGTGGTGGCCCCAAAGACCTTGGCACTGACACCCCACTCGATGAAGACCTCATAGAGCACCCGCGTGATGGTCTCTGCCGTGTTCTCCTCGGGCACCTCGAACGTCTTCAGGCACCTGGAGCCCAGGGACAGGCAGTTGGGGGAGCTGACGCCCAGGAAGTGGACAGCCAGCGTCACGTAGGCGCGGTTCTGGTTCTCGCTGCGCCACATGTCCGTGGAGATGCCGCACCACGAGGCGTCGGTCAGCTCCTTGAGGATCACCTCCCGGACTGCCCCATACTTCTCAGGAATGGCCTTGGTGCAGATGTACTTCCTGCTCGGGACCTCGTACCTGGGGTCGGCCGTCTTCAACAGTGCCTTGAAGGTGGGCTCGTCCACAATGGACGCCGGGTACAGCCCCTCGCAGATGAGCCCAACCACAGCGGCCGTCAGCTCCTGCTGTTTCTTGGTCTCATGACCGTGGCTGGCCTTCATGGCCAGTGCGTCCGGCGCCGGCTGCTGGGAGGACTCGGGCTTGAGTTTGGAGAAGGCGGTGGCGAAGGCTTCGCGCATCTGCTCCGTGTTGCTCTTGACGAACTCGCAGAACTCCTCGGGGTGGTTCTTCTCCAGGTGGTAGGAGAGGTTGGAGGTGTTCCCAGAATAGGCGATCTGGGCCATGCAGATGCGGCAGTAGATCTTCTTCCACTGCAGGATGCATCCTTCGGCGTTGGTGTCGAAGCCGAAATACTTCCACACCTTGCTCTTGGCGCGGGGGTGGGCCACCAGCTTCAGGTCTGCCTGGGAGCTGTCCACTCCTTTATTCTCCATCGCTTTCCCCGCCGGAGCCTGCCTGCCACGCTTCCACTCATTCGTGGGGACCTGCTAAGAAGCAGCAAGACAAACACAGCGTGAGAAGGGGCCCGGGCACACGCGGGAGCCCTGCCAGGGAGTGAGTGGCCACATAAGCAGCTCCGCTTTGAAGCAAAGGGTGTTCGCCGTGACCCGATGGGCCCACCTTCTTAGCAGGTGGCTTTTGCAAAGCGGAGGGGAAGAATCTGACACACAAGCACGCTCTTTCTTCCAGGTTAATCCCACATGGCAACAACTTCGTATGTTTGAAAATACAGTTTTTTTATTTCGAGCTCGGCATTTTTGAAAGGGTGCCCTTGGAGCACCTTCCTCGGTGCACCTGTTTACCGTTTCCTGGTTCTGGGAGGTCCACCAAGTACCCACCGCGTGGGGGAGCCAGGTGGGTCACTTTTGGGGAAACTGCTTGCATAAGGGAGCCCACAAGTGGCGTGGCGGACCCACCACCATCACGGTTCACACCCCTTATCCCTATAAGCAAGAGCCTGTGTCAAACCCCACAGGAGATCAGTCACGCGCATTAAAGAGTCAAAACGTGATCTTGATTCGGCTAAGGCAGTCTTTAATCTGACTAAGAGGCAGTGACACCTTTCTCAAACTTTATGCTTTCAAATGAAGCCATTTTGAATGTCACGGGCTTTGTTTTTCGCACAGGGGTATTCCTGTTCTGTAACCACGTCTAAGCCACCATGGACTTCTCAATCCCTGCAACTTCCCAAAGTGTCCATTGCATGCAGCCCCACCTGTGGGCAGAAATGCACCTTTCCTATGCATAGGTGCACCTGTGTGAACGTCACTGGGCTCTTGGTGTGGAGGTTTGGACGATCTAGAAGCCGGCCCCCGGGGATGCCTGTTATCATGCAATGCCCACATGTCTCTTCCAGATGCCACTCAGGGGCCATCTCTGTGACCAGGAAGCACAAAAGGACAGCTGGATTTTGTTAAAAAGTGCCAGTTAAATCTGCAAGCACCCAAAATAACACTCAGGAGGTTAATTAACAAACTTCACCAACCAGGCATTTTTCTCAGTGTTGGGGTATGTTCAGAGCTAAATCAGGCAAATTTCAATGATGACTGTGGAGAGTTGAATAGTGTCCCCCCCTTAAAAAAAAATTTGTGTCCACCAGGTACATGTGAATGGAACCTTGTTTAGAAAAAGGGTCTTTGCAGATATAATTAAGTAAAGGATCTCAAAATCAGATTGTTCTGGATTAGAGTTGATCTAAACTCAATGACTGGCATCTTTGTAAGATGCAGAAAAGGAGACACAGACACGTGGAGATGCAGGCAGAGACTGGAGTGATGCAGCCACAAGCCAAGGGATGCCTGGAGCCCCCAGGAGCTGGAAGAGGCAGGAAGGAGCCTCCCCTGGAGCCTCTGGAGGGAGCGCAGCCCTGAGACCCCTTCATCTCAGACTCCTGGGCTCCAGGATTGGGGGAGGATGGATTCCTATGGTTCTAAGCCACCAGGTTTGTGGTACTTTGCTATGGCAACCCCAGGACACGCATATGAGCAGGGTGAAACTATAAAAGGTATTATGAGTGTTAACGTTGCCTTCAATGACGGATGGGGGGCTCTCAGGATGCCCCCCACATCCCCGCAGACAGTTACACCCTGCCATGCTGGCTTTCCATCCACAGTGCCTGCCTGAGGCTTACTGGGGGACACCACAACGTGCTGGATTCACTGGGCATTTCTGTAGCCCAGTGGCCACGCTTCCCAAGGCAGGGGCAGTACAGTGTAGTTCCTCTGACCACCCCTAGTGCCCTGGTTTGCACTGAGGCAGGAGAAAAAGAGCTTCAACAGGACATACAGGGAAAACCCAACACAACTGGGACTTCCAGAAAGAGGGAAAACCCAACACCACCCCTTCCATAACAGAGTGAAGCTGGGGCACCTGCACGTGGAGAAGGCAGCAGAGGAAAACCAAATGAATCTGAAAACACCTCACTATTTGCCCTGAAATGTTAGCTTTTAAGTCCTACCTGAGCGACCCAATAAGGCTCTATCAGATCTTCCTACTACATCACTGTCACCATCACTATTATGTGCCTGTAAAACGCCCTGATACCTGAAAAAAAGCTTTACATTCTATTGTGACTATTATTTGGTTAAAAGAGTTCCTGTTACCTAGAACAAGTCTTTCACTCCATTATTATCATAACAATGTATTATTATTTGGCCAAAAGAGGTCCTGGCACCTAGAACAAGTTTTTTATTCTATTATTGTTATTATTAGGCTGAAAGGGGTCCTGACACCTGGAGCAAAGTTTTGTCCTCAAAGCAGGAATCCCCAAATCCCTAAAAAAGTGACTTATTAGAAGGGACACCACCAGCAGAAGCTTCCTCCAGGAAGGACCCTCTCCTGTCATCAACTCTCGAGGGCCCCATGTAAAGACCACCACCCAGGAGGGTTTCCCACGAACCAGTTCAAAGCAGCTGGTGGAGCTGCCTCCTACTGTCTGCACAATCCACCACCTGAATAATCTACTGTCTGCATAATCCACCATCAGCACAACCCACTGTCTGCACAACCCACCGCCTGAATAATTTACTGTCTACACAGTCCACCACCTGCACAATCCAGTGTCTGAACAATCCCATCGGCACAATCTACTGTCTGTACGATGCAGCCCATAGGTGCCTTCCGAGACAGGCCACAAATAAATTTTTCTTCCAAGCAGCCTCTCACTGGCTTATTCTCAAGAGATGGTCCGAGCCTCCCTGGGGTGCTGTCCCCAAGACCCTCTCAGGGGTCTGGCAAGGTCCTGCCTTTTCCAATTGCACACCCATGAGAGAGACCTCCAGGTAGTGCTGGTACGATCTGATGGAAACAGCACATCACAAAAGACGAGGATGTAGAAGCAGATGAAGAACCCAGTCGCCTTCCTTCAGCCAGAGAGGCTGGCAAAATCCTGAAATGCAGCCCCTCTTCTCCCTAATGTTTTGTTGTCTGGGAGATTATAGTTATTTTTTGTTTAAAAAATACACAGCATACAAAGGGTACAAAGTTTCGGTCAGACAGGAGAAATAAGTTTTGTGCTCTACTGCACAGCATGGTGACTATAGTTAATTACTAATAATGTATCATATATTTCAAAATTGCCAAAGAGTAGGTTTTTTGGGTACTCACTTGGTTTTAAATAAAATTATATATTTAAGGCATACAACATGATGTTTTGATACTCACATACGCAGTAAAGTGATTACTACTTGAGATATCCATCTCCTCACATAATTACCACTTTGTTAAGTTCTTCAAGTTGAAATGAAAGGACAGGAAATACCAATACCAGAGCATAAGAAAATACAAAACTCATAAGAGATCAAACCTTATTATTCTTAAAAGAGCAAATTTTAAATGTTCTCACCACAAGAAAAAGGACAAGTAGGTGAGGTAATGGATATTACTTTAATTATCCCTCAATGTATACATACACCAAAGCACCACATTGTACCCATAAATAGATACAATTATTGCCTGTCCATTAAATATATATAAAAAATATGCATGTTTTTGGTAGGAACAGGTAATTGGCTTGTTATCATTACTTTTAAATAAATTATTAAACATGTTTTAAATTTGTTTTAATTTCTCAGAGGGTAAATTATTGACTGGTGTAACCCACATGAACCAAAGTTTTTTGGGGTCCTCATTCTGTGAGGGAATAGAGACCCTGTGATAGAGAAGTTTGAAAACCGCTGTGTTCATTTCTACATGATGCCTGCAGCCACTGTTCATAAAACCAACATGAATTAACTTTCCCATTATAGCTTTTTTTAGTTGTTTTTAATCCCATAGTTTGAAAACTAGGACTACTCCTAAAACAGCTTTATAAGTGGTCCGGTTGACATATTTTTTGGTAGATATTCACTCCTCTGACACGGCATTTGCAAATCCATTTTCTATCCCAGAAAGTTAAGATGTATTCTGTGGCCTCCTATTTCCTACAGAATTTTTAAGGAAAATTCTGTGCAATATCTGAACTGGGCTCGAAAACAGGTCTCTTCAATTTTCCCTCCTTTTCAAATCTCATTGAAGCATGAGAGAAAATTTAATATCTGACAGAACATCCTGTTATTAATAATGCCAGGTAGAGACTTTCTTTACACAATAGGATAACATTTCAAACAGGTTTCAGGCCATATCAATGTTCCAGTTTTGATATCTTATTAGGATATTAAATATACTAATTAAATCATGTATTTTAAAATCTGACAATAGACATAACTTACTGTATGGACCATCTAGATACAGTGTTAAGAAAATAGAGAAAGACTCTCATCGGAATTCTCAATTTGCTTATAAACCATCTCTGTAAAGGCACGACCAACATCTATTGTTAATTTGTAATTATCTTGTTTTGACATCATGAGTTTTAACAAAACAACATTTAGGGTTGGCTTACATGTTAGTACTTTCTTCCTTCTTTTCATACAATCTGAGGCCAATCGCTCATAATGTGTCCCATATGTATTCCCTTTATAAAATGTCTAAGAGCATATTCAATTTGGAAGTTCTAAGGAAAAAAAAAATGGAGTTGTTTCCAAACTGCACTGGGGAACGGGCACTGTTGGTTACTTGCCTAGCTCAATAACACCAGGCAAAGTTCGATGTTTCCCCAGCAAAGGTTAAGTCCTGCCAGTTAGAAGCAAAAGCAAAATGCTGATTAGGAAGCTGGACACCAGCACACAAATCTAAAATTATTTCTAATCCATAGACAGGAAGTGGTTCGATGAGGGTCAGCTAATAGAGTTAATCTTTATAGAAAGGGATTCTGTCTGGACACAGGTGCAGAGTCACTTGGCTAACACATGACTTAATCAGTAGCTTGTCTTTTAACGACCTTTTTTATTTTTAACCAATAAATGGACAGAACAATCCGGCACACATTTCTGACGCACGACAAACAAGTTTTCAAGGCAAGCATTTGGGTTCGTTACTGCAGGTACCCTGCCAAACTTAAATTTAATTCTGAGTTTAATTCTGCCTCCACCGTGAGGGCATTAACAGACTCTTAAGCGGGTTAAGGAGACCAGTCTGAGAGCAAAATCGCATAGAGAAACACAACCCACAAGACTGCACAATTGTCTGGCAGCTTTAAATAGTTCTTCAGTTTGCAAGTGATTTCTGATTTTCACCTCCCTCCTACCCCCAGCCTCTAAGCCCTGGGTACAAATTGTTCACTACTCTCCTATTCAGTTCTAATTACTCTAAATGGGTTTAAAATACTGAAATCTTGTGTATCAGAAAACTAAAAGCTTAGCACACAGAAAACTTTAAGGATTCTTTTTCCTGGGGTATAGATTTGAAGAGAGGGTGAGGCTCCTTTAAAAATACCTACTGTTACTAGAGCTGTTTTCTCCAAGTGTAGCCCAAGGACCCCTGCAGGTCCCTGAGGCCTTTTCGCAGCATGAACAGAGGAAGTCAAAAGTATTTTCACAAAAATACACAAATGCTATTAAGCTTGTTACCCCCCATGTCTCAGGGCTGTACACTGTTTTCTGAGGCCCCTCTGACCTGCTGTCAGTCTGAAAGCAGAGGCACAGCTAACTTCTCAGGCCAGACATTTTAAGAGGCTTAGTATAATGTAAAACAACACCACACTTCCCTCTGAATACTTACCTTTGGAAAATCGTTATTTTCCACTTAAAAATAAAGTGCCATCAATCATTGACCCTAACATAGCACAGATGTATTATCCTTCTATTTCTGAGTTCATAAATAAACGCTAACAGGTTTCTTACTTTTAACACACTGACTGCCATGTAGTTGTATTTCACCCGCGCTAGTTTTGAGCCCGGGGCCTGGTGAAGCCTATGCAACCCCAACGTGTCTCCACCTTGGGAGCCCGCAAGAACTGTTTGCAAGTTGCATGTAACTCACACACGGGAAACAATAAAAAAATAACAAATTCTTCATTAGGCCAGCACGGATCGTTTTGTTTTCGAAGCTTTTGTTCTATTTTCGTAATAAAACACGCTGGCCCCAAGGGAAAAAATAAATTTTTTTCCTAGCGTGGCAGTCAATGTGTTAAGTTCCGAACGTGTAAATATATGAATAAATACAGCCCACATACGTAAAACGACAGCAAACGGGTCCTGACAGCAGAAAGTTTGAGACCCGTGGCTCAGAGGATGTTTATAGAGGCCAGAGAGACAAAGTTGCCACCCAGCGGAAGCGCCCTCCCGCCGAGACCTCCGTGGCCCCCGCGGGCCCCAGAAGCCAAGCCCCGGGCCTCTGCGCCCGCGCGCGCTTCGGGGAGGAGCCGCCCCCACGCCCCGCGCCGGGGGCCCGGCCGCTCGGACGCCCCCTCCTCCCCTCCCGGGGCCGGGCCGCGCGCTCAGGGGTGCCCGGGCCTTCCCGGGACCAGACCCCGGCCCCGCCAGGCGGGAGGGCCGGCCGCGCACAGGCACCGCGGGGCTGGACCGGGCGCGGGGCGCGGGGCGCGCGCAGGGCCCGGCCCAGGAGGCGCGCAGCCCCCCACCCGCCGCGCCGCCCCCGGCCCCCGCCCAGGCCCCAACGGGCCTGCCGGGGGGTCCCGCCCAGCCCAGAGCGCGCGCCCCCGGCCCGCCCGCCGCGACCCCCGCCCGCCGCGCTAACCTGGCTCCGCGAAGCCCCCGCGGCAGCGGCGCAGCAGCTGCGCCACCAGCACCGCGGCGCCGGCCGCGTAGACCCGCAGGGCCGCCCGCGCCGCAGACAAAGGCGACATGGCTGCCCGGCCGCGCCGCCGCTTCCGCGCCGCCCGCGGGACACCGCGCAGCCCCGCCGGACGGAAGCGCGCCCGCCCCGCCCCGCCCCGCCCCCGCGCCGCGCGAGCCCCCGCCCGACCCCCGCAGGGACCCCCGGGACCACAGACCCCTGCCTGCGTTCCCACGGGGACCCCCGACCGCTGCCAGGACGGCGGACCCCCGCGAGACGCCGCCCCCGACGGGTACCTCCCGCAGGGACCACAGAACCCCTACCCAGACCCCACGCGGGACACGGACCCTCCCATCCGGACCCCACGCGGGACACGGACCCCCATCCACACCCCACGCGGGAGACGGACCCCCCATCCACACCCCACGCGGGACACGGACCCCCATCCAACCCCACGCGGGACACGGACCCTCCCATCCACACCCCACGCGGGACACGGACCCTCCCATCCGGACCCCTGCTGGGACCACGGACCCCCCACCCGGGCCCCTCCAGGACCACAGACCGCTGCCTGCGTTCCCACGGGGACCCCGGACCCCTGCCAGGACCGCGGACCCCCGCGAGACGCCGCCCCGGACGCGTATCTCCCGCAGGGACCGCAGAACCCCCCCCCAGACCCCACCCTAGACACGGACCCCCCCACTCAGACCCCACGAGGGGCACAGGGCCCTCCGTCCGGACCCCTGTCGGGACCATGGACCCCCACTGGGAATCCCAGATACCCACCAGGGACCACCGACCCCAGCACGGACCTCCACCCGGACCACAGACCCCACTCCCATACCCGCCAGAATTCCAGGCCTTCCCCCAACCCACTCCAGGACCCTGGACCCCTACCGGGGCCACAGACCAACTTGAAGACCATGGACCTCCGACCCAAACCTCCCACAGGGCACTCCAGGCCACCTGGAGGACCATGGACCCCCACTGGGACCCCCGCAGGGAACCTCAGACCACTGCCAAGACCACAGGCTCCCCGACCCAGATCCCTGCCCCGACCACAGACCCTTCCCCAACCCCCGCAGGGACCACAGACCCCTACTGGAACCCTGGGAGGCAACCACAGACACTGTGAGGATTAGAGACCCTCACCCAGACCCCTACAAGGACCAGATTCTTACCCAGAGCACCTCAGGGAACCCGCACAGAACCCCCACCCAGACTACTGCCAGGACAGAGGCTGAAACCCCATGTGGACCCCCCCAAGGCCCCGAGGACACCCACCCAGACCTGCACCCCAGCAGAACCCTCACAGACCCACACCCACTCCCCCACCGAGACCCCAAACCTGGCACCCCCAGACCCCACAGGGACCTTAACACCTGCTGGAACCTCAGACCCCCACCCAGATCCTCCAGGGACCCTGACAGCCACCTGGACTCCAGCCCAGTGCACACACACACACAGCAGTAACCCAAACCCTGCAGAGGTCCAGGACCAAGGGTCTCCACTAGGTCTTCACCTGACCCCAGCCAGGACCCCTATCCCTCTGGAGCCCTGGCCCCCACCCCCATAAGAAGTGACCTTTCTGGGCCAGACTGCCTCCCAGACCCCAGCCCAGCAGTAGGGGGCACCCCCAGCATGCAGGCTGCACCTCTCCACTCAGACCTTCTGGGGTGTGCTCTGGTGTAGATCTAAGAAGGTAGGGATACAGGCCTGCTGGGTGGATAGGAGACCCCCAGGCTGGGCTACGAAATGTCGTTCTGGTTTTTGCAACCCTCTGTCCCACAGATGAGGAAACTGAGGCCAGGAAGCCTGCCTAGGATCCCGGGCAAGACCGAGGAATGGGTCTTCTCCACTTGGCCAGGTGTGGCCAGGTGTGCCCAGGTGCACACAGCAAAGAGCATTAGGGAAAGCCACTGTCACCTTCCCTCCCCATTCTAAAGGGTTTTCCAGAAGAGCCCCTCTTGTGTCGGATGTGAAGCTGTGGTCCCAAGTACCAAATTTAGAAGGACTTGGAACCAGAGACTCCACCAGGGAACAGTTGGGAAGTGGCAGAGGTGGAATTTCTGGCTGGTTGTCCAAAAGGAGGTTCCTGGGCAAAAGCGTAGTGGTGTCAGGAGCCATGAATTGTGGGGGTGCTGAGAGTTGAGCATGTCGCCAAGTGCTTCCACCTCCACGTTTTCCCCAAGTTGCTTGTCCTCTCTGAGGCTTAGCCTCATCTGTAGGATGTTGACTCTGGATTCCATGCACATTTCTTGTTTTTATTGCTGCTGTGATAAATCGCCACAAACATAGCCTAAAAACAACACAGATTTATCATCTCCAGTTCTGCAGGTGACACTTCCCAGCTGTGGCCTCTGGGTCACTTGCTTGCAGGTCACAGAAGGTCAAAATCAAGATGTGCATCCCTTGGGCTCTGGAAAAGTCCAGTTTCCAAGTTCATTCGAGTGGCTGGCACAGCTTCTTGCCGTTGTGGGACTGAAGTCCTCCTTTCCTTGCTGGTTGTCTTGGAGGGGGTTTGGGGGTGCAAGCCTGAGCTCCTAGGGTCCTCTCTCTGGGCCTTGCAGGTGTACCTTCCATCTCAAAGCCAGCGATGGCCAGTTGGAATCCTTGCTCTTGGAATCTCTCTGACTTCTCTTGCCACAACCCTCTCTCCTGTCTCCAGCCAGAGAAAGTTCTCTCCTTTAAAGGGTTTGTGTGTGATGCGATGGGGCCCACCAAATTAATCCAGGATGATCTCCCTATTTTAAGGTCCATAACCTCAATTACATCTGCGAAGTGCCTTAGTGCCATATAACGCACCGTATGCACAGGTTCTGGGGATTAAGGTGTGGACATCTTTGGAAGGGGTGGGCGATGATTTAGCCTACCACGCCACAGTCTACAGATTGCTGGATTTTATGGCCACCTCTGAAAGTAGGTTTGCCTAACGCTAAATAGGACAATCCTCCCTGGAGAAGGTTAGGCAGCGGAGGGCCCCCTAGTGGACGGGAGAAGGGGTGGTGCCAAGGTGGCACCTTGTCATTAGGGCGTTCTAGTTGACCTGGGACTACCACCTCCATCCGGCATCCTAAGCACAGCATGAGGTACTCACATTAGTCTTAGAGGTCCACGAGTCCACGACAGTGTTTTAAGCTAACTTCTTTTAAAACCAGGGGGCAAAAAAAAAAAAAAAAAAAGTTATAATAATGAGTATAAATAATGCATGCAGCGTGGAAAATGTGTCATTTTTACCAGCACAGTTGTAAAATATAATTTTTATTTATTTATATTTTTTATGGAAGAGACAAAGTTGCCCAACCACCACAGGGTGGTTGGTTTCTATCAGGCCCTGATCGTACAGGAGGGCTTCAGGGATGTCGGCCACGTTCTAGACAAAAGCGACGTGAGATTCCCACCCTGGGGGACTCTGCTATTCACCAGAATAGCACCTTTGTGGGCAAAGTCCAGCCTCCTGGCCACAACTCCTAATAGTTCAGTCCCTCTCTCCCGTGGGATTCTTCTTATAATTCAGCAGGCGCAACCTCCCCGGTTGTTGTAAGCTGCGTGGGCCGTACGCTACAGAGCCCCTCCCTGCGGACTGCAGCTGGGGTCTGTTTTATTCTTCTCTGTATTCCTGGTGTTAATATGGTAACTTGCACGTCGTTGAATCTCAGTGAATAACCATAGACTTCATTAATACAAAGTGTTCCTTTATAATCCACTCTGATGCTCCAGTTGATCTTACCTGAGTCATGTTTTATTTTCTATTTCAGCATTTAATTCCTCCATAAAGTCACCGGGCCCATAGCTGGGTGTTGATAGTTGTTTACACAGAGGTTGTCTTCAGGGTAAATTCTCATAAAGGGTGTTCTGTGCATTAGTGTATGGCCCCGATGGACTTTAGAATACAGTGTCTCGGAAGCACTGAAGGATACTGACCTAAATTGTCTGCCATCCACCTTATATAAAGCTTCAGCTTATCAGAACTGCACACCTTTATGATGCCTGAGCGTTATCTCTGAACATCACCGTGCAAGACCCCTGTAATTCATAGAGTAAGGTGTTAATGAAAAAGCCAACACTGTTTCACGTACATCTCAGCATGTGTGTTCTCAACCAGCTGTGAACATCGGTAACACGCAAGGCTGTTTCTATCAGGAAATTCTAATTATTGGACAACTCTTAGATAATAATGATGTTCTCCAATATATACCTGTGATACTTCATATTTTCAGAGGTGCAAAATACCAACCCTGTTTCCAGCACAAATGATATCCTTTAGCTTGAATGCATGAAGACGGCATTGCTCTGTTAAGTTCTGTTAAAGGTCTTATTAGCCTCTGTGTTAGTCAGGGTTGTCCAGAGAGACAGAGCCAGTAGGATGGATGGATGGATAGAGAGATAGATGGGTGATTAAATAGACAGATAGAATGGATAGATGATAGAATGGATGGATAGATAGATGATAGAATGGATGAATAGATAGGATGGATAAATAGGATAGATAGGATGGATGGATGGATAGAATGGATAGATAAAAGATAGGTAGGTAGATAAAATGGATAGATAGAAGGAAGGAAGGAATAGATAAGTAGGATGGATGGATAGATAGAATAGATAGGTAAGTAGATAGGTAGCTAGATGGAAGGAATAGACAGACAGATGATAGATATGTAGGTAGATAGATGACACAATGGATAGATGATAGATAGATAGGTAGGTAGATAGATGATACATAGGATAGACAGGTGACAGATAGATGAGAGGGAATTTGTTACGGGAATTGGCGTATGCAATTATGAAGGCTGAGAAGACCCACAAAAGGGAGTTAATCCTACCTGGGAATACTCAGAAGGTGTTTGTGGGTGGTGGGGTAATAGTTCAGGTGCAGGCATGCACCACATACTGGCGTTTTGGTCAGCGATGCACTGCATATACGATGGTGCTTCCGTAAGATTATAGTACCTTATTTTTACTGTACCTTTTCTATGTTTAGATACACACATACTTACTATTGTGTTACAATCGTCCAGAGTATTCGTTACAGGAACGTGCTGTTCAGGTTTGTATCCCAGGAGCAACAGGCTACACCATACAGCATAGGTGTGCAGTAGGCTATGCTGTCTAGGTTTCAGTAAGCACCACCCTCTGTGATGTTCGCAAAACGACAAAATCACCTCACGCCGCATTTCTCAGAACTTATCCCCATCCTTAAGCAAAGCATGGCTGTATTTGCAAGGAAGCCGGTGAGAACAGCGCATTTCCCTGGGGAAACCAGGCACCCTCTCACCAAGAGGTCAACTGGCCCCCGTTGAAAAACACACCTTCAGTGAGATCACTTCTTCTTGCCTTGGGGGCCGGACCGGGCAGCTGGTTGTTAATGACAGCTGCCATGATCATCGGTACATTTATTATTAATATTCATAATCAGTATAATAATTGCGTCTCTCATGCTCACAAAGCTTTGATGGGCTCTTGGGTATGATTTTCACCCACAAGGACATGAGGGCATAAATGAATTGCTGTTTATAGTGCAGAGATTTTGTTTCATTTTGCTTCTGTTCACAAAGTTTTAGAGATTGGCATCCCCAGGAGTAAAAAAACCACAGAATTCCAAATAGTGAGAAGCAGACAGCCAAAAACCAGATCCCGGTGGATGGCTCTGATGAAATCGCCCTTCATGGGTACAGGCCTTCAATGCCAGAATCAATTCCAAATGCAACATCAGAATCTCCCAAACAGATTTAACACATTGCCACACTAGAAAAAAAATTTTTTTTCCTTGGGGCCACGGCGTTTTACTAGGAAAATAGAATAAAAACTTCGAAAACAAAATGATCCTTTCTAATTTAATGAAAAACTTGTTATTTTTTATTGTTTTCTGTGCATGAGTTACATGCAACTTGAAAAATACTTCTCGTGGCTCCCAAGGTGCAGAGACGTGTGAGTTGCATGTGCTTCACAAGGCCCCGGGCTCAAAATGAGCGTGAGTTAAATACAGCTCACGTGGCAGTTAACATGGTAAAGTGCTGCTAACAGCTCTCTCAGTTTTCCTGCTTTTCCCTGTGTCCTTAATTCTGAAAAGCAATCCTGATTTTACCACGGCACGATCATGAAATAATCAAAGATACAGATGGAAAGTCGTTGGTTCTTACGTGCCTTGATGATTTGTGCGTGGGAAAGCATGTGGTTCAGGGTCCACCTACCTTGGCTTGTGAACGATAAAGGTGATTCTACACTGTCTTTCTTCACCTTTGGGCTGACGGTTTTCTCTGCCGTGAACTTTAAGGAAGGGCTTGTTCCTTCTCCGGAGCTGTGTGTATTAAAAACCCTGCCCAATTTGACTTAGCAAATTCCAGACGATGAACATTGTAGAAGTTTTTTGTTTTTTTTTTCTTTTTTGATTGTCTTTTTTTTTTTTTTTTTGGCCTTTTGTGGTCTTTAGTTTTGGAAGCAGCTGTGGTCTTTTTGGTGACGATGTGGGCACTCGCAGAATAATGTTTATATCTGAAGTATCTGGGGGGAACAAAGAGAGGACGCCTTTGAAATCTGCTTCTAAATCTGTTATCCAATTTTATCCTCTTTCATTGTAACGAGCAGAAAGACAAAGAAAACAGGTGCAGTGAGGCAGCTCTGGGTAACACTGCCTGTGTTGTTCTTTCTCCAACGTGGGATGTTTTGTAAGAATCAGGGCTCTAACAGCCACCAAACCCCACACAAACATGTCTTGTATGCCTTTATTTAAAGTGCACTTTAAATAGCTAAGGATGACTTTACATTTCAGTTTCAGCTCTACTTTTTCTGAGATCCAGTTTTTATTTTCATTCTATCAAGTTGTGCATTTGTGCATCATAGAGGGTATTCACCTGCAACATTCCAGAAAAGGAAAATAGTGGGAAAACATTTTTTTGTTTTACATTCCTGTGTGTTCAATGTATAAAGTCCAGAAGAGCCTAAACTCTCAGACATTGTCCACTCCTTTTGGAATCCTAAAGACGGAGGAAAGCACGTCACTCCGGCATCCCGTGCCGCGAAGCCATCCTCCACGTGCTTTTGCGTGAAACCTGTCTTCCGAGCCATAACCCCACCCTCGTCTCTCAGAGGGCATTTTGGTCCTCATGTTAAAGATCCTGTCTGTCTTCCACTTCTTATTTATTTCTATAATATAGAAATTAAATTCTGTCCTGATGAGAAAATGCTTGACTCTGTTTCCTTGGAAATCTACATACTTGGCAGATGTCTAAGTTGGTGGCTTTGCAAGTTTGTAATTATCCCTAACATATTATTATTATTATTATTATTTATTGTCCATCTAGTTTGCATCCTTGGTTTTGCCTCTGTTTTTACTGTGTGTGCCATAAAAGTACACATTATAATTATTATTTTTTTTTTTTTGAAACAAGGTCTCACTCTATTGCCCAGGCTGGAGTGTAGTACTGTCACCATAGCTCACTGCAGCCTCACACTCCTGGGCTCAAACAATTTTGCTGCCTCGGCCTCCCAAGTAGCTGGGACTACAGACACCCACCACCACACCCGGCTAGTATTTCTATTTTTTGTAGAGTTGGGGTCTTGCCATGTTGCTCAGGCTGCTCTCAAACTCCTGACCTCAAGTGATCCTCCCGCCTCGGCCTCCCAAAGTGCTAGGATCACAGGCATGAACCACCACTGCGCCTGGCCCAAAAGTTCACATTATTATATGACCTCTGATCATTCTTTCTAAGGAAGTAACAGGAATTGTGGTGGGCATTTTCTTGCCCGAATTTGTTGGGATTATGCTAAGGGCCTTGAGCATGAATAGTAACATTGGACCTTTTCTTTTCCTACATGTACATGTTTATCAATTCTTTTTGTTTGTTTCTTTTATTTTATTATGGGCATTGTGGATGATATGTTGTAGAGACACTGTGGTCGGATATGTTCCTCTCAAGAGTCCAGCAGACAGTTAACTTGGCTGGATGTAAACCATAAGCTCTGCCATGGCCAAAATCTCTGCTCACTTTATTCATCTTCATGCTCATGCATTTTGCCCAGTTCCCTGAAGTCTCCCCACACGTGCATAAACCAGGTTAGCCAAAGATTTGGGCAGTGTCCTTACCCAGATTTGGGGTCACCCCTTGCAGAATTTCCTCCTTATTTTGTGGGTACTCTGGCAGACGCCAACTCTGTCTTCTGATTGTTCAGCCTAATAAACTTGCATGAGTTCTAGCATCCCCAAAAGTAGCCAACTGGGGGTGGCCCTCCAGGGAAAGTCTGCACAAATGCACATTTTCACAGGGTAGGTCCCCATGTTTCAAAGAGTTCTTCTCCTGAAGTTTCTGCCTGTTTGGGGTCATTTACCAGTGGCTTTGAATAGTTTTTAAAAAGATGAAATCTTTTTTAAAAAGATCATTGTTGTCTCTAGCATGTTCGTTCCAATACAAACTACCCTGCATTGAGTAGAACTGAAATTCAACAACTAGGAGGAACTTGAAGAAGTCAAGTTGCTACGAGGAGGGCTTTGCTTTCCGAATTTGAGGCTCAGCAATTTTTTTGGTCATAAAAACATCAAATTTCATTTTATCACTTAGGTTATTATAAGGAGAAGCCTTTGAAAATGAGATGATTTGGGGAAATCCTATAACTATGATAATATTATTATATAGAAGTGTGTTCATTGTTAAAGCTCTGTAGAGTGTCCACAGTGGATGTTTTCTTCACCCCTGTGATAAAGGGAACGTATTTCCGCACTTACTACATAAGAAAATTAATTCAGAGAAATGTTTTTTTTTTTCAAAAATCAAACTACCCTTTCCTTAAGTGTACAGCGGACTTGGTGGTTTCCTCACAAAACATACACTATACAATGGGGTTGGGAGGGAAGAATAATTTTACAGCAGAGGAACCAGACAAACATCACCTCAGCCAGGTGATCAGGGTCCGTTTCCACAGTGAGATGTCATGTGGCTGTGACAGTGTGTACCCTGCTTAGGATGTGACAAGAAGGACACTTTAAGGTGTGCTCTTCCTCCCAAGAACCCACAACCCCCTTCTAATCCTGAGGAAGACATCAGACAAATCCCAACAGGTGGACATCCTACAAAACACCTGCCCAGGACTTCTCAAAACTGTCGAGGTCATCACGATCAAGGCAGGTCGGAGAAACCGTCACAGCCCAGAGGAGACCAAGGAGACGTGATGACTGAATGTCATGTGGGATCCTCGACATTAGGGAAAAAACTAGGAAAATTTGAATAAATATGGGCTACTTAATAATAACGTACTAATACTGATTTGTTAATTATAACAAATGTATCATAAATAGATAAAATGTTTATGATTGGGATATAAAAGAACTCCTTGCACTACTTTTGCAACTTTTATGTAAATCTAAAAGGATTCTGAAACAAAAAGGTAACATAAATCTATATTAAATATCATGTTGCACATCTGTTAAAGAATAACATGACAAGTCAAGTTCGTCTCCCATGTCTACCGAATAAACACCCGTCAAACTGTCTCCTCCTAAGTCTGTTCGTGGGAATCTGTAATATCGTAGCAGCAGGCAGCATTCCGGAGTCCACAATCGTTGGGTGTTCATCCTACGCGCCCAATTCACCCCTTCTCCTGAGGAGACATGTCAGGTCTTCGTCTTTTATTCAATGCGAGAGTGTCCCAGATTGAGTCTGCCCTCGGAAACCCAACGGCCTGCAACTTCCTAAAAACTGGCCCCATGCACGGGCAAGAAGGTTTCCTGTAAAACACGTTAATGTTGTAAACAGCTCAGGTCACCCGGTGTTTAACATATCACTTCATTAGAATATTAACCTAAAAAACCCCAATGCAATAGGAATCATAAAAATGCAATATTTCAGCCGTGTGTTTATGAGAAATCTGCACATTGGTCCTCCTTTGGGGGCCTGTTTAATCCTGTCTGAAATGGGAGGAAAATGAAACCAAGCCTAACTGTGGGGTTGAAAGGCTTATATGAAAGCGTACGTGTAAAATAGTGATTGTACTGACTGCGTGTAGTTAAGTTCTCAATAAATAGTAAATGTGGTTTTTGTCATGTGCGGTGCATATCAATGCTTCCCTTTAAAATCGGTCAAACCACTCTTGTAATTATTTTCCCATTTAAAATAAAATGTGGTATCTACCCTTTTCACTGGCATCTCGCATGCAATGCCAGAGCGACTCCCCCAGACATTGTGGGTTAGTCTTTTCCTATATCTTATCCAACATCCGTGCCTGGGTCACCTTCCGTAGTGTTATAGTCAAGACAATGGTTTTCCTTTTAAAACTTTCTTCTAGAAATCCGTAAAGACTTGAGTCAGAAAACTGAAGCCATTTCGTTAAGTTTAGTTGGGCGAATCTTTGCCTTAGGGGAAGTATCTTTACACGTGATTTGGGAAAAATATATGTGGATGGGAGGGATCCCAGAATTTAGGGGTAGGAAGGGATCTTAGTTTCATGATAATTTTCAGGGATACTCAAAAGCCCAGGTAGTGGATAGGCCTTTGGTTCTAGGGCAGGAGAGAGGGGCTGTGCACATGTAGGAGGGTGTAGCAGGAAGAAGATAACGCAGGCAAGCTGAGCAATGGAAGAGGTTTTAATAAAAGGGGTGTTGGCCAGACGTGGTGGCTCACGTCTGTAATCCCAGCACTATGGGAGAGCGAGGTGGGAGGATCACTTGAGGCCAGGAGTTCAAGACCAGCCTGGACAACATAGCTAGACCCCATCTCTATAGAAAAATTTAAAAAATTAGCCAGGTGGGTGGCACATGCCTATAGTCCCAGCCACTCAGGAGGCTGAGGCAGGAGGATCGCTGGAGCCCAGGAGTTTGAGGCTGCAGTGAGCTATGATGACGCCAGTACAGTCCAGCCTGGGTGACAGAGCGAGACCCTGTCTCTTAAAAAAAATGTGGAATCTGCAGGCTGGGAAACAGGGCAGCCTGCACCACCTCAGGCAGTGGTGGCAGAGGGTACAGACAGAGGCCAGACCCCACGAGAGAGAACCCAACGGACAAGGCCACCCGGCAGGTGCCTCGCCTTTGGCTGAGAGGAAAAGGCCGGGGCTAGAAACCCCCAACCCCACTTTTATCCTCTCTCCCACCTCAGCGGGGCTTCCCCAGTGTCCAAATCTACAAGGGCAGCCGGAGGGACAATAATTTTCCTTTTAAAACTTTTCAGCTATCAATGCTGTGAACCCCATAGACGCCACCTGTGTGGGTCCGCCTCAGCCTCCCTGCCTCTCCCTGCAGGTGGGGGAGTGTACAAAGTGGGTACGGAGGAGCGAAGGGAAGACACCCGGCGCAAGCGTGAGGAAAAGTGATAGCCGTTCAGGAGGAGCCGTATACGGTAATGAAAGAGCACTAATTAGTATGTAAGAAAGGAAGAACAGAAGGAGGGAAGGAGGGAAGGAGGGAGGGAAGGCATTCATTCATTCAGCACAGGTGTCTGAGTGCCAGGTACACCCAGGACTTGAAAGACCCTGCGGACCATGGTGAGCAAAGCAGAGAACCCTTTGTCCCCTAATACACCCAGCTTGAACCGACTCAAACGATTCCACCGTTGTTAGAAAGATTAGCTGGCATCGTGTCTAAAAGCATTTGCCCAAATACGTTTTTAGAGAGCAAGCATTTTTTTTTCCCCTTTGCATCACTGCATGAAAGTACTTGGAAATAGCAGTAATGGTGGCACGACAGTGTGAATGTAATCAATACCACCAAAGCATACACTTAAAAATAGTTAAAATGGCACACCTTATGTTATATATATGTATTTACCACAATATAAAGATTAAAAAACATATCACATTTCAGCATTTCCTAGTCCGCCCCACAAAACACACACTCACTCGTTCACTCAAGGAATGAATGATTCTGTACATTTTTTGAACGTGTGTTTGCTTTTTTCAGAGTGGATTATTAATCTTCATACAAATTAAATTTGATCTCACCTTTTCTGGAAGAGTCACACTACCAAAGAGTTGAATTCTCAATGTGAGGATGGGGGAAAAAAATATCCACACCACAATTCCCAACTTGATACCAGGCGTCCAACGAGAAGCTAAGGTGTTTTTCCTGAGGCAGTTTAGTCATAAAGGATTTTCATTTGTTGACGTGTTTATATATAGCTTGTGTCCTACTTTCTTCTGAAGTGTGACCACAGCATTGATAGCTGAAAATAATGTCTGAACCACTTTTTTTTTTAATTTTTCTTTCCAAGTTTTCAATGCATTTATAGTCCAAGGATTTGAAGAGCCTCTGGCAGGTTTGGGGGAACATTTTCTCAGATGTTGTGGGTTGGTCTGCTCTTATGTCCTATCACAATATCCATGCCTGGGTTACCTTCCATAATGTTAAATGGTTTTCCTCTTAAAATTTTCTCCTGAAAGTCCATAAAGACACAAATCACCAAAGTTAAGACATTTAGTTCAGCCTAGTGAGGTGAATCTTTGCATTAGAGGCAGTGTTGTTACGTGTCATTTGGGAACAATAAACACGGATTGGATGGAGAACGGGCCAACATCTTCAGGATAGACCTACAGAAAAAACAAAGAAAAGCCAGGTCCTCCTACAGGATTAAAGACTCATCACTCCTGGTGAGTTTAATTAACAGTTCTTTGCAAGTGTTTCCTTTGATTTTCTGTATATCTACTAAACAAAGTGGAACATCCCTTAGCACTCACTAAATATTTGAAAATAAGTCCCAATTAGGCACTTACTGTGGTGAGTTTGCCAAACTATAAAGTCAGAGAGAACAGTCCCCATGACCACGCTAGCTTCAGACAACTGGAAGTTTGGGTGTTTTCTAAAACTACCTTAAGGTTTGAAAATCTGCTAGAGTGACTCACAGAACTCAGGAAGGCACTATAATTATGATTATAGTTTTATTATAATGGAAGGATACAAATTAGGACCAGCCAAAGAAAGAAATCCACAGGACAAAGTTGGGGGGTGGGGGGGTCCCCAATTGGAAGCCTTTATATCCTCAGGATGTGCTAGTCTCTTGGCATTGATACATGACAACATCCATGGTGTATTGCTAACCAGGGAAGCTCACCTGAATTTTGGTGTCCAGAGTTTTTATTGGATGTTCATTATGTAAGATTAGGGTTATGCATAGTGTTGATTGATTGATTCATTAACCATGTTGTTGACCTTAATCTCAGTTCCCCTATTTGACTAGAGGTCGGGCTGGCATCATGTGACCCAAAGCCCCAACCCACTAATTACATAATTGATCTTTTGGGCATGGCCAGCTCCCACCTGGGTCCTCTCATTAGCCTAAACTATCAAGGGGCCCACCATGGGTCATTTGTTACAGCTCATTAGCCCATCATGAAGAACAAAGACACTTCTTCTATCACTTGGGAAATTCCAAGGGTTTAGAGGTCACATCCAGGGAGCTGGGACAAAACAAAAACAAAAACAAAAAAACCCTCTTTTGGGGGCCAAATTTCTTACTACACACCTACAGCGGATGGAGACCCATCTGGAATGCACAGAATGTGGGGTACCCTGGAAGCCAGTGGTCAAAATAAAGACAGGTCTGGGGTCAAGGTGGGAGGAAATAAGTGCTTCTGAAAGGACCTGAACTGGGGCAGGATCTGGGAGGACGGATGGGTAGGACCCAGACACACACAGAATTGGGACAGAAGCCACTCACAGGGGCTCAGCTTGCCTTTCATGAGAGGGTGAGAAGCTGACCACATTGTGGCATATTGTTTGTTTTTCCAGGATGCTTAGGTCTGGATCAACTTTAGTTCACTTTTTGCTACTGTCCTTGATGTTTCTTTACCATCTAGACATTGTCTATGTCCAGTATGCTTTGTTTCTTTCTTTTTTTTAAAAAAAAACAATTTTCCTGATGTAAGCAGGGCCAACATATTCATCTGGTTCAGGAGACACAGTGCCTAGGGTCTGTGAACTTTTGGGAGCCCATGAAAATGCTTGTATTTCCCTAAAAATTAAAAGAAAAGATGTGGATAGAACTCATCCTGGATGATATTTATTTTTATACCCACACAGTCCTAAGATATAATTTGTAATGTATTTTTTAATGGTGGAAGGGACCTTTCGAGGCAAAAGTGCCATAGGCTGTAACCCTGCCCCATGTGTAAGACCTCCCTCCCAGCACCTCTGTAGCCAGCAGCCCCCTTACAGAGACTTGTGATTCTTTCCCAAGCCCGTATTCTAAATGATCTTTACATTGTTGAGTCCAGAGATCCTGCTGTCAAAATTTGATGTGAGCGCCTGTAAATTATTGAAAGATGTGCTTGTCCTCATCCAAGCAGCAATGAATATGTGCAGACCACGTGAATGTGCTCAGTGGCACAACCCACGCCAAGGGCCTCCTAACCTATCACAATCAGCCCCTACCTGCAGGTGCCTTTGGAGAAAGGTCAAGAGAACAACAAACTATTTGTCACTCTAAAGCTCAGGCCCCAGGCTGTGCTCTCTCTGGGACCTCCGTCCCTCCTTTGCATGTTTAAATCCTATAGCTATTATGGGTTCCTTGCTCACCCTCACACTGTCTTAAGTTGCCTTTGCTCATTCAGCTTGTTCCAGTGTCTCGGTCAGTCCAGGCTGCTATGGCAGAATACCCTGGACTCAGTGGCTTAAACAACAGATGTTTTTTGCTCACAGTTCTGGAGGCTGTGGAGGTCCAAGATGAAGGTGCTCGTTGATTAGGTTCTGAGTGAGGGCTCACTTCCTGGTTTGCACATGGCCACCTTCTCATTGTACATTGCACATGGCGGAAGGAGAGGTCACCTCTCTCGTGTCTCTTCTTGTTAAGATGCTAATCCCATCATGGGGGTTCCATCCTCATGACCTTATCTAACCCTAATCACCTCCTAAAGGCACCACTTTCAAATACCACCACGTTTTGGGTCAAGGTGTGATCTGAGAGACCAAAATAGATGCCCCCTTTTCCACTAAGATGGCTCATGAGGTTAAGGAAACAAAAAAATTACCTGTGTGTTCGGGGCTCAGGGCTTGGCTGGCATGGCAACTCCCTAAATCCCTATGGCTACAAAAAAGATGATACACTTGCTAAACTCCCTAATAATAGGAGCTATAAGACAAAACGTCAGCCCCTTCCTAAATCTGATTTGTGCCCCAGACCACTACACCTCTGGACAGAAGACCAGCTTACAAGCATTCTTTCACGATGAGCAACTGCAGACCTCAGCTGGTGTCAGCCAGATTATAAAGAATGTGCCCAAATTGTGTTTGTGTTCTATAGTTCACCTTTTGACATAAAGAGCCAAATTCCACCTCATTTTAATGCTACAACCATGCCCCAAAGTGAACATGGGATGTATGTTACATATGTTTACCTACTGTGCATGCACTTGACTCCCCTCAAAAATATGTACAGATTTTCCTTCAACCTTGCTGAACATGTGTGTCTCTGTTGTGCGATGCAGACCCTGTGAAGCATAATAGCCAGTCTGTCCTTTCCCTCTCTGGAGAGAGGGCATCTTTGGATCACGCCAGGGACTTTCTCTTCCTAGTTTGCAAACTGATATCACCGATAAACTTTCCTTTCTACTTTTTAGCAATCCTGGCAGTCCTGGTAAGACAAAAGCTTCAATAGAGGAATTTGGGGGGGCACAAACATTCAGACTATAGCACCCAGAAGCTGGACCTTTTCATGGTGAGCAAAGACTCCCCCGTTTGTGAAAATTCAGAGGCGTCTGAGAAAGCACGGGATGCCATTCTTCAAATGGTCGGCTTTGGAACTGAAAGGCGCACAGTTTTCGTTCCCCAAACACTTTTTCCTTGACAGTTTAAAAAAATGAAGAAGAAGAAAATTCATCTCACCCACCCAAAACAAAAAGCTTCATGAGGACTTTTTGCCGTTTGTTGTTGGAGAGACAAAAGAGTCACTCTGGGGGTGGGTAGGGAGCTAGAAGTATGGGTGATGGTGGGGCAACTGGACCCTCCAGGCAAGGGGTGTCATCAAGTCTTCCACCAAAGCAAAGCTTTGGAAGGGAGAATCCCAGATACTTGTTGTGTCTTCTCTATTCCCTCACTGCCAGGCATTGCTGTGATGCCCAGAGTCGACACAGACCATCACTCAGGGTGCAAAGAGGACATCCCCTCTCACTGGTCCTGAAGCAAACAAGAGAGTTCTTTATGGAAGAATACAGGGCTGAGGTTGATAAGGGTCTGCAGACCTGGGTTTAGGTCCAACACAACTGCCCAGGGATCCCCTAAGCTATGCAAGAATCTGCTCACATCATGCATGAAAATATGTGTGGACCGCCAATGTCTGACTTATGTGCCCCTGTGTGTGCAAGAATGGGGTTGTCACCTTCGCTGAAAGGACCCAGAACAGCGCTGTTTGAGGTCTGCCTGTGGCCCCAGGGGTGGCTTCTTCAAACCCCTTTCTGCCCTGCATGAGGCGGCCCACACACCCGATTTCTAGCTGATCTGATCCATTTTCATCTAATGCCAAACAACTCTGCTCTGGTCTTGACTGCATCTGCTCCTAAGATAGTGACCTCAAGATATTCCATCCATCAAGTCCAGGTTCCTCACTAGAACACCAGGGTTCTATCCGCCCCCTCATTGACATGAAGACCAAACATGGAAAATATAAAGGGTAGGTAAATACTATTTCTTTCTTCAAAAGGATATTTCCAGAGTCTCTGCTCCACCCACCTGGACACGGCCAGGTGCAAATGTCTCTGGTGAATGAAGCATATCAGAAGAAAGTTGAGTAGAGCTCCTAGCTTACTTATGCCCTTTATTCCTGGTTTGTACAGACTGATAAGGTCAATGATCTAATTTCAGTAATGACCACAGAATGTCACTTAAATGTTTGTCTTTGGGTGATTGTCTTTCAACTCAACCATCCTTAACATCAGCTTTTTCTCGTGCTATTATTTTTTAAAATTTGATAACTGCAGTGAAACTTTATGCTTGTCAACTTCATGTGTACAAGCTCTGCAAAACATGTACATATATGTTGTTGTCATTATTTCCAAACACAGATGCTCTTGAGGAAATTGGCCAACCTCAAGTCATAGTAGGCTGTTCTTAAGAAAATTAGGTATCCTTTTGGGACCTTAAGCCATCACCAGGTGGTTCCATCCTATGGCCAGGTGATGTGGCTTTATACTTGAGAGGAACCCCCCCCAAAAGCCACCTTCAAGATGTCCTTTTGGATATCACAATATTCTCTCTCCAACAGAGTGATTGTACACACGGAGGGGCTCACACACCACCTGGCAACAGACCAAGCCCTACAGAAACCTTCTTCCCTGGAACATAATTTTGTGCCCAGGCATGGACAGGTAACAGAACAGGTAACAGGTCTTCCTTTAATGAGCAGAAGGAAATCAGGTTTCAGGTTAGCTTGGACTTTAATTAATAAGCTAAGCATCCTTTCATTTAGGTTTGGTTTCTTGATGCCAAAATTGGCCCAGCCTGGCTCTGCTCAAGTTCCTGTGCTCCACCCCGATAAATAATGACATTGCCCCACTCCCACTGTGCCATGGCTGTCTTCACTGTCCGCTGGCTGACCTGAGGGAATCCAGCCTGCAGTGGAGTGTTCAAATAAAGCAGTGATTACTGCTCTTGGAGCAGGGCTGGGTCCAACCAGGGCCAGTACAAATGAATTGCAAATGAATTGACAATTACATGCAAACCTTCTGCAATAAATAAGTGAATGATACCTCCTGGCAAACAATCACGAGGCATCTGTTAGAAATAAGGAGATTCTTTTATGAAAGTGTTGAAAATCTGCATTCAAGGCCCTGGATTGTTGACTCAAAAAGATCCACGCGAAAGAATACTAAACTTCCAAGGAGTTTCCAATATGTTCTTATCTTTGGGTCTGTAATTTGTGGTTTAGAATGAAGGTGCTGGACCTGATACTAAAAGCTCAGCACTTCTCTTGGACCAACTACTCGCCTGATGTTCAACAGGTCACTGCCTCCATCTGGCCTTGGTTTTCTTGTCTGCAAAATGAACCGAATGGTCATGTGACCTTTGAGATCTCCTCCAACAACCAAATTCTATTTTTACTAAGATGTGGCCTCTACGTTTTCACTTCCCTGACTCATGCAAAACATCGCACAGCTGCTAATATAAATTCTAAATATTTAACTTATTTTGTTTGATGTCCAGTTTGTGCCCCCATAGGCACATGTACACACACACACACACACACACACACACACACACACACACAAACAGGGCTGAAAATTCCATGAGGGCTTTGATTATTGTAAGTTGTTCTCTACAATATTCCCAGTTCCCAGAACTATGCTTGGCACCCCTACCCCATGTTGTCATGACCCAAAATATCTCCATCCATTGCCAAGTGTCCTCTGCGGGACAGAACCACCCTCCTGTTGAGAAGTATGTCTTTGGCCACTTAAATCTCAAGCCTACTTGGAGCCAGGGAGAAATCCAACACAGATAAATTGTATCCTCTAGATAAGCATGGATCCGATGGATCTGATGGGACTGCACAACCATCAAGAGACTCTCCAAAACTGTGAATGATGAAGAGAATAAGTTTCTCCCCGTGGGAAGGTGCCTTCAATAGTGGGCTTGTGATATTGATGGCATCATCCATCCAAGAAACGAATCTACTAAACAAGGTGGCATTGTCCATCCGAGAAACAAATCTAGTGAACAAGGTGAACTTTATTTAGGATGTAGGTTGAGGTTGACCTTCACTGTTAGGACAGGTCACCCCAGGGTCCCTGGTGCACAGCTCTATAGGCCTCCTTTTCTTCAGCCACGTGCACTAGCATGGGTGGTGCCTTAGTCCATTTGTGCTGCTATAACAAAACACCATAGACTGAGAGGCTTATAGCCAACAGACATTTATTGCTCACAATTCTGGAGGCTGGAAGTCCAAGATCACGGTGTGGCAGAGTCTGTGTCTGGTGGGGATTTGCTCTGTTTCCAAGATGGTGCCTTCTTGCTGTGGCCTCACGTGGCCCTACAGCCCAGCCAGTTCCCTCCAGCCCTTTTATAAGGAATTAATCCCATTCACGAGGGCAGAGCCTTCCATGACTTAATCACTTCCTAAAGGTACCCCCTCTTCACACTGTTGCATTGGGGATTACATTTCATCATGAATTTTGGAGGGCAAGAAACATTCAAGCCATAGTAGGCAGTGTGTGAATTCCCAGAAGAACTACTTTCATGAGGAAAGTTGGGAACGATGCCTCCATTTCTAACAAGTCATTGTGGCCACACTTTGTTCTGATTTTAAAATCCCTGGGTCTTCTATGTGTGGGGAAGAGACATACATGTGAATTAAGGAGGAAAATCGATAAGCAATTTAAAGAGGCTGTTGTCATTTCATCTTTTAGCATAGACCAAACATCACCCCTTCAAAGCCAGGAAGCTTCCCAAGAGAGAATTTAAATTCGGTCACTAGATCTTATGTGTGTATAGGACGCCCTTGTATTTCACATTCTGTTTGACTTCTTACCATTGGGTTAATTATTTGAGCTTGATCTCTAGGGCATGTTTGTGAAGGGCCCCAATTTTTTTTAATTGAACAAATACATTATTCATCTTAGCTTATTTCCTGTGCTGAGTAGTGTTTTTTTTATGGCAGACAGAGGAAAGCTAATTTATATAACAGATCTGATTGCCAAATTGGTAGTCTTTGCATGTTCTTGACTTCCAGCTAAAACTGCAAGTTCAAGCTAGATTTTTGCTTATTGTTTTTGTGCATTTAAATCCTTATGTTTTAAAATGATATTATTTTTTAATAAAGAAAAATAACCACCGATGCAACTCTTTCTCTCCCTCATCTGATACTTCTATTCATGGCCAATGTTGGACCCACCCCACCAATTCCTAAAGAGTTGTTTGGTACAGAGACTTTTGCTAAAGAGACAACCAGGTTTCTGGTTTTGTGAATCAACCATAGAACTTCTCTCCAATTCAATGTAGAACAGCATAATAAATACAATTTTTTCAAAAGGTCTGTTGCTGCTCCTAGTGAGGCTGAAAAAATATTTTGATATCCTGAAAGCTGCTTTGGTATACCTCCTTCTGTAAAAGGAAAAGAGAAAAAAGCAAATCTATCTTAAAAATCCACCCTTGATTTAGAAACAGAACATCTTTGCAGAGTATTATGCATCTTGTGACTGTCAGATGCTGCTGCTGATTCATCACGTTGGATCGTTTTTCTTATTGTTACTAAAGGCCACAGTTGAGATGGCATCTTTGAGTGGTAATTTCCTTGGCCCCAGTGTCGTGCCCCTGGGTGGGCACAAAGAGAACTGCATACCGGTTGTGTGTAAACCAAAGGCGTTTTGGGGTATGACGAGGTAAGAAGAGGGGGTTGTGAGGGACCTCAGAAGTCAGGACTCACGTTGACACGGAGCAGGAATGAGACACGAGGGTATCCGCTCTGCGAGTTTGGTGGGAGCTGAGTAGGAACGAGAGAGAAGTCAGGACACCTCCTTGAGGGTGACCCTCATTCTTGGGGGCTGCCGGAGAGGAGGATGCCTCCCACTTGCTGTCAGAGAGAGGCTGTTTTTATCTTTCTTTGTGTCAGCAGGACCAGGCATGGTTCTGGGTGGGCATTCAATACGTGTGTGCCAAATGCATGAATTCATTCATTCATTCATTCATTGATCTAGTCCTAAAGTTAAGAATAAAATCAAAGAGGCTAGCAAATCCTAATATGTATTTGTGCAGTTGTTTGATTAATGCTCACCCTGCCAAGTAAATTGAAGAATTGAGGAAGGCAGACACCTTGTCTGTTTTGTGTGCCTTTGTATCCCCAATGCCTGGTACCACGACTGGCACATACCAGGGGCTCCATAAACATAAGTGAAGGATGCAAGAGGCTGTGTTATTTCAGTACAAGAGCTGTAAAACCAGATAAGAATTTCCTCTGTCAAGAAAATATCTTTGAAGACCCAAAGACACCTGTCCCAGAGGGAGGCAGGTGGGAAACTCCATACTAAGGAAATATTGAGGGTTTCCAACCAATTGAAAAATTTAAGAGTTGGGTAGGGATAAAAGTCCCTGGATCGGAAGCCCTTTCTCCAAAATTAAGGGGATCAGACTTTCTGGACCACGTGCCGGGAGAGCATTCCCTCGCACCACCTGCTAAGGAACTCAAGCTGGGTGGCAATACTGGAGTGACAGGTGGATCTGTGGTGGCCAACGGTGATCACTTGTTTCCCGTGCCTGCTGTATACTCCCCGGTGTGGAAGGAGGAATTCAAAGGTTTACCCTCCAGATGACAAATGGCTTGTACAACTCTGTGGGAAGGTTAATAGGGCGGAGAGAAGCCAACAGTTCTCTGGAATAGTCCTTTGTGTAGGCATTTTACCCACACTCACTTTGTTGGGTTTTATCTCCCTAAACTTCAATCCTTGCCTAGAACCTCAGATTATGATGACACCATAGTATTATTGTGATAATTGAATGAGACAAAGTGCACAGACTGTTTTTCACGACGCCTAAAATGCAGGAGAAAATGAAGGAGTGCAAGCAGTCCTTCCCCTGTCTTGCCTGCACCTTTTAATTTTATTTCTTACCAAGTTTTGGTCGAGAATCTTCCTTTCTCAGTAAAACTGAGCCTCAGGCAGCTTCCGTCTCAACGGAGGGAAGCGTTCCATTCCGATGGCTTGTTCACCCTCGGTTGTGTTTGTTTTTGTCACTGGTACCTCTCATTTGTTTGAGGAAACGACTTTGACAGTTAAGAGCTTTATTTTTGATCATATTCCCAGTCTGTTCAGAGCATTTCACGGCCATCCACGATACCTCTTGGCGTGGAGGAAATAGAGCCTACCCTGGGAGAGAGATTTAAAATTACCCTGACCTAGTAAACTCTTTGTAAAAAAAAATAAAATGCACTTCACTAGAATGGGACAGTATTTGAAAAGCTGATTATAAATCATTTTACTCTACTAACTGAATCAGTTCTCCGTTGCTCTGCTACCTATGGGTACTTTCATAACGCGTTACCTTTCCAATGCAATAATAATTCAGTTTTTCAAATCCTCATGATATAAAGCTTGGAATAGAATAAACTCAGTCGAAGTAAGTTTCTTTGACGTGAAATGTTCATGTCTTTTTCTTCAAAGGGGGGGCTCTGTATTTGCCTTCATGCTCTCTTTTAATAGAAAAAGTAGTTCCTGTGGAGGACATGCATTCCTCAGGATTTCTCAACTTCCTCCTGTAGTGACGGCTTTCTTTGCCGGTATTCTTTGCTTTTTGCTTGTCATTGCTGTTGTCCATTTCCACCTGTTGTCTGTGTTTTTCTCAGGTGTACTTTGCCTCACCATTTAGGAATTTTTGTTTTACTGGGATTTATCCCCTTAAAACTCCACTCGTCTCACGAAGTGGCCTGGCCAACATCCAGCGGTGTCTGCGCCGTCCAATGGGCTTGTTTTGAGCGGGGTTCAGGCAGAACCCCGTCTTTGTCTCATGCCAGCCTGCCTCTGACTGAGTTTTAGATCGACTCTTTCATTCCAGCTGCAATTTTCCACAATGCCTTTTTGTTTCCCGTTTGGAGCATTAACACTTTCTATTTCAAGTCAGCTTGTTTTTTTTTTTTTTTTAATTCCAAATAGCAGACACTGCAGTACACAGAGTTGAGAACTCAGCTTGCCTCTGTATAAAGATTTGGCCTGAATCTATACAAGATGCAGGTGTGTGCTTTTTTCCGATTTATTTTTACACTCAGGGAATTCGTTTACTTTCTTTCTGATGTCCTCATGAGATGGAAAAGCCAGGAGTCACCCCAAATTCAGTTCAGCCAATGTGCTGCCACCTCGATTTGTTCTTTTTGGCCGTGTCCTCCCTACTGTTTGATAAGGCTGCCTCTCTAGCTCACGGCAGTGGGGAAAAAAAATCAAAGACAAGGAAAATGAAACAATTCTGCTTCGAACCGATAAAATATAGCAACGGTTGTGGGATGTCCCTGCCACGATGATGTCACATAAGTTTGCAATTTATATCTTGCTGGTCAACCCACCCCTTTGCTGGCTCTGATGTTGCAAGCTCCAGCCAACAGCCAGAGAGGACCTGAGTGAGGCCTTCCGTCTAAAAACCTGCAAGGAATTGGTTTCTGCCAACAGCCCTGTGAGCTTGGAATCAGACCTTTGCACAGTCTCAGAGGAGACCCCAGGCCTGGCAGACAGGTTGGCAGCCGATGAGAGACCCCCCCACAGAAGAGCCAAACCAGGGTCCTGACTCACAGGAACTGTGAGATAATTAATAAGGTGTTTATGCCTCTAAGTTCTGGGGTAATTTTTTACACAGCCATAGGTAACCAATGCAAAAGTAGAAGAACTTGCAGTAGAGGTGGGTTTTTGAAAGGTGTCTCTGGTTCTCTTATTGCGTATTTTTGTTTGTTTGTTTTTAAAGAGACAGGGTCTCCCTCTGCCACCCAGGCTAGAATACAGTGGTGCCATCATAGCTCACTACAGCCTCCAACTCCTGGGTTCAAGTGACCCTCCTGCCTCAGCCTCCTGAGTAGCTGGAATTACAGGTGCACACCACAGCACACACCTAATTTTTGGTTTTTTTTGTAGAGATGGGGCCTTGCTATGTTGCACAGGCTGGTCTCCAACATCTAGCCTCAAGCAATCCTCCTGCCTCAGCCTCCCAAAGTGCTGGGATTACAGGAGTGAGCCACCACACCTGGCTTATTGTGTAGTACTAGAGGTATATATAGTATGCTGGGGTTTATGTTGTCTTATGTAGGTTGTGTGACCCTAAAAAGCTCGATGTTGTACTCTCTGCTAGATTAAATTCTCCCAAAGGAACAAAGCTTTCTCCAAGTGATCCTTGCATGGTACTGGCCCACTTTGGTGGCCGCCACACTTTACCACAAGCTCTGGGGAAGAGGGTCCTATGCTCTGATGTCTAACGCAAGCCCTTAAATAAAACACACTCTTGTTTCCTCTGTGTCAGACTTTTAAAGCCCGTCTCCCAAAATCTGGCCTTCCCTCTGCATTTCGGCTACCTGTTCTCCAGCAGACGTTGTCGGAGATGCTGGTGTCAGCAACATTCCGACCTGGTCTGTTCTAATGGAGGCTGATGCCCGTTGGCAGTGAGCCTGTGCCCCGCCGGCCCCTCTCACCTTCATGCCCAGGCAGACACAGATTCCTCCGGAGCAGGAAGATTGAGTTTGCCACCTCATTAACACTCACAGGTGTTGTTTTGTTGGTGGTGGTGGTTACAAAATGGTTGCTCAGAATAGGTGATCTATTTTGCAAGTGGAAAAATACTGTAGACACACACATGCGCACACACACACAAGAGAAAGTGCTTTAGCCATAGGTGTAAAAAGATTTAGAAGTGTCAGCATGAACAGTTCAGGCCACCTGAGTCCAAATATAGTGCTTCATACCGTACCAATCAGCAAACCCCAGTCCTCACCAGCTTCAGATACAGGCCGGGAACTGAGCTACAATAGGGGTTGTCGGGGTCATCACAAATCCGTGCATGTCCAGCACACAGTCTTTTTTACTTATTTATTTATTTTAATTTAATTTAATTAACATATTTATTTATTTTTATTTCAGAGTATTACAGGGGTACAAATGCTTTGGCTACATAAATTGCCTTTGCACCACCCGACAAGCATGCCCGTTCCCCAGACAGCACGCACCGCATCTGTTAGGTGTGGATTTACCCGTCCCCTCCTCCCCCACTCACCTGCCCTACACCCATGAATGTTACTTCCATATGTGCCCGTAAGTGTTGATCAATTAGTATCAATTTAATGGTGAGTACATGTGGGATTTGTTTTCCATTCTTGTGATACTTCACTTAGAAGAATGGGCTCCAGCTCCATCCAGGATAATACAAGAGGTGTTAGTTCACCATTGTTTGTTATGGCTGAGTAGTACTCCATGGTGTACATATACCACATTTTATTAATCCGCTCATGGATTGATGGGCACCTGGGTTGTTTCCACATCTTTGCAATTGTGAATTGCAAGCAGGCAATCTTAGCAGGACCCAAGCAGCCTGATCCCACAGGGACCCCTGGAGTGTGCATGCTTATCTACTTTACCCTTAATTTGCTCAGCACTTAGGATATAGCTTGTGTGATACTGATTTTTTTTTTTTCATTGTGAGTGATTTTGTACTGGGCAGCTGGTGATACATGTGCCGGCCATAACTACCTGCGTGACACTACTCTTCATTCTCTAGACAGAAGAATATAATGAAAAGGTTTGGTTTTCTGAGTACCATGCATTTTATAGATATACACTCCAAAAAGTTCGGCAGAAAGGTAAGAAGAGCAAAATTCAGAGACCTCTAGACACTTCCAACTCTCCAAGTTTAGATGTTCTGTGGTGCTTATTTAATTCCCGTGTCCTTTCTATGGTCACCTGTTAGGAAGCTCTGTGGTCGTCCTTGTTCAATGAGTCGTGGATTTTGAACACTGATAATAGCTTCTAAAATACAATTTGGATTGTAGATGTTTGATATCTGCTGGTATTTATTCATTCTCAAACATAGGCCCATTTTTATTACTCACAGCATTGAATTATTTAATATTTCCTTTGATTAGAATTGAAAAATGATATTTTAGATGGATTCAGACGTCTGCACCTTAAATTAAATTAAAACAGGAGCTGCAAGAAATCTATATCTTTCTCGCCACAAGAGCAAGCTGTGGATACTCTCTTTTTCTTCCACCCTTGAACCAGTTTTAAGCTATGGTAAAATTCAGGCTTCCAGATGTATTGGGAGAATGATTTATCAATCTAAATTGTTTTATTACGAATAATCGAGTGCAGAATGGATGCACATTTTCCTTTGTTTTTTGTTTTTTGTTTTCTTTTTCCTGATGGTTGAGCTGTTTTTCTTATGGTGTGTTGAGAGCCACACTGCAATGGTGATAGATTCCCACCACCCCTCAAACGGGAGAAGCAGGTAGCTCACGCCATCCCGAATTTTAGTTTCTGAGGGTGGAAGCTAAAATCGCAACTGGCTGTTAGCTCGCCTTTTCTTTTGTCATATTGAATCTCCGAGACGTCCCTTCAGCCATGTCCTCTGGGTCTGACGGAGGACAGGTTCATTCTGACCTGAAATTCAGCTTATTTTCTCCTTGAGGTATTTGCTGGGATATTTCATTGTCACCTGAAATCCTCCTGTGATTGGGTTTTTATTGTTGTTTTGCTTTGTCTTCTTTTGCTCCACATTCTTACCTGTCCAGCGGTGACATCATTCGCATGTTTTGGGGTTTATGGAACTCCAATGGCATTGATGAATGACTACCTTGAGCAGTTTCATTTTATTTTATTTCTTTCACCGCAGTTTCCTGTTTGATCCACAACATGTTAATTGTGTAACATCCTAGTGTTCCTTCATGCAGATAATAAAAACCGATTAATGGGAACACCTCTATGCATGAACATCTATATTCAGCATCCTTCCTCATTTTAAATATTTAAAAAATAACCCCTAAGCTATGTTTGTAGTGATGGTTTTACTTTGTTTCCAACCTAAGTTTAAAATGAATTTATAACAAGGATAAGAAATTTTATCAAACGTTAGTACATTACCCAAGTGTCCATCCCCCACCCCCCAAAATTTGGAGTCAAAATTTTATTTGTACTCCAAATGTTTACCCCAATGCGTTCCTCTTTCAGTTGAAAGAATTTTGGTGGCCAAAAAGGAAAAAAAAAATTGGAAATAAACCAGTCCTTACACACACTGCAAAAGCTCTGTTTCAGCTTGATAAGGCAATCAGGTGTTTGCAAAACATCTCCATTGTCTTTTCTTTTTCGCTGACAGAAAAGTTGGTGCCTGTGCTAGAGCAACATTTTTGCACACACAAGTTTTCTCAGATAAAAGCTGACTGGGATGACGGGTCCGGCTTGAGATTCATACGTATCTCCCCGCAGTGCTATGCTGGTCTTCGCAAACTCCATCAGCCCGGAGCCCTGCCAAGATGCCAGGAATTCCCAGGAAAGCTACGCAGTTTCCCGTGAAAACTATGCAGTCTACCCTACATGGTTACACACGTTGCTTATCGCTTAGGATTTTATATTCCCCCTTTGAATAGTGGTTCATCATTTTAATAAGATTTCTTTTATTTTCTTAAATGCATGTACCGAACCCAACCTTCCCTTTTCTCCTCAGGGGATGCGTACCATCAAGACAGTGGCGTGCTGGCAAAAGTTTTAACAATGGACTCTACAGACAAAAAGAAACAACTTGTCTATACCTATGCTAATTTCTGTGGTGTAAATACCCCCATTATGGTTGATTTCAATCTACTAAGGTGAGACCATGGAATGTGGGTTTGGAAAGAGAAACGGGCTGTTGGCTCTCAGGAGCTGGTATGAACTGATTCTAGCACACCTGTATGTCAAGGTGTAAAGGTAGAGACAGGTGACAAACCTAAGTGACCTTTAAGAGGGAGAACCTTAATCCCCACTGGGGATTCGTTCACAGGGCAGGACAGGCTATGTGATAGGTGAGGCACATGATTTGACAGTGTTCAACACCCCTAGGAAGATGTGTATAGAACTTTCTCTCCTTCTCCTGAATATCTTCTGCCCAGAGCCCTACTGGAAATGCCCTCTGTTACCCAGACATGTGCCTCTGGGGAGAAATTTCTGGGAATCCACATTGGGTCTTCCCATCACCCTCCACTTAACCCATGGATGAAGGTGTGGAATGAGCTGGTGGGCAGGAGCTCTGGACCAAGGATGGCGGGTGTCCAGCACCAAACAAAGCCACCATGTCTTTTCTCAGGGTTCTCCCAAGAAACAGAATACCTAGAACATAAATGCGTGGAGGGTGTTTATCCCAGGAGTTGGTTCACACGATGACAGAGGAGTCCCACCATATGCCATCTGCAAGCTGGAGGACCAGAAAGCTGGTGGTATCATCCAGCCCAAGTCTGAAAGTGTGGGAACCAGGAGCTCTGATGTCCAAGGGCAGGAGAAGACGGATGTCCCAGCTCCAGAACAGAGAGTGGATTCTTGCTTCCTGCACCATTTTGTTCTCCCCCAGCCTCAATGAACTGAATGGTGTCCACCCGCCTTGATGAGGGTGGATCCTCTTTACTCGATCCACTGGCTCAAATGCTTCTCTCTCCCAGAAACACCCTCACAGACACACCCAGAGATGACATTTGAACAGCTATCTGGGCACCCCCTAGCCCAGTCAAGTCCACACATACCATTCACCATCACGACCAAGATACCTTGGCTATCTTCCTCTGTCTTCCAGGACTCTCTTTGCACATATGGAATAATAAAACATCCTCTTTGCCTCCTGCTTAGGCTTGTTGAAGGAACCCAGTGAGAATCTACAAGAGTGGACATCTGTAATAAAGGGTCTGATGCCATCTTTTGGTGTTTGGCTGCTGACAACTTTCGAGCCTCACCTCCTTTCTTCTGCTGGGTCCTTACATCTTGCCAAGCTGACAGGAAAGCCCCTGGTGTTCCTCCTTTGGTGGGAGATCCAACCAGGCAAACTCCTGTCCTTGCACTTGGGAATGTCACCCTGGCCTAGCCCTTAACTGTGATGAAAATGCTCAACACGGTATCCTTTTTTGGTTCTCTCAACCTGTTTTGGGGTCAGCTTGGGAAGCCTGCTCTGCTCTCTCCTGTTATGTAAGAAATAAATGTTTTCATACCCTCTTGGTGTGTGTGTGCATGTGTGCTTGGTGTCATAAGTCTTGACATCTCAGTCAAATATTTGGGGGGGGAGCATCCATCCTGTTTCTTCTGGGTGGCTACAACAAAGTCCTTTGGTGAATGGTGTATCATCTCAGGGTGTGTCTGTGAGGGTGTTTCTGGGAGAGAGAATCATTTGAGCCAGTGGGTCAAGTAAAGAAGATCCACCCTCATCAAGGCGGGTGGACACCACTCAGTTCATTGAGGGCTGGGGGAGAACAAAATGGTGCAGGAAGCAAGAATCCGCTCTCTGTTCTGGAGCTGGGACATCCGTCTTCTCCTGCCCTTGGACATCAGAGCTCCCGGTTCCCACGCTTTCAGACTCAGGTTGGATGATACCACCAGCTTTCTGGTCCTCCAGCTCGCAGATGGCATATGGTGGGACTTGTCAGCCTCTGTCTTGATGATAGTAAAGCCATTTAGACCCACAAGACTCTCGTTCAATTGTAAAGTTTCCAATTTCCAGTGATTCTGTCTTCTCTTCCTCGGTGAGAGCTTTCTCTGTGTGCATGCAGGTGGGATTCTTTGTTTTCCTCTCCTTTTCCCATTTATGTGGTTTTATAGACACACTGGGCAGTTGGAAGACTGGAAACTTTCTGTTTGTAAATAAAAGTCTATTGATTGAGAAAGAGTCCTAACTCTGCAAGGATCATCCCTCAAACCCTAAGTCCCTTCTCCCCCACCTTTTGCGTAACACCCATCGTCATGCACGAGACTCTGTTAGGCAACCCAGAAAGCACACCCTCATCCCACTGGGCACAGTGCACCCTCCACCCTAAGACTGAAATCCTCCTGGCACAGCCTGTGGCTTTTGGGGGCGACCAGGCTGAAATACTTGCATTTAGTAAAAAACCTCTGAGCTTCATGGAGGGTAGCAGATTGAATCCACTCTCTCCTAGGTCCTGAGTACATTCGCTTCAGAGCCACTGAGCAAGTGTAGGTTCCACCACCTCGGCCGGTGTGTGATTCCTGTCGTAACAGACTCCTTCAGTTGCCCGTTGGTTTGAGTGCCGTATTGCAGAGCGTCATGGCTGTATTAGGAAATGTGACAAAGAAAGTGCTAACAGGGCAGCGTCCCTGGGCTGGACACAGCTCCCACTGGGGGCTGGACGGAGATCCCCTCTGGTGTCACCATGCCCATAAAAACACAGGTAAGCCGGTGCAGACTTTAGTGCATAGAAGCTGTGCACATCCTATGCACACAAAATACAGTGGGAACATCGGAAGGAAGTCTGACATTGCCCGGAAAGATGATATAAAACCCTGAGCAGCTTTGAAGGACATTTAAGAGTGCATGTCATTAAATGTAAGCAAAAGGGCCAGAGGACTGACAGCCGGTTCCTGCTATGTCCAGCTTCATCATAAACTCGCAGACATGTCTCATGCACAAACGTCGCAGTGCATTCGATGTCCAGATCCAGCATACTTTCTCAACCCCCCTGCAGGGCTCCTCTCCTTGGAGGAAAATGAGTCATTCTTAGTCTATACCTTGCACGTATCTGGTCAACCACACTAATAAGATGTTAATAAATATAAGAGAAAATGCTGTCAAAGCAGAAATTACTTTGAATTGTACAGTCATAGGAAAAATTTGTGCAAGACTTTTTTTTTTTTAAGAGGCACTTATTTTAATCTGGGGACTGAGAAGACCCTGCAAGATCATAGAAACTTGGATCCTATGCATGGGAAGAAGTCACTATTAAGTGCATGGTAAATATCACTCTTTGAAAAAAGACTGAGGTTTATCCATTTGCTACTTTAACATATATTTATTTGATGGCTGTCACATGTAACTTGTGTAAGTAAAAACGCCAATTTATGTAGCACATAAATTAAAAGTCTTGTTAACATCAGCTGATTGTAGATTGGGTCGGGTGCATGGCCCAAGCCTAAGAGGAAGCCCACAATTGCCACCACATTCAACAGTCACTTTCCCAAGACACCTCTCGATGTGAATAGCCAGATTTTTTTTTATCTATTATCAAGTGTTTTCTAAACTACATGAGGCAATTCCTTCTAACACAAATAACTTGGGATGTTAACAGGGGTTCTAGGGAGGGTAGGGGAGGAATCTAAGCTGCCAAAAATGTGAAAAACATTGGACTATGTAGAGTTGAGCTGTTCTTTTCTGCAAGATTGCTAAAGTGCAATTAAATCTTCCCACAGGCAGCGATGCTGTGGGTCTTGTTGTCAGCTTACTGCAAATTCCTTGAACACAGAACTCTTTTTGCTAAAGTCACTTATTAACACTTTGATCATGTGGCATTCCAGGGAATATAACTATAAAAGTTCTGAGCTCATTGAAGCATTAACTGTCAGAATAATAATCATACCGTTCAAAGAATGTTAACTGGACACTGTTGCAATAGCACTGGATGAGAGTAGGAAGCCTTTTCTAGGGACTACAAATGTGCCATGCACCCTCAGTTGAAATATAAGATTTGCATTACATGCACATATATGTGAACTTTTGCACATGCTAAAAGCTAGTGGTGTCTGAGATGGCCATGTTTCTTCAACCAATGGCATTCTTTTACAACTCCAAGAAAATCTTGTCTCTATAAATGAAGTATCACAAGAATGGAAAAACAAGCACCACATGTACTCACCGTTACATTGGAACTAATCGATCAACACTTACATGCACATATGGAAATAACATTCATCAGGCGTCGGCAGGTGGCGGGGGGGGGGGGAAGGATGGGGTGGGGAAATTCACACCTAATGGGTACAATGCACACTATCTGGGGGGTGGGCACACTTATAACTTTGACTCAAATGGTACAAAAGCAATTTATGTAGCCAAAATGTTTGTGCCCCCATAATATTCTGAAATAATTGTTTAAAAAAAAGAAAGAAAATCTCTTGTGTAGTCTGGAACATGGTCTTTATAACTTCTCCGGAAGTTTGGCACATGTCCAGAATATTTTAAAAAATGGCGCTGAGGTTTTCACTCACCTTTGACATGTTCAAGAGAGGAAATGTCCCTGCTGGGCTGTCTGGGCTAGGCATACTTTTCCTCCTCCAGATTTTGTCTGTTTTACAGACACGGCACCATTCCATATTGATCATGCACTGAAGCAATGGAGGGGAGAGAATTTCACCTGGTTGGAAATGAATTTCAGGCCCATGTTGCACAATAAAGAACAGACATGCCCATATGAGCAGGCATGGACCCAGTGTTGCCTCAACATTTATAAACGAACAACAACAGCCACAAACTTTAGGTGAGAATTAGGATGACCAGCTATTCCCGTTTGCCCTGGATTGAGGACTTTCTCAGGACGCAGTACTTTTGATGCTAAAACCAGAAAAGTTGGGAGGGAGGGTCCCCCTTCGAGGCTGTGGGCAACAAAATGTTTACTACTTGAATTACCTACATGAAAGAGCACAGCCCTTCCTTCAGATAATTTTCATCATTGAATTAACAGGAAATTAAATACAGGAGACTCTGGGGGGCTTCTAAATCCATATTCGGGTCCTAGAAATGACATACTCAACATATTCCTTTATTTTCCCCTCTGAACCACAATACTTCTGAAAATGATATACAAATGACGTTGGACATCCCAGAACACCTCCTCCTTTGGTGAGTAATTAAATTTGGAAACTTATCACACGCTCTGAAGGTTTTAGACTTCGGCCAAGGCAAAACTCCGATAATTAGTTTTGTAATCATTGTACTTGTCGGGACATATCTACAATTGTAATTAACAGGGAGCAGCGGCACACCCAGTTATGTATAAGTTGTCTAAGTAATTGAGGAGGGAGATCAGTGTTTTCCAGGAACGTGACAAAGTCCTGGCTCTCTATGAATGAGCTCAGAGTCTGCCATCGAGGTTCCCAGACATGCCAGCCCTAAGAAATCCTGGTGAAATAGAGATATTTTTTAAAAGATGAAAAGCACAGTGCTGAAAACCACCTTCGACCTTGTAGCTCGAAGAGTGGCCCCCGGAAACACTGACATTGCCTGGTTAGAAACGCAGGACCTTGGCCCCATCCGCACCTGCTGAAGCAGATTCTCCAGTTAACAGGATCCCTGGGTGATTCACATACAAAAAAAAATATGAAAAGGGAGGCTCTAGAAGGGTATTTGTTCTGACCTGTCATCATGTTTAAAAGGTATGCATTTGTCTCCTCTTGTGGCTGTAACAAATTACCTCCAACATAGCGGCATAAAACAACACAAATCTATTCCTGCTCGTATGGTTCTGGAGTTCAGAAGGTTGAAATCAGTATTGCTGGGCTAAAATCCAGGTGCTGTCAAGGCTGGTTCTTTTGCAGGCTCCGGGGAAGAATCTGTTCACTTGCTTTTTACTGGTTCTGGGGGCCATGCCCATTCCCTCTCCTTAAAGCCAGCAGCACAACACCATCTCTCCTCGGAGGTCTCCGTGCTTGTTGCCACCTGTTGTTCTCTGACTCTGAATTTCCTGCCTTCTCTTTCCCTTATAAGGATGATTGTAATGACATTGGGATACCCAGGTAATCCAGGGTCATCCACTTCTCTCAAGATCCTTAACGTAAAACAATTGTGAAATTCCTGTTGCCATGAACGTCACATATTCACAGATTCCAGGAATTAGGATGTGGACACCTTTGGGGACATTATTCTGTCTACCACATGGGATTAGGACGTGGACATCTTTGGGGACATTATTCTGTTACCACATGGGATTAGGACGTGGACATCTTTGGGGACATTATTCTGTCTACCACATGGGATTAGGACGTGGACATCTTTGGGGACATTATTCTGTCTACCACATGGGATTAGGACATGCACATCTTTGGGGATATTATTCTACCACATGGGATTAGGACATGGACATCTTTGAGGGGCCATCATTCTTCCTACCAGAAGAGGAAAGAATGTTGGGTTAACGGTCAAGGGACAGAGAGCACGTGGTCCCAGCACCACCATCACACTGGACGAAAGACGTTACCTCTCAGTCCTGGGGTCCTACATCTGGATTATGGGCATAATCCATCCTACCTCCCATCTGTGATATTCTATTTTAGTAGCCTGAACAGACCAAGACACTCAGTCATTAAAAATTGCTTCATAACATCATTAAGCTATGGCAGCAAGGGCCAGACATCTCTGACTTAACTGGAAATTAAGAAAAGGGCCAAAAATTTGAATGCATTCTTTCCTGGCTCCCTGGAGCAAAGCCTTTATTTTGATCTGAATGGCTGTCAATGTTTTCCCATTTTCAAGTCACACAGTTAACCGTCTTTCTCCCCAGTATGTATTGTGATGGTTTAGCCTCATTAGTATCAGCAGGAAACTGGTCTTGCTAAGCAAGAGTTGAGCCAGTGCAAAGGAGATGCAACTTGGATTCATGATGGCGTTTGTATATTCTTTTCCAAAAACAGATTATCTTCTTAAACACACATTTCTCTAATTTATGGGAGGCAAACGTCAGACACAGCATGGAATTATATTTCCCACATTACCTCTTAGAGTAGAAATTCTATAAATCTGTGGGCCAAACAAAACAGAACTCCCAGGGCCCCAGACCAAAATAAACAAGCCAAAACCAACCCCACCTAGTATGGGCTCCATAGCTGTGTTCATCCATCACTCCAATTACTTCTAAATTAGATATTTTTTTCCTTCAAGGTGACCAATGAATACTTAATTTACGTTCCGACCACAAAGTTAAGCCTTTAATCTTGACTACTTCTGTTTCAGGTGCAAATGTTATTACACATAACAAGACATTGCAGGTTAGGTGATGCATCCAGTCTAGGATGGAAGCCTCAGGTTGTGGTTGGTGGGGAAAAGGATTTGGATCACCTGACTTTTGGATCCAAAGCTGAGTCTGCCATTGGGCTTGGAGCTTATAACTTGCACATCTCTATGTGCTGAGCTTCTACTTGGTGGGCATAGTCAAGGGTGGTTGAGAACTAAGTACTTAATGATTACATCCAGTCTTTGCAAACGACAAGAGTCTTGTGGCGTACATTACCTAACCTTCTCCTCACCTAACACTGAAAGGACTTCCTGTAGCAATTCTTAGTCCAGGTCCTTCTAGAACCTCATTCGGAGTTGAGATTAGGCTAATTTATTTCAAGCCCAAAATCAAAAACGGCTGGAGTTACCACTTTGCCATGCGTGTCCGAGTTTGACCTCTTCATCTTCAAGTGACACAGTTTCTGTATCCGCATTTCTGCCTTTATTTGCTCTTCTCCAAGAGCCCCAAGGTGGTCTCGGGCTGAGAAGATAGTGATGGCTTTGGGTTGGCCTTTAAAACTCTGCATGTACGTCTTCGTAACATGCTTTTACCTAATTTTGTGTTCTGTTTCCAGGTCACCGTGCTTCCTACGCTGCCTTGTCTGTGAGGTTCCTAGGGATCTACTACAAGGCAGATTTTGTTTCAGCAGGTTTGAGAAGGGCCTGAGATTCTGCATGTGGAGCTTTGTGACTGATCTGTGGACCACACGTTGTGTCTTAGCAACAGAGGTGGTTATCTATGTAAACCCACTGCAGAAAACAACCTGGGGGTCTCTGAGTTGGCTTAATCAGTAGGTGGGGATGGAGCTTGGGATAGCCACTTCCCTGACGTGTGCCTGGGATTGCACACGTGCAGACCACTGTGTTAGGGTGGAAAGCTTAGTAGGTGTTAATGCATGGGTGGAGAAAGATTTCTCATGGAGAGATTAGGATATATAAAAGCAAAAATTTATTTTATCTTAGAGGTCAGAGAGACGGGGAAGAGAGAGGGGAAGGGGTGAGGAAGACAGCAGACAGATGTCGTGGCATCCCACAGAAACAGAAGGGGGTGCCAGTAGCCAGGCCAAGCGGCTCGCTCATTTTATGGGGATACAGAGAAAGAAAAAAATAGTGATTTTTGTGAGTTGAAACAGAAGCGGCTGTGGAGTAATTAGCAGGCAGCTGCCACGTGAGGTTGTCCCTCTTTCTTGTTTTCTTTGTGCCTGCAGACTTGGTTATCTCCGAAATGCCTGCTCTGGGTCCAGGGGCATCTCAGAAACTCCTTCAGGCTATAGAAACACATTAGAAAGGCTGTGAGCTGCTGAATGTAAAGAGAAAAATTTACATTTCCTTTTTGTTTTCAGATGTTTGTGAAAACAGAGTCCCTGCAGGGGGCCTGCCAGCTTGGGAGAGCAGAGAGGAGGGAGAGCTCATGATGGATCTTTAGATGTTATTAGGAAACTGAGGGATTAGATATTTTCCTGTTATTTCAGCAAGGCCACCCCTTTCAAATTTAGCACAAGGAAGACAAGGTGCGTACCCCAGGTGGGTCAGCTCAAATGCATCACTACTGGCAGAAACAACCGAAAGTGTGGCTTCCCGGCTGTGCACGTGTTCTACTGCAGCACCTTCCCCTGTGCGGTTTGTCCCTGAAGCAGAGATGGTTTATCTGATTATGGGCAAATTAGACCAATCAAGCCAGGGAAAAAGTCGTAAATGTGGTTTTTAAACGGGGGGTGGGGTGGGGAAGGGAGGAAGAACTATTCTGAAGTCCACAAACAAATCAGTTGTAAGTGCCTTGTTGTGTAAACAGCAAATCCATTCTGCACTGAGCAAGGGCCATTGGCCCAGAGGGCTTGGGGGGCTCAGTTTTTGAAAGGGAAGTCTGAAGGTCACTGCTTGCAAATGCTAGCAGGTGATGCCGGAATTGTCTAGCATCTAGATGCTAAAACATTACCCTTGACTGTCTTTCCAGTATCTACCTGCCTCCTTGGTATGCAATAAATAATTTCAAGCAGGACATTGGGCTGTTTAAACATATATAACTAGCACTGATCAATAATGCATTAAGATGGACATTCTAAATCCAAAGATACTAATATAAAGATCTGTTTTATTTTTAGAAAGACACAAGATCTTCCAGGCACTATGCAATGAGCACTGTTTAGAATATAAAGCACTCCAGCCCCATTGGAACATTTGTCAACATTGGAGTATAAACCTTATTCCTTTATTTTCCAAATCTCTAGTGCAGGAATGTGTTACAATTGTTGGAAACTGGACTGAGATTAAACAGTGAGTAATAGTTAGAATTGCAACCTGCTGTTTCCAATTTCCTGAAGCATCAGGAGAACACAGTGCCTCTCCTTAATGTTATTTATGAACCATAACTTTTGCATCAATATTACCATTACACATGGCCAGCATTTGGTATATAAAGTCATGAAAACTCTTTGGAATCTAATTGTTTTTTTTTCCCCCTCTGGAACAAATAGCTAAGCAGAGAAAACTGTAACAGAGATCCATGCACATGTCACTGAATATGTTTTGTGATCTCTTTGCATCATGAGGTTGGCTTTCTGTCCAGGGGATATCATGTCCCCCAAGGAAATGGAGAACACAGACCTCTTCCAACCAACTTGTTCTCTTCCCTTGAATTTATTCCTTAGTGAGAAAGGAATAGCCCTGTCAAGATCCTGCAGAATGATCCAGGCTAAATAAATTCATTCATTCGTGGGTGCATTCATTCATCTAATGAATACTGATTACCTAGACTGTGCCAGATATTGAAGTAGGCCTGCATATACACAGGTGCAAACATTTGATCTCAGAAAGTAAGAGATGGATGGACGGGTAAATGGATGGATGAGTGGGTATGTGGATGAATGGATAGTTGAACAGGTAGTTGGGTTGATGGATGATGGATGGATGACAGATGGACAGGTGGATGAAGGATGAGTGGATGGATGGATGGGTGCATAGATAGTTGGATAATTGCTTAGATGGATTGATGGGTGGATAGACAGTTGGAGAGATGGTTGGATAGAGAGATCGAGGGGTGGATGGATGGATATATGGATGACAGATGGACAAATGGAAGGTTGGATGGATGGATAGATAGAGAGCTGGAGAGATGGTTGGTTGGATGGATGAGTGGATGGATTATGGATGGACACATAGACGAATGGATGGGTACATAGCTGTATAAATAGCTGAATGGACCGATGGAAGATTCTCAACTCCATGGCTTAATGCCAACTCTTCTCCATCCTTCATGTTGTTTGCTGGTTCCAGGGGGTGCAAAACAGGTGGTCCCATGAAGTGGTTACCAGCTAGTGTGCTGTTCTCAGCAGCCCCAGGTATGAGCTGGGTTATCTTGGGCATGTGACTCAAGCTCTCTGCTCCTCAGTTGTCATATCTTTAAAGCAGAGCCAGCCATAGTGCCCAGCGCTCAGGATACTTGCAAGGATTACATGAGAAAATCTGGTTCTCAATGGCATCGTGAGAGTTGAACGGATGATACTACAATTCAGAGAGTGATTACTCAATGTGCCTCTTCAAAGGTACTTGAAGATATTATTCTTCAGTGGCTTAAAGATTAGGTCAGGTCATTTCCCAACTGCAAACCTTGTCAACTTGTACATGGTTTTAAAATCAAGGGATCTTGCTTTTAAATTTACATCTCTGCCAACAAGAGACATGGGAGCCCAAGGTTATCTGGAATAAGACATGTCGTAAAAACATAAGGGTGTAACCAAAACATGAAAGATAAATAACTGTACAAAACACAAGAAGAAAAATGAGCTGTCCCTGCTCAGACCGATGAACAAAACAAACCAAAACGCAAGTGGGGATGTGAACAGCGGTTACCACGTAGATTTGCAGCGTTGCCAAGGATTAAATGAAATTATGTCCATCCTGGCGGCACTGACTGTGACACTGTGCCGTGATATATTTTTACTTAACGTGTTACAACACAGCCCGTGCTAAGTGCAAATGTTGATGCTGAATGGATGCTTTGTCTTCCTCTCTTAGAATGGATTCCAGAAAACGAATCCCTCTCTTCAGTCATTTCCAAAATGGGGAGCATGTGAGTGTGTTTCTCTTCCATTTTTCCAACAACTCTCTAAGCTTTTTCACAAAGTACTTGATCTTAAAGATTTTCCCCCAAATTACCAATATGGGCACCAATCAATTATTCACAATAATCACTTTAACACTTTCTTTGTGCTTTGGTCCTTTCTGAAAACTTTAGCGAGAATTACTGAGTACGCTGTGGCCAAGGGGCGTACAGCCCCCAAAGCAGAGCGTGTCACCTCTGCTTTGTGGATTAGATACCGTCTCGGCAAAGCCCCCATAACCCATACAGGACTTGGTGTGGGTATGAATTGTGCGTTTTTCATTCATATCCAGAGTTTTCACGTGAATCTCAGCGATAACTATTTTCCCACCTCATCACCGCTGCTGTAGAAAATACAACTTCCGCCGCTAATTGAGTCTTTTTAATTAAAAATAACAAAATACCTCTGCCATTCACATTTTTAGAAAAGGGCTTTTTTTTTCCTTTTTAACATAAGATTTTAAAGAGGCGTGTGGGTTCTTATCTTGTTAGCTAGCATTCAAGGGTAAACTTGCAGCTGTGACTTAGTTAGACGACCCTGCCTGCTTCATTCAACAAGGTTCACACTGAAGGTCACACACAACTATTTCTCCTAATTTTGTTCCTTGGTGAATTTAAAATATTCAGGGTAATGGTAATGGTATTGGTAGCATGGGTCAAGGGCTTATATTAAGCCATAACTGTTAAACACATTCTCAATGGATTAATATATTTATCCCAATGGCGTCATGGGGTAGGCAACGTATTACTACTGTCTTCATTTTCCAACTTGGGTACCTTAGGGCAACAGAGGGTAAAGTAACGTGCCCAGGATGTCCTGGCCATCAGATGCCCAAACCTGGATTTATTTTATTTTATTTATTTTATTTTTTTTTATTTCAGAATATTATGGGGGTGCAACACTTTGGCTATATATATTGCCCATGCACTGCCCGTGTCAGAGCTACCAAACCTGGATTTACATCCAAACAACCTGATTGCCTCTTTCCCAAGGGAATGTAGCCTACACACAAACCCTTCGAACACTGAGTCATCTTGTTAGCAGTGTAGACATGGAAACTATCCCTCGGCCAAGCTTAAGAGCGATTTTGAAAAATATAATTAGAATTGTACTTATTAAATATGGCTTCTCCAACTCTGTTCCTTAGTGCTTTCACCCCGTTCTGGGCTGGGATGAGACAGTTCTCACTCTTTTTTATTTTTATTTTTTTTGAGACAGCGTCTTGCCCTACTGCCCAGGGAGAGTGCAGTGGTGTCATGTTAGCTCACGGCAACCTCAAACTCCCAAACTCCTCCTGCCTCAGCCTCCCGAGTAGCTGGGACTACAGGTGTGTTCCACCACGTCCGGCTAATTTTTCTATTTTCTGTAGAGATGGGGTCTTGCTATGTTGCCCAGGCTGGTCTCAAACTCCGGACCTCAAGCGATCCTCCCGCCTCTGCCTCCCAAAGTGCTGGAATTAGAGGCGTGAGCCACGCACCTGGCCGAGATGCTTCTCTTGATCTCGCGGCAGGGGTGTCTGCCTAGTGGGGTGGCTCGCAAACTGGACACATGCCCAGTGAAAACTGAGACCAGCGGAGCATTCCCCGATGCGCGGCGTGGGTGGTGGGCGGGAACCTGTCTGAGATCTTCCGACACACGGGGAAACCAGACCTCATGCAGGAAAATGACCTCAAAATAGCTCCGGTGCTAAAATCACCGCTGAGTTTTGCCAGTGCTTTTTTGTCGTGGTCGTTTTAATAGAAAGTATCCCCTTCCACGCCTATCCAGACCATTTGAGAGGTGTCTCTCTCTCATTCTGCACAGAGGGCAGACCATGCCAACCTCACGTGATAAACACGTCTTCACCCTTGCTCGTCTGCAGGAGCCGTGAATTCCCCGTGACCCAAGCACTATTGTGCCGCCTGCTTATTTTCTGGGGTTCTGTTTCCACAATGAGACAAAGACCTGTACCCGTGCCGTGCAGTTTCAAAAATATTTTATTTTCTGGAATAGCATAATGTGTCAGCTTTGTCTTTATTGCCTCTCCCCACGAGAGGAGGCAGAAGCTATGACAAGAACAACACGGAGGTGCCATACATCACACCTGCGAAACAGAATGATGGTAGCGTTTGGGACAGTGTATAAAATGCTCACCAGGTGCATACGGACAGGACAGGGGGTGGTGGGCGTTGCTGGGCTGCACTCTGCCAAGGACATTCATCGAGACATATGTGCCGCACTATGCAGGGCCCACCTTAACTTCATTTCTTCACCGTCAGATACCAAACAAAGCAGAGGAAAAAAACAGCTCAGCGTCCTTCATGCTGCCGCACGGGGCGATGCAACTCTCACGCGTGATGTGATGGAGAAAGTGCCTTACGCATCGTTTAGAGTTCAAATGTGACTAACGCTAGATTTTTTTTTTCTAGAATTTTTTGGAATGCTCTCGTTTCACGTGGAAAGTCTCTAGTCTGTGTTTTATGGCGTGATCCTTTTCCTCCAAGACACCATCTCCCCTCTTTGCCACAGACTGGATAAAAATATTAGGGGGTAACTCGGCAACAAGGATGACGGGGAATCCCTTGTGTCTCTTCCCCGCAGCGTTTCCCTCTGCACACAAGAGAAAGCCGTAAAGCACTGGATGTGGTGTGTGTCGATTTTATGGCGTGGATTGCATCTGAGAATCGAGTGGGTCAGGCCTCAGTTGGCACCTACCTTAACGATGGTACAATCTGAAACTGATTTGTCCTCTGGACTTCTCTAGCCAGTGATGACAGTAAACACTTGCACTGGGCTGCCCTATGGGCATTTGAACCCCTGCCACTTACAGCTATGCACGAGGGGAGGGCTGACGGAAACTTCACAAAAGAGTGGGCCAGGCAGGTGGGCAGAGATGGCTGGATGGGACCACAAGGATGCATGGAGGTTACAGATGCCAGCATGGCCCCGGAGGTGACACTGCCCATGAGTCCTGATGGCCCGGTGATGGCTTGGCAAAATGAGTAATTGGGGGGAAAGGGCCTTAATCCCGTGCCGCACAGTCACCCCACCCTTCACCCCCGCGGTGCAGCTTGGTTGGCATGCCGGTCGACAGTCTCCAGAGAAGGGCCAAGCGGTGACCTCCAAGGCTCCGACCCTCCGCTTTGGAGTCCTGGCCGCGCTGGTGGCCCACGAAGGAGATGTCCTCACAACTCCATGGCTTGTACCTGGCGTGCAGGTGAACAGAAGACTCCACAGCCGCCAGAGTTCTTTGTCCCGTCAGGGGCCCTAATTAGATGTAAAGAGAAGGAAAAAATAAATAAAATAGTAAGGGATAAAAAATTCAATGGGTGAGCTGATGAAAAGCACATCTCGTTAACGCCACTGAGAAGTCATTTCACCCAGAGCCTTGGTTCCTAATATCACGCTTGAATAGAACCTCTATGGAAAGTAGTCTGGAGATACCTCAAAGAACTAAAAGTAGAACTACCATTTGATCCAGCAACCCCACCACTGGGTATTTGCCCAAAGGAAAAAAAGACATTCTACAAAAAAGACACCTGCGCGCGAATGTTTATAGCAGCACAATTCACAATTCCAAAGATGTGGACACAACCCAATTGCCCATCAATCCATGAGTGGATTAATAAAATGTGGTATATGTACACCATGGAGTACTACTCAGCCATAAAAAAATGGTGAACTAACATCTCTTGTATTATCCTGGATGCAACTGGAGCCCATTCTTCTAAGTACAGTATCACAAGAATGGAAAAACAAGCACCACATGTACTCACCATTAAATTGGAACTAATTGATCAACACTTATGCGCACACATGGAAGTAACATTCATCGGGTGTCGGGCAGGTGGGATGGGGGAGGGGATGGGTAAACTCACACCTAATGGGTGCAGTGTGCTCTGTCTGGGGGATGGGCACGCTTGTAGCCCTGACTCAGGTGGTGCAAAGGCAATTTATGTGACCAAAGCGTTTGTACCCCCGTAATACTCTGAAATTTAAAAAAAAGGAAGCAGAGATTCCTGGAATAATGGATAATTCCACATCCAGGGCTTGGAAGACAGAGAATGCGCCTGGGCCATCTCGTAGTAGCAGAAAGTATGGAAATGCCAAACAGAGAAAGGTAGGAGTGTGCCAAAGAAAGGCAGACGCCAACCTGAAAGAGTTCCCAGTAGCCAAAGCTGGAAAAACGTTAGTAAGAAAATAACATAATATTGGATTATGACCCAAAGCATAAAGTAAAAATATCCACATCAACAAATGATTGGAGGAGGAGAGACAAATCTACCATGCAGATTTCCAATAATTTATGCAGATCCACCCTAGTCTAACCGTGAGAAAAATACCAGACAAATCCTAGTAGAGGGGCATCCTACAAAATACCTGAGCAGTGGTCCTCAAAACCGTCACATGGGGTTCTGGGACAGAGAGAGGACATTATGGGAAAAGTAGTGAAATACAAATAAAGTGCACAGTTTGCTTTTTAAAAGGTGCAAGGCGGGGGAGGAGAGGAGGCCTTGACAAAGTGCATCCACGACCAGCGTTTTTGCATTCATGGGTCATTTCTATTCTGTGTATTTTGGAACCAAGTGGAAGTCAAGATCCATCTGAAGGCTGAGAGAACCTTCAGCGTAGCACGGTGGGAATTCTGGTCTCCACGCTCTTGGGTCACCGAGAATGGTCCAACGAAGAAACAGACTCTTCGGTCATGCGTAGGTCTGCACCAGGGGTGTGGGCACGTCCCCCAACCAGGGTTGGCTCTGGCCAAATAATTCTGTATTTAGAAAACAACCAGATGGTTGACAGTGAAGATAGCAGAATGGCTTAGGAGATGGGTGGAGGGGCTTCTAATAGGGCCATGGGGGGAGGAATCCCACTGACAGCAGCACGGGCTCGGCAGGAATGCAACTTGAGACTGGTGCTGCCCAACGCGGGGGCCGCCAGCCCCAGAGGCGCTTGGATGTGGCCCCTCTCAATTGATACGTGTTGCAAGTGGACAACCCACACCGGATTTGAAGACCTGATGTGAGAAAAAGGAACGTACGTACACTATCTCACGAATAACTATCTGTACAATTCTAAATACACCTGTATGTTTTAAAAATATAAATTTTAAATAAATTATATAGCTGTATATGTATATATTTATTTATATACTTATAAAATATACATATCTACGTATGAAGTTTATAAATTTATATTTATATATATATTTTTATAAGGTTGATACATGGCCAGGTGCGGTGGCTCACACCTGTAATCCCAGCACTTTGGGAGGCCAAGGCAGGAAGATCGCTTGAGGCCAGTAGTTTGAGACCATCTTGGGCAACCTAGCAAGACCAAAAAAAAAAAAATTGAAAAATTAGCCAGGCGTGGTGCACACCTGTAGTCCCAGCTACTCGGGAGGCTGAGGCGGGAGGATGGCTTGAGCCCAGGAGTTTGAGGCTGCAGTGAGCTGTGAGGACGCCACTGCACTCCAGCCTGGGTGACAGAGGGAGACCCAGTCTGAATAAAAAGAAAAAAAAGTTTGAAGAGTCTGTAAATTCTAAAAATTAAATGCAATTCAAAATAAGTCCTTGGGCAAAGGAGAACTCTCAAGACACTGCACTCCAGCCTGGGTGACAGAGCGAGACCCTGTCTCAAAAATTAAAAAAAGGTACAAAGTTTGTTAATTTAAAAATACAAATAGAATATAAATTTATAAATGTATGTATTTCTATAAATATAAATAAATATATATCTATACCTGTTGAAAAGATACTATTTTGACATAGTGATTAAATAAAATATATTATTGGAATTGACTTCATCTTTTTCATTTTACATCCTTTGTAATACAGTTTCCAGAAAATTTAAAATTTCTTGTGTGGATAATAGCATTATTATTCTTGTTATTTTGAGACAGGGTCTCACTCTATCACCCCAGCTAGAGTACAGTGGCGTCATCACAGCTCACTGCAACCTCAGACTCCTGGGCTCAAGCGATCCTCCTGCCTCAGCCTCCTGAGTAGCTGGGACTACAGGTGAGGCCACCACACTTGGCTAATTTTTCTATATTTTGTAGAGATGGGGTCTCACTATGTTGCCCAGTTTGGTCTCAAAATCCTGGCCTCAAGCAATCCTCCCGCCTCGGCCTCCCAAAGTGCTGGGAGTACAGGCGTGAGTCACTGTGCCTGGCCTAATATTGTATTTTTATTGGACAGTCTGACCCTGGAAAAATGGGGCTTCCAGGGAAAATATAAAACAAGGCCCGAGGCACCTGGGCAGAGCTCTAGGTGGGGCTGTATCCATGTGGCTATGCCCTTCAAAGGCCCCCAAGGGCCCCATGTAATCTGAGGATGCTGGGCCAGGCGGGATGCTGCTCCCACTCCCACCCCACTGAGAACCGGACCCTCCACCTCTGACAGAAAGTGGCATCAAGACTCTTCCCAATTAGGATGTTTGAACAGCCGGGACCAAGGCAGATCCAGGGCCTTTCTTTGTCAGGGCAACTTGGAAGTGACTAGATGGTCGTTCTGCACTCTTGGGATGAAGCTTGTGGGTGTGGGCAATCCCTCAATATTTTTGCAATGTGTATCTACTGAAAAAGGTTCTCCTTCACTTGAGTAACTCAAGTTTCTGGCTGGAAACTGCATCTACTACTTCCTAAGTTATTGCAGTTGGGAAGAGGCCATCCTTGGATATAAGCCCCGCACAATACAGTGATGGTCACTCTCTCTAGCTGCAGGGAAAGCACCATTTAATTTAGCTTTTGCAAGGAGTCTAAACCCTCTCAGTTTGAACCAGGTAGTCCATGCTTGCAGCAGCCCTTTTCCCCACCAGTAACTCCAAATCTTATCCTTAAGAACAGGTTCATCTCCACACATTACTGCGTCTTTCCGGGAGGCTGACACCTGACAGAGGTGGGGTAATTTGAGAGGCACTAAGAGTATTCTTTCTGGCTGCCCTTGAAGTTTAAGGGTGCCAGGATCTAAAAGTTGTCTCTGGCTTTAGATAAAACATATTGTTTTATTTAAAGATCTATCTAGAAATAAATATATTGTACATACATAAATGCAGACATTTGTAAATATATAAAGAAATATGTGGCTGGGCGTGGCGGCTCATGCCTGTAATCCTAGCACCTTGGGAGGCCGAGGTGGGAGGATCTCTTGAGCTCAGGAGTTCGAGACCAGCATGAGCAAGAGTGAGACCCCCATCTCTACAAAAAATAAAAAAAATAGCCGGGTGTGGTGGTGCACTCCTGCAGTCCCAGTTACTTAGGAGGCTGAGGCAGGAGGATCGCTTGAGCCCAGGAATTTGAGGCTGCAGTGAGCTACAATGATGCCACTGCACTGTAGCTGGGGTAACAAATCGAGACCCTATCTCAAAAAAAAAAAAAGGCAAGAATAATGGGTTTGTTTTCAGCCCACACTGATAATGTTCCAGGTGTGGTGCAACTTTAAGAGTCAGTTTCCACATCTGCAACTATGAAACACAATGAACCTTTATTAACTCCTTCCTTTCCTTCTTTCCTCATGAACCCTTGAGGCAGAATTTTGACACATATTAGCAGTAGACCTTAGACAGGTGCCTTGGACCTTGGACAGCATGTCTATGACAGTGACGATAGTATTACCCACCTGCCAGGACTTGTGTGTGGATTGGGACATGTGTTGCCTTAAGGTGTGTTCCCTGGAAGCAGAGGCGGGGGCTGGAAGTCAGGGGCGTAGCATTTACAGATCAAGGAAGGTGAAGGTGCTGAGCAATGATTGGATCTCAGGTCACATCTCGACCTGATCCATGGAGGGTTCTGAAGTACAAAGTGCACTGCAGAGTTTTCCACCCTGGAGCATGAACACGTGTGTGCGTATGTGCTATTCCACGTGCTGTTTCCTCTGCCTGGAAGGTAGTTTCCTGCTAGTTCACCTGAAGAATCCTGTCTTGCTTTTCAGAGTTCACAGCCCCTGAGAAATCTCTTCCCAATCCCACTTGGGTCCCTGCACTGTGCGTCTATAGCACAGAGACTCCAAGGTCTGCCTGCCAGGTGTTTCATGGCACCTGGCCCAGACTTCTGCTATAGCGTGGGATCAAAATGTACCATTACCATCAAATAACCTTGCCATCTCCCTGACCGGGAATTTGCACTCTCAGAGAGGCATGAACCACATTTGGCAAATATCACAGCTGCCGGAAGGTACAAGGATCCCAGGAAAGGTTTGTTTAATGAGTGTTAGGGGCTGATTTGTGTCTTCCCTCAAAATTCATGTGTAGAAACCCCAACCCTCATTGTGACTGTATATGGAGACAAGATCTTTATGGAGGTATTTACGTTAAAATGAGGTCATTAATCCAATAGGACTGGTGTCCTTATAAGAAGAGGAGATGAGGACACAGACATGCACAGAGGGACAATCACATGAGGACACAGGGAGAAGACGGCGTCTACACACCAAGGAGAGAGGCCTCAGGAGGAACCGGCCCTGAGACACCTTGATCTGGGACTTCCAGCCTCTAGGATGTGAGAGAGTAAATGTGTGTTGTTTAAGCCGCCCAGTGTGTGGTCTTTAATTACGGCAGCCCACCACTCCTTTCACGGAAACTACATTTTCTCAAATGCCATTTTTGTTGTTTTCCTCATTTTCTCTCTTTCATACGACTTTGCTGTGACTGTCTGGTTTTCCTGAACGCTTTCCAGTCAAGGGCTGACTCTTCTAACACATTGCTATTTGGAATCTGCCCCTGTGCCAAAAGTGTCATCATTATGGGATTGACCTGATGGAACTCCTCAAAATGCAACATTACTAATAATTACCATCATCCTGATGGAAGACAGCGGTTGGTGGTGGGGAGAGATTGATTCTCAGGCCTGGGGTGAGGCTCAGCCAGGCTGGAACCCCACTGGGCCACTGCTTAGCTCTGTCACCAGCGGCTATTTGCAAAACCTGAGTGTCACTTTCCTCATATAAAAGTGAGACTTTTCAGATTCAATGATAAAGTTGGCTGAATGATGTCCCCGTTGTGTGAAGATATCAGGTCCTCATTCCTGGAACCTATGAATATTACCTTATATGGCAAAAGGGATTTTTAAGATGTGATTCTGTTAAGGGTCTTCAATGTGGGGGAACGTAATCACCAGGGGCCTTCTGAGAGGGACACGGGGAGATTGGAGGGAGAGGAGGTGATGTGATAAGAGAAGCACATGTCAAGGGGATGTGGCCGCAAGCCAAGGAATAGAGGCGGCTTCCAGAAGGTGGGAGAGGCCAGGCTGGGGTCTTCCTCAGAGAATCCACACGGAGCAATGCAATCCACACCCGTAACTTTTCCCCCTAAAGGCTGGTTTCAGACATCTGGCCTCCAGAATGGCAAGAGAATACATTTGTATCATTCTAAACCATGACATGTGTGCTACTGTGTTGCAGCAGGCACAGGAGAGGTATGCAGGTGGTGGAATATCAGACACACCTGGCACAGCTGGCACCGTCTGACACACCAGAATGGCATCCAGGTAGGCAACGGGAATGACCAGGTGTTGGCTCAGGCTGCCTCTTTTTTACAATTTAGTTGTGTTTTGTAAAAGTTTGGTCCCTCTTTGTTTCAACTGTACTATTTCAGAATTGGAGCTGCCTTTCAAATCCGACAGGGAAGACCCGTGACGCCTCAAGGCTGCTGCTCCGTTTCCAAATTCCCAGACTACAGGAATGAGAGGACCCTGTGAGTTTGGCCGCTGCGGGTTCTGAGCTGTGAGTTCATGGTGGGGGGTGTGACTTCCAAATCCCTCCCGCCTGGGGATGGACCACTGGGGTAGGCAGCCACCATCCTTCCTAGTCCCCCACCCCTGCTATGTCTTTCAAACTGGGGCGTTTCCTCTTTTGATAAAATATCCCATTGCATTTTTTGCAAAGGGACCAGAGTTATTGCTTCTGTAACCCACTGATGTGATTAAAATAACAAAACCAGAGAAGGTTTAAAATTATAGCCATACCGTTGACTTTATCCATCATGTTCGGTTTGTTGTTCATGTTTAGCGCCGTGTCCCCATTTGCAAGTGCGGGGAGGGAGGTTGGGCGGGGAGCACAGACAATTTTTACTGGGTGAGACTGGTCTGTAGGTACCTACATAATGAGGCTTTTGTGGCAGGTCAGCAGCGACATCCTACGTGGTGTTCTTTTTGAGCCCACTAAATCGCAAACCGAATCCTATAACTGAGAACGTGTTAAGTGGAATAAATAGAAGTCATCATTCTGGAATCTGAGTAATGAGGAAGGGTGACATCCCATGGGATTTCAAGGTTGACATTGGGTTCCCCCTTGTTCCCCACCCAGTGTCCCAAAACAGAGACACTGCTTGGCCAGAAAATACCTGAGTGAAGTTCCCTCCGCTGGGGAAGCTGCGGAGTATTGGGGAAATCTAGGCCCCGAAACAGGTCACCCAGCTCTGACGGGAAGCGGCCTCTTTTATGGCACACTAGACTAAATAAAACCCTGAGTGCCGAGGATTAGGCCTAGGGGACTTTTTTATTTCAGCAGAAGAATAATTATTTCCTAAATATAATTCCTTTGGTAAAAGACAGCCTCTCCTCGTGGCTCTGCACCCTAGAAATACCTGAAAGAGACAAAAACCAGACAAAGGCAATGAAGAAAAAGAACCCTTAGACAGGGTAAACATCAAGTGCCTAATTCCTTCTTTAGCAATGAGATTTTACTTTACATGTAGCATTCGTACGCCAGGCCCTCACCAATCTGCCTGAAGAAAAACAAACAAACAAAAAATTAAAAAACAACCACAAAAAAGGAAAGTGTTTAGTTACAGTCAGTTCTGCAATAGGGCAAAAATACATGTTTCTGGAAATCACTGTGCTCTGCACATCTGCAATGAATACGAAAGAGCGTGTGGGAAAAACAGGGTTCAGGGTCACGACACTCAAAAAATTCATCACTGACACATTACCAAAAAAGATAGGAAATGTGGTAAAAGTGGTAGCACAGTTTTTACAAGTGGTAAGTGGTTAAGAAATACACAGGTACGACCATGGGGATGGTACCTTATCCGAAAAGGGCTCGGAGTTTGTGGCACTGGGCGTCGGAAGGGTTTCGGCTCCTGAGTTCTTGTGAAGGGGGAGGAGGGTTGTCTGAAATCAAACAGAGAGTTCCAACAACAGATGTGGGTGAATATGACTCACACCATCCGCACGAACTCGGGGACCTGGGAAGGTCTGAGTGAGGGGTGTGTGCGCGCGCGTGTGCATGTGGCACAGGGCTCGGTTCGGCTGGACGGAGTTGTCTGAGTTCACGTAGTATTTCTCGGAGACAAAACCACACACAAGCAAACCCAAACACTGCATTATGTCCCAATTACTCCCCAAGGCAATCGCGCTGGAACAAATCACGTTGTCAAAACCGGGGTAACAGTAGGACGCGCCGTAAGGGGCCCCCAATTCAACTTCTTGACTTTTTGATTTGACTGGTGATGTGTTAAAGGTACATCCCTGCGTTTATTTGTTATACTTTTTTTTCTCATAGAAGAAAACTACGCTGTGGACCCTGCCTCGAACGTTTTTTAAAGCACTGTTTTGGAAGCATGTGTTCCCGTATCTCTTTCTGTTTGGCTTTACCCGTTTTAGTCACTGGGATAGTCTTTTCGTCTTTCGTGGCCTTGGAATTTTTTACTGACGGCAGATAACGTCCAACTCCCACGAGACTCGCTCAATCGGTATCAAAATACTAACAGATGAGATACTAAACAAAATCACAGTTAATTCGCTGAGTTTCAACCATGATGACATCCATGCTTTGCAAACGTGGGGACTACACAGCAGAGAAGAACAACAAACTGACGCCTTGTGTTCAGACCATAATTAACTGGTGGACTTCAAGGACGCTTTGCTTTTCACCTTTCACTAATTATATCGGTCCATTGTCCTGGGTGATCTTTTTCATGAGCATCTTGTGCGCTGGGCTTACCTACGACCTCAATTACTGCATTTGTGTAAACACTGCCACCGCCACTGACGTGTGCCCAGGCCGCTGATGAATCACAGAGAGGTATAGGCAGATGGAACGGAAGGAACAATCTGGGCAGATGGTGACAGAGAGAAAAATGACATGAAACAGCCACTGCTGACCCTTGGTAGCCTGGCCTTCGGATCCCGAGCGGACAGCTTTTTAATCATGTCACTGGAGACAGTTTTCACCTCCACAGAAGAAAACATAACAGCACATCCCAGGGTTTTACAATAAAAGTGTAAAATCATCTTAAGCCCACAGTAGGCACTCAATAAATGCACACAGGTCTATCTCCCAGGTCCTAAAAAAAAATCCTATTTAGGAGGTGATGGAGGGGAGTTTACAAACACAAATTGCACCTGGCCTTTCTCCACGCGAGCGAGTTTGATCTTTTCACTCCAGAAGGCTGCCCACTCATTCAAAGGAATCCGTTTGCTTCCAACTATTTTTGGAACTCTCAGAATTGCCTCCTCCAAGTGCTCCTGTCTAGACCTTACCTTACGCTTGCACTATTTTGAGCTAAAAGCCATATTTATTAAATTGGCTTCTAAAGTTATTCCCCAGACTTGGCTCCGAAGGAGGCTTAGGCATTTCCAAAAATCCTGGCCTCTGCCCCGGAAGGCTCCACGCATAAGGACACACAGGCAGGACCGACATTACTTGAAAGACTGTGCCACACGCCTCCTGCGAAGGTAGTTACAGAAAGGAAGTGCACGTGTTTGTCAGACAACGGCAATGCGTTGAGACCCTCTCCCTGAAGGGGACAAATGCCCTTCTGTGTATGTCCCCTGTGGAGCATTGATGGTACAGAACTATAAGGTCATCTTTCATATTCCACTTAAGTTTCCTTTTCATTAGCAGTTTGCATGTTGCTAGACCAAATTTGTGTGTGTGTGCGTGTAGGGGGGAGGGAATTAACCGGTGGAAACATCTTTTTAGAAATGGAATTACTCAGAAAGCACAGAAGGTGTTTAGATGGTTTCACGGCATTGCTTTCCCCTTAGGATGCACTGGTATATTCTTGTTCCCACAGCCTAACTACCCCAGGTGACGTGCGGGTTTGGGGTGTGCATGCACACACAGCCTCCTCTTCCTCTTCCTTCAGAACCATCCTTTTCCTGCATCCTGAACTGACTCGGCTGCAAGTCGGGCCTCTGCAAGGCCCCTTCTAGGTACAAATTCACATCTGTCTCGCATTTCACTTTGTAAATGTGATTTAGCTTGACACGGCAGAGCTCGGGGTATCACAGAACGAATGCATAAGAGCCAGGCTGGCCTTTCCTCTTCTGTCAACACCTCAGAGCTCTCCATTATGTTTCTGCGCGCCTACAATTTTTTTAGAGGTATCTGCAATGCAGGCAAGTTTAAATACGAACATCTGTGGAGTGGGGCCTGAGAAAAGCAGAAATAAAAGGATCTTAATTTCAGGGTGAGGGCGATGGAGAACGGTTAAGAGGCATCGTGATAGCGCCAGAAGCATTCTCCGGCTGTTTTTACTAAGTGAAAATGAGCTTTGAAAGCAGGAGTGAGGTTTCCTACCCTGAGCTTTTTACCTCGACGTCACCTGTCTTGAATTTTTAAAACATTTGCTTCTGCCAAAGAACCTTGTTTTTCAGTGGCAGAGAGTTGGAGGGGTATGTACATGACCTCATCGGGTATCAAGCCCTGTGACTGCAACACCTTCCTGTGCATTTACCGTCCCCCCAGCTCACGCACCTCCCTTGGGGAAGAGCACGCTGCCAAGCAGACAGACACCTCTGACCGCTTCCGAGGCAGCCTGTTCCTTGCCTGCTTAGTTACGAGTTTTGGAAGTTCTCTCTCATCTGACCACCTGCTCCCTTATAATGGGCACCTACTGCTCCGAGGTGGTGTCTGGATGTTCTGCCTTCCTTCACCTCAAGCTTCAGGACAGACCAAATTTACTTACTCCCATCAACTGTTCAAAAGAGGCCGAGGTTTCTAGGATGTCCCCTTTATGCCTTGGGGGACTCTCCCCTAAGTTTGGGAAGGATGTAGAAGCCACATAGAAAGCTTTTGGCAGGATTTTTACGCTATACAGCAAGGGTATAGCGTAAAACCCCAACCTACGGTGAGTTGTATAATTATTTCATTATATACTACACTGTAATAATAATAGAAATAAAGTGCACAATAAATGTAATGCGCTTGAATTATCCCGAAACCATCAACCCCGCCTCCCCCATCCCCCCGCCATGGAAAAATTGTCTTCCTGAAAACCGTCCCTGGTGCCAAAAAGGTTGGGGACCACTGCTATACAGGATCCAAAGCACAGTCCATTCAGGGTAACTTTTTTACAAGCTTCTCTTTAAGGCAGATGTTTTGTCAGACTCATAAAAATATTCAAAGTTTGGAAGCCATAAAGTATATTTGGGTGCTGTTATAAAAGAGGAGTTTTCCCTATACTAGGGAAGTAATTGATAACTTCCAAAATGTAGAAAAACTATTGAATTCACTCTTTTTCACTTTGTATGACTGTCAATATTTATAAATAAATATGTCAAAATTTTTAAAAATTGAAACCTGTGTGGGCAGTGTCTGGAAATATGTATTTAGCAGTTATTCTGTAATCAAATTTAAAGAACTTCAAACACTTATTTTTAAACCCTAATGAGAGCTGAAAACATAAATGTCATTTAAAGCTTTTGTTGAATACAAATGCAAAGGACGTGAAATTTACACACACACACATACACACACCCCACAAACACATGTGCACCACACGTCCATGGGCAAAAGCATGGTGACGATTCCCGATTGAGCTCTTTTCTTCTGATCTTAGGGAAGTTACATAACCGTTTTCTTCTGGCCTCATGTTTCTGTTCTGTATAATTGGGATAATAATTATATTCATGTTGCTGTCAGGAGGATAAAATACAATGTAAATAATATCATTTAACTCCATGTCTGATGCTTAGTAAAACAGTTCACAAATATTAGGTATAATTGTTACTTATGGGAAACCACGTTTTTTGGCCGTATTCCAACCCACTTGTATTTGTGGCTTGCTCAGGCATTTCTGCCTCATCAAATTCTTCCCCAGCCTTATTTTTTGAGATTATCCTTTTGCCTGTTCAGGGTTTCTCTTACTAGATTGCAAAGAAGGAGCCTTAAGTGGATGCCACCATTTTAATACTTACAAACTTTCCCTTTCCTTTAGGGATGAAATACTCAAATGGTCAGTGTGATCTAATGACTCACTTAGAGAAGGGTTGGGCCTCAATGAGCTCTGATGGATCTAAGGGGAAACCACAGAGAAGGGTCACGTGCAGAGAGAGAAATGCACCCAATCTCCAGCCAGAAGCTCCAAGTGTGAAGTTGTCACTTCCACTGACAACACGGCTGTGTGACCTTGGGTGCTTCTACCTGCTTTGGTTTCTGTATCCGAAATGAGGATGTGAGCACTACCCTGGCCTCTTCCCCAGACAGTGGCGTAGATTCGGAGGAACACTGTACGGGAAGGTCTTTTGCAGATCACAGGAGGTTGCCTGGACTTGAGTTATTGTGATTTCATTTTCGTCTAAATGGTTCTGGTTCTACCCTTGTCTATTTGGGAGAAGGAACTGCATCTATCAGGGGGGTTACTGTTCTAGAGCAAGAGCATTAATTAGCTGCCCACTTCTTGCCTTCACGAATGCCTTGCAATTTGAATTCTGAGCTCCTATGTTTTGTTCTGATTTTGTGGTGAGCCTTTTCAGCAGACATGGTAATGACTATTCAGTAGGAAATTTAATTTAATTGTTCATAGCACCCATATGGATATGGCTAGTTTCTCATTTATGGGAAGGCATTTCTCTGGGAAAGTGAATAAACATTGCTACATTGGAATTGAAATTACAAGTGAGAAAAATAATCAAAGTGAGGCTGACAATGTACAAGCTCTAAGAAATCACCAGATTTTGGATAAGGCCTCAACTGCCTTGTTGAGGGTGAGCATAATTAATTGCTCATAATCAGTTTTGATTGTAACTGTGCTTTCCTGTCCCTCCCAGACATGCCCCACTAGTGACTGACTCCCACCTCCCCAACGTCTACCCAAATGCTCACCTGAGAAACAGTCTTCTCCTATTAGTGTTCCTTTTCATATTTGACTAGCCCATTGGGTATGTGTTTGGTATAATTTTGGAACCAATTCACGTGCTGTGTGTGGGATGTGGTTGTGTAAAGCCCCGGTGGCATTTTCTTCTATGCGGGGGAATAGTTTGTGAAGCACCACCTTTTGGATTTGGATAATCAAGCTTCTATCCTGTTTCTGTTTGGTTAATTCTACTGACACTGGGAGCACCTGCAGTGCTTCAGAAATATGTCAAAAATATTTGTCCATGCTGTTGTCAGAGAGCCTTTTAGGACTGAGCTGTGCGAGGACCATAGGCTTTAGGTACTTGACCTGGGGGTGGGGGTGGAGAGCAGACTGAGGAGATGGCTGGTTGGAGCAAGACACCCTAGAAATGAACATTACATCTTAGGAGATGTCATGCCCCCACCTAGCTACAGAATTCCCTAAGAACGTATTTCTATCAAGAATGTGGGGGGCCTCCACAAACGTTTCCTTATTTTCACAAATTACGTTTAATATCCTTAAAACGGGTCTGTCCTCTCCCTCCCCCTTCCTCTGCACCTCCTCCTCACACACTGGCATCTGGGGATATGCATTAGATGATGCAAAATCACTCACCATCCCAACCCTAATTTTTAACTACAGAGAAAAAAAAGAAGAACATAAACACATGCAAAGCGTGATCATCCCAAATCAGACATTGGGGTTTCTGGAGATTCCTGGGACAAGGAGTCTCCGGGTTTGGAGTTTTCTTAACCCTCAAGTGGCTGGAAACCGTTAACGGGAGAGGAATTACACAAAGCAGAGCTCGGCTGGACCAGAGGCTGGCTTCCCCACCACAGCCCTGAACAGCCCTTGTCTGTCCTGATTACCAAAGCAAGACATCCCAGCAACTGCAGATGCATAAATTGGCAGCTTATTTAAACTGGGTGTTTTTCCTCACAGGTTCATTTTCCAGAGGAATATTCAAAGGAGGCATTTTTCTCGCTAACAAGATATTTATTTAAGTCACAATTGCTTCCCCTTCCCAAACTTGCCTGGCACACTTGGCGGAGGGCAAAACCCCATTCCTGTCACGTCTGTCTCTCTCTCCCCTCTGGACCAGGGGCAAGGAAACCTTGGAGGAACCCTTGGAGGAAACCTCTCCCCCCTCCCCAGACTTTTGCTGCGCTGGGGGCGCCCGGAAGGGTGGGAAGGGCAAGCAGCCTTCCGACCTGGTTTGAATTTTGTTTTCAATTGCTCGCTAGAGGTGTCTCTTTGCGCGGATGGCACGCGGCCCCTGGCACTACTGCGCTACCCTGCCACTGAGTACAGCCATAGTGGTTGCCGAGGGACCTCAGCGCGGGGTCCCCGCGTCCGCAAGCAGAGAGCTGGGGACCCGGCGGCGCCTGGGAGCCCGCGTCCCACTCGGGCACTGGCCGCTGTGCGGTGACTGCTGAAGGCGGGAGCGCGTCGCGTCCTCCGACCCCGGGCGCCCAGCGGGTGGGACGGACCCGGAGGGGCACGGAGGGCCCGCGCCCACCCCCCTGCACGCTCACCCGCCGCTTCTCGCCGACTCCTCCACCCCCGTGGGGAATGCCGGGCGCAACGCCGACCCGGGGACGGTCCCATACGCGTCGCGCGCCCTCCCCAAAGTTGTGGGTCCCCCCCCCCGCCCCGCAGAGCGGCCTCAGGAGTGCACTCACCCGCTCTCCCCAGTCCATCCCTGAAGGTCAAGGCCAGGTGGCGGCGGCGGGCGCGCGGCGGGGCCCGGGGTGGGGGGCACGGGCGCCTAGCTGGGGGGCACCGCGGAGCCGCTCAATCCCCATGCCCGGAGCGGCGCCCCTCAGGCGGGGGCCCCGTCAGCGTCGCGGCTGCAGGGGGCCGCGGTCCTCAGATGCCGTGGTCGCAGTCCACATCGCGGCAGATGTACCACAGGATCACGTAGAGGATGAGCAGGATGGCGAAGATGAAGAGGGCCACCAGGATCGCCTTGGTCACCGGCGAGATGAGCGACTGCATGGCCCCGGCGGGGCGCGCAGGCGGGCGGGGGGCGCGCGGGGGCGCGGGGCGCGGCGCTCACGACCCCCGAGCGCGCCCGGAGCCCCGCGCCGGCCCCGCGCCGCATCCGCAGTGCTCCGTGCCAGGGACGGGCGCCCGCTGCTCGGCGGCGGTGGCTGCTCGGCGGCGGCGGCGGCGGCCGGCGCGCTCGGGTGCGGGGCGGCTGCGCGCGGGGCTCCGACCGCCCGGCGGCCGCTCCCCGGGCCCCGGCTCCTCGCGCTCACCGCGCCCGGCGGCCGCGGGGCTGGGCGGGCGGCGCGGGGGGCGCGCGGGGCGGGGGCGCAGGGGCCGCGGCCATGGGCGAGGACGAGGAGGAGGACCGGGAGCTGGAAGAAGCCGGTGCGCCGGGCAAGTCCCCGCAAACTTGGGCGGCGGCGAGACGGCGGCCGCGCGCTGGCAGGTGGAAGCGCCGGCCCCGCGGGGCGCAGCGCGCAGCCGTCCACGGGCGGCGGGGGGCGCGGAGGCGGCCAGAGCGGCGTGTGCGCGGGAAGGAGGCGCGGGGGCGAGCGCGGGGGGAGGGGTTGCGGCGCGGGGTGGGGGTCTCCCGGCGCCGCAGACCGGGAGGCGGGGGAGGCCAGTCCCCCACCGTGCCCACCCCGTGACCCCTCCCAGCCCCTGCTCTCCTAGCTCCCTTCCGCTGTAGCAGCCCTTGACGTTTCCCCATCCCGGTCTCGCAGGCCACCCCCTCTTTGGGAGCCCCTGTTCTCCTCCCTGCTCTTGGTGAGCTGCAATGTTATTATAGTAGAACGGGGGTCCTAGTTGAGAGAGGCCGCCCCTCTTCTCCCTCTTTCTGGGCATGTAATTGAACAGGGGAGGGGGTTTCGGGTTGCAGCTAACTCATTGCTGATACGTGGCGGGAAGGGGCTGGGAAGGGGGTGGGCCCGGGCAGGAGAAAGACTCAAACTCCTGCCCAGGGTCAGGGGGAGGGGTACTCCCAGTGCTGTGATGAAGAAGAGGGGGTGCAGACCTCCTGGTATAAATAGGCAGGTTTCTGTCTCCGCCTAACAGAAGGCCTCCCCCCACGTGTGTCTCCCACTCTTTGGGGCTTGGCCATGGGGAGGGGGGTACAGATGTTGCTGCCTGTGGACACACACACACACCCCTTTCCTGCAGGCTGAGCTGTGTTGAGGGGTGATGCCTGGTGAGGATGCTGGCAGGTTAGTGAGTAAAACACAGAAGGTCAAAGAAGCCCAAAGGCTTGCGCAGAGTTCTAAGGAAGGCAGGTGGTCTCTAGCTGGGCATCTTGACACTCCCTTTAAGGGATGGAGTGAGTTGAGGGTGTAGGATGAGGTGTGGGGTTGGAGGAGGAATTTATGATGTGAAAGAACCAGGACAACCCAGCTCCCACCACACACACAATACAGGCCCAGCCCATGCTGACTCCTGTTTCCACCACCTGTGGCCTCCAACACCAGTGACTGGGGGTTGGTCCACCATGCCAGACAGATATCCTTGTGTGCACACAGTGAGGAGCTGCCGAGAAAAAACTATATATAACTGCGTGCAGCATGGAGCAACTGCAGTCCTGATGCCCCAGTGTTCTGGAAGAAAGAGCGCCAAGGTTGGAGAGATGTTGTCTGAGATCCCAGTTCCCTAGGGGCCATGTGTCCTTGACCTTCAGAGTCAGGGACAAAGGAGAAGATATGACCTGCCCCAGGTGGAAACAGCGTTGCCTCAGATGGTGCAGGGTGGATCCACTGCTGCGTGCAGATGCAGGGAGAATGTACATTGTGATATTAGGGGATTGTGCTGGTATAGCGAGGATGGATGAATCAGGTGCTGAAGTGGTGTTCGAATCCCTGCTCCCCATCCTCCTGCCCAGTGCTTCCATCCCAGGGACTGATCTTCCCCTAGGATGATACAGGCATGAAAGAGGATGCCCTCTTCCTTCTGGGGCAAAGAGGAAGCCCTACATCAGGGGCACCCATTAGGCTTTTCTGGAGTCTGCAGTCAGTGAAAGGTGTGGTGGGCAAGTATGCAGACCAAAGGAAAGTCCTCGCAGGTGACCTGACCCAGCCCAGGGGCCTTGCAGTCAGGGGGTTCTCCTTGCAACTTGAGGGATAAAGTCAAGTATGTGTGTGCGCCCGTGTGTGTGTGTGCGTGTGTGAATGTGTGTACACTTGCAGTGAACTGCTGGTGTCATCCGTGGAGAAGTATCTGATTGGCAGCGATACTGTGTTTTTTTCCAAGGCTGCAGCTTCTAACTCTGAAATGAACCTGCATTTCCAGCCTCTAGCTGTTCATCAGCTGAAAGGAGAAAGATAATTGAATTTAGATACTTCTACCTCTCCACACATGAAGGGTTTCTATTCCTCAGGGGCACACTAAGGAGGAAGGCCAAAGTTTCTGTTATTTTTTATTAAACTAAATTTTGTCTAAAAAATCTATCAGACACCCTCAATCTAGGCAAGAGAGAGAAAGAACATTCAGGTGGGAAGGTAAAGGCAGGTGTCAGAGGAAATACACCACAGTTCCTTTCTCAGCAAACAGAGTTTGATTTTTGATGTAAGAAGATGGGGAACAGAATAGAAGGCTTGGAAATAAATCCACACATTTACAGCCAACTGACTTTGAACAAAGGCACCGAGAACTTACGTTGGGGAAAAGACACCCTTGTCAGTAATTGTGCTGAGAAAACTGGATTCCCATATGCAAAGAATAAAACTAGACCCTCGTCTCTCACCATATACAAAAAGTCAACTCAAAATGGATTTAAAACGTAAATGTAAGACCCCAAACTACTATAAAACTACTAAAAAAAAAAACCTCTAGGGGAAACACTTCAGAATGATGGTCTAGGCAAGAATTTTATGGGTAAAACTTCAAAGGCACAGGCAACAAAAACAAAACATAGACAAATGGGAATATATCAAACTAAAAAGCTTCTGCACAGGAAGAAGACCATAGAGAGGCTAGACAACCTGCAGCATGAGAGAAAATATCTGCAAACTACTCATTCAACAAGGGACTAATATGTAGAATATACAAAAAACTCAAACAACTCAGCAGAAACAAACAAACAAACAATAAACCCAAGTAATCCAATTAAAAAATGGTCAAAGGGTCTGAGTAGATATTTCCCAAAAGAGGACATATAAGTGGCCAATAATATATGAAAAAAATGCTCAACATCACTAATCACCAGGTAAATGCAAATCAAAACCACAATGAGATATCACCTAACTCCAGTGACAATGGCTTTTATCAAAGAGGCAAAAAAATTACAACTACTGGTGAGGATTTGGAGGAAAAGAAACTTTTATACACTGTTGGTGGGAATGTAGATTAGTACAGCCATTATAGAAAACAGTATGGCAGCTTCTCAATAAACTAAAAATAGAATTACCATATGATCCAGCAACCCCACTGCTGGGCATTTATCCAAAGGAAAGAAAATCAGTATATTGAAGAGACATCTGCACCCCACGTTCACGGCAGCGCTATTCACCATAGCCAAGATATGGAATCCACCTAAGTGTCCATTAAGAGATGAGTGCATGAAGAAAATGTGGTATATATACACAATGAAATATTATTCAGCTATAAAGAAGAATGAAATCCTGTCATTTGCAGCAACATGGATAAGCCTGGAAGACATTAAGTTAAGCAAAATAAGCCCGGCACAGACAGACAAACGCCCCTTCCTCTCACTCATTAAGTGGAAGCTAAAAAAAAAAAAAGTTGAGCTCCTAGAAGTAGAGATCAGAATTGTGATTACTAGAGGCTTGGAAGAGGAGAGGAGGATGGGGACAGGTTGGTTAACCAACACAAAATCATAGCTAGATAGGAGAAATAAGTCCCTGTGGTCTATAGCACTGAAGGGTGAATTTAGTTAATAATAATTTATTGTATATTTTTGCATAGTAGAAGAGAGGATTTTGAATGCTTCCAGCACAAAGAAATGATAAATGCTTGAGGTGATGATTATGGTAATTACCCTGATTTGCTTATTACACATTGTATACATGTATCAAAATATCATTCTATGTCCCCAAAATATGCACAGTTCAATATGCAAGGTCAACTAAAATAAAAGGGGAAAAATGTGAAATGTAAGAAGACGAACTTGATTCATGGATTATTTTTGAGACGGCTGTCATAGCTTTTGGGTTCTCGTTGTCACTGTTCCATGTTATGCATGTATTTAATCTAATTCCTGCAGTAGCCTTAGGGTGAAAGATAATGTAATGGACAGAAAGGAAAACAGTTAATATTAACCTTCCCTCCTCTTAAAACTCATAACCTGGCCCTCGCTCTGGCCACAAATCTGGTGCTTTTTGCCACTTTCTTCTGGGTTGCCTAACCCTGCGCAGACCTCCTTGGTCCATGTGCCCTGCTTTCCCACACCCCCGGCCACATCTGGAACTCTCTCTTGGAGGCTTGTACTCAGCAGTCACTTCCCCTTCTGCTTTTGTAGAATTGTTGTTGCTGCTGCTGTTTAATACTCCAGTCAGGTACACGTACTTTATTTTCCTCATCCCTGAGTTACTTCTTGAACAAAATACTGTGTGGGAAGGCAATGTGTCAGTGGATACCCTTTCCCTTGGGTGAATTATTTTAGAATCACACAAATGAATGGTTCCTAAATCCAAACTCTTGAGCTACTGAAAACTTTGTCTATGTATGTCTGGACATTGTTTGGCCCCCTGAGATGGAGGGCTTCAGACTGGGATGGTCATCTATTGATCCCTTATTAGCAATCAGGGCTTTTCCTTTGTAACCTGAGTAGCTTTGACCAAAGCCTTTTATTATTCCTGAATATGTAATGGAAACTGAATATCCACCTCAGATCACGCAGGGTAATTTGAACTTCAGAAAGTCAGCGTAGATACATTGGTGAGCTATTTCTGCTTTGGTGGTGTAAACTACAAGTTTACAACCAATTAGAGGATTATAAAGTCGATTAAGTAGATGGAGTGAGTGTTTTTTTTTTAAATCAGTAGATTTTAAAATAGCAGAAGGCACTGCACACAATAAGCCTAAGTATAGACTTAGGAAGCGTTCGTATCATTTGTGTGTGAATGCATGCATGCACAAACACATGAGCTCATTTGTGACGTTAAATATGTGCACGATGCTGTGAAGCTGAGGCATGAAGGGTGCAGAACAAAAGCCCATTCACTGTAGTTTGGATGGAAGGGTAAGAACAAATTTTTTTGATCAAGCAAAATGATGAAAGAATATCTTTAAGTGGAAGTAGAAACTGGGTAAGCCCAGTGCATTAGTTTTCATATGAGCTCACAGCAGCATGTAGAAATTCATGGACAAAGGGACCCCCTGGGCTCTGGGGCAGGCAAGTTAGGCTGGGGAAGGTCCCCCAATGACCAAATCGCTCCTGGGTGGTTAGGAGGAGTGGGGAAAATATTCCATCATTTCTGATTGTCTGGGGCAATGTCTGTGTGAACAAGAGTTGATCAAGAGCTAAAGAGAATTTGATGTGGGCCCGGGTAGACAGCTATCTCTAGGCCAGTTTATTGAAGAGATGTGTGCATTTTCTTGAATGTGCTACACATCTCCAGGGTATTCCTGGAGAATGTTGGGATAGGTCCAGCCTTCCATATAGAAGATGGAATATCTTTCCTGAGAGTTTTTGGACAGTGTCTTTCTCTGGCTTGACTCAATTGCCTAAAGTAATTAAATAACAATTGCCTCTCCCTCTGTTTCGCTTGGAATGCTAGAACCTGTATTTTTTATCAGAGGAAACTTGCCCAAATTCTTCACAAGGTTTGGGCTCCTTTGGAAGATTGTAGATCTTGGCGCCTGGATGTTTCTCCCGGATCTGCACATTGGGTTATCCAACGTTCAGAGTCATTCGGACTCGGTTGGGCGCTCCAGTTACCAACTCCCACGGTGAGCTTTCCTAAAAATTGATTTGTAGACCCAGTTAAGTTTGCTACCTGAATCTGTGGTCAGGTAGTATGTGTTTAGGTGTGCTTGTGTGTTGTGGTGAAGGTGGGATGGTTGTGGTGAAATTGTCATTATTTTTCTTCTTGATAGTTTATCCTGATTTATTATTATTTTTAGTGAGGTTAACTCTATAGGTTAACTTGGGCAAATACAGATGCTACTTTGTTTATTCAGGAGAAAAATAAAGCTAATGCTAAAAACCAATAAAAGCCAATGGATTAAAGGTGACGTTTCCATAGTAGCTGAATGTCGCCTGGAGGTTCAAATAGTATTTCATCGTCTCAGTTCACGGTTTCTGATTTTCTTTACTCTGCCAGCTTTGTTATCTTTGGGATATGTCTTTTTACTATTTGTTGAAATTGTTTCAAAGATGATATGGGACAGTGCTGTGTAAAATAGCTAATATTTCATGTAGATGCTATTAAACTTAAACTAATATTTTAGATGTATAATGCATTTATCTAAGAACAGAGTAACACTAGAAAGACTTCTATTTAAAGGGAAGCAGATGTAACCCATCTGCCTTTTAGAATGGGGTTGTTTTACAAGGAAACATCCCTCAAATTCTTAGGTAACTGCATTGTTCCAAAAGACCAATTCACTAAACTCAGTGTATTTGAAAGGTAGTAGTATTAATAAATGGGCAGAGCTAATGGCAAGTTCAGACTTCAGTGCATTTTTTTTCTACTTTATTCCAGCAAATGTAGGTTGGTGAAAAAACTATAGAAACTATAGGAAAAGGAATATTTTATTTTTAAAATAGCAGAAATGGGGCCAGTCAACCATAGTTTTAGGGTCATAAAAATGCCCAAACAGATGCGGACAAACTCTCGTGGTGTTATTTGAACAACGACTATATATTTCCAGATTGTCTAAAGTGCTATTTTTTTGTAAATTTTAAACTTTGTTTTCTTTTTTATTTGGTTCATGGGAAAAAATATGGAAAGCAACAAAGCTGGGCCACGCATTCTAATTAAGGTTTTAAAATTTTGAAATTAAGTCCCTCTGATGTCTCTTTGTTAACTGGTAGCTTGAGGCAGTGGAATGAGGAAAGTTTTGTTAAGGGCTGTACGTTGTTTTTTGATGTGGCAGGTTCTTTAAATTAACACCTCATGTAAGTTAACATTTCTTCCTACCTCCTCGTCTTGGAAGTAGAGGCCTTTTCACTTGGAAAATGTTGAATGATTATCATACATTTCTTTATGCGGTATTTGGAACCTAGAAAACACTTTGGCTGATTTGAGTAAAACTATGTAAGACACACCGTTGCCATTTGGACCATGCACTGGAGCACCCAATACAGTCTGATGCTGAGATGTCCTGTTTTCTAATAGCAGGTATCCTGCAGGATGAATTTATATTCTCAATTAATGATTTTATGAAATATATGTAATAATGATATTTTATTTATCAGGCTACTGTGTACAGAATATGGAATTTGTTATACTTTGCATGCAAATCTGTAGCTTCTCAATTAACATCTGAAACGAACAATTTCAATTATGAGATGTTGAGAACCAACTTCAATCCATATTTTATATAATAGCTTTGCCCTCTAGCAGATGGACATCCTTGCTTCCCCCAGAGTGGGTACCTGATAAAAATTGATGATCTGTTTCTGAATTGCAGGAAGAAGAGGAGGAAATCTCTAAGTCCAGGAGGGTTCACATTACTTTCTGTAATGATTATTCAGGATGGCTCTGCAACAGACTGAAAACCAGGGGAAAATACTGGGAAAAAACCCAAACCAGATTGTTATTACATATTTGCCCTCGGGCAGCTTGTACAAAAATGCTGAGATAGAAAAGTTAAAGTTGTCCACATTTGTGGCAAACTGTCCAACCCACGCCTTTCCAAGGGAACTAGGGGGAAACCCAGGCACACCGAGGAGATCCTGTGGTTTTGTCAATTGGATATTCATCAAGCAATTTTCTATTCTTTGTAATGATCATATGCCTTGATGTACAAATCACCACACGGTCAACCTCCTTCACTCTCAGACTGAATGTACGGTAAGGTGAGAATGTCCCAGTATAAGAAAACATGGGGCCAGGTGGGATGTTTGGATAAAAACAAGCAATACCAGTCACTAATCCTTTCCTGGTGTTTCCTGTGTGTTAAAACATTTTACATGAAGCCTTGCAGGTAGGTATTAACTGTGCCCCTTTCTCACATGAGCTAGTGAGGGCAGCAAGTACTAAAATCACCTGTAGTATTTGAACCCATCCACTGCTTGGCGGAGAATTGTAGAGAGAATTCAGTGTTAATACAGGAAGGAATATGTTCTGTTTCCAAACAGGTTTAAGATGTGGGTCAAACAGAAATGAGGTGTTTGAAATGTCCTCTTTCTTTGACACCAATCTTAAATTTTCAAGCATAAAGCCAGATTTTGGGGCATCAAACTCCTCATTATTGCAAAGTATTTCCTATTCTTCACGATAAGCATTCTCAGATGTTTATTCTTTAATCATCCTTTAATGTTTGTCCGATGTCTGCCTCACAGAGTTTTTGTCTGGCTGGTTTATAAGACCATAGGTTGTTTCCTTTTACAGGTGGGGGAGATCCCATAACGATGCTTCTGCAGTCATCACACCTGTGTTTGGACCTGCCCAAGCTCTCAGGTCGGGGCTGGTTTCCGGATGAAGGTCAGAGTCCCAATGGGAGAGGTTTGCAGGCAGCACCAGCCTTGGTTCAGTTCACACCTATCTGATCGCGCCACCTACTGGCTCCAAAGGGCATGTGCTGCCGGCCCCTTAGGTTTTCATCAGCAGCTGCAGCCGTTGTGGCTGGCGGGGAAGAGGTGATGGAGGTGTGTGCACACTGTGTCCCTGCACATGGATGCCACGTACCCTGGCCACCTGTCATCCTCCTCAGGTCTGAGAAGTGTGCAAAAAAGGACATGCTTACCGTAGATTTTAGAGTTTTAGAGGTTGTTCACTCTGGGAGAGTTTTCGGCGTTTAAGCTTTTATAATTAAGTACACTTTTTTGATGATGTTGTACCTTTCAAGGATAGGGAGGGAATGGAGGAACCAGAAGGAGGGAAAGGGAGAAGAAAAGGGGAAAGCAAAGAGAGAGAGAGAGAGAGAGAGAAATTACCTTTCCCCAAAACCGAGAAAAGCCACACCACTGCCTCAGAGGGGACTGGTCCAGCCTGTCTACTGTATTAGTCAATGTGAAATGACCTACAGTGACCCATAAGACCTGGAATTTCAGTTGCTTATCATATTAAATGATTATCTCTCACTTACCGATAGTCCAGAGCCGGAACTGAGGACTCCGGACTAGGTGCTCAGCTCCTGGTGTGGAAAGCTCCTAGTACCAGGGAAGGGCCACAGGAATTTAGGATGCGCAGCCAGGTGGCTCTGCCACACCTGCCCAGGGAGGCTGGACTTTATGTCCGTGGGTTCCCAGACTAGCAGGATGGATTCCTGCATCCCAAGGATATCAAGGGATGCTGGCAGCAGGTGTAGGTGGGGCAGTGGGGTGGGGTGTGAATCACGCTTTTAGTGCTGACCATCATGGACCAATTTTTCAAATCACCTGAAAATGGAACATGACCCAAATTCTTGTGGGACTCTAGGGAGAAGAGGGAACCACAGTAATAGCCAAGATTATATTTCCCAGTGCAGTGGAGTGTAAGAGTCAGATTTAAGTCAGTTTAAATTGAAATTTAAGAGATACAGATATGTAACAGTTTGGTGGTTCCTCAAAAGGTTAACCATAGGCATACCATGTGACCTAGCAATTCTGCTTCCAGGTATATACCCAAGAGAAAACACATGACCACCCAAAAACGTGTACATTTGTACACATGATGTTCGTAGCTGCACTATTCACAATAGCCCCAAAGTAGAGATCACCCAAATGTCCATCAACAGATGAATGGATTTTAGAGAAATGTGGTGTATCTATGCAACGGAATATTATTCAGGCACAAAAAAACAATGAAGCACTGACATGTGCTACAGTGTGGATGAACTTTGAAAACACCCTAAGTGAGAGAATGTAGTCACAAAAAAACACATATTGCATGATTCCATTCGTATGAAATGTACAAAATAGGTAAATCCGTAGAGACAGATAGTAGAATAGAGGTTGGTCATCAGGTGTGTGGTGCGGGGCGAAGGAGAAATGCGCAGTGGGTACAAAGTTCCTTTTTAGATTGTGGTAAATGTTGCACAACTCTGCACATTTCCCAAAAAGCATTGAGTTGTACACTTAAAACGGGTGAAGTTCATGGTATGCAAATTGTGTCTCAATAAAGTTGTTTATGAAAAATTGCAGATCTGTGATCGTTTTTGTGAACCCAACGTGGGTGAGAACCTACACGCCCACCACCAGCGGGACGCAGAGCAGATGGTCACCTGCAGTGTTTGGGGTCCAGATGACATTCCTGACGTAACAGGCTCAGTTTCTCATGTTTCAAAGTAAGGGAAGCTATTAGCTTTAGGTTTGAAGGATCTTTTCTAAGATTCTGAGCTCAATCTTAGTTTTGATGCATCATGATTGTATTTTATCTAGACAAAGTCACACCTCCAAGATGATGTGCCTCAATGGTTGACACTTGACATGCCCATGAACCCATTTTACATGTGAGTGAGAACCTTGTCCCTAGCGGTGGGCAATGCACTTCGTTTCTGCTCAGTGGGTCTCCTTCACCCCATAAGTGAGATTCAGACAGCCAACAAGGTAGCCCGGAGGGCACCCTGTGTCCACAGCTGGGTGGTAATGAATGGGCAGAGGGGAATAGAATTCGAGGCACATCTCATCTGTCTTTTGGACTTGGAGGGAGCTCAGAGATCTGGACATTCACCCTCACTGTGCAGATGAGAAGTCTGAGATCCAGGAAAGCAAAGTGACTTGTCCAAGGTCTTGTCCTATTTGGCGTTGGCCGCACACCTGAGTTTTTTGACTGCTTGTGCTAACATTGGCCAAAGGACCAGATTATTGTCACAGCACGCTCTCTGTCCTTACCTTTTTCACTGGTTTTGAAGTGAGTGAAGTGGTGCCCATATCAAAATGCCAAAGGTGTCCCCAATCTCACTGCTGCTTGGCTCGTAGTAGTCCCCTAGACCTGTCGAGAAGTGAGAGACAGCCACACCAGCCAATTGTCACCCAGAATAATGTACCCCCCACCCCCAGCACCAGTCATGTTGTGCATGACACTCAGCAAGTAAAATGAGGCTCTGTGCTAATTACAGCAAAATGGTAGAAATCATTAACAACTTAAAAATCTTAAAAATGGGTTTACCCTGAGGGACAAACATACATTTTTCAGAGCATTGCTGCTCTGAGGAGTTGAACAGAACTGCTGATTTATTTTTCAAGAAGTGTTTCCATGGGGGAGAAATAAACTCATTGGTGATATTCAAGAGATCATAAATGGGGTAGTACTTACAATTATGATTATAAAGTGGCATTTAGAATGTACTCACAGTGACAGCTGAAGTTAATTAATAAAGGCTACTGTGACCATAAATTCAGTATCTTTATGGTCATTAGGATAACTCCAAGAGGTGCAAGGGCATTCCAAGAACACTGTAAATACACTCCTGAATCCTGGGAGGGGGGTAAAGGAATCAGAGAACAGCTAAGTTTATGTGCTTTGGAGTCAGAACTCAAATTCAATTTTCAGTCTCTATGACCCTGGGAAGGTCCCTCACATCCCTGGCCATAAAACAGAGACGAGGGACCAACTTTGTAGGGTTAAAGAGAAAATAAAATGAGGATCAGTACGTGGTGCTTAATAACCACTCCATACATTTTAGCTGTCATTATTGTTGAGATGTAATTGTTCACATAAGAAATAATAAAAAATGACATAGTAATAGGTTTGATCCCCCCTCCCTGTCAAAATCAATTGTAATAGGTTCCATTGTGGCTTCCTAAATTAAGACATGTCTGTGTCTTAACGCTTAGAACCTGTGAATATTACCTTATGTGGCAAAAGAGTGACCATTATTTTATAAGGCAAAAGATGTGATTAAGTGAAGGATCTTGGGAGGGGATTATCTCTGGGTTTTCTGAATGGGCGTAAATGACATCACATGTATCTTTATAAAAGAGGTGCAACGGGGATGTTGAGGGAAACACAGAGCAGAAGCCACACGCAGAGACGGAGGCAGAGAGCAGAGTGATGCAGCCACAAGCCAAGGGACACCACCCAGCTTATTGTACTTTTTTCCAGCAGCCAAGGAAACCCCTACAGTGGTTATGAATCTAATCCTTCTGGAAGTTGGTTCTACAGAAATTATGGCAATTTCAGGGCCATGCTCTTGTGGTGTTTCCACTTGTTCCTGAAGAGAGTAAGTCCAGTGGTCCTCATTTGTTTGGTTGTGTTACTGCCCAACTGGGCTGTATGGCCCACTGCACCGAGAAAAGCCAATACAAAGAGGCACAAGGGTTGTGGGGAAGAAAGAGTTTAGTATCGCAGGGCACCAAGTGAGGACATAGGAGAAATTTCTCAAATCCATCTCCCTGAGAATTTGGAGACTAGGGCTATTAGGGATGGTTTGGTGGGAATTAGGGAATCGGTACTGCTGATTGGTCGGGATGGGGGTGAAATCATAGGATGCAGAAATTGTCTTCTCTGCTAAGTCAATTCCTGGGTGGGGTGGCAGGATCAGTTGGGTCAGTTCCATGGTACGGGCCACTGGTCGGGGTGGGTCAGCGGTTCCACGGGAACGTGGGGCCTGGAAGATATCTCAAAGACCAGCCTCACATTTCACAGGGGGATGTTGTCTATGGGAGCAATTAAGAAAGCTAAGAATCTTTACGGCCATCAGCTATGTGGCTCCTGAGTAGTAAGCAATTACAGGAAAGCAAGCCAGGGAACAGTGGCTGGTTATTTTTATAAGGATGCCTATACCTTTGCAGAGTTCAGGCCCCTACAGCAGCTCCCACCTTGTAGCTCTTTATTCATTTTAAAAAGGGAAGTTTCAATTGTATGCTTCCTTGTTCAACGCTGTCTTGACCAATCTCCTGGCCGGCATAGAAAAGGAGAAGGTACTTTTTCTGCCCTCTGCTTAGAATATCAGTCCTGGGTCAAGAGGAGTCATTTCTTAGTGGCCTTAGAGGAACTGCACTAAGCCTGTAGGACATTTCCAAGCATAGAAATCATCTTATGGTCCAATTTACTTCAAGACCCTGATGCCATCAGCCAAGTACCTACCAACATAGGACAGACTAACTCTGCCAAATATAAGCAGTGTTTCATTCCTCAGATAACACAGGTGGTTTCCTCTCTAATTGTGACATCATGTCCATTTGTCCGTCTGGTACTCCCAGCTACTACTCTCTTTCCCACCACGCCTGGAATTTAGAGTCTGCATTTGGTATCCACACCCCTCAGGCTCCCAAAAAATCAACTGGAATTCAGGGATCCCTTAGCACATTCCTAAAATGATGGGGTTCCTCATGTACCCTGCTATTGGGTCACCTACCTCCCTTGGTTACCTTGCTTGGTTCCTGAGTCTGTGCTCCTTGCAGTTTCTGGACTGCACATCTTTGGGTCTTTTGTGCTTGCTTTTCTTCTGTTTTAGGGAGAGATACAGCTGTGCACTTGTGACTCTCTTCTTCCTCTGTGCTTCCTTCTCTACCAAAAGGGGCCACCACCCAAGACAGCTTCTGGTACCGTCTTCCGTCACCACACAATCTCCTGGACATTCTGACCTTCTCTGTCTAAAGACGGGCCCTTCCTTTCACATTTCTAGATGATGGAAATGTTAGAGTCTTTCTTTGCACTGTAGCGGAGGAAGAATAATTTTCTCCCCACCCTTTCTGAGTTCTTAGCTTGTACCCTCTATAACAAAAGACAGCTTAACAAGAGAGAATAAAAACAAGCCCAGAAGCCTATTAACATGCATACCTCCTGTATCCATGGGAGATATCCAGGAAAAAAATGGGTTCATCTCAAAGAGGTGACATAGAATTCAGGCTAAAATGCCATTTCCAGCTGAAACAGAGAAATCAGAGTGCAGAGGAGAACAGTTATGGGGAGATGACCAGAAAAATCAGGGTGACAAAGGGTAAGGTTTGTGGTGTATATTTTAGTGAGGGCCTACTCCATTGATAAGCGTCTCTGTGATTTAAAAGTGCTCTTTCTCTTCCTGGTACACAGAGGGAGACATCCTTACAAATGGAAATTTCCTTTATAGATGTAAATTTCTTACAACAAGGTAACTTCTACTCTATTTTTGAGGCCTCTCCTGTGTCTGCTGTTTCTCAAAATAATCAGCTCAAAGTAATCCTTATGCCAGAGGCATATTTTGGGGTGGCATGTCTTGTTCTCCTGCATTCTCTCAGATACTACCCATTCCCTTGAAGTTGCAAATTCCTATGGACTCCGACATGAAACAAGGACATAAAGCAAATATTCTGTTCTTTCCAGTTATGAATAAGTGTCCTGAGCAGGACACTGAGGAAAAACCATGCTTTGATCCACACTTTCTATAGGCAACCCCCCCATAGTCCTGAAATATTGATTTTATTGTGAATAGTTGTCACCAGACTTACTTGCCTCCTCGTTATGGAAATTAAAAGAAACTACAATCATTCTGTGTTTAGCAAACCATTTTGAGCATCTAAGCTGAAAGAAGTGTATTAACTATATCTTCAAAAGAACGATATGTGGGCATATTTGTTTCTTGTTGGGAGAGATGTAAATATTTATGTGTGCTAGGCTGCGAGAACATTTAAATGCTGCTGTTTTTTTTAAGGCCCCTTAGTAGTGTTGAATGTGTTAAGGAGATGAGAAATACCCTCTTCCATAATTTATATATGCTAAGTACATTATCTGGGCTCCCATTCAGAGCCTCTCAGATAAAAATGCAAAATTGTGCTTTAATCTCTCCCTCTATTATTTTCCCGTGGATGTAATTTAGGGAATGGAAACTGACTCATGAAAATACGAAGATTGGATTCAACAAGGAGAGTGACGGTGTAGTCTGAACAAAGTTCACCAAACTCCAGGCACTTTGTTTTTGCGTCCGTCCATATGATTTAAAGTGTGATGTACTGGGCTTTCCAGAACTTAATTTACAACTAACCTTTAAACATTTTTTCTGCAAATGCATAAAGTCTACATTGCAAGGGGCTGCCTTTTTTTTCCAGAGATGTGACTTGAGGACAGAGTTATCTATCAGATACCATCAGCCAGAGTTTGCTGAGAACTGCCTGGAACTTGAGCTCAAGGGATGTGGGTGACCTTCTCATACGCAGATTGGGTGCATTAAATGGAGAAACACATTGTATTTGCAAACTTCCTTCTTAGTCATGCAGTCGTGGTGCCTGACAGAGAAGATACTGCTGGTATGACTTTTTAGTCATCCAACATCTATCAAAAGTGGCTACTCATCAGACCTTTCCAGAAGATGTGTCTTAGTTGGGCTTCTCCCAGAAGCCTTGAGGATTCAAGTACAAAGAGTAAATGTGTGTCTGGGGGGGTGTTAGTCGCAGAAAGCACCAGGAAGTTGTCAACAGAAAAGAACACAGACCCTGTAAAATAATTTTAAAGAGGTTTATTCTGAGCCAAATTTGAGGACTATGACCTGGAGCCACACCCAAGAAGACTTGAGCACGTGGTCCCACTGTGGTTGGGTTACAGCTTGGTTTTATACATTTCAGGGAGACAGGAATTACAGGTAAAGTCATAAATCAATACATGGAAGGTGTATATTGGTTTGGCCCAAAAAGGCAGGACATCTTAAAGCAGGGTATTACAGGTTGTAGGTGGCTTTAAATATTCTTTGACTTATAATTGGTTAAAGAAATGAAGCTTTGTCTAAAGGCTTGGAATGTTTTGAGTTAAGATAAGGAAGTCTGTTAATCAGAGACAAGTCATCGGACTTATAACCAGACTCAAGTGGTCTGTTAAATAAATTGAGGACGTGCAGGTGTGGCTCAAGCTTTGTCTTGCATGGCCTTAGGCCTGTTAATGAGTTACAAAGGACGCTTCCAAGAAGGGAGGCGGTATGATGAGGCAGGTCTGACCTCCCTTCTCATGGCCAGCAGCTCAGCTTTAGGGTATTTCTGGGGTCCCCTTGGCAGTCAGCTGGGGGGCTTAAGATTTTATTTTATTTCAAGAGCAATGGGCAAGGGAAACAAGGAATGGAAGGTATTATCAAGCCATGATCACAGTGGGCACCTGAGACTCAGGATCACCCCACACACAAGGCAAGGAAGCTGGGGTCTTCATATACCTTTTCCCAACAGACAGTGCCTAAGGCTGCTTCTGTGATGGGGGTGTGTGATTTTCCTGCACTTCTGACCTGCTGGATGGGTGATGTTTCATGAAGGGGATGTATAAGCAAAGTGACCCCCCAATGAAGAAGGAGCCAGGAACCAAAGAATGAGGCAGATGAATTCAGTTTGTTGGTAAAGGGTTATTTAATGCTGAACTTATTGACAGAAGTATGGTTTTGGGTGGCAGCAAGACAGATAGATCTCCACACCACTGCCCACTAGACCCAGGGCTTATATACCATAGGGAGAGTGTACACATGCTCTATAGGGGATGTGCAGGATAGTTGAAGTTGACCTTCCAGAAAAAGACAAGAATGCTATGTATGTCACAGCCTGCAATTTGTGCAATAACCTCAAGGTTGTTCGGACCCAAGGACAAGATTTATGGTAAGTACCTGCTCTTACACAAGAAGCAGTAGATAAAGTAGAAATCTTAGAGATATGAACTAAAGAAAAGTCTTAAGCCCCTCCCCAGCTGACTGAATGGACTCCCTCTTGGCCAAGGGGACCCCAGAAATACCCTAAAGCTGAGTTTCTGGCCATGAGAAAGGAGGTCAGACCTGCCTCACCATGTCTCCTTCCCTTCTTGGAGACGTCCTTCGTAACTCATTACCAGACCTAAGGCCATGCAAGACAAAGCTTGAACCACACCTGCAGGTCACCAATTTACTTAACAGACCACTTGAGTCTGGGTATAAGTCCGGTGACTTGTCTTTATTAGCAAATTCCTTGTCTTAACTTAAAACATTCCAAGCCTATAGACAAAACTTCATTTCTTTAACCAATTACGAATCAAAGAATCTTTAAGCCCACCTATAACCTGTGATGCCCTACTTCCAGATGTCCCACCTTTTGGGGCCAAACCAATGTACACCTTCCATTTTTGATTTATCACTTTACCTGTAGTTCCTGTCTCCCTAAAATGTATAAAACCAAACTGTAACCCAACCACCGTGAGACCACTTGCTCAAGTCTTCTTGGATGTGGCTCTCTGGGCCATGGTCACACATATTCAGCTCAGAATAAACCTCTTTAAATTACTTTACAAAGTTTGGGTTCTTTTCTATTGACAGAGGCATTCCCAGAACTGGGGTTGGTCAGAAGTCAACACGGTGAATTAGCATCCAAGATGGAGTCACTTTAGCCTCCACAGGTGGTAAAGCACACCCATTTTATTCTTGCCTGCCTTCCAGCCTTCCTTCCTTCCCTCCTTCCCTCCTTTGTTTCTTCCCTCCTTCCTTCATTTTTTCCCTCCCTTCCTCCCTCCCTCTCTCCCTTTCTTCCTTGTTCCCCTGGTCTTTGAGAAAACAACCTTTAAAATTACCTTGTCAGTGCACTGAGACACAATTGTGGCACATGAATGTGCAGGGTTGGACAGTGTCCCTCCAAAATTCATGTGCTTCCTGAAACTCAGAATATGACCTTATATGAAAATAGGATCATTATAGATGTAATAACATTACAATGAGGTCATAATGCAGTAGGGTGGGACCTCATCCAATGACTGTTGTTCTCATATGAGGAGGAGGAGACACAGACAGAGAGGAAAAGGCCACATGAAGGTGGAGGCAGAGGATGGAGAGATGTGACCACAAACCGAGAAATACCAGGAGCCACCAGAAGTTTGAGAGAGGCCTAGAACAGATTTTACCTCTGAGCCTCCAGAGGAAACCAACACAGCCAACACATTGATTTCAGACTTCTGGTCTTCAGAACTGTGAGACAGCACATTTCTGTTCTTCTAAGCCCCCAATTTGTGATAATTTGTTATGGTAGCCACAGGAAATTAAAACAGTGATCTATCAATAATGCTTACTCAGATAAATGAACAAAGGATTTGAAATTGGGACTGTCTCAGATATCCGAAGTCACATGCACAAAGGACAATTTGGTTTACACCAAATATCACAAGCCCTTCTCTGCCTTTTTCTCACAAGGTTTTTCTCTGTGGAAGATACTCAAATGTTCCCAGTCTTAGTGTGTGCCAGCTGTGGCTTCTGATGAGGAAAGGAGACCCCCCCCTACCCAGCCACCAAACTATGGTTTGCATATGATTTGTCTTCTCCAAAACTCATGATAAAATTTGATTGCCATTGTGATAGTTTTGGGAGGTGAGGCTTTTATATTAAGAGGGATTAATGTCTCTCTCACAGGAATGGGTGAGCTATCTCAGGAGTTTGTCCCCCTTTTCTCTCTTGCATGCATGCCCTCTCTCCCCTTCCACATTCAGGCCATGTTGTGAAGCAGCAAGAGATGCTCACCAGATGCAGCCACCCAATCTTGGACTTCCCAGCCCCCAGAAACATGAGTTTAAAAACACCTCTATTTTTTTTATAAATTACCCAGTCTGTCACATTCTGCTATAGCAACAGAAAAAAGACTAAGACACACCCTCTCCTGATGCTGACCATGACTCTGCCCTGCCACAGGGGCCTGGTCTGCTGCCCTACACAGCCCCAAGGGAGAGAGGGGTCTCCTCTTTTTTAAATATGGCCATGGTTGGAAACAGGGGAATGCAGGAGAAGCCACAAACTAAATAATGAACTGAATTTCCTTTAGAGAGCAGATTAGTGCTTCCCTGGTGTGTGTTACCAGAAATTTTAATACATTTTTTGGTGGAAAGCCTCCAAGAGCGAGCAGTTGACCACACAACTTGCCATCTGTTAAATCCCCATTGTTCCTTCTCCCCAAATCCTTGCTTCCCTATTTTTCTTATCCTAGCTGCTGATGGGATTCAGGAAACATTTTCCCCAAAATGTGGCCCCATAGCATCTGAGAAAAAATGAAAGCAGGAAGGTTACTTTCACCTTCCTTTCATCCTTCCCCCCCTGAAGCAGTTCATAAAACCTAAGAAGGACTCTCTGACCTTCTCATGAAGCAGGTCATAAGACCCTCACTTGAGAGGTGTCCTCCCTGTACCCAGAGGGAAAGAACATCCTTATCTCTGAAGACACAGGACATAGAGAAGAATCTGAACACACGTATCTTGCTAAGTTCTCTCAGTTTATTCCCATTAGATGATACTGCCTTGGTCTAATCACACTTCTCCACAACTTTCCACTCTTAAGCAAACCTAAGCATTAAAAATACTCAGTTTTCCTGTTTCTTTGGGTCTTTATTTCTTTACAAAGGTGTCTGTGTCACATAAAACTTAAATATTAGTACATGTGTATGCTTTTCTCTTATTAATCTGTCTTTTGCTATAGGGATCTCAGCCATGGACCTATTGGTGAGTGTGGAAACATATTTTTTTCTCCCATACACTGCCATTAGGACAGGCCATAGGTAGCAGTGCAGGTTGCTAATTTATTCCTAGTTGTTCATCTTCAGAATGATCCACGACAGAGCTCATCTTCGAGGCATACCACAGCTTCATTGTGTGAATAGGTTTAGACAGAATGATATTTGAAAGGCTCAGCTGCTCTAAGGGAAGGATAACAGTGTCTCATATGATAGGGGTTTTAAACAAACTTAAATAAGTGATGTTTCATTTTATCTGGTCCAAGCCAATATGAAATTCCATCTTTTCTCTTTACAGGGGAGCTTTGCAGAAAGGCTGGCCCCTGAGTCTCTAAAGATGCGTGTGGGAGATGTTTCTCCTGAATCTACAGACTCTGTATGACTCACAGGCAGAATCTGTGGAATTTTACTGTCTCTGGAAAGAATTCTTAGGATGTCATTGTCATCTGCCCATAGGGTTCTGAGCCTCCCCCTAAGAAACCTTGCATAAAGAAAACGTGTCTAAACAAATCTGGTAGTCTTTGTTCTTCTCTTGCTCTGCTCTGACAGTTATTCTGCCTGCAAACATGACAACACTGGAACCTAACAGCCAGATTTATTTTTTGAAGGCTTTGTGGTCTTTTGTCCTCTTTCATTTTACTTCTGCTTGTTATCCCCAACCATTTTCCGCTAATAACATGAACATATGATCTCTGACCTAGCATAGGAATGCTAGTCTCAGACCCAACACCTCACTAATGGCAAAGATTCTCAAACACTCTAGCTTGAGTTTCTGCATCTTTCAAATGGGTGAATGAATGGTACCCACCTGGCCTACCCAGACAGGAGTTTGCAAAAATGAACCATAAACTGGAGGGTACCTACGTTAGGGATTTCCACTATTTTAGGTGTAAAATAGTAAAAGACCACTATACATTAAATATATTGTTCTCTGCCCCCAGTTCCTGCAACACCCTTCCCAAAACCCTTGTAAATGTTGCTGGGAGAGTCTTTTGTCCTATTATTTGGTTTCTGATCCTGGTTTCTGACACAGAGCTCCTAAGACTTTGTTCAACTTGGCTACAAATCAGAGGACCCCATGACTTTGTAATTTTCTGAGCGATAGGAGCATCTGATGCAGAGTTCTTAAATCCCTTGGAATTTCCTGGGTGATATGAGAACATTTTATTCTGATTAGCCAACTCTTGGAAGCCTCTTGGATGGGTCACCAGAAAGACTAAGTCGTGACTAGAAGCTTGAAACTTTCAACCCCACTCCTCCATCCTCCAGGAATGGGAGAGGGATTGGAGATTTAGTTAATAATTGATCATGAGTATGTGATGAAACATCCATAAAAAATCACTAAAATACAGGGCTCAGAGTGCTTCTGGGTGGGTGCACACATCCACATGCTGGGAAGAGGTAAATCCCAACTCTATGGGAACAGAAGCTCCTGCACTTTGGACCCTTCTCAACATCACCATATGTACCTCTTCATCTAGTTATTTATTTGCCTCCTTTAAAATATCCTTTGTAATCAGCAATAGTAAATAAACTGATTTCTAGAATCCTGTGAGCCACTCCACAAAATTCTTGAACTCAAGGAGGGAGTCACGGGGTCCTCTGATTTGTAGCCAAGTTGAACAGAAGTCGTGGGGAAGCTGGGGACCTACGACTTGCACTTGGGGTCCGAAGTGTGGCCAGTCTTTTGGGACTGAGCCCTTCACCTGTGGGATTGGTGCTAACTCCAGCCAGTGTCAGGATTGAGCTGAACTGTAGGACGCCAGCTAGCATGGGAGAATTGGTCAGTGTGAGGAAAAAACTCACACTTCTGGTTACAGTGGTAGTGTACACTGGAGTGCGTGTACAGAATAAAACAGTTTACCCTAAACAGTGTCAGAAGTGAAGTATTGAGAGTACTGTGAGTATAGAAGGAAAAACAGTTTATTTTTTCCCCTATACATTAGGTCAGAACAAGTTTGCATTAATCAATGCACTGGAAAAGGAACAAGTAGCCTCTGATGACCGTAAATTGGCCCAACTCACATGGCTAGGCCTTGGGGTTTTCTGCTGGACATGAAAAATGTCACAGAATGCCAACATCAGACAAAGCCACTGTGACAGTGATGAAGTGAAGAGTCCTTCCTACACTGGCTGGTTCTCAATTTCTTTCAGCTCAGTAATCCATGTGCCAAAGTGGCATATTTTGTGGTGGCACATTCTCATCTCCTACAGCCGTATTTCAGGGTGGCGTGTCCTGAACACCATCAAGGGGAAAGCTGTAGAACATCCTGGTTCATAGAGATGGAATTGAACTTCCTGGGTCGTTGGAAGGTTGTAGCACTTCCTGATCACAGAGATGGAAGTTGAACTTCCTGGGTCGTTGGAAGGCGGTAGCACTTCCTGATCACAGAGATGGAAGTTGAACTTCCTGGGTCGTTGGAAGGTTGTAGCACTTCCTTGGTTCATAGAGATGGAAGTTGAACTTCCTGGGTCGTTGGAAGGTGGTAGCACTTCCTGGATCACAGAGATGGAAGTTGAACATCCTGGGTCTTGGAATGTTAGCACTTCCCTGGATTCATTACAGATGCAGTGGAATTGAACTTCCTGGGTCATGGAAGGCGTAGCACTCTGTCTAGAAGGTTGTAGCACTTCCTGGTTCATAGAGATGGAATTGAACTTCCTGGGTCATTGGAAGGCGGTAGCACTTCCTGATCATAAAGATGGAAATTGAACTTCCTGGGTCATTGGAAGGTGGCAGCACTTCCTGATCATACGGATGGAAGTTGAACTTCCTGGGTCATTGGAAGATGTTAGCACTTCCTGATCACAGAGATGGAGGTTGAACTTCCTGGTTCATTGGAAGGTTGTAGCACTTCCTGGTTCATAAAGATGGAAATTGAACTTCCTGGCTTATAGGAAGGTTGTGGCACTTCCTGGTTCATAGGGACATGGCAGAACTTCCCATGTGCATCGCAGATTTGTTGAACTTTCTGGTTCACTGGAGGGTTGTAGAACTTGCTGGTTCATAGAAACATTGTTGCAATTTCTGGTTCACGGTGGTGGCCGGGGCAGTTCCCAGTGCATGGGGAGGTAGTCGCACTTCCTGGTTCCCCGGGAGAATAGTAGCTCTGATTCTCAGGGATGTTTCGGCACTTCCTGGTTCATAAGATGCTATAGCCTCACTTACACACCTTCATTCCAGTATTACTGCATTGTTTTTCTATTGACTCTTAAAAAAATTGGTTTATTGAGACATAATTCACACACCATGTAATTCACCCATTTAAAGTCTATAGTTCAATGCCTTTTAGTGTGTTCATAGAGTTGTGCATCCATATGCACAATCAATTTTAGAACATTTTCTTTGCCCCCCACCCCAAAGAATCTGTGCATCCCTTATCCATCACCCTTAATCCTGCTGTTGCTCCAGCCCTAGGCAACCACTCACTAACCTACTGTCTATACCCAAGGATTTGCCTATTATGGGCATTTCAAATAAATGACATCATACAACATGTGGTCCTTGTGTCTGGCTTCTTTCACTTAGTATAATATTTTTGAGGGTCATTCATGTTGTACCATGTATCAAAATTTCATTCCTTTTTATGGCTTAATGATATTGCATTGTACGGATATGCCACATTTTGCTTATCCATGCTTGTGTGGATGGACATTAGGATGTTTCCTTCATTTGACTATTATGAATAATGCTGCTATTAATCTTTGTACACACATACTTGTTTGAGTACTTGTATTCAGTTCTTTGGGGTGTATACCTAGGAGTGGAATGGCTGTGTCATATGGCAACTGTATGTTTAGCCATTTGGGGAACTGGCACTGTTCTTCAAAGCAGCTGCAATATTGTACCTTCCCACCAACAATGTACGAGGGTTCCAATTTCCTTGCATCCTAGGAGACACTTGTCATTGTCTGTCTTTTAGATTAGTGCCATCCTACTGTGTATGATGTGGTACCTGTGGTTTTGATTTGCATTTCCCTGATGACTATATATGTATATTCAATTTATAAAGAAAATGCCAATTTTAATGTGAAAATGAAGACACTGTTGACAATTCATACATTTTATGTGTGCATGATTGTATGTATATATTCACATATATCTTTAAGGAACATACACCTATGATATTTTCCCTAGAATCAGGTGCAAGACAGATAGCTGAAGATGTCTGATTTCTAATTTGTGGTTAAAAAAAAACCTACTAAGAACATTTCATTCTTTTCATCATGATTTCTTTTGCTGGCGTGTTGGAGCTGTGTTTTGAACTGAATTTCATACAGCTTTTTACTGTATCCCTTTTTAAATGTTTCAAGAAGCCCACCCTTCCTTGGGGCACAGCAAGTAGCTAACAAATAAACGTGATCTGCTAAGGCCAGCTCTCCAAGGGGCCTGGATGCTAGCGGAAGCAAGTGGAAAAGTGAAACTTAAAAATGCAAACCTTTAGGGTTGGAAATTTTTTCACTAATATTACCAATCCAAGTGTAGTCAGCCACATCAAAAGTGCCTCTAATACTACCAGACATCCTTAATTTATGGCTATGTAGAAGGTAGCAACCCATCGTCCACTTTTTTTCTGGCTCATTGAAACATTTTAGGAAGGTAAATATCTACATCGATGACAGTTTTAAGTATTTATTATAATTAGTCAATCCTCTGAACAAATAAGAAGAATCGTTACACAGAAGAAAATAAGGAAAGCTTATTCTCCATTTAGTTTTGCTTCTCATAACTATTTTCCCAGGGGTAGAAGATGTTCCCTTTTATATTAAAAAATATAAAGAAACTCTTGACTTCTCATTAGCCCAAGAAAATATGGTGGAGATTTTCCTTACATAAAAAATGCATACTTTCAACAGGCACTGAGCACAGACGGAACCGTGCCTAAGCTTGCTTCTGGCCAGTATGACTGGCTAATGATTGAATTTTATTTTTAAATTATTAAAATGATATATTTACTAAGTGGTGAAATTCATATTCAGCATTAACTTCAGGGCACGTTAGAATTTTGGCTGGCTTAGTCATCTCTACCCATGAAAAAAGGCAATTAAACAGGACCCCTCGGGCAGGGCTAACTGGAAAACAGAGATCTCACAGAGCTTCCTTGTTCCATCATCCTTGAGTTGGACTTTAGCTTTCACCCTTCAAGGATGAAAAGGTGGTGAGGATGTTTGGCTAAAGACCACTCATTTAAATGATTTAAAAATCTCCATCTAAGCAAGCTCGGTTGTTCCTTTCCATCTCTGCCCTTAGGAACATCTTCTCATCTGGTCCTCATTTACCGAGTCATTTTGACTTTTAAGTGGAGGTCAAATCTCTCCATCAGAGCTGTTGGTCTTTTATCAAAGAAACAAAGTCCTTCCTCCTTTGGGTCTTTGCCCCTCTTTCTTGACGTAAAACCATTTTTCTGATTGCTATCTGCGGGAAACAACTTGAAGTTTTCTCCCAGAAAATTTTTGAATTAATCCCATCCATGTTTTTTTGTGGCCAATGAATTAATAAATATAGACAGATAGGTAGATAGATATAGATAGGTGACAGACACACAGAATGACATAGACAGATAATAGACAGATATAGATAGATGGATGATAGATACATAGATAGGAACATAGGGTGGGTGTACGGATGTATAGATGGATGGGTAGATGGATGGATGATAGATACATAGCTAGGTACATAGGGTGGTGGATGGGTGGACAGATGGGTGCATAGGTACACAGATGGATGATAGATAATAGGTACATAGTGTGGGTGTATGGATGGATAGATAGATAAATATGTGATTGATTGATCAATAGATAAAAAGTGGTTAAAATTAAAATAAACTATAAGCCACAAGTCCCAGCAGAATGACATGGGAAGCATTAAGACTTTTTTATTGGTGGTACATGTTTAAAAATTGAAGAACAGGGTTAACATCCTCCACAGTAAGATCTTCCTTCCAGATTCCACTTCTTCTTGGGGTAACAGGCTCCTGTTAGTACCCACTGTTGGTGACAAGCTTGTCCTGAACTATTTGGCTCAAAGTTCCCCTTTATTCTCCAAAAGGTTACAAAATTTTGTGTTTGCTCACTTCATCTGTAGCATATGGCTGTTGTAAGAAACGAAATGTGCTCACTGTGGTGCTTGATACATTGTATTTTTTTGTACCTATCATTTCTTAAACTCTAGAGATTCTTCAAGTCATTGGGCCAACCATACCTGTAGGTCCACCCTGTTATGGGGAGGCCCATACAAGCAAAATCAATGACAACTTTGGAAGATTTGAATCAGGACCCAAGAGGAGGTTGGTGTTGGACAGTCGGCTACCCCTCCTCATGTTCAGGTCTCTGGATCTATTTTCTGTCTCTGTCAGCATTTTCTGGGCCCCTTGTTTTCAGAGCTTACATTTAGTTGCATCTTTATTGAATTGCTTTTATGGAAAAGAATAAAATTAGGCTAAATATGGACAGGCACAGAGTATTTGTGTCAAACTCAATAACAGAGGAAGGCTCTCTAAAAGAAAATTATATTTACTTGAGAATTAGCATTGCAATGGGAATATGTGTGGCATAGTAAACTATGTGCATATTCAAGGAGGTAAAGAAGACAAAGGGTTTTGTTTTGTTTTTTGAGACAGGAAAACATCTTACTTGGTTGCCCCAGCCAGAGTGCGGTGGCATCATCATAGCTCACTGCAGCCTCCAACTCCTGGGCTCAAGCCATCCTCCTGCCTCAGCCTCCTGAGTAGCTGGGACTACAGGTGTGCAACCATGCCCAGCTAATTTTTCTATTTTTGGTAGAGACAGGGTCTCACTCTTGTTCAGGCTGGTCTTGAACTCCTGAGCTCAAGCGATCCACCCGCCTCGGCCTCCCAGAGTGCGGGGATTACAGGTGTGAGCCACTGTGCCTGGCCAAGACAAAGGATTTTAATGGAAAAAATGAGGGTAACATAATTTTTTTGAAATGATTAACCTTGGCTGAAAAAGATTAATAACAAGGGTGATGCCTGTCTGAGGTTGGACAGGCAGTTGCTGGGCAGATGTCCTTGTAGAAGTATTTTTTGTGCAAGGTTGTGGTTTTTACAGTCTTTTGTGATAGTTTTTGCTGTCAGGCATACAAGCAAGAGAACACATTTGTTGTGACCTGCCCTGCCTCTATTTGTCAGGGTTTTCAAATTTGCCCTTGAAAGGAAACCAAGGATATTGTCACTTAGCTCCACTTCCTTCAGAGTAACTGAAATTTTATTATTGGGCCTCAGAGTCAACCATACAGCCCCTGACGCAGCCACTCTTAGACCAAAATCAAAGGGGACATAAATTTCATTAAAATATCCAAGTCTGAAGAACCAGATAACCTGGGGAAACATGCAACCCAAGAAGGACAGAGGATTTGAGTGACTGTAACTATTACTTTGAAATGTGGGCTGATACAGAACTTGATTTCCTGGCACCCACGGTGTGTGGATAATACATGTTCCTTCATTTCCACCTTGCTGGGTTGGATTTGCTGCACTGGGGTGTCTGGTAGCTCCAGAAAGCACAGAAATAAATGTGGAAATACATGCCCTTGTACATTAGTATTTTTGACAATTCTCCATCCCACCCCACTTAGCAATGCCCCTGCTAGTACTTTGGGGTCAGTCCCAATAGCAAAAAATATTCCTTTCTGTAAGATGCAAATGTAATAATTATTAATAATTGCTCGTGTATGTGTGGTTGGTGTTTTCTCATCAGGAATTATCTGACTTTCTCAGCAGGAGACACTCAAAAATCTTAGTTGATTTATGAAAGGAAAATGCAGCTGTTCATTAGGAAAGTCGCAGGTATCACAGCTTACCCGTTGGACACTCTGAAATGCTCTTAGGAGATGCCACTCATACCACCGTGATCAGGACGTTTGAATTGTGCTGGAGTATGGGTTTTGCACACGTCCCTTTGCTGATGAAGTTCTAACCGGAGAGCCATTGTGAGGTTGGACGTTTCCTTGAATGTTATCACTCCCCGGGGGATGCAGTTGCATGACTCAGGTCCGGATCACTTCTCTAAGGTTTACCGCCTGGGTGCAGTAGAGAGGGAATGGATGTCACTGTCTGGGCATCCTCTCATTAAGTTGACAAGACGGTTGTTCTATTCACTGTTGGGCATTTTTTTTTCTTGGCTCAAGAACGGACTCTTTCTTAGTATCCTGAAGTTCAAATGATACCCCTCCAATTTCATTTACTTAAACAGTCCTAATGCTAAAGATCATATTTTGGGAGAGTTAAACATCCCAATTTGTGGGAAGATGAGATGCCACAAATGAATGGCCTGGGGCATTTCACAGGGAAGGGAGATTGCCAGGTCAGAAAGAGCAAGCTAAGGATGCTTGTTGTGACACTGGAATTCACCCTCTCCCAGTCCCGGAGCCCAGGAGTCAGAGATGAAGGGTCTCAGGGCCGGGCTCCCTCCGGAGGCTCCAGGGGAGGCTCCTTCCTGCCTCTCCCAGCCCCTGGGGGCTCCAGGCGTCCCTTGGCTTGTGGCTGCGTCACTCCAGTCTCTGCCTCCGTCTCCACGTGGCTTCTCCTCTGTGTCTGTGTCTCCTCTGCTGTCTCTTAGGAGGACACCGGTCATCGGGTTTAGGGCCCTCCGTAATCCAGGATGACCTCATCTCGAGATCCTTCACTTAGTTATGTCTGCAAAGACCCTGTTTCTAAGTAAGTTGCCATTCACAGATTCCTGGGCTCAAGACATGGACACGTTTTTTGTTTGTTTCTTAACCCCCAAGCACATGTAAGTGGTTTATTAAGGCAGAATTCGCAGGCCTGGGTGACAAGGGACAGGGGCTAAACAACAGGCAAAGGAAGGAAGGGAGGGAGCCATGGGCTTCTCCAGCTCTCTGGGATCACGGACAGTGCAAACCCAGCTATTCAAGGGTTGCAGGTGCAGACGTGAGAAGCAAAGGCATCGAAGCGGGGGCTGTGGAGGTGCACAGAATGCAGAAAGCCTGGAGGTCAGGGATGTTAGGGCGTGGCCGGAGTCGGCAGGGATCTTCAGGGGAGGGAAGTGAGTGAAAGAGGAAGGGGCTTCAGCGGAGCATCTCCGGGAACTCAGGAAAGTGCAGAAGGAAGCCCCCCGTCCACCCAAGACTGGCCCCCGGTGCGGCCCACTGTCCTGTGCATGGATGTTGAGACCCTCAAAGTGTGGGCTCTGGGAAGCACGTGTGAGGGGCAGAGAGGGCGGTCGGTGGGAAATGGGAAGAGCAGCAGAGGGGCCGTGGACAAGGGGAAGGAGGTGAGTGGGATTCCAGGAACAGATCTCTGTTCTGCATCTGATGAGATGTAAAAACTCTGATATTCATCCAACGAGTGGGTAAAGCAAATGTGGCATAGTATGTACCAGGGAGTACGACCCAGCCATAAAAAAGAATGAAATCATGTCTTTTGCAGCAACTTGATGGAACTGGAGACCATTATCCTAAGTGAAGTATGTCAGGAACAGAAAAACAAATGCCACATGTTCTCACTTGTAAGTGGGAAGCTAAGCTATGCATATGCATGGTCACACAGAGTGACATAATAAACACTGGACACACAGAAGGTGGAGAGTTGCAGGGGGAGGGATGAAAAATTACTTTTTGGGTACAATGTACACTATTCAGGTGGTGGATACAATGGAAGCCCAGACTTTACCCCTATACAATTCATCCATGTAACAAAAAACCACCTGTGCCCCCTAAACTTATTGAAATTTTTCAATAAAGAAAAGCTAATAAATGCATGGAGACATAAAGTTAAAAAAGAAAAATAACTCTGATATGAATCTCTGAATCTCATCTGATGTCACATGAAACCATACTGGAAGCCCAACCGCGTAGGTGCGATTTTTCATCCCAGCTGTTTCTGCAGGTGCTTTGAGGCTCCTGTGACCCGTGGAGACTCCTCAGAGGGTAGAGTTGGCTCCTAATGAACCCGGAATGCCCCGGCCATCCCACCCCAGGAGCTGTGCCCTTTCAAAAGGAAGAAGTGATGCATGTAACTGGAAAGCAGCAGGGTGATTGCAGGGCGGGGCTGAGCTCTGCCACTTCAATTACTCATGCAAACGTGAGAATGATTTTGCAAACTTACATAAACTGTCCGTGGTCATTCTCAGCCCTGCTTGCTTGATGGAATCACCCAAGGAGGTTTAAAAGTGTGGAAGCCTGGGTTACACCCATGCCCTAAGAGTCTGACGTATTTGGTCTCGGAGTCTGCGTACCCCTGCCCAAAAATGGTGTAGCCTCTTCATCTAATCCCCAGGCATGGTGTGGATGAAATTTAGGAATGAAAGTCTGATTATACTCAGTGCCCTGACCCAAGTGGCATCTGGGCTTAACTGTCACCCAGTAAGATACGATTACATATTGGGTAGCAATGGGGCACACACACAAAATCTTTTATTGTTAAGCCCATACATCATGGCACCTATGTTGGCACTGCTCATGGACCTCGTACAAATGCCCTTTAGAATAGAGGGAGCTGTATTCCAGAGTGGGCAGATGAAGAAGAATAAATTGAGAAAGTGGGTATATTCGTTTCTTTTTTGCTGCTGCAACACATCGACAAAGCTGAAAACAACACATGTTTATATCATCTTACGTGTCAGGAGGTCAGAAGTCTGAAGTGGATGTCATTAGGTTAAAATCAAGGTGTTGCCTAAAAGGTGACACTCTTTAGAATCTCTAGAGGAGAACCCATTCCTTGCCTTTTCTAGAAGCCACCTGCGATCCTTGGTCCTTGCCCCATCTTCAAAGTGCATCACCCCGACCTGTGCTTCCATCCTCACACCTTCGTCTGTGGTCGAATCTCCCTCTGCCTCCCTCTTGTAAGGACGTAAGAGGTAAGGATACAAGGTAACACACGCACACGTTCCAAGGATCAGGACGTGGCATTTGAATAATTGATGGAGGTGGATGGAGGGTTGTCTCCCTTGAGGGGCTGGGTCCACAAGAACCAGATTGCTGCAACAGGTGGTCACAGGACACTGGTGATTCTCAACAGCACAGGTTTAGCAGAAGTAAGGGGAACACTTGGGGAACCCCACTAGAGGGTCATGGATTTGGGGAGAGGCGCTGAGAGCGTCCAACCAGGAGAGGGCACCCTGTCCATACAGAGAGGTTCGCGTCTACGACAGGATCATGTCTGAAAGCAACTAATGCTCGTGGAGAAGTTTTAAAACCTGAAGGAAGTGGAGCTAAGTGACAATATCGTTGGTTTCCTTTCAAGGGCAAATTTGAATGTGTTTTTAATCCTTTTACTGCAATTTTGCGGGTCCCCTAGTCGGCTATACAGAGCACAGACGGCCTTTACAATGGGAAAATGAAGGTTGCACTTAATTGCTCAAGGGAACAATGACATTAGCAACAGCCACAGGAGTAGGAGCAGCAGCAGTGTGAGACCCAGAGCCAGGATCCGAGAGATGCGTTGCTGGGAGGCAGGAGGGAGCTCTCTGGGAGTGAGCAGCAGGTGCCAGCAGCAATGAGCATGGAAAACAGGCATGGCCCCTGGGGACATGCACAGGGACATTTTCAAGGCTGGGGACTCACGCTGTTCCCCTCCATCCTAGCACATGATACACATCCCTTTTCCTTCCTCATAGAGCCTGACAGGCAGTCTCCATCCCATAACCACAGGCCCTTTGCACGTGCTATCTTTGCTACACAAAACTCCCTTCTGTCACCTCCTCGTGCTATCAGGCATCCTCCTTCTTCAGCTGTCAGCTCAACTGTCACTTCCCCTCTGTGCTCCTGCTGGACACCCAGGTGTCCACTTTGGAAGCATCTAGAAGCCCCACCCACTCATCACTGCTCTTACCATGGCACCACTTTTAGACTTTTATACCCTGTGGGTGATTTTGTTAAATGTCTGCTTTCCCCCATTCAACTCTAAGCAACACAAGAGTGGGTGTCTGACCAGGGTTTGCGTGCCTATATCTCCAGGCCTGGCTGGGTCCTTGCATATTCGGGGGTGTCCTAGGAGCCAATGATTATCTCAACTATAGCATGTTTTGTAAACTCATGCACAGGTTCTCAATTTAGTTCCAGGTGAGTGGGAGCTCTAGATAGATGTTTTTTATGGTAAGTCAGCGGGTTCACACCTTGTCTGGCTTCTCTTTCCTCTCTCTTCCCGAGAGCCCAGCACCTTGGTGCAGCACTGGGTCCCTGTGACAGGCCCTATTCCCCGCCAGGGAATGCACATCAGCAGCCTCAACCTACACATCGAGGGCTGGGAGTAAGTCTTACCACAGATTGTTCTGTGGCCTCCTGAGGGGCAGGAATAAAAATTTGTAACAATAGCCACTTTGCTTGGCAGAGCCCTTTCTACAAGGTAGGTACTTTGCAAGTGCTTCCTTGAAATCCACACCAAATCTTATAGTAAGAATGATTACTCACATTCTACAGGTAAGGGACTTGAACATCAGATTGGTCACCTATTCACCAAGGTAATGCTAATAAACACCAGAGGTGAGATTCATATACCAAGATTTTCCTCCTCAGTCTATGTTTGCAACTTGAACACAGCCCTGATATCCTAGGGGTGAGCTGGCCTCAGTTTCCCTTCCTGGAGCCCCAGCAAGTAGCACATTGGAATTATTCCGGTCCCAAATAGGGGTGGGGAAGTGCAAACAGACAAACAGAAGGTGGTCTGGGACTCTCGTTAAGGCAGAGAAATCTTACAAAATTATGCGGCTCTTTCAAGTAGAACTTGGACTGGGCTTTGTGTTCTAGATATGATTTTGCACAGTGGAAAATAGTGTTTGTATCTTTAGAAGATACAATATGTAATTTTGCAGGGCAGAGAAATAGCTTCAATCAATTTTCAGATAATAATTATTAATAACTCACAAGGCAGGTCTTAATCTGTGGTGGGTTCTGAGTTAAGGGCTTCCCAAAAGCTCATTCCTGCAGTTTCTCCTAACACCCTTGAGCAGAGGCCAGCAGTAAAGAGATGTGATAAATAGCAGAAGCACTGCATTCCCTGAGTCCTCCAAGGAATGAGACACCAAGGAAAGCGCCTCAGAACACCTCCACAGATCTGCCCAATTCCAGTGGCCCAAAGTTCCCCATCCTGCTGTTGGGACTCTGCCACCTTGAGTCATGATCTTCTGGCTGCACAACTGTAGGCAGGGCTGTGCATGGGTGATGTCACAGGTGGGCTTATGGCTACATGGATGTCTGGAGTTGTCTAGGGGTTCATGTGCAGGGACTGAGGGACAGTGGGAAAGAGGGAGGGAAGGATGGGTAGATGGAGGGATAGATAAATGGATGGAGAGACGGATGGATGGATGGATGGATGAGTAGGTTTGGAGGATGAGTAGAGGAATGGATGAATGGGTGGGTGTTTGGGTGGATGGATGGACAAATAGATGTATGAGTGGATGGGTGGATGGATGGATGGGTGGGTGGATGGGTGGATGGATGGATGGGCGGGTGGATGGGTGGATGGATGGATGGGCGGGTGGATGGATGGGTGGATGGATGGATGGATGGATGAGTGAATGGATGGGTGGATGGATGGGTGGATGGGTGGATGGGTAGATGGATGGTTATGTGGATGGATGAGTGGGTGGATGTGGGGGTGGCTGGATGATAGATATATAGTTAGATAGATAGATGCATAGGTGAACGCAAAGGGAGAGGTAGTTTTATGAAAATGAAAGTGAGAATTTCTCTCTTCAGGTCGGCAGGGGAAAATCAAATTCCTGCCCCTGGAGCCATCTTTCATTGCAGTCAGGGTGGGGCCCTCTGCCTGTCTCTCAATGTCCAGGAAAAAGCCAAATGCAGGTGCAGAGTCCTCGGTGGGGAGCTCTGGCCGCCTCCCATTCTGGGTTACCTTGACCAAACCTTTGCCCCGTCCTGGGCCTCCCTTACCTCCTTTGTCAAACTGTGGCTTTGAGGCTTCTCCTTGTCTGAGTGTGTGGTTCCCCATGGTCCAGGGAGCCCCTTCCTGCCTCTGGTCCACACTCCAGATCCGAGGTTGGGCTCAAGGTTCCTCCGTTGGGACCGTTTGTGGAATAGCCCACAGCCCACAAATACCTTCACTGTTCATCCCATTCTTTCCTCTCTGCCAAGCCAGCCACCCCCATGGGCAGCAGCCACTTCCTGACACAGGGATGCTTGTTCTGAGCACACCAAGTAGGCGCTGTCTCCCGAGTGGGAACCAGCTTGGCACAGCCGACTGCAGGGCATTTTTTCAAAAAGCCATTCAAATTCTCAGCCTTTTACATCCTGTCTGCAAACACGTTCTCACATTCCCTCCTCCCCACCGTGCACTTGCTCCCTTGCCTTTCTGGTTGGGGGCTGGGAGAAGCTGTCTGTGCTGCCCACAGGCTGGACAGAGACATCTGCCCCCATGAAAGGAGAGGTCAGAGGCTTCGGGTGTCTTTTAGAAACCAGGCACTTGGCACAGGGGGCTATGGCCAGCTGATTTTTGGAGTGGTCCCAGGGGAAGCTGATGAGGAAGTAGCCTGAAGCCCTCACCAGAAGCAGATGCTGACACCATGCTTCTCATACAGGCTGCAGAACTGAGAGCCAAATAATCCTCTTTTCTTCATAAATTCCCCAGCCTCAGGTACTCCTTTATAGCAACACAAATGGACCAAGACACCGACATATGCAGATTAATAATGATTTCACAGAGTGTATCCTTGCAGTTGGACTCACCTACTTTGTTATTTCACCTGTGATCAATGTACCCCTTGTTGATGTGATTATAAAAGTGGTAAAACATAAATTGTTAACTAAGGGGTCTTTAACTGTGGAGTCTCTCTTGTTATGTTCAAATTCACCTTTCTTCAGAGTAACTGCACAAACCCTGAGTGGTGGATTCTACAAGTGCCCTTCGAATAGTCTGGATTTCAGAGTACCAAGATGGAAAAGTAAATTCAACTGTTTGTCCACAGTTTGGTATTTTGAGTTCTCATAATGTGACCAAAAATAATTTTAACAAAGCAAACAAAACAAAACAAAACCTGAGCCCCAGTTTTCTACAGACCAGAATTCTGAGCAACTTTTTAAATCCCCATCAATAGGATGGTGATAATTGTTTTTAAAAAAGAAGGAAGGTAATAATGTTTGACTAGGATGCGAAAAAATTTGAGGATAATATGGTGTAGCCACTGTGGAAAATAGTTTGATGGTTCCCCAAAAAACTAGACACAGAATTACCACGTGATCCAGCCATCCTACTGCTAGGTGTATACCTAAAGATATAAAACAGATGTCCAAACAGAAATTTGTGCACAAATGTTTATAGCAGTGCTATCCAAAATCCCCCAATGGTGTAAACAACCCAAATCTCCATCCACCAATGTAGGGAAAACAAAATGTGCTCTATCCACACAATGGAATATTATTTAGCCATAAAAAGGAATGAAGCATTGACACCTGCTACAACGTGGATGACCCTTAAAGACATGCTCAGTGAAAATGAAAGACACAAAAAGACACACACCATAGGATTCTATGTATATGAAATGTCCAGAACAGGCAAATCCATAGAGACAGAAAGTGGATTAGGAGTTACCAAGGGCTGGGGAAGAGGGGAATGTGGAGTGATTACTTAGAAAGGATAGGGTTTCTTTTTGGGGTGACAAGAACGTTCTGGAACTAGATAGTGGTGGTGGTTGCACAATGTTGTGATTGTACTAAATGCTCCTGAATTGTTTACTTTCAATTGGTTAAAATGATGAATTTTATGTTATGGGTGTTTTACCCACAATAATGACACCCTAACAGATGGGAATCTCAATTGACAAGTCAGGTGTATGGTGTAACAAGTCCTCCCTTAGCTTCACAAAGCTGTGCCTTTAACTGGTAACACACCTGGTACAGGCTGTTTGCTCAGTGGACATTGACCTTCGACTTTGTCCTACACCTGTTGGACAGGCAACTTCACTGTCTCTATTTTGCTCAGCTTGTATATCAGTTCCCACAGCTCCAGAATAGTCTATAGGTTCTTGCTGTTTTCTTCTCCCCCAGAAGTATCTCCAGGGAATCATCTCTGACCAGAAGCCCCAGCCACCTCTCCCACACCCGTCCAGAAGTACAAATAGCCCTATACCCATCACCTTTGGACCTAACTGAGACAAAGATCCTGACCTGCCAGAAGCCAGGAAATGGCTCAGCCCCAAAATGATGCCTGCTGCGATCAGCTCCCCCCAGCTCAAAGTCCCCCAGAGTACCCATTCCCTTGTCTGAGTCCATAAGGAGAGACAAGCTGGAATCTGGTGTATTTTCTGCCTGGGGCTACCCTCTCTTCCCATAAAAATACCTACCAACTAAAAGATGACCAATTGCATAGGTCAACCAACAATGACCACCTGACGTTTTTAACTGGGGGAGCCAACCCCCCCCGCCAAGGCTGAGTTTCAGTGTGTGGCTTCCAAAGGGGTGTAGAGATCCAGGCCTGGCCACTTGGTGCAGAGAGAAGAGAGGACACAGATGGTTGATGCCTCCTGGGAGTGCCATCCCGAGGAGGGGAGAGTGGCTGGCACCGAGTTGTCTCACATCCCTCTGCACTGACACAGGAACATGAGTAAGACTTGGAGATGCTCACTGAAAGCATGTGTCATCTGAGGGAGACATTGGCTCCACACCCCATAGTTCCTGACTTCTCCTCCTGCCCCTGTGCAATGGGGGAAGATGCCAGAAACTTTCAGAGCCAGGGAAAGTAGAGCAATTCAGAGAAGGGATAGTGCCGGAGTTGAGAGACAGGGAAGAGGAAGAGGGTGGGAGTAGGATGAAGGATGAGGGAGGAAGAAGCAGGGAGGGGAAGTGAGGAAGGAGACCCATCCGTCTCCCCTCAGATCTCCCAAATCTAATCTCGGTTTCTGAGAGTCCCCCAGGGGCCACCCATGAGCAGTGAGGTTGAGACCGAATGGGCGGGCAGGAGTCTGCTGGACTCTGCAGCAGCTGCCCTGGTCCAATTCTCATGACTCAAGTGGGGAGGTGGCCAGACCCCCAGCCAACGAGGGTGAATCTGGAAGACAGAAGACTTGGACAGACACCTGGAATGGTTTGTGCCTGCTGGACTCAGAACCCAGAGGGCAGTTTTGCTGGAATTTCCAACAGACAGGGAGATCGAGTGGAGACGTTCGCACGGACATCAAGTTTGAAGGAATGGGTTTTGGCACAGAGCCACGTGGCCACAGACAGGGATTCATTCATTTACTCAACAAACATGAATTAGACTCCCTCTAATTGATTCCACTTTCTCTACCAGTGGGATAAATCGGAGAGGAGCTGGAGGAATGTGGAGTTGACAACCGAGAGCTCTCCAAAGCCTCTTGTTTGTTCTTGTTTATGTGCCAGACTCTGTGGCGTGGACTATCTGGGTGGAGATCACATTGCTATTCAGATATCAGGAAGAATATGCACAGACCACATGGACAAATGTTATTCGTAATCATTTTTAGCACAGAACAGCATATGGATATTTCTTCCATGCGCCCTCTCCCAGGGTCAATTGTGATTCCGGTGTAACCAGAGACACCAAACCAACCCTCATCCAATCAATGGCCTCTCTTCTGCCAATTGTGTTTCAGATCTGTCTATCCACGGGCAGTGGATAGACAGATCCCCAGACGTGACAGGTGCACATTCAAATGGAGGACAAATCCCGAAGGAATCATAGGGTGAAACATCACCTTGCACTCTGTAAACAGGCGCAGTGATTATTTGTTGATGAAAAATGAAATAACACTTAAGTAAATAAAAGCCAAAAAAGGGAAAACAGGAACAAAAGGGAACATGTCAGAAGACAGTTTAACATGTAATTTCACGTGAATCATCTCTGCTCCAAGTTCAACATTTAAAGGGTGTTTCAGAGGAACAGAGCTGATGACACTTCCTTTTTCTTTTACCCTGTGTTTGGGGGTTTTGTTCTTTGCCCTGATATTCGGGGAGAGCCCAGAGGTCTACAGATAAAATTCAGGGGGGTCTATGAACTTGGATGGAACAAAGTTTACACCATAAATATATACAACTTTTATTTGTCAATTAAAAAAAAAATTGTCCCCGTCATTGTGGTTGGCCCAGGCTAAATGTACAAAGGCCATGTCTTAAAATTATCCACTGCAAAGGCAAATAGCTTTTATTTCATTTTTTTATTTGTTTATTTTTTTAAATTCCAGAATATTATGGGGTAAAAACATTGAGGCTACATACATTGCCTGTGTGCCCACCGAGTCATAGCTACAAACATGCTCATCCCCCACCAGTGCGTACCACACCCATTAGGTGTGAATTTTCCTTCCCTTCCTTCCCCCCCCCACACCCAGTGATTGCTACTTGCATATGTGCACATAAGTGTTGGCCAGTCAGTACCAATGACTGATCAATAAGTGCTGATCAATGAGTTCATGTGGTGCTTGTTTTTCCATTCTTGAGATACTTCACTTAAAGCTTTTAAAATGTAAATTTGCTACCTGTCCTAAAACTTTCCAGTTCTGTCACAGTTTTTTAAAAAACCCACAGCACAGCAGTCAAGCTTATTAATCTCCAGCACCGCATTCTTTGTCAAAGCCAAATTTAGAACAACAGAAGGAAAGGTCTGCAGAATAAGTTGAAAACAGAAACAACAGAAGCAAGATCCAGTGGGGAAACCCCCTGCCCCAAGTAGCCTGCGGCGCTGGCTTCGGTGACAGCGCAGGCGGTCAGAAGGGGCCCAGACTGGGAGACAGCGTGGGTGCATTTTATCTGCTTCTTTTGTAGGTCTATTGCCTGACATGTTTGTTTTCCAGGCATCCTGATGCAAAGAAACAAAGCCCTGTACAGTTTGCCCAGGAGGACGGACGTCATTGGATCAGCCCACAAGAGAAGGATGCTCCTCCGATAAAGATAAATACATAGTTCAACATCATGTTTAGAGGAAAAGGAAAAAACCGTGGTTTTCCCTGAGAGGTACTTACTGATTTTATGATTTGGAAATGGACTTTTTATGTTTTAGGAATTATGCAGATGGGATGTTTGGTTGGGTGTTATGATTTGACTTTGGGGAGGGGGGAAGGTACCACATGCCAGACACATTTTTCTCTACTTTATATACCTCTTCATATTCATCACAGCCACAGCCCTGTGTGGGAGGAAGGGAATGAGGTATCTTTGGTTAGCGTGTGATGAGGATTTGTCGCTCTGGGGCTGAGAAAGTCTGCCATCACTCATCCCACAAAATCATGGTTCTACTAGCAAGGAAGAAAGCAGAAATCTTAATTTGAGTTTCCCAGAAGCAGATCCTAAAATATGGCCTCCAGAAAAATGATTTATTAAGAGAGTGAGGAAGAAGCCCAGGAAGAGCAGAGAAGCCAGGGGCTATGGTCTGAAGTTTTGTGTCCCCCCCAAATTCCTATGCTGAAATCTTCACCCCCAAGGTGATGAGTTAGGGGGTGGGGCCCTTGGGAGGTGATGAGGTCCTGAGGGTGGAGCCTCATGGATGGGATTAGTGCCCTTATAAAAGGGACCCCAGAGAGCTCCCTCGCCCCTTCCACCATGTGAGGACACAGCGAGAAGGCGCCATCTATGAACCAGGAAGTGAGTCCTCACCAGACACAGACTCTGCCACACCGGTATCTTGGACTTCCAGCCTCCAGAACTGTGAGCAACAAATGTCTGTTGTGTATAAGCCACCCAGCCAGCAGCTGCACCACTAGTGTCAAGCTAGCAGGCATGTCCAGATTTCTGCCCGTGTGGACTCAGTAGTTACAGTGTGACCATCATCTGGAGAGAGACACAGGTCCAGCAAGCAAAGCATGTGTCCACTGGGAAGCTGGGTGCTCAGAAATGGGAGAGAGACTGGAGGGCAAGTGCAGGGCTGCAACCTCAGCAATTTTAAAAGTAGCTCTCCTGGCATGATGAGGGAACCAGCTGGAGGGATTCCCACCTCTCCGAGCATCTGTTTCCGAAAATGTTCATGATGATGCCACCTGAGCTCTTGTAGCTCAGGGGTGGGCCAACTTCTTGTGCAGAAAGCCACAGGGTAAAGGTGTTAGGCATTGTACACCACCTGGTTTCTGTTGCAAAAAATTTGCCTCCACCAGTGCAGCACAAAAGCAACCACAGGCCACATATAAATGAACGGGTGTGGCTGTGTCCCCTTATAACTTTACTTTGGGGCACTGAAATTTGAATTGCATATCATTTTCCCATGTCACAAAATATCATTCTTCTTTGGATTTTCTTTTTCCACCATTTGAAAACGTGAACATCGTTTGTCACTCACGGGCTGCGCAAAATTAGGTGGTTGGGTGGATTCCACGTATGGGTCCTCGTTCGCTGACACTTGACATAGTGAGAAGGTCACTGTCAACTGCACAGCCCTCCATTGGTGTCTCTGATGGACCCATTTATTTATTCAGAGATCTTACCTTGGCAGCCTGCTTTGTGTCAGTCACTAATCTAGGCCTTTACTTGTGAGATACACAAGGAGGACGACATCGGTGAAGGCAGACAAGCAATTCATCCGCGGTACTGGGGAGGGAAAAAAATATCTTCCTCTTCTGAAGGTTCACTTAAAATCACTGATGTGATACAGATTGATTAATAGGAGAAAATGCAGATGAATGTATTGAATGTGTATACACGGGAGGCTTTAGGATGAAGATTTGACCCCCCCCCCCCCGGTGGAGTTGGGAAGCTTATATACAGAAAGAATCTCAAGGTTGCAAAAGAATGTGGGGGCCGGGCGCAGTGGCTCACACGTGCAACCCCAGCACTCTGGGAGGCTGAGGCGGGAGGATCGCTTGAGCTCAGGAGTTCGAGACCAGCCTGAGCAAGAGAAAGACTCAGTCTCTGCTAAAAATAGAAAAATTAGCCAGGTGTCGTGGTGCACGTGCCTGTAGTCCCAGCTACTCAGGAGGCTGAGGCAGGAGGATGGCTTGAGCCCAGGAGTTTGAGGTTGCAGTGAGCTATGGGAGAGAGGGAACAGGAGGCGCGGCTAGCAAGGGTGGTCCTGTCATGCAGATGAAACTTCCCAGGTAGTGCCCCTCAGAGAGAACAGACAGTAAGTGTCTCTTTCCAGACCTTCAAAGGCGTCAGACTCTTAGTTCCCTTTTCCTAGATCTGGATGAGGGAAGGCCTGGCTGTCTTAACGCAGATTCTCTACAGATCCACAGATGCAAACCTCCCCCACCAAAGACAGCCTTGCAGGGACACTTCAAAATATGTCAAAGAAATATATCTTGGGGTAAAATATGTTTATTTCCTTCACTCTACAAGTATTAAGTTTTCCAGCAGGCACCCTATAAATGAGACTGGGCAAAGGCAGATTAACAAAAGAAAAACAAACAGATGCTTATTAACATGTGCACTGCAGGTGGCAAACTCCAAGGGGTTCTTACAGCATGGGTTTATATGTCATCTTAGGCTAAACCAAAGGAAAGGGCTTTGCATCTTCTGGACAGGGGAGGCAAGTTTTGGGAAGATGACCACAAAAAATATGGTAAATAAGGTTTTTTTGGCAAGGTTTATTATTGCAGATTTAATTTGGTGTCTTCTCCATACATAGAGTTGTTTGGAATCTTGTTATTCCTGGTACACCAGGAGAAGGAGATATCTCTACAAGTGGCAATTTTCTTTATAAATGTAAATTTCTCAGTGGGTGATAGAATGGGGTGCCTGGGTGACTCTGAGAGCATCCGACCTTTAACAAATCCAGGAATCACTGGGGGACCTTGCTCAAATGCAGACTGATTGATCAGATCTGGGATGTGGGGCCTGGGATGCTGCATGTCCAGTAAGCACCCAGGGGGTGCTGATGCTGCCCGTCGAGGGACCATATCTTGGAGAACAAAGCTGAGAAGACAGTAGAGGAGTCTAGGTGGATGAGGGTCTGAACATGGTCCACAACAAGGAGGTTGGGAGAATAAGTTAAAAACATTGCACTTTGGGAGGATAAGGCAGGAGGATCGCTTGAGCCCAGGAGTGCAAGACCAGCCTGAGCAGCATAGCAAGACCCTATCTCTACAAAACAGAAAAATTAGCTGAGTGTGGTGGGCTTGCACCTATAACTTTGGGAGGACTTTGGGAGGCCAAGGTGGGAGGATCACTTGAGGGCAGGTGTTTTAGACCAGCCTGGGCAATATAGTGAGACCCCATCTCTAGAAAAAATAAAAAATATTAGCCAGGCATGGTGGTAACACACCTGTAGTCTCAGCTACTCGGGAGGCTGAGGCGGGAGGATTGCTTGAGCACAGGAGTTCAAGGCTGCAGTGAGCTACGGTAACACCACTGCACTCTAGCCAGAGCAACACAGCAAGATCCTGTCTCAAAAAAAAACCCAAAAAAACAAAAAGGTAAAATCGTTGAGTTACCCTCCTGGAGCTGTAGGAAATGGCTTTTCTGTTCCTTATCATTCCTACTTTTGAGTAACTGGCCCTTAGCGGACACCTTACTGTTGTTTGCCTGTGCACATTGTGTTTTTGTTAAGGAAGAATTTCAAATGCAAAATAAAATATAAAAGTTCATCATGTTTGCTTGCTTTTGTTATCACTATAAGTAAATAAAATTTAAAATTTCCCCGACTTTGCAAGTGTTTTCTTCCAAGGAGTATAATGGATGTGTGTCATCCTTATTGGATTTCATTGGTTGCCAAACAGGCCTGCTGTGAATTATGAAGGACACATGATCTGTTATGTAATTGGTGAGACCAAATATGTTCCAGATGCAGAGTGACTCATCCTAATGTGAGTATACGGTTTTTTAAATTTAATTGGTCATTAGAAAAGAAAACTTAACCTAGATGTCAGTTGAAACAGCAATTTATCTTGAGTAAAAGTTGCCTTTGCTTACAAGAGTTTTTAAAGTCATTAATTGGTTCAAACTTTTTGAACCTTCAAAGATGTGTGACATGCCTCTAAATGTTTCAGCAGAGGGAGTATCGAGAAAGGAAAAAGAATTTCAAAGGCAAAAAAGAAAGATGACTTGAGTAGTGGTATTCTCCATGCATGATTATTAACAAATGTTTCCTGGCTGTTGGTCTGTCAAAAATATTAAACCAGGAAACCCTGCTGTCCCAGGAGATGACAAACCTCCTGTTTCAAATGAAATATTAAAAAACAAATTACACAGCCAAGTCACAGGGGTGACACAGAAGAAATTTCATGAGTGGGAGCTCAGTGATCCCTTAAAAAGAAATTATAATAACTTTAGGGCCATTATGAAACAGTACATAAAGCCTGCTGTGATATGGATGTTTATGTCCCCCTAAAATTCATATATTGGAATCCTCACCCCCAAAGTGGTTAGGAGATGGGGCCTTTCGGAGGGGATGAGGTCATGAGGGTGAAGCATCATGAATGGGATCACTGCCCATATAAAAGGGACCCAGAGAGCTCCATCACCCCTTCCACCATGTGAGGACACAGCAAGAAGGTGCCATCTATGAACCAGGAAGTGAGTCCTCACCAGACACAGACTGCCACACTGGGATCTTGGACTTCCAGCCTCCTAAATGTCTGTTTTTTACAAGCTCTGCCATCTAAGGCATTTTGTTATAACAGCCCAAACAGACTAAGACAAAGCCTGTTGCTCATTTTGGGCTGCACAGAATTGGGGCAACCTCTCTATGTCTGGGATACTCCCAGGCCGATGAACCTTAGTGTAGAAACATCATATGCTCTATTGCCAGCTTCCCTTGCAGCTCAGATTAGGACATGAAACTGGGGGTCTGTGACCAGATGAATCTGCCCCCAGGCTTTTCTGGGGAGCTCAGGTCATAGTGAAGTAGGGACTGGGAGAAGTCTCTCTGGAGGTGGATGGAGACAGCAGAGCTGCTTGAGTTCCTGGGGCAGTGACTGGAGCCATTGTTTTGAATAGAACAAGCGTAGCTTCCAGAGCTTGCAGTGGCCAGAGTGGTATTTTCAAAGATCAATCTTGTGGTGTGATTTTGGAGCATTTTCTTGGCTGCAGAGTCCCAAGCCTCATTCTCCAGCTGTATTAGTTTTCTGTTGCTGCTTAGTAAATTATGACAAACTCAGCATCTTAAAAATGACACATGTTTATTCTCTTGCTGTTTCTGTGGGCCAAAGGTCTAAGCAAGGCTTAGCTGGGTGCTCTGCCTCAGGGTCTCAGCAGGTTGGAATTCGGGTGTCAGCTGGGGCTGTGGTTTCATCAGAGGCTTAACTGGGGTAAAACCCACTTCCAAGCTTCTTGAGGTTGTTGTTGGAATTCACTTTCTTGCAGCTGCAGGAGTGAGGCTTCAGTTTGTTGCTGGAGGCAGTTTTCACCTCCTAGAAGTGACCCAGAGTTTTTTGTTGTGTGGGATTCGGCAACATGGTCAGTTATTTCATGACAGATTGCTTCTTCAAAGCCAGTAAGAGAGACAGAGAGAGAGAGAGCAAGAGAGAGAGACACACACATTAGAGTGTTTCTGCTAACAAAACCTTTTCTGTCTTAATCAGTTCAAGCTTCTATAACAGAATACCATATACTGACTGGCTTATAAACAGCAGGCATTTATTTCTCACAGTTCTTGAGGCTGGAAGTCCAAGATCCTGGCGTGGCAGAGTCTGTGTCTGGTGAGGACTCACTTCCTGATTCATAGATGGCACCTTCTCACTGTTTCCTCACATGGTGAAAGGGGTGGGGTAGCTCTCTGGGGTCCCTTTTATAAGGGCACTAATCCCATCCATGAGGCTCTGCCCTCATGACCTCATCACCTCCTAAAGGCCCTACTGCCTAGCAGTGTCTCCTGGGGAGTCAGCGTTTCAACATGTGAATTTGGGGGGCACACAAACATTTAGTCCATGACAATGCTTTATATAATGTTATGTCCTATAATCATGGACATGATATCTCATCACCTTTGCCATGTTTGCTTGGTTAGAAGCAAGTCCCAAGTCCCGCACACACTGAAAGAGAGACACTTATACAAGGATATGAATACTTCAGGATCTGTGCGCCAGATCGACATTCCTAGACACTCAGTGTGTGCCCAATTATCCTTTTAATAAATTCTGTGGGTTTTTCCTGTTTGCTTTTACAAAATCTTTCAGAATTCTACTCTGCTTCTTACACCTAAGAAACTTGATTAATGAAGCACAGTCTTGAGCAGAATGACCCAAAATGACACTTGATGTGGTTCCCTCATTCCTGCCTCTGACTCACCAGTGGCTCCCCACCCTCCTGCACCAAAATGACAATAAAGGCACATTCAGAGAGGATACCATTAAGAACAAAGACTCATAGTTGTTTTACTGGACAGAATATTAGAATGTGCCTAATCCCCTTGCATCAGTTTCCTGGGGCTGTTGTAACTGCACACCAGGTGCACAAAACTGGAGTTCCTTCTCTCAGGGTTGTGGAAGTAGAAGGCTGAAATCAAGGTGTGGGAAGGGCCAGTTCCTTCTGGAGGCTTTTAAGGGAGTATCTGTTGCATACTGCAGCCCCCAGTCTATTCTGTGGCCTTGAGGACCACCTGTACCTTCGGGCTTCTTGGAGAAACTCCTCAGAATCATCAAAATCTACTCATTGTCAACTACCTGGTCACCTCCACCTGCATCACCTTCCATGCCTACATGAGTCCATCACTGTCCACCCCGTCAGCACCTACCTCATCACCATCCATACACACACCCTCCACCTCCACCCACAATCCCTAAATTCTACTCCATTCTTCTCTGGGTACTTATCACTAGGGGCTCTTCATTACTTGGTTTCCTGGGCAATCATCATGTGTTTCCCTCCCTTGTGTCTCATCTCATGAGTCAGGATGTTCCTGTCCCTTGTCCATCATGCATGCTCTGAGGCAGCAAGGTGCTGGCATGTTGCTGGCTGCCCCCACACACCTGCTGACCGCAGGGGGTGGTGCACCACCCTAGGAGTGGGTGAGGGTCCACTGCTTCCTCTTACCCTTCTGCGTGCTCCAGTCGTGACAACCAGCCTGTGTCCTTTAAAAATATAGGGTCAATAAGTAAAAGTGCCTACCATTTCGGTCACAAAAAGCGTGAAGGTTCTTTGATAAAGTGACATGTCGGCGCTTTGTAGCAGCTTTCAGTTTCAGCTTTGTCCATAGATCTTTGACTTTTAGGTCCACTGTCCATCCACACTAAAGATAAATTAATGTCTGTACCTTGCTCATCATTAGGGTGTGAGAAATGTTGGGCTAAATTAAGCGTGATTCACAGAAGGTCAGAGAAGCCAGAGGAAAGAAATGGGGGGGAGAGGGAAGATTGAGAACTATTGATACAAGAACTTTCTATCATCTACCTACCTCACTTCTACCTACCTACCTATCTATCCATCTATATGTTGTCTATCTATATATCCCATGTATCCATTTCTGTCTATTCATTTATATATCCATCCATCCATGTACATATTTCTATCTATCTGTCATCTATCTCTACCCATCAATCTGTCATGTATATATCCATGTATCTATTTCTATTTCTATCAATTATACCTGTCTATAATCTATCTATCATCTACCTATCATGTATCTATACCTATCTATCTATCTATCTATCTATCATCTATCTATTTATCTGTATATATACCTATTTTCTATATATCCATGCATCTATCTATCTATCTCTACCTTGCCTTGGTCTATCTGTCTATCATCTATCTCTACCTATCCACCTATCATGTATATATTCGTGTATCTAATTCTGTCAATTATATCTATCCATTATCTATCTGTCTATGTATCTATCATCTAGCTGTCCATGTGTCTATGTATATATATCCATCTGTCTGTCTACTTATCTATCTATTTACCTGTCATCTATCAATCTGTTTATCCATCTATTTATTTATCTACCAAATCATCTATCTATCCATGTACCTATATCTATCAATCTATCTATGCATCCATTATCTGTCTCTATTTAGCTGTCTATCTTTATTTCTAACACATATTTGTACTTACATGTTGTATGTATCACACACATATACATACATATAAATGAGCATGTGTGTTTGAGCGTATACACACACACATTTTAGTGAAGGGAAGTCTTGACTTGATTTGTGCACATCTTGGTGTTGATAACCACAGGGAAGATGCGTCCCTGGGACTGCTGTGTCCTTCCCTGTCTCAGGCTGCGTCACAGGTTGTGCCCCAGAGCCTGGGCTGTCGCGTGGGTCTCTCCTCCCTGGAGGTGGCCGTGGTGCTTTGCCTTCCGGTTCTCTCAAAAAGTCACAGTGAACAACTTTACATTCCTGAAGTGGTCTCAGAATATAAAATTAAAGCCAAATTAGCTGTGCTCACTGGCCACTATTTTCTCGTGTGTACCACTGAAAATGAGGTTAACTTTTGCTTGTCATCCTTTCCATTCGGTGGCATTTAAGCAGAAGTATTACAGGTCCACCTGCAAAACATTTCCTGTGACTTTTGGCTACGATATTTTTCTTCTTGTGGTTTTCCCCCTAATCTTTTTCTTTCCCTTTATACATTCTCTTTCCATTAAGAAAAACAATATTTTAGATAGAAAGAATATTTCAAACACTTCTATACATTAAACCAAAGAAGCTCGATTTTCTAACAGTGACTTGCACTATATCGGCACCACCACAGACAAGAAAAAAGTGATTCCTACCAATGCTGACTACAAGAAATAAACTTCCACCTTTTCATGTGAAAACTCCGCCCAGTTTAAAACTATGCAAACATTGAAACGTCTTGTGAAGAAAACAGTCCTGCAAATTCATCTCTATATTTTGTCATCTGCTTTTCTTGAGTATAACTTGGAATCCTCTGTTAGAATCATGTTTTATTTATTCACATACTTGTTTATCTTTACTCCATTTATTCCAAGACGCATTTTAGAAGCCTTTCAGAAGAAACAGTTTTAGTTTGACTTTTTAAAAAAATAGCAATATTCTAGACATCAGGAATAGAAATTAACGGTTTTTATAGTTATCTATTTTCAAGAGTTGAATTTTCCTGGCCCAGCAATGCTCACGGATGAAACCCCAGTTTGAGGAATTTCCAGGTTTTGTCCCGTGACTGTCAAATCTGGCCAGTCCTTGCCCCGTGACCTGGCGTGGATGATTTTTGTGATGAGTCTCTATCCTCGGGCTGTAGATCGTTTTTCCAACCGTCCACAGCCACTCTCTGCCCCGGCAGTCGATCTTTAGGGATTGCCTCAGGGGTTCCTGGGCCCATGGGCTTCTGAACAACATTAGCCAAAATGTTGGGGGTGAGAGTGGGCCAAAACCCTGTATGGCAGTGAATAACAGCCCCCCAAATCTGTGTCTACTGGGAATCTCAGAATGTGACCTTATTTGAAAACAGGGTCTTTGCAGAGGTATTTGTTAAGATGAGACCACCCTGGATCAGGCAGGGCCCTAAAGCCAATGGCAGGTGTCCTCATAAGAGACAGCAGAGGAGACACAGACAGAGGAGAAGCCACGTGGAGACAGAGGCAGAGACTGGAGTGACGCGGCCACAAGCCAAGGGACGCCTGGAGCCCCCGGGAGCTGGGAGAGGCAGGAAGGAGCCTCCCCTGGAGCCTCCGGAGGGAGCGCAGCCCTGAGACCCTTCATCTCCGACTCCTGGGCTCCAGGACTGGGAGAGGATGAATTCCTGTTACTGTAAGCCCCTAGTCTGTGGTCATTTATTATGGCAGCCCCAGGACACTCACATAGACCCCTGCTCCCCAGCAGCCCTCAGGCTGCTGCACACGCCTCCCAGGGGCCACAGATCCTGACTCTGAGCCCAGGCTCTGCCAGCCACTCCAGCTCAGCTCTCTATAGCCCAAGGAACCAGCCTGGGGAGGCGTCCACCTCTGCCTTCCCCATCCCCGGATAACTCCTTGCGCCCCCACCTGCCTGGACGCTGATGGATAGAATCATTCCCTCCCTACAATCTGGGCTGGTCTCTTGTCCTTCCAGGCTTGTGCTCCTTCATGTCTCATACTCCCTGGTGTGGGATGGTTTTATGGGGCCATTTCACATCCACATTCACTTGTGTGACCCAATGAACAAACCACAAGTAGTCACTTAAAGCAACTCCAGGGAATGTACGTTCTTCTCCCCATGCAATAAAATGTGGTATATGTACACCGTGGAGTACTACTCAGCCATAAAAAACTGGTAAACTAATAGCTCTTGTATTACCCTGGATGGAGCTGGAGCCCATTCTGCTAAGTGAAGTATCACAAGAATGGAAAAACAAGCACCACATGTACTCACCATCAAATTGGAACTATTGATCAACACTTATGTGCACATATGGAAGTAACATTCATGGGAAATCAAGCAGGTGGGGGGAGGGGATGGGTAAACTCACACCCAACGGGTACAATGCACACTGTCTGGGGGATGGGTACACTTATAACTTTGACTCAAATGGTACAAAAGCAATTTGTGTAACCAAAACATGTGTACCCCTGCAATATTCTGAAATTAAAAAAAAAATAAATTTCTCTGTATAAAGAAAAAAAATGAAGAATTCTTGGAAACGAGGCACAGGTTTTCCTGTGACATAAGATGTGGAGCAGCAAGACTCTTCAGCATAAACCCACAAGAGCTCGTTAAACCTTCAGGATGGAAGTCTTGGCGAGGTGAACATGCTAAACAGTGCTGGGGTATTTCTCCCAGAATTTAGTACAGAGTTGCTGTTCCATAAACTTTTCTTGATTGACCTATTAATTATAAGTCCGCTCCAAGGCTTCATGTATGTTGCAGAGGATGGAGGTGTGTAGAATCAAAGCTGGTTGAACTGGTGCAACTAGTTAAGGTCTGTAGTCTTGCGGAAAGAAATGTGTCAATCTTGATGCCATGGTTTATATATTGTTCTCCAACATAATGTAAAACAACAGTCCCCAACCTTGTTGGCACCAGGGACCACTTTCATGGAAGACAATTTTTCCACGGACCGGGAGGGTGAGGGGGTTGCTTTTGGGATGATTCAAGCACATTACATTTATTGTGCACTTTATTTCTATTATTATTACGTTGTAACATATAATGAAATAATTATGCAACTCACCACAGGTTGGGGAACCCTGTTGTAAAATGAAGTTGAATTAAGGGTACATGGGACTCTAAACACTGATCTCGCATTTGTGCAACTTCCAGGGAGTCTATAATTATTTCAAAATGAAAAGTAAAAAAAAAAAAAAATCACAATTTATAAGAATAATACTGAGAACAGTTTGGAAAGGGGTGTATTTTATATTTCTTGCTACATTTCAAAATCTAAATTCCTTTGGTCATCGTGAAATAACCGTGTCTGGAACAAAAAAAATGTGCCATCTTCATCTTTGAAGCAGACTTGGCAGTTCTACCTGCAAAGGGCAGGAAGTTTTAGGTGTTGAGTGGCAAAACCTCCTAGCTTCTTTGAAACCAGGGTTAATCGTTTATCAGAATCCATCATGAGATTAAAACGATGGATGTGGAAAGCACACACAAACATACACACACACCTTGATTGAAATGCTGTTTATTTATTTGCGGGTGAAAAGAACACACAGGTAGGACGTCCAGGTGTAGTTATCTGGCCCCAGGGTGGGAGATACAGGTTCAGAGAAAACCTCTTTCAATTGCAATTTATGAGTCAATTGCCTTGGGTTTGCTTCCTTGTTTTTTTATAGCAGGGACGTGAAAAACTTCCTCCTAAGATTAAGAGGAGGGATAGAGGGTGTGCAATGCGTTGTAAATGTAGTAGTTTTGTGCTGCCCACGTTTAAGGTGCTGGTGTATCAGACGAAGCGAAATACTTGGCTTATAATCCAAGCAACTACTTACTGGATGCTGTTGGATGCCTGACTGCACATATATGATGAACCAAGACCAACTGGGGGATAGTTTTTAAATCCTGGAAGATTTCAAACAAACCACAGAATGGTTGGTTTGACGTTGACCTCCAAGAGAGGATTAAACATGGAAATAAACGCCAGAGAAACAGTCCTTGGTGGTGAACTGAGCACGTATGTGTACTTCCCTTGCTCCAAACGCATAGAGATGATTGCAAACTCCTTGAGGATGACTTATTTTGTGTCCCTCCAGGTGCCTCGAAGAGCCTTCAGGACTTTATAAATTGTCATTAAGGTCTGTTTCGGGAAGGAGGAATAAGGATTTGGGCAATGCGCATTGTACACAGCGGTCAGCTTTTTCTTTTTTTTTTTTTTTAAGCATCAAGAAATATTTATTGGGGGTCTTCTTCATAAATTCTTTGCCTAGACCAATGTCCATAAGAGTTTTTCCAACGTTTTCTTCGAGAATTCTTATGGTTTCACGTCTTAGGTTTAGATCTGTTATCCATTGTGAGTTGATTTTTGTGAAAGGTGAGAGGTGTGGGTCCAGTTTCAGTCTTCTACATGTGGCCATCCAGTTTTCCCAGCACCATTTGTTGAATAGGGAATCTTTTCCCCAGTGTATGTTTTTCTGGAATTTGTCAAAGATCAGGTGACTGTATGAGGTTGGTTTTATATTTGGGTTCTCAGTCCTGTTCCGTTGGTCTACGTCTCTGTTCTTGTGCCAATACCATGCAGTTTTGGTTACTATAGCCTTGTAGGGTAGTTTGAAGTCTAGTAGACAGATGCCTCCCAATTTGTTCTTTTTGCTTAAGATTGCTTTGGCTAGACAGGGTCTTCTCTTAAAAAAAAAAACAAATATTTATTAAAGCACTTATTATGAAATATAGTATAGAAGACAGCGTCCTTGCTGTATAAATATAATGGCACATAAGTTATAACAAAAGACATATGAAGAAAAAGAGAACTAATGTACACAGTTGTACGTGCCACATGTCCATGAGTGGCATAAACAAAGGTGAAATAGTCACGTAATAACGTACTTGTGGGGAAAGTTTTAGGGAAGAGATAGTACTTGTGCTAACCATTGTCAGAAACGTAGGTTTTATACAACATGAACTAAGGGGGAGAATATCACAATCAAAGGGAATACACTGAATAAAAGTTTGAATGTGTAAGTACAGAAGAAAATCAGTAGAATAGTTAGGTTGGCATGGAAGGTGTTTCATCTATCAAAAAACATCCAACATTTGTGGTCATAATTGTCTTTCTCTTCTTCTTTTCCTTTTTTTAAATTTCAGAATATTACGGGGGTACCAATGTTTTGGTCACATGAATTGCTTTGTACAGTTTGAGTCAAAGTTACAAGCGTGTCCACCACCCAGATAGTGCGCACTGGGTGGTGAATTTACCCATCCCCTCCTCCCCTGTCCCACCTGCTTGATTTCCGTTGAATTTTATTACCATGTGTGCACGTAAGTGTTGATATGTAAGTTTCAATTTAGTAGTGAGAACATACGGGTTTTTGTTCTTCCATTCTTGTGATGCTTCACTTAAAACGATGGTCTCCAGCTCCATCCGGATGAGAAACTGCCCCAAAACGTGGTGGCTTAAAACAATAACCATTTAGTTCACTCATGACTCTGTGGCCCGGCTATTTGGGTTTGGCTCAGTGAGGCAGTTCTGCTGTCAGATGGACTCACTCATGAGTCAGTGGTCAGCAGCTGGGTGGCCAGGGAAGGGCTGGTTTGGATGACTCAGCTGGGACAGCTTGGCTCAGATTCATGTGATCTCTTGGCCTTTAGCAGGACAGCCCAGGCGTATGACACCGTGGCCAGGCGGGTTTCCAAAACGGGGCTGGGTGCAAACAGCCTCTAAAGACTCAAGCCCAGAAATGTTGATGTTATGTCTGCTGTATTCCATCTGCCAAAGCAACGGAGAGCCCCAGCGCAGATTTAAGAAGCAGGTACGTGATTCCACCTGTTAAGCAAAGATGACACAGAGAGAGAACTTATTGTGGCATTGTGCAAAAAATATTTACAACACACAGCGGACTTCTAAAGTACCCACTGCCTGCAAAGGATGCCACCAACCTCTCAGGGTAGGGCCCAAACGTCGACAGGGACATCAGCTTTGTCTAGTGTAAGCTTTACCCTTCAGAGTTTATAAGCGAGACAGACAATGACAAACGGATTGATGAATCCTCCCAAATTGAAGTTTCAGAACAATGGATTTGGTCTTGTTTAAAGTGAATCTTGTAGGATCCAAGAGACAGAGAAGGGGCTGCAAGACTGTCAAGGGGTGGTGGTTCTGGCCATGTGGCTGAGACCACCGATGGTGTGGGAGGGTCTTCACACTCCCTGAGCCCTCAGAGGGGAACCTTTACAGGTGGGGGGGAGTTTTGTTGTGTTTCCTGAGACTCTTGCTAAACTCTTTCTGCCCACGAGGCATATCACAGGGAAACATCTGCTCTTGTAACTGACTTATGACTGTACTGTTAGGTAGAAGTATTTTCTCGCCAACACCGTTCTCCTGGTTCTAACCAGCCAGTATCCCAACTGTGACGTGCATCAAGCCCTACCTGACTGCTTTGGAAAACTCTGAAAAAATCTAGAAGAACTAGCAGTACCATAAGGGAATTTTATTTTCTGGGGAAAGAAGAAAATATTCTAAAAAGCTAGAAAGATGGGGGAGAGAACTTCTGGGTCCTTATGGTCTCATGCTCTTTGATTTGCTCATAAATAACCCTGATCTGAAAACAACAAAAATAATAATGAATTTTCCCCTTCCAGAAGTCTTGGTAATTGGTCTCCTTCCCTCCATCCTGACAAGCACATCTGTACTTAAATCCAGAATCTTCTTGGACAACACAGCCTCACAGATTTGCCACTTCCTTTTGCTCGTGTGGCATTGTATTAGTCGGTTCTGCAGAGAACAGAACAATAGGCATATTAGTTTTTAAAGAACATTGATTATGAGGAATCAGCTCATATGATTATACAGGCTGAAAAGTTTGACATTCCACAATCTGCAAGCTGGAGACCCAGGAGAGCAGAGGGTGTGAGTTCCAGTCTGAGGGCCCGAGACCCAGCAGAGCAGAGGGTGTGAGTTCCAGTCTGAGGGCCCGAGACCCAGCAGAGCAGAGGGTGTGAGTGCCAGTCTGAGGGCCTGAGACCCAGGAGAGCCAATGTCTGAGGGCAGGAGAAGATGGATGTCTCAGGCCAGAAGAGAGAGCAAACTTTCCCTTTGTCCACTTTTTTGTTGTCACCAGGCAATCATTGGATTGTATGATGCCCACTCACATTGGTGAGAACAATCTGCTCTACTCAGTCTACCCATTCAAATGCGAATCTCTTCTGGTGACACTTTCACAGACACACCCAGAAATAATGTTTCGCCAGCTATCCAGGCATCCCTGAGCCCAGTCAGGTTAACACATAAAATTAACCCCCACACCATACTTTATTCTGCCTTCAGAGCTACATTTCTGAACTGGATCTTGGCCTGCTTGGTCCACCTTAAATTCTTTCTGGGGTCCCCCTTGCCTTCAGCATTAAGTGGACTTGACTTGGTAAGGCATGCAAGGTTTGTCCCCATCTGGCCCCAGGTGACCCATCCAGTGTCATCTCCCAAAGCTCTTCCTACTCACACATGTCATGGATGTTTTCCCACCACATCTGTATCACTGCTCATGCAGAGTGTCATGTTCATACTCTGGAATGGATCTTTGCACATTCTTTGTTTGGAAAACTCCTACGTGTTCTACCAGACTCAGCTGAAATGCAGTCTTTTTAGTGAAATATTTCTGCATCACCCGGTCTTCACATTCCTCTTCTTCCCTGTAAGAGCTCTAGTGGGTGAAATATTTCTGCATCAACACGGTCTTCACATTCCTCCTCTTCCCTGTAAGAGCTCTCCGACTTCATCATCTGAAGGACACATCCCATTGTGTAAGATATATTAATTTTTTCAATCCCTCAATGGACCAATTGGGCTATTTGATGAGAGGAAAAGGGGCTTATTCACCTTTGCATGCTCGGCAACTATGATAACATCTGCAATGCTCTCTTGATTAAATAAATATTTACTGGATAAACGAACATGATTTTCACATGGTATTATGGTAGAGTGCTTAAATATGCTTGAGCCAGCTCTGTAGTTATGATGCATATATTGTAGTTAGAATAGATTATATTTTCCAAAAATAGACATAGCAATATTTCTTTCCCACACTCTCTTCCAGAACCTTGCCATTCCTCATGAAGCGGGGGGATCTAATTCTTCATCCCTTGAAATTGGGCCAGTATCTCTGGTTGCTTTGGTGAACAGACTCCTGCAGAGGTGATGCCATGTGATTTGGAAGCTAGGATATAAAGCTACTGTGACTTTCACCTGATTTTTTCTCTCTCCCTCTGGATGCTCTTCTTTGAGATCCAGCCACCATCCTGTGAGGAAGCCCAAGCCATGTATGCAGAGAGGCCATGTGTAGGTGTTCTGCATGACAGCCTCACCAAGCCAATCAGCTACAGCTGATTTCATGAGTTCACAATCTGTGCAGCTGGACTTGTGCTCAGAAGGGGACCCCATGCTTGGCTTAACACTCTGATGCCCACCATCTTGAAATTCTTAACAAAGTTTGGGTAAGGGACCCTATATTTTCATTCTGCACTGTTCCCCATAAGTTATATGCCTGATCTGGGTCTCAGTCAACAGCCAGACTCAAGCATCAGAAATGTGAATGAGGAAGCCTTCAGTGATTTCATCCCCTAGGCTTCTGGCGAAATACAAGAGACATCCAGTCAAGCCCTGTCCACATTGCAGATTTATGAGCAAAATACATGCAGTGGCTCTCTTAAAACACTAAGTCTTGGGGTAGTTAGTTATACACAGTAATTGAAACAATTGTACATTTTATAATTCATATGTATGTTAACTTTTGCCATGTACCATTTTCGCACATATACATGTATAGTGTGTGTGTGTTTAGGCAAAATAAAAGAAGATAAGGAGCTTTGTTATTGCATAGACTTTTGTGGTGAGCTCACTTTCGCTTTATTCAGTTGAGCAGTTAAGCTTCTGGAGTGCCCAGTGAATATGTCGGGCTCTCGGCCAGGTACTGAGGTAAAAGCTAAGTTGAGATGGATCACAGCCTACTGGGCGACTCAGCTAAACACAAGTTAACAGACATAAATTCAAACAGCTCCCCCACCATACTCTGTGTTTTCGGACATCCTAGGATGGGTCGTTCTGATTCAACACCATGACCATGATAGCCAACCCGTGTCATGATCAAGATGCAACCTCAGGTCCTGGATACAGCCCTAATATCCCATATAGTTCTAACCCACAAGGTTGTTTGCCCATTTAAGCAGACTTAGAGGCAAATAGGATTCATGTTTCAAATACAGGATTCTGCGAAGTTGATTCTATCTTGACTCTGAGCCAGACTAAGGCCAAGCATTAGCTCTATCAACAAAGTAGTTTTTTGTATATCATGCAGCTACCTACATCTTAATTTCTGCAGAAGACCCAACCTATGTTACAGTTAAAGGGAAAATAAAAGACATACACATAAAGCTCACACATCGATTTTGCCAAATTAAGTCAATTACTGTTTTAAAACTGGTTTGGACCACTGATGGGCACAAACCATGAAGTTTCCAACGTATAAACTCTGGGCTACAACACAGTCTTTATCGTTGGCTGCTGCAAACACACTGAAATGCCATGGTTGGTCAAAGGGATGGTACAAAGCTGACTCAGAGTCAAACAGCCCTTGGTTTTAATCCCAGCCCATCACTGATGAGTTCTATGGACCTGGGCCACTTCCTCATCAGCAGAGGAGGGCTAATGAGTTCAGTATCCTTGTTTCAACATTGTTTCCCATGTGAGAACACTTGGTAAGTTATAAGACAATACAAATGTCAAGTAAGATTTACTGTTTATCATTCATCTGTCCACACACCATCTATATCACCACCATCATCCATTATCATCCATCACCATTCTATCATTCTCCATCCATTTATCCATCTATCCATCATCCATCCTTACTATCCATCAACCATTCATGCATCCATCCATCCATGCATCCATCTATCCATCCACCCACTCATCCATCCATGTTTCCATCCATCCATCCATGCATCCATCTATCCATCCACACATCTATCCATCCATCCATCTATCCACCCACCCACCCATCCATTCATTTATATACCATCTACCCATCTATATTTTCATCCATCCATCCATCCACCCTTCCACTGAATCAGGAACTTTCATTTGAGCATCTGTACAACAGGCATTATGTGTGGTCCAGAGACACTTCTTAACTGTTTTGGCTGCCCACAAGGACCTCACAGTAGGTCTCTATTATAAATTGGGCCCTAGTAATGGACACCAGAAATAAAAGTGATTTAAATAAGACTGAAACCTCACTTGAGAAAAAGATGAGATAAAAACTTACTCCTCTGTCCCATAAAAGAAGTTAGGAGAATCAGTCTGAGGCTGGTAGAGCCTCACCAGCCACCTGGCTCCTTTGCTGTGCATGTTCAGTCATCATTAGAGTGTGGCCTCCATCCTCTAGGTGACCTGCTCCAAGCTAGCTGCTGCAACCCCAGACATCACATCATTATTCCAAGCAGGTAAAAGATAAAGTGGAGGAGAAAAGTGGGCTTTGGCAGTCTTCTTTCTCCTTTGTAAGGAACTTCTCAGAAGTTTTACCTGATAACTTTTGCTTACATTTATTTTATTGACCAGAACTTAGTTTTTTGGTCACACCTAACTATAAGGGAGACTGAGCATATAGTATTTTAGTTGGCACATTGCTAACATCTATAAAATCAAGGTCTTTTACTATGAAATAAATAAGAAAGGATACAGGATGGGCAATGTTTAGTCTTACAGGTGCATGGGAGATGGATGGATGGATGGTTGGATGGATGGACAGGGGTGTGTATGTAAATACTGGATTAGTCTGCTCGGGCTGCCATAACAAAGTACCACAGACTGGTGGCTTACACAACAGAAACTTATTATTTTCTCACAGTGCTGGAGCCTGGGAAGTCCAAGATTAATGTCCTGGTTGATTCAGTTCCTGGTGAGGGCCCTCTTACTGGCTTGCTGTGTCTTCACACGGCAGAGACAGAGAAAGATCTCTGGTATCTCCTCTTATAAGGGCACTAATTCTTTTGGATTAGGGTTCTACCTTTATGACCTCATTTAACCTTAATTATCACCTTCTTGCAAATATGGTCAGAGCTTCAACATAAGAATTTTGGGGGTGGACACAACTCCATGAATAGCATATATGTTCACGTATATTATATATATGTGTATGAATATTTGCGTGTCTGTGTATTCTTGTGTGACAAAGAAAAGGAGAAGAAGCTTCATTTTCTAAATGCTTAGTCTTTTGTAGGGAGCTAAGTTTTATTTTGCATATATTCAATTGAGTAATTAAGCTTCTAAAAGGTTGCCTGCCTGTGTTGGGCTCTCGGCCAGGTGCTGAGGTATGAACAAAGATGAGACTGCTCCGCGGCTTACTGGGAGACTCAGATAAACACAAATAAACAGAAATAAATAAACAAAAATCAAGGGCTATTAAAAGTAAACTCTTGCTGCTCTCAGAGGCTGAGCCACGGTTGTGATTTCACTGTTGTACCCCACAGCGCGGATACTCAGAAAGCTTTGTTGAATGAGTGGGCATGCTAAGGAGTCTCCAAGAAGGAACACCCAAGGAACCTGGAAAGACAAAACGAGGAAGATCATGCAGGAGCTGAGCAGGTGGGGACACACAGGAGGCTTTGCCCTGGTGAATGGAGCTGCCCAAAATGTCTAGTGCTGGTCAGTCCTGAATATCAAAACCCCAAGCTTGAAAGGGCAGCAGAGTTGACCTTACTCCAGGTAACAGTGGACTGGAGAAATATGTACATATCAGACTGCAAACTTATCAATTTTGACTATGACTATACAAGAATAGTCTAGACACCATGTGGAAGTCTGGTGGCCATGATTTGGGGTGACCAGGGGGCTAAGAACATCCAGCCACCCACCCATGCATCTATTCATCCACCCATCCATCCACCACAGTCCTCTCTGAGTGGTGTTTGCCAGATTTCACCACAGGGAAGTTACTCTCCCAACCCCTTTTTTAATACTATACTCTTTGGAAGGCACGGGGAGTTATGTTCCTTGTCCTTGAGGGCTAGAATATTGACATCAATTATAATATTTGGGGTTATTCTGCAGGGTGCATTTGTCTCTTTTCTGTGTTTATTTATCTATTCAAAGAATGCTTTTGACGTGTAGAGGTTATTCTGCAGTCAAATCCCCCAATCTCTTACTTGAGGGCTGTCAACCTGTACTCCTGTTTGATCACTGCCTGCGCTGTGTGACCTTTCCTGTCTTGGGCTGGTTTTCCTAGGACATACAGACGGCGTATCTTGGAATCTCTGTCATTCCAAGAGTACATGATCCAGGGAGAGTTGTGCTCAGGCTCTTTGGTCTTATTTCTAAATATTTTTTTGGAAAGTTATTGGGCGCTTTCTCACCTTCTCTACTCAAAAGTCTGGCAGTCGGCACAGGTGAAATTCTTCCTTCCTGCTCCAGAGCTGTCTCCGAGCTTTACTGGTTGATGATATGAACTTGATAATACCCATGCCATCTCTTTATTTCTCTGGGCTTTCTGGTCTTCTAATGCTCTTAGTTCCTCTAAGTCAATGTCCAGTGGGGTGAGGGGAGGTGGGGAGGGAAAAAAAGCCCATGTAAAATGCTTTTCTTGGGGTCCAAAAAAATGCCTTTTTTGGTGAAAAGGTTATTTTTTAAAAAATCAAAATTTATATTCCCTGTTGTATCAATACTGATAGTAGGACACAGTTCTTGGCTAAACCTTAATAGGAATCATGTAACCAGCTGATTAGAATCTGCTTAGATAAAAGGAGACCTAAGGTTGTGTTTTACTGGGCGTGCACGAGCCATGGGGGCATGTTAGTGAATGGGGTCTTCCTCTGTCTGTCAGCAAGGTTCTCACCTGCAGAGGTGGGTGTGTGCACATCTCAAACTTTGGCCTGTGGAGATATCCTACACCTCCAGCTGCAGATGTAACCCCCATGTCTTGTGGGGTCCTCATCCCTGTGTGTTATGGGCTGAACTGTGTCTCTCCAAATTCGTGTATTGAAGGCCTAACCCCCAGGACCTCAGAATATGATTGTACTTGGAGATGGGACTTTAAAGAGGTGATTTAGGTAAAATGAGGCACTAGGGTGGACCCTGATCCAATAGAACTGGTGTCCTTATGAGAAGAGGAGATGAGGACACAGACACGCACAGAGGGACGACCACGTGAGGACACAGGGAGAAGACGGTGTCTACACGTCAAGGAGTGAGGCCTCAGGAGGAACCAGGACTGAGACACCTTGACTCGGACTTCCAGCCTCCAGGACCAAAAGAGATTAAATGTGTGTGGTTTAAGCCCCCAGTGTGTGGTGCTTTGCTGCGGCAGGGCAGCATGCACAGTTGCATACACTGTGTGACCTAAGACAAGAGGAAGTAATAGCCACCCCTCACCGACCGCAGCTTGGTCAGTGCTGACCACGGCACAGGAATCTCTGAGAGGTGGCAACAACCTGGGTGGGGCTTCGGTCCCAGCTCCAAGCCTCTGACTTCCTTCCGACCAACTCCTTCCCTTTGCTGCTAAAAGGGAGGCCGCCCTGGCTCCCCCACACTGGAGGGAATTGTAGGGTCCCAGCTACAGAGAGGAAAGCAATATCAAAACCCGCCAAAGATAACGCAGAGAGATAACTAGAGGATGTGCCATGCCCGAAAAAATCAGGACGCAGCCACACCCCACTTCCCCAAACTGCACAAGGCAGCGAACATTAAGAAGAAGAATGAGCAATTTGGACCCCAAACAAGAGGGAGGCACAGGGAAGACCCTCCTCCTTGGACCTGGAACAGACTTCCCCAAAATCACTATTCACAAAGAGAGAGAGAGAGAAGGGAGGGAGGGGGAGCTTCCTCGAAGGGAGGATTATGGGGTTGAGCGTCCTGCAACTCGGGAAGGATTCCAAGGTTTCTGTCCAGGCATCTTTGCCTTCCTGCAAGGATACATTTCTCATCAGGAGTGGTGCCTTCCGACAATTCTCCCCTTTCCCCGGTACTTTCCTGTCTTTTCCTGGAGCTCCATGTTCTGTGTGCAGTTTGTTTTTCATCCCTCCTGTTGGGTTCTGCAGTTGTGTATTTAGACGCATTTCCCAGGTCAGTAAACAAAGCCCCATGGGCAAGACACAAAAGGTCCTCCCTAGAAAGTAAGACAAGACGCCAGTCTGTAATGGTGCGCGTGTGTGTGCGTGTGTGTGTGTGCACGAGCACGCATGCAGAAAGAATATATTCGTATACTGTCTGTGCATGAAGTATACATATACAACTGGTTTGCAGAGCTTGGTATGAATAGCCCAAAGTCAGATGAATTAATCCTTAAAAACTGAAGAGAGAGTGAGTGTCCCAGCTACAGACTGGGGGCTACCAAGGGTGAGGCGGAAACATACAAAATTACCACTTGGGTCCACTGAAAGTGGTCAGACTTGGGTCATTTCCTGAGGTCCCACTGGTAAAACACACAGGAAGCAAGGAGCGCCCCAGCAGTGAGTTTTGCATGCCTCCCTCAGCCTAGTCCACAGCCCTCAAAAGATGCTTCCTACGGCATTTGGATACAACGCAGGAGGCTTTTGCAATTAATCTAATTTTCATTCTGGAAGTTAGAGCTCCTTGAAGTCAGTTTTGAAGTGTCTGCAGAATATTATGGAAATTAGTATTTTGAGCCCAGGGAAGGTAGCACTTCAAAAAAAGAAGAAAAAAAAGCCAGAATGCAGCTAAATGAATTAGAAACAGAAGTCTTCCAAATGCCTCTCTGTGTGAACATAAATAAGAAGCTTCAAAGCCTGGCATCTGGAGAGCAACGGTGCATAGTTATTATGGCTGATGAGAGCAACCTATGCCCTCCCTGATGAAATGCACCCAGACTCCAGACTCTTTTGGAACATTACAGATGGTAGGTGCGGGGAAGCTTCAGCTGCAATGCGGACCAATTGTCAGAGGCTGGAGATTAGCCAGGTAGGGGCCTTTCTTTTGGAGCTAACAGAAATGAAAGGAGAAATTCACAGGGAGGGGTCTTTGGAGGTTGAGTTGGCATGAACCCTGGTTTCTGTGCTGTTTCATCCTGAGACTGATGTACCTCATGGTGCCAAAGCAGCTGCAGCAGGTCCACCATCCCCTTGCTCCACAAGAGGAGCCTCTGAGATCCTCCTGTTTGCCCTAAACTAGGGTCCACACGTACTATTGGCCCCAACCCAAGACTGCAGCCAGAGATAAAGAAAGTGTTCAAGGGCAGAGAATCAGAGGGACGAAAACATATAGGGGAAGGGGTTCTGGCCGAGTAGTCAAGTCAGGTTAACCCCAAGAGCTAATGCTTCAAAGGCTGTTTCCATGAAAAACGGTTGCCTTATCCCCGTGCTTCTAAAGCACAATCGTGTTGCTGGGGTTTGCCGGCCAAGACAAAGGAAAACCCTCTTCCTGCGTTCAGGTGTGCACCTCCAGACTGCAGCCTTTGGAAGAGCCGCATCATTCAGAAACGCGACCTTGGGTGTGGCAGGTGTCTGCCCCAGGGGCCAGGTGGCCCGGGGGTTGGGGGGTGGGGGAAAGCAGAAGACAGGTGTTGGCAGGGCTAAGGTAGGAATTGGCCCATACATAGGTTAGGGAACGGGGCGTGGAACGCAGGAATATTCAGGGATATTTATCAGGCTGTGACGCTGTTCCACTACCCTGAAGGAAAATGGATAGAGTTAGGCTAACGTGTAAATACAAAAAATATTCTTAGTCTGGGGCAAAGGACAGCTGCACTGCAGCTGTGGCCTGGGTGGGGGTGGGGGTCTAGAATCAGCGCCCACTGCGGGGCGAATCACCCAAGGGCCAGGACCAGGGGGAGGACGCCCCGATAGGGGTGGGAAGCGCGGTCCCTGTGTCCCCACCGTGACACGAGTCCCCACTCGCCCCCACCCCGGCCCCGGAGCTCGCGGTGCGGTGCAGAGGGGACGTCCGCGCGGGGCCTCAAAGCCTCCACCCCCGCCATCCCTCCCGCTGCGCGTCCCCGGCTCTGTTACCCCGGAATGGGCCTAGTGAGGCGCGCTGCCCGTGAGGCTGGGGGCCCGCACTTTTCCGAGCAGAGAGGGATTTTCATTTTGCTCCCCGTCTGGATCGCCCTGGCAGCCCCGTTAGCAGCGGGGAGGGAGCCCCCCACTTTTCCGAGAGGACGAAGAGTTTCACTTGAGCCCGGGTTAGGATAAGGGTTTCTAGGGGCGGGTGGGGAGGGGTCCCATAGCTTTCCGAGAAGGGGCGTGGTCTCACTTCCGTACAGGTAGGGGCTGCCTGGGGGTCCATTTAGGGGGTCTGTAGAGAGAGAGGGGCCCACACTTTCCCGAGAATGTTGGGGGTTTCCTCTGCTCGCCGTCTGCGCCGCCTGCGGTGGGGACCCCGCGTTCCCGCCAGTTCCGGAGCTCGCGGACGCCGGGAGGGGCGGGCGCAGCAGGGGCGGGGCCGCAGCCCTCCCCCTCCCCCGCCCGGCGCCGCCGCCGGCTCCGCCCCGCCCCGGTGCGGGTGGGGGGGGTTGTCCCGCCGCCACCGCCCGCGCGCACCACTCCGGGGACTGTCCCTCCGCGGCACCGCGCGCACCATGGCGCGCTGGGCCGCCTTCGCGCTGCTGCTCCTCGGCCTGCTTGGCGCTCTGGTGGCCGCCCCGGGTGAGCGGAAAACGGGGCCGGGTTGGGGGGAAACGGGGGTCTCTGGCCGGGCCTGGGGAGCCGCGTCCGCGGGGGGCGCACGGCCGTGGAGGGAATGGCGCGCCGGGGACGCGGGGCTCTTCTCCCTGCGGGTCTGGCGGGACGCGCTGGGCGTGCGGGTGGCCAACGCCCCGCGGAGGCGGCCCTGCTTTTCTCCAGCGCCTTCCTGGGGCCAGGCTGGACTCATTCCAGAGGCGAACCGTCTGCATTTGTTCTTACTGCCACAAACTTTTAAAGTTGGAGGGACCTGGAGGAAGGGTGGCATCCCGCCACCCCCTCCCCAAGTCTGGCGACTCTCTTACAGTGCCCCGCCCCCTTGCAGCTGCCCTCAGCCACCCCGATACCGTCCCCCACCCCGGGGTTGGAGGACCCGGGTCTTTGTTGAGGCGCGCGCAGGCCGCCCAGAGGCGCCTCCCCGGAGCCGCGCCCTGCGTCCCGAGCCTAAATTTGGACTCGCCGACACCCGGCGCGGAGGGGAAGGAAAAGTTAGAAAAAACTCTGAGCCCTGAAAACGTTCAAAAATTACTCGGCGCATATATGCCACGGGTATGTCAGCGCGCGCGGTGCGCCAGGCCCTTGTGAAAGTAGACACGGTGCAAAGAAGTGTGTTCTTACCCAGATTGCCAGTGTGCTGCGGTGCATAATTCCGAAAACACTGGGGGAAAAAAAAATCAAGACAAGGAAAATCCCCCGTCACCCCCATACGCCCCACAGCGAACCAGGACTATTTCTGGTTGTTACTAGAACAGTGTTTTTTCGGTGTCCTTTTAAAATGAAAAAAACAGCAACCCTGCTGCGTGTGGTATGTCCTAACTTACTTTTTCCACTGACCGGTGCATTTTTCACTCCTTAATATGGCCAGACTTTTAAGTCGACTGCCTTGCAGGCGGGGTGCTCTCGGGACTGGCCTGGCCTTACGGGGGCGGGGGAGGGGACATATTTTGGGAATGAGAAGCGCGCATGCCCAGCTCTGGGAGGGAGGAGAAGGCCCGCCTGGGGCCGCTAAATTTCCTGTTGGTGGTGGTTAAGTCTCTGGTTCAGCCCAGAGCTTCGGTTAGGGGCCTGGCCCTGTATTTTTAGGGAGAATTTGCACACTGTAAAAATGTGTCCCCGGTATCCTAGAAATCGTGCTTTCCGTTGGTAGACTTTAGAGAAAATGAAGCCTGCTCCCTGGGGGAAAACTCGGAGGAATTTGCAGCTGGCCAGGGAGGACCCACATGGGGCTTCCTGTCTCTCCCTTTCCTTCCTAAATGTCCTTCCTTCTTTCTGGCTGGCTGACACCATGGACATGATTTCCTTGTAGGGGTTCCCCTGTAGGGTTTTGTCAGCTGCGTTTGTTCACATGACACCTGCTGAAAGAGTTTTCCGTTTGTCTGTCTGGTTATGCATTCGTTTATCTTTCGTGCGTTCATTTCTCCCTTTGTACCTGCTATGTGCCTGGCGCCAGAGACATAAATTCGAGGTGGTTCTGGTCTCCCAAGAATTTAGTTTGTTGGGGAAGAGAGACGGGGTACAGGCAGACAGGGTACAGGGCAATAAGAACCATCACCGTTCCATCACCAGTGAACTCAGGGAGAGCAAGGTGGTAAATCTTGGTGCATGTGAGGGCTCGGCTGGGTTTTGAAACTCTGGGAACAGATTTGCTGGCAGGCCTGGGGTTCCACCTCGTTGGGGAAGGGCACTTGGGCAGCCTTATATTCTTATATTCTTTGAGCCCCAAACAAGCCACTTCACTGTTTTTAAACCTGCAACAGCATTAGCTTGCCTGGAGCTGCCTGATTTTGATACAGGCTGTGCTTAGGATTGTTGATGTGTTTGGTAAGCTGGCACGGTGGCTGCATCATGGGGGGGGGGTGGCAGCCAGGCCAGGGAGGTGAAGGAGGGGCCAGTCTGTCCCTCCAAAAGCAGAGAAAGGACTGAGCATCAAGTCACATCGATCCCCTTGAGAAACTCCCTCTCTTTCCTGTCTGATCCAGCTGGGGATGGAGGCAGGAACAGCCTGTTCCAAAGATACAAGTGGGGCTTTATCAGGGAAGTTTACTTTCAAATTGGTGAAGGTCCAAACACACTTTCCTATAGAGTGTACATGTGTTTGGCTTGGTTTCCATTCTAGCTACAAAAGGTCCTTGAGTCCCGAATGGGTCTTAATTCTAGTGCTAACTGCATGGGCCCAATTTCAGAATTTTGGGGACCCAGGGCCCTGTGTTCCCAGGTATCTTCAGAAATTCCCATGGGTGCAGGTGTGAGGTAGTGAGGATGGATGGACGGAGGGAAGGCATCTGGTGGGTAGAGGCCAAGGACGCTGCCCCACATCCTACAGTGCACAGGGCGGCCCCACCTCAAGGAATTAATCTGGTTCCAAATGGCAATAGGGTTAAGGGTGGAAAACCCCGAGTGTTTGGTATTTGTAAGAGTTGCACTGATTCAGCACTCTTTTTCCCGTTAGAAGCCCATCCCAGACTGCCAAGTAGCACAGATTCATGGATCCTCGTGAAATGGATTCAGGATGTCCACTCCTTGCCTATACAATTAGTCATTAGCGAAGGCGGTTTTGTTCTTGGCAAAGGCCTGGGCTGTTTGAAAAGCTCCAAACACCTACATAAACTGACTTCTATTGAATACCGGGTCTCTCCGGGATTCCCTTACCCCCACGGGAGCAAGTGTGGGCTTGATTTTTTTCAGTTTCTTGATAGCTCTGGTCTCATGCCTCTGTGGGTGTCTGTGAAAGTTGTTAGGAGAATGTTTCTGCCGTCTGGGCAGAGGAAAGGGGTCATACTGTTTCAGCCTGTATGCCTTCATTTACCACCAGCACGTTTGGCTCTGATAAAAGTTAATTGCATTTCATTTACCTGCCCGCTTTGGCTCTTTCTCTTTTGTTTATGAAGCTTGAACACGTGTCTTTACACTTTGGTGATATTAAAATACATGATATGATTTGTTTGTTTGTTTGGAAAGCACTTTTCTTCCTGAACATTAGATGCTGCTAGTTGCATGCTGTAATTTAGAAAGGAATGCAGCTAATAGAATACTTTCAGCCATTCAGCATTTAGGAATCGTGGTAGGATTTCATGGATGCTATCTGGAATTTTTTCTGACTCAGATATTTTCCCCAAGGGAGATAGACTTCCTACCACCCCCATGAGATGCTCATGGTACTTAATTCTGCTGAGATTTTCCAATCTTGCCACTTCTAGGGGAAAAGAATCACATGTTATTTGTGATTTATAGACGTGGTCAAGAAATAAGGCTGATGTGTCTTTGGGAGTGCAGAGGAAGAGAAATATTTTTTTTTCCTTAATTTTCCTAAGTTCTTAGTTGGCAGGGACCCTGTAACCAAGACAGATGAACAAAGGAAAAGCAAAGGGAATTTTATTAACATGTGTATTTTACATAAGCGTGGAAGATACCCAGAGAATGAGCAGTCCTCAAGGAGGTGGCTTGGAATTCCAGCTCCTACAGCATCTGCAACAAAGAACAGTCAATGTGCAGAGAAGAGACAAGATGAAGGAAAAGGACTTTGAGTTTCCAGGGTCACAAGTTGGGGGAAGGTAAATATATAGCAGATAAAGGCTGGTTAGTGCAGCTTGCTAATAAGTCCTGTGGTACCATCTCCAGGCTGATAAGGTCCAGAGCTGCCTTCGGTGGTTGACCTTTGCTGGCGGCAGGGGTTAAGATCGCTGGTGAACGTTGGCGGTGCCCCCGGCATGGACGCAGGCTGTCCAGGGCTTGATAATGCCTTTTGGTTTCTGCCTATCTCTTGGTTGCAAAATAGTAAAGAATCAAACTTTCTAGTTGTATCTGTGTAACTAATAGTATCTTCTCGCGTCTCTAGGGACCAGAAGGACTTCCTCTTCTTGAATTTCCTGGTCGGTGTTCTTTGCTTGGGTCTTATGCCCGTTTGGGGAGATAGCACATGGGCGGTTGGTTTTGTGTTAGGATGACTCAGTGTTGCCGGCATTCCTCCTATGGTCTCGCTACTCATACTATTAAAATTTCCCCTAAACAGGAAACCAGAAACTTCCTTTTTTTTCTCTCTCCCCTGAGTTAGATTCAAACCAATGTTTCTCAAAGGGGCGGTGAATTTAGTGTGCAGCCGGCAGCCTTGAAAAGAAGAAAATTCAGCCGTTGAGAGCACAAAGCATCCGCATGCTGCGCACAAGCCCTGCTCAGTGAGCGTTTGTGGGCCGAGCTTTTGTTCTGTCCCCTCTGTCTGGGTGGACTGGGCCGCGGTAGAAAACGTGTTTGTCACTGTGCATGGCAGTTGGACGAGTCTGAAAGCCATGTTTACCCTTTCAATTATGTTGCTTTTCCAACTTGGAGTGACATCAAGGACCTTAAAGCAACAGATCATCTTCAGGTCTTCGGAGAGAAAAATCATTGATACAAGAGTGGTGTTGTTGTTGTTTTTAAAATAATAATTAACTTTCATTGGTTAACAGACCTTCTTGAGAAGGGAGTGGATGTGCCAGACCAGAGCTGTTACATTCCAGAGAGTGGAAGGCATTACTCATCCTGAGATAATGCCGCCCCAGAACCTTGAGGATTTTGTTTATTTCTGATTCTTCTCCATCATTTTCTAATTGCACCCTCAGGAGCATTGATCCATGAGGGGACGGCGACCAGAAGATGCATACGTTTCCTGAGCGACCCATGGACAAAGAATAAACAGATTACGTTGTCTTTAGGGCAGATGGATGAGGAGGCATATAGATTTTATAAGTACTGCCAGAACCCAAATATTGCCGGTCAGCTTCTCTTGTTGTTGTTGGTTGTCTTCCTTTGGGAGACGTGGGTTTGGTTGTAAATATGAATTAACATGATGTTCTTTTTGACATATTCAGCACAAAATGTACCTCACTAGATGAAGGGTCACACACACAGTGGGGAGAACTGTTAGGGATTTAATGCAGGGTGGTTGGAGTAGGAAGGGTTTGGGTGTGACTGTGCAGGAGACACTTATAAATAGCTGTCTCCCCCGGGGACCTCAGCGGGGCAGAGATGACTGTGGGGCCCCTGTGTTCAGGTCTTTACTCAAGGGTCTGCGACCCATCAGGACCGGGTGGTACCCCACAGACAGAGAGCTGCAACAGCCTGTCTGCACTGGTCTCCCATCGGAGATGTACGTTAACTCATTGCTCTTAGACTGCAGGTGGCTAGACGCACATGGTGAGCATATTGCCGGGCGGTGGGTTTCGGTGTCTACATTCTGGGAAGAAGAGGAGCTGGTGCAGAGCAAGGTGGAGAAATTGGGACATAGGAATTGCAGAGAGGAAAATTACCCTCAGCTGGGGTGTGATTTGCAGGGACAAAGGTGCAGAAAGCTTCCCTGACCACTTCCTGAGAACCTGGTACTCCTGCCCCCAATCTCCCCCTGGGTTCAGTTTGTGTAGGAAATCGCTGATTGAGCAGGTCTCTCTGGGCTGCATCCGCAGCATCTCGAATGCTCCACATCCTAAACTTCTCATGATTTTCTCTTTAGCCTGCATCCCCTGCTTTATTTCTATCTTTTATGATAGGACCATTTGCCAGGGCACTGGAACGGAAGCATCACCTACCACTCCTGCCGGCTCCTTCCTCTCCTGTCCGATCCATTAGTAGGTACTGTTGAGTTAATTCCCAAAATCATTCTCGACCCAGGCCGCTTTCTGCATTTCTGTTTTGTTTTTAGAGATCCATACGCCCACCTCTGGCTGCTTCCCAAACTATTGCAAAAGCGCTGAACTGGCTTGTTCCCTGGACTCTGGGCATTTTGGGGAGGCCCAAGAACCCCCTCCCCCTTTCTCAGATTACTGTTTTTTTCTTAATGCAGAAGAGAAAATACATAGGGTTACAAAGGAAACTGATTATATTAAATCAGTTACCCAGAGCCCAGGCTAAAAACACACCAGGAGCAGCACTGCCCATCCCTCCTTCCTTCCTGCTGCCTGATTGATGGTTCCAGACACACAACCTGCCCAGTGACCCTTCCGAGGGTTCTCAGCTTCTGTGCCTTTGCAGGGTCCCCCGGGAGCTTGGAAACATCCTGCCTGCCCAGGTTTACCTGTGTGGTCTGGTTTATAGTGTTAGGGGCTGGGCCTGCCCCAGGGCTTTAAAAAGCTGCTCAGAAGGTCTTCATGTGTGGCTGGGTTGTCAGGAATCATTGAACTTTGGTTTCACCAGACTTTCTATTTTCATTCCCCCCTGCATGGGCTTTCCCAAGACTCCGTCATTGAACATTCACATCTGTGCCATGGTTACGTTTTTCACAGGGTGCCCGATCTGTTATTTTGTCTTCAGCTAGCCCTTGAGACGTTTCTTTTATAGATGGAGACACTGAGGTTGGAGACCTCAGTACTTGCGGTGCCCATGGGGTCAGCACAGGGGAAGATGCAGGTGGTGACATGTTCTGTCACCGGGGCACTGGGGTCTCTGGGGCTGCTGGGCTCGGGGGTTGGTGGCTGCACATGTGGGCAGCACAGATCTCTCCAGGCGTGGCCCTGTGGACTCTGAGGGTCAGCTGACTTCACCACTAGTCTGGCTTGTTGGGGAGGAGGATGTCCTGTATCAGCGACAGTCAGCTTGATATGGAAAAGGAGTCCCCTGAATCCTGGTTGTCAACTTGTCTCAGATCAGTCCCTGAGGCCTCTCCACCTCCTCAGAGTTTCCATGTTCCAGTTGTCCATGCGTCCACCCATCCAAGTAACCACCCTCTCATCCATCCATCCACCCATCCACCCATCCACCCATCCACCCATCTACCCATCTACATCCACCCATCCTCCACCCATCCGTCTATCCATCCATATATTAGTTCATCCACCCACCCATCCATTAGGTCATCCACCCACCCACCCATCCACCCATCCATCCACCCCACCATCCATCCATCCATCCATCCATCCATCCATCCACCTATCTCCTGACATAGCCACTGGCTCTCTCCTGTGTTCCTTTAGCCAGCATAGGTTGAATTTGAAAGTTATCTGCGTTCTCAGTGCTGTTTGTTGGGGTCACAGAAAAGAAATACGCGGTCCCTGTCCTCTGTTCTCTGCCTGGGAAGTGACAACCAGCACATCACTTTTGGCATAAAGGCGCCATTGTGGATGGAAGTCCTGGATGCTCAGTGGGCAGAGAGTGGAGACCACACTCCCCCAGAGGATCAGAGAGGGCACCGCACGAGAGGTGTCCTCCCTGGGCCCCTGAGGTTCCATGACTGAGCAGAAGAAGCCAGATGTAGAAGAAAGGCGAGGGTGTCAGCTGGCAGAGGAGCATTAAGAATGACCGGGGAGCTGTGGTTCATTTTGGGCTGTAGCAGCTGCAGGGGCCAGGTGATGGGCGGCCCCGGTTAGCACTGGGGAGGAGTGTGCATTTATACTCCTGAAGGGTTTCACTCAGTGACACTTACCTGCAGAAGACCCCTCTGTGGTCAGCTGCAGGGAGAATGGGTGGGCGGGGCCGAGGCTGTTGGCAGAGCCTGGCCAAGTCAGCAGGGAAGGGAAGAGGAGAGAGACAAGCCGTGTTAAGGAGAATTAAGGGAGTAAAAATCTATAGCCGGGGCCTGCAGAGTAGGCCACATATTTGCATCACGTGGGCATGCTTTGCAGTACAAATGCCTGGGCCTCACCTCCCAGAGTTTCTGATTTTATTGGCCTGGGCATTGGGACTTATGAAAACCCCTGAGGATGAGTCTTAATGTGCTGGACTTCAGAACCTGGGTCTGTGGCTACACTTCTCAAACTGTCGTGTGGTTAGAAATTGCCTTTTGTAATGTTTGTGAAGAAGTGCTTCAGGCTGGGCAGGGAGAGATGATGATGGAGGGCTTCCTGGAGGAGGGGTCTCTGTGTCAGGGCCTTCAAGGATGAATAGGAGTTTTCCAGGTTTGGAAAGAAGGGATAAGCATTCATGGCCAGATAGAGGATCTAAGGCACATGGTCTCAGCTGCCTTCTTGTTCGACTCATACTGTACACAAGAGTCCTTGTTGAGGTATATTGAGTGCTTTGTTTTTTGCATTTTTGTGCTTTGTGTTAGTGATTTCACTGTTTCAAAGGGCCTCAAACATAGTGCTGAAGGCCTTGACGCATCTTACTCAGAAAATACTCCTGTTAGTTGAACTTTGGGTATGAGTTATAGCACTGTTGGCTTCAAGTTCCATGTGAATGAGTCAAAAATATATATTCAATAAGGTGTCTTTAAACAGAAACCCACATCAAACAAGCTTATGTAGTGATTGGTTGATGAAAATGTGACCAGAGGCTCTGGAAACCTAACCCTGTATTTCCCTAGGAGCAAAGGTTCAGTATTCACTAATTCAGTATTTGCTAATTCAGTGTTCCTGGAGACTTTATAGAATGTAACTACTTTGAATAAACAAGACTGTAATTAACAGAGCTGTTAAGTGTGGCTTTTTGTTTTTTGTTTTGCCCTTGACATCATTTTATGGAGACACACAGGGCTTCACAGACTGCTAACGTTTGGGACTGTCTGAGGGGTTATTTCTAGCGAGCCCAAATCTGCAGGGCAGTGACCAGCTTGGAAGGAGCTCAGTTGGGGAGCATGGCTGGAAATGAGTCCTGAGCCCCGTTCTGGTATTTGCTCATTAATTAACCTTGGGGGAGGAGTAATGACTGTTTTCCCATAGAAATGGGGTCCTGGAACCAGCACCATTGTGCCACAGAGAGGAGAGGGGAACAGAGAACAGGAAGTCCTGGGCAGCTGTGCACTGGCATCCTCTTAGCATCTTGAGTCAGCAGGTTGAACATCACCCTGGAGCTTGTTAAAAATGTAGGCTCTTGGGCCCCACCCAAGACCACAGAATCAGAGTCTTAGGGAGTGAGACCCAGAAACCTGTGTTTCCACAAGCCCCTTGGGATCAGCCACACAGTCATTCTGTTCTCTGGTCTCTTCCAAAACTTGGCATAGTTGGGGGGATGTTCTCAGGGTTACAGTGCAAGAAAAAAAAGAAAGTTTCCCCCTCATCACTAAAAACATTGTGAAATTATATAAAAGAGCCAGGGACATCCTCTCTACACCATAGCACCATCTTCCTAGTGAGGATGAGACCCAGGTGTTTGCTGGTACCGTAAGCCGCATCAGGTGAGGATTAGTTTAACAACCTGCATGTGAGTTTAGAGCTAAGACGACAGTCGAATTTAACTGTTGCTGTCATCAGGAAGCCCATTCATGTCCGTGGTGGACTAGCAAAGAATGTTTCGAGAGCCTGGTGGCCACCACCCCCTACTTTCGTAGTTACTCATGGGGTTAACAGACTGTATTGGCTTCAGCAGTTAAATTTCATGTTTAGGGTGTTCTGTTAACTAGGCTTCCCTGCCCTTGTGTATAATCCAGCAAACTGCATTTTCTGCACCAAATTATTCAGTAGGTGACACGAGTTTGCTTATTTATGGGAAGCAAGCTACACCCAGGACTAGAGTATTTCTGAAACTATTATGGTGCTCAAGATCTAGAAGCAAGGTTTTTTTAGAAAAATTTATTTTTTTAATTGACAAATACAAATTGTATATGTTTATGGTGTGCCACCTGATGTTTTGGTATATGTGTCCCTTGTGGAATGGTTTTAACTTACGCATTATCTTACAGAATGACCGTTTTTTGGCACGTGTGGTGAAAACACTTAAGTGCCGACTCGCTTGGTGATTTCCAAGCATGTGATGCATTGTTTTTAGCTACAAGCACCATGTTGTGCAATGGATCTCTTGAACTGATTTCTCCTAAGTGAAACTTTGTATCCCTGGATCAACATCTGCCCCGTTGTTAAATTACGCGTCTTGAAAAAGAGGAAATATATATCTGCAGCAATCCGTTTTTAGGGACAGAAAAATCAGAGCATTCTAAATATTTAAATAAAATAAAATAAATCAACGACTACTATTCCTCTTTCTTCAGAGCCCCTCCGCACTGGAGAGCTTCAGGTGCCACGTCCACTCTTGTGGTCCTGGGCTTTCTTTGTACCACCATTATCTCCCTGTTGGGGACCCCCCAGAACCCCCTGCAAACCTAGAATGAAAGGTTTCAGGGGCAGGCCGTGCACCTGACTTTTACCCCGGAAATCCCTTGCCCGGCGTCCAAGGACTCAGTCAGCATTGAGCACAGAGCATACCTGTGTCTCCCCAGCCTCCTCCTGATTGGTTTCCAGAATGTCCTGAAACTTTACATTTTTAGTGGGGTTTGATAAAGGGCTCAGAAAACCAGCAGGAGCAGAGGAGGAAGTGACGAGTTGTGAGCAGGTGTAAGCATCTTGGAGTGATGACTGGATGGGTGTGTCCCGGGTCTGCCATTTACCAGCAGGGGCGTTGAGGCCCGTCATGGGGTCTCTGTTTCTCCCACCCTTAATGGAATGTCAAGATGAACTTTATTATTAATGTCTAGACAGCTCCAGGCACATAGAAAACACTCAGTAAATGACACCCCTGGCTACTGTTATTACTATGTAATTATATGTTATCGTTATTATGAAATTCTGGAAGTCTGAAGAATCTTCCACCTGCCTAATTTTTATTTCTGTGTGAAACACCTGTATGCTGTCGCGATGGAATTTAAGAGAACCCAGATTCCGGCTCTTGCCGCGTGTTTGCCGTGGTTGAGTGCGTTCGTGACGTGCTATGTTCGCATTTCTGAGGAGCTCAAACTCCCCGTGTGGCCTTCAAGAACTCATTCGGGCTCATCCTGTTTTTCAAGTTGCCTGGCAGGCGTGAAAAAGAAAATGCTGTTTGAATCCGAAGAAAGTGTCCCGTGTGGGTGACTCATGCCGTCTGTCCGTCCTTGTCCGGATGAGTCATGGTCCTGTCCCTGAAACATCTGGGGCTTGAGGGGGCCGGTTGGAAACCGCAGAGGCGCTGGGGCCTTCTGCCGGGGGCGTGGTCCCTTTGCAGGTTTGCAGGAAGCCGAATGCACTGAATGTTCAGCACGGGCACCCAAGTTCTCCACCAGGCTCCTGCTTCCTGCGGTTGCAGCCCTTCCTGCGCAGGATTCGGTGGTGTTTTCTGACGGTCGTTGGCCCCACACGGCAATCCCAGGAGCGAGGAGGGGTGGGTGGTTTCTGCCGGGAGCCCACACGTCCCCTGCCCACCACCCGACACCTCAGGGAGTGTGATGAGTTGGAAGGGGTCCTGGCGTAGGAATAGAGCAGTGGGGTGGGAGATGAGTAGGTTCATTTAGAGAGATGTATTTACTGACAGCCGTGATGGTTGTGGGTCTGGTTCCCCGTGGTACTTTCGGCCCCTGGCACGATGCATTTTCACGCCTCTGCGCACACCCGGAAGGTTGGCCTCAGAGGTGTCTGCAGCCCAGGAAGCTGCCAGGATCCAACACCTGATTGTGAGTGGATTAAGGGCGTCCACGTCTGCGTGAAACCGAGAGCCGGACACCTCGCCTTCCTCCCTGCTTGGTTTGGGGCGGTGTTTGGGGAGCAGCCCTAGGCATTAGCCACCTGGATTTTGTAGTCACCCGAGGAGCAAACGGTGAGAGTTGGGTGTTGTGTCGAGGCAGGAGGCGTCTTTGGAGGCAGGGGACAGACAGACAGAGCCTTGAGAGATGGAATCTGAGGTCGAAGGTCCAAGGTCGGATCACTGCAGCTGAAACAGAGCTTGGGGATGTCTCTCGTGTGGTTTGCTCATCCCGTGGTGACCCTAGTGTGAGGCTGGCCCAGAGCTAAGGCAGGAAGACCAGCTCTCAGTGCAGGGGCAACGGGGGTTCTCCAGGGGTCGGGGAGATGGTGGACGGTCACGCGGTGGCTGGGGGGGTCTGTGCCCTCCCCTGTTCCTGCGTTTGTGTGAGGGTCAGTACAAGGGACATTCTGATGAGCTGTGGCTTTCTCAAAGTCGGTGTGGCCTCTGGGAGGGCAGGTGGGCGGGGTAAGGAGGCAGCTTCTCAGGGAGGGGGACCCGGTTCTAGGTCAGTGGCTATGACCAGGATGGGAGTCAGGTGGAAGAGAAGTTGGTGGCTCTGGGGTGGTGGAGAAGTGGGGGACGGACAGGCTGGGCTGGTGGAAGTGGCCGGCCCTGGACACAGTGTTATTGATCAGACAGACACACATGCACACATATACATGCACACATGCAGTGCACATACATGCACACACATAGGCACACATATATACATATCATTTAGGGCACACACATATATACATGTTCATGCAGTGCACATTCACACGCACACATACATGAACACATGCAAAGCACACATACACACACATATGTACACATTCATGCAATGCACACACAGATGTATGTGTGCACACATGTGCATGCACACACTGGCGTGCATGTGAGCACACACATGCATGTGCATGCACATGCATGCAAACCCATGGGCACATGCATGCATGTGCATGCAGTGCATGCACACACGCACACAGTCACTGCACTGGAAACGTCCATCCCAGCCACATTTTGTGGCTGGAATCCAAAGAGCACATGTAGAGCTGATGAAGCCAGTGGCTGCCCAGGAAGCAGCGTGGACCTAAAGCTGCAGGTGGCTGGGGGAGGGAATGAGTGCACCTGGGTGGGCAAAGCCCCCCTCTGGGGTCCCAGGGGCTGGATGTAAGAACTGGGCCAGAGCTGCGAGTGTGTTCTTTGGAAAGAATTCCTGCGGCGTTGGACGGTTCCCACCTGCTGGAGGTGTCCAAGTCACACCGTGTTTTCCCCGTGTTCTGTGACTTTTCCCCTGAGATGCTCTTCCCGTGGAGATACAGGCCGGTCCTGGTGCTTGGGCTGCGTGCTCGGCGTCAGGCAGGTGGGGGTGAGTCCCACCGGGAGGGCGAAGGGAGCCCCTTCCTCACACCCAGAGCCCTCGAGGGTCTGCTGAGAGCAGGGAGTCTGAGCAGGAGGCAGAACCCTTGTCTTGGGAACCTTTGGAAAAATGCTTCCGTGCCCCTTTGCTGTTTTTCACAGAATTTTCTGAAGCCTGGGAGGGGTGAGTCACTTTAAAGGGGCTATTCTGTTTTGCTTTGTTTTGTTTTGTTTCTTTGGTGACTGTGTCTGTGACCGTCTTCTCTTTATGAGCGTGAAATTACAGGAATTAGAAGGGTTACGTGTAAAAAAAACCCCTGTATTTTACTTTCACATGTGGGGGTTGTTTTGTTGTTGCTGGGGGTTTTTTTATGTAACATTCTGCTTCTTCCTAAGCTGTCCCTTTTTTCTAAAGGGTACAATGTGTACTTTGGGAATTTTCCGGCTCTCTGTATTGGGGGACTTGCCCTGATTTGCCAGGAGCGCCCCTCAGGTGTCAAAGTCTAACGAAGGTGAACCTTTGAGATAGCTCATAGCCCCGTCGTTTCCAGTGAAAAGGGTTTTGAGGGAACTGAAGCAGGTATGGATTGACTCAGCAGTCTCTCTCCTGGGTGTTCATGCAAAGATACGAAGTCAGTATGTCGAAGAGACACCTGCACCCCCATGCTCACTGCAGCACTAGTCGCAGTAGCCAAGATGTGGAGTCCACCTGAGTGTCCACCAGCTCAGGGACAAGGAATGGACAAGGACAACGTGGTCTGTATGCACACAACGGAAAACTATTCAGCCACAGAAAAGAATGATTTGCAGCCACATGGATGAACCTGGAGGATGTGGTGCTAAGTAAAATAAGCCGGGCACAGAAAGACAAATGCTGCATGATCTCACCTCTACGTGGAATCTAAAAAAGTCAGACTCGTAGAAGCAGAGAGCAGAATGGTGGTTCCCAGGGGCTGGGGGAAAGGGGCAGGTGCTGGTCAGAGGATATGAAAATGCGGTTACACAGGAGGAGTAAGTTCAAGAGATCTTTTGTAGTCATGGTGAGTGTATTTAACAACAATGCATTGGACGCTTGAGCACGGCTAAGAGAGTAGATTTCAAGTGCTTTCACTACAAACAAATATGTGAGGTAAAAAGTAAATAAAGAAAAAATAATAAAACCTCCAAAAATATAGTTATAGATTTCTATGTAAACGTATGAGGGTAAATGTGTGTATATGCATGTGTGCATGCATGTGTCCGATGGGGTATTCAGAATCAATACTATCCCCACCTGCTACTCTACAAAAATCTTCCATGTGCTGCAGGGAGAGTTGTAATTGGATCTGTTCTGTCTGGCATGCGTTTGGGTGTAGAAACAGCCGTTTCAGGGCTCTGAGGTTGTGAAAACAACCCCACTGTGGTTGCTGGCATGGGTCCAACAAAGGCTGTTCCTGAGGCTTACTTGTATTGTCTACTCATTCTTAACACACACACACAAGCATGCAACCGTGAGCAAACACACACACACACCCCTACACCCACACACATGCACCCACAAACACATACCTACACACAAAGCATACCTATGCAGAAAACATACCTGCACACATCTACACATAAAACATACCTACATATGCACACACAGGCCCACAAATACACCTGCACATAGGCACACACATTCCAAAACATACATGCACACACACATACACACACTTGTGCACATCCCGTCCTATGTACACACACAATTTGCACATACACACACAGAAGCAGAGCCCTGTCTGTTAGACATCCCATAGAAGTGAACACATTCCAGTATCCCCACGGTTCCTGTGGGGTGTTTGTGGACCCTTCACCACCCGGCGCTTCCTGAGACCCGTGGGCCATTGTGTTCCGCTTGGCTCTGAGGGGTGGAGACGCTGAATTTGGTTATCTTTGTGACCCACCCTAACTCTCCCTGCAGCCAACCAAACAGTCCAAGCCGACTTTTCCAAAATTTCCTTAATTTTGCTTTTCTTCAATCCACTGGAGACAGCCACATTGAAGTATCGTGGAAATTGTTTTAATTTTAAAACGTAGAAACACGATAGAAACATGACAGTTTCCTCATTTTCTGGGATCCCATGAGATTTTTTTTTAATTATGTGTTTTTCTGGGTTGTCTTGTGTTTCTACAAGAGGTATATTTTGGTTTTTTATTACAGAAAAGTTGCTAAGAAATAAGAGGATTTTGTTCCACATGTTTTTTCCAATACATGCTGGAAATTCTTATTCATCCCTTTCAAAGGATCTTTTTAAGAACAAGGCACATACAAAATGAGCACGTTTTCCCACTATTTTAATTGCTACTAAACTCGAAGGTCATCATTTTATTTAAAATGTAGGCTAACATATTCTTACTTTCAGGCATGAAAGTGAATATTTGGAATGACAACAGAAGTCACAGCACATTATAAATTTTTTAAAGCTTCTCTTTTAAATACCACAAATATCACAAAGTCAGAAAAATATCGTGACATTTTTTATCTCCATAGTTTTCAAATTTACCTTCAACTTCCCTTATGTCTAATCTGACTCTTTTTTCCCTCTTAGGTGAAGATTTTGACTTGTCCGAGGCCCTTGGTGGTAAGCAATCACATCATTTTGAAAAACACCATGAGTATTTTATCTTAACGTGGTAAATACAGGCGTACCCGAGATGATTTGGGTTCGGTTCCAGAATAAGATGAACACCACAGTAAAGTCAGGCACAGCAATATTTTGGTTTCCCGGTGCATAGAAAAGTTATGTTTAATTGACCAACACTTACGTGCACTATGGAAGTAACATTCATCGGGTGTCGGGCAGGAGGGGACGGGTAAATTCACACCTAATGGGGTGCAGTGCACACTGTCTGGGGGATGGGCATGCTTGTAACTCTGGTTCGGGTGGTGCAAAGGCAATATATGTAACTAAACGCTTGTACCCCCTAAAATTTTGAAATTAAAAAAAAGACATTAAGAAAAAGAGAAGGTATGTTTTCATTTTACTATAGTCTGTTAAGTATGCAGTAGCATTATGTCTAAGAAAGCGATGTACATGCATTAATTAAAAGATACTTTATTGCTAAAAAGTGCTGCACATGCTGTTGGAAGAAATGCTGCCCACAGACTTGCTGGACACAAGGTTGCCAAAAACCTTCCATTTGTAAAAAACGTGGTATCTGTGAAGCGCAGTAAAGCAAAGTGCGGTAGAACAAGGTACGCCTGTATGTTTAAGCACACCTAATTATGACAACCATACTGATCTATGATGAGGAAAACCAAGACGTTCTCGTTAAGATAAATGAACCCTCCCCAGTAGAATAATTCACACTTGTGCCAGGCATTTGCGGAAGGTGCTGATGGGGTGAACACGCCCCAGTTCCTGGGAGTGGGGGCTCCATGTCCCCACACCGGGCTCCCTTTCTCTCGGGATCAGCTCAGGTTCAGTCCAAGAGTCTCCTCCTTTCCTCTCCTGCCTTCCTGCCTGTCTCCCTCCCTTCATCCAGGGCCCACGGTGAAATTCCTTCTTATTCAGGGTTGGATCTCACCTTCCCCTTGTGGTTTTTTCCTAGAGCTACCATAATAAAGTACCACTAATGGGGTGACTTAAATAACAGAAATTTATTCTCCCCGTCCTGGAGCCCAGGAATCGGAGATGCAGGTGTCTCAGGGCTGCGCTCCCTCCAAAGGCTCCAAGGGAGGCTCCTTCCTGCCTCTCCCAGCTCCTGGGGGCTCCAGGTATCCCTTGGCTTGTGGCCGCGTCACTCCAGTCTCTGCCTCTGTCTCCATGTGGCTTCTCATCTGTGTCTGTGTCTCCTCTGCTGTCTCTTATAGGACACCTGCCATTGGATTTAATGCCCACTCTAAATCCAAGATGAATTTATCTTGAGACCCTTAATTACATCTGCAAAGACCCTATTTCCAAATAAGGTCACATATTGAGGTTCCGGGTGGATGTGGGTGGACACTCTTCAGCCCAGGACACCTTTCTTAACTTTTTAAAAAACTCGATAAAGGGGATAATCTTTTCCCTAACCATCTACCCCTTCATGGCCAGTGGGAACAGGTACTTCCTATAGCGGGAGGCGTCCTTGGTCTTGCAACCTCAGCCTGGTTGGCCGCCGTGCCCAGAGGGGGCGGCTTGGGAGGGTCTCGGGGAGCCAGGAATGTGTTTCACGTAAGAAGCATGAACAGCATTTCAACCATGGGTCCCTTGTTCCTCCTCATGCATAGGTCTCAGCCTGTCCAAGTTTAGGTTTTGTGCAAAACGTCCCATTCTGCTGGCTTCCCGGTGAATCTTTAACTCATAACCCCTATTCAACGTCAGGAGGTGGGGAAGGGGTTCTTGGTTTCACTGAACACCCTGGCCCGTGTGCCTGTTGACGTGGGTCCTTATGGGCTCAAGAGTCGTCCTACACACCTCAGCCACTGTCTGGGCTGGTGAGGAAAAGTGATGCTCAAAACATTCTCCAGCTATTTCTAAGGAAATGAAGCGTCCTAACAACAAAAGAACGTTGGCACTGTTTTTCCCAGCTGCAAGCCTTACCGACTGAAATGTCTTTCTTCTTCAGGTGATGAAGACAGGAAACCCACACCAACCCCCAAAAAGCCCAGTTCTGGTAAGCAGCAAATGCTCCTACTGTGCACAGAGAAAGAGGAAATCGTGTGTCCCTGACAGCAGGACAGGGCTTAGACAACCAGAAAGCAAAGATGAGTCATTTGAGGGCTCTGGATATGGTCTGGTTAATGCTTGGATTGTGTCGTGGTGTTGACAGTCTCGTGCCGTGATTCCTGTGAGAAAATGCTTGCTGCTGCTTCTGGGTCATTTTGACGACATCTCTGTGCACTTTTACCCTACGGGTCTGAGTGGCTCTGTCTTTGGGTGTTCACTTCCTGGGAGAGACAGCGTTCAGGGCTGAGATCCCCAAATAACCCGTGAGTGAACACATATCTCAGCCTGTGGACGTGTGTGCCATTTGCTCTTACGGCCACCGTTCCAAATAAAAGTCAGGAATAAGGGGCAAATAATGGAATCACCCAAGCATCCAATGCGTGGGTGGACAGACACGCAGAGTAAAAGTGGTGACCAAAGTTATGGCATCACCGTCTTGTCTTAGCATTGTCTGATTTTTTAAAAAAATTAACAGTTCTGTTCAACTATTGGTCTTTCTCTCTGCGGTTTTAGCTCGGATCACGGTTAGCTGTCCCTACCTCTTAGGGTCTGTCCCGGAGAAGTTATTGGGGACTTCTTGGCAGGAGATGATCATAGCATAGGAAGTCAACAGGAGAGAAGTATCTGCAGGCAGAATTGCAATTCTAGCTCAGCCCAGGTGGCACAGTAGATTTGTAAATTTCTCTCTCTCTTTTTCTTGTCTTTTACTGTTTCTGTCTGAGAGGAGAGTGATGCCAAAACGGTCTGGAATTTGGTTTTTCTAATGAGGTCAGACTGATATTCAGAAAAGTGTTTAGGGATGTGGGGATGTGGTGTTTTCTCCATCCCTTTGCAAGGTGCTTCCTCAGTTTGCTCAGGACTTTAGTATTAATGCCTTTCCTCTTCTAGGGGATGACTTTGATTTTAACTTAGAAGATGCCCTTGGTGGTGGAGGAAACAGTGAGTATCTCCTTTATATCTCCTCTGTTGCTGCCTCGCCAACACCAAATTAGCAGCTTGTGACCGAATTATGGTCATTTCAAAGAGCCTTCTCTCTTTTGCATGATAACTGGAACCGGTTTTTACTGTGGAAACCTAGGGAATGGATGTACTGTTGTTGTTTGTTTTTGTCATTGTTGTTGGGTTTTTGGTGTTTTAGCAGTATCCTTGCTTTTGTTTTAAAACTGTTACAGTCTTTGGAGTGACCTAAGGCAAAGGTCACTACCCGTGCCAGGGCTGGCTTTGTAGGCATGTGAGCTCTGCCGTCACGCAGGGCTCCGTGCTTGCAAGGACACCACAGTGCTTTAGTTCACTGTTGCTGCCATCTGGAAATTCTTAACATAGTTTGAACCACAGGTCCTGCATTTTAATTTCGCACGGGACCCTGCACATTCTGTAGCTGGCCGGGACACCTGCTTTAGTTTCTATTCAAAACACTTACGGGAAAACTCACACCTAAATGGGTGCGGGATGCACCGTCTGGGGGATGTTCATGACTGTAGCTCTGACTTGGGCAGTGCATAGGCAATATATGTAACCAAAACATGTGTACCCCCATAATATTCTGAAATTTAAAAAAATAAAAATAAAAACCAAAAAAATTAAAAATTAAAAAATTAAAAAGAGAAAACTTGAAGTTAAGTACTGTAGCTGGAAGATTATGGCAAGAAATTGGCAGAAGGCTGTGTGTACGGCTATCCCTACCATGACAAAGGAGGATCTCCAATTTCTGACTGTTTAGTAAACTACCTGTATGCAAACTGATGTTTTCATTTTCTTTACTGTGAAACACTCATAATTGCAACTCTTATCTTTTGCAACCAGATGACCCAGCACCGCCTAACCCGCCCAAGCCCAAGCCGAATCCAAACCCCAACCAACCAGGTTCCACCGGTAAGAGCCTCTGACCCTATGTGTTATCTGTATGTCGTTCACGGTACAGTGATGTCCTTGTCAGCTGAGAGGAGGTGGTTTCATGCTAGCATGTACTTACTGCAGACTCCCTGTATAAGTAATTCCAGTGTTCAAGTAAGTGGAAAACATAGCTTTCAAAAATGTATTTTTGGCTTGGATTTGCTGATTTTACTTCCAAGGTTTTATGGAACTTCTAAAAAATTGGATATGACATTTTAAATATAGAGTTGATATGGAAAAATATCTGCTTGTGTATTCCCTATAGAGAAGCTGGTGTTTTTTTAAACCTTTTTTTGTCCTTGACTATTTAAATCAGCTTTTCTGACACATCACAGCATCCTCAGGGTAATCTGACTAGCGCCAGTTTTTGGAGTTGAGTGGGTGTTCAAAGTTTAGATTCTTAGTGGGGTTTTTTTGTTTTCATGGTTGATTAATTTTTAACACAGAAAAACACAAGTATTGTCCATATCCTGTTGACATTTGATTTTTATTTGCTCTGGTATTTTATATATCAACTTAAATGAAATAAATTTCAAATAAAAATGCAAGTCTTTTGTTCGTAATGTTTCATCACATTATTTTTGCTTATTAATATTTCATGAATATTTTTTCATGTCATTTAGTTGTTTTTATCACATGACTTTTAGTGACAGTTATATACTATTATATACTCACCTGTAATTATATACTTCAATTTATTTACCTAATCCCTAATTTTGAAAATGTTATGTCTTTTTCTGACATTTTAGAATTATGAATGACAAAGCAAATTTAAGTCAACATCATGCACTTTGTTTATATTCCTTCAAAGAGATTTCTAGAATGCAAATTGTTTAGGTCAATGTGTATGAGTACTTTTTATTGCTTTTGACGTGGTTTTTAAGTTGCCCTCAGAACTTTATCAATTTACTCTGCCGCCAGCGGTGTGTGCAGATCTTCACACTGTCTCCAGCACTGGTTGTCACCTGGAAAGCTTTTGCCACACAGATAATGTAAAATATTCCACCAATCTTGTCCTAGTTTCAAGTCTTCAGTTCTAAGGTCAATTGATGTACTATTTTTTTTTAAAAATTCAGAACTGAACTTCGTTTGTCCTTTATTCTGCTATTCTTATATTTTATTACTGATTTATAAGCCGCCTTCATTTATTTACAGATGACACTAATTATTGCCAACCATTTATTATGAAAATGTGTTTCCACTTTATTTTTGCCTCACAATATTTTTTAAAGTATTATTTGACAAGCAAGACTTTCAAGTTCTTTTGGTTTATTGTGTCTTTTATGTTTGTATGGGGTTCCTGCTTTTTTATTTATTTTTTTTTCCTTTTAACTTCAGGATCATTTTGTCTTGTCTCTTGTCCCTCTTGGGAAAAAAATAAAACCTACTTTTTATTTTCATTTGAATTGTTTACAACTATAAGTTGATTTATAGAGTACTGACAGGCTTGTGAAATTGAGTTTTTCCTTTAGGATTTGATTCCTTTATGTGCCTCTTTCCTCTTTGTGATTTTTTTTAATGTCTTTAAATGTGTTTTTAAAGTGTTTTCCCCGTGTTTTTATTTGTTTCTCTGAATACATTTTTATGTTCACTGTTTTTCTGTTTATTTCTATAATATACAGAGGAGTTTTGTACATGTTTCCTGACTACCATTTAATGATAAATCCCTATTAAATTTCAATTGTTTTCCCTTCATTTCTTAGCTTTGCAAAGGTGACAGTGATATTATTTGCAAATGATTTTTGAAAATTTCCCCTTTTTATATTGATACTTTGCCTTTGCAATTTATTTATTTATGTATTTATTTTTATATTGCTTTTGCTAGAAAACCCAGGACAGCTTCAAATAGGCATGAAGAGAACAGACATTTTTCAATCCTGACTTTAAGGCAAAAGCCCCAAAAGATTCACCTTTAAATAAGACTTTGCCCTTTTTTTAAAGGTAGATATTATTTCAGGAAGCATCTCAAACTATTCCACTTTACTTTCTTTCCCTAAACAAAAACAAATATTAAGTTTCATCAGGTGCATGTAGTCCTCAATGCAGATAGTCATTTTCTTTTAACCCATGCATATGACAAATTATATTGGAAGATACCTTTATATAAAACATATCCTTGTACTCGTGGAATAAACTGTACTTAGTCATAGTAGGTTTTAATAAACTGATGGATTAAAATTGATATGCATCAGTTAGCTCCTGCTGAGGAACAAACCATCTCTAAACCCACTTGCTTCATACTTTTTTTAAAAAATTATTTCTAATGAGTCTAGGATGGCTCAGATGAAATTAGCTGTTTTGTGGGTCTGCGGGCAGCTGGTGGGTCTTCTGGGCTTGGCTTATGTGGGGTGGTCTCTGCTGGGATGACCGTGCTCTCCTGCAAGTGTCTCTTACATCCATCTACTGGCTTAATGCGGGCCTGTTATCCAGGGGCAAGAGCACAACCCCAACAGAGGCTGTGTTAAAATGTCGTTTGTATCACATTTGCTCACATCCTGTCTGCAAACTAAGTCACCTGGCTGGGCCCAGAGTCGAGGGGTGGTCAGAACACTCAAAATAATAAGGGTTGTTGGTGCAGGGAGTCTGTGCCAGACAGTACTTTCTCTAGGATTGTTCTATTTATATATATCGGTAGAACTGGTGTGAAATTTCCATTTCTCTTAGTGTCATCTTTTTCGGGTTTAGTAGCAGAGTTTTTGGTAAAACTAATTTTAGGTGATTTGAAATAGAGTGGCGATTAATTGTGATTGTATTTTTGAAAGATTCCTTCCCTGAAGTGGTACCCTTGGTGGGTCCTTTCAGATCTGCTTTGGATTCTAATGTTGGTTTTTTGTTTGTTTGTTTGTTTTCACTCTAAGACAACAAGGCCCTCCCAGAAAGTTCCAGTATGACAGGTGACGCTGTACTTTTCTTTGCTAGGTGGCTTTTCGGATGCCGATCTTGCTGATGGAACGTCAGGTGGAGAAGGTGCAGGTACCCCGTCTTCTGTTTCTTTTCTGCCTCTGTTGCATAATGTCCACCTGCTGTACGGAATCATACAGGGTCTGTGAAATCACGAGGAGATGTTTGGAAATCTCCTTGGGAGCTATATGGTTTGCTCCTGCTTCCTGGGTATAAAAAGTAAAGCCTGCCCCAGAGAGGCTCGGCCCCTGGGGCCAAGGGAAGGGTCCAGACATCTCCTCTCTTTTCCTGTGGGATGAGGGTCAAAGAACAGGCCCTTCCTAGCTCAGTCCTCACCAACCCACTCATGTATTTTCTCCTGTATATTATGAGGTGGTTTTATATTATTTTATGCATGTAGATATCAAAGCCCTAAGAATGAAGAGATGTGATTTGACCAAATGACCCTCGCTGGCAGCATGACAATTGAAAAGTGGACTTCCTATCCCCTCTATATAATTTTAGATCAGAGTGGAGCCCAAAGCAGTATTTAAATATAAGAAATAAGTGTATATATATATATATATACACACACACACACACACACACACAAAATATATGCTCATAATGAGAATATTTCATACATAGTAGTTTTTTATTCTATATAAAAATATATGTTTATTATATATTTTGATTCTATTTCTCTATAGCTATGTAACATGTACCCCCTATTATGTAACAGGCAGCACCCCAGCTCTATAGCTATGTAACATGCATCCACTATAGTGTCACAGGCAGTACTCCAGCTCTATGGCTGTGTAACATGTACCTCATATCATGTAACAGGCAGCACCCCAGCTCTGTAGCTGTGTAGCATGTGATGCCTGTGTGGCTGTAGCATAATGATACAGAGATGCTGACTGCTGATGTTGAGGACGCAAACTACAGGCTCACCGACAAGTTTGTAGCTTACTGATTACCGGACCTAGGTGTGCAGAAATTTTATAATTATACAAGCATTGGCTTAAACCATGTATAAATATCTATATATATTGGTTTTCAGTGTGAAATTAAGAAGAAACAAAGGTGGTTTTGACACGGCCTCTCTTAGCATTGGGGAAGTCCTGAAGGAAGGTGACCTCCTGCAGGAGACGGGCAGAGTGGGCAGGATGTGTCTGGGATCCCTCTGTAGCTAGGGGCAGGGTTGGGCTCCAGGGTCCCGGCTGGGAGTCTGCCCCTGCCCTGTGAGAGGGGACAGACCCTCTGTGTCTCCTGGAGCCCACTGTTGGAGGGTGGTCCCAGCCGGGAGCTGAGCCTGGTTTCCGCATGAATGGGACCAACACAGAGGGGTAAAATCCCCACCAACAGAGAGAAGGGAAACCCCCACTCGATAACTGAACAGGACCCCTCAGTAGTAAAATGACCTTCTCGGTTTTGTGGTCATTCTGTGAAGGTGCCTCCCTAACCCCAGCTCCCAGGGAGTTGAAACTTACCGCAAATTTTTCCTTTACCAAAAATCTTCCTGCTGCAATTTGTCGACGGGTCTTGCTCTTCTCTTGCAGGAGGCGGCGGCGGAAGCCACAGGAATGAGGAGGAACAGGGTACGTGCAGTGTGGTTTCTGCCGTCTTTTTCCCACCTGCCCGAAGCCCCCGAGACCCTCACTCTCCGTGGTCCTTGTGTTCAGTGGGAAGCTCTTCCCCTCCTCTGCTAGCAGCGGAAGCCTGTCACACTGCAGCCTGGCTTCCCCCGTGCCCTTGAGAAAATCAGTGGCGATGGATCGGTTGATCAATGACTGATCAGTGACGGCTGGAGGGGTGAATGTGGACCCCCCCTTTGGTTCTGAAAGTCCTTGTGCTCTTGATGTGAAAGTGCCGGTGACTTACCCATTTCACAATTTTCCTATTCCTTTCCCTTATAGGGAACCAGAAAATGGTGATTCAAAAAATTCCCTTAAAGATTGTAAAAAACAAACAACAGAAAAACAGGAGAGAGAGACAGCGAGGGACAGGAGGACAGAGAGAGGAGGGGAGGCGGAGAAAGACGGAGACACAAGGGGGAAGACAGTAGCTGCGTATTTTAGTATCTTGTGTCCCTAAAATTTGCAAGGACTCTGCTTCTAGCAAAACCCCTGCTTTTTAAGCAACTCCTTTGGCAGAGGAGATTTTTCTTTTAATTATTTTTTATTTCAGATTATGACGGGGGTACAAATATTTTGGTTCCATGGCTTGCTTTTGTGCTGCTTGAGTCAAAGTTGTAAGTGTGATGTTTATTGGGCCAAGGATTTTAACACCTGTTTGCTGTTTTAATCAGTGTTAAAACGTGGGTTCCTAAAATGTGTGATGCCTCTTCGTGGAAAAAGAAACGTGACCAGCCTCTCCTTGTTCTATGTATTTATAATTTTTACGGATGCAGCTCTTGGCTTTTTAAGCTTTCTCTGAAGAAAGTGATAATTTGCTTGTAGTCCTCGCCTAGGACGGCACAGTCATTTGGAAGGAAATACCGTAAGAAAATGTGTGTCCGGCACCTTTATTTCAGGCCGTCCTTCTTGGACATCTCATACAGAGTCAATGTTTCATAAATCACTTTGTCAGGGAGGGATTGTTAAGCGTTGGCAATTGTGCCTTCGCTTTTATGGGCATGTAAGTGGATGACATTTCTTCCTACAAGGAATGTGGAAAAGGAAATCCACGTGTATTGCTGACAGCGTCACCAGAGCAGGGACATATAAGAGAGAGAGAGGTTTCTGTCACCTCCACCCCACAGAAATATTTTCGTTCCCTGCACCCTGGTAAGCCGTGCGTCCGCAGGAAAGCGATCCCATCCGGGGAGGGTGACGATGGAAGGCTGAGTGTGCACCGGGCGTGGCTTGGAGATAAGGACCCCTGCAGACTGGTTTCCTTTCTGGGTGTGACTTCTGGGGGTTGCTTTTGGGAATGCCACGTGGTTGGCCTTTCCTGTCATGCACAAGGACTTGAGCCATGTCTGGGAGGAGCCGTGTCAGGTCCCAGCCTCCTGCTTCTTCCCCTGGGCGAGGCATGGGCTGTGGCCTCACAGCCGGAACCGCTCTGGGACCCTCCTCTGTGCTCCTGCAGGGCCAAGCCTCCATACGTCCTCCCCTGCAGGGCCTGCATGAGGGGGCTTTGCAAAGGTTGCTTCTGGGGGACGTCGCCGTACAACTCGCCCAGGCGAGAGCTGTGCTGTGGTCTTCTGAGCCCCCATAAGCAGGTGCCTTTGCCTGTTCGTTTTTGATCTCTCGAGGTTCAAAGGGAATTTGCCCAAATTCCTCAAATTCATACTCCATCGTAAAAATTCTTGCTGGAAACGTGGTATATGCATACCATGGAGTACAACTCAGCCGTAAAAAAACAATGGAGAACTAATACATCTTTGTATTATCCTGGATGGAGCTGGAGCCCATTCTTCTAAGTGAAGTGTCACAAGAATGGAAGAACAAACATCACATGTACTCACCGTTAAATTGATACTAATTGATCAGCACTCATGTGCACATATGGAAATAACATTCATGGAAATCCAGCAGGTGGGGGGGAGGAGGGGATGGGTAAATTCACACCTAACAGGTACAATGCACACTATCTGGGGGATGGGCACACTTATAACTTTGACTCAAACGGTGCTAAGGCAATTTATGTAACCCAAATGCTTTTCCCCCATAAGATTCTGAAATTAAAAATATATATATACCAAAAAAAATAAAATGGATGGATTTTAAATGTTTGCCTGGAAACCCACAGCTGTTTTCCGGGAGCCGAAAAGGAGTGTTCTAACGCCGCAGAACGCCGCGCTGGTATAAAGGTGGATGGACCAACCGGAACAGGACTTTTTGTTGTCTTCTGCCCCAACCTGGGCTCTTTGCCCCCCTTTGGTTTCCAGCTCTGTGTTTTTTGTTTGTTTCTTTCTTTGTTTCTGCATTGCTTCTGCTAAGTTTCTTCTCTTAACTTGCTGCCTGTCTTCAGGTCCATGCCACCCAGCACACGATGTGAGATTTTCCATCATTTTTCATTGGAATTGTGCAATTCATAGGGTTCTCCCCTTGGAAAGCAATTGGCTCGGGGACCTCAGATTTGTCCACGACCTTGGTGATCTCAAACAGACCGTCTCTGTCCGCCACCTGCCCCACGGTGGCTTCTCCGCACCGCGGGCGTCTCAGCATCGGTGTCTTGTGCTCTCTCCCACAGCTGACGCCCCTGGTGTGATCCCTGGAATCGTGGGGGCCGTGGTGGTCGCCGTGGCCGGAGCCATTTCCAGCTTCATAGCTTACCAGAAAAAGAAGCTGTGCTTCAAAGAAAACGGTAAGGCGCTTCTTTGGGCGTTGCTGCCTTGAAAACTGCGCTTCGTTCAAAAGGCAGAAACAAAACTCAGGCTGGCAGGAAACTCGTGCACGATGGCTGATGGCTCGTAAAATCGCTAAGGCTCTGGAATCGGACCTTCTGTCTCCAATCCTGACACTGCTCTGCCCAGTGTGTAGTTGTGTAGGCGTTTGCAAGTTACTCACTGCCCCAGAGCTCGGGGTCGTGTCTAGAATATAAGGAACGGAATGGAGCAGACGCCGCGGAGTTGTTGTGAGGATCAGAGGTGGCCGTGTGGGGAAAGCCTCGACGAGCTGCCCAGCAGAGAACAAGAGCGTAAGATGCATTCACTGTGATGGTTTATTCGTCTGTATTTACAATACCTGCCATCCACTTTGTCGTTAGGATGAGAGCCATGGCCAAGGGGTGCCGTGTTGCTTTCTCCAACAACACGGGGGGAAGTTAAAATGAAAACCCAGCACAGCCGATTCTCTGTGTGCCAGAACCGAATACCCACAGGTGCCTGGGGACCTAGGAAGGTTCTTGGACGGGATGTAACATTGAAAGGGGGATTTGGAGAATGGCTCGCTCACTGCCACAAATATCCCAGCTCTGCTATCGGGCTGTTTGGGACTTCAGAACACAAAGTTCCTTGAATTATTTATGATTTGCCCTCAAGGCAATAAGTCCTGCTGTTTTGAACATGGGTAATGTTCATGCGTCTCCGGAGCATCCTATTTAGGTCTCCCCTTCTGTCTCGCGTGACCAACCGGCGTGGTTTGCAGGGATCCTGCCGAGCCTCTCCTTGGAGGAACCTCCCGGGGTCTCCCAAGTTGCTGGGTGTGTGGATGTGTCACCCTACTTGTGACCTTAAGTCCTTATTCATACTTGGTCACTGACCTCACCCGCCCAAAGCTTTGTTTTCCTGAAGATTCTGGGGAGATTCCTGGAAGATTAAATAGATGCTGGTGGAGACACAGTTAGACATGTAGGGGTGGAGTTTACCCTAAATCTTTCGTCATTCCAGAATTTGACATCAGCAAACACTATTTATAGCTTGAAATTGAGAGCCCTAAGCAGCTTTTGCATCCAGAGACCTAAAATAGGCTGCTGGGGTTTACATCCCTCTTCTTGCAGTGGGGTGGTTGGTTGATCGAATGATCAGCGTTGAGCGGTGCTCAAATGGACAGGTGCCTGCATTCGAGGAGATGCCTATAAAAGACCTACAGCTAGAACCAAGGGAGGAAAACAACACAAAACACCCTTTTCCATGACATTTTTTATGTTCCTGAAGTTGTTTAACTCAGAGCATGGTGTGCAACCAGGAGAGAAGGAAGACCTGTCTGCTGGGAAAGGATGCACAGTATTTTAGATATTTTATTTGAAGCTCTGTAACTCTTTTTAGAGTCCCAGACAAGGTTGAATGCTCTCTCATTAAAGAGGAGTCTCGGCTCTATGATTTCCTGAAAATCCTTGGGTCAACCTGAATTGAATTCTGGAGTTGCAAAGCATTTCTGACACTTTGTGCGTGGGATTTATGAACCTGTGGATCTTGCAGTGCTATTCGGTATTCACATCCCAGGACAAAAAAAGTTGTGAGAACACGCAAGAGTCTTAGCAGACTTGACTTTGCTTTGGAAATAGAACTGGGAAAAGGAAGAACAAATTCTTGTCGACCTTATCTCTTCCCAGCACCGGGGGTTGGTCTTGGGTTGAAGCGTTTCCTCCATTCAATGCAGGAGGTGGGGCAGGCATGAAAAATGAAAACTCACACTGGTTAGCAATAGTTTCCTTAGCTTTTTTTCAAAATATAAAAGCATCCTTTCTGAAGGATTAGCTCAGGGAAGTCCAGGGTTCAACTTGTGCTACCGAAGAGATTTTCTACAACTTTTATTCTTCTGAAGCCAAATTAATGGAAGGTCCAACTTTAAATCTTGGTGCGCTTTCTCATGTTCAGTGCATTCATTGTCCTGATCTCCTGTAAATGCACAACACAAAAAGGCCAAACAAGTGAAATAAAGTAAAATAAACGAGCCATTAGGAGGGAAGCGGGCTGGCCCTTCAGGTTTGTGAAATTAGGCATTTTTGTCTCCAGCCATATAAATGCCCGACATTAACCCAGAAAGAAAACCAGGTGTTATTCTATAAACACCACGAACCTAACTCTTAAAAGAGTATCTTTCTGAGTACTCTCACGCACATTTTGGTTTTTATACCCGAAATGTAAAATGAACTTGATGGTTTGTCTCAGTTACGTGGTTTTGTGAACGGCGATAGAACCGAGATGTTGAATCTCGGTATCGGGAACATAAAGATGTCAGAGCCGCCAGCGCGTGTGCAGGGTTGCTGTACGGGTTTGGTTTCTGGCATGGTGATTTTAAGATGTGCAAACCCATAGGTCTTGGTGGGCTGGGAGATTTCGTGAGAAGGATGTGCGTGTAGCATGTCGTAGTCCTTGAAGAAAGCATGCATGGTTTTGGGGAAACCCATTTTCTGCAAGAGCAGCCATATATATAACATATGGATAGAGATTGAGTTTCTGGGACCAGGTCATTGCATTGAAATTTGTGGTGTCGGTTAAATTTGCATCAAAATTTGTCTCAGGAAGGTGGGTGGGGGCAGGTGAGTCCTCCCAACAAGGAGGTGCCTGGATCCAGTACCTACTGTCTTGCTGTAAATTTGCTGAAAAGCTTTCAGGAAGTATGTTTTGAGCTAACATGTTAACGCATCCCACGGCCTGCAGAACGTGACAGCTGTGTCTCTCGCTTCTGCAGAGGGGGATCTGTAGTGCTGGAGCTGTCCTCGGTTTCCATCCACGGGATACTCGGGGCCTGTCTAAGCTGCTTCTCCCGTGGGCTCGTGGGCTGTGTCTTTGCGTGTGTGTGCGTGTGTGTTGGCTTCAAGGAAGTAGATCAGGCCACTAACCACATGGAGCCCAGCTCTGGGTTGTCTCCACTTGGTGTGAACGACGCTGCGACCCTCTGTGTGCGCTGGCGGATCCTTGTCGCTCTGCGGCCCACGAACGGCTGTGCACCAGGGTCCTGGGTTGACACGGGTTTCAGGAGGCTTTGGGTGGCTGATGTGTGCTCTGTCTCTTCCCTCCCTCCATCCCTCCTTCCCTCTGGTTTCCACTTTTTTTCTCCCTCTGAGCCCTGAGCACGTCCTCCTAACCCCTCCGGCTGTTGCCTGCGGCCTCAGCCCACATCCAAAGCGGACCTGTCACAAGTTTACTTTTTTATTATTCTTTTATTTTTCTTTTTCAACCATCCGTTTCAGATGCGCTGAAGACCTAGGCATGAGCAGAGACCCCTGCGCAGGCCTGGAGAGCATCCCGACCGATAGTTGTGTGTCTCCCAGGACGCAGCCTAGAGCAGCCCCGGGCACCTGCCGCGCCCCCTCCTGCTAGCAGTTCCCTGCGGGACGCGATTCTCAGGCTGCGCACGTCACGCCTCGGGTCCCACCTGTGTTTGCCCTTCTCCATGCATGGAGCCTCATTACATTAAATCACATTATATTGTGTTATGTTATATTACTGCACAGGTAGCCTCGGAAAATGGAGAGAAATGCAGATATTTTCTTGTAAATTTAAATCCAACCAGGTGGGATTAATACAGGGATAATTCCCTGTATTAATGAGGTTTGTCCCTACCGAGTCCATCCCTGACGAGGGAACCAGCCGGGGAACCGGGGCGGCCACCAAGCCAGGCGTCGCGAGGGTTTCACCTTCCACGAGAGGGAGGCGGGAAGGAAATGGTACATTTCTCACTGCATCCCCGTAAAGCAGCAGTTCTTACCTCTTCCTGTGATCTGTTTTCCAAGTAGTCACACATCTTGGTTCCTAGGGGAAAAAAAAAATCCATAAGTTTAGGAATAACCCCCAAATCTCACGATCTCCTCGTTTTAAGGTCTGTTCAGAGTGGGTGGGTGGTCGGATCTTGTTCACACCTGAGCATCGCGTCCTCTCGTGTCCTGGGCACGTGGAGGTTATACCTGCAGTTTCCCTCCCTTTGCAAATTCCACCCTCTTGTTCCTGGGCGTCATGTTTCTTTTTTTTAACTTTGCTTATTTGTTTTTTCTTATTTCTTTATTGCTGTTTGTTTTACTTATTTCTTTTTTTTTTTTCTTTTTTTGACTTTTTCTTATTTCTTTATTTCCTTTACTTTTCTTGTTTCTTTTTTCTTATTTTTTTTATTCTTATTTATTTTGCTTATTTCTTTTTTTCTTTATTCTTATTTACTTTGTTTCTTTTTTATTTCTTTCAGTTTTATCTTTTTTAAACTGATGTATCATTTGTTATTACTTATTTTATACGATTTGGGACACCCAGGAAAGTGCAAAGAGGACATGACACCTCGCATGGCACATTTGACCCTGTGCATTTTTTAATCTGTAACCGTGACAGCAGTTTTTATGTATCTTTTAACTGTTACAGAAAAACTGACTGACTTTAATTGTAACAAGTGTATAGGTTCGTGTAGCCACGACCAAGTCAGCACACAGAGCACGTACATCACCCCCAAAATCCCCTTCCAGCTTTCCCTGTGTAGAAACACCCTCATGCACCCCAGCCCGGGGACTTTCTTATTCCTTATTTTTGTCTTATTTCTTATTCCTTTTACTTTTCTTATTTTCTTCTCTTTTGTTTCTTATTCCTTTTCCTTCTCCTGTTTGCACATCTTGCAGAAATGAAGCGTGACCTCTGTCCCGGCTGAGTGGCAGGTTTGCGGTCGGGATGGGTGATTTAATGGGGATGCTGCCACCCAGCGTCCTGCGGTGTGGGCCCTGAACACTATCCCTGGGGGGCTCCTCACCTTCCCGCACAGGTCACTGTTAAGCCCCCTACTCTTTGAAGGAGGCGTCTCAGGGTTTCTCGGTTCTGACCCGAGGAAGCCTGTTCCCCACTGAGCCCGGGACTAAGTCCGAGTCGAGTCTGTGTGTGTGTCCCAAATGTCTGTCCTAACTCCACTTAAGGGTCAGATACTGCTGGTCAGCGGTCCCCGGGCGTGGTCTAAAGATTGGCGCCGTGTGCGTGTTCCATGAATGTGTGTGCGTGCGTGCGTGTGTGTACTTAATGGAACACAGAGACCCATGTGTACTCACGGAGCACAGAGACCCGTTAAAGCCACGTTGCTTTGCTTAACTGTTCTAACAGCTACAGATGGTTACTCTGCTTTCAAAAAGCCCCGAGAATTGTTTTGAGTTGGTTTCAGAGACGCCGTGTGCTTGGTCCTCTACGTTTTCACGGGAAGGATGCCAGGGGTGGGGTGGGTGGTGCACCTCATGGAAACCGTTCTCCTCCGAAGGGGTCCAGGGTGTTGGAACTTTTGCCCCGACTGGTTTTGCTGTTGTTGTATTTTATTGTTTCCAGTGGAATTTTTTCTCCCTTAAAAGTAGCCTGACTTTATATAGTGTTTCATAACATTAAAGGAGTAAAAAGAATATCTTTTTGCCTTTTGGGGCACTTGCATTTTATTTATTTGTTTATTTTTTTATTGGTAGGGAGGAATTCTTTAACCTCTGAAATGAATGCAAATTGAAAATTTCTCACCATGACAATTTGCTCTAGAAGGTACCTGTGTTGACAATCTCCCGCCAGCAGGACAAGTGAAATTTGTGATCAACATTTTCACAGACCGTTTTGAATACTTTCCTCTTTGGTTGTTTTTTTTTTTCTCTGTCTTTTTTTTTTTAAAAATCTTAGAACTATGGCATCTTCACGCGGATGTCGGTCAGTGGTTGGGGGAGACCGGTGTCAGATCATGGAATCTGTTTAATACAAATTGCGTCATTCGTGTATACACGTGTTTCTTGAACCACGGATGGTGCAGTTTGCAAATATTAAAGTCTTGTAAGGTGGGGGGGGGACACATTGCTGCAGATTCCATGAGCTTGCACTGGTTCCTTTGGTGTCGCAAGTCTGTCGCTCACGTGTTCCTACCCACCTTGCTGGGAAGAAATAAATATATTTTATCTGTGCATCTCTTACACGTTTTGAATTCTGTTGGCTTAGGCCGTGTGTCGGAACAGAAGCTACACCAACCGAATTTGGGGAGATATTGTGTTTGTGTCAAAGCATGTTTGAAAAATCTTAAAATAGAAGTTTGGAAATAAAAACAAGATAAGACATGGGGCAAGGCAGGGGGGATGCTGGATGAACAAGCCCCCCAGGCTGCACGACGCCCCCTTGGCCCTCCTGTTCCCCGATGACCAGGGCAGCCCGTAGTGGTCTGAGTCTCCATTCCCCGCTCTCACCCCGCTTTCTGGGCAAGGTGCTGGATTCGGGGTGGAAGGGAAAAAAATCCCCGTTTCAGTCCTAGGCGCTGGAAAGATGCTAATCTACTGAGATTCTCTTCATTTATTATTATTATTATTATTTTTAATGAGTTTGGAAGACAGAATTCAGCATCTTGCTTTCATAGACGCAGCATCTTTATTAACAGAGGGGTCTCCACGTGCACGTACATCCGTGTTTAAGGAGAAGAAAGCAACCCTTGAAATAGAAAGAAAACTGGATTCTCCCAATACCTGCGCCACGTGTGGAAAAACCCTAGCCGAGTCCTCACTTGTGAGCACTGGGATGCGCGTTTGACCGACTCAGTGTCCCCAGAGGGTCCTGGGCTTCAGGATTGGGACCTCTGGTCCCAGAAATAGTATCATCAACCTCACGAACCCCCGAACGTGTTTCGTGTGCATTTCAAGGGGTGCGTTCTCTGCCGTACTGACTTGTCTGGGTGTTTTCTTCTCGTTTTCAGCGGAACAAGGTGAGGTCGACTTGCAAAACCATCGGAACACCAACGCAGAGCCACCTGGTAAGGACGGGGTGGACGGGGAAGTGTTTCGATTTTGTTTCCTTCACCCACGCATCCTGCTTTAACGTTAGGTTTGGGGTTAGGGTTAAGGTTAAGGGTTAGTGTTAGGGTTAGGGTAAAGGGTTAGGGTTAGGGTTAGGGTTAAGGTTAAGGGTTAGTGTTAAGGGTTAAGGGTTAGGGTTAAGGTTAAGGTTAAGGGTTAGTGTTAGGGTTAGGGTTAAGGGTTAGATTTAGGGTTAGGGTTAAGGGTTAGGGTTATGGTTAGGGTTGGGATGTCTTGCCCACACCCTCAAATTCAGTTTTATGGCATTTAACATGTTACTTTAGGTCTCTTTGCTTCTTGAGGGCTTCATTCGGGAGAGGATGTATAAACTCCCCGGGGCTCAAGGCTTCAGAGAAGACATAAGTATATCTAAGTCTCTCTTGAATATTGATTAAGTAACTGTGTTTCTTTATTTGTTTTATTTATTCGTAAGGTAGAAACCTACTGTCTCGCCCAAGAGAAGCAACGTTTATTTAATAGGACAGCTGTTGCATTGAGATGAGTTTTTAACGAAATTTTCAAAACTATTTTGAATTCTAAAAAAATAGAGACTGTTAGAAAGTTGTGATGTGGGTGACTGGCTCTTTGAGATCAGGGAAGATTGTTTAAAACAAGCTATTGTCTTAAATCTAGAAGGGAGATCTCTTGAACCTATATTATATTGCTTCTTGAAGCTGTCTGGCTTCATGGCCGATAGGGTGGTATTTATCTATGGGTTTTTATCTATAACATTGTCCTTAATTCTCTTGTCCAAATCCCACCTTCTCCCTCCAAAATAATTGTAGGACTGACATGCGAGATAAAGTTCTAAAACTTACGTGAATGAACCAGAAAATCTCAGCCCCACATTTTTGTAAATTAATTTTAAAAATCACATCACTTCATTTAGAAAATGTATTCTGAAATTTGTTCAATCATAGATATTTGTTAGTGTCTCTGAGAAGTCGTCAGTCGAAAGCGCCTTCCCTTGTTTTCTTTCCCGGTTTCCCGCGGAAACCATATTTTCTAGCTCTGTGCGGCGTTGTTCAGTGAGACTCATTGAGTTGGTTTTTCAGTACGTTAGATTTAGGGTTTTGCTTTCTCCGCAATGAGTTTTGAGCTCCATTATCTGTCTGGGGAACCGGAAATGACTTTCTTTCCTCTCCACTTTGCAGTTCAACGTACTCTTTTAGAGAAATAGAAGATAGTCCGCAAAAGCAGCCCAGACGTGCGCAACAGGATTCTAACACCTGCCCGAGGCTCCTCCCAGAAAAAACACCTGCCTGAGGGCAGAGACAGCGGGGCCCTTGGTAGATTCTCTGTGTTAATCTTGAGATGCGCTTTGCCTGTTGCCTCTGGGCAGACGGTGTTTACTAACGATGAGTTTTACATCCGTGCAAGCAAGCGGGGACTCGTACTGCACTCGCCAAGGCCCTCGGGGGATTCCCGTGTGATGTGAAAAGCTGACCATTACCCAGTCCCCGAAACTCAAACATCAGCCCCACCAAGGTACCCGGACCCAGAACTCTGGACTGTTCACAAATTATGTGTACCTTGAACACGTCTGAAACTTCCATGATAGCATTGACCTTTTTTATTATTATTATGAAGTATGAGGTAAGCCTTCCATCGGTTTCCCTTAATATGTCTTTCATTTGTGAGGATTTTCTTTCCCATATCAGGCTAATAAAAAGAATTTAGAAACCAAGTACTTTTTTACGTAAATGTTTTGCCCCGGGGTGGATTTTATAGAAGGCTGCAGAAATGAGTGGGAGGGACTCTTGGTTCCCTTTCCTGGAGCTTGAAGACAAATTATCAACCTGAGTGCTAGCTCTTTATTTCTGACATTTCCTTTTTGGGCCTTTTTCTTTCTATCTGTCCTGCCACGTGGGGACAGATACTCCTCTACATCTAAATACTCAGTTCTATCCAGATACTCCCCGGATCCAGACACTCCCTGTATCCAGATACTCCCTGTATCCAGATATTCTTCTGAATCCAGGTTCTCCCTGCATCCAGATACTCCATGCATCCAGATACTCCCCTGTGTTCTCTTGGGTTTCATATCGGTTGAATGCCACAAATTTGTTAGCTGTTTGTACAGTCTTTACACAGGTCAAACTATTTTGACGTGAGAGCTGGGTTTAACATGGGGCTAAAACTGCTTTGTGGGTGAGGATGTCCTTCTGTACTTTCTAACAGTGTAGAATTAACTGAAACAGTATTCTCCGCCCTGCCAGCAGTTATGACTTTTCCCCATTTAGGGCAACAGATGCATACGTTGCCAGGCTTCCCCCACTGCGTGTTTTTCTATACGAGCTTGGAGAGGGCTCCAACTGTATTTCATGCTAATCTTATAAAGTATAAAACCCCTCATATTCCAAATGTGATCGATGTCATCCATAAACTCACCTCTGCTGAAAAATTAGGATATCTTCGGTATGTCCCCGGTGGCACAGGCAGGCTAACGTAAAGCTCCTAAAATCGTCATCCAGAGAAAGGCAGTTTCATGGGGACACTTCATCTTGTCCCTGGTAATGGTGTTAAGAGCTGCTGCCCATTGTAGAAGCTGAATTTCACGTGAATCTCTCCCCGCGCAAAGGTATGGTGTTATCATAGCTCTGTGGGCTCCCGGCACAAATCACCTGATTTTGGGAAAGAGGTGAGGTGGAGGTGTCGGTTATGCATTACGGATCTCCCCTGCTTCTAAGCTCAGAAACTGTGCTAGCAATTTCAGGGATGGGCACCTGAGCAGTCCCTGTGACGCTGAGGATACAATGCCTTCCCACACCCCCGGTGTTCTCAAGATATCAGTGGGCACAGTCACCTGGGTTTTTTTGACATTGGAGATATTCCTTCTGACTTTGACACTGCTAAAAACTTTGAGTATGTGAAACTGGGTGGAAAAAATGATGGGACCCCTTGGCATTTATCTTATCCATTTAGTGCTTATCTGTTCAACAAACACCCATTGGATGCCACCGGGGGCCCCTTGCAAAATGAGCAAAAAATGCCTGTTCATAGAGTTAGAGAATGGTGTTCTTGGTCCTCCCAAAGTAATCACCAAGGATTGTTTTTGAGGTCAGATTCTGCATACCGACTTGCTTTGATTAATAAAAAGATACATAGACTCTGGTTTTTTTGTCATTCTGTGACTAATATTGACATTTCTGTAAGTGCTATAATCATACTATCCACATAAATGGCTCATTCAACAAAAAGCAGAATAGTAAAAACGTGTCTTTTTTTAAAAAAGTATGTCAAATTATGGCTCACTTACAAATAAATCTATACTTTTAAGAAATACGTCAACTAGGCTTATTTTTTATGGAGGGTGGATGTCTATCTTTGTTAGTCATTTTAATTCCACATGGACATAAAAATAAATAGATGACTTTATCAAAAGTGGATCTTTTGAAAAACAGAGTTTAAATTATGTGGCTTGTTGGATCATTAAATACTGCAGCAAAAACAACTCTGTTTCCTTCTTTTGGAACTTCTATATAAAGAAAACAGTACAATGTTGTGGAAATCCAGGTTAAAAAAATGTATTTAAGAGCTAACAGGAGACAGAACAAAATACTCCATAAATTTTCCAAATACTCATATGACATAGTTTTCCCTAAGGTGATTGTTAGTAACAGAGTCCATCTCTAACTTCTTAAGGAAAAAGCCAACCTAGTGTAGGTTTTTCTGTGATTTATTCCACAAGTATTTACTGCCCTTCCACTGCACATGGAGCAGCATCAGTGAACAAAAAGACTTCTTCACCGGAAAGTCATCCGTATATCCTTAAGCTTTTAAATGCCCCTGTCTCTGCAGCTTGCATTTATTACCTCTGGGCACACTGCCTCCACCGATCGGCCACCCGGCTGTGGAAAACTGATGTGGCCACTTTGTGCCTTGTGGTCACTCAGCAGAACAGATGTCACTAGGACTCATGGGACTGCACAGCTTGGATGTTGGCAAACTGCAACCCACCTGCGGGACACATCTGCCTGCTGCCTGTTTTCCTACAGCTCTCACGCCAACAATGGTTTTATATAATAAATAATTTAAATATTTTAAATAATTTTTAAAAATCAAAAGAACAGGGATAGTCTGTGATGCATAAAAAGTATGCAAAACTCCAATTTCAATGCCCATAAATAACATCTGGTTGGTGCACAGAGACACACGGCCTTTGGTTTACATATTGCAGGGGAGCCCGTATCGATAGCAAAGACAGACATATTTACTACCTGGGCTTATACAGAAAAGCTTACTTAGTCTTGCCTTAGTATTCCTAAAATTCTTAAAACATGATGGAAATGTTAGCAGTTAGTTTGCACCTTCATTCCATCTGCAAGGATTTCCTGAATTGAACCATTTAAGCTAATAATTTCTACTGCTTGAGAAACTGTTTTATCTGTTGAGGTGAAATTCACATACCCTAAAATTAACCATTTTTAAAGTGAACAATACAGGGGCATTTAGTACATTCACAATGTTGTGCAACCGCCACCCCTATCTGGTTGTGAGATAGTTTCATCCCCACAAAAGGAGACCCCATCAAGCTGCCATAACAAAGTACCGCAAACTCAGGGGCCCACACAACAGAAATTTATTCTCGCAGTTCAAGAAGTCTGAAATCAAGGTGTCAGCAGAGCCCACCTTGTTCCAGTATGACCTCATTTTTAACTAATCTCACCTACAATGACTCTATTTCCAAATAAGGTCACATTCCAAGGAGTGGAAAGTTAGGACCTCAACATATCAATTTGAGGGGACATGTCAATTTAACCCATAACAACATTTCCCACCTCCCCACAGCCACTGGCAAACACCACTCTGCCTTCTGTCCCTATGGACTTGCCTATTTGGGACATTTTATATAAATGGAATCCTACACTGTGTGATTTTTTGTGCCTGGCTGTTTTCACTGGGCATGATGTTCTCGGGGTTCGTCCATGTTGTGGCAGGTGTCAGAGCCTCCTTCTTCTTCATGGTCAGGGAACTTTAAAGGAAGCCTCTTTCTAAGCACCTCCACCGCTCTCCTGGGCTGTCCCCGTCACAGTTTAGGATTGCACGTGCTGCTTGCCTTAAGAGCATTTCCCCCACATGCAAACACACTCACACATGCACACATATACACACCTATATGCACTGGAACTTAACCCATCTATATAACAGCTTTGTAAAGATGCTACACGGAAAACATCCAAAACACCAGACAGACAACACAAATAAATACAGCGTTTTCAGGTGCTAAGATCCGTATCAAGTTCAAGGTGTGTTTCTCCTTTTGGGTCTGTTTCGCATGAATCCAGACTCTCTGGGGATTTAGAAACGGCTCTCATAACCAAGACATTTCCCCCTCTTTTCTCGTGCACCGATTCTACTTCTCAGAGGAGTTTAAAGCTTTTTACAAATTTTTTTATTCTTCCCTACTGCTTCGTGATAGGTGGCTTGGAAGGGTTAATCCACAAGTGTGTGTGGATAAATTAGACACAGTCACAGATCTGTAGTGGAAAAAAATTATCACCACTGTGAAAACAGGATTAATCACTGGGCTCAGCTATCAAGCTATATTTCTTCTCTGGGGAGATTAAAAGCAGAAGATGTAAATTTTGGTAGTTACATAAAATGCCTCAGACTTAAATAATATATGTGCTTTCTCTTTATGGAACCCATTTTTGCCTTTTTCTGTAGAGAGGGGTCACAACGAAACAAAGGGGAAAATTTCCCAAAGTCGAGCTTGAAAGCCACCGCCGTAGATTTCCAGTCTGAATTACGTCTCGAGGCTTTGAGGGGGCAGGGAAGTTCATTATTTCAAATTACATCGCAGACGCTTTTGCCCGGAGCGCCGAGGTTCACCCGCGGTAATGAAACACGGTGATTACGGTGTTCCTGATTTATGATAGCCTGGAGTCTGCTTTCAATTTTTTGTCATTGTCCATTTCCCAGTGGCCACCGGAAAACCGGGCTTTGTGTTGCCAGAGTTACTTTTAAGGAGAATTTGTGCATTTTTCATACAGTTCAGCCCATCGAGGAGAACTGATAGGTACTTTGGAAAGGAGTTCGGTTCATCTGCACCCTATGCAAGCAGAATAAAATTTTGTCCCAAGACAAATCCTCACTGGAGGAGAAAAACATAACCAACTATTGAAAAAAGATCTGCACGTCATTCTGCACAATGGTATTAATGAATAAGATAAATCATTTTTATCCCGGCAATACCAATAGTCTGGTGATAGCTGTCGTTTTGAAGACTGGGTCGGGCTTATTTTTGTGCTAGAATAAAAATGCTTTTGCTTCCATGGTGCTAATTTCTTTGTTTCAAAGAAAGGAAGCCGTATTAGTGCCATGTTGCCACTATAACAAATGGCCACGAACTTGGGGGCTTAAAACAACAGGAATTTACCCTCCCCCAGTGCTGGAGCCCAGGAGTCTGAGATGAAGGGGTCTCAGGGCCGCGCTCCCTCCGGAGGCTCCAGGGGAGGCTCCTTCCTGCCTCTCCCAGCTCCTGGGGGCTCCAGGCGTCCCGTGGCTTGTGGCCGCGTCACTCCAGTCTCTGCCTCCGTCTCCACGTGGCTTCTCCTCTGTGTCTGTGTCTCCTCTGCTGTCTCTTAGGAGGTCACCTGTCATTGGGTTTACGGCCCACCCAGATAACCCAGTTTGACCTCATCTCAACTCAACTGATCATATTTACAACAGCCCTGTTTCCAAATAAGGTCACATTCTGAGGTACTGTGGGTTAGGATTCTAACATATATTTTTGGGGGTACACAATTCAACCCATAGCACCTACCATATATTTCCAGAGAGCCATCGGAGTTAGCTCAGTGTCACATACAAGCTCTGTGCTTTATGTAAAGCAGATAATCACCAAATAGTTGATCAGTAAAGCAACTCCGGTCTTTTAGATGTGAAGAATACTGTGAAACCAGGACACAGAGGCTGTCTTTAGTCCATGCAAACTCCAACCCTCGTGAGCACGATCCTTCTTTTGCAAACATCTCTAGATTCACTCTCTCCCTGAACGGCAACCCGACCCCACCGGGACGAAAGATGGATGCCAAACAAGGACCCCAGTTCTTTCACCAGCCCCCTGCATACAATTCCCCTTCAATTTAACATAACACATGATTCTGAGTGCCTACGATGGGCTAGCCACCAGGAGGATGGCCAGATTGAAGACACCAGCCTCGAACTCAAGAGGTCTGGACCGAATCACAGCTCTGCCATTTGCTATTTCCTGCAATCTTTCCACGTCCGTAGAGGAATGCTCTGAAGGCTGGGCTCATGAGTCAATGGGGCACCTGCTGGGTGCTTAGTCTTTAGTTCTGTTGGCTCTCTCTGCAGAATATTTGAAATTTGTGCCTATCTTCCTTTGCTCATCCTGCCTGCGTCACCTTCTCCTGAATGACAGCAACCACTTCTGTGATCTCCTTGCATCAGATTTGCCCCCATCTGTAACTCATCTCTATGGCCCCTAGTGGACTTGTCTTCACATAGGGGTTCCACTTCCCCCCTCCTCTGCTTAAAAGAGCAGCATTGCCTTCTGCTTGCATAACAAAGCTCTTTACACAGCATTCAGAACTAGCAAAATCCCGAATGGAGCCAGCACAGACTCTGTAGTCACACTGGACCACACAGGGACACAGATGCCCATGCCTCCTGCTTTGCTCACTCATAATGCCTCTCCTCCCCTTCCCCTCAGCAAATATCCACTCAACTCAAATGTTTGATAGTCCTGACTTTTGGGTCACTGCTGTAGCCTGAATATTTGTATCCCCCCTAATTTCATAACGTTGAAATCCTCACCTCCAAGGTGATGGTGTTAGGAGGTGGGGCCTTTAGGAGGTGATGAGGTCCTAAGGGTGGAGGCTCATGGATGGGATCAGTGCCCTTATAAAAGGGACCCCAGAGAGCTCCCTTGTCCCTTCCACCATGTGAGGACACAGCAAGAAGTCGCCATCTATGGACCAGGAAGTGAGTCTTCACCATACACAGACTCTGCCACACCGCGATCTTAGAGTTCCAGCCTCTAGAACTGTGAGCAATAAAGCAGAGAAATATTTCTGTTGTTTATAAGCCACCTCATTTATGGTATTTTGTTGTCACACCCTGAGCTGACAAAAACAGATAAGTGTTTGTACAGAGAAAGAAACTCTCTTATCCAGTGCAAATTAATGAATTTATTTAAAAGTTCTTCAGAACTAAACTTTTAGTTTTCTACTTCTGGATGTTGCAGGACATTCAATGTGCCCATGTGTGTTGTGAGTGTTCAGGAGGAGAAATTTATTCCCAAGTCTATTAGAGTCTTTGTTCTTGGATTTCCACTGAACATTTGCAAGCTTCTACAAACCCCTACCATCTGAGAAAGTCCAGTCAAGATTTCTCAAGGCAGGATGTGAGGAAAGTCCCGAGTCATCCCTTCTGAGCCCTACACCCCCACTCCCTGGATAATAAGGACCCCAGGAAGGCTCATGAAGTCCTTCAAAGAGGTTGCACAGTCTTAATTGTCTTGTGGTAGGAAGAGCCCTGGCCTGCGGTGTCCCCAGAGTGGATGAAGCCATGAGATTCTGCTGCTGAGTATGATGCCCCTGAGGCCATTTGTCTTTGGGCACTGCTCCATGCTACACCACATGGTGGGTGTACAGATTCCCACCCACTCCTTCCACAAGCCAAACTCATGGCAACCCCACTTGGTCCCCACCAAGCCCAACTCACAGGTACAAACTGAGGGAAAAACCATTCTCTGTGTTAAGAAATTCTCTTAATTCCAGTGGCAGGCAGAATAATGGCAGGATATCTCCCCAAACATGTCTGCATCCTATTCCCCATGTGGTAGACAGAATAATATCCCCCAAAATGTCCACGTCCTAATCCCATGTGGTAAGCAGAATAATGTCCCCAAGGATGTCCACATCCTAATCCCCATGTGGTAGACAGAATAATGACCCCAAAGATGTCCATGTCCTAATCCCATGGGGTAGACAGAATAATGTCCCCAAGGATGTCCACATCCTAATCCCCATGTGGTAGACAGAATAATGTCCCCAAAGATGTCCATGTCCTAAACCCTGGAGCCTGTGAATGTGACCTTTCATGGCAAAAAAGACTTCATAAATTTGATTAAGTTGAGGATCTTGAGATGTTAAAGCGATCCTGGATTATTGGGATGAGACCAATGTCCTCACAAGTGTCCTATAAGAGGGAGGCAGTAGAGTCACAGAGGAGACAATGCAATGTGGTGATAGAAATGGAGAGCAACAGAATCAGAGAGAGTTTGGAACATACTGTGTTGCTTTGAAGATGGGGGATGACACCAGAAGCCAGGGAACGTGGTGGCCTCTAGAAGCTGGAAAAGGAAAGGGAACAGATTCTCCCCTGGAGCTTCCAGAAGGAACCAGCTCTGCCAACACCTTGAATTTATTCCAGGAAGACCCATATTGGATCTCTGACCTGAGAGCTATAGAATAATAAATTTGTGTTTTATTTAAGCCACTGCCTTCATGGTCATTTTTTATAGTAGCGACAAGAACTAATACATTTAACCTGGATGGAGCTGGAGCCCATTCTTCTGACTGAAGTATCACAACAATGGAAAAACAAACACTACATGTACTCACCATTAAATTAGAAGTAAGCAATCAACACTTATGTGCACAAATGGAAGTAAAACTCATAGGAAATCAAGCAGGTCTCAGGGGGAGGAAGGGATGGGTAAATTCACACCTAATGGGTGCAATGCACAATGTCTGCGGGATGGGCACACTTATAACTTTCCCTCAAACGGTACAAAAGCAATTTACGTAGCCAAAACATTTGTACCCCTGTAATATTCTGAAATAAAAAAAGAATAGAAAACACGAATAACCCCATAACAACTTAAAAAAATATATATCACACAACCATTTTCATGGATGATTAGAACTCAAAGACATAGTAGTTGAATGAAGTGCTTCTATCATACCTCATGTCAATCTGCAATAACATTATCATAACAAATTTGCATGTATAAATCTTCCTAATTATGAAGTTTATATTTTTGCTTATATAGTTCATTTTTAGCAAATGCTACATTTTTCTTAGAATCAATTGTAATCAGCTTATAGTGCTATAATATTAATAAAATTTTAACACCAAGAAAAAAAAAGAACTAATACATTTAGACAAAGAAAGACCATTTTGTTTTTTCTTCCTGAGGACTGCACCTGCAGTGCCTGGCTCTCCTATCAGGGCATCTGCTTTCCTGTAGGTCCTACGACCCCTGGGTCCCTTCAGCTAAGCAGGCACACACCTGGATGCTCAGAACCTGCAAGCGTCTCCTTCCTGGTCCCTGGATCCGCCCAGGTGAGGCCACTATACCTTTTCCAACCCCAGGGATAGTGGGGGTTAGTTCCAACCCAGAACCACAATGGCTTCAGATACTTCATCCTACCCTGTGTCATCAGGGAGTGACCAAGGCAGCCAGCCCCACCCCTGAGCTCCTGCTTTTCCAACCAAGCGCTTTTTTCCTTCTTGGTTGTCAGAGCAGCCCTGGTCTTAAGACCCCGGAAGTCTGGCTTCCGTCTGCTGAACCCGGTGGGAGAAGGAACAGACAAAAGATAACTTTCAATAGTTTCTCTTCCTCTATTGTACACTTTCCGTAGCTCATTCTGCTAAAGCGCAAAATGAGACACAGAACAACCCTCGGGCTGAGTTTTCTTTAAAAATTGCCCACCATATAGTCTAATTTGGCTTTGGAATATGGATGCTCTGCAAAAAAACAGAGCGGGAGAAAGTCCATACGTGTTGGTGCACATCCACACTCTGTTCTGATGGCCTACAAAGCAACAGAACTCTTGGTTCACGTGCAGCGGCCTTTGAGTCTACCTTCTGTAATCCCTCCACGCACAAGTGGCGGTTTAGTGGAGAAAATATTATTTTCTCAGGATGTCTACATCCTGAAGTACCAGAAGCAGACCCTTGGATGCTGTCAGACTGAGTTAGCAGATTTGTCTTTTCTCTATGCCACTAAGGAGCAGGGCAAATATTGGCTAGTCTCCAATTCTGGAAAATCGGTCATAGTCGCTGTCTGAATCTGCTGGGGCTGCTAGAACAATGTACCACAGACTTGGGGGTTTAAACAACACACATTTATCATCTCACTGTTCTGCAGGCTGGAAGGCTGAGGTCAGGACACCAGCATGGGCGGGTTGTGGTGAGGACTTTCTTCCTGCCTTGCAAACAGCTGTGTCCTCAGATGGTGGGGAGGGAGAGAGAGAGCTCTGGTTCTCTTCCTGTTCTTGTAGGGGATCTAACCCCATGATACGTCCACACCCTCAAGACCTCATCTAATCCGAATTACGTCCTGAAGGCTCTGTCGCCAAACAGCATCTCATTGTGGTTTAGGGTTTCAACGTATGAATTTGGAGGGATAAAAACATTCAGTTCATACCCGTTGACAGTATGCATGGCACCCCCTGAAGTTGGCCCCACAGTGGTCTTCCTACTTCTCATCTTTACCCTACGCCTTCCTCTGCTGACATATTCTCTGTCCCTTCTGGCCCCTTCATCCTAGCTGTCCTGTAAGACCAAGGTGGGGTCACCACCTTCTGCAAAAGCCTCTTCTGAAACCAAGCTGAGTATAGAACCTCCCAGGTACCCCAAGACCTCAGAGTACATCCCCCATATCATGTAATATTACACCACTATTGTCTAGGTTCACTGTTAGTGTTTCTCTCTTCCTTGTAAACATCCTTTTGCTCTTCATTGCTGCGCACCTGGCACCCAGCACCTAGATGGCTCAGAAGAGGTGTGCATGGAATGTTTGTTGAATGAATGCATGAACTCATTTGATGTTGCACACTCAGGAAGTGTAAACCCTGGAATTTACAAATTCGGGGCTTCCAACCACCTGCAGTGCAAGCTCCAGTGAAAGACATGAAGAGGCAGGTGTCATCTGCTTCTCTGGCAGTGCTGTGGCTGCTCGGACAATTTGCTTTGCCACCTATGAAGATAACCAACGAGGAGAGGTGCTTTGAAGTCACAGTTTGTTGGCTGCCAAAGTGAAGACTTGAACTTAGGTCTATGCACTGATCTTTGCATCAGCCCGGCGCTGGGCATCACCGTGCCATTGCCGCCCTGCAGGAGGGTTTTTTAGGAGGGACCACAGGTGAGCAGTATCTTACCTGGGTTCGGGCTGGTGCCTTTGAACCTGTGGGCTCCCACGCCCAGAGTGGGCAGAGTTGCCGAGCGGGTGTGCCGGCTTCCAGAAGCCCGGGATGCTCACTGGTGCTTGGTAATCTCACTGGTTTCCCCAACCTCCAAACTGGTGTGGATTGGCAGGCGCCGCCCAGGGAGGCTGGCTCCGGGACGTCGCTGGGCGTGCACACACTTGTCCCAGGGGTTCCTGGCTGTGGAGTTTGGAATCCCAGCTTCGGGCCCATTTGTTTTTGGCAAAGAGACGACAGTTTCGGTTCATAGTTTCCACTTGAAAACATCGCTTCTCTTCCTTCCAAGCTGGGAGAACAGAAGTCAACAGCAGGAGGGTGGGGCAGCCGGATCTCACAACCCGCCGGGCTGGAGCATCCTCTGAGGGGCTGTCGTCCTGCGGCAAAGAATGGAGACCCGGTGGGGACAGTGGGGACTCCCCTGTCTCGCGTTCCTGTGTTTTCTGATGCACGCCCGAGGTAAGAGGCGTTTTGCTTTGACGGAGAGCTGTGTGGGCGTTGGCTTTTGTCTTGTTGCTTTAAAAAAAAAAACAAAACTGCTTCCAAAGGAGTTTCTAAGAAGTAAATGGCTATTAGAAAAGAAACCAAGAACAGTGGGTGCCTGAGAGAGAAGAAAAGGCGGATGCCCCAATCTGGGGTCTGGGAGTTACATTCAGAAAAGCAGGAAGTCAGCTCACAGCACTTAGATATTAACCGTGTTGTCCAGTTTAGATCCCTGTGTCTCATGCAATTCAAAAGTGGCCTCTTTTACGCCATGATTTAAGGGTGACTGGGCGTGTGGGGGATTTGCATGATTTCTTTCTGACTTCAAAAATTGGTTCTGACCATTTCCATATGGCCAAAATAGAGTTGAAGCAATTTCGTCCGGTGGGACGGCTTACCAGAGGTTGGGTTTGCCTGAAGGGCAGCATTTGTTTGGAGTTTTTAAACTTTTCGTAAACGCCGCTGCCGCTTCTTGCAAATTAAAATCATCTGAGTTGTTTATGCCCAAAACTTTGATAAGAACTTGCAAGCTTTGTCTGTAGTGGCATTTCCTGTTTATCCTGTTTAAGGACATGGATGTTATTAACGTAGGAGTGGGTTGTTCATGGGTGGAGGTGATGTCAGGGTAGATTCTGGTGCACAGAGCCCAGGATCTGCCGTGAGAATTTTCTAATACTCTGCGTTGTCTTTAGAGCTCACTGGGTATGTGGCCCACGTGGCAATGCATTCGGTAGGCTTCTGTTTGTAGGGAGATATTGGCCCCTAAGTTGACTCAGGCGCTGAATAGAGATGGGGTCTCGCTCATGCTCAGGCTGGTCTCCAACTCCTAACCTTTAGCCATCCTCCCGCCTTGGCCTCGCAGAGTGCTGGGATTATAGGCGTGAGCCACTGTGCTCAACCAATGCAAGTGTTCTGAGCTGTTTAATGCAGGCCAGGTTAAGCTATGATGCCTGGGAGGTTAGGCGCATTCGATGCATTTTCAACTTACGATATTTTCAACTTACGAGGGTGGGCACTCAGCCCCATCATAAGTCGAGGAGCGTCTTTATTTGACCCTCTGGATAATTGGATGTTAAGTTCTTTCAGCTAGCTGTTTAGTTCATTGTAAATTTATGCAGAGTTTAGCTGTTCATTTAACAAACATACTTTATGAGAGAAAAAAAATGAGCTGGCCTTTGCCGATGTTGGTTACGGGTCCTTCCTGCTAAATTCTTTTAAGGACAACAGCACTTCCTGCACACTGTGCATGCGTTAACTTAGTTGATTCTCACCCAGCCCTGTGATGGGGGTGTGCCATGCTGGACGCCATTGTACCAGATGGGTAAACTGAGGCACCGAGAGGTTCAATCATTTGTCCAGGGCCACATTGGTGGTGAAATGCAGAGGCAGGATTCAGACCCAGGCAGCTGGCTCCGGCATCTTAACTGTAGCCGACTTTTCAGCAGCACAGGGCAGGTGACACCATCCCATTTGACAGACGAGGGATTTGCCCTGAAAGGCTGCCCTCCTTCATCTACCTCTGGGAAAACTTCTGTGAACAGCCTGCTTTATAGTGACTCTTGTCTTCTGAAAAATCAGAACTGCCGCTTGTCCGAGTATCCCTCCACCACACACACACACGCCCTGGGCAAGGTTTGAGCAGGGACAAGAAAGAAAGTGAAGTCCAGATGAGGGTGCTTCTGCGAAAGTAAGATGTGCATGAAGTGGCTGAGTATGTCCCGAGTCCTGTGTACTTAGCTCAATGTATGGACGACCCCCTAACATCACCAACCATCACCCGCTGGAGATGGAACAAATTCCCGAGATCCCAAAAACATTCTGCAAGGCTGGTGGGATGGTTGCTACAAAGGCCTTAAGCAAACAGGCTGGGTGTGTTGGCTCATGCCTGTCATCCCACCACTTTGGGAGGCTGAGGTGGGAGGATTGTTTGAAGCCAGGAGTTTGAGACCAGCCTGGGCAATATAGCGAGACCCCATTTCCACAAAAATAAAAGAAATTAGCTGGACGTGGTGGCACCTACCTGTAGTCCCAGCTACTCGGGAGGCTGAGGCAGGAGGATCACTTGAGCCCGGGAGTTGGAGGCTGCAGTGAGCTAAGATGAGGCCACTGCACCCCAGCCTGGGTGACAGAGGGAGACCCTGTCTCTAAAAAAAAAAAAGAAAACAGGGCATTGTTATGGTTAACATCATGTAAATCATTGTTGTAATTATTAAATTATTAGTACAAAATGAGATAATAATAATATGGTTATATTCCTTAAAAAACAGAAGTTTACAGTTTGGTGGCTCCATATTTAGTTAGTATTCACCATCAAGTCCAGAAGGGTTTGAAGGAACATGAGACACAACCAGGTCCTCTAAAAGCTCATAAAACCGGAGATGAACGACCAAAAAGGAAACGCCAAAGGGCAGTGTATGAAGTGTGGTTGTTTGAGGGAAAAAAAAAGAAAAAAAGAAAACAATGTGGTCTGATAGAACTAAGATCTAGTGTTAAGTGCGTCACTAGGGTGACTGTAGTTCACAATAATCTATTGTATGTTTCACAATAGCTAGAAGAGAAGATTTGGAATGATTCTAGCATTTCAAAAAAGACAAATATCTAAGGTGATGAGTATCCCAAGCACACTGATTTGATCTTTACAAATTATATGAATGTATCAAATTATCACATGTATGCTGAATCTATGTATATTTATTATGCATCAATTAAAAATTATTTTAAAAGAAAATTACATATATCCACAATATACACTGGCTCTGACATTGTCTTCCACATCTATTGTACGTTATTCCCTCATCACACAAGACTGAAAATGTGTGTGCATCCGTATAGAAACGCATTTCTGTGTACAGACAAAAAAAAATTAAAACAATAGTCATGTTCGTCGTAGGTCTTAGCAGCGGCACATCGTGTTTCTGAGTACATCCTTGTTGCGTAAAGATAACTCAGGTGCTGTGCCAAGTATTTTTCACGACTTGCTGCGTTCAGCTGTCTCGGGCGGTTTGGTCTACTTCTGAGAACCGGGATACGGAGACACTGCGATGCTCGCCTAAGGTGACAAGCCAGACCGCAGCGGGGCACAGACTCCAGGCCACGCCAGCCTCAGCACACACATCTCGGTCGAGCCTCTCTTGCTTTTGCCTGCATCCTCATCCCCCAACCCCCGCCAACCATCTTTTGATCTAACAAATCTGTGGGTGTGGAAATGAAGCCACCCGTGCGTCATTCACCTGCCCAGCAATTTAGTGCAGTGATTCTGCATCTTTGATGTGCAGGTGGTCACCTTGGAGGGAGCTGGCATTAAAAGCACCCCCCCAATCTCCACCCCTGGAGATGCTCATTCAGTAGGTGTGGGTGGGGCATTTGGGAGCCGGGAGACCTGCATTTTAAGAAGCACCCCAGGTGATGCCCAGCTTGGGTCAGGGCTGGCTTTGAGAGATGATGACTCTGCGTCCAGGCTTCTCGTTTACGATGGGGCTGAGTCTCTTGGATTCTTGCCACAGAGGGCGGTGGCGTCTTTGTGGTTCCCGATTCAACCTGTGCCAGCCCAAAGTGACACCCCCTAGGGGGAGATGCTACAGTCCAGACATTCTCAACCAGCGATAGTTTTGGTCCCCAGGGACACTTGGCCATATCTGTAGTCTTTTTGTTGTCACAACGTGGAGCTTTTGGTTGTCACTACTGTCTTCGAATGGGTGGAGCCAGGGATGCTGCTCAACACCCTGCAGTGCACAAGACGGCCCCACCACCAGGAATGATCCAGCCTCAAATGTTAAATGTCAATAAGGCCAAGCTTGAGAAATACTGCCTTAGCATGCGAGACTGTCTATCTGTCTATCGATCATTTATTTATCTATCTATCTATCTGTCTCTATCATTATCTGTGTATTCATCTATCATCTATAATTTATCTATCCATCATCTACTTACCTATCTCTGTATATTATTATATATTATATTTGTTATCATCTATAATTTATCTATCCATCATCTACCTACCCATATATCTATATATATTATGATCTATTATATATATGAACATCTACCATTTATCTATCCATCTATAGCTATCATTATTTATCTACGTATTTATCTTCTATTATTTATCTATCATTATCTGTCTATCCATCTATTTATGTATCTATCCATCATCTATTTATCATCTATCAATCAATCATCTATCTATCCATCTAATCAATCAAGAAAGTGATGTTTATTTAAATGAATTGGCTCACATGATTTTGGGGGCTGGCAAATCTGAAATCTGTAGGGCAGGCTGGAAGCTCAGGTAGGATTTCTATGATTAAGTCTTGAAGCAGAATTCCTTCTTCTCTGGGAAACCTCAGTCTTTGCTCTTGACACCTTCAACTGATTGGATGTGGCCCACCCACGTGGCAGAGGGTCATCTCCTTCACTTAAAGTCAGCTGATTGTCAATGTTCATCACATCCACAAAGTACCTTCTTAGCATGATCTAGACAGGTGTCTGACTGAACAAGTGGGCACCATGGCCTGGCCAAGGGAGCACAGCAAATTCACATCACAGTGTGTTTTCATCTTGTCACACTGAGTGCCTGAGAGGCCGACCTTGTAGGTGGTTCAAAGGAAGCTGGAGAATTGCAAGGTCTCTCTGCTTTTCAGCATCACCCAGGCCCACACACCTGTGTCCTTGGTGATGTTGCCATGATGCAGTACTTGGGGTGGAGCTGCTGCTATTAAAATCTTTTGCTGCTCCATTTTCCCTGTTACCAGGCCCTGCAGCCTTCGAGCGGCTGTCTGTGGGGTGCACACGGCTGCTGTAGAATTTGCCGAATGCTTGAGAGGGAGGTCGGTGTGTGCAAAGCGCTTTGTTCTTCCTGTAAAGTGAATTCTGCTGAGAGTCCAAGTGGTTTTTCCAGGCAACCCACAACAAGCAAGTCGTCCTTAAGATTTCTTTATTAAAAAAGCAAGATAGTGCATTTCACCCAAAGAACATTCTTTTAAAATTAAATGCCCCCATTTTATGTGTGTGTTATCCCTGTTATAGTATTAAGACATAATCTAGATAAAATGCTGATGCCCCAGGCAGGCGGGTGGGAAACTAGTGGACAGAGGATGGATGCAGAATGGGGTGGGGGTTGGAAATGCAGATTCCTGGGCCCAGCTCCCTTCCTTGAGCCTGCGGGGTGCTTCAGCAGTTCTCCTGTGATTGTCCTGAGCCTTGAATATCAGGGAGCCCCTGGTCTGGGGCTGCCTCTCACCCTGCTCTTCTGCCTTTCTGAGTCTCCTGGGGAGTGTCCAAAGCCCCCACCCAGATGGCAGAGCAGCCCTGCTGGTTTCTAAGGCTCCAATCAGGGCACCACAGCAGAGACCCCCCTGGCCCTCTAGGGAGAGATGAGACTAAACTTGCCACCTCTGGGGGTCTTGCAGGACTCTCTTGGGGAGCAGCAGTGTCCCCTGGCTGTTTAAGCCTCATCTGAAGGTGGTTTCCTTTTGCAAAAGAGCAAAGGCCCCTTCCCCACACAAGACGTCTTGGGGAGTTGACAAGTGACCACGCTAGAGTATGTCAAGCAAAGACTGGAATTACCACTTTTTGGTGTTTCCTGGCGTCCCTCCCAGGGCCCCTCTGAGTCTGGACCAACTGGCATTGGCTTGGAATATGTGCGGGCTCCGTTCTTGGAGCTCCCCACGCTGGGTTCAAGGTCTCCATCTTCCCTTCTGCCTTTGAGAAGAGGCCGCCTGAAGCTCTTCTCTTGTAGTGAGTCCCCTGTCCCCAGTAACCGAGGCTCTTGTTCTCTTGGGGGTGAAAACCTCTGTAACTCTGGGCAGGCAGGGGTTTGGGTCTACTAGCAGGTGCAAGGATTAAGGATTACTGTCCCCAAGGATTAAGGATGTTATTCTTGTTCCCATCATGACCTCCTCAAAGTGGGGTCCATAGACCAGCACCATCAGCACCCCCTAGGAACTGGTCGACAATGCAAATTCAGGGTCCCACCTGCACCTATGTACGGGCTGATTGTGTGGGGTTTGCGAGGCATTGAGGCAGAAGACTCCAGGCTGAAAGAACAGCTCTTGTGTGGACCCAAGTACGCCACGAGGGGCTTGTCTTCAAACATGTCTTCCAAAGAGCCCTTTCCTTGGTGACTTCCAGAATCGCTACACAACATCTGGGTGGGTTTCTGGGAATGACAATTCCTCTTTGCTGAAAGACCTCTGGGTTTCGAAAGCTTTTTCTCCAAGCTGTCTCGCCCACTTCTCTCCATAATGCTGCGTGTTCAACAGAATTATGGTTATCCCAACTTTGCCAATGCAAAAAGGGAGGCGTAGATTAAAGAAGAGTGTTATGGAGGGCATGGGCCAGGCAGGTGATAGAGCTGGCATGGAATTGTCTCTCTAGATTCCCAAACCTGGGCTCTCGCCACCCCACCAGGCTGTCCAATGTCACCTGCATGGTAGTTACATGTGTCTTATGGTTTAAATCTCTTACGGGCTGAACTGTGTCTCTCCAGATTCATAAGTTGAAGCCCTAAACTCCAGGACCTCAGATTGTGACTGTATTTGGAGATAGGATCTTTAAAGATGTGATTAAGGTAAAATGAGGCACTAGGGTGGGCCCTGATCCAATAGGACTGGTGTCCTTACAAGAAGAGGGGATGAGGACACAGACACACACAGAGGGACGACCACGTGAGGACACAGGGAGCAGACGGAGTCTACACGCCAAGGAGAGAGGCCTCAGGAGGAACCAGCCCGAGACACCTTGATCTGGGACTTCCAGCCTCCAGGACTGTGAGAAAACAAATGTCTGTTGTTCAAGATGCCCTGTCTGTGGGACTCTGTTATGGCAGCCTGAGAAGACCAGTACAAAGTCTCTGTTCTGCAAAGTGAGGTCCACATATCTGCAGCCTCGATATCCCCTGGGAGATGGTGAGAAACACCACGTCTTGGGCTCAGCCACACCTGCTGAAGCACAGTCTATGTGTCACCCATGTCCCATCTCACTTTGGAAAGGCTGGTTTAGGACACACCCTCTGCCCTTACCTCCTTGGATGGTCTGCGGCATTTTTCTCAAGATTCCACACCACCAAAGATGTCTTGCTTTTTGTGATGAGTGTTCATCCCTTGCTACCTTATGAAAAAGCGCTTCTTCCCCTGGAGACACTGTCCACTCTGGCGCAGAGGGCTTCAGTCTGCAACTGCTCAATAAAGTAATTGAGAAGCCAAGACCCGGGACGACTGGTTGACCTTCTGGTATTGGACGTTACAGAGTCCCTGGATATTCATGTTGAGGTGTGGAAGAGGAGACTCCAGCTCTCTTCAGTAGTGTTTTCTGTCCTGCTGGAAACAGAAAGCTCATGCGAAATTAGAGAACAGAATAAATTTAGTCTTAAAGCTGGTCCAGGAGGAGGAAGTGGAACCCCACCATTGACAAACCAAACCCCACCAGGAACAAGACTCCCATTTCAGCATGTTCCCTCCTTTTCACTTCTTTTACTTTTATTTTATTTTCTTATTTTTTAATTTTTTTTGAGACAAAGTCTTACTCTGTGGCCCTGGGTAGAGTGCAGTGGCGTCAGCCTAGCTCACTGCAACCTCAAATTTCTGGGCTCAAGAGATCCTCCTGCCTCAGCCTCCTTAGTAGCTGGGACTACAGGTGCCACCACACCCAGCTAATTTTTCAATTTTTAGTAGAGACAGGGTCTTGCTCTTGCTCAGGCTGGTCTTGAACTCCTGGCCTCAAGTGATCCTCCCGCCTCGGCCTCCCAGAGTGCTAGGATTACAGGCGTGAACCACAGTGCCAGCCTTATTTTATTTTTTTAGAGATAGCGTCTTGCTCTGTTGCCCAGGCTGAAGTGCAGTGGTGCAATCATAGCTCACTGCAGCCTCCAACTCCTGGGCTCAAGACATCCTCCCACCTCAGCCTCCCAAGTAGCTGGGACTACAGGCATGCACCACCACTATGCCCAGCTAATTTTTTTTATTTTTTGTAGAGATGGAGTCTTGCTATGCTGCCCAGGCTGGACCTGAACTCCTGACCTCAAGCAATCCTCCATCCTCAACCTTCCAAAGTACTGGGATTACAGGTGTGAGCCACTGCCCCCAGCCTGAGCCATCATATGCTTTCTGTACATATTTTTTAAAACTGTTGGACTAGAGTCCAAGTGGAACCTCAGGATTTGCCTGAAGGAAGTCAAGATTTGCTCCCTTGGGGGCTCTGCGCTATGTAAAATCCCAGAGCTGTCTCCTCAGTGGGCTTCCTCAAGGGTGAAAAGGGTCATATACTGATTTAAACCTCGCAAAATGGCTTCACAGCAGCAGCTGACCCCGGAAGGGTTGGTTTAGATTAACCCACACTTCAGAGAAAACGGGTAAAACCCTCCATAAAGACATGGAGAACCATCCCCTTGCAGGGCGCATGTTTCTCAAGGGGACACAGATAAAAGGATATTGGTTTGAATAATGAAGCACAAGTCTGTCTGGATTTGCCAGTGCGGTTGCGTGTCCCATGATGGATGCAGTAGACTCAAATTCAATTCAATGGTGTATAAATTCTGCTAATAACACTATAATTGGTGTCGGGTATTTAGACGGTCCCTGTGTTTTGTTCTTTCTCTTTTTTTAATTTTTTTTTCCTTCCTTCTTTTCAGATCCTGCCTGGGACTGACTTTCTCCTTTAGAAAGAAGTAAATAATTCAGTGGGAAGTGGAGGTTTGCATGTGGGTTTGTTTCTTGCGCCGATTCTGCGTGGTGGGCAGGGCCAGGAGTAAGGTGATCTTCACCAGTCAGCACTGACGTTGGCATTGTGATTATTAATCTAATTATGGTGCCGTTCTTTGCTATGCAAAACTTCCATTTGTCATATTGACTTATGGGTCCGATAGAAGTATGGAATTTCAGGAAAAAAAAAAAAACTCCAACGGGAATCATCATTAAATCTTGCAAGGATGGAATTCAAACCTGGGAAGAGTTTGGTCACTGCAGGGTACCAAAGAATTCCTCTAAGTGCTACTTAATGTGGCTTTTCTCTTAAGACCCCTGAGGACAGCTTTTTGGGGGCTCATGTATAAGGTTAACCCTCCCACTCACCAACACGAGTCATTTAAACCCACTTCCCCAGAAAGCCAGCAGTGGAGAATCCGGAACGATCCCAGAACTAAATAAAGTTGCTTTCTTCTTGGGGGTTTAGAGATCCCAGAACACGAGGCTTTGATTAAAACCTGCTGAGCTCGCAAAGGAAAAGCAAAACAAATCAGAAACAGACCTCACGTCCGGATGCCCCGTCTTATGTTCTCGGTGGAAAATAAGCCCAGTGCAAGCAGTTTTCTCACGAACAACCCCTCACCTCTGAGATCGAGGTCCCGGGATTAGCACTGTGATCTCCTAGCCCTGCTACCCCCTTAAAGCACACAGGGACACCTGCAGCGTCTCTGCTGTGGCTCCTCTGCAGAGGACAGGGGGCCCCCGCGCCCGGAGCGATTTCCTGCCTTGCCTGCAGGACTGGAGACCGGCTCGGTGCCCGGCCGGCCGCGTGATGCTGGCTGGAGTCCGCCTGGTTTATGTAACGAGGTCTGGGTGAGATCGACACCCGCCCCACATGTGTGAGTCACGCTTGCAGCAAATCTCTGCCTGTCATGCAACCCCTGAACCCAAGCAGAACCTGCAAGCACCAGGCTCGACTGCCTCTGTGTCACCTTTCCCAATTTCTGGCGTCCTCCAGAGTCACCCCGAGCAGCTCAAAGCTGAAGGAGCCTGCAGGGGCACCTGGCCTGTGGCTGCAGGCTGAGGTGAGCTGTCAGGGCTGCCCACCCTCATTGCACAACAGCGTTCCAGGGAGGCCGGGAGGAGGAGACAACTCCTAACACAGAGGCCTTTGGTTATCTAGGGCAGTGGCTGGGAGTGGCCGGGAGTGGCCGGGCGGGCGCACAGGTCGGAGGAGATTGTAAGGTGGTTGCTCACGGGATCCTGGAATTGCTGGCATGTGCCAAGGTGCACCATAGAGAAAGTTATCTGTAAACTGTGAAGGGAGGCTGGAATCTGAATTCCTGAGCTGTGTGCACAGCCAGGACAGATGTTCCTCGACTGGGACTAGCATCCCTGGGAGAGAGGGAGATGTCTTAGGAAGCTGACACCACCTCCTGTTCCCTCCTGAGCAGCCCCAACCGTGGTGGCTGGAGGCAGCAAGGTGGGACCTAGGTGTTCTTAAAGACGTGCTCACGGGGGACCCTGGCAGCAGAGAGGGTCAAACAGAAGGCACATTGGGCCTCCCAAAGTTTGACAGAAATGAGAACTGGCTCTCTGGGATTTGACCTGAAATTGCACCACTAGGTCTCAGACAGCGTCTAGGTGCACCCTGGGCTCAGTCCTTCTTCCCTCTGATGTTGGTCACTTTGTCCTAGTTCAGGGGGCTTCTGCCTGGGGATGTACCTTCTTCTCTGGAGAGGCCCCGGCTGACCCTTGGAAAGGAGCCCCCAAAGCCTGTGTAGGTGGCATCCCAGCTGGGGCCACACTAGGGGCTGTGCAAACACATACTGGAGTCCTGTAAATCCCCCAGAGCAGACGACACGCAGGCAGACAGACGTCCAGTAGGAGGGGAAGCAGCTCTGAAGGCATATTTTACTTGGTAATCTTGCAAAAAAATATGTTATTAACCACTAAACTAATCTTGTTCTTCCTTGTTGTACACCAGCAACAAACAAAGCAAAATTTAATCGGACTCTAATAGATTCCAAGCATGCCACATCATATTACTTGCCAAATAGTTTAGGTACTTTATTAGTAAGGCAAGATGAATATACTAAGTTATATTGAATATTTTTTTAAAAATTCTTTGTGAAAATTAATCTATAAGGCTTGGGGACAGAGATGAAGGAAGAAGGAATATGATGGAAGTTTCTGGGGTAAGGACAACGTTCCACGTCTTGACAGGCATTTGGGTTATAAAGGTGTAAGCATTTGTCAAAACTCAGTGTGTGTACGCTTATCTGTGCATTTCACTGTGTATAAATTTCACTTCAAAAAAGCATAAAGGCCGGGCGCGGTGGCGCACGCCTGTAATCCCAGCACTCTGGGAGGCCGAGGCAGGAGGATTGCTTGAGGCCAGGAGTTGGAGACCAGCCTGAGCAAGAGCAAGACCTTATTTCTACAAAAATAGAAAAATTAGCAGGACGTGGTGGTGCTTACCTGTACTCCCATCTACTGTGGAGGCTGAGGCAGGAGGATTGCTTGAGCCCAATAGTTGGAGGCTGCAGTGAGCTATGATGACACCACTGCATTCCAGACTGGGTGACAGAGCAAGACCCTGTCTCAAAAGAAAATAAATAAGTAAATAAATATTGAACTGTAATGAACAATGTACACAGTGAACTATTTAAAGGAGAGTGTATGATGCCTGTCATTTTCTTTGAAATCCTTCAAAAAGGTAAAATGGGTAGAAAAATGGTTAATAAATTGGTATGAGTTCAGGAAAGTATAGTAATTATGTTAACAGTAAAATCTAGATGGCCAGTCTATTGTAAAAGTGGTGTCTTAAAAGTTTAAAAGTTTAAACTTCGTTTAAAAGTCTTTAAACTTTGCTTTATGTTTGAAAATTTTAATAATAAAATGTTGGAGGAAAACAAAACAAAACAAAGTTCTCTGACCATAAAGAGGAAGGAAGCTCTGACACCTGCTACAACGTGGTTGATGTCAAAAACATTAAGCTCAGGGAAAGAAGCCAGACCCAAAAGAACACGTGTTGTACGATCCCATTTCTATGAAATGTCCAGAACAGGCGAGTCCACAGAGACAGAAAGTGGATTGGGGGTTGCCAGGGCTGGGGAGGGACATGGGGAGTGACTGCTTAAGGGGGGGCCGGGTGTCCTTTTGGGGTGATGAGGATCAGATAGAGGCGGTGGATGTACAACATGATAAATGTGCTAAACGCCCCTGAATTGTCTCTTTAAATGGGGTAGGTAAAATTCAAATAACATGAAACGAAGAATTCTAACCATTTGAAATCCAACAATTCAGTGGGGTTTTGGGGGGCTTTTTGTTTCCTTTTGTTTTGTTTTTGGGGTTTTTTTTTAGTGAATTCAATGTGTGGCAACCATTTCCTCTACTTAATTCCAGAATATTCCCATTGCCACAAAAAACAACCCCAAACCCATCCCCCCTCGGTTCAGTTTTTGTTTGCGGACGCTTCTCCCCGTTGAGTCAGGAAGGAAGTCAAAATGCAGTTTCAGGTTCCCTCCAAATTTCCCTTTATTATTTTTAGCCAGTTTGAAAGACGGTTTCTTTGATCCCTGGAGGAAGGCCGGGTTGGGGATGCTCTTGAAGGGCTTGTGAGGAAGTCGGGGCGCGGGAGTGAACCACCCCTTTGCTGCGGCTCTGGAATTGGCGTGCGTAACTCCTAACCCCGGAGCAAGGGGCAGTGCGTGGCTGGGCCTCCACGCAAGAGCCCTTCTGTCTCAGCGGTAAAGGAAACTATTCCAGGGTTTTCGTCACTGGGTCCTAACCCTAAAAATGGAGGCAGAACATCTCCTGGTAAATAAACCAGCCCCTCCGAGTCAGTTTGCCTGCCTTGTCCTCTGAGAAAAGCTCGGGGGATGCTCGCACCATCCCAAGATGGCTTTTGTTCCCAGCTCCACCCTGTGCCTACCTGGAGGATGCTCACCTGTCTCCCCTAAAGAACTGGAAGGCAGGGTGCGCAACCTTCCCCTCCGGCATGCCCACACCCGACAGCGTACCTGGCACAAAGGAGGCATTGAAGGGGCCGAGGAGAAAGTTACCCTGTGTCCTCTGAAGGTTTGCTGAAAAATCAACTTGCAAGGGGCAGATTAATAGGAGAAAAGGCAGCCAGGTGTGGTGCCTGGCACTCTGGGAGTTCAAGGCCAGCCTGAGCAAGAGTGAGACCCCGTCTCTACAAAAAATAGAAAAATTAGCTGCACGTTGTGGTGCGCACCTGTAGTCCCAGCTACTGGGGAGGCTGAGGCAGGAGGATCGCTTGAGCCTGGGAGTTAGAAGTTACAGTGAGCTACGATGACACCACGGCACTCTAGCCCGGGAGACAGAATGAGACCCTGTCTCAAAAAATAAACTAAAATAAAATAAAAAATAAAAAAAGTAGGAGAAAAGGCATACAAATTTATTTCACATGTATACATGGGAGCCTTCACACCCAAGCCCTCAGTGGGGTACAGAAGCTTATATACCGTCTTGAAGTTGCAGGAAAAATGCAGGCTCTGAGCATGGCCAAAAACAGGTTAAGGAGGTAAATCAGGTTTCAGTGGCAAGACAGGTTATGGGAGGGAGGAACAGGAGATTGGTTAGCAGAGGAGGTCTTATTATGTACACGAAACACCCCAGGTAGCAGCCCTCAAACAGAATAGATGGTAAATGTCTTTTTTTAGACCTGTAAAGGTGTCAGACTCCAGTTCATCTTTCCTAGAACTGGACAAGGGAAGGGTTGGCTGCATTAATGTAGATTTTTTAATAGATGTTAAGTTTTACCCACAAAAGACGCCTTTGCGGGGCCACTCGTGTTTGCTGGGTCTCTGGCAGCCATCTCGAAATACGTCAAAGAAATACATCTTGGGGTAAAATGTTTCGATTTCCTTTGCCATCATGCACATTTGCAGAACACATGGATTCATTTGTTTCCCGAAACACATATGCGTTTGGCTTGGTAGCTAGAGGCAGCAGAGATTCTGGAAGGACCCTTCCTTCTCCTGTCTAAGAGAGAGTTGACCTTTCCACTGTGGTGTGACTAATGCCCTGTTTGCTCCCAACAGGTCAAAGAGACTTCGACCTGGCCGACGCCCTGGACGACCCTGGTCAGTGCCGAAATCTTGCCTCTAGCAGCATGTGCGTTAGGGTTGCTTTGGGGTTGGATTGGGCCGGTATTCAGAACTCCTTGGCATTGAGGGTCTGTATTCTGCACTCGAAGCAAACCTTTGCACAGCCTGTAAAAGGTCTCATTGCCAAAGTCCCCCGCTGTGCAGGGCACAGACGCATTTCTTGGTAGGTCTGTGCTACCCAAGCCCACGGTCCAGGGATACTCGGGGGGTTTTTGCTTTTCTTAAACTGCATTTCTTATCTATCATTGTCTGATGCCTGGACCACAATCACCGAACAGATTCCGACCTCCCCTCACAGAGCACGCGGGAGACTTTCCTCCCGTTGGGTTCTCTGGCCACCTCCGCAATTCATGGGGCTGCCAGCTTTCTCCTTCAAGGTCACGAGCAACCTGAAATCTGCCCACGTCTGTGTTTTTACCACTCCAAGTTCAGTTGGGACCTTTCTGGCTAGCCAGAAAGCTGAACATCTGGCTCTTTGGCGGCTCTACAGCCATGAGGGGCACACGCCTGTCCGGAATGCTCTCTGCTATGCTGATCATGCTGGGGGCACTTCCTTTTCATTTTTCATTAGGGCATAAATGTCCTTTTTTTGAGCTGCCCATGACTCTTTGATGCTTACTGAATTTATTTTCTCTCTTTGTTCACAGAACCCACCAAGAAGCCAAGCTCAGGTGAGTGACTCTTTGGCGGGGCAAAGACGAGGCAATGCCCTTGAACGGATGTTTTTGAAGGGATGGGTGAGGATGTTTTACGGGGTTGTGGGCCAGTTAGTAGATGTTACAAGCAAATCGTCATCATTAGGGAAATGCAAATTAAAAGTGCACTGAGGTATCACTTCACACCCACTAGGATGGCTAAAATCCAAATATGGAAAATAGTAAGTGTTGGAAAGGATGTGAATAAAATGCTTGCACATTGCTTCTGGAAATGCAAAATGGCACAGCCCCTGTGGAAAACGGTTTGGCAGCTCTTTGAAAAGTTAAACATAGAATCATAGTATGACCAACAATTCTGCTTCTAGGTGCATACACAAAAGCATTGAAAACAGGTCTTCAAAGAAAAACTTGCACACAAATTTTCACAGCAGCAATATTTATTATAGCCGAAAGGTGGAAACAACCCAAATGTTCATCAACTGATGCGTGGATAAACAAAACGTGGTCTACCCAGACACTGGAATATTATTCAGCCTTAAAGAGGATGGATGAAGCACCGGTAATTGCTACAAAGTAGATGAAGCTCAAAAACACATGAAAGAAGCCAAACGCAAAAGAACACATAGTGTGTGTTTCCATTTATGTGAAATTTCAAGAGTAGGCAAATCCATTGCTTTTTTGACATCTATTCTTGCTATGGAGCAGTCGGCTTTGAGCCCAGGAGTTATTTCTTTTTATTTAACTTGTAAATAGTTAATACGTTCCTCCCCAAATGACTAGATTGAGATTATACAGTTACAGGTAAAACCCTGCAAGAGGGCAAGAGGCTCCTATGAGAGCATCACATCTCAGGGCAAACTGTGTCCATCCACCCCTCACAGGTGATGTGAATTCCAAAGTGTACTGTTTGCCAGGGCTGGAGAGGTACTGGGTTTCCTTTTAGGGTGATGAAAATGTCCTGGGATTAGATAGAAGTGGTGGTTGTACAACACTGTAGGAATTGTAGGAGGCATTTCCTTGGAAGTCAGTAATAGGACAATGCTCTTGAGTTAGTTGCCTATGTGGGCAGAATAAAAAAAGATGAGGAACAAAAAATAAATAAAAAAGAAGAAAAAATATGAGCTCTAGAAATTGAAGGGAAAATAAAAATTTATTCACATGGACACAATTGTTTCATCCTAAGGTGACTCTCCAGATACTGTTTGAATTAATAAAGAATTCAAAATTGTTGCTGGATACAAGATGCATGTACAAAAATCAGTAGCATTTATACACACCCAGGTTCACAACCTCCCTAACCCTAAACCTAACGCCAACCACAACCCTAACACTAACCCCAACCCCAACCATGAACCTAACCCTAACCCCAAACCCAACCATAACCCTAACCCTAACCCTAACCCTAACCCGAACCCCAACCCTAGCCCAAACCCCAATGCCAACCGGAACCCTAACCCTAACCCTAACCCTAACCATAACCCAAACCCCAACCCTAACCCTAACCCTAACCCTAACCCTAACCCTCTCCAAAAGTGGGAGAATCAACACTATAAAGATGTCAGTTCACAAGTTACAAATTCAACGCTCTTCCAACCAAAATCCAAACACAATTTTTCAAGAACGTGAGTGCTTCCAGAATCTGATTGAGGACAAAAACAGCCAAGACATTTTTGAAAATTAAAAAGAACTGTGTATACGTGTGGTGTGTGATTGCTCTAAGAAATATTGAGATTTGTTATACAGCTCAGAGACAGAGCAGTCGAGCAACGGCTCAAGAAGCGTTGGAAGCCGACTTTGACTCAGCTGTGTCTTGGCAGGTGAGAGAGGTCACATCTGCAAAACAGCGCGGGAAGAAAGCAATTCCCCGTAGCAGGACTGGGGCGATCGTTTGTTCTTACGGATGATATATAACTGAATATCAACTTCACGTAGTCCCTAAGAAAAACTTCCAGAGGGAGTAAAAAGGAACACTTGAACTTTTTTTGGAAAAATAGAGGAAAATGTCTTATAACTTTAGAGTTATAAGTATTTTCTTAAATAAGACACAAAAAGCATGACCTTTAAAAATGGATAAGTTAGAATATGTCTAAATTTTTAAAATAATAATAATAATAAAAGTCTTGACTAGTACAGCCTCTCCAAAGTCGAAAGATTAGCTGCCTGCTAGGAGAGGCTATTTGCCGCTCATATAACCAGTGAAGGTTTTAAATACCAAATACAGTTGTCCCTTGATACCCAAGGGGGATTGGTTCCGGGACCCCTCAGATACTAAAATCTGTGGTTGTTCAAGTCTCTAGTATCAAATATCTTAATATTTGGATATCACCTCGCACATCCTCCTATATGCTTTAAATCACCTCTAGGTTCCTTATAATACTTGATATGATATAAATGCTAGGCAAATAGTTGTTATACTGTATTGTTTTTATTTGTTATTGTTTATTGCTGTGTTACTGTTTATTGTTTGTTTTTTTCTTTAATATTTTCCATCCTTGGTTGGATGAATCTGTGGTTGCGGAACTCAGGGTTAGGCAGAACCAACCATGTAGAGGTAGCTCCTACCAAAAAAGACAGACAGCCAAGGGAAGGAAGCAGGAGGGGTTGTCTTCCAGGCAACAAGAAAGAGGGAACCACACAGCTGGCCAACACACCTAAGAAAAAAATTTTCAAGGTTGCAGGCATTCAAAGAAAAGGCCCATTTAAACCACAGTTCAAATGTAAACCAATTTAAGCAACTGGGCTTAAAAAATAAATAAAGAAAGAAAGAAGGAAGTCTAACTTAATGTCTGGCAATAAATGATAAGGATTTGAGAAAACCCAAGATCTGACCAATTGCTGTTGGGATTATAACCTGGTGGAAGACTTGGGGAGACATCTAGGGACATTTGAACATGAGCACTTTTCCCCTGTGACTCTACTTCCAGGATGCACACTGCAAAAACTCACCCACACGTGCGCCAGGAGAAAAGCAGGGAAAGGTGGTGGCAGTACGGTTTGTAAAAGGAAAAAGGATATGACACGTTCATCATTTAGATCCTCTTGGGAAACTTGGACAACGGAGCTGTTGACGTGAAGGGATTAGGTCTGCAGCATCGGTAGGAATACACCCGAAAAATATAATCAGCAGTTTAAAAAAACAAGGCAGATTGAAGGTACCTGTAGCAAGACAGCATTGATGTCAATTTAAACATGCACCGAAGAAAACTATATGTTGATTATGGACACATACTTGTGCAATATATTTTTTAAAAATCACTTAGAGAGACACGTACCCGATGTAAATTAGTGATTTGGTCCCTTTCTCTGGGAAAGAGTTTGGTGAGACAGCATTTACTATTTTGAAAAGAGAAAATAGTTGCAAATAAATTAAGATACAATTTCTTCTTGTTTGTCTGCTTTTTTCCTTGCTTTTCAAAAATTGATAGGTAATCCTTATTTAATTTAAGCTGATAGTGACCAAATATTTTTCCTAACACTGCAATGTCATTTTCCCCACAGATATCTACCCAAAGCCAAAACCACCTTACTACCCACAGCCCGGAAATCCTGACAGCGGTGGAAGTAAGAACTCCTTCCAAACCCGGTTTGATGACTTTTGCCTTTTATTGACGAGTTGTTTGAACCTGGTTGCTTTTGAAATACGCATGTAAATAGCTCCCTTGCAGGGAATTTGAGTTTCCTTCCTAAGCAGCAGGCAGCAAAAAAGTTGAATGGATGCAAACCAATTTTATTTTCCCTTTTCTCTGACACCTGAAAACCACTACAGTGTATTCAGAGGACATTTTCTGTTATTCTCACAGGACACAAGTTGTGCTGAGAGACAAGTGATTTTTCTAACTTGTTTACAGTGCTCCAAATAACTTTGGTTTTCCCATTCAAAATAAGCCCTCCTGCGCTGTGCATTTTATGTCATTTTGCCTTAATTTCTGTTTTTTCAAAATTTGGCAGACACTTCCTCCATGGATTTAGTACACCCACCATTTAAAATATATATATACCAATTGATAAAGTCCTCAGCAATTCAGCAACCCTAAAAACTTAAAATTTGGCCAGACAGAGCATGCATGAAGCTAGGCGAGTCACATGGGCTTCTGGAAGTTTCCTGGAAGCTTGCTTTGGCTTTAAACTCTGCACAGCCCAACAACATATTCATTATGTCCAGCCACACCACCTCCAGATGGACACAAACTCATCTCCTCATCCAAGAGGTCCTTAAAAATAGAGACTAAGACCCAACGGACTTGACGCCTAATTGAAATGCAGCACCTAACACTGACTGCATTAGTTAAGGGACAGGTAAGCCACCAGCTGGTCTTTCTTTTTTTGTCTCCCCTGCAATATTTACGTCCCAACACCGACAACCATTTCTCTTAATATTTCCTCCTGGTCTTTTAAAAACAATCGTCCCGTGGATTGTGGCTTCTTTGCAAGGCATGCGTGGAGGTTCCGCACGGAAAGTGTTTCCTGCTCAAACACACCCGGGACACGCCGGGTTAAGCACGTCGCTGCGGGCTGTTCTCCCACAAGCATTTGTCAGAACTTAGACTCAAATGCTAGCTGAGTCATCCTGAAGCTCTGGGGTGAATCAGGAACCCCAGGAAAAGGCAGGTTGGGGGGAGGAGAGGCTCAACCTTGGGGGGTGACCGCCTGGGACTTGGGGCCTGATTTCTGATTCACGCCCCAATAAACAGGAATGTTGCTTCCTGGCTTTGGCGCTTAAACTCAGCCACACGATGCCTTCAACATGGGAGTCCTGAATTATTCATTTATATTAAACGTGAGACCCTGGAGTATTCGCCACAGCAGAGGAGCAAATCCAACCTACGCACCCAGGGAAGAGGAAAAACAAAGCTACTTAGAAGTTAATTCCTGGCACTGCCATAAACCAGCAGAAATTCCCCCTAAACCATGTGCTTGTCCCAGGCTAGCCCCGGCTCGCCCAGGCTAGCCCAGGCTCCTGTACATGGATCTTGAGAAGGAAGAAAGGAGAGTTCTGGAGAACAGTATGAAAAGTCTCTCCAAGATGGGGTGTTCTGGAACATTCTCTTGGCCAATGAAGGCAATCGCTGGTGGGCAACCCGGAACAAGATCCTTCAGATGGAATGTTCTGGGCCTTTCCTGGTTGTCTTTCTCTTTCTCCTCTTTGTGACTTTATAGACAGCTGTTGGATTTACAGGCAGCCACCACACACCCGGCGGCCACTTTAGGACAACTCTGGGCATCCTTGCAACCTGGCGATCTCTTCCCCTTAGAATTAGACCCAGGGGAACCCAAGGTTCTCTTCTGCCGGTGCCTTCTTAGATGTAGTTTGTTTTTTTTGGCTTCCATGGGAGCTCCCACGGCATTTTTCAGCCCCGCTGTTGACTTAGTTCCTCATGTCTGCACTTGCCCGTTTGCAAGACCCCAATGTTGTTCTTTGATTGTCTCGTCTGACACCAGCAGTTCACAGCCCCGTTCTTAGGAAGGTGATAAGGAGAGAGTGTCAGGCGTGGGGACCAGATGTCAGGTCCGTGTTCCCTGGTTCTTGGTTCCCGGTACTGAAGAATCGTTACTGGTACCGAAGTCCACAGAGCAAATGAGCAGACCAAGCAGCTGCAAGCAAGCAAAGTGCCAAAGTTTACTAAAGCATAGAACATTCCGAAGAAGGAATAGGTCAGCCCCCGTGAGTGGAGGAGACCCTGAGTTTGACAATATTTTCCTTTCTATGCTGATTCCCCAATTTTATGTTAAGTTGGGGAGTGGAATATTCACAGTTTTTCTTGGAAAGGGGTGCAGAATTCCTAGAACTGGGAACCCTCCCCATTTTTAACCTTCTAAAGCAATTTCTGGGGGTTGCCATGGTATTTATAAACTGTGATGGTGCTGGTGGGTGTGACTTTTACTATGTTAATGAGGGTAGGTCACTTGAGGATGCTGTCACCTTACTGGTACACGTGCTTCAAAGTCCCTCTTATGTGGCCTTGGTCATATCTCCACTTTGTGGCTTTTCTACCTCTTCCTGGTTGGTCAGTCCTTGGAGACCCCCTATCGTAGATCAAACATCTGTCCAGTCTTTGGAAGCCCCCTTGACATGTCCTCTGTTCTTTTTTGGGAGCCTCCTCTGGTCAGTTTGTTCCTCCTGTTGTAGACAAAGCATCCCCCAGTGCCATCTGCTCCTCAGTGGACACCCCCTACACAAAGCATCTGTTCCCCTTCCTCCTTGTCCCAACCTAACAAAAGGCACCAATTCTGTTTGACAGAAGCTGTTGTGTGCTAAATTGTGCCTACCTCCAAGTTTGTATATTCAAGTCCTAGCTCCCTGGACCCCAAAACTTGACCTCATTTGCACACAGGGTCTTTAAAGAGGTCATTAAGGTAAAATGAGGTCACTAGGGTGGGCCTTGATCCCATAGGACTGGTGTCCTTATAAGAAGAGGAGACGAGGACATAGACACGCATAGATGGACGACCACATGGCATCCACACGCCAAGGAGAGAGGTTTCTGGAGAAAGCCCAGGAATCAAAGCAGACAGAGGTCCTGGCTGCGTGTGGAGAGAGGAAGGCAGCTCCAGGGAGCGCTGACCTCACAGCAAGGTGCCCAGAGACACCCCGAGCCAAGACGCTCATGTGGCACGTGAGCTCTGGCTGTGCCTTCTGTCCTGGAAGCCAAAACTCATGTGTGTCTACTCTGGATGCGTCCGTCTGACCCCTAAGGCTCTGAAATCTCCCACGGTTGTATCATTTTAAAGACCTCAAAGACAGTCTATTCAGAGAAATGAAGAAACAGTCGTGTTCAGCCTGGATTTCTAGTGCCCTGAAGAAGGCCTTTGAAAACAAAGTCCTTGCATTTTTCCCTGAATTAAAGTAACATCCTTCTTCATCTAGTGCAAATGAGCATCTGCCAGGTACGGTGAGTGCCAGGTACTAGGAATATAAAGCTGGTACAGAAAATACTTAGAGTTTTCCGCCCTGTGACACAAAGGTGCTGAAGACGCAGACTGCTGTGCAAAGCGCTTGCATCGATTGTTTCATTTCAGCTGTTTAAATAAGGCCAAAGGACATCTGAGCTGAGACAGGAGGGGTGAGGTGATGCTTTGGCGGATGACAAGTGGGTTCTTCAAATATTTATTGAGCACATAAAGTGACAGACAGGCAGCAGGAGGGAGATGCTAGCAGGATGGGTGGCACGTGCAAAGGTCCTGGGGCAGGAAGCTCGTGAGTGCATGGTAAGCTTCAGGGACAGGTAAAGCTCATTGTGACACAAGTTTTAAGACGTTCAAATGAGAGGAAATATCCAAGGAAGGTGGAAATAAAACACACTATCAAAAGGTCAGATGTTTTCATCCGAACATTGGTGACTGACTTCTGTAAACAATTCTGGCATTTGTGATGTCCTTAAACATTGGAACGTCCCCAGCAAAGCTGCTGCCCTTTTAATATCTGCAGACTTCTTGCCGTAAGAACCAGGCGAGGAGATTCTGGGCACAAAAATGAAAGTGTTTTTTCAAACTTTATGCTTTGGAGTGTCCATGTAAATGGTGGCTACGTGATTTAAAGGCTCTACAAAAGCTATGTGGGGTGGATATAAATAAATGGTTCCATATTTCCCTTATTTTGGCATTCTTATTTATGGATGGTTCCTACCTGAAAGATGTCATTATTTTCCTGAAATCACCATGTTATTTTCCAACAGATATCTACCCAAGGCCGAAGCCACCCCCTTATCCACAGCCTGGCAATTCTGGCAACGGCGGAGGTAATGAGTTTTAAGATACATTTCTTCCTTTTTTTTTCTTTTGCAGATTAGTAAGAGAAATGTTTATTTACTAATACCATGCACATGCGGAGAATCACATAGGGATTACCCAATATCCCGATGAAGTTCAGATATTTTTATACACGTCTTTTAGAGGAGAGAGGGGAAAATGGGGAGTATAGGTAGATGAGGGAACAGATGGACTTGTAAATACACCTGAGAAACAGGCGTTATATTTTGAGTGATTTGGGCCAGGCCTGGTTGCAATATATTGATCTTGGTCTTCTTTCCTGTATTATATTGAGATAAAAATATCTCAATATTGATATATAGAGGGGCCTGCAATTCAAAATATTCTTTACACCAAGGAGTCATATTTTGGAGTGAAATTTCCTGAGCTCCTTCTTTGCCCCTGTCTGGAACTTCCCTAGAAGTTTCACACATTAAGATCTATGGAGAGAGACATCGATCGGGCTGATAGTCAAGTAACAAGAGATCTGAAAAGGGAGACAAAAATACAGGTTGGAATGAGAATAAATAAATTAAAAAGACCAGATCTAATCACATTTCCCCACACCCCATGAAACCAGTCTCCCGTTCTTGGAAATAGGTCTTCGTCAATCTAATGGAGAATATTTGTCTCTGATCTACACTTCTTAAAAGGCAAGATCCATTTCAAAAGTGTTTGGATGCCATTTATCCTTTGAAGACTTAAAATTCTAATCTCCGTGGTGAAAGACCAAGTGCTTTTGAAATGCACAGAGATTATTTTGCGAGGAGTCCAGTTCTGCTACTCACCAGGACGAGGGGATTGCATTAAGCGTGTTCCCTCACCCACCCACCAACCCCCTGCAAAGTCTCCAAGGCCCACCTCCCTGTGCTAAACTGTGTCCCCCGAATGCCACACTCTCTCCGGCCATCCCTTCTTCTGCATGACTTGGCTTGACAGCACTTGCTGCTCTCCAACCTGCAATGCCACGAGATGGTGCTTACTTTCTTCCTTGAATTAGAACGAGCGCTCCACACAGGCATGGGTTTTTGTGCCTTTCCTTCCCCGCTGCACCACCAGTATCCAAAGCTGTGCCCGGCACACAGTGAATCCTGGGTTAAGGTCAGTTGAGTGATCAATGCCTGAGGTCAAACATGCAAACTACTTGGTTGGGAGATGGAAGACCCACCCCTAAATCTCTTCATCCGGGTACGTAGCTTCAACTCCACTTCCTGGAAAGCCCTAAAATAGCCCTGCACCCCCAAAAGTCTCTGGCCTTGTGATTCATAGCATCCATCCAGCAAGACATTATTAAGGGATCTTTATCTAGGGTGTTCCTGATCCAAGTTGTTCTAGGAAATAGACCTTTAAACCAAATACAATAGATTCCCTTGAATTCCCCACAGCCTTTGGTTTAATCTAGTAGATGCCAGCACATTTCCAGCTTCATAGATTTATTTGAATGCAGGACTACATTTAGGGACACTCACTTACCTGTGTCCCCAGAGCTCTGGAAAGTCTTCCTGAGGGAATGATCCATACTAAAGCAAAGCAGAATGACCACTGCCTGCCTTTTGCATTTCACACATTTGATAAACCCCACTGCGTGTTTCTTGCCCTCAGAGTGACAGCAGAACACGTCTGCGTGGATTTCTTAGAGACACGCAAAGACGAAGTGTTTTCTATGTGGACCAGACTTGGAGAGGAAAGACAAGAGTCCAGGACTTAATTATGGGTCTCAGGAACCGTGAAAAGCAGGTTCTCTCGTATCTCATATCTCATTCCAGCTCCAAGTAGCTCGGTCTAAAACGCGCACCCTCGGAAGGCAGGGTGGCAGGTGGACTCGGCCGTCAGAACTTTGTTAGGGGAGTCAAAGGTATTTTAGGAAATGGGGCTTGGGAGCCAGCTGTGGTGGTTGTTGATAAAGCTCTCACAGGGCGGATTCTGAGGGTGTCGGGACCACCCCTTCTTGCAGGAGTATTTTTGGTGCTTGGGGAGGAAGCAGGTAGGACTCACGGGTCAGGCAGCGCTGAGCAGGGACAAATGGATGGGCATGTGCAAAATCTGTCAGGGATAGTGCTCGCAAAGGTCCAGGGAAGGAGAGAAGGGCAATGCACTGAAACTTCAAGGGGGAGCAGTCCAGGCAGCACAAGGACACCAGGTCATAGGCGTCATCCCAGCTCGGGGTCGGCCCCAGGAGGGCTTTGAGCAGGAGTTAACGCCAGGAGATGTGCAAACACCCACAATGTGAGAGCTCTCTGCAGGCGGTCTGGGCCCTGCACACGCTCCCTGCCGGCTCTGGTGCTTTGGTTGCTGGTGCCCACGGGTGCCCCAGATAAAGCCCGCCAGGGTCGGAACGCTCTTGTCCATAAACTGCCCGAGTATCCCCGACACAGACGCGGGCTTGAAGGGGCCCTTTGGGGAGGATATGTCAGGAGTGCCACATGCTCTGCCCCGCAGGTTACTTTAACGACGTGGACCACAACGGTGGACGCTACCCGCCCAGGCCAAAGCCCAGGCCACCTGCAGGTAGGGGCCCAGCTGCTCCCGGAGGGACCCCTGGGTTTGCCCAGAGAGGGTGGGCGGAGAGGCCTGAGGTCTCGGGGTGAGGGACGCCCAGCCTCGGGGCAACGCTGGCCACGGTGGATGCAGATGATGACAGAGGGTTCCACTGCGGTCTCTGTGGGCCTGGGGGTGTGCACCTGTCCACCTGTCGAGGTTTGTGGAGTGGATGGAAACTGGAAAGAGACCAGATGGACCTTGGAATTCTATGGTAAAACCTGTGGTCATTTCTATATAGACTTGTATATGTGTGGGTGTGTGTATATAACACATTAGCTGCCATGTGAGTTATATTTAACTCATGCTAGTTTTGCGCCCGGGGCCCTGTGAAGCATGTGTGACTCACACGTCTCTACCTTGGGAGCTGCGTGAACTATTTTTCAAGATGCATATAACTCACGCACAGAAAACAATAAAAAATAACAAATTTTTCTTTAAATTAGAAAGGATTGTTTTGTTTTTGAAGTTTTTATTCTATTTTTGTGGTAAAACACTGTTGACCCAAGGAAAACATTTTTTTCTATAGTGTGGCAGTCAATGTGATAAACCTTTGTATATAGCTTTATATTTATGTGTGTGTATATATACTTTCTAATATATGTGTATACATACATTTCTATATGCATGTATAGATTTTTTTTGTGTGTATATATACATACACTTTTATATATACACATGTGTATATACCTTTATGTATGTGTATATACAACCTTATGTGTATGTATATATGCATTTACATATGTACATTCCTGCCTTTATATATGCATATATATGCCTTTATATATGTGTACATATGTTTTATATAATATGTCTATATATGTACTTTTATATATAATACCTTTATGTATATGTGTATATATCTTTGTTTATATGAATATATGTTTTTATAGATACATATATAAATACACTTATATATTTTATGTGTGTATATAAATATATATATACCTTTATATATATGCTTATGTGTATATCTTTATATTATGCATTTCTTTATATATGTACCTATCTGCCTTTATATATGTATATATCTTTATATATGTATATACATAACTTTAATATGTATAAATCTTATATATGTATATATTTTATATGTGTGTATGCATACCTTATATATACACACATTTCTATCTTTGTATATATGTATGCATATATATCTTTAAATATGTTTATATGTCATTATATATACATGTATATTATACCTTTATATATGTATGCATATTTCTTTGTGTATGTGTATATATATAAGTCTCTTTATATAGAAATATATATATACCTCTTGGTATATGTGTATACATGTACCACTTTATATACACAGACAGACATATATACAAAACTTTTAATATGAAGTTTTCTCTACACTTGGAAGGTGAATGTCTACAAAGAGCCTTTCATAAACAAATAAAAGTATAGGAAAAATGACAGAGAAATGCACATAATGTCGGGCTGGAGACTGTAACAATGTTGCCTTTATTTTCCAGCATGTGAGGTTTCTATTTAGTTCTATTTAGGTCTATTTAGTTCTGCAGTTTTATTGCAGAAGAGGTGCAGGATTTGTCCCGGAAACCCTGCAAAGGGGGGTAATCCGGACAAGCCGATCGCGTCCAGTAATCTTTTCTGAAATGTTTACTTGCAAAGAATAAAGAGCTTTGTTTTAGAGTTTATGACAATAATGATCATTAAAAAATAACTGGTTCTTAATAAGGAGAAACGGAGAATATTTACGATTGGGACCGTGTGCTGGCACATCCTTCCGATACAGGAAATTCTGCACTGGGGTGGCCGGTCCCACTTATGTTTGCCTGCGGGAGGAGCGTGAGCGTGCATTAATTGGAGCTGTCGGGGTAAATGTTTATTCCATGAAGGCAAAGTGCTCTAATAGCTACAGCTCAGTCTTGGGCGGAGTTTTCCCCACAGGGAAGACAGAGGTCGGGTGGGGCCCCCCCTTGGCGATCCCCTGGGGCCGCTCTTTGGGGCTCTCCTGGGGGTGACTTGTTACCATCCCCAGTGAGCCCGACGGACTGACGTCTGCTGGAAACCCCTCAACTCCACCTTCTGTGTCTCACAGGAGGCGGCGGCGGCGGCGGCTACCCCAATTATGACAACTCCGGCAACACGCACGGTACACCCGAATTTGGGCACGTGGTGGTGGGTGGCTGGGCAGGAGGGGTGGTGGCCGTCTCCAGGGTTCCGTTTGTCCACCTCGTGCCTTGCACGTGGGGTGTCCGGTGACTGGGGCTGTCTCTGCTGGTGTCTGGTCTTCCGAGAACCTCTCTGAGCTGCGCTGTCCTGTTTCTGTTCCCCACAAGGGCAGGTGCAGCCCCCCCACACACCCCCCTTTGTTTAGGCAGAAACCAACAGAGCAAAGAAGCACAGACTAACTAGGGAGAGACCGTCCAACAAACTGGAACTTCTTTGGGAGCGCAGCTCACTTACTTTAAACAGAAAAAGTATATTGCCGATTATACCCAGAATTAAAGCAGTGTTCCACAGGAGCCACAGACACGTTCTCTTAGTTGAGATTTTGGGACCAGGGGACCTTGAAACCCTCAGATGTTCTGAAATTCCCTTTCATTGAGAGCGAACGGTCACTGCTGAGAGAAACGAACAAAAACAGCCAAACACTTTACGGATTGATTTTAAACCATTATCTTTGTTGTTGCGTCTGCCTTTTGTTAAGAGTTTTGACTACTTTCAGCAAGTTGAGTAACTGTCTTTTTGGTTAAAAATATTTCGTCTGGAGCTTTTGCAATGCGGGAAGTCCTTTTCTTGGCTGTGGTCTCATTAATTTTGGTCACCTCTGAAGCGGGTGTTGTTATGAGCTCGATTCTGCAACACGAAGGCAAAGCACGATGCTCAAATGTCCGCGCTGATGGACAGATCTCCGTGGCCCTATAGGTAGCCCGTCCCCGTAACTCCCTCCCCGCGAGACAGACAAGCTTCCGCGCGGGAGGTGGCAGCCACCTGGAGTCGAGAACGGTCCGCTTTAAACTCAACGAGTTGTGTGTGGCTTCCACCATCTTCCTCTGAAAATTTGAGGCAAAGAGCAAATTTAGTATTTCTTGCAGACGGCCACGTGGAGTGTTTTATAGGGAGATGTCCCCACATCCCTACAGCCTGGCGATGAGGGAACTTTTACCCCCACTCAGGATTCTCTGAAAATTCTCCCTCGGTGAGGAACATTTCGGGAGCATGTTCTTTTGTTCTTTGCCATATTCATAAGTTACAAGGAAATGACTCATTCAGTGGCTTTCTTGGAAGCCCGAGATAGTCTCCTGTTTTCCCAGGAAATTAGGTTCGCCCTGCTGTTTCCTAGGGGTGGGGGAGTATCGTCGGGCTCCCTGGGGTGGAACACAGCTCACCTGTCAGGATGCTGTTGTATCCCTGGGGCAAAACTGCCGCAAAACATCCCTGTGCTCATCAGCAGGTGCAGGAGCAAATGCAAACAGCAGCTGGGCAGAGCTCATGTGGTTCTCAGGAGCCACAGCCCAGTTTTGGGGGGCACGGAACTCATTTTCTAGTCTGCTTCTGGAAAAGACCGTTCTGCTCCTGTCCCTACCGGGACCCCTGCCGTCTGCCCTGAGCAGGGTGAGGCTGAGCCAGCCTCCGGATGAGCCCTGAGGTGCCAGCTGGGTTGCAACCAGGTGTGGCACCATGAGTCACCCGGCTCCTCCCTGAAGGTGGCAAAACGTGTTTGGTGTGTTCCTGCTGCGTGGAGAGCATCTGGGGCGAGGGCTGACCTTGCCTGGCAAAGGAGGATCCTCCCTCTTGGCTCTAAGTCTGTCCTCCCTCCTGAAAGTGGTTTCTCCTCTCTCCTTGGTGTGTAGACGCCACGCCGTCTTCTCCCTGTGTCCTCACGTTGTCGTCCCTCTGTGTGTCTGTGTCCTCATCTCCTCCTGTTATAAGGACACCAGTCCTGTTGGATCAGGGCCCACTCTAGTGCCTCATTTTACCTTAATCACCTATTTAAAGACCCATCTCCAAATACAGTGACAGTCTGAGGTGCTGGGGGTCAGGGCTTCAATGTATGAATTTGGGGAGACACAATTCAGCCCATAACACCCAGCATCCACTTAAAAGAGTCATTTCATGAAATTATTCCTTGATATTTAAGTACTACCCTCATAAATGATTCCACTTCGAAATCAGCAGCAAGCGTTTGATTTTTTCAATCCCAAATCTGTCTTTAAAAGTGGCTCTTAAGACATAAGAAGAAAGCACAAAGATATCGCATTTGGTTTTTACAGGCTATGACCACCACTTACTGCTTGTGTATCCACGGGATTCTCTTTTTCTACCGACATGGGCTGGGTTTTCTTTTTGCTTCCAAAGAAAATGCATTTGCATGTCTAAGTCAGGCTCCCAGACCCCCGGGGATGTGCACCTAGTGTGGCTTCACCACGAGGCATGCAAACCGTCTGTGTGGGGTCAGAGGACACCTGTGCTCCTTCCCGGCTTCAGGAAGCCCAGTTGGAATCTCTGCAGCCTGTCGGAGGGTCTTGCTTGACGTTTGCTGACCTGCTTTTGTCTGTGAGGCTATCGGGACTTCCCGAGCCATGTCTTGTGTTTCATGGCCCCTTTTGTCCTGCAGGAAGAGGTGGCTCTAGACCCAGCTCTCCCTACAGAAATACTTATGGTAAAGGAATTATGTCTCGCACGCTGTGTGAGGAACGGTGCTCCTTCCACAGAGAACTAACACGCTGTCTGGGCGCTGTTGGGAAGCTGGTGCTATTGTCTCGTGCACGGGAACTGACTGACTGACTACCTACCTCCCTAATTTGTGTCTTCGTCCATCATTAACACTGGGGGGAGACCACTTGCATGCCATTTCTTGAAAGGGGCTATGGCCCATGTACAGGCGTTACTGTGTGAGTGCACACATGTGTTTGTGCATGCATGTATGCATATGTGTCTGTGCACAGGTGTGTCTGTGTATTGTGTGTATATGCATGTATGTGTGTGTGCACACGTGCATGTGGATTTTGCATAATTGTGTGCATGTGTCTGGAGTGTTTGTGTACATGTACATGTTTATGTGTGTGCATGTGGATTATGCATGTGTGCACATTTGTGCTAGTGTTGCATGTGTATGTGTGTGTGTTCATTCATAGGCATACACGTAGGTGTGTGGGCACACACATGCATGTGGGAATTTGCATGTATGCACATAGACTGTGTATACATGCATGTGAGCAAGTCTGCTCATAAACACATGGATGTGTTTGTGTGTGCATGCATGTGTGGACATTTGTATGTGTGTGTGTGCATTCACATGTACACATGTGGAGGAGTGTGTGCATGCATGCCTACATGTGAATGTGTGTGCTCATGTGATCTTGTGTTGTGTGTGCGTATTGCATATGTGTGTGCATGCACATGTGTGTATGTGCCTGTGTTGCACTTATGTGCATGTGTATGAATGTGTGCATTATGTGCTTGTGTTGCATTTGCATTTACATGTTTCATGTGTGTGAGCGTGCACGTGGGTTTGTACATGCACGGGTGTTCTTCATGTGTTTTTCTGCCTGTGTGTGTTTCACACGCATGTGCATGTGTATGTTTCTGTGTTGCATGTGTGTGAGTGTGCATGCATACATGACTGTGGGTATGTGCACGCATATGTCTTCTTCATGTGGTTGTCTGCCTATGTGTGTTGCACATGTATGTGCACATGTATATATTTCCCAACCCTGAAATTAAAGCTGCCTCCTTTGCCTCTGTAGGTCCCCCATTCCCTAATCCCAGTTAGACGTGGCCTGTGCATGCACATTCCTCCTTCCTTGTGCTCACTGCCTGTCCTGCCTCCCCAGTGAGAATGCAAATCCTGCAAAAACAAGGATTTTTGTGTGCTGTGCTCATTGCCTTGTCCTCAGCAATGTCCAGCAATAGAAGCACTCGACGAGTTCTGCTGAATACGCTCACGAACATGTCCTTTTCCCCCTGCAGGTGGAGACGAACATTCAACTTACGGCAACCCACAAGGTAACTGACTCTCTCAGCTGTCCCAGGCTTTAATAAGAGCGTGCTGCTGCACATCTCTGTGGGAGCGAGCAGTGCGGGCTTCTGTCATCCCAACCTCGTGCCTGTCCCGGAGCACTTGTGTTTATGTATGTTAGAAGTGTCTGAACGAGAATGTCTGACTTTCAGGATGGGATTAGCAGGAGTTCAGAGAAAGGGGAGGCAAGGATTGGTTTTCTCTCTAGAAGGTGCCTCTTAGCTTTCAGAGCAAGGGTTTGAATGATGACTGGGGTTATTGGACCTCTCCGGGTACCACGATGACTCCCCTTTCTGTGACTAGCACACGAGGCTGGCCAGGTGAGGAGACGGTGGAGTCTGCACTTTATACAAGCTTCATAGGAAAGAGCCTGTGCCATTTACACGTGTGTGAAGAATGGATCTGAGGTGGCCCACTAAGACTCAGGGAGACCGGCTTTAAGACAATTCATCTGGGAGGGAGATGGACAAAGCATCTGGATTAAAGTCCAGGCAGGGGTGGTAGAGAGAAGAGGTCATCATAGAGGGCCAATTTGGTGGTGAGAATTGATTGCACTTGTATTGATTTGTACAGGATGGCAGAGAGGAAAAAGGTGTGTATCAGTCAGCTATGCTGCATAACAAAAGACTCCATAACTTAGTTGCTGGAAACAACAATAATTCATTGTGACCACAATTATGTGAGTCATCAGTTTGGGCTAAAATCATCCATTCTGATTATCTCTGAACTCCCTTCCTTGTCTGTGGTCAGCTACACATCTGGCCAGCTGCATTGGCAGTGTTGAGTGGGTCTTCTCGTGTATCTGGGGCTGTGGGTGGAACAGATCATCTCAGCATCATGTGGGTCCGCACGTCCCTCCAGGAGGCCAGGCCAGGTTTGACCACATGACAGCTGGGCAGGATACCAGGAGAATGGGGACAAGTATGCCCAGGCTTAGAACTTCACAGCTTCACTTCTGCTGCATGGTGTTGGCCAAAGCCTAGAGTCTTAGGATGAAGACGTGGACCCCACCTATCCATGGGAAATGCCACCAAGTCACACTGCAGAGGGTGTAGACATAGGGAGGGGAAGAATAGAGGGCGTTCTCCCCTAGGAGGCAGGGAGAGGAGGCATTGTCAGATGCAGAACAGACTCTTACGCTCCGTGATAATGCTCTTCCGCCGAACACGGTGGCCTCATTTGTGCTGCAGCCACATACCCTTCTCCTATGCCACGCCAGGTATTGGCCCAGGTGCTCAACCCAGTCTGATATAAGGCATGCCATGGGTGGTTATTTCAAATGGAAACAATGATTTCAGTTCTTCCTTTTTTTTTGGAAGCTTTGTCATATCAAGGTTTCCCTCCTTGGTTCTTTGCACAGAGACACCACAGCTTTGTAGTAATTTTGCCTTTGAAACTTCCACGGTACATTCGTGTCTGGTATGTGCTTGTGTCCAAAGCCCTAGCAGGCCTTTGAAAGCATTTTTTTCATTGAAAATATATATAAATTTTTGCATGGGAGAATGTTACACATCTAAAAGGGTAGAAATTAATCAAATTCAACAAACAAACAAAATGTCAAGTGTCTCCTTTGTGCAAAGCCTTGCCTTGGATGTCTTGGATAGGTAAGATGTGGTTAACAAGCCTCACGTTTTATGAAAACAGAATCATATTTACTACGGGTTCTTTTTTTTTTTTTTTTTGCTCTTTTTTTCCAGTGGCTACGAGAGTGGGCAGGAATGTGACAGGGAAGTTATTTAAAACAAACGGTTTTCCTGCTGACTGGTGTTTTTATCAGATAAGCTTGCTTTCTCTCAACTCCTACAGGCAACATGGTAGCGAAAATCGTGTCTCCTATCGTGTCCGTGGTGGTGGTGACGTTAATGGGGGCGGCGGCCAGCTATTTCAGATCAAACAGGAGGAGAAATTGCTTCAGGACCAACGGCAAGTTTCACTCAAATCATTTTTTTCCTAGTTATAACTCCTGATTTTTAAAAAAATAAATACTTTTTGGTGTCTTTCACTAGCTATGTCATTTCTGGTTAAGTCCAAATATAGATACTTTGCCTAATGAAGTGAGTTTGAGTTGGGATTTTAACATGGACACATGGAAGACAGATAGAAACCAACGTGTGAGTTTAAACAAAGAATGCTTATCCTTTTTACTTATTTTTTAGCCATTTTTGCTGATCTGTAAGATTTGGTTTGACTGGCAACGATCTTAAATTACTCACGTAGACTGGAAGATTTATAAGCGTGGGGGTTGAATTCAGCGAGCCCAAGATGGTTCTGTTTTGTATTGTTTTGGGTGAATTTTTATCCACAGGTGAGTCAGGAAAAATACCTGGGTTGAAAATGAAATTTTTGCACAGTCCTCGCTCCCAAAGAACACTACAAAAGCACTAAATTATAAGCCTTTCTCTGAATTCAGAGGCTGCACCCAGACCCTAGGGAGAACAGGGAAGTGCACTGTGGCTTCCTGGCTCAACGCTGGGTCTTGACTCCTGGGTTAGAGCAAAGGATGCCCTAAAGGCATCTCTGAAACAATCGTCAGAGGAGGGAGAGGGATGTTTCATTGAAAAAACAGAGACTCAAATTTTTATCTCAGGGTCTCTGGAGGTTTGGTTCTCAGACTGCCCGTGTCAGAATCTGTCTGGGGTTTGCCAGTGGGAGGCCTCTGCCCCACACTTCTTTTACGTCCCTGGAGAAAACTAGAAACAGAAACCTATTCCCATCTTCTTTGCTTTAGGATCGGTTTTTGACCTCAAAATCCTAAAACCTGCCCATGGGCACCCTCTGCTGGCCAATAGGTGGTACTAATCAGCATCCTTTTGGGGTGAACTTCCGTCTACACAACACCTCTGCCCTGAAAGTTTGAGGGGGAAACTGAGTTTCTGGAAAACAGCCTTACTCCCCTGGCAACATGAGGTACCATGAAAGAGACACCATGTGTTAATTTCGGCAGCATCTTCTGCAGCAATTTGTAACCATTCATTAAGCAAGGGCTGGAAGTGAATGAGCAGAAAGAGACGCTGGTGTCCCCCAGGACAAAATAGAAGGGTAGCTTGATAGGGGGGAAGGCCCTGCACCGACAGACTCAGTAATCAAGACTAATAACATTTTAGTGAAATATTTTAAAAAGAAAATCCAATCGGCAAACTACAGCCTGCAGGCCAGCTGCCTGTTCGTGTAAATAAAGTTTTATTGGAACGGGGGCCAGTTGAGTTTCCAAAACAGGTGGGGTTTCTAAAATGTGGATCATGCCCTCCTAGTTTATCTGAGGTGGAAGCACTTTTTTGTTAAAGCGGTGTAGTGTCTTGAAACTCTTTTGTGCCCTGCAGCTACCCAATAAATATTCTGTATCTTTCCTCATTATAGTTCAATGACAGCTTCACCAAGTGTCCCCAAGCATTGACTTTGTCCCTTCCCTTCCCTTAAAGTTCCTGAACTCAGAAGGAAGGAAGATGCAGGCAGGGTGATACACCCTTACAGGGACCTCTTCAAGGTGGAAAATGACCTCTGTGTGCATCCTGGGTCTACGTCACCTCACTGTTTGTAAAACCTGTACACCATCTAGGAAATATGTGCACAGCAGGTCCGTGTAGAGTTTGGTGCCTAGAGGGGGTCAGAGATCCTGTGAACTCAACTATAGGGTCCAAGGTGCATGTTAATGGACCTCAGCTGCCTGCCCCCAAGCCCAAGCTAGGTCAGGAATGTTATATCTCTCTTAAAGGATGGTGTGCATGGTACCCTAGCCACATCCAAGGAAATGTGGTGCAGTGCACAACCTATGGAACCATATGCCCTGTGCTGAAGCTTGTCTACCTTGTAGGGAGAGAGTTATAGAAACAGAGGAGGTACGTAGATGGCAGCAAATGTCTGTCACTTAAAGTGGATATTTGTGCATCATGCTTTGCTTTTACTTTGTAAAATGGAGCAAATAACAACACCCACTTCAGAGGTTATAAAGACCAGTGAAACCATATCTATTAATAAAAAAGGGGTTCAGGCCAGGTATGGTGGCTCACACCTGTAATCTTAGCACTTTGGGAGGCTGAGGCAGAAGGATCGCTTGAGGCCAGGAGTTCAAGACCAGCCTGAGCAAGAGCGAGACCCCAACTCTACAAAAAAATAGAAAAATTAGTTGTACCTGTAGTGCACCTGTGGTCCCAGCGACTTGGGAGGCTGAGGCAGGAGGATCACTTGAGCTTAGGAGTTGGAGGTTGCAGCGAGCTGTGATGAGGCCACTGCATTCCAGCCTGGGTGACACAGCAAGACCCTGTCTCAAAAAAAAGATAAATAAATAAATAAAAATATAAATATAAAACATAAAAGAGGGTTTCATACAAATACTAATGTTAACCACAAAGCGAATTACTCCATTCATTTAAGATGGTCTAAACACTTCACAAATGGCAAATCATAAAAAACAAATAATGTTTTAAAAACTAATATTTTCCCCCAAATGTGACTTTTTAAATTTAACTTAATTTTTTAAATTGACAGATAATAATTGTACACATTCCTGGAGTACATAGTGATATTGCAATACATATAATGTATAGTGATCAGATCACGGTAATTAGCATATCCGTCATGTCAAATATTTATCATTTCTTTGTGTTGGGAATATTCAATATCCTCCTTCTAGCTATTTGAAACTATATAACATATTATTGTTAACTATAGTCATCCTACAGCGGTATGGGACACCAGAACTTGTTCCTGCTGTCCAGTTGTAATTTTGTATCCTTTAACAAATTTCTCCCTTCTCTGTTGCCTTTATCTTTCCTAGCTTCAAGTATCTTCTGTTCTACTTTTTACTTCCATGAGATCAATTTTTTTTAGCTCCCAGATATTTTTAAGTTTTCAATACTTGTTTTTTTTTTATCCCAGCTATATATTACTTCTAATCTTCCCTTCCAGAAGCAGAAAATGTCTGAAAGACGTCCAGATCCCTTGATCACTTTGAGAAACACTCAACCGAGACAAGAACCCTGTTTATTCTTGGCATCATCCGCCGACCTAAAGCGCGTCCTCTTCTGTGTGAAGTAGGTGTGCTGCCTCCCAAAGACTTCCCCGTGCATTGGATGTGGCGCGGTTACAAAGACAAGTTAGACAGCCAGACCTTGCGTTGTAAAAAGATTGCTTGACCTGGTGGTTCAGTCATGCAAGTGCACAAAGAAACTCCAGCTCTCTGTTCTGAGATCTCCAACTACCTCGCGGTGCAATAACACGCTCCTGTTTAACCCTGTTGATGTCACAAAGCGTGATGGCAGCAGGAAGACATGGAATCTCGGTGGGGAGGAAATGTTACCAGATTCAGGGAGATGAAGATTTTTGAGGTTTCCAAGAAGCAATGGTCAGAAGCTTGCCCTGTGCTAAATTCTTCAGTGATGTCAAAAATTATTGAGCATTGAAGTCAAAAATTATTGAGCATTCACCACTACAAATGAAGTGGGAGTGAATTGTTCCTAACACCCACAATAGAGTTGGATAATCCATTCAGCTTTGAAGTGTCTGCATACAAAACCCTTATTACCCATGGAAAATAAGGCTGGATTTTGAAATTTTAAGTGCAAAATTGCTGATGTTAAAACCATCTAGGGGAAATAAATCTTGGTGGGATACTTTTTTCCTAGGAAATCTTATGGTTTTGTTATGTTTCGGAGAATAGGAGACAGAAATAGTGATTTTCAGATGTTGAGCCTTGTCATAGTATTTTTAGTCTTTGATACTCTTTAGGTACCAGTTCCTAAGGCAACAGCATTGCTTTCCTTGGTTTATACTTCTTTTATTCACCAAATTAGAAAATCATAAATCCTTAGACTTCTAAAAAGTATACTAGCTATTTGCCGGTTTTTTAGAAATAATTTTGGGGAGGGGGAAAAGGATGGTTTGGGCATATTGGTATACCTTGATTAAACTAAGGTTAATGTTTATATAACTTTTAGACTTTGCCCTAAATATCTGAACCAAAGATTAAGACATTTTATTGCAATCTGGAACTCATATAGAGGAGGCATAAAAATCAGAAATGTGCATGCTTTTCACTCACCATTATGAATTGGGGTCTGCAAAGAGAAAAATTGAAAGTAGAAAACACTTGAAAGAGCTCCCCAATTTGAACAAAAAAAAAAAATCCCTTAAAACTAATAATCTAGATTAGACGTCTCAGAATTGCATGTCTCATAGTGTGGATTTACCTATGATTTGAGCAATTTGAAGACTGTTTGTGTTTCTTATTTCACTCTGTTTGTCCTACAACACTTCTCAATTCTTGTAAGAGGTTTCCTAGGAGTGGTGATGCCTAATGTCCAAGTACCATTTTCTATATAGGAGTTTCAGTCTGAGCTTAATTAAGTTCTTGTTAAAAAGCATGTGTGTTTTTGTGTGTACACACACACACTCACACATGCATATATACAGGCATACCTAGATGGAATCTAAACATTTTTTAATGTTTAATCCACCCCGTTTTCTGCAACTGTCATAATCCATTGTTAATCATTTCAAATAAATGTAAAAGAAAAAACTGGTTTTGATTGTGGCGTCATTTGTCCTGTATTTCACATATAAAATTTTTTGAAACAGCGGTAGTAAATGGCCCAGAAATCATGAAGCTATGTAGCTTTGTATAATATCCAATAAATCCCTTTTTATACTCAAGATAGACAATGAACATCTAAGACAAGTATAGTTACAGAATTACGAGATAAAACTCACCTGGATGACAAGAGGAAAGCATGTTTAATGTTCAACCTACTTAAAATAAAAATATTTGAATGACGATCTCTTGGGGAACCTCTCTTTGAGGGGCCACCGGGCCACCTCTTGGGCATCCTTCCCATGCTGAAAAGATGAGAAAAGTAGTGATAAAATCCAATCTCTGTGCATTTTAGAGAAGTTCACCCTTGAACAACATGGATTTGAACTAAGCAGGTCCACTTATACGTGGATTTTCTTCCACCTCTGCCACACCTGAGACAGCAAAACCAACTCCTCCTCTCCCTCCTCAGCCTACTCAACATAAATATGACGAGGATGAAGACCTTTATGATGATCCACTTCCACTTAATGAAGAATAAATATATTTTCTCTTCCTTATGATTTTCTTAATAACATTTTCTTTTCACTAGCTTACTTTATTGCAAGAATACAGTAAGTAGCACATAGAACATACAAAATATGTGTTAATGGACTTTTTAGGTTATCATAAGGCTTTCTGTTAACAGTAGGCTATTAGTAGTTAAGATTTTGGGGGAGTCAAAAGTTGTTTGTGGATTTTTGACTGTGGAGGTCAGTGCCCCTAACCCCTGAGTTGTTCAAGGGTCAATATAAGTAAAAAGTCACACTCACCTCCTCTTTGTGGGAACTTGAATGCACCTTGTGGTCAATGGATGGAAACCTTCATGCCGGATTGGAGAGAATCCATGATTCTGATTTTAGAAGGCTGAAAAGGGAGATGCCAAGTGTGTGGGCTATATTTTCATTTCCTCTTTCCTATACAGACTTAAAAATAACAACTTTTTTTTTTTGCCCAAGCCACTATATGCAAGTTGTTCCAATTGTAGGAGATGGTCATGCTACCTCATGTCTGACTCCTGAAATTGGAAGATTTAACTACAAACACACACACACACACACAGATTATTAATATACTGCTGTGGGTTGGATTATGTCCCCTCAAATTCATATGTTGAAGTCTTAACCCCCAGTACTTCAGAATGTGACCATATTTGGAAATAGGGTCATTGCAGATGTAATTAGGTAATTAGGATGATGTCATACTAGAGTAGGGTGGGTCCCTAAAGAAATATGCCTTGTGTCCTTATAAGAAGGGGGGATTTGGATGCAGATGGGCTCACAAGGAAAATGCCATGGGAAGAGTGGAGTGGTGTTGCCACAAGCCAAGGAGCTAACCAAAGCAAGGAGCGAAACCTGACGCAGATTCTTCCTTAGAGCCTTCAGAGGGAGCATGGCACTGCCCACACCTTGGTTTTGGACTTCCAGCCCTCACAACTGTGAAAAGATAAATTTCTGTTATTTAGGCAACTCAGTTTGTGATACTTTGCTACAATAGCCCTAGGAAACTAATATATACATTAACACATGCTGGGTACATGTCTTTTCCTAATTTGAAATAAATAATGGGAAATTTGTTTAGCTTTCCCATAGAGGTAATAGGCAAGATCAGTCACAGTTTAACTCTGGACTCTAATGTCCAATTCCTGGGTTCAAATACTGGCTTCTCTATTTCAAGCTGTGCAACCTTAGCCATGTTACACAACCTCTCTGGGCCATGGTTATCTCATAGGAAAAAAAAAGATGTTTATCATAAGAGGATCTGCCTCTCCAAGCTGTGTTGAGGACATATGAGTTAATGTGTGAGAAGCATTCCAAGTAGCTTCTGGTGGGTAGTAAGCACTGCACTGGGGTTGGGGAAAAAAATTAAAATAAGCTTTTCTGTTAATGTACATAAAATCAAGCCCATTGAAATATATAGGGCATTTCTTAGAATAGGCTCAGAAGTCGAGACCATGAAATCAAAACTGCAGAAGATAAAAAACATGGAGCTCCAGAGGATGCAGGTTGTGCGTCCAAAGCCCTTCTTTCTGTCTTAATAGGTTCAATAGTGCTATACGTGGCTTATGTAGGTCCCAGCTGAACTACAGTTCCCAGCTACGCTTGCATTAGGTGAAGTCATGTGACGGAGCTCTGGCCAATGGCGAGCCACCTCCATTTCTGAAGCTGTAGGACCCTTTAATTATTTAGGGAAAAATCATCTTCCAGCAGGGTGAGTCTGTCTTCCTTTGGGGGGAAGAAACGCTCTGTCCAGATCCAGTTAGTATGACGTGGGAATCCTTGTCCTGTGGTCCTTGCATGTATGAGAAGAAAAATACATTGAGGAAATATTTAAATTTAAAATTTTGAGGGTGGGTGGGGACATCTGGTTATCCACAAAATTGCTAGGAGCCCTCTAAGAGCGTCCGCACATGCCTGCCCCTTTATTTGAACATCAGGGACATAAAGATGCTTGTTGAAATTTTTAATTTTAAATTCCTCCTTAATTTATTTTTTCTTCTGATGCAGGCATATTCGTAAGTTATCCAAGTCCCCAAATTTTCTCATCAAGCCCCCCAAAATTATGACCTTTTGTCTTCTCAGGATAATTGCTGAAATTCAATAGTTTTATATGATTTTTCTGGAAGAATTTTTGCTTGAATTCTGTAGGCATCCAGTTCCCCACATGCATGGATGATCTTTTCATCTGCTTTGGAAAAATTCTCTCATTTTTCTTCCACAGGGTAAATTCACTTTAAATTTAATATTCAGTGATCATTCATGATATTGGAGGGGGGTTTGATTTGCTAATGACTTTATGTTTCTGCTGACATTTTGGAATCTGGCTTGTAAGTTGTGTGGCTGTTTTCTTTTTTCTAACTGCAGTAAAACTTGCTCATTTTGGAGACTTTTCACATAATCTGTATGTGCATTTGTTATTTTATCCTCTTGAGTATAGATTTGGTTGCTTTTCTTTCCAGAGATTTGAAAGACTCATTTACCTTAAAACATGAATCAGTTTCTTCAAAACTCCTTCAGATTTATTTCCTAGGAGGTCTCCATCTTCTGATGCATTTGTCTTGAATTCCAAGGTTGCACCAACTACACCATCTTCTCCAAGAACAGCAGCTGCAACCACTGTCTTCAGCAAGTGTTTTCTAACATTTTTTGTTTGTTCATTAAATTCACTCACTCCTTCTTTGCATCCTTTGGCTTCTTGTGAAAGGAATATTATGCATCCCTGAAGATGGGAAGTTTCCTCCTACCCATCTTTTATTGTCATCTAAAGTAAGACAATCATTCTTAAATCTTAAAGGTCTTTCTATTTTATGCACTGACAGATGTCATGTCTTGTGATGTGGCTAATGGATTTCAGATATCAAGTACTTCAAAATAACGATGGAACCTTTTCTCAAGCATGCACAGATGTGGCTCTGCTCATTTTCACGGTTCTTCCCTAAGATTCTAATTCTAAAGTCATCAGCAGTGAACCATGTAATTCTTTTGACCAAAAGCGAATTCTTGCTCTGAGCCCATCAACGTTTTCAGTATATGTTAACCTATTTTCACAAAGCCCTTGAATTTTTTTTCTTCTCAATAAAGCTCATTCAGGTGGTCAGAAATGTCAGTTAAACAAGTCATTTGAAGTTAATAACTAACCTTGGAAAATTGGTGGCTTGGGCATCATTTTCAAGAAAATGATTCAATTCTTTTTGCTCATAAACTTGTGAAAAGACACTAGTTTTGGAAAGCCAGCCTGCTTTGGTAGGAATAGAAGGCGGCTAGATTCTGACTTTATTTTCTACTGTGAAGCTAAAAACAGGCAGGCACGGGCAGCTTGGCTTTTCTGAAATTTACCATTCTGACATCGGACTCAGACCTAGAGTAGATTTTTAATGCCATCTGACAGATCTAAATTACATCTCCCAAGGGTACCATGCAAAAATGGCAATTATCTGTATCTTTGGTCCAAATCACAGGGTTGACAGTTTTCCTGCAGATGGACAAGGTGAGGGGTTCCAGATATAAAGAGACATGTGGGTCCAGGTGACAATTGCTTAATGAGTCCACCCATGTCACTAGTAGACTCATATTTTGCATTTTGGCTTTGAGGACTCATTAAAGAGTTCAGATTATTATAATTTTACTATATTCTTTTTTGTTGTGCAGAGGCATGTTTTGTGGTAAGGGCCATGGATTTTATTGCTTTTGATAACTTTTCCATGAAATTGAGACCTTCAGGCTGTAGAGAAAAGAATTGTTAGCGTGTACAATTCTAAATGGTAATAGTTCCTTACATTGGCTAATGAGGGCTCTTATGTTATCTTGTAATTCGAATGACTTTCAAGTATTAATCACAAAGTTTTATATATAAGGGGAAAATATATAAAATATATTTATGCCATATGTATATATATGTGTGTGGGTGTATCTCCTGCTTTAAATATATATATAGTACTTAAGAGCAGTTAGGTCTTAAAGCTTCAGAAATTTCTTTTTTTCAATATATCATTCTTAGGTCTATAGTCTTAAAAATCTTTTAAAATAAACTGCACAAGAATTTCACAACATCAAGTATTCAGAATAAAAAAGAGGGAGTATTGGATATCAATTTTCATTAAATTTAATGATTAAAATACTAAAAAAATTCACAAAAGAGTGATAATAAAATTTATATATCCTCATGAATCTCTTAAAATTAGATTTTTTCTAACACTGCACAAGCCTATAAGCTTTTTAAAGTTGATTACTTTAAATTAAATTGTCCTCCACTTCATTTTAGAAATAAACCTTTTATATTTTGAAAACAAAGAATAATTTGTTATTTCACCCAGCCAATGATAAATAAATTGATCAAAGTGTAGCAATTTAGAAAGTTAGTGAAATAAATGATGTTCTGCTTAGGAGACCTAATGCCAATAATAGTAATAGTAATAATAATATTTACTTATTTCTTTGATTTTAGTAGGAAAATATTTAAACTAACTTTTTAAATAGTTTAAATATTTTACACATGTACATATAAAAATGGACATCACTGATAATAAGTTGTTTATAATGATAAAATCACAGTTCCAGGGATGACTGGAGAGGTATAGTGTATTAGAGCCTCTGCCATGTACCCTTCAGGGGTTGATGTTTAAAAGGCAAAACAGTAACCTCAGAATTCGGGAGATGTACCTGGGGAGTCTCTGGAGAGTCCTTAGTTATTAGTTCAGCCATTGTTAATTTGTGATTGGCTGTAAAACTAGCTTTGCATTTTTTCATCACAGTAAAAAATGTGTAACCATCAATATCTTGTGGCATGCTATATCCCACTGGGAATCTCTGAATCGTGCATTCAGAAAAGTGTCACCACTGGCTGCAACATTTTTTTAACATACAAGTTAGCCTTGGTGGTGTTATTCAAGGCCCTTCCTGCTTTCTTCAGAAATGTAAAGGTTCCCACCACAACTTCTGTCTGAGCCTGCTTACAAATTTAGCACATAAACAGCAGAAAGGACCCTCTGACTGTTGAAGAAAGGCTCACAAGCCCTTATGGTAAAGAGAGAGGAGAAGGGGTTTCCTCCTCCTCTGAACACTTGCCTGAAGTCCATATGCCTAAGAGGATGGGAGTGGCTTGCCCATTCTCCCCCAGTGGGAGAGTTTCACACCATGTGCTATTCTTGTTAGTAACTGAAGCATTTGGGTGACTTGGGATGACCTCAGCCTAGGCCATATCCTCCCCCTAAGCCATGCCTTCTCCCTAAGCCACACCCTCCCCCTAAGCCACACCCTCCCTCTGAGCCACATCTTCCCCTAAGCCACACCATCCCTGTAAACCACATCTTCCCCTAAGCCACACCATCTCTCTAAGCCACATCTTCCTCCTAAGCCACACCTTCTCCCTAAGCCACACCCTCTCCCTAGGCCACACTCTCCCCCTAAGCCACACCCTCCCCCTGAGCCACATCTTCCCCTAAGCCACACCTTCCCCCTGACCCACATGCCCCTGCAGTTCCAAATATAAATGCGATGCATTCCCTGGGTTCCAGCCAGCTTTTGTCACATTTTTGCTTCACAGCTGTCTTTCCCCTCCCTGCAACCCTATTCCTCTGCCCCTTGCTAAGCAGGTATCTGTCAAACATGACTGCTTGTCTATGAACAGCTAGGGAGGCATACATGGTACGTGGAAAGACAGTGTCCCAATTTTCCCTCAACTGAAAACAAAAGCAGTACTTGAACCTGGCAGGCATAGAACATTATATCCCAAGGCAGGGCTGGTGGGAAGCTGGGGGCAAAATCTGACACTTTCCACTTTTGGCTGTAGACCAAAAAGGGGAGTTGCAGAGAGGTGGGACCATTTAAATCACTGTCCCCACCCCCCGCACACCACTGGCACTGTCCTATCCATGTCCTCTGCTCCAATCTTTTCTCTAGATCTAATACCAACTTCCAACATATGATAGACTATTGCCTTTTATTGTTTATCTTCTGGCTCCACCCTCTAGTAGAATGTAAACTTTAAAAAAGCAGAAACATGTGCCAAACTCCTGGAACAGTGACTGACATGTAGCAGTTGCTCAATGAAGATTTGTTGAATAAACAAATTGAAAAACAAAGGAATGAATCCCTCATTGAGGCCACAAATGACTAGCTAAAGATTTTGGGATGAGATTAGAAGGGATATTAACAAATGTATTTTTTTTAAATATTATGAAATGAAATGTGCCAATGTCTGGAAGACCTCCATAACTCAGTGAACCAATATTTTCCAAGTGACCCAGGCATGGTGTTGCAGAATCATGAGTGGATAAAAGGTCTGTCTGAAGTTCAAGATCAACCAGTGGATTTTAACATTACAGACTATAAAAATCCAATGAATAGGTTTTTATTCATAGATTCCACATTGCCTTATCTTCCAGAAATTACTGATGATCAAGTTTTAGCATCAAAGAAGAATGTCCACAATTATTTAAAAAGCTATTAAAATTCTCCTTCCTTTTCTGATTACACATTTATGTGAGGTCAGATTTTCTTCCTGTGTATCAACCTGAACAACATAAGGAACGTAGATATGAGAAATATGTCATCTTCCCATACATCAGGTACCAATGAGATTTGCAAACATGTGAAACAATGCTGCTTTTCTCTCCACCCAATAAATTTTTTTTGGGAAAATATGTTTATTTTTCCATAAAATTATTTATGTAAAATGTAATGGGTTCATTATTATCTTTAAATTTATTAGATAAATACTTTAAAACTTTTTTCTGTTTAATTTCTAGGACAGAAAATATAGATATTTATAATCATGCACAAAAAATCTCCTTTTGGCTTTCAATAATTTTTAAGGGTGTAAAGGAATCCTGTGACCAAAATGTTTTACAATTTCTGCTAGATTGTATAAAGGAGGGTACTTTTATTGCTAAAGGAATAGAAAGGCCGACTTGAAATGGCTAAGCCAATAAAGACAGTATCCAGTAACAAGATGTACCCAGGTTTGGGGCCTCTGGGGGTGGGGAAATTTGAGGGCTTAATGATGTTTTCCAATAGGTGGATTCTCTGTGTTTTGTGGTCCTGCCTTTCATAAGGCATCAGCCATCAGAAGATACAGTTCAACAGGTAACTAGTAGCAGGTGCTGTAAAGCTTTTGCTTAGTTCTGTACCAAGTTGCTTGCCCATGTAGTTCTTTATAAATTATTGTGTTAATCTTTATCAACATGTAATTGCAACTGTGACCCATGCATATATATATGTATATATGTATGTGCATACCATATACTGCAAATGTTCTCCCTGATCCTTTGCTGGACTTTCAAGTTAATTCTTAGGGCCTTTGTCACAAACACATGTTATGCAATCAAATAGGTTGGAATCTTTTTGTGGTTCTGGGTTTGAAATCTTTCCTTTCTCAACACATGCTTAAAATAAAAAGTATCTGGCTGGGTGTGGTGGCTCATGCTTGTAATCCTAGCACTCTGGGAGGCCAAGGCAGGAGGATTGCTTGAGGCCGGGAGTTGGAGACCAGCATGAGCGAGAGCGAGACCCAGTCTCTACAAATAAATAGAAAATATTAGCCGGGTGTGGTGGTGCACGCCTGTAGTCCCAGCTACTCGGGAGGCTGAGGCAGGAGGAATCACCTGAGCCCAGGAGTTTGAGGCTGCAGTGAGCTATGATGATGCCACTGCACTCTCGCCTGGGCGACAGAGCGAGACTCTGTCTCAAAAAAAATAAAATTCTGTATCCCCCAACAATATCGTCTCTGGTGCATGAACCCCTGACATTTTCTACAAATGGCTCCCTAGGAAAGGGCACACTCACTCTGGCGATTGGCATACACCTGTTCTTGGGAACACAGAGGAGACAGAGGCTTACCCCAAATGCACCCACTGTGGAGCTCGCCTGGTGCCAACCTCTCTGCGGCTTCCTGGAGACCAACACAAACAGGAACAGCAGCCCAGCAACCCCACGGCAAGATGCCTCCTCTGGGTTTAAAAATGGATCTACTCTTTTGCTTGGGGATCAGGAGAATTGCCTTGTGGCTTATTGCCCTACGCCCTGGTTTCTGAGCACAAATTCAGGGTAGAAAAGGGAGAAATGGCAGGTGGGGGGGGGTAGGGCACAGGGTGGCGCAAGACCTCCAGAAGTCTGTGTTGGGAGACCAAGGCAGACACAGCCTCCTGCGCGCCCTGAACGGTCTCTTTAAACCTCTCTGGTCTCACCGACTTCCTTCTCTCTGGCTGCTGAACTCTTCTCTGTCTTTATTAAATCCAATCCCCAGCCATGCTGGCTTTGGCTGCCCCCTCCACACCGTCCCCAGTGCTCGGAAATCAAAGCAGTGCCTCTCACGCGTAGCCTGGCCTTAGGGACTCCTGCACGGCCGTGTTACACGGGGGCACAGCCCCCAGACTCAGAGTTCTGATTCGGGGACTGTAGGTCTAGGAAGGCCTGGAGAATGTGCATTACTGAGTTTTCCAGGTGATATGGGCGCTGCCGGTCCAGGGCTAAGCCTGCACGTCTCCCTCAGAAGTCAAAAGGTTGGGTGAGGGCTCCCAGCAAAACACAGCATGAGGCTTGGTTTTGGAGACCCCTCTGCCAATGAGGACGGGGGTGCTACCAGCATCCGGCGGGTGGAGCCCAGGGGTGCCGCTCGCTGCACACCCTGCAGTGCACAGGACGGCCCCAAAACAAAGAGTCATCCAGCCCAAAATATCCATAGCGCAGAGGCTGGGAAAGTCTGGCAGAGATTAAGGAAAACACTTTACTAGTGTAATTTAAATGTTTGCTATATCCTTGCTCTGGCTGGTTTGTTTTCTTAATTTAGGGTGTGCACTACAAACATCACAGGGAAGCAGAAGCCCGAGTTTTTGCTCTTTTGGGGACCCGTGGCGGTGTCTGGGGGTGTTTTTGGTTGTCACCCTGGGGGGTGGAGCCCAGGGATGCTGCTCAACACCCCACAGTGCACAGGACGCCCCCCACAGAGTCATCCATCCCCAAATGTCAGTAGTGCCAGGGCTGAGAAACTGTGTGTTAGCATGAGAGATTATCTGTCTACCTATCTATCTATCTACCATCTATCTACCTACCTGTGTCTACCCTCTCTCTCTCTCTTCATGTATCCATCTATGTTCATCTATATATTTGTCATCTATTTCTAGCTCTTTATCTCTACCCATCCATCCATCCATCCATCCATCAATCAATCTATCTATCTATGGCCATGGTTTGCAACCAGGGATAATTCTCCCCACAGGAGACATTGGCGATATTTGGGGACATTTCTGGTTGTCACCTTGGGGGAGTGTGTGCCACTGGCATTTGGCGGGTGGAGCCCAGGGATGCTGCTCGACACCCCACAGTGCACAGGTTGGCCCCGCAGCAAAGACCAAAGCTCTCATGGACCAAGACTCCAGGATGGGCCTGGGTGTCACCTGCCTTTTGCTCCTGGTAAGACGCCCGGGGGTGCAGGGTGTGCATAAAGGAGCTCAGATGCTTATGCTCTGCCTGGGAAGAAAAAGGTGTTGTACAGGCAGGGGGGATGAGGCTGCTTAGAGCGAGGTGGGAGGCAGCCTCTGCCTGTCCAGCCCCCATAACGAGCTCCTCCTCGACACACAGGCTCCACCCTGAGGGTGCTGGCCCTGGACTGTGTTCACTGGGTTTCAACTGTCATTGTTCTTTACAAAGACCCCGAAACAAACGTTGAAGACCCTGAGGAGTGGCTGTGGGGGGGCGGGAAATGCTCCCATTTATTTTCTTGGGGCCTGGCAGAGGGCTGTGCTTGGGATAGTCCCAAGTTGCCTTCCACCCAGAAAGCTCTCTCTTGCTCCAGAGCAGGGTTTCTCAACGCGGGGTGGTTTTGTCCTCAGGGGCCACTGGGCAAGGTCTGGAGACCTTTCTGGTTGTACCAACTGGGTGAGGGCATGCAGCCCCAATGAAACAGCTGGTGCAACAGTGCTTGCAGAGGCTCTGGTCGCTAGCTTCATCTATCTACCTATGTATCTACCACTATCTCTACTATCTACCTACCTATCTATCTACCTATCTACCTATCTACCTACCTATCTACCTACCTACCTATCTACCTATCTATCTACCTATCTACCTATCTACCTACCTATCTATCTACCTACATATCTATCTATCTATCTACCTACCTATCTATCTACCTATCTACCTATCTACCTACCTATCTACCTACCTACATATCTATCTATCTACCTACCTATCTATCTACCTATCTATCTACCTACCTATCTACCTACCTATCTACCTACCTATCTATCTATCTATCTACCTACCTATCTACCTACCTACCTATCTACCTACCTACCTACCTACCTATCATCTATGTACTATCTCTTTCTATCTATTAATATTTATTTATCTATATATCATCTATCCATCTATCTACCATCCATTTATTTATGTATCATCTATCTACTATCCTTTTCTATGTATTATTTGTCTATGTATCATTTTTCTTATCTATCTATGCATCTATTTATCTATCATCTGTCTATCTATGATCTATCATCTATCTGTTTATCTGTGATCTATTTATTTATTTATCATCTATCCATAATCCATCTGTCTATTATCTATCTATTTATCATTTATCTATCATCAATTTATATAACTATCTATCATCCATCTACAACAGTGGTTTACAGCCCAGGGAGGGTAGGGTTCTGTCCCACAGGGTACACTTGGCAATGTCTGGGGGCAGTTTTGGTTGTCACACTGGGGTGGGTGCTACTGGTACCTGGTCAGTAGAGACCAGAGATGTTGCTCAACACCCTACGGTGCACAGCACAGCCCTCACCACAGAGAATCCAGCCTGGAATGTCACTAGTGCCATGGTGGGAAACCTGCTAGTGGGTAACGTCTATCTAACCCCGAAAAAGGAGACAAGTTGGGAATCTCACCCTCCTACACGGTATACAGGAGGCAGGATCTGTCTGGGCCATTTCTAAATGGCTCTTATTGTCAGAACACTCTCGTGAGACACTTTCCCCATGGGAGGTCCCTCTCTCACCTGGCACAGGAGCACAGCACTCCACAGTTTGCTCGTTGCAGCAAGAAGTCAGGACAAGCCACGTGGAATGAGTTGGCCAACCCCACAGCACGTGGGTGTGGTGACATCTGGCAGCTATTGGATCCAACAAGGAGACAAGCACAGAAGTTGGGATATGTCTCCCCTTCCTTGGATAAGAACTGACCCTTCCCACAGTGGCCACCTTCAACCCCACCGAACACCTTTCCTCTTTGAGGTTGCTATCCTGGGAATAGAAAACTGGGGCACCCACCTGCAGAGGGGGACCCCCCGGACACTTCGCAGCTCCTGAAGATTTCAACCTCTACGGAAAACGGCGTGGAGATTCCTCAGAGAACTAAAAGTAGACCTACCATTCGATCCAGCAATCCCACTACGGGGTATCTACCCAAAAGAAAAGAAATCAATATACTAAAATGACACATATCCTAGTATGTTTATCGCAGCAGTATTCACAGTAGCTAAGTCCTGGAAGCAACCTACGTGTCCATCGAGGGAGGATGGGATAAAGAAAATGGGGTGTGTACGCAGCATGGACTACTACTTGGCCATCAAAAAGCAATGAAATCCTGTCCTTTGCAGCAACGTGGATAGAAGTGGAGGCCGTGACCCTAAGTGAGATAACTCAGAAACAGAAAGCCAAATACTGCATGTTCTCACTCGCAAGTGGGAAACACACGGTGTGTACACGTGCACATAGAATGCAGAATAATAGTGCTTGGCGACTCGGAAGGGTGGGAGGTTGGGAGGGCCATGAGGGATGAGCAACTGCTTAATGGGTACAATGTAGGTTGTTCTGGTGATGGATACACTAAAAGCCATGACTTGCAGCAAAATTGCACTTGTACCCCATAAATTTATACAAATAAATATATAAAGCTGGGTGTGTGAACCCACTTAATATTATTATATAAGTAATGCAGAGAGAAACATGGGTTAGGGTTAGGGTTAGGGTTAGGGTTAAGCTTAATAATATTATTATTAATTATTGATATTATTAATGTAAATAATTATTTATATTATATATAAATAATGCAGAAAGAAACATGTTGTAATAACATGTGCAGAGAAAGAAATGTGCCTTGCAGAGGCGTAACACATCCTGCATATAGCGCACAAAGCCCCAGTAGTGAGTTAAATTCCTGCACGCGGGAGGACAGAGATGGTCCCTGCCATTTATTAACAGCTCTGGACCCATCCATACGCTGGATATAAAAACACCGAGCCTGACCTGCCTGAGCCGATGCAAGGACAGCCCTTGGTACAGAGACCATCGATTACCCTAGGTAGACTTATTGATCAGGAAGGCCTGGCTGCGGTTTGCATCGCTCTCCGCTGACAGGTGCGGCAGTGATCCAGGGTTCCTTCGCTATCTGTTCTTCCCCCGGTTCCTTCGAGCCTCGTCTTCTCCAAGGAAAGTTGGGCCTGACTGTGTTTAAACATGCAAAGCCCCTGTTCCCCATGATGTTTTGGGGAGACTTATTGGAGCGGGGGATCAGGTGAAATCCAGCCCAGCCCTGCTCCGGGGGAGTCGTGCTCTTTGGAAATATCCCAGTGTGACAGATGACATATGCCCTTCATGCCCTCCTGCACGGACGGCTAATGCAGCTTAGCCGCTTCCATTTCCTCCTGGCCATTTAAAACTCTCTTCTCTCATTACTTGAGCCTCAATTGTATCGGTTTTCAAAGCACGAGATATGGAACCCTGCGTGAGAGTGTGTGTGGGGGGCTGTTCCATGAGACCTGGAGGCTCTGGGGCCCAGACTGTTTTCATGATAATACTAAGACCTTGGTTGCCTCAGTGGCTTAGCACTGAGGGTGTTGAAGCCACACGGGGGTTAACCTGCTGGGGCAGTAGGATGGTTTAGCAGGGAGGTCACCCTTTCTGGTGTATCTCTCTCCCCCTGATGACATTTGCAGAGCCCTCAGCCAGTGTGTGTGTGTGTGTGTGTGTGTGTGTGTGCATGGGGGGCTCCAGAACCACAGACCTTCTGCTAACATATGGCCCCCAGACACCTGAGCCCACAGCAAAGTCCAAAACAAGCTGAGAGTTTCTGAAATAATTGCCACCCACCAGTTCTTACACTCTCCTTTGCCACCAGCAAGGTTGCCTCCTCCCTGCAGAGCTCCCCGGCCACTCTGGCCACCTCCTTTCCCCCTCTACGACTGTCCATGGCTCACGTGTCCGCTGCCCCGTGTGCAGCACGGGCTTCCACGCTGCATCCTTCTGTCCCTTCAAATGTCCGTTCAAGATGCCACAAGCCCTGTGTGCCCTGTGTCCCCTCTCCTCTTCCTTCTCTGTGTACATTGAACTGTACTCGTGGTGCATCCACAGGTTTCTTGTGACCCCTGATCCAAATCCAGTGTCACCCAAGGCAGCCTCCTTGGACCCCTTATTTCTTCTCCTTGGTGATCTCTACCCGAGCTGGAGGTTTGAGGGGCTGTAACCAAGCCAGCGGCACACGAACACAGAAGGCTCAGGGGTGGCTGGTGTTCACCGAAATGCACTGAGTCACTCATTCATTCATACATGCACATACATATTCAATTCATGCACTCATGCATGCTACACATGCATGTATTTACACATTCATTAGCACTCATGCATGGATTCACGCATCCGTACATTCAATTCATTCATTCACTCATGCATGATCCATTCATGACTGTACACACTCACTCACTCATTCCCTCATTAACACATTTGTTAGTGTGTTCACCTCATTCATTCACTCATGCATACATGTATTCACTCATTCATTCACACGTGATCCACACGTTCATGCGTTCTATTCTTTCCTTCCTGCACAGGAATTCATTCCTTTATGAATGCATTCCTTCACTGACTCACTCGATCCCCCACCATGAAGTCACTCCCTCATGCACTCATGTGCTCCCTCACTCATTCATGTGCTCCCTCACACACTCATTGCTCACTCACGCACTCATGGCTCCTCATCCTCATTCTCCTCCATGTCTCCCTCATCATGTGCTCCTCTCATCATGTCCTCACTCATGTGCTCCCTCTCACTCTGTGCTCCCTCACTCATGTGCTCCGTCACTCACTCATGTGCTCACTCATCACTATGCCTCACTCATGTGCCCTACTCACTCATGTGCTCCCTCACTCACTCATGTGCTCAGTCACTTACTCATGTGCTCACTCACTCATGTGCTCCCTCACTCACTCATGTGCTCAGTCACTCACCATGTGCTCCTCACCTCATGTGCTCCCTCACTCACTCATGTGCTCCCTCACTCATGTGCTCCCTCCTCACTCATGTGCTCCCTCACGCACTCATGTGCTCCCTCACTCACTCATGTGCTCTCTCACTCATGTGCTCCCTCCCTCACTCATGTGCTCACTCATTCACTCATGTGCTCCCTCACTCATGTGCTCCCTCACTCATGTGCTCCCTCACTCATGTGCTCCCTCACCACTCATGTGCTCCCTCCCTCACTCATGCGCTCCCTCACTCATGTGCTCCCTCACTCACTCATGTGCTCACTCATGCATGCACAAATTCACTCATTCGCTCATTTATTCATTCAACTCACTTATTCCCTCGTTCGTAGATTGATGCTCTCCTTCACCGTGCATTTACTTATTTCTGCGGAGTCAGGCCTGCATTCACGCACGCCTTTGCAAATTCATTCGCGCATGCAGGGGCTCCTCCCCGCGTTCAACTCATGCGATCCCACGGGAGCGCCTTCGTTCCCTCCCTGAAGCAGCAGTGATTCATCCGTGCGTTCGCGCGTCCCGTCACTCGCTCAGGGTTCATTCATGCCTCAGTTCCCTCATGCGTACATGCATTCGCTCGCCCACGAATACACACGCGCGTGCACACAGCCAGTCGCTCACGCGCCCGTGCGTTCCTCAGCTGAGGCCCGACCACTCGCTTATTGTCAGTCATGCCCACCCCTCGCTCACTCACTCACTCACTCGTTCACGCACGGACACACGCGCTCCCCTTTTCTCGTCTGCTCCACGCATTCCGTAATATCGCCGCGCCGAGCCCTGCCCGCCCCACGCCGGGAAATTTCCAGCGCGGCCTCCACCCCGGTTGCGCGCTGGCCTTGGGCCCAGGCCCTTGAAGCCACGGCAAACATTTACTCTGGGGCTGGCTGATTAAAGGTTAAATGTCCAAACCGAGAACCGCGAACTGCCGGATTCCGCGGGGAGGGGGCCGTGGCGGGCGCGGGGCGGGGCGCGGGCCCCAGGGCGGCGCGGGCGCTTGGCTCGGCCTCCTTCTCCGGCGCCCGGGCTCGCGCGCGGGGGCTGCAGCGCGGCGGTGGGGACCCGGGCCCGCGGCTCCCGGGTGCAGGCGGGGCCGGGCTTCCGGAGCGGGGCCAATCGCGGGCCGCGGGGCCTCCAGCGCCGGCCGGGGGCAGAGGCTGCCGGGAGCGCAGAGGAGGTGTGTGGGGGGTAGAGGGGCCGGAGGGCTGGGGGCGGGGGCGCAGGGCCCGGGACGGAGGCTGCCAGAGCGCGGAGGAGGTGCGCGGGGCTGGGGACGGGGGCGCGGGGTTAACCGGGGGACGCCGGCCCACGGTGGGGACAGAGGATGCCCGGGACTCGAAGGAGGTGCGGGGCGCGGCGGGGCCGCTGATGACACCGCGGCGGGCAGGGCCTTGGGGGGGCGGGCAGAGGCTGCCCCAGAGCGCGGTGGAAGAGGTACAGGGCGTGGGGGTGGTGGGGGTGGCCGGGGCGCGGGAGCCACGGGGTGCGTAGGGGGCCGGGGGAACGCAGGCGGGGGTGGCCGGGGCGCGGGTGCCACGGGGTGCGTAGGGGGCCGGGGGAACGCCGGCGGGGGTGGCCGGGGCGCGGGAGCCACGGGGTGCGTAGGGGGCCGGGGGAACGCCGGCGGGGGCTGCAGCCGAGGGTGTCAGGAACGCCGCGCTGCCACCCGCAGGCCTGGAAATCCCCACGGGTCCGCGGGAGACGGCGGCGCCTCTGCTCTGCGGGTGCGTGGCCTGGAGGATCTACCCACTGCGCCCGGGTGCACGCCGGCCCCTCTGCGCCCAGCGCCTCGGACCATGTCGGGTGAGTAGTCCAAGGCCCCCTTGGTTCAGCCTGCCTGTGCCCAGCGTCTCGGGAGAGATTGGTCTGCGCTGGGGAGACCCCCGTTCTGACTGCACGATTGTCCCGAACCCCCAGTCTCCCACTCACTGTCTCCGCCAGGTCTCCCTTGGGGCTGGAGGGGCTGGCGCCTCTGAGGCTGGCGGAGGTCAGGGAGGGTCCCAGCAGTTGGGAGGGGGTTATTTATAGCATGTAAAGGGGGGCTGGGATTTCACAATTTTCCTTCTGTAAAATGTAGCCGTGGAGGTTTCAATGGACTAGTTTCTTGGACTAGTGTTGAACTGTCTGAGATTCTTACTGCCTGGGAGAGGGATGGAAATAAGTCAGTACCCCTAAAATGCCCCTAAAACTCTGGGGAGACGGTGCTTTTGGGTCTCCAGAGTTCAGACCATGGACTTAATTTCTTTTTTTTCCCCCAGTGAAGATCCTGTGTTAATTCCCCAGAAAGCACATGGCTGGCCCAGGGGTGCGGCTGAGCCCCATCTCCCTGCCTCGGGGCTTCGGATGTGGTTAGTTGACTTCAGCATCCTAGAGTGGAGGATGGATTATAACCCTAACCCACAAAAAGATGCTAGTTCTGCTTTTTGGGTTTTTTTAATCATTAAGACACCGTCTTTTTGTACCAGACCAGACACAATCATTCATGAGTGTGTTTAAAAACAAACAAAACAGATTACTTTTTTATTCAGAGGAGGGAGTTGGTAAATGGCTGAGCTGTTTTTATCCCCCATTCTGGCCTTAGAAAGGAAAATTGTCTGGGCACGGGTATTAAGGGCTGTTTTCATGAAGTGTGCTGTAAAGATTCTGCTCCGAGGAACCGCAGAAAAGATTCTCTGTTCTAGGGACAGGTTTGGAGCTCTGCAAAGTGAAAACCACATGTTTCCCCGGGGCGGCGAGGGTCTGTATAATGGCAGCATTCAAGATGGACATTCAGACACATCTTGACCAGCCTTGGAATGTGGTAGCAGAGGGGATTCAACTCTTTGCAGAAAACAAAAACAACCTTTGAGTACGGAGAAAGGGCCAAGGAGGAAGACACCAGTGTTATTTTGAGGGGTGGTTGGAAGATGGGTTTAGTGCAGGGAAGCAGGCAACAGGTAGAAATAAACATTTCTAGCAAACCTTATAAAATTCTTAGCTGCTGCAATCTCCAGGCTGGACTTGATTTTGTGAGAATATCTGCTTTTTTGACTCGGAGCTGCATTACGGGGGTAGATTTTGTTTCTGTTTACCCACTTGGGGCTGATGCTAAAAGTCGCCACCCCAGCACCATATTGAGTGGACACTCCCTCGTTCAATGTGGTCGTGTTGGGTAACTGGGGATGTTCTTTGGTGCCACACCAAAACTTAATCACGGGTAGTTTCGTCAAGACAAGGCAATGTGGGAGTTGAATACCGACCAATCAATTTTTCATCCTTTGTTGCATTAAAATCCACCAGTCTGTCTTTGCACTTTAGATGGATTTTGCAACATCCTGCCTGGGCCCATGGTGGTCACTTTTCAGAGATGCGCCTTTTTCATCCAGAGTGAGATTTTTGAGTCTTGGAACCCTTGTTGCTAGAGAGAGTGATCTTGTGTCCACTGGTATTGTCTTGTCTTTGTATTAATGTCATTAATAATCCCCCTAAACCAAAGAGAGAGACACAGTGTTTAGTAGTTCCATAAACTCTCTAAATGCAGTCCGGTCTCTCTCTCCTCCGCATGAATGAGGAAGCTTCTGGAAAAATCGCCTGTCCTCACGACCTGTCGTGGTCATCCATCTGTGGGTGACCTTTCCTCCCTTCCCATACCTCAGCTGTCCAGGGTCCCCAAGACCTCCTAGGTGATGGGTGTCACTTGGGGACCACACAATTCTGCCTGGTCTCGTGGACTCCTGGCCTCTGCCTGCCTTAAACATTGGTGTTTCTCCTGCAGAAGCTGCTGATGTGCCCAAACTGAGTGGGTTAGAAACATGAAACGGTTGAACATGTAATTTTTCTAGTCTCTGGTTTTATAACTCTTCCATGGTGCCCCATTTTACCAACAATGAGAGAAGCCTCGTTCAGCTAAGTAGGTGTCAGTTTCTGTAGATACAATCCAGGGGTGCCTCTGATCACTGAAAGTATAAATGAGTACGTAGAAAATGATCTAGTGAGATATTTTTCATGCCCTGGTGTGACCATCCAGTTAGAAATACTTGTATGCTCTTTTTAGTAATATCCAACCAAAGGAAAGAAAAATCAACTTTTCTGGTAGCTCCGCTGAGATTTTTTTCCCCCCTTGAGGAGGATCTAATTCAAATGGCTTAAATATAAAATAAATAGATGGTTATACTATTGAAATGTAGCTCAGTGGGAAAAGGAGTTTTCGCAGCCTGGAAAGGGCTGTTGAATGTGAAGTTAAACCTCCGTTGGTCACTGGGTGAAATGTACTCTTTTTTCCCCCAGCTCAAGTCTAGCATTAGCAGCTCGGGCTGCCATAACAAAGCACCACAGACTGGGCGGCTTAAACCACAGACATTTACTGTGTCACGTCCTGGGAGCTGGAAGTCCCAGATCAAGGTGTCTCAGGGCTGGTCCCTCCTGAGGCCTCTCTCCTTGGGGTGTAGATGCCGCCTTCTCCCTGTGTCCTCACGTGGTCGTCCCTCTGTGCGTGTCTGTGTCCTCATCTCCTCCTCTTATAAGGACACCAGTCCTGTTGGGTCAGGGCCCACCCTAGTGCCTCATTTTACCTAAATCACCTCTTTATAGACCCATCTCCAAATACAGTGACTTTCTGATATACTGGGGGCTAGGACTTTAGCACGGGAATTTTGGGAGGGGTCATATTCAACCCATAACACCGGTCAATCGTAATGGTTCCATTATGTCCTCATGAAAAGCTACAACACCATTGCACACAGTTATCCATTGTTGATCACTTTGACATTTTTCTTGTGTCCTCCCCAGTTCCCTGCTTTGGGACAATTCAGCTAGATCTTCTTCCTTTCTGGACGGCGAGGGGGCGTTTCTACAATGCAAATGGGGCCTTCTGACAGGGCTTGGAACCCTCGAGTAGCTCCTGATCACTGTCAGGATAGAAGAAAAATTCTGAATGTCGTTTTCACAATCGTGCTACCCAGACCCTGTCTCTGCGGTTGATCCTTGTTCTTGGGCTCTGGCTGAGCTGGGAGGATTTGTCCGCCACGGATGCTGTGTGCTCCCTCTGATCGCCACCTCTTGCCTCGGCTCACAAATTTTTCTTTGCCGGGTTGCCCCGTCTGTCCTTGCTTTGCTATTTTTAGTTTAGTTTATTGTTTGAGGCAGGAGAGAGTCATTCTTTTGAGAGCTTTTGTGGGCTTTGGAGTCACAGGGGACACTTAATTAATCATCAAACCCTGTTTTGTTTGTTTTTTTCATCTTTGAAGCGCACTTCAGAGTTGGGATGGGCATTCAGGATGGGACATATGCACACCGCGTCTAGACATTCCTGGATGGATGGGAGCCGTATTGATTTTGTTTATTGATCCGTTGGTGGCTTGATGGATAAGTTCTTCCTGGCCTTTCAGCCCTGTACTTTGGTTCCCCTTTCAGAATTTCTGCTGGGTGGAGTACTTCCTTTCCTAGAGCAAGTGCCTTGCAGTATTGAAATCATTCATTTCTTAGGGCTGCTGTTCCTCACTGGGTCGCAGGCGTCTGAGGGCAGAGATTGTACCTTGGCAGCTCTTGGATGCGACACCTCGCACAAAGCTGCATGCACGAGAGATGCATGGGACGTGAATCCACCACGAACAGGCCACTGAGAACAGTTGCAGACTGGGTTTAAGTATGCCCTCCCGGAACCTGTGAATGGGACCTTACTTGGAAATAGGGTCTTTGCAGATGTAATTAGTTAAGGATCTCCAGGTGAGATTGTCCTGAACTTAGGGTGGACCCTAAAAGCTAATAGCAGGTGTCTTTATAAAAAGAGGAGACACAGACACAGACACACACAGAGACGAGGCTATGAGAAAACACAGGCAGAGACTGGAGTGATGTGGCTGCACCCCAAGGGACAATTGGAGCCCCCAGGAGCTGGAAGAGGGAAGGAAGGACCCTCCCCTAGAGTTTGATTTTGGAATCCTGGCCTCCAGAACTGTAAGAGAGTAAATGCCTGTTGTTTAAGCTTCTTGGTTTGTGGTATTTTGTCGTGGTGGACTCAGGAAACTCGTACAGGGGTTTAGTAGAGGCAAGAGCCAGAGGCAAGCCCACCAGTAAGGAAAACAGGCAGAGGAGGAAACTTGTCACTAGAGATGGGGGAACCTGCGTTGTGGGAGGCCAGAGGCCCCAATGACCAGGGCTGTCTCAGGGAGGAGGGTTTGCAGGAAGGTCTCCAGGGGATGGGAGGCTTTTCCAGCAGCCACCACCGACCTGGGACGTGAATCCAGCATGAACAGGCAGCCGAGAACAGTTGCAAACTGGGTTTAAGTAGAGTCCCCCCTTCATCTCCTGGAGCAGAGGAAATTGCAGGAGAATTGAGGGGGTCACAGCATCCCTTAAGTATGTGCTTGAGGACCCAGAGGGGTCTGCCTGAACGTGGGGCCCGAGTGTGTGGGACAAAATGACCAGCGGTATGGACCGGACTTAAATTTGCAGCCAGTGGGGAAACCGTTGGTGATGGGTTGGTTTTCAGGGCAGCCGATGACGTCACCGTGTGTCGGGGAGAGAGGATGTTGTGGTAAGGATGAGACAGGTAACGGGGGTCAGAATCTGCAGGGTGGAACACAGAATGCTAAGGAGGTGCAGGCTCAGGGTGGTTGGTGGAAAGACCCATTTTAGACGTGTTCTGTCGTGCCTGCCTGTCAAGACCTCAGGTTGGTTATGCAAGGTCAGAACCCTGGATTGGAGACAGGTGCATCCCCCTTCCTGGGTCGGCAGGGCAGATACTCTGCAAAGCTCGTGCTTGTGGGACCAGCCGTCTTGGTGGCGTGGTCTGACCTCAGACGCCTGTTTTAGGAGGAACCCCCAAGAGCGTGGCCTTTGGAGTGTGACTTAGGCCTTCTTCTCAGACGCAAGCTGCACGGGGACATCGATTCCTCCGACTTCCCGATGGTAGAGACAGAACAGTGAGCCCAGGAGGAAATCTGGGAACTGAAGCCCACCCCTCCGGGGTTGTTCGCCTTTTGTTGTTATGTTTTCTGAACAGTGGGCTTCTTTTCCTTTCTACTGTTTAATTCAAATCATCCTTAAACAAGGCTACTCAGATTTCAACAGTCTGTAATTTGGAGGTTGTATGAAAGACAGAATACAGCCGATGACGTCTAAAAATTGTAAATGAGAGTTTGTTTTCAGTTCAACATTACATTGAGTATGATTCTCTTCATAACGTGTGTATGTATTATAATGTATATATATATTGATTTATCTTAGTTTTTACTTTGCCATCTACCTTAGCATTTAAAATATATATATATATATTTAAGCTAAATGAATACAAGCCCCTATTCCATATAGAACACATACTCCAGTACCTGCCTAAGAAATAGTGTGTAGTAATAATGTGCAGGGGCTGTGCTGTTTGGTCTGAGTATAAAATTTTAGATATGATGCTTTGCCTTAGTAGCCACTGTTGATGGTGATAAGTCTGACCCTTTCCTTTGTAGGGTTGGCCTGTATATTTTTATTTTCTTGGAGCTTTCAGGGTATTCTTATTTTTGGTGTTTTGAAATTGCATAAAAGATATTCTGAGGATGAGGACTGTTTGTTCTTTATTCTGCATACTCTGTGGGCTTTTTGAAAATCTGAAGACTTTGACTTTCTGCCGTTACGAAAATTTCCTGTTTAATTTCTTTGAAAGTTTTCTTTCCTCTGTTTTATGCCCCCCCCAAATTCTCTCGTTCTAAACTCCGTGTTGCTCAACCTCCTGAATTAATCCTGTAGGTTTTGAGCTCTCTTAAAACTTCCATTTGCTGTTTTATTCTACTTTCTGAGAGATTTCCTCGGTGACATTTTCCAAACCTTCTGTTATACCATTTTCACGTCGGGTGAATCCTGTTTCTAATTTCCAACAGCTATTTCTTATCCTTGGACTGTTCTTTATCCATAGCATTTTATTCTTGGTTTAAAGATGTATATTTCTTCGCCCAGTCCCTTGGAATGATGCCGATCATTGCAGTTGGAGCTTTTAAATAAATGCCTGTTGTTTTGTTTATTCCTTGAAGTTCTGTTCCCTGGAATGTCTTGCACTTGTGCAGTTCTTCCTACCACACCTCATAAGTTCTCAATTCTCTCTTGTCTGTGGAAGGTCTTTTTCAAATATCTGCTGATGCTTTACATCTATGTATTTAAAAATGAGCGATGCCAGTCTAGCTCTGCCTGCGGGCAAGGGTGGCCGACTTGTCTGAATCTGTCAAGGTTCTGTCACAGGTTAGGAATTCCACGTTCTGTTGCAGGTCAGGAACGCCGCTTCTTCGTGGTGGTGAATTTTTCTAGAGCCTTTCCTTTAGAGTAGACCGTATTGTCTTTTTTTTTTTTTTCCAATCCTGGGAATGGGCATATTTGACTTTGGAGAATTCTGCAGAATTTCAGGGAATTCTCCAGTTTCCAGCCTCTGCTGTTCCTGGGACGTGGGTCCAAGCGGGGTGGGCGCAGGCTGTCCGGGCTGGTCGGTCGACTTGCTGGTCTTGGGGGCCGCCTTGTACGTGTGCTGAGAGCTGCTTCCTCCCCCTGCAGCCAGAGATCTGCAGGAATCTCTCGTGGGCTGAGGCTCCCTCCTGCCTCGCTGGTGGCTGGGGGCTCACACCCGCATTCCTTGGCACGCTTTGTACTTCATTCTCCTTTTATGTCAGGAGCAGGGGAGGGGAAACGGGGAGCCTCCCCCTTCCCTCTTTCCTTGGAAGATTCCCCTTTCACGTTTTAATCATAAATCTGCATTGGTCAAAACGAGGAGGGACCTTAAAAACATCATGTCAGAGAGGAAAGCCCACAGAATGCTGGATTCCACTGATGTGAAATGCCCAGAACCGGCAAACCCACAGAGCCAGAAAGTGGATTCGTGGGTGCCAGGGGCTGGGGAGAGGGGAGAATGGGGCATGACTGCTAAAGGGTGTGGGGTCTTCTTCTGGGTGATGGAAATATTCTGGAACTAGATGCAAGGGGTGGTTGCAACAACATAGTACAGGAAATTAACACCATTGATTTGTTTGCTTTATAATGGGGCATTTCGTGTTGTGTGACATTTCTGTTAACTTTTTCTTAAAAGTTTGCATGGAAAGGCAAATCTCTGAGCCGTGTCTTCAGGTGTAGGAATGGTCATTACGCTTTTCAGAAATATGTTTGTGCTTAGGGTTCCATAGCAGGGTTTCCACTTGGTGATTCTTTCTGCCTCTGCCCGCCTTTAAGATGTGGATCAGAGAAGCCCCGGGAAGGCTGGAGATCTGGCTCTGTTTGGGGCGTTGTCTGATTTTCGGGGTCTGCGGATGAAGCTCAGACTGCACCGTTGCCTCAGCCGGCTCTGGGTTTGCTGACGCCCATCCTGAATGTTCGCCGTCCCGGGGATGTCTCCCCTCCGCTTAGACACGAAAGAGCAGAGTCGCATCAGACGAGTGGCTGGGTCTGTGACAGCTACGCCTGTTCTCGGGAAGCAACTTCGATCAGAGCTCAGGCCGTTGGACATATCCGAATGCATGAGAATCACCATTACTGTGTTTTTATACCCAGTTATTTAACAACAACCAAAGAAAACCCTGTAAACTGACAGATGAGACATGACAGAGGATGGTGACAGAGAGATAGAGACAAATAAATAATCTAGAGACTGTAGGTAGGTCGATGATAGATATAAATACGTAGATAAATGGACAGGTGGTGGATACATAGATGGATGATCATAGATGATAGCTAGACAGATAGACAGGTGCATAGATCAATAGACAACAAATAGATGTTAGATGATAGATAGATAGATGGATAATTGATAGATGATATATATAGTTTATTGATAGATTATAAGTAGAGAGGCAATAGCCAGATAGCTTATCAATACATAGATGATAGATACATAGATAATTAATGGATGATAGGTAGATATAGATAGATGGATAGATAGGTATACACAGGTGATGGGCAGGTACCTTTCACGCTGCGTTCTGGAGTCCTGCAGTTTGCTGTCTGTAATACTCACTCACGATGGAGACGCCAGGAATTGTCTTTCCTTCTTGATCCAAGGGTGGGGGAGACGCATCTACGGGAGCCCCTTGTAACAGGCGCATTTTGGAATTTACACCCCTGGAACGTAAAGGAGGCGCCGTCCCCGGGGGAATCAACGCTGGAAGCTTACCCTGTTTGTTATATTTAGTGTTCACGTGGGTTGGCCTTGTTTCGAGGGCTGCTTCTCCGGGAAGGCACCGTACTCGCCTACAAGCTGCGAATTTTAATTTCCGGTGACAGCAGGCTGGACTGCACACCGCGTGGGATTTCTCAGCGTTGCTGTTTTCCCCGCGCACCGTTGTCTTTGTCCTGGCAACAGGCTCTTGCCCGCCCACGAATCAAGTTGTTCAAAAGTCGCTATAAAATTTCACATCATTTGGACTTAAAATTGCCACAAAGTGGATCTGCCGTTAAGAGTTTCTTTCTCTCCCATTGAGACGTTAGGAAACTGAGAACATTTTGGTCGATGAAAGAATATATTTTTCCTTCTCCTGTCTGCATGGCCACCCCATAAATCCTTGAGTTGAAGTCTCTTAAACAACCGGTCTGTGCAGAATTTAAGTAACACGTTGGGCCGCTTCCTCACAGAGAGCAGTTCTTTCCAGTTGGGTGGGCATCTTTGTCGTAATCCAGGTAGTCAGACCATTGCCTCCACCTTTTGCTTTTTTGCGTGTATGTGTCTCTTATCCAAGATCTGAACATTTTGGGTGAGTTTTCAAGACCTGAACGCAAAATAAAATAAGGGTTGGTGGCCACGCGTATGGTGGCATTGTAGCATCAGGAAATTATGACAGCACTCTGGTTGACTTTGTGTCACGTGGAGGACTTCCTTGCACCCTTCCCACACTTCGTTTTGTTTTGCTTTGCTAAAATGAAGGGATGTATGTGAAGTGTCACCTGCGAGCATTTTAGAAAACCGAATAGTTTACTCAGTAGAATTCGTGAGTCTTGAGAGAGGACAGGAGGTGACCACTGGCTCCATCCTCCCCTGGGTCCACTCAGGAATGTAACTCTGGCGTTTTTGTTGATTTTCCCAGTGGTCGACCAGGCCTTTGTCACATTGGCCACCAATGACATCTACTGCCAGGGGGCCCTGGTCCTGGGGCAGTCACTGAGGAGCCACAGACTGACCAGGAAGCTGGTGGTGCTGATCACACCTCAGGTGTCCAGCCTGCTCAGGTAAGACTTGGAGGTGCCGCCTGCGCCCCACTGTCTCCTCCCCCAGGTAGAAGGAAGGTCACCTATATTTTAAAAGGTCTGAGGGATCGTCTCGATGACTGGCCACCTTCCTTCATGGGCCTGGCCCTCATGGCAGGTGTCTGACACTCATAAAGTACCTTCAAATCATTCTGAAAGTAGAGACATCTGTCACGGTGTGTGATCGACTTCGGGACACTTAAAAAAATAATCTTGTATATGGTTACTGTTCATTTTTTCAACTATGAAAATTCACAAGTCAGTTTTTTCAAGCGAGGAAGAAAAAAACGCTTTGAAAGGCAACTAAGTTGTCATTCAACTAAGTTGAGAGTGGTAGAACTTCATATCTGGGTTGGTAGCATCCTCCAAGGCATAGAGCCGGCTTCGGTTCCCTCTTGGGTGTATGTCTTTCTGTTCAATGTTTCCAATAAAATGTGTGTAGGTGTTTCTGGGTGGCCGCATGTGGGTGTTCTGTTGACCGGATGTCTAGGTTTGAGGTACAGTTCTTTGTTTCTCTTGATTTTTAAATTTTTTTTAAACAGAGTCTCTCTGTGTCGCTGTGGGTAGAGTGCAGTGGCCTCATCACAGCTCACTGCAGCCTCCAGCTCCTGGGCTCACCCGATCCTCCTGCCTCAGCCTCCCGAGTAGCTGGGACTACAGGCGCCACCACCATGCCTGGCTAATTTTTTCTATTTTTAGTAGATACGGGGTCTTGTTCTTGCTCAGGCTGGTCTCGAGTTCCTGACCTCAAGCGATCCTCCCACCTGGGCCTCCCAGGGTGCTAGGATTACAGGTGTGAGCCATCGCACCCGGCCTGTTTCTCTTGATTTCTACACAAAGGGATGGCTGGATGCAGGGAACTCAGCCGGGGTCGGAGGGGATGCCAGCCAGGTAGATCGGGAAACATGGTAATGTGTGTGGGGGACAGATTTGGGAGATCTGCCCAAGTGCCAAGAACAGAGCTGTCCATGCCGACCAGGTACCCTGGACCCCCAGAGCCTTGGGTGGCACCAGGATAAACTTTGACATATACTCACTCATTTAAAACTCGTGACTGCTGTGGGGTTGGATGCTGTCCCTGTATGTTTTCCAAGACCCCTCGGGCAGGTGTAGGAGAGCTGGGGTCCCAGTCTGCACCAGAGTTCTTGTGCTGCGACACTACACTTTTGCACCTGCTCCCGGGATGAGAGGTAGTGAGTTATAATAACAGGTCACACCCTGTTAAACCAGGGAGGGTGTGAGGGTCTGCAGAAGCGCAGTGGAGGCGTGGGTGGGGGTGGGGGCCAGCATGAGCTCTGGAAAAACCAGGCTTATTTCCTTGGGAGGTGACAAGGAAAATCTCTCAGTTTGGGGGCCAGGGATTTAGGATCCAAGGGCTGCATTTTGATTGGCTAGAAACTGCAGGTAGGGTTTGGGTGGGAAACTCATGGACGACTCCGTATCGAGATCCGTAAGGATGTCTGCGCTTCTGCGTGGGCGTGCTCACACCCACCGACACCCAAGCCCCTCGGCGTTCTTGTTGTATAATTATGGTGAGTTGTATAATTATTTCATGATATATTACAATGTAATAATAATAGAAATAAACTGCACAATAAGTGTAATGCGCTTGAATCATCCTGAAACCATCGCCCCCCCCCTTCTGGTCCATGGAAAAATTGTCTTCTGTGAAAACGGTCCCTGGCGCCAAAAAGTTTGGGGACCGCTGCTGTAGAGCGTATCATGCATTAAAGCCTGGCACAGGGAAGGTTCCCGTTTGTGGAGAGACAAGTGATAGTATTGCAGGAATATCATGAATTTCGATAGGTCACTCGGGAAGCGACTGACGCCTTCCAGATGATGCTCCAGGTAGACCAGTGGCGCCTCGGTTTAGCCTTCCAAGGGACCAGCGATACTCTAGTTGGGAGAAGGGGAAATAGGATGTTCTTTTCTTTTCTTCTTTTTCTAATAAAGAGAATTCTCTTGACGGTGGCGGATAGGAGGACACATAGGAGAGTCGGGGTTGGTGATGGAACGGTAGCATTTGGAGTTGCTTCGTGGACTTTAAAACTCTCCCCAGACTGTGGGCCCAGGCAAGGCATTCAAGTCCCAACTTGGGGTCAAGGGTGGAGGGCAGGTGTCCAGGGTGCCTCCTCCAGAGCAGCAGAGCTTTGAGACGTCGGGGCTCTTGGAAGAACAGATCAAAACACCTTCATCTTGGAGGAGCTTGTGCTGCAGGTTCTGGGCAACATGATCTTCCTCCACTTTGGCGTTGCTGGTGAGCGGCTTTGAGAAAAGCTTGGTGTGCATTGAATGGGAAACGCAGAAGGGGAGTGGCCCTTTCCTGCTTGGGAGGTCAGAGGAGATCTTCTCGGAGGTGACAGCCAGTGCCAGGCAAGAGGAGAGTCAACCTGTTTGGCCGTTTTCTTAAAAATTTTTTGGGTGGTGGCATTTAGAGTGAACAGCGTGGAAGACAGAAACACAGGGAGGTGTTCTGCAGAATCCTTGAGACAGGTGCACAGGATTGTCTCTAGAGTGCCGGATGGCCATTGCGGGAAGGGGCTGTCCTAGTTAGGGTTAGAGGTGGTACCAGGAAAGGAAGCTGCACAAGGGAGTGAAGGAGACCTCACATCCAGGTGGACAGATTCATTCCACAGTGGGAAGAACGGGGAATTCACCTGGCAGGTGCGTCCTGCCCTGTCCCTCGATGAGTCATTGCATGAGTGATGTGAAGAGTTAGCTTGGCCAGCTCTCAGGGTGGAGATTTAACACATTGACTGCTACACTAGAAAAAAAAACTTTTTCCTTGGGGCCATAGTGTTATTACGAAAATAGAATAAAAACTTCGAAGACAAAATGATCCTTTCTAATTGAATGAAAAATCTGTTATTTTTTATTGTTTTCTGTGCGTGAGTTACATGCAACTTGAAAAAGAGTTCTCGCGGCTCCCAAAGTAAAGAGATGTTGGAGTTACATGTGCTTCATCAGGCTCCAGGCTCAAAACTAGCGTGAGTTAAATGCAACTCACATGGCAGTTAATGTGTTAAGACAGGAATGCTGATGTTAACTGGGTAGATGGTGAAGGGAACCCAAAGAAACCACCCATTCGTAAGGGACTGTCTGATGGGAAAGCCCTCCTCTTGGTGAAGGGTGAATACGCAGAGAAAAATAAAACCAGCTTGGCTCCTGCAAAAAGATTTTTCAACTTAAGGTGAAGGCATCACTCTTAAGTTCAGGGGAAGAGTATACTTCTGAGAAAGAGTTATTGCAGGAAACGCGAGATGAGTTTGGGAAAGATCCGAGATGTGCTTTTAATAAAATTTGGGAAAACATAAACACATTGATTAAAAATGAGGTAAGACAACACGGTGGGCTGAAAAGGATCTGGCTGCATAAAATGGGAACAGAATAAGATGAGGGAATGTTATGAGTAAATACAAATAGAATTAAAATAAATCTTTTAGAGAAATTGCTGAATAAAATTAGCCATGCAGATTGGGTCATCCATATGGAAAATGTGAGACTCTTTCCAGTATTTAGAGTGAACGGTGCTGGACCAAAGTTTTGGACCCGAGACTTTTATACGAAGCCAAGTTCATCATTCACTGGGAAGGCAACAGGAAGAGTCTCAAATGTGAAAGGAAGTTTGTTGCGGAAAAAATTGTTGGTTGTTCACTGAGTGTTGTATCAAAATACAGAACTTCAGGGAAAGTTAGCAAGACAAGCAGAAAGTACAAACCTAGTGTTGAAAGTAAATAATTATTGTAAATATATTTACGAAGCTATGCAAATTTAAAGGAATCCATATTATCCAATATCCTTATTTAATAAAGTATAGACAGAGGGATATTGGATAACATGTAGAGGGGAAAAAAGCAGGGATCATTATATTTCTTTCTGACTATGAGAATTCAGGAAAGAGGCATTAGATAATAAAGTATAAAATTTGCATCTTAGATATACTGTTAATGATCCTTTCTGTGAGGATCATTATATATCAGTCACCATTGTATAAAGCGTATAAGCAACATCTATTATATATACGGAGGAAAGGAAATAAAGGAAATGCAGCATCTTTTTTTACAACTTTCTTAGTCTTTAAAGCAAATAAGTAAATTTATCTAATGAGTAAATGCATAAGGCTTCCCTTAAATGATATACATTACATAAACAATAATCTTTTCTCTCATCAACCATGAACCACTTAGAAAAACTGCTTTTATACTAATGAGACAAGGAGGCATTTAATATGTTACTTGAAGCAGGAGTTGAATGTCCTATTCTTTGACTATGGTATAATAAATCTAGATGTTAATAACTAAACTAAAAAGGGAACAAGCAAATTTAAAAGAAACAACCAATGTCCCCCTCAGACATTTTAAAGCACTCTCCTAAACAACTTGTTCAGGGAACAAATGAAAGGTTGAACTATATATGACCTAAGAAACTCATTGCAGTGTGAATGCTACCTGTAAAACCAAAGAGGGTAGCTAAAGTGCTATCAGAAAGAAAAACTTAAATGGGTGAAGAAATTATTGGGTTCAAATATTTTTAAAATGAAAACAACCAAAAAAAAATACTGCATAAACCAAAGAGTAGGAAGAAATTCATAAAGGTAAAATAAACAAAACTAATAATTGGGAATAAGAAATAAATCCAAGTGTTGAGTTATTTTAAAATAAATTTTTGATTAGAGAAAACATAATGGTACAAAATTGAAATTAAAAAGTAGTCATTTGGATGCAATTGTAAAAGTAAGTACTATATAGAACCTTTTGCTAATAGTATTGGAAGTGCTGGAGAAATTCTTGATCCTGTAGATCAACGTCTGACGTTGGTCCAACAGAGACAAATGTGGACATCAGCAGAAAGAGAACACTTTTGTTGACCCATAATCACGGGAGAAATTGAGAATGTTTTCAAAGCCTTTTCTTATAGGAAGGCCCTGGGTCTGGGCAATTTTGAGGGAAGTTCTGTTAAATTGCCTTATGATGAATTAATGAATGAAAGAACGAATTCCCATGCTATATAAACTATCTCGGAGCCTAGGACAAGATGAATGTGTTCACTTATTTTGAGAAACCATCATAATGTTGAAAACCTGAAATCTGAAACTTGATTTATGAGTTTGATTGTGTTTTCATGTGAATAAAAAAGTCCCCAAATTCAGAACACTAGTAAGGCAACTCTAGCCCTATAGTAAAGAAGTAAATAGTGCTTCCTCTAAGAAAGCAAAGATAGTTTATTACTTAAAAAAATCTATGAATGTAATTCAGCACATTAATATGCCAGGGAAAGGCAAGAATCTTATCCTTTTAATATAAAAATTAAACATATAACAAAATGAATTCCAAAGAGATTATAAATCTAAAGATAAACATTTAAAGTTTAGAAAAATTTTAGAAGGAAATAGATCAAGATTTCTCAGCCCCGGAACTGCTGACATTTGGGGCTGGATGACTGTGGTGGGCCGTCCTGTGCACTGTAGGGTGTGGAGCAGCGTCCCTGGGCTCCACTCACCAGATGCCAGTAGGATTATCCTCTCCTGCAGTTGTGACACCCCCAAATATCTCCAGACATTGATGTAGGTGGATGTTTCATTCACCCGAAATCTGGAAATGCCATTTTAAATTAAACAAAATGAAAAAGGAGACAGGAACTGCTGTCGGTCAGAAACATTATGCGTAAAAGGCAAACAAATTGAGGAATGCGGTTTCGGTATTTATAATGGAAAGGCTGGTCACTGTCTATCATGTATAAAGAATTCTTACAAACACTCGTGAGATTTGCACGGGCTTATCTCTAGCACGCTGGCAGCAAAGAAAGATGGATAAATACAACGATGGGTATCGAACGTGAACAATCAATACTTACATAGCTTTCTCAAAAAACTAAAGTCATGTCAAGTCGTAAGGAGCATTCTTAGGAATGTTTATAATCAGTTAGGTTGGCAAATATGTTTTTGAACATTGGCCTCATTGGAGCAGACCTTCAATGTAGATACCAAGTGATGGGATCAGACCTCAACACAATTGGCTGTAACTCATTCCCTGAAATAAATACTTCAAATTTATTGATCCTTGCATTGTAATTTCCTCTTGCCTAAAATATAAGCCCTTCAGGTCCTGAAGAGAAAGAAAAAAGAAGAAAATACATTTGGCCACAGCGCCCAGTGCCCTGTGTTCAAGCCCCTGCACTTAAGACTCCAGTGGGCCCAGGGTTGGGAACAATGACTGACCATGTGGGTGGACACTTGTCCCTGGGGTTCCCTCTGTGTTCTGCCTTCTGTGGGTGGAGCAGTTATATTCTTTTATAGAACTGTCCTTGTGAAGCCAAAAGGAAAAACACAAATGCGTCTCTCAGGGATTCTTACCTGAAAGTGATCAACATATATTTGTTTAAGTCTTAAGGTCTACTCAGAATGAACTTTAATGTATTCAGAAGCAGCACGGCAGAAATAGTGGGAAAGACTCGATGTTGCAAACTGAGTTGAGCTTTCATATGACCCGTTGCATATTTGACAGGCATGGGGAGGGTTGAGGGATGGTGCCCTGGGCAGCTCGGGGCAGAAGCAGCAAAACAGTGACCCATGACCGTAAGTGACCAGGGTCATAAGAGGCAGGAGACCACCATGTCCCCAGGCTGTGTGGCACAAGGGTGTCCTGGGTGGCCTCTCTGCAGGGAAACAGTTCCAGGAGTGTGTGTTCATAGCTTCAAACTAATCATATTCATGACACTTAATTCTACATCCAGGAGTTTATTTTAAGGAAACAAGCAGGGATGGACAAAAGGATTTCAGGACACAAATCCCAGTGCTATTTGTAGCAAGGCAGAGTGCTGTTTCTCTTGCCCCCCCGTACTGGGTGCCATGAATTCCATAAGTATCTCGACAGAAAGCAGAGGGATGTTTAGTAATGGAATAGTACATTTTTAGAGAAATAGTTACCTTGAATACTGAGCAATGAAATCATACAAATAAATGTAGAGTAAAAGAGAAAAGCAAAGAAATATAAAAAATAGTCCCAGAAGCACCAATGTCTGCTAAATAGAAGAAAGGTAAATGAAAGAGAGAAAGGAGGGAAGGAGGGAGGGAGAGAGGGAAGGAAGGAGGGAGGGAGAAATGGAAGGAGGGAGGGAGGGAGGGAAGGAGGGAGGGGGGAGAGAGGGAAGGAGGGAGGGGAGGAAAGAGGGAAGGAGGGAAGGAAGGAAGGAGGGAAGGGAAGAAAGGAAGTGAATTGAGGAAAGTGAGTAACTCGTGTTGTATTTCAGCTCTGAGAAGGGATTTTTAGGTTCAGAATGTTTTGAGTGTTGAGCAGAATGAATGAAGAAAGCTCAAAAGTAGACACAAGTGGTAAAATTTCAGAGCACCAACAATGAAGAAAAAAATTCTTAAACGCCTTTCAACGTCACTCTGGCTGAGACAGTTGTCGCCTCAAAGTTCTGGCGCACGATAACGTTGAGATGAAATTGCCGTGTTCGGCTTTATTCGTGCGATTTGAAAGCAAGACAAAGATATTTCAAATAGGCAAATGCTCAAAAATTTTGCCCTTCCAAGACTGTCGAGGAAGAAGTTAGTTGCTTACTCAAGCAAAATGGAACGTTAATCCAAGAAAAGAAGGGAGAGTACACAGGAAGTGGTGCTGGACAAATAAGTGAATTAAATAGAGTTAAGTCTGAATGCTTTAGTGTGTAGCTATTAAAATAATCTGGAATTAACATTTTACGTGGGAGATAATTAAAGGGGCAGAGAAGTGAATGTACGTTAGTGTTTTTGTTTTGCCCGGGGAGAAGACCTAGGTGATAACTATCTTTAGATCAGATAGAAAATATAAGTTTAAGTATGTGTGTGCTGACGGTTTAAGGGTTGTGAGCAGCAGAAAACTAGCAACGGTGTGTACAGCTCTCAGGGCCTTCGTGGGAAATGCATAGATTGAAGAAAATCTGATTCATGCAATGAAAGGTGGGGAAGGATTACAAAGCTGTAGAAAATCTAGTAAATGTAAAAAAAAAAAGAAAAATAATATGAATCTTTGCTGTGGCACTCAATCCAAATATATCAGTGATCATAATAAAGGTGAGTGGATTAAAATACCTTTTATTTGAGTTCTTTGTAGGTTCTGGTTATCAGCCCTTCGTTGGATGTGTAGCACGCAAATATTTCCTCCCATTCTGTAGGTTGAGGTTATGCATTTTTGGTTATGCACTAGGTTGAGGTTAAGCATTTTTTGCAAAAAAAAGTGAATACATTTATTCACTCTATTGGTTGTTTCCTTGGCTGTGCAGGACCTTTTTAATTTAATTAGGTCCCATTTGTTGATTTTTGCTGTTCCTGTGATTGCCCTTGGGGTCTTCTTCATATATTCTTTGCCTAGGCTAATGTCTATAAGAGTTTTTCCAATGTTTTCTTCTAGAATTCTTATGGTTTCATGCCTTAGGTTTAAGTCTGTTATCCATCGTGAGCTGATTTTTGTGAGAGGTGAGAGGTGTGGCCCTAGTTTCAGTCTTTTACACGTGGCCATCCAGTTTTCTCAGCAACATTTATTGAATAGGGATTCTTTTACCTGGTGTATGTTTTTGTCACCTTTGTCAAAGATCAGATGGCAATATGAAAGGGCCCCATCAATCCATGAGTGGATTAATAAAATGTGGTATATGTGTACCATGGAGTACTACTCAGCCATAAAAAACAATGGTGAACTAACACCTCTTGTATTATCCTGGATGGAGCTGGAGACCATTATTCTAAGCTAAGTATCACAAGAATGGAAAAATGTAAAAAAAAAAAAAAAAGTAAATGGAACAGAGGCGAATTTCATTTTGATCAAAAGCACAGTCTTTCAAGATTTGAGTCTCAAACTTGTATGCAACTAACAATGTAGGTTTTGAATATGTAAAGTAAAAACCGATAGAGATTGTTGTCATGGACATCTGTTGGTTTCTACTTGCTCGGTGTTCACTCCTCTCTGCCTATGAAGTTTACAGAGGGCAGCTACCTTCCCAAGAGATGGCCCAAGTCATTCTATCTTAGGACACTTCTGTTCAATTTGTCGTGTTTTTCAAGCATGCATACATTTTTGAGCATGAGGGGAAAGTGTGCGGAGCTCCAAGACAACTATGGAAAATAAACCCTAAACATGAAGACTGCACGGGGAATTAGATTCGAGTTCCATGTTTGTGAGCAGCTAAGGAACATCCCATTGAAGGAGTAGGTTGTTGTGTGCTAAATGTTCACCTGCTGTCCTAGTACTTGGCACATGCTTTTTCCAGGGTCATCCTCTCGAAGGTGTTCGATGAGGTAATTGAAGTGAATCTGATCGACAGTGAGGACTACATCCACCTGGCCTTTCTGAAGAGACCTGAGCTTGGGGTCACCCTCAGCAAGCTTCACTGTTGGACCCTCACCCGTTACAGCAAATGTGTCTTCCTGGATGCAGACACTCTGGTGAGTACAGACGAACAGTGAAGACTTCGTAAGGAACCCTCAAAGACCATGCCTGTGTTTCCTTGAGCAGGTGCTAGCTCTTGCTGGTAGATTCCGGTGAAGTAACATGCATCGCTATCTCTTACACGGATATTCGGTCCATCAGAATCAGATGTAACATACCCACGAGCACTGTACTAGACCCTGCTAAGGACAATAATGAATTTGAAGACATGTCTCTTCCCCAGGAGCTGTTTATAATCCCATTATTTCACCTGCACAAAATAGAATAATTAGAAAAAAAATTTTTGTTTTTAAAGACAGAGTCTTACTTTGTCACCCTGGGTATAGTACAGTGGCGTCATCGTAGCTCACTGCAACCTCAAACTCCTGGGCTCAAGTGATCCTCCTGCCTCAGCCTCTCAAGTAGCTGGGAATACAGGCACGCACCATGACACCCGGCTAATTTTTCCATTTTTAGGAGAGACGGGGTCTTGCTGTTGCTCAGGCTGGTATCAAACTCCTGAGCTCGAGCGATCCTCCCGCCTCGGCCTCCCAGAGTGCTGGGATTACAGGTGTGAGCCATTGCACCTGGCCAATAATTAGAAAAAAATTTTTGTCTTGATTGTATATTGAATTTTATGGTCCTGATTGGGCTGGTATACCTGGCCTCTTAATCTATGGCATACCTTGATTGTCATTTGGGGTAGTAAGTTATAGTGTCGAGAAATCTGTGATGGTCACTGCCAAAGACAGCTGTTGCCAAATCAAAGTGTAAAATGAAGTTGGACGGTTGGAAGTCAGTTCGGGATTGCCTGGGTTAGACAAAAGTAGGTCTGTGGAAAGAGGAAAACAAGAATGATTTAGTAATCAGAATAATGGGTTTTTTTCGCCCCCCAAAGCAGCGCATTTAGAAAGCCGATGTGTGTTAGAAGGAACTGCAATTAGCAGTCAAGCTCCCCAAGGAAATCGACTACTTTATATTGAATTGCAAACCTCTCCATTCACGGGTTCCCACCGCTTCCTTGGTCACATTGGCTGGAGTTGTGGGGATATACAATTAAGAGAATTCCATGGAGGTTCTTAAAAACCTTGAGAAAATAATTTAATTTCGGAAAGCCTTACTTCAACCACTCGGAATAAAAGGGAGAGCCGACTTTCTCACAGACGTTTCTCCTTTGAGTGTAAGCCTAAAAATATTAAAAGGGTCACTCTTAAAAAATTGGGTACAGGTTTCTGAACACCAAACCTTTCTTTTGTCTGGCCCACCCTGTTGCATTTTTAGGTTGCCTGTAGGCGGTAAGAGATGCTTCTCTACGTGGTCTCTGTGTTTTGCTTTTGGCCAGGTCCTGTCCAACATTGACGAGCTGTTTGAGCGGGGAGAGTTTTCTGCAGCCTCTGATCCTGGATGGCCGGATTGCTTCAACAGTGGGGTATTTGTCTTCCAACCGTCTCTGGAAACGCATAAACGCCTGCTGCAATATGCTACTGAACACGGAAGCTTCGATGGTAAGTGAGGGGCACTTGGAAATTTGGGGGAGAGGACGGGGCTGTTGCCAATACCCAAATCCCTGCCCCAGCCCGTTTGCCCTGTACCTGTGAATGGCCACTTGAAGACAAAGAAGGGAACAGAAGAATAAGGCCCGTCAGGGTGAGCGGAAGAGATCAAGAATTCTGGGCTGGGCGCAGTGGCTCACGCCTGTAATCCCAGCACTCTGGGAGGCCGAGGTGGGAGGATCGCTCGAGCTCAGGAGTTCGAGACCAGCCTGAGCAAGAGCGAGACCCCATCTCTTCTAAAAATAGAAAAATTATCACGGCATGGTGGTGCCTGTAGTCCCAGCTACTCGGGAGGCTGAGGCAGGAGGATCTCTTGAGCCCAGGAGTTGGAGGCTGCAGTGAGCTATGATGAGGCCACTGCCCTCTAGCCTGGGTGACAGAGTGAAACTCTGTCTCAAAAAAAAATAAAAGAAATCAAGAATTCCATAAGTAAATATGCAGCTGGGAGAACCATTGAAAATATCCTTCATGAGTTAGAAAGAACGGCTCGACAATGCCAACCATATAGAGCAGGTGTGCAAACCTTTCTCTAAAGGGCCAGGTAATATTAACAACCACTTTCAGTGTTGCAGGCTGTGTGGTCTCTCTTGCAAATACGCAATGCTGCAGATGTGGCGTGCAATCAGCCACGGACAACACAGTCATGTGTCGCTCAGTGGTAGAGATTCGTTGTGAAAAATGCATTAGGCGGTTTTATCGTTGTGTGAATATCCTAGAACTTTACACAACTTACGCAAGCCTAGGTGGTATAGCCTGCTAAATGGCGGGAAACGCATTGTCACTGCCAGGTAGAATTCATTGGGGAATGAGTGGTGAACTTCGGAGACAATATGCGATCGTATTATTGACTTTTTGCATTATCGGTGGAGAATTTTGGTGATAACGTGCCCTTATTTTTGTCGATAGCTTGGGTTATCAGTCAGTTTTGGCAACAAAGAGAATGTGTTAGGTGGCAGGGAGAAGACATGGCGTTAGCAACCCCGAAGGCAAGTGTTTACGTTAAGCCCTTCAAACACATCTTGTGTTCTTTGAGTGGACTGCGTCGTACTTTATTAACCTCTTTTTGGCATTTGCTGACTCTGTAGGGGCAGATCAAGGCCTACTGAACAGTTTCTTCAGTAACTGGTCGACGGCAGACATCCGGAAGCATTTGCCGTTCACCTACAACTTGAGTAGTAACACCGCGTACACTTACAGCCCTGCCTTCAAACAGTGAGTTCTGCACCGTGAGGGATGCTCCACCTTTCTCTCTCAGCATATATGTTAGCTGTTGGCATATTGTAAAAAATATGTATGTGTGTATCATCCCCTGCTTGCTTAAATTGCTATAAATGTTAGGTAGTCAAGGGTTCACGACTGTAGTTCCCAAAGTGTTGTCCAAGGGGGCTTCCTGCAACTCTTTCAAGTGTCTTCAAAGTCAAAGCTACTTTAAAAAAAAAAAGAATTATAAGATGTGAATTTTCCCTTTTCACTCTTGTTTTATCACGAGCATCTGGTGGGATTTTACAGAAACTACATGGCTGGCGTGTGATTGACACAATACCCTGAACATGAACAAAGAGATGAGTTGTGTCCTCTTAACACAGTCGAAGCCACGCTTCTCATACTATGTTTTGTGGATATACAGTTTTTGTGTGTGAAAAAATATGAAATATATGTGAATATAGAATGGGTTGAATTTTTTAAATGGATTGATAAATAAGTTTTCTAATTTCTCAGTTTTAATCGCTGTTATGGTAAATATGGATAGATAAAAGCCAAATGAACAAAGCTTTTTTTTTTTTTTCTGTAGAGATGGGGTCTCGCTATGTTGCCCAGGCTGGTCTTGAACTACTGGCTTCAAGTGATCCTCCCTCATTGGCCTCCTAAAGTGCTGGGATTACAGGCGTGAGCCACTGCACCTGGCCATAAACAAAGCTGTTTGAGTTCCTGAGTAATATTTAAGAGTGTCAAAGAGGGTCAGGGGTTGAAAATATTTGAAATTCACTGCTATAGGAGACGTGATTATGCATGAAAATAGCAAATCTAAGAATAATCTTGGGAATGATTAGTTCTAGAGTGTACATTCTCCCCAGGGACCATATTGTCCCCAAGGAGACCTAGAGAGAAGCCAATTGTCTGGTTTGCTGCTTGCTTGCATTGTCTACCATAAAAGCTATTTTTTTGGTCTCTATCACATTTTAAGGATATTAGATTGGAGTTGCTGTGCTGTCTGTCTTTGAAAGGCTGATTTATTCTTCCAGTTTGGGGGGAAGATCTCAATGAGTTATGATCACGTTTCTTGGTGTATTAAAAATGAAGTAACTGCCAACCATGACTTTTCTAACAAAAATTTATTTGTTTACTGATTTTTAAAATTTACCACGACATTTATTTTTACTTAAACACCAAGTAATAATTATGGTAAAGGAATGATTATAAGATTTAGTCATTGGACAAAGTTGAAAGTTTTGCAGTTGTCTTGCAACCTACAATGTTTTGCTTTAAAATTCGGAACTCTTTGATGACTATATTTTGTTTTATGGCTCCAAAAGTTCGTTAAGATCATGCTAACTGCTGTAATCCACGAACTTGCTCAGCAGTAGCTTGTGTATTTATTCCACATCAGCAGATCTAGAATTTAAAAATTTATTTGTGCACAGAATAACTGCAAATCAAAGTAGTGGTGATTACGTTATTATCAATAACCAAACCGGTTGGGGCAAGTCCTTTCACGAGGCTGTTTCTAAGGACTCCCGTGGGGGTTGGATGCTTTCTGTGCATCTTGCATCACTTCCAAGTAGAAACTCTTTTTTAAAAAAATTTATTCATATATTTTATTTAATCCAATATATCCGAAAAGTTTGTCATTTCAACATGTATATAATATGGAAATGATCAGTGTGATATTTTACTTTTTATTTTATTTTGTTTATTTTTAAAATTTTTTTTCTGGGAAAATGCAAATTATTATTTTGTTTAGATACAAATTTTAATGTATTGTTATATTAATTTCCAGTAGAATATACTCATGGCATCCGAGTAGGAATTCTAATCTCTTTGGTTTCCTTCTCAGGTTCGGGTCCAGTGCAAAGGTGGTCCACTTTCTGGGGGCCACGAAGCCTTGGAACTACAAGTACAATCCACAGATGGGCTCGGTTTTGGAGCAGAGCTCAGGGTTGGGCAACCAGCACCAGGTTCCGTTCCTCAGTCTCTGGTGGAAGATCTACCAGAGCAGTGTGCTGCCTCTTTACGAAAGTATCCGAGCCGTGGAAACACACGTGTCTCCTGGACATGCAGTAAGTGGGTGATTCCTTCTAAAACCCATAGCTGAAGACAAGAATAACCTCCCCATGACCGGCAGTCATTGTGTTTTTTCCCCTTCAAATTCACCCCTTTTGTTTCTCAATATGTATTCCATGCAGAAGGATGCTAAAGAGGCAGGCAACCTTTTTTTAAAACTTTTTAAAATTTTGGCTCCAAAAGAGAATGGTTAATGAGTAGTGATGCTGCTGTGATTTATAGAACTGGTGCATGAATAGCTTATTTGAATTAGCCACTCTCATCAGTGTGAGAGCCACTCACAGGTAAGTGGCTAACAATAACTGATTACAACCTCGTTTGGGTACAGGTTTTTTTACTTTAAATCATCATTCATCTGAAATAGCAATGGGAGGAAGTGCCTGAAGAGGGTTTTAAAAATTTTTGCTTGACACCAATTTGATTTTTTAAAAACATAATGACAGCCCCTAAGCGTACGAAGGAGTGACATTTCTGCAGTCTGTTGAATATGGAACGCATCTGCCTTGCAACAAACCTTTTGAAATTAGATCCCAGGAAATGGTTTATTCTTGATCAGTTTTTTTTTTTACTATAGGATTTACTACTACAATGGAATCAGGTATCAGCAAATGCATTGCTTGGGTAATCAAAAAGAATTCATATTTTATTTTTTAGGATTTTTTTTATTTGGGTGGAGCTAGGTGCTACTTCTCAAGGACCACTAAGATTGTCCCCCTCGTTTGGCAAGAGTGAATAGGGATTTATTCATACTGAGGTCACAGACGTGGAGTGGCTGCTTACTTTCTGCCAGGCACTCGGTTGTGTAGAGGTGAAACTTTTAGACGTAGCGTGGTATGGTTCTGAGAAAGAAAATACTGAGAACAGGCATTTCATGGGGACAGAATGTAGGGTGGGGAGCCCTGGCTACACAGGGATAGGATGGATCTGGGGGCCCTGAGGGTAGCAGGTGAGCTAACAAGATGTAGGGGAGACTCATTTCACGATGTTGACTTTTTGGTGCAGGTTTGCCTCGGTGGTGTTGGGATGTCATGTACAAATTTAACACCCAGTGCCGGGGTGCCGTGTGCAAATTCAGCACCGGGATCTGACCAGCTATGTTCTGCTCAGGGCCTTCCGGAACCAACTGTGAAAGTGGATGAGACCCTGCCGCTCCCTGAAGGATGCCATTCGGAAGATGTAGGTACCTGCATTCCATACAGGTGTGATGGAAAACCAGACACCTGCTCCCCATTAGAGAGCAGACTGAGCCAACTTCCCAGGCTCCCTGGGGAAGGAAGGGCCGGTGTCCAGTTTGCTCTGGCATTGGGGGGCGCCTGCATTTAGTTAGATGACGGCAGACTGAATAAAGCTCCCCCCAAAAAGATGTCTATGTCCTAATCCCCGGAATCTGTGAATGTTACATTACGTGGCAGAGGGACTTTGCAGAAGTGACTAAGTTACAGGTCTTAAGACAGGGAGATGATGCTGGATTATATGGGTGGGTCTTCAGTCATCACAAGGGTTTTTATAGGAAGGAGGAAGAAGGATTAGAATCCGGGCAGAGGTACGGATGAAACAGGTGAATGTTGGCAGACACAGCCATGTCTGTTGAGGCTGGATCTGTAGAATTTTGTCCTTGGAGAAGAAAAAAATCAAAGCCCACCTTCTATGAAAAACAAAGAATCTTCGAGGCTGTTGTTTTCCGGACCCGATTTCTGGGAGGATGCTTTGGAATAATGTCCTGTGTTTAAAGATTTCTTGTTTTAAATCCTCACACTCATAACAGTGAGAAACTCATTTCTCACTAGAATAATTTTGAGATTGTACCTGGTGGTGGATCTGGGGCTGGGCTGAAGGGACGTCATCCTTTTCTGTATATGTCACATAGCTCTGGGAGAGCGGTTTCCTGTTGAATACAAAGAACCGACGTTTGCATTTGGGCACACATTTCTATGGACGGCACCATAGGTTTCCCTATGATATGGAGTAAATTATGTCCACACAACTTCATGCATTAATAATTTGTCAGTGATTTTGCATCAACTCAAACATATTGGAGCTTAAGATGCTCAGGTTTGTACAGAGAAGACTGAAGTGGAATAAAATGACTTTTTCCTAGTTTTTCATTCCTCCTGATGTTTACTGAGCATAAATGTCCTCGGTGTGGCCCCTGGACATGCCTCATGTGAGTAAAATCAAAGGCATCTGCTTGTTCCAGTTCGAGTGTGATTGGTTTAGCACTTACGTGATGTGTAAAACCACCCGAAATCCTGCAAAGCCACGCCTGCGACAGGATGTTCAAGGAAAATCAACGTTCACATTAAATGTTTAGTGGACGATTAGACTCTATCGAGTGTCCCTCAGGAGACTGTTTCCAAGCCATCTTTCTAATTCCTGGTTACCGAATAATTTTAATCCTATTCCATCACTGAGTGGCGTCTATTACTGGTTTTCAAACTGTGGCCCAAACTTTGTCTGAATACAAATCATTCAAAGACATTCTATAAAAAAGACATCTGCACTCGAATGTTTGTAGCAGCACAACCCACAATTGCAAAGATGTGGAAACAACCCACATGCCCATCAATCCATGAGTGCATTAATAAAATGTGGTATATGTACACCGTGGAGTATTACTGAGCTGCAAAGAATGGTGAACTAACAGCTCTTGTATTATCCTGGATGGAGCTGGAGCCCATTCTTCTAAGTGAAGTATCACAAGAATGGAAAAACAAGCACCACATGTACTCACCATTAAATTGGAACTAATCGATCAACACTTATGTGCACACATGGAAATAACATTCATCGGGTGTCAGGCAGGTGGGGGAGGGAGGAGGGGATGGCTAAATTCACGCCTAACGGGTACAGTGCACACTCTCTGGGGGATGGGCACACTTATAACTTTGACTCAAACGGTACAAAAGCAATTTATGTAACCAAAACGTTTGTATTCCTGTAATATTCTGGAAAAAAAGAAAAGAAAATGAAGAGAAAAGACATGCAAAAGAAAAAAAAAATCATACCAGGAGCTTTTCCTTTTGCAGATGATGTTAAAAGCATTCATAGAAGCTTATTCTCAAGCAGGGTGGGCCCCATCTTGTTCCTAAGGACCGCCACCCTCTTGCAGGAGCAAGTATGCAGGCCCCTCACGGGACTGCGTGGACTGTCACAGCCCCTGAAAATGAAGCTTCCCAGGCTAACAAAAGTTTAGCAGAGGCTCCAAAAGAGAAAACAGTTGAGAAACACTAGTCCAGTGGCCCAAGTTGTGGCCACGCCGATCTCAGAAAAAAACAGACATGTATTCACAGAGCAGAGAGCCTTCCAAGCCAGTCAAGAGACATCAGTGCTGCTGCAAAAAGCTGGTGGAAAGATTTTTGATGTCATAATCGAGGATTGCCCTCACTTGTCGCCCAAGGTGATGAACAAGGGTGACAAAAGCATGTTCCTCTCACCGCCATTACAATAGCAATTATAAAAGACAAAAAATAACAAACAGTCATGAGGATGCGGAGAAAAGGGAACTCTTATATCCTTTCGGTAGGAATGGAAACTGGAATAGCCACTATGGAGAACAGTATGGAGGTTCCTTGAAAAGCTACAGATAGAACTACCCTGTGTCCCAGCGTTCCCACTGCTGGGAATTTATCCAAAGGACAGGAAATCTGTCTATCACAGAGACACCTGCACTCGCGTGTCCATTGCAGCACTATTCACAATAGCGAAGATGTGGGATTAACCTGTGTCCATCAAGGGATGAACGGACAAAGAAAATGTGGTATATATGCACAGTGGAATACTATTCAGCCATAAAAAAGAATGAAATCCTGTCCTTCCTGGCAATACACATGGAACTGGAGGATGCTATGTTAAGTGAAATTAGCCAGGAATAGAAAGTTAAACACTGTATCTTCCCACACATATGTGGAAGCTAAAAAATAGTTTGATCTTGTAGAGATAAAAAGTAGAACAGAGGCTACTAGGGGCTGGGAAGGTAGGAGGAAGGGAGCAATAGGGAGAGATTTGTTAAAGGACACAAAATTACAGCCAGACAGGAGGATAAGTCCCAGAGTTCTACAGCACTGTAGGAGGACTACAGACAACAATAATATATAGTTTCAAATAGCCGGAAAGAGGATATTGAGAGTCTGCGACACAAAGAAATGATAAATGACTAAGCGGGTACGCTACTTACCTTGATCTGATCACTATACATTGTAGGTATCGAAACATCACTACGGACCCCATGAGTATTTGCAATCATTATGTGCCAATGCAAAAAATGTTTTTAATTTTTTTAAAACGTTTTTTAAACGTTTTTTAAAAAGGCATATTGAACGGCAGCAGCCCAGAGAAAGGCATCGGCTGGCTCCATCCACGACAGGAGACCGCAGTGCCATCTGGATGAGTTTGGCGGGGCCCCAATCCCCCAGCCCATTGTCAAGGAGGGAAGGAGGGTGGAGAAAAAAATGCAGGTTTCCAGGGCCCGGGATAAAGCTTAAGACGAGATGAGGAAAGTAGAAGCTGTCCATGTCCCGGCAGTGCCTGGGGAGAACAGGTGACCTTGGGCAGACCCTCCGTCTTTCTGCGCTCAGTTGCACTAAGAGCCCAAGGCCAAGGGTGGGGGAAGGAGGTCCCCCCAGCTAGGTTGAGCGTGCTTCGTTCTGAGTATTTAAGGAGTTCTCAGGAGTAATTGCAGAACCTGTATCTCCCCCTTGCACCCACCGTTGGGCTTCAAATCAATGGAAGATGACAGCTTGTCACCCAACTGCAGGTCCCCGGAATGAATAAACAATGTCAATAGATCACAAAGGGGAATGAACACAGTGATCCCCCTGGGATACAACCGGATTGATATGACACTGTTAAAGTGAGAGAGGGATCCTTCAGCCCTGCAAGGGCCGACAGGTGCATCGTGAAGTGCAAGGCAGGTGGACAGGTGAGGCAGGCGTCAGATGCGGACCAAGGTGGCAGAAGACTGGGCGCCCCTTTGAAATATCTTCCAGAAAGGAAGAGACAAATGCAGATACAGCACTCAGGAATGGCGGGAAAGGGCTGGGGGTAAAACTGAAGCCGTTTAAATGCAGATGTTCCTCAATCTAAGATTGGATGACATCCCAGTAACCCATCGTAAGTTGAAAATATCATTAAGGCTGCACTAAAAGCCCCAGACTTCACCACTATGCGATATATCCATGTAACAAAACTGCACTTGTACCCCCTAAATCAATAAAAAAAATCGTTAAGTCAAAAATGCATTGAACAACACACCTGACCCACCGAGCATCCTAGCTTAGCTCAGCCCGCCTTGAACGTGCTCAGAACATTTAACATCAGCCTCCAGCCGGACACCATCGTCTTGCACCAAGTCCATTTGATAATAAAGTGTTGATGACCTCATGGAATTTATAGAATACCGTCCTGGAAGTGGAAAACAGAACAGCTCACTGCCGATGCCCAGCATCACCAGAGAACAATCCTACTACTGCGTATCGCTAGCCCTGGAAAAGATCAAAATAGACAATTCAAAGTATGATTTCTACTGGATGCGATCGTAAAGTCGAAAAGTCGTAAGTCAAACTGTGGTCAGTTGGGGGCCATCTGTAAATAAATATAGAAACTCAACCCTGAACACCTGGGACAGTTGTGTCGGGGCAGACCCCAACCCAGGTATTCAAAGCCCTGATAGAATAAGAACAATACAAACAAAAGGAGGTATTTGGGGGTAATGTTTTCCCATAATTCTATCCTGCATACTCACCCCTCCAGGCTAACAAAGGTGAAGAGGGGGTTAGGGAGACTGACTTTAAAAAATTATCTATGGCCTGTATATTTTATGATGAGACTGTTTCTCTAAAAACGATGAAGTTACTGCACTTTCAAAAGGGAGGGAGGCCATCTATACAGTGTCTGATATACAGTCTGCCCTGCATACACCACGGACTCAACCAACCGAGGATTGAAAATTTTTGGAAAGAAATAGTACATCTATGCTGAACATGTACAGACTTCTTTTTTTCCTTGTCATTATTTCCCAGACAATACAGTATAACAACCATTCACGTAGCATTCGCATGGTATTAGGTATTGTAAGTTATCCAGGGATGATTTAAAGTACAGGGAGGGATGTTCGTAGGTTATATGCAAATGCTACAACATTTTATATCAGAGACTCAAGCATCCATGTATTTTGGTATCCGTGGGGTTCCTTGAACCAATCCCCCACGGATACGACTGTATTTCATTAATTCAGCCCCGCAGGTGGTCTTTGAAATAAATTATGCAACGTCACTGCCACCTAATGGCCATTTATTGAGTTGCTAACTCTAGGTTTTTTTATTTTGGGGAACTGAAACCCAGATCAAAAAAGAAAAAAAAAGAAAAGGTTATTTTTGTAAATCCTGATAACTGTATAAAAGCTGGGTCTGAATCCTGCAGGGTCATTATTCCAAATAACTTATTTGTTATAAATAACAATGGCAGTGTCAAAGGCTCATTCTGTGTTTTTAAGAGTAAAGCTGAATTTTTCATATGTAGAGATATATATACACGTTAATATTATTTAGGAAAAAATGTGCAATTAGTATCTTCTCAGCCAAGTGTTTTGTCCTACAGTATCTCAGGTAGGGAAATGGAGTTAATTAAAAGATGAGGGCTTCCCTTTATTTTTGAAAAATTATCACTTGGTTTTTTTACTCTTGTTCCCAGTGTATCTTTATTTATTTTAGTTTTAATACACCTTTTTTGTTGAAGTATGTCCTATGTGTCAAAAAAGTGTGCACACAATAAGTATACATCTTATTGAATTTTTACAGTGGAAAAGCCTGTTATAGTCACAATCTGGATACAGAAAGTCCTCCTAAAAGAATCTTTGTTCCCTGCAAACACCAGGAAACTGACATCAACTACGATAGCTTAGCCTTTGAGCTCCTTATTCATGGGCTCGTATGGTGTGTACCCTTTGAGTCTGTCCTCTCCTCTTTGGCAAGACGTGTATGTGCGATCCATCCATCTGGCTAAATAAATCAGTAGCTCATTCATTCTCATGGGCTGCATATACGATGTATTGATTAATTTCACCCTTAATAGATGCTTTACAGGTTTGGCCAATACAAAGAACACTGCTAGGAACATTCTTGGGCATGCATTTTGTTGCTCTTGTATGCATATTTTTGCAGGGGTTATACCTGATGGTGGGACTGCCAGATCAAAGGATATGCAATTGTACAGTTTTAGTAGATACTACTGAAGATTTTCAAAGGGGTTGGTCTGCAGACAGGATACAGGAGTTCTGGTTGCTGCACGTCCACACCTGCATTCCAAAGTGTCAGTGAGCATGTCAGTTGTCTCATGGTGGTTTTAATTTGCATGTATGAGATGATTAATGAAGCCTGGCTTATTTTTATGTGCTTTTTAGGCATTGGGATATCCTCATTTTGAAGTGCTTATTCTAAGGTTTTGAACATTTTTTTCTCCTGTGTTTTCCTTTATCATTTTTTTAAAGGTAAAATCCTTAAAGTTGTATGGAGTAAATATTTTCTTCCCCTTCACTACTCATGTTTTTCATTCCTAAATGGTATCCTTTGGTGACCTGGTTTAGACCAGTTATTATTTCCTTTATAATTAATAGGTTTTATTTACTGTTTAAAAAACCTGTCCCTAAACTGAGGTCATGCTGATATTCAGCTAGGATGTCTTAAGCAAGTTTTATTGTTTCTACCGTTTATATTTGTCTTAGTTCATTTAGGCTGTTATAACAAACACCATAGACTGGGTGGCTTATAAACAACAGACATTTATGGCTCACAGTTCTGGGGGCTGGAAGTCCAAGATCCCGGCATGGCAGAGTCTGTGTCTGGTGAGGACTCACTTCCCAGTTCATAGATGGCACCTTCTCACTGTGTTCTCACATGGGCTTCCTCGTCCTCTGGGTCCTTTATCGACAAAACCATCATTTCCCCACTTTTGTGTCATGGTTTCATTGTTTTCCATCAAGTACCCATATGTGAGTGAATCTATTTTTTGAATCTCTAATCTATTCCCTTGTTTTATTTTTCCCTTCTGGTATCAATATCATACTGCCATGATTACCATGGCTTTAAAATAAGTCTCATTACTGATACTGCAAATCCTTCGACTTTGTTCCTTCCCTGTTCCTTCCGGTCCCTTTAAATTTCCACATGACTATTAGAATCAGCTTGAAAAATATCTTCAAAAATTAGAAAAACAAACTTCTGGGATTGTGGTGAATCTATAAATCAGTTTTAGGAGTATTAATATCTCCAATTTATTGAGTCTTCCACTCTGTGAACTTGGGGCATTTCTATATTTATTTGGATGTTCTTTAATTTCCCTCAATAATGTCAATTTTTTTGGTAGCAGTCTTGCACATATTTTGTTAGTCCTATTTTTAGTTTTTGTTGGGTTTTGAGGCTATTGTAAACAGCATCATTTTAAAAATTAATTTTCCTGCTGTTCGACACACGTATAGAGAAATACATTTGAGTTTTGAGTCCAGCAACTTTGCTAAATGTTTACATATTAATAATTCAGAGATGCTGCCTTGATTCTTTTGGTTATTCTATGTGAGAAATTCCATCATCTGCAAGTGAAAAACTGATAATTTCTTAAAATTTTAAACAAACACTATGTGATTCAGCCATTTTGCTCTTAAATATTTAGTCAAGAGAAATGAAAATATGCATCCATACAAAGGCAAGTACCAGTTTTATTTTTAAGAGCCCCAAAACTGGAAACAACCCAAATGTCCATCAACAGGTGAATGTATATGTAAATTATGGTATAAGCTACAGTGGAATACTACTCAGCAATAAAAAGGACTAAAGTATTGATACACAAAACAACATGAATAAATCACAAAAATAATTGTGCTGAGTGAATGAAGCCAGACAAAAGATAATGCATAATGTATGATTCCATTTATACAAAATTCTAGATAATGTCATATAATCCATAGTGATAGAAAAAAGATCAGTGATTTCCTGGAAATGGGGGCAGAGATTAAGGGACATTGGGAGACTTTGGGGGGTGATGAATATGTTTGCTATCTTGGTTGTGGCGACACTTTCACAGAGGAATACATATCTCAAAATTTGCCACATTGTACAACTTAAATAAGTGTAAATTTTAGTCTGTAAATTGTACTTCAGTAAAGGTGTTAATGAAACAAAACTATTGAATAATTTAAAGTTACCGTATATTTTTGGTGGATTGATCTTGTTATTGTTATGAAATGTTTCTCTTTATCACTACTAAAGTTTGTTTTAACTCTTTGTTTTGATTAATATTTATGGGGTATGTCTTGTTCCATATGCTTACTTTTAAAGTTTCCATGTTATTATATATAAGTTGTGACTCTTTAAGAAGCTTAGAGTTGGGTTTTGTTTCCCATTTTGTCTAGTCAAATACCTTTTGCCTGTTACGTGGGGTAGTTTGTTGACATCTAATATAATTACTGGTATATTTATGTTTAAATCTATCTCTTGGTTTGCTACTTATTGTCACCTAGTTTAAGGACCTTTTTCTCTCTTATATCGTGTTCGTTTGGGTTGATTACATAATTTTAGTTATTCTGTTTTAGCCTTTATTTACACATGAGTTTTGCATTTCTTCGGTTTTTAAAAAATATTTACCTGAAGATTCCAATATTTATTCCGAACTTATTATCTAATAAATTTAGTATTTTTTCCCACTTCCTGGCCATAGAAGAATTCCAGAAAGCTTTGAGTCTATTAATCTCCCTGTCACATTTTGTGCTATTGTCACGTATTTTAATCCTGCAGCTATTTCACACATTTCTTGTTCATTTAGATGTATCACTTCATTTGATTTTTATCCCGTGCTTTGTCTTCTGTTTTTCTTGTCATCAGTAATAACATTCTTCTCCTCGAAGAATTCCCTTTATTGCTTACTGTAGCTTCAGAGCCTACTGCTGAAAAGTTCTCTCAGTATGTATAGCTGAAAATCCTTTTTTTCCCCTTCATTTTGGACCAATTTTACTGACTATAAATTTCTTTATGGCACTTATTTCCGGGGGCACTCTGAAGGTGTTGTTTCAAATCTTCCAACTTCATTATTTCTCCAAGAATTCAGTGGCCTGTGTAATGTTTGTACATTTGAGTGTAATATGTCTTTTTACCCTGGATGCTTTTAAAATTTTTCTCTTGGCTTTTGGATTTTTTATTAGCTATGATAATGGCCCTGGGTTTATTATTCTTCATATTTATCCTGCTTGGGGTTTATAGCACTTCTTGAAACTGTGTTATTTCTACTTATTTTCTCTCTCTCTCTCTCTCTGTCTCTCTGTCTCCTTCTCTCCCTCCCTCCCCTATGTTTTTATAACTCCAATTACATCACAGTAGAACTTTTCATTGTGTCCCATATATCTATGACATAATTATCTGCATTTTCTGCCAGTCTATCTTTCCATGCTTCCATCTACTGACCTGTTTTCCAATTAACTGATCTTCTCTTTCGCTGTGTCTATCAGTTATTAAACCCACGTCCAGAGAACTTCCTTTCTGTTATCGTGTTTTAAGTTCAAATAAACATCAGATTTTTGGGGGATGGAGTTTCACTACTACATTGAAATTCTCCATCTTGTACCCCATCTCATTTAAAGTATTCTCATATTTAATTTATGTCTGATAAATTATATATCTGGGTTTCCTGTGGGTTTTGTTTTGTTTCCTTTATTTGATTTGCTCTCGATATTCACTCATTTGGTCTTGTCTTCTTGTACGAAAGTTACGTTTTTAATTGAAAGCCAGACATTGTATATGAAAAAGAAATTGCAAAGATAATTTGAAGCTCTGAATCATAATGTCATCACCTAGACAGGATTTTCTCTTTCCTGGCAGGAGGTTTTTATGGAGGTGATTTGTCCATGCCCCATCTAAGGTTGAGCTGAACGGAAGCTGGGCTTCAGTGTTTGTGAGGACTACTCTATTTCTGATTCTCCTTTCAGTGAAGTCCCGAAAGAAAGCTGGTGGTGTTCACCAAGGCTATTCCTTCATACCTTTGCAATATGAGTTCCTCAGCCTCATAGCACTGCTGGAAGCTCTACTAAGTTTCCCAGCCCCTCATTTGCCTTGAGTGGAAACACAGAACCAAATGTCAGGCTCCCCTTTCCTTCTTGTCTTTGATATCTTGACTCTTAATGTTTTTCTGCCTTGGTAGCACTCTGATGTGTTTTTAAAAATTATACATATATTTTTTGTTCAGCCTTTTTAGTTGTTTTTGGCAGGAGACTTAGTGTGAAACAAGCAGCTCCACCAATTGCTGAAGGTGGAAAAATCTCCTTTCAGTTCCTGAACTGATTTTGTATATTTATATTTTTAGCATTTACTGCCTCTGGCAGTAATAATGTTCACAACTTTGTTGCCCATAATGCAAGGGATTGCTTCCTTCTTATTTGCTCTAAATTTATCTCCCTGGGTCGTGTATTAGAGCATTCTGTGCCCCCTGTGTATCTGTCTATTCCGATGGTCTGGCTTTAATGGTGTCCTATCTCTGGGCTGTCGTCTTTTCAGACCAGGATGCTTTCTTTTGAGACTTCTCTGCACACCCCAGCCTCTCTCTCAGACGAACTGAGAATCCATCTCTGGATCAACTCCAATTTCAGATTCTTTTCTTTCAAGGTGACCCAGTCTTCAGCCAGGCTTCTAGGGGATGAATCAGTGGAATAGTTATTACCTAAGGATAAAAATAAATGCAGTTTGTAAAAGTCACATTTTATATTCATGAATTCATGGGCTTGCCAAAAGTGCTCTTAAAAGCCAACTTGGCACCGTGCCATTGTTATATTTCTCATCTTACGATTTCTCTCTGCATGATACGTAAAGAAGGAAGTTTCTCCTTGTTACCAGTAAGAATAACAACAATGTTTATTTATAATTTTTTTGGTTTATATTTCCATTGTTAACATTAATTGTTTGTAAGTAAGCCTGTGGGTCTTGATTACAAATATTGGCAGGGGTTGACTGAACGTCTCTTCCTTGTTCAGTTAAATGTGTGAGATTATAACACAGCTGCAGGAGGCAAGCTGGAAAGTTGTGTCATTATTTCATCCTTTGTAATCAAACGTATAACCCTCAGTTACACCCCTTCCAACAAAGGATTACATTTCCTGATTGGCCCCATGGGATTTATTTCTGTGTTCTTTGAGAAGAGAAATTAGGTGGCAGAAAGATATTGACATTTTCCCTAATCCGACTCAACTAATCCTTTTTTGAGTGCTTACTCTTTGCCAGGCTTACTGCTTCATTTGTGCATCACAACAAATTCCTGTGCCACATGTTGCTAAAGAAACTGAGACTCAGAGAGGCTGGGTAATGTTTCCAGGTCCTTGACCCTATATATGTCAGCATTTGAATCTAGGATATCCCTCTACCAACTCTGATTGGAGAAAGAAAGTATTAATTTTTATGGGAGTCATATATTTATGATACTAATACAGTTATGTTCCATCATTTTTTTCCCAAGTTTTTTTTAGTGTTTTGCAGACCCTGGAGACATAGGATGTATATTAGTGGCATATATTGCACAGGCATCAAATGCAAGGCGTGGCAGTCAGAGCGGCATGTGCTCAAATCCTGCTCTCTCACTTGCTAGCTCTGGCATGTTGGACAAAGACCTCTGTCTGCAGATTAAACTTTGCAGCAGCAAGAGGAAGGATCAAACTCTCTCCCTCTTAGGGCTGTCAGGATTAAAAAGAATAATACCTAAGAAGCTTATGAGTGTCATTCAGGAGCCAGTCGTGAGTACCTAATAAAAAGGGGCTGCTATTATCATGGTTTTTTATGTTTTTGACAACTTTATAATTTTGCTTTATACTGTAATTATTATAACTTAGTTTTATTTGGGGGTTTTACATACATAGTTGAGATCTGAAAGAAGGAGCTCGTATTTTATTTAATTTTAATTTTTACAAAATTTCTTCCCCAGCTTTATGAGGTACCATTGAGGAATAAAAATTGCTATATATTAAAGGTATACAACTTGATGTTTTGTTATAGGTGTACGTTGTGAAACAATTACCGCTTCAAGCTAATTAACATATCCATTGCCTCACGGAGTTATTTTCTTCTCCTTCTTGTGGTGAGAACACTTAAGATGTACCCTCATAGCAAAGTTCAAGTATACAATCCTGTCTTGTAAATTGTGGTCACCCTGCTGTACATTAGGTCTCCAGAACATATTCATCTTGTATAACTAAAACTTTGTACCCCCTCGACCAACATCTCCCCATTCTAAGCTCCCCGGCCCCTGGCAACCGTCATTCTACTCTCTGCTTCTATAAGATATTGAAATTGCATCTTCAAGTTTACGAGTTAGAAAAGTTTAAAAAAAAATTTAAAAGCAAGTTCATGATTACTGTGTTTTCTACATTTTACTTTACTGAATCTCACCTATAACGCCTTTTGGGGTGTCCAGTGGTTACAGATATCTCATTCCAGTTTATGTGCGCCTCTTCCTCTGCCTCAGGACATTGGCACGTGCTGATTGCTCTCACATGCACTTCTCAGCATGTTGTTCTTCTTACTCCATCTCCCATCATTCTACGTCACTGACTCCTCTAGTGCTTGGGGCTTTATTTCAGATGTTACGCCCCCAGGAGTACCTCCCCCTGCAGACTAGGTGGCGTCTCTTAATAATGTTGTCATTTTCTTTCCTAGAATTTCTCAAGACTTGCCATTTTGTATCTGTTATTTGTTGAATGTCTGTCTCTGTCCTTTGACAGTTAAGCTTATGAGGGTGCAGATCATGCCTGTGTAGCTCACTATTTACTCTTCACTGGGAGGATCCCGGATCCTCCATAAATGTCTGTGAAATGCATAAGTCCATGCCTCAGTTAATATGGGAATGAAGTGGGCTTTCTCCTAAAAGGCAATGCTAGGATCAGAAATACCTGAGTATCTAAGTGACTGATCTCCACCCTAGCTCAACTCACTCAAAATCTCTGGAACTGTGGCCTGGGACTCTGAATTTACAAGATTAGAACTCCTTTAAGTCTGCCTGACCCAGACAAGAGGGGCCCATGTTGAGGTCTAACCCCTTATGCCCCCAAGAATTCTGTAGTGTGTTTGTGGTGAGAAACCACAAGGATGTCAATGTTCTCTTCTCTGGCACTGACACTGATTAGGTTAACTGCTTTTGGACCTTTTAGGGACTCCAGTTTGTGGACACAGGCTTGTTTTTTGACCCTGTATTTATCAGTGCAGGCTAGCTGCTGTAACAAACAGCCCCCAAACAAGGAGAAGTTTATTTCTTGTTTGTGTTGCAGCCAGCTGGGGTGGCCAAGGTGTGCTGTGCTTCATGCAACCTCTAAGGGATCCAGGATCCTCCCAGTGTTGTGCTCCACCTTCTTCTAGGACAGCCCTTCTAACCTGAGATTCCTTGGGGGAATTAGGCCCTCCGTGCTGAAGACAGCCATTGTGCACGATGCACTAAGTTATCTCCTTTGCACCTAAGACAGTGTTAGCCATGTACCATCCTTGGCAGAGTTGAGAAAATAGTCACCTAATTCATTTTGGGTAGGGTTTTATTTTCTTGTGGGACTCCATTTAAGATAGGGTGGAGGTACCTTGTTCCTTGCCTGGCTGGAAGAGAAGGAAGTAGGAAAAACACATTGGTGCTCTCTGCTCAGCCTGGAGGTGCCTCGTGTCCCCTCTGTTCAACCCCCTTGGTGAGAATAAGTCATATAGCCCTGCCTAGGTGTGCAAGGAGGCTGCAAACTGCAGTGGGGTGTGAGCCCAGGAACAAAAAGAAGCAGCAAAGGCAGCTATTAGCATATTGTTCTGCCCAAGACCTTTAGCATCCAGCTGCATTTGCATCGTGGAGACAGAAAAGAATAGGTTGGGTATTTTCGACTAAGCTGCATTTGTTTGTGTGGAGGTTTAACGTAACTTGCCTTTGCTCTTTTTCTTTGTAACAGATGATAGGTTGCCCTGAAATTGAGACTTCTCCTGGAATAATGTGTGACCCACTGTCACCGCCCTCCCCTCAATTTGCAGACTTCACAGAGACTCAAACCGCCTTGGTATACCTCATTTATACTATTTCTACGCGTCCCGCTCTCTTATTGCTTGTTGTTATTTCAGAGTGTCTATGCCCATAACATACCAAAGAGGGTGCCATGTGCTTTTTATTCCTCCCATGCCCTTTACAAATAATTTTTTTTAGCCTGGAATAAGTTCTGTTGTGATTAGTCTGTTTCTCTATTATCCAGGCAGGTAAGGAATCTCCTTGGCTATTCAAATTTAATCCCCCCATAATTATTGTATTCCTGTTGGTCATTTGTTTATTCTCTTCCACCTTACTTTAAGAAAAATTAGAAAAAGATACATCAAGATGGCATCTATGTCTCCCTTAATTAAAAAAAAAGCAAATTTGGTAGGAATTTGCACCTGTGTCTAAAATCGGTATTCAAGAAATATGAATTTTATTTTAATTCCTTTTTTTCCCCTAAATTTACCCTTATGAATTTGGGCTTTTTAATTAACACATATCATCAGAAGACTGACTCTATAGACACCCTTTTTTTTTCGTGACAGACTATCTTACTAAAATGCTTCTGTAGGCGTTTGGTATAAACTAGTCGAATCCCTCTCTGAAAAGTTACCTCTGATAAATCGCATAAGAACTTGTAGCACCTCATCTTGTGTAAGACATTGTGGGTAGCCCAGGAAAATCGAGAAGATGTACAGTTCAGCTTCTTTTAGCCTTCCCAGAAAAGAGTATTGAGGGCAACCCTTTAATTTGACCTTATTTTCCCCCAGGATAAAGCGTTCCCTGTCATTTCAGTTGAGACTACAGTTCCCTGCAGCCCACTGCAGACTAACGATGGAATGGTTGTGTTTCTGGCAGCCAGCAAATAAAGCTGAAGGTGGCCCACCTGAGGGAACCTTGGAACCAAGCCAGGATGCCCCTGCTGAGTTCATCAGGGACCCCAGTCCTCAGGATGCTTTGGAGGTGGTATCCAAGTCCTTTGCCTTGCCCAACACTCCTGATGGAGGCTAGTGGCCATCACTGCGGCCGGCCACCCGCACGCATGGGCTGTTCACTCTATGTTCAGCTATATTTTGTTGAAATAAGAGTCTGCCTGCCTCTCCTGGTGCCTCCGACCCATCTGTCTTCTATCTGGTGTTTGCCTGGGGTGGTTGGTGGACTCTCTTTCCTGTCTTCAACTCTGGTCATCATGACCTTTCTCTCCTTAAAAGCTGTTCTGCAAAAGTTCTTTGAAGGAATGTAGAGGGGCTATGAAAATTGATACACAACAATCCACTTCCTGAAATGAAGAAAATAAAAGCTGGAAAATTTGGGGATAAACGTTTGAATCCAAATCAAACATGCAAATTATTTCTTCTTTAAGGATGTAAGATGTGTTCTTTCTTCTCCTTCCTCTTACAGATGTTCTCATCTTAAATTGCCTTCTCTCCATTGATGTATTTAACAAAAGCAATTGGCAATTTTTTCTTTTTCTAAGTGTGATCTAACAACACCTTTTGGTCTTTAAGTAATAGTGAGTATAGCTCTAGAGCTAGGTGTTGGTGCTAGACTGAAAGTTAGTGTTGAACATGTATTTAGAATGTGACTCAGTGTATTATAAATATTTTCATTTGCTAAATGTCTTCACCAGCACTCACCCTTGGAGAAAATATGAATGCTTTTTCTCATTCTTACCTGGTCAATCTTGTAAATGCCCAAAGCAGTGTTTTGAACTTATTTCCAGAGCTGATAGTGTTGGTATTTCTTCTGAAAGTAAACTTCTTATAACATGTGAGTTTATCCCTTCAGCATGATCAGCACTTGCATAATGATTCTGAAGCTCTAGGAATTGAATCTGTGGCTATTAGTGGGTGGCGTGGCATAGGCGTGAGGTTGGGCAGACCTACCTTTGACGGCTCAGCCATGTGATAGGTTTGAGATCTACTTTTTCTGAGCACCCATGACATGGAGACTGGTTTACCCACCTCAAAGAACTGGGGAAGAGGGGGTGACAGATTGGAAACCCTAGTTAGTGCCTGGCTCATAAACATTTCAGTCATTCATTTGCAAAACAGAGGCACTTTGACCTTCTCCTCCTGTGTGTGTCCACTGTCCTACAGAGGGTCCTTATTTCGTATCTTGTATAATACCCTACTTCATAAAATGAAAGGAGTTTGTTGTTTGCTTGGATACTCATCTCTTGTTATCACGAATGTTGTAATCACCACGTGGTTTGGTCCTGAAAACTAGTATGGGGTGGGATGCTATAGGTCCTGTTAATTCCAGAAGGATTTAATCCTCAGGAACTTAATGAATATAAATCCAAGTGGTCTTTGAGGGAAGAAATGCTAAGGTACCCTGGAGTGGACCTATTTTTTTTTTTTTTAAATTCTTGCTATCTCTTTGATCAATAGTGTGGCTGATTTTGAATAAAATACATGAGATTGAATATAGAAAACAGAAGCTTATAGGCTAAACCCTATAAAAATAGTGTGACAAATAACTAGAAGAGAAAGTACCATATGCCCAGTGGCATAAAAACCATAATTTATCTTTATGTATATCTATTTCTCTATATATCATCTATCTACCTATATCTATCAATTATCTCTGTATTTATCTATCTGTCATCTATCTATCATTTATATCTCTCTATCCATCCATCCATCCATCCATCCATCTAGATAGATAGGCAGATACTATATATATTTTGTTAATCCATTAAATGAGGATATTTCTGAAGAGGAGACTATTATTATCTATTATTGCTTGTCCATTACTGCCACCACTTACAAAATTTTGAAAGTCTTTTTCTAGTTCTTGGTAAGAAGTGTTTAAAGCAGAAGTATTTATTATTTTCATTGACCCATCTGAATGCCAAACAAAGGCAAGATGTGCATGTGCATGTGTGTGTGTTTACACACTTGTGCATTTATATATTTTCTCATATTTATCCCTTTATCCCTTAAGAAGACAGAAAATGTGCCCTTGAAAGAATAAAATTGCTTGAATTTTTACTTAAATGATTTTGCCAAGCAGTCCAAATTATTATAGGCTTTATTTACATGAGGTGAAAATTTTCTTCATTTAACATATTTTGGTTATTTACTGTAATACAAAACATAGAGGTTTTGGTGGGTGAAAGTATTAAATCACTAATATGTGTGTGTCTGTGTCCGTGTGTGTAAAATGGTTTAGTGGCTAGAAATTAATACAATTCTTAGGAAAAAGTGAACACATGTATAATTACATTTTATAAAATTAAAAAAAAATACTTAGGCAAACAAATCATCTTCTATGCATATTATATTAAATCTACTGTGTATTTAGTTTAAAAAAAAGTGCTAACGATTAGCTGTCTCTCCTTGACGACTGAGATTTGTCTTTTTGCAGAACCCTAAAGTGGAGGGATGTAGCAGTCTTTCATTCGATGACCAAGAACTTCAAAAACCATGTCCCGTTGGCTTGTCTTCCCTAGGTGGACCTGGCCATCTCTGTCTCCGAGATTTCCATTGAAGAAAAAGTCAAAGAGCTGAGTCCCGAGCAAGAGAGGAGAAACTGGGAAGAAGGCCACATCGACTACATGGGCAAGGACGCGTTTGCCCGCATTCAGGAGAAGCTGGACCGGTTTCTGCAGTGATCTGTGCAGCTGCTGTGCGTCGCGTGTGGTTAGACGGTGTTCTGGTTGTTGTGTGGTCCTATTGGGTGGAAATCTCCCCTAATCCTTTCAAAGGGAAACGCTGTTAAACCACGTGCCTCTACTTATGGGTAACCAGCTTGAGTGCCTCACACAAAATAACGCAGACGATAAAAATCCTTCCTTGAAGCTCCCTGCTAGTGCGAGCTACCGATGCCTTCTGGGCCTTTCTTAGAGGTCAGCTCTTGTTTTAACCTTGTCGGCAAAAGTGAGCAGGAATGAAGTTTTGTAGACCCTTGGTAACGGTCTCTGCTGTTCCTCGGAGGACCTCTGTCTAGAAGCTTGGTGGGGTTGTCTTCTACAGGTGCTATCAAGTGTCTCCTATATAGAGTTCAACCTCACTGCAAATTTCCCTCTGTCACTAAGTTAATAACACTAGTCTGCGTAGTTCGAGAATGAAAGGCTTGTTTTCTTTAGGGCTAAGTAAACGTTTAGACGTCTTGAGTTTGACTGTCATTTAGATTTTGCAAAGCATATCTCAGAAACCCCGTAGCTGTTGTCTCTCTGCTTTAAATCTTAACAGGACTTCCCAGTGCCCTTGTCAGAAATCCTATTTGGGGCCTGCCAGGGACATTTGGAAGAAAGATTTTAGGTGGCTTGGGGGATGTAACCCCCTTCTAGACTGATTTACTTCCTGGTTTAGAAGAATCGAGGGCTCACTCCGAATGATTTATAGCAAAAACTTGCTCGAAGTAACAGGACCTAGAGATGCTCTGTGCTTAACGACAAAATGAGTTTGCGCTCAACAGTCTTGGCTGTTCTTGCTTTGGTGTCTGAGCCACTATCTCCATTCTTAATAACTTGTTGAATCACTGGGCTCTTGAAAGCCATGTCAGATCAGACCTTACAGGAGAATTCTCAGTTTCATGAGACAGGACACTTTATTCCACGAGAAAGCCTCCTCTTCAGAAATATCCTCATTTAATGGACTAACGAAATATGCCTTGTATCTCGCTGGGTGGTTGTTAGTGGCCACCACGATTATGATTAAAAAACGAGCATCGTCATAAAGACAGGGAAAAAGGCGATTTGGGGGACATTTGAGTGGTTTATTTCTCATGCACGTGCTGTGGAAAAAGCAAAGAGTAAATTAGAGATGGGATGGGAAGGCGCTGGGAGGGCTCGGTCCTAGAGCGTTTTAATTTTGCGGATATGTGTGTTTACTTTAATGTCACCTGAAGCAGTTTAGCCCTTTGGGTAGAGGCATCTGTGTGCATTTATGGCATTATTTGTGGTGCTTGCTTGTGCAAGGCGTGTGTCATGGAGGGATAGTTGCTCTTCACATCTGGGTGGTTAGATGCTGCATTCTTGCTTGGCAGTGTGCATGTGAGGTTTCAGGGGTTAATTTATAATAAAATAGCCATACAGATATAATCTCAGGTGAGCTGGGAATCAGCTGTCAGAGTGACACCATACGATGTTCAGGGGAAAGAATGTCCGGTGCTCTGTGCTACGGTGTTGAACTAACTGTGAAAAGGAGAAGCTTTGAATCTAACAGATTTGAGAGGGTGTATTCTGTAAAATGAGTATTTGGGTCTGTTGCTGCTTCTCTGAAGATGAGAATTCATGTTCGTGCGCAAAGGTTGGCTGGCTTATGGTGTGAGTTCAATATGGAATTCTGCTGTGCATTCTAATGTGTGTCATCATCACACTTGGACGAACGCTAATGCATTTAAATTAAAATTTTTAAAAAAATCATGTGATCTCCTTCTGGTGTGTGTTTGCATGTGTCCTGAGAAACCAGAATCGTATTTTACTTATATTGAACAGAGGGGAAGGAAGGTGGCTGCTTTCTCCAACAATAAATTTATTTATTTTTAATTAAAAAAAATGTTTAATTGGCACACAATAATTGTGCATATTTACGGGATACATGGTGATGTTTTGATATGTGCAATGCATAGGGATCAGATCAGGGTAATTAGCACAGCCGTCAGCTCAAACCTTTGACATTTCTTTGTGTTGAGAACATTTGACATCCTCCTTGTAGCTATTTGAAACTATGAAACTCTTGAACTGGGAAAAGCAGACCAGCTATCTTTCCGGACGTCATAGACCTCTGCTCCCTAGACGACAGTGTCATTTTTATACATTCGAGTAGTCCCATAGGTTTAAAACCTGGATGTCTTAGATACCAGCTGTATCCATTATCCTAAGGAGCAAGCTTGCCCATTTTTTTCCTTGGCACACACAACACCTGTTGAAGCGCGTTTGTGCAACTCTGGTTCTACCTGCTGTGTGAAATATACTTTGCAGGTAAAACACATGTTTTACCCAGGATTGAGCATCATTTGATGAGTCTTACCTGGGTTAAGTAATATGCTGCTAAACGGACACTCAGATGTACAAAAGACCTTTTCTGTTCTTCCTTCCCTCCCTGGCACGGTCCTTCTTTTAAGTATGACTGCTATGTTTTGATTATTCAGTATATAAAATTTGATCTAATTTGTTATTTTTTTAGTGTTACAATTGCCCCAAATTTACCAGTGGGACACCCTCTTGGCAGATTCTTACATCTATGGACTGACCTCATTAGTCTTTGGCAACTGCCTTGCTTCCTGGCAAAATGACATTCCCCAGAAACCTCGTGTACATTCTCCCCTCACACCTGGGATCAGACATTTCTTCAAGGTCTGTCTTCCTTTTTGAAACATGCCAACTGTGGTGTCTAAATTTACGTCACTCCTCATTAGGGAGACACAGCCGGGACCTTGAAGAACACTGCTCTGAAACATCCTTGCAACAAATAAACGGTCAAGTCCCATCCACTTATTCCTTATCTATAAATAGAGATTATAATAGTACATACTCGTGGGATTTTTCCGAGAATAAAATGAGACAATAAACAGAAAGCTCATTGCACAAACACCGTACCTTGTAAGCAAGCAAACGTGACCTGTTCCTCTTATTGTCAACATCTTATTAAAATCTTTACAGATATGAAATCTTTACATTTGAGTTTCAGAAAGTACCATGAAGGTAAAAGAAAAATGCTGTTCACTTGCTCAAGGTGTACAGAAATGTTCTAAAATTCAGCAAATATTAATGAGCATGGTGGGCACCTGTATTCTACCTGAACACATGGTCAAGGAAAAGAAGTACAGTGATGCAGGTAGAGTGAAGGTCTTGTTTCTGCGGGTCTGCATCCAAGAGCACCTGTGAACGGCAAGGTCACTCACGGTTACCAAAAACTCGGCACTTGTCCCCGAGGCCACATCAGGAGAATGAGGACCAGTGGTTTGGGAGAAGGAAAGAGTACCTTATTAATTTGCTGGCAAATGGTGGCTAAAATGTCATCATGCTAAGAATAAGCAGAATTACAGAGCTTTTCAGGGGAGGGCTTACAGCTTCAGGCTGGATTCTGATCTGTCCCATCTCCCGGGAAGACACTGTGTCTCATGATCGCCACCCACCTGGGAGGCCCACTTGGACCTCCCGGACCCCGCCCCGTGGACATTTCAGCTGAGCCATCTCCTGTAGCATGAGCAACAAAAGACATTGCCCCTCTGGACCACGGGCCTGAGGCAGAAATGCAGGTTTCGGTTCCCAAAAACAGTGAGTGAGGTTTTGAAGAGACAGAAACATTTTTGCCATTTTTAATTTTTTCCAGACGATTCTCTCTGTTACGTCACTGAGGCATAGCAGGATCAGGCGTTTATAGGGCGAGGAGAAGGGAAAGGTTCGTGTCCTTGTGGACTGGCCTAGGACACACTTTTCTTCATCTTTGGCTACTGCAAAATTTCGGGTTGTATCAGGTGGAGATTGCTTTGTTTTCATTTTTATGCCCCTTGGTTGGGACTATTAGTGCAATCCCTTCCCAGCAACTCTCAGAGCAGTTCTTTTGCAATTCTTGCAATATGTCAAAGTTCGGGAAAGAAGGGGAAAAAGCAGAAAAGAATAGAGAAAAACATAAGAAAAGGAAACAAGAGTTGAAGCCAGAGAAACTGAGTTCTCTCTCTCTCTGTTCTATTGTGGTAAAAAACACAGAACCTTAAATTTACCATCTGAAGCATTTTTAAAAGTACAGTTTGGTAGTGTCGAGTGTATTCATGTCATTGTGCGACAGATCTGCACAACTTTCTCCTCCTGCAAAACGGAAACTCTGTACCCATTAAACACCAACTCCCCTCCCTGTTCCTTAGCCTCTGGCAGCTTTTACTTTTCCACTTCCTGTTTCTGTGATTTTTACAGGGTTTCCCTTTATACTTTATAGCACCCTCCTCCCCAATGGGGGGTCTCATTTCTTCTTTAACACTAGAAAAAATACATATTTTTCCCTGGGCCACAGTGCTTTATTAAAACAAAACGATCCTTTCTAATTTGTGATTTTTCGTTGTTTTCTGTGCGTGAGTTCTGTGCAACGCAATGCACGTTTTTAGAGTTAAATTGGCGATATTAATCATAACAATAAGAACATCAGCAAGTAAGATTTTCACGAACCAGCTGCAGGGTTTTGCTTCCCGAGGCCCCGGGCTCAAAACTAGCCTGAGTTAAATACAACTCGTGTGGCAGTCGATGTGTTAAATCATTCTGATCTTATAAAATGCAATGAAAAGTTTACTTTAATCTCTGGTCCTCATTGCTCCCTGTGTGGAGAATAAAGCTAATCTCTCGTCCCATTCCATGGGGAGCTCTTGAAAGCTAAGACCAAGAAATCTTCCCTCTGGGGGCAGCTCGCAGGGTCCCCTTGTTTCCACCAATGGGGACATTGTCTGAGTTTCCTTTCCTGCCTGCCCATCTCTTCATATCTGTCTTTCTCCAGAGAGGGTCTACTTTCTCCTCTGACAGGCGTTCGGCTTTGGAGGACAGTTCCTCCCTGCACTTAGGGAAAGAGCTGACTCCCGACTACATTAAGGTCTTTTTAAGGTTTGTTCTACCTCTGGTCTGTCCCTGCCCCTAAAAGGTTAACCTGCAGAATTCCAACTGTGGTCAACGGCAAGAGGTGTTTCCTGGGGCCCTTCCCCCTTGTTGGGACGTGAATTCCAGTTTATTTTTCCTCAGCACCATGTAACTGCCCAAAAAGTCACTCTGGCTTCCAGAGCTTTCTGCTTGGCTGCTTCGCCTGCAGCCCTGGGCCACTTAAGAATTCAGAAAATGCCTTCAGGGGAAAATCTGCCTCCCTGTTCTCGGGAGTCTTGGTCATCAATTCACAGCTGCCTTGGCAGCCCTAAGCCCCAGCCCTCTGACATGACGGGAAGCTCTGCTGGGTCTTTGCCTCCTAGCAACGTCCCTCTACTCCAGTTTCCCATCCTGTGCTCTGCACCCGTAATTGACAAATAGCCTAACAGGAAAAGAGCCTTGTAGTAACTCTCCCTACATCTCCTTATTCTGCTCTCTCCATAATATGGGCCCTCGATCAATATTCCTTTGATGGCTCTCCTGGGACCTCAAGCAGATAATTTTTGAAAAATAAATATATAACCCATGTTTTCTGCTTTTTGGTGGGAGTACGGGTCTAACCCAAACTCCCTCTGCTAGTGCAACTCTTGAGCTTGCATTTCTAGAGTATTCCTTCTCCTTTTGGAACATCAGGATGCCTGTCGCCTGCCATTTTCTGGCATCATACTCAGAACATCATACAATCCACATCAAATCTGCATATTTCCAGTATATAAAGCTGTGGCCTTTTTCCTACCCAAAGCTGATTTTCTTTATTCTCAGTGGAAAACCGTGCACTGACATTTTAATGCAATCTGTATCAGAAACATGCTATAACACCTCATCAACGTGGTGTTTCTACAAAACAGGAAAACCATGTTCAGGAACATTAAGTGACTTCCCAATGGGACGGAGAATTAGGAGTATTGTTGAGCTTTTATTTGCTTCTGTTCCCAGGGGTGTCATTAAAATGCCTTCGGAATTTTGTCAGGGCTTTTTTTTTCCCTTTTATTTCAGAATATTATGGGGGTACAACACTTTGTTTATATATATTGCCCATGCACTCCATTTCAGTTCTCTGTGCTGCTGTCCTTTGAAAAATTTTCTACCCTATTTAAAGTATGTTGCTCACAGTGACGCCTGATTTCCACCTAATCTTCCAAAGGTTGAATGTCAAATTCCTACTAGTTCTTTTACATTTAAGTACTTAAATTTTTTTACTCTTAAAAATGTTTTTATTATGATTTAATTAAAACACTGATGCATACTCCCTGCACAAATTTCAATCAATACAAAAGTGTTAAGATTAAGAAAAATGAAAGTCTTATCAATTAAAAAAAACCCTCAAAGTCTGTAAAATGATATAAATAGGTTTATTTGAAGACAATATGAGCAACCGAGGCCCAGGGATACACAAACCTAAGCAAACTTGGATAAGTGGTCCCAAAGTGGTCGGGTTATGGTTTGATTTTATACATTTCAGGGAGACAGAAATTGCAGGTAAAGCCATAAATCAATACACGGAAGGTGTACATGGGTTTGGCCCGAAAAGGTGGGACATCTCAAAGCAAGGGCTTATAAGTCATAGCTGGATTTAGAAATTCTTTCACTGGCAATGGATTGAAAGAATTGAGCTTTGTTTAAAAATTTGGGGTCAGTAGAAAGGAATGCTTAAGTTAAGATAAGGAATCCTGGCCGGGTATGGTGGCTCATGCCTGTAATCCCAGCACTCCGGGGAGCTGAAGCAGGAGGATGGCTTGAGGGCAGGAGTTCGAGACCAGCCTGAGCAAGAGCAAGACCCCGTCTCTACTAAAAATTAGCCGGGTATCGTGGCTCACACCTGTAGTCCCAGCTACTGGGGAGGCTGAGGCAGGAGGATCCCTTGAGCCCAGGAGTTGGAGGCTGCAGTGAGCTACGATGACGCCACTGCCCTCCAGCCTGGGTGACAGAGTGAGACTCTGTCTTAAAAAAATAACAATAGTAATAATTGGGGGGCTTGAGAACAGAAGAGAGAAGAGAGATGATGGTTCACATTATGGGTCTTGACTGGGCTATGGGGTGCCCAGATATTTGATCAAACAGGACTCTGGGTATGTCTGGGAGGGTGTTTCTGGAAGAGATTAGCATTTGAACTAGCGGGCTGAATAAAGCAGATTGTCCTCCCCAGTGTGGATAATTCTTTAACAAATTAAAAAAATTATTGCATGTATTGATTCTTGATATATATACTTTTTCCTGTGCTTGTTCAACCCGAGAGTGGACATCCTGACACCTGCAGAGCAGCAACCAGCCACGGCAAAGCTGCAGTCAGGGCTTCCATGTGTTGTCAGATGGACGGCTAGCCGGGGGGCCGAGGGGAGGCTGCTCTGGTGTTCCCGTGTGGCCTCTTGTATGCAGCTGCCCACAGCATGCAATGAAGGCTCCGAGCTGGGTGTCAGGGGCTTGGCCTCCAAGGGGTCCCCGGAGACCTCAGGGAGCAGTGGTGAGTCGTGGCCAGTTGGGTTCCCACGGCAGGGGGCACAAGCTTGCCACGGTGTAGCAGCCCAGGGTCCCGCCAGGGAAGAAGACAGGCTCTAGGAAGTGGGCCTTCTGGAGCCAGCCACAGGGGAGAGGAGCTAGAGCAGCCTTCAGAGCCTGTGTCGGGCTGTTCTCTGGCACCTGGTGGGTTGCGGCAGGTTTGCACACAGCAGCCCCACACTCTGCGTCTTAGATGCATTTCCTGGAAGCCCAGTGCTGCTGCCGGGCAGCTCCCACTTGGACAAGCGGTTAGAAACAGTCCGCTGGGATCGCTCCCAAACAGGGGTGACGTCCTCTTTACCTAACGCCTTCCTGTTCCGCACCCACCCCAGCTGTGACTTCCTGCAGCCTGGAGTCCCGTCTGTGTCACCCTCCCGAAGCAACTCCCCGCATCCGATGTGACGAAGCACAGGGAATGTCCTCTGTGCACTTGCACACGCTCACACCACGGTCGTCCCACGATTTGGCATCATGAGTACAAAGAGCGTCTCGAAGAGGCCGCAGCCCCGAGCAGGTGTTGGTGGTTGAACTGGGTCCAGTTGGAGACGCAAACCCATTGGTCTGTCATTCCCGGGAAATCAACTCATTTCTGAGGTCAGCGAATTTGAAATTCCCCATCATACGACTCATTTCTAAGTTCTCTTGAAGTCAGCTCATTGCCAGAGTCGTGAATGACATTCTACATCCATGCGCTGTGTCCAGTGAGTCATAAAAAAAAATGAGCAGAGAATATTATAGTAAGGAAGTAAGTTACGAACACTTAGGATGTTCAAAGATAAACGATGCAAGGGCTGAGCTCGCGCCAGACATCTGGATCTGGAGAATCTCCGAATGCGTGTAGGCTTTCTGGCGAGGAGGTGTTCCGGTACAGTTAAAAAGGTAGTCAAGAAAGCAGGTGGTCCAGGAAACCAGGTATCTATTACAGCAGGTCGGCTGAGTGAAATTCAAGAAAGGCTTCCTCTGTAGGCGTCTGAAGATTGCAAAACCAGAACCAGAGTCCCCGGGGCACTAGAGGAGTTGCTTGTGTATACCAGATTGGATGGGCAGTTTAACTGTTCGCAGAAAACAACCCAAACTCTGTAAAATAATTTAAAGAGGTTTATTCTGAGCCAAATTTGAGGAGCATGACCCGGAGCCACACCCAAGAAGCCTTGAGCAAGTGGACTCTCTGTGGCTGGGTTACAGTTCGGTTTTATACATTTCGGGGAGATGGGGTTACAGGTGAAGTCATAAATCAGTACTTGGAAGGTGTACATTGTTTTGGCCCGAAAGGTGGTACATTTCAAAGGGGGGCCTTACAGGTTATATGTGGGTTTAAAGACTCTTTGACTTGCAACTGGTTAAAGCTTTGTCTAAAGGGTTGGAATGTTTTAAGTAAAGATAAGGAAGTCTGTTAATCAGGGACAAGCCACCAGACACACACCCAGACTGAAGTGATCTGTTAAGTATAATAAATTGAGGACCTGCAGGTTTGTCTTTCGGAACCTTAGGCCTGTTGATGAATTACAAAGGACGTCTCCACGAAGGGGGGGGTACGGTGAGGCAGGTCTGACTCCCTCCTCATGGCTGGCAACTCAGCTTTAGGGTATTTCTGGGGTCCCCTTGGCCAAGATGGCGTCCGTTCAGTTAGCTGGAGGGGGGTGCTTAAGATTTTACTTTAGTTCACATAACACAAACTAGTATTTAAGGATGGATGTTTTAGAACTATTCAGTGAATAAAAACAAGGGAATGTTCTACATGAGAAAAGAAATTAAGCCACTGTGCATTCATTTGTTGGTTTTGCCATGATATAAACACATGCTACAAATTTATCTAAATATTTTATATTCTGAGGCAGGAGGATCGCTTGAGCCCAGGAGTTTGAGGCTGCTGTGAGCTAGGCTGACACCAAGGCACTCTAGCCCGGGTGACAGAGTGAGACACTGTCAAAAAAAAAAAAAACTCATAAATATTTTATATTGAATATATTGAAGAATGATAGAGGGAGTTATCTGCTATAGAAGGCAGGAAATAAAACCTGAATTAATAAAATAAGAACTAGCAGTACACTTACACTCTATAACAGGGCAGGAATAAAGTATAAGAAACCTCTGACAATATCAAAAATTGCTTTAAATTATAATAATGCTTATATTAATGCTTATAATAATGAAACATTGTAAGCCTTTTGATATTCTTCCTTTGCCTTTAATCCCTAATTTGTGTTCTTTTTGCAAACTGTTTACAAAGGAAAGCAGAAATGACAAAATCCGCAGCAGAGAGAAAGAAAAAAATAATTTATTAAAAAAAAAGAAATAGGCTCAGTAGGAGAAATAAAAATAAAAGTGATGAAAATTGCAAGTCAAAATGAGAAAAAGGCACAAGCCATTTCATGAATTGCAGACCCTTCCGCAACACGCAGAAAGAAACCTTACGATCTGGGCAACGTTACTTCAGGTGAAGATTTTGTTCCTGACCGGCATCGTTTCCTGGCTTGCAGAGCAAAAGAGCAGTTATAATGTAATCTTGAGAGTATTTTATGCCACGGAGGGTGTATTTTCGAGTATGAAAGTGTGTATTGTTTCAGAGACAATTTCCTAAACTCAGATTGTTAATTATATTAATCGCCTGACTGCTTCAGCAGTCACATGCAACATGCCGTATCCGTAAAACGCAAAACTTACGTCTGTACCTTTGTTATATAGGGTCCTTGGGAAATGATTAGAATTTTCCCAATGGATTTACCGCCCGGATTCAGAGACCTAAGAGTGTAATAAAAGATCATATACAAGACACGCTTGTAGAGTCTAGTTCCTTGGTTTGTGATCTTAGGAATCTGGTTAAACTTTGCTTAGAGCTTGGAGGGTCCACGCAACCCTTCTATCATGAGAAAGCCATTCTTGAGCTCCCAAGAGATCTATGAGCACAGAGTAGGGAACGGCAGCTCCGTTTCCAGGACTGTGTAAGGACGGTTGAAAAAATACAGGGTTTTGTGTTGCCTCCCTGGACATGCTCCCACCAGCCACACCTCTCTACGCATCCATACCAGGCGAGGGCGAAATGTCCGTGGGTCCCCGAAGCAATTCCGTCACAAATTTAAATTTTAGAAAAAAAGATCATATACCTCCCTTTTCCCATAAGTGGTATTGGAGGAGGGTACAGCTGTTCATGCTAAATAAATAACGAGAATTCTTAGGACACAAGTCTTCCTAAAGGATTTTGAAAAATCTACTCTCTCAACAACCAGTGCAAATTGATTCTGTTCACAGTAGTGTGACTTGTGTCTTGCTGGCAACCTCTCTTTGTCTCTTTTGTGCTTGCCCTGATAGACAGGGACATTTGCTAAGGAATTGCAAGAGTCTGCAAGGGACTGAACTGCCACCAAGTGAGTTTGGAAATCGACCCTATTTCCAACTTAGCCTTGAGATGACCACTGCCTCACCAACACCTTGCATTCAGCTTCGAGAGGGACCCTGACGAAGCCAAGTCCACACTTCGGACTAACAAAGTGTGAGACAATCATTGTGTGTTGTTTTAGGCTGTGAGGTTTTGGGGTAATTTGTTACATGGCGATTGGTAACTGAAACACGCTCAAGTGGATCTGAGAGATCTCGTCCTGAGGTTGGAACGGCTGGGCAGAGGGTGGACCTTTCTAATTTGGGTAGCTTTAGGCAAAGTGGTAGATACTGTACAAGTACCCTCTTCCACAGGCTCCAACACAACCAGGATCACGTTGGAGGCCTCCTTTTACACGGACGCGCTAACAAATGAGTACAGAAGTCCAGGAAGTTAAAAGGGATTTGTGTTGCAGTGCCTCGCCAGAAACATCTCTTTTGTCGAACTAGAGAAATAATTGCTGAGAATCAGTTTCTCTTACCCGTGATTCTTCAGGTCACTCATGTTGTACTTCCTTTTTGCTGGTGGGCTCCAGGCAGAAAAATCCTATAACACTGAACAATACTGTCCTCAGTCTGGGTAATATACAGTATCAATGCTAATAATTAAGATGCAACCATGTCTCACTCATACCTTGTGTGGTTACTTAGGTAGGCATAGGCTCTTGGCTCCATTCCTTGATATTATTTTATGGAATCTTGATGATTTCCCTAAAAAAAGTCAAGATTTTTCATAATCCTTACTTAGTATCAGGATTCTCTAGTGTTCAGACTATGGCAGAAGGGCCATAATTTTTTACTTGCTGGGTGATCACATCTCTAAGCGTTAGAGTTATAATCTGTTAAATGGTTTTGGGTACATTTAAAGGTGTCTTAGCTAAGACACCTGCACTCAAATGTTTATAGCAGCACAATTCACAATTGCAAAGATGTGGAAACAACCCACGTGCCTGTCAATCCATCAGTGGATTAATAAAATGAGGTATGTGTACACCATGGAGCACTACTCAGCCATAAAAACAATGGTGAACTAACACCTCTTGTATTATCCTGGATGGAGCTGGAGCCCATTCTCCTAAGTGAAGTATCACAAGAATGGAAAAACAAACACCACAGGTACTCACCATTAAATTGGTAGTAATTGATGAACACTTACGTGCACATATGGAAATACCATTCATCAGAAATCCAGCAGGTGGGAGGGGGTGGAGGAGATGGGTAAATTCACACCTAACGGGTACAATCCACACTATCTGGGGGATGGCCACTGTACAAAAGCAATTTATGTAACCAAATCACTTGTACCCCATAATATTCTGAAATAAATAAAAAAAGAAAGAAGAAATACTTCAATAATAAATTTCAGGTTTAGTTTGCCTGTAAAGAAAAATTCAAATAATCTTGTACAATGAACATGCCAGTATCTATTATTAGTATAAATTAATATTACTTAGTTCTCATTATGTTATTTTATTCTCTTTTAAAATACAAATTCCTCAAACACCCCCAAAAGAAATTTGTATTTAATAATATGATCATTATGTGTAAAAAAAAAAAATTTACATGGGCATGTTACTAATTCCGACTCACAACATCATTTGTTATAGTTTATTTTTTTAATAAAGTGGTTTTAAATTTAAAAAAATAAAGAAAGGAAGTGGTTAGCACCATGCCAGGCACGGGATGAGTTATCAACTAATGTTTATAAGTATTACAGATGAAGAGTAGGGTAGGCTGTTTGATCCATATTCAGGAAGGACCCTCCCTGCCGAAACAAAAAAGAGTCCCTCTGGCCAAAATGTGTCTTTGTTTGCTGAAGGGGTGGGATGGGGTAGTGGGTTTGGGTAGAAAAAAGCAGGTCTATGCTTATAAGAAGCAGTTGTCACATAATGATAAATATTTGTGCATCTAAACATATCGAAACATAGAAAATGAATTTTTCAGTTTCATGATAACCTTATGGTACCCCTGTCCTATATGTGGCCTGTTGCTGATCACAATGTCCTTACGACTGTGCGTGAAAAGTTATCTAGCCACCCTTTCTAGAGCTGGATGTTCACAGGAGAGAAATGTGGGCACCGGAAGCTTCAAATAAGAAAGACAAGAAGAGACTTACGCCAGGGTTCATCCCAGGATGGCGACGTTCATGGATCTCTCCAAGCAACACCTAACACTTCAGCCCGTGGCGATGTCTTCAGCAACAGGGAGGACCCCAGAGTGTTCCTAGACCTGGCATTTCGTGGTCTAGTGGGTCTGCCTTGGATCTCACTGTTCTGCTCCGTTGCCACTAGGCACAGGCTGCCTTAGAGAATCCTCAGGCCTGATTTCGAGGGTGTCACTTACAATAACAAATTCTTCCAACTCTCTGAGTCCTTGAGAGACGGTGAAGGAGCTCAGGAAATTTCACCCCAAAATATGACTCCTTGGTATAAAGAGTATTTTGAATTAAAGGTCCTGAGAGATCAACAGGCATCGGAAAGGGCTTTCCCTCTATCTGCATAAACCAGACAGACCCACCAAAAGCAAGAATTGACTTCTCTTCCCCTCTCTGTTATGTCAATATATTGCAAGAAAGAAGATGAAGAATCTCACCAGATTTGGCCCAAATCGTTTTGATCTCTAAGGGCCTATAATTCAAAGTACTCTTTATACCAAGGAGTCATATTTTGGGGCGAAATTTCCTGAGCTCCTTCATTCGCAACCCAGTATTTTCCATACACTCAAAAAGCATCGCAATGGTAGACATAATGGAATCATACCTGCCTTGGTTTGGGAGACTATTGTGTTGTTACTTGCTCACAAAGCCAACAGGCAAATATTACTTTTTATGTTCATGAGACCTTGGTTATAAAGCTCTATCCACCTTAGAGGCATGTAAAATGCAAGCTATTTTTGTTTTCTCCAGAACTAGTTATATATTGAACTTTTATACACTGGCTTTGTTTGTCCTTAACTACACTCAAGACAAACCTATTAATGTCTTTCTTAGCAAGGGTCAAAGAAGCAAGCTGGTAAGTTCAATATTGTTAGGGAAGGAAAAATGGTTTTTCTCCATGCTTCTGGGTTCTTTGACTGGGCTGCAAATTAAATTGATATACAGCAGATTAACAGGAGAAAAAACATTTTAAATATGTGCATACACGTGAGGCTCCCGCAAAAAACATGAGACCCAATGACTGAAGTTTATACAGCATTTTGAGCTGAAGACAGAAATAGGTTGGGGCTTCTGCAGGGCGGGGAAAACGGATACAGTTATGGGAGGGTGGGGGGAGAATTATATGGTGAATAAAGTTTGCCTTGTCATGCAGATAAAAAGTCTGTCAGGTAATAAAAGTTGTCTACAGCAGCCCTTTTCCTGATACAGATACTTCTAATAATATAGATTTTCTTTATAGATGTAAATTTCTTTTACAAAAGGGCAGCTCTGCAGAGCTACTGGTGTGTCTGCACTTGCTCAGAAAAACCAGCTCAAATTATGCCAAAGAAGTATATTTTGGGGGTGGCATATTCTGTTCTAACTCAATTGTATTTTAGGGTGGTGTGTCTTGGGCCCCAACAATCTCGAAAGAAGGTAGAAAGAATTCTGTCCGCAGTGAAATATTAGCGAATCCTCACCCGGTTAAGAGACTCGGGAAAGCAAAGCACTGTTGTTCCAAGCCAACTGGACTTATAAAGCCAACTTTCTTTAATTTATATGTCATAAACTTCAACTGCTTAAAATATACAATTCAATTACTTTTTAGCTAATTTACAGAATTTTGCAACCATCACCTCAGGCCCATTTATAGTTAATTCCTATTCCCCGCCTTACTCAGCCCCAGACAACCATTAATCAACTTTCTGTCTCTATGGATTTATCTTTTCTGGACATTTCACATAAATGGAATCATATACTATGTGGGCTCTTGTGTCTGGCTTCTTTACTTAGCACAATTTTTTTTTTGAGGTTCATCTGTATCCCTGCATGTGTCTGAACTTCTTACTTTTTATGCTGAATAATGTCCCATTTCATGCACAGACAGCCTTCTGTTTATCCGTGCATGCCCTCATGGACGTTTGGGTTATTTCTACATTTTGGCTATTGTGAGTAGTGCTGCGTGTACGAGCTTTTGTGTGGACTTATGTTTTCATGTCTCTTGGGTGTATACTTTAGAGTAAAAGGCTGTGTCCTATGGTGATTTTATGTTTAACATTTTGTGTAACTGCCAAACAATTTTCCAAAGTGGCAGCACCTGCCCCACCTTCCAGATAACCAATGTACGATGAGAGTTATTCATACAATTTCTCCACATTGTCACCAATACTTGCAAATGTCTGTCTTTCTGATCCCAGCCGTTCTAGTGAGTGTGAAGTTGTATTTATTTGCATTTCCCTAATGACCAGTGATGCCGGGCATCTTTCCATGTGCTTATTAGCCATTCATATCTCCACGTAAAAAAAACCCATCTATTTGCATCTTCAGCCCATTTTTAAATTGGGTTGTTTGCCTTCTTGTTGTAAAGTTGTAGTATTGATTTGCAAATATTTTCCACCCATCTGTGGCCTGCCTCACCTTTTCGTTTTCTTAATGAAGCATAAAAGCTTTGAAATTTGATAAACTGTAATTTACCAAGGTTTTTTTTTTTTTAAATGGATCTGGCTTTTGGTGTCTTATCTAAAAAGTCTTTCTAAACCAAAATGGAAAAAATAAGACTTTCTCCTCTGCTTTCTTCTGGAGGTTTTGTAGCGTTGGCTCTTACACCTGGGTCTCTAATCCCTTTTGAGTTGAGATGAAGGATGTGAGTTAAGAGTCTCTGCCCATCTTCGTGCACAACCAATTGTCTCTGCGCCGTTTATTCAACATACAGCTGGATTTATGTCAGGCCACTTAGACGTTTCATTGAAAAATTGTAACATGAGGGTGCAGTGAGCACAAGATGGAACACGCAGGCAAGTCTGGGGGTCCAGAAACGCTGTGCGTGAGCTGCCCGGGGTCCTATCCACCTCTTCTCCTGATTGAAGCACCAAGGACGGTCGGAGGAATCTTAGTTTCAGGGAAGCTAAAAGCAGACATTGAGGGGGGTGTGACATGGGGGTAGTTCTTGCTACCCTAGTTACTTAGCGAAACCAACTTGCCTAACCGGTTAGCCCAGTTGCAAATGTTCAAACCTGTTTGCAAACCTCAAATAAAGAAACAGACCCTGGGGTCTCCAGGGGAGGCTTAAACTTTAACTGGCACATCATAAATCCCCTGTGGCCCTTATCTTAGCCAGGAGTCAAAGACCAGACTTGCAGGCGTCCCCTGAGATAAAGGCAGGCCCCGTCCAGCCCCGCCGTCAATCAACTCCCTGTGCCACGCCCGCTGGCTGGCCCCGTCCTTATTGGAGTCCTGGGGCTCAGCTCTGCCTCCTTCCTCTGGAGGTCTGCAGACAACAGGAGGTCGTCTTCCATTTTCCCTCCAGTCACAGACCTGCTGCACGCTTGATATTCTCAGGGCTAGTTTTGCAACATCTGGCCAGGGAAATGCATAAAAAGTGTCAACGGAAAAGAAGCCAAACTCTGTAAAATAATTTAAAGAGGTTTATTCTGAGCCAAATGTGAGGACCATGGCCCGGAGCCGCGCCCAAGAAAACTTGAGCAAGTGGACTCACTGTGGCTGGGTTAGTTTGGTTTTATACATTTCGGGGAGACAGGAATTACAGGTAAAGTCATAAATCAATACATGGAAGGCACACATTGGTTTGGCCCGAAAAGATGGGACATTTCAAAGGGGGGACTTACAGGTTATAGGTGGGTTTAAAGACTTTTTGACTTGTAATTGGTTAAACAAATGAAGCTCTCTCTAAAGGCTTGGACTGTTTTAAGTTAAGATAAGGACGTCTGTGAATCAGAGACAAGCCACCAGGCACATACCCTGACTCTGTGATTTGTTATGTAAATTGGGGACCTGCAGGTCTGTCTTGCACAGCCTTAGGCCTGTTGGTGAGTTACAAAGGACGTCTCCAAGAAGGGAGGGGCATGGTGAGGCCAGTCTGACCTCCCTGTCATGGCCGGCAACTCAGTTTTAGGGTGTCCCCTTGGCCAAGAGGGGGTCCATTCAGTCAGCCGGTGGGGGGACCCTTAAGATTTTATTTTAGTTTGCAAAAGAAATGACGTGAGAGTTAAATACTGACAGCATTAGGGGACAGGGAGAGGTAACAAAGAGTCTCCGCTTGGCCACACTGTAGCCAGACTCCCGGAACCTCCTCCTAGGCCCAGAAGTGCACCTCCCTGTAAAGTCCAATTTTAGCAAGAACCTGCTAAGTCGGTTTGGCAAGAAACCCCCACCTTCGGTATCTGATTGATTTCGTTCCTCATCCTACTGCACCTTCCCCCAGGTGCTGTCTGGTCACCTGGCCTGTGTTCAGCCAGAATGCCCTGACCCCTGATGTGTCCTCTAAGTAAATGTCCATCTACAGACGCCCTCCCCTGCTGCTTGGTTATAAATTTCCACTGCCCTTGCTGTATTTGGAGTTGAGGCCAGTCTCTCTGCCTCATTGCAGAGAGGTTCTTATACGCAGCACGGTGGTCCTGAACCAAGTCTTCTCGTCCAAGCTTTAACAAGTGTCAAGGAATATATTTTTTTTCTTTAACAGAGTTTGGACTCAAAAGTAACCTAAGTTACGAGAAAGCCATACGAGAAAGTTTTAAAGGGTATTTTTTAAAAGGTGATTTCTGCAGAAATCCCAGCTGCTTATAAGGCAGCTAGAACCTCTACATTTGAAGCACATCTGTTCCTGGAGTTGGTCCCACAGGTGTGGGAAAAAGTGGAGGTTTTTAAACAAGAAAAAAAAAAATGGGCATTTCTTCTTTAATTTTTTTTTTCTTTTGAGCATGGTCTCTGGGTGGGGAATGTGCTTTCTGGAAACCAAAAAGAACGTGTCATTCTTGTCTTCCTGCTGTTCACAGTTTATTTGTGGAGTGTGATTTTCTTTTAAATGGATACCAGGAAGGTGATATTTGCCCTAATGAAGTTACGTGGTACTGTGGGGCCTCAGGACAGAGGGTGACGTAATACTCTGCCTGGGGGTGGACTTTAACCTCAGGGCTGTCTTCCTTTAAAATAAAAGTTTGCTTTTTAACAATAATTTATTGTATATTTCAAAATAACTAGAAGAGTCAATTTGGAATATTCCCAACACGCAGAAAAATGATAAATATTTGAGGTGATGGATAACCCATTTACCCAGATTTGGTCATTACGCATTGTAGGCTTGTATCAAAATATCACACAGACCCCTTTAAATAAGTACAATCACAACGTATCCATAGGACGAAAAATAAAAAGAAATTTAAAAAACTATAGTGGCAGATTATGTGACTGCATGAAAAATGTAAAGAATCCCCAAACCCATTATTGGGTATAATACAAGAATTTAGCAAGGGGGAAAAAGAAATTCTGCTTTACTGAAGATAGGACTTGGGGGATGATTCCTTTTTTTAGGATGTTGAGGCCAGGCACGGTGGCTCACGCCTGTAATCCCAGCACTCTGGGAGGCCGAGGCAGGAGGATCCCTTGAGTTCAGGAGTTCAAGACCAGCCTGAGCAAGAGCGAGACGCCATCTCTCCTAAAAATAGAAAAATTAACCAGATGTGGTGGTGCACACCTGTAGCCCCAGCTACTCAGGAGGCTGAGGCAGGAGGATCGCTTGAGCCTAGGAGTGTGAGGCTGCTGTGAGCTGTGATGACGCCACTGCACTCCAGCCTGGGTGACAGAGTGAGACCCTGTCTCAAAAAAATAAAAAAAAGAAAAATAATGTTGATGAAAGAGAGGGTCCTTAAATGCCTAAAAGTCTCAGCAGAGCACAGACAAACCTGAAGGTCAGAGGACGGGGTCTGGGTCAGGGGTCCGCATGCCCCAAGGATGTCCTCACAAGGGACCGCCCCCATCCACGCAGGGAGGGTGCAATTCCTCAAAGACCAGCTGTTTTCGTGCCCATTTGTGAAGAATGCGCAGCCACAAAGCAACTGGAGAAGAGTCCGTCTTGAGGGGCAGGAAGAGAATGACGCCAAAATGCAAACCCAGTTTGGACTCTACCAGCACTACTTCTTTCTGGGCAAACCGAGACCCAGGGCAGACGCGTTTAGGATGTGTATGAGTTTCCCGGGGCTGCCGTAAAAAATGACCACAAACTTAGTGCTTCAAACAGCACAAATTTATTGTCTTGTGTTTCTGGAGGCCAGAAATCCAGAGTGGGTCTTACTGGGGTAACGTCCAGGTGCTGGGGGGTGTGTGGTTGACTCTGTATCTTGCCACGTCTTCCTACAAGACTTTCGGGATCAAGCGATTTCTGGCCAAGAAACCAAAGTAAAATCTTCCCATTTCCCATCCCCAGGGGATTCGGATGAAAACTGGTGATAAAATCAGGTACAACTCCAAGAGAAGACATCGGAGAAGAAACCAAGCTGGGTCTATAAGGAATTGCACATGAGGTGACACACACATTTATGCTGTGTCAAGGTCACTATCATCTTACCATATCAAGCTGAAAATGGCACTACTATCTAGACCGTCAGACACATTTCATTGGGAAAATGATTTTTCTCTTTCTTTATAAGTTCTGCATGAATAAGCTGGTTCAGTAATAAATGTGTGAGACCTTCTGTTTGAAAAAAAATACTTGTTGGCAGGGCTGTTCCTCCTGCAGACCCGGCGGGGACTCTGTTCCCCGCCTTTTCCAGCTTCCTATGCCTGACAACATTCCTTGTCTTGAGGTGCCATCCTCTAGCTACAAAGAGCATCGCTCCAATCTGTTTCCAGGCTCACATCTTTTTTGTCCCCGACCTTCCTGTGTTCCACTCTGATAAGGGCTGGGCTCACCCATTTAATCCAGGGTCATCGCTCCATTTTAAGACACCCAACTTTATCACATCTGTAAAGTCTGTTTTGCCATGTGAAGTATTAATAACATGATTATGGGTTGAATTGTGTTTCTTCCCACCAAAATTCATATATTGAAGATCTATTCCCGTGGTACTTGAGAATGTGACCTTATTTGGAAATAGGGTCTTTTTAGACAGAATTAGTTAAGATGAGGTCATCCTGGAATAGTGTGGGCTGTAACCCAGTGACAGGTGTCATGATAAAAAGAAAAAATTTGGGTATAGACACAGACACAGAGGGGAAGCCACGTGGAGACAGAGGCAGAGACTGGAGTGACGCGGCCACAAGCCAAGGGACGCCTGGAGCCCCCAGGGGCTGGGAGAGGCAGGAAGGAGCCTCCCCTGGAGCCTCTGGAGGGAGCGCGGCCCTGAGACCCCTTCATCTCAGACTCCTGGGCTCCGGGACTGGGAGAGGATGAATTCCTGTTGTTTAAGCCCCCAGTTTGTGGTCATTTGTTATAGAAGCCACAGGAAACTCATATAGACACAGTCACAGGTTCCAGATATTAGGGTGTCCATATCTTGGACATCTTGGGGGCTCATTATTCAGCCGTCTCCAGGGCACAGGTTGCAATTTCGGCCACGGGTGGCTTTTGGTCTGTTGGCCACGTCCTTCTGTTGGGAATGGCCGTCCCAAGTCCATGTGATTAGGGTGAGGTCCTGGTGCGGGAATGAGTGGACATGTGACACAGGAGTGTCTAGCACTTTCCAACCACAGTGAGCGGTGCCAACACGGGCAACCGACACTTTACATGCACTTCTAAGACCAAGTAACAGGAGACGGAGGAAAAACCTCAACGGCTCCGGCACGTGGAGACCCTTTTTGTGAGTCCTAAGGAACGGACTAATACACACATATATCCTGCTTCTAATAAAGCTTTAGGAAATCAAAACCCACAGCCGTTTTCACTGAATGCCAGGAAATTCTTAGGCTGTGATCAGCTTGAACGATTTGAGTGAAAGGTTTGTTTTAAGGGGCTTGTCCGACACTGTTGCGAATAAACTGAAAGATGAGCTGGCTTCTAGCTGGCCCCGTGCACCCCACGTTCCATAGATCAGGGGTCCCCGATCTATTATTATTTCTAATAATAGAAATAAAGTGCACAATAAATGTAATGTGCTTGAATCATCCCGAAACCATCCCTGCCCCCCAGTCTGGTCCATGAAAAAATTGTCTTCCATGAAAACGGTCCCTGGGGGCTTTTTGGTTGGGGACCACTGCCATAGATGTTTCTACTTTCATTGTTTTTTTTAGGGTTGTGCTGGGCATTTCCTGTTGGTGTCTCTGGGACCCTGTCTGGCCGGCCCCTTGCCCAGGGAATCTGAAGTCTATAAATGCTGCCCCCCCTCAGCTGGGATTTTCTCTGGCTTTGGGTTAAGTTCAGCCAACAGACGCCCCTATAGGATGTGGGCACAGAGGGATGGGGAGAGGGGAACCAGCGGCCCAGTTAGCAGGGCTGCATTGGTTCTTCTACCTGAGACCCTCACCCCTGCGGGGGGCCCCTGCTGCCTCCTGCTCTGGGTTCTGGAAACCTCTATGACTAGGGGTGATGTTGGCTCCTTGCTTCCCACTGGGGGCCCAGAACCCCATTGGCACCTGGTACCTGGTAGTGAACACTTCTCTTCCTGAGATGTCCTTTATTTTTATTTTTTATTTATTTATTTATTTTTGAGACAGGGTCTTGCTCTGTTGCCCCGGCTGGAGTGCAGCGGTGTCCTCGGAGCTCACTGCAGCCTCCAACTCCTGGCCTCAAGCAATCCTCCTGCCTCAGCCTCCTGAGTAACTGGGACTACTGGTGTGCACCACCATGCCTGGCTAATTTTTCTATTTTTTGTAGAGACGGGGTCTTGCTCTTGCTCAGGTTGGTCTTGAACTGCAGAGCTCAAGCAATCCTCCCGCCTCGGCCTCCCAGAGTGCTGGTGTTACAAGCATAAGCCACCACACTTGGCCCTTACATGCCCTTTAATCTCCCGCTTTGAGTGCCCCATCTACTTCCTGCAGGGCCCCCGATGGGTGGACTCAGAGGAACAGTGCAATGTCCCCCCAGTACTGGGATCTGGGGCAGAGGGTCCCAGCCGTGCAAGGGTTAGAGCTACACCTGCATCATCAAACCACAATGGGTGGGCGTGAGGATGAAACACACCAGAACTGATTTAGAGACCACGTTGGGTTGGTCAAATCTTAGGAAGGTAGGAAGATAAGCCGCCTTCCCGCTGCTGCACGTCTGAAGCCTCCAGTGACTGTTGCTTTGCCTGAGGGTCAAACTTTCCATCCAGGCATCTCCAGCTTGTTTGCAGATTATCTGTCAATTATAGGCACTTGCTGAAGCACAGCAGAAGGAGAAAGCTGTTTAATTTGGCAATAAAATGATGCATCAAAAACCTTAGTCAACTCAATAAAGGTTCTCTTGCCTTCCTGTGGATCAGTGTAAACCTGATTTCAATTGGGGCAGCCACGCGCCCACTTGAAACACTACATTTCTCAATTTCCAGTTGTTTCTACAGATGGCTGTTGGAAAGGGAAGTTGTGAGTCGGAGCTTCCCGATAAAACCCATTCCACAGGGACTGACTCAGGAAAGAGGGATTCCTTTTTGCTCTTGCTCTTTCCTGACGCCTGGAATGTGATGTCTGGAGCTGCAGCAGCTGTCTTGACACCACGGGGCCAAAATTCTGTGTTAAAGACAGTAGAGCAGGGAGTTGGCAAGAGCCTGCCAGCCCTGGGGTGCTTCTTCTGGGCTTCCTTTTACTTGAGAGAGAACACACCCTTCTCTCATTTAAGGTGTTCTTATTCTCAGCCTCTGTCACCAGCAGCCCACAGCCATTTCTAACTGACATGATGAGGACACATGGATACGGACTGTAACGTGTGGGAAAGAATCAACCCTTTAGATCGATGAGTTCTCAACAGCAGAGATCGAGCTGCTCTAACTTTCCTCTGTTACATGAAAAGGGCAGGAATAGAAAGTTTTGCCTGTCCTTTCGTGAGGCTGTTGTGTCATGTGGAATCCCAAGTACTCTTTAAGATTGATGAATAAAATAATTGGGCACTGACGCTGTGATACCCTCTGAGCTTTAGAAGAGGAGGCAAAGGCATTATTGGATGTCACCTGGGGAAACTGAGACCCACTGCCAGTGCAGGGCAATTTCCTCACAAAAGGGAAACTGAAGCTAGGACCCAAGTTGGAGATTTTTTTTTTTCCCCAATCCGGTCAGGTTCTCTTGCGTCCTCTCTCACAGCCCTGGCCTTTGCGGGGTGTCATCCCCGTCCTCCTGGCACGAGCAGAATGGGAAACGTCCACAGCACGGCTGCAGCCACGGATTCCACATGATGTTGCTCATGGAAAACTGCTGGGGCACAGGACCCAGGGTCTCCCTATGCTCCGCCACGGCCTCACCCATTCTTGCTATCACGGCATGGTATAGGGGCTCAGAGCTGGGGGACAGTGGCCGAGCCTCAGAAGGGTCCCTTGAGAGGTCAAAGAGCAAAGGGGGGCTGTGATGGGTCACGCCCTCCCCAGAGCAGGGGCAGATGCCTCGGCCGTAGCAGGCCCCCGCTCCCTCAGGGTGGAACCGTGGCGTCGTGTAATGGACCTTCCAGACTCTTCCACCTGAATGCAAACAAGAAAGGAGTCACGGCAGCGGAAATCCGTGTGGCTGTGCACACCCCACCCAGGTGTCATCCCTGTGAGATCGGCACCAATATCCCACGTTGAATAAAAAACGTGAAAGGGATGCAAAGTTGTTCACACAACGGCAACCTTCAGTTGTCAAATCAGAGCCTCTGTGTGCGTGTGTGCCTGTGTGTGTCTTTATCTACAGGGTGCACCCCAGGGATACACAGGCACAGGGACCCATCCCAAAGTGCTTAGTGAGGCTGCCTTCAGAAATTAGAATCATAGATATTATTAGTTAATTGTTACCCTTTTCCTCTATCTATCAACTTATAGGGACATGGTCTCGCTCTGTGGCCCAGGCTGGAGTGCAGTGGCATCATCATACCTCACTGTCACCTAGAACTCCTGAGCTCATGTGATCCTCCCACCTTATCCTCCCGAGTAGCTGGGACTACAGGTGTGCACAACCACACCTGGCTTTTTTGTTTTTTAAATTTTTTGTAGAGATGGGGTCTTGCTATGCTGCCCAAGCTGGTCTAGAACTCCTGGCCTAAAGCGATCCTCCCACTTCAGTCTCCCAAAGTGCTGGGATTACAAGCATGAGCCACCGCGCCTGGCTCTCCCCTGTTTTTAAATTGTTCGGTGTCCCTGTTTTACCTTTCTACACATAAAAAAGCATAATATTCTAAATAGTACGAGTGGAAAAGTTTTTGTTATGTACTCAGTGTCTTCCCTTGGATAAATCACAGATAATAAGGCCAATAAGAAGACGGCGAAGTATGGACCCGGCTTTTCTCTTCCCTTATAAACATGGTCAAGCACCCGCCGTTGTCCTCTTTGAGATGCCGAAGTGACTCTTCTCAGCTCAGAAGAAAGGGATTTGCCTTGTGATGGTGAGCTTTATGTGCCAACCTGGCCAGGCCACGATACTCAGGTATTTGGTCAAACACCAGTCTACATGTTGCTGTGAAGGTGTTTTTTCTTTTTTTAGATGAGATTAACATTTAAAACAGTAGACTTTGAGTAAAGCAGATGGTCCTCCGTCATGTGGGTGGGTCTCATCTAATCAACTGAAGGTCATAAGAAAAAAGACTGACATCCCCCCAGGAAGAGGGAATTCTGTCTTCAGATGACTGCACAGAAATTCTGCCTAAGTCTCCAGCCACTGGATTCAAGACTGTAATGTCAACTCCTGCCAGAAGTTACAGTCTGCTGGCCTGGCCTACAGATTGCAGGTTAGTCAGCCTCACAGCTGTGTGAGATTATTCCTTAAAACTTGTACCTAAGTCTACATCACCTATCTATCCATCCATCCATCCACCCACCTATCCTACCTATCTATCCATCCATCCATCCACCCACCTATCCTACTCTATCCATCATCCATCCATCCACTATCCTACCTATTCCACCTATCCTACCTACCATCCAATCCACCATACCATACTACCTCATCCATCCATATCCACCTATACCACCACCTATCCTATCCATCCTCACTCCACATTACCTCCATATCCATCTCACATCCATCCACTACCTATCCTACCTATCATCATCCATCCTCCATCCCTACCTCCTACCATATCCTACTATCATCTACCATCTACCTATCTACTCATCCATCACATCCATCCACCCTATCCTATCCTATCTCATCCATTATATCCATCCATCCATCCACCTATCCTACCTACCTATCATCTGCTATGTCTATTTATCATCTATCTACCTACCTATTTATGTATCCTTCAACCTATCTTATTTATATATCACCTATCTACCTATCTACCATCTATCATCTGTCCAAATTTATTTATCATCTCTCTATCTATCTATATATCTATCCATCAACCTATCCTACTTATCTATCATCTGTTATGTCTATGTATCATGTACCTACCTACCTACCTATTTTTCTATCCATCAACCTGTCTTATTTATCTACCATCTATCCATCTATCTGCCTATCTACCTATCTATCATCTATCATCTGTTCAAATTTATAATCTATCTATCTATATATCTATCCATCAACCTATCCTGCCTACCTATCATCTATTATGTCTATCTATCATCTATCTGCCTACCTATTTTTCTATCCATCAACCTTTCTTATTTATCTATCATCTATCTACCTATCTATCTATCACCTGTCTAAATTTATCCACCTACCTACCAATCTATCTATCTACCTACCTACCTACCTGTTAATCTATTAGCCTCTCTTATCTATCTGTCCATTTTTTATGTCTATGTATCTATCCATCAACCTATCCTATCTATCATCTATCATGTCTGTCCATCTATCTATCCATCTATTTAACTACACATCTATCTCTATTTCTATATCTAGCTACCTATTTATCTATCTATCCATCGATCTATCCTATCTACCCATCCAGCCATCCACACATCTATGGTCTCTGTACCTCTGAAGAACCCTGGTTAATACCAGCCCCACCTGCAGCAGGGGGAAGCAAGTACTCACTCTCCTTCTGGTGCCAGCGTGCAGCGTGGAGATACTTCCCACAGTAATGAAACAGGAACTCCTGTGCCGAGTGTACGTCAGCTCCTTGCAGCAAGGGTACCAGGCTGCGGCCGTCGATCACCCTGACTCAGTGAAGAGACCACAGAATAGAGTCAGACCAAGACTTCTCAGGCAGTCTGTGCACCTGGGAACATACGTCTGAGGCTGCAAGGGTTCCCAGCTGACAGCACGTGCAGCAGAGACGAGCTTCTCCCCAGTCACTGCTGAGACTGCAAGTTGCTGAGCAAGGTACATGTTGTTACTTTAAGACACAAAGTGACTAAGTTTTGGGCTCATTCATTACGCAGCACTACATAACCAGAATGTACACACACATGCACACCCCACCATGTAGCACTGTGACTTTGGGTGTTAACACGTCTTCTCAAATTCCACCTTCCTAGGTTAACTATTCTTACTTTTTAGTCATAATAGATTCCAAGACATGTGGTGACACATGGAAAGGAGGTGAACAAGAGAAGCCAGTGACGGGCACGTGACCTGGAGCTTCCCTCCTTACAAACAACCTTCTTTAAAAAAAAAAAAAAGTTAAAAGTCCTTCATCTGAATTTAATGTAGAAGTGCAGCGACGTTCCTTCAAATGGTGAAGCACGGTTAGCCTATCATTTTATTTTTAATTATACCCTAATAGTGAAGGTTATGTTTCCTATGCCAACTTGGCTAGGATACAGTGCCCATTTGTTCAGTCTAATAGTAGTCCAGATGTTGCTGCAAAGATATTTTGTGCATGTGATGAGCATGTACAATCAGTTGACGGCCCTCCATAATGTGGGTGGGCCGCATCTAATCAGTTGAAGGTGTTAAGAGCAAAGACAGGTTTCCTAGAGAAGGTGGAATTCCACCTCAAGATTGCAATGTAGAAATTATGCCTGGGTTTCCAGTCTGCTGGCCTGGCTGCCTGCTATAAGGATTTTGGATTTGTCAGCTCTCACAACCCTATGAGCCAATTCCTTGAGATAGATAGATTTTATATATATCTATATATATAAAAATAAAGACAAAATGCCTCATAACCATGTTTCAGTCCGTGACACTTTGCATATACAACAGTGGTCCCATAAGATTACAATGGAGCTGAAAATTTCTATCACCTAGTGATGTCATAGCCATCATAACGTTGTAGCGCAATGCCATTACCTTTTCCAAGTTTAGATGCACAGATACTGACCATTGTGTTACAATTGCCTACAGCATTCAGTACAGGAACATGCTGCACAGGTTTGTAGCCTGGGGGCAACAGGCTATGCTGTACCATATGGCATGGGTGTGTAGGAGGCTCTACCATCTAGATTGTGTAAGTGCACCCTAGGATGCGTCCACAGCAACAAAATCACTGAATGATGCAATGACGCATTTCTTAGACCATATCCCTGTCCTTAAGCTATATATATATATCTACACACACACAGCCACACACACACATACACGTATATGTGTATATATATATATAAAGACACACATGTATATATTTTTTATATATACACACACATCCTATTGGTCTGTCTCTGTGGAGAACCCTGATAACACTAATATAATAAAATGATCTTTAGGAATCAATGTGCCAATATCGAGGTGATAAACCATTTTAAAATCATATTTTCGTAACTTCACCAACACACAGGCAAGACTGTATTTCAGGAAATCGCAGGAAGATGTGCTCACGTGGACACATGCCAGTGATTTTATCTCCCCGTTGTTATGCCAAGGTGCAAAATTTTACCAATAATGGAAAATGACTAGCATGACCAAATATTTTATTTAATCTTAAATTTTACTGGATGTGGTCACGTTCCATTAGGCTGCTCCCTAAACTGGAGGAAGGGAATAGTTTTTTAAGAGTTCTGATGTTGTTCTATTCACCCCAGCTCCTGAAATATGAAAGAGCAAAAAAAAGAGTTCTCAGAAATCAGGGAACAGCAGCCTCCTCACCACGCACCTGTCCTGGGGCACCTGGCCGCCCCCCAGCTGCACCACGGTGGGGAAAACATCCATCAGGCTGGTGGGCTCATCGATGACCCGGCCGGCGGGCAGCACCCCGGGCCAGCAGAATATCCCCGGCACGCGGATCCCCCCTTCCCAGCCTCCCATGCCTTTGCCACCTGTAAGAGAAGGCGACATCCTTAGGCTTTTGCAGGAAACCGTCCACTCTACACAGACCCCTGGCTGTAGGTGCGTGTCCGTAGGTGTGTGCATGCATACACAGATACCCACGCACGTACATGCACACGGTGCAGCCTGTGTTTCCCAACAACGGCGACAGCAATATTTCCAGAGTCTTGCCTGGACATTGGCGGGTCTTTGCGGCTACTTCAACTCTCTGTCTCTCCCTCTCCGTCTGCCTCTGTCTCTGTCTCTCTTTCTTTTCTCTCCCTCCCACTGAATCTTGTTTTCACCCTTGGCACCCGCAGATCACGCTAAGAGGAAGCCCAGGCCACGCAGAGCAACCAGGTGCCGGTGTTCTAGTGACCTCACGCTGGACCCGTGCTGACCAAAATATCCCCCACTCCCAAAGAGAACTGAGTTGTATCCAGTCACGCAAGTGAAACCGGGCAAGTGTGGATCTTCGAGGCCTTGGGGAAAGGGGTGCATGAACGTCATTCTTTGAGACAAAGGATCTGCGTTTGACATTAAAACTCAGCACTCAGACCCCAGAAAGGACACGTATTTACGGCGTGGCTGATGCGGGAAGGCGGAGCGCCTTAGACCTCGGCTGGGAATGTGTGACTCAGGCGGCTGCAGTTTTTCACCGTTCTGCCAATTACTGCAAAAGCCCGAGAGTGTTGATTTTGGGGGGTACAAGCACATTTTAGTGAGTAGGAGAAAGCACACATACGGAACCCATGCCTGTCAGGGATTGACTGTAACAGACTTTTTAAAAAGTACCATTAGAAACGTATTTTCCTCTAAAACTGACAGAGTATAGTGGAACACAGAAACACACAAATCTGGTATTGTAATCGCTCTATGCTGCTTATTTACAATGATGTTTATTTTAATTTTATCTTAATTATTTATTTGTACGTCTCTCTCTTCTACTAAAAGGCAAAACCTTTAAGGGAAGGGGATGTGTCTTTTTCTCTCCCTGTCCTGGTCATTTGGGTAGAGCTTGGTCTACAGCAGGTGCTCGATAAATTCTACTTGAACTGAGCAAACTCTTTTTTTTTCCAGTTCTATTTGCGCTGGGACCTCCCCTGGTGGGAGTCATTCGGTCAAACACGTATCCGTCCCCGACATCCGCCGGTCTCACCTTTGTATATTGCATTCCATCCCCCCAACTGGCTGCCGCCTTCATCTCTTGCCTCCAAATGCCCTCCATGGTCGGACGTAAAGTACGTGAAGGTCGTGTTCTTCAAACCGTTTTCTTCGATGGCATTAAGAATCTCACCTTTACAAGAAAATGGAACATTTCAGGACAACGTTTGCGAGGCAGCATGCGCTTGTTCCACCGACTTCCCCTCTTCTGTATAAGTCACCTCTTGCTGGGAAGTTACCAAAAGGGACCAGACGGCGGTTAGGATGTAATCCCAAAGCGTTGAGACGCAGGTAATTGTTGTAAGGCCACAGCGCTGCTTACCAAGATACAAGCAATCCAAAAAAAACACAAAAAACAAAAAACAAAACCAGAATAATCACAAAAAGCCAATAGCACGCCAGTGGACACGCTTTTAAATATGCTGCATGTGTGTGTGTCACGGGCCCATGAAAAGGACACGGGAGGGGAAGATGGTCAGACACGGCGGTCTATACAGAGAAACCCTGTCCCTACTCGGGCCGTGAGCAGCACCGATGGGTGTTGGCATATTGAAGGTTGATGAATCAGGAGTGCAGACCTGTGCATGGACTTGTCATCCCTGCAGACCACTGGTCATTTAAAGCAGTGGTCCCCAACCTTTTTGGCACCATGGACCGGTTTCGTGGAAGACAATTTTTTCACGGACGGGCTGGGGGCGGAGCTCAGGCGGTGATGCGCGGCCCGGTTCCTAACAGGCCACAGACCAGCACTGGGGACTGCAGATTTAAAGCACTTAAAAAGCAAAGATTTTAAACCACATGGGCATTTGTTTGCTCTGCAAAAGCTGATTTCTAAGACTGGGAACCACACTCCTGTTTTGGGGTTGTTTTCCTCATTACTTGGTTGGATCTATCACTATGCTTGCCTCAGGCTTCTGCAAGGATTTCAACTTATATGCTCTTTTAAGAGTCTGCAATCTCGCCGGGTGCTGTGGTTCACGCCTGTAATCCCAGCACTTTGGGAGGCCCAGGCAGGAGGATGGCTTGAGACCAGGAGTTCCCGACCAGCCTGGGCAACAGAGCGAGACCCCATCTCTACAAAAAATAAGAAAAATTAGCCGGGCATGGTGGTGTGCACCTGTAGTCCCAGCTACTCGGGAGGCTGAGGCAGGAGGATCGCTTGAGCCCAGGAGTTGGAGGTTGCAGTGAGCTATGATGATGCCACTGCATTTCAGCCTGGGTGACAAAGTGACACCCTGTCTCTAAAAAATAAAAAATGAATCCATAACCTCATTGGTCTTCTCCAGTGTTTCTCCAAGGCCCTAGAAAGAAGGCCACCGGGTGTTGCCTGCATTGTACTGGAAGTTAATATTACTGCTTCGCTCTCCGGAACGTCTAATGAGGACGTTACATCACTGACTGTGTAGAAGGTTGATTTTGTGCAAAATTAGACGAAGTCATTGGAAATACTGAAGGAGCAAATGAATGATATGAGAGAGGTTTTCTCTCCCCTATTCTGCGTCTTTTCTCTTATTCTGTATTGAAACCTTGCTCACGGTGGGACAGCCCCTCTGTCACCACACTGTCGGTGGCGAGGCCCAGGGTGAAGTGAGGCCCCGTCACGCCCTGACTCACCTACGAGCCAGTCCATCTCTTCCACGTTGTCGCCGTACAAGCCATGCTGGCTTTTCCCAAGGAACGCTTTTGTGGTGACAAGGGGAACGTGGACATGCAGCAAGGAAACGAACAGGAGAAACGGCCCACGTTTATGTCTGAAAGAAGAAAACCTCCTTTATCAGGTACAGGACAGACAACATATCAAAGGGAGACCTGCACACACGTGTTCGTTGCAGCACTATTCACAACAGCCGAGATATGGCATCAACTTAAGTGTCCATCGACAGGGGAATGATAAAGAAAACGTCTATACACACAGTGGAATACTATTCAGCCACAAAAAAGGATGAAATCATGTCATTGACAGCAACAGGGATGGGACAGGAGCACATTAAGTGAAATAAGCCAGGCACAGAAAGACAAATATCACATGTTCTCACCCATATATGAGATCAAAAAAATTTGATCTCATGGAGGTAAAGTGGAAACAGAGAACAGAGACTTGCTCAGAAGGGTGAGGGGGAAACAGAGAACAAAGACTCACTCAGAAGGGGAGGGCAGGATGAAGAGAGGCGGGTGGAAGGGTACAAACACACAGTAAGGTGGAAGGAATAAATTCAAGGCCGGGCACAGGGGCTCACGCCTGTAATCCCAGCACCCTGGGAGGCCGAGGCGGGAGGATGGCTTGAGACCAGGAGTTCCGGACCAGCCTGGGCAAGAGCGAGACCCCATTTTTACAAAAAATAGAAAAATTAGCCAGGCATGGTGGTGTGTGCCTCTAAGTCTGAGCTACTAGGGAGACTGAGGCAGGAGGATCACTTGAGCCCAGAAGTTTGAGGCTGCAGTGAGCTACGATGACATCACTGCACTCCAGCCTGGGCGACAGAGTGAGACCCTGTCTCAAAAAATAAATTAAAATAAATAATGAGAACTATCTAGAAACATTATGAATTATGACTATGTAACCTAAACATTTTCCTGCTGCAAAACACCCAGAAATGTTCGATTTAAAATAAACTCCTTAAAAAAGAAATTCACTGTTTAGTAGCAGAGTAGAATGACTACACTTAGCAAAAATGTATTGTACTTGGGTGACGGACACCCTAAATACTCTGGCTAGGTCACTACACATTATATACACGTCACAAAATTTCACATACAGTCCGTAAATTTGTACAAACAAACAATAAATAAAACTGTCCAAAAAAAAATAATGTACAGCAGGGGTCCCCAACCTATGGTGAGTTGTATAATTATCTGATTATATATTACAATGTAGTAATAGTAGAAATAAAGTGCAGAATAAACGTAATGCACTTGAATCATCCCCAAACCATCCCACCACCCGTCATGCCCGTCCTCCAAGTGGGCCGCGTGTATGGGTGGATTCCGCATAGGATTCCAAAGACACTCATGTTTGGAAGATCATCCTCTTTAGATTTTGATGTACCCTCCGATTGGAATCGGCTTCCAGCCTATGCGGAAGCACTCGCTGTTCTTTCGTACCTGCAATGGCGCTCTGTGAGACTCGGGGTTTTCTCAAGACAGTTCCAGCGCACAAACCGAAGTGGTCGTACAAGAGATGAAGAACAGAGCGTGATCCCGAACACCGCGCCACGTTTCCAGAGAGACCGAGTGAACCCAGGTCTTAGCCGGCGCCAGGGTCAGACCCCAGGCCAAGATGACGTGGTAACGACTGAGCTTCGCCCCAGGCCGATCGGGGGTAAGCCGGCCAGCCGTTTAGAGGTGAAGGTGGCCGGAAACAGTCGAAGTCCGTCTTCAGGAGGTGGAGGATCATGAGTAGCGAATCACCCTGGTGCCGATTGTCCTAAATGAAGGAACGCTAACAAACCGCGTGGAGACGCTGTTAAGAAAAGCTCAAACAATTTGGTGGAAAGAACGGAACTCAAACAGCAAAATTGGAAATAGAAAAGGCAATGGATGTAATTTTTTTTTTTTTGGAGACAGAGTCTCAGTCTGTTGCCCTGGCTAGAGTGCAGTGGCGTCATCATAGCTCACTGCAACCTCCAACTCCTGGGCTCAAGCGATCCTCCTGCCTCAGCCTCCTGAGTAGCTGGGACTACAGGTGCCACCACACCCAGCTAATTTTTCTATTTTTTGTAGAGATGGGGTCTCACTATGTTGCCCAGGCTGGTCTCAAAATCTTAGCCTCAAGTGATCCTCCTGCCTCAGCCTCCCAAGGTGCTAGGATTACAGGTGTGAGCCACTGCGCCTGGCCAGATGCATGCATTTGATACTGGTATTGAAGTGGACACCTTCCGCTCTGTGAAGACCAGTGAACACAGCGTGTCATAGCTGTTGTCAAGAGATTAAAGGTTGAAGGCTTTCTGGAGCGTTTGTCTTACAAGCTTGCTGCCCTAGATGGTTCTGCTATGAAATACCTTACAGAACGTCACTTACCTCTCTCTATATATATTTTTCTTTTTTTTTTACTTAAATGGCAGCTATTTGATAATGGGAATTGGCTCCTGAGTCATCTTACAATAGAGTAGCCGTAACTGGCTTCCTCCACCAACTAGTAATCAAAATACCTTTATGGATTGCTTTTCAAAGTCAATAACTTTTACAAGAACATCACAGAGGTAGAGCATGGGGAAGCCTGCATCTCAAATTTCAGTAGTATGTCCAAGAACTGGGTTGCCAGAGGGGACTTTGTCTATTTCATGTGCCCCAGACTGGCTGCCAACGCAAATTCAGGCACAAAGCAGAGAAAGGCTCCGGTGTCCTATCCGCCCGCACTCCCAAGCAGAGGGGTTCAACCCAGTTTCCCTCCGCATTCACAAGTTGTCCTCAGAGCCTGCAGGAATTTGTCTTCCTCCCAAACCCAGACATCCACCCATCTTTCGCCTTTTTCATTTAAGGGAAAAGAAACGTACTTGGCTGGAATGAGGATTGTGCAGAACAAAACGTCTATAGGACAGTCACCCCTCAGAAAAGATTTCTACCCTCTAGAACATGAAGAACAGCCTTTCCCAAAACCAGACTGAGTCCCTGCGCCAGAAAACGAAGACTCAGAAGTAAATCCACTTATATCCAGCTTAAAAAAAAATTTATCGGCCGGGCGTGGTGCCTCATGCCTGTAATCCCAGCACTCTGGGAGGCCGAGGCAGGAGGATGGCTTGAGCTCAGGAGTTGGAGACCAGCCTGAGCAAGAGCAAGACCCCATCTTTTAAAAACACAGAAAAATTAGCCAGGCGTGTGGTGCCTGTAGTCCCAGCTACTCGGGAGGCTGAGGCAGGAGGGTGGCTTGAGCCCAGGAGTTTGAGGCTGCAGTGAGCTATGATTGTGCCACTGCACTCCAGCCTGGGCGACAGGGGGAGACTCTGTCTCCAAAAAAAAAAAAAAAAAAAAAAAAATTCTACCCACAGACAAGGAGATACACAGAGGTCTACGGTATGGGGCATGCTGGCACAACCAACGGTGCTGAGCTGCTCATGGAACATTCCAGTCCTGTTCAGGTGTTTAACAAGACTTGCTCTCCGTTTCAGGATTAAAAATAGAAACGCAGGTAAGTGTGTAGGTGTGTATAATGTCCTTGACAAAGCCCTTGGAGACAGGATACAATCCCACTTTGAGAAGTAGCAGGAAATTTGCAATGGGGGAACAAGGAGTGTTCTCCGATCGCCAACCACAGCCTTGGCCAAGTCAGGTGTTGCATCCCCTAGGAATGGGTTGCTTTGAGTGTGCAGAAAGGACCTAACACCGCGGGCTTGAGACGGCTGTCCTTACTAAGACCGGCTTGCGGGGTTATCCTTTGGCTGGTGTCCGAGAATGGATTTCCAGAGAAGGATTCACACCAACTGCCTAAACCATATGCAAAAACAGCGTGGTTTATGCTTCGCTTCTGGGAGTCTGGAATTTTGGTAGGTGCCATGTAGTGGGTGCCTACGTGACCAGCGTCTGTAGCAACCCTGGGTGCTGAATCTCCAAGAAGCTTCCCTGGTAGACAGAGTTTCATGCGTGTTGCCGAAACTCATTTCTGGAGGAATTCAGTGTATCCTGTGTGAATTCACTGGGAGAGGATTCTTGGAAGCTTGTGCATGGTGGTTTCCTTTGGATTTCACCCCATGAACTTCTGCCCATAGCTGATTTTGGCTTTGATCCTTTGGCTGTAATAAATCAGCCATGAGTAGAACCATATGATGAGTCCTCCTAGCAAACTGCCAAACCTAAGGGTGGTCTTGGGGACCCCTGGCATGTCCTCTCTATAAGGAAGGAGCTTCTGACCCTGCCTGAGCTTGTCGTGTAAAGGAAGGCAGCATTTATCAACTCTGGGGGTTTCGAGATGGTGAGTGACCATTTACAGAAAGAGAATCTCCAAAGAACTTTCTGATACAAGGGGACAAGAAGATTGATATGCCCAGAGGAGGAAAGGGGGCAATCTCCTAGGATTTTCAAAAACCTCTTCAGTGAGAAAAACTCCAAAACTGGGGACCATTCAAGAGGGATCAGGTGGCCAGGCACCAACTTCAGATTCAGAGAAGGACACAGATGTTTTTTTCCTATGGATGAAAACGAGTTCTTTTGGATCAGTGATCTTCCCAACTGCCCAAAGATACGACGATCGTGTGTCACCGCACCTATGAGGCCAGTCGCATAGCCTTGCTGTTGCAGGACTCTTGCAAATGTGGTTTCGTTCTCAGGGAGTCCACCCGAGCCTGCGTTCCACTGAAGGGCCCGGTACCCGTTGCTGGCCTCCATTCCTGTGGGCAGGAGAGACAGGAAGAATTACTTGCCCTTTGCCAGAGCAGTGGTTCCCCACCTGGGTGATTCTGTCCCCCGTGGGACACTGGGCAATGTCTGGAAACATTCTTGGTTGTTACAACTCGGGGAAGGTGACATGTGGGTCCTGCTGGTGTCTGGTGGCTGGAGACTACGGATGCTATTAATGTGCTACAGTGCACAGGATGGTGCCACCACAGAGAATAATCCAGCCCCAAATGTCCATAGGACCAAAGTGGAGACACCCTGCCTTACCATGAGAAACTATCTTTCTACCTATCTATCATCTATCCATCCATCCATCCATTTTATGTATTGATCCATCCATCTATTCATCTATTCCATGTATGAATCTATCTATCCATCCATCTATTCATCTACCTATCTATCCAACCATCCATCCGTTCAGTCCATCTATCCATCCGTCCAACTATCCTATCGATCTGCCATCTATCATTATTTTTAGAAGTTCCCTGCATTCCTTGGTTCACGGCTCCTCCCTGGCATCATGCCAAACTCTCATTTCTGTGCTCACGTGACCTTCTCAGACTATGACCCTCCTGCCTCCCTCTTAGAAGGACCCCTGTCATCACATCTGACCCACCTGGATAACCCAGGAAAATCTCTCCATCTCAAGATCCTCATCCTAATCACATCTGCAAAGTCCCTTTTGCCATGTCAGGTGCACAGTCACAGGTTCTAGTCATTGGGAGGTAGACATCTTTGGGGGCCATTTTTCATCCTGTCACACCCACCCAGAGCTTGTCTGAACTTAGGACTTCACCTCAATAGCAACTCAAATATTTAAACAGAAAAACAAAATGCCAAACACAATCGGCTACTACTGGAGAGTCCCAGTCTTCTGAATTCCCGACAATCACAACTTTTGTGTGTACGTATATACTGCAATATTCTTTACATAAATACAAGGAAGGTGACAAAACTTCGGAATATCTTCTTACCTTTTTCCTCTGTGTCTCAACCATCGGGACCCAATTATCAGAGACAATCGAGTGGACACAGATGTGACCTTTTCTCTGATGTCCCTGTGACACCAACCTGATCTGAAGGAATGTCTCCCTGTCAGGAAGGCAGCACGGCTCGGTGTGCAGAGGGGGGCAGCCGCCAAGTGCTGGGTGAGCCTCACACCTTCTGCTGCGAGGCGGTCAATATTTGGTGTCCTGAGCAAACCATACAAATGCCAGTGTCAGAAAGGAGGTGTCCACTCAACTTAAGTAGATCCCTGAATTTAAAGGCATCAGAATAGACTGCATCTGTCTTACTACAGGGACTTCATGGCATTTTAGAGTTACTTGCAGTGGCAGATGGACCCCTACCCAGAGTTTGGTTAGGATGTTGAGATGTACAATGTCACACACACACACGAAAAGTGTAGGACAGGATTTATGACTCACATAACTCTATGTATCTGTGTATCTCATCTATCTGGGGAGAACAGGAGAGTCCTCCCAAGCTGGTCTGAAATAGCATGAGGGAAAGAAAGAAGTTTTGTTCTGTTTTGCTTTTTATTGTGTTGAGGATGTGGGGCTTGTACAAGGGCAGGGGATTTTGTGGTCTGAATCTGCCATTGGCACCAAAGGAAGAAACACCTGAGCTTTTTATCAGCTCATGCAGATGTGGAGCACAAAGGAGTGAGGGAAGAGGGAGCCCTAAAACCTTTCAGCAGTCAGACATGAAAAAACAGGGTCAGAATTCTCATCACAAGTAGGAACCCTAAAGCCAGATGACTCTATCTCCTATCCTACCAGGGAATCCTTCTTAGAGCAACCCCAGAAAGAGGCTTCCTGGTGTCTGGTTAATGGGAAATGCAGCGACACATTCTGTTTTTGAACAATGCTTTAGAAAATTATTTTGTCATTTATTGCAGTGGTTCTTCACTGGGGACAATTTTGGTCTCCAGGAGACACTTGGAAATGTCTGGAGATGTTACTGGTATTGCAGCTGTGTTTGTGAGGGGGTGCGGCTGGCATCTGGAGGGTGGAGCCCAGGAATGCTGTTCAACACCCTACAGTGCACAGGACACCCCATCACAGTGAGTCATCCAGTCCCAAAATGTGCTGAGGTTCAGAATCCCTGGGTCATCATATGAGAAACTATGTCTGTCTTTCTGTCTCTCTCTCATGTACCTAAATCTGTCTATTCATCTTCTATCTAAATATCATCTATCCATCCATTCTATCAATCATATATCTATCCTCTATCATCTATCTTTATCTATCATCCATCTACCCATCTGCCTATATCCATCCTCTAGCTAGCTAGCTATCCATTCAAACATCATGTATCCACCCATCATCTATCCACCACTGATTATCTACTTATTCATCTATCTATCATCTGTCTACCACATCTATCCATCTATCCACTCATCATCTATGCACCACCGATCATCTATCTATCTATCTATCTATCTATCTATCTATCTATCACCTGTCTACCTTATCTATCCATCCATCCATCATCTATCTATCCACCATTGGTCATCTACCTATCTATTCATCTATCAGTCTTCTATCTACCATATCTATCCATCTATCTATCATATGTCTATCTATCCATCCATCTATATCTACCTATCTATCCATCCACGACAATGATTCTCAACCTTTAAGCGATATAAATGTCACTTTAAACTGTGTGCTTCTCAATGCACTTTCACGATTCCTTTGTTGTCGTCAGGTTGATTTGCAGTGACATTCATAAAACTTCACTCTTGAGTGTCTCTCATTCCTTTGTACATTCTTTTCTTTAATGGCACTGGCTTGTAGAACCATAGTATTTTAATTTAAAGAAAAGGAAGGAGTATCAGAGTGTGTCAGGAACATAGAAATACACTGAGCGATATTCCTCTGTCTCTCAGAAAGGGAGGGAGTGGCATTGCATAGACGAGGTTTTTCTAGGGGAAGAGATATCCTTTCTCCCTGTGATGTTAATACAATGTCAGGCACCACTTACAGGACTCTATGGTGAGGTGGGGCCATTCTTCCTTTGACACATCCCTGGGTATAGCTTTGCTGTCAGATCCCCAGGGGGTTCTTATTACTTCTCTATGTCACATCGTGGAGCTGGAAGGAAACTTTGAGATCATCCAATGGCCTCCCATCACAAAAGGGAAACTGAGGCCCCCCAAATAAGGGATGTGTCACCTGCTGGGTCAGGCCGATAGAGCTGGTTTCTGGACTTGCTATTCCGTCCTGACCTTTAGTTCTCTGGAGCATCAGCGGGTAGTAGATGTGTGGCTGCCAGGGGTTTAAACAATAGGAATTTATTCTCTTACAGTCCTGGTAGCTGGAAGTGTGTCCTAATCTCCTGTTCTTATAAGGACACCAGTCCTATAGGACTAAGGGCCCATCCTAGTGACTGCATTTTAATTTAATTTCCTCTTTAAAGATCCTGTCTCCAAATACAGCCACATTCTGAGGTCCTGGGAGTTAAGACTTCAACATGGGAATGTGCGGGGCACAATTCAGTCCACAATGAGCTAGAATGGCTAAGGGGGTACAAGTTTCTTTTGAAGGTATGTAAACGTTCTAAAATGTTTTGTGGTGATGGATGCACGACACTGTGAATGTACTAAAAACTACTGAACGGTACGTTTGATATGGGTGAGTCGTACGTTCTGTGAATTGTAACTGGACCTGCTCAGGGTGTCTGGAAAGGGATCCCTGGGTACAGGGCGGATTTCTGCAGGTGTTGCAGTGGCTGTCACAGAAGAAGGCAGGCCCTGCTCTGTGCAGACCGGTCCTCACGGTGGCAGCTATTGGGAGGCAAATACGTCCTCGATTCTGGGGTTGTCTTCCTAAGAGAAAAGCCCACCAAATGGAATGGGGACCTTTCTCACATTTTCTCCTGTTGCAGAAAACACGCAAACACCGCTTAAGTGTTTGGCTGCTAAGCTGACATAGGGGGTTACCTACTCTATGTTTGCATGTGCCTGATGTAGGAGGCTAAATGGTGGTGCCCAAACAGATCTGTCGACGTGCTAACTCCTGGAACCTGCCAACGGGACCTCGTTTGGAATTAGGGTCTTCGGAGATGTTATTAATTAAGTATCCTGAGCTAAGATCATCCTGGATTAAGGTGATCCCTAAACCCAATGACAGGCGTCCTCCTAAGAGACAGCAGAGGAGACACAGCACAGAGGAGAAGCCACGTGGAGATGGAGGCAGAGACTGGAGTGATGTGGCCACAAGCCAAGGGACACCTGGAGCCCCCAGGAGCTGGAAGAGGCAGGAAGGAGCCTCCCCTGGAGCCTCCGGAGGGAGCGCGGCCCTGAGACCCCTTCATCTCAGACTCATTGGCTCCAGGACTGGGGGAGGGTACATTCTTGTTGTTTTAAGCCACCTGGTTTGTGGTAATTTATTAGGGCAGCCCTTGGAAAGTAATACACCCACCCACTCTCCACAGTTCCACGTTGTTTGAAAGGCTTAAGACCCTCTTTTCCTGTTGGAACATAATTTTTTTGGTGTTGAGTTCTGAGGCACTAAGGAATTTTCCTAATTTCTACAGGCAGATTTAAAAATGTATCATTCAGTCACATACACACGCACATACACCTCCAATTACAATCACGAACCGTACCTCAGTGTATTGTTCCCATAGCAGCCAAGGTCTCCAATGCCCAGATCATCCGCCATTATCAACAGAATATTTGGTCTGAAGGCATTAGCTGCTGCCGCTGGAAGTTCACAGGTCCCCAGAAGCAAACATACAAAGAGCAGAACTGGCAAAGAATCTCTGCAGAGAAAAACAAAAGTCAGAAATGAATGTGTTTGATTTGGCATGGAAAGCAGGCATTTCCAGCCAACTCATTGGGATGGGAAGGCACAGGTCTTACCACTAAATTAAGATGTTAAACAAGATTTCTGAGAGGCCTTTGCTTTCGCCTGAGCTCCTGCAGCGAGGCCCAACAGACCAGACCAAACCAGAATGGAGTCACTTGTGTGAATGTGCGTCATCGAGCAGAACTCTGAAAGGGACCAGTTTTCCAAACACCAGGAGATTCACGGCAACTGATCAGAACGGGCCTGGTTTACTAAGCTGGCGTAAGACAGTCCCTTCTGCTTTAACCCTATAAGACAAGTGACTTTGAAGTGAACAATCCACTTTTTTATTCTTTATTTCTGCTTTCTTGCCTACAGAGCCAAACTCCTCTTCTCAGATCATTGGAAAACTCATTCTTATTTTACAGCAGGAGGAGTTCCCAGATTCTCGAATTACAAATTAAAGCCAATTCGATCCTTAAATTTGTTTTAATTTTGTCTTTTAACCCAAACCAGCTTGCTAGGGAGGCTTATGTCTTGCCACTAAATTAAGATATAATAAGTGGCTAGGTGCAGTGGCTCATGCCTGTAATCCCAGCTTTTTGGTAGGCAGAGGCAGGAGGATCCCTTGAGGCCAGGAGTTCCAGACCAGCCTGGGCAACATAGCAAGACCCCATCTCTACAAAAAATCAAACAAACAAAAAAAATTGGCTGGGCATGGTGAAGTGGGCCTGTAGTCCTACGTACTGGGGAGGCTTAAGTGGGAGGATCACTTGAGCCAGGAGTTCAAGGCTGCAGTGAGGTATGATGATGCCACTGCACCCCAGCCTGGGTGACAGAGCGAGACTGTGTCTCCAAAAAAAATAAAAACAAAAACACATGTAGTTAGTGAGTGCCTCTAGTTTTATTAAGATGCCTATTGTATCAACTGCTTACATGATAAAACACACCCCAGCAAACTTGAATGTGCTTTTGTTTTGAAAGTCATAGTCTGTGAGAGTTCGGTTTCTGGCAGTGAATTAATCCACGCTCTCTTGTATTCCTGTCACTTAAGTTACACTCTCAGTAAAGGGCAGGCTAAGACGCTAAGCATTTGCGCTCAGAGCCCGGTGCCTTCCTTTTCCCGGTGGCCAGGGGGCCGGGAGGATGGCTGTGGCCCACCCGCGCCTGCCGCCAAGTGTCCACGGAGCCATGGGAGGGTCGGAGCAGAGGGGCGACTGACATTTTTAAAGGGTAAATATTGGATTAAAAGTGTCCCCGGGCACTACAGTGAGCTACAGCTCAGCCGTTCTGACAACATTGTTACTGCAAAGATGGGAGAGGCGGGCTGAAACAGAGCCGCCGCCCAGAAGGGCCAGGCGCGCACCAGCCGCCGTGCGTAAAAACGATTCGCGCAGCCGGGGCGGTCCTGGGCTCTCCCCGGCCCAGACACAGAAGGGCCGCGGGGCGGGGGTCGGCCCGATCCCGAGTCCCCGGCAGGTCCCCGCCCCGGAGCCGGCGGGTTTCCGGATTGCGCCCCGGAGCCACAGCCGTCGGGAGCCTGGGGCGTCAGGGCAGCGCTCCTGGGGGTCTACGCAGAGCCCGGCGGCGGGACGGGCAGCGCCTTAGAGAGGCTGGGTGCGGGGTTATGGCCGCGCCCTGGAGGGAGGATGCGACCATGGGGTGCGTCTCAGAGAGTGTTTTAAGGGACTCGGCCGTGCTGGGGCGGGGAGGGGCGAGTCTTAGAGAGGCTCCGTGCGGGGTTATGGCCGCGCTCTGGAGCGAGTATGCGGCCGCGGGGTGGTCTCCCAGAGTGTTCAAAGGGACTCGGCCGTCCTGGGGCGGGGAAGGGGGGGCCCGGGGCGGGGCGTGTCGTAGAGTGCGTGGGCGGGGGACACGGCGGTCCTCCGGGGAGAGGGGCCTCGTGCGCGCTGGGGGGCGTAAGCGCCGCGCTCTCGGCGGGGAGATGGGGGAAAAAACGGGGCGGGTCCTACAGAATGGGGGGGTTGTCTCAGCAGAGCTGGGGGCGGGGCGTGCGTAGAGAGCGTTATGGGGGCGGGTCACGGCCGCGCACTACCGGGCGTGGAAGGCTCCGTTTCCGCTCCCTCCCCCCCGGGCAGGCCTGGCGTTCCCGTGGCTTCCCTTCCTGCCTCGTCTTTTCCTCCTGTCCGCCGCTTTCCCTGCGCTTCTGTCTCCCCCACACGCCTCTGGCGTCCGTCCGGGGCCGAGGCGCGCCTCCCGCTAAGTGTTGGTGAATCCAAGGCCGCGGGCACAGCCGCGCCTTCCCGGGGGCGCACGCTCGCCCTGGACTTCCCTCCCCGGTGCTCTCGGGCCCCCAACCCCCCACGCCACGATCCCAACCCCACGCCCGAGTGGGGGCCGCGTCCGGGGGTCCTGCGCACCTGGCGGCGGGCGCGGCGCGTCCCGGGGGCCCGCGCGCTCCCCTCGGCGCTGTCGATCGCATGGCCGAGCGCTGGCCCGGGGCGCCGGACCTTGCCCCGAGCGTTGTGCCCCAGGCACCCGGAGTGCAGAGGGCTCCGCCCACGGAGACGCGGGCTCCCGAGTGTAAACCCTGCCTCCTTAATCCGCTTATCTCCCCGGCTCTGGGCAACTGCGCTTAGAAACTGGTTTTCCTGGGGAGGCTGGGGCGGAGGAGATGCTGATTAATCCCGGCTAGGCTGGACGTGGGGGGCCTCCGGGCAGCCCCCCCAAAGGAAGCTAGCACAGAGCAGGGAGCCTTTTCTTCCTTTCTGGAAGGGTCCTGGGGCTTGCCCAGAACAATTAAGCAATCAGGATGCGATTTCAATTTCAAAAGGCTCAGCGTTTGCAATGTCCGTTCAGGATGCTGGACTTCTATTATATACTCTTAAGTCTGTGGGGGAAGGGACGTTAACACATTGCTATACTAGGAAAAATTTTTTTTTCCTTGGGGCACAGTGTTCTATTAGGAAAATAGAATAAAAACAAAAACAAAACAGTCCTTTCTAATTTAATGAAAAATGTGTTATTTTTTATTGTTTTCTGTGCACGAATTATGTACAACTTGAAAAATAGTTCTTGCGGCTCCCAAGGGGAACAGACGTGTGAGTCACGTACGCTTCCCGAGGCCCCGGGCTCAAAACTACCGTGAGTTAAATACAACTCACACATGTTAAATACGAGCTAGTTTACCCGGGTCCTGTTCCTGGTTATTTCTGTCTCCACCAGTCATGCCCTGTTTCCCTTTGCATCTCAGGTCTGTATTTTTACCAGATGGAATCAGTTTCCCAAAGGCCTGGTAGGTTGGGTGGGCTGCCCGGGATACTTTGGTGTGTGTTGAAAACAATGTCATAAACCCCACCCTGAATTCCCAGAGTTTATAAGCTCCAGAAATGAGGGAGCTACCCCCAAAGCCCCCTGAAGTAGGGTAGGGTGGGGTGCTTGTTGGACAATATAGAGCCAGCAGTCCCACCCCCTAAATTGATTGAGTTGGAATCTCCAGAAATTGTGCTGGGAATTCTGTTTAGAGAAAAGACCTTTGTCTTTTAATTGGCAAATTTAGTTTGTTTACATTTATTGGGGTGACTGCTCTGTCTGGGGTAAACTCTTGGGCTTTGTTAGTGGATTCTCTCTTTGCCCTGTTACTCTAGAGGAGCTTTTTAGTCGGTGAGGGCTTCCCAGCTGGGATACCCTACTAAGCCACCATCACACAAATGGAGAAGGCCAGGCTGAGGCTTGGAATGAGTGGGCAGGAAACAGGAGAGTCTAGAAGTAGCTCTGCGTAGAGGTTTAGCAAGGGTGAGGTGGGGATTCCATCCTTTCAAGAAATCCTATGTTGCAGGGAGTAGAGATCTTGGAGAGCTATGGATAAACAAACACACTGAGCCATTGTCAGGGAATGTCTTGAGTGTTTAGGAATTTTAAGTCATGCTGGGGGCAGTGGGAGCTGGAACCCTCAGAAGTTTTTAGTTTTATAGAAAACAAATGATTTCTGCTTCTGTCTTTGTGTTCATATAAGAAAGTCTCACCTATATTGAGTTTTGTTTACTTCTCTGGTCTTCATTTATATTTCCCTCTCTGTTATTTGCAATGTCTGTTTGGGGAGGTTGTGGGAGTAGGGAGGGTGGGTGAGCTTTGATCCTGAGGTCTCAGTTGACTTTAAGGGCATGGAAACTCCATGGGGACTTTGGCTTCAAAGCCATCAGGGACAAGGGTGTGTCTGGGCACGGAGAGGGACGTGACCCTGCCTAATCAGATGCTTAAGAACTCAGAGGTGACATGGCTGGCCAAAAGTGCTAGTCCTGTTCCCTGAATCACGGCTATTCGGAAGAAACTGGGGCCCCTAGGGGTTGACCAACTTTCATTTCTTTACCCCACAACAATTGGCTGGAGATGGATTTGGCTTTGGTTGGTCTCTGTGAACAGCCTGATTTCTCAGAGGTTAGAGTGGATTGGATAATTTGAAGGAATGTGCTTGACAAGGGGAAGTGTTGCTTGGATCTGGAGACAGAAAGAGCTGTTACCTCCCTGCCGCAAAGCAAACTGAATTACAACCCCCTCCAAATTTATATATTGAATTCCTAACCCCGAGGACCTTGGACTGTAACTGTATTTGGAGATAGGTCTATAAAAAGGTGATTAAGGTAAAATGAGGCACTAGGGTGGGCCCTGATCCAACAGGACTGGTGTCCTTGTAAGAGGAAGAGATGAGGACACAGACACGCATAGAGGGACGACCACGTGAGGACACAGGGAGAAGGCGGCGTCTACACGCCAAGGAGAGAGGCCCCAGGAGGAACCAGCCCTGACACACCTTGATCTGGGACTTCCAGCCTCCAAGACTGTGAGACAATAGATTTCTGTTGTTTTAGCCACCCAGTCTGTGCAGTCTGTGGTGTTTTCTTATGGTGGCCTGAGCAAACTAATACAGGCTGGAACTAGGTGAGTGTATGCATGTGAGTGGAGACAGAGTGATTGTGTAGGCGTGTAGAAACCTTGTCCAACCTCACTGTTCTCTCTCCTGCTGATGTCCTGTTCTGGGCAGGTCCATTGCTAAGCTGGCAGGCAAGGGAGCCTGCTATGATCTGAATGTTTGTGTTCCGCCCAAATTCATGTGTTGAAGCCCTAACCCCGAAGGTGATGGTGTTAGGAGGTGGGGCCTTTGGGAGGTGATGAGGTCATGAGGGTGGAGCCTCCTGAATGGGGTCAGTGCCCTTATAAAAGGGACCCCAGAGAGCTCCCTTGCTCCTTCCACCATGTGAGGACACAGCTAGAAGGTGCCATCTATGAACCAGGAAGTGAGTCCTCACCAGACACAGAGTCTGCCATGCCGTGATCTTGGACTTCCAACCTATGGAACTGTGAGCCATAAATGTCTATTCTTTATACCCAGTTTATGGTATTTTTGTCATAGCAGCCCAACCAGACTAAGACATAGCTCCATCATACAGTGACCTCCCAGCCCAGAGTGGGGGAGAAATCTGACCATCCAGCACAGCTCCCAAATTTAGAGTTTCCTCAAATCACTTGGGGCATTTGTTGATAAAGGATAATTGCTTGAAAACAGTTCCAGCCTGAAGCACAGTTTGTCCCTGTTGATGTTAAGAACAATAAACAGTCACTATATAAATTGACACCACAGCCACAACTTAGCGCCAGTTTTTACCTTTGGGACATCTGTCCTGTTCCTCTGCAAATCTGTATGAGACGGAAACACCTTCTCTTGGGACTTGCACTGTTTTTGGGGTTCAGAGCAGCCTCCCCCAGGTGGGCCTGGAGTCCTTTGACAGAATCCCCCCAAAGCAGACGGTACTTTGTTCTTCACTTCCCTGTTGGGTGGCTTGAGTGGCATGCATTTTATTGAGTATTTATCGTTTGTTGCTACTTTTCCTTGATTCTTTTAATGGGGTGAAACTATTCACCTTTATGCAAACGGATGCCTTAACTTCACAGCGAATGTTTGTTTCAATTTGAAAAAATCACAAATCAGGGCTCACAGATGCTCATTTTTGATCATTTTCCCTGTTGCACCAGCAGAGGGGGAATGGCCCACAGCAGGGCTGGAGCCAGGGTTTCCAGATGTTCTGCGTGTCCAGCTGCAGAGGAACCGGGTGGAGCGTCCGCTGGTGCGCCTCCACGGCCTGCTGGACTCTTTCCATCACCTGATAGAACAAGGGCTCCGTGGCAGGCGTGAGGACATGGGTCTCGGAAGGGTCTCTTGAGAGATCAAAGAGCAAAGGTGGATCGTGACGGGTTACTTTCTCCCCGAAGCACGGGCAGACCCCTCTCCCGTAGCAGGCGCCGGCTCCCTCTGGCTGGAACACTGGAGTCATGTAGTGGACTTTCCACACTCTTCCTCCTGGTGGAAGGACAGGAATCCCAGAGAGTTGACATAGAGAAATAAAGTGCATTGCTGGGGAGCAGAGTTATTCACAGTAGCTAAAAGGGAGAAACAACCCAAGTGTCCATGGATGGATGAAGGGATAAACAGAATGTCTTCCATCCACATGATCCAGGTGGTGGAAAGTTAACTGTGGAGGTTTGTGAGGGTGCGGTCTGGGGTGCAGTGCAGGAAGCCTGTCTGAGAAGGTGATATTTGACTTAGGACATGAGCAACAACAGTGAGCCAGCCACAGGGAGATCCAGCCCACTAAGACTGTTCCAAATGGTTGGAACAACTTGTGCCAAGCCCTGAGGCAGGGATGGGCTTAGCCCGTCCTCCGATCACAGAGCACAGGGCGGTTGGAGCTTAGAAATTGTAGGGTGCCAGATACCAAAGCTGATGTTTCAGAGACAGGGAGGGGCTAGCTCATGTCCCGGAGAGAAACTCAGACTTGTTCTGACATTTGTGCGGTCAGTAACCTTGGGGAGCCGCTCAGCAGAGGCAGAGTGGACCCAGGAAGGCCGAACAGGGCACTGTTGGAGACGCACGGGCCGTAGTAATACGCTGCCCATCTCTCTTTTTACCTTGAAAAAAATTGACATATTCATCCAATGACTGACAGGAGAGAGATCAGTAATGAGGCAGTTACCGTGTAAAAGAACCCAGTTACAGATCAGGCCGTGCTACTGAACAGGAGGTTAAAAAGAACCTTAAAAGGCAACTTCTATAATATGTAATGTAAAAACCCAAAAATGTAGCTGTTAAAATCTTCCCAGATTATAATACTGAGAAGGATGGAAAAGAAAATAAGAGAGTTAAAAAAAATCTTCTATAATTCCCTCAAATAGGGGAAATTCTGGAAAGATACAGGACAGATACCCATTGAGGGACGTGTCGAGACAGTGCTTCGGAAAGTCTTTGCACAGAGTCACAAGGAGGATACGGATCTTCCCAAACACTGGAGGAAAAATAAAGAACACTAAGAGCACAAAGCATAGCCAGGAAGAGTGGGAGGCAAACCAAATAACACAGAGGAAAATATAAATGAAGAATAGAGAAGTAAACAAAACTCAATATAGGTGAGACTTTCTTATATGAAGACAAAGACAGAAGCAGAAATCATTTGTTTTCTATAAAACTAAAGGATCCCATGGTTAAGTAAATCCAATAGCTGGATTATTAAAATGACAGATAATAACAGAAAACCTTGTGGCAAGCTCCGGTGAATATAGCCATTAATATTAAGGTGGTTAAAATACAATGAAATTACTTGGCAAGGGCATGTGTGCTTGATGAAATTAATACTTTTTAAATAAGAATAAATAACTAAGCAAAGAAACATAGCATGTTTTGGTTTGGGAAGATCTAGTGTCGTAAGGATACATAAGCATCAAAGGCAAAGTTAACTTATGCATCCAATGCAATGATGATTAACGTCTCTGTGGGATATATTTTTTTTCTTTTTAGAAGTTGCAAATGATTTTCTAGCTCTTTTGAAAGGACTCTGGGGCCAAGAGAGCCTACAAAATTCGGAGATGGAAAAAGTATTCAGTAAGTGTGTGGCTGCTCATGATACAAAATTATAATTGTTACAAGGAAGATGAAACTGTGTCATTAAGCTAAGGTGGTTAGCACATTTGGAAGCACATCTAGATGAATAGAATAGATGAGAAAAGTCTCAGACGTGTGTGCACATGCATGTGCGTGCATGCATGTGTGTGTCATGATAAAAGTTGCACTTCACATTTTGGGGACATGTAAGAAGGAAATAAGCAATTTCATAAATGGCGCTTAAACCATAGGTAATGACACCCTTCCCATAATCACAAGAAGGTTGACAGGTGACCTCAGAAGGGATGTTGCTGGAATAAGGGAGACATATATTGCCAAGAACTAAATTTTAAAAGTTAGTGTGAAAAATGAAAGCTGTGAAGATGCAGAGGGACATGAACACAAAAGCCAGGATGTGACGCAAACCCCCAGGCTCTTCCAGGGCACTGTGCTTTGATGTCACCGAGGGGCTCTTTCCCGAAGGGTGTTAGGACAGGGGTCCCCTGCTCACTGTCCCGTTGGTGCCAGCGGGCGGCGTGCAGAAACGTCTCGCAGTAATGCAGCAGGAACTCGTGGTCGGAGTGCTTGGCTGTCCCCAGCAGCAAGGGCAGGAGGTCCCGGCCGTCAATCACTCTGCAGAAAGGTGCATGGGGGACTCAAGGATGCGGCAAGGACTTGGGGACAGTCTGTCCCTACAGCATTCACCAGCCCAGGGCCACGGTGCTCCACTCTCCTTGCATCATATCAGTGGAAGGAAAGTCCGAATGTGAACACGGATGGGAAGGAGGCATGCATGAGCGTTAGCAAGCATGCAGCAGCTCCCCATGTTACTCACAAATACATAACACCTTTGGCTGAAAGATACCTGGTGAACCAGCTTATTTGGCTTAAATGAGTGTCCATTCAGCCTTATTATGAATGTAAAAATAAGCCAAACAATTTTTGAAACGCCTTTTTGTTTTTACTCATTATAGAATGTGTTGTATTCTTGAACAAAGCTTGACACCGGTTCCTTTGCTGGAGAGTTTCTGGACTAGCATTTCCTCCTCTATCTGTCCTGCCCTTTCTTCCTTTTTAGATACTACTCATTTCCCAAAGCCCGGCTCTATCTTCTTGGGATTCTGGTTCCATTTTCTGTACCTTTCTTAGCACAAATGTTGAATCCACCTGTTCTGACTTGCAGGGATAACTGTGCAATTTACTATCCAATTACATGGTCAGTTGCTACTGGATGGGAAATATATCTGCATCTCTTTTGTACTTGTTCACTCCTGGCTGTCTATATAGCAAATACCTGCTAATAAATATGTGCTGATTGAATTGGATCATTCATTTTCCATACAGTTGAAGGTGATGAAATGCCTTTAAATGGAAAATTTCTGTGACCTTATTTAATTTCTCTTAAATTATTTTGAAAACTTTCCAGGATCTTGCATCTCAAATTTAATCATAAATACCGATGGCATATTTTTATAGATGCCATGAGCTTAGAATAGCTATAAATTGAGGATTTTTTTTTCTAACTGGATTAATGTTCTCAAACCAGGTAGAAAATTCAGAACCCCAATAGGTTTTACTTGGTCAAAGTTACCATGAAAAAACTGAAATAAAAGACAAAATATATATAATCATATAAGCACACATGTACATATATGTATGTTCATGTGTGTATGTATCTTAATAAAACCAACCAATAATATATGGCTACATTTATTTTACCTTCTAGTGAAATGCACTTGCAATATATATGATAGACAAAAATTTTCTTTTTAAAATGGGAGATGTTATAAATTATAAAGAAAAAATATTAATAGTCTATTAGAAAAAAAAAATCCAGCAAGAGACATGTAATTCAATGTAAAAAAAGAGAAAACCACAGAAATGTAAAATAAATGTAAAAAAATTTTAACATTGCTAGGGATAAAGCAATAAAAATTATAACATACACATATATATATGTGTTTATATATATAAATTATATAACATATATATACCTGTATATACACACATATGTCTATATCTACATATATATAAATTATATATATATAAATAATTTTAAATAATTTTAGGTCTATTGTTTTTAATATGGACACTATCACTTATGGCTGGTAGCAATTCCTAGGGTACAATCTGAGAAAATATATCAAGAGATTTACCTATAAGTGGCCATATTATTGACCCAGAAATTCAACTTCTAGAAATTTTTACTAAGGAGATAATTATAATAGGCACTAAAATGGTAACACAGTGTTTTCTAAAACAAGGCTAATGAGCCACCCATAAGGGGGTAGAAGAAAAAAAACAAAATTTGAAGCCATTACAATTTTTATCTATGCATAATATATACATATATATAACAATTTAAATATGTGTTCTTCTCTATGCTATGAAGATTATGAAAAAAATTATTTTCTATTTCCTCCCAAGTGATTTTTATATCTTTTAAGACAAGAGAAATTGGAATCCTATAAAAGTCCCTGCCACAGTGGATCAAAAGTAATTTCTTGCGATACATTGTTAGAATTTTCAGAGACAATCACCCTTATAATAAATGTGCTCCACTTAAGAATTAGGAAAAGGGAAATAGACATTTTGTATATAAAACAAAACCAACGTTTGATGCAAGCATTAAATAATAGAGCCGGGAGTGTTTTCCCAGATACTGGTTTCATGGATGTTTTATGACAATGCAAAAGGGACAGTATCATTTCCCTTAAATATTGTTGTTTCTACCCAAAGTTGAATTGCTTCTTTTGAGTGGTTCTGTACCTGTCCTGGGGCACCTGGCCGCCCCCCAGCTGCACCACGGTGGGGAAAACATCCATCAGGCTGGTGGGCTCATCGATGACCCGGCCGGCGGGCAGCACCCCGGGCCAGCGGAATATCCCCGGCATGCGGATCCCACCTTCCCAGCCTCCCATGCCTTTGCCACCTGAGTTTAAACAGAAATGGAAAAAACAAATAATAAAAAGATAAAAAATCAGAAGTAGATGCTTACTCTGGGTGACTTAACCTTTGTGCTTATTTTGCTTAAGTCTCTCTCTGTTTCAATCAAATTACAACATACTATAGTTCCCCCTTGCAGAGGTTAGATTTTATATTCTTTTATTAACCTGGTGAATTTGATTAGGGTGAGTCATTCATCCCAAATGACTGGTGTCCTTAGGAGAAGAGGAGACACAGACACAGAGGAGAAGCCACGTGGAAACGGAGGCAGAGACGGCAGTGACGCGGCCACAAGCCAAGGGACGCCTGGAGCCCCCAGGAGCTGGGAGAGGCAGGAAGGAGCCTCCCCTGGAGCCTCCGGAGGGAGCGCGGCCCTGAGACCCCTTCCTCTCCGACTCCTGGGCTCCGGGACTGGGGGAGGATAAATCTGTGTAGCTTTAAGTCCCCAGTTTTTGGTACTTTGTTACACAGCCGTAAGGAACTAACACAGTCACACTCATATGTGGGTTTTTCCTTTGATAGATTTGACCCATTTTATTAATAAATATTCTGCTGGAGCTAATGCCAGAGTCACCTTTGTCCTGATAGAATATTGATATTTCCATATGGTTCGAAAGCAAAATTAAGTTAGAATTTCTGAATACCACCTTTGTCTGTCTGTAAAATTCTCTCATATTAAATATCATTATGGAAATTTCCTGTTGCCGCTGTGACAAATTGTCACAAATTTCATGGATTAAGTAAAAAACAAAAAAAGTATTATCCTACAGTTCTGGAGGTCAGAGATCCAATATGGGTCTCACTAGGCTAAATTCAAGGTGTGGGCAGGGCTACTTCCTTAGGGAGGCTCCAGAAGCAAATCTGTCCCCAGACCTTTTCCAGCTGCCACTTCCCTGGCCACGGGCCCCTTCGTCCATTGTCAAAGCCAGCAGTGGAGCATCTTCAGATCTCTCTCGCTTTTTCTGAACCCTGTTTCTGTCTTCACATCTTCTCTGGCTCTGATCCTCCAGCCCCCCTCGTATCAGGGCCACTTGATGACATTTAGGGCCCACCTGGGTGACCCAGGGTCATCTCCCCATCTCAGGTTAATTAACTTCATCATATCTGCAAAGTCCCTTTGCCATATGCAGTGTATAGAGGTTCTGAGAATTAAGAAATGGACATCTTTGGGGACATCCTTCTGTCCACCACATGGGATTAGGACATGGACATCTTTGGGGACATCCTTCTGTCCACCACATGGGGATTAGGAATGGACATCTTTGGGGGACATTATTCTGTCACCACATGGGGATTAGGATGTGGACATCTTTGGGGACATTATTCTGTCTACCATATGGAATTAGGATGTGGACATCTTTGGGGACATTATTCTGTCTACCACATGGGATTAGGATGTGGACCTCTTTGGGAGCATTATTCTGCCTACCACACAGGGATTAGGATGTGAATATTTTGGGGGCTCTTATTGTTTCTACCACAATGGTCATTAGAGTTCTGGTGATTTCTGTTACTTTGCCTTGAAAGCTCCGAATCCTTGACCTGGCTTCTTTCAGGGTGCATACATCACCTCTCTTGGATCCACAGTGTTTTTTGCAATGGCTGTGGGGTGAGGGACAGTCGGGATGTAGCTGTGCCTGCCCATGTGCATTGAAACTTGCAGAATGGTGGGGTCAGGGAAATGGAGGGAAAATCTTTTCAGAACAATAGCGTGGCACATTTAAAAGAGGCTGCATCACCAGCATTCTTCACGGCACACGAAGATGTTGGGTGCAGAGTACATTAACATTGACGGCACTGCGATTTTTGAGCAGTCAGACCCTCGATGTGAAGAAGTTTTTGGAAGGCATTAGCTGATTTAATTTGGACAGCACATTTTAGAATCTTTGTGGTACGTGAATAATGGTGTGTCTGTAATACTAGAATCCTAGTTTGACTATAACCTGGCCACCCTTCTTGGATACATTGCTTGAATGTAAAATTCAAACCTGGGTCCATTGGCAAATAAATAGAAAAACAAAGTATGGTTTATACATGCAATGAAATGGTGTTCAGCCATAAAAAGGAATGAAGTACTGACACCTGTTATGACATGTATGAACCTCAAAAACATTGTGCTGGCCAGGTGGCTCACACCTGTAATCCTAACACTCTGGGAGGCCGAGGCAGGAGGATGGCTTGAGCTCAGGAGTTCAAGACCAACTTGAGCAAGAGCGAGACCCCGTCTCTACAAAAAAATAGAAAAATTAGCTGGGCGTGGTGGCGTGCGCCTGTAGTCCCAGCTACTCGGGAGGCTGAGGCAGGAGGATGCTTGAGCCCAGGAGTCTCAGGTTGCAGTGAGATATGATGACACCACTGCACTCCAGCCTTGGCAATAGAGCGAGACACTGTCTAAAACAAACAAACAACCAACCAACCAAAAAAACCCGGTTGTGCTAAGGAAATAAGCAACTCACAAATGTCCGCATATTGTATGACATCATTGGCATGAAATATGCAAAATAGGAAAATATACAGAGATAGAAAATAAGTTGGTGGTTGACTGGGGTTGGGCACAGTGACATGGAGCATGACTGCTATGAGTATAGGATTTCCTTCTGCGGTGATGGAAATGTTATCAAATTAAATAGTGGTGATGGCTGCACAACTCTGAGAGTCTACTAAAATACACCTAATGGTGCCAAAAAAAGTCAAACCTGAGCATGACAAATTATAATTTTTGCCCTGGATAGGAAAAACCAAAGTCTTTGGGCAGCAGTATTTACTCTCCTGGAGAGGATGGCCCCATTCCAAAGGAACAGGTAGAAATGGCAGCGAAGATACAAAGCCCCAAGATAAGGATCTGGGAATCTCTCAGCCTTACCTTTGTATATTCCGTTCCAGCCACCATACTGGTTGTTTCCATGTTGAGACTCTAAGGACCCCCCGTTGTCCGATGTAAAATAAACAAGGGTGTTGTTGCTCAAAGCTTCCTTGTCCAACATATCAAGGATCTGTCCTGCAGAGCACAGATGTGTTTGACGTGGTCAAAATAGAAGAATGTCTTAAACCCAACTGCTGAGTGCATGCTTTTGTCAGAGTTTTAGGCAAGCGACCAGGATGTAAGCTATGTTGGGCAAAATTGCAAATCTTAAAAGTGAGGCAAACCAAGAGGACAGAGGAGGAAGGATAGACTGAAAATACCATTGCAGATGCCATCAACAAACACCAATTGTCAGCAGTGACTCTGAGTTTCTTATAGCCACACAAAAGGGGATTCTTGTCACTTATGTAACTCACAGTGCCCAAGACGTTTTTTTAAAAATTAGTTAAGTAGGATATTGTTTTTATGTCTAACAACAGACAAGGCTTTCTCCCAGTGTGCCTGTTAATGAGGAGTCTCGTGAATGTTCTGTGGCCTCGAATATATCCTATTCTTGGCTGCCTTGTACTTGTAACCCATCTGTATCATTATATTTAAAGTTTAACTCTTTTGGTTGGGTCTTGTTTTCTATGTATAAAAAGGAGAGTTTTGTCTGTTGTTAGAAATAAAAGTATTCTGTTCACTACATGGATTAGGATGTGGACATTTTTGGGGACATCATTCTGTCTACCACATGGGATTAGGACGTGGCATCTGGGGACTTATTCTGTCTACCACATGGGATTAGATGTGGACACCTTGGGGCATATTCTGTCTACCACATGGGATTAGCATGTGGACATCTGTGGGGACACTATTCTGTCTACCCCATGGGATTAGGACGTGGACATCTGTGGGGATACTATTCTGTCTACTACATGGGATTAGGACGTGGACATCTGTGGGGACACTATTCTGTCCACCCCATGGTATTAGGACGTGGACATCTGTGGTGACGTTATTCTGTCTACTACATGGGATTAGGACGTGGACATCTGTGGGGACACTATTCTGTCTACCCCATGGGATTAGGACGTGGACATCTGTGGGGACGTTATTCTGTCTACCACACGAGGATTAGGATGTGGACATTCTTGGCAAGATCCCACTGCCTGTGATGCATGCACTGTGGAATTCATCCTCTACAAAGGGCGTGAAGATCTGTTCTATCATATTTGGAAGCTTTGAAATGTGATCTGCTCGCAGGGCTTGTTCTGTATCCTCTGTCTTGCCTTAGTCAATGTCACCTTCTCGTTCTGTACTTCCCTTCCTGTTTCCGCTGCTGGATGGGAACCATCAAGTTTCCCCATGGAAAAGGCACTTACCCACCATCCCGTCCATCTCCTCCACGTTGTCCCCATACAGCCCGTGGAGACTTTTTCCAAGGAAGTGCTCAGCAGTGACAAGAGGAGTGTGCACATGTAAAAACGAGACAAAGAGAAGGAAAGGTCTTTGCTTATTTCTGCAAATAAATGCAAAGCAACTAAGGTTACTTTCTTGGTAAGACAGAGCGAATTCTTGTAGACACTAAATACGGATGTCACTTGTCACACCCTCATGACTCTGCTCGTCAAGAGCAAATGTGTAAAACCCTTGTTCGACAGGAAGTTGTTCTTGTGTTTAAGAATTTCTAACATGATGACTTTTCCCTTTGGAAATCTATTTAAAAGTCCACACTGCTTTTATGCATTTTTTCCCTGAATATTATAATTTTCTAACTGCACATACTTAGGAGAACAGAAAGCTAAAAGAACACCGGGCTACTGTCTGAGCTGACAATTTATCTTGTTCAGTTATTTCAGTCTATGTTTTTATCTTAAATCTCACCTTGTAGAATTAAGTGATGTCATGCATTCAGTTTTCTTTATAATTGCGATCAAGTAGTGAGGTTTAAGACTTACAGTAGTTATGAAAAAACATACTTTAAAAATGGGGCATATTAGGTTATTAATGTCGGTTGATTTCCTTCCTTTTAGGCTCTGCCTCAGTTTCCCCCTACCTCCACCTGATTTGTATAGTGTAATCTAGACCCTGAAAGTATAAAAGGTGAAAATCTCAGCTTTAATTAGAACACATTATCCTCAGCTGTTTCAATTTGCTGGCTAATTGTCAATGCTGTTTCTCAGGCAGTTCCATCACGAACTCTCCAAGAATGTTTTACAACATAATTATGACCTCACTGCCACCAGGCACGTTGGACTTTGATGCTATCACCCTCTTAACTAGAATACCCTCGGAGAGCGTGGAACGAACTCTATTTAGTGTAGCTTTTCATCCTGTACCTCTCGGTCTGACAGAGGAGCTTTCCCTGCCACTAAAATTTACCTATAGGCTGAAGTCAGCACCAGGACACCTTAGTCCTGGTGATAGAGATTAAAAATATAATTAATTGTAAACGTTCTCGAGGTGATTCAGTTTGTTGTTAATTAAACACGGCCCCGGGGTCATCAGAGGTTGCTGACGACATGGGGTTGGCCCAAGAACAGGTGCGGCAAATTCCTACCGACCTGTAACAATGTATTAATGGACACAAGTCACAGGGCTCAAATGACCATCATCGATGCCCCATTTTACAAAAAGAAAAGTCTTTTTTGGGTCACAGCCATTCCATTCAAGTATCAATTAGAGAAAACTATTTAGGATGCATTTCCATCCCGAAGCTGAGTGCTAGGGCGAAGCTGACCCGCCCGTGCTCACCTTTTGAGAAAGGACGAGATGTCCTCCAGAAGGAGGGGCTTAGTTCTTCGAAAGCGCATGGGCTGCTCCGTGATGGTGTGGCCTTTCATCAGAAAGCAGTCCGCGTGCACGATCAGAGTGCCCAGGAAACGCGAGGCCATGAACAGGAGGACGGCCGCGACAGCTGCCCAGATGACCGGCGCCCACGGGAGCGGCGCCAGGCGGGTGAGCTTGCCCGCCGTGAGCGTGAGGGCAGCGAAGACCATGACTTGGAAGCACAGGGTGAGCTTGTGCTCCAGGCCCACGCGCTTCTCGGAGAGCTCCCAGCGGGCACAGTCGCCCATCATGGAGAAAGGCATTCCGTAGAAGTGCCCAAACCCGTGGTTGAGCGGGTGGTGGCAGTGATCGTGGGAAGAGTCGCAGTTGAGACCCAGATGCCATTTTCCTGAGGGGCGAGAACGTACATGGGCGTGACAAGTGGCGGACCGTCTCTGGGTAAGTGGCCTTTGACTGTCAGCCACGGTCCAGGCGCTCTGCTGGATGCTGGGGTGGGGTGGGGGTGCCAGGAGGTGTGGGTGGCGTTAGCTGTTACGTGCACCACAACCTGGGCTTGTCACTTCAGCATTACCTGGTATATTAGTTTCCTATGACAGGTGCAATAAATTACCATAAACGCGGTTGCTTATAACAACAGAGATTTACCCTCCCCCAGTCCTGGAGCCCAGGAGTCTGGGATGAAGGGGTCTCAGGGCCGCGCTCCCTCCAGAGGCTCCAGGGGAGGCTCCTTCCTGCCTCTCCCAGCCCCTGGGGGCTCCAGGCATCCCTGGGCTTGTGGCCGCGCCACTCCAGTCTCTGCCTTCTTGGTCACACTGCCTTCTCCCACCTCCCTCTGTAAAGACTTGTCCTTGCACATAGCGTCCACCTGGATAATTCAGGATCATTCCTTCACCTCGAGATTGTTAATTTAAATCACATCTACAAAGACTCTTACAAGGTAATATTTGCTGGTTTCAGAGTTTAGGATCTGATCTCTTTTGGGGACTATTATTTGGTCTATTGCCCCTGGCTTGGTAATTGTCTGTGGCACAACAATAATGAATCACTGCCCAGTCACCCCAGAAAGCTCCATCTGATACAGTCAGTACGGGCAGAATCCTTCCGGGCTTTGGAATTGTTACTTGCTTTGCTAAACCACCCTGATAGTGGCTACGGTCCAGGTGGATGGTAGGTTTTACTGAGCACCACTTTCAACTTCAAAGGAAGATTTTAGCTTCCATGCTGTCACTATGAGGGTGTTGATAAAGAGACACTTGCCGGCTGGGCGCAGTGGCTCATGCCTGTAATCCCAACACTCTGGGAGGCCGAGGCGGGAGGGTCACTTGAGCTCAGGAGTTTGAGACCAGCCTGAGCAAGAGCGAGATCCCGTCCCTACTAAAAATAGAAAAATTAGCTGGGCGTGGTGGGGCAGTGCCTGTAGTCCCAGCTACTCGGGAGGCTGAGACAGGAGGATGGCTTGAGCCCAGGAGTTTGAGGCTGCAGTGAGCTATGATGATGCCACTGCACTCCAGCCTGGGTGACAGAGTGAGACCCTGTCTCAAAAAAACACAAAAGCAAAAAAAGAGACACTTGCTACCCCAGTGCTGTCTGGCATTCAGAAAACCTCGTGCAATTTCCCAAGGATTTTGCCATGAGGATGGTCTCTTCTTCTTAAAAAATAAAAAAATATCATAGTCTACTGGATTTTATATGCAGTGTATTAGCTAGTCATGTTGTTTATCAATAAATGGTACCGTAAATAAAAATTATTACCATAACATGATAATGATAATGGCAACTTGGCTCCCTTTCAAGAAACGATTGTCCTTAATTTTATTTTTCGTTCAATACATGACATAGTTTGTCAACATAAAGAAAAATAAGCATGTTATTTATGGAAGCAGAGAGAAGTACTAAGCCTTGCAATGACATTTCCATATGGACCAAAGGGAAAAACAGAATTTTAGACAGAAAAGTATATACTTTCTTATTTTTTCTTTATCATGGTGCATCAGCACATTGTATAAAATGCCAAATATGTTATTTCTTGAGTAGCTACTTTGTACGTAACCATCTGGAAAGTGATACCACTTCTGTAGGCATGCAGCTTTCTGTCTATTGGAAAATCCCACGGCACACCATAGATTTCATTTCCAAACGTTTTAGCTGAACGTACTTTTTGAATAAAAGTAAGGTACTCAGCACTTTAAAAAATGTGCATACTTTCCTTTGCATCCCTACAGAAAAAAAAAGAAAAAAAAATGTGCATACCTATTAGTCCAGTGGCATAGCCTCTGTCTTGCAGTATTTTTGCAAAAGTTGTCTCATTTGTTGGAAGGCCTCCAGATACTCCAGCCCACTGAAGAACGCGGTAGCCAGTGCTGGACACCATACCTTTGAGCAATCATTTAAAAAAAAATTACTGTTACACATTTTGCTTTTTGTTTGTGTGCTCATTATTAATTAAAAAAAAATACCTGGTGAAATTCTCCATTATTTAAAATTAAATTGAAAATTTACTTCTTACATGGATTTACCTCACGGGTTGCATTTTTGGCAGCAAAAGAAATGGTTAATTCACCGACAAAGTCAAGGGGAAGATGAATTGCCCTGTCATGTGCAAGTTATAAAGAAACAAATTGGATAAAAACGGATGAGAACTAAAAGTGGTTTTATGATTTCATTTTATATTCATTCTTGATATAATCCCATGGTTCTCAAACTTCTCTGCACATCGAAATCAAGTGGAGGCTTCAAAATATTCTGATGCTTGGTTATCACTACAGAGGTTGTAGTTTTTGTTACTCTGGGGTGGAACTCGGGCTTTGCAGAGGTTGGATGATTCTAACGTGCTGACAAGGTTGCCATTGAGAAGACACTTTGTTTCTCACAGTTCCCCAGAGGTGAAGGGTGCAAGCCACGCCATGGGGGTCATGTAGGGAAGCACCAGGGTTGTTGAAGGGGAATAGGTGGTGAGGGAAAAGAGTGGGAAAAGGCCTTTATTGAATTTTTTTTTTGAGACAGAGTCTCACTCTGGTGCCTGGGCTAGAGTGCCATGGCGTCAGCCTAGCTCACTGCAGCCTCAAACTCCTGGGCTCAAGCAATCCTCCTGCCTCAGCCTCCCAAGTAGCTGGGACTACAGATGCATACCACCATGCCCAGCTAATGTTTTCTATTTTTAGTAGAAACAGGGGTCTCACTCTTGCTCAGTATGGTCTCAAACTCCTGACCTCAAGCAATCCTCCTGCCTCAGCCTCCCAGAGTGCTAGGACTACAGGCATGAGCCACCACACCCAGCCTATTGAATTTTTTTAGTGGGAAGAAATAGGCAAGACAAAGTAGACAAGCTTAAGATTGGCTGGTTTGAATCATTTCAGTGGGCTCTAGGCTTTAGGGGTGGTTTCTAGTTGGCTGCCACCTGATCCTAGGGCATAGCGGCCCCAAATATGAGAATCTAGTACAGGCGGTGGTTGGGGTGTGGTCTCTGGATTGGCGGTTTGCCTATGAAAGCTGCACCCACAGGTGAGTCATTTGCTATCTCTAGGAATTGGCTAATCTTGCAAGGAACATTCTCTCCAGGGTCAGGCAGGCCCCAAGACATCAAAACATGAGAATATAAACAATAAAAACTGTGATTAATACACCAGGCTGCACCCCAGGCTAGCTAGATCAGCCTGCCCACGGGTGGGTCACTGGCATCAATGTGTTTGTGAAGCTCTGCAGTGATTCTGTTGTGCAGCCGTGGTTAAGAAGCACAGATTTGGAATACGTTGTATGTGTCCAGGCCATTTCGATAAATTTAGCTCAGTCTGCTTAGAGAGCATCAATCTGGTTCTCAGAGTGAGAATACTTTTCAGTGATCATCATTTGGGAACTTGGAGAATTCTCTCTGGGGTTTTCCAAAATGTTGGGGACGCACGTTCTGGTTCAATACAGACTGGTGGGAAGCTAAATAGTTCTTAGCCACATCAAAGATAGTTGTGGTGGGGGGGGTGTTTCAGCTTAAGTTGGCCAGGATTCCGTCTTCCCTGGGGCATGAGACAGGGTGCCAGAGACCCGCATGCATGCAAGTCTGTAGGGTCAGTTTGATGTGTCCACTTGGCCGAGCTATAGTCCCCAGTTATTTTTAAACATGTTTGGTGTTGCTGTGAAGGTCTTTTGTAGATGCGGTTCACGTCTATATTCAGTTGACTTTAACTAAAGGAGATGACTCTCGATAACATGGGTGGACCTCATCTGAGAAAGATGAAGGCCTTAACAGCCAAAACTGAGGTTCCCACATAAAGAAGGAAATTCTGCCTCAAGATGCAGCTTCAACTCCCGCCTGAGTTTCCAGCCTGAAGGCCTGCCCTGCAGATTTTGGAATCGACAAATCCCGCAAGTGCATGATCCAATTCCTTAAAATAAATCTCTTCAGATAGATAGATAGGTACATAGGTAGACAGATATGGATAGATAGATAGAATAGATTATTGATAGATACATAGCCGATAGATACATGATAGATAATAAATGATATATAGGTAGATGGATAGATAGACAGACAGATAGACAGATCCTATTGGTTCTGTTTCTCTGGAGAACCCTGACTAAGACAGGGTCTGAATCTCCCCCTGGAGTCACACTCCTCAGCCTGAGTGTCAGAGAGTAGATTAATGCAAAGGACATCACACAGACTTCCAAAGGTTTGGTCTACTCTTTGCCCAACTCCCAGGGAGATAAAGAATTTTAGGAAAAAATAGCAGTCCTTTCTGCCAAAAAATCTGCAAGACTTACAGGGCACAAGCAGGACGGTTTTGGAACCCCTGTGGTGGAACGAGAGAAACATTCTGCCGTAGAATGTCATTCTTTAGATCCATCCTGGAGGTCTCTATTCTTCCACAGAGAACAAAAGAAATTCCCTTTCCAAGGCTTGGGCAGATATTGGAAAAAAGCCCTGCAGAGACTCCTATCTCTTCTTCTTCAGATTAAACATATTATGTCACTTAAACTTTTGCATAAGTATAGTCAAGATATTTCCTGATATTCCCCTTACTATCTCTTATACTAGGGGTTGTCAAACTCTAGCCCCTGGGCCAAATCTGGGTTTCCATCCGTTTTCATACCCCCAAGGAGTGAAGAAAGGTTTTGTGCATTTTTAAATGGTTGGGAAAAAATAAAGAGAAGTATATTTCATAACATGAGAAATTATATGAAATTAAAACTTCCACATTTATAAGTGACGTTTTATTGGAACACAGCCATGTGCCTTTGTGCATGTATTACTTATAGATACTTTTAAGCTACAGCAGAGTTGAGCAGTTGCAAGCAGAGACTACCTGGCCTGCAAAACTGAAAATATTTACTCTCTTGTCCTTTACAGAAAAAGTTGGCCCATCCCTGTTTTATATGGTTACCCACATCATGGGAGGCAATTGAATAGGTGAACCCCTGCCCAGGTAACCTCGTTATAGTGGGCTGTCTAACACTTACTGACTCCAATCTGATGGTAAGAATGTGCAGGGTTAGACCATCCTCTTCCCACTGTACCAGACAACCCACTCTTTAATATCTGTATAGCAGGAGTTCAAGGGAGCACATTTCTCTCCTACTCCAGTGGTTAGTTATAGAGAAAGACCAACCTGATCGAACAGGGTACCTGCCCGTAAGAAAAGCAGCTCTACTTGGCGTGCACACCGAAGCGGCAGAGATGTGCTGTGTTAGTGTCACTCCATCCTCTGCAAGGCGGTCGATATTTGGAGTCCTGTGGAGGGACAAATGAACAGCTTTTTTCCTTAAAAAACAAACAGGTTTTTCATAAGCATAGATAGCTACACACTGCTTAATCGAAAGTCTGCTGATCATTCTTTAATGCATTAAGATGTTCTTAGGTATAATGGCCAAGAAACATATGAAAAAATGCTCAACGTCTCTAATCATCAGGGAAATGCAAATCAAAACCACAATGAGATACCACTTAACTCCAGTGAGAGTGGCTTTTATCAAAAAGTTCCAAAACAACAAATGTTGGCATTGATGCGGAGAGATAGGGACACACATACCCTGCTGGTGGGACTGCAAACTAGTACAACCTCTATGGAAAGTAGTATGGACATACCTCAAAGAACTAAAAGTAGAACTACCATTTGACCCAGGCATCCCACTACTGGGTATTTACCCAAAGGAAAAAAAGACATTCTATAAAAAAGACACCTGCACTCAAATGTTTATAGCAGCACAATTCACAATTGCAAAGATGTGGAAACAACCCAAGTGCCCATCAATCCATGAGTGGATTAATAAAATGTGCTATATGTACACCATGGAGGACTACTCAGCCATAAAAACAATGGTGAACTAACACCTCTTGTATTATCCTGGATGGAGCTGGAGCTCATTCTCCTAAGTGAAGTGTCACAAGAATGGAAAACAAGCATCACATGTACTCACCATTAAATTGGAACTAATTGATGAACACTTATGTGCACATATGGAAATAACATTCATCGGAAATCCAGCAGGTGGGGGGGAGGAGGGGATGGGTAAATTCTCACCTAATGGGTACAATGTGCACTATCCGGGGAATGGGCACACTTATAACTTTGACTCAAACGGTACAAAAGCAATTTATGTAACCAAAACGTTTGTACCCCCATAATATTCTGAAATTAAAAAAAAAATCACAGAAAAAAAAAAAGATGTTTTTAGGAATGACCCAAAGGCAATGGCAGCAACTCCAAATGTGTTCTCAACCTTTAAAGAAACATCAGCTCAATTAAACATGATTGACTAAGTTTCCACAAGGCACTACTGGTCCTGAGAGATAGATACGGCAGGAAGTCCGGGACTGAGCGCCCAGGGTGCCTTCTCAGTTGGGACTCATGGTCTCAACTGTGGGAAGGTTTGACCTCACGGACACCAACATGTTGTAGGAGCTGTACAAGGTGGGATTCGGATAAGCAGGATGAACGAGCACATGACAGATGGGCGTGTCATATTTTGGAGCTGGGAATATGTGGACCTATCTGTTTGAAGCAAAGTTTTTCAGCAGCAGAGCAATGAAGTCATGCATAAGTGGGTGGGCTTGGTTAATATTGGCCTTTGGTTTACAGGCACTAGCAGTGATTTTTAAAACATTGTCGCCCGGGTGCAGTGGCTCATGCCTGTCATCCCAGCACTCTGGGAAGCTGAGGCGGGAGGATCGCTTGAGGTCAGGAGTTTGAGACCAGCCTGAGCAAGAGCGAGACCCCGTTTCTACTAAAAATAGAAAAATTAGCCGGGTGTTGTGGTGCACACCTGTAGTCCCAGCTACTCGGGAGGCTGAGGCAGGAGGATCGCTTGAACCCAGGAGTTGGATGTTGCAGTGATCCACGATGACGCCACTGCACTCTATCTGGAGTGACAGAGCGAGACTCTGTCTCCAAAAAACCAAAACAAAACATAAAACGTTGTCTATTACATACTGGGTGGATATAAATTAAATTTAAAACTGAAATGAATAGCCATATGTAGGATGCGTTTGAGCTGGGGTTAGTGCTAGCATAGGAAGAAAGTAGGATGGATTTTGGGGGTATTAGAAGCAGCAATGTGTGCAGAACTCTTAAAGACTGGACTGCCCTCATCAAAGGTGAGTGGCTTCTCTTTCTTCTGGCCTCTGCATTGTGGGCACCAGATGACCAATCCTCTGTTCCTTGCCTTATGGTGCTGTTGCCATAGCAGCCGATGTCTCCAATGCCAAGGTCGTCCGCCATCAGTAAAAGCATGTTCGGCCGGGAGCCTGATACGTCTCTGCAAGTGGAAGGCATCAAACCCAGCAGCACGCCCAGGGCCGCAGCCAGCCAGCTCCTGAAATACAAGCTACCAAAGAACATGTAACGCCCCTTCCCATGTCACTGAAGACTTCTCTAAGGGGGAAGTTGGCATCACTATTTTAGGGGACTTTGATATTATTTTCACATTTCAGAATAGCTTTGAGTGCATCTCCTGGGCATTTGATATATTTGTTTTTCCCGGTTAAAAATAACTCATACCATTGACGGTTTTCTTTGGACTCTAAGCATTTTATCTGGGAAGCTCTAGACTCTATTGTTAAGTGATCGACTCAAGGATTAGGGGAAAGCATTATTCGTGGCTTCCTAGAACGCGTGAATTGGGTCTCCAGGACAGCTACTGCTGTTTCTCCTCATTCTTCCTTGTGTAAGTCAGCTGTGTCGAACTTAAGGATTGGTGGCACCTCATTAGGCGTTGGACCATCCAGAAGAGCAGGAAAGACATGCATGCTCAGGGCAGAGCGAGACCACAGTGGGCTGGTATAATAATCCCGAGTCCATGGAGAGTCCCTGTGCATTTGAGCTTGAATGTGAAAATTCCAAAGACTGACATTTTTAGCCCACTGGTACCTGATGAGAAGTGGCTCTTTCGAGGTGGTGGAGGGTCCAGCCTGGGGCAGGGACCCCTGGTGGTTGCGTTCCACGAGGAAGTGTTGCCACAAGGGGTTGGTTAGTGGCTTCTACCCTGCCACCACTGTTACTGTCTTTTTTTGTGGATGCCACCATGGGAATGCACATATACAGCAGGGTGACAGTGTCCCGGTCCCCAGTGTGATAAAGCAAAGACATGCTCTGAGCCTCCAAGAAGGTGCGCAAGAGAGGGGCTCCCTGGAAAACCAGACACCTGGCCTGTGGTAGCGCTTAACGCCCACCTGTCGTGAGGCTGCACTCACCTGGTTTGTGAAGAGTAAAATAGAGCTCTCCTCGAGGCTGCCTGGGACAACCCCAAGGTAGGGGAACACGCACTTCTGTTAATCACAAGTCCCAAGCTGTGTCCTCCAGATGTGTGATCGATTACTAATTGAGCAAGACCACCAGGTTATCAATGCATTCTGAGAAAGCCACGGAACAGAGGCAGAGACAGGAAACAGTATTAACAAAAGCATATCATCCTATCTTACCAAGAATGGTCCAGATGTAACATGTTCTTTCTTCTCTTTTTATGTTCCTGTAAGACATAAAAACATTCAAAATGGCATAGGCAACAGAAACTGGACTAATTATAGGTAAAACAGTAAATTCACAACCAGAAAGGGGAACTTCGATTCTCTCTCAAAAACACCTTAAAATGATGAATAACGTCTCGTAAAGGAATGCTCTTCTAGAGCGAAAAGGCGTTAAAAATATTGGACACTAGGTTAAGGAGGTAAAACGTTACTTTAAAAAGCCAGATGAGAAGTATTTGGGGCTTTGCTGCCTAGATGCTTTCTGTGACATCTACTCCTCTCTGCTGTTGCAGCACGGAAGCAGCCGTAGGTGATCCATAAATGATCGGGCATTGCTGTCTTCAATACAACTTAGCTTTGTAGACTGTCCGGTGGCCGTGCCATCCGGCGGCGGCAGGGCCAGGCTTGGGCAGAACGAGACCTTCCAGTATTGCTTGTACCAATGAAAAAATATTATAAATTGGGTTGTCTAAATAGTATGCGGCTCAACAACAGGCTTATATAAAGAAGGGGAAAAAAAAAGAAAAAAAATTATTACATAGAGAAATTGGGTATATTTAAGTTATTTAAAAAAGCATAGTAAAATGGCTGGGCTTTAAACATTTAAAATAAACTATGTTTTGCTCAATTATATAAAGAAGGAAAAAACAAAAAAAATAAGAAAAAAATAAGAAAAAAAAATATATGGTCAACAGCACCCGTAGCAGGGAAGTTCTCAGTTGGTCTAAAGCTGGGCATACTTGGGCCAGGTACAGAAACAAGGCAAGAACCATTTATCCACTGGCTTTGTTTATAAATTTCCGGGAAGGATTTTAGTGGCCTGTGAGCCCCTGAACTTGGTGCACAGTTTTTGGTTCTAGAAGGTTGTTTATAGGCGGGTGATGTAATGCTTTGTGGTTTTTCCAGTATTGTTGTTCGTTTTATGCATCACCCAGAGTTCGTAGTTCACACTAGGGTTCACTCTTGGTGTTGTACATTCTGTGGGTTTGGACAGGTGGATAATGACACGGACCCACCACTTTCGTATCATGCAGAATAGTTTCACTGCCCTAAAAATCCTCTGTGCTCTGCCTGTTCATCCCTCCCTCTTTTGACTCCTGGCAACCACTGATCATTTTACTGTCTCCATGGTTTTGCCTTTTCCGGAATGTCTTATAGTTGGAATCACAGTCTGCAGCCTTTTTGGATTAGCTTCTTTCACTTTGTAATATGCATTTAAGCTTCCTCTGTGTCTTTTCACGGTTCGGTAGCTCATTTCTTTTTAGCGCTGAATACTATTTCAGTGTCTGGATGCACCACAGTTTATTTGTGTGTCCACCTCCGGAATTCAGGGCATCTTGGGTGCGTCCAAGTTTGGGCTGCACCCGTGATCTGTGCAACGTGGAGGGAAATGTGGAGAATGTGTCTCACTGCCCCAGTGCGTACCTGACAAGACCACGGGCCCCCTGGGTGTGAGCCTGGAGCCTTTCAGGGCTGATAATGGGGCAGTTGGTTCCCCGAGGTCAGACATGCCCCGGCTGCTCAAGCTTTGAGGACGTGTGTGTCTATCTCCTGTAGCACACAGGGATAACGCTAGTACGGGCATCTGAGCATCCCAGAGAAGCCTGGTGGTGCTGGACCAGAGATCCCCCGATGACAGGTGTCTGCAGACCTGCAGGTGAGTTTGCGGGGACGCCACCGTCTTGTCTGTTTCTCTCAAACCCCTGCACAAAGGCATGAGTGACAAGCACCAGATGAAAGCATTTTGTTGCTCAAAGATTCCTGCATGAAAACAGAGCTGGGAGTGTCCGTCTGAGGGAATAGGACTTAGCTGACCACTTTGTAGGGCTTGGTGCACCGAGGGAAACAGCTGACCCCCGGCCCCTCCAATTCCCTGAAAAGTGTAGAGTCCGTGGTATAACAGCACAAAAGGGATGACATGAAAGATGAGCAGTACAGTCCCCGGAAGCAGGAGGTGGTCTTCGGGGCATTGCAAGGGTGTGGCCCCACGTGGCGCGTGCATGGGGCACACGGCCGTGCTGGGTTCCGCCTTTGGGTGGACACAGGAGTGACCTGGTCAAATGCCTTTTAAGAAGGGTCCGGCTGGCAGGGAGGAGGGGGTTTTCCAGGTCTACAGGGCTGCGAAGCCCCCGGGCGTGAGTCGGAGACTCCACCTTATCTTTCTTGCCCTGACCTTGAGTGGGGCTTCGCTGGTATGAGGCTGGGCGGGTGGGGGCAAAACCTGTTTCCTGAGAAAGACAATGGGCTTTAACAACAAAGAAAAATGCGGATCCTGTGTGTGCAAAGTTGTAAGAGAAGACAGAAGGGCCGCGTGTGCTGTGTGATACTGTGTTTGTGTGGATGCAAAGACCAGAAGAAAATGGAGCAAACTGTCAAGAGGTTTATCCGTGGGGGGTAGGAAGGGGGTGGGGAATTTGGGGTCTTTTCTCTGGCTTCAAGTGGACTTCAAGCGATCTTCAGGAAAAATGCATTCTTGGAGTGATGCAAAATAAATATTATGCCCAAAGAGCATAATGCTGTAGAAGTTTTCTTTTTTGGGACAGTCTCGCTCTGTCGCCCAGGCTGGAGTGCAGTGGTGTCATCATAGCTCACTGCAGCCTCAACTCCTGGGCTCAAGCATCCTCCTGCCTCAGCCTCCCGAGTACCTGGGGCTACAGGTGTGCACCACTGTGCCCAGCTAATTTTTCTATTTTTAGCAGAGATGGGGTCTCACCCTTGCTCAGGCTGGGCTGTGGGATTTTTCAATGAGCATGTATGGATGTAGCACAGGTACACCTTTAACGAAGGCAAAAAAAAAAGGAGAGAGAGAGACAAACAGAGAGAGAAGAAAACTTCCCAAATGGTAACTTCTTACGGCTCAAATTGAAGAAAGAGAAATAACTCTAGAAATAGAAACGAGCTAGATGCAAAAAAAACATTGGGTAAAATTCAACATCCGCTAATGATGCAAAAAAAACTCTCAAAAAACTGGGTGCAGAAAGAACACACCTTAACACGATAAAAGCCATACACAACAACTCATACTGAACGGGGGAAAACGGAAAACCTTTCCTTAAGATCTGGAACAAGACAAGGACGCCCGCTTGCACCACGACTACTCAACGCAGCACTAGAAGTCCCAGCCAGAGCAATTAGACAAAAGAAAGAAATAAAGGCATGCAAACAGGAAAGGAAGAAGTCAAATTATCCTTGTTCGCAGATGACATGATCTTATATTTAGGAGAAACCTAAAGAATCCACCAAAGAGCTATTAGAACTGATAAACAAACCCAATAAAGCTGCAGGACACAAAAGCCACATACAAAAATCAGTAGTGTCTCGACACGGCAACAGCGAACAATCTAAATTAGGAATAAGTTAGCTAAGTTAATAAAATAAGAGATGGGGAAATAAGAACTTTAAATTGCTTTGCCACCAACAATTTTCCGTCTGTTGAAGAAGAAAACAAACCAACCGGGTATCACCTGGGATCTGTTGGTTAGAGAACAAAGGCAGGAGATGAATGTTCACCCTGTTTCTGAGGTTTTTGTTTTGCCCTAGAGGGTGTCTATAATTCTAATATTGCCACAGGCACAGAGGGATGGATTTAAAATTGTACATGGAGAGAAAACTAGACCAACTGAGAATTTTAATACCTGACTCAGCTTTGTTTGCTGACCTTTGATGACACACCGCTGATGTCCAGAAAACAATGAATAAAAGCAGAATACCACCGGGTATGGGGCTCACGCCTATAATTCTAGCACTCTGGGAGGCCGAGGTGGGAGGATCACTTGAGGTCAGGAGTTAGAGCCCAGCCTGAGCAAGAGCAGGACCCCGTCTCTCCCCAAAATAGAAAAATTAGCCAGGCGTGGTGGCACCTGTAGTGCCAGCTACTCAGGAGGCTGAGGCAGGAGGATGGCTTGAGCCCAGGAGTTGGAGGCTGCAGTGAGCTGTGATGACGCCACTGAACTCCAGCCAGGGGACAGAGCGAGAGACTATCTCAAAAAAAAAGCAAAATACATACAAAGGGATGTAGTGAGGAAACCCAAAAACCCCAAAACAAAACAAAATATGGTAATGTGTTTTACAGCAATCCTGCCCAGCAGTGGTTCAACCTCCAGGTGTGGAAATTCCGGAAAAGTGTTCATTTTCCAATCCCCCTTCCCACACACAACGAATATGTATTTCTTGTATAAATAAAGAGATGGAAATAAAGGCAGTGAAAGAGTTTAATTTTGGATACCAAGGTTATTGAGGTGATTAATAGAGACTGAGCCAATGCAGAAAGTGGGGCCACTCCTGGCGGTTGGAGAACATATCCACCCTTCTGCAGGAAAGAACTCAACTCCCAGGCCTCTGAGGCACGTGGCTTTTCTGCTTTGTGCAAACAGACTGGCCATTGTCAGGGATAGAAAAAGAAGGTGGAAGCCGTTTGCTCCCCAGGGCTCCGTACGGAGGAGGAATCCAAGGTGGACGTGCCTGAATATTCGCAGAACTGTCCTCTGCCCCGGGATTTCCTCCTGAACCCCAGATCAAAGACAAGAAGTTTCCCTCCCAAAGGTAGCAAGCTTGAATGCAGGCAGCATTTGCACAATGCTTTGGGCTGGGAATGATTGACTTCAGGTTTGTTTTTCCATGGGGGTCGGGGGGAGATCAGAGATCAGACAGACAGGGAGAGCACAGACTCACTGGACGTCGCAGCATGCGGGAGCTCAAAGCCACGCCTGCGTCCTCCAAACCCGGTGGTCAGTCTCCTTATGTTTTTAAATGGTTGCCTGTGTTATCCTATGGAAACCATGTGCTATAATATCATCACAGCCAGGCAAAGTTGATTTAAAAAAACAAAACAGAAAAAACCAAAGAAGCGTCAACAGTTTCTAAGCCCCACCACGAACATGGTTGGAAAGCTACTACTCTCTGGAGTTGAACCCTACAAAACAGCCTATATTCAACAACCATTCGTGACCTGCAAGGACGGCGGTTTAGTAGAGTTCAGCCTGATTGCTCTTTGCGACGTTGGTTAAGCAGCCACTACCCCGGGTCTGTGAAAAATCACGTACCAGACGTTGTGTCCTGTTCATGTGGGTGATGAAACCCCCCACTGGTCTCGTGAGTGAAACATTGGGCACACTCCCTACCTGCCTTGTGTTGACAAGAGGATGGTTTTCATGGCGTGTCTCACAGTGAATATTAGGTAGGTGGGAGATGTTAGGAATGCTTTCTTTCTTTTGTTCCTGGAGACAGAGTCTTGCTCTGTCGCCCTAGGTAGAGTGCAGTGGCATCATCGTAGCTCACTGCAACCTCGAACTCCTGGGCTCAAGCCATCCTCCTGCCTCAGTCTCCCGAGTAGCTGGGACTACAGGTGCCACCACCACACCTGGCTAATTTTTCTGTTTTTAGTAGAGACGGGGTCTCGCTCTTGCTCAGGCTGGTCTTGAACTCCTCAGCTCAAGCAATCCTCCCACCTTGGCCCCCCAGAGTGCTGGGATTACAGGCCTGAGCCACTGTGCCTGGCCAGGAATGCTTTCTTTCCATACCACCAACATGCACCCTACCTGTAGTTGGTTCCACTTTGCAATTTTTGGCAATAAATCTTAAATCGTTACCTTATAGGAAGCCTATGGTAATATTTTCATTTATATATTTATATATATTATATATATTATGCCTCTTATATATAACATATAATAGGAATGTATTATATAAAAATATGTAAATATATAATGAATTATATATAATTTTTCCTTTATAAAAATATGCACATATATTTTCCTTTATAAAAATCAACAGGTATTAATATATTCTTTTTTTTCCAGAAAAAAACTTACTATGGGCTGCTTCTGATTTTCCTGGGGAACGTGCCTGGTTGTGTTTATTTTCTCTGGCTGGGTATATTTGAGTCTAAATATAGCATCCTCAATCATGGTTGAAAAGTCATACAAGATACAGTTATATATCAATTCTGTGGCCGACCTCTTCAATGATATGCTCTAGGAGCCTATTTTTCTCTTCCAAGGAACTCTGCCCTTTAACCCTTAGAATGCTGCACGCTTTGCTGCAGACTGGCTCCTTGCTCCCAGATAAAAAGTCCCACAAGCAAGTCACAGGAAAAGACAAAGAATCACCGTCCAAGTATGACCCATAATCTATGCTTTGATTTCCTTCCAGGCGACACAATCACAGCCTTCCCTTCCCGCCCTGACCTCAGCCCCGGGCAGCCAGCCTGGCTTCTCCGCTGTGCCATAAACTGTTGGCTGCCTCGTCAGTCTGTTCCCTTTTCTTCCAAATCCTATTTTGTTTTTCCCACTCTGATATCTCTTCAATGGCCCAGATCACCAGCCTTCAGTATCTCTAAGATAAGAATATAGTGTGGTTGCAAATCCCCTCCCCCGAAATCTCCCACGTAAAATATGTATTTCATATTTTCACTATTATTATTTTTTTAAAGGAAATTTCTCCTAAAACATTCCCAGAGACCCATTTGAAAGGACGCAGTTTACCGGGGAAGAGCTACTGTTTAAGATAAGCCGGCTCGATAGCAGCCCAAGGAAGGCCAGTTACCTGAACTGCAGTTGCGCCAGGGCGAGCCCCGCTGAGTTTGGCAACGCGCGACGTTTTCAGAGGGAGCGTCTTCTCCTTGCCAAGAGGGACAGACTCGCTGGCTCTTTGAGTAGCACCGTCTGGCTGGTCCACGCATGTGCGTAGCTGGTCCACTCTGAAAAGCAGAAACAGGAATTCCACAGAAACCAAGTTAGGTTGCCCCAGGGAGGGACCGGGCACGTCCCCAAGCGTGTGCTGTTAGCTTCCAGGTTTCTACAGAAGACCTTCTGTTCTTATTTGCAGAACATCACAGTCATACTCACAGCAGGAGCCCAGACAGCTCTTCCTGAACACAGCAAGTCTTTTATCCGCAAGTAGGTTGAAACCCTCCCGGCCTTTCATCAAATCCAGAAGGGGGACACTTGCTGGCTCTTTTCCCAAATGGGAACGTGCTTTCCTTGAAAATTCCTCTTGAATAATCACTCCACAGCCCTTACATTTTGTGGTTTTTTTCCCCCTTCTTCTGGCATTTGCCTCAAACATAAAAAGAGGACAGAATACAACTCAGATTACAGCTGCAACGACCACTATGTGTACATGGCTGCCCAACTATGTAACAACCACTATATATGTAAGATTCTTTTGCATTTTATGCCAAATTTTTTTCTCTTATATATATGCTAGGAAGCACACTTTTTTTTTTTTTTGACATGTTGAGGCAGGACATATATTCCAGGCAACATTAGATATAAACTGATTCACTTCAAAGACGTTTTCAAAGAAGAACTTTCTGCACACTTCCACATGTTGAATCCTAAAAAATATGTATATATATATACACCCTTAAAATCCCTTATGCATTTATACTCTCTAGAGGCTGAACATTCCAGAGTTTTGACCGGGGGCTCTTGCTTGCCAAATAATACTCTTATAAGTCACAGCTGTAAAAATTCTTTTTCTTTTTAAGAGACAGGGTTTTGCTGTGCTGCCCAGGCTAGAGTACAGTGATGTCATCATAGGTCACTACAACCTCCAACTCTTGGGCTCAAGCGATCCTCCTGCCTCAGTCTCCCGAGTATCTGGGACTGCAGGTGCGCACCACCGCGCCCAGCTAATTTTTCTATTTTTAGTAGAGACGGGGTCTCACTCTTGCTCAGGCTGGTCTCAAACTCCTGGTCTTGAGCAATGCTCCCACCTCAGCCTCCAAGAGTGCTAGGATTACAGCCACCACCCCAGCCACACACACTGCCACCCCCCCTTTTTTTTAAGAGGCAGGGTCTTGCTCTTTCGCCCAGGCTGAAGTGCAGTGGCGTAATCATAATTCAACACAGCCTTTAACTCCTGGGCTCAAACAATCCTCCTGCCTTGGCCTCTCCAAGTGCTAGGATTACAGGCGTAAGTCACTGGGCCCGGCCTTGAATGGTGAGTTTCTGTCAACATGGCGACTCAATCATCATGAGTCAACGCCACGCCTTTGTGCTCTGTGCCTACCCGGTGATTTTGCAGGGTTTATCTCCAGGGTGAAGCGGTCCTCCAAAGAGATGCAAGGACATTCCAGCAACACCGAGAGCTGCTCCCAGCCCCGAGGTGCTCTCTGCCACTCCCTCCGGAGCCGCCCACAAGCTGGGCGACCACGTTGTTGCTCCGGGCTGATCTGGGAAGTCTTGGAGACCAGCTGGGCCCAGCTGCTCAGGCAGTGCACACGGTCGTGTCTTTCTTTGGAACAACTCCTTCTCCCGCTGGCCACCGTTTTCTGTTTCCCTTGGACAGGTGATAACTTGAAAATTTTCGGATGTTAACGTGGAATTTTCCTATGGGTTGCACACAAGAAGGCCGTTCTGAAAGCCACGTTCCCAAAGTAGCTGCTTTAAGCTTTGACGTTACGAAGGAAATAAAATGCCTGTCAGGGTAAAACCGATGGTTTGTTCACAGGAGAAGTTGTCTTATTTTTAATATATCAAATATTACTTTGAACAGAGCCTAATGTGTCTTTTTTTTTTTTCAGACAGAGTCTTGCTCTGTTGCCCTGTCTAGGGTGCAGGGGCGTCATCAAAACTCGCTGCAACCTCCAAGTCCTGGGCTCAAGCGATCCTCCTGCCTCAGCCTCCGGAGTAGCTGGGACTACAGGCACGTGCCACCACGCCTGGCTAATTTTCCTAGTTTTTGTAGAGATGGGGTCTCGCTCTTGCTCAAGCAGGTCTTGAACTCCTGAGCTCAAATAGTCGTCCTGCCTCAGCATCCCAGAGGATTACCGACATGAGCCACCGTGCCCAGCCACAGCCTAACATGTCTTAGCAAAATGTTGCCCTGACTATTTTATGTCATAATTATCAAATCTTCTCTAATCCCTTTGGAATCTTAATCCCTCATCCATATCTGGAGATGTGAAAATCAGTGTGCTTCTAGTTTTAAATACCAATAAATGTCTTGTATTGTGCTTATGTTACATGCCGTAAATCAAGAGAAGTTGATTAATGGGTACTAAATTAGATAGAATGAATAAGTTGTAGAATTCAAGAGTACAGTAGGAAAGTTATGGTGAACAATAATTTATTGCATATTTCAAACTAGCTAGAAGAGAAAAATTGTAATGTTCCCAACACATGGAAAAATATAAATGTTTGAGGTGATGGATACCCTCAAATGATGACCTGCTCATTACGCATCATATACATGTATTAAAATATCACAGGTACCCTCCCGAAATATATGCAACTATATCAATAAAAACAATGTAAAATAAAGCAAAAGAGAAAATAAGCTTTAAACAAAACCAAAAGAGAGGCAGAGAGAGGTGCCTAGATCCTATCAATGGCAACTTTAAAAAAGTCAAGTACAGTGGAATGAACAAAGGACCTGGTTCATTATGTTGCCATATAACAGGATGACTAAATGCCATAAGGTCAAACGCTGGAGTCTAAGCCAGCTGGGGTCCACATAGAATAGGAGAAATAAATGGTGAAAAATAGTAAAATCTTCTTCCTTTGTGTGTGCTTTTTAATCTCATCTTTATTCTATTCTGTCTTTATCCCATCTTTGTCAACCTGGGAGATGGGGTGCAGGAAAAATTCTCTAGGGAGTCTTTGTTAGAAACCAGAAAGCAAAACTCTTGTCGAGCGAGAAGACCTGCTCCTTTGAGGTTGGTGGGAGATTTTTGCATAAAAAAATTTGATCTGTCCCTTTGTTGATATAGAGTCGTAAGTCAGGGTTTCTAGGGCTGGGCTCTGCACTAGCACGGCTCAAGGCAGTTTTTCAAATTACAGATTCAAGCTCTCCTTCCCAGTTCATCTGAATCAGGGGATTAAACGGTTGGGTTTAAGGCTCTAGTGTTATTGTTATTTAATCATTCTGGTTGACTGTGCCCAATCAGGCTTAGGAATGCCTAACAGCATTAACCCCTGATGCAGCTTTTCCTGCAGAACACTCTCCACTTCTGAATAGGAAGCTGGAAGATACAAATGTGGATTAAAACCACATGCTTTTGGCCAGGTGTGGTGACTCACACCTGTAATTCCAGCACTCTGGGAGGCCAAGGAGGGAGGATCTCTCAAGCCCAGGAGTTTGAGACCAGCCTGAGCAAGAGCAAGACCCCGTCTCTACAAAAAACAAAAATTAGCCAGGTGTGGTGGCACGTGCATGTAGTCCCAGCTACTCGGGAGGCTGAGGCAGGAGGATCGCTTGAGCCCAGGACTTGGAGGTTGCAGTGAGCTGTGATGATGCCACTGCACTCTAGCCTGGGGGACAGAGTGAGACCCTGTCTCAAAAAAATAGAAATTAAAAAACCATATGCTTTTGCAGTGCAGCATGAACCTCAGAGTTCAGTCTTCTCAAATAGTCAATATTCTACATGAAAGTGTTTCTTCTCCATCAAGTTCTACAGTGGGAATTTAAGGGTCCTGACCCATATAATTGGGCTTTTCCTCGCTCAAGTATCCTTCTATCATAACATGACTAAGTCCTAATGAATTATGAGTGGAGAAATATTTCAAGACCTACTCATGACCCAGTGGGAGAATTCCCAGGTGCCATGATACCTGCTCTGATGATCCATTATTCCTTCAGATCCTTAATGGTTGGCATCTTTGCAAATCACCCCAGCCACTTTCCAGTCTGCGGACCCATCCATTAGTAGAGGTGTTTCATTGCTCCAACAAAGAAACCATAGAATGGAGTAGTCAACAGCTTGGGGATTTAGTGGACCACCTTCCAGTGAGGATGCATCACAGTAATTTTTTTACTACTTGTCAATAAAATTGATATATTATGGAGAAAATATTTCCACACAGTAGGATTGCAGATCTCCCCTATTCTTCCAGGAAGACAGCTACTTGCTAAGTCAATCTGGGCATGGGATTAAGCCTTTGCAAATGAGACTTGGCCAACCCTAGATATTGCTGTTGAGCTAACTGTAGGTTTTGTATTATCAAATGGGGTGAGAGTCAGGGACAAATTTCTCAGGGAATGATAGGGGATTTTTCTTTTTTTAAGAAATGACATAGGGAAAAAAAGGAGAAATAAGGTGCCTGGCAGGGCAGAGGAAGTTACAGATGGGGCATAGACATAGAGATAGATGCTTATTTTGCTCTTGGTTTTTAATACAAAGCTTCTTTCTTATCCATCTCCCATTAAATCCTTCAAAATAATAAACATTTCTCTTAGAGGGCTGGAGAAGTGTATCCAGTTTGGAGATTTTTTGGAGTATAGATTTTGTCTTCAAGGTAAGGGGTAAGGTGTTTCATTTCCTATTGCTGCTACAAAAATTACCCCAGACTTAATAGTTTAAAGAAACACAAATTTATTAGCTTACAGTTCTGTAGTTTAGAAGTCCAATAAGAATCTCTCTGTGCTAAAATAAAGGTATCAACAGGTCTATGCTTTTAATGAAGTTTCCAGGACAGAAAAAAATTTTTCCCCCTTTTCCAGTTTCTAGAGGTTGCCTCCATTCCTGGGGTCATGGCCCCCTCCTTGATCTGCAAAGCCAGCAGGGTAGCATCTTCAGATTTCTCTCGGACTCTGCCCAGCTCTTATTTTTATCTTCTTATTTGTCATCTGTAAATCCTCTTTGGCAAAATGTCTCTTTGTGTGTATTTAGATTGATCCTTCCCACTTTATGCTTCTTTTTCAAAATCATTTTAGCTTTTCTAGTTTCTCAGTCTTTTCATATACATTTTAGAATAATCTTGTCTATACCTACAAAAAAATCTTGTTGAGATTTTGGTAGGAATTGCATTGAATCTGTATATCAACTTGGGAAGGATTACCTTCTTTACTATGTTCAGTCCAACTCATAAACAAAATATATCTCTTCCTTTATTTAGACTTTTTTGATTTCTTTCATCAGCATTTTGCAGTTTTCAGTAACAAGTCCTGCATACATTGTGTTAGATTTATGACTAAGTATTTCATTTTTTGATCAATTATAAACGATCTTGAATTTTTTTTTTTAGAAATTTTGGTGTCCATATGTTCATTGCTAGTATATGCAAATATGATAGATTTTTGTATGATTACATTATGTTACCTATCCCTGATGTGCTCACTTATTACTTCTAGGATATTTTCTTTTTGGTAGATTCCTTAGTAGGGAAGGAATGTCTACTATATGTTTACAGTCATGTCATCTGGAAATGGAGACAGTTTTATTTCTTTATTTCTTACTTTCTGATCTGTGTGCTTCCTATTTCCTTTTCATGCCTTATTGCATTGGCAAGATCTTCTGCCATTGTATTGGATAATAGTGGTGAGAACAGACATTCTTGCATCACTTCTGATCTTAGAGAAAAAGCAGTCAGGCTTTCAACTTTAAGTACAATGTTAGCTGTAGGTACTTTGCAGATGATTATTATCAAGTTGGGGAATTTCCCCTCTTTTCCTGTTTTTTGAACAATTTTTAAAAATGATGAATTGGTGATGAATTTAGCCAAAATTTTATCCACATTGATTGATATGATCATGTCATTTTCTGCCTTAGCCTACTAATACGGTGAATTACATTGACTGATTTTTGAGTATTGAACCAGCCTTGCATACCTGAAATAAACTTCATTTGGCCCTTGTGGGGGTGAGGGAAAACTTCCCCTTTCCCCCTGAAAGTTCACTGAAAGATCAACTCACAATTAAGGCAGATTAATAAAAGTAAGAGGTTTATTTACTGTGCGCAATGGGGAGAATAAACAGCGTGATTACCCAGTATCCTAATGCGATCAAGGTATTTTTATACCCTCCTTTTGGGGTGGGGGAGATGAGGAGGATGGGTATTTCTGTTTAGGGGCAAGAAATAAATGGTTGCTAGGAAGGATGGATGGATGGGGGAAACAGACTGACTTGTAAATGATTCTCTTTGCAAATTAAATTAATCTTGAGACACAGGTATTATATTTAAAGTGATTTGGGCCTGGTCTGGTTGCATTCTTGGTTTTTGTCCCTGCAATATAGTGAGATAACAGGCAGGGGAAGGAAAGTCAGTTGTCCTTTTGATGGTTATGCAGATAGAGGGAAAGCCCCTTCCAAGGGTTTGCTGTTCTCTAAGGGCCTTTAATTCAAAATACTCTTTATACCAAGGAGGCATAGTTTGGGGTGAAACTTCCTGAGCTCCTTCACCATGAAATGTAAGTCTTTTTCTTTTTAAAAATTTTTTATATCTAGATTTATTTATTTATATTTTTAATGTTTTTTTAGTCAGCTTTATTAAGATATAATTGATACACAATAAAATTTAACAATTTTAGCAAACACTTTGATGAGCTTTGACAAATATATATAGTCGTGTATATCAATCGTAACCACAATCAAGATAAAGATTTTTCACTACCTCGGAAAGTTCCACTATCTCCCTTTGTGGTGAATCCCTTTGGTGAAATGTCTTTTCATATATCTTGCTCATTTTTTAAAACCGGATTTTTTTTTTTGGTCATGTTATTATTGAGTTGTATGAGTTCATGATAAATTAGTTATTTATTCAGACACAGTCATTTATATTGAAGGATTCTATTTGTTAATATTTTGTTAAGAATTTTTTGCATCTATATTCACGAGGGATATTGGTCCGGAGGTTTTTGTTTTTAAGCGTATCTCTTTATATACCCGTTTCAGTGGTTGCTTTGGGTATTATATTCTCTATACACAACTTTCCATAATCTACTGGCATTTCCATTTTACCAGAAACCTTACTTTTATGTATGGCTCTTTATTCTCTCCATTTATAATATTATTGCCTCAACTGTTTCTTCTGCATGCAGGTCCACACCAGTCTTTATAATTTTTGCCACAACCGTCAAACATAATTCAGAAAACTCAACAGCAGAAGGAAACTCTGTGGCATTGATCCACACTTTCATTCTGCCAATGTTTTTTCTTTCTGATGTTCCAAGATTCCTTCTTTTATCCCTTGCTTTCTGTTTACACAACTTCCTTTGGCCATTCTGCCATTGGTGACGGATTTTCTCAGGGTTTTTTTTTTTTGTCTGAGAAAGTCATCATTTCCCCTTTATCCCTGAAAGATATTTTCACTGGGTATAGTAAGCTCGGTTGACAGTTCTGTTCTTTCAGCACCTGGTCAATATTGTGCCACTTTTTTCTGGCCTCTATGGTTTCGGATAAGAAATCCACTGTTCTTTAAATTGATTTTCCCTTACAAGCAGATGCCATTTCTGTCTCACTGCTTTCAAGAATTTTTTTCTTTGTGCTTAGTTTTTGAAGTTTGTCTATGATGGATTTTTTTTTTTGAATTTAGTCTTTTTATTCGGATTTACTTAGCTTCATGTAAGTTTATGTCTTTTGCCAGATTTGGGACGTTTCCAATCATTATTTCTTCAAGCATTTTTTTTTAGCCTCAGTATCTTTCTCTTCTTTTCTATGTCTGTCTCCTAGCTTCCAGTGGTTGCTAGCATTCCTTTGCTTTCCTGGGCTTGCAGGTACATTACGTCCATCTCTGCCTTCATGTTCACGTGGTGCTTTTCTGGTGTATGTGTGTCACTATGTCCAGATTCCCCCTTTATATAAAGGCACAAATTATGTTGAATTAAAACCCCTCAAGGACCTCATCTTAACTTTCATATCTGCAAAGACTTTATGTACATATAATGTCACATTTACAGGTGCTGGTGGTTAGGACTTCCACATCTTTTGGGCTGGTGCAATAGATGACACAACCCATAACTGTACCATTTTGGCAAAACAAAGACATTTATTTGCGAGCTATTAACTGAGCTTCCTAGGGCTGTATAAAAAAACTCCCACAAATTTAATGATATAAAACAAGAGAAATGTATCCTCTCCCAGTTCTGGAGGCCAGGAGTCCAATATCAAGGTGTCAGTAGGGCCACACTCCGTCAGGAGACTCTAGGGAAAGACACTTTCTTGCATATTCTAGCTTCTGGTGGTTGCCGGCAATCCTTGGCATTTCTTGGTTTGTAGGCACATCACTCCAGCTCACTTTCCATCTTCACATTAACGTTTTCCCTCTGTATGTGCCTGTGTTTCCCCTTTTTCTTACAAGGACACAAGTCATTGCATTTAGGGCCCTCCCTACTCCAGTATTCTTTCATCTCAAGATCCTATTTGCAAATAAGATCCCACTTACAGGTACAGGGGTTGAGGACATTAACATGTCTTTTGGAAGGACACACTTTAACCCACATCAGGTGGATAAAACAGAGGCCTTGTGCAGGTGGGATCAGCGGTCATGAGGTCTTCGTCCTCAAGGTGGTGGTATCTGCATAGAATGGCAAATGTAGAAGAAACAGTGGACACAGTGATACCTGGTACAGGTAGGGGTCTTGTGGCTATCAGACCACAATTATTTGCAAGCCAATGAGTCCCTCCCCACCCAAAGAATTTATAGTTAATAAGGCGGTATCTGGAGTCAGGAAAGAAACCTATTTAGGTTTGCCTTATCAACATGACTTCCAAGCTGGGGAAGCCAGAGGAGAAGGCAGGTTGAACATATCATATAACTCCATGGTAGAATTTTGACTCAGCTTTCTGGAACAAAAAAAAATTGGAAAAGTTGAAATAATGTCGATGGTGAACATTTGATGAGATGTTCATGCAACACTGATGCTCCGTGGCTGGCACTTCCTTGATCTTGGCAGATGTCAGCAGAAAGTTTCTGCACAATGAGGTTGTGCTGCCACCTGGCTGAGAGGCATCCCAAATTCAGAAATGTTGACTTGTAGGGCTTTGCAATTACCTTCTTCCGTGCTGTGGGTTCTGTTCTCATTCTTTTGAAAGTGTCCTTTGGTGCAAAAAAGTTTTTAATTTTGATGAAGTCCAATCCATCTGTTTTTTTTTTTTTTGCTTCTATTGCTTATGCTTTTGGTGTGATATCTAAGAAACCATTGCCAAATCTAAGTGTATTAATTAGGACTCTACAGAGAAACAGAACCAATAGAATGGACAGATAGATAGATAGATAGACAGATAGACAAAAAGGATATTTATTATGGGAATTGGCTCATGTGGTTATGGAGGCCAGGAAGTCCCACAATATGCCACCTGCAAGCTGCAGAACCAGGGAAGCCAGGGCCATAATTCTGTCTGATTCTGGAGGTCTGGGAACCAGGAGAGCTGAGGGTGTGAGTTCCAGTCTGAGGACCCGAGACCCAGGAGGGCCTGAACTGCTCAGGTACAAACTTTTCTGATCCTTTCTAGAAACAGAATGTCCTTAGTGCTTTAGCTCAGCGAGTCCCATCACTCCAGGGTATAAAACCTAGGGCAGGTGGCTTTCCAGGGTCCCTCAGCTGTGGTGCAAGCAGGGACTGTGCAGATGAGATTGTATCCACCCAAGGCAGCCTTCCTGGGCCTTGGGGGACCGACTCACAATGAATCCTAGCCTTCTGTTGTCCCTTGCTGGCTGTCTGTAAGTGGCAAACCGCTTCATGTGACTTGTGTGCCTGTGTGCGTGGGGAGGTCTTCTGTCTCATGAGACTTGGACAAGTTGGTGACCAGTGCACACTGAACCTACTTTACAAAGTGCTGGCATTTATTTTCTGCTCCTTAAATCTTTGGCCACCTGACTTGCTTTGGCCACTGGGAAGATAGCAAATTTGACCCATGAAGAGAATTGAAAAGCATTTGCATGTGAGGGCACACAACCTTTTGTTTGCAGCTGGAACTCTAAGATTATGATGTGAATGAGCTCAAACTGGCTTGCTGAAGAGGCCACATGGGGAGGAATTGAGGTGTCCTGGCCGATAGCCTCCCAGCCCTGGGACATGGGAGGGAAACCCTCTCCAGCCACCCATGCCTGGTCAAGTGCATGAGTGACCCCAGGTGAAACAGCAGAAGAATCACACAGCTGAGCCCAGTCCAAGGTGCGGATGCCCCAAATTATGAGCATATCAAGTGGTTGTTTTAAGCAACTGAATTTGGGGTTGTTATATTTTTTATTTATTTTCTATTACTTATTTATAAACATTGACAAATAAAAGATTATATATATTTATGATGTATCAGATTGTCTTTATTTTTATACAGCAACAGATAACTTTTTCAGGGAGCACCTCTCCCACTATTTCAGCTTGGCCTGTGTCCTAAATCCAAAAATCAATTCCAGATGTTTGAGACCAAAGCGTCATGACTAAGTAACTGGTTAAATTGTCAGCCTTCTCCAAGATTTCTGAATGCCCAGAGGGATAAGCACATGCACCCAAATAAGGATTATTAAGTAATGACAGGGATGTAGGTGGTTCTTAACTCTGGCTGTGCATAGAATTTCCTGGGGAATATTTAAAGATACTAATTCTAAGATTGTACTTTAAATCTAAGTCAGTTGTGCTGGGACCCTGGCACCAATCTTTTTCTTTATCCAAGCAAAATTAACATAATATAAAATTAACTGTTTTAAGATGCATAATTCAGTGACATTTAGCACATTCAGCGTTGTGCAGCCCTCACATCTGTGTAGTTCCAAAATATGTCATCATCCCAAAAAGAGAGCCAGTACTCACACAGCAGGCACTCTCCCCTTCCCCTCCCCAAACTCTGGCAAATGCTAATCTGCTGTCTGTCTCTGTGGATTTCCTAATTCTGGATATTTCATATAAATGGAATCTTACAATGTGTGACTTTCTGTGTCTGGTACTGGTAGGTTTTAAAAACTCAGCAGGTGGTTGCATGATGTCATCAGGTTGAGAGTCACTGCTATAAAGAGATGATGGCTCCGGGAAAGTATTTTTTTTTTTTGTAGAGTTGGGGTCTCTCTATGTTGCCCAGGCTGGTGTTGAACTCCAGGCCTAAGGTGATCCTCCTGCCTCGGCCTCCCAAGGTGCTGGGATTACAGGTGTCAGCCACCCACCGTGCTGGGCCCCATAGAAAGTATTTTAGGAGCTTGGGTGTTTGAAGATTTACAGAGCTGCTGGTGTCCCGTTTGGCCCATTGCTCCTTCATGAATCTATGCAAGACATTTTATGAAAACCATTTCCCGGACAAAAAGTGTGTTAGGTGCGTGACATGAAGCACGCTCGACCATCAGTTATGAAGGCGAGCACATACATGTAGTCACGTAATGACATCCAAGGGTGTGAGGGGGTCTGGTGTGGACCGGGAGGCTGCACAGAGGAGGTGAGGTCAGAGCTCACTATTAGAGAGGAATCAGAATAACACACCTGTCTTGGTTTACCTGGACATCCGTAAACAGCTTTCCCTGCTGCAGGTGTCTGGCCCGCGGCTGACCACAAGTGCGCTTGGGATTTTTAGCTGCTGGTAGCTCAGCTGGACTTTCGGGAAGAGATCTTTGGTGGGATTCGCCCCTGTGAGAGAAGCAGGGGAGGGAGAGAGATTATGAGGCACGAGAAAGCAAGCTCCGCGTCTACATCTAGCTCATGGGAACAGCATCTAGCACGTGGCAGTAGTCGGTCTCCTGTCGTATCTGCGGAATAAATGAATGAGCGACCAGCCCCCCATTTTTCTTCTTAGGCTCTAATCCTGCCCCTGTGTTCTTCCACTTGTCTTTGTAGCTGAGAGATCTTTGCACCTAACTGATCTCCAATGTGGAGCTCTGAATCACCAGCAATGCTGCTGTGGTATCGTTGCTGCTGAGGACTGAACTCTTGAGCTTTTCCTTTTGCCCAAATTCCTTTCTAAGGGGGCCTAGTGAGTCACACCTACAAATGGTAAAATCTCAGCAAACAGGTCTTTATGAGGAGGTTTACTTCCCGACCTGATTCCGGTACAGCTTCACATGAAAGAGGACTTTTATCTTAACTCAAACATTCCTTTCCACTGGTTCCTGGTCTTTGGACAAAGCCTAACTCTTTCAGCCAATTGTCAACTAAAACATCTTTAAGTCACCTCTAACCTGTAAGCCCCGCTTCCAGATGTCCCAGCTTTTCGGGCCAAACCAATGTCTGCCTTCCATGTATTGATTTATGACTTTACCTGTAACCCCATCTCCCTGAAAGGTATAAAACCAAACTGTAACCCAAGCACAGCGAGTCCACTTGCTCGAGGCTTCTTGGGTGTGGCTCCAGGTCGTGGTCTGCAAATTGGGCTCAGAATAAACCTCTTTAAATTATTTCAGAGAGTTCGGCTTCTTTGCCATCGACACTGGGATATACTTTCTGGCACCATTGTAAGCTTGGGGCATCTGGATTGCAGAGGCCATGGGGTAGAGTAATAATGGCACAACTTAGACCCAGTGCCTGGCTGTGGCACTTCCCAGCTGTGTGACTTTGGGGAAGTTGCTTAGCCTCTCTGTGTCTTGGTTTCCTCATGGGCAGGATGGTATAAGAGTCACCCTGGTAGGGTCACCCCGGGGACTACACCTAAAGAACTTTGAATAGGGTGGGCTGGACACGTGGGAATACCTGAGGGCTGGTGGTTTTGCTTTGTAGTTGAGAAGTTACTTGAAATCACAAGAAAGACATTTTTCTGCTACGCCGAAACCAGATCATGATGTGTTTTGTTTCTGAGTCAGTCTGGGCTCCAAGATTACGTGTAGGCAAGTGTCTATATATTCCATAAATTCCTTCCAGAATAAGCTGTAATTTGGACTTTGTTTCTCTCTTCGGGGGGCTTCCACTGGATCTTCTGATCAAGAAAGCAGCCCACTCTTCCAGAAACATCAGTGGACCTCAGTGTTAATTCTGGCTTTGGGTTTCCTGCCTTACTCTCCCAAGATTTAATCATGGCCAAGACGAAAACTGTCTTTTCTCTGTGATTTTTTTTTCCTAGTTCTTTTCAGGGAATTGTTGCTCTTAGAAATGTCTTACCTAAAGTCCACATTTGCATTTATGCCTCATGGCACAGTGCAGGTTGGGTTTTACAATCCTCAGCAATAGCACAGACATCACAAGATAACCATGTAAATAGCTTTTAGAACAAAACGCACTCCCCAAGGAAAAAGCTCTGTTTGCAGTGACAGAAAAGCACTAATTTTCTGCCTTTAATTTCTCTCTCTCTCTCCCCCTCACACACACACACACACACACACAGACACATATACCAGCCTTTCTTTCATTCTTAATTGCAGAAAAATTCACATTAACATATGTGTCCAGTGAAACCTTAAGTATGTTTTAACCCATCCTGATTCTCTGGTCTTGAAGAAAAAGTATTTCTGGCTTTCCCTAAAGCTGGAACCGGCTCCTTAACTATACTAGAATAGTCATATATGCAGTTTATTTATTTTTTGTGTTTTTTTTTACTTTTTATTTATTTATATTTTTTTGTAGAGATGGGGGTCTCACTATGTTGCCCAGGCTGGTGTTGAACTCCTGATCTCAAGATATCCTCCTGCCTTGGCCTCCCAAAGCACTGGGATTACAGGCGTGAGCCACCTCATGCATTACATTTAACTAGAATTCTTTATTGTAAGAAATAAGAAAAGTAGTTGGATTCCTCTAAGCTCTCATTTACGGTTGAAACTTTCTTTTTTTAATGCAAGTTTATGGGGTACAAGTGCAATTGTGTTACATGCATAGATTGTGTAGTGGTGAAGTCAGGGATTTTAGGGTATCTGTCACCTGAATGCTCATTGTACCTGTTAACTAATTTCCCATCATCCACCCCCTCCCACACTCTCCCTTCCAAGTCACCATTGTCTGTCATTCCACCTTCTATGTGCACGTGTGCACCTTTTCTAGCACCCACTTACTGTTACGTCAGCATAGTTTGCATGTTATTTATGGAAAATGCATATATGAGTATATATGAATATGACAGGGCCCTAGCAAAAGGCTCCTTTTATGTAATTTTTATTGGAATTATTTTTCTCTAGAATTCTGATATATGCATTTTTTCATAGTCTTACCTAAAGCACCCCTTCCCCATCCCCCCAGGTATCACTCACATGATAAGATTTTAAGAAACGGTGAAATCAAATGAGTACAAGTTCCTGTGAGAAAAGCGTTTCTCGAGGAATGTCTAACTCAGTCTGGCATGAAACGTGTCATGATGTTTCTACCCATAAACGCGGCTAATGACATGCACTGTCTCCAGAAAAATGCGTCGGGGCTTTACGACGCATTGCTTATAAGATGCATTTGGACCGGAACATGGAAGCTACACTGTGATGTCTGCTGTCGTATTTAAAATGCTGAAATCCACCTTGTTATATATAATTCTTTTCCCTCTGCCTGCCTTTGAAGCTCCCCTGTAGCTCCCAGTTAAGTTTTGTGTTTTTTTAAAAATTATCTTGGTGGAAAGCATATCCAATTTTATTAAATCTCTTTCCTTCTATATTATATGTACATTGAGTACCAGTTGAAAGGTTCAGATGAAGGATTCCTTTCCTAAATAACAATGTATCAGCTGTCATGCGAAGTTATGTTTCCATATAAAAATAATTGATAGACTACAGTAGTGTCCAACCTCGGTACTTTATAAATACTTAATTATGATAATGACTACAGCAACTTAGGACTGTGACGGGAACTTGGAATTGTAGGACCAGTGTCCGCAAATGTAGGAGCCAGGGACTCAACGTGTTGCAAGTAAGTAAAATATGTTAAGTTTGCTCCCATTGCCGTTGGGTGTGCTTAAATCAGTGGGGTTGAGGATGAATAGCTGAGTATTAGCTTTATCAAGTCGGGTGGTTGTTTTTTTTTTTTTTTTTTTTTGCATTTTCTAGAATTTCATATAAATGGGATCAAACAATATTGTGTTCTTTTGTCTGGCATCTTTCACTTTTATGTATTTATTTATTTATTTTTTAAATTGAGTTTCTGATGGTGAGACGGTTGGTTGTATTCTGTTCCACTTTTAAGACCCAGGAATGTTGTTGCCTGTGTCAGTAGTTTATTCCTTGTTCTTGTGGATGTGACTGCTGTTGGATTCCGGCTGCCCCAGCGTTGGTTTTCCATCCTCCTGTGAGCGGACACTTTGGGTATCGAATCATATTTTCTGCGGTGACTTTCGTAGTAGCAATCTGTGGCGTTCCTGTGTAAGGCTATTTATGCTAATCTCAGAAAGAGAAGGCAGCAGGCGTATCAGAGATCACGCAGGTGGGTTGTTTGGTGTTGGAATTAAGAAGTCTATACACGTGAGTTTGTAAACGCAAAGCCTTGTCTTTTATCTATTTCTTTTTGAGAGGGTATCTATTATAATTTCTGAACGGGGCTATGCAACTTGTACCATGGCAATGAATAAATGATTATCACATTTTTTCCACTTTTAAAAAATCCAAAGTTGAGTTACATTGTGTGACATAACAATTTTGCCACTTTACAGACCAGACTTTCTTATGTTAACTTTACTTCATACTAGGTATATTTTATTTTATTTTATTTTTTTTATTGGTAATGTCTTTCTTAGTAAAAACCAAATAATGGGTCAGTGGGATCTATTCCATCCAATGCCATCCAATGTAATATCTAATGGTTAGAAAAAAACCAGTGGTTTTTAAAAATAATAGACGTATTTAAAAATTTTTTATATTACTGAGTTTCTCCTTTATTTACATTTATAATAACATGTTAAGAATTATTGAATATGAGGCAATTTGAAGGAAAGTTTGGGAATTTATGTAAATCTCTTTAGAGATCTATTACTTATGGTTGAGGAACCATATAATAAAGGAGTAATCCAATTTACTAAATTTCTTCCAGTGATGAATTAGTAAAATAAAGCAGATAAAAAATTGCTAACTTTTAGTTACTAAAATATTTAAATTAAAAAAAATAGAATACCATCACACAGCTTATATTCTAAATCAATCTCTTTGAATGAGAAAGTCAGAATCAGGAATCATTAATATATGGCATTTAGTATTATCCAAGAAGATAATTTCCCATCATTCTAATTCAGAGGATCTCACCATGAGGAGAGGATGATTTTGTCCCCTTGGGGACACTTGGCAATGTCTGGGGACATTTTTGTTGTCACATCGGTGGGGGGAACGGTTGCTACCGGCATCTGGTGAGTGCAGCCCAGAGACGCAGCTCCACACCCTATAGTGCACAGGACGCCCCACCACAGAGAATGATCCAGCCCCAAGTGTCAGCTGTGCCAGGATGGAAAAATCTGGTCTGGTGCATTTTGCCCAACACTTTAAGGTGCCTCCCACTTTCGTACCCCACACACGTGGAGTTTTGCTTCTTTATAGATCTTTAGGAATCTCCTTTGCTTTAGCTGCATTTAGAGACACCCTCTCCAAAGTTTTTGTCTCGAGCTCTCAGCCAAGAAAAGAAGAACAGATAGAACGCAGGGCGTGATAAATTGTTCCTGTCCACATTAAGGCGAGAACTGCCAAACTCTGCCAAATTTTGCCTGGGTGGTCATTGTGTCTTAGACTTGCTGGTCTCAGCTCTGTTACCACCAAGATGACTTCACGGCCGTGCACTTGGTGGAAATTCACTGTGGGTTTTGCACAGGACAGCACATTTTTCAGGTGTGTAGGCAAACAAGGAAGATCACAAGCACTTTTGAGAGTAGATTTGGTGGCTAGCATATTTTAGTTTATGAATGATAACAGCATATTTTAATTAATGGAGAGGCTGCCTTTGAATTTATTCGCTGTCCTTAAGCGACTTCCTATTCCTATATCAGGGTAGACATGGAGCTAATTTTATCATCATCATCCTTCCTCTGTGAGAGGTGGCAAAGGTTAAGGAGGTAACATCCAGGTAGCCTGGCTATTTTCCTAGATGAAAGGTTCTGTAAAAGTAAGTATTGTTTTGGTTTCACCTGAGGTTGGGAAATGCCTTATAGATGGTTCTGTAAAAGTAAATATAGTTTTGGTTTCACCTGTGGTTGGGAAATGCCTTATAGAATTATAGAGATTGACCATCAAAGTGACCCAGGAGATTAATAAGTGCATCTTCCCTGTTATTCTTCATTTATTTTAAACTTTTATTATTACATTTTAAAATTGATATATCATAGGTGTACATATTTTGGGGGTACACATGAATCTTGATGTGTGTGTGTATTAAGTAAAATACATCATATTGTGTATTTTTTTTTCAGAAAAACTTACTTAAAAAAATATTTTTAGGGGGATAGGGTCTCGCTCTGTCACCCGGGCTGGAGGGCAGTGGTGCAATCATAGCTCACTGCAGACTCCAACTCCTGGGCTCAAGCTGTGCATTCTCTCGCCTCAGCCTCCCGAGTAGCTGGGACTACAGGTGTGCATCACCATGCCCAGTTGATTTTTTCTTTTTTTACTTTTTGTGGAGGTGGGGTCTCACTATATTGCCCAGGCTGGTCTGGAACTCCCGGCCTCAAGCGATCCTCCTGCCTTGGCCTCCCAAAGTGCTGGGATTACAGGTGTGAGCCACTGCACCTGGCCTTCTTTAAAACATCTTAAAACTTTACTATGTATTTTGGAAATCTATCACTATTAGTAGACATAGAACTATCTTTTCCCTGATTGGATGCTTAGAATCCCATAGTAGGAATATATATTAATTTATTCCACTTCAGAGAGTGGACATTTCGGTTGGTTTCAATTTGACTCCATTTAAAAACAATGTTGCATTGAACATCCTTGCTCCTGCTTTCCCGGGCTCACAGGCTGAGTGACTCTCTATGGCTTGCAGAAGCACGGATGTTCCGCCAAAGCCGATAAACATCTAAAAAGATACTTTGATATTTAGTGACAACTTAGGAGCATGAGTGCTTTCAGCAGCAGTGTGAAGGCCACTTTCTGTGAATCCTTGTTAAAACTGCATACTTTCGCACTTAAAAATTTTCGGTGTTTTGATAGAGTCATTTTTTTCCCTTTCTATCCTTAAAATTCACTTTTTCCGGTTGCTGAGAAGGTTAAGAATATTTTTACATGTTCATTGGTCATTTGTATTTTTTTTTTGGTCTCTTTTCTAATTTACTTACAGAAAATATGACAGATTTTTTTTTCCTTCCATCCAACTTACGCTTTTTGCTTTGTTGATGGTCTCTCTTGGTATATGGAAAGGTTTTCAATTACTTATATTATTAATAGTTTCTTGTGGCTGCCGTAACAAATGACCACAAACTGGGTGACTTAAAAACAACAGGAATTTATCCCCTCCCAGTGCTGCAGCCCAGGAGACGGAGATGAAGGGGTCTCAGGGCTGTGCTCCCTCCGGAGGCTCCAGGGGAGGCTCCTTCCTGCCTCTCCCAGCTCCTGGGGGCTCCAGGCGTCCCTTGGCTTGTGGGGACATCACTCCAGTCTCTGCCTGTGTCTCCACGTGGCTGCTCCTCTGTGTCTGTGTCTCCTCATCTGTCTTATTAGGGCACTGGTCATTGGATTTCGGGCCCACTTTAATCAAGGATGACATCTGCAAAGACCCCATTTCCCATTTCCAAATAAAGTCTCTTTCACAGCTGCCACGGTTAAGATGTGAACATATGTTTTTGGGACCCCCCTGTTCAACCCGCTATGATTACTTTGCTCACCATTTAATCTTATATCTGCCTATTTTCTCATCTTCTTCTGCTGGTGCACGTTTTCAATGGAAAAAACATCTCTCTACAGAGAGAGTCTGTCGATGGCACTCTCGGAGTCTTTGGATCCCTAAAAAGGTCTTCATGTGGCTGCAATTCTTGAATGTGTTTTTAAGTCGATGCACAGACTGAGTATCAAATTATAGTGTCAGAGTAAGCACACTCGGCAACGTAAAGCCATCTGGCCATTGCCACCCTGTATATGCCAGTAGGAGAAATTAGAGGTGGCCCAATTGTCATCCAGTTGTAAGGGTTCCATCTCTTGTGCAGCTGTTTGTGTTTTCTTTGTATCCTGAAACTTCAGCACTGTCTAAATGTAGGTGTCTTTTTTTATTTTTCTGATTCACTGTCCTTTTTATTACAAACTTGGGTCCAAATTCACTTCTTAAAAATTCTTGGCTACTATTTCTTCCAATAATACTGTCGTATGTCTTTAATGTTACCTACAAGATATCCTAACAGACTCTAGTTCAGACTTTACAACCTGTGACATCCTATAAAAATTCTTCAGCTCAATTTTCCGGATCAACGACATACTCCTTGGCGACGTCCATCGTTCAACCCAGCCAGACCTTCAGCTATTGTTCCCCCCCCGCCCCGCTTATATTTCCCATTTTTAAGATCGGAGCTTGTCTCTTTCCGTGTTCATCTGTTCCTGCAGGGTTAAATTCTTGTTTTTGTTTTATCGACGTTGTGTTAGTCTGCTCAGGTGCCCGTAACGAAGAATCACAAACTTGTGGCTTAAACAGCAGATATTTATTTTTTCGTGGTCCTGGAGGCTGGAAGACCCAGATCAAGGTGTGTCAGGGCCGGTTCCTCCTGAAGCCTCTCTCCTTGGCGTGTAGACGCCGCCTGCTCCCTGTGTCCTCACGTGGTCGTCCCTCTGTGCGTGTCTGTGTCCTCATCTCCTCTTTTTATGAGGACACCAGTCAGACTAGATTAGCATCCTTGGATGCTTCCGGGGTTGACAATGCTCGCTGCTGCGAGTTCCCGTCTATATTGCATCTTTTATAGATCATGATACTGTCTTCCCCATACAGAGTTCTCTTTCACACCCTTAACGCACGGCTGTGCTCTTGGGATGCACCTGCTGTCTCTTGCATTGATTCTAGGAATTTGGCGCAGTCTGTGATCAACTGTGCCATTTTGAAATTGAACCCCAGAATTTGGTTTTATGATCTATTTTTCTTCTCTTCTCTTTTTTCACGACAATGCTTTCTTGTGGTTTTCTTCCACTTAAGAGTCTCACCCAAGTTGACGTCTAGACTGTGCTCGGTGCCTTCTGCCTATTCGTCTAAATGCCCTTGACAAGTATCTGTTCTTCCCAGTTACCCTCCAACTTGATCTTTGTATGTTGAAAAGGATTCAGTATCTTCTACTTCACTGAGGTTTCCATGCCTGATGACTTTTGCTATTTCTGCATCATTGGGAGTTAATCTGTAAAGATGTTAACATTGAAACCTGGAATAGATAGGGACAGTATTTTGAGGCAAGAGGACTTCCTTTATCTCTTGAGGGTAATGTTTGCTTCCTGTATTTAAAAAATAGCTTTTATTCCTTGCCAGTTAGGGAGAACCTTGCACTGGTGGTAAGGACCATCAATAGCGATTTTTACCAATCCTGTGTTGCAGAGATATTTATTGACACATTGACTGCCACACTAGAAAATTTTTTTTCCCCTGGGGCCACAGTGTTTTATTAACACAAAACAATCCTTTCTAATTTGTTATTTTTTATTGTTCTCTGTGCATGGGTTATATGCAATGCAATCCACGTTTTTAGAATTAAATTGTCAATATTAATTGTTACAATAAGAATATCAACAAGTAAGATTTTCACGAACCAACTGCAGGGTTTTGCTTCACGCAGCCCCGGGTTCAAAACTAGCTCGAGTTAAATACAACTCGCATGGCAGTCAGCGTGTTCAAGCAAGGTAGAAATGGCCACATATGGTGAATAAAAAAAGCAACATTCACAACCCATCCGTGTTTCTGCCTTTCTCTCACGTGCCTCTTGGAAAACTCTATATTTTCTCAGTGTGGATTTACTGGAATGGCATATAATGTGTTAGGCAGTGGAGTCAGAGAGATGAAACAGAATCTGATTTTTCTTTTTTTTTTGGAATGTCACATTGTGGTCACATCTAATGCAGAAGTGTTTGCTGGAAGTTGTGGGGCAGAGAAAATGGACCACCACTCAAAGGTTAGGACGTGGGCTGCACCAGACACCCCAGAGTATCAGCCTCTAGAGATGTCACATTTGTCAGCCCCATAGGACGGTTGAGGATAAGAAAATGGCCTTGGGGACTGGCTTAGGTGCACACACACACACAACTAAGAGGCAAAAGCCTCATTTTGAATCCCAGCTTTTCAATTTACCAGCCTTGTGAGAGTCTTTTAAACTCTAAAATCTCCAATTCCTTCTTCCAGGAAACAGAAGAGTCATCGTTAACCCTTCGAGACAAGCAGGGTGAGATATTTTGAGGATCCAATGGGAACAAGTGTGTGGAAATGCCTGAGGCATTATAAAGCTCTATAAACTACACTACGGTGTTATTAAACTTTATTATATATCCTTTGTCTTGTGGGGTAGCTCCTCAGGCTGTGAAACCTCACCGACTTGGGGTAATTTGAGGCTCCTAGGCAGGGGAGAGTCAGATTGTACCACTCTTTGGATACTATTATTAAAAAATCATAATTATAGGTGCTAAACACGTCCTCCTGTGCATGCTGTTTATAATCGTGCATTTTAAGGTAGACACCACAGTCGATTTGCTATGTCCTTTAGGATTTATATGTGTCCTTCGGGAAAAGCACAAGATGAATTTTTTAAAAAATAAAATGCTTTCTAGCAGAGTACAACACAAAAGTGGGTCTGATACAAAAAGTTACTGAATATGTTCCCATTCATTGATTATTTATTTATTCTACCGACCCCAGGTTTCTGTCTCTGCGCCCACATCATTTGTTGGAACACTGTCATTGGAACTACCCTAACCTCGGTAGACCATGCATACAATTTTGTCTTATTCTTTCTGAGCAAATTTGACTTGTTTGCAATTAGGTATAAAGAATTTACAGTGTAGTTAACACTTTGGACCATTAACTGTCTAGCTATGAGAAAAACATTTGATTTGCAGGTGTTCTGAGTTTACTCTTCTCTTCCCTGGGTAACACAACAAGAAGACATGAAACAGCCATTCTATGACTGGTGAGTAGGCAAATTCATGAATATTCATTATCCTCTATTTCTAGAGAGAAGGGTTTCTTCTTTGTCAACGTTTTCTCTATCCTGGCTGGTTTCGGTTTTGCATTATCTACCTGCGAAATATGTGCTAAGAACTTCCTCTGTGATTGTGGATTATCCACCATCCCGGTATTTCACTCAAGTTTTGCTTTCTATATTTTGAATCCGTAATTAAACTCATGCAGGTTTGTGATTTTCATATCATCTTTGTGGATTGATGTTTTAATCATTTTGTTGTAGCCCTGGCATTCTGTATTAGTGATTTTCACGTGAAATTTTCTTGTTGCTGATGTTGTTATTGCTATGACAAGTTTGTTTTGATGACTGTTTGCCCGGTGTAGGTTTTCACATCTTTTTTAGTTATATGAGGAATACACTTGGCAAGCAGACAGTCCATCATTGCCTGCACTAAGTCCAGTTTGGCTTTAATGGAAAAGTTGATAAAGTTGGTATCAACCAAGATGCTGTAAGGTGGGCCCTGCTGTGTATTGTATTGGAAGGATAAACAGGAAGGGTGTTGGGGGACTTCGCTTTCCTTCAGTGCACTGGGATCTTCCTTTTCTTTCCTTTTAGGTTTTACTTTGTCATTTTCTTTAAGCCTCTGATTTCTGAGACTCAGTGTTTGCCTCATGGTCACATACTTCCTTGTTTTCTTCTGCTTCTCCATGCTCAGGCCACACTCTTGTTTCTTCCGGAGTCACCAACGGCGCGACACTTTTACGTCGTCCACCGGGATCTAGCTTTTGGTTTCCTCTCTCTCTTTTTAATAATTTTTTGTTTTGGAGACAGGGTCTTGCTCTGTTGCCCAGGTTGGAGTGCAATGGTGTCATCATAGCTCATGGCAGCCTCGAACATTTGGGCTCAAGTGATCCTCTCCTGTCCCAGCCTCTCGAGTAGCTGGGACTACAGGCACATGCCACCATGCCTGGCTAGTTAAAAAAATTTTTTTTTTCTTGTACAGTCAGGGTCTCACTATGCTGCCCAGGCTGGTCTGGAACTCCTGGCGTCAAGTGATTCTCCCACCTCGGCCTCCCAAAGTGCCGGGATTACAGGTGTGAGCCATTGCACATGGCTACAGGTTACTCTCTACTTTAATCTAGCGAAATGTTTGTACGATATAATGAGGTTATCATTTAATTTCAATGACTATGTTTTTCATGTCCCAAATTTTTATCTCGTTACTTAACAGAAATAAAAAGCTGTCCTGTTCTCATTTGGAGATGCCTTGTTCTTGCTGTCCAGGCTTAATTTCTTGGTCGTTTGGTTAGAACCTCCTTAGCATGGGTACGTTAACAAAGGTCCCCAGGGTGTTAACCATCTCATGGTTTTATCTGCTCGCTTGATATCTATCACCTGTCTATCTGTCTAATATATCTACCCATCATTATCCATCTATCCATTGTCTATCTCTCTTTGATCATCTGTTATCTGTCTATCCATCTTCTGTCATATCTATCTATTTATCTGTCTATCTCTCTTTGATCATCTGTTATCTATCTATCCATCTTCTGTCATATCTATCTATTTATCTGTCTATCTCTCTTTGATCATCTGTTATCTATCTATCCATCTTCTGTCATATCTATCTATTTATCTATCTACTCCTGGAAGTATTTTTCCCTCTTAATTTTTTTTTCTTTATTGCGAGCTCATCTTTATGCAAGTGTTACTTTTTGTGGGATTTTGTGAGACCACGCCCAGGTTTATCGATTCACTAGGAGGAATCACAGGACCCTGCATAGAGTTGTGCTCACAGCCATGACTTATTACAACTAAATGATGAAAAAAAATCTTCAAAGGGGAAAGGCACAAGGTTCTTAGGAGGAGACCAAGCATAAGCTTCCAAGAGTCCCCTCAGTGGAGTGACACAGGGTGCATTTATTTCCCCCAGAAACACGTTCTGACAACACATATGGGATGTTGTCTACCAGGGAAGCTCATTCGAGATTCAGCGCCCGGGCTATTCATTAGGTGCTGGTCACGTAGGCACCTGCTGCCTGGCACTTACCAAAACTCCAGGCTCCCAGAAGGAAAGCAGGTGTTCAGTATAAACCACATTGTCTGTAGAAACACTTTACGTGCAATAACACCTGCTCATCAGTTAGAGAATGGCAAGACCCCTGCCAAACTCCAGGGGTCCAGATTCTAGCCAGTGGCCAACCTCGCAAACTGGCCTTTCTGAAAAGCACAGGCTCAGGCCAGCCAAGCTGATTTTTTCCTGATACCGGTGTGTCGTGGAAATGTCCCTGTGACATAGAGTCTCTCCTGTGTTCACCATGCTCTTACAGAATGCATGGGTGTGTTTAAACTCGTTTTATGCAGATTCCCAGCTTGGGGCTTCTGTGTTGTTGGGATGGAAGGTCCAAATTTGGATCCAGGCATTTGACAGTACCAGCTTTGGGTTCTGCTTTCCCATGAGTTTTCTTTCTCTACCACAGTTTTGGGTGGATGTCTGCCCCTCCACAGAAATGGGAGAGAAGATGAATGGATGTAAATGGATTTATGATATCGTATTTGAGGTAGAATGAACAGGACTTGGCATTGATTGGATGGAATTTGGGGTTGAGGAACCAGTCACCTGAGGGGTTGCTGGTCTTCAATTTGTCGTGTTGCTCTTTGATCAATGGCTGTTGTGGTTTTCTCAGCATATTGCAGAATTCGGCTGTTAAATATGGATTTTGTTTACAACCTAAAATTTAGTAGAATTTTTAAAATATTAAATTTTCTTTTATAGGTGTTAAAATTTTCTAGTGTTTTTTTTTTTTGGTGGGGGGAGGGGTGGAGTTCAGTTTCCTGCACCTGATTTATTTCTTCATGAACAAAAGAAGGAATTACTTTCCACGCACTCACGTAATCCACCCAGAGTACTTTCATTTCCTGGGCTCAGATCCCAGAAGTTTACTGGAGACTCTGATATCACATTCCTGTCCATGTGGCTTAGAGCAAAGTTATGAGGTTATAAAATGTATTAAAAAGTACAACTGAGCATTAAAAAAAAAGCAAGCCTGACTAGCTCTGAGCCTCTGATTTTCAATTTTGTTTACATTTTTACACCATAAAATCAAATATTTCAGCCTTACCCTCAACTTCAACCACTGTTATCATTTTTCAGGGTCTGATATCACTAAAACAGTCTGAAAAGATGTTATAAGAACTAAATGTCATCCTGCTTACAACATTAATTGGTAAAATATGATACTGGATTCATAGAGAACATTCATTTAAAAAAATAATTCTGGTTTCTGAATAAGTCAATGCAGATTTTTTGTACACTGAGAATTGATAAGTAGTATCATTATTTCTTTTTTTTTAAATTTCAGAATATTATGGGGGTACAAATGTTTTGGTTACATAAATTGTTTTTGTACCATTTGAGTGAAAGTTGTAAGTGTGCCCATTGCCCAGATAGTGTCCATTGTACCCGTTAGGTGTGAGTTTACCCATCCCCCCTTCCCCCTCCCACCTGCTTGATTTCCAGTGAATGTTATTTCCATATGTGCACATAGTGTTGATTGATTAGTGATCAATTAATGGTAAGTACATGTGGTATTTGTTTTTCCACTCTTGTGATACTTCATTTAGAAGAATGGGCTCCAGCTCCATCCAGGATAATACAAGAGGTGTTAGTTCACCATTGTTTTTTATGGCTGAGTAGTGCTCCATGGTGTACATACACCACATTTTATTAATCCACTCATGGATTGATGGGCACTTGGGTTGTTTCCACATCTTTGCAATTGAGAATTGTGCTGCTATAAACATTCGAGTGCAGATGCCTTTTTTATATAATGTCTTTTTTTTCCTTTGGGTGAATACCCAATAGTGGGATTGCTGAATCAAATGGTAGTTCTATTTTTAGTTCTTTGAGGTATCTCCATACTCCCTTCCATAAAGGTTGTACTAGTTTCATTATTTAGTATTTTAAGTTGCCTAAAATGCAAATGTTAATTGGTAGTGTGTGTTAATTTGTTTTATCTTGTTTTTCCCCAAAATACTTTTAGGATCTGCTGGCTGTGGGTGTCCCTGTGCTGCTTGTTTGGGGGTGTCAGTGGGACATTTGTGACGAGAAACTCCAGACCCAACATCGTCCTGCTGATGGCAGATGACCTTGGGGTGGGAGATTTGTGCTGCTACGGTAATAACACAGTGAGGTAAAGACCGACTCGGGCCTGCCTTGCCTGTGTGTGGGGGTCCCTGACGCCCCAGCTGCCCCCTCTTTGCCATAGTAGAGAAAGTTTTATGGACAGGAGCCCTTTGTCTGACATTAGTTACCAAAGGGAACAGCACAGGTCATTGAGGAAAATTGCAAAACATCAAAAGACCCCCTGGCATTGCAGCCCCTTGTCTCCAGCCGTCTTGTTTTCATTGTTGCGGCAAAATTTACATAACATAAAATTCACCCTTTTGACCATTTTAAAGTGAACAATTCAGTAGCATTAAGTACAGTCATAATGTTTCAAAACCATGATCTCTGTCTAATTCCTGAACTTTTTCATCCCCACAAAAGCAGATTCTGTACCCATTAAGCACTTACTTTCTGTTTCTCCTCCTCTCTCCAACCCCTGGTAACCACTGATGTACTTTCTGTCTGCATGGATTTGCTTATTCTTGAAATTTCATACAGAAGGATTTATATAATGTCGTCATTCTCGGGCTGCCATAGCAAAGCACCACGCACTGGGCAGACTTAACAACAAAAATTTATTCTCTCACCATCCTGGGGGCTGGAAGTCCCAGATCAAGGTGTCTCAGGGCTGGTCCCTCCTGAGGCCTCTCTCCTTGGGGTGTAGACGCCGCCTTCTCCCTGTGTCCTCACGTGGTCGTCCCTCTGTGCGTGTCTGTGTCCTCATCTCCTCTTCTTATAAGGACACCAGTCCTGTTGGATCAGGGCCCACCCTAGTGCCTCATTTTACCCTAATCACCTCTTTAAAGACCCATCTCCAAATACAGCCACAGTCTGATGTCCTGGGGGTCAGGGCTTCAATATATGAATTTGGGAAGACACAATTCAGCCTACAACATATAACGTGTGGTCTTTTGTGCCTGGCTTCTCTCGCTGAGCATCATGTTTTCAAGGTTCATCCATGTTGTAGCAGGTGTCAGAGCCTCATCCCTTTCTATGGCTGAATAACGTCCCATTATATAGACACACCACGTTAGTCTAGAGTTTTAAAAATATCTTCCTTGAATTATTGCCACAGCCTCTGGCACCTGGGGTCCTTATTTATTCCTCTACTCCCTGTTGACAGGCAAATCCTGCTCACGTGAAAGTGTGTGGCATCTTTCAGCGTGCATTTAACTAAATAGCACTGTTTCTTCTTGGCAAGTGGATCACAGTGTTGTTCTATATTTTAAAGACATAGTTGTCAATGGAAAGGTGTTCATCTTCTTAAAGGCATTTTAGGTCTCCATAAGCACAGGAGGAGTTGAGGGAGGCATTTTTCTGTCTATTCTGTGGAAGTAACAAGTTAGAAAGGAGACACCATTCAGGATTGATACATTGTCAGTCACATAAAATATAGGATCAATACACTGTCAGTCACACGCAGACACTGTCTCTACTCACACAAAATACAGGTCTACACAGGAGAGTCTCAGATGCTGAGAGCATTTGAGGGCATGCAAAAACCTCCCTTGCCATCTTTCTGTGGGATTATAAAAAAAATGCTGTTCATATGTGTTCACAATTATGGTTTAGCTTATGGGAGAGCAAGGCAGCTCTCCCCCCCAATAGAATTCTATAGGTTTAATTTTTTTTTGCAGTATTTTAAAGACCTTAAAATATTAGACAAAAAAAATGGGAAATAAACTCCAAAATGTCACAACTTTTTAATAAAAAAGATCAATTTTACTAGAAGAAATATATTAATATTTTACCTAATGTAAGTTAACCCATTAATGTTAGACTATAATAGGAACAAATTGGCTAACTCTTCCACTGAGATGCATATTCACTCAGACTCGGGATACTTTAATTCTATCCAGTGACCTGTATTTGTTTTTATGGTTGTGTCTGAAGATGTGTTATTTTACACTCAGCTTTTTGTTTGCTTCTAACCATTGAGGCATTTAGGTAGGTAGACAGACTGAGGGGTTTTTTTGTTTCTGTTTTTGTTTTGTTTTTTGACAGAGTCTTACTATGTCACCCAGGGCAGAGTGCAGTGGCGTCATCATAGCTCACTGCAACCTCAGACTCCTGGGCTCAAGTGATCCTCCTGCCTCAGCCTCCCAGGTAGCTGGGACTACAGGTGCGCACTACCATGCCCACATAATTTTTCTATTTTTGGTAGAGATGGGGTCTCGCTCTTGCTCAGGCTGGTCTTGAACACCTGGCCTCAAGCATCCTCCTGCCTCGGCCTCCCAGAGTGCTGGGATCACAGGCATGAGCCACCACACCCAGCCTCAGACTGAGGTTTTAAGAGGATGGATTTTAGGTGTAGCAGACACAGAGTCATCTCGCCCCAGAACAGAATGGCTTTGAATCTTGATCACTTTCTTGGGAGTTACAGTCTCACCTGCTGAACTGTCCTTCTGTCCGCAGCACACCGAATATCGACCGCCTGGCAAATGAGGGAGTGAGGCTTTCCCAGCACCTGGCAGCCGCTTCCATGTGTACCCCAAGCCGGGCCGCCTTCCTGACCGGCCGGTATCCCATCAGATCAGGTGATGCAAAGGAGATACAACAACAGTTTTTCTCGCCAGCATACTTTCTAATGATTCATTTTTGCAACTCGTTATAAGAATTGCAAAATGTCACTCAGAGTATTAGGAATATAAATTCAAAGGGGGTTATATTTGCTATACCTGGACAGCGTGAACAGGTGTGCCTCTCAGCATGTGCTGCTGCACCTGCTATCTGTGTGCACATAGTGAAAGGGGTTGGGCCTCTTGGGAGCAATTTCCCAGCTACTGTGGACACTCTTACATTGAGGTGCTTGTGGTAAGGTCCTTCAAGAGGCCCCTGAAGTCTTTTTTTTTTTCTTGAGACAGAGTCTCTCTCTGTCACCTGGGATAGAGTACCGTGACATCAGCCTTGCTCACAGCAGCCTCAAACTCCTGGGCTCAAGTGATCCTCTTGCCACAGCCTCCCAAGTAGCTGGGACTACAGATGATACACAGCACCACACCCAGCTAATTTTTTCTATTTTTAGTAGAGACAGAGTCTCACTCATGCTCAGGCTGGTCTCAAACCCCTGACCTCAAGCGATCCTCCCGCCTCGGCCTCCCAGAGTGCTGGGATTACAGGCGTGAGCCACCACGCCCGGCCTCCCTGAAGTCTTAAAGCCAGCAGAGACCACCTGGTAGTTCTAAGATGAGTGGGTCTAATCGGTTTCTAAGGATGAGATTGGAAAACTAGAAGGCAAAGTTGGGAAGAAAGTGTGACTAAGAAAATGAAAAGGAAATTAGCATCGTACATATTCCTTTACCCTCCACCCCTGCACATAAATTTCAACATTTAGACTTACCAAGTTGAGTATGATGACCATGATTTAATATTTTCCTTGGTAGCTTAGCTTAGAATCAACATTATGGACATCAATTTAGAATCAACATTATGAACACCAATTTAAAATAAACATTATGAATGTCAGTTTGGAATCAACATTATGAACGTCAATTTAGAATAAACATTATGAACATCAGTTTAGAATCAACATTATGAACATCAGTTTAGAATCAACATTATGAACATCAGTTTAGAATCAACATTATAAATATCAAGTTTTACACCCAGCTAAAATGCAGTGATGCCCTCAGACCCTGTTGAAGTGTTCTAGGTTATCAGTCTCTATGTGAAATTGCCCCTGACTGCTGTGTTTTATTTAATTCTAGAACTGCCTGTCACCATTTTAGTATATCCACTGTCACAGTTCATTTTTCAGTGACAAAATTTTTTCTCTACTATTTTTCTTCCTTCTAAGTAGCAGCTTCTCATCTGATATGCTCTGGGGAATGAACTAATCAGGTTACTTTGAATTACATGAAAATTAAGAGTAAACATTGAAAGATCTTGTCCCACGGACATTGACTTATTATTATCTGTTTTTGCTGCCCAGAGGACTTCTTTCATAATTCAAGGTTCTCAATTTTCTTCAAAATAGTTTGGTTGCCAAATAAACAGTCTCTAAATAATATAGTACCATGTGTGAAGAGCGGGTAAAAATATGGATCTGTTTTCTGGAAATTTATCGGTCATACTCGCATATGTTCAAAATGACACATGTACTATAGTATTCATTTTAACCATATTTGGTATGAAAAATTGGGGAAACAAATTTAAGTGTTTATCAATAAGGAGGTGACCAAATAAATAATAGTGTACTTATAAGATGGAATTCTTGGTGTCTTGAAAATAGGAGGCAAAGCTTTTAATAGGTGGACATTGTGCAGTCTCCAGAGTATTTTTCTCAAATAAAATTTTAAAAAGTCTGCAAAACAGTACAGAGAATATGCAAGATAAAGTGGAACTCTCTTTTTATTCATGCCTAGGATATTCCTGGAAACAGATGAGCAACCGGTAATATTGGCTGCCTTGGGAGAAGAGATATCGTGGCTAGGGGTGGGGGCAGGAGAGAGATTTTTAATTCTTTATGCCTTTTACCTTTTGAGTTTGTACAGAGTAGGCAGATCAAAATTGAAATGTTATACACATACTTTAAAATATGCATACATATTTATATATTTAAAAGATATAACCACTTTTCTCAAAAATTATAGATACACTTTTGCCTCTTAAGATTTGGTGAAGAGCAAATCACAAAGTGATTATGAAGTATTTTTGATGTTTCAAATGCATTGTTTACTTTTCTGTGATATGTTTCATTTATAGGTTTATTCTAGGCAGTTGAAACATTTAAGTAGGACATAGATACTTCAAGGAACATGTGGTGTAGGAGTTGGGATGCACATGCAACTGCATTTCCAAATGACAGGGAGCAATGGAAACCTGTAGGGTCCCCTGAACCATCCCAGAAAAGTCCTCCTAGAAGATGTTCCTTGAAACGTAAGGAGCGAGGAGGAAGGGTTGTTCAGCCAAGGAAATGACACACAAAGATGATCCAGGCATGAACAAGCAGGCAAGGAGAATGGGGTGTCCAAACAGTTTCACTGGGGAAGAGACACAGGTTAGAAGGGTCCCCTCGAAGGTGATGAGGCTGGTGGGTGGTGAGCTAGTGGACTCTAGCGTAGTCTGGCGGAAGCCGTGTTCTGCAGCTATGACCTTGGAGAGCAATACCGTGAAGGTTCACAGAGGTGGAGTTGTCAGGCCTCGGCATAGGAATGGCTACGAAGTGGGCGTTGGGTGAGAAGGAAAATTCAAAAGGAACTCCTGTACTTCTGGGCTGGGTGACCGGGGAATTACGCCACCCTTTGCCGAGACAAATTTGAAGTAAGAAGATGGAGCCTGCATTTGACCGGCTGGGATTGTGGTCCCCTGGTCTATAGAGGTCTAGCAGACAGTTGAAGACATGACCTAAACTTTGGAAGAAGAGACATAGCAATACGGGGCTTTGCCACGTAGAAAGATGGCGTGGAAGTTTGGTACCAACGTCCAAAGATATCATCCAGAGTAGGATGCCCAGTTGTGTTTGAATTTTGGATTCTAAATGAGTACTTTTTTTGGTTCAAGTACACCCCATTTGATATTTGGGATATGCCTACTTTAAGAAAGTCATGCATTATTAATATGGAGTTCAGATATAACTGGGAATCCCATATTTAATATGGAAACCCTAATTCCAAGGAAAAATTTGCATTTAACAAGCGGAACAGGAGGGTCTAGGGAAGTATAGCCATAAAGGCAAGGGAAAACTTGGGAGTGAATGGCGTGGCAGAGGTGTAGGACAAGAGAATCTCAGGCATGTCAGAATGAATTCTGGTATTTGCAAAGACTTATTAAAAGATGAACTATGGTACTAATCCATTGACTTCTGTGAATTTAGGAATGGTATCTCCCTACAACCTGAACCGTGCCTTCACCTGGCTTGGCGGTTCGGGGGGTCTTCCTACCAACGAAACGACTTTCGCCAAGCTACTGCAGCATCGGGGCTACCGCACAGGACTCATAGGTACGGCTCATGGAACTCTGCACGTGGAGACATGATCATGCATCTTCCTTTTCCTTGCGACTAGTCATTTTCAGGGATGTTGCCTGTACAAGTGCCGGTTGACTTCTCTTTCCGATGAGACACATGGAGAAGGAACTTACCACACAATTATTGAGGATGTTCAGTGTCAAGGGCACAGTACTGGGGACAGAAAACAAATAGGCATATCCAATGTTGCCACCAAAACGGAATATTGTGTGGGGGATGTACTACTTTTGTGATGCCATTAATAGCACAAAAACTACTACATTCTTAAAGACATACTCTTGAAATGGAGAACTTAAAGCCTTAATAGTTGTCATGTTGAGGCAATCACTGGTCCATTTAGATCACATGATATCCTGTGCCTTTTTGAGGGGAGTGAGTTTGTAAGGCAACATATGGCCAAGTAAGTTTGTTCTGTAGATTTCTGGTCCAAGGAAATATTCTTCTAAGAAAAGACGGTGTGATCAAGTCATTTTGGGGAATGGAGGATTCCATATGTTGCCTTATAAACACTAAGAATTGTAAGACACAGTTCGGAGATGTCCTCTATTTAAACAAAATAAATAAGGATGAAGTTTGCAACCAGTAGGGCATGTAATCCCATGAAACTCCAGCGGCAACTCAAGGCAGTGAGAATCCTCTAGACTAGCTTTGAGCAATGTTCTCACATCACTAGAGAGCAGGCAAAGCTGGATTCAAATCCAACTCTCCCGTTATTAATTAATGGGACTCCAGGCTTCCGAATAAATCTAGATAGTGCATTTTGCACTGGAAATGAAGGGTCTGGGATGGATTTAGCACAACAATGTGTGCAAACAACTCAGAAAAGGGCCTGAACCATATAGAGTATGGGCTCAATTAAAAAAATCACTTGCATCACTGGAATCCTTTTGTTCACGATGAAATTCTTTGGTAGTTCATTATCCCTCACGTTAGAGAAAAGTTTCATCTATGGAATTTTGGTTACCTTTCAGTGGGATGGAATAAGAGTCGGAAACCTCTGCCAGTTGAGAACACCAATGTGCAAAGTATACTGTAGGTCAGTGGTATTGTGGCCACCAAACACGCAGGGCTTCCCAGCTAGTTCCAGATACCTGGAAAATTTCTGATCATTCATCAGAACGTTTGGTACCATGCAAACTGTTTCATTCGAATCCAACAATACGATCTTTCTCTAGCAAGCAAAGGGGTTCTTGTGGCATGGTTTTCATCTGAAAGATGCAGATTGTAGGGAAAAGCCATGGATGGTATGTCTAGGAACCTTCTTAGGGACTCTCGGGAAGTAATTGGGGATACCAAGAGGATATCTCAATGATAAGAGAATAAGAGTTACTATTTAACTTTCACAAAGGGAAGTCCGCGTTCTGGAAACGGAAGGCCGTTTAATGCTGCCATGGTACGATTTTATTTTACTTCCAGGAAAGTGGCATCTGGGTTTGAGTTGTGCCTCTCGGGATGATCACTGCTACCACCCGCTCAACCACGGGTTCGACTACTTCTATGGGATGCCTTTTGGGCTTTTGAGCGACTGCCAGGCATCCAAGACGCCGGAACTGCACCGCTGGCTCAGGATCAAACTGTGGATCTCCACGGCGGTCATTGGCTTGGTTCCTCTGCTGCTGCTCATCCCCAAGTACGCCCGCTGGTTCTCGGTCCCGTGGAAGGTCATCGTCATCTTCGCCGTCCTCGCCTTCCTGTTTTTCATGTCCTGGTACTCGAGTTACGGATTTACTCGGCGTTGGAACTGCATCCTCATGAGAAACCATGAAATTATCCAGCAGCCGATGAAGGAGGAAAGGGTTGCCTCCCTCATGCTGAAGGAAGCACTCAGTTTTATTGACAGGTATTTAGTTGTTTCTTGCCTGGTCTCCTGCGTAAGAATTTTATTTGATTTTATTTATTTTTTTGAGACAGAGTCTTCCTCTGTCACCCTTCGTAGAGTGCAGAGGCGTTATCACAGCTCACTGCAGCCTCAAACTCCTGGGCTCAAGGGATCCTCCTGCCTCAGCCTCCCCAGTAGCAGGGACTACAGGTGTGCACCACCATGCCCGGCTAATTTTTCTATTTTTGGTAGAGACAGGGTCTCGCTCTTGCTCGGGCTTGTCTCGAACGCCTGACCTCAAGCGATCCTCCTGCCTCAGCCTCCCAGAGTGCTGGGATCACAGGTGTGAGCCACCACGCCCGGCCAGAATTTTATTTTTATCTCATAGCAGGTGGTTACATCTTGATAATATGGACCTTTAAAAAATTTGTGATATACTTGAATCTGTCCTTAGATAGAATAAAATAGTTAAATTTCTTGCAAATTTTATATGCTGAAAAGGCAAGGACACATATTTTGCTCACTTCCCCCTTTAAAAAAAAACAACTAGGATTACTATATCCTTATTGCTCCAGCGTGGATTGGTATCTAAATTGATAGAATCTTTGGGAGGGATTTTCATTCAGATACAGCTGGAGGAAAACTTCTCTGTTCATGAAGGATTGGAAGGTGACTCTGTATTTATCGATACCTAGTTTTAAGTTTTATGTGTCCGATACAAGCTAGGCATGAGTGTGATACCAGCTTACTTCTAGGCGACCAATTAGAGGCTCGTTAAAATTGTCAGTGTGGATTCTCATTAGCATAGTTTCTCTTCTCCCTTAGTGGGGTTAAGGGGGAGTGAATAGAACATGATATATTATAACTCCACGGGGCTAATGAGTACGCAGTGGAATGTCGTTTACCTATACACCCCTGTGCACGCCACATTCACTATTTCCTCTAACACATCAGACAGAACGGTGGTACAGGCATCTTAGCTGCCACTCCCCTCCCTGCTCAAGTTTTCCTGGATGTCTTTGAGAGAACACAACCAATCTCCACCCCTCCCCCTCCTTTATTTACTTATTTATTTGTTTTTGAGACAGAGTCTTGCTCTGTCACCCAGGCCACAGTGCCGTGGCATCAGCCTAGCTCACTGCAACCCCCAACTCCTGGGCTCAAGAGATCCTTCTGCCTCAGCCTCCTGAGTGGGTGAGACTACAGGTGTGCACCACCACGTCCAGCTAATTTTTTCTATTTTTAGTAGAGGTGGGTCTTGCTCTTGCTCAGGCTGGTCTTGAACTCCTGGCCTTAAGTGATCCTCCTGCCTCGGCCTCCCAGAGTTCTGGGATCACAGGTGTGAGCTACCATGCCCGGCCCCTCCCCCTCTTTTAATGCTGGGTGTAACAGGGTGTGAATGAGTAGGGTTGGAATAGCTATACGTGACGTTAAAGTGCAGAACACAAAAAGCAAGATGTAAATGAGGGGAGTTTATTTCTCTCTTGGGGTGGGCAGGCTATAGATACCATGAAGTTATGAACACCTCAGCTCCTTCTAACCTGCTTTCTGCCATCCTGCGTGAACAGCCTCATGGCCCAATGCGGATGCCAAAGCCCCAGCCATCATGCATATGTTCCAGGCAGCATGAAGGAGGAGGAGGAGGAGGGCATGAAGAAGAACCCTTTCTACAAATGTCAGGCTATATTTTTAGTTATGTGTTGCCACTCTCCCTTGCTTGGTAGTTATCCATGGAAACACTCCTAGATATAAAAGATTCTGGAAAGTGTATTCTGTGATCATGTGTTCAGTTAAATTTTGGAGCTGGTGTCACCGAGGAACACAGGGAGAATGGAGAATAAGGAGCATTGAATCCTCAGTGCAGTGTATCTGGGTCTGTCCTTAGGATATGATTCCTCCAAACCCATACCTGGAAGACACTCTCTGACAATGGATAAAGAAAAAAAATATATATATACACATGCACACACACATACATACATGTACACATACACATATATTTTAAACATCAACTTTATCTATGCAACAAAGATGAAAAGATTTATTAACCTGCCACTTTATGTCAGATGCTAAGCTGGATGCAAGAGCCTGTAAAATGAACTGCACTAAGTATTTTGTAGGGAGCACAAATGCTCTCAAATTATTTATTTCCCCTCACATCCTTTCAACGTAAATCTTGTTGTGGTCCCGTTACTCACGGGAGTGCTGTTGTAAACTAAACTGCATGGAAAAGCTACGTCCACTATTATGGGATCTCTCCACCAACGCAGAATCATGTGCAGATGGGAGAAACGTCTTTATTTACCAAAGCAATTAATTCTCCTGACTCTCTGCCCCTTAGGTATAAACGGGAACCTTTTCTTCTGCTTTTTGCCTTCCTGCATGTCCACACTCCACTCGTCACCAAAGAGAAGTTTGTTGGGCACAGTAAATATGGATTGTATGGGGATAATGTAGAAGAAATGGATTGGATGGTGGGTGAGTATTCAGTGACATCACTTTAAATATCTGATGCATGAGCTAGAGAAAAAACTGCACTAATTGTCCCCAAAAACGTCCAGCCCCTTGTATGTCATGGACAACCAGTGAGTACTTGTTTCACTGAATCTTACTAAAAGGGCTTTAATTGTCCAGCAATCCCAGTGAAATATATTCCCCAAGATGACAGTTTAGGGTTTCCCGTCTTTAAAATGAAGACAGACACTTACTTTCCTGAAAAACTCGTTGACAAGATAAAGTAGCATGAACAATATCATCATTCCTAGTTATTTTGATGGATATAAAAGGAAATATGTTATTCTTATTAGTAAGTTTTACAGGAAACACTTAGAAATTTGGGATGGGAATTTGCCAAAACCAAAGCCATTTATTTCAAAGTCATAGTGGTCAATATAGAAAATAATACTCAGTAATAAAACAGAAGGTGGGGGATGGGGAGGAGGGTGGGGGCAGGGGCCTTGCACACATCCCAGAAAATAAATAGCTGTGCTGTTGGAATTGCATTTTTTCCCCACTATGCGCATGACGGAGTATTCCTTCATCTCAATAGGGTATTTTACTTTTGAAACAGTATACATATGTTTTTTTTCTCTCACTAGTGGAGACATCTGAAAACTGTGCTATGCAGAACTGTTTAAAATAATAATAACCCAATTCTTTGCTGCTTCTATCCATTTATATCAAGTGCCTTTGAAAGAAATAGAGCCATTATAATTTAAATGCATTTAAAGTGTGTTAAAACAAGTTTTATTCTACATAATTTTTTTTTGACACTGTAAACCACAGTCTAAGTGAGTTGTAGGATACTAGTTAAAAATCACTGAAGGGCTGGTGGTGTCTCATAGGACAGGCAGAGGAAGAATCGTGTCCTTGGGTAAATTTCTCTTTTATATTTCCACTATGTGTATCTAAAATTCCAGATACTATTTTAATATTCACGGTCTATCCTTGATTCTAAAGAGAAGCTAGAATCTGAGGAAAGTAAGTGTTGTCAGTAAGGCATTTAAGCAGAAATAGGTGGAAAAAGGTAATGTATTAATAGGGACAATTCAAGGGCTTAATTAAAGGGAACTAATCCCTGACATGAAAACCCTTATTCAGGTCCTTGAACTAAAGCTAAGCTCCCTATTTCTTAACTTAATCTCTACTGTGCGGGGTGTGTGTACACACATATGTGTGTGTGTATATGTGCTTGTGTGTGTGTGTGTGTGTGTGTTTGTGTGTATAGTTTAATCCCCTGGTAGATAAATACAAACATTGAAACCTGTTACAGTACAAAACAGCTACAACATTGTAGCTTTTATGTAGTTATATGACTGTGATTTTTTTTCTTTACTTCTTTTGAAATTGCTTAGTGTAGTTATACTTTTAGTCAAAGGAGAATTTTCTGCAAAGAGGATTTCTGTTAGTCTATATCTAAAGTTTGTCACTAACAAATGATTGTGTTTATTCTATGTATATGTAAATACATGATAAGATGTGTTGCAGAATCTAGTAATTGCATTTAATAAATGGCTAACATTGTTTTACACAGGGGAAACATAAAAGTAGCTATTTTTTTTTTTTTTGCATAGCATCTCCCGAATACTCTTGAATTTTCTCCTTCATGTCTTATAAATATTTTATCAAAACTAGAGATATATCAAAAGTCAGAGAGGCATCTTTGTGTGTATCTTTTCCTGTTTAACAATATGATTATAAAACTCAAGGGTTTAGTAAGTTATTAACTTTACTCAAAAATAAGTCGTAACAGTGCTATACTTGATATGACATGCAAAATGGACTTACTGAATCCTCAAGAATTCATTAACATTTTAAACATTCTATTCAAAGAAACTTTTGCCTATTTAAAAAAATACGTTTAATCACTTTTCATTATTGGCTCCTTTCTAGGTATCTTTGGTAAGAGGTCTTATGACTGACTCATTGCTATTAGCATTTATGTATGTACACGCATATATACATTTTATACATTTCATATACAATGATTTATGTATATATATCTATTTCCAAACAAAAAAAGAATTTGCAGCTCTTTTATTTACACGTATATAAATTAGAAATCACTTTTGTACATAATACTATAGCTAGATCTAATATGAACTGATAGTTACATACAATTATCCTCTTATCAGAAAGCCTGAATAATCTTATCTCTTACAAACCCTGGGTTTAAAAAAAAATCTTAATTTTTAATGCTGAACATTTCTAAAAAAATGGTCAGTGTTGCTTCTAAAACAAATCGCTTTTAAACAATAGTTAAACAGCAAAGTTAATGAGTTTACAAAAAAAGAAAGAGTTTTCTGTGCAGCTAGTTGCATTTTCTTTATCTCTTTGAATGAGGAGAGATCATAGCACAGAGATGACCTACGCTGCGAATGCAGTGTGACCTCAAGCCCAGGACAGTGTTAGCTGTTGATTGGCAAATGCCAAGCAGGAATCAAAAATTAAATCAATATTGTTTGGAGTTTCACTAGACCAGCTTTCTACTTGTTTTATATTTTTTTAAACTGTCCTCTTAAGGGACTACCAACACATTAACAAAAGTGTTTGCTGACTCTAGCAAAGTATTAGTTATTGTCAGCTCCTAAACAACCACGTGAACAGCAAGAATAACCCGCCATTTAGATGTAGGCTTCAGACAGCAACAGGACACTGCAAAGTCTTTAAGGGAGGAGATGCTCCTCCCTGCAGAAAGTGTAGACTTTGCTTATGTATTCCTGAAGATGTAATTTTTTAAACTATATTTCCTCTTTTATTAGTATTCCTAAGTTTATTTCAGCTGCCAGACCCAATTTGCATTAGCTATTTGAATTGTTGTGGGAAATGATATTATATATTATTATACAATGCATATAATAAAATATATTTTCTTATTTATTACATAATGAAATGATACACATAATATATGATAAAATTATATAATAAACCAATATTTACATACTACCATATAAGTAATTATATACAAATTTTAATCAATATAATTAATATTTACATTATAATATTATTTAAATAATCATATTAATATGAAAATACAATTAATGTAATAATATTAAATAACACTTATAATATTATAAAATTATGTAAAATCATATTAATGGAACATATATTTTTATATTTATATAAATAATATATATTTACAATAAAATATATTTATTATACAGTGTATATTTATGTAATATATTCAAGCTTTATTTCATAATTAATATTATATTTTCTTATATATTATATAATAAACATGTATTTTTACATAATATATTGATATATAAAATACTATATAATAAAATATTTATATATCATATAATCATAATACTTTTTATACAATGGTATTACATATTATTAAAATTATTATAGAATTTTATAAAATAATGTAATATTTCTAATGTTATAAAAGCTATGCATTATTATAATGAATAATATGTATTATACATATTACAATGTATTTCATTTCTATTTATAATTTATTATAATATATTTAATGTATAACAATAAATTATGAATTTCTAACATACATTAACATATACTTATAAGAAATATATAGCATATATTTGTATATCATATAATAAATATATACAGTACATGTAGAGAATAGTACATATTACAGTGTTATGTCATAGTTGTTAATTATACAATACTATGTAACACATAATAAAATAGCATTAAAACATACTGTTATGTGTAACAAGTGCATAATAACAACAGATATGGCATAAAATAATGGTGATTCACATTGCAAGGTAAAGGCTTCTGTTTCTGACCATCACCAGGTAAAATTCTGCAAGCTCTGGACCAGGAGCGCTTGGCCAACCGCACCTTGGTGTACTTCACCTCGGACAACGGGGCCCGCCTGGAGTCCCGGGACGGAGCTGCCCAGCTGGGCGGTTGGAACGGGATCTACAAAGGTGACTCCGTGCAGAGAACTGATGCCTTTCAGTTTAAAACCAGTAGGCTCTGTTAGCTTTGCGTTTACCTGAATTCATTGGCCATGCTATTTGGATATTTTAATGTGAGTTATTTTTATGTTAGCTCTTACTAGGCTAGATGAAAAAAAAAAAGCTGCACATTTTGGGGCAATTTCCAAGAGCCTAAAATAAAAATATCTGAAGCAATGACAACCTCGTGAGAGTAAATACGTAGGGTCTCAATGGTCATCTACAGCGGAGATTTTCTGCCTCGCTGCGCTTGACATTGGAGGTTGGATGACTGTCTGTGGTGGGGCATCCTGTGCACTGCGGGCTGTTCAGCAGCTCCACCCACCAGATGACAGTGGCACCTCCCCAAAGCAGTGACACCCAGCGATGTCTCCAGACATGGTCCCGTGTCCCCTGGGAGGGCAAGGTCATTTCCAGATGAGCAATGCTCCTCTAAAATAATACTCACTTGAATGATTAGATTCAGGTTCTCAGTTTAATAAAATCAGCAACATTATCGCTGTTTCGGTGTTACCCCAATTAGGAAAAGGGTAAATTCACTTACACGGAGGTGCCTGCCTCCTTTTGGTAAGCCAATTCTTCCAACTGCCTTTGCTGTAATCCTTGCTGGATTACTCAGCAACTTTATGGAGGCTTCTCTCAGGCACTGGCAAAATTGTGCCAACAAAAAAGAATATTTTTTAAAAAAATTTGGTATTTTTTTATTCTGGTCCTACTCCCTAACTTTCCAAGTCAAAAAAAGAAAAAAAAAAACAAAAAAAATTAAAAAGGTATCAAAGTTTTCATTGTTACAAAAACCAGAATGTTTGGACTTCTTATATTTTATAAAAAGTAGTGTGTGTGTATTATGAATATGTTCCTGTATATTCACTATGTATAGATATTCATTATATTCATTATAGATAATGTGATATAGAAATTCCCATATATATTCACTATATATTTACAATATAAAATCCAACATATAAGTATATATAGGATTATATACAATGAGCATATATGTATAGAATTATATACACTGGATTATCTATTATGAGTTGATAAAAGATGAGCTTCATCTCCTGTCTTGTCATGCCAACTTGCTGTAGACATAACTTTGTTAATTAACAAAGACTGAATTGGTGCTAAGCCTCATAGAAAAAGTAAAGAATAGAGTTGAGTCACTGTATTTATGCCATCAAATGAGATGTGATTATTATAATCATGATGATTATAATAGATGTGATTATTATAATTGTGATGATTATAATGGATGTGAATATTACACCATACTATAATAATTATTATAATTGCATGTGTGGGTTTGTTGTCTGTGTAAAGCCCACATCCTAAAACATGCCCATAACCCTGCAAAAGGATTGGCAAAATTCTTGTAAGCAGGTGAACAGGTTACCAGCTTCACAATGTGCCTCAGTGAGGCGATGGATACATTGGATAGATAAATTTATTAAATGTCCTGTGTAAACAATTGGTATTGCTCTAGTTGTCCCTCACAAAGATATAAGTTATTAAATAAGATGAAGAAAATGTCAAGGTGGTTTTATGGTTGTTTGTTGCTTGTCAAGTTTAAAAACAACAACATAAATTTGGTTCAGGGAACTTTTCAAGTTTTCGTTAGAATAAAGAACATTGCTGAGGACTTGGGTTGCCTTTGGACACTGCTTAGACCAGTGAATGTTTCCACACATAATTTTGCATCATTTTGAGCAAGAGAGACCCTGTCTTGTGTTTTCTTTGTAATTCATACTGCCTGTCAGTATGAATTACACAAAAGGCACCCAATGAACATTTCACATAGGAAGAGGTTTTTCCACGCCAGAAAGACTCATATTTTTCCTTACAGAGTGTGTGTGATCTTGACTGTGTCATTTGGCACAGGGCCACATTTTTATTCTGCAACAAATGCCTTGATCTCAGGCTTGGAACTGTAATGCGGGCGCATTTGTTTTGTGCTCAGAAACCACCAAGGGGACCTTGTCTAAGACGCGATTCTCAGAATTTTTTTTTGCCTGTGGACCATTTCCCTGTTCACACCCTCTTCTTACTGCCCTCTTTCTTACATGGGAAATCACTATAACCCTAATAAAACTTGTCTTTCCAGTCTGGCTTTGGACCTCAAACAAGTCTTTTCTGTCTTTTCAAGCCTAATCTATTTCCAATAAGGACTGAAGACTTTTCCACTTCCCAAATGTCCTTTCCCATATAGCACTGAAAGTCCGTGGCATTCATTGGTACATAATATATACCATCTTATGGCAGCACTTATTTTTATTAATTATTATTATTGAATATATCGCTTGTCTACTTAAAGATTTGCAACTAGTGTTTTAACTTGTGGAAGTCAGGAAGGATATCTCATGGCTATTTTGTATCTCTCTGTGAACACAGCACCCTGGAGGGTCTGCAGCCAGCACGTGAAAAAGTTACGTCTAGATTCACTCTCCAATTCAGCACACACGGTTGGGTGTAACTCATCTTTGGTTGTAATAATCTTTGGTTTCAGGTGGCAAAGGCATGGGAGGATGGGACGGAGGCATCCGGGTGCCAGGAATATTCCGGTGGCCGACCGTTCTGGAGGCTGGGAGAGTGATCGATGAACCCACAAGCTTAATGGACATTTATCCTACGCTGTCTTATATCGGAGGAGGGATATTGCCCCTGGACAGGTATGCAAATGGCGCTTGATCCTAAACTCAGGAGAGATATTTGCAGGTATGTGGATATAGTAGATAAATTTACGTGTGTGTGTTTATGTGTGATATATTGGTCATCAATATTCCACCCAGAGGGCCACATGTCTTTCTCCCCTTGGTGCAGGGCGGAATATTTTGTTTGTTTTCTTCTTAGAATACGTCTTAACATTCTCTGTCCTGTTATCCTTACGCATACAGGTGTTTGGCTTTCCTTATGGGAGGGAGCTCATCCTATTTGTTTTATTTCTCCCAGCTTCTCGACCATTAAGCAAATATGTGTTAAATGAATTACCGAATAAAAACATGTATGTGTAATGGTGTGCGTGACAAATGAAGCTATAATTTCTCTTTTGCATTTTCTCTATGAGCTTTAAAGTGAACAAATTCATTGCGTGCTTTTTTGGTTTAATCCCTTGTGTGTGGGGGAGGGGAGTCCCCCCTCCTTATTCTGTTGTAAAACATGTGACAGAGCCTTGCGTCTCTCACCGCTTTTCTGCACATCCCCTTCTGTCCCAAGGGTGATTGACGGCCGGAACCTCATGCCCCTGTTGGAAGGGAGGGCGTCCCGCTCAGACCACGAGTTCCTCTTCCACTACTGTGGGGTCTACCTGCACACGGTTCGGTGGCACCAAAAGGACTGTGAGTATGAAACTCGGAAACACAACCAGGGCACAGCCCGGGCCTCCTGTTTGTCTTGTGGGAAGCTGTACCTGTGCAAATATCACTGGGTTAGGATGGTTCTTTTCCCCTAGGGATGTTGTTTAAGCAGAGAGCACATTGCAGTAGCATTTTAGAGAGAGGCATGTGCATAATCTGTACCCAAAAGATTTTAGTTTACAGAGGTAACTGAGTGTTGACAAAGACAAGGGCCATGCCACTGAAATATTTTTATGACTTAGATGTCCCAAGGGAAGAGGATATGTCCTGCCATGCAGGGCTGCAGGTGGCAGCTCCAGGTTTTCATCAGGAAGCAGAGAGCCCAGGCTAAATACAGCCGTTATTGGGGTTTCCAAGAGGAAGGTGAGGCAGGTCAGAGCGAACAGCCAAGGACTGGCTAGTTTGAATAATTACAACAAGTTTTGGGGCATGGGGACTGTCCCCAGCTGTCTGATACCTAGTCCTGGGTTGATTTAGGGCAGAGGAAATATTGGCTTGATATGTGAGCGCTGGATAAAGGAGACAGTCGGATTGCACATGGGAGGCACGCTCCAAAGTGCGTTGGTTACTATCTTCAGGAATTAGCCAGCCCCGAGAAGGTAGTTTCTCCTGAAGTCTGTAAGGTTCCCCAAGATGTCAAAACATCATAAGATATAGAAGATTTTAAAAACAGGATTAATGCATGAGTGTGTGTGTGTATGTTTGCATAAGCTTTTGTTTATTATATGCAGAAGAATATTATTGATCATTAGGAAAATCATTTCAGAATTTTTTTTTATTGGAAAGAGTCTTAAAACCATCACAAATATGGTATCACCAGGGAGCTCTGTTTTCTAGGTGCAACCATGTGGAAGGTTCATTATGTGACCCCCAAATTCTACCCGGACGGAAGTGGCGCCTGCTATGGAAGCGGAGTATGTTCATGTTCTGGGGATGTCACCTACCACGACCCACCTCTCCTCTTCGACATCTCCAGGGACCCTTCTGAAGCCACACCACTGAACCCTGACAATGAAGCGTTATTTGATTCAGTGATCAACAAAATTGAGGTGGCTATAAAAGAGCATCGTAGGACACTCACGCCTGTCCCACAGCAGTTCTCTGTGTTCAACACGATTTGGAAACCGTGGCTGCAGCCCTGCTGCGGGACCTTCCCCTTCTGTGGGTGTGACAAGGAGCATGACATCCTACCCACTGCTCCCTGAGCAACGGGGACCACTTGTTATGCAGCACAAACTTGCTATTACCACGGTCACAGGATCAACACTCACCTGACTCATTCACCACCTTTGGGATAAAAAATGACGGCTTCAGTGATATTCTCAGACGTCAGTTCTTCCTTCACGGGGCCCAGGGAAATGAAAGTGGATCCATACAATACCAGAGTTACATACCTGTTATTCAATAATGTTGGGGAAATATTTAAAAACACAGAAAAACAACAGGGAAGGTTGGCCACCACACATTATCAGAATAAATTAACTGAAGGAATTTCTGAGCCTTCTATTTTATATACAAATATACAAAAATTTGTCACATATTTTTAAATATATATATATAATTGTGTCATTGTTCAAGGAAAATTGCAGCGTGAGATGACCTTTACAGATTCTTGTGGATCTTTGGTTCTTAGAAGATGATCCATAGACGTAGCAGGTCCGATGTCGTCGTGTGGACATGGTTAACTTAGAACCTTCTGCTTGCAGATCCTAGACCCAGACATGCTATTTTTGTAATAAATCACAGTAAGAATTTCATTTCAGCATGAAGCAGATGCTGTACAGTAAATGTGAGGTCATGCCACAGTCAGTTTGACACCTTTATTTTCTCTGCTTTCTTTTTTTCCTCTTTCTGTCCAAAACTCACCTTTTTTTGAGACAAAAATACCTGGTTACAGCTCTTGGCTTTGCTTCATGCCATGTGATGGTGGAGACACTTCTGTGATTTGATTTCTTCATGTATAAAATTGGGGAAAACCAATTTCTACTACTACTTCTTAGAATAGCTGTAATAATTATATGCAATAATTCATGTAAAATTGCTTGTGTAGAATAAGCACTTAATAAATATTATTGTTATTAATATTGTTATGGTGAGCATTATCAATTGCAGTTAATTATGATTCCTGAAGGATAGAATAGGAAGAATGGAGAACAGTCTGTATTTAAAGAAAAACAGACAAAAATGGCTAAAACAGTTACTTAATTACAAGTGCACGCAGAAAGAAATTCTGAGCAGGATAAACAAAAATAGATCACAGAGGGAAGATGAAATTTCAGATGCAACAGTGAACAAAGAAATTGTTAAACTACGGATAAGTGCAAACAAACATTGACTTTAGAAAGCTGGTTTTTTTTTTTAAAAAAAATACCAGATTTGGGGAGAAGTTAAACTAACATGCTAAAAAATAGTAACACTTAAGAGGGAGAACACAGAAATTGAACTCTTATAGGATCCTTGTATTGTTCAGAGAGAGATGCAAGATATGGAATAATCTTAGAATTTGTTAAAAATGCATATAAAATTATAAGGATAGAAGAAGTGGAATGTGTATACTTAAAACCAGTGGAAAATAGAAGTATAATAAGAGACAGGAAAATCAAGATGTGCAAAAATACATACAGAACAACATAATATGAAGTATTTAGAGTAGTCAAACTCATAGACACAGAGAATAGAATGGTGGTTGCCCAGGGCTGGAGGAGAGGGTGATGGGGAGTTAGTGTTTCACGGGGACAGAGTTTCAATTTTGCAAGATAAAAAGAGATGGATGGTTGTGGTGGTTGCACAACAATGTGAATGTGCTTAATAATGAACTGTACACTTAACAGTGATTAAGATGGTAAATTTTATGTTATACACATTTTGCCACAATTAATTTTTTTAGAAAGAACAATATAAGACATACTCACCTCCCAGGACTCCAATAGCTAAAAAATAAGCTGCCTCTCATTAAAATAAGTATACCTGATAAAAATAACAATTTATGGCATGCTGAGGTCGATCTACCAAGTCTCCTGATAACTTGACCCCACAGGTTTCCTTCTCACTGCCAAAGGTGATGGAAGTGACCTAACTGTGACCTCTTTGGAGCTAAACCCACTGTTTAGAGAGAGTTTGGGAGGACTAGGTTTCAACTGGCATGAGAATAGCATGCTTTTTAAGATCCCTTTAATTTTTGTGACAAATTTGACATTGATAAAACAAGATAATCTCTGTGGGGTTTCAGAAAAAGAAAACCTAAGCCAGTAGCATTGACCCTCATCCCCCTACCCCCTCAGGGACTCAGAGGCAGACGTCAGCACGTGCACCCTTGGTGCAGCCCTCACTGCGTGCAGGGAACTATCAATGTTTGTAGCAGAAACACATTATGACATTCTCCTGGAGCCGTGCTGAGGACCCACATGCTGGCTGGACTCACACATGCCCTCTGGGTATCATTCAAGGTGTGGCAAGTTTTACTGAATAAATCCCTTACTTGAATGAGCTTTAGTGGGACTCCCTAGGATTTCCATCCAGCCAGCTTATTCGTCCCCCATCCATCTCTGCTTGTTCCATCCACCATCTACATCTGTCATCTGTCACCTCTCTCTCTCCACCCACCCATCCATCTATCCACCCGTCTATCTGCATCCATCTACGTCTATCTACCTATGTATCTGCTAACCCACCCATCCACCCATCCACCTATCCACCCATCCATCTGCATCCATCTACGTCTATCTACCTATGTATCTGATAACCCACCCATCCACCCATCCACCTATCTACCCGTCTATCTGCATCCATCTACGTCTATCTACCTATGTATCTGATAACCCACCCATCCACCCATCCACCTATCTACCCGTCTATCTGCATCCATCTACGTCTATCTACCTATGTATCTGTTCACCACCCATCCACCCATCCACCTATCCACCCATCCATCTGCATCCATCTACGTGTATCTACCTATGTATCTGCTAACCCACCCATCCACCCATCCACCTATCCACCCATCCATCTGCATCCATCTACGTCTATCTACCTATGTATCTGATAACCCACCCATCCACCCATCCACCTATCTACCCGTCTATCTGCATCCATCTACGTCTATCTACCTATGTATCTGATAACCCACCCATCACCCATCCACCTATCCACCCGTCTATCTACATCCATCTACGTCTATCTACCTATGTATCTGCTAACCCACCCATCCACCCATCCATCTATCCACCCATCTATCTGCATCCATCTGCCTCTCACAACCAGATCTGAACACAAACTTCTTCTGTAAACTAAAAAAGTGGCTATGTGAACTTGAATTTTTTAAGCAAAGGAAAAATATCTGCTACTTTTTTTTCTTAACGTTTAGATGATTGTTTCACATGAAGAATGAGTGGTCGCACGTTCTTTGTGATGTTCAAGCACATCATGCCTTATTGGTGTGTGCATGTGCTTGTGTGTTTAATTCCAGGCAAACGGCATCAAGGTTTAAACTGCCCAGCCTGAAGTGACCACTGCCACCATGCGTATAGCTATGGGTTTGATTACTACTGCGGCATGCCGGACACTCTTACTGACCTCGCTGGCCGGTCCCGTCGCGTGGCATGGAATTACCTGCTGGGAGTCGGCTCTGGCTCTGTGTGCAGGTGGTTGTCATTGCTGCCCTCAGCCTCACCTTTGGGAAACTGACCAGCTGTGTCTCCATTCCCTGGTCTCCCATCCTCGCCATGATTTTGTTTGTTTTCCTGTTGGCCTATGTGTGGTTCTCCAGCTACCAATCCCCTTTGTATTGGGACTGTCTCCTCACGCGGGGGCGTGAGATCACAGAGCAGCCCGTGAAGGCAGAACGAGCTGGATCCATCATGGGGAAGGAGGTAAAGGTCATAATTAAAAATACACATCATAACAACAAGATATTTTAAAAAATAGGGGATATATAAAAATATCAAGTTAAGAAATGGGATATCAGTAAACACTATAATAGGGTTAGAGAAACATATGAAGTGTATTGTAGGCCAGTTAGACTCTTTAAGCAGTGCCGAAAGAGGTAGTATCTTGTTTGAGTTTCTGTTATTAAAATCAAGGTCTCTCTGTTGGCTCTGAAATTTATATTTTCTCAGACCAAGGAGGCAGACTCACAATAGACTCAAACTCACAAATCTGGCACATTAATTTACATTACATACTGTCAGCCTATTAATTTACAAAGGGAAATATATGTGTCAGGGAACTAGACAATGGGACAAGCTGGCCGTTGTATTATCTCTCTTTTAGGGAAAAAGACACTTGGGAAATTAAAATCAGAAGGCTTCCATTTGAGCATGTGGTATATAAGGGATATAAACTGGATGACATTGGTGACCAAGGGTGATCATTATAAGGCTTTATGCAGCCAGAACCCGGTGGCTGGAAACTTTCCCAGGGACCCACATTTACCATCCTGTCATTGTTGGACCTTCTTTAGGGAGAGGGTGTGAACACATTTCTTATTTGTTCCTGCGACACAGATTGAGGCTTAAGCTTTACTGACAGCCATCCTGGGATCTGGATTCCAAGGATAAATTCACATTTCACGCTGGAAGAAGACGTACAAGCACAGAATTCAGTAAGAAACAGGCAAACAGGCATCAGCCCATGGTGCAAGAGCTCCATACAGCAGGGTCCCTCCAACATATCAGGAAAGACACCCTTGAGTGTATAATGTCTAACTTGAGTCTTTAAAGATGCATAAGATTTAGAGAGGGAAGGTGTTCTCAGACATTACTTTCTGAGGTGCAAGCATGATGGAAATAAGGTTTCCAAAGAACTGTGAGTGATTTCTTCTTGTTGGCTTGGAAAACACAAAGCCAGCAACAGCCAGAGGAAAAGTCGATGTGTTAAACGATAGTGTAGAATTGATTGAGGATGGAAGGTATCTTGTGTAACCTGATAAATAGCTTCGTCCTTACGCCGTAGCCCAAGTGAAGACAATTAAGTGTAAAATGTACCGTAGGAGTGACAGAACCGTATTTGCCTTGCAGACACAACTGAATGCCTCATCTCATGTAGGGCAAACCCTTTTGTTCCTTGGTACCTTTCCAAATGTGGAGAGATCTGGGAAGTTCTACAAAGAGAGCATCAGCATGTCGCGAGTTAGCATCAGCCACTCTGAAAGTACAAGATAAACAATCCTGTTCCATGCTGTGGGCCAGTGCAAACCTTCAAACATCCCATACACTTTGTTCCTTACAACTTTATGGTGGACCCAGAGATAATCCAGGATAATCTCATGTCAACATCCTTAATCTATTCCCATCTGCGAAGACTTTTTACCTTGTAGTTACACATCCACAGGTTGTGGGAATTAGGACAAGGCTATTTTTGGGATGGGGCATCATATCACTGTTTATTTTGCCAGCGTAGTTTGGAATGCTAAGTGATTTTAGATATTTAAAGTGCAAGGCTGTGCTCCCTCCAGAGGCTCCAGCGGAGGCTCCTTCCTGCCTCCTCCAGCTCCCGGGGGCTCCAGGTGTCCCTTGGCTTGTGACCGCGTCACTCCAGTCTCTGCCTCCGTGTCCACGTGGCTTCTCCTCTGCGTGTCTCTCCTCTGCTTTCTCTTGTAAGGACACCAGTCATTGGATTTAGGGTCCACCATAATAAAGAATGACCTCAGCTTAATTAATTACATCTTCAGAGACGCTATTTCTAAATAAGGTCATATTCGAAGTTTCAAGTGAACATGAATTTTGTGGGGACACTGTTCAGCCTAATAGGCTATGACAAAGCTCCTGTTCTTATAATTTTTTCTTTTTTTTTCATTTTTGCACTTTGATGTCTCACCAGAGCAGAATGTCATAAACAGTGGCATTTGAGCTGTGGGCTGCCATGGATAGCTAAGGACTTATGGCTCATGCATAAGGATTGTCAGAATTCCAAGTGGGTCAGCTTCATTCCCTGTATCCTCATGTGAGAACCAGTGGTGTGCTGATGGCTTGCCAAGGCGTCTCTGTCCCTTCCTGCTCATGGGTTGAGGAAGTGTTGAGGTTGCTAAGAAACGACATCTCTGCCAACATCCCTCGACGTCTCTCAGCATGTGGCTCTAGTTTGAGACATCAAGAGCCCCGAGAAAGTGCACCAAGCAGAGTTGGATTTTATTTTTAGCACTCTCTTGATGGGGAGGTCTCCTTTGGCTTGCAGTATCATCCTACATGTGTCCTGGCGTCTGAGAATCAAAGGAACAATGGTCACCATCACCCCAAAGGGATGGGGGTGTGTTAAGATGCTGGAGGATCCTGGAATCCGCTCCAGCCAGGATGTACCTCTTGTGTGAACCCCCTTGTCCACGGGGTCGTGGAGAAGAAGGAAGGTGATTATGTCTACATGGGAGCTAGGAGCCAAGGAACAATGTTATTCACCTTCACACGCTTTGGAAACTCGAAAGTCATGTCATTGATGTCTTCTCAGGCACAAGGAAGGACCTTTCCTAGTCTTTTTCTCCCTTTCTTCATGAGCACGTGCCTCTCCCCACCACAGATGAGTTCATCGGCACCAGGTAGCGCGGCTTGTATGGAGACAATGTGGAAGAGATGGACTCCATGGTGGGTAAGTCACAGGACCTAAGTAGAGGGGATGTCAACATGCCTTGATTGTGTGTAACACCCAGAAACTGCCCTTGGCCAATCTGTAGGGTCAACAGAATTATCTCCAAGAGGCAGAGTTGGTTTGAAACATAAATGACATAACAGGTGCAAGCAATTGAGAAAGCCAGCACAAAAATTATGCTCAGTTCTTGTTTTTCTTTGCATGCTACCGACTTCTCAACCGGGGTCTCTGTCTACTTGGTTGTGTCTCCTGTCCTGGCCAGACCACAGATCAGATCTTGACGCTCTTGGGTTTAACTGCAAACCTTCATTTCAGGTCTGTTGTGCACCAAGATCTGAGTTTAAGTTTGTGGCTTCAGGGGTGCATCAGAGTCTAGACGCCTGATGAACTCATACTGCAGACAGACAAAACAATGTAAATGTGAATTCCCAGGATTCACACGGTAAATATATCAATCACCAATACAGATTCCATTTCCCAATATTAATGAAAGAAAAGCATGAATTGAACTCACATATTTGAAGGACACAAACTTAAGTTACAATGTTTCTCCAGTACAGATGTTGTGACATAGATGTCACTAAGCAAAAAGACACCTTGGAAATTAAGCCTGACAAAAGTGAAGCCCATAAAACATTTTCAATTCAAATGCTCCTAAAAACATGGAAGATATTTTAAAAATATATTTTAAACTATAAGTAATATTTTAATCAAGTATATGTACACGTGTAGATGTTTATGTAGGTAGAAGTGTGTATGTGTGTTTCTGTTGTGTATGTGTACATAGAAACAGACACATGATAGATAGATATAGATGATAGATATATACAGATAGATAGATAGACATAGATGATATATAGGTAAATGATAGCTAGGTAGATAGATAGATAGATAGATAGACGGGATAGATGGATGGATAGATAGTTGGCAGATGGATATAGATATAGATCGATGATAGGTAGATGATTGATTTATAAATAGAATAGAGGGGTGAATAGATAGATATAAATAGATATGTATAGAGAGATACTAGCTAGATAGATATGCATGATAAACACATAGATAGATGATAGGTAGATAAATAAGTAGATGGAATAGATGGATGTATGGATATATAGATAGATGATAGATAGATAAACAGATGCATAACACCCCGCCCAGTTTCTACCTTCACCAGAACTAGGAAATGGCAACGCAAGCATGTTCTTAAAATTTACATTCTTAATATCTCCAAAACTTTGGCCATCCTTTTTAATGCATCTGTCTTTGAAAAAGAATGAAGTAACTAATTCAAACTCAGGATGCGATAACTAAACAAAAACTTTTCTGTGCTTTAAACATTTAAATTAATGAAAAAAATTTTTAAAATATCTATGTTCATAAAATCAATGATGTGGCATAAAGCACCAAACAAGGTACTTTGGGCGCAACTTTAATTTCCACGGGATTTTCTTAGTGGTACTCAGATAATATTACACAAATGGATGGGTGTGCTAAAGCCAGGTGGATAAGCTATGATATCTGAAAATCATGTTTTGAGAAAGTACAACTGAGATTTGCACAACACGGGCATTCAAAGGTCTTGAATGTTTTGGTGTTCAGCCAGAATCAAGCTTTTAGGAAGAATAATCATTTGCTTTGATATGTAATTTCTGAAATACTCAAAACACCTTATTTATCCCCACGATATCTATCCCATAAGCTGTAACAACACCCCAAATCCCAGGAATCCTTGCTTTTCTTATTAGAAAAGTTTATTTGCAGAGGTTCCTGGCTGGGATATCATACTGTTAAAAGGAAAACCTTAGGCAAATTAATTTAACAGAGTTTAATTGAGCAAGGAATGATTTACAAATTGGGCATCCCCCAACAAAGAATAGGTTCAGAGAGAGTCCAGTGCTGCCAAGTGATTGAAGATTATTTATGGACAGAAAGAGGAAAGTGATATATAGAAAACCGAAGCGAGGTACAGAAACAACCTGATTGCTTACAGCTCAGCGTTTGCCTTATTTGAGCCCGGTGTGAACAACTGGCCGTGATTGGCACCAGAGTAGGTTTTAGCCTGTTTACACATGCAGTTAGGTTGCAGTTCACTATGTACACAGAAATGTTTAGGACGAACTTAAAATATGTAAGGAGGCAGCTTTAGGATAAACTTAATGTAACACCACTGATGCCTTTGGTAATTGTCGCGGGTTTCACACAGCAGTGTCCTGGAACGATGGGGTCTACTGATTGAATAAAAACGTTTAAACATGGTACTTCCTATGGGCCATGCACTGTTCCAAGTGTGTTGTGGGTGAATCCCTATACACATCCTACGAATAGGTACAATCTTCATCATGATTACCTCCCCTTAATAACTGAGGAAACAGAAGCATCCAGTATTTGGTGGCTTGCTCAGGGTTACAGTGCAGGTGGAGGTAACCCAGGATTGGAACTACAAAGCTCTGTCTCTCTAACTCAGCTGCCTCTTGCGCAGGCTGAGGAGGTTATGGTGCAAGAGCAAGATTCTTCTCTGAAGCCTCCCCTACCCCACAGACACCTACACCCTGTCATTTTACAGGTATCAGGAAAGTTCCAGGAATTGTGCCCCACACTGGCTTCCTGCTTCCTCAAAACCCAGAGAGAATCTTCCAATGCAAACAGCATCCTCACCCCACCCAGGGGAGGCCTAATTAGTCATGCGCTTCTAAATGGGATGGAATCGTCAACTTGGGTCAAAAGAGCAGGTTTTGCAAGAATGAAAATAAGACGGTGAAATGTCCAGCTTGGAGGAGCAGAAATGATAGTATCAGCAGGAGATGTGGACGATGGTGCTGGCTGGGCCCGTCGGGTGAAATCCCCAGACAGGAGTGTCTACGAACAGCAAGACGCCTTGGGCAACTTTGTTAAGCAGGGCAGAACCAGCAAAGGATGTGTAAACATTTCTTTCTAAGCCATATATATAAAATATTGTATATATATCACATTATAGATATAAAATATTATATATCACATTATATATATAAAATATTATATATATCTCATATCAATTACATGTATCACATATAAAGTACATATATAAAATATAACTTGCATAACTCACGTTACATTTTACATATACTTCATTATTTTTTTGTTTCAGAATATTGCAGGGTACAAATGTTTTGTTACATGAATTACTTTTGTACCGTTTGGGTCAAAGTTATAAGTGTGCCCATCCCCCAGATAGTGCACATTGTACCCGTTAGGTGTGAATTTACCCATCCCCTGACCCCCACCTGGTTGATTTCTGTTGAATTTTATTACCATGTGTGCACATGATGTTGATCATTTAGTTCCAATTTAATGGTGAGCACATGTGCTGTTTGCTTTTCCATTCTTGTGATACCTCACTTAGGAGGATGGTCTCCAGTTCCATCCAAGTTGTCACAAAAGTTTCCAAATATTTTGTATATTATGCATGTAAAAATAACTCCCTAACCTGCCACTCAGACTTCCCAATTGTTAACAGTCTGTCCAATACACCTTCTCTCTCCCTCTTCCTTTCCCCTAATATTCCAAGGGTGTCTTTCTCCTCTCTCTCCTCCAGCTTCACATAATTCTTATTCTTCCCTCCCCCTGAATATTTGGGAACAAGATGCAGACAGGAGCCTCATGAATTTTAAAACCTGGGTGTGTATTTCCTAAAACAAAGACATTCTCTTATATAATCACTATGTATCATCAAAATCAGGTAGTTAACACGCATGGATTCTTACCATTTAATCCACAAACCCCGGCCAAACTTTTCCAGCTGTCCCCGGAAGGAAATTGACAGCACACAGCAAACAAAAACCAACCACAACGAACGAAAAACCAACCAAGCAAACCCCCACTTCCTCTATCTTCTTTCTCGTTCAGTCCGTTAATTTTGTTATTGATCTGTGTAAACTCCTCCGGTCTGGACCCAGACTGAGCAATCTGCATTCTCCCCTGAGTTGGACGATCTTGACGCTTTTGAAGAGTACAGAGCAGTAATCACGTGGAATGTCCCCGGCGTTGGGATTTGATGTTTCCTCGGACAGAAGTGGAAATGATGATGTGTTTTCAATCTGGAAGCCCAAGAGGTCGACTGGCCCTGGAAATGGTGATGAAAATCTTCATCACTTGTTTAAGTGGTGTCTTCAGTTATCTCCACCGTAAAGTTACTTATTTTGTCATTATTTGAAATTAATATGTGTTTTACGGAAGATGCTTTGAGATTAAGCCAATATCTTGGTTCATATCAAACATTCGTGAGCTAGTTTCAGCATCCATTGATCACTTGCTCTTGAATCAATTTTCACTGTGATGTTTGCTAAAAGTTGTACTGTGTTACAATTATTTTTAGGACTTTACAAGATAAATTACTTCCTTAGAATTGTCCTTAGCTGTATACCTTGTCTCCAGAAGGAAATTTCCAACATACTTTAGGAATTTCGATTTGGTGTTATTCAAGATGACCAAGAGTAGAATGAATAGAATTAGACACATTTGTGAAAACGTTTGATGAATAATGAATTTATTAATAATTTTTCATGATACTTGTTGGGTTTTAGAACTATAGGATTTTGGTTGTTTTCCTATAAATGATGACTGGGAATGTGTTTTATTTTGAATGCTTTCTCTTTTAACTTGCTCATTGAGCCTAATTTTTTTTCCCCCTTAAATTTCCTGCTCTCTCTTTTAAATGCCAAACAAGAAAGGAATAGGGAATGGTTAGGCAAATAATTACTTACCTAAGCCACCTGCAAGAATGTATCAAATAGATTGTGTGAACCCAATGGTGGGAATCCCTTAATCCTCTGTTCCCTCAAACTCTGTGACAGTGTTCTGCTCTGTGAGAAAAGGGGTTATATTAACTGTGACTACTGTTCCATGCGACATCACAGTCACAGGCGGGACCACATTCTCACTTCCAAATCCAAAGGGAAAAACTGGATTTAGTTTAGTTTTTTTTCATTCTGGAAAAAGGAAATGATAAAGGGCAATTTGCATTTTTAAATGATATTAGTAGCAACCGATATTCATTTGGATCATAATAATCTTTCTAAAAGCATGTGTTTTTTTTTTTGTCTTTTACATGTTGGACTCCAAGTTCATTTCTCTTTCTAGGTGTTGGCAATTTAAACCATTAATGCACATTTCTTTTCCTCTGTAGCTTTTGAAATAGTAAGGGTCACACCTTCCCTGCTTTCCTGTAGATATCTAATACCCAGTTGACTTAAGGGTCTGATAGCTCATAGTATCATTAACCCTAACCCTAACCCTAGGGTTAGGGGTCTGATAGCTCACAGTGTCATTAACCCTAACCCTAACCCTAGGGTTAGGGGTCTGATAGCTCACAGTGTCATTATCCCTAACCGTAACCCTAACCCTAACCCTTTTGTCATTATTTCAGGCAAGATTCTTGGTGCTATGGATGATTTTGGTCTAAGGAACCACACTCTTGTCTACTTTACATCAGACCATGGAGGGCATTTGGAGGCTAGGCGAGGTCATGCCCAGCTTGGCCGGATGGAACAGAATATACAAAGGTGATGAGAGAGGACCCTGCATGTGATCAGGTAGTGAATAAGCTCTTTTATGGTCTTTGTAACTAACAGACGTCTGTGACATGAAGGAATGATGTATGAAAAACTGCACAAGTTTGTTTAATTTAGCCCTTAGTAGAATGAAGTGTAGGACCAATATCAAGGCAATTGGTCTTGCAGTTGCCAGAATTTCTGTGGAGGGGCTACCTGGAAATGTGCTTCCTCGACAGCCCTAGGAGATTACAAAGTGTTAGCACAGGCAGATGACCTCAAGGGGTCGTTACTTGTTGATTACATTTACAAGACTGTTGACAGAAGATTAACTAAGGCGGAATGTGTTTGCTAGGGAACAGAGGTCAGAAACCAGGGATACTTTGGCATTAATTAAATTTAATTAATTAAATTTTACAATTAAATTCACATGTTCTGATTCTATGTCTTGATGCAACATTTAATCCACAAAAACATGCCCATTAGCTACCACATTGGCCGGGTCTCTAACATGTATCTTGATGTTATAAGAAAATTATCTGGAAAATGTTAAGTACATTTTATCATATGTCTTGAGAGAGTTTTTTAAAGCATTCTCTAGAGGGGAATATATAGTTATTCATGCAACTACACATTGTGCAATCTTGGATTCAGTAGGGAAGTTACAGCTCTGTATGCATGAGATGATGTCTCTGCCTCAGGATGGCGGAGGGTGTGTGTTTGCTCTTTAGGGACCGTACAACTAAAGTGTGCACTTAGAGATAAAACAAATCCACAATGATAATTGTTATTAAAATTATAGATATTCTATTTTTGCTATGAGAATTTTTTTAAAAAAAATCTTAATTTTTCAACATGCTATAAATTAAACTCTACTTGGAGTAACTTAATAAAATGGTAAAAATCCATTAACACAGTAAATCCATTCTTCCTAGTTTTCCCATGGAAATCCTGGTTTATGCCTGTGGTCCTGGTATAATTGATATTATTTCCTGACTTAGTTCTCAGTAATACCCTGATTTGGACAACGAATTAGCGTATATCCGTACTATTCCACTTGTTTTCAGCGTGCTGGAGTCAGCAGTGAGCAAAGCAGGCAGAAACCTTTATGTTTTATGAAGCTTATGTCCTATAGAAGGAGACACACCAGAAAAGACAGGAAATAAGTACTTGATATGATAGGTTAGAGGGTGGTAGTAAATATGAAATAAAATAGAGCAGGGTGGGGCTGCTGTGTCCAATAAAAGGTTCAAGCAAGCCTCACTGAGAAGGTTACTTTGAGCAGAGTACGAAGGAGGCTGGAAATGAACCAGGTGTACATTTGGGATGAGAGCATTCTAGTCAGAATAGCTATGCAAATACAACGCAAATGCCCCCTATTAAATATAATCAATTATGTAATCAAAAATCCATCAGCAACACCAGCAAATATAATTCCGTGGACATGTCCTACTGACCCCATCAGAACTGTGCACGTGGTAGGCACCGAACAAATGTTGTCTCTCTTGATACTCATTTACGTTTTAAACACACCCGACGCAGCGGCTATTTCAACGGGGCGCAATAGCTGAACCGAACTGTCTTGCGTTGTAGGTGGGAAAGGCACGGGGGGGCTGGGAAGGTGGAATCTGAGTCCCAGGAGTTGTCTGATGGCCCGGAAAGGCACCAGCCGCACGGCTGATTGAGGAACCTACAAGTTTAACGGGGGTTTTCCCCACGCTAGCAGCGGTGTCCGGAGGACGTGTCCCTCGGGACAGGTGACATCACATAACCTCTTCTCAAGAGCTTCCCACGCGTCCATTTTCTGAGACATTCAGGACAAAGGTGGCCAATTCTGTCCCGGAAGACCCGCTTCCTCTGCAATGCCCAGCGAGTTTGATGTTTGCATATGGCCATCTCTGTGGAGCATCGTTTATGTACCAGAGACCAGCCTTTTTTAAATTGAGATTTTATGTACATAATCTCAATATGTAATTTACAATCATTCCTACTTTTAAGTGCACAGTTCAGTGGTGATAAATACATGCGTATGCTCATTTTGCCTTTCAAGACCCCCTTCCTGTCCCCTTCCCAACCTCTGGTGACCATCAACCTACTCTGTATCTTCATGAGATCCACTTTTTTTAGTTCACCCATGTGAGTGAGAACATGCAGTTTTTGTCTTTCTGTGCCTGGCTTAGTTCACTTGACGCAACGGCCTCCAGTGCCATCCACGTTGTTGCAAATGACAGGATTTCATTCTTTTCGACGGCTGAATAGTATTCCATGGTGTACACGTACCACGTTTTCTTTATCTGTTTGTCTGCCCGTGGGCGCTTAGGTTGATCCGTATTTTAGCTGTGCTCAAAAGAGCTGCAAAAAAACCCCATGGGAGTGTAGATATCGCTTTGACACACTAATTTCCTTTCTTTTGGATATATGCCCAGCAGTGGAATTGCTGGGTCATATGGTAGCTCTGCTTTTAGTTTTTTGAGGAACTTCCATATCGCCAGAGACCAGTTATAGATATTAATCTAATATTTTTTACATTCCCACCAACAATGCACAAAGGTTCCCGTTTCTGCACAACCTCACCAACACTTGTTATTTTAAAAAAATTTTTTAATAATAATTGCATTTTGGTTAATTTTTCGCTCCGTATGACCTGCGATCACCTGCCTCTCAGAACATCTTTGTCGAGTTATGATGACATATGGGTACGATTACGCATTCCTACTGCGGCTGTTGTGGTTGTTAGAAGCTTTGTTGTGTTTATTGAGATATAATTTACCTAATGGGAAAACCCAAACCTTTTAGGTATACAGACAGCTCAATGACTTTTGATAAATGGACACAGTTGTATAACTAACACCGCCATCAGGATATAGAATATTTCCATTACCCTAAAATGTTACCTTGTGTGTGTCATCAAACACCGCAATCAAGATGTAGTCGGAACTTTACGAGAAAGAGTCAAACTCCTTGCCAATGTGGCTGCACCACTTTGCACTTCCACAAGCAGCGCGTATGAGAGTTCTACTTGCTCCACATCCTTGGCTGCTTGGCATAATCAGTGTTTTAAATTTTAACCATAGTACTAGGTATGGAGTCGAATCTTACTGTGGTGTCACTTTGGGTTTCCCTGCTGACTAATGATGCGAAACACACTGTCATGCAGGCATTTGCCCTATCTCCTTTGTGTGAAGTGTCTGTTCAAAACTTTTGTCCATTTTGTAAATTGGATAGCTTGTTTTCTTACTATTGAATTGTAACAGCTCTTTATATATTCTGGATACAGGTTCTTTATCAGATATGTGGTTTACCAGTAAAGTTATCCCTTGGAATCCATGGTGATTTGTTTCAGGATCCAAGGATTTTCAAGGATGCTGAAGTCCTTTATATAAAATGGCATAGTGTTTGCATATAATCTATGCACATACTTTAAATAATCTGTAGATTACTTATACTACCTGTTACAATGTAAATAAATGATAATAAATAGTCATTATACTGCATTGTTTTAGGGAATAATGATAAGATAAAAAATCTGTACATGTTCACTACAGACACAACCATCCATTTTATCCCCAAATATTTTTGATCTGCAGTTTGTTGAATCCATAAATGTGGAGACCACAGGTGGAAAGAGCTGACTGTATTTTGCAGTCTGTGACTTGTCTTTTTTTTTCTTTTTTTTTGGAGACAGAGTCTTGCTCTGGTTTCCAGGCTAGAGTGCAGTGGTGTCATCGTAGCTCACTGCAACCTCAAACTCCTGGGCTCAAGTGATCCTCCTGCCTCGGCCTCCCAAGTAGCTGGGACTACAGGTGTGTGCCACCACAACCAGCTAGTTTTTTCTATTTTTAGTAGAAACAGGGTCTCACTCTTGCTCAGGCTGGTCTCAAACTCCTGACCTCAAGCAATCCTCCCGCCTTGGCCTCCCAGGGTGCTGGGATTACAGGCGTGAGCCTCCGTGCATGGCCATCTTTTATTTTCTTAACAATGACATTTGAAAAGCAGAAGTTTTTAAATTTTGATAATGGCTAAGTTATCAATTCTTTTCCTTTTATAGTTTGTGGTTTTTGTGATATATCTAAAATTTTTTTTCTTATCCCAAGATCACAAAGATTTTCTCCTATGTTTTCTTTTCTGGAAGTTTTATAGTTTCAGGTTTACATTTAGGCTTATGGTTCATATTGAGTTAATTGTTTAATACAGTGTCAGACATAGATGAGATTTATTCTTCTTGTAGTTAGATGTCCAGTTGTTCCAGGGCAATTCATTGACAGACTGCCCTTTCTTTACTGAGTTATTTTGGGCATTTGCTGAAAATCAAGATACATTTTTGCTTATTTCTGGACTATTTATCCTATTCCATTGATCCATATGTTTACCTTTACATCAATGCTACACTGCCTTGATAGCTCTAGCATTATAATAAATTGTGGGACCATGTAGTGACTGCCCTCAAACTAGTCTCTTCTTTTTCCAAAAATTTTAGACTATTCCAGGTTCTTCATTTTCCTGCATAAATTTTAGAATAAGCTTCTTAATTTCCACATAGACCTTTCTGGAATTGTGCCTGAGATGACATTAAATCTATACATCAATCTGCATAAAATTGAGGTCTTAACAATTTTGACTTTTCCAGTTGATAAATATGGTTTATTTCTTCATTTGTTACTCTTATTAGATGTTTTGTGGCTTTTGGCACATGAATTTTTAACATAAAAAGAGGTATCCATGCATATTTCATGCTTTTTCATGCTGTAGTAAATGGTACTTTTTAAACGATGTAATTCCCAGTTATTCATTGCTGATATATAGAAATTTTTTAAAAAATTTGGTCTTGTATTGTGTGACCTCAGTAAGCTCACTTATAACTCTTCTAGCTTTTCATGTGATAATAGGAAATTGTTGTCTCTGAGAATAAAAATAGTCTTATTTCTTTTAGGACCAATTTTAGAATTATATGGGATGTATTATATTTTTTATTTCAGGGTAGGTTTATCATTATTGTTTTCTACTATAAGGTATAAGATATATTTTCTAATATAAAATTAAAAGTATATGATTTTTTAGAGATTCCATAAAATTCCTTTCTGAGGGCAACAATACCATTGCCAATGAATTTATAATATATGAAATTATCCTAAATGCTGAGCTGTTGTGATCTGCTGTGTCCACAGCTGAGATGTTCCTTTCATCAGAACATGCATTGATACATTCCACTGCTGCCTCATCATCTGACTGTAAAAGTTTAGGTTTCTTCCCTCTCCCCCTGGAACATAATATCCCTGAGAACATGCACAGATTTTCCTAAATCCTCAGCACAGTGCACAAGGGCTTGGAATGCACTTGGCAAACTTCGGCCCCCCTGGTGACAAACTCCTCTCTCCTTATTTCCATGGTGTGTGTCCACAGGGTGACCGATGGCCAAGACCTCATGCCTTTGCTGCGGGGGGACGTCCAGCACTTCGGAGCACGAGTTCCTGTCCCACTACTGCACGCGGTGAGGTGGCACTCCAAGGACAATGGTGAGTGAGTGCGTGCACACCCCCGCTCCCCGCTGCCCACCAGGTACGGGACAGCTCAGATCTATTCTAAACACTTCCTTCCTTTCCTCCCTAGACCATTCTAGGAATGCCACTGAAAATGTCTTTTTGGAAAAAGTTTCTGAGAATTGCTCTTTGGTATTATAGAAAGGCAGGCAGTGGGTAATGGATGTGCTAATTGGCTTGACTGAATTATTTCACAAGGTACACATGTATCGTGTATGTACAAACATCATGTTGTATACCAGAGATATATGCAATTTTTATTTGCCAATTACACTTTAATAAAGAAAATAGATATAGAAAATAATTAAAGGACACAAAACTTCCCCAAAAAGGCAGAGGGGTCACTTTTCAGAAATAAGCATTTTTAGAAACAGAGCTGAAGTCTGCTGGAATTATGTGTAACATGATACCTGTAGATTCCAATATTCTCATCTTGTTCTTAGGATCAAATAACGTTTAGCCTTGACCTGTGGGCAAAGAGAAAGACAAGACATAGGAAGAAGATGGAAAAAGACAAGGGAATTGGCACATTAATTGCATGCCTCTGATGTGCTTTTTTTGTTTTTTTGAGATGGAAAAATATTAACATTTATTGAATATCTTCTATGGGCTGGATATTTTGTATGCATAAATGTTAACATGATAAAAATTTTATTTATTAAAAAATCAACTCTAGGCAGACTAAAGATTTAAATATAAAATGTAAAAAATTCAAACTATTATTATTGTTTTTAAAGACAAGGTCTCACTCTGTGGTCCAGGCTGGAGTGCAGTGGCCCCAACATAGCTCATTGCTAACTGGACTCCTGGGCTCAAGCGATCCTCCTGCCTCAGCCTCCAGAGGAGCTGGGACTACAGATGTGCACCACCGTGCCCAGCTAATTTTTAAAAATATTTTTTTGTAGAGATGGGGTCTTGCTGTGTTGCCTGCCTCAGCCTCCCAGAGTGCTGGGATTATAGGCATGAGCCACTGTGCCTGGCCCAAAATTCAAAATTTTACATGAAAATATCTTTATGACCCAGGAATAGAATGTATTTCTTTTCTTTTCTTATTTTTAAATTTTTTAATGAACACATCATGGTTGTACCTATTCATGGGTTACAGAGTGATGTTTCGACACATATACTGTAGAGTGATCAGATGGGGGTAATTGGCATATCCATCATCTCAAACATTTATCATTTCTTTGTTTTGGGAATATTCAGTATTCTCCTTCTAGCCATTTGAGACTGTATAACACATTATTGTTAACTGTAGTCATCCTACAGCGCCACGGAATGCTAGAAGGTATTCTTCCCTTCTGCCTGCAAGTTTGTTTCCTTTAACAAATTTCTCCTTTTCTTCTGCAGGTGGGAACTTTGGAAAGCACATTATGTGACACAGGTATTCCAGCCACCAGGAGCCGGCGCCTGCTATGAGACCAAATTATGCCCGTGTTCGGGAGAACAGGTCACCTCCCACAACCCTCCTCTGCTGTTCGGTCTCTCCAGGGACCCGTCTGAGTCCACACTGCTGACCTATAACACAGAGCCCCGTATGATTCGGTGATTAAAACGGTGGCCGACGCCCTGGAGGAACACCAGAAAAGCATCATTCTCGTCCGGCAGCAATTGTCAGACTTGAATCAGGATCGGACGTGGCTGAAGACTTGCTGTGGGTGTTCCCATTTTGTCTGTGTGACAAGGAGGAAGCATCCCTCATCGCTGGGGAAATAACTAGAAGAAAAGATTAAAACCAGACAACTGAAGGCCACCAACTTTGGCACTTTCAAATTTGCAAAGAGTGGCATTTGAGAGCTAATAAATTCTACCTACCGTTCCAGATTATTAAATGTCTGTTTGTTGGGCCACTTCCTGCTAACTTCGTTTTGGATCCCTGTGGATAAATGTTGATCTAATGTTCATTTTTTAAAACATGTCTTTCAGAGCCAGCGAACAAGCACCTACAACTGTTGGTCTCATCTGCTTGGTTACTTTTCCCAGCAAACTCTAAATATAAGGTCCTATGTGCACCAAACTCATTGATCAAGGGGCAAAATGCTGCCCATTTAAATGGCAGTGCAATCAAAGGAACTAGTATAAAGGTAGCCCCAAAACCAATGAAAAGGACTCATGTTTGTCAACAGCAAACAGAAGTTGAATCGAGTGGTACAATGATTTGGCACAACACGCTAGCGCTGAATAACATAGCAAGTGGTTTCCTCGTGGTCTGGAAGGCTTGCTAACAATAGATAAAATATTGTCCCGAGCAACCAGATCCCACAAAGCAACAGGAAGTGGAGGGTCAAAACCTGGGAGGGTTTGGGAGGCCAAGGCGGGAGGATCGCTTGACGCCGGGGGTTCAAGACCAGCCTGAGAAAGAGCGAGACCCCGTCTCTACAAAAAATAGAAAAATCAGCCAGGTGTGGTGGTGCGCACCTGTGGTCACAGCTACCCGGGAGGCTGAGGCAGGAGGATCACTTGAGCCCAGACCCTATTTCCAAATAAAGTCCCATTCACAGGTACCAGGATTTAGGACTTTATATATATATTTTTGGACGGGGTCATACTTTAACCCACTTCACCCCTATAAAACAAAAAAAAATCTGGGATTTGGGAATGCTCTGTAACTTGATCAGGAGAACACAGCTAGGAAGTTACTGAACTGGAAGTGGACCCAAAGCCGTGCCAACCTCAAATTTCCATGCGTATCTTCCCCGTGGTGCCTCTCAAAGGTGTAACCCCAGAAGTAATATCACTATGTGAGCTTGATTAATTTTTGATGCACCTATTCTCTCTCATTGTCTTGATGAAGGAGTAGTATAAAAGCATAAAGTCAAATGCAAATAATGGTCTTAATATTAGCTATTGAACAAGGATTTTTTAAAATCCTAAGTGACGTTAGGCAACTGTATTAGACCTTATTAGTCCAAACAAAGATTCCTTACAAAGCCTGAGCAATTTCTCCGACACTCCTTGTGCTAAGGTTTCCAAAACATCCTTATGTTATCGTAAAGCTTACGAAGGGAGTCATTTTGAATTTAGGACGCCGTAGAACAGAATCTTAGAATTTTAGCCTGAGAAAGGTTTTCTGGGATCATCTCATCAAATCCTCTTATTGTTTTGCATGAAGAAAACAGAATGTAGAGACAGTAAGAGGCTTCAATGCACCCAGACCATAAAGGGAGCAGGACCACCATGTCTAGATTCTGGGTTTTTGACCCCAAATTCAGGGGCATTCTCACGTGTTGAATAGAAAGTGGTAGGTAAAAGCAAACCTTACACAAGCAGGGGAACATTTTCTTTTCCACACAGTGGCGTTGATACAGCTGGAAAGAATGTTCTCTAGGGTTTGACACACTGGGTTCAGTGGGAATTGTTCTTCTTGCAAGTTAAATATCTTTGGGAAAATTCCTTAACCTGTCTGTACTCCACCTGTTCCATCTGTAAAGTGCAAACAGGAAGGGCACCTACATGACAAGACTTTTGCGAAGATTAATGGAGATAATATCTATAAAAACATTTAGCACACAGCCCATATATAGTGCTTGATAGGTGTTTGCTTTTCTAGCAGCTATTTGAAAAATGCCTTAAAGTTAAAGTTGAAAGTTTGTCATATGTCAAAATGATACAAATATTTACCATTCCTCTAAACACTCCAAACTGAATACTTAGTAAACATTTCCTGAAAATGGAGATATAAATGATATATAGTTACTTAAAAAAAACCCGTAATTTCTATCCTTTGTTTCATTTCCAACATTCCAGTAACACAAGCCAGATAGAGAAAAGAGTGTTCTTAATCGCTAAATGAATTTAACCGCTAGGGGGCATGATAATCTAGCCAAGTGCATGGGTGACTCAAAATGCCTAATATGGTGCAATTTTTAAAATGTCTGTATTTATTTCATTTTTATAAGGATAGTACAAGCTCAAACTCCATTCTTGGAAGATAAATTTGCAAAGGAAAGGGACCCTTTTCAATCTATCATGGTTAATTGCATCAAGAAATTCACCGCCACCTGCCGAATGCACCTGAGGTGGTCAGTACTTTGCATATGCCTCTCAAACCCATAAAAGCTCTGGTGGGATAGTATGCATTGCCTAACGTTTCTGTTAGGAACAACAGGAAGCAAAAATTAGAGAGAGAGAAAAAAATCAAAGTATATAATATATCATATGGATTTTTCTAAACAACAATATTTTAATTACAACTAGTGTTTATGATCTATGTTACTCATTCATCCCTCATATGATGAACATTAGTCGGGCACCTGGAATAATCCAGGCACTTTTGCAAAGGTGGAGAAAAGATGTAGTTTCTTCTGTCCCAAGACCCTGTTCTGGGGATGAGAAAAGCAGTGAATATTAGAGTTCAGATAAGCAAATGACAAATAATCCCAACACGCTCAGCTGCCGTCAGCTCCCAAAATTTGCTTTGAATGCTGCTGGGATACAGGATAGATTCACAGGTGGTAAAGACTCCTACGGTTAGAGTTATATGATTTTCAATTTGTCAGGTCTGCAAATGGCTTCAGAAGCCCCACCTCTGGGTAGAGCAGGTTTCCTTGTGGCTGTTCCCCCCAAAGTAGAGGGAGATACGGGGAGTGCACAATGGCAGGAAGCACAGTCTGTGTGGGTTACCTGGATACCTTTTCGGTGATAGTTATGGGGTGAGAGTTAGTTGCCCGGCCACCTCTGGGTGGTGGAAATTGAGCAATGGGCATTTTCCAGCAGCAGGTTACAGGGTGAGTAGTCGGTTGCTGCAGAATGGAAAATGTGGCTCCTGATCCTGCCTCTCCGATTGTGCCCTATTGATTTTCCGTTGCACTGAGATGACAGGCAAGTTAAACTCCCACTACGAAGATGCCAAATATCCACCCACATCTCCAGCTTGTGTCCTTTCTTTAAACAGTAAAGAAATTCTTGCTCCTTCTAACCTGAATTTTTTTCGATGATGCAGACTTTCTAACTTTAACCCTGAGAGCCGAATTCAGGTCCCTGCTGGAGGTATGCGTTCCAAAAGTATAGACACAAGACATATACACGTGGAAGAGCAAACTTTTGCACAAACTCATACTTGCTTTCGGTCTGAGTAATAATGACTTCAACCAGCTCGGTTCTTGGCATCTGTCTTTTGTGGTTAGGAGCAGCTACACAGTTTGCAGGGCCAAGTGCAGAAGGAAAGTGCTCTGCCCGCTGTTTGAAAATTCTTAAGAATTTCAAGATGGTGACAACAGAGTATAAGGAAGGAAAAAAAAAATAAAAACCAACCAAACAAAAAAAGCAAACCACCACATTTTCCTCTATCCTCCAAGGTTCTTCAGCTGCAGTCCTGGAAATTAAACTGAGAAAAGACAGATGAACAAGAGAAAAACAAACATGGATCATTAAGACAGCAGTGCACATCCACACGGAGTGAAGCTCAGTGAGTAACTCAAAGAGGTGGTTAGAACTCGGGACTCATATAGCAAATTAGTCAACCACAGTAAATTTGTAAGGAAGTGACAAGACAAAGGGAAAAAAAAGATTTCAATCTTCTAGGAACTGCAGACTGTGGGAAGATTAGTAAGTGAGCTAAACTGTGAGGTCTGATACGTAGATTCCTTTGGGGGCTGTCTCTGGGTGCAGTTGTCTCCCATGGTCCAAAGTCCAAGCCTGCTTTCACCAAACGGGAGAGGGCAGAGGGTGTTTTGTTTTGTTTTTGCCTTTGCTGTTTCTCAAGTGTCTTCAGCTCAATGTAACCCTTATGCCAAATGGGCATATTTTGGGGTGGCATATTCTGCTCTTTTACAAGAGCAGGAAGCCAAGTTTAGAGCTGTCATGCAAAAGACTATCGGGATGGCTGAAGAGTAGAAAGGACAGCTTTGTCGGCGATGTCAGTTTGCAAACCGGGGAGACACAATCTCAGGCGTGGACCGAATGTGCCCTCTCTGCAGAGAGGGAAAGTGCAGGTTGGGTTTTATGCCTCACAGGTCCTGTATGACACAACAGAGTCTTACATATTTAGTAGGTTTGGGGGAAAATTTATACTTATTCATGAGGGGAGACTAGGGCATGTGCAGTGGGTAAACACATATGTAACATACATGCCATGTTCACTTTGGGGTGTGGTTTTAGCGCTAAAATGAGGTGGAATTTGGCTCTTTACATCAAAAGGTGAACTATAAGACACAAAGACAGTTTGTCCACAACCTCTATAACGTGGCTGAAACTGGCTTAAATTCTGCAGTTATTTACCTGAAAAGAATATTTGTAAGGTCGATCCTTAGTCAAATCAGAGTTGTAGTGGTCCAGGTTGTAAGTCAGAGTTTGGAGGGGTCTGACAATTTTCGTGATAGCTCATTTTCTTAGGGAGTTCAGCAAGAGTGTGTTTTTTCTAGTAGCCATAGGAATTTAGGAAGTTGCCATGTCAACTGATCCCTGAACGTTCGGCCTGTATTTAACTTTTGTTTCCTTTAACTGTAGAGTCTGTCTTAGTTGATAGAGGGGTGTTTATTTTGGTTTCTCAGATCACAGACCCCTGTGCAATAGTACACATTCCAGGTCCCAAAGCTGCCCCTGAATGTGGATAATATAACTCTGGGTCTCTCCTAGGACCTGCACAGCAACTAGGGTAAGCATTATTGCTTTTCCAAAGCATCTCTGGAATTTTAGGTGGGACCGTTCAGGCTCGAACCTGTTCCCAGTTTGTTCATATTTAAGGAAAGAGATATATTTAAACTGAGCACCAAAGGATGTGTCAAATTAAGTTTAGCCTAAAGCTGCCTCCTTTCATAAATTGAATTTGGTCTAAAGATGTCCCCATAAAGAGTGAACTGGTGGCTCACACCTGTAATCCCAGCACCCTGGGAGGCTGAGGCAGGAGGATCACTTGAGCCCAGGAGTTGGAGGCTGCAGTGAGCTATGATGATGCCACTGCACTGTACCCAGGGCAACGGAGTGAGACTCTGTCTCAAAAAGAAAAAAAAATCTATTAAGAGTGAACTGTAACCTAACGGGAAGTGTACGCAGACTGTGACCGACTCTTGTACCTATCACAGAGTGAAGATACAATTTTTACCCACAAGGGGATGATGTGTGTCCCGGGGAAAGTGGGACAATTCTCCTTTGATGTAGTCATTTTATCTCATGAATTAACATCAGCCTTCAAGTATATTTCCAAATGCTTCATTTATTCATTCAACAAACACGCAGTGAGTGGACAGCACCCCTCTGGGAGCGTGCTAGACGTGTGGACACCATCTTTGTCTTCATCTGACGTTCTAGCGGAGAAACAGACAAATAATGAAGTAGGCAGTTCCTACTCAGTGCATGCCACGAGGGGTGTTTTGCAGTAGAAATAGAGGAACATCAGAGGAAATTCCCCAGGTTTGGAAATTAAGGGAGGATTTTCTGAGAAAGTGGTGTTTGAATAAAGATCTGATGGGTGAGTAGGGTGAGGGGTGGTGATATTTAAGACTGGGGAGCTTCCTGGTAGGGTTTGGCAAAAGCTGGGGTTCAGGAATGGGCAAAGCAACCCTGAAGGATAGTTAGGACCCCTGCCTGGCTTGGGAGACAAAAAATGAGGCAAAACATGGCAAAAGTTGAGGGTAGAGTGGTGTCAGGGAGGGAAGGAAAAGTACAGATATTTCAGACCTTGCAGACCACAACGAGGAGCTTATTCGTTACTCCAGGAGCAAAGGAAGTACATGGAATGGGTTGACACAGAACGCAGCACGCTCGGATATACAATCACATCTTCCAGGCTGTCAGTGGGTTTTGCATTAAGGAACAACAAGGCTGGAAGTTGGAACGGGACCAGTTAGGAGGGCTTTGCCTTCAAGAAAGGAAGAGAAAATAAAACCTTCATCCTGGCTGCTGGTATTACAGCTGGAAAGATGTAGGCTGGTCCAGGGGATATTTAGGTTCAAGAAACAAGACAGGGAAATCAAAGGATGTCCGCAACCTCTCTTGAATTGACTTCGATATTATTTGTCCTTGTTTTCTTGTTCTGGACCATCTTTGAGAAAGAAGAAGCTCTATCAGGAGAGGTCTTCTCTGAGATTTTGTTTCCTTCTTCTTTATTTGTTTATTTATTGATTTTATTTTATTTTCTTGAGAAAGGGTCTTGCTCTGTCACCCAGGCTGGAGTGCAGTGGCATCATCACAGCTCACTGCAGCCTCCAACTCCTGGGCTCAAGGGATCCTCCTGCCTCAGCCTCCTGAGTAGCTGGGACTACAGGTGCACACCGCCATGCCCGGCTAATTTTTCTATTTTTCATAGAGATGGGGTCTTGCTCTGTTGCTCAGGCTGGTCTCAAACTCCTGGGCTCAAATGATCCTCCCGCTTCTGCCTCCCAAAGTGCAGGGATTATAAGCGTGAGCCATGCACCTGGCCAAAAAGGCATTACAATGAAATATTTGAGATCGTGCAGGGAAGAAAACATGCTGTTTCATTCTTAATGGGCAATAATGGAATTCAGTGTGAGATTACAGAAGCAAATGGTCAGTTCAGTCCTCACCTTGGTATCACTGGGGATTTTATGAGGCTGTTGCAGGGAAGTGGTTTGATGAAATAAAGACTATGGTCTCCCAGTAAATTGTAGAGAAATGGCTTCCACATCTGGGGTCGTACCTTCCCAAGGCATTACCTTAGGGTGAAAGGGATAAAACTTCTGGCTGGGAAAGGTAGTTAGTATAATTAGGACCATATTTCTTTTTCAAGTATTGAGTCAAGGATGGCTGTCGTTTTCCGTAATGCACGGCTAACAGGGCTCTGGGGCATTGTGAACTCCGGTCTTGGCTCTGTCTGTGACTGATTTCATAACTTGGGGTGAGTTCGTGGAAACGTACGGTTGGAAGGGCACCCAGACAGGTCTCTACGGATCCCACCGCTTATTGCTTTTGATGGAAGGCGTCTCTCATGTGCCTCTGTGGCCGGCTCCATCCTTACAAGACAGGGCAGGTTCCCCTCACTCCGGCTTTGAATGTCTGTAGAGATGCAGAATCGTGCATGACCCAATGTCGTCTTTCAACGACCCTGTCATGAAACCCATGACTCAATAATATGTCTTGACTTCACTCTTCTCAAGCTACTTTAAACATAGAGCATTTTTTCCCCAGTTCCATTTTCCAAATCTTTTATCTTTTTGGTGTCCTCTCCACCCAAATATTTCTTGAAAACAGGCTTCCACACTTGGCCAAAAGTTGAATACAAGTCTGCCAAAACCTGACTATGCTATAAGAGTCCTATCTTGATTTTTGCACCTGCAACCTGTATGTCATGTTGTATCTTGTATACAATTTTAACATTCAAAAAGCTACATGGTAAAAATATTCCATGAATGGGGTCACATTGTTACTAAATGTTTGGATGTATTAATACATCTGCAAAGTTTTCAGGGAATGGTAACCAAGGTGTAAGCAGAGAGGAAAGAGCTGTTTCATTGCAATCCGTGTAAGGTTTTGGGTTTGGGCTAGGAGTCTTTAGTCCCCTCACAGAAAAACAACAAAATGAGAGAGAGAGAGGCAGGTTCATGCTCCACGTTGCTGAGTGTAACAAAGATTTGACAGCTGTGCCTCAGCAGTAGTGGTGACAAATGTCCAGAGTGAGTTGGTCACAGCAAGTGACAGTCCCACTGGGGCACTTTCATACTTGGCCGCAAAAGTTATACTCCGGAGAGGAAACTGGAAGACAGAGAAATGGAAGCTTCTAGTGGTCACCAAGCACAAGGTGTCTGCTTTGCATGTGAGCCTTAGAGATCACCTGGGGGCCCTTCTTGAACATTTGGAGAAGAATTTCCAGAAAGCTCAGAGTTTCCCAAGGGTAACAGGGCCTAAGAATAAAATAGAAAGCACACCTGTGGTGATGATTTCAAAGTTAAATTTGCTCCTGGATTGCTCCTGGATTGAAAGCCAGTTTCTTTTTTTTGTTGTGACTCAGATCTATAGTTTCATAAAAACCATGTTCATGTTGCAAAAACTCTTATGCTAAAGGAGTCATGCTTGCTACTGCTCATCTGGGTCGCTTTTATCCATCTGTGCCTACTTTTCCTACTTTCTAATAGAGAGAAGGCAATCGACCCTGCTTATTTAATTTTTTTACATGACGGACCTCTGACACTTGATGTGCCAACCCTTTTCTTTTCAATGTGCAATTCTATAACTTCCCCAGAGCAGGCAAGTGCAAACAGGCAACTGTGTAGGAGGAGTTGCATGGAACAATTTCCTTATGCCATGAGATCGAGATGCAGCTAGATGTTCATGAGCTATCTTTGAGAAGCAGTATCCAGAAACAGATGAAGCCCTTGGCATGCAAAACCACACTTCAAAACATACATGTGGTCCTCCAGGCTTTCTCTTTTCCGTAAATAGTTCCTGCCCTATGCCTTAGGGACCAAGGAAAACAGGTGTTGCTAAAAAGTTACCATCTAGGGGTTCCAGGAAAACTTCTGTATGAGTGTCCTGTGGCTGCTGTTAACAAATTACCACAAACTAGGTAGCTAAAATAACAGGAATCTATCCTCTCCAGTCCTGGGGCCCAGGAGTCTGGGATGAAGGGGTCTCAGGGCAGCGCTCCCTCCGGAGGCTCCAGGGGAGGCTCCTTCCTGCCTCTCCCAGCTCCTGGGGGCTCCAGGTGTCCCTGGGCTTGTGGCCGTGTCACTCCAGTCTCTGTCTCTGTCTCCACGTGGCTTCTCCTCTGTGTCTGTGTCTCCTCTGCTGTCTCTTATAGACACTTGTCATTGGGGTTTAGGGTCTACTTTAATCCAGAATGACTTCATCTCAAGAGACTTCATTACACCTGCAAAAATCCTTCCAAATAAGTCTTATTCATAGGCTCTGTGTTTAGGATGTGGACCTATCTTTTGGGTGTGTCCATTCAACCCACTACAGTTTCCATATTAGATAATTGGCCAGCGGCCCGTGGAGTAAGTGGGTTTCTGTGTGCTTGTAAGAGTTAAAAAGGGATCAATAATTGTCATTCCCGAAACATCCCCCACATGTGTAAGGAATCTGTATGATAAGTAGCAGGGAATCAAGTGTCACTGGTGTGATTTGAGACTTGAACAAATTAGGGGAAGGTAAAAGCAATTAAAATCCCACTGTCTCTGGCCAGCTCACCAGTCACCTTTAACGCTGCAGAAGCGGCAAAAGAAGTATAATTTCCGAGAGACCAGAATTCCACGGGCACATCTGTGTCAATGGAAAAAGTCGCTGGGTAGAAAAGTGTAGGAAAATGAATAGGAAGTGATTTTTAACATTTCCTGTCACTAAAAACAAAGCTTGATGATTCAGAGATTAAAAAAAAATTGAAACAAAAAATTTTTTTTTTAAAGGGAAGAATCCTAAGATTTGGAGTGAAGCAATTGGTATTAGCAATTAACAAATAGCTAAATACAGAAAGTGGTATCCTAGAGTGATGTGACTGTGAAATTATTCTTTGAAACTCCTCTTTTTATATGCTATGCTAATCTGGTTGAACACAGGAATTGCACAGAGACCCATGTTTACATATCTGTGCAGAATTCTGTGGACAAAGAAATATACCTACCTCTACTGGTTTTTGGTTATTGGTAAAATTAAATGAACACTATTTGTTGTCACGCCTTTGTGGATTTTCAAATGCTTTGTATATACCCAACGTCATTTCTAAGGGAAATATATTATCTTATACTTCACGGTTCATAGCTTCTTTTTCAAAAAGTGTGGAAATTCCACTCACATCAAAAAGATTCTTTTGCTTAAAATAGTATCCAGTAGAATCCACACAGTAGAATCTACACAGAGGCTGAATTCTGTAGCTCTCTAATCATCAGTTGTAGAGTTGAAATATTAAGGGAAATTGTTTAAATGCTGAAAAAAATTCCAAACAGATGGATATCTCATTAACCATAAGGAATCAATGACTTGTTCCAAATGCATGAGAGAGTCATTTAAAAAAAAATTGGTAACGAAACTGTAGTTGGCATACACACACACAAACACACACAAAATGACCTATGGCAAGTTTTATTTATACCAGGCAAATGTTAAGTAAATCATTGCCTCTAGTTAATGCACATTCCAGATTTTGTGACACCGTGGATGAAATTTAGACCCAGTTGTTGTTTTTGCAGAGCTACATGGAAACGTTGATTAAGTCCAAATGGAATCACAGCTTAGCCGGCTTCAGTGCCAAATGGCTCTGATCACTTCCTGGAGTGACAGAGCGGAGAACTCTTTGCAAACGCATCCTACACAGCCCATTCTGTTGAAGTGTAGTAGATACTTGGCTTCATGTGATTACATCCATGCAGTAGCTTGGAAAAGTCATGAAACCTTACAGAGAGAGAGCTAGATGATAGACAGATAAATAGATAGATACACTAAATAGATGGATGGATAGATAGGTAGATGGAATGGATGGGTGGATAGATAGATCAATAGATAGATGGATAGATGGATAGAATAGATGGATGGGTAGATGATAGATATATAGAACAGATAGATGGAATAGAGGGATGGACAGATAGATCGGTGGATGGAGAGATAGACTGGTAGCTAGGTGGAATAGATAGATGCGTATATGGAATAGATGGATGGGTGGATAGATCGGTGGATGGAGAGATAGACTGGTAGCTAGGTGGAATAGATAGATGCGTATATGGAATAGATGGATGGGTGGATAGATCGGTGGATGGAGAGATAGACTGGTAGCTAGGTGGAATAGATAGATGCGTATATGGAATAGATGGATGGATGTACAGGTAGGTAGATAAATACATACATACGTAGAGCAAAATACCTGGACGGTAGAATAAAGAACAGAATATATTGAACCTTAATTCTCCATATGCCTCTGAAACAGTGCTCACTATGATACTTTTCAGATGCAAGAGGAGGCCCCATGCTTTCCATTCCCAGGGCCTCACGTTGAGACCTAATCACTCTCTGCAGGGAGGTGCCTATTTAGCACTAGGAATACCAGCCCCCATGCAAGAGACCTCTGCAGGTGAGCACATGACCAAAATGGCAGCATGTGAAAGCCACCAAGGCTGTGGAGCGGGTACAGGGTGGGAGGGGGGTTGTCAGGGCAACAGTTGCAACTTCCCTGGCTTCCTCTACCCAACCTTGATCCAACGTTGGGCAAAGGACATTTGGATGCTGCGTGAGAGGATACAGACAGCAGGACTTGGGAGCTAGATCTGCCTTTTACTGTCACTTTTGCCACCTAATCAAGGTGCGATCCTCAGCAAATCATCCCACCTCTGTGAACCCCGGAGATGTCCTGTTAAATAATAGGCATCGTGCGCGGGAACATCATTCGCACATCAGTCAGACTGGAGTGCACACATTCAAATATAGTAAGTCTGGGTTTTAGACAGAAACCAGTTTGGGTGAGCCAGGATTGAGCCTCCCAACCAGTCACTTTGAGTAAAAAAAGAGCAATTTACTCAAAAAGCTAAGCAATCATTATTTTTTTTAATGTGGTGTTGACTTATTTACGGCTTTATTTTCCAGAGATGTGAAAATATTGAGAATTTTTTTCTCTTCTATCCTTTGCACTTAGAGTGTGTCTATCACATAATAGACATTAAAGTAGAATTTGTTGAATGAATAGACAAAGAATCTAAAATTAATGATGTTAATCCTTGATGTCGCCCACCATGTGGTACAAGAGAAGAGTTTTTAATACACACCAGTTTCTGTATATCATATACTTTTTATTATTATTTTTTGAGCAGTTTTTGGTCCACAGCAATATTGAGTGGAAGGTGCAGAGATTTCCCATTAATACATAATGACATGCACCCATCATTCTAGTATCACATAGAACAGTTTCACTTTCCCTAAAATCCTCATGTCTTCCTTAGGAACCACTGATCTTTTTACTTTCTCCACAGGTTTGCCTTTTCCAGAATGTCATAGAATAGAAATCACACAGCGGATAATTAATTTTAAAAAGTAATATCTTGAATTATTTTCTTGGAAAGGAAACTCTTTTTCTTTCTGGCCCAAAATGATGTTTAAATAATCATCATGTGTGAGACATGTTATGTACATTAACTCATTTCATTGTTCTAAGATCTCCGAGAATAAAATCTTAACACCTTCATTTTTACAGTGTAGTTCAGAGAATCCGGGCTCCGGCAGGATATGCACGTGAGCCTCTTTAATTGCGAGCCTTTTGACGTTTTCTTTGCATTTGCTTTTGGAAACTCCGTCTGCACTTAACTATCCGGATATCTTGACCTTGCCTTTGACCTTGCATTTTCTCTATTCCTGTCCAACCAGCTACCGTTAGACTGGTTGAAGCCTCCACAACGTTGAGATTTCCTGCAAGTTAAACATCCTTATGAATGATCTGTTTGGGCAGTAAGGAAAATGCCCATCATTTTCATAATTCATGCTTTACTATGACTGCTTTGTTTTATTGCATATCCTATGATAAGTGGACAAGAAGAAGACCAAGAAAATTTTGGACAAATGCCTCATGTAGACAGAGTTGGTAGTTAGAGAACTCATAGGAGAGAGGGTATAATATCGTAAGCTAAATATTCTACCTGGCTACATGGATACATGAGAGAAATTCTGAATTCTCATCTGGTAGAATAATGACAAAGAATTCTTTCCTTTTCCCTTGACATCTTATGTGAATTTCCCTGCACCTTACAGTTTTGAGCAAATAAACAAAACACAAAAGATCATTGGTCTTGTGGGATCTTGTGTAACATGAAGCATAAAGTATTGAGGTACCCCTCAAGGGCTCTGGGTGACTCAGTGGGTTTCTCTGTTCTTTGCTTGTACTGGATGCATAAATTCACATGGGAATCCCAAAAAAGCATCCTTTCTTCAGATGCCCGCCAGGATGGCTTTCTGGGGACCGTTTCCCAGAATCGGTGACTTGGGACTCTAGCTTCTTACCCTAAACTTAAGTTCCAAGTCCATGTAACTTCCTTGCATGTAAACAAAGACTAAAATGCAACATGTAACCATAATATAAAGGTGAATTAAAGGTGGGTAATTTTTGCTATAATCATTTGTGTTTCCGCATAAATGCTTGGACATGATTTTTACCAAATTTGGATTAAAATAACCAAATGCTTGGGTCAGCTCCTACAGAGGTCGTTTGGATTTAATGAACCTGTAAATCTTCCACAGGAAGATAAGAAGCTATTAATGCAGGAAGTGGAAGATCACACACACACACACACAGAGCAGTTGGGGTGACTATGAATAAAAGCAAAGGCTGGAGTGAATAAATACAGTAGAAAAATATTTGTATAGGATAGCAAAAGGGAGCATCTGCCTAATTGAAATAGCCACAGCAAGTCAAGAGAAATCACAGATGACAAGGAAAGACAAAACAAAGCAGAGAATATTGTTACCTTGGAGGTTGTTCTTATTATACGTGGAGAATCAGAATAAGCTGTCATATGACGGTCACGGAAATAGGACGCAGAGATCACCAGAAACCATCCACATCCCCCGTCCTGCAATCCCCCACGTCTGGAGTCTAACGCTGACCAAGACCTTGGGCACCGGATCCTTCCACGGGTAACAGGGGACTGACGAAGGAAAAAATTAAACAGGACAATAAGAAACCATCCGTAGTCATGAGGGTGACCTCCGCGCATTGCTCAGAGCGACAGTGGAAAATGACGGTGTGAAAATGCATCCTTGCGTTGTAACTTTGCTTTCCCGACACAGACTGTGATTTTCATTCTGAAAGTCTGTTAACCAACGTGCTGTCAGACCCCATCATTCCTGCCTTCCAGGTCCCCTGCGCTACCCAAAAAGCTATGCAAACAATCTTGTTAGCCTCCAACGAGTGGAAATAAAAGTCTTAGTTTGTTCCAAACTTTTCTAATTAGATGGATTGAATTGTGCTTTGGCGTCAAAGTCATTTTTTTCAGCTCATTTTAAGCCCATCCTAAAAATAATAGGAAGAATACCCCACATTCATTGCTAATGGATTAATTACCCAGTATGGGCTGTAGGTTCCAAATGCTTTGAATCAAATCCACATGGTGATTATTTCTTAAATCACTTCCACAAGAGAGAAATTCATTTTTTGTCAGTTTCTTTAAGCCTATCCACATCTAACTGCTGTAAAGACCAAAAAAATCCCAGCACGATTCTCTATAAATAGTGTAAGTATGCTGATAAATCCCACAGTGATCCCCTCCACTTTTATTAGTTAATAATTCAGCTGTGTTACTTAATTAAATCAAGATTTCTGCAAACATGTCAAATAGTGAACCAAATGTCTTAAAACGATTTCTTCTGGAGAGCTCTCCTGTTCCATAGGGTATGAAAAAATCTATCACTCAAGGAAACTCTCTTAACCTTATTAACAACTCTGACAATAGCATTTATTGATTCGTAGAGTCCTTCACTAAGATTTTCTGGCCACCAAGTGATGTTGATTTGAATCGGGCCATCTGTTGCAAAAATGCCTCCGCAGGGAAGTTCAAACTTTCTCTCGGAAGGTTTGATATTTGAGCCTGCCGATATAAACTGATGTCAACCCAAGTAACCCAGAGAGAAGCTATCTAAAAAAGAAGATATTTATATGTGAATAGGGCATTGCAATGGGAATACTCATGCCATGGTAAACTATGTGCATATTCAGAGAGGTAAAGTTTACATAATTGTTTTGAAATAATTATCCTTGGCTACAAATATCAATAACAAGGGTGATGCCAGTCCGAGGTTGGACAGGCAGTTGCTGGACAGACTTCCTTGCAGAAGTATTTTTTGAGTAAGGTTGCAACGGCCTTGGTGCAAGGTTGTGTTTTTTTGTGGAGTCTTTTTTGCTACCAGGAAAACAAACCTGAGGACCTTCTCTTCCTGACGTCCCCTGCCTGGATTTGTCAGCGTTTTCTTAACATTAGCAAGTCTGTCTCAATTCTGACAACTTTCACACTGGCAATAGATTAACGGGAGAAAATCCATAAATAATTTGATTGTAGTTTTACATGACTTGAGAGCCTACAGAATGAAGACCCAGAGATACAGGGGAAACTGTCCGTTTTTATGCTCGGGTTCAACAAAGCATGGACAGCCGTGTAGAAACATGATGGGACAACACGGGCAGGATCTGATGCTGAGGGACTGAGTGGGGAACCCAGCAAGGCCTGTCTGTCTGGACTCTTCCTGTCCCCTCTGAGCAGCGTCCTCCCTTCTGGGTGTGGGGCAGGACCCTCCCTGGAATGGGGGTCTCACGACCTACAGCCACACAAGGCAGGTCAGAGAATTTCCTTATGGCCAGTTCTTACCCAGAACAATTTTAGGGTTTATGTCTGGCTCTGGGGAAAAGGGGTTCTGGTTTCTATGACCTGCCTTGGGGAAGAGGGATTCTAGTTTCCATGACTAGCCCTGGGGGAGAAGGGGACAGAGACAAGAAGGCAGGAGAAGCAAACTGAAATTTTTGCTTCTGAAGCCTTCATTTTGCAGGGTCATTTTCTGAGCCCCAAACCCTGATTGAAGTTTTGGAAAGTTGACTCATGTTCCATCTGTTTCACTGATGATGACATGGGGGAAAAGAAATATTGTGTTGCCATTAAGTAATTTCAAGAGTTGTAAATATTGTCAAACCTTTGTATACTTTGTTGATCATTTTTAATGTAACAGTTTCCTCTTTGACGCCTTGTCAGTCCTGAAGCTCATATGTGCTACCAGTAAAGCTTCCCCTATTTGTATGAAAATTTTCTCCGCTTGACTGTTCTTCACGTTGCAACCGATTTTCCAAATTCTCTTCCATCTGTTCCATTAATTCAAAACAATATCCTTCACTGTTCAGCGGACTTGAAGAAATTATTTAATTTGGATTTGTTTCGTATCAGTAGGTCCTCATGGAGCTGGCAAGATGATTTTCTCTCCAGATCGTTTGTTTTTATTCTTGCTACGATGTAAGAAACAAGAGAATCTCACTCGTCTGATTAGCAAGGTTTTTAAACTTTCTGGGGTCAGTTTCCTCATTTTTTTCTTCAAGTCTTAGAAGTATTTATATCTTGGGCAACTTATCAGTGAATCTCTTTGGAAAATGTTCACAACTTCTTGATCTTTTTTTAAAATTTTAAAATTTAAAAAATTTTTAATATTTATTTCAGAATATTACAGGGGTACAAATGTTTTGGTTACATGAATTGCTTTTGTACAGTTTGAGTCAAAGTTATAAGTGTGCCCATCCCCCAGGTAGTGTGCATTGTACCCGCAAGGTGTGAATTTACCCATCCCCTCCTCCCCCGTCCCACCTGCTTGAATTCCATTGAATTTTACTACCATATGTGCACATGAGTGTTGATCGATTAGTTCCAATTTAGTAGTGAGTACATGTGGTGTTTGTTTTTCCACTCTTGTGATACTTCAGTTAGGAGAATGGTCTCCAGCTCTATCCAGGTTGTTACAAAATTCACCATTTTCTTATGGCTGAGTAGTACTCCATGGTATACATATATCACATTTTATTAATTTACTTACGTATTGATGAGCACTTGGGTTGTTTCCACATCTTTGCAATTGTGAATTGTGCTGCTATAAACATGCGAGTGTAGATGTCTTTATCATAGAATGTCTTTTTTCCTTTGGGTAAATACCCAGTAATGGGATTGCTGGGTCAAATGGTAGTTCTACTTTTAGTTCTTTGAGGTATCTCCATATTACTTTCCATAGAGGTTGTGCTAGTTTGCAGTCCCACCAGCAGTGTGTGAGTGTCCCTATCTCTCCGCATCCACACCAACATTTGTTGTTTGGAGACTTTTTGATAAAAGCCATTCTCACTGGAGTTAAGTGATATCTCATTGTGGTTTTGATTTGCATTTCCCTGATGATTAGAGACATTGAGCATTTTTCATATGTTTATAGGACATTAGTCTATCTTCTTTTGAAAAGTTTCTGTTCATGTTTTTTGCCCACTTTTTAATGGGGCTGCCTTATGTTTTCTTGCTGATTCACTTGGCACACTGGTGTCTATTTGTGGTGAAGCTACAAACCTTATTCCAAATACGCAACAGAATACTTTGAACATTTGTTCCTCGGAGATGACATTTGGAAAGGAGGACTCATCTGTATATTCGTATGTGTTTACAACTTTTATGGATGGGGCAGCTACAAGCCCAGGCTGGCCCCCGTGTCATAAGCAGGTCTGACTTCAGCACTGGGGTTTTCTGAAATGATGACAACTTCTGAAAAATCCCCAACAGTGCAGAGTGCATTCGACGACATCTGCTGAAGAGAGTAGCAGAATTCCTGGAAAAGTGAATATGTATTAAGATTGCAACACCAGACATTAGAATAAATTTTTAAAAAAGATTACATAAGCAACAACAGCAAACTTTTTCCTCATGTGTAAAATTGAGTAGGTTCTAGGATTAGGTTATTTAAAAAAGGTTTTTTCACAGCATGAGTGTCTGGTAAGAAATTCAACAGTTGTGCTCTAAGTGGGATAAATCTTCATCATGTAATGGGGCCGTTGTATCTAATGTAAAGTCATTTATTTACCCCCAAACCCCAGTCCAAGTGCTGATAGTTTCCAAAACGACATTTTGAAAAGTCCCATCAAATTCCCCAATCACCTTCAGGGGGTCCTGCCGCCCCTTTGAGAGTCACTACTCTGAACCCTGAGGAAAGAGCTCGTAGGAGAGAGAATGTATTCATGAAGGACTCCTTTTCAGTGTGCCAGTGTATAAAATTAACAAAATTAAATAAAAGAGTGTCCAATAAAGCCCAAAGCTGGAAGGTGGCACGGTGTTCAACCCGCATGTGACTTCACGACTTCATCAAGGGACGCCAGATTACAGAGCAGTTCACCTGCAGCCCCTGGGGCAACCCCAGGAACCACAGAATTGAAGAAAAACGAGCCAAGCTTCCCATGGACCCTAAATTAGGGCTCGTACACCTGTTACCGCCAGAATGTATGGGTCCTGTGAGTTGGGGTGGAGAAAAATAATGCGAGGATTTTCATCGCTGTCCTTGGGAAGAGGGAAAAAAATCCTGTTTATCTAAGAGAACATGGGGGTTTATTTTCTGCCTCCAGTCTGTTGGCTTTTTAGGTACAGCTGCCCTGGGAATCTGCGTCCTTTCCCTGTCTCTCTCTCTCTGTCTCTCCCCCTCTCTCTGTCTCTGTCTCTCACTCTGTCTCTCCCTCCCGCCTCTCCCTCCCTATTAAACTCTGCAGAGTTTCTTTAAATTTCTATTCCTTCTAGCCACAGAGATTTCCACACATCACCAGGGTGGCCCACGTATAGCTTTGGACACGACTGACCCATTGGGGCCGTTGAAGGAGTTGTGCCATCCCCAGATATGCCCGATTCGTATGCCGATTATTTCAAGTGGGAAACACTGGAGAAATTGTTTCCGACAGGGACAGCAGGACCGGTCTCTGCCGGGGATGCAGCCAGCCATGAAGACACATCGGGTGTCGGGCAGGTGGGAGGTGGGGACGGGTAAATTCACACCAACAGGTGCGGTGTGAGCTATCTGGGTGATGGGCACGCTTGCAGCTCTGACTTGGGCAGAGCAAAGGCAATACATGTAACCTAAATGTCTGTGTCCCCATAATACTCTGAAATTAAAAAAAAAGATCCGTCAGGGAGGGGCATGCTCCCCATACCAGAGTGAGAAAATAGCCCTTAACCCCAGAGACTAGGGCCTGGGGACTTCAATGGACCCGAATAAATAAGCTTCCTTTACCTCCCACTAGTTTTACCTCCCCATTCATATCCTGGTTACTCGAGTAGTAATTTACTGCCTGTAGCCAGTTTCCCTTTGCCCTGTCATTTTTTGTCCAATCTATCATTCTTTGTATAAAAAAAGCATAAAAGCATCTTGCTTTGGCCACTTCTTTGTACTTCACTCTCCTGTGCAGATCCCCACGTTTGTGAAAATCTAATAAGGTTTGGCCAGGAGCGGCGTCTCACCTGTAATCCAGCACTTTGGGAGTCCAAGGCGGGAGGATCGCTTGAGCGCAGGAATTTGAGATCAGCCTGGGCAACATAGTGAGACCCTGACTCTACAAAATAAAAATTTTTTAAAATTATCCAGGTGTAGTGGCACACCCGTAGTCCCAGCTACTCGGAGGCGGAGGCAGGAGGATGGCTTGAGTGCAGGAGTTTGAGGCTACAGTCAGCTGTGATGACGCCCCTGCACTCCAGGCTGGGTGACAGAGGGAGACCCTGTCCCCCCAAAATTTTTTTTCTGTATGTTTTTCTCTTGTTCGTCTGCCTGGTGCCAATTTGGTTTCTAGATTCAGTCAAAGAGCACATGAAGGGATAAAGGGCTTCGGGAGGGATCTCCGGCCTCCCTACCCCGTGCACACAGGGGAGCTGCCCTGACGCCCCGCAGACAGGAGAGCAAACAAAACCGTGAACAGAGACGTCCGGCCTTCCAAGAGCCCGTGAGCGGGGACCTCCCTCCTCCTCTGGCACAACCGCTGCAGATTTATTTTCCCAAAACTTGTGTTTCTGTCCCCAGCCTGCATGGCTCCCATCCGGCGAGGGGCGAGGCTGTTTTCGCCCAGCCATATGGGAACATGTGCATTAATTCACATGGGTGGTGGTGTGAGCTCGAATGGCATCTTTTTCCACGTAAGAAAGAATTTGTTGATCTAGGGATTTCAGCTGTGTTGAGAATCAGTCTTTTCAGGCCTGTGTGGGGAGGATGGGGCGGGGAAATGTCTCTTTTACCCCCTTTAATTTGTGGAACTGCCTTTCCCCTTTTCTAAGGGTGGGTGCTCACAACTCGCTGAACCTCCTGCGAAGCACGGGCGCGGCGCGTGGCGGCCACACCAGCCTCTAGAGCGGCCGGCGGTGACTGAGCAAGTTTATGGGGCTTGGGACACCTGTCTTCACCCCTCCTGGCACATCCTGGAGCTCGACGGTGCTTGTCCCCAGCAGCCCATCTCCGAGATTCACCGCTCACCTGTCGGCCGAAGGCTCGCGGCGTCGAAGCATAACTAGATGTTGTTGTCGCTGTGGTAAAAAATAATAGTAACAACAGAGACGTTGTCAGGTGGTAACATGGTTGGCTTTGTGTTCGTTTAGGTCCAACTGGTGAGGTCGTCGTCCGCAGAAACATGAGGGAGTTCTGCTGCCATCCCCCACCGGTGCTGTACACCTTGTGAATCCAGGCAACAGACACACACACAGACACACACAGACACACACAGACACACAGACACACCACAGACACACACAGACACACAGACACACACACAGACACACACAGACACACATAGACACACAGACACACATAGACACACACACAGACACACATAGACACACAACACACACACAACAGACACACACACAGACACACACAGACACACAGACACACACACAGACAACACAGAACACACCAACCACACAAGACACAACACACAACACAGACACACCAGACACAACAACAACAGAACAAGACACAACCAACCCACACAGACACAGACAGACACACAGACACAACACAACCAAGCACACACACACACAGACACACGCAAATAATGCACATATTCAGTGTTTGTCCTGCAAGGGACTTTTTCCTTCTTTATTACTCTCTCCCTTGTTTGTTCTTTATTTTATTTCTATTTTCCCTCCAGACGTCGCGGCTTCCAAGCCTAGGAGGAGCGCTGTTTTGTTTTGTTTTCTGAAAAACACAGCGAATGGTGCAAATTTGATTTTTTTCTTTAAACCTTCCAAGGTGGACGGAGAAGGACATAAAATGAAACTCGGAGAACCTAAGTTTTGGTCGAAACCTCTGGTTTCTGGGTGCTGCTTTTTAACTTATTTATTCTTTCTGAAAGGAGTCGGACTGGACTCTGGTTTTTTTTGGTCTGTTTGTTTTGCTGGAAATGCTGAGGTTTCTGCGAGCGTTTTGTGGGCTTAGAGATAGAAGAGAGAGGAAGGAACAGATGTTTGTTGGGACGAGCAGGTTTGATTGGAATGAACCCGTTTTAAAGTCTAACGGGAGACATTCGACATTAAAATGCTTAGATCACGCTGGTGCTGCACTGAGTAAAGTTAAAGACGAGAGTAAGTGAAGAGAAAACATTTAATGTGAAACACCTGCTGTCCAGGTGCGACTCCGCTCATGGGGCTGTTGTTGGCATCCAGGGACTGCGTGCGACTGGATTCACAGTTGTTTAAATTTTCCGTTCGACACAGCGATGTTTTGCTGAAAACAGTCTAAAAGTTGTGGAACGTGAAAAACAAGTTTAAGGATTTGCTTTTTTTTTGTCTCAAATTCAATGGATTTGACTAAAAAAATTAAAAATAAAATATATAGGCCTGTGCACAGAGGGAAGTAAAATTCAGTGGAAATCAAGCAGGAGGGGAGGGATAAAAACCTACCTAATGGGTACGATGAACACTACCTGGGTGATGGGCACACCTATAGCCGGGACTCAACATTGCAAAAGCTTGAGTTACAAAATCCATGTAACCTAAGACATCTGTACCCCCTTAGTATCTTAAAACAAAAAATAAAATAAAATGAAATAATAAAGTACAAAAAATACATATATAGGTCAGATGCGGTGGCTCATGCCTGTGATCCCAACACTTTGGGAGGCCAAGGCGGGAGGATGGCTTGAGGCCAGGAGTTCAAGACCAGCCTGGGCAACATAGTGAGACCCCATCTCTAAAAAAAATAAAATTATCTGGGCGGGGTGGTGCACGCCAGTGGTCCTAGACACTCGGGAGGCTGAGGCGGGAGGATCGCTTGAGCCCAGGCGTCGGGGGCTGCAGTGAGCTGCGATGACACCACTGCACGACAGCCTGGGTGACAGAGTGAGACCCTGTCTCAAAAATAAAATAAAATAAATAAAAGAAAATACATAAAATAAATAAATAAAATATATAGTCAACAAGTATTCAGAGAAGGACGTTGGAGAGGGGAATAATGTGAATTTCTCATAGTTCAGAGTTAAGAGTTCAAGAGATTTTGCTTAAAATCTATCAGCAAATATGTAGAAATATGTTGTTTAGAATTTCAGAAAGGATCATACAGAAGAACTAAAATCTGACAAGGGGAAAACGACTTCCACGACCTCACCTTTGGCCCTGTCCATGAGGCTGGAGGAGACTTCCCATATTTTTAGAGTTCTGAACACTGTTGTGTTTTACGGCGACCTTGCGAGTGTCCTCGTATCGCCTTGCGACCGTGAACCAAAGAGTGGATAAAGTTCTCTGTCTTCTTTTCAGCACGCAGTGTTATTTTGAGTCACATCAGTAGAAATACTGTTGTCTCTTTTACTTGGGCTCAAGAAAAGGTTTCTTCTTTGTTGGTTTGTTTTGTTTTGTTTCTACGACGACAGACACCAATTCATTGGTTTGCTGTGGAAAGGCCATAACGGGCAGGAAATAGTTAAAGCCACAGGAAGTAAGATAATGAACTTATATTATCTTATTGAACGTACTGTCTTGATAAGATAATGTCTCTACTCAAAGAGACAGCAGAATGCAGGTGAACGAAATCACCCCAGCTAGACAGGTGCATTCATTCATTTCCTGGGGCTGCCGTAACAAATTTCCGCAAACTGTGTGGCTTACAGCGGAGATTTATTCTGTCACAGTTCTGGACTCCAGAAGTCTGAAATCAAGGCATCAGCAGGGTTGGTTTCTTTGGAGGGTCTACAAAAGAGTCACTCTCGGATGATGGCGTTCTTTGATTTGTAGACACTTCACTGCAATCCCTGCCTCTGTGTTCACGTGAACGTCCCCTTCCACCTCTCTGTGCCCTCCCCTCTTCGTGCAAGGACACTACCCTCCTTCACGTGACCTCATCTTAACCTGCAAAGATCCTATTTCCAGGTAAGGTCACATCCTGAAGTTCCAGGTGGGCATGGATTTTGAGTGGGGCACACTATTCAACTTACGACACTTTGCGAAAGTGCAAGGACACACCTTCCATTAGCTTCTGTGACAAGGTAAGGGGAGAAGACTCAAATAGATTAATCAATCTGGGGCCAGGAAGTGGAGCGAATTCCCTGCCCATGGCTTTTCCCTTTCCGGGAAGTATGTGATAAGTTTATGACAGGATCAGAATACACCACCCCAAAATATGCCACTTTGGCACAAGGATTATTTTGAGCTGAAAGTTGTTGAGAAAAAGCGGCCATAAGACAAGCTCTCTGCCCTCCCAGTTTTTGCTTAAAAGCAGGGCATCAGTTTTTGATTTGAAAAGAAAATTTCATTTTTAAAGAAAAATTTTATTTATAAATTGTCCCCTCTTGTAAGTCTCCAGAGATACTGCTTCTCACCTGAGACTACTTGAGTCTATATAACAAACCTTACTAAACAACCCTTAATTAACATCCATTTCCTAGTCACCTTCCCCCAACTTATCCTCATCCTAGAAGCTCAAATCTACTTTTCCCTTGCTTAATCCCTTCTGTACAGTTTATCATTCTTTTCAGAAAATGGTACATAATCCCCTAGGTCCAACTACGTTTTTGTGGTTCTCACTTCTTGTCTATGAGGCCCCTCATGTACACACAAAACAAATCATTTCTGCTATAAATCTATCTTTTGCCCATTTAATTTGCAGTCCCCAGTCACTAAACATGAGAGGATAGAGGAAAGGTTTTATTTCCTCCCCTCCCCTACAGTTATCTATGAAGAGTGTGTATATGCGTATGCGTGGGCAAGTTGGTAGCGTTGGCAATGGAAGAGGCTAAAGTTAGAAGATATCAGAGTTAATCATTGTTTTGGTTAATAGCAAATAGTAGGATCACCTGGAAGTTTAGAGACCTGGTTGCCACGGCACTGGAATTTCTAGTAGAGGTGAAATTCCTGTCAATGAAAGGACTCTCCAGAAGTAGGGCTCACTCAAAGACGGTGGTTTCCAGGTAGATGTTTGGGTAGACAAAGGGGCACAGAATTATGGAGAATTCTTCAGGTGTTGGACCAAGGAAGTTAGGACGGATAGGTAGGGAAATGGAGGCAGGGTCGCGAAGGGGGAAGAATCAGGCACAGTTGTTGATGAATTTGGAGAGTCTATCTTTTCAGATACGGCTGTATTTTTCTGTCTTCTCAAAAATTATCAGCCCCTCATTGGCTGTTAGCAGCAGCATCATTTCCTAGCACAACCTGCTAGTATCTGGCCTGAGGATGGGTTCAGCACGTCAAATAAGCGAAGAAAAACAAACTTTGTTTTTAAAACCGTATTTATCCACATGACCCGGTCACCCCACTGCCTAGGTATATACCAAGAACTGAACAGCACTGAGCAAAGCTGTCGTGATGTCACGTCAACTCGCCCAAGAGTCAAGTGGCAGCAAGTGTCCATCAGAGGTTCAAGGAATGAACAAAACGTGGTCCACGCAATGGAATATTATTCGGCCACATAAAGGAATGAGTTTCTGACACCTGCTACAATAGGGATGAACCTTGAGGACAGTAGGCGGAGTGGAAGAAGCAAGTCACAAAAGACTACATATTTTATGATTCTGTTTATATTAAATGTCCAGAATAGGAAAATCCATACAGAGAGAAAACAGATTAGTGGTTGCCAGAGGAGGGAGGGGGGGTGACTACTTAATGGGTATAGGTTTCTTTTTATTTTTTTTTGGTGATGAAAATGTTCTGGAACTAGCTAGAGATGGTGGTTGCACAACGTTGTGAATGTGCTGTCAATGAATTGTGTAGTTTAACACGGTTATTTTTTGTTATATGGATTTCTCAACAAAAAGAAATAAAGGAAAACAACATTAATACTTACGAAATGGTCCATAACATTACAGATGTGCTAATAAATCTATGACATAAATTTCTGAAGAAAAGTGACTTTTTGAATGTCATCACCCAATGGCGGCAATATGCCTTTGGCAAGGGCTTTTTCTATCACTTCATCCAAGGGATACTTTTGTCCTTGAATGTTACAGGGAGAAAACTGAAAATTGAGCGGTTGTAAAAAATCCACCCTAATACAATCTTGCATCTTGGATGTTGATCTCCTAACTCTTGAATCAAAAGTTTACCTTGGAAAGTCTTCCCTTAGAAAATTAATTTATTCTAAATTAATTGTGAAATAATAAAGATTCAAGTAAAAAAAAAAACCCACCCACCCAATCTATACTGTCCTGCTGTTTGTCCTGACAGTGAAATGATTAGGTACTTTGGAGGTTTTCCCCAAAAAGGAGGTTTCAGAGAAGACATCCTATGGCCACCCTCAGTGTGAATCAAAGATATTTCCTTTTTTTTTTTTTCAAATATTCTCACCATGGACCTTGTTTTAAATCTTTGAGTAGAACCCTGGTTGGCTGTGTGGGAAAAATTGAAGAACTTTGTCATTTACAGGCTTTATAGGAACTGCCAGCCGAGACCTTTGCTATTCTAACCACCCAGAAGGTGGATGGGACACTTGAAAAAACAACCCACTGCTCTTTTTTATTTCAGCTTGTGTTTTGTTTGAATAATAATTTTGTTTTACTTGGAGTTTAAAAAAAAATGACTTTACCTAAGGAGCCATTTATAATGTGTTAGACACCATTGTTAAACAGGAAGCCTGCTCTATAGGACACAGCAATAATTGCCCAAAAAGGACCAGTTAATAGTATGTTAGAAATTGGTAGAAATATGGACATCTTCCTCCTCCATGGAGAGGCACAATTATATCCAATTATCTCTTCTTGTTCACGCTTAGGGAAGTCACCAATACATCTACTCGTAAAACACTGGAATTTTGGTTTTTAGAAGACATTTTTACAGCTCAGAAAAAATGTTTAGAGATAGTCTTAAGTTATCCAGCTGCAAACCAAACTCAAAGGCTTAGGAAGACCAACCTTTAAAATGAGTGGAAGACCCCAAGTTGTAAAATGTATGCCTGATTTAATTTATAGCCATATATCTGTATATTTAAGACACACATGGGGAAGAGAGAAAAGCACAAATTCATGACTCCTGTAGTAACTCATACAGGAATCACCTCTTCCAAGAAACCCTCAAATCTTCCCAACTGTGTTTTCCCTGGGCAGGATGTTGATGAGGGCATGAAAAATAAGGCAGTTTCAGGCACTCAACATGGTATGAATTGGGATCTCCAGCAGGAGAAACTAAAACCAACATTTCTAAATGTGCAGACTCTTGGACTAAGAAAATTGCACATGTAGGAACAGGATGGAAGGAAATACTTCAATTTGGGAATGCAATATTTATTGTAATGTTAGTAATGTAATGTTAATGAGAAGCAATGTGAATATCTGTTGGTAACAGACTGGACAAGTCACCTAGAATAAATCTATGCAACAGCATATTATATAGCTGTGATAAAGGACAAGGTGTTTATTTATATGATACCATGAAAGGATTATGATAGTTGAGCAGCAAAACAAATCCCATAAAGTATCTGTAATATAATGCCCTTTATGTTAAAATTATATGTTAATGACAAGGAGGCAGGATGGCTTGGGCCCAGGAGTTCGAGACCAATCTGGGCAATAGCAAGACCCCATCTCTACAAGAAAATACAAAAATTAGCTGGCTGTGGTGATGTGCGCCTGTAGTCCCAGCTATTTGGGAGGCTGAGGCAGGAAGATCACTCGATCCCAAGAGTTCGAGGCTGCAGTGGGCTATGATGATGCCACTGCAATTCAGCCTAGGTGACAGAGAAAGACCCTGTCTCAAAAAAAAATTTATATGTTAATAAATGAACTAAAATTTTATCAATGAAATGATATATGTTACATTATAACTGAAGTTATAGGGATATAAAGGGATAGAGAAGGCTTATATTTATTCATACCCTTTCAAGTATCTGTGTATTTCTATTTTATTTTTTATTTCATTTTAGAGATGGTATCTCCCTACGTTGCCCAGGCTGCATTCAAACTCCTGGGCTCAAGAGATCCTTCTGACTAACCCTAACCCTAATCTAACCCTAACCCTCTGTCCTGCATGTTCCTATTTTATAACAAACCTTAAGAGCACAGCAGTGTGCAAATTGTTTTCGGGCAAACAGATGTGTATCTGCTTGAGGCCTTTTTAAAAATGATGAAATGACTGTGTGTCTGTATGTTTCATATGTCAGTTTACAGTACATAGCTATTTAATTCTTCTTTGAGGTTATTAAAAAAAAAAACTCCCACAAAGAGTGTTATAGACTGAATGTTTGTGTCCCTGAAAACTCACATGTTGAAGCCCTGACCTCCAAGGTGATACCATTAGGAGGTGGGGCCTTTGGGAGGTGATGAGGTCCTGAGGGTGGAGCCCCAAAGATGGGATTAATGTCCTTATAAAAGGGACCCCAGAGAGCTCCCTCACCCCTTCCACCATGTGAGGACACAGCAAGAAGGTGCCATCTATGAACCAGGAAGTGAGTCCTCACCAGACACAGACTCTGCCACGCCGGGATCTTGGACTTCCAGCCTCAGAACTGTGAGCAATAAATGTCTGTTGTTTATAAGCCACCTGTCTATGGCATTTTGTTATGGCAGCCTAAACAAATTAATCCAAGAAGAAAGACTTTGGCTTGAAGCAATGTGAACCTGCTCATCTGTCCTTAACAGACACGGACAAAGGGACAAAGATGACTCCATTGTCCCAACCAATAAATCAGGCTGTGATCTCTTCAGCCCGGAAGCGAAGATCCAACTGATATAAAACAAGCTCCAAGCTTTACTTGACAAGGGTATGCAGAAGGTTTGCAGAGAATGGATAGCCTCTCCTATTTGTGCAAACTCCTTTGTGAAACTCCGCGTTAGATGGATTCATTGCAGAATCATGACTTAGGTAACCAAGGAGGGGCCTTCCACATTTGTACAGTAATTAGTCCACATGTGAATTCTGACTGGTGAAGGTATGCCTGGCACTGTGGTTGGCAGTGGCAGAACAGTAAGGACCAGGATGGACTTGTCCACCTTCATGAGTTTCTATCTTGGAAGAAGGAGCAGACAGGTTCACGGGCATTGGTCACTCCTGGTACAGGTTGACTTGGATGTGGTCTTGGGGAAGGGAGTGAGGGGTCAGAGGCAGGCAGAGGGGTGGAGGGGCTTTACAGTGGATAAAAGGGAAGGCTCCAGGTGTGCCCTGAGTGCAGGCTGTTGGCAGCTCACTAGAGGCAGGGCATCCTATGGGACCGGTGAGGGGGCATAGTTGGCTTTCTCCAGTTGGTCCTGAGTTGGAAACATGACCCAAAATTAAGGAAGCTGGTAGTTATTGATCAAGTCCTGGGCATTTTGGGATGATTGCTACAAAGGTTGTTGTTGGCTTCCTGGATGGGTTGTTGCAGATTAGAGGTCAGAGTTCTATCCTCATTATGGTCTAGCCATTGTCCATTTGTGTATCCATTCTCTCCGTGCTAAGATTTGGGACCTTCTGCTAGGAACAATAGTCACTTAAGTGTTTTGACTTCAAGGAATTTTTATTCTGTTATTTGCTCTCCTGCATTCAGCCCATTTTCTCTGTTTGGTAGTATGAGTATCACATCACTGTTCTTGCAGATTTATCATGCAGGTTTCCTGCCTGTTGCTTTATGGTTCTTTTCACTGTTTTGTTGCTCTGGGTTTCAGATATTTCTTCCATTTGATCCTCTAGCTCAGGGGTTAGTAAACTCTTCCAGCCAGACAGAACATTGCCAATTGTTCAGTCTCTGTTGCAACTACACAACTCCACTGTTGTAGTATGGAAGCAGTCATGGACAATATATAAATGTATAGGCATGCCTCTGTTCCAATAAAACTTTATTTACACAAACAGGCCGTGGGCCAGATTTGTCTTCAGGGACAAAGTTTGCTGACTTCCTTTCTAGGTCACTTATGTAAAGCTCAAGAGATGCTTCTCTGCATCAATGAAATCTCACAACAATTATAAATTCATAAATTACTTTTAAAATTTTTTGTAAAGTATGTGTTATATAGATCTCCTTAAATACTCAGAAGGGCAATAGGATATGCCACCCCAAAATATGCAGTTTTATCATAAAAATTATTTTCAGCTGAAGACATTTCAGGTTTTGAAATTCTTTACTTACATAGAAGCAGAGCCCCCAAAATAACTAAAAAAAAATTCAGTCATCATAAACTTGCTCTCTGGGAGCAACTGTAATCTTCTTGGAGACAAGAAGTTGGAACCACATACAAGCAGGTATTGTCACAAGACTATCATATCTCTCCTCCTTTCTCCTAAGGGACCATTTATCATTTTGGAAAGTCCTTTCTCCCTCTAACACACCACCTACATTAGATATCTAAGTATCCAAGTCCAAATATCCCTCTGGGGTTTCTATTTCTTCTCTGTGAATGCCCATGCACATAAAAGTATTAACTTCAATAGCATCTGTATTCCTTTTCTCCTATTAATTTGTCTTTTGTCAGCTTAATTTGCAGTCCCCAGGAACAGAACTCAAGAGAGTAGAGGAAAAGAATTTTCTCCTACACACTCTTATTATTAGTAGTGGTATTTTCTTTCTGATGTTGATGGCCTCTTCTAAAAGTTCTCCTCAATTAGAAACAGGTTTTGATGGTTACTTTTTGTTCTTTTGTTCCAAGTGCTGGGCCATTTCAGGGGTGGCATTATCTTTCTTTGCCTGCTCTATAGAGAGGATTCTGAGCCCAGTGGGTGGCATAAGTGTTCTCCAGCTGCATGACAGAAACAGGCATATTTATGGTCAGCTGTCCAGGCAGCAGGCAGTGGTCTCAACAGACCCCAGGGTTCCTCTTCCTGGCCTCCTTCAGGCTCTTGAAGGTCTGTGGCTTCAGGTGAGTCAGATATTAACTGTCAGGCAACCGGTGTTTGGTTTTCTTCCTCAAGAGAGGTGGATGATTTGAGTTCCGGGTGCCAGTGGATGGAAGGCAATGCCCTCAGGTAAAATACTTTAAGCAGGGTGTATGTGACGAAGGTCACTTTGCTGCAGCATCCATCCAAATCTAAAGGAAGCAAAACAGAAAGGAGAATGGTCTCCACTTCCATCCAAGTTGCTGCAAAAGACATTATTTAATTCTTTCTCACGGCTGAGTAGTACTCCATGGGGGGTGTGTATGTGTGTGTCTATGCATATGTATAGATACACATTTTCTTTATCGATTCATGAATTTATGGGCGCTTAGGTTGATTCCATATCTTTGCAATTGTGTATCTTCATTTCTTTCTGAAGGCCCCACATGTCATGTAAAACTTCTGTTAAATAAATATATACGCTTTCCTCTTGTTAATCTGTCTTTTGCTGTAGAGGTCTCAGCCGTGAACCTTGCAATGGGTGAAAAATGATGTATTGCTTTTTCTCTCCTACAGTGGGCAGGATGTAAGGAGCTTGTAAACCACACAGGAAGACTACAGAGGAGAGCTGAGGAGTGGGAAGCCCTCGGAAGGGTTAGGTCAGAGGCAACTGGGACTGGGGAAATGTTGGGGGACTAGGGGAAAAGACTGTCGGATCATGCCATGGGGTAACTGGACTCACAGTGCTGCATAGAGAATTGTCCCACAGCTGGGGAATACACACGGAGGGGAAGAGAAGGATCAACCCAGGTTTGTATTCTTGGCAGCTCAGAAGGCTTTCTGGGCTCCAGGAATAGAGGAAACCCACTGAGTCTGTGATGATGGTTCTGGCTGCAGAAAGTGGCTCCACGTCCAGGCTCACCAGCAGGCAGGTAATGTGACTGGCGGAGAGCAGCTGCCTCTGAGGGATCCTCGGACCTCTTGTCTCCCAGTACCGCACAGGGCAGAACACGAGCTGCCCTAGTGCCATGTTGTGTGGGCTTTTGCTCTCTACAAACTCACTAAGATTGCGTCTCATGAAACATCATTTTGAGGAATCTCCCCAAAGGCTGGAGAATTCCCTTAGCAAGGATCATTTTTAATGCAAACCATCTGCTTTAATGAAAAAAAAAAAAGGAAAGAATAAAAGAAAGAAATCATAACTTCAGTTTTCTGCAAAACAGACGATTCTTTGGTTTTCACTAAGAGGCAAAGCGCTAATTAATTTTAAAAATGCTGACCTCCTTTGAATTATTTCAGTCTGTTAGATGAAAAACACATGTAACGATTGAATGTGTTTTTATTCTTCTATAGGCTCGAAACTCTGGGTGTTTTTGGAAGCTTTCTGTATGTCTCCAAGTCCGTAATACCTCATTGTGAAGTAGTGTCTCAGGTTACTTGCTTCATGAGTGGCAGAACAAAGACCTACATTGTGAGCTCAGGAGAGGCAGGGGTGTGTTTTAAAGAATAAAGTGCTTGAATAGAAGCAGCAGAGGTTGGAGAGCCGGAGAGAAACGCATTTAGTTTATAAATTTGTCTGGGGCTGGCCCACATGTGCCAATTATGTGACTAGTTCAGGTCAAGATCAGAGCTAGAAAATGGGGAAAACCAATATACAAATGAGCATGTGTAAAAACATAATAGAAAATTGGCAAAGGTGATTTAGGGGCTGCAGTTGATTTTAGGAGTGTGTGTATGTGTACAATCAATGATCAAGAATTTATTGGTCTTCAAAAATAATATTAATATAATTAGGTTTGAATAAAGAGTGGCTTGTTTCAGGGAGGATTTATAACTTCCTGACTGCTCCTTGGGCTTGGCAGTCAAATGATTTTCCAAGAAAAAACAAGTAGAGATATTTCAGAATAGGGTAGAAAATATAAACAGAGTCCCAGGAGTAGGTCCATGCCCTGGCCATGCCCTGGCTGGGCTCCTTTGTGTTGATCACATCTCCATAGTAACTATACTTTCCTCACAAGGAATTAAATGAGAAGAAAGCCATGGACTAGCATGCACATATGAGCTACTAATATTTTCTTTCTGCACCTTTTATGGATATTGTCAACACCGTTTATAGGATTTGTGAGCAAGAAGCATCGATGACCGTGAAGATGAATAATGAGGGAAATGTGGTCTTGATTTGATGTAGATCATGATTTCGTGTCCTCTCTACCATAGTGGACGTCTAAGTTCTGCAATTCATATAATCAGGTCTGATAAATTGGAAACTCATCCACTTCATGTCAGCAGCAGAAAATGCCCAGACACTGTGAGCCCATGTAAATCATGACTATTTAAAATTTTTGAAGAATGAGGATTTCTAACACATGATGAGGTCATGTTTGGTTTTCCCAGAATTGTTTCTTGACTACATGGGGGGAAAAAAAAAGAAAAAAAAAGAAGTTATTAAAGAAACTACAATGTCTATATCAAAGCCGAAAATACATGGAGTTCTAAAAAATGCACTTACATTATAACCCAGGGGGGAGATGTTGGTCCATCCAAAAGTGAACTAGAAAGATCAATGAGTTGAGAAAATGAAATATGACTCAGATTTGGGAAATGTGCGTGATTCAGGGAAAAATTGAAAAATATTCCTGTTCTGTTGTAAAGAATTGTGATCATTATTTAATTATTAAAGTTCTTACAAGTGATATAGCTCAGAGAAAGAACCAGAGCACTCTGAGGGCCGAATAATCACTTTGGCAATCTGCACCCATCGAGTTGACCAAGTGATTGCCAAACCTTCATTCGTTCTGCACGCGTGCGTGATGCACACCGTCCTGTAAGAGTGCCTCGGCCGGGAGAACTGGAACGAAGGCACGAACTCTCAGTACACGGGAGACGCCCTGTCCGCATGGAGCACCGGACCCGGGGAGTATGAGATCGTATACACGGTCAACGCCACTTTTGCCTGAAGGACCGCAGGCGGGACATACAATATCAGACATACTGTGAACCCCATTTTTACCTGGAGTCCTGGACCCAGGACGTATACTACTCTGTATATGGTAAATTCCACTTCCTTCTGGAGAACTGAACTCAGGACATACACTGTGATAGATATTAATATACGGTAGAGTCCACTTCCACCTGGAGGACTGGAAGTGGGACGTATATTATTATATATATGGTAGATACCACTTCCACCTGGAGGACTGGAAGTGGGGCGTGTATTATCATATATACGGTAGATTCCTCTTCCACCTGCAGGCCTGGAAGGGCCGCGTATTCTCATATATATGGTAGGCCCTATTTCCTCCTGGAGGGGCGCGTACTCTCATACATACGGTAGGCCCTGTGTCCACCTGCGGGCCTGAAGGGTCGCGTATTGTCTCATATACGGTAGTCCCTGTGTCCACCTGCGGGCCTGGAAGGGTCGCGTATTGTCTCATATACGGTAGGCCCTGTTTCCACCTGCGGGCCTGGGTGGGGCGCGTACTCTCGTACATACGGTAGGCCCTGTGTCCACCTGCGGGCCTGGGACAGGACGCGGACTTCCATGCACGCGGACCCCCCTCACCTGGAGGTCCATCCAGGGCTTACGCTGCCACACGCGCTGGGTTCCTGTTGGCCACGCCGGCTTTCCGGCCCCCCAGCCCGGCTTCCTGCCCTCGTGTCCACTGCTCGTGCATTTGGCCGGCACCGTCCTGCTGCCGCCCCGCCCACTGCGCGGGGTCCCACGCTCGAGCGCACCGACGAGGTGTGGACCCGTGTAGCAGTGGGAGAGGCTCGTTACGTGGAGCCGCGGCACCTGGCTGCAGTTGCTAATTCTCCGGGTGTACTCCTTCGGGGCGCTCGTTTGCGGTGTGTTTTGAGCTGTCTACGCAGCTCGCCCTCTTTCCGGGGCTCTGGCCACGCTGTGGGCGCAGAGGCGGCGGGTGGGCTGTTTGCGCCGCGCAGCGCTACGGTCCTCTGGAGACACAGCCCGGGGGGCGCGGACGCACGCACAGACCCACCTTGACGCACAGACCCACCTTCACGCACAGACCCACCTTCACGCACAGACCCACCTGCACGCACAGACCCACCTTCACGCACAGACCCACCTGCACGCACAGACCCACCTTCACCCACAGACCCACCTGCACGCACAGACCCACCTTGGGCAACTGGCCTACGCGCCCGCCCGCGGGGGCTGCAAAGGCTGAGACCCTCAGGGCAGGGAGGTGACCCGGAGATTCAGGTAAAAATCAACGTTTCAGGCTGGAGTCACAGGGCAGCGAGCTGGAAACTCAGGCCGAACGTCTGTGCTGTCGTCTTGAGACAGACGTTCTTTGGAAAACGCGTCTTTGCTCTTGAGGCCCTTAACTGATTAGGTGAGGCCCACCCACACTATGGAGAGTCTTTTTTTTAAAATTTAAAGTCAGCTGATTATAGATGTCAATCACATCTATAAAATACCTTCACAGCAAGATCTAGGCTAGTTTGAATAATCAACGGTGTACCGTACCCGGGAAAATTGACACTAAAATTAAGCCACACAATCCAAGGACACTCAATGCAGGGCATTGTACATACTAGATTCTCAGTACATTGTATGAATGAATGAATGAATGAGTGAATTAATGAAACTGCCCTGAGGCAGCCAAATGTGCCCCTGATGAGAGGGAGGGTAGGAGGGAAGGTCTGTCGCTGCAATGAGCACTTTGTAGCAAGAAGGCGTCTGGGAAGTGTGATGGTTAAGGTTATGGGTCAGCTTGACCGGACCAAGGGATGCGCAGATATTTGGTTAAACATCATTTGGGGTCTTTCTGCGGGAATATTTCTGGTGAGATTATCATTTGAATCGAGAGATTGAGCAGAGACGATTGCCCTCCCCAATGTGCATGGGCCTTACCCAATCAGTTGAAGGCCTGAAGACAAGAAAAATTCTGACCCTCCCATGAGTAAGGGGGGATTTCCTCGTGCCTGACAACCCTCAAGTTGGGACATCAGCTTTTTCCTGCCACTGGACTCAAACTGAAGCGTTGGCTTCTTCCGGGCCTGGAGCCTGCTGGACTTTACACTGGAACATGCACCGTCGGCTCCCTGGGTCTCCAGACAGCTAACTCGCCCCTTGTAAGCCTCCGTAATCATGTGAGTTGTTTCCTTGTAATAAATCCCGGGATGGATAGATAGATGGACTCTCTATTTACATATAAAATCTTCCTGACCTATGGGACTGTTGCACAGGTGAATGCATGCGTACACAATGAAGGATTTTGGTGCGGACAGACAGAACCTGTCTGCTAACCACCAACTTGATAAAATAATTACTACCAATAAAGGAAGTTTACCACCTGTTAATCAGTGCGCTAACCACCCCTTTACCAAGAATACTACTATGATATCAATATGAGCTCACACTAGTTAACTGCTTCATCATTCTTACTATTAGTACGTCCATTTGCAAATTCATTCTGCAAATAAAAATACTAAGGTTTAGAGAGAGCAGCAAACGGCTCAAGCATGGCCAAAAGTTTTGCCCCCAAGGGGGGAACCGATTAAGTTCTCATGGAGCTTCCTGTGTCATCACAACCTCTTGGAGGAATGATGTTCTGTTTAAGCTCTGAACCCCTCCTAGCTTGTATTTTTTCAACAAGTGGTTCCCTTCTTGTTGTACAGACTGAGAAAGAACGGTGCCTGGGCCCACCTGAAGTTTGGTCTGCTTTTACGAAAAGGGATGCAAACGCAATTAGGTAGCACATTACTTCGTGAGGAGCAAAAACTTGTTTGCAAACATCTCCCTGTGTGAATAATCTTCGTCAACTCGAAAGCAAAATCTCTAATTGATGTAGATTATCACCTAAGGATCCAAAGGAACCCACACAAAAGCATTCGGTTCTTTTTGGGCTGGGTTGCTTCAGCATTCTGACTTCACAGGCAGCGCCCTTGGTGAGCAGGAAGAGGAACATTGGGCTTAGTCACCCGTGAAATCCTACAGCAGAGCTGAGAACCCTTACACTGTTTCTCAGCAAACAACACACACTGACTAAACACAGGAAATGAAAACAAGTCAGCGTCTTCATTTCTAAGTCCAGCTAAACTTTCTAGTGAAAACACAAGTATGCAAATAAAAGGCAACCCAAATTTTTGGTTTTGTTTTTCAATAATAGTCTTTATTTTTAGAGCATTTTCAGGTTTACAGGAAAATGCTCAGAAAGTACAGAGTGTCATATCCACTTTTAGTTTTGTTCCTCAGTTTCCCTTATTAGCATCTTGAAGTGGTGTGATCCATTTGTGACAACTGACGAGGCAGTGTTGAGACGTTATTATTAAACTAAAGCCCATAGTTTATATCATGTTCATTCTTTTTGTTGTACATTCTCTGGGTTTTGACAAGTGTGTATATTACTGTATCACTTCAACACCATTATAGGAAATTGAATGTCAAAATTTAATGTAATCCAGAGAAGGTGAATAGAATTGATTTAGAATTCCTGACTGTGTGATACCAGCTAATTTTTAAATTCCCCGTTTCAATATCTCTGCATCAATTAGAAAGAATTGAGGACTGAACTCTGATCTTTTCTTTTGCTGAAAAATTCCTTTCTAAGGGGGCCTGGTGAGTCACACCTACAAATGGTAAAATCTCACTGAATAGGTTTTGTTAACCCAATATAATGTAGTTTACTTGCCGACCTGATTCCGGTACAGCATCACATGAAAGACAGAAGACCCTAATCTTAACTCCTTTCCACTGACTCCTGGTCTTTTAGACAAAGCCTAGGTCTTTCAGCCAATTGTCAACTAAAGGATCCCTGAACCCACCTATAACCTGTAAATCCCCCGCTTTGAGATGACCTGCCTTTTCGGGTCAAATAATGTGTGCCTTCCATGTATTGATTTATGACTTTACCTGTAATTCCTGTCTCCCCGAAATGTATAAAACCAAACTGTAGCCCAACCACAGCGAGTCCACTTGCTCAAGACTCTTGGGTGTGGCTCTAGGTCATGGTCCTCAAATTTGGCTCAGAATAAACCTCTTTAAATTATTTCAGAGTTTGGATTTTTCAGTTGACAAATCAATCTATCTTAAAAGATATGATGGGTTGAAGGGTTTCTTGTCACTCAGCAGCAAGTAAACCATGTCAAAGAGACAAAGGCAATAAGGAAAAACGGTCTCCTTATCAGGAACCTGTCATTTACTTAGACCGTACATTGATAAGCACCAAACATTTAAGATTAAATGGTGAACTGTGCAGTATAAATAAGAGTATAATATGGTTTAAGAAAACAAAAGAAAAGGTTGTTCTGCAACACTGAAAGCCATAGAATTTTTGTGAAGCAAACAGAATTTGGCGGGGGGAGATTTAAAAAAAAAAAAAAACCCAAATTATTATTATAGCTCTATTTTTGACTTCCACGAGAGGAAATTTCAGCTGATGAACCTTGTTTACCAGCATTAGAGAATGGACTCTACGACTTCAGGAAGAGCACACAACAAATCCCCTATGCATAAAGCAAAGTGATGGGCTCGTGAAGCTAAGGGCAGCGTTCAGTCTCTAGTTTAAGAAAGTTTAGGATTCCCAAGCAGGATGAAATGCTTTGTGAACCCAATCACCCATCATGATTTGTTTTTCAGGTAAGCGTGTTCTTCTTTTGCTTGAAACACGATCATGTGTTTGGTACACAGAGGGATGTCAGTCTCAGGTTTAAACACATGCAAAGGGAAGATTTGTTTTTAACTTAAAACGCTTGTATTCTTGGTCTACACTCACCTGCTTTTTGTTTTTTAATTTCAGAATTTTACAGGGGTATACACGTTTTGATTACATAATTTGCTTTTGTACCGTTCAAGTCAAAGTTACAAGTGTGTCCTTCACCCAGTTGGTGTGCATTGTACCTGTTAGGTGTGAATTTACGCACCCCCTTCTCCTCCCCACTTGATTTCCCTTGAGTTTTACTTCCATATGTGCACATAAGTGCTGATCGATTAGTTCTAATTTCATATTGAGTATATGTGGTGTTTGTTTTTCCATTCTTGCAATATTTCACTTAGAAGAATGGGCTCCAGTTCCATCCAGTTTAATACAAGAGGTGTTAGTTCACCATTGTTTTTTATGGCTGAGTAGTGCTCCATGGTGTATATATACCACATTTTATTAATCCACTCACGTATTGATGGGCACTTGGGTTGATTCCACATCTTTGCAATTGTGAATTGTGCTGCTATAAACATTCACGTGCAGATGTCTTTTGAATTGCAGGGTTTCTCAAATGGTGTCCAGGGTCCCCTGCATCAGCAACGCCAAGTGCCTTTAAAACTGCAGATTCCTGAGTCCTATTCCCACACAATGAACCAAAATGCCTGTGGGGGGAAAGTAGAAATCTCTCTGTCTTCAATGCTTCTCTGGGAGATTCTGAGAGAATCTCACCCAAGTATGCAAATACACACACAAACAAACACACAGCAGTGTTGGTTCCACCCAAATAACATGCGAAAAATACATTTGCAAGTGTTGCAGAAGCAGTATTCTTTTTACATAGAAAATATTTTGTTGAAATATAGCATGTAGGAAAGCAAGCAGTCTTAAGTGTAACCAGGAGGCAGATCAAGAAACAAGATATTTATCAGGACACCAGAAGCATTTCTTTAACAAGGAAAGGGGTCTTCTGAGTAATTATGTCATATGTAGTTTTGTCTGTTACTGCACTTTATATAAATGGGATCATACAGTATATACTCTTTTCTTTCTTTTTTTCTTTTTTTGAGACAGAGCATTGCTTTGTCACCCAGGCTGGAGTGCAGTGGCACAATCATAGCTCACTGCAGCCTCCAACTCCTGGGCTCAAGCATCCTCCTGCCTCAGCCTCCCGAGTAGCTGGGACTACAGGTGCCACCACCACACCTAGCAAATATATAATCTTTTGTGTCTGACTTCTGATGGAGTTCAGGGCATTCTACCCCAAAATATGGCATCTTGGCATTTGAGAAAACAGCAGAAGCAGGAGGGTTTCTCTTGTTTTCCCCCCTTCTCTCCTGATGCAGGTCATAAAGCATAGAAAATGTTTTGTGACCTTCCCCTGAAGCTGGTCATAAGAGCCTCATATGAGAGGAGCTTTCCCTATGTCCTGAAGAAAGGAATGTCCTTATCTCTGAGGACAAAGGACACAGAGAGGAATCTGAACATGCAGGTTTTGCTATGTTCCCCCAGATTATTCCATTAGATCAAACCTCCTGTTTCCAATCATACTTCTCCATGGTCTAAGCATAAAAATACACTGTTTCCCTGTTTCTTTGTGTCTTCATTTCTTTCTGAATGCCCCTATGTCATGCAAAACTTCTATTAAATAAATGTGTATGCTTTTCTCTTGTTAATCTGTCTTTACTTACAGGGGCTTTAGTCATGACCCTAAGATGGGAAGAAAAGGTATTTCTTTTCCTTAACACTTCCTTCCCTTGGCACTATGCCTGTAGAATCTATCCTTATGGTTGAATGGAGTTTTAGATTGTACATTTTCCATTGCCGCAGAATATGTATAAACATATGGAGATTTATTTATTCATTATGTTATAGCTGGGCATTGTTTCCAATTTGGGGGAAGTTGGGAACAGTGCTATATATGTTTTATTTTGGTGAAGATATTTATTCACCTCTGAAGTGGTGTGGAGAATAGCATGGAGTTTGTGGGCAATATAGAATCCATAATTCATAAAAACTTTTTTGATGCTGATTTAAACCAGTTATACATAGAGCTAATAAAATATATTCTAGTAAAATTATTGGTATGGGGGTTATTGAACTCAGAGACTGTGACTTTGGATTTTCCTTTGTACATATATTTATTTTATTACCCTTGAAAGTCAGCTCATCTGTCCACACATGACTACTGAAAGGAAGAAGTAAAACTTTTCACCTCTGCCATTGCAGCACAAAAACAGACACAGACAATGTGCAAATCAATGAACATGGCTGTGTTCTATAAAAGTTTATAGACACTGAATTTTGAATTTTTAAAAAAATATATATATTTTTCTTTTTTATTGATACATAGTATTTTATGCATTTATGGGTACATGTGAGTATTTGTTATGTGCATAGAATTGTAATGATCAAGTCAGGGTATTAGGGTTATCCATCACATTGAGTATTTGTGATTTCTATGTATTGGGGACATTTCAGCCCTCTCTTGTAGGTACTTTGTAATATACAATACATTGTTGCTAACTATAGTGACCCTACTCTGCTATGGAAAATTAGTAGTTATTTCTTCTATCTAACTGTTAACTAACCTCTTTTAATGACCCCTTCCTCCCACATACCCTTATGAATTTCACAATATTTGTCTTTTTGTGCCTGGCTTATGAAATTTTACTTTTATATAATTTTCACACATCCTGAAAGAAGTTTTCTTTTAATTTCTTTTCCAACCATTTAAAAATATTGAAAAAACCATTAGCTCAATGGCCACACAATGACAGGTGGCAGAAGGAATTTGGATGGGTTGTAGTTTGCTGACACCTGATTTATAGAGTGTTGGATTTGTGAATTGGAGTTGAATTCCCAAAAAAGGATCAAGTAATACCAGGAAAAAATTAGAATAGAACCCATATTTTTATGGCCATTTTATCACTTAAATTTTAGATATGGTTGGTATTTATATTATAATATCAAGTTTCTTATATGATATGATATGATATAATATGATAATTATATATAAATATATAAATTATAATATAATATATAATTAATATAACAATATTATATTAATATAATTAATAATATAATATAATACAATAATATATAATTATAACTATATATTATAATATCATATAATATATTATATTGTAATATCAAGATCTTATATGATCTTGCCCAGATGAACACCTGTAAACTGTATCTCGTTATATGCATGTCTCCATGGATTCATTTCTAACTTCCTGGCCAATGTCTCTGAGCTAAGAAGAAACACTGCTCAGTTCAGACCAAATTCTTATTATCAGTAAACACTGGCTTTTCTTGTCCATATCATTATTCCCCAGAGACCAAGCATCAGTGCTCATTAAAATAAAAGACTTTGTTATTTTAAGTTAAAGACCCCGTCCCTCGAGATGAAGGACCAAGAAGTTTAGAAAACGAAAAATACTTTTTTTCTTCTTGTTTTGAATGTAAAAAATTTTTTTGTGCTTACTTCTGGAATTATTTGAAGGCAGAACGATGCCATATCTGTTAACACATGTCCACCTATTGGAGGGGAATACAGATTTATTCTAACGCTGAGAGTGTAAAGTTGAAAAATAAAGTCAAATATACCTAGGGATGACCCAAAATTGCTCCTGAGCGGGAGACATTTCTTCACCATTTACTACATAAAGAAAGGCACAATCCAAGATGTTCAAAGACTCCAGTGAGGATTTCCGAGAACTGATAATTAACTTTATCTTGTAGCAAGCCCATTCCTGGACTTGTACCATATAGTGACTGAAATATAGAAGGTGTTTGGCCAGAAGTTTCTTGCTTTCTTATCTGCCCAAGAAGAATAATCATACATTTCCTTATCCTTATCATTGGCGCTTCTCCTAACTCTTGGGCTTTCCCCTAAGATTCTTATTTTGGAAGCAACAATAAAAAGCAAGCACACACTAAGAGAAATCTAAGTTTTAAATCTCATATACCTAAAGGAAACATTTCTCATTAGCTGGAGGGGGAAGAAAAAGAGAACACTCAGGGTGAATAGGTCAAGCCAATAGCACAAAGAAAAGAGACCAAAACACAGGTTAGAGTAGAAACGATTCAGACAATAAACATGAACGTAATCAACCTCACCGTCATTGCCAGAAAAGGACAGGCACTTAAACTGCAGTGAGATCGATTCCAGCGGTCAGACGGGTGAAATAAAATAAAATAAAGTGAAGCCTGCAGAAATTCAGTGTGCGCAGGGTGCCATGTTGAGATGTGTTTTTTGGAAATGGGACTTTAGAGTCTTCCTGGCAGGCAGATTGGGAAATACTGCCAGTGGATAAATACTGGGGGCTCTTGAAATGACACGTTTACTTTAGAAAATCTTGTCTGTATTAACTTATCATTACTCCTTCCCTACCTTCCTTTCTTCAGCTCTCCGTGTCAACTTCACCCCCAAAACCCAAGCCCCCAACGCCCTTAGTGCAACCTACCGTCAGATCCCAACCTGACCATGGCACTCTTGGGGATTAGGACGTAACACCCCAGAATGTGACTGTAGGAGAACAGAATATGCCACCCCGAAACGTGCCCCTTTGGCATGTGGCTTATTTCCAGCTGGTTAGTTTGAAAAGCTACAGACAGGAGAAGCTCTGACAACTTGCTCTTTTTTAAGAGGTATCTACACCTACAAAGAAAATCTCCATTTGTTAGGGTGTCTCCTTCTCTCTACTGGGAAGAGAAGGGTGAACCTTACTCTTGAGAATCCCAAGAGACTCTTATCAAAGGAAAAGGCGCTGACTTAAACCTGCATAGCAGGTCTTACCCTTGTTTGATGGACACTTTTCCCATACCCTTCTCTGTTTCAGAAAATGATGATATTCAAGCCTGAAATTTAAACCATTTCTTGGACATATGCTCTAGAGATTTACTTATTTTTCTCTGAGTGTCTTCCATGTATAGAAGAGGGATACATGTTAAGAAAATTTTGCATTTTTTTCTCTTGTGAATCTGTCTCTTGTTCCTGGACGTCCCAGTTAAGAGCTATAAAGGGTAGAGAGAAATTTTTTATTGCTCCCCTACAACACCAATTTTCTCATGTCCTCAAGATTTTGGACCCTATAACTTTAGTCCAACAACAGCAGCAAAAGCAAGTTTTATCAACTAACTAGTATGGGCGTGTGTGCAGAAGATGTTACTCCCAAATATGAAGGATTGTTAAGCTGAAGGCAGTTAAAATACAAAAAATAACAACAACAAAAAAAAGCTCTCTGCCCTCCCTCTAGTTGCCTGAAAACAGGACCAGGGCTTACAAAGACAAAAGATATCTCTTTCCTACACCCCTTCTATGAGAATGAACAAATTACAGAAGGCAACTTTGCGCCCTAATCAGCCTGCAAATGGTACCAGAGAAATCTGCATTAACAAGCTTTCCCAACTATCATTTAATCTGTCATTTATTTGTCTTCCCTCAAGTTGTCACCCCTGGAGACTCGAAGTCTTTTTCTATCCATTCATCCTGCAGCTTTTCTAAAAATTGACTGTTCTTTGTTAAAGATGCCATATAAACTGAAATTCAGAGCCACTTCTTTGAGAATTACTCATTCTCTGGGTGTCTCCCATGTACATATGAAATAAAAATGTTAATACCTTTCTGTTTGGTTTTCTCTTGTTAATCTGTTTTTTGTTATGGGGGTCCATTCCAACTACAAACCTATGAGAGCTGAAGAAAAAAAAATTATTCTTCTCCTATACCACTTTGGGCTACACCTTCGAGTGTGTTTACAATTCATGCACAAAAATGTCAAACTCTTTAACCGTGCCTACACAGCCCCACTGAGTCTTCATTTCATCCCACTTCCTGTTTGCACACTTTACGCCAGGTAGAGTGGATTTATTTCTGGACCTGAAAGTGCTAGGCTTGATCTCATTGGTGTGAACTAACATAAAATCTTAAGGCTCCCCGACACTGGCTGACTGAATGGACCCCCTCTTGGTCAAGGGGATGCCCTAAAACTGACTTGCTGGCCATGAGGAGGGAGGTCAAGCCTCACCATGCCCCTCCCTTCTTGGAGACGTCCTTTGTAACTCATCAACAGGCCTAAGGCTGTGCAAGACAGACCTGCAGGTCCTCAATTTACATAATAACTCATTTGAGTCTGGCTATGTGACCGGTGCCTTGTCCCTGATTCACAGACTTCCTTATCTTAACTTAAAACATTCTAAGCCTTTAGACAAAGCTTCATTTCTTTAACCAATTACAAATCAAAGAGTCTTTAAACCCACCTATAACCTGTAAGCCCCTGCTTTGAGATGTCCCACCTTTTCGGGCCAAACCAATGTAAACCTTCCATGTATTATTGATTTATGACCTTAACAGTAATTCCTGTCTCCCTGAAATGTATAAAACCAAACTGTAACCCAGCCACGGTGAGTCCACTTGCTCAAGGCTTCTTGGGCGTGGCTCTGGGTCATGTACCATGTTTTTGAAAGCTGTTAACTTTAGGGGAATTTGGGAGAGACGTATATGAAAATTCTCCGAACTATTTAATGATTAAATCAATTGCCCTCAAATCTGGGAAAATAGACACAGCCTGAATTTTTGGTGCACAATTTTAAAAGCAGATACTATACCATTTTAGTGCTTTGTTTGAAATAAAACTTTATGCTTTGTTTCACATCAAACTTTGAGAATGCAATGTTAGACTTCTGTGGGTTATTCCAGGTGAATTCTCACTCACACAGAAAAATAAAGGATGATTCACTTTCGGAAAATGTTGGCGGATTCAGTTGCCACTTCAATTTAAGTCAGGAGTAGGTAGAAAAGTGTGTTTTTATACAGAATATTATCTACGACATGCAACTCTTTAATAAAGCATGGTAGAACATAATAAAAAAATCCAAACTTTATGAAATGAGAATATTCAGAGAGAAACAGGTTTAAATTTAAAAAGAGAGAAAAAAAGGCAACCTTGAATGGTAACTGCGTCCAACCAAGCAGATCTGCTAACAAAATGGTGAAATGCAGTTTGGGAAGGAAAGTGACCTTTTCCAGCCACTGCCTCAAGCACAAGACACCTAAGCTATAAATGGTCAGTAATGACCGATGTGTTAAGGGTTCGGCATTTTAAACATGTGGCGCTCATGGCTTCTCATACCCAGAATCAAACTTCCTGGCAATCACTCATTTGGTCGGTAAATTAATACATCAGAATGATGGCTCTGTCATTGATTTGGCCTCAGATTGCACTGACCTCTATGAGCCATGAGTAAAAGGAATGAAAAATATTCTAATATATTCCACAGTTTAGATATTGTTTTTGACTCCTCTGACTTTATTCTTAACCTCGATTACCCTGTAGACTGACCTCATTCTTTTCTTAAAATAGGACAATCTGTGTCCCCTCCATTGGCAGCTAATTGTTCCATTCCAAAGTAATTATTGAGGGAATTTGTGGGAATATAAATATGAATATTTTATATGCCTGCCAATTGTTCTGTTATTTTTGTCCTTGTCTTTTCTTGTTAACCAATCTGCCCTGATTTTAGGGACGGCTTTTCGTGGGGTTGAAATCAGAATGTGTTTTTCATCACGTTGTCATTCTATACAGAACACCAATACAATAATACCCCAGGACTCTTGGAGAAGGTAGACTTTAAAAAGGTCCATTTTGGGCAATAGACCCTTCTCTTATACATTCTCAATGGCTTGAATTGAGACACGGCAGAGCAAATTTGTCCCCTTGCTAGTGGTCCTGGCTGTTTCCACTACCTCACTGATACTCTTTGGCTTGGTGAATGAATGCAAGACTTTAAGCTAAGACTACCAGCCAATGCCATAAATGACCTACAAATACCTAAAATAGTGGTGTGATGGAGTTAGCTATCACTGGGTACACTTCATCCAGAAACATGTATTTAGGGTTAAGAAGTTTGTTGTATCCCATGATACTACTTTATGCTGAATTCATTCAACTGCATGCAAAAAACTCTGAATGACAACCGAATGTCAGTTTATATGTGTATTAAAATTAATTTATAAAATTCATTTAGTAAACATTTTAACTACCAGACATCAGCCGAATGCAACCATTTTCTCCAGCTGGAAAATATATGTGGGAAGCTATAGTAGAATCAGAGAGAAAATGTTGAGTTCACAGAGTCACAAGATTCAAGTGAATTGAATATTTTCTGACTCAAACAGATTAGAGAGTTCATCTTTATGAAAAGGGGGGCACCTCCTCAGAAGCGTGGGCTTGTCCTCAGCTGGGCAGAGTGTTCTCTCCTCTAGGCAGGGTTATGTATGTACTGCCAACTTGGATTTATGTGTTTTATTTTCTTTGTTCCATTTCACTAGATGCTTTGGATGACACACTGCATATCTCTGGATATGTTGACACCTGCATTCAACTCTGGCTTTGTTCTATGAGTCACTCTGTTGACTTAAGGTGGTGATCACTGTCTCTTTCTTTGCTGAATATATTATGTTTTTTTCTGCATTATCTATCTTGCAATTCCTCACTTCCAAGTTATACCTGTATCCTGCTCACAGTCTCAAAAAAATAGCAGATAACCACATAAATGCTCAGTCCTGTTCTAAATGATGACAATCACATATTCAAAGATTTGTGGAACATTTCCCAGCATGAAAACATGCCCAGATTATGTGCTTATTGGGCTATTTATGCAAAACTGTACATCTAAAATATCATGGAGATGTCAAAAATGTTCTAGAGATTAATAGTGATAGGGTAAAATCTATGACCCCAGTGGTGGGTGATGATGTTATGGTTTCAGGGAAAATGGTCTATGCCCAAGATGTTGAGTGGTGATCAAATTATTACAGGGAAAACAATCTATGTCTGAGATGGAGAGCCATGATCAATTCCACCCAGGGGAAACAGTCAATGAACAAGACGGTGAGTGGTGACCATTTTATCCCAGGTTTTATTAGAACAGGACTTTGAAATGTGGGATTTTCCACTTCAGCTTCTAATCCAAGAATGCTGTGCTGATTACAGGCTACAGGTTTCCTGACAGAGCAGCGTCTTGGCAAATCTGCTCAGTCGAGAGTAGGTCGAGCTTCTTTGGGGTGGGGGGTCTCCCGTAGCTCTTCCTTTCTGCAATCATGCTTCCTCCAAAAGAGAACCCTCTGGCCTCTGCCTGCAGAGCTGAGATGTCCCACTGTGCCTGTGCTGTGTGAGAAGTCTTCCCCATTCTAGAAATATCTTCCTTCTTTCCTCAGGTCAAATCATGCATACAAACTGTTGCTGCCTTTCTTGGGGATCAATGACCACATCAGTGTGACAAACATTCTCACTAGTAGTACTGGTTGTTCCTCTATCAATGTCTAGTATTTTCAGGTGTGTTTGCCTATAATACTGGAAATATAATTGTCTTGACTATTCGTGAGAGAGAGGTGGTAAAGAACGAGGAACCTGTCTGAATTGCTCCTGGAATCTCACCATGCAGATGCTCCACATCCACAGATGCTCACCATGCAGATGCTCCACATCCACACCATGCAGATGCTCCACATCCACAGATGCTCACCATGCAGATGCTCCACATCCACAGATGCTCACCATGCAGATGCTCCATATCCACAGTCTCAGCAAAAGAGCAAATAACACATAAATGATGATAATCATATATTCAAAGGTTATGTTCTATTCTAAATGATGGCAATCACATATTTGAAGATTTGTGAATATCAAACAATCTAAGAATTCCACACTTCCCTCCAGTTGTTGTCCAGTTTCATTAGTTGAATTGAAGTGGGAAGTTCTGCTGTAAATTGCTAGATAGGACTGAACTTGGGTGAAGACACTCAGTTTATTTTTTTCTTTCCTCTGTGAATATAATGTTTTCTTTTAACCAAAATATGATCACGTCATCTCCAAGTTTTGAATATAGTGTAAGGAGAACAGACACAGTCCAGGACTAAGCCTGGAGAGAGGTATTTTCGTCACCCTTGCAGGAAGCAGTGCGCAGCTACAGAACAGGGACAGAGGGCTCAGGAAATGGTAATGAGGCACAGGTTAGATGGCCGGGGGGCGGGAGTTTGGGGCACTACGGAAGACTGGTGGTGGCCATCAGGGATGTTCATGAGGTCTTTCATCCATGGGTATTTGCAACATAGTCTTTGGAGATTAGACACCAAATAGGAGAGGAAGATATGGTGGCCCCAACATGGCTGAGACCAGAGCTTGTGCAGGATGCGACCAGAGGGAGTCCCTCGGGGGACTTCACAACTGTTGGGCAGGGATTTTCAATAGTCCTAGAATTCCCACTTATGAGAAAAAGCAAAGTATCATTCCATATTGTTAATTTGACTTAACATTTGGACATACACCCCAGAGGAAAGTTGACATTTAAGCAAATATCCATAAATATATGTATTTATTATTTACATTACTTTGGGGAAGATTCTTAGTAGAGCTGATGTTAAGATTTTTATGTCCCTTTTTCCCTCACTACCAGAGAATAGGACAGAGATGTATAAGAGACTAGAGAATAGTTTAATAGTGAAAGATATCACAGTAGTGTTTATAAGAAATGCAGCTTAGTGGGGTATTTGTTAACTATTATTCCACTTGGAAAAAATCCATTTTGGTGTCAGTAAATATATATATGTTTATATATTTGTTAACTATTATTCCACTTGGAAAAATCCATTTTGGTATCGGTAAATATATATATGTGTGTGTATATATATACATAAATATATATACACATATATATTTATACATACATATGTATATGTGTGTGTATATACAATATATATATGTATATATACACACACATATACATATATATAAAAATATATATGTACATATATTTATATATTTTATATATATGTATATATATTTCCATTTGGAAAAATCCATTTTGGTATCAGTAAATATATATGTATATATATTGGTAAATATACATACACACATACGGTGCAAAACCATGTTCTCTCTGAAGGCCCTGGGGCAGGATCTCCTGGCCTGCCTCCCTCCCAGCTTGTGCTGGTTGCTGGTAATCCTTGGAGTTCCTTGAGCTGTGGATACACCATTCCAATCTCTGCCTCTGTCTTCACATGAACTTCTCCCTGTATACCTCTGTCTCTGTGTCTCTTCTCCCCTTATAAGGAAACTGGTTATTTTGGATTAAGGGCCCATCATAATTCACTGTGACATTATCTTAACTAATCACATGTGTGGGGACCCTACTTCCAAATGAGGTCACATTCTGAAGTTGGGTGGACATACATTTGGGGGGACACTATTCAATCTACTACCGCCATTGACGAAAAAAGATATTATTAAATCATAACACAAATATCTAAGGGTATCTGCTGAACTTGACTATGCAAAGCACAAAGGCCATTGGTTGTTAGTATGGGCAGAAGGCGCATATTTCTTTAGACATATTAGTCAGAACATGTTGATTTTATTCAGATTTTTCTGCCTGACCTTAGTCACACGATGGCCAAACGTTTTCTGTTCTCTCTGCTCTTACGGTTGATCAGTATGTTAGTTCTGGGACAAAATCTCAAGATTATCTTGCCTACCCTGAACTTCTGTACGAGTTCATCTGGAGGACACAGAAGGAAAAGACAGGAGGCAGATTAAGAAGTGTGATCTTTTGGTTTGTATCACAGCCCAGGGCGCTGGAAATTGCACGAGTCAGCATCAGCTCATCGTCCTTGCTTTGTTTTGAAAAAGAAACCCCGAGTGTAGAGGCAGAACCTGCTGCCGTCAAGATTAATGCAGAAGGGAAGACAGGTAGAGGTCCTTCCCTGGAGGCAGTTCAGAAAGAGGACCTGCTCAGTTCTGATCCCACCTTTTCTAAGAGAGCAAGTCGTTCCTTCTCCTTTGGAATGGGGAAAAGATGGGCATGGGATGTAAAAAGTTTTTGCTCACACTTTTCCCCCTGGAGAGTTAAACAGTCATCCCCTCCCTTGCAAAAAGAATCCTTTCCCTCCTACAGCCCATGAGTCTGCTGTGAATGTTTTTACTTTGAACGTGGCCACTGCAAAATCATCAGCCCGGGAGAGTGGATAACTCTTGCAGTGGAATTCATGAAGGTTCAGTTTGTTTACAATGTGGATTTCCTGTCCAGTGTCTTAAAATTCCACATGGGTGACTGGCCCTCCCAGAGCAATTCTGCTGCTTAAAGGACTTAGCAAGATGATCCTATCGGGCTGCAGGATGGCAGTAGCTTTGCACTCTGAAGAAGAGACACAGCAGATTAATAAGTAGAGAAAGGCAATGTTGTTGAGCCCACAAATAGTTGGAGGGAGAGAGTAGGGAGGGAGAGATTTTAAAAAGTGCTGGAGGCTTTTATCAGGGGGCCGGAGACTTTGATGTGGGTGCAGGCTCAGTTGGGTTCTCTTTGCCAGATGCACTTAAGGAGGAATTAAGAGGAAACCAAGAAGTCCCCGGAGGTTTCCGTGGCACCGTTTGGGTTGCAACACTTTGGCTGCAGGCTGTATTCTTCTGTCCCCAGTCAGAAGGAGCAATCATGGTGCAGCAATAAAAAAGCAACAAGGTCAAAAGTGGCTCCTGATTTGCAAAGAGAGTATTGGAGAGAATTAAGTCCCACCATAGGGCATGCTCGGACCCTGCTGGAGGTGTTAGGGCCGCGGGAGGTTTGCAAGAAACACCTGAACCAAAGTCGGGTGAATGCAAGAGGTACACAATGCATTATATCCATACAATGGGAGTCTATTCAGGATTAACAGGGAATGGAGTGGAAGCTACTGAGATGTCCATCAGCAGGTGAGTAGATACATAAACGATGTTACATCTAGATAATGGAATGTTATTCAACACTAAAAACAATGAGTGACCAAACCATGGAATGACATGGAGGAACGTCGAATGCATAGTACTAAGTGAAAGAAACCAATCTGAAAAGGCTACAGACTGTAAAATTCCACTCTAGAACATTCTAGAAAAGGAAAGCTATGTAGACCATAAAAAGATCAGTGTTTGTCAGGGGTTAGGTGGGAGGGAGGGATGAGCAGGCAGAGCACAGAGGATTTTTAGGGCAGTGAAACTATTCTGTATGACACTATACTGGTGGATACATGTCATCATGTATTTTGTCAAAGCCCATTGAATGTACAACACCAACAGTCAATCCTAATGAAAATCTTAATGAACAGTCAATCCTAAGGAAATCCTAGGGGGATGTTGATAGTGGGGGAAGCTGTTCAGAAGGAAGGGCAGGGAGTAATGGGAAATCTTTGTATGTTCCTCTCAATTTTGCTGTGAACCTAAAACTGCTCTAAAAAAAATAAAGCCTTTAAAAAAAGAAAGGACCCCCCCCAAAAAAAAAGAAAGAGAAAAAGTATACAGATACAGGGCACAGCATGAGTGATCTCAAAAACATAATGCTAAGTGAAAGAAGCCAGCCCAAAAGATACACATTGTAGGTTCCATTTATATGAAATGTACAGAAAAGGCAAATCTGTGGAGACACAAAGCAGATGCCCTGGGACTCAGGGACGTGACAGGGTGGATTAATCATAAATGAATACTTGGGAATTTATTGCAGTGATAGAAATATTCTAAGACTCATCATCATAGGGATAGTTCATCCTATCTGAGGAAAAGTAAGGCAGGCAGGAAGGAAGGAAGGTAGAAAGGGAAGAAGGAAGGAAGAAAGTAAAGAAAGAGAAAGAATATAGTTGGGTTTTAGATATTCTCAACGTAGTCATGGTTTTCTAAAGTCTTGAGTAAAATTTTAAAAAATTAAAAAAAATAATAGGTCATTATTAAAATAAAAAAGTGTTTGAGCCTGGTTTAGGAAAGCGAAGATATCACACCTACAGAGTTGCCTCTTTTTGTGATCAAGCCCTGCATAGAAATAATAAAATAATAGCATAAAGTGCTGAGTCATTTTACAGAAACTGGGCTCTTCAGTTTTAGAATTGAATCTGGCATCTGGTGTTTGATTTGCAGCTCTGTGAACGAATGCATCTTCAATTTAGCTTGGCTCTTGGTTAGAATAAATACAGCCATCCATTTAGCATTGGAAGACCTGGGTTGGGATTATCATCAGCTTTGCATTTATAGCTGACTCTGGGCAAGATGTTGGAAAGGTTCCTAATCTGTCAATGTGGGTAACAATACTAATATTTCAGGGTCACTGAGAGGATTCCACATGTAGAAAGTATTTGCAAACTGTAACAGACTTGTAAATGTAAAAATCTGTAGTTCTTATTGTAGTTAATATTACTTGTTATTTGCTGAATGTACAAACAAATTCTGCTCCAATTCTCTGTTCTCTTACTACATAGCTTGGGGTTAGAGATTAGCTTTAAATATAAACGCATATACAGTTGACCCTTGAATAACATGGGCTTGAACTGTGTGGGTTCACTTATATGTGAAATTTCTTTTCCTCCTCTGCCACGCCAGACACAGCAAGACCCACCCCTCTTTCCTCTTCCTCAGCCTACTCAATGTGAAGATGAGGATGAAGATCTTTATGATGCTCCACTTCTCCTTAATGAATAGTAAATATATTTTTCTTTCTTATAATGTTCTTAATAACATTTTCTTTCCTCTAGCTTACTGTATTGTAGGAATACAGTATACAATACACATAACATACAAAATACATGTTAATCTGTTGTTTGTTATAGAAAAGCCTTCTGGTCAACAGTAGGTTATTAGTAGCTAAGTTTTGGGGCAAGTCAAAAGTTATATATGGATCTTTGACTGTACAGGGGTTGGTGCCCCTAACTCTCTCCTTGTTCAAGGGTCAACTGTACATTCTTTTAAAGTACTAAATCTTTTGTTTCAACTATTGACAATCCATTCAAAAGTTTTAAAAGAACAGATATATACATAAGTTTCATTTTCAGTTACTTTTGGCAAATTATTACTTGAAATAACACTTTGTTCTATGATATCCCCAGAATATTTTATTAAGTCACTCGTATATGGTGAGCTAAAAAAATTATACCTCTTTCTTCCACAAATCCTGTCTTCACTTTCTTACCCATATTGAACTTGAAAAAAAAGTTATGTGTAATCAGAGTTTAAAATATTTTGGGAAGGTAAGTTATTCAAAACTGTAAGATCAAATAACCTTTCAAAATTGGTTAAAAGAAGAAAGGTTTGAGAAGCAGATGATTAAATAAAATGGTGGGGGAATTGGCTGTCTAAGGCATAGGAGACCAGACTATGCCACCCCAAAATGTGCCTCTTTGGCATAGGGTTATTTTGAACTGATTATTTTGAGCAACAACAGACACAGGAGAAGCTCCAAAAACAGAGTAGAAATTATGCTTTTGTGAGGGAAATTTACATCTATAAAGGAAATCTCCATTTATAACAGTATCTCCCTTTCTGTACCTGGAAAAGAAGAATGACGCTAAATCACTAGACTCTTATCAATGGAGAATTCATAGATGTAAATCTGCATTACAAACCTTACCCTTGTTCATTCTGATTTTCCTGGTCACCTCCCCATAATTGCCCCCCCCAATTATTTCTTTATTCCACCTGAAGGTGTTATTTAAGCCTGAATTCAAAACCACTTCTTTAAGATTTACTCATATTTTTCTCCAGGGTAGCTCCCGTGGATATATGAAGTATGCATACTCATAAACTTTTATTTTTCTTTCCCATGTAAATCTTTCTTTTGTTCCGGGAGGTACTAACTAAGAACTCAGAAAGGACAGAGAGAAAATTATTTTCCTGTCTTACAACGGGAAACACTGGGAATATATTTTGGGGTCAGTTATGCACCAAAAGTGTATAAACAATCTATATCGTATCTTTAAACAATTCTATGCAATGATGTTCAACTCTGCTTTTAAAATTACTTTAGCAATTTCAGCAGGATACAGTAGACAGTTTGCCCCAGACTTATTTTTTGATGTTGATGGACACAGTTGGGGTGGAATAATCAATTTTCCCCGGAACTAGCATGGTAATTAGAAGACACAATGAGCCAGGGGAAGCTGTGCCCCCAAGGGGCCCTAGGAAGTGCACATGGATCTCTGGAAGAGAAAACATCAACTCAGCATGACTTGTCCTTGCTGTGGTTGAGTTATATCACAGGGGTATAACTTCTGGGTTGTTTTAGCACCTTTGAGCACTTTTAAATGAACCAAACAAGCAGGAAAAGTGTGTCAGGAAAATGCCCTCCATCATTCTAGAGTTCTCTCATCATCATAGTTCATTGTAACAGAAGGCAAAACTACGTAATTGTGCAAAGGTTGTATCAGAAAACAATCAAGTTCAATTTCTCTGTCTGCCACCACAGCACTAGTTCTGTGACCCTGAATAAGTCCCTGCACCTCTTTGAGCTCAAGCTTGTTCATGGGTGAAGATACTGACACCTGCCTTGCCTGAAAAAAATGGTGAAAATATTTTATGTCAATTTAAAACATCCTGCACTCCTTTTTGAGAACAAAAACCTGCATCCCTGCATCCCTGCCTCAGGCCAGTGCTTGGGAGAAACAGGCTAAGTCTTTCGTTATTTGTGCTACAGCAGGTGGCTCATCCAGGCCTTGGTGGAGGGAGGTCTGGGTAGAGGTCACGGGATTGATTGTCTTCAGCAAAGACGGGACAATCAGAATAATCAACTGCAGTTGAACAGCAATTGCCTGAAGCTGAATGGCCTTCCTTTAAAAGCTCTGTATTTCTGCATATTATTAGGATGATGGTATTTCAGACAGGAGTCTCCATCTTCCTCCTTTGCCAGCAAAGTAATAAAGTTCTCTTTCCTACTCCTCAAACCACTTGCTCTCTTGCTTCTGATGTGGCCTCGAGGACAAGTGCCGAGCTTTCGGTGACAGTCCCAGCTGTGTCAGCTAAGACACGTGAGGTGATACAATCTCCCAAATATCAATATATAGGTTAGCAATGGTTCATTTCCCTCATGTCACCATGTGTCCACGAAGCACCAGTTGGGCTCTGCTCTCTGAATTCACTTTGGGCCCCAGCTGGTGGAGCGGACCCATCCTCAAAATTGGGCACCCCCTTGCCATAAAGGAAAAGAGCTCCGGGCTGCCCTGCACCGGCACGTAAATGCTCTATGCCTTCTGCTTGCAGACGATTGGCCAGACTGAGTGACATCACTGAGTGACATCACCCTACCCAGACACCAGGGGCTAACACCACTTGCCTAAAGCACAGAGCAGGAAACACCCGGTGCTCAGCACACATGGTGACCATAGAAGTGTTAGTGATGCCTTTGTCGTCATATTTTTTTTTGTATTCACTTGATAATTGTCAACTTATTTCTAACTTTTAAAGGGAACTATGATATAGGTACAGAAAATGCACAAATAATAATATTCAACTTCATGAATTATCACAAGCTACCACCATCCAGACAAAAAAAAAATAAAATATTATTGGTATCCCCAAAAAACTCTTTTGTATCCCATCCTGGGCACTACTTCTTTCTCTCCAAAGGTCACCAATATTCAACTTCTAATGCTATGGATTAGCTTTGCTTGCTTTTAAATTTTATATAAATGGAAGCATATAGTATGCATTATTTTGGGATTTTTGTTGTTTTTCTTGTTTGACATTATATAGTATTCCATAATATTGGAGTCCAATGTATTAGTCTTTTTCTTTGCAGTTAGTATTTCTGAAGTCCTACTTAAGCAACCTTTGTCTACTCAAAGGTCACGAAGTTATTCCATGCTGTCCTTTAGAAGTCTTATATTCTGCAGAATGGCAATGCACCTGACACTTGTTTTTGTGTATGGTATGCAATAAGGGTCAAGAATTATTTTTTCGTGAGGATATCTGAAAAGACCTTTCTTCTCACTGCTTTTGTTATAAATCAATTGTCATCATTTTTATATGTGTTGCCCAGTGGAAGAAAGACAGAACGGGAAAATGAGAGAATTAGAAAATACCGGTCACTGGCAAAATGTGGCCAAGCTTATTGTTTTCTGCTACTCTGCATTCAGACCATGGTCAGTAGCTATTCCAGTAAACTCTCTTTTCCTTGGGATATATCCTACAGATCCACACTCCAGACTTCATGCTTGCTTTGAAGTCTGTAGCAATTCTTAAAAAAAAATTTTAAAAAAATCATATATTGGAGAATAAGCCACAACCAACTTCTCAATTACTGTTTTCACAGAGGTCCTGGTCTTACAATGGACAAGAAAAAAAAAAAGCAGTCAAAACTAAAACTTATATGTGAGCCAATTGAAACCACATGCATACGTGAGTCACCCCAGAGAGTTGCATGTCATTTTGTTTTCAAATGATAAGGGAAAATCCTTCCAAATTTCTGTGTTTTGTTTATCTACAAAGAGAATGAGGGTTAAAAGTTTGCCATTTGGTTGTTTCCCTTTCATTTGGAATCTCTGGGGTTCAGTAGATAACAAATACATATCCATTTTCTCGTAGCGTCTCACATGGAAACAGCATATGTGCCTTTCCATGCAGCTTGGAGCACAAGAATTAAGTGTTTCATTTGATAAATTATTGGTGAGGATTTTATTGCTGTTTGGTGGGTTAGGAGAGCATTTCAGAGCAAAGTATTGCAAAACTGGCAAGACTTTTTTTTTTCACAAGCCTAAACATTTTCTGAACAAAAGGGTCTATCCATTTTCTGTGAAATAAGCACCGGGGTGGTTCTAAACTGAAATATGGTCCATCTGGTTGTGAAATAATTGTCTAAGGGACCTCGCTGCAACTGTTCCTACTCGCTGTTGCTGTGACGAGAACTTGCTCTGGTCTCATCTGTTTACGTGTCTACCTAAGGGAAGCGCACAGTCAGTAACCCAACCTTACCAGCAAAATTGCATAAGACCCAAAGATAAACCATTATACATTAAAAAAAAAAATATATATATATATATACACACACATATAATCTAAGAATTAGTCCCGGGTAACATTGGAAGCTAAAGCTGTTGAATAAGCTCAAAGTAATGTATTAAATTTCCATGATATTGGCTCTTGGTTGATTTTTTTTAAAAGAAAAGATCCCTGGTGGTCTAGTGGTAAGAAAAAAAGAAATAAAAAGACAAAAAGAGAAAAGGGTCAAAGGAATACTTTCTCGAATGATGTATATATTTAAACATGGTTGTTTAGAGTATATTAGGTTGTGGTTGGAAAAAAAAAGATCAGTTTCTCATAGTTTATTAAACGGGGAAACCACAAATAACTAAATACAGTATGTTTTCTCAAAGAGAGAGTTCTCTTTGGCAGAGAGGTCGTCGGTGGCTGTTGCTCTTTGCCAACTAAAAGGCCCAGGAGGCGGGAAGAATTTTCCCTAGAGGGTGTTCTTTTTATGATTCTTTTGGAGAATTAATTCTTCAGGGTCAGAGTTATCGCTAGCTACTTCAAAGTAACCAAGAAATTGTTGTCTCTAAAAATAAATTAGAGTTTGCTTTGGAGGGTGTGTTGCGCATGTTGTACAGTTATGCTTCCTACATCGAGCATACGTGCCCTTGTACTGTCACATGAAGAACAGCAGTACTCGTGTGCCATGCAAAATGTGGTGGCGGTGCTCACAACTTAGGCCCCCTGCCGACAGGACCTGCCTCCTCTGTCTGGGGTGGGTTCCATTCGGGGGGTGCCAAGGCAGTTTATGCAACCAAAGCATTTGTACCCCCATAATATTCTGAAATTAAAAAAATGAACAGAGGAGAGAGGGGGTACTGTGTGAGTATATCACACACTCACAAGTGAATCTCAGCTTACAAACTACGCATTTACAAGCAGATTATAGATCCATAGCATTGGTAGTTTTGACACTTCCGAACACAAAACTGTGACAGTAGAAGTCCAACATGATTCTCATTGAGACAGGGCAGTTCTCTCTGTGCATATTCTAGGTTTTAAGGAATTACAACCATAACCTACTTGGTTCCGTCTTCACCATGGTTTTTTAACTTGAATGGAGCTCCCTGCAGCTTTCTGAGTTATACACGGATGGCTTCTCTGGATTTATCTGTGAAGTTCGTAGAAAAAAATTCCTTTTCCCAAAGCTCCTGATCTGAGTTAAATTCTGGTAGAGGGTCCTCGGGCTTTTCCATTTCTTATGGTACTATTTCACCAACCTTGGCGTAGAAACCACCATTGTCTCCTGGGCTGGTGGAACTCAACAAGGTCTCTTTGGACTACACACTGGGAACAGTTTTCTGCAAACAGTCAACCATCCGGGAAAACAGTCCTCATGGTATCCCTGAACAGCCATTGCAAATGATAATTTAGGAGATTATTTCAATGCCAGCTTGCTGCACTTTCAAAACAACAGTGCACAATCAGTCTGTTAATCTGCCAATAGTCTGTTTGCTTCAAATCACCATTTTTATCCTATAATGATCTTCATGCAGTACAGGGAGAAAGGTGTGTCGGGTTTTTTGGACATCTATGGGTATTTTTTTAGCCTTCAGAAAGGGCCATAGAGTGGACATGAAAATAGCCTCTTTTGGAGTAAAATAATTTGTCTTCAATTAAAATTTGGATATTTTGTTCATCATGGATTTATTTTGCATTGATTTTGATTTTTTATAATATTAAATTAAAATATTCCATATTTTGACTATTGAGATTTTGGTGGCCACTGAAATTTTGCACTCGAGGAGGTGAACTCAATCACCCCACCCTAGCCCTGTCCTGGGCACCACAGCTGGTTAAAAATTATAGATATTATATTTTTAGACATGTAACATTTATACATGTGAAAATTATATATATATGTATGTACATATATAGACGATTCCCCACTTAAGATGGTTCAACTTATGATTTTTCTCCTTTACAATGGTTTTATCATGATGTAACCACATCATAATTCCAGGAACATCTGTGTATGTATGTGTGTGTATATATAGCTGGTTAAAAATTATATCCATGTGTACATATGTGTATTACATGTTATGCATATACAATTACATATATGTATTTACATGTGTACATATGTGCACATTATATAGTTGGGTAAAATTTTACACATACATATAATATTTTTATACAGTTATCAGCTGTGGTACCTAGGGCATGTCTAGAATGAGTTTAGGAAGTCACCTTTATCAAGCACAAAATTTCAGGGGGTGCCAAAAAACTAAACTCAGTAGTCAGCATACTGACAAATAGTCAAGATACATATAATCAAATATATAATATTTTAATTATGCACACACACACCACAGTGCTCAGAAACCATAAGCTTTTTCTCCTAAAGTAGACAAAACAAGTTTTGCAGTGAGCCCTGCCATGAAAGTAAAGGGTTAACCTTGCTCAAAGAGGGGTCAGCGGGCCTTTGCCCTCCACTCCTAGGACAGGTGAGCACTAAGCTCTTGGAATGCCCTGTCTGATAGGAGTGTGTTTGTTTACCTGGGGACCGCAGGTCACTGGATAGTCTAACGCTGGTGTCGCATGGAGGGGGCTGCTCCTAACAGATAGTATTAGGGTGTGGGCTGGCCACACGAGGTAGTAAAAAGTGATTATGGGTGGGGGCTTTGGGTCTTGATGTATCAGCTCAGAACTCCAGAGGGGCTGGAGATCAAGGTCGGCCCTGTGGACCATTGATCGTGGAGCCCCCAGTAAAGACTCTGAACACTGAGGTTCAGGTTAGCTTCCCTTGTTGCCCATGCTCCTTGCATTTGGCACACACCATTACTGTGAGGGGTCAATGCTGTCTGCAACCCCACAGGGAGGGGACAAAAGAAGTTTTGTGTTTGCTACTTTTTGTGGGCTCTTCCCTGTGCACCTCTTCCCTTGGTTGACATGTGAATTTGTATCCTTCCCATGTAATAAACCATAACCATGAGTGCAAAAGCTTCCAGTGAGGACTGGGGTCTTTCTAGGAAATTATCAAATCCGAGCATGGTCTTGGAGACCCCAAAACTTGCAGTTGGTGTCAGAAGTGAGGGTAGCCATATGGGGATGCTCTCCTCTAACTTTGTTTCTTTTTTTTCTTTTGTTTTTTTGAGAGATGGAGTCTTGTTCTGTCACTCAGGCTAGAGTGCAGTGATACGATCACAGCTCACTGTAACCTCGGACTCTCCTGGGCTCAAGCGATCCTCCTGCCTCAGCCTCCCAAGTAGCTGGAATTACAGGCATGAGCCACCGTGCCCAGCTAATTTTTAAAAAAATTTTTTAGAGATGGGGTCTTGCTATCTTGCCCAGCCTACCCCTCTAACTTTGAATTGGACTAACTCTTGTACCTACCCTGTCTTGGTTAGATGGAATGAAACAGAGTTTGGAGGTTCCTTTCAATCTTGTGTTTCAGCAAAACAAACTCTTCGCTAGTTTTCTTCACGAATATGAGTGTGTATATGTTCAAAAGAAACAGAGCGACAGAGAGAGACAGAGAGAAAGAAAGAAAGTCGGGATACTGACAAATAGAAAGAAAGAAAGACAGGAAGAAAAATTAACCAAAAGAGGGCCCATCTCATCTCTGTGTGACTTGGAGCTATCTAATAAGATTCTAATAATAACTTTGCGGTATCATTGGAATTTAAACCTTCAACCTTGGAGTTGATGGCAGTGCACAACAGGCCCTTGGTTTTCATATTTTCTGGTGATTTCTCCTCTTATTTCCTTGTATCCACACATCTGTTTGTGTTTAGCTCTAAATGAACAAACATCAGGAGGCTATGTTTATTTTTCGTGCAGGAATTGGGAAGTGAACCAATGCCCCAACAAATTTACATCAGTTCACGGTAAAGAGCCTCCACGTTTCCCACATTTGTGAGCACCCCACACACTCACGTGGATATTTTTGTTGTTAATCAAATTTGTTTCTAAATGGACTTTGAGCCCAACTTGGCTTTGATGTTTTGAAAGACAAGTGATAAGCTGCTATAACCCTTTCACGTAGTTTGAAACAAATGGTTTTAAGCAGTGGGGGAGGATTAAGAACAAAGAGAGGTTTTTTTTTTTTTTTTAATCGAAAGCAAACCATTTGCAAACCTCCAAAAGTTTAAACCATTTCTTGTCTATTATTTTGTCTGCTTTGCACTCGATGAAATCAGAAATAGTCTGTAAGGTGGAGCTGTGGTTCTGGCTTTCCAAGAAAAATAGCAGACAGAATCTAGAGAACTTTTTCACACGCGGGATTTTTGTGGGTGGTGCTGTCAGTAAGGGCTACAGCACCACCCATCCTTGTCTTAGGACCTGGTGGGGGCCGGTGGGGGCCAGCGGGATCCACTGATTGCCTTGGGGGTGGGTCTTCTGGATTAAAACCATCACAGTCTCAGATTTGGGGGAATGACTTCTTTCAGCAATACCTATACCCACATGCCGTGTGGCTAGAAGAGCTGTAGATTGGCAAAATAAACCATTTTTTAATTTGCTGCCCTGGGAAAGATTTGCACATATATGCCAATACCATCATTTTTATGAACCTAGGCAAATATTTCAGAAGTGTGTGGTGAGTAGGTGACACGTTGCATCTGTGGCTGAGTTATGATGTTTTAAAAGAGACAACGTTCACTTGGCATAATTTTGATGCTCCGTAAACACAATTTGGTTTACCTATGAGATGGAATCCCAGAGGATGTGGTGATTTTGCCCCAGAAGAACCTGCTTGGTCAAGCAGTGCAAATCCTGAGTCTCTGAATTAAAATAGTCTAGGAGATTGGAAAATTGTTACTTTTATTAATTCAAAAATATTTCACCAGATTAAGAATAATGATCAAGTATTTGTTTTCACAGTGTCGAGGGGAATAATTCCAAGACGGCATGTATCTTTTATATTTGCACTGGCTTCTGAGTTTGTCCCGCAACAAAGACCTCTTGTTCAATTCTATTCTTATAACAGTACGTTATGCTTGTAAGAGCACCCTTGGGGACCTTTGCAGCTGTCTTATTAAATGACAAATTTATTACAATTCCTAAGTCCCTCCAATATCAGATAGAGTAACCAAACACATTGGTTCCCCAAAAGCAAATGGATGCCCAGATGCTAAGCTAGCACTTCTAGAAGATTACTTATTCTTCAATCTTAGGGAAGGGTTGACTTGTTGGCATACATTAATGCCCTCTCAAGTAATCAATGCAATATTTTGGCATGCAAAATGCATGATGGAATTTCCCACTAATAAATTTGAAGAAGGATTTCATCATTCAAAAGTGCATCTAAAAAGCTAACATTGGTTTGGAATAGATCCTATTAACCACAAATGGGATTGTGTTTTATTACAATTTAAGGAAGCAAAAAGAATAATAAAATGCGTCTTCCAAAACAATAGCACAGTTTGAAAGAAAATCTAAGCACAACAGATTTCATTCATCTTCTGAGGTTTTGAGTGACTTTTTAAATGTTTTAAACTTCATCAATTTATTACACTGGTTGGCACATGATGGTGCAAGCCAGATCTGACCCGCCCCCTGTTATTGTATGGCCATGAGTTAAGAACAGTTTTTATATTTTTAAATATTTTTAACAGTTCAATGGAAGGATACTATTTTGTTTTATGCATTAGCATACAAAGTCTTATTGGCACCCAGCCAGGCTAATTCATTTGTCTATTGCCTATGGCTGCTTTTGTGCTACAACGGCAGAGTTGAGTCATTGCAACAGACCATATGGGCAACAGAGCCCAAAATGTTTACTCTCTGGCCCTGAGAAGTTTGCTGACCCATGGCTTATAATGTTAATTGGACAACCACTGGTTTGGGGATTTTGTAGGCTAGGGCTGTGGTCCTCAACCCCCAGGCTGCAGACTGGTACTGGTCCATGGCCTGTTAGGAACTGGGCCACACAGCAGGAGATGAGCAGCAAGTAAGTGAAGCTTCATCTGTATTTGCAGCTGCTCCCCATTGCTGGCATCACTGCCTGAGCTCTGCCTACCCCCATCCATGTCTCCCACGAAACCGGTCTCTGGTGCCAAAAAGGTTGGGGACCACTGGGCTAGGGGATTACCTGGTGCAGGACGGCATGCATGCCTCCAGGGTACTTGCAAATGGCTTGAGGAGACAGGACATTCATGCAGAGGGAATGCTTATACACTGTTGGTGGGAGTGTAAGTTAGTACAACCTCTATGAAAAGTAGTATGGAGATTTCTCAAAGAACTAAAAGAACTATCATTTGATCCTGCAGTACTTCCACTGGGCATCTACCCAAAGGAAAAGAAATCATTATATCAAAAAGACACCTGCATTTGTGTGTTTATTGTGGCACAATTCCCAATTGCAAATATATGGAAGCAACCTAAGAGCCCATCAACCGATGAGTGGATAAAGAAAATGTGATACACACACACACACACACACACCATGCAATGCTACTACCCAGACATAGAAAAGAACGAAATATGGTTTGTTGCAGCAAAATGTTTGGAACTGAATGCCATTATCTTAAGAGAAGTAACTCAGGAATCAAAAAACAGATACTGCATGTTCTTCCTTATAAGTGGGAGGTAACTCATGGCCAGGAAAAATGGAATACTAGACAGTGAAGGATCCAAAGGTTGAAGGAGGGAGGGAGTGAAGGATGAAAAATTATCTATTTTGTACAACGTACACTACTCAGGTGACGGGTACACTAAAAGCCCAGGCTTCGCCACTGTGCAATGTATACATGTAATGGAATTCAACTTGTACCCCATAAATCTATTGAACTAAAAACAATGTATATGGACTCACACAAATTATATGCAAACAGGAAAAACAGAAAAAAGAAATTTGAGGACTAAGAGCACAATTACAGATGCTGGAAGCCGGGAAACCTTTAAGGAAGAGATGCAACCCAAGGGGTATTCTCAGGCATGAGCAGAGATAAGACAACTCTTGGGAAGAGGGCACACCATTAAATGAGGAAGGCTTTCTGTAAGGTGGGTGAGGGGGGAAGACCACCCTTGCCCCTGGGGGATTCAGCCAGGATGACAAAAACAATGGCTCCTCGAACTGATCACAACACCCAAAACCTACATTTCCTCCCTCCTCTCTGCCTCTGTTTCCATCATGAGGACATCACATCCTACTTCAACTAAAGGGCCTAGAAAATTATTTTACTCTTTCAACTGTCTGACATCAGCTCATACTTATGTTATCTTTTATGCAAAAGATTACTGAGATTTAGTTTAAATTTTTAAAATGGTCATATTTATGAAATCTCAGTTCTTGCAGAGTTTTCATTTTTTTTTTTTGAGTACATTTTCCCCCCTGTGGTTTGGAAATGTCTTATTTGTTTAAAAATGGATATTTTTCTCTAAGACATAGAATAAATCCATAAAAGAAGTTATAAAATTAAGGTATTGGTCAGAAATTTATATTCACTGGTTGCAAGTCTTCACTCTGAAGTATTTTTAACTTAAGTGTTTTAAAATCTCTTATTTGATGTTAGTGTGTATTGTTTCATCTAAAGGCAATATGATAAAATTACTATGTGGCAAAGGGCTTTACAACTGGAAGAAGGAAAGAAGGAAGGAAGGAAGGGGGTAAGGAAGAAAGGGAGGGAAGGAAGGAAGGAGGGAGGGAGGAAGGATGGGCATTAAGTGAAAGACAAGAGGAAAGAAACCCCATTACCACAAGAACCATGAATAGAGCTATATTCCTTATCATGGGAGGTGCTGGCCACCAGTGGTACCATGAGGCCAAAGGAACCACGTGTTGTTGCTTTCTTTAAGGTACTAATTGGGGAGCTTTAGCTGATGTCTTAGACCACAGGATCAGGCAGGTGGACCAGGCAACTTCTATGCACGTTCCAGCCTCTGCTTCACTGGGGACAGGAAGTCGCTCTGAAGATACCCAGGAAAATGGATTAGAGGTGGGAAGATGAGCAAAAATAAGAAAATCATGTATCCACAGGACAGAAAATATCATTTAAAATATGCTCGTGCTGTGCATTCAAGTTCATAACAGCATGATTCACAATAGTCCAAAAGTAGAAACAAGTCAAGTATCCGTCGATGGAGGAAAGGATAAACAAAACATGGTCCCTCCATACAGTGGAATATTATACAGCCATGACAAGGAAGGAGGTTCTGACATCTGCTACGACACGGATGAATCTTAAGGACATTATGCTTGGTGAGATAAGCCAGACACAGAAGGACAGATATCATACCATTCTACTCCTATGAAGTTCTTAGAGTTGTCAAATTCATAGAAGTAGAAAATACGATGGTGTTGCCAGGGGCTGGGGTCAAAGGAGAAATGGAGGATTAGTGTTTAATGGGGACAGAGTTTCAATTTTGCAAGATAAAAAGAGTTCTAGAGACGGATGGTGGTGATGGTTTCACAACAATGTGAATGTACTTAATGCCACTGAAGTGTGCACTTAAAACCGTTAAAATGGTGAATATTATGTTATGTGTATTTTACCACAATTTTTAAAAAATGCTAGTGATGTTATAGAGTCAACAGTCATTTTTGAGAGAATTTTCAAGATTAGAATGAAAAAGAAAAATTCAATACTCAGGATTGGACTCTGAAGTAATCAATCAGGTAATGAGATAAAGCATTTATTTATTTTTGTCTCAATAGCTGGGCCACTTGGCTTCTTCCTCCCATTGGCAGGGGATTGGACTATTTTATTTGCTCCTGGATAAAAACCCCAACAACTCTTTCTAAACAAAGCCTGTGATTCCAGAGAAATGTCCCGTCATCTTGGCAGTTGCGGTAGTGCTGAGCTGGCCAGTCACCTTAGTCTTTACTCTCGAGGGACAGATGTGCTGTTTGATGTGTTCTGACAACTTGCAGAGTTCTTGGTGGAGAATGTCCATTCAACAAGAGAAAGGGTTCCCCAGAATTTATGGGGAACCCCGAGCCTGCTAGGTGTTCCAATCTACCTAGATAACTGATTCCAAAAGGAGATACAGCAGACAGTTGAGAGAAATTAACCGTATGCACAAGTGTTAGGGTAAATAAACAGAACGGCTAAGCCTGGAAGAAATGTAGGTCATGCACATAAAAGAAAACACTTAAAAAAAATGAATTAAAACCATGAAGGGGCTTGAAAACATGGTCATTCCATAAAGCAAGAACAGGATGAAATGAGAAAGGAGGTATTAAAATGTCAGAAGAATACTCAGAAAATAATTATATAATTGCTGATGCTGAAATTTTTATTAAAAAAATTAGCTGATGGGCTGAATTTTAGAATGGAGACTGCATATGTCCAAATTAATGAAAAATTAGGGAGATAAAGATGTTTGTATGATGTAGAACAAAATAAACATTTATAGAAAAGAGAGAATTTCTCCAAAAGCCAGATGGGTGATGCTTAACTGTGGGGGGGAGTGTGGCCCCCCAGGGGTTATCTGGCAATGTCTGGAGGCATTTTGGGGTGTCAGAACTGGGGGGTGCTACTGGCATCTAGTGGGTAGAAGCTGGGGATACTGTTCAACGTCCCTACCGTGCACAGGACGGCGCTCACAGTGGAGAATCATCTGCCCCAATTGTCAATACTACTTAACTACTTAAACTACTGAGGTTTAAGAAACCCTGAGTAAGATCCAGAAAAGCCAATATCTCCTTAACAAGTATATCAAAAAATAGAGGAAAGAGACCACAATTAGGAAAATATAATCGATTCAATTATGTGTGTACAAATGCATATTTTGTACATAGATAAAATATAAAATACAGTAAATAATTATTTATAAGTATATACATATAATTTCCTTGGTTACATATACAGATATGTAAAATATATTAATTTTATAAATACAAATAAAACATTTAAATATGAGATATAAATATAAAATATCTACATACATATATTTATACAATATACAGTTAACCCTTGGACAACATCGGTTTGAACTTATATGTAGATTTTCTTCCAGCTTTGCCACGCCTGAGACAGAAAGACCAACCCCTCCCCTTCCTCCTCCTCCCCAGCCTACTCAACGTGAAGACGAAGAGGATGAAGACCTTTATGATGATCCACTTCCACTTAATGAACAGTAAATATATTTTCTCTTCCTTATGATTTTCTTAATAACATTTTCTTTTCTCTAACTTACTTTATTGTAAGCATACAGTATGTGATATACAGAACATAGAAAATACGTGTTAACCGACTGTTTATGTTATCGGTAAGGCTTTAATCAACAGTAGGGTATTAGTAATTAAGTTTTGGGGAGTCAAAAGTTATATGTGGATTTTTGACTGTGCATGGGGTCGGGGCCCAAATCCCTGCCTTGTTCAAGGATCACCTGTAATAATTAATATGTATTAATTGTATGTCATATATTTAATACATCTTAATATATGTATATTTGGCAGGGCAAAAAACATCCTTTTGCATCTTCAAATTGAAAAGCGCTACTAAACAATAGGAAAAAAATAAGAGCAAGAAGGGTGGCTGCCAGAGATTGCAAAAAAGTCCCCCATTCTTGTGACACGTCCCATCAAGAGGCGGAGTCTACTTCTCCTCCACTGAGTGTAGGTGGGTCTGTGACTTGTTTTAATTGTGAGTTGCAGAGAAATCAAGTGCATGTTGATTCCAACTGGCTTGGACCTTCCTTTCTTGCTGTTTTTGGAATCCAGCCTCCAGGTGAGGAGGTGCAACCCAGCCCACTGTGTGACGAGAGATAAGGGCCCCATTTCCCCAGCCAACAGTCAGCCACCCCCCAAAAGCACAGCTGCTGACCCCAGGGGAGAGGGACAGCCCCACCCAGCCCCGTACAAATCGCCAACCCGCAGAACTGTGAGCTAAACTACTCAGTGTTGTTTTAAGCAGCTCAAACTCAGAGCGGTTTGTTACTCAGCAAGAACTAGTTGTTGCAATGGCACCGATGAAGATCCTTATCCTCCAAGACAAAGAGAAAATTAAGTTACCCAAATTTCAAGGATGGTCAGATACCATTAAACTTCTCAGCAGCAGTACTGGGTGCTGAGAGACCATGGACCAATGCATTCAACTTTCTGTGAGAATTTGTTTTTTCTTGCCAAACTTGTGAATTAGTGTGACAGGAGAGGTAGGGGGAGAAAAGTGTTTCACATGCAAAAAGTCAGAAAATTTACATCCCAGACCTCCTTTCTGAAAATAAGACCAAAACAAAAAGCAAATACTTGATGTATTCCAGACCAAGAAAAAAGAAGCGGTTGGCTACAAGGAGAAGTACACAAATCCACTTGGATTAAGGTAGAACAGGAAGTCAAAGGTCTCCCAGAAAAATTTTGGCAGGAAGAAGTGCCTATTCCTATCCAAGAGGCGGATTCAGATGTATTCAGCATAGAGATGAAAGCCTATCCTTCCGCAACAAAAGGAAAATAATCTTTGGGGAAAAAAACTACTTCTTGTTCAAGATGCAAATCAAAATGTGGAAGGTCTTTTTCATTCTCATAATTAATGAAATATAAGAATTTATTATTTTGTTTTCTTAGGAAAAACAAAATAGAGAAAATTCCTCATTGCCAGGCATTTCCCAAAGGAAGGAAAGACTCTTGTGAATTTATAAAATTCTCTTTCAATTAATAACAGTAAGTTCCAATTAAAACAATTTCCTCGTGTTGGGTGTAGTGTTCTTTTCCTTCCCAAATGATTTTCCACTTTACTAGATATAATAGTTTTTCTTAAAGGATCATCTTGAAACTGTTTTATGCTTTAAATCGCTCCTTTTTATTTTATTTTTAAAATTTTATTATTTAAATTTATTATAAATTATGAAGTTATTAAATTATTTTAAATTATTAAATTTACTTTTAAATTTATATTTTTTTAAAATTTTAACACCATGCTTGTCGGGTTGTTTATTTAGATATCAATTTAGTGTCATAGTTTTCTTATCAAAGAAGAAAAAGTATGTTTTTGCTCTTTGAAAAGCTAAGCTCATAGAACATGATATAGTTTTAAAATACTGAATATTTTCAGATTCTTTCATACTTTTTCTTAGTAGCATTTCTTAGCAGTTATTGTTTTCCTTAGCAATATTGATTACTACATAATATTCCATTTTGTGATATTTGTCATATTCAGTTCAGGTATTTTTCTTTCCATTGAATAAAATTTATTTTCTTTTCAAGTAAAAAAAAGAAACATTAACAGTCATAATCTCCAAGTGAGGCAATTAGGGACAATTTTATTTTCTTCTTATACTTTCCAATTTCTTGAACTTTATCTCCTGTCTTACTATTTTCTGCTTAGAAAAATAAATAATTAGAATCACACTGCCAAAGGTTTCCATGCTCTGAGACAGGCATACTTGAGTTTACCTTTGGGGCAGACTCTAATTTCCATTTTGCAGAAACTAATGTCTAACTTCACATTTGTTAAATACGAGGTTGGCGTTAAGCATGTGTCTGTCTCCCTTTTGTAACAGGGGTGCCAGGTGAAGGGATCTGAGGTGCAGGCTGAACTGTCACTGGACTTTGCGTGGAGCCCATTCGTGACGATGTCACCAGCGTCATAACCACTGCCGCTACTCTTGCAGGTTCCATGTCATTTGCTATATCCTTATGCACTCAGATTTCTGTGACAATTTGTCTCTACTGCCTGGCTTCATTTTCTCAACTAGACTGTCAATATTGTCTACAATTGCATTTGTGTTTTCATCTTTTAATAAGAAGACCATTTTAAAACAGTGACTAATGATGAATGATTTCCAAGTGTAGACCCCCCCAACTTACTGTTCTTGAGGTGTCTCGTGCCATAAACAGTCATAACTGTCCTGCTCTTCTTCTCGAGAAAGTCTCACCCTGTGACTTTCCTTCCAAGGCGTGTCTTCTCTGTCCTGATTTCCAATAACCGCATCTCTGCGACCGAATGAATTTAGAACTTTTGTTTTTATCTGACAGCAAGCACGCCCTGGACAGACTGAACATCGTCCCTAAATGCTGCAGACAGAATAGGAATTCTGGAAATGAATTTGATACCGCAGTCCGCACGATCACTGTGGTTTGTTGCAGCTTTCACTGTTGGGGATGCCTGTGTCCCATTCTGGACTAGGAGGTCCCCACAAACAAGGATTGTGTTTGGGGCTATTTGGATTCCTTCCAAACTAACACACAATACCAGCCTAATGAGCTCACATAAAAAGAAAATACGTTATTGTACATGATGAAAAGTTCTAGGCGTGGAATGATAAGGTTCCACCCTCCCCCTAAATTGTCTTTATCTACAAACTATAACAGCTTTTCCAAGAGTTTTTAGATGGAGCCCAGATGTCCCCACCAAGCCCGACAAAGTCTGGAGGTGACAGAAAAGACACAGACTGTGGCTCCTTTCAAGTGAAAGGGAACTTTTCTTATGGCAGAAAATCAGAAAATCCAATCTTGTGTGTCTTTTAGAGAGTTGCGCCGTAAGCTTTTAGTTAACCCGCACATGGCACAGGAAATGGAACCACTCATGATTAGCCTTTGAACAAAAGCCTCCCTTGGAGTGTATGACCTCATTGGCACCCTGCCAGCAACAATTATGTGGCAACTGGATACAGGTTGGCATCAGTGGCTCATTCAGGGTTGGCTGAATTTACATAGTACTTATATCCTACAAAGCATCTTCATCTACATGCATTTTACCCAGCAGCCGTGAGGACCAGAATGTCCAAGCTTTTTCTGTTATTATGAAGAATCAACAGAGCTTTTGTTTTTTCTTTCTTCTCTCTTTAGAAATCCTTTGACCTATTTTGATTTTCTTTTCTTGCATAACTTGTTAAAATTAGCCGGAACGTCTGTCAGAACACTGGCATTGGATGATTTCAAACTACTATGTGCCCAACATCATGGAAATTCCAGTTCACATTCGCTCGGATAACTGGTCCCCACATACAGGGAACCTTGGTGCTGCAATACCCCCGAATCTTATTTTTACAGTCCTTGGATCTTGAAATCCGTTTGGTTTCAAGGGCAGTCACTATCTTTTGACAGAACTGAAGTTTAGGCAGCCAGCCCAGCTCTGAGGTCAGGCTTGGGAGCAAAGATTCTGGGTGATGAAGATTCCAATTCCCATTTTATGAAGCACTGACTTTTTATTAATAACAAGGCAGCGTTAAAGAAGCATCTGTACCATTCCTATTAATAATATCTTTGGGTTAGACGGGAGGAGAATTGATCATTTCAAGGTCTGAAAGAAAATAATTTTCTATTTCAAAATGAAAATCCCTGTTCAGGGGCAGGAATAGGTTGATCACACATCGTAACACATTGACAATATGTCACTTGACCAGAAACCCTCCAAGTAAACCCATCTTTATTTGTGTGTCCGAGTTTGATATTAAATTATGCAATTATTGAATATTTGGATATTTCAAGTTTAAAAATTAATTGAAGAAAAAATTGCACTCTGTTGCTAATAATACTTGTTAGTCTACAATGTATAATGTTAGCGGATACACGTTGAAATCTCTCTCTCCTGTCCTATAGGTGGTCCTACGTGTTATATGTTAGACCCTAAAAATACAATCTGAAAGATTTAAAAAATAATCTGTAATATTTTAATTCTCTGAGACTGTGGGTTGTGTGTTATAATTCTCCCAAATTAATCAGAGTCCATACAGACTAGGTGCTTGTGGGTTAATTGTTTTCCTGATAACTCCTGGTAAAATTAAGCATAAGATTAATAGCAGATGTAATTAACAGTGTAATGGAGTATAGTAATGATTAATACCTGTGTCCTTGTGCCTTATATCATGTTCTATTTTAAATATCCATTGTTAACTTTAAACTTAGTTCTCTTTCCATCTCGAGTGAGAATACTTTATAAGGTTTTTCTTCATTAGTTCTTAAAATTTGAATTCCTCTTCATCACCTTTGAATAAATTTGAATATATACATGTTTATACGACCTACTCTGGTGAGGTGAAAATTAGCAGTTAGTTTTCTTGGGTTTACCATTCTTTTTTTTTTTTTCCATCTTCCCTGGCAGGTGACATCTTGCCTGTAACATGCTGATCCTTGCAGGGAGACTATTATTATATACAAACCTACATCCCAAGGTCTGCAACGTATCCCTAGCTAATTTACAGTAGAAATAATTAAATACACAAACATCGGAGATTGTGACATACTGATATTTCTGTTGGCTCCACTGTGGGTGAAAGTTAATTTTTTTCTTAATATACGTACATCCTTTATTATTTGTTTATTCATTAATTTTATTTTGAGACAGGGTCTTGCACTATCGCCCAGGCTAGAGTGCAGTGGCATCATCATAGCTCACTGCAACCTCAGACTCCTGGGCTCAAGTGATCCTCCTGCCTCAGCCTCCCGAGAACCTAGAACTGTAGGTACACACCACCACGCCTGGCTAATTTTTCTATTTTTTGTGTGGATGGGGTCTCGCTCTTGCTCAGGCTGTTCTACAATCCCTTATTTTTAGCAATAAATATTGCTGTGAATATGTTGGAATCAATGACTTTTCCATCATCTACTCAGGACATCCCATGGGATACATGTGGTTTCTGGTAGAGACATGTGGCGTGCCCAAGACCCAGCACCATCGTGGGGACGGCATTAGCTAGTTATTGCTTGGTTGGTTGCCCTGTTTTGTGTTCTCCATTTAAGGGACATAATTAGAGGGTAATGGAAGGTCTCCACTTCTAAATATTCTCTTAATAATATTTCTTTTTGAATTATTCTTCTATAATGTTTGGTTTTATAGAGCCAGGACAGTAATATTGTCAGTTTCTTTTCTCTCTGAAAAAAAGTTAATTTTTCATCTTAAATGAAAGCATTGAGTATTTAAACTCAAGAGGAAAAACAAAATGTGGAGTGACTCATACTCTTTTGGTGTTGGTACAATTCATGTTTGATTTTGTTCCCGGGAATATGGTGGCCATATTTTCCCAACCAAACCCAGACCACAAGGCAGAGTCCTGGGAGGGAGGAGGGTGTGGGGAGAGAGACAGATGTTGAAGCCAGGAAAACTCATGCTGGGGCTCTTGCCCTGGAATTAATCTTTGATTTCTATGCCCTTCACTCTGTAGTTACCTCTTAAACCGGCCCCTGCCATCTGTAGAGTGGTGACCATTATGCGCAATTTCTACTTTTTGTTGTGAGGCTGGTGGGACTTAGGGTTCAATCCATATGGGTCTCCATTCCTTCCTTTCTCTCCTTGTCCTGTGTTTCTTTCTATTCTATGAGCAATTCACATGTTCTTTTCTTTCACCATATGGGTAAAATGAAAGAATATTTTGAATAGGGGCTGCCCTGAAAAGTCCTGATTGTGCAGCCTCCAAATTAGTGGTTCCTCTGTCTCCTTCTTGGGAGAATGAGTTTGGGAGACGCCTCTTGACCGACTCGCCATCACCATATGCCTCCTGCCCTTGGGCTCGGAGACATTCGTGAACCGGCTTTTAATAAACCTGGGTGGGATGCATATTATATGTGAGGACAGAGCCATGACTGTAACTGCACCCAGAGAGTTTGGCAGTCAGCAAATGTGCTTCCATGGGGAGAAAACTCAGACTCGGGCTGGAGATGTTTTCCGTATCTTGGACACTAACAGCAATAAGAAATTCACTCTCCACCTGCGGTACAGGCAGGGAGAGCTTTGCTGAAAGTGACTGACGAGTGGATGGGCGTGGCGGCTCACGTGCCTGTACTCCTTGCACTTTGCGAGGCCAAGGTGGAAAAATCGCTTGAAGCCAGGAGTTCGAGACCAGCCTGGGCAACATAGCGAGACCCCGTGTCTACAAAAAACTTTAAAAAAATATCCAGGCATGGTGGTGCACACCTGTAGTCCCAGCTACTCGGGAGGCTGAGGCGGGAGGCTTGCTTGAGGCCAGGAGTTCAAGGCCAGCCTGGGTGACAGAGTGAGACCTTGTCTCAAAAGAAAGACAAAAAGAAAGAAAAAGATGTGACCAATTATGGTTCTTATATAATCCACACTTAACAGCCAGAAACAGAGATTTGCTTGTTAAATACAGTCATCCCTTGGTATCCATGCGGATTGGCTCTAGGACTCCCCGCAGGTACCAAAATCGGTGGATGCTTAAGTCCCTGACATAAAACCTACGCACAACCTCCCACACACTTTAAATCATCTGTAGATTACTTATAATACCGAATACAATGTAAATGCCACGTAAATAGTTGTATTGTTTATAGAATAATGACAAGAAAAAGAAAGTCTGCACATGTTCAGTACAAATGCATTTTGTTTTTCCAAATATTTCCAATGCACAGGTGGTTGAATCCATGGATGTGGAGGGCCAACGGTATAACAAATTCTTTTCATTATTTTTCTTTTCCTTTGACCGATATTTATGTTTGTCCATATGGTTTGATAATGACTACAAAATGTCCCTGCTAGGTTCATAATTTTTTTTCCAGGTTAGTCTGAGGGAATTCTTTTGTTAGTTGCCATCTATTAATTTCTTAAAAGGTATACACACACGCACACACACACAGATTGAAGAGTTTAATGCTAGACCCAGTGTTTTAAGTGATTTATCCTATTTCTTTTTTCTCTCCAGACCAATGTACTATTTCTCCTTCTGAAACCATCACTACTTAGTTAACTCAGTCACACGTACGGTGCCACTAAGAACAACACATCCAATTCATGCAAGATAAATTCAGAAAGCCGGTTGGTGAAAGTTCTGCTGCTGTGGCGGTTTCTTTGTCACTGTTTGCAGGGGGGAAACGAAACACTGAATGAGGTGTTGCCCCAGAGCCATTCCAATTCCCGACCTTGTTCTGTTCATTCCCTCCCAGCAGCCAGCCCATGATCTTCTGGACACAGGAGATACAGCCAAACCACGGACTTTCCACCTGTCGCCTCTGCCACGGCTGCCCGGCCTCTGTTCCTGCTTTCCCAGAACCTCTGCCCTGCTGACCCGTCATCCAGAGCCCAGGCACACATGTCCTTGCCAGGGTGTCCTCTGGGAGCTCTCGCTCTCCCAAAAGACCTCAGATGCCAGGGGGGAGGAAGGCTGCCTCGCCCAAGTGCATGACACGGGGAACTTGACTTTCCTGCGACACCCCTATGCCTCCCTGGGTCCCTTTCCTCTTGTGTGAGCCTAATCCTCAAGCCCAGGGGTCTTCTCCATCAAAAACCATCTTCCAACCACACGCTACTTGCGGTGTTTCTGATGATGAAGTCTCACTGCAGTTAGCATGATGGCTGAGGTGGGTTCCTTGACTTAAACAGGAGTTGACCCACGGAGTAAGAATTTTGAAAGTCAGTAACAAGAAAGGCAGGGTTTTCTTTTCCTTTCTTGCAGGGAATTAGTGATGGAATGGTGAGTTGCCTCTGACTACAGAGCTTGGCCTCATTCTGCGTTCAGTTCTGTTGAATTCCAAGCTATGATTTTGACTTCTCCTTGTACCATAGCGTAGGAAACTTCACCAAGGGAACAAAACAAAAGCCCAGCCATGCAGAGAACCAGCAATGGTGCAAGCCCATTCTTAATTACATAAATATGATTTAGCTGTATCTAGTTCTACATCTATCTAGCTATGTATCTACCTATCTATCTCTATCGTCTATCTATATATCATCTATCCATCCATCCATCTACCCAACCACCTATCCACCCATCCATCCATCCTTTCTTCCATGTATCCATCCATCCATCCATACACATGTTTATTCTGTCTTTCTTTCAGTCTGTTAATCTATCCATCCATCCACCCACCCATCCATCCATCTGTCTGCCTTTCGTATATCTATCTATCATCTATCCATCCATCCATCTACCCAACCATCTATGCACCCACCCTCCCATCCTTCCTTCCATCCATCCATCCATCCATTTATTCTATCTATCTATTAATCTACCCACTCTTCCATCTATCTGCCTATATCTATCATCTATGTACTTATCTATCTCTCTATTATCCATCCATCCATTCATCTACTTATTCTATCTCTCTATCTATCAATCCACCCATCCACCTATCTGCCTGTCTTCTACCAATCTATATCTATCTCTTATCTGTTATCTCTGTATGTCTACCTGTCTATCTACCCATCCTTCATCCATCTATCATATATCTACAATCAATATGCCATTTTCAAAGGGACTATTTTGGAATTTGCAAGGGTCTGTCCACTAACCTGAGAAGTCAGAATGGGGTGGGAGTTTCTTTCTTTCTTTTTTTTTTTTTGGTAACAATTAATGGGTGGCCTGACATGTAGAAAAAAAAAAGACAGGGGGTAAAATTCATTTTGGCCCAGATGTAACGCACGAGCAGTTATTCAAGAAAGAAAAACCTGCCTCTTGGATGTACACCCTCATGACAAATGCAATTCCGCCTTTCAGTGAAGCCATCAGCATTGCTAATAAACATCCTATGAGCTAAACTCCATTGCAGAGCCTGCTTCCAGGAAAAATCAACCACTCCTGCACCCCCCAAGTCCCATCCACCTCTCTCTCGAAACCCGTCTTGCACGCTGTGTTTTCTCCTACCCCCCTCATAACCGCAACCCTCTTGTATCTGTCTAGATCCTGATGTGCCATATGTGGACTGCTGTGTCTGGGTTACAGATTCCTCCAGCGCTGCAGCCCGTGGTATTTCCTTCTGCTGTCCCCAGCTTAATGCCGGCCCTTCCCTTCAATCCCCTCTTGAATACGAATTCAACAGATACCTTGTCAACATCCTACTCTGAATGCCAAAGTCACGTATTCAGTTGTAATTCATACACATCCTCTCTCTTTGCCTCCCAGATGGTCTTTCTCTTTTTAAACCTGGTTTAAACCCCTTTAGAGTTTCCTCCTCTAAAGTATCCTGGAATAAGCCAGTCTATGCACTTTCTTAACTCTGAAGCCCTATAAGGAATATAGAATGTGAAACAATGCTTACATCTTCATTATTAGTTTTCTAAAAATATCTTTATTTTACCATCAGTTTGTGTTTTTATTATTAAATAAAAGAGAGATATAGAAAAATACAATGTGGGTTAGTGAGTTTTTAGAAGGCAGAAAAAATGGAAACCATCAGTTTAGTCGTCAAGAAATAGAACTTTTTCTCTTGGAAGCTCCTGTCTGCATCTGTCCTAATGTATTTAAGAAGGTAAATAGGCAGCTGGCAGGATTGCGGTAAACAGGAAACCTGACCCCAAATGCATGTGGAAGTTTCCCGGTGATGTGTATCAGGTATTTTGGCAGGTATTTCTAAAGGTGATTTAAAGCTGATGCCTCTTTTGACATATGAAAACTCTTCCCAAAGTTTTTAATGAGCAAGGACATCTTACATGCAATAGTCATCATTTTCTTGGCTTAAAGTTGGCTGGGTAGATAAGAAACATCAAGTAGCTTACAATCCAACACATTTATTCTAAAAAAAAATAGGCAAAGGCTTACTAATAAGAAAATGCATTATTTTACAGAAATATCCAGTTAGCGTTCATGCTGAAGATTGAACCAGAATAAGTTGAATGGCAATAGAAGGAAAATTTTCTAGATTCTTTCCAATTTGGGAAGAATTTCTTCATTGGACTTGACCAGATGCAAACATATAAGACAGTGAAAGCTTGCAAGGATAATCATAGCCATTCACCCTTGTAAAAAGCATAATTTGTTGTATTTTAAATGCAATATTTGGCATATTTAAAATATGAAATATGTCAATATAATGAAGAACAAATACCCACTGCCCAACATGAGAATTCTATCATTAACAATACCTTGTATGCATCTATTTTTTCTCTGTCTCATCGCTATTTCTACCTCGCATTAACTTCTATCCCAAATTTAGATCTTAATGTTTCCTTATTTTAAAAATTATAGTAATATATATCCAAGTAATTCTGAGGTATATGTATGTGCGTGTATTTGGATAGGTACATACTTTTGATATCTGACTGGACATACGTCCTATACATAGGTGATAGTTTGCTAGATGTGGAACTTTAAAAAATGCTATCGTGCTTCATAATAGTTTTGAAAACTTCCTTTTTTACTCAATTTTCTGTTGCTAAGATTTATTCGTATTGTTCCATGCATCTGTATTTCATTTTTTTTCTTTCTTTATTTTTTTCTGCTACAAAATGCCCCGATGAGTGACTGGCCAACAGTATATTTCTACATTTTCCCATTGACGGACATTTGGAGTCTTTCCATGGTTGGCTGTTACCAACGGGGATGCTGTGAACATTAAGGTGCACGTGTTTGGAGGCATGCCCGCAAGATTCCACCTAGGATGTACACCCAGGAGAGAGAGTGTCTATACCTAGGCACGTGATTACAGCTGCTAGATTATGCAAAAATAGTTTGCAAAGAAGTTGCGTTAAGTTGCACATCCAGGGTCATTGTCTTAGGATTCTCTGTTCATCCACATTCTCTCCCATGTTTGACATTTTCTGAATGCTTACATTTTTGCTGATTAAATGGAAATAACAATGTTTATCACATTGTGATCTTAACTTACGTTTCCCTGAGTTGACAAAGTTAATTATCATTTCAAGTGTTTTGGGGCCTTTTGAGATAAATCCTTCCTCTGATTTCACAGAGTTTGCTGATGGGTATTGTCTTTCCTATTATTTAAAGCTCTATACATGTCCTGAATATGAATCATTGGAAGTCTTTTTTTCAAAAGACTTTGTGCAAAGTTATTCCTCCTATATGGTTCTTACCTTTTCATTTTACTATAGAGCCTTTTGAGAAGCAAAAGACTTCTTAACAATAAGGTAGTAAGCATGGCACTTCCTTCAACGGTTAATATTTCTGTGTCTTTTTATAAGAATTCCTCTGATGTCCAAGAAGAGAGACAGATTTTTCCTATATTTCTTTCCAGAAGTTTAACTTTAATCTATCTGGAATTTTGTGCGTGTGTGTGTGTGTGTGTGTGTGTACGTATGGTTTTCATTTTCTTCCATATGGAAAACCAATTGTCCCAGCGCTATTTACTGAATAGTTCCTCATTTACTCACTGATGAGTAATGTCTCCGCTATCCTTTATTGTAAAACATGCTGACCGAAATGATGCCAGCAGGTGCCCCTGCGTTGCTTTGCCTGAAGTCTTTGCCTGACCACTGGAGCCCAAAAGATAGACATGCCTGAGGCAGGCCGGAGTTCTGGGAAACCGGAACCCAAAGAGCAACCCTCACCTAAGCACTGACAAGAGCTGACAGGTAAGTTCTTCTGCTCGCCGTTTCACACCTGGGATAGCGCTGGGGCGCATGCTGCACTCTCGCCAAGGCTTTCCGCAGGCTGGGACGCTGGCTGTCCCTAGTGGTGATCTGAACGGATAGACACCTGTCCGTGCGGCTCTTCCACCCTGTACCTCGTCTCTCCACCTGCTGTTGGTGCTTCCTGGATCCCCCCCACCAAATAAACTCCTCACTAGTCTCCTCTTCTTCCTATCTCCATCTTCACTAGAACTATCTAGATTTCCAATCTATCTGCTTTGACTATTATCTCATCTATCTCCTTATCTTCATATCTACTGTCTTCGCATCACTCTATGTAATCTATTACTCTAATTTATACTATCGTTATTATATTCAAGACTATCTCTTCATATTATACTCGTCTTCATATATAGATCATATGATATCTCTTATCATACTATACCTATCGTCTGTCATCTATCACTACTGTAATCTATCATATCTATCCCTATATTACTATATACTACTCTTTATCTCTCATGTAATCTATCATAGATCTACTCCCTTATCTATTATATATACCTATCTGTCTGTCCATCTGTCATCTACCTGTAATCTATCATAGATCTATCTCCCTTATCTATCTACTATATACCTACTGTCTGTCATCTATCCATATCTATTAATCATCGCTATCTAATTTCTATCTCCTTATCTATCACTACTGTATATAACCTATCTTCTTACCATCTCTGCATCTTCATCTATGTATAATCTATCATAGATCTATCTCCCTTATCTATATACTAATACCTATCTGTCTTCTGCATCTTCATCTACTGTAATCTATCATAGATCTATCTCCCTTATTATTACTTATACCTATCTGTCTGTCCATCTATCATCTATGTATAATCTATCATAGATCTATCTCCCTTATCTATATACTATATACCTATCTGTCTGTCCATCTATCACCTACCTGTAATCTATCATAGATCTATCCCTTATCTATTACTATATACCTATCTGTCTGTTTCCATCTATCATCTATGTATAATCTATCATAGATCTATCTCCCTTATCTATCTACTATATACCTATCTGTCTGTCCTATCTCTATATCTACCTTAATCTATCATAGATCTATCTCCTTATCTATATACTATATACCTATCTGTCTTCATGCTATTGTCATCTACCTGTATATCTATCATAGATCTATCTCCCTTATCTATCTACTATATACCTATCTGTCTGTCCATCTATCATCTACCTGTAATCTATCATAGATCTATCTCCTTATTCTATATATACATCCTTCTTCCATCTATCATCTTAGACTACTATTCATATCCTATCTATACTATCTATTATACACTATCTCTGATCTATCATCTAGTTATCTATATCTATCCCTATCTATCTACTATATACCTATCTGTCTGTCCATCTATCACTCCTGTAATCTATCATAGATCTATCTCCCTTATCTATACTATATACTCTATCTGTCTGTCCATTCTATCACTACTGTAATCATAGTAGATCTATCTCCTTATCTATCTACTATACCTATCTTTCTATCTCTACCTATCTTTAGTCTGACTCCCTTATCTATTCTATATCTATCTGTCTCTATACATACATGTTTCATCATATCTATCTCCTATATCTACTATATTACCTATCTGTCTTCCTGCTATCACCTACCTGTAATCTATATGACTATCTCCCTATCTATTACTATATACCTATCTGTCTGTCCATCTATCATCTACCTGTAATCTATCATAGATCTATCTCCCTTATCTATATACTATATACCTATCTGTCTTCTGTCCATCTATCATCTACCTGTAATCTATCATAGATCTATCTCCCTTATCTATTACTATATACCTTTCGTCTGTTCATCTATCATCTCTATCTATCTAGATCTTCTCCTTATCTATACTATATCTATCTGTCTTCATCTTCCTACTTCTATCTACTCGTCTCCTTATCATCTACTATATACCGTCTTCTCTATCTATCACTATTACTATCTGTCTATCCTTATCTATTACTATATCTATCTCCTTTCATCTCTATACCTACTGTATTCATGATTATCTCCACTTAATCTATATACCTATCTCTTCATTATCATCTACCTGTAATCTTCATAGATCTATCTCCTTATTATCTACTAATACTATCTTTGTCCATCTATATATTATAATCTATCAAACTATTCCCTTATCTAATACTAAAACCCCTATCTTCTGTTCCTTATCACCTCGATCTTCATAGATCTATCTCCCCTTATCATAACTATACCTATCTTCTTCCACTATTTCCTGTAATCTTCATAAATCACTCCTTATCTATATACTATATCCATCTGTCTGTCTGTCCATCTTCATCTACCTGTATCTATCTAATCTATCTCCCTTATCTATATACTATATACCATCTGTCGTCCATCTATATCTATTAACTTCATGATCTTCCCCTTATCTATTATATTAACCATCTGTCTGCTCCTCTATCACCTACCTGAAATCTATCATAGACTATCCCCCCTTTATTTATACTATACCATCTGCCCTGCCCATTATATCTAGTAAATCTACATAATCATCCCCTCTTTCTATCACTATATCCTATCTGTCTGTCCTCTACCCCTCCTGTAATCTATAAGATCTATCCCCCTTTATCTATAACTATATACCTATTGTCTGTCCATTTCACTATGTTTAACATATAGATCTTATCCCCTTATTATCTACTATAAACTATCTTTCCTTGTTGATCGTCATCTCCCTGTAATCATCATAGCTCTTTCCCTTACTATTACTATATACCATCTTCTCTTTTGTTGATTGTCATCTCCCTGTAATCTTCTAGTACTCCCTTATCTACTACTATTACCATCGTCGGCAATCTTCTTTCTATGTAAAATCTACATAATCATCCCCTTATCTTATACTATATACCTATCTGTTCTCTGTTGATTTCCCATCTCCTGAATTATCATAGATCTATCTCCCTTATCTATCTACTTATACCTATCGTCTGTCCTCTATCATCTATGTAAACCCATCATAATTATCTCCCTTTTTAAATACTATTTTACCTTCTGTCTTTGTCCATCTTATCTACCTGAAATTTCTATCATGACTACTCCCTTATTATAACTAAACCTACGTCTGTCACTATCACCTACCTGTATCTTCAAGATCTATCTCCCTTATCTATAACTATACCATCTGTCTGTCTGTCCATCATCATCTACCTGATCATCAAGATCATTCCCTTTCATTACTTATACCTTCTGTCTGTCCATCTATCATCTATGTAATCTTCATAGTCTTCTCCTTATCTATCTCTAATACCTTGTCGCCATCTATCACCTACCTGAATCTACATGATCATCTCCCCTTTCTATAACTATATACCTATGTTGTCCATCTATCATCTATTATAACTATCATAGATTATTCCCTTATCTATTACTATATACCATCTGTCTTTGTTAACTTCATCTTTTATCTATCATGTCTTCCCCTTATTTTACAAAAACCCTATCTGTCTTTTTCTTCCCCTACCTTAACTATATAGACTATCCCCTTACTTTAAAAATTTTTGCCATCTATCTCTTTATATCTATTTTTTCCCTCCCTTATTAATACTATAAAAACCATTTCCCCTTTTAAATTATATCTCCTTTAAATTTAAACATAATCATCTCCCATTCATTCTATACTACTGTTTTTTATCTGTACCCTTTAATCTATATGTCTTTCTCCTACTTCTACTAAACCTAATGTTTCCCCCTTATCATTTAAACCTACGTTTCCCCTTATCTATACTAAAACCAAGCTCTCTTTATTTCATTACCTTTCTTAAAATCTCCATCTATCATCTATTATATCTATCATAGATCTATCTCCCTTATCTATATCCTATATACCATTCTGTCTGTCCATCTATCACTACTGTAATCTATCATAGATCTATTCCCTTATCTATTACTATATACCTATCTGTCTGTCCATCTATCACCTACCTGTAATCTATCATAGATCTATCTCCCTTATCTATATACTATATACCTATCTGTCTGTCCATCTATCACCTACCTGTAATCTATCATAGATCTATCTCCCTTATCTATATACTATATACCTATCTGTCTGTCTGTCCATCTATCACCTACCTGTAATCTATCATAGATCTATCTCCCTTTTTCTAATACTATATACCTATCTGTCTGTCCATCTATCCCTACTGTAATCTATCATAGATCTATCTCCCTTATCTATATACTATATACCTGTCTGTCTGTCTATATAACCATCTATCATCTATGTATAATCTATCATAGATCTATCTCTCTCATCTATCTACTGTCTATCTACACCTGTCTGTCTATCATCTATTTATTATCTATCATAGATCTGTCTCTCATGTATCCAACATACACCTGTCTATCTATCCATCTGTCTATCATTTATGTATCATCTACGTATCATCTATATAATCTCTTACATCTGTCTACTATCCACCTACCCCTCTACCTATTTATCTATTTATCTGTCTGTCTAGCACCATCATCATCTTTCTATTTACTCTTTCTCTTTGGTCTCTATTTCTTTTAAGTGATAATGTTAATCCTCAGCTCTGTGGTGTATGAGTTGGTAGCCAAAGCCTTCACCACCTTCCCATCCACTTCTTCCTTCTTTCCTTTTTAAAAAAATTTTTTTGAGACAGGGTCTCACTCTATCTCTACAAAGTAGTTAAAAAATTAGCTGGACTTCGTGGGGTAAGCTGTAGTCCTAGCGACGCGGGAGGCTGAGGCAGGAGGATGCTTGAGCCCAGGAGTTGGAGGCTGCAGTGAACCACGATGACGCCCCTGCACTCCAGCCTGGGCAACAGAGTGAGATCCTGTCTCTAAAAAATAAAAAATAAAAATAAACAAATAAAAATTTTAAAAATGGTACCACAAGTCTTAATAAGCTTAAAACAACAGAAATTTGGTGGCAAGAAGTCCAAAATCGGTCAGTCCTTGGCGCTCCTTGGCTTGTGGAAACATCATTCCAATCTTGCCTCTGTCGCCACGGGGCGTCCTCTGTGTCTGTGTGTGTCCTTGCAGGAGATTTTTCTCTTATACGGACACCAGTACTATTGGATTGGGGCCCAGCTTAATGAACTCATCTTAACTTGCTATATCTGCAAAGACCCTATTTCCAAACAAGAAAATATGCATCGTTTCTGGGGGTTAGGACTTATCTTTTGGGGGGACACAATTCAACCCCTAAAAAGTATAAAAGACAAAAACAACAATAATATAAAAAACAATAATAATTTATACCTGACATTGGAATTCACCAGGTTGGCTTCAATGCATAGAACATGAGCCCTAAATTCACATCCTGGGTACAGACGATCCCTGACTTACGATGGTTCAACTTGTGATTTTTTTTTGACGTTACGATGGTACCCACACAAGCTTTCTGGTTCCCACTTTCAGTACCGTATTCAATAAATTACATGAGATATTCAACACGTTCTTGTGAAATAAGGTTTGTGTGAGCTGATTTTGCACAACGGCAGACTCATGTAAGTATTGTGAGCACTTTGAATGTGGGCTGGGCTAAGCTATGATGTTCAGTCGGTTAAGCGTATTAAATGCATTTTCAGCTTACAATATTTTCAAGTGAAGACAGGCTCATCAGAAAACAATCCTGTCATAAGTTGAAAAGCATCTGTGTTTAGAATATCAGTGAACACTGGAGACACATTAAACGACTCTGAGACGCTTAAACGTTTTGTAGGTAGCGTGTTTCTGTTCCCGTAGAATGAGTCACCTTATATAGCAAGACCAAGCCACGTATGTACTCGAGTTACGTGTTTAATATGTTCATGGACTCCTAAAAATCCCCAATGCTCTTAGATCCCGATTCCAAGAAGAGCCAGCTCGCAGACGCAGAGCTCAGAGGCAGGCCAGAGCAAACTCAGACCCGGAGAATGTGGGGGTATTCCAGGAAGAAATGGAAAATGATGAAAGCCTTGGCAAAAGGCTGGTAAAGTACGTTTAAAGGGAAAAAAATGCGTAACAACAACTTTAGAAGGAAAATGGAGTGATTAAAGGAGGGGTCCTCATTCCACTCCCGAGCCACTGAGTGACGTTCCGCATAACTTGCCGTATCATTGAAGATTTGTAAAAAACCTTGGAGGCCCGCTCCACGCCTCCTGGCGACGGTCCCACAGAAAGCTCAGAAGACTATTTACTGACTGTTTACGAGCTGTGCTAGAGCTGATGAACGTCTGCACCGGGGTGGTGACAGTGCGGAGAAACACGTGCGCATCGGAAGCTTAAAGACCAGTGAATTTGCTTTGGTGGCCGTAACAAATACCGCAGACCAGGCGGCTTAAATGACAGAGCTTTGTCCCCTCAGCGCCCTGGGGGCTGGAAGTCCCAGATCAAGGTGTCTCAGGGCTGGTTCCTCCTGAGGCCTCTCTCCTTGGCGTGTAGACGCCGTCTTCTCCCTGTGTCCTCACGTGGTTGTCCCTCTGTGTGTGTCTGTGTCCTCATCTCCTCTTCTTATAAGGACACCAGTCCTGTTGGATCAGGCCCACCCTAGTGCCCCATTTTACCTTAATCACCTCTTTAAAGACCCATCTCCAAATGCAGCCACAGTCTGAGGTCCTGGGGGTCAGGGCTTCAGCATAAGAATTTTGGGACAGACACAAGTCAGCTCATGACAGCTGTCGGATGTCCCAGCGTCACTAAGGTGTGACTACAGAATAAGGAGAAAGAACCGTATGTTATAATCTTGTGCATCTTGTCCCTGTGTCCAGCCTGGGTGTGTGTGCAGAGGGGAAGGCTCTGGTGTCTCTTCCTCTTCTTGTAAGTTCGTCAGCCCTGTGGGAACAGGACCCTCCCCTATGACTTGATCTCAACCACGCCACCGCCATAAAGGCCCCATGTTCAAATATTCTCACACTGGGGGTGAGGGCTTTAACACATGGATTTGGGGGGAAGGGCTTCAATGAGGTCTGTAATAATTAGTCAACCAAAGTGGGTGATTGGCAGCTGGTGACAAAAGGGGAGTGGATGATCCTGTTAGAGGAAGGCAGATGCCGTAAACCTTCCCAGAAATAGGGGAACTGGGGCTGGGGGGGAATTGACTGAGGGTCGAGATGATGCCGTAGCGTGTTATCTTCACGACAGCGAGCGGACGGGGCAGGTGGCGTGACGGGCTCAAGAGGAAGTTTGAAATGGGAGGTCCCCGTGGGACTCAGGAGGACTGCGCTGGGCAACGTGGGCGACGTCAAGGGCACATCAGCGTTTCCCCCAAGCGGCTCCGCAAGGGGCTGGTTCCTCAAGGTATTAATAGGGGCTCTGGGCAAAAAAGGAGGGAAGGAGGGAGGGAGGGAGGGAGGAAGGAAGAGATTTATTTTCTCCCAGAGGGAGACAGGAGTCTGAGATGAAGGGGTCTCAGGGCCGGCTCCCTCCGGAGGCTCCAGGGGAGGCTCCTTCCTGCCTCTCCCAGCTCCTGGGGGCTCCAGGCGTCCCTTGGCTTGTGGCCTCGTCACTCCAGTCTCTGCCTCCGTGTCCACGTGGCTTCTCCTCTGAGTACCTCTGTGTTTCTTCTCCTTATACGGACGCTAGTCTTGCATTTAGGGCCCACCCGGTTAATCCACCGTGACCCCATGTCAAGATCCTTCAGATAATCACCTCTGCAAAGACCTTTTTTCCAAATAAGGTCCAATTCTGAGGTTGCAGGGATTCGATAGGAATGTATCTCTTCCCAGCTGCCGTGGTATGGAAAAGTGGCAAGAAGCAAATACCAAAAATGGTGTTAATAAGGCTGTGCTGCTTCTCTGCATGGAGCCTCTTCTGAAAACTGTTAAGTTCTTGTGTATAAAATGCTTAAACCAAGATGAGAGCTGGTAGGAAGGGTGGACATCATCTGTGTACGCAACACATGAGTTAGTTTTCACGCATGTCACTTTGCAGAGGGAAGGACTGCTCTCAGTTGTACATAAGAATCACCTACTTTTAAATTTCTTTAAACAAGTGTGCATTTATAGTCAATGTGTAATTCCTACTGTCAGAGACTTTTGTTCAATACAGAGAGAAGGAAGACCAGGAATGTGTATTTCCCCAAAGTTCTGATCCTACAGGACTCTCTGAAAACAGAATTTATATCCTGATCCGGGGATTTGCTGCTTCCTTGAATACTGCATCTGTGAGTAAAATCACATCATCGTTAATACAGAATTATTCTTTGGAAAGATGAAATGTGAAAGCTTCTCTTGGCAGAGAAATCTGCGCATGAAGCCTCCTTGAAGGATCGGGGGATTTTACCGGAATGGTTGGTTAAGCCACGTGAAGCTGGTTTTAAAAAAATTCGGGAAAGGTTTGCTTAATGCAAAACAGGAAAGGTGCACTCAGAAGAGAACTTAAAACAGTCATAAAGCATCAGCCTTTGTTGTGCCAAGAACTTGGTTATCAAAGTCTACGGTGAATCCAGTCTGGGAAAAACAAGCGACTGAAAAACAAGGCAAGTTTTATCAGCAAACTTGACTTAGTGAGGATTTTCTTGTGCAACTGGAAGATTGTTTCAGATGTCCAGAGCCTTTAAAATTAAAATTTGTAGGCGCAGAATGAGCACAAGTGTTTTTGTAGGCACAATCTCCGTGGCTACAGGCTGAAGACACCAGGGTGTTCATGTGATTATGGGAGCAATTAATTATGCTAAACAGATTTCCTACCCTTTTTTTTTTTCCTTTTACTGATTCATTTGCTAACTATGTGTATATGTAAGTAGAATTCTCTAAAGGCATTTATCCTTAGAGGTGACGGATAAAGGAAGCAAATGATTCTGAAATGTCCTAATGGGATATTGGATCACTTAGGTTGCTAAACTACCATTTTGTGACTAAATCTTTGGACAGAGTACATCATCCTCACTTCATATTCCATTAGAGCATCATCTCCACGTTGTGCTAAACCACCCATTAGTCACAAAGCCAGGAATGCACTTCTGAAATATTTTGATTCCACGTAGCTGTACTGTATTTTATTTCCACCACACTACTCTAGACGTAGAGACAAGTCGAGGATGTAGAATCATTAAAAGAACATACGCTAGCAGTAACCCTCTAAAGTGGCTGTGTTTATAATATGCAGACTGTCCTATTAAAGCATTTATATTATGGTTAAGTATGGAAAATGAGAAATGATAAAGCAACGTCGCTCCAGTACAGTCAAAGCCACACAGAAAAGAAAACCTGCCTCGTTTCTCGTCTGGGACAAAGGGTCAAATACTCCGTAGCATCCTTCGTGAGAGACTGATACTGAGATCATTTGCTGTGGGCTTTCCAAGGTCAATAAACAAATAAACGGGCGAGGTCCCTTTCGCAAGAGACGCGCATGAGTCCACGTGGAAACAGCAGAACAGTACGAGAGCAGGATGTGATGATTTTTAACGAAGTAAGAATTTTTGTTTAAATTCTGGAAATTGACACCGTAAGCCAGCATGTTCCTTCAACTGCCTTACGGAGACAGGAGCCCGAGAATTTGTTTGACTTCATTAGACTTCTCTCCGGACGAGGACAAGGGTGACGTTATGAGATCCCCGATGGGAGACCTTACCAAAGACGTGTGTCTGCCGACTGAGTCCTCCCAAGCTCTTGACTCTGCGGTGGTTCAGAACGTGTTCCTGAATAGTGGCTGTTTTCATTTCCCTTGATCAATTATGCAAAGCAGACGTTGTGTTCATCAATCCGTCTAGAAAGCTTGTGCGTAAGAGTGTGACTCAGTTTCCCCACGGGTACAGCCGGAGGAAGCATTGCACTTTTTGTGGAAGATACACGCATCGGTGCTAACGTCTATTTACTGTCTTTGAAGATGTGTGCCTTTTCTTTCCCGTGGCTCTGGAAAGCTCTCAGAGGGGAAGCCGGACGCACTGCTTGTCTGTTTCTCTCAAGTTGGGTCAAGTCTCAAGCCTACTGGTGTCTTCCCCACCCCAAAGCTGTTTGGACTTGCATCCTGGAGGTGTAAGGTCTGGACTCATTATGACAGTGAACTAAAATGGGGACAGCCCCAACTGGACCGGGAAAGGGTCCCCACGGTGCACAGTTGTGGCTGAATACCTCTGGGGTTGGCAGATAGCCTGAGGACAAGCAAACTGTGGGCCAAGACCCTGACACAGAGACACAGCCTAAATTCTTCCTGTCCGATGTACCTGTGCATGCTGGGCTGGCTCGGGGGTCCCTGTGCGTTTGAACCAACGTGGATTCTCTTGCTCTTCTGGTCCAGATTAGCTTTTAAAAATTGCATCTTCACAATTCTTTTCTTCCCCCGAATATTTGCTGTTGCAAAGTTCAGTCTACCAGCAGAGAGGGCATAGAACACACAGTGATGATCACGCAGGTTTTACGATGGAATAGCAGCGCAGGGGTCTACACTTCCTCCCACCCCAAGGTCTTAGCGGGCTTAGCAAACAACAGCTTAACGCATATAAACATCCGCTGTTGTGTAATTCTCTTCCTCTGGTGGATCCTTGGCAGTCAAGAGGTTTGCTGTCCTTATTACTATTATGATTCCTCTTCTAATCATCTATGGTAATAGCACCAAGAACAAAATTCTTAGCCAACCTGTGAGTCCCTGGACCCCGGTGTCAGCAGCAGTGACAACTGGGAATTTTTGGTGGTTGGGGTGCTTGTGTGTCTCATGTCCTAGGGACATGATAACCAAACCTCACAGGACGGACCTGCAGGTTTGATTTATTTATTTATTTTAATTTTAATTTTTTTAAAATCTCAAAATATTAAGGGGCTACAGATGCTTTTGATACATGGCTTGAGTCAGGGCTATAAATGTGCCCTGACTCCCGCCTCCCCCCACTTGATTTCCAGTGACTTTTACTTCCCTCTGTGCATTTGTGTGCCTATCGGCTAATTCCAATTTAGTGGTAAGTACCTGTGGTGTTTGCTTTTCTATTCCTATGATACTTCACTTAGAAGAATGGTCTCCAGTTCCATCCAAATTGCTGCAAAAGGCATTAATTCATCTTTTTTTATGGCTGAGTAGCACTCCATGGTATACATATACCACATTTTGTTAATCCACTCATGAATTGATGGGCACTTGGGTTGATTCCACATCTTTGCAATTGTGAATTGTGCTGCTGTAAACATTTGAGTGCAGATGTCTTTTTGATAAAATGACTCCTTTTCCTTTGGGTAAATACCCAGTAGTGGGATTGCTGGATCAAATGGTAGCTCAACTTTTAGTTCTTTGAGGTATCTCCATAGTCATTTCCATGGAGGCTGTACTTGTTTGCAGTCCCACCAGTAGTGTATGAGTGTTCCTTTGTCTCTGCATCCATGCCAGCATCTGTTGTTTTTGGACTTTTTGATAAAAGCCATTCTCACTGGAGTTAGGTGATATCTCATTGTGGTTCTAATTTGCATTTCCCTGATGGTTAGTGACGTTGAGCATTTTTTCGTATGTTTATTGGCCGTTTGTCTGTCTTCTTTTGAAAATCTTCTGTTCATGTCTTTTGCCCACTTTTTAATGGGGTTCTTAATTTTTTTCTTGCTGATTTGTTTGAGTTCTTTGTAAATTCTAGTTATTAGCCCTTTATCAGAAATGTACATTACGAATATTTTCTCCCATTCTATAGGGTATCTATTTGCTCTGTTGATTATTTCCTTAGGTGTGCAGAAGCTTTTTAATTTATTCAAGTCTCATTTACTTATTTTTGTTGCTGCTCTAATTGCTATTGGGGTCGTAGTCATAAATTCTTTTCCTAGACCGATGTCTAGAAGAGTTTTTCCTATATTTTCTTCTAGAATTCTTATGGTTTCATGCCTTACATTTAAGTCTTGTATCCATCTTGAGTTATTTTTGTGGGTGGCGAGAGATAGGGGTCCCTGTTCATTCTTCTGCATGTGGCTCTCCAATATTCCCAGCACCACTTACTGCATAGGGCTTCTTTTCCCCAGTGTGCATTGTTGTCTGCTTTGTCAAAGATCACTTGGCTGTAGATAAAACCATCTACCTACAGACAACTGATTTATTTTTTCAAGAGCATTCTTGGAAGAAGCAGTGTAAGCAAACTGACTCCACAAAAAAAAGAAAGCTTCTGCAGGCCAGATGATACTGTGGACACTTTTTTGGTGTGTGCCATTTCTAGCATCAAGAGGATGGTGTTCCTTGCAGAGGTAGCATATCAGCTTGCCCTGGGACAGATGGTGTCTGGTCAGATGATAGATACCTGAGGTTGTTAGAGTTATTTGCAAAGGATGGATGCCGGTGAAATCAGTCCAGCTGGGTTCCCACTGATGCGCAGATAAAATGAAAGAAGGTACAGGGTGTATATAATAAAAAGCCAAGAGTCCCACCTGAGCTTGCATCCGCTTCACAATATTCCACCTCATTAAAACCAAGACATCCTCCACCTAAACCTAACATTTTTACCACCACAGGTTGACTTTCCCTTATCCAAAATGCTTGGGACCAGAAGCATTTTGGATTTTGAAATTTTTTTCAGATTTTGAAATATTTGAAAATATTTGTTACATTATGAGATGTTTGGGGGATGGGACCCAAGTCTAAACTTGAAAATCATTTACGTATCACAGATACCTTATACTCGTAGTCCAAAGGTAATTTTATGCTATATTTCTAAGTCATTTTGTACCATCAGAAAGGAAAGGCATCACTATCTCAGCTGCCCGTGTGGTCAGTCTGTGGCATCATATTGGTGCTCCAAAAGTTTTAGATTTTGGAGGATTACGGATTTGAGGTTTTCAGATTAGAAATGCTTAACCTGTATGGAGAAATCCCTGTTTTGATTATTGGAAGGAGTCATCTAGGGAAATCTGTGGCAAGTACTCAGAGCAGAAAATGTATACTTATAGGGATCTTCTTGAACCAAAACAAGATAAGGTGTGCTGTGAATAATAACGCACTTTCCTCTTAAACTGTGCCCCACACACATGGTAATATCTTAAGAGTTCAAATAAGTCCTCACGAGTTCTCATAAAATACCTAGGAGTTCCCTGAGAAGTGGGTAATTATAACATACTCTAACCAAATAACCTCATGCAGAAAGTGCATTGCTTGATCAGCAGCCATTCCTCCCTCCTTCTTCATAGTGGGGTTCTGATTTGTGTACACCCTACACACACACACACACACACACACACACACACACACACACAAAGTCTGGCCCCAAACCAGCTCTGGGAAAGGTTGTGTTTAGACTAAGCCAGTGAGCACACTGCATTCCATCACTGGTCCAGACTTGGGCAGGTGACCCAGTCTAACCTTATAAGGATTGAAGAGAAGCACCTGCCTACCTAACATTGGAGCACGGGAGTATTAAGATGCAGGTGATTATCATGGAAACCAACAGGATCCCTGTGTTTCATCCACACCTTTGGTTTTCACTGTGGGTTTGTATCCACTTCTACCCATGGATGCAACCATTCTATCTATTGATACTAAGACATATCTATGACATGAGAAGGATGTTCAATGGGGGCAACACTGTGTAGACCTTTTTTAAAAATTTTTTCTTTTTTTTAAATTTCAGAATATTATGGGGGTACAAATGTTTTGGTTACATAAATTGCTTTTGTACCATTTGAGTCAAAGTTGTAAGTGTGCCCATCCCCCAGATAGTGTGCATTGTACCCGTTAGGTGAGAATTTACCCACTCCCTCCACCCCCTCCCGCCTGCTGGATTTCCGATGAATGTTATTTCCATATGTGCACATGTGTTGATCAATTAGTACTGATTTAATGGTGAGTACATGTGGTGCTTGTTTTTCCATTCTTGTGATACTTCACTTAGAAGAATGGGCTCCAGCTCCATCCAGGATAATACAAGAGGTGTTAGTTCACCATTGTTTTTTGTGGCTGAGTAGTGCTCCATGGTGTACATATACCACATTTTATTAATCCATCGTGTACTGATGGGCACCCGGGTTGTTTCCACATCTTTGCAATTGTGAACTATGCTGCTATAAACATTCGAGTGCAGATGTCTTTATTGTAGAATGTCTTTTTTTCCTTTGGGTAAATACCCAGTAGTGGGATTGCTGGATCAAATGGTAATTCTACTTTTAGTTCTTTGAGGTATCTCCAGACTACTTTCCATAGAGGTTGTACTAGTTTGCAGTCCCACCACAGTGTATGAGCGTTCCTATCTGTCCACATCCCCGCCAACATTTGTTGTTTTGGGACTTTTTGATAAAAGCCATTCTCACTGGAGTTAAGTGGTATCTCATTGTGGTTTTGATTTGCATCTACAGCCGTCCCACACTGAATGCACCTGATCTCATCTGTGTAGACCCTTGACTCTGGAATTAACTCTCCTTTTTCAGGATATGGGACTTCTCAAAAGATCCACTGGTGTCAGAAAAGTGCGCCAAGAAATACAACGGGCTCTTCATAAAAGGCAAGGGTCAATTGCGAAGGTGAGAGCTGTTTTTAATCATACACTGAATGATTTTCAGATTAGATAATGGGAGGACAATAGTAAAATCTCTTCTTCATGACCTTGGATCATTATGGATTATTGACTTTGGCTAAGCATAGGATAAAGCAGAAGAAATTAAGTTGGGAAAGACAGTTTACATCTCAATGGACAACTAAGAGAAATTTTTGGATTTTCACCACAGCAGATTTTTTTAAGACTTACTTAATCTTTCGCTAGGATGGTTTAACTTTCCTAAATTCAGTTGGATAGCAGGATACTATAAAGAGTTTTCTGGTTGTTCTTTTTCTTTTTTGTATAATAACTTGTTTTCTGAGAAAAACCTTCTGTACAACTGACATTTTGCTTGGGGCCAAGGATACAACTGTCACATGGATGACAAATTCACTTTCATTATGAAGTTTACAGACATATTGTAAATAATAAATTACATAAGGAATTAATGTCAGCTGCAAGGCTGACTCTGAAGGAAAGTGCTAATTTCTTAGGCAGCTTATACAGATTCCTTTTGTTTGGAGATGTGTTGACATTTGGAGGAACTCACAAAATCCGTAGTGTACAATGTACTGTTATGCTTCCCTTCACTAGATTTATTTTGATAAGTTGGTTTATGTATATTTTTAGCAAACTAGATTTTAATTTTTTTCAAGCTAGACAGATAAACCCTTGACATAGTCAATTTGATTTTTTTTCCACCTTGGCGAACAGCACCCAAACATCTTTTCTCGTTTGGATGGACTCTCCAGAAACCTTGTCAAGCAGTAGAGCCCACGACCAAAGCCAAAGGGAAAGGTGAGCCTTTGAACTGCCCGTGGGAGCTAAATAGGGAGATGGTGACAGGTCTACAGAGAGAAATGCAAGAGGTTCTAAGAGATTAGTGAATCCATTGATGCAAGAAAGCTGTTCAACAAACCACTGGTTGCAACAAAGACTGCTTGTCTCAGTTGGTGTGAGCTGTTATAACACAATATCCTAAATTGGGTAGCTTAAGAATAACAGTAAATTCATTTCTCACAACTCTAGGGACAGGAAAGTCCAAGATCAAGATGCTGGCAGATCTGGTGTGTGGTGACAGTACTTTTCCTGGTTTGCAGTTGGCCACACTCTCATTGTGTCCTCACGCAGCCAAGAGAGAAAGCTATCTGCCTTCCTCTGCTCAGAAGGGTCCAGTGCCATCAGGAAGACCCCGCCCTCATGGCCTAATTATATCCCAAAGGCCCCACCTCCAAATAGCATGTCATTAAGGGTTCCACATAAAAATTTGGGTGGTAGGAGACATTAACATTCAGTCTACAGCACCCATATTGAAGGTATTGGGTATTTCGGTCCAGATAGTTTTAGGAAATTTTGTGTCTGTTCAAAATTAGATCTCTCTGGTGGGACTGCAAATTAGTACCACCTCTATGGAAAGTAGTATGGAGATACCTCAAAGGACTAAAACTAGAACTACCATTTGATCCAGCAATCCCACTACGGGGTATTTACCCAAAGGAAAAAGGACATTCTATAATAAAGATACCTGTGCGCGAATGTTTATAGCAGCACAATTCACAATTGCAAAGAGGTGGAAACAACCCAAGTGCCCATCAATCCATGAGTGGATTAATAAAATGTGGTATATGTACACCATGGAGTATTACTCAGCCATAAAAAACAATGGTGAATTAACACATCTGGTATTATCTTGGATGGAGCCAGAGCCCATTCTTTGAAGCAAAGTATCACAAGAATGGAAAATGAACACCACTGGTACTCACCATCAAATTGGTACTAACTGATCAATACTTATGTCACACATAGAAATAATATCCATCGGGGGCGGGCAGGCGGGAGGGGGGTGGAGGGGATGGGAAAACTCACACCTAATGGGTACGGGGAGCACAGTTTGGGGGATGTTCGTGATTGTAGCTCTGACTTGGGCAGTGCATAGGTAATATATGTAACCCAAGTGTTTGTATCCCCATAATGTTCTGAAATAAAAAAAAAATTAGATCTCTCATCTACACAGAGTCTATATATTCTATATGTTCATGGGTGAAGTACTCCTTGTGTTGTGATTTATCTGGAGACAAGACAGACCCAGAGAGCAGGAAGTGAGTGTGTTTACCAAATGATACTTAAAAGGGAATCTTGCTCTCTCCAAAGGTCAGACGGGGTACTGTCTTTTATTTATTTATTTATTAGGATTATTTTACACTTTTCATCACAGACCCAGGTTGTGCAACTTTTCAGCCCAGCAGTGCTTTTGCTTGGCCTTAGGAAAGAGTCCTTTGAAGTTTGATTATTTTAGAAAAGGGGGCACTGAGGAGTTGTTGGATGGAACCTCAAGCAGCACAAACGAGCTTTTCCTTTTTTGCTGAGAAGCCTGTTTCTTGCGTCTTAAGCTGAACTTGAAAGCAAATGCTATCAACATTCCAGATTAAAAAAGAAACCTTTTAATCATCCTTCAAGCGGAGCTCTGTTTTCCTGTGGATTTGTTGCTTCACTAAACTCTGATAACCTTTAGCTATGTTCTCGGTTCACTGTGCCAAACAACTAATTGTGTAAAGACTTATGTTTTTTTCAATGAATTTGACGTTGACTTAAATTTTAATTGTGTTTTGATGTTGGTATGTTCTTCTTTCAATGGAGTTATGCATTTGTAATACCTAAGAATAGTATGTGATTGTGCACTTTTGCTACCTACACGTTCAGCCACCCCCATATTTTCCTGGGTGCTTGCTTTTTCTTTCCACCGCTAATTAGAATGCATGCTGCCAGAAAACATGTTGCTACATAAAAACCGGCCAAACTTTTTCTTAAAGAGCATGCATTTTAAAGAAGATGCTTCCTTCCCCGTTGGATACAGGAAGATGTGAGGCCCTCGTACTTTCTTCCCCAAAATTGTTTCCCACTCTACTCTTCTCATCTTAACTGTTTATACTGAAAGTAGGGGGTTGAGGTTTCTCCCAACACATAACTTTCTAAAGGAAAGAAATTCTTAAATGTAAACCACCTCCATCCTCTGCTTCTTTCCAACTTTTTGATAAACACATAGTTTGGGTTTTTTTTTTTCTTGGTATAAAACCATTTTTTAATGGAAATTACTGAAGAGTTGTTGAAAGAACATGTGCTATTTTCTCTGTAACTTGGACTTGGTAAGTTTATGTAGTACATTGAAATTAAAAATCCTATACTTCTACCTTTAGTTCTTTGAGTGGATTAGTAAAATGTGGTGTATGTATACCATGGAGTGTTACTCAGCCATAAAAAAAAAAATGGTGAATTAACACATCTGGTGTTATCCTGGATGGAGCTGGAGCCCATTCTTTGAAGCGAAGTATCACAAGAATGGAAAAACAAGCACCACTGGTACTCACCATCAAATTGTTACTTACTGATCAATACTTATGTCACACGTGGAAATAATATTCATAGGGGGTCAGGCAGGTGGGAGGGGGCTGGAGGGGATGGGAAAATTCATGGGTGCTGTGCGTACTGTCTGGGGGATGGGCACCATTGTAGCTCTGACTTGGGCAGTGCATGGGCAATATATGTAACCAAAGTGTTTGTACCCCCATAATATTCTGAAATTTAAAAAATAAAAAAAAAAATCTTATAGTTCTAAGGGAGGTTGCTGAGGAAGAAAAAAAGCCAAACCTGGGAATTATAACCACTTCATGAATTGTGCTTTTGAGATGAACAAAAATTAATTGGACAAACACATACAGTAGAATTTGAAATGGAGATGGTGTTCATTCATTTGGTATATTGGAGCTAAGAGCATGAACGCTTAGCTCAATATTTGTGTCTGGCTTTTTTGAGTATTTCAATACAGTCGTCCCCCCTTATCCTTGGGGGATATATTCTAATACCCCCAGTGGATGCCTGAATCCATGGATGGTACTGAACCTTATATGTACTATTTTTTTCCCCTATGCCTATATACCTATGGTAACGCTTAATTTATAATGAGTCACAGTAGGAGATTAACAACAATAAATAATAATAAAATAGAACAAATAAAGCAATATACTGTTACAAAAGTTATGTGAATATGGTCTCTTTTCTCTCTCTTAAAATATCTTATTGTACTGTACCCTTACCCATCTTCTTCTTATGATGTGAGATGGTAAAATACTTACCTTATGAGGTGACGTGGGCTGAATGATGTATGTATTGTGGCATAGTGTTCTTTCAGAGAGATTTCACCTGTCCCTAGTAAGCTTTTCTATGGTAGACATGGGAGGTGGAATTCTAAGAGGGCCACTGTAAGCTTTGTTCCAAAGGATTATGTTATGTTATAGGGGAAAAAAGATGGTGGGGTGTCATTAAGGTTACTAATCAGTTGATTTTGATGTAACAAAAGGGAGATGACTGAATCTAATCACAAAAGTCCATTAAAAAGGGGTATTTTTCTCTCCTGATTGTAGAGAGGGAAGTCAGGGGAAGTCCAAAGTTGTAAAAAAATTCTACCCTTGCTGTCTTGGAGAGAGAGGTGGCCACAAGGTGTAGAATAAGGTTCCCTTTTAGAAGCTGACAGCCATCAAGGACAGGGACTTCAGTCCTACAACCACAAGGAACTTAGTTCTACCAACAACTTAAATGAGCTTGGAAGTGCCTGCTATCTAAGAATTTCCAGAGAAAAGCCCAGGCTGGCCAACGTCATGATTTTGGCCTGGTGAGATATTGTACAGAGAACCTAGCCAAGCCTATCTAAACTTCTGACCTACAGAACTGTGAGGTAATAAATAGATATGGTTTTAAGCCACTAAGTTTGTGATTATTTATAATGTAGCAACAGAAAACTCATACAGTAGGTGCTATGGTCTGAATGTGTTTCCCCACCATAAATTCATGTGTTGAAACTTAACTCCCAAAGTGATGATGTTAAGAGGTAGGGCCTTTGGGAGGTGATGAGGTCATGAGAGTGGGGCCTCATGGATAGGATTAATATCCTTATAAAAAGGATCCAGAGAGCCCCCTCACCCCTTCTACCACGTGAGGACACAGAGAGAAGACACCATCTACGAACCAGGAAGTGAGTCCTCACCAGACACAGACTCTGCCACGCCGGGATCTTGGACTTCCAGACTCCAGAACTGTAAGAAATAAATTTCTGTTTATAAACTACTCAGCTTAGGGTATATAGCAGCTACCTACTAAGAAGTAGGTCTTAGACCATAACTTTGCCTGATATAATCAAAATTAGGGCAAAAGTTTCTTATTATGTATCTGGGACTGACAAAACAATCTCCATTAGACAAAAATCTAATTGTTAACTATGATGACCAGTGCTGAAAAAGGTGAAGGGGTGGACAGGTAGAACATGGGTGGACGATGAGAAATTACTTAATGGGAAAAATGTGTGGTATTTGGGTGATGGATACACTAAAAACCCAGACTTCACCATTATGCAATCTATGCATGTAACAAAACTGCACTTGTATCCCATAAATTTACACAGATACAAAATGGAATTTGCTCTTACATGCTCTTTAAGGGTTATTTTTATTGTCTTCTTCACTCAAATTAGGAAATGGGTTTTCTTTAATGTAAAGTTCAAGCAACTTACAGGTATGCTGTGAAAGCATGGTAGACCCAGGCTGACATTTATGCTCTGTACTTTATTAGCTGTGTGTCCTTATGGAACATATTTCTCTTGGCATCAGTTTTTTTCAGTTGCAATGTGAAGGTGTGCATTAAATAAGTTTTAAAGATGGATGGCAACTATAAAAGCATTTATAATTTTTTAACACAGAAGATTCACTTTAAATCCCATTTCTTGCATGAACTTTCATTTAATTCCATATGTTGACGGGAGTTATGGAAAAAATGAAGTTGCATTCCAGGGTGCTAAACATTTTTTGGTATGTATTTAATAAATATACAGGTCAGCTTTAAGGAAACTTTAAATGCTTTGTAATGGAGAGGACAGGGTCCTAGCACCTCAGAAAAAAAAATCTTCAGACCCTAATTATATGGGAAGAATCACAGGATTTTCAGGTTTGTGGTTTTAGGATGCCTACAAGATTATCATGAGAATTCCTTTAGGCTCCAGAAAAATTGCATCTGTCTTTTTCACACCCACTTTGTGGTGTTTCTTAAGTCTTTATTTTAACTACCATGTGCATATGTGATTTTATTATAAGCCATGTCAAATCCTTTGATCCCAGGTGGAAGTAGGTGGAGTATTTGTTATGTATAAATGAGCATGCATCTGGCTATCATAGGCAGTTTTGTGGTTTGTGGCAGAGAGTTTCTATGTGTGAGAGCATCCGGGGGAGAGATGCAGCTTGTGATGTTCAGGGACAGGTGGAGCCAACAACTGGTGTGGACAAATGGGAAGGAAGACTCGATTATGTTTTCTTTTTGTAATGTCTTTATTGAGGTAGAACTCACATACCACACACTTCACCCATTTAAAGTATACAACTCTATCACTTTTAGGATATTCAGAGTTGTGCAACCACTGCCGCAATTTTTTTTTTGGAATTTTCACACAAGAATGATTTTTATTCCCTCTTGAAAGCCTTTACCCCCCACCTTGACCCAGTGTGTGTAATAGTTTACCCCCATATAATTCCCCACCCTCTGTTTTTCTTGAGCTGTCTGTCTTTCTCACTCAGCTCTTTATTTTAGCACAGATGAAGAAAACTAAGCTGATGAGAGTTCTTCCTTATTTTGTAGCATAGTAAGAGCTGGAGCCAATGCACAACTTTCCTTTGAATCAGTTTCATTATTTTATGGTTTCCTCCTCTATTCGTCCTGTATCTCCTGTAAGCACCTACTCACGCCCATCAATTCAACAAAAAATACTATACTCTTTACCTATCATCCTTTTATTTCTCTGTCTACTTCTTCTTCTTACATTACATTCCTCTTAGATTCTGCTAATCTGCTTTCTGTTTCTATGGATTTTTATTTTCTGGAGATTTCCCATAAATGGAATCATATAATATGTGGTCCTTTGTGTCTGGTGGCTTCTTTCACTGAGTATGATGTTTTCAAGGTTCATCCATGTTCCAGCCCATGCCAGAGCTTCACTCTTTTTTGAGGCTGAATAATGTTTCATTGTATGGATAGACCACATTTTTATTATAAGATTCAAAGAATCAGTCAGAGATAAGTCTAGAGAATCTGTCTGGGTCAACTTCTGGGTGTGATTTCCTTTAGTAAAGCATTGTCCTCGAACTCCCAAAGCTGATGGCTGTATTTGGTCCTGGTTTCTGATAAAGAGAGAGACTGGCATTGACTCCCCTATGTTTCTCAAGCCTCATAGTTGTCTGTGTGGTAGCTTCCAGAACAATCTGGAAAATGAGTCTTGGCTTGACCACTTGTGACATACGCAGGACTCAGATCATGACCAAAACAGCTATTTCATTAAAGACAGAGCTTGCATATAAGCAAAGGTCTTGGAAACAAACCAAGTTCTCCTCTTTCTGGAGAACTACACGTACACACTCAGGTACAGGCAAGGTAGAGCGATGCCTGAGGCCAGTGAAACATGTGAGCCCTCAGAGGAGGGGATAATCCACAAGACCCTCAGAGGAGGGGATACTCCACAAGACCACCTGCACTTCTGACGCCAGTTGCAGGTTTAGAAGAGTTCCCCAAATCTCAAGTTTGATGGTTCACTGGAAGGACTCATAGAACTCACTAGAAACTGTTACACTCATGATCATGGTTTATTACAGTGAAAGGATACAGATCATGATCAGCCACATGAAGAGGCACATGGGGCAGGGTCCAAGCAAAATACCAACAGCAGAGATTCTCTTTCCCTGTCCCCTTGGAGTCAGGACAGCATCAGTTTCTAGGCATCAGTGTATGACAAGATGCACAAAGCATTGCCAACTAGGGCATCTCATCTGAGCCTCAGTGTTCAGAGTATTTTTTGGGACTCCCTCAACAGTCCTCAAGAAATACCAGTCATATAGTGTAATAGAGTTGGATCTCACAGAGCTGTTCAGGAGCAAGAGCTTGGCTGTCAGGATTGCTGGAGAATTCCTCCTGGGTTGTCTCTGATCAAGCAATGTCAACCTCACCGGTGTTGGATTCCTCATCCAGAAAAATGAGGGAATGAATGCAGGTGGTCTTCAGAACCCCTTTCATTTTCAGACTTCTATCCCCTGGGTGATGATCAAATTTCTGTTTCTCATACTCTGCAACCCCAGGCTGTAATGGGTGCCACTGCCCAGGTGCTCAAGATGCCTGCGCAGCGAAACATCTTGGACTTGCAGGAAGGAGTAGTTGATATTCATGGTCTTGATCCTAGGTGTTTTAAGGAGTCTTGAGGAAGGTGGAGCTATTTCCACTACAAAGACCACAGTTGACTACAAAGGGGATATGGGGCTTGTTCTGGACTTTTAGAATAACGGGGTCTGGACAACAAGATGAAGGTTACGTGATAGGGTCAGATGACATCACCTATCACAGCCAAGCCAAGCTCCCTTTGGGCAGAGAACAGGTCCAGTGGCCCCTACTTGAATGGCCGCAAGTGAGGACAGAGGTCAGCCCAAGCTTGGACTTATGTTACCCAGTGCATGAGCCATTATGGGTCATTGACCTCAGAATGAGGTGTCACCTCTCTGCCCAAATGTCCTTCCCTGCCTGCGTTTGTGGGTTGATGAGCTATGTCTTGGTGAAATGAATCATTGGTTTGGCGGTTGAGATTTTTGTCTTTGATATTGTCTCCTTCTTGTCCTCCCCCGGCTTGAGTTTTTGGGTGAAGATGCTTGAACCTTGAAAGATGTTTGTGTTCTAAAATGTGGGTGAACTGACACCTCGATTTTGCCTTCAGTACTTTCAGCAACTGCAGATCTCATGAGTAGATGAATGAGCTTTCTACTCATGCTGTCTGTCCCCGCAGGGACTCTCCCTTTCTGAACTGTACTGACAAATCCTGATGCTTTGACTTTCATTAAATGCTCTTGAATAAGAGCCAATGTAAATAACCCTTATATTAAATTCTGCTGTGCTATGCTAAGATAATCATAGGAGGCTACTTCCATTCATTGAAACTTTAGGGGGAAAAAAGGGGAAACATTCTGCAAGAACATAACGAAACCCATTCTGTTCATGCATTTGTAGAAGGGGAGGGTGAGTTTGCAAAGTCCCCGGGTCCAGTGTTAAACAAGAGGCAGTCACTGGCCAATGATAGACAAACGCAGCTAGAGTAATATTTGGGGGGAAAACCGAGAACAATTCAAAGAAGATGATTTAGGCCTTACTGTGGGGGCTTTGAAAGACTGGCTCTGTGGTTTTTATTTAATCTAGTTGGTGCAGGTTGGTGATTAAGGGCTTTTCTTACCTGAAGTTGATCAAAATGGTATTTTTATGAGATTAATCTGGCGGCAGAATGTGAATGGTTTTGATCCTGTCCACCTGTGCTGAGCGTATGTGGAGTACCTGGTACAATGACCAAGGCAGAGAAACGTACAGGACAAAATACAATGTCAGGAAGTAAAATAACTTAGAGGATATTTCTGTGAAAATAACCAGAGGAGGAATTTGCAGCATCAGGACTCAGCATTCGACCCCATCGCATCAGACCCTGAGTCTGTCATTTTATTTGGACCCAGACCCTATAACGCCAGAAGCAATGTTAATCCAGAACAATGCATCTCAGGGACCATAATAGCAGGTCCAAATAATTCCTAAAATTATGACCATCTTTTGTGCCGTTGGTTCTGCGATTGTCTATCACACTTTGAGGGTTTCCCCAGATACAGCGGAATTCATAAACGTTCTGCGACGTCCCGTAGACACAAGCAGATTCTATCTGCTTAGAGTCAACTCTTCAACCTTGTAAGTTTGCAGCACACTTACAAAATGGTGTGTAACATAATAAGAGTTGGCATGAGTTTTATCATCAAAAGAACCCATGTTGAAAGCCAATTTCAGGTTCCAAAGCAGAGAATACTACAGAGATGTGCTCATTTTCACTTTGAGACACCAAAAGCGTTTGTAGCCAGGGGTCTGGGCTAATGGTCTGGTTCTGAGCAGGCTGTCATTGATGCATTTGTTGGCCATGACCCAGCCACCTGTAAAGAACATCATCCATCCCAGCGAAGAGAAGTCACAGGGGTGGATGCCTCAACCTACTCATCATCATTCATACTCACGAAGGAACCATTAGGATACACCCTGGGTTCACCCCTTAGGAGACGACTCAGGAGGGTTTTATCTTTCTTTTAAAGCTTTTATTCTCTGTTGAGATTACTTTTTGCTAATCCACCAATATATGTATATGTATATGAATGTATATATGTGTGGGTGTATATATTTTTTTCTTGCATTAATAAAAGCATACTAAAAACTTTGGCCACAGGTTTTGGGTAGGATGCTATTTTATTTTGTGGATTAACAACCTGGTGGGAGTGTGGACTTTCAAAGATATGACATGAGAGTTATTTCAGAATCAGACTTTTTTAGCTTAGCAAGCATCCAATAGAATGCAATCCAGTGGAAAAATAGGATTTCTTCCCCATTCGGGGCAGGGGGCGGGGCGGGGGGGGGGAGGTTCCTCAATGGATGTTTTTCATTTAAGCCTCATTTGCACAAGAATAAAATGAGATTGGGTGTTATTCTGTCAAAGCCCCCGAATTTTCAGTGCAATCATCTTGGAGGTCTTCTTTTGTAAAAAATATCCCCGCAATTATTAAAGCTTTGTCTAATTCAAATCCATAAGAATAGAGACTATATATACAGGCATTTGATAAATATAAATGCAGGTTGGTAAATCGCAGAATGAGCTGCTTTAGGTTTTGAATTACTCAATTTGGTGATGTACAGTAGATTAAACGCATAATTCCTAACTCCCCACTACATTTTGTGGTTAGTAAATATGCCCAGGAATCTGGCCCAGACATTGCCACGTGGGTTTAACGGTAGGACGGAGGCAGATGCAGTGGGCTTCTTACATCCTGGAAGAAATTGATCGATTTCAGCATTGAGGGTGATATCTGAATTTGGGTTGCTTGGTACTCTCGGAAGCCTGCTCTTTGGTGTGCAAAAAAGAGGATATATTTATATAATTAGTTAACAATTTTTTTTTTTAGCTTTGCATTCTTCCTCTAACCTACTTTTTTTTTTTATTTCCAGGCTTATGTGAATAGAATAGTTTAATCCTGTACTGAAACCTGCTGAAAGTAACAGAAACATAAATATCATATGCCAACTTCACTTACTGACATAAATGCCTATTTTCTTTCCTTTTTAAAAATTTTAGAATATTATGGGGGCACAAACGTGTTAGTGACATGAATTGCTTTTGTGCAGTTTGAGTCAAAGTTATAAGTGTGCCCATCACCAAGACAGTGAATAGTGAACAATTTTTAAGGGATTTTGATTGGCCCGTACAGCTGTGTCATGCACGTGGGCTTTACGAAATGTGGTGAGTGCAAATTTTTAATTCTGTCAGCAACACGCATTCAAACGCAGGCCCGATTTAGACGTGCTTGTTGTTATGCAAAATTAAACAAGTAATGGAGAAAATTAAAACAAAATTAAAGGGGTGAGAGCTCACCTTATGTCGCTCTTAAGATGGCAAATGGATCAGAGACTTTCGAGGACACTTATGATGTCAATTCGATCGAAAGGGTGGGAGCAGTTCGGGTCACAATTTTGAGAAACAGAATGAAGAGTGCCAGAGGAACGCTGTCCTTGACGGGTAAAAGACCTCTATGAGCTTTAGAACAATGGCCTCCAATCAGGGGAGATTTTGCTTCCCCAGGGGACACTTGGCAACGTGTGGAGATTGCCTTTGGTTGTCACACCTGGGTGGTCTCACTGGCATGTGGTGGGTGTAGCCCAGGGACACCCACTCCACACCCTGCAGTGCACAGAACATCCCCCCCACACACAGAGTCATCCAGCCCCAAATGTCGCTAGTGCCAAAGTTGAGAAACCCTGCTTGGGAAGCCATCTGGGTACAAAAATATAATATGTAGAGTAGGAAGAAATATACAGATGCATGAATAGAGTGGGAAGTCCCTGTGGCTTTATTTTGTGTTTGTTTTGTTTTGCTCCTGCTTAGGAGGGTATGGGGGGACAGAGATGGTAGCCAAGGATGTTTTGTGTGCATTATTTTGTTTGTTCTTTCCTTCCTTAGGCCTCAGTTTATTTCTGGAGGAAATTAGACAGTCGAGCTTCCACGACTGACACAGCAGAATAGGAAGGGCACGTGGATGTCAGACATATGATGGAGGAAAGGAATTCATGAACTCAAGCCATGCTTCTCCAGTCCACACTTTTTATTTACTGGAATCCTAAGTAAAGCACCCACTTTCTGTGATTCACAGAATGGGGCTCTGAGTGGAATTTATCCAGGACATGAAGTGACCACACCTGTAACATCCACTAGTGCACCTCCTCCCCAATTACGATGTCATGGGAATGAACATCTTGTCTCATACCTGGAGAAAAATATCAGCCTCATTCTATGGTGGCGTCTTAGGATAACATCTCTTACATACAGGTTGTGGGTTTGCCTTTCAGCTAGAATAACCTTACAGGAAATTGCTTTGACATTTCAATAAATACACCCTTTGAATAGGAGCCAATACAAATAAACTTGATATTAAATTCTGCTATGCTATAGTAAGATTAATCATAGGCGGTCACTTCCACACACTGAAACTTCAGAAAGAAAGCCAAAGTCCTGCAAGAACATATTGCAGGAATAATAAAGCTCATTCATCTTGCTCATATCTAGAAGGAGAGGTTGAATTCATATAAGTTGGCTCTTTCCCCTGTTTAAGGCTGGTCCCTAAATCCAGCCCACATTTTCTTTAGCCCCACTGATATTAGCAAGAACATCTGGCAGGTAGAGCATGAGAATAGCACGAGAGATAACCAGAGAAAATCCACTAACTATAAAGAGTTGACATCTAGCTATAAATTACAAGATTGTGTCAATTTTCATTCCCTAAGTGTAGATTTCATAAAAGCACGACTTCATTCCATCAAGGACTGATGGTGACATGAATACAGCCTCTAAAGCCTCTAACATGATTTGACCCCATTTTGATTATCTACAGACACAAATCTTTCTTGAGCAGAATTTCAGAACTTTGTTTGGAAAAACAAATTGGTATATAAATTGGAATTCATTGAAACGTTAATGTATACATATACATATATATGCATACACATATATATACTGTTTAATATGGATGCTGTTTATATGTATGAAACACTACAGTTCAGTGTTGAGTTGATATGTTGTGTGTGCATATATATAGTACATATATGTGTGTATATATAGCATATAGATATGTATATACATGTGTTTACATATATGGTACATATGTGTGCAACAGTGCATACACATGTGTGTATACAGTACATATATGTGTGTATGTGTATATAGTGCATATATGTGTGTATATAGTACATATGTGTGTATTACATATATGTGTGTGTGTAGTGCATGCATGTGTATATATATAGTACACATGTATATATACTATATATGTGTGTGTATAGTGCCTGTGTGTGTACATATAGTGCATATGTGTGCACATGTGTGTGTATACATATAGTACATATATATTGTGCATATGTGTGCATGTATAAACACAATATCAACATTATGGGATATTATGGGGCCATCCATCTGGATTCTGGTTGCACGTTTGATTTTGAGGATAGCTTTTGTCTAGTCCAGGACTGATAATCAAGCATGCATGGAAGGAAATAATTGTTATAATCCAGGGAGCAACAGTGTTCAGCTCATCAGAAACCCACATACTTGCATGGCTTAGGTTTTACCCAAGGCTAAAGCTTGGATCTGTCCAGTTGTGTTAAAGCTGCTCTTGCAAAGCCTGTTCCAAACGTCGTGTGCCTTCAGTGAGTCTGGACAAGCACAGGCAGACATACCTGTGAGGTTTCTGTGAGCAGGAGCGGGCACCGGCCAGCCCCTCCGAGACACCCGTTGGAAGCGTGGCTTGTGAGCGTCTGCTCACAGCCTGGCTCCACGGGGATGACAACACTTTTCCTCTCTGATGTGTGCTAAATTTAGCTAGGGGTTGCTTCATTTTGCTCCTCATGGGAGTGAAGTCATGCTTATTTTTGGTTAATGTGAGATGATCTTTTCATTCCAGTTGCCAGCGTTTCTAATTGAATTTTACTGTCTTCTTTGCTTGTTCCCCCAAGAAAAAGACAGACTGTGCAAGCCAGAGTATATGTATGTAAAAATACATATATTCAAACCAAATATCTATATATAGTAAGAGCTGGAGTCACAAAGAGAAGAAGAAAGGACCCCTACTTTTCAGTATCTCCAAATTTAGTTAGAAAAAGTTGTTTATACGGCCAGCAAGGGATGAAATAGTATGAGCTCAGCACGAAAGGTGACAAACATACTCCAAGGGGGTGCAGTGGAAGGAAAGATGAATTCTGATTTAGGAAGATTAGGAGACATCTCAGGAGGAACTTGCACTAATTAAAGCTCTAAGGTTGGATCAAAATATTAAATAATAGGGAAGACCAGGGATTCTTCAAATTGAGGGTAGCAGAGGAGAGCGACATGGAAAGGCAAGGTCCGACGCTGAGCATGAGGAAGGGAGGGCTGGCGGCCGGCGCGGTGGACTCCCCGCAGTATACACACATGTACCAGATCTACCGCGGGAGTCGCCTTAGAGCGCACAACTCTGTGGCATTGCACCCGCCCACGACGCTGTGCACCCATCACCTCTGTCTGCTTGCAGACTCTTTTCATCACCCCGAACCCACAGAAGCTGCATTTACAGGAGCCAAAAGGTGGAAACCACCCAGATGTCCACGCATGAAAGAGAAGGTGGAGAAAATGTGGTCCATCCGTGGAATGGAATAGTATTCAGCCAGGAAAAGGAAGGAAGCTCTGATGCGCACTGCAACATGGGTGAAAACGGAGCACATCGTGCTCAGTGCAAGGAAGCCAGACACAAAGAACCCCATGGTGTATGATCCCATTTGTATTAAATATCCTCCACTCTTCTGTAAGACCATCTATATGCGGGTAGGAGAATCCATAAATATTGATCTATGAGTCGATAGTTGCACCGTCGTTACTTGAAGGAAGACGCAAAGAACCAAGCAAAACTCTGAGAAGTAAATTCCCTACAAGGTGAAACACAGCCTTTTTCTGTGCTGCCCAGGGGGTTTTCATCCACCTCCGGCTGAAATCTGCAGAGAGTTCCTGTTCTCTTTCACCTTTGAAATGGCAGCATCTGGGATAGATCAAGTCCAGATCATTACGCCAAGCGGGATGGGCACTCTTTTCCAGGAGGGAGGATTATGCCAATGTATTACAGAGGATAAATTATATTCTACCAGCGACGTCAGGCTATGACGAGCTGCTGTGTGTTCTTCGGCTACCGTCCAAGCCAGGATAAGAGTCAATTCTAGGGTCACTTTCACTCTGGGCTTTGTTTCTCCTCCTGCCAATTCGATAACCTTCCCAAACTCTTCTTTTTCATTGAACTTGATTGTTTTCCTTCGTCGAACTCATGAAAATGTTAAATATGAATTTTCTAGGGTTTTCTTAAATGAGTCTGTCTGCCACTGGCCTATAAATTCCATGAGGTCTTTTGTACACCCACGTCCCAGGATGATGCTGGACATGACATCTTTGGGTACCTACTGAATAAATGAATGGATGGATGGATGGATGGATGAGCTAATTAATCCCTAATAAGACTCAAGAAAACAGTATGATTCATCTATAATGCCGGTGTATAGAGCGCCCTTGACCTGAGTGACTCCATCTTCGAAAAAGACCTCATGATCTATTTTAAAAAGCATCATGCCAGCAGGGACCATGTATTTGTGGAAAGACACAAACACGCGTGGACCAGGTTATCTCTGACCTCGTGCTGCCGCTGACAGCCGGCATCTGAGATCTTTGGGTGTATTCAAAAAGAGTTAACCCAGCTCATGTGGGGAGACACACAACATTTTATTTCATCCGTGCCAACTATTAATACACAGATAATTTTCAAAACTGTTCAGCCCCGCCCTGTAGCCGAAGGAACAGATGCCTGTAAACTTCACCCCGCCAAAGGTTTCATGCAAAGGAGGCGGAGTCTAATCCTAGAGCCTCCGAGAACAACAGGATAATAGATGATAATAGAACCTGAAATTGTACCAGGAAACTGCCCTTTTCGAATCTATTATCTCTATAACCATTTCTCCTCTCTGTGGCCTTCTGGCTGCCTTCTTAGACCCTGGGCTTTGGAATTTTGAGCATTTTCCTCGAGACGTCTCTTTCCCAAGCACGGGAGGGGGAAAGCGGACCAAAGATTTCTCCAGAAAGAAGTCACTGGGTTAATTGGTAAAACTTTTATTCCAAAGACAAATCGATATTAACAATCATCTCCAATGGGGTTCATCCTCCTTCCTGGGTCCCAGATAAAAATGACTGCTGACTGCCAAAACCTAACCTTTCCTATTTCTTCTTTTCCTATGAAAAATAAGGGTGCCAAAACTTCTGAGTTTAGCACAATATGCTTGCTTCTCCCCTCCGTGGAGCTGCATGTGTCTCCTTCCCTTCTGATGCAGACACAAGGGATTCTGTTTCTAGGGTGAGGTGCAACCGGGCGTGTTTTGGGATGTCCCACAAATGGGGCCACAGTGAGCATGTTTTATAAGCTGAAAAATGCCCTTGGCATATGACGGTGTTGATATATGTCTTTAAGATTTTTCAGCATTAACAACTCTGAGAGTAGCCTTTGAGAAGGCTTTTGGGGGTTGCAAAATGAAGACAAAGAAGTTGCTTTATGCACTCAGGGAAGCCACAAGTCAGTCCACTCCCTCCCCAGTGCACACTGTCTGGGGGATGGGCACACTTATAACTTTGACTCAAACGGTACAAAAGCAATTTATGTAACCAAAACCTTTGTACCCCTGTAATATTCTGAAATTAAAAAAATTTTAGAAAAAGAAGTTACTTTACAAAGCAACGTGCTAAAGTGATTCGCGTCTGATTCTGTGTGGTTTGCATTGGAGATGCTTTCCTCTTCAGCTGGAGTTGCTTTTCTCAGCCTTTACTCCTTGGAAACAAAGGTGCTCTTATCTTGCCTTATCAGTGCCCATTTTAAGGTATTGATGTGACATTATGGGAATCAAGGAGGGTCTCCCAGTGGGCTGCAAAGCCTGTGTCTACTGGGCTGGGCTCTGTGCTTCCTCTGTGGTTATGTGGGATGTCTCTGTCTGTGAGTTTTCATCTTGCTGGAAAAACAATCCCCTTCCAGGAACGTTCTCTCCCACAAGAGGCATGTGGGCCGGACTGCAGGAACACACACACGAACTAAGTCTAGTGTATGAAGTTTCCTGTGGCTGCTGTAACAAAGTGCCACCAAATGGGGGGCTTAAACAATAGAAATGTACCCTCCCCCAGTCCTGGAGCCCAGGAGTCTGAGATGAAGGGGTCTCAGGGCCGCTCCCTCCGGAGGCTCCAGGGGAGGCTCCTTCCTGCCTCTCCCAGCTCCTGGGGGCTCCAGGCGTCCCTTGGCTTGTGGCTGCGCCACTCCAGTCTCTGCCTCCACCTCCACGTGGCTTCTCCTCTGTGTCGGTGTCTCCTCTTCTGTCTCTTATGAGGACACCTGTCATTGGGTTAAGGATCCCTCTAAATCAAGCATGATCTCATCTAGAGATTGTTAACTTAATAGAGATTGTTAAGAAATCTGCAAAGACACGATTTCCAAATAAGGTCCCACTCACAGGTACCTGGTGTTAGAATGTAGACATAGCTTCTGGGGTCCCCTACGGGCATTTCCTAACTGATGTTGGCGTAACATAGATGAGCTTCCCAATGGGTACACGTCGTCCTGTGCTTTGACGGATTGTTCAGTGTTGGATGGCAGTGGATTCACCTGGTTAAATCTCCACGTATTCCAAAGAATTTAGCTCTCATGGGGTTCTCTCCTTTTATGTCTTTCCAAGACACGTTTAAATGGTATGAGTGTTATTATTCATGTTTCTTTTCATTTTCTCACAGTGAAAAGCCTGTTAATTCACTGCTAATTCACCAAGGAGTATTTCAAAAGTGATCAAATTCAATTATATCACCACTAACACTGTTTACTCTTGTTCCCCCCCACAAATACCCTTGTATTAAAAGCAAACACAGCAATAGCAACAGTAACCACAAAAGTGGACCCCAGATTTATTTAAATCACCTGCATTCCCCATGTTCCAGTATCAGTCATCTATGGCCACTGACAGGTAGGGGTAGCAAGTGGGTGGCTACAAGTTTTGCCAAGGACTGACCACCTATGGGCCCAGAATACAACACAGTTCAACTAATGACCATGGATCTGAATTTTAGACCTGGGAAGAAGCCAACATTTTCCCAGTTGATAAAAGGAGCCCTAACTTGTCCTAAGGTAAGGAAGAGGGAGAAATTTTGGCCCTCCCAGACACTGTTCAGTGGGTATAATACATTCCATGAGCTGGTGTATTTGTGTGTGCATGGGCCTTGGTGATATTGCTGATGTTCCTCCTTAGTAATAGTTCTACCTTCATCCATTTCCTGGAGGACAGAGGACAAATGAATCCATACACCTCTGATGGAGCAGAACATCAGGACTTGGTTGCACTGGGCATGAAGCTTGTTTATCATATTTATCCAGACCTCTGAACAGTGCTTAGCATGATGCTGGCATGTACCAGATGCTCCAAAAACATCTGTTAAATGAATGAACCAATCAAGGAATGAATGCATTTGGCATCATATAACTCAAATTCTTCAGGGCATCACAATGCTACCACTAGAGTTCCCGACTGAGCATTCACTTTTAATTCATGTCAGCCAAACATGTAAACATGCTCTTTGCCCAGAAATGGAGCATGTGAAATAGCTAAACATCTACTCTTTCCAAGAACATACTTCACCCAGCAGAGGACGGGTTCAGATGGCATCTTCTTTTCCTTCTAGAGTATTCTGGCTTGTCTTCATGTTGTATTAGTTGAGTTGGTCCATTTATTGTCTCTGATAAATATGTTGTTATTTGTGTTTCCTGTCTGTCAGCCACAATTCTGAAGCCCAGATGATACGAAGAGTCCCCTGTGCATTTTTCATAGCATTTCAACTTAATGCAAATTTTTACATTAGCCTATTCCTTCTCACTGTCACGGTCATTGTATGAGCTTTTGTAGAACTCGTGCCATTTTAACTCAAATCTGGGAACAGGCTAGGACTGGAATTTGGTATGTCACTGACATCTAATCCTCCCAAGTTGCCTACTGAAGAAGATCAGTTCTACTTTGCTTCACGTCACCAGGCATGTGTGCCTGTTCTCTCTGCTCGTGTGTGGAATCAGGATGTTATCTGCTCTTTCGTCTGATCCTGTGGTTCTCTGCATAGGAGTGTATGACTCAAATGGTGGCCCTCAAAACATGTGTCCATGTTCTAATCCCTGGTCTAAATTACCAAGTGCATGTTGGTACCCCTCCAAATCCATATATGGAAACCCTAACCCCCACAATGGAATGGTATAAGGAGATGATGCTTTTGGGAGGTGATTAAATTTAGATGAGGTAATGAGGGTGAGGTCCCACGATGGGATTAGTGCCCTTATAAGAACAAGAAGAGACACCAGAGCTCTCTCTCTCTTCATCCTGTGGGGATACAGGGAGAAGGCACCATCTGCAAACCAGGAAGGAAGCCCTCAGTAGACACCAGATCTGCCAGCGCCTTGGGCTTCCCAGCCTTCAGAACTGTGAGCAACATCTTGTATTATCACACGACAAGTGTCCTTATAAAATACACAAAAAGAATAAAACAGACAGAAGAGGGGGAGGCAATGTGATCATGGGGGCAGATATTGGGGTGATGTGGCCACAAGCCAAAGAATGCCACCAGGCACCAGAAGGTGGAAGAGGCAAAGAATAGATTGACATCAGGCTTCTACCTTCCAGAAGTGTAAGGGAACAAATTCCTGCTGTCCTATTCCACCCAGATTGTAGTAATTTGTTACAACGTCCACAAGAACTAACACAGGAAGTGTATGCACATTTTAGGTTTTGTGATTGTCATTCATTCTACTGATTGGAACAGACATTTAGTCAAAGTTAACATTACTAATATACACAACTGCCTCCCTAGACTACCATTGAACATGATGTTGGTAGATTAATTATAATTCTTGTTCCACCATGGCTACATTACATTATGTCTAGCATGATTTAATTCATTATGCTCACCCTTCCTTAATAAATGTGACACCTTATGCATGGCATTAAGTAATGAAGCCAGCCTCCTTTGCAATAGTGCATGTTGGTCACCCACTTGATTTATTGATCTAATGTTAATCAAATGCCTATGATGAGCCTGGTATTGGGATAAACATCAACAATGCAGCAACGAGCCAACCCAACATGTTTGTGGGTTGATCGAGGCCGCCATCTTGCAGAAATAAAAATTGATATTATGTTCAATTCTCAGTATTCACAACAGTTATGTTCTATAAAGTCACCATAAACACTGAATTAGCAAATTCTTAACTACTGCTCTTCGGGGAAACACAAGATTAGGTTTCTATGGTGTCTGGTCACAATGTTTTTGCCAACCAATCAATACATTACCTTGTTTTGTGTGTGTTTCTGTTTAAAAATGCCTCATTGGGTAGATATTGTTGACTCACTGACATTGAACTCACAGCCAACAGGGATATGACTCATGTCTGAATGAAGCTTCCCCAACACATGGTTTTTCTCCATAAGGCACATCCCAGCCTGCTTGTGCTTAGGGACAGCAGCTCTTCAGCTCAATTACTGGGGCCATTTCAAATGGCAAAATCACCAACAAAAAGCACAAACATGCAAAACACATGGCACTCGATAGACTACAAAATGACACTTGTTTACACAGTATGAGAGCTGAAACAGCTGGAAACATGTGCATTGGGTGACTTAAATTTCTTCCAGCTTTGCATGTGTCTGAAATGACTGCAAAAGTACTGTGAGTCTTGATTTTGGGGGTTACAGAGTTTTAGGGAATAGATGAATTCACAAATACAGAATTCTACTGTACGTAGAAAGCAACCACAGACTCATGAAGCTCATGTTTGTAAACTTTTATAATTACACATCACTAACTCTTTAGGCCATTGGTCAACTCCATGCCTTCAGATTTTTGTTGTGTTTGATTATTTTCTAAAGAACATGCTGTATGATAGCTACCGGGCTAAGCATTTTAGATGATTTTTAAAATTCACTCTACATGAACCACTGTGAATAGTTGCTACTCTTGTAAAAACAATATTGTGAAAACAATTATGGGAAAATAAGAAATTTTTAAAAATATCAGTCTTAGAGGAATCGGAAAACTTGCCCAAACTCAAACTCAGAAGTGATTGCTTTGGAACTCAACTTCAGGCCAGACAAACACCAAAGGTTATTGATAGTTATAAAGAGGTCATTGGCCTCTGTCTACTTTTCTGGATTACCGTCCCCCAACTGAATTCTACTTTTCCTCCTGTTTCTCTCCATTTGCTTTCTCCATCTCCTCTCTTATCCTAGACTTTGCTCTTATTTTCCTCTCTGGCCCCATCTCTATATGCTGAGTTCTCTCACATTGGCAGTTCTAGCTCAAAGTTGTTTTGTTCCTGAAATCTTATCAAGTTCCTCTAAATGAATTAAAACCCACTCTCCTTTTTCTTTTCATGTGATTTACACACTTGTTATGCTACACTTCTGTTATGGTCTGAATGTTTGTGTTCTTCCAAAATTCATATGTTAAAATCCTCACCCCCAAGGTGATGGTGTTAGGATGTGGGGCCTTTGGGAGGTGATGAGGTCATGAGGGTGGAGCCCAAAGATGGGATTAATGTCCTTATAAAAGGGACCCCAGAGAGCTCCCTCACCCCTTCCACCATATGAGGACACAGCAAGAAGTTGCCATCTATGAACCAGGAAGTGAGTCCTCACCAGACACAGGCTCTGCCACGCCGGGATCTTGGACTTCCAGCCTCCAGAACTGTGAGCAATAAATGCCTGTTGTTTATAAGCCACCCAGTCTATGGTATTTTGTTATAGCAGCCTGAATTAAATAACAACTTCCCAATCTCCCTTTGTGTAACTGCCCTGTGTACATTTTTGTGCAGGTGGCTCCGTCTTCCCTACCACAGTGTAGTCCACACAGGCAGGCATCTATACTTCTATAGCTTTGACATACATTGTGATATATTTTAAGCCCATACGTATGTGTTGAATTCATTTAAATTCAACACAGTAAAGACAGAAATAGGCAACATGGGCTCAAATACTTAATTCCAGCTTGCACACTTGCAAAAATAATCTGAGGAAGAAGAATGTGATTACAGATCCTGTAAGGACACCAAGCAAGGGCCATTTATCTACCTGTACCAGGATGCTGGCAAGAGTTTTTAGATACACCTTGTGACACACTACTTGGGTTCAAATCCTGAATGCACATTTCCTAACCTCTGGGCTAGTTCTACGAGTCTCCAGAGCTGTAAGACAGAGATAACCAGAGTTAGTCATCCATGGTGATGGTTTCCATTAAATAAGAACACAAGTACCAAGCTCCAGCACTGTCTTTCCCACTAAGTGGCCTCCATCTGTGTGGCTGATGGAATGGTTAGTAACATAGCCAAGACTTGTTTGCCTGGGGACACATAGGAGGTCTGGCCAGAAAGTATCCAGCCATGTAATGTGAAAAATAGAGACATTTATTGAAGACAATACAAGATACAAGAAACACTGTACATAGGACAATGATGCCTTGTTCCCCTTCCAAGTAGGCACCTTGGGACCTCACGCAGTTCTCCCAGCATCTCTGAACCTAACCCGCACACGGTCAACATTCCCAGGGGTACTGCTTGTAGCAGGCCTTCCAGAACACGGATCACTTTCAACAGATTCTTGACCATCTTTGAAGCGTTTGTGGCCACACTTTTATTTGCGCTGCACTCATTGCATCGTCCCCGAAAGCCTTCTGAATCATCCGAATAGTTTCCGCGGAGGAATGTCCAAGCTTAATGCAAAATTTGATGCAGATTCGTTGCTCTCCTCATTCAGTCATTTTGAATGTGACAGCCACACAGTGCACACGCTCGCTCAACGGCATCTAGCGCCCCACTGACTGGTACGGTGACATGTCATTGTTCACGCGTGCGCACCCCAGTCCGCTCTCCTTGGCTGCCGGGTTACATCCACGTCAGGCAAACCATTCTCGTTATATTAACAATGACTGGACACTTTCTGGACAGACCTTGTATCTTAAAGCCCTTTTGTTGAAAAAGGGTGTTTCTGTGATTTAAACTTCTAGGTGAAAAGAAGTGGGCATGATTTTCAAAAATAGATTTCCATTAAAGTCTCTTTAATAGAACATCTATGTGGACAGGCAAATGAGGTGCAGGTGCCTATAACAGATCAAGAGGTTTTTTTTTCATTTTTATTTATTTATTTCTAAATCTGTAATTATTGTGGGTACATAATAGTTGTATATCTTTATAGGGTATGTGTGATGCTTTGATACAGACATAAAAGATGAATTAATCAAATCAGGGTAATTGGGGTATCTATCAGTTCAGGAATTTATCATTTCTTTGTGTCAGGAACATTCCAATTCTGCTCTTTCAGTTATTTTAAAGTATATCCTAATTTATTGCTGATTATAGTCATTTTGTTGTGCTATCAAACATTGTTCATTCTAACTATCTAACCACATTTTTTCACTCATTAACCCTCAAGAGTTTTTAAAAAAAATATATAATATATATTTGTATAAAATAGGGCTGAAGAAACACACCATATAATTAAAGTGTGTTTCCAGCATTGCAAAGGAAAAATACCCTCTGATCGCTCTGATATTTGATTATCAGGACTTAAGTACAGAAAGATTGTAAAAAACTGTGGATGATTGTAGAACATTGTAAAGGCATTGTAAAGAGTATAAAAACACACAAATGCACACATGCACGCACACACACGTCTGTCTTTTACAGGCTTGCAGGCTCATCTAGCAGACAAGCCCAAAGACACAGAACGTTTTCTAAATGTGAAGAAATGACCCATATGGATGAGAAGGCGTTGTAAGATTCAGGAAGAGGTCAGATGCCCTGGAATCTGGCCTTGTCAAAAAAAAACTTTCAGGGAAGAGGCGGAAGTGGTTGTCTGGCCCTGGAGCTGGGGCAGATTCGGATCACTGTGCAGGAAGGGGAGGACAAACGTTTATCCGGGTAAAGGATGCCTTTAGATAGGACAGGAAGGATTGAGCTGTCTGAAGGAACCAGAGGAGTCAACATCAACAGAGAACAGGAGATTTCAGTGGAGACACAGATTGAGGGCGGGTGTTGGAACTGGACCACCCTCCACCCTGCTGGCAATGTGGGCCCCATAGCTGACAGTCCTGGCAGAGAATCCCAATGGAAAACCCACTGGAGCAGGCACAGTGGCAGGAATTTGGGAAGAACAGGTGAAGAGTAATCAAGATGATAATAGAACTGAATGGTTGTTGGTAAAGCTCATCAACTCATTGAAGGAAGATGATAGTGAACAAGGCCAGGCGCGGTGGCTCATGCCTGTAATCCTAGCACTTTGGGAGGCTGAGGCGGGAGGATCGCTTGAGGTCAGGAGTTCCAGACCAGCTTGAGCAAGAGCGAGACCCCGTCTCTACTAAAAATAGAAAAATTAGCCAAGCATAGGGGTGCTGTGCACCTGTATTCCCTGCTACTCGGGAGGCTGAGGCAAGAGGATCGCTTGAGCCCAGGAGTTGGAGGCTGCAGTGAGCTATGATGATGCCACTGCACTCCAGCCTAGGGGACAGGGCAAGACAGTCTCAAAAAAAAAAAAAAATATATATATATAATACACTTGATGTACTCACAGATTTTTTTACAATACCTTCTCTGTTAGATTCCAGATGTTGTACATGAAATTTGATGTGAGACATTTTATGACACAGTGCTTTTTCCTGGTTTCACTTTATATTTCCAGAGCACGTGGCATTTTTTCCAAAGACCTTGCCTCCTTTGATTACAGCATACAAAAAAATGATGTGTTCCCATAATACGAGGTACATATTTCTGCCATTGCTTGTACAACATTGCTCAGAACCACAAATGAACACATGCGTGACATGTTCTTCACACCTGACCCAACAAAAGAAGGCGATAAATATGCCCAGATTTAATGTTGCCATCAAATACACAGAGTACTGAGCTATAAGAACTCCGCCGAGTGTCGGGAATACAAAGATGAATAAAAAACACGAATTCTGGAGAAATTCACCATGTAGAAGGGAAGACAGAGAGGAATAAATAATACGAAACTGACCAGGGTCCATGTGATATGAATTAATAGATGAGCTGATGCTTGTGCCAGAACTCAGACAATGAATTAGGACTTTTGAGATCAAGAAATTAAGCAAGAACATTGCAGGCACAGTAACGTGTAGGAGGGAGAAGGATGTATATATATCCACACTCACTATTCGAGGCAGCTATGTTCTACAAAGTCAGCACGACCACTGAATTAGTGGATACTGGGACATTAAACTCACAGCCAACGGCACTGTCACTTGAGCCTGGATGAAGTTTCTCTAACAAACGTATTTTCTCTGTGATGCACACATCACAGCCTCCTTGCTCTTAGGAACACTGGACAGTGCTCCAGCGTGACGCTTGGGAGCCATTTGAATCAGCAAAATCACCACCACCAACAAAAAAAACAACCCCAAAATGTTAAAACATACCACTTAATTGACCATGAAAAGGACACTTGTTTTCAGTATGAGCTGAAACCAGAAAGCAGAGCGTCATCTTATTTGAGCTCAGCTGGGAGCCAGGAGGTCAGGTGAGTCACATTTTTTGGCAGTCTTGCATGTGTCTGCAAATGACCACAACAGCACCTGGAGTAGTAATTTTGGGGTTGCAAATGCGTTTTAGAGAGCAGGCAACTTTTCAAATATGGAATCCACGCACAATGAGGTAGTACCTGTCAAACTATCTATATATGTGTGCGTTTTGTGCATTTTCTGGGGAAGAGGTGTGTAGCTTTCATTAGGTTCTGAAAGAGGTTTATCACCCTCCAAAGGTTAAGAACTGATGAGAAGTTCTTATTTATCAAGTTACAGGATAGGAAACTGATGCTTGGAATCTGAAATAACTTTGCACGGTCACTCAGCTTGGGACAAAGCCAGGCACCCGGGTTGCCTCATTCTGTTTTGTCAGGGCACTTAGCTTGGAAACCTGCAATATTCATGTAAAGTGTTCTCTCTTCCATGCATTTAAATTTATAATGCAGGGAGCTAACCTCATATCATAGAATTATGCTCTATCCTAACACATATTAATTTTTTTCCCTATCCCTGTGCATAAAAAGGGGTCAGGCTGGAAACCTCGGCATTGAGATACGGTGAACAAAAAGTCTCCGGGGCCTGCCCTGTAATTTGGGGGAGCCTGCAGCTGCCGGCAGAACATGCTTTAAAAAGTTGGGAAGACCCATTTCACCATAAATAGTTCCAGAAAGCTTCGTAATTGCCAAGACGAGAATTTTCTTTAAGGACCTTAGGGAGATGTGTGCATTTTGACCGTGTTATGGGCTTATTTGTGTGTTCCCCAAAATTTATATGCTGAAGTTTTAACCCCCAATGATTGTATTTGTAAATAGGGTCTTTAAAGAGGTAATTAGGGTAACATGAGGTCACTAGGGTGGGCCTTGATCCAATAGGACTGGTGTCCAGACACAAGGCTGCCACTGATGGTGAGGAATAAGTGATGTCCCGTGTCTGAGGAACCTAGCACAGGGGCTGCTTTGGGATGGCCCAGGAAACCAAGGCAGGTTCCCCTCTCCTCCCTCCTGGGGAAATCCATAATCGTGTGTCTTCCATTAAAACAAACAAACAAACAAAGAATGAACCGCCTTCCTTCAAATCTACAGCACACACCCTCTTTCCCGTGGACACACAGCCCCTTAAGCCTGCTTCTCCCCTCACTATTTCGCGGAAAGCCTTCTAGGCAAAGTCACGAATAACCCTGAAGCTGTCTTCAAGATCTAGTGGCGTCTTTGCAGCCCTCGCGTAATCTCGCTTAGGGGCAGAATTTGACGGGGCTGAGAATTCGTTGTGATCTGAGTGCAGGGTGCTGGGATCCCGCCCTGGTCCTCTCTCCCTTGCCTACAGCCCCCACCTTCTACCTGGTTTCTCTTCTTCCTCAGGTTCTCGGGCAGCTTTTTGCCAGGTGTCGGTCCTGCACGGCACAGTACGGAGTCAACAGACCTGAACTGGGGCGAGTCCGGACAGACTCCAGCTCTGCGTGTTGGTTCCTCTGTGGCTTTGCACAATTTACTCTCTCTTAGTTTGGGTGTATCTTTTACGAATGGGAACAATCATGTGCATGTTGCCAGGTGATGGAAATTAAATGAAATAGCTTGTGTAGAACACGTGCTTGGATTTGACTCAATAAGGCTCACAGGTTTTCATCGACTTTTCTCTCTCTCTCTCTGTGTCTCTCTCTGTCTCTCTTCACTTCACTGCTTTCCACGGAGGTTCTCATCAATCATACAATCTATCTGATTGGCTTTGATCCTCCTTAACCTGAAATGATTTATTGAAACGGCTGGATAAGGTTAAGGACACCCAAAGTTACATATTTCCTTTAATTGAGGTAAGATTCACAAAAAACAAAATGCACCATGTTAAAGTGCACAATTGGGTGGCATTTGGTACATTTACCAGGTTGTATAACCATCCCCTTTATCCAGTTGAAAACGTTCTCACCACCCCAAATGGAAACCCATTAAGCAGTCATTTCTTCTTTTTTTATTTATTTACTTATTTTTATTTATTTCAGAATACTATGGGGGCACAAACGTTTGGGTTACCTAAAATGCTCTTGTACCATTGGAATCAAAGTTATAAGTGTGCCCATCCCCCAGACAGTGTGCACTGTACCCATTAGGTGTGAATTTACCCATCCCCTCCTCCCCCCCGACCTGCTTGGTTTCCAATGAGTGTTATTTCCGTATGTGCACATAAGTGTTGATTGATTAGTTCCAGTTTGATGGTGAGTACATGTGGTGTTTGTTTTTCTATTCTTGTGATACTTCACTTAGAAGAATGGGCTCCAGCTCCATCCAGGTTAACACAAGAGGTGTTAGTTCACCATTTTTTTATGGCTGAGTAATACTCCATGGTATACATATAGCACATTTTATTAATCCACTCATGGATTGATGGGTACTTGGGTTGTTTCCACACCTTTGCAATTGTGAATTGTGCTGCTATGAACATTCGAGTGCAGATGCCTTTTTTTATAGAATGTCTTTTTTTCCTTTGGGTAAATACCCAGTAGTGGGATTGCTGGATCAAATGTTAGTTCTACTTTTAGTTCTTTGAGGTATCTCCATACTACTTTCCATAGAGGTTGTACCAGTTTGCAGTCCCACCAGCAGTGTATGAGTGTTCTTATCTCTCTGCATGACCACCAACATTTGTTGTTTTGGGACTTTTTGGTAAAAGCCAATCTTACTGGAGTTAAGTGGTATCTCGTTGTGGTTTTGATTTGCATTTCCCTGATGATTAGAGACGTTGACAGTTTTTTCATATGTTTCTTGGCCATTAGTCTATCTTCTTTTGAAAACTTTCTGTTCATATCTTCTGCCTACTTTTTAATGGGGTTGTTTGATTTTTCCTTGCTGATTTTCTTGAGTTCTTTATAGATTCTAGTTATCAGCCCTTCGTTGGATGTGTAGCATCCAAATTCCCCAATCCCTCCCAACCTCTGGCAACCATTAATCTCTTTCTTTTTCTAAGGATTTGCTTATTTTGGACACTTCCTGTAAATGGAATCACAAAATATGTGAACTTCTGTGTCTGTCTTCTTTCATTAGAGTATAATGTCCTCAAGTTTCATCTGTGTTATAGAAGGTAACATTACTCTATTTCTCCTTATGGCTGAATATTATTCCATTGTATGGTTATACCACATTTTATTTATTTATTCTCTCTGGTTGATGGGCACTTTGGTTGTTTCCACGTTTTAGCTTTTGTGAATAATGCTGTCACGAATGTGCATGTGCAAGTATTTGTTTGAATACTTTTTAGTTCTGGTTTCAGTCCTGACTCATCTCCTTCAGAACTGTCATCTCAGTGTGTTTTATATTTTCTCCTGACCTCTCTCTGCACTTGAATAAAATCCAGACTCCTTATGCATGCAGTGAGGTTGTGTGTTTACACAGCCACACTTTGTACCTATCGTCTGGTCGGTCAACAGGTCAACCACTTTTCAAACTCTCGGTCTGTGCTCTTGTGGGTTTCTGGAATCACTTCAACCAGCCCTTGTCATGTCCGGCTCATTTTCAGCCTTTAGAGACCAGCTCAAATAGAGATGCTTTTCCCAAGGGACCCGACCCGAATGTCAGCTCAGTTACTCTCCTGTTTTTATTCCTAAATTATCTGATAATTTTCACTTTTTTAAAAACATGAATTCCCACGTTCAAAGTGCGTTAGAATTATTAAAAGTTATTGTGATTTTTAGGAAACTCTCTCTCCCCATCCATTTGTAAGTCAATTACATATAGTACAAGGCTGTTTGCTAGATTACTAAATGTTGGGCTATACCAACATTTAGCAATTTCCTCTCAAAAATATGCTATACCTAACATCTTCATTTTAGTCTCAGGGATGTACTGTGTTGAATAAATAATATTTGGTAAGTAAACACATCCATTATTTATTTTATAACCCCCACAACATCTCTGATTTTCTGTATAGATTCTTTATCTCTTGTCTGCCTCTCCCCAAAAGAATGTTAGCTTCACGAGGGCAGGGATGTAGCCTTTATACCTTGCCTAGCACATAGTATATGCTCAATAAATACTAGGGAAATGAACTTCAACACTTGTATGTCTAGACTCAATAGTTTCTCTTCCAAATTCATGTTGGTTAGTCCCTGTGGCAGAAATCAATTCCGTGGATTCCTGAAGAAATCGAGCGTGCATCAGTTACATTTGGAGGATTGCCCTTGAGGTTTTGGAGAGAGTCTCAGCTTGGACCCTGACACCTGAGGATGCGTCATGTATAGTCTGAGAAGTCCAGGATGAGGATGGAGGGAAGAAACGTGCACATATGGAAATAACACTCATTGGAAACACAGCAGGTGGGAGGGGGCAGGAGAGGATGGGTAAATTCACGCCTAACAGGTACAATGCACACTATCTGGGGGATGGGCACACTTATAACATTGACTCAAATGGTACAAAAGCAATTTATGTAACCAAAATGTTTGTGCCCCCATAATATTCTGAAATAATAAAAAAAATTTTAAACAAAAGAAAACAAAACAAAAAAACAAAGAACAAGGTAAGAGGACTGAGGAACTCCTTTAATTACTTAACTATTCTGTCAAGATTAAATTTTTTTAAGGAAATGGTAAAGTTTATTAGCAAAAGCCATCAAAATGCTATTATTGCCCTATTTATGTGTTCACTTTGCTTTTTTCAAATTTCAAAATATTAAGGGGGTACAAATGTCTTTGTTATGTGGATACCTTTTATAATGCTGAAGTCGGGGCTTTTAGTGTGCCCATCACCGCAATAGGGTTCATTGTACCCAATAGGTAGGTTTGTTCCCGTAACCCTCTGCCCTTTTTGGTTTCCTCTGACCTTTACATCTCTTTGTCCCCATCTGTGCCCATCGATCAACTCCTGACTGTTAGAGAGAACATGTGGTGTTTGTTTCCCCATTCCTGAGATACTTCACTTAGGATAATGGTCTCCAGTTCCACTGAAGTTGCTGCAAAAGAAATTATCCTATTCTTTTTGATGGCTGAGTAGTGCTCCATGGTATACATTCATATTTACCACATTTTCTTTATCCACTCAAGAATGGATGGGCACTCAGGTTGATTTTACCTCTTTGTAATTGTGAATTATGCTGCAATAAACATTCGAGTGCAGGTGTCATCTCTAAATGTTAATATTCTTCCCAATGCAGTGTGTTTCCCAATATGACAGATACAGAGAGTGGACTCTGTGGAGTGAAACAAATTTCAAGTTTGGCAGCTGTACTAATTGGATGAGTTTACATGATGCTCATGTCCATTTAGTGTCCCAGAGTCCTGCAAACTACAGGCAGACCAGTTCTACAAGAACAAAGACTCCTAGTCCTCTCCCAAAATACCCAGATCCCAAGAGAGGTGTGGAGGGTCTTCCGTATAGCCCCTTCCCCCTTCTCTGCTTATCCAATCGCATGGCCTTAGGTAACAGGGGTCCTTGCATCAGAGCACTTCCCTTTTTAGGGTGGAAATTCTCCTTCAGAGGTAACAGCCACGTTCATCCTTATGCCAGAACTCAGGTTGTTAGGATACAACATTGTATATTCCTTTTTTTACTCACAGTGATGCTTTTGTACTAAACTGAGTCTATTGCACAGAAACAAATGGAACAGATGAATAATCAATTTCAGTGTCACACATCCCACCATGCAGGTAGAATTTGCAGTCACAAATATCACTGCAATGTCATCGGAATGGTAAAAGAAAGTTCAAGTGAGTTACTCCTTTCCAAACTGCCCCCAGGACACGCAATGCCAACGCCGTACAGAAGCAGTTCTGTTTTAGCTAGATCTTCATGTCATGCTGGTAGCCACAGGCTTATAGCAGAAGCCCGGCGTGATCACATTTGTAATGGGACTGTTTGTGTCGAAAGGGAAATTATCCCTGTCACGTTGAGCTTGCTCGAGTCACACAGTAAAACCCTGAGATGAATTACAGATCCCATAACAAGCCTACTGTTCACGTCCCCAGTCCGGCAGGGGAGCGTGGGAAGCTGGCGATGTCAGGGACGTGCCTGCAAACGTCCCTCACGTTGATAAATCTGCTTCTCCCCCTTGCAGCTCTTTCCAACGTGCGTGGCAACGTGTTTCATTTATTGCCCCGTTGGCTCTGCTAGGGGAGCACCGAGTTCTGCCAGTTAGCAGGATGTTAGAGCCACGCCAAGCTAGGGCGTGCGAAGTTTCCAAGTGGCTTCCCGGTGAGGTAGCACAGGCAGGCAAGGGAACGCTGGCTTAGGATGGAGGGACAAAAGGCAGCCTGGTGCAAACTCAGTATCAACTCCTTATCTCTGCCCATGCCTCTTCCTAATTCAAGGTCGCTTATGTCATCCCTGTAAGGACTTTCATTCTGTTATTCTACCTTCCAACTGAGTCTCCACAGCTGCCCTGAATCATTGCTTTATTAAAAATCTCTTTAAATAGCATTGCCTCCGAAGTGACTCAACAGGGCCCTGCGTGTCGAAGCCTGCAATCTCCTACCATCTTTCCGAAGTAGCTTGGTGTTTATATTTTGAGAGGAAGAAGAGGTTAATTACTGGTGGCAGCCAATAAATATCCCGGGGAAGCTGTACATGTGGGAACTTGCACCGTCAGGGAGTCATGGGCATTCGCCCTGCTGCTTGCAGAGAAAAGACAACTGTGGGGAACTGGGCAGAATATTGAGTGTTTAAAAGAAATGCATGTGTGGCACTCTGGGACCACCAGTAAATATGTCAGTTATGGGCACATTTTCCACCACGGATGACCTTAGGGGTCGGCAGGATGGGGAGTCGCTATGAGAAGTCAGAATAACAATATAGGACTGTAAATCTTTAGTGAGCACGCGCGTGTGCACACACACACATGTGCAGAAAGTGCTACCTTTCTAGAAAAGAGGAAGTCCTTAATAGTTGAAGACACCAAAATGGAATATGTGAGGTTTTCTTCACGTCCTCTTGAAGCTATAAGTGAATACCTCCATAGAGACCAAACTTTTCCACCACCTGTTTCTTCCCTACTCATTGCAGATAGACGCTGTTGCATTTTCATGCCATGAGCAACAGCCAAACAAACAGCAATGGCCATTTAAGAAGCGGGTGACATTGGAGACCCTCCAGTGGTTGGAAATCATGAAATGCTATTCCAAGAGGGTAGATTTTCTGTACCCAATGAAGCCAAGTTTTGCCCAAGAAAGCAGTCTCATTGCTATGGATGGCAGTTTTGTTCACCCCTTCTCCCCCACTGCCTGGGAACATGGCCCAATTCTGGCCTCCTTTCCAAATATTTGAGAGATTTGAACGATTTTCACCACTCATTCCATGACGCCACGTGTCAAATCTCTGGGTAAAAGGAGCTGCTACTGAACTGTCTCGAAGAGTGTTTTGGGTTCATCCTATGGTCCGGGGGCATCGGAGCTTGCCAGAACGGGAATGTTCTCCAACCATCTGGGCAATGACAACCCAGCCCGTTTGATCCCGTGGATGGCTTGGTTTGCTTCCTCCAAGCAAATGTTGGAAGGAAGAAATCTGTTCCCATCTGGAGTGCAGAAGACCCTCCGCATCTCTCTGGTTGTCATTAATTAAAGACCCATCAAGCCTGTTGTGTGCCTGCGAGCCAGATTCCCAAAGCGCTCTCGAGCTGTCTTCAAGCTTTCTACCCGTGGCTTTGTAGCTAATTAGGGGCACGTGTAAAATCCACACCCGGCAAGTGAAAACATCAGTTAGATAGGCAGGTGTCGGAGTTGAATTGGCTGCAGTCTTATCTTTTCATAGGTTCTATGGGGGATGCTATGGACTCAATGTTTGTGTCCCCTCCCAAAATTCATATTGAATAACTCCATGACATGTGCTGGACACTGGTATTGGCATGTCTGTTTTCCTACATGCTAAAGAAACACACTAGGCTCTCTGGTGTGTTCTGTGCTGTCTTTTCTGTATTCTTCCTGTGCCCAAGTATTTACTCCCTTGCAACTGAGTGGGCTCTTAAGGGGTCCCAAGACCCTTTCCTGCAAGGAGAACTACATGGAGGATCTCGGAAGAAAAGGAAATTGCTCACTCCAAAGGTGATCCTACAACTTAAAACTAAAAGCCAGTTTGCAGTCCCACCAGCAGTGTACGAGTGTTCCTATCTCTCTGCATCCATGCCAACATCTGTTGTTTTGGGACTTTTTGATAAAAGCCATTCTTACTGGAGTTAAGTGGTATCTCATGGTGGTTTTGATTTGCATTTACCTGAGGATTAGAGATGTTGGTATTTTTTCATATATTTGTTGGCCATTAGTCTATCTTCTTTTGAAAAGTTTCTGTTCATGTCTTTTGCCCATTTTTTAATGAGGTTGTTTGATTTTTTCTTGCTGATTTGCTTGAGTTCTTTATAGATTCTAGTTATCAGCCCCTTGTCAGATGTATAGCATGCAAATATTTTCTCCCATTCTGTAGGTTGTCTATTTGCTCTAGTGATAGTTTCTTTGGCCGTGCAGAAGCTTTTTGATTTGATCAGGTCCCATTTATTTATTTTTGTTGTTGCTGTCATTGCTTTTGGGGTCTTCTTCATGAATTCTTTGCCCAGGCCGATGTCTGTAAGAGTCTTTCCAACATTTTCTTCTAGAATTCTTATAGTTTCATGCCTTAGGTTTAAGTCTGCTATCCACTGTGACTCAACTGGTACAAAAGTAATTTATGTAACCAAAATGTTTGTCCCCCCATAATATTCTGAAATTAAAAATATATATATTAAAAAAAAACAAGACTAAAAGCTGACATAGTCAGGAGAGTTCCCTGATTGAGGGACTGGGAGATCAATGAATATACGCCGTAGACTTAATTTTGACAGGAGGAAAGCAAGAAGGTTGCAACAGTCCAAACATTGTGTGATGAATGGTTGCTCTTAAAAATATTTTATAATTGTCTCAACTAAGCTAGTTTTAATTCAAATCTATTAAGTAGAAATATATTAATTCAGTGTCTCTTTGATCTAGTCACAGACAGCTTGATCCTATTCACCCCAGAAGGTCAGTTTACATGAATACCGCTCATCTGAATAAATTTGGTTGTGAATACAAATCATTAAAATCTCTACTGTGGACATCCCTTGTTCTAAGCTTTCAACACACATTCATGCAGTGGTTCTTGCCACATGTGGCATTTTGGAAACGTGTGTGGAGATTTTTTTACTGGCACACTGATTTGGGGGCACTGCTTGCATTTAGTGGTGAGAGCTATAGTGTTTTCTAAATGCATGCCAGGCAACTTTGGAGACAGAATACCTACTTTATAATAATCTGAGCTCAGAACCTGACTTCATTTTTTACATAGACAGATAATTCTTTTGCACAGTTTTTATGAACGCTGAAATTTGCAAGAAAGCAAAACAGTGTGAACGGTGGATTGCTGTTAATTACCTTGATCAAAACGTGATTAACAGATATTCATCCCTTTGGAAAACCTCATCTATGGAAATCTTTCTGGTGGTATTTGAGTCCCTAACACAACACACGCGTGTTGGGAATTCTGGTGTCAACTTCACTGACCCCACCCAGAGCAAACCTGTGACACAGTCACATCTGTTGTAGTCCTACCTTAGCATTTACCTATGGAAATGCATGGTATTTTCAAATGAAAGTTGCTTTCCTGTTAATTAATCCTTTGTATTGCAGGTACAGCCTCAAGTACATTATTGGCAATGCAATACATAGTATTTGTAAGGTAATGCATAAATTATTTGTGCAGGTGTGTTCATCATCAGTGGATTCTATTACATTTTGGTAAAGGGAGTGCTATAAAACATTCACTGTGACAGAAAGTTCTGATTATGAGAACTTATAGATATGAGTCTCACCAGGGTTTGCCATCTTGGTTGTAAACAGGTTAACGGGGATTTTTTGTCATTGATGGAAGCCACTTCACTCTGCCTTACAGGTGTATGTTGTTATTTGCACATTGCTGAACGGAGACAGAGGTTTAGGAACTAGTCTGTTGGGTAAGGAAAAGGGAGTTTCCAAGGCAGGAATTGAACACAGACATTCTTAACCATCACCTCTTCTTCATATCATCGGATTTTGCCCTAGTTATATTCTGATACAGCTCTTTACATTTTCTTAGATTTTCTTAAAGCCTGGAAATATTTGACCTGTGCACCTTAAATTGTAAAGCCTCAATTTTGTAAAGTCCCTGTGTGGATTTTAATTTGCAACCCCACCATTATACTCCAAATCTTCACGGTGTCATCGTAAACAGGCTGTTCCCTTCTGAATTCTACTGATTCATTCAATGGAAACACAGGAAGTCTTGGAACCCATAAAGCACAAAGGCACGTGGGGCTGGAATGAGTCACATTCTTGCTGGCTAATTAGGTCATGATTTGAACAAGATTTGGTGGTAGAGATTGTAGTTCTAACTAGTGGCTCTCAATGTTGTTTTATTTTAATTTTTGATTCCTTTTTTTTAAATTTCAGAATATTACGGGGGTACAAACGTTCTGGTTACATAAATTGCTTTTGTACCTTTTGAGTGAAAGTTGTAAGTGTGCCCATCCCCTGGACAGTGTGCAGTGTACCCATTAGGTGTGAATTTACCCATCCCCTCCTCCCCCATCCACCTGCTTGATTTCCGATGAATGTTATTTCCACATGTGCACATAAGTGTTGATCGATTAGTTCCAATTTGATGGTGAGTCCATGTGGTGTTTGTTTCTTCATTTTTGTGATACTTCACTTAGAATGTCGAGGGAGCATGAAAACCCTCCAGGCAGCTTGTTAAAACTCACATCACGGCTGGGTGTGACGGTTCATGCCTGTAACCCCAGAACTTTGGGAGTCTGAGGTGGGAGGATCTCTTGAGACCAGGAGCACCTAATGAAGAAATCCGACAGCCTTTCCTCTCTTGAATCTTTGTGCACAGATGAGCAGGGCCTGAAGGACTTACCCAGGGACAGCTGTCTTGGAACGTGTATGTGGATGACACAAAGTGTAGCTCCATGCTGCTGTGAAACAGATAGAAATTCTTCCCATGAACAGTAAGAAAAAGTCTGGAAAAGCAGACTCAAAGAGGAAGGCGCCTTTCAAAGATAAACCCAGTTGTTCAGTAAGACAAGACCATATAACAGATCCAGGCAACCACAAATATATGAGATATGTGAGCTAAGCAGCATGATGTATTTGTGCCATTCTTGCATCCACAGAACATAATTTACGGACAGGACTTTAGGACATTTGATGCAACCATTTGTGGAAAGGAGAGACCTTCTGTATTTGTCCTAATATTAACAAATTAGAAAGAACCTGAAATTTTGCCATTCAGAGAAATGTATAGAAATGGTGGTTTCCAGGGTAAAGACCAGATGTGGCCAACAACTGGCTGGTACATTCACAAAGAGTTAATTATGAGAAAATTGCTGTTTATCACACATGGAATGCTGAGTTAAAATGATGGTAACCTGTGTTTAAAATGTATAAAAGTTAGTGTGTGTGCATTCAAAGAAGCCACCTTTTTCGGGAGGCTGGTTTGAATCACACAGAATGGAACTTTGCCTCTCTGGACTTGGCCTGGGGCCCCACCTTGCTTGACTTTTTATTTTTCCCCCAGGATGAGTCCTTCAATATTTTTATAGGTTTCTTGGGAGCCCTTCCTCTCCCAAGAAGTCAGACCCAAGGCAGAGAGCAAACCAACACTTACAAATAAAATGATAGGGAATATGAGTACTTTTTAAATAATTGTATTTACTTTATTTTTTTATTCCAAAGTATTACAGGGGTACAGTTGTTTTTGGCTACATGGATTGCTTTTGTAATGTTTGAGTCAGGGTTAAAAATGTGCCTGTCACCCGAATAATGTTCATTGTACCTGTTAGGTTGGTTTTTGCCCCTCCCTTCCTCTCCCTTCCCCCCACTTGATTTCCATTGAGTTTTACTTCCCTCTGTGCACATATGTGCTCATCAGTTAGTTCCAGTTTCATAGTGAGTACATGTGGTGTTTGTTTTTCCATTCTTTAGATACTTCACTTAGGATAATGGTCTCCAGTTCCATACAGATTGTTGCAAAACACATTAAGTCATCCTTCTTCATGGCTGAGTAGTACTCCATGGTGTACATATACCACATTTTGTTAATCTACTCCTGAATTGATGAGCATTTGGGTAGATTGCACATCTTTGCAATTGTGAATTGTGCTGCAATAAACATTCAGTCCACCAATCCCACTACTGGGTATTTACCCAAAGGAAACTGTATTTTTTTTTTTAAGTTTTAAAAGAGAGAAATTTAAAAATTGATGATCACTGGTTTTGGCTTTTGCTTTTAAGATTAATGTGTTAAATAGGTCAGGTTTCTACTTTTCTCAGTGATGTTTATGCCTGAGAGGGCTAACACTGGCAATGTACTGGCATGGACTTTCCATTTAACTCAATGTTAATCCAGCATCTGCAGCAGCAGCACAAGACTCAGGTGTGTTACTTCCTCAGGTGATGCTAACTGAAGAAACAGGAAGGTTTAACTCAACACTGCACCTGTCCACTCTACAGAACATTCTCCCCTCCTATACAGCTCCCATGAAAGAAAGAACTGAGCATTTTTGCTCAACGTCTCTAATCATCAGGGAAATGCAAATCAAAAACACAATGAGATATCACCTAACTCCAGTGAGATTGGCTTTTATCAAAAAGTCCCAAAACAACAAATGTCGGCAAGGATGTAGAGAGATAGGAACGCTCATAAACTGCTGGTGGGACTGCAAAGTAGTACAACATCTGTGGAAATTAGTATGGAGATACCTCAAAGAACTAAAAGTAGAATTACCATTTGATCCAGCAATCCCACTACTGGGCATTTACCCAAAGGAAAAAAAGACATTCTATAAAAAAGACACCTGCACTCGAATGTTTATAGCAGCACAATTCACAATTGCAAAGATGTGGAAACAATCCAAGTTCCCATCAATCCATGAGTGCATTAATAAAATGTGGTGTATGTGTACTATGGAGTACTACTCAGCCATAAAAAATGGTGAACTAACACCTCTTGTATTATCCTGGATGGAGCTGGAGCCCATTCTTCTAAGTGAAGTATCACAGGAATGGAAAACAAACACCACATGTACTCACCATCAAATTGGAACTAATTGATCAACACTTATGTGCACATATGGAAATAACATTCATTGGAAATCAAGCAGGTGGGAAGGAGGAAGAGGGGATGGGTAAATTCATACCTAATGGGTACAATGCACACTATCTGGGGGATGGGCACACTTATAGCTTTGACTCAAACGATACAAAAGCAATTTATGTAACCAAAACATTTGTGCCCCTGTAATATTCTGAAATTTAAAAAATAAAAGAAAAAGAAAAAGAAAACTAAAGGAAGAACTGATACTGGGTACCCACTGATAGGGAAGTCAGGCGCCCAGACCACTGCTTATTCGGAAGGGCCCGAACAAAGAATTCCAAATGACCTGGAGAGGGGAGGTCTTCATGCTTCATACTTGTCGGGAAAGAACTAAATTTTCCCCTTCATCTCGACAAAGGAGGAGATGACATTACATCCCTTTCTAGGAAAGGGAATATAGTATTTAACCTTTAACAAAATTCAGTTTTGCCCTGTAGCTTAGCTGCATTGGAGCATATCTTTATGGTACCAATATCTATACCTATATTGAAACATACGAAACACTTCTCCCTCTCTATATATAGATAGATCAATTGATATAGATGCAGATATAGATACCATTAAATAAATATAGGTTTAGAAAATTTTTCATGAGTATCTGCTATGGCTTCAGCGTGCCCCTCCAAAAAAACATGTGTTGGGAACTTAACCCCCACCCACAATGCAACAGTGTTGGTGGTGGGGTTGGGGGTCCTAATGAGGTGTGTTTAAATCATGAGGGACCAACCCTAATGAATGGATTAATACTGATTATAGAAGGGTTTGAAGCTTGTTTTTTTTTCTATTTTTTTCCTTTCTTTTCACAAGTGTTGGGAGGCTGTGAGTTTGATCTCTCTCACCATGTGATGCTTTCCACCCTATTAAGATGCTGCAAGAAAGCCCTCTCCAGATACAATCCCTCGGTCTTGGACTGCCCAGCCTCCAGAAAAATGAGCCAAGTAAATCTCTCTTCACTATAAATTACCCAGCCTGTGGTATTCTGTTATAGCAGCACAAAATGGACTAAGATAGTGTCTGTTGGTTGACATGGTTCTCATCTTATCCAGCCAGTGAGATGGTGCTTTCAGCCATGGACCAAGGTTCCCATCTTTCCAAACTAGTTAAAATCATGCTTTCAGAGCATATCACCTGGAAGTTCATCCATGTTGTTGTAGTTTTCCATTATGACCTGTGTGCCAAGAGCCACACCAGAAGTTCTCAAGGTGATAATAATTATCATTCATTAAGGAATAGATGCAGAACACTGTAGAGATTTGTTGTCTACAGACCTGGGTTCAAAGCTCAGCTGCACTTCTTCCTAGCTGCGTAATCTAAAACTAATTCCTCTTCCTAGCTGTGCAATCTAAAACTAGTTCCTTCCTATCCCTCAATGTGGGCTCAGGGCCACGTAATGTATGCACACCCCCAGGGCTTTCTGGAGGACTACAGACTTTAGTGCAAAATGTTCCACCCAGCACCCAGCCCAAAATACTCAGTCAAGAGTCATTAATATTGTTAGTAATGTTAAAGAAAATCTCAGAAAATGTACATGTTAATATGAATATTAAGGAAAATTCCAGAATGGAGCTGTTCTATTTGACATAATAGAGATACAACATGCAGAGAAGCTTTTTGGATGCATGAACTATTGGAAGACCAGATGCAAGTTGATGTTAGATGTCGGTATAATGCCAAAGTATGTATTCTAATTCTCCTGTTTCCATGTCAGGCCCTCTCTCTGCAGGAGAATCGGGGAGCAGCAGAGGGACCAGAGTATCTTCAGCTGCCTAGACCCCAGCTCTGATTCTAGATCTGCAGCCCATGGTTGTGCAATAGGGATGCAATGAACCAATGTCACCAACAAGGGAAGGGGCAGAGATGAGCTGTGGTCAGGTTTAACTCCAGGGGACCAGCTTTCGACGGCTGTACATACACATCACCTGGTGTCTGCGAGTCTTATCCCCACCTGGAACATAGGTGAATAATACCTCTTACACCAGGCATCGTTCCTGAGTCATTTGTAATGAACACTAGAGAAAGCACCATTCCATCATTTGGCCAACATCAGTCCCTCAGCACACAGCAGATACCGTTCCATCTTCCTTATTCAAAGACCTCGTTCTTCTGCTAATTATTCTAACAGTTTTTCAACAACATCTGAGCAAAAGCAATAAGTTGTGTGGCCCCATCATTTGCAGTAATCACCTTTGTAAATTATTCAAGGTACAACTGCACCAAAAGACCTTATTTCTGCATTGCCCAAAGAATATATATCTAGTCTTTCATCTGTTATAAAATACTATAGCGTTTAGCTAGGTTTCACCCATTTCTTTAAAGTTGACATTGTATGCTGCAACAGTATTTATTTATATATATATAAAATTTTTTTTGATTGCCTTTTGTCTTAATAATGCTGTCCTATCCCTCTCATCCTAGGATTCCCTTCTGTCATTGTCAATGTCACCTTTCTCCTGGCTTTGTCTGTTCGTGGTTTGTCGCATGACTTTTGTTAAGCCTTTTTGTATCCTTGGTTGACGCGGCTTCCATTGTTACACATCCTTTTCCCCTCCTAATAAAACAAGAAAATTATAACGGAGGGCGTGTTCCAAAACTTATGGCAGTACTCGTTCAGCCTGACCTGGGCTTTTTGTTTCCATGGTTATGGTTGCCTGGAAAATACAACAAAAATCGGAGGGACTTGCAACTGCCTACCAATATACGGGCGTGCTTATTGCGATTTCTGCTCCAGTGTGAGTCATTCTACGGGCATGTGGAAAGAGCTTCAGAGAGATTTGGAGAAGTGCAAGCTTTCCCGGGCTCCACCCTTAGCACGGAAGTCATGCACCAAGCCCAAATGAGTCCAGCTTGCTGTATTTATCCCGGCAAATTAAACGGTAGCAAGTGGTCATTTTGTTGGCACACGGGGCAGAGCAAGACCAATTAAGATTTGAGACTAATGAGAATTCCCTCATCTCACTGACAGTACACCGTCTGCAATTATGAAAACTGTACATTCTGGGTCTCTTTTCTCTTGCCCATGTCCTTACTTCGGCAAAGTAAACAGATTTTTTTTTTTTTTACCTTTCTCCCTAATTTTCCCCTTGCTGTTTTCTGTGGCTGACAGGCAGAAGCAGCCATCTGAGTCACGTCCATGAGCTCAGAGTAAAATCTGCATCCTGCAGTTGTCTTCAAACCTCTGCAAATCTTTTCTTTGGGAGAGGGAGGCACAGTTTCTGGGCTTTCCTTGTGGGGGTCTGTGGCACTCCCAAGTCGTGCTGGGGCCCCACATGGGGAACAAATCGCCACGGTTCTTCAACACTCAGGGATGTAGTTTTGCAGGTCACCTGGGACGTTACCCCTGGCTCACCGTTCCCTGAGCAGATTTAGGGAGGCTTTTGGACAAAGGGCAGATTTTCTGGTTTGAAGCTGCATTGCCTCAGCTTGGTCTGAGAAGGAATATTTTATAGGAAGCTAGTAAACTTTTCAGCAATCTGCAGCCACTGTACACTTGGCATTATAGTGATGGGATGTTTAAATCCGAATAAAAATTCCCAGCATAACAAATTGTACACATTGCCCTACCTCTCCAGATTTTTTCTTTTTTGTGCCTGCTACAGATTGATTTTTGTCCTAATCGTCCAAGCTTCCTTCTCTTTATATCTTTTTCTTTGAGCATAGTAATAAATATCTAACAGTCAAAAAAGTTAAAGGTTAAAATAATAGGACAGAGAAACTATTTTTTTAATGTAATTGTTTCTGAACCGGGTGAGGCTGAATGGACATCTCTCATAGTTATTTCTACGTATTTGCCTGACACCTTCAAATCACCATCTAGAAAAGCTGTTCGACCTTCCAACTTCCCTGCTCTTTTTGAATAAGATGTGTCATTCTTAGTCCCTCGGGTTCAAATATTTTCTGATCTTGATATTTTCTCTCCTATGTACAACACCCAATCCTAGATCTTTCTTACTTTCCGTTTTCTCTAGAACCGTCTTAAACCAAACCTTCATTAATCCTTGTCTACATGAGGACAGTCACCTCCGAACTAATGTTTACCAGGAACCTGTTTAATTTTTGCTAATGGAAATCAATCCAACTTACAATGCCCTCATTGATTTTCTTGAAATTTCTTACTAGTGACACCCTCCGTGGTATCTTGTTAAACCAAACAAACCAACCTTAAAAAAATAAAGCCACAACCATTGCATGTTGTGTATCCAATTCTTCACAGTGGGGAACACACTTTACAAAGCAGTACAACACCTCCAGCATTTTCTTCCACCCCAAACTCCATATAAGGCATCTTTATGCTAAATTGAACCACTCACTTTTTCCCAAAAGCACCTCAGGGATCTATATCCTTGTGTCTTGCTCAAGTGGATTTTTCTCTTCCAAGCATTGTTTCCTGCCATCTGTGCTTGAATAAATCATAACCATCCTTGGGTGACTCTTCTTCTAAGAGCCCTTTTCTAATCCAACTTTAGTTCTTCTTTACGGCTCCCTCAAATACCTCTGGTAATGAGCACGTAGTAGGTAGTCAAGCTTGTCACCATTCCTTGGGGTATGTGTCTCATTTCCTCCACCAAATGGTGAATTGTTTCCAATAGCAGGGATTCATTAAATATAGAAAGGTGTCAATCAATATAATACATTGTTACTTAATGAATTTTTACATAATACAATTCAACAAGTAACAATGTTGAATGATCACATTCCTTTCTGTTAAAAGCTCCATACAAGGTCAACTCTACTTGAAATTCTACAGCTAAGAATCCAAGTTTGATCTCAATTCATAGGACACTCAATTCATAAACATGCAAGTCTGATGTTTCATCAGCTATTTTAACAGTCAGTACAATTTAAAAAATGGCATTTCTATTCCGTAAACAACTCTTGGTAAAGTAGAGCCTGTTGTTACCTTGGGCTGGTGAGAAACACAAGACAAAAAGGCAGACGGGGTAAAAAAATCCCAAGAACCTAAACACACGTGTGTGTGGAATTTGGGTGGGAAGTCGGAGATTATGAATTATTCCAATTTATACTTTCGTTTTGTTTCTTTTCAAACAAAGCGAAACTCATTATTTTTGTTCTCCAGGGAACACCCTGATACACAGAGAGAAGGATTTATCTGAAAACCAAAAAAAAAAACCAAACAAACAAACCAGACTTGGCGGTCAATTTACTGGTGAGAATGTGAACCTCATAGGTCTTGGAAAAGAGAATGTTTCGGAGGACACGTTGGGATCTCAGGCTCTCCCAGAGATTCCACCGTAAATTCTCCATCCTGTTCTTGCCACCGCAGACCTACCTCGTGGGAGGGAATCTTTTACTGTTCAATTGTGAGGCTTGGATGTACCCGCGGACATGGGTTCTATTTATTGCAGTAAGCTGTTAAAATAAATTGTGGCTTCTCTGCATCAAATGCAGATAAATCCAGTTGGGACAACTGTTTGTGTATTGATGGGATAGATCAAGAGTCCTCAACAGTCCTGGAAACTGACAAGGTGAAAGTAGACATATCGTTTGCTCCGGGGAAATCTTGTGTCAGATTTCAGTACACATCTGTTTTATATGCTCTGACAGCACCTGTTCTTTGTTATAGTACTTATTATAACTGTGTTCACCCATAGAGGATTTGTGTAATTATTCATTTAAACTTTGTCTCCATTATTGAAATTTTTATTATACTCTTTTCACATTGTTTGGCACATAGAATTTGCCCCCAAATATTTATGGAATAAGGGTATGAATGAGAAAATCTATACAATAGGTGATGTGCTAAGCAAAAACTCTGAAAACATACACACATGCACACGCGTGCGCACACACACACACACTGACTTGCAGTGTTTGCAAATTTCCATGGTGCGAGTACCCCCCACTATTTTGGATTTCAGGCTACTAATGGTTGAACAAATGGTTCACAAAATTCCTGGATGTTTAACAGTTGGTTCCTAAGAATGATCCAATTGCTACTTCCAAGATACGATTCATGCACAAATGTGTGGGAAAAGCTTTTGATAAATTTAAACACGATTCTCAAAAGAAAAAAAAAGCACAGTTACTAATCTAGTATTTGAAAGATTCTTCTTAAATGCAATGAAAATTTCCCTTAGGCTGCTTAGTGGGTCCACGTTTCCTTAAGCAGAGAAGCTCTTGTTTCTTTGTAGAACGTCAGCTAGAACCAGAACCAGAGTTGTGCACTTTACCCACGAGATGCTGTTCAGGGACATTTTCCTTCTCTCAGAATCAGAAACATTGTCAACCATTGCTTTGGAATGTCGTCAGTAGAATAAAACAAGAAAATGAAATAAGAGATTTAAGTACTGGAGAAGAGGGAAAATTATAATTTTTCACAAACAGTATGGTCGATTAAATAGCTCAGCTAAAATTTATGCAGATAAATAAGACCCTCCTGAGAAGGTTTAGCAAGTGTGTTCAAGACCTCTACAAAGATCCTTAAAATATGAAAGCACATATGTCCCTGTGTGGGAAAACACACTATTATAAAAGACAAATACTGAAAAATTAATTCATATATTGCTTTAAAAATCTAATCAAAATCTCAACGGCTTTTTGTTATGGACATTCAGTAAATGAAATTTATCTAAAGGCAAAAATGAGTAAGGGTACATATGACAATATGAAAAATACTAGGAAACATGCACTGTCATATTACAATATGTTATAAAACACCCTGCAATAAAACGGAGACCAGAAGCTCACACAGATATTTAGCGTGAGTGAAATTTCTTATTGCTGAGGAAATAATTAATTACTCAATACATGGTGTTTGAATAATTAATTTAGTATTCAGGTAAAACAAAGTCAGATCTTTGCCTCATACCATACTCTCAGGTGAGTTCCAAATGCTTTAAGTTTGAACATTTAAAAACGAAAAATATTGTGAAAGCATGTGGGGAATATCCCATGTCAGAATGAAAAGGGACTTTCTAAACATAAAAGAGGATTTTTAAAAAGAGAAAATACATGAGAGATTCAGCTGCAGACACTTTTAACACTTCCAAAAAAATGCAGTTCTATAAGCAAAATTGAAAGAAAGTGACTGTAAAAATATTTGCTATATTTAGAACGTGTATTAACGACTTATTGTGTATCTGCTGTATTTAGAACTCGCTAAGTAAATTATTCTTACTACGAAAAAAACAGAGGCTAAACAGCTCATTTGATAAAGGATCCAAAATTACAGCGAGGAATAAGGAATAAGTTCCAGTGGCCCACACCACCGGAGGATGACTGTAGCTAACAGTAATATACTAGAGAGTTTCAAATGGCTGGAAGGGAAATGTTGAATGTTCCCAGACACAAAGAAATGATAAACGTTTGAGATGCTGGATGCACTAATTACCCTGATCTGACTGCTGCAGTATTGAGACATCACTATGTTCCCCATAAATATGTGCAATTATTACGTGTCGGTTAAAAACAATAAAAATTTAAAGAAAAAATGTGGGGACAAACTAAGAAATAAAATTCTTCCATGAGGTGGCCAAATTAGGTCGTTTGACTATTAATAAGAAAAAGAAGAAGAAAGCAAAGGTAGAACACAAAGAGCATATACCCTTTGTGGCTACAAAATTAGAAGTTGTTAAAATGATAGCAATTCTTGGGGTAAAATGTGGAGGTAAAGTGTGTACTCGCAAAGCCAGGAGGGTGGCAATATAAATTGGAAAAACCACATTGGAGGGCGTTTTGGAAATGTTTTGCAAGAGCCTTAAATGTGTTCACACACTTCACTATAGCCATTGCACAGCTGGGGATTTCAGAGATTTATTGGGGATTCTTCACAAAGATGGGCAAAATTTTGAAACAACCTAGATGTCCCCGAAGACAGGATTAAATACTTTGCGATACGTCCACGCAATGGGTCTGCCTAACGACATGGGAATATGCAAATCATGTATCGTGATGTAGGGGGAAGAAATGAACTTTAAACCACACAATTTGGTTTATAAACCAAACTGAAATTATATAGTGTGCACACACTATTACCAAAATGTATGTTCGGAGTCTGCATCTTTGAATAATGGGATTGAGAATAATTTTTATTTATTCCCTTTTTTCTATATTTCTTTTTTTTTTTTTTTAGAGACAGGGTCTCACTATGTTGTCCAGGCTGGACTCAAACTCCTGGGCTCAAGCGATCCTCCAGCCTCAGCCTCCTGAGTAGCTGGGACTATAGGTGTGCGCCACTGCATCCAACATTTTTTCTATCTGTCTATATCCTGTTACTTATAACAGTTATAAGACGAAAGAAAACTTTTTACAAAGACTCAGTATAGATCCACCTACATGTGTGAAAACATTGGAAACTTTCTCTTCCTTTCCAAACAGTGGACAGAATCCTCTGTCCCTCCGGCCACCTGGCCGCGTGGTGGGTGGGCCTTTGTGCACTGTCTGGTTTCCACAGAAAGGAGCTCAGGAAGGATTGTTTTTCTCCATTTTGGAATGTACTACATGCAGTACTTTCTGTAGGAAAAATATCAGTGGTTATTTTTTTTCTATTAGTTTAAATCCTGGAGGAACAAAAGGCTTTCCAGAATCCACAATGAGAACATAAAACTACAGTGGATTTAAATCCAGTCCTCTGAAAATTCATTTTTTGTCTCTTCCTTTAACTATTTATTTAATATAAGCCTCAACCTCCTACCACCATCCAGAAAGAAAAATAGAAAAAGTTTATACACGTAAGCTATTTTTATAATCCTTCAGAGCCCAGCCATGAGGGGAAAAGAATCATAAACTCCAAACCCTCCTCCAATTCCAGAAAATGTATTATTGCATTATGTTGATATATTTCACAACATCTTAGATAGTATAAAATAATGAAAAGAGACTGTGTGAGCCTTCTGTAATATGTGGACACTCTTAGATTTTTTTGTTTGCTTGATTTGTTTTTTCTCATTCTCTCAAAATTCATGTTGCTGGACATTAATGACAAATAGTCTTGCTTTTTCCCTCCTAGATTTACACGTCTGCATTTCTTTTTCAGAACAGAAAGTTGAATTAAGTTTCCACTAACAAGGCATCGCTATTGCCAAACCTCTTAATGGTTTCTTTTTTCAAACCAAAATATACTTTTAAAAAAATCTCTTAAATGATAGAAAGGGCCTAAAAATTTGAAAATTGTGAAAGATGCCTTGTAGGAAATTTTAACGTAAACCGTGATTAGTAATCAAACTGAATTACGTCAGCGACTTTGCGGGGCTGCAGAGGATCTTTCTCTGTCAGTCACCGGTGGGGAGAACTCGAGGTGGCCACGTAATCTCACGAGTGCTAGTCCTGTGACCTACATAAAGACATAACACTTGGTCTAGAGTACTGTTATGCAGGGGGGTTTTTTTGTTGCTGTTGTTTTTGTTTTTTAGTGATTTCAATTTTTTTATTTTTTAAAATTTCAGAATATTATGGGGGTACAAATGTTTTGGTTATATAAATTGCTTTTGTACCATTAGAGTCAAAGTTATAAGGGTGCCCATACCCCAGACAGTGTGCATTGTACCTGTTAGGTATGAATTTACCCATCCCCTCCTCCACCCTCCCATCTGCTTTATTTCTGATGAATGTTATTTCCATATGTGCACATAAGTGTTGATCGATTAGTTGCAATTTAATGGTGAGTACATGTGGTGTTTGTTTTTCCATTCTTGTGATACTTCACTTAGAAGAATGGGCTCCAGTTGCATCCAGATTGTTGCAAAAGGTATTAATTCAGCTTTTTCATGGCTAATTAGTACTCCAAGGTATACATATGCCACATTTTATTAACCTACTCACATATTGATGGGCACTTGGGTTGTTTCCACTGTTATGCAGTTTAAATGGCAGTATAAGTGAACCCTTTTAAAAATTACAATCCGTTGTGTAAATTTGAGCTATGCTATCATTCCATGAAGAAACTGGTAACCATAACAACAATGATAACGTTAATAGGTGGCCTTCATTTGTCATTTCCACAGGAAGCCTCTCTCAAGTATTACCTCATTTAAACATGGCAATGTGTTTACGGCTTAGCGTCTTATGTGGGAATATGCTATGGGGAAAATGAACCCCAGAATGGCAGAGGTGCACCTCGGTAAGCATTGCTTTCTGCTTTCGAGAGCAAGGGTGGTTCCCAAGAGCTAGGAAGGCGTGAAAATATGAAGATAGGGCGTCATAAAATAACAGAGAGCCCAAGTGACCGCCCATTGCAGGTGCTCTGAATTCGTGTTGACTCAGCAACTCAAGTTCTTCCCAGCTTGTCCCACCCCATCTCCTAGTGTGTGATAATTTCTTTATTTAGTGAGGGGTGGAAACAGAGGTGGGAACACATCCATGCTTCCTTACTACTCAAGCCTGGAAGGGACACACACCACTGGTGGGAATCTATCACATGGCACCACCTCAATGCAAGAGACACTGGGAAATGTAGTCTTTGCCTGGGGAGCTGCTCCCAGCAATATTCTGCAACATGGCGGCAACAAGGTGCGTGGGGCTTGGTGCACAGCTAGCCGTCTCCTCCTCAGGGCAATTGCGTCACTATTGACATGTGGAACTGGATGATTCAGTAACTTGGAGCAAGATTTAGATCCAGGCTATATTATGGTAGAATTGCTCTTTTAATGTATGGTGCTCTCAAATGGGAAGGATGTGCCAAACAAAAAATAACCAAGATTTCTCTTTAATTTATTTTTGGGGGTTGGAAATTTCCCCCAAGTTATATTTTTTCCTCCTATGTGTGACTTTTTGAGTTATCCAATTCTACACTTGGAATCCCATCTACGTATTCTTCCATGTGTTATTCCATAACCTCCAAAGAGAAAGAGAAAAGGCTTTTAATGTAAGAAAGAATTCTTTGGTCTACATTAAAATGTGTAAGAAGAGTTGGATAATATCCAGGGGTGTGGTGTCCTCTTTTATGGATGGAGGGCTTTTTACAAACAGATGAGAGACACGCTCGGATGAGATACTTTAAGTGTGTCAAATGGATCCTGAAAGGTGCAAAGTGTGATACTTTCATGGTGTGGACCAATTCCAGCCAGGCAGCAGTATGTACAGTGTGAGAATTTGGTAAATATTTTGTATAATAGAGGATTCAGCATGTTATTTTAAAATTGATTTAATAGTAGGCTCAAAAATGAGTCCCTGAATCTTGAATCCATATATATATTATTTTATACATATAGAATTTTTATATATACTATTTTATATATATATTTTTTACATATATTTATATATTATATTATATACTATCTCTCCCTATCTATAGTATCTACTTGTCCAAGAGAAATAATTATAAAAAAGTGGCTCAAATAAAGAGACAATGTGGCAACGGAAGCAGAGATGAAGTGTGGTGCTGTTGCTGGTTTTGATGATCGTAGGGGGCATAAGACAAGGAATGTGGGTAGCATGAGAAAAGGAAAAGGAAAAAAATGGTCCTCTAGAGTTTCCAGAAGGAATGCAGCCCTACCAACACATCCGTTTTAGCCCAGTGAGGCAAATGTCAGATGTTGGACCTACAGAACTGTAAGATAATCAGCGTGTGTAGTTATAAGCTGCTAAATTGGTGGTAATTTGTTATAGCAGCAACAGGAAACTCATGCAGTTACATAGGATGTAAGGAGAAGAGCCCAGGGCCAGAGGGAGGGCAGTGGCTTCAGCTCCACTGCCCCAAACTAGTGACGGCGGAGCAGCACAGGTTGGCAAAGAGGCAAGCTTAGAGTGGCCTTTGTGGGGACAGAGGCCGACCTTGAGCAGTCAGAGACAGAGGTGGGATGAGGAGCAGGTCTGAGGGACAGAAGACAGGAGGTGCCCAGACATATAGGGTTGCAGGAGGTTGGCAAGGGGAGAGAAAAGTTTAAAAAACTAGAATTCCTGTGTGACAAGGCGGGACCTTAGATACAGCAAGATTTGTTAACATTATCTTTGACTCCACACCTTGGCCAGATTTTGGTGGCAATTTTGTCACAAATATATTTCAAGTCACCTCATTTGATCATCACAAAGGAAGAGAGATAGAACCTGAGTGTTTGTGGCTTGTCTCACCGGATATGGTGAAGAAAGAATTCAGACACAAGCTTTGGTTTCAGATGCATCCATCACCCACAAAGAAAGAATTCAGACACAAGCTTTGGTTTCAGATGTGCATCCATCACCCACCTCACCTCTGAGTCCATAAAGGAGAGTCCAGCACTCTGCCCACCACACACATCACCTCTGAGTCCATAAAGGAGAGTCCAGCACTCTGCCCACCACACACATCACCTCTGAGTCCATAAAGGAGAGTCCAGCACTCTGCCACCACACACATCACCTCTGAGTTCATAAAGGACAGCCAAAACATAGAAACTGTGGTGAGCAGTCTTTGATAGAGAATCACACATGTTTTGGTGACAAGAAGAATCTTTTTGCATTAAAATATGGAGTAAATAATGAAATGAAAGACTTGGAAGGTATCTACATACTGTTTTCCATACAGGTTGTACTAATCTGCAGTCCCACCAACAGTGCATAAGCGTCCCTTTCTCTCTGCATCCATGCCAGCATCTATTGTTTTTGGACTTTTTTAACAAAAGTCATTCTACCTGGGGTAAGGCGATATCTTATTGTGGTTTTGATTTGCATTTCCCTGATGATTAGTGACATTGAGCATTTTTTAATATGTTTGTTGGCCATTTGTCTATCTTCTTTTGAGAAGCTTCTGTTCATATCTTTTGCCCACTTTTTAATATGGTTGTTTGTTTTTTTCTTGCTGATTTGCTTGAGTTCTTTGTAAATTCTGGATGTTAGCCCTTTATTGGATGTGCACCTTGCCAATATTTTCTTCCATTCTGTAGGTTGTCTATGTGCCCTGTTGATTGTTTCCTTAGCTGTGCAGAAGCTTTTTAGTTTCTCAAGAATGGAAAAACAAACACCACATATACTCAGTATTAAATTGGAACTAACCAATGAGCACACATGTGCTCGGAGGGAAGTAAAACTCAGTGGAAATTAACCAGAGGGGAGGAGAGGAGGGGCAAAAACCTACGTAATGGGTACAATGAACATTATTTGGGTGACAAACATACCTATAGCCAGGACTCAAGCATTACAAAAGCAATCCATGTAACTTAAAACATTTGCACCTCCTTGATATCTTGAAATTGAAAAAGAGACTTGGACGGTAATGGAAGCCCTTATTTACTAAGTCAACGTTGTGAACTTTATTCCGTAAATTTGGGAATCCGATCTGAGGCGTTTTGTTGTAGTGGCATGATTGAAACTCTACAGCAGAAGACTGGCTTGGCAGCATCGTGCTGCTGATGCATTAATGGGAAGAGTACAGTAAGGAGCATCCACAATAGTCCAGGTGAGGTCTCAAACTTGGCTTCAGAATCAGAGCAGTGATGGACTAGAGATAGGGAGAAGTGGAGGCATACAATCAATGTTACAAAGATGTCTGAAGATAGTTTGGTGAATGACTGAAAGGAAGGCAAGGGAGAGTAGGTATCAAAAAAGCATCCTAGGTTTGGGGACTGGGAGCCTGCGAGGGTGGTGGCAGCCTTAACAGAAATAGGAAGAGGAAGAAAAGCTAAATTTTGGAAGAAAGAGACAGTGAATTGGTCAGTTTCTGCTGCAAGAACAAATAGTCCCAATTTTAAAATAAGTGTGTTTGTATTACAAGAAGGACGCAGGTCAGCTGCAGCTCAGTCGGGCTCTGTTGGGTTGCACACAAGTCTTACTCTGGGAGCATTTCATGCCGCCCTCCTGGCGAAGGGCGGGAGGTGGAGGGCTGAGGAATGCCTCGAGAATTCTGCTCGATGTACCTCGCCTCATGTCTACTCACGTTCCATTGGGCACAGCATGTCATATGGTCCTGGGTGGAGCTTTATAATTCCACTGTATCCTGGGAGGCAACTCATGGCGAACGTGATCTAATCCACCTCAGATGGTGAATGCAGTTTGGGACAGAGGTGAAGACGCTGGTGAGGATTTCGAGAAACAGAGAGAGAGAAAAAGCAGCAACTTGCTGGAAAACGCAGGACAAAGTTTAGGGTTAGAAACATCACTAAAATCTTATAATACAAAGGGCATGAATGAAGTCAGTGGGACCTAAGAGTGAAGAGAGAGAAGAGCGGATTAAGTTTGGAAGAAGAGAAGAGAACAAGGTAAGTAAGAGTAGGGGAAGGAAGACGACATTAGGGTATAAAGAAAATCCGCAGTGACAGTTATGGTGAGGCACTGCCTTAGCACCGATGTGAAGAGCAGAGGAATCTGTTGAATTTCCACGCAGTTCTCAAAGACCCCTTGGTCGGGAAAAGCTTGGACAATACCGTGGAAGTTTGCACCGCGGATCTGCTCACGGGTCCTGCACGCGCACAGAATTGAGCTCCTTTGCGCAGCTCATAGGAAGAGCACCTTTGCTTTTCTTACACGCTGTTGTGGATTTGTGTGGGTGTCGGGGGGAAGGAGAGGACAGCAGGGGCAGGAATCATTGCCCATCCTCAGGCTATTCTACAAGTATCGTAAAATCCTAGAGCATCGCAGCCCTGAAGATACTCAGCGGGTGGACACAGCATCGAGTTCAACGGCGGTGGGTGCTTTCCTGGAATCGAAGCAAAGATGATAATGCAAAAGGAACATCTTTGCTTATGAGAACCTACTATGCGGCAGACACTGAAGTAAGGGTTTTATATACCCTCTGCAGGGATTTCCGGTTTTTCCAGCCTTCTGGGAGGGACCACCCTCAACTGAATGAGAGCACACAAGGAGTTCATTGTCATGCAGATCGGAGGCATCTCCCAGCATTTCCAAGGATGCACAGGCACTGTTCACCTTCTTTTTCTGGACTTTCATCCTGTCTAGATCTGAGAGGCCCTCTCCATTCTCACCAGCTATGACAGGTTTTTATAGCTTCTTTTTCCAGAGTACTGTCTGCCCCCACGTTTTCTTCATCAACAGAAGAGAAAGCCGTACCCTCCTTCATTCCCAAACCCACCACCAACCCTAGCTTGCTTTGTGTCATAGATATCACTAAAGTTTTGCAAATATTGGAGAATGAAAATTGTGCATTCATGGGAAATTAAGGAGAAGTCATTAAATTAAAGCTCACGTGAAACTTATTGCCACCATAAAGCTCAGACCTCATGCCCCTCCCCAGAAGAGGACAAAATGAAGTCAACTTCAGAATCATCTCACAGTCCAAGAGAAAATTCAAACACCTTTGCTGTGGGCACTCAAGACATTTGTTTTAGCATCTGCCATGTTCCAGGCACTGGCCCGGGCGACGTGGACACAGCACCGAAGAAACTAGACAAACATCCTTAACCTGGCGTTCTGAGTAACGGTGCCCTCCTGTGCCACCCACCCATTGTCAGATCTCATGGCCCACTTGCTGTACATCCTCACCTCAGCTCTGCGTGGCAGGGAGGATGTCCCCAGCAGGGCTTGTGTCACACGGCTGGGCTTAGCAATGGGATGGGTTGGCAGGAATTTGCAGAAGCAGGGGCACGTGAGCGTGGTTGCACGCAGCAGCACGACAGCCAAGGCTGATATATCATGGCCCCACAACTCACTCTCTGGGGTGTCCACTGCCTAAGTTGGGGTTCTCACATCTTCCTTTCCCTCTGCAGACGATGCTCGACAGTAATTTCCTTCTATTGAAAACACTCTGACTGTTTAGCCCCAGAAATCTTTCTTTTTTACACAATGAAAAAGTATCACAGAGTGTTTACTCAAATAAAAAGGTTATTTTTCTCTGAGATGACTTAAGCTTCAGGGTTTTGCTTCTTTTCTTCTTCTTTTTTTCATTGGGACTTTTGAACTTTGCTCCAACATCTATATGTTCTTTCAGTGGTTTTCCCAATAATCCCCCAAAGTGCGTGGTGTCACCCACATTGGACACACATAGAAATGGAAGCTTACATAGCTGACACCTACGCTTCTACAACTATTAAAGGACTAAACCTGAATTCAAGCTCATGTCTCATCTACTCAGAGCCCTGTTTATTCTGCATGTTTTTCTAAGCCTCCAGGCTTAGGCCGAGCACAGCACAGCACACAAGTTGGTTCTGCTTTTGGTTTCTATTTCTGGTTCTACTATGTGGCTTAGGACAGGCCAGTCACAGCCAAAGTTGGATGGTATAGAAATGGAACACATTGTCTCTAAGGGCCCTTCCCCAGAATGCAACTCTCCCAGGAGTAGTGGTGAAGCTTAAATGAAAAAAAAAAAAAGTATGTGAACATGCTTTGGAAACCATCGCTATTCGAACAGTTTGGGAGATAATAGCAATGCGTGTGGAAATAGCCAATGCATACTGACTGTTTGCAATGGGACAGGCTTTGTTCTAAGCACCCTATTTCCTATTTTCACAATGACCCTATGGGATGGATGTGCCACAGGTTTACTCTTTCTCACAAGTCCAGAAACAAAAGTGGGGAGAACTAAACACACCAAGATTTTGCTGTCTACATGGTGAGGTACCACACAATATGGTAGGCCTTAGCACAAGAGGTTGCTCCAAAGAGCTTTAAGCCATATAAATGCATGGTGGGGCACAGTATAGCTTCGCCAGACTACTTCAGGAATAAGTGAATTCTAGCACTAAAGAACCCACTTATTCACACCCTGGCTGCAGATTATAACCAGATTCTGATTTGCTAGTCAGAGACAGGGCTTGATGCAGTGGAGGGAACAGTAGCCTTCAAATGACATGTCCACATTCTAACCCACAGAACCTATGAATGTGAACTTATCTGGGCAAGATGTAATTTTGTTACGTGTCTCAAAATGAGACCATCCTGGATTAGGGAGGGCCCTAAATCCAATGCCAAGTGTCCTTACAGGAGACACAGACACAGAGGAGAAGCCACGTGGAGACAGAGGCAGAGACTGGAGTGACGCGGCCACAAGCCAAGGGACGCCTGGAGCCCCCAGGAGCTGGAAGAGGCAGGAAGGAGCCTCCCCTGGAGCCTCCGGAGGGAACCAACCCTGCTGACATCTTGATTTTGGATTAAGGTCTTCAGAATAACGAGAGAATCAATTTCTATTGTTTTAAGCCACACGTTCTGTGGTCATTTGTTACTGTAGCCTCAGGGATGAAACACCCAAAGGACATGAGGATTTTTAAAAATCCATCCAGGTAATCACAACATGAAGCCAACAAGAACCAGTGGTTTATTGTGTCTTAACAAGGTTATTGTGTCCTAACAAGGTTAACAATAAAGACTATTAGAAGAGAGGCTGAACAGCCTCTCATGGTGAAGGCAAATTCATCTTTAGGTTTTTTTTTAGCAGAAAGAGGTCAGGGTCTTGTGGAGCCATCCATGAACTGACTACACTACCCCTGTGTGGTTTCAACATGACACCGGAGCCATGCATGATTAAGATGCAGAAAAATCTCCAGTAGGATTTGTCATCTTGCAAATTGAATTCAGCAGCAGGGTAGGGGCATCCTTCACCTCACCTTGCACCCAGCCCAGCTTCATTGAAACAAAAGCTCCATTGTGATTACAAACCACATCTCCAAGAGAAGGGGCTGGTTCAGGTTTTTTTTTCAGGGGGCGCCTGGGAGCAATTAAAGTGTGACAATGGACTGTTAGCTAAAGATTTTGCTTGTGCACACAGATTTACAAGAACATACACCAGATGTTAGGAATTAGCTACAGAGGGAAAGAAGTAACAGCCAACGATCTTTGAGTTAGGGTATTGCTTGCAAGTAGTGACAACAGCCAGATGTGATTCCAGTGAATGACCTGCTCACTAATCACACATCTCCCTAATCTGGGCAAACTGGTTTAAATGCCTCTTACTGAGTCATAAAGTACCTCTCATCATCACTGTTCCTACTAGAAAATTTTAAAAATTTGCATTTGTTTCCCTGGGGGTGGTATAACCAATGACTCCAATCTGGGGGCTTAAAACAATAGAAATTTATCCTCCCCCAGTGCTGGAGCCCAGGAGTCTGAGGTGAAGGGGTCTCAGGGCCGCGCTCCCTCCGCAGGCTCCAGGGGAGGCTCCTTCCTGCCTCTTCCAGCTCCTGGGGGCTCCAGGCGTCCCTTGGCTTGTGGCCACGTCACTCCAGTCTCTGCCTCTGTCTCCACGTGGCTGCTCCTCTGTGTCTGCGTCTCCTCTGCTGTCTCTTATGAGGACACCTGCCATTGGATTTAGGGCCCTCCCTAATGTAGGATGATCTCATCTTGAGATCCTTCACTTAGTTACATCTACAGAGAACTTATTTCCAAATAAGGCCACATCCTGAGGTTCTAGGAAGACGTTACTTTTTGCAGGATGTTATTCAACCAACCACAATATCCTACCATGATCAACAAAAAAAATGAAACACATTTTCAACCGTTGTCCAAATACGTCTTTTACCTTTTATCTGTCAGTGGACCCTGGTTCTCCTTGCTTGGGGCTGTATTTTTCTTCATGATGTTTTTGCTGCCAGGAGAGCTGTCTCCACCTCCTGCCCAGCCATCCTTCTATTATGGACTCAGGCAAAATGCCATCTCCGTTGCAAGAAAGTCTGTCACACTACCATCTGACCTGGTCCTTGAGTCCCCTGGGATGCTCATCTATCTCTATCTGTCTATGTATTATCTATATATCTATCCATCTTCTACCTATCTATTCATCTTCCATCTATCAATTGATCAAGCTACCTGTTATCTATCTATCTATCTGACAGTAGTTCTCAACCAGGGACAACTTTGCCCCTGGGGACACTTGGCAATGTCTGGAGAAGACATTTTTGGTTGTGATGAGTAGGTGGTGGGTGCTGCTGGCATATGCTGGGTGGAGCCCAAGGATACCGCTCAACACCCTACAGTGCACAGGACACCCCACCACAGAGAGTCGTCTAGCCCCAAACATCTACAGTGCTGAGGTTAAGAAGTCTTGTCTTAGCACGAGGCTCTATCTGTCTATCAATCATCTGTCTACCTATACAAGTCAGTGGCTGTCAGTTAAGGGCAATTTTGTACCCCCAGGAGGGCATTTGGTAATGACCAGAGACATTTTTCGGTTGCCACAACCTAGGGGTGGGTGCTCCTGGCATCTGGCAGGTGCAGCCCAGGGGTGCTCCTCGACACCCTACAGTGCACAGGACAGGCCCACCACAGAGAGTCATCCAGCCCCAAATGTCACTCACTCTGAGGCGGAGAGACCTCGCTGAAGGGCCTGTGTATTGGTCATGAAGACATCATGCTCTCCTTGTGTCCTCAGGGCCCCTCCTGGTGTCTGGCACACGTAACAGCCATGCAGGTGGACTTACGCACATAGGCGGATGAATGGATGAGGGGGACTCTACGCTTCCCGCAGAGGCGTGAAACACCAAGCGCTCTCTGGTTTCTGTGTTGACATTCTTTAACAGTTGGCAGAACTACGTTCCTTGAAACACGGAAAGTCACGGTCTTCCCAAATATTTATCTTAAGTGTGGTTTTTCCTTCCTCTCAGGGGGAGCAAAAGAATGACCGTTTTGCACATATTTGAGGAATGCCAACACGTGAACCCCCAGATGTCTCTTTGCCAAAAAAAAAAAAGAAAAGAAAAAACAATTCCTGTAGGATTTTCCGCAGCAGCGCTGCTTCCCAATCCTAAAGTGGTCTTGCTGCAAATTGGAATTATCGCCACATGGCACCGAGGGTCCGATTGTGCCCTCCTGTCTCTCAAACAGGACTTCGGAACCACTGCCTTCGGCTTAGTTTCCTTGCCTGCTAAAAACTCGTAGAGAATACAGTAATTGAAACCGAGTGAATAAAAGCAGTTTTTTGCCAACTGCTCTGATTTAAACCCAGATTCATTTGAAGGTCTTTTGCCCTTGAAAATATCATTGTCATCATGGGCCAGTTTTTTGGAAAATATTATTTTATTATCAAATGTACAGTATATTGACCTTAAAAATACAGTAAAGCAGTCATGGAAATAGGAGTTATCCTGTTGCCCGTGGGCACAGACTGACCTGTGGCCGGGGAAGGGGCAGCTGCCTGGGACCAGATGGACAGCTCAGACACTTCAGAGAAGTTTCCGGGCTTCTCTGCAAGGGCTCTGGATTCAGTTCTGTGGGGTCATGGCATAGCTTTACCCTTCCCCCCATCACCCCTTGCCATGGTGTTCAAGATAAACTTTGTATTCATGGAAATCTAATATCCTAGCCCCCTTCTGCCCCGGGGAAGGTCACATAATAGTGGTTACCGAATTTGAAGGCGGTTTGGAAGGAATTTTTTTTTTAAATTGCATTTCCATGCCTGCTGTAATGTATCCAAGTCTTCTAAAGACCAATAATTTATTCTTTTTAATGAGACAGAAAGTATTTCTCCTTCTAATCTCATCGTCTGATTAGAAAGAAAAAAATATATATATATAAAAACACCATATAAAAAGTGAGTTCCAGGGAGAAAGAGTTTTTTTTTTTTTTCTTTTTCTTATAAAATGGTAGCTGTGACTTACGAAACTGGGTATGAAAAAACAAAATCAGTCGCTCTGGTTCCAAACCGTTACTTGGGCAAGCTGGAGTTTGCAAGTGGGAGAGGAAATAGCTGAAAGGGGAGAGTTCTCGTTCTGGAAGGTTCTATCATGTTAAAAGTGCAGCGGCTTAACTAGGGGATGCGTCTCCCACGGGGTAGCAAGGCACCGGTAACGTCTATGGCTTCTTTTCAGTGAATGCTCCTTACGCGTCCTGCACACGCTCGGGAAGGCAGCTGGGTAGAAATTGCCATTGCAGCCCAGGTACCGGGAGCCCGTGGTGTGCTGTAAACACAAGAGAAAGTTCCCAGAGAGGCCGAGCCCTCCTTCCTGTGTCCTGCTCCGCTTCCTTTTCCCAACAAGCCTCGGTTAAGGTCAACCTCCATGTGAAACCCACCGGGGAGGCCACCGTGCCCCGAGACCAATCCTGCGGGAGCTCTGGCCGCCCAGCCCGGCTTCCCTTACAAACCACGCGGTGAGCAGCAGCTCTGGAATCTGCATTCTCCCGTAGGCGGTTCAGAAGACATGGATATATGTTGTTTTCGAGTCACTCCCCAAAATGTTTTTTGCGGTGCACTTGTAGAAGCCGGCGTCCCTCTGCGCGGCGTGTTGGATGGTCAGCGCTCCCTGTGGGTGCAGGAATCTGTTTCCGTACAGACGAGCCTGTGTTCCAGCTGTCAGTTGTGACTTGTCCGGCAACTCCCACGTGATCTCAGCTTTGGGAATCCCCATGGCCATGCAGTTGATCTTAATGGTGTTCCCGGGCCGGGTGTAGATGACCGGCGTGGGCTCACTGGTGATCCGGGGGGGATAGGCGATGACAATGACCGGGATGCTCGTGACCGAGGGGCCGTACTCAGTCTCCATCCTGCATGAGTAGGTTCCCCTGTCGAACACCGAGGCCTCGCGCACCGTGAGGGTGCCGTTCTCCAAGAGGGAGAAGCGTTCGAGGGTGTGGGGGCCCTCCAAAACCATGCCATTGGGAAGCGTCCAAGAGAAACGTCCCTGCCGACCATCCCCCGGGGGGACGCAGTGGAGCTGCAGGGTCTCCCCATTGATAATGCTCACCAGATTGTGGTACTGGTTGCTCACTTGGGGTTTCAGCCCCACCTTCAGAGAGACCAGCCTCTCCGTGTGGCCCGCGGCGTTCCTGGCCACACAGCGGTAAGCCCCAGCATCCACTGAGGACAGGCCGCTGATGTGTAGCATGCCGTCACCCTTGTGAAAGAACCGCTGCAGCTGTCGGCCACTCTGGAGCTCCGTACCATTGGGGAGGACCCACAACAGAGTGGGCGTCGGGGTCCCCGCGGCTGAGCAGTTGAGACTGATGGTGTGGCCGGCCATGGCAGTGATCTTCTCGCTGGTGGGGTCGTGGAAGGTGGGTTTCTGCATGGGCTCCAAGACGGTGAGCTGGACGACCAGCCGGGCCTCCCCGCCCTCATTCCGTGCAATGCACACCAGCTGCACGGAGTCGCTCTTTCTCAGATGCCGAATGTCCAGCGTGCCGTTGCGGTGAACGGTGATCCGATTTCCGTAGTAGGGGGCCGGCAGAATCACGCCTTCTGGAAAAGCCCACAAGACTCTCGGGGCAGGGATGCCTTCTGCCCTGCAGCCAATGAGTTTCCGACTGCCCCCGGCCGCTATCTCCCGCACGGTGGTTATGGTGTTAGAGTTCCCGTTGATCTTGGGTGGCTGGACGTTGACGTGAATCCACACCGTCTTCCTGTCCTCGCCTGCACTGTTCCTGACCAGGCAGGTGTAGTTGCCGCTGTCTGAACGCTGGGCTTTCTGAATAAGGAGAGTGCCGTCCTGGTATATCTGGTACTTCTCCGAGGACGCGGGGATGAGCCTGTTGGCTGGAGACAGCCACGTCACCTTAGGCATGGGCTCTCCTTTGGCATCACAGGAGACAGTGACCACGTCTCCGTAGGGCACCTGGACCACCAAGTATGTCTTGTTCCGGATGGCTGCGGGCTCGGCCACCACCTTGACACGGACTCTCATCTCGTCTTTCCCGACCTGATTTTCGGCGAAGCAGGTGTAGTCTCCTTCCTCTCTCATCCCTACGTCGTTGAAGTAGAGCGTCCCGTTGTTGAAAACGACGTAGCGCTTGGTACGTGCACCGCTGTCGTCGGACTGCATGAAGGAGTTGACCAGGCTACCGTCCGGGAGGCTCCAGGAGATCTCGGGGTTGGGAAGTCCGGTGGCAACGCAGTCCACTTTCAGGTCACCCCCGTAGAAGACCCTGTGGTCATTCTCCTCTTTGTGCTCTATCTTGGCGGGTTTCATCACCACGTTCACTTTGAGCACGACGTAGTCATCACCCACCTTATTCCGGGCCACGCACAGGTAATCCCCGGCGTCTTTGTCGGTCACTGATTTCACCACCAGGGTCCCGTTGGCAAACGCCTTGACTCTGGAATCGAAGCTGAGGGAGAAAAAGGAAAAGGGATACGACGTCAGTTTCCCAGATGCTCTAGCCTGGCTTTAGGTCGCTGGAATAAAACAAGAACATGTGGTTCTGGGAAGTGTTAGCTCGCGTGGCTGCTACCACAAAATGCCCAACGGCGTTTGCAGCCTGGAGAAGATTGTGAACACGCTGGAAAGGAATTTACTGCAAATGAGAACTTCCTGGTTGAGGCTGACCTTGAGCTGGCCTGGCCATTGATTCAAAGATGTGCAATGTAATCAAAGACTTCAGCCCTGTTCCTCTGTGTGTGTCTGTGTGTGTGTGTGTGTGTGTCCAGTATTTGTGCCGTGGTCACCGCAGAGCTTGTTGTAACGACAAAATCAGATGGATGCTATGGTCCTGGAGGTGATAAATGTGACTTAACCTTATAACGAGGTTAAGTGCTTCCTGGCAAAAAATGCTTTAGACTCTACTTCTACTGTTGGCAACTTTTTTTTTTAAAAAGACGTTGTAGCCCCGTATCCAGCAAGGGGCAGCAAAGTAGCTTTGATATCGAACATGTCATTGTGGTTATGCCCAGACTTTCAATGCTATTTAATAAAACTGGGTTCGTCAGCACATGGCCATACTTGTGTAAAGCCTTCTTCCCTAGAATTGATAATTAAAGCTGAATGACACTCAATAACTAAAACCTGAGGGTGGCGTACCGTTCCTCCCTATGAAGTGCAAGCACCTCTCAGTTAATATTTATGAAATATTTTCAGTTTAAAAGAGACAACATTGAAGGAATGATAGATATAAAAAATTTACATGGGTTGTTTAATTACAGTATACTAGGAATATAATTAGTTGGAATTATTAAGAATGAAACCCCAGAGATGATGATTTGTGATTTATTTGGGATTTATATGGGATTATGAATTCATTATGCATGTGACATTTTTATAAATACTAGGTATCCTTGAGCCATTTGGAGCTAATGTTTTGAATAACCCAGTGAAAAGATTGGAGAGGTTCTCATTTTTATAGTGTCCATACTGAATTTTCAATTTCACTTACATTATAATGGGGGAGGGTGTAATTGAGTTTTAATCCCTTACTATTTCCTGAACACTGCATTATTCTAATGGTATGTCTAGGAGAGTATCATAGATCTTTAAAAAGAAAATGTCTACGCACACTTGGATTCAACCTGATCACTGTAGATAAAAGCAACTCTTTTACTAACGATGACCAAATAAACTGTCTTGTGGGTCAGGAGTGAAAACCAACTCAACATAACTTGGTAAGGAATTTGATATGTGTGGGGCTGGCAAGGACATTTTAACATCCCTTGGAGTTTGAATCCAAAAATTTGTACGGTAGCATGTGTCTGTAAACATTCTGAAGCATCTGCAGCATTGATCCCTAACCCTAGTTGTAATCAGAATAAACTGGGCAAATCTGAAAAACATGCTTCCTGAGGGATTTGGCTTCAAGAAGGGAAGCGCCACAATATCTGTATTTTTAAATAGTCCTGACGTGTAGCAGGGCAAAGGGCCTGCGCTTTGATAAAACTCACATGGGTTGTTTAGTTACACCATACTAAGAATGTCATTAGTCGGAATTTAGTAAGAAAGAAGCCCGAGAGATGATGATTCATGATTTATTTATGATTTCTATGGGGATATTAATGGAATGACTCAAAATCCTTCTGGAACTACATTCCTCTACTGTTATCCATTCAACACTGCCTTGGCCATGCCAAAGTCAACGGAAAACAGTTGCCCACATGGCAGCACATGGGCTGAGCTGGAAGATGTTCTGGGGTGAATTGGGTACTCTGTATTCTGGATGGATTGCACAAGCTTTTCTGGGCACCACCCAGATACCTAAAGTTTAAAATAGAAGCTGGGCATTGGGGTTGATTCAAAAGCAAATTATGTAACCAAAACATGTGTAAACCCCTGTAAAATTCTGAAATAAAAAAATAAATAAATAAAATAAAGAGAATTTGAAAAAAATAAATAAATACATAAAATGCAAAGCCAAAGCACTAAGCCTAAATAAGGTGAACATAATATCTGTAGGTCACTGAAAACTGAAGGGCACACAGAGGAAATGCTAACATAGAACCCTCCTTTGTTGACCACTACACCCTCTTTCTTTGCCAAAAATCCATCATTAAATATTTTCTATTTTGTTTAAATAATGTTTTCCACTATTGGGACCTTAAAATGTACATATATTTGGAGAAATCTTCTTCATTTTCCACTTTTTTTTGTGTAGGATAACCTATACAACTATGCTGCACAAAACGTGACTACATTGTTACTAGGTTTTATAATTTTGAGACCCTAAAAATAACGATGCAAATAATGCTCTTCTGCGTTTATATCATTTGTATATTCAATTAATCCATAAAAGCAGTGCCCTGGTGGCTAGTACGTAACCTCTAGCAGGTCAGGAATCTTCATCTCATGGGTTTGGTTTACTGATGTACTTGAGCACCTACTAGGTGTCTGATGTGAAGCAGTTTTTCAATAAATATTTTTAATAAATTGAACAAATAAATCTTCAAACTTCTAGCAAAGTAAAAAAAATATATATTTTATTATATATATATAATAAAGTAGAAGTGGTACATTTATATATATATATATAGTAAAATAGAAGCTTGGGGGAAACACCTTAGATCTTTTCCTGCATCAGAAAGGCCAGGAGGAGGGCCAGAAACAACTGCACAAAACAAACCTGACTTTGCTCCCATCCTGGGGTGGGACCCGCACTGAGATGTTTTCCTGCTTGAGCTGTTAAATACTGATGGCACCACACAACCCAGGGTTTCTACTGCTGCACCATTAGTTAAGTTTCAATCCATTTTCCTTTTCCTCTATTATCTCTGTCCTCTGTTATTTTTGAAACACTTATTAAGGAAACATGAGCTTTTTTGGATCTAGTCCAGGGTTTCAAAGCCTCAGCACTACTGACATTTGGGGCCAGATGATTCTTTAAGGTGGTGCGTCCTACACACTGTAGGATGTTTAGCAACATCTCTGGTCTCTACCCACCAGATACCAGGAGCAACTACCCCAGTTGTGACAACCAGAAATGTCTCCAGACATTGCCAAGGGTCCCCTGGAGGAAAAATAACCCCCAGTTGAGAACCACTGCCACAAACTTACATACCTGGGAACAGATGGAATGTGATTAGAAGGTGGCTTTCTTCATCACCAAAATATTTTTTTTTTTTAACTTGAGACGGGCTATTACTCTGTCACCCAGGCTGGAGTGCAGTGGCATGATCATAGCTTGCTGTAGCCTTGAACTCCAGAGCTCAACTGATCCTCCTGCCTCAGCCTCCCAAGTAGCTGGGACTACGGGCACACTTTACTTAGAGAGATGGGGGTCTCACTATGTTGCCCAGGCTGGTTTTGAACTCCTGGCCTCAAGCGATCCTCCTACCTCGGCTTCCCAAAGTGCTGGCATTACAGGCTTGAGCCATTGAGCCTGGCCCAAAATACAGTTTTAAAATTCCAAGTGTGCTATCCTGGAACTGTAGTGATATCTTTATAATTATTATATTTTTGCATACATTGTATCATTAGTGCCCTATTAAAATAAGGCCTAAAACATCTATGTATTTAAAGGAAATAAAAGCAACCTAAATTGTTTTATGTAACATTAGCTTTTAAAATACAGTTAAACATAGGATTATTAAAACAAAAGTTTCTTGGTTTCTTTTTTTTATTCTGGACAGGCAAGAAGGGATGGGGGGGTCAGGTGTTTGTTCTGAATCTGACTTTATCAAGAAAATGGCTGGGCACGGTGGCTCACACCTGTAATCCCAGCATTTTGGGAAAGCGAGGCAGGAGGCTTGCTTGAGGCCAGGAGTTTGAGACCAGCCTGGGTAACATAGCAAGGCCCCGTCTCCAAAAAAAAAAAAAAAATTAGCCAGGCGTGGTGGCGCACACTGCAGTCCCAGCTACTTGGGAGGCTGAGGTGGGAGGATCACTTGAGCCCAGAAGTTTGAGGTCGCAATGACCTATGATCATGCCACTGCACTCCAGCCTGGGTGACAGAGTCCGTCTCTTAAAATAAATAAATACATGAATGAATAAAGACAAGATTTCATTGCATGAAAAAGCACGCAATGTCTGTGCGCGTTCATCCTGACAAGGGCTCATGTCCTTTTGGGCCATCAAGTCTGTCCCCAACATACAAGGGAGTGCAGGGTCCCGGTGATTTACCCCAAGCCGCGAGGAACCACGTACCTGAAGAGCGCGTCGATTATCCGCTTGGAAGGCAGCCTCCAGAGGATGCGTGGCCAGGGGTCCCCCGAAGCGCTGCAGTCCAGCCTCAGGGTGCCCCCATACCTGACGTCGGTCCTCCGCGGGGAGGTGCCGGTGATGCGCGCGTTGGCTGCCGCGCGCTGCACGGTCAGCTGTACAGTCCTGCGCGCGGAGCCCACCAGGTTGGCGGCCACGCACTCGTAGCGCCCGCTGTCCTTGGGCGCCAGGTTGCGGATGTAGAGCGTACCGTTGGGGAAGACGAACAAGTTCCCGCGCAGGAACTGCGAAGGGCGGATCTGGGTACCATCCCAGAGCACCCAGCGCACGCTCGGCAGGGGCGCGGCCTTGGCGCTGCAGTGAATGTGGATGCTCAGCCCCGGTGGCAGCGAGATGTTCTCCAACTTCTCCTGGTGAATGACCGGGGGCAGTGCCGCCACGTGCAGGCGGATGGCGAGGCTGTCCGCCCCGGCTGCGTTGCTGGCCACGCACTTATAGACACCTCTGTCTGAGAAGGACGCGTCTTTGATGGACAGCGTCCGGTTTTCATGCAACGTGATCCGGCCCTCCACGGGGGACACAGTCTGCCACACCCTCCTGTCGGGGAAGATCCAAGAGATTTGGGGAGCTGGGGTCCCCTTGGCCAGACACTCCATTGCAATCGTGTCTCCCAGGTAGACGGTGACGTCCTGATAGTGCGAAGCTAGGATTTGAGGCTGCTGCACCGTCACGGACAGCAGGACCACCATCCTGTCAAGTCCATGCAGGTTGCTGGCGGTGCACATGTACTGGCCGCGGTCTTGCACCTGCACCTTCCGTATGACTAAGGTGCCGTTCTTGAGGACTTCGAACCGTTGTATTCTGGTATTGGGAGTCATGAGGGCTCCTGGAGTAGGATAACATGGACAATTAGCTTTTACATAAACTGTGTCCTTTCAATAAAGACCAAAAGAGCGTTGTTAGTTAATTAAGCTAATTCTCCTACTTATGGCCCAAACAGCAAAAGCAAATGTGGAAGAGAGAACATTTTCGTTGACAAAACCTACAAAGTTCAGTTAGACACAAGGAATAAATTCAAGGGATCTATTGTATTAATGGTAACTATACTTAGTAGTAATATATTGTGTACTTGACAATGTTAAGAGAGTAGATTTTAAGTGTTCTCACTACAAAAAATAAATTTTTTTTGTAGAGAGAAGAGGGAGGAGGAATGTTTTGTTTCCCTTTTTGTTCAGTTTTACTCCAGTCCCAGAAACAGGGCACAGGCCTCCTTGCAGCAAAGAGTAGTGATCATGGGCTTCACAGAGAATTCTGGAAGCAGTCATGAGCCCCAGGCATGCCCAAGGTGGCCTGACTGTTCATTTCAGGTACTGGAGACACAGCCCCTACCTCATTTATGTTGATGCTGTTCTCCTGAACTCCCCAGTTGCCTGCTTGGACAGCCGAGGCTGGAAGCTGTTGCTCACCCCTGCCCAGAGAGGCCCCTGAGTCCACGAGGGAGACAGACGCAGACGGCGTTATTCTCTGCTGAGTCCGGAATTGACACGGACTCAGGCTTCCCAATGACATCTGATCTCCCCACTACTCTAGCCAGAGGGTAGACTTGAGTGAAATATGTTCTTATTTGTCTCCACTCTATACTCTCCATATATCACACCCTGACTGACCTGTCTGCCATAGTCAGGGTCTATGTCAACCATGTGTTTCTTTTTTTATTATTATTTCAAAATATTAAGGGAAAGGAGTCATTTTATCAAAAAGACACCTGCACTTGAATGTTCATTGCAGCACAATTCACAATTGCAAAGATGTGGAATCAACCCATGTGCCCATCAATTCATGGGTGGATTAACAAAAAGTGGTACATGTATATCATGGAGTACTACTCAGCCATTAAAAAGGATGGATTAATGCCTTTTGCAACAATTTGGATGGAACTGGAGACCATTATCATCCTAAGTGAAGTATCTAAAGAGTGGAAAACCAACCATGTGTTTCTGATGCTCTGGCATCTGGGGCTTTTGCTGACCCAGGAGGGGCCACCCCTCCCAGGGCTAGCTAAGCCCTAGAGATAGCAAAGGACTCCCCTGTGAGCTTGCCTTTTACATGCAAACCAAGCAATCCAGAGACCACACCCGAACCAACTCCTTTAAGGGGCTGTCACACTCTGGGTCATTACCTACCTGCCTTAATTACCCCAGAGTCAGGTAGCAGACAGCTAGGGAAATCCCCGTATGTTCTAGAGCCTCCTGAAATTTATCAAACTACCCAATTCTAAGCATCACCTGTTTCTTTCCACAGAAAGCACATAAAAATGGCACTTGCTCAAGTTGCCCCCATCCCTCTGCCTCCTGAACAACTCTGGTGCTTCTCCATATGACTTCCATGGCATGGCTTGCACCCTGCTTGTGGGACCTGTGAACAACAAACTATCTTCTCCATGACTATCATCATCTGATCTGTTGGCATCACCACACTAGAATATAATAAAACCTACATTCTAAAACTGGGAAGCCCAAGAGAACCCTGAGTTTTAGTACCCCCTTCTTCTTCCATGTTGCTGGCCCCTTCCTGGGTTCAGCTTCACCCATGGGCTATGCATTTAGTTCTGACTCTTTTGCTAATAGCTTTCTCTAAGATGGGAGTGCTGCCTTTGGATGAAGATTTCAAGCCCTGGAAGTTCTCCATCATCCTCTTCCTCATACTCTCTCCCAAGGTATCTGTTGCTTGCCCACCTCTGAAATCATCTGCTGTCAGCACAATGAGGCTTTCACAATGGATGGGTTATTCCAGTGCAGAGCACTCATGGAAACAAGGCCACAACACTGGCATGTTTACAGAAGCTGCCAAGACCACAGCTGTCTCCTCCAAAACCAGGTTTGGAGGCCAAGTGAGTCTGCCCAACTCACCATGTCCCAGGGAGCAGGTCTTTGTTGGTGCTGGTATAACCTCCCTGCCTTCCAGACAGTGCAGCTAAGAAGCCATCCAGCTTTGTGTTTGAGCCCTCCCAAATGACAGGTGACTCTGGGCATGGTCCTCACATATGGAGTCTCACCTCCTCATTGAGGCATTTTATGATGCAGAGATACAGAGTGGTTGTCTATTCCATTTAGTCCGGTATGGCAGAGAGGGACCACTGAAACCTCCTGCCGATCATTCTGGGGCAGTTACATGATGGCCTTGTATTTCCCTCTGATGCCTCAACAAATGAACTAGTTTAGTTTATCTGGCAGCAAAGGCACAAGATAAAACCACAACCATGACATTAGAATACAATACTCTGTGGATGTGAGAAAATCTCATTTTGCCACACATTGAGATAGAACTTCCTAAAACCTAGAGCTAGCTAACAAAAGAGCAGCCACCATTAGGAGCTGATTCCAGGAGATGCAGATGAAAAATATGCATGAACATCTGGTGAGAAGGCATGATTCAAAGATGCTCTGAAATGTCCCAGGAGTGGAAAACCCTAAGAATTAGTACAAATGGGATGTCCAAGTAGAGGAATGGGTTCCTTCAAAGGTGTTCCCCTTTTGGAACAAAAAACCCATGTTGTTCCCCATTTGCAACTTCAAGAAAAATGCATTAGGAAATCATTACAAAAGTATATGACTTCCAATGCTGAGCTGAACAGAGGAGTAAATAACTGCCCTAGGCTCAGAGTCTCTGGGATCCTCTATAACCCTTCCGAAATTTGGGAGATAAACCTGAGGAAAGAAAGTACAGCTTTGCTAAGTGCCAGCCACAAAAATCATTCTTGTATTATCCAAATAGAAACAACACACACATACACACATGTGCACACACACACAAAACCCTCTGGTCAGAAGCCAGGGATGAAGGATACAACTGTGTTGAGAGAGAAGAAGAGGGATGGTTTTTCATGGAAGTTGTGACTCTCAGCTTTCATTTTCTTCTATTATCTAGAAATTGTTTTGCCATTCAGACAAAGCAGCTGGTCAATCTGTGAAGAAGATTTCTTTTTGGGCACCCCAGGTTTCCAATTATAGACCATCGTTGTGTCTTCCCAAAATTTATCTGTTGAAGCCCTCACCCCCGAGGACCTCAGAACATGACTGCATTTGGAGATAATATTTTTAAATTGATAACTAAGGTAAAATGAGGTCACTAGATTGGGCTCTAATCCAATAGGACTGGTGTCCTTTTAAGAAGAGGAGAAGAGGACACAGACAAGCACAGAGGGATGACCACGTGAGGACACAGGGAGAAGATGGTATGTACACGCCAGGGAGAGAGGACTCAGGAGGAAACAGCCCTGAGACACCTTGATCTCGTACTTCCAGCCTACAGAACTATGAGGAAAGACATTTCTGTTGTTTTAGCCACCCGGTCTGTGGAACTTTGCTGTGGCAGCACGTTCAGACTTATATAACCACATCTCTAGGTTCAAGTCAAGGAAGCACCTGATTAGTGCTTAGAAGATTAGAAGCTAAGCTCTGACCAAACTGGGTTTCCCTTTGCAAGCCAGGTGAAGGGCAGGGGGGATTTGCAGACTTCCCCTCACATCTATTGTACACCCACATGGGTGGTTGAAGACTTTTGTACTGGACCCAATTGAGGAAAAGTGAGAGGGTCCCATTACAGAATATCCCAAAGCCTAAGTTATTCCCTATTCAAGAGACCTATTAGATGTTTCCATGGCTCCATTAAAATCTCACATCCATTCTAATTCCTCACTTCCTGTCCCTGGAAGCATATAGAGGAACATGCCTAGATCTAAGTTCTCAGATGTCTCCTCCCAAAATTTATCTGTTGAAGCCCTCAAAATTTGAGAGAAAAACCTGAACAAAGAAAGTACAGCTTTTGTTCTACCAATCCATTCTTTTCTGAGCCTTCAGTTCTGCCTGGAGTCCGATTCTGCTAACCTCCTCGTACACAAACTCTGGTTAAAATGTAGATGCATAAACAACCTACCTGTGGAAACCTTTGTCCATGTAACGAAAGGCTTGGGCTTCCCTGTGGCTTCACATGGGAAAGCAGTGTCTGTCTCGGCGGTGACAGACACAGTCTGTGGGGATTTGGTGATAATTTGGGGCTTTTCCCCAAGCGTCCAGAATTTGGATGCAGGTGGTCCTCCAGCAAAGATCTTTGAGCTACTCTGATGGAAGCTTCCAGAGGACTGGACAGAAGACGTAACGAAGGAGATGGAGCTCCGGGTGGGAGAAACCAGCGGGATATTCTGTAAGTTAGTTGAGGGTGATGCCATGGTCCGGGGAGGGTGCAGCAATGGAGGTGCCGGAGGACCAAAGTCCATGTGGAAGGTGCTCTGGGAATGTATCCTATTGTAGGGACCTGGGTTAACTATTCTCTCCTGAGTCACTAGGGCAGGAGAGGTGGATATTTGGGGCTTCAAGGTGACTCCCAACTGTGGGAAAGAGAGTGTCCTGTTGACAAAGAAAGGAAGTCTCCCGTTGGAATAATGAGGAACTCTTGAATTTGGAAGCTTGTCAACTGGGCTTCTTGGCTCAGGGACGTTATTATTTCCAAACACCTTGGAGTAGCCATTGAATTGGTCAGTTCTTTGGTCGGTCAATTTGCTAGAAATGCTGGGTTTGGACATGTGCATTGGAACAGGAGTTGTTGTAGCTGGTAATTTTGGAGTGGTAAAGAGTTTGTTCTCTGGCAAAGCCCTGTAAGGATATGCAGTTATTTGAGGTTTGTTGGTCACATGACGGGAAGGCTGTAATGTTGCAAAGTATCTAAAGGAGCTTTGTGTAGCCATATCAGGCGGTCTAACTGTTCCCCTTGGTGGAATAGGTTTGGCAGAGACTCTGGCTGGTTGGTAAGAAACATGGACTCCCCCATCCTGGTGGTGACTATCCGGGCTGCGTGGGAGACTGTTGTTGCTCCTATCAAATACTTCCTTTCCTACCTCTTGCTTTGGAGACAAGTTAGATGTGTCCTGGTTGGAAGAAGTGGTAGATAATTCATTTGGCCTCAGTGTAAGCTGTGTTCCTTCATTGCTCACTGGTGGTGCTTTGGTTTCTGGATTCCCCACATAATTCAAGAAAACATTTTCCTTGGAATCTGTAGATGTTGGAGATGTTCTTGAGCTAATAAGTGCTGGCTTAGTGGTGGTTTGTGTCGAAGACACAAGAGTTGTGGGTGGGAACAGGGAGGCTGGCTCCTCTCTTGGAGCAGGAGGAGGGATGTGATTCTGCGATCTGGTTGCAGTGTGACTAATAGCCACAGTGGTTTCATGATGTTCCTGCCCGTGGATGGTGGTTTCTGCCTGACTGGAAGACAACTCTACCTGCATGCTTGTGAGAGTAGTCGAAGAACCAACTTCTTCCTGTTGAAATGGTGTTGAGACTGCAACAGAAGGTGAAGATGCAGAAGTAAAATCTACATCCTCTAGCTCTTTCAAAAGGGGAGGATCTGGAAGGTTTTCTCCAGAACTGGCAAAAGGAGTGTCTGTCTGCAGCTGCCCAGTCTGGGCTGTCCTTGGGGGATTCCAGCTTGGAGTTCCTGGAAAGCCTATAGGAGGGGAGTCAAATTCTCCCACAGTGGAAACCAATGACCCAGAAGTTGACATGACATTAATGATCAACTCACCAGGGACTAAAGTGTCAGTTTTATAGTCTTTGACATCTGTGACATCATCATCCTTAATTTTTTTTCCATCAGACACAGGTTTATGCGTGACTGGAAGTTTCTCTTGGATGTTATGGTGAGATGAATGTATTTTTGTGCTGGTTGTCATGTAGTCTTCCACTGTAATTACCTCATACGAGTCCCTAGTTCTCAGAGGAACAGTTCTGGGCAAAGGTGTAGTTTCTGAACTGGGAGTAATAACATTTTTATATTTATTTTCTGGAGAAGGGCTAGGCTTGGATGTAGATGCTCTTGAAGTCATTGTAGAAGTGGTATAGTGATGTTTGTTTGGCCTTTTCCTGTGTTTCCTTCGTGGGGTTCCCTTTGATACGGGTTCTGTGTTCTTCTCCATTTCCAACTGTTTTGGGCTATTAACTGTGTTATCAGCCCAAGATGTAGGAACCAGAGAACTTTCCACTTGGTTTGGAATCTTAATTTCAGGGACTGGAGTTGGTTGAGTAGAGGATGTCTCTGTTGGGGCAAAAGTTGTTGGAGGGGCTTGCTTATGCCGGTGGCGGAATTTGTGGGGGCGTAATCTCCTCCTCCCGTTGGGTCTTCTTTGAGAAAGGTGAGCGGGCAGTGCCGACGGGGCACTGGCGTTTTGTCTTGGTGTCATCACTGCTGCTGTGGTGGTATCTCTGTCCAATACAGTGCCAAGTGTTTTTTCCCCACGCTGATTAAAAGGAGGGATGCTGCTCTTCACTCCCACTGTGGAATCAGGCAGAGTGACGGATTTGATGTCTTGCCCCTCACCCTCAGAACTTATGGAGTTTGTGGGATCTCTCTCTAGCATATCTCCTTCCTGTGGTGTCTGAGACTTCTCCTCTATACCCTTTTTAATCAGTGGGGTGCCTTGAGTGTTTAAAACACTTTTCACAAGTTGGATGTTGTCTGTAAGTCCTTGTACATGTGATTGGCCTGGGACATCTGGTTCCCCTAAAGTGGAATCTTCAAATGACTCAAATGTACTGAGGTCAGTAACCCACACAGTGGGGGTTGGAGTAAAGTGTGCAGAGGTCAATTCCCTCATCTTATCTTCATCTGGTTGCGAATTAGTCTCCAAATCTGGGTAAAAGTATTGCATAGTCTCAGATTCAGCCAAGGAGATAGCATCCAGTGGAGGCTCATACTCATTCAATGTGGGCTCTGGCATAGACCCAACATCTGCTGTAGTCAAACTCCCTGTTGCTGTCTCTTCACTGGTGGGCTCTTTGTAGGCTGTGTCCAGGGTGTATAGAGCAGTAGTGGATTCATAAGGGTCAGATATCAGTGTAGGGGCTGTAACCCACTTCATGTCAGCTTCAGTGGGAGATAGCTCCTCAATCCTGTCAGAAAATGCATTCTCAATAACTTCTTCCAGCTGTGTGCTTGTTACTTCAGGGTCAGCAAGAATCACTCCACTGCCATTGTGCTCTAGTCTCATCCTGGGTGAGGAAATGGTACTCAACACCTGCTCTTCCTCACCAAATGGAGACATATCCGCTGAGGATTCTTTGGTATTGGTTGCTGCCTGCTCGGGAGATGATGAAGGGGGAGAAACAGCTGGTGAAAGGGATATTGCTTCTAGACTCATGGATGGAGGAGTAGTGGTTTTAATGGCCTGGGGTACTTCTGTGCCTTTAGGGAGATTTTTCCCACGGACTCTGGCTAGAATATCTGCCCAGCGCTCGGGATTAATCTGTTTGTTCGCCACGTTTATCCTTCGTCTGGACTCGAACACTCTACGACCTTCTGCGACATTGGTCTCCGGTTCTTTCTCAGAATGCTTCCAGAGTTTTGGTTTTCTTCGTCCTTTCTTGGCTATCTTATCTCCCATGTTGGTATCTTCCTTTGTTTTGAGGAACACTTCTTGGCCCTTTGAATGTAGAATTCTCCTCGACGTGTCATCTTCTTCTCCCATGCCTGAGGCCCCTTCATCCTCCACGATATCTTCTCTCAGTCTGGAAAGAGCTTTTGCGCCTGGACGCCTGCCTTTTTTGGATGACCTGCCAGATCCTTTCTTACTCACTGTGACCTCCACGGTAAAATGGTCTGCCCCTTGCTGATTGATGGCCACACACCTGTAGTAACCACCATCACTGGCTTGCACCTTTGGGATGGAAAGAGTTCCATTTGCCAACATGTATGCATGTGACGCGTTAGCCGAATCATGAATTATCCTTTTGTTTGGAAGAATCCAGCTAAGGTGTGCTTCAGGTATTGCCAATGCACTGCAAGGCAACATCACGGGCTCCCCTGGGTTCTTGGCAATTGTCACTGTTTCTCTCTCAAGGGGCTGAGTGGAAGGAGGTTGCACAAGCACCCTATATACGATCCGGTCCATTTCATCCCTTACGTGAGCAATGCAGTGATACAAACCCGAGTCGGACTGCTCCATCGATTTTATCCTCAGCCAACCACTGCTGAGGATGGAGAACTTGCTGTCCTGGTCATCTATGGGTGCTTTCAGGACGGAGCCATCTGGAAGCACCCAGAAGATAGATGGGCTCTCGGAAGCTTTCACGTTGCAGCTCAGCTGGCATGAACCCCCTTCCAGGACCGTCTGAGCTCTTTGCACAGCTCCACTTGGCTCAATCATTACCCAGCTTCTTCTCCGAGCCTGTGTCATGTCTTTGGTGGACATGGTTTGGGAATGCTGAGCGTAGTAAGAAAGCAGCACCTTTTTGGCTGTGCTCTGACGTCGGTCCAGTTGGATTTCTATGGACGGCTGCATGACCCATTCTGGTTCTGCGAGAATCTGGGCTCTGACGCCCGTGTAGTAAAGGGCATCATCGTCAGCATCTTGCCTGTATTGGTAGCTGACTCTGGGGTCTTTGCTGAGCATGAGTTCTCGGTGGAGCTTCACGGGGACCTCACTGTAATACGCTATCAATTTCCACAGTTTTTCGTAGTTTTCCCGAGTCATTGGACACTCAAAGTCCAAGGCAACTGTTGCATTTATGTGAATTTCTGGAGGATCCGTTTGGTTCAAGTGAATTTTGTACACATCCATGGGCTTCTTGATGTCACAGACCAAGTTCACCATGTTCCCGTGTTCATCTGTCATGTTCAAAGAGATGTTCCACGGGAGGAACTGGAAGCCCTCCAGGGCGAGCTGGCTGATGCTGTCATCCTCTTGTTCCTGCTCTTCCTCCGTGGCTTTGCTTCTGTTCTGTCTCAGAGGAGACTCCATGGAAGGCTTCAAACAAGCGAGGTCCTTCAGCTTATGAATCTCTTGTTTGTACAGCTTCTTCGGACTGGAGCACATGGCACACAACTGACCACCTTCATAGGCTTTGTCTTTCTTACACTTCAGAATCCCTAAAACAAATAAGCAAACAAACACTCCATAAGTCAAGGAGTCAAAGAATGGCGTGATTTTCATGTGGTCACCCAGGAACAATCACGTAATGAAGGAATCCCATGCTCAAGGTGTCTTGACTTTACATCACAGTTTTAGCATAGTGTGTGGCAACCAACCAGTGTTTTATGATTACTCAACAATGAATAATAAACATTAATAAAGTTCTTTTCAGTATTTATAAGTTAAAAAACACACTTCATTCACATACATTATATCATTGACCTTATGTGAAAGTTCAGTAGAATGGACATAAATAATTGCAACCCACGAAAATATTTCCAAGTGACAGGATGAAACTTTGACATGAATCACATCATACCTACCTTTTATTGGCTTTTTTTCCCTTTTGCTATGTATTTTTTTCATTTCAGAGAATGTTTACTTTTGGGGTTCCTATTTTACTCTTGGCCTCCTGGATATGGAATCCTCCTGAATTCTTTCCACCATTTCTGGGCACTTGGTCTTCTCTGCCTCGTCTTTCTCTGCCTGACTCTTTACAGACGGATTCTTCCTTGACTTGTTCCTAAGCCTTTTCCTTTTTGGTCTGTGTCATCATCGGTGGCCCCAGTAACCATCCATTAGCCCATGGTGACTACCCCATGTGTTCTCTAAGTCAAGCACATTCAGTTGCACACCCCCTTGTCCCTTTGACATGTCTGTTTAGATATCACAAAGGCTCTTGAACTGACATCTACAGGACAAATTATATTCTGTCTGTGCCCCAAACCTAGACTTGTCATGCTTTACTACATCAGTAAATGGTGCCACAATCTCTCCAGTTGGGGGGAACTTGAAGACTGGTAAAGGTTCTCTTTGACAGTCTTCCTGGAATCTGCCCACATCCTCCCATTGGGATGGAAGCCAGTCAAACTGCATTATCTATGACTTGAAGAATTATAAAACCCCTGACTGGCTTCACTATTTTTTCCTCTGTCCCCCCCCATCATAGTTTTCTATGTGACTTTCAGAGTAAACACCTCAAAATGCAAATAGGATTGTTTTGCACACCCCCTACATACACCACACTTACACATACGTATACACCTACACACAAACACATGCATGCATAGGCATGTACACACAAAGACAGGCACTTGTACCTCCAGACATTGGCAGAGATAGTTCTCTGCCCACCAAAACGCTGCAGTTCCAATTCCATAGTGTTGTGTTGCTTTCGGGAGAAAGCTATCCAGATGCACTTTCAGGCCGCCTTGCACCCACTGGGGTGTGGGGATTAGGTGCTCCCAGGGGGATATGAGTGGACTGGTGTGTGTCTTTTCTGGTTAAGAGGATGCACCTTCATCTTTACTGCATCCCTTGCCTGATCAAGTGACTGTGATGCCAAATTTAAGGTGGAGCCAGAGGTGGATGCAACTGGGTCCCTGATTCAATCTGTGGAGGGAGGATGCCTGGCAACAAAAACCACTCATATTTAATCCTGATACAAGGCAGTGTTTGGAAGCTCCTAGGTGGGCACAGGCTGAAAAGTCTAAGAGGAAGTGGAGGTCAGCAAGACCTCTCAGAAGAGGCAACCTTGCAGGGAAGCTCCAAAGGCTGAGAAGAGGCCAGCCCCTTGAACATCTATCAGAAAATGCTCCTGGAAGGAGATTGAGCAATTCCCAGGATGTTGAGTTCAAAATAAGTTTGGAAGGTACAAGGAACAGAAAGAAGAACACTGTGTCTGGATATGGATGACTAAGAAAAACAAGGGGAGCAGCACGTGGCAGGAATGTGTGTGGGGAGTCAGGTGGAAGGACCACGGTGTGGGGCTTTCTTGTAAATAGTGTGCATGTCACCCCGAGAGCAGTGGGAGCTGGTGCGGCATGGCTGGATGCGCGCTCTGAAAAATTGTTTCACTGAGTTGTAGAGAGTGGACTGAACGAGGAGCTAGCAAGGCTGTAGAGAGACCTGCACAGGATGTTCCACTTTCCCACCAGAGAGAAGGAAGGAGTCTGATCCAGGCCAGTGGCTCTGAGAATTGAGTTAAGCAACTAGATCCAGGATATGGTAAAACCACTGGGAGCTGAGGATAGGTGATGGGTGGCAGGGTGGGGCTTAGGAGAAATAAGGAAGGAAGGAGGGAGGGAAGGAGGGAAGGAGGGGAGGAGGGAAAAATCTTCCTTATTTTGAACCACAATCTACTCTTCTTGAAACTTCTACACATACATCCTGGTAGTTGTAATTGATCTCTGGATCAATACTGAGCATCTCCCCTCAGTCCATAAAAGAATAATATCACAGCCAGCCCCAGCCTGCCCTTTTCCAAGCATCCCTTGATCCCGCCTCATGGGATGTGAATTCCTAGACCTTCCTCATCCCAGCTTCCCACATCCTGTTGCAGCCCAAGGTTGGACATCACCCTCCTGGTGTCCACTGTATGACAACCGAATTCAATGCTGTGTAACTGATGACATGATTGTTCCTTTGTATTTCACTAAGGGATAAATGCATTAGCATGTGAAATGGAGATGGCTTAACACTGAAGTGTTGACTTTTCACGTGTAAGTTCCTGCCTGACTGATCGGGTGCACTGATTTCACCCAAGGTGAGGTGAATAAAGCAACCTAAGAACCTTGGAGAATGGACCATCTCCATGAAGGAGAAAGAATGTGCAGTTAGGAGTCCTTTGCTCTCTTCTCTTCTTACCTCTGGACTTTGCATCCCATTCCAGGAACCATCTCATCTCACAATCACAGGACCACGGATTTCCGTGGAGATAGAGATTCTCCAGAAGCGGCATGTTCTGGAGCATGCCGGCGGGAAGAGTTTGAATCATGTTCTCTGCTAAGTAGAGGTGTCGTATGGTGGAGAGTTTGAAGTAATCCAGAAACATGAATGTGGAGAAGGTGCTGGGGTGGAGCTGGTACAACAGGTTTCCTTCTAAGTGGAGTAGCCTCAGGGACACTAAGCCACTGAAAGCTTGCGGGTGGATGAACTCGATCTTGTTGTGGTCAATGTGCAACCTCATTAAGTTGGAGAGACCCTGCAGGGTCTGTCCTGTTATCACTCTCAGCTTGTTGTAGCTGAACTTGAAAACCTACAAAGACAAGGAGGGGAAAAAAATCCTGTTTACAGTTTAAAAAGCCACGGCTAAGAACAGAAACCAGTACAAAGGGCTGGAAAGTAATGACATTAAGCTTGTTTTTCACGTAAAAAAATAGCCATTTTATTCGTCATTAGGGAGAATTATAGAGTTTCCATTTTTTTATTATTGGTCTTAGAGGATGCAATTAGTAATGCTCATAATGGTCCGGATTTACCTGCAAAGAGGTGAGATCTCTTAAAGCTCCATCCGGGATGGTTGGGATCTCATTGCCATGAACCATAAGTAGCTCCAACTTGGTCAGTCCTGCAAATGACGTTTCTGACAGAGCCTGTATGCTATTAAACCTAAAAAAAAAAAAGTAATAATAATAATCAGAATGAGAAACAGCAATTCCTTAAATCCCATATGGGAAAGATTCCCCAGCCTGCCCAAGAGCAGGTTAGCAATATGGTCACCTGGGTGCCATTCCCAAAGCACATTCATCCCTTTGGCTTCTCCGTCTCTGGAGTCAAAAGAAACTGAGGCATATTTGTTAGTCTTCATTCAGTTGAGGAATATTCATGGAGAATTTTGACTTGGAATGTGCTAAAGTAGGTAGGAGGGTAAGGAGGATGTGGAATTCTAAATGAGGCTATTCTGTAAGGCTCCTTGTTGGAAACTCTGCTTTGAAGTAGCAGTCACGGTGAGTGACACATGGCCAGCAGGAATGACAAAAATCTCGGCCTTGGAGACAGCTTTGCATATATGGAATAAGAAGGAAAGCATTCCAGGCTGAAGGGTCAAATTAAGACATTGACGGCCAAAACACCCCACCTCTTATTTCACGAAGACAAGTTGCCATGCCTGATGGTCTATCTCAAATGTGATTTGTAAACGTTCTGGGTTTTCTTTTTCCGTTTTTGTTCTTGCATAAATATTGGTGGAGATGTTTTGCTGACCAGTTTAGAAATCTCTCATTGCTATGTTAGTCATGACGCACGACAAGCCTCAAACGTGATCCCTGGAGAACTCGTTACAAAATGAATGGAGACTCCTGCACACGGCTGCCTACGTCAGTGTTTCTGCTGAGAGATAACACATCTAGCCTGATGTTATTGATCACTTCTCCTTGTCACGTAAATAAAAGGAAACTGGCCCGTGGGGAATGCAGGTGAGCAGCTCATAGCTGAACGCAGCAGGTGCTAGCTACGTCCAGTTTTCTCATAAACTCAGATATGCCCAAACCTGGTCCCCAGTGGCAAAGTCATTAGAAACACCCAGCTGGGTGTTAACTCTCCTAAGAGCCAGCCTTAGGGAGCACCTTTCATCTACAAAGTTTGGAGCACAGGAAATGTATCACCTCCACCACCAAAACCATTCGCCTGGATTGCTTCAAACCCTTCAAAGACCTACTTTCATAATTGCATTTACATACGTAAGACCAGCTTGTGCAAAGAAAACATCAGACGGCATTGCACTCTTCCCACCTCATTAGGGTAATATTGTATGGATTAAAAACAGTGTCTGGGGAAGATACAGTAAGAGACGATGCTATTTCCTGTGCGTCATTTTGACTCATATAGTCAATGAACAATTATATAGAGAGCTTCTCTCTTCTGGATTATATGACATTCTCCACTCTTCCTTGGTGCATCCGTTACTTCAGCGTGTTGTGGGCTGAGCTCTGCTGTATTTAATAGCAGTGAGAGGGAAAATATTAAAAGAATTGTGCTCATAGCTAAGTGTGGACATGCTTTGGATTCCACAGGAGGTTGGAGGCTTAGCTGGAATTGAGCACTGTCCTCTGCAAATCATTTTTTAAACTTTATCACTTAAACCTCAAGAGGCAGGCATGTCCCAGTTAAATTTTCCACAGCAGAAACTGAGGTTCAGAAAGTTTCCAAATGTTTCAATGTCACGTTGCAAATCAGCAGGGGAAAGAGAGCTGAACTGTGGTGCGCCTGATTCTAAAGTTTATATTTTTCCCGTTACCTAGTGCTGTTTTGGTCTTGTTAAAACAAGACGGGGGCTGAAAAACTCCTGCAAAGAAACACAGCCACTGTAACATGCCCATTGTAGGGAAGGGGAAACTCACAAAAGATATGGATGGCATCCAAGAATACACAGTCACAATGAGTACGATCCAAATATCCTGAGACCAAAGCTTCAGCCTGTGTTCACATACCGTTAACTGAGGCAGAAGAAGCAATCAATACTTGACACTGTATTTTACCCGGTAAGTTCAGATGAACAGAGTCACTGTGCAAAACTCTCCAAAAGATAATGCTGCAAAAACAAGGGAAACTCAAGGGCCTGAGGCTTGTTTCACGATGTTAAGGATAGTGACCTCCTCAGTGGGTAAAATATCTGAGTAAAAGAAGAAAAGAGGTGCACGTACCCCAAAAATGAGCTCAGTATATCTCGAAAGTCCAATGTAGGATGTTGATCATAGCAAACTGGGTGGGAATAAGAGTCCCAGTTTTGGGGTCTGCCTTGTAGTCTGTTAGAGATAATGGAACCATGGAAAGGACTCGTGTTTTGAGGTCAGACACGCTTAGTCTTGCCTCCTGGCTACCCCAGAGAAGTTACTTAACTTTTTGGAAGCTCAAATTCCTCATTAGTAATGCTACTGATAATTCCTTCTTCAAAGGACTGTGTGTGAGTTAGATGACATAATGTCTATAGCTCCACAGATGTCACCACATGTCAAGGATTGCTGCAGAGTTTCTGGAGGGAATTGTATCTACCACAAGGCAGCGAGTAGGGAGATTGGAGGGAAATTCACATCAAAACAAGACATGAAAAGAAAAACAGGCAGTACAAAATAGCAACTAAAATGTATGTAGGCAGGGAGATAACATGAGTAGTATATTCTGTGAGCAAAGGTGTTCAATAACAATGTAAATATTCAGATGTTCAAAATTCATATATGTTCAAAAATGACACATACTAAAACAATAACAGAAGTAAACATGTCCATTCAATGATTCTTCTCAGAAACAAACGACCCAAGTTCAGACCTGATCAAATGAAGCAGCAAGCATGGTTAATGACTCTCTTATGTTGCCATTGTCATTTTTAATGGAACACCTTGTTTCTTTCTTCTTATTTAAACACAAGCACACATGATCTAGCATGTAATGGAAGGCCAACAGACTTTTGCAGAGTGGATTTGCTGATGACATTCTCAGAATTGTTCAGAGAATTTCCTTTGAGTGAAATACTAACCGGGAGGAATAATCTAACACACATGTGTGTGCAGCAAAGTAAGTCTAAAAGTATGTTTTAGAGAAGCCTGCGGCGAGAGAACAGAAATCTAACAGGCACAATTTCTAATTCACCTTTTAAGTCTATTTTCAACAAAGTGACTATGCAGCGGCAATGATCGTTGCTCAAGATGCACACCATAAAGCAGAATGAAGCAATGATACATGTGGATGACCCTAGAAACATAATGTTAAGAAGCCAGTCACTGACAGTCACATGTTGTATGATTCGATTTGTAGGAAATGTCCACAATAGTCGAATTCACAGAGGTGGAAGGCAAATTGTTGGTTCCCAAAGGCTGGGGTTGGGAGGGAGGGCATGGAAAGTGACTGCTTAATGGGTATGGGGTCTCCATTTGGGGCGATGAAACTGTTTGCGAACCAGATAGCGGTGATGGATGCACGAAAGTATGAATATCCTAAATGCCCCTGAACTGAAGACCCTAAAAGAGTGAATGTTATGTCATTTGAATTTTACCTCAATGCAAAAAAAAAGTGAAAGCAATGTACAGGTCAACTTTCTATGTGCTTTCAGGGTACAGTCAGCTCTGCCAACTAGCTCCGATGCTTTCAGAGGTGGAGAAATAAACAGAAAAGCAAGGCAGGTGTTGTTTAAGCTTCCCTCAGTGGGCAATGATGCTTGGCGTGAGTCTTGCTTGCGTGGGTTCATTCCGCAATGCGGTCAGAGCTACAGCTTGGACTTCTAGTGGGGCAGGTCAACAAAGTAGGTCAGGGCTCAGCTTTCTTAGTAAAAACAACAATGGAAAAGATAAAAATAATGAAAAAGGTAATTCCAGATAGTGGTAAATTTCATAAAATAATAACTAAGGAACAAGATGGAAAGTGGAGAAGGCTATAGTGGTCTGGTGTCCAGGGCAAGGAATTTGGGGGAGCTGACATTTGACATAGGACTTAAGTCACAAAGAGGTGCAATCATGTGCACCCGTCTTGTGGCAGGGTACTTCCAATGGCGATTTCTACTGTTTTATGCAAAAGCTTATCCTTTGGTTTATTGGCACTTTTTTGGGGGGGGCTGTCTTGGTGGTTCACTCTGTACTAGTCTATCACTATGGCTTACAGTCACTGGGAAAACCCATTCTCCTTAAATCTATGTTCCAAGATGCCTAACTTTTATTTACAGAGATTAATCGTTGATGGACTTGGGCTTTGCTTTAACATTTTAGTAGAACATTCCATGGAGGACCATCGGTGAACTCGCTAAGTTACTCTGCTGTTTGCCTGAGGGTTAGGAGTTATTCACCACCTTCCTGTTCCTTGCACTTGCCAAGCTTGCCTGCTTTAGGGCAATGTCACCTGATTTGTCCTGTACTGGGTCTTCTAGCTAAAGTTCTTAAACTGGAAAAATCCCCACCAGAGGACATTTGGCAAGGTCTGGGGGCACTTTTGGTTGTCACAACTGGAGAAGGGTGCAACTGGCTCCTAGTGGTGCAAGCCAGGGACGCTGGTCAATGCCTGACAATGCCCGGGGCAGACACCACAGCCAAGAGCGATTCAGTCCTCAAGACCAAGACTGCTGAGGTTTGGAAGCTCTGCCTTAGCATGGGCAACTCTGTCTGTCTGTCTGTACCATCTCTCTCTCTGTCTCTCTATCATCTATCTATATATGTATGTATCTATCATCTATCTATCTATGTATCTATCACCTATCTATATATGTATATATCATCTATCTGTCATCTATTTATCCATCTTCTATCAAGCTATCTATCTATCATCTATCATCTATCTGTCTATCATCTATCTGCATATCATGTATCTATCTACCATTTATCTGTCTATCTGTCTATCTATCCATCCATCTACAGCAATAGTTCTCAACCAGGGGGGAGTTTACCCCTAGAGAATATTTGGCAAAATGTGCAGACAATTCTGGTTATCGCAACTCTGGAAGGAGGTGCCACCCTACGATGCACAGGACAGCCCCACAGAACAAAGAATCATCCAAAGGGAAACAGTGCCCCAAATGCCAATTGTGCTGAGGTGGAGAGACCCTGCTCTCAACCCAGATATCAATGGGCGAATGCACTTCTGTTTATTGTTATTTGCGATTCTGCCACTAAGTCTGTCTGGCATGATGAACACACCCAAGGGAGTAGCCACCAGCATCAGAACTTTCTCCTGTTTCTCAGAACTTGAGGTTTGTCTAGACATGGCAAGCAAGGGGGAGGGTGGTATCAGGTGTAGTTAGGGGAAGAGCTGACAGGCATTGCTGAGCAGTGGAACTGAGGATGAGGAAAAACTTGGCCTTCCGCTTAGGCAGGAGCGGTAGGGAGGATAACACCGTTTGCTGACACGGGGAGGGCCAAGAGAGACAGGTGTGTGGGAAACAATCCAAAGCTACCCATGTTGCCACGTGACACTGTAGATTTTTGTGAAAACCCAAGGTGAAAACAGAGCTCAGCACCAAGAGGGAGACCCAGGTTGCGCATTCAGGGGACAACCGATGAGTGGAGTGGAGCTCTGGGAGTAGATGTGCTCCCCCAAAGACAGCCGCAGGTGAAGACAGGCAGAGATCCCAGAAGGAAAAGGCAGGTCTTGAGATGCAAGAGCTGGGGTTCAAAGGCTCAATCTCTAAAATGAGTCAGAAAGAGTTTGTTGTTCCCCAGTGCATTTTAGTGTGACGGTGTGCTGTGTTCTCCTGTCTTTGTCACCAAAATTTCTTGGGTTAAATTTGATAGCCAACTAGCGTGGTGGATGCCAAGGTGGAGAAGAAGAAAATGGTCAGTGAACAGGAACACAGGACAAATACTGGTTGAATTGCCGCCATACCGGAACATATCCCCCCGTTAAGGAAGGCTCCCAAGGTCTGGGATGGGGACCACACCAGCTCAAAGACCTGCCTCACTTTATCATCTTCCTCATGCTTGTTTTTAAGGGGCCTTAGAGAGCTGCAGACGTGGATGCTACTAGTGCCCTATGTTGGAATGGGGAGACTCTTCTAGAGCAGACAGAAGCCCAGGTTATCCCTCGAGCGCTGAACAGAGGAGAAATTTTCTTTCCTCTTGGTGCCCAGGGGTATGCACAAACTCTCTTTGCATCCTTCTGAAAACCTGCAGGAAATTAGCATGGCACTCAGGAAACAAAATCTAACTAAAGACTGAAATTACCTGGGTACAGCCTAGTTCTGCAACTTACTAGCCACTTGGCTTACGTTCCACAGAATCTTTATCCCCTGTTGATGGGCAATCGCTGACTGCATAACAAACTAAGTGAAATGCGTATGTCAGACGATATTTGCAACATTATGTCAGAGGTACTGGTTAGTATCAGAAAGCAGAATTTAAAATAAAATAGACAACATGGGTACTGGAGAAGTCCCAGAAGGATGTCATTAAGACTAATCTTTTAATCAAGGGGGAAAAAAAATCTTTGGAAGTCTGTAAATCAGACACTGGTTGAATGATTTTTTTGTTTGTTTGTTTCCTCAAAAAATACATGGAGGGAAATTCTCAGAAAATCTTTGAGGTTGTCCAAGCAGGAAACAGTAATGAAGATGGAGAACCCTAAAGACAGCCGTGTGGGAATAGAAAGTTTCATTAGCATTCTGCCAACAATCGTCATTCCTTAAGAGTCTTACACACTCCAAATAGCTAAAAGAGAAATCAGATCCTGAGTTTTATCTGTTAGACATTTCTCTTGCTTCACTTTTTTCCCAAAAAAGTGCATGATGCCAGCCTCATTATCTATTTTGAGATTGATTTTCAGAAACCGTGCTGTGATATTATGAGTGATTAAAAAAAGTAATCTATCGATTCATGTTACAAATTGAGCCAGAAAGACATCATAGATGTTCATGCACTGAAGTGAAGTTCCTTAGGGTTTTAAAATTTTTCTTTTCTTTTTGATATTACACAAAACCATGTCAAGATGTCACTGGTACCAACAGGAAAAGGAAACATTTTGATAGCTTTGTTTTATTCCAGTGGCAAAATCATCAGAGCACCATCATTCACTGTCTTTATTGTGAGTTGCTTAAAATGAAACCATTAGAAATTATGTTCTAGTTCATAGGTTGGTTAAGTTTCACACTTACAAAATACTTTTGTTTAGAGACAACCTGCAAGAAAAACATCCCAGAAACTGTATATAAGATGCAAATGGCTCCAAAAGTAAGTCTTACTGGTGTTGCAAGTCTGAAGCCATCTAACAAGTAATCTTCTCTTTTGGGAAGATAAGGGCAGGAACTTCCTCATCGCTCTTTCCAACCTGACAGCCTGTCCCCAACACACGACACAGGCACACAAACGTCCTGCCCGGGAAGCATACCAGGAAGCAATTCTGCACCACCCCATTCCCACACTTTTTAAGGGGCTCCTCTGAGGCTTGTCTGACAGTACCCCCTGCTGTGTGACCTGCCAAGGAGCTGGGTTTGAGGGATTATGTGGCAAGTGGGACCGTGTGTTAAAATGGTTCATGCAAAAAACAACACCTAGACAGGGCCACTTTGCACCCTGGGAGGTGCAAGAAAAAAGAGAAATTGTAGATAAAGCTCCATTTTCTGCTCTACGCAAACCACATGCCCCGCCCTTCTCTGATTCAAATGGACTTTGGTGCCTCTGCCATTTGTCTCTGTCCCATTAGACAAGGAGTCTGTCTTAATAAATTGTAAGATTGTAAAAATAAAAACTGGCTTATGTATTAATATTCCTTCCTCTGGCGAAGTCAAATTGTTTTCCCTGCAAGCTATCAGCAGTGTGGTTGGATTTTCAGACAGTCAAATCATAAAGTTTCCCAAGATTTCATTGAGAAATCTACTTAGTGGTCTAATGCCATGGATTAGGGAAGTTCTCCTCTTATCAGCATCATCATTCTCTTATTCAATCACTGGACTTTATAGTCAATAGATGCCAGATTTTTTTTAAGCTCTGTGCTATAGGATGTCCAGACACATTTACAATTATCTGTTCATGGACTCACGTTTGGCCCTTTCATTTTATTAAAAAATCTCTGCAGCAGATATTCATCAAACACTAATTTAATTTGTTCTTTTCTGGATGGTAGAAAATCACTAATATATACTGTTGAAGAACTCCAAATGATTGTGGAGTATTAAAATTACACATGCGTGCCTGTAGTTCATAGCAACTAACATTTATGTACAGTCAACATTTGTGTCTATAAAATGAAATAAAAATATAATAGAATTCCAAAAAATTCTATTTGGAATGCTGCATAAAAAAATGCCTTTAAAAAAATTTTTTAAGTAGGCAAAACCCAAACGACCTCTTTTATTGCCTCAAAGTCACAAGCCAGATGACCTACAAAATGTCACAGATGATCTACTTATTCTTTTTAATATTTTCTGAAGTCTCTCTCTTATTATTCTTAAATAAATAAATAATAGTTTCTGATGTCTCTCTCTTTAAACAGTCTTCCTATATTTAAGGATGTGTCATATGCATTCGAATTGACAACATATTAAAGAAATGCTATCAAGGCGATTTCTCGGCAAACTAAAGCTGTTCATAATTCTCTGTTAATAGACCCTACAGCAGTTGCATCTGATGGGAAATATTCAGATAATCGTCCCAAAGGACTGCATTTAGTATCCTTAAAAGACTTTTTCCTCTATTCTCCCCATCTGGAGGTACCTAATGCTAGCCAGAGCTACACACAGAGGAAATACACACACGAAGTTAAGTAGATGCACGTACATACATACACAAAACCAAAACAAGGCAAGCACAAAAACATGGAAATGTAGTACAAACCCCAAATTGATCCTTTCCACATGTTTGGAAATCCCAGCGGGCACGGAAGCCAAGGATCGGAACGTGCAGTGGACCTCGCTGGGAACGTAGCAGGCGCAAGGGTGAGGACAGGCCAGCGCTGCTCGTGGATGGCCCCAAACCATTCTTGACTGGAATACTAAGATTTGGAAATCTCACTATCTTGTGCTCAGCAAGTGTGAATATGGAATACCCACATACACAAACATAATCATCTATCTATATATATATAGAGAGAGATCTATATATATATAGGGGGAGAGAGAGAGGATCTATATATATATATGGGGGGGGAGACAGAAAACAAGAAGTCAAGAAAAAGAGATATTTATATTTATGTTTCTACAGTAATAAACAATAAAAAGTTATGTTTTGGCCTCACCAAAGGAGGCCAGAAAAGCTTTTCTCTGCCGCATCCCTTTTAATAAAAGGATTTGTTCTATAAAATTTGGATTCAGTCAAAAGGCTGCACTTAACAACCTAGAAGGCCACATGTGGCCGTAAGGCTGCAGGTTCCCCACCCCTGGACAAGACTGAACCATTATATATTGTATATATTTGGAGTTAAAAAAAAAAAAAAACTTCTCAAGAAAGTCGTTTATTATCAGGAGTATTTTTTTTAAAGGACAGTTCTCAAAGTTTTAATTCTGAGTGCTTAAAGAGGTATTTACTAGAAGGAGATTTGGGCTTATTTATTACCCTTATTTATTTATTTCTCTTATAAGAGCCAAAATGGTTATGTTGGCACCCAGTGTGGTTGTTTATCTGGGAGAAAGTGGGGGGAACCTCTGTAAAATCGACCATTAAATAAAGATAAAGGAACTGCCTAAAAAGTATATTCAGGGAAACAGAAAAGACCAACAAGGTCACTTAAGAAAAAAAACCCCGAAATTCTCACATAAACGTTAGATAGCATCAGCTACCTGGTTTAGAACAACGTTGGTTTTTCTTGTGCATTGCCCATGCCTGCGTCATCTAGTAATTTTGTCATCTCTTGAGTGAAGTTTACTTAAAAATAGCGATATACATGGACAGCAAATAGTGGTACACAATAGAGAAGGGGGCCTGCCCATGTGTCCCTGTTCTGCTGATAACAAACTCTAGCCGGCTCCTGTAAGAGGGCAGCATCCAAAACCCGCAGCGTCTCCATCCTTTTAAATGACCTCGAGCAGGTAATTCTCTTAAGCCCGCGTGCATACCGCCTTGCAGCTGCCCATAAAGAACTGATGGTGCTTACGCAGCACAGCTTTGCAAAAAGCAAGCTGGGCTCCACCTCTGAGCGCTGGAACAAACCCGCTCCTGCTGCTTTGCAAAGAGGAGTTCCCTGACTTGCCCGGGCTGTCCCCGCCTCTGCCTGCGCACCCGACCTCCGTGCTGGGCTCCTTCCAAGGGCATCCGGGCCAGCGCCCCGCGCCCTGTGCCTGCGGGCGGACTTGTCCCAGGCGTCCCGTTTGGCTCCCTAGCCTCGGCTCTGTCCGGCTCTCACCCTGGCAACCCCCCCTTGGAGACCCGAGGGAACTCGCTCCAGAGAACTCTAATCCCGTGGGGCGCGGGGCCCACGTCTTTCGGCTGCCCTGCGCCAGCGAGAGCGCCGGGACAGCCTGCGAACCGGGGAGTGGGGGGCAGGAAGCAGGGGTGGCAGCGCGAGGCAGCCTGCTTTCCTCCTCGCCTGGGGCCGACAACCTGGAACGGCTGGGCGGGCGGCCCTGCGCCCTTGGCCGGCTTCCAGAGCCCTCTAGGTCGCGCCGACCCGGCTGCGCAATGAATTACGCGCTTGGGACTCGTCCAGCAAACCCCTTCTCCCTCGGATGGTGACTTTCCCGGTTTCCGCAGGGCTCAGTACCCTCTGGACATTCGGTCGCCCCCTTTCCAGGGAAAACCTGGGTAAGAAGAGAAGGGAGGGGAGACTTGCGTAACCGGAGCCCACGGAACTTGGAAAGAGGCCCCTCAACTGTCCTTGCCCCCACAGATTGCAAGAGCAGAGTCGGCTTCACTTCGGAATCCCCGTGGGCTGCGCTGTAGAAACACGGGATGGAGAAGGCGGGCAGGAGCCAGAGAGAGCGAGGGATGGGAAGCGCGCTGGTGCGAGAGGCAGAAAAAGAGATGGAAGATCCAGACCCAGGCGTTAATTAGACCTACTCAAAGCCGCCTTCAGGATTCAGTCCATCAGCTTCCCTTCTGAACCTAACTGACCTCTCAGCTACTTAAAATAGTGCCCAGGGAACAGTTCAATGAGTCTCTCGGCCCTCCGCGCCCGTCTTTCCCTCGGGCGCCTCTCAACTCCGTTCAGCCTGCAGGCAGAGCCAGCGGCTCCCGGGCGCCCAGGCCACCCTCGGTCCTCACCTGCCCTTTGGAAGCCGCAACCCAAGGGAGCGGTGCGCCCGGAGCCTCCGCGTGGCCTGAGCGCACGAGTCACGGCCGGGAGTCCGCCGGGGCCATGCCCTTCCCGGGGCCGGGGGCGAGGCAGCTCGGCTTCCCAGCGCGGCACAGCCAGCCGGCGCCCTTTTATTCGCGTCGCGGAGCGGCTTCCTCGAGTCCACGCCTCGGCCCACCCCCACCCTGCCCCACCCCGGGGAGACGGGGCGCGGGCCCGAGCCAAGGGACCCTGGCCGCACCGCTGTGCGCTCAGCCCTCCTCTGGCCTCTTCATTGCTCCGGGTCCTGGTGGGCACGCCTCGCCCACAGCCGCTGGAAGAGCCTCGGGGGGCCGCGCGCAGACAGCTCTGGGAAGGCGTAATCTTTGTCCGAGAGAAAGTCCGGGGACCCCGGAGGGGAGGGGGCGATGTGGGAGCTGCCGTAGAAAGTCCCCCGCGCTAGAAGAGCGCCCTTCCTAGCTGAGCTGGGAACCTTTTCTTTCCCTTCAGGGGAGAGAGAAGGAGCCGGGCTTGCGCCTCCCCAGGCGAGAGTGAGTTTTCTCTGGCAGCGCCTCCCCGCCGGGGCGCAGGCAAGAGCGGGCTGCCCCGCCGGCATCCCGCGAGCTGCAGGCCCGGCTGCAACGTGAGACCCTCCGCCACGCCCTCTCGCCTCCTCCCGTGGCCACAGTCATCCCGCCAAGCTCCGGGAGCCTTGCCAGGGGGCAGGGCGAGGGCGGGGAGCTCTGGAGAGCCTGACCGTGCCGGCTGGGCGAAGTGGGAACGACCCGCGGACGAGACAGGCGAGCAGTAGAGGGTCCCCGCGCCAAGGGGCGAGGGGAGGAAAAGGCGGTTGTCCGGCTTCCACAAGGAATCAGAACTGAAAAAGTGGGAAGGGATTTGGGGAGGACAGGCCGTCAGCCAAGCCGACCTGGGGCGAAGAGATGGGACAGGAGCACCCAGTGTGCAGAGAGGAAAGAGCGGTGTCCACGCGCCAGGAAAGGAGCCAGTCTGACTGTCCGGACAGAGCCCGCCACACACCCAGCTCTCTGCCAGGGGCTTTTAGCAGGAGGAAAGAAAGAAAGAAGCCGAAGACGGGTTGTTTCCCACAGCTGTGGAGTGTGGACCACCACCTCGGTTCCTCCTAAGAAGCACAGTGTCTAGGATTTCCTCACTGCCCGCGCTCTGGCCCTAGGGTGGTGTCCATAGAGTGGGTGGCCAGTAAACACTGCAGGTTCCTACATGGGGATGCGCTTCTCCTACAGCTTCACTTTTCGATGTGTTGACATAGTTGGCCTTTAGGTATACTGTTTCTTGGCATGCCCCAAACCCATTGATCAAATTACCAAAAAACAAAACAAAAAAAACCAAAAAACAAAAAACTGTCCCCAGAACATCTCTTTATCCTTGGTAATGGGTTACCAGCCACCTAGTTAGCTAAATGGGAAACTCAGGTTATCTGCGCCTTGTACCCCATCTTCATGTTCACCTCATAGTCAACTGGTTGCCCCATCTGAGAGATCCTGACTCCCAAGAAACTTTGGGCCCTACAAAGTTTCCTCCCTCCTCTCTCAGTGCAGTAGTATAGGTGTGTCTTAGCTTCTGCCAGTTTATTTCTCCACCAATCCCTTCTTCACCCAAGCCGCTGTTTTGACAAACTTCCACTCAAACCTCATCCTGTAGCATGTCCTTCCTTACATGCACACCCATTGCTAACGCGTCCTCTTGCCTGCATTGTGGGCAATCACTTACCTTCTGTTTACCCTGTGGTAGCTTATGGAGACACGGGTTCTAGCACAGGACTTCCCATACACTAGGTGTTCAATGGCATGAATGAATGAATGCATCTGTGAGTGGGTGAATGAGTGAGTGAGCTTCAATTCTATTAAGACATATATAGTTTAGAAAAGTCACAGTACATAATTTGTCCAACAAATCCATGAATAAAGTACTACTGAATCTCAACCGTTCTGTAATTTTTTTTTAAAAAAAATCAATATTTTGATGTATTTAGTCTTTCTGTTTTGACATTTGTCCTGCCAGCGTTGCCTGCTTGCTTGGCAATTTGCTCCTAGGGTGGGAACCGTGTTTGATTAGTGGTGGAATTCCTTGGAACGCCAGCAAAGTTCCTTAAACATAGAAGGTTTGGAGTAAATGTTGGTTAAATTGAATTCACCTGTTCGCTAATAATTCCACTCTGTGCAGGGTGGGAAAGGATGAGGGAAGGAAGGACAGGTCAGTCCTTGTAGCTACACGATGTTCTTTGAGACAAAGAATAATATTGAAGTCAATGGTTAACAAGGGGTTGCACCCTCCCTCGTGGCCAAATGCCACGGAATCTGGTGATTGCAGCTTGTTTCGTGGGGCACCATGCAATTTTTATCAGCTACTGTTTTTCCCCGTTTAGCAGCATTTTTCTTCCTGGACCAGAATTTTGACAATAAATACTCATCATCAACTTTCACCTGTTGTGTTCTGTTGAGCTACAAAAGACATCTGTGACTATGAAAAACACTTTTTTTTTCTTTACAAGCCCAATAATACGATTTCCTCGTGCAACCAATCCTGTCTTCCAAGATACCCCAACAGCAGCTTTTTAAAGGCAATGTGTGAAAAGACATGTTTGAGAAGTGTCTGCTGTTTAAATTCAACCACATAACCCTAACCCTAACCCTAACCCTCATTTTAACCTAGACTCTAGAATCATGGGTTTAGAAGGAAATCTCGACATGTTTGCCAGGTCCCTTCCCATCCTCCAACCCTGTCCCTCGACCCCAAGGAGACTTCCCTCTAGTAATGAGGGGACCTTGAAAGCTTGCAGCTCAGGATTCCCCGAAGACCCTTGCCATGGGGGAGCCAGCATTGTTCTTCCTGGCCTGCACCATCATAAGGTCCCTGAAATCCACTTTTCTTGTGAGGCATGTAGGACCCCCTTGAACCAACAGCAGAGCAATAGTTCATTGCATCCGATAGACAGTAGGGCTCAAACCACCGCCTTTTCCTGCCTGCTATTTTGTGGCAAGGTGGCCTAGGACACACTATTCACCATTCCAGAAACCAACTTTCTTAAGGGCAAAATGAGAACAATTTTACCTCTTGGAGCTGTTTTAAAGACAGAATGCAATCCTGCCTAGAGAGAGCTGAACACGGTACCGGCACCACATCTGTAGTTAATACATAAGATCCGGTGAACCTACAGTCATTTATTGTTACTTTATTGCTGTGTCTTTCATCTTCTTATCCAGCTTTTACTGTCCCCACCCCAAGGCAGGGTCTCTGGAGATGCATTGACTGTTTCTTGTATGAGCTGAAGTTCCTAATGGCTCTGACTTCAATGTAAGAGTCTGATATTCTAAAGGATGGGGTGCGTCACCATGTAATTTTCTTAACAGGGATTGTAAAAGTAATTTTCTGAATCATGTGACTGCATGCCCCACTGCTTCCCAGCCTCTATAATCAGGGGAAGGGCTGACCCCAAATACACTAGGATGACCGGAGGAGGAAAAAAATAAAAAGTCTACACAGGAAATCTCTACTCAGAGCTCATGGGCTTGCATAGCTTGGAAATCCCAGGGGTAGACTAACAGCTAGTGGGGATGTATCTGTATTTGAGCAGAAACAGATTTTTAGGAATGTTCCATGGGAAACTTGCTCCCGTCTGTCTAGGGTAAACCTTAAATGATAATACAGGCTACAGATGATCTCCACAAACTTGAGGGGATATTTTTGTTTTGCTTTGTGCATACACAGCACAGTCCATAGAAGTCTCTTGTTCTGTTGCATTTACTAAAGTGCTTCCAGATTTTCTTAACGGCATATTTTAAAATAGGGCAGCATGGAAAATAAGTAAATAAATAAAAGGTACATGTCGGGGAAACTCCCAAGATCTCCCGAGCACAGTTGAGTCATCTCCGCAAATCAGGCAGGAGAAAATTCTGCTCAGCTAGTTGGGCAGCAACCTACAGGGAAAATACGGTTGTATAGACACAAACTTGGTCTGATCCATCGTGGATGGACATGCTGGTAGGAATTTCTGGGCAAAATGGAAGCCGTGTATCTGTTGCTATCTCTGACTTGGACCAGAAGCATCTAGAACAATGAAAGTCGCAGACGTGGGCTTCTCCTTCCTGGAGACAATTTCACTTGGCAAGAAAAACAGCTACAGAGGATGATATAATGTAATGTTATTCCCTTCCTCCCCTGACCACACAGGCCAGTGAATTGTAGACAGGCAGGAGCAGGCAAGGAGATGTCAGCACGTATTCGTGTATCCCTGAGAAGACCTCAAGTCTGGACGGTAATTTGACAGAAACCAAGAACCACCTCCCTTTTCAAAATAAAAATTGCAAATGGTCTCTACTTCAACATGAAACTATTCATTTCAGGAAGATGTCCTATAAATGATGAACGCTCAGGATTCTATATTTAACAATACCAGGAATGAGCCCTGATGAAAACTATGGGCTCTGGGTGATAATGATGTGCTCACGTTGGTTCATCCGCTGTAGCAAACGGGCCACTCAGGTGAGGATGTTCACGACGGGGAAGGTTGTGCGTGTGGTGAACGGGGGTGTGTGGGAACTCTCTGTGCCTTCTGCTCAATTTTGCTGTGAACCTAAAACTGCTCTAAAAATAAAGTCCAGTTTTAAAAATTCTATGTTTAAAGAGTCAAGACTGTTTTTTTTTTCCCCTCCCCAATCCAATTTGGCCTGTATTTATGCTGACTCCTCTTCCTACAAGGCAAACTGCCTCTTGGAATAGAAACCAAGTAGCTTCTAGGGGATTCCACATGGAAGCTGCCCTAGCAGCTTGTGAAAAAAGGATAGAACGTCATTTAAAAAATACTTCTGGGCCCAAAGAATGATGAAGAGACCTTGCCTTCCAGTGGCGTGGTAAAGAAATCTCCTAGGATGTTCTTCTTACCTGTAGGTGCATTCGGGACACCAGGTGAGATGCCTTTCTTTTTCAACAAAATGTCACTTTCATGAATTGTAAGGGATGGCCTCAGTTAATGGGCAAGAAGTGACGTGCAGCGAGTTTAAGTCATTCTGAAAACAGAGAAGAGGAAATAACTCCTCATGCACAGCGACCTTTGACTCTCTCTGCATAATCTTAGGAATGAAACATACTGAGATTTGCCCAATTATAAACACAAGTGTGTGTGTTTGTAAGCAGATAGGCTTAGAGATTCACTGAAACACAAACTAAATTCAAAGGAGTACTGAAGCGTTTCAAATAAGTATCAAAACTCTTCGGAACATGGTCCTTGGAAATGTAAATAGAATTCACTTACGAATAAAGTAGAAGAAACAAATGACTCAAAACAATTAGGAAGCATGGATAAGAACATTATGCTTCCAAGCATTGCTTTGAATACCTTACAGAGAAGAAAAAGGCAAATAAAATGCTTAGCTTAAACAGAAACTGTGTGGTTTGGTAATGATTCCTAATTAGCCTGCAAACTTGGATACAATTTGTATGAGTTTCCTGTGGCTGCCATAACAAATTACCAGAAACTGCATGGCTTAAAACAACATAAATTTATTCACTAACAACCAGAGGTCTGAAATTATGATTTTGGCAAAGACAAACTCCCTCTGGAGGCTCCAGGGGAGGCTCCTTCCTGCCTCTTGCAGCTCCTGGGGGCTCCAGGCGTCCCTGGGTTTGTGGCCGCGTCACTCCAGTCTCTGCCTCTGTCTCCACGTGGCTTCTTCTCTGCGTCTGTGTCTCCTCTGCTGTCTTTTTTTCTTTTTCTTTTCTTTTTCTTTTAGACAAAGAGTCTTGCTCTGTCACCCAGGCTGGAGTGCGGTGGCATCATCATAGCTCACTGTAGCCTCAAACTCCTGGGCTCAAGCCATCCTCCCACCTCAGCCTCCTGAATAGCTGGGACTACATGTGTGCACCACCATGCCTGGCTAATTTTTCTATTTTTAGTAGAGATGGGGTCTCACTCTTGCTTAGGCTGGTCTTAAACTCCGGGTTCAAGCCATCCTCCTGCCTCGGCCTCCCAGAGTGCTGGGATTACAGGTGTGAGCCACAACTCCTGGCCTCTTCTGTCTCTTATAAGGACACTTGTCATTGGATTTAGGGCACAGCCTACTCATCCTAATTCCTTACGTCTACAAAGACCCTATTTCCAAATAAGATCACATTCTGAGATTACAGATGGACAAGCATTTTTTGGGGAGGGGACACCATTCCCCCAGTACACTATTGTCTTAGTCCATTTGTATTGCTATAATGGAATACTTGAGACTGGGTCATTTATAAAGAAAAGAGGTTTATTTTTCTTATGGTGCTACAGGCTGTATAAGAAGCATGGTGCCAGCATCTGCACGTTCCCTCATCAAGCTGCTTGCGCTCATGGTGGAAGGCAAAGGTGAGCCAATGTGTGGAAAGATCCCATGGTAAGAGACGCAGCAAGAGAGAAAGAGGCAAGGGAGGTGACAGGCTCTTTTTAACAACCAGCTCTCACGGGAACTAATAAAGTGAGAACTCACTCACTGCCCCAACCCAAGGAGGGCATTAATCTATTCATGAGAGATCCACACCTCCACACACACACAAAACCCAAACACCTCCCGTGAGGCCCTACCTCCAACATCAGGGATCAAATTTCAACATCAGATTTGGAGAGTTCAGATATCCAAACCATAGCAACTACCCATCTGCCCTTTAAGAGCATTAGATGTGTTGCTTTGACATTGACAATAGAAGCATTAAGGAACCTCCTCACAACCTTAAAAACGCCATGTTTTTAAACTAACAATGGAAAGCTTGCAATAGAAGAAATAGAAGCATGTTGTGTTTCCTAGCTGAAAACGCTAGGTTCCTGGTTGTGAATTGATATAGAATGAATGTTGTTTTCTTTCTTGGTCCTTCTTTTGAAATCCGTGACCCCCCCCGCACAAATACAGTCTTCGAAATTGTTCTTCCCTCATCCCAAATGGGATTTGGCAGGTTCATGCCATCATAAAATACCTGGCCATGATTGGTTGGCATGAAGATGAGTAATCTTCAAGGTAACTTCTGCACCAATCAGAATGCCCAGCCCCTGGGTATAAATGATTGGTCCAGGGGTGAGCACACGACCCACGCCAAGCCAGTCACAAGGCATACCTGGAATTGTACACACAGAGGCAGAAGAAGAAATCTCAGTGTGGAGGGATGAGGTCCAAGAGCTGCCATCCTACTTGCCGTGCAAGAGCAGCCTGCTCTGGAGTAGGAGGTCAACATTCAGAAAAGTAGAAAAGGGAGATGGGGCAGAGGGTGGGTCTTTGCTTCCGTCCCAAGCATAATGTGCTTTTCTTACCATCTCCCTGCTTTGCCTGAGTTTGGTTCTAAGGGAGACTCTATCAGTTGAGGAGATAGGTTTCCCATCGTGAATCAAAATGGAAATTCCCCCCGAAAGGTGTCAGATGCTGTGCTAAGGCCTGGGAAAACAGATGTTTGCCTTCAGACATGTTGGTTTATTGGAGAAAAAAATATGTACGTAGGCTAGAACCGTGATGGTTAAATTTTACATGCCAACTTGACTGGGCTATGGGATGCCCAGATAGCTGGCAGAATGCTATTTCTGGGTTTGTCTGTGAGGGTGTTTGTGGAAGAGGTTAGGTTTTGAATAAGTAGGAAAAGTAAAGAATATCCACCCTTGCCAATGTGGGTGGGCATCATGTAATCTGTTGGTTGCCTGCATTTTGCTTTCTGCTTGAGTTGAGATGTCCATTTTCTCCTGCCTTTGGACATCAGACCTCCTGATTCTCTGGGTTTAAGACTCAGATTGATACTTGTACCCTTGGCTCTCCTGGGTCTTAGGCCTTTGGGCTTGGACTTGAACTCACACCCTAGGATTTTCTGCTTCTCCAGTTTGCAGATGGCAGATTGTAGAACTTTTCAGCCTCCATAACCATGTGAGCCAATTAGTTAGAATAAGTCTTATCTGTCTATATATCTATCTATCTGTCTCCTATTGTTTCTGTTTTTCTGGAGAACACTGACTAACACAACAATACAACAGTGTGGTGAGTGCTTGGGCAGAGGGTTTATAAGGAGAGTTTGCCCACCTGGAGAGTCACGGGGGGCAACCCAGAAGGGCAGTTTTTGGAATGAAGCATCAGGATGGCATCTCAGCAGATGAAAGCATAGACAGCTAACCCATGTGCTGCACACAGGGCTCCTGGGGGAACCAATAACAAACATTTTTTTGTTACCGATGAAAACACCTCTTTAAAATGTATCCAGGAGAGATCACGTTCCCCAGAACTTGGACAGAATCTCAAGGGTTTTCCTGGAATAGGCTTGTGGTGGGCAGAACAATAAATGATACCCCTAAATATAGTCACATCCCTAATTCCTGGGGGGATTTCCCAGGGGAATCAAAGTTGGAGAGAAAGTTAAGTCTGCTCATCCGTTGATCTTAAAATAAGGAGGTTGTCCTGGGTCACCCAGTAATGAGATGGAGCAGGAATCAACTTCTTATGGCTGGTTTTGGAGATGGAAGAAGAGGCCATCACAAGCCAAGGAATGCAGGCAGCGTCTAGGTGCTAGGAAATGCCAGGAAATGCAATGTCCCCTGGAGCCTTCAGAAAGAACCAACTCTGCTGATAGCTTGATTTCAGCCTCATGAGACTTATTGGGGACTTCTGACCTCCAGAGCAGCAAGAGAATAAGCTTGTGTTGTTTGAGGCCACCATTTTTTTGTGTTTGTTATAGCAGCCCCAGGAAACTCACACAAAGCTCTGGCACAGTCACCTCAAGGCATAGTCTCACTTCACCTATTGATGAGAATATTGGACTCCAATCTTCATCCCAAGCTAACCCTTCTGTGCCTTCCCCTCATGTAAAGGTTCCCTCCTTGGTGGCTCTTGGTTTCTCCTATTATTTCTTGCTCACCCTGTGTGGCCCTCATTTCGCCAGATGCCGTTTCAACTAGGACTCAGGTGGCAGGAATAAAAGGGAGCACACACATAGGACAGGAGCGTGGGAGGACGTATTGACACATTGGATATGAGATCAAACATGACGGCAGCCCTGAGGAGATTTCAGAATGCCTGATGGGGCAAAGGAGGAGATGTTGTCGACACTCCTTGAGTCGGGGTCTTTAGGGAGGAGGAACAGATTTGGGGGCTGAGATGGATTCTGTGCATGTTGAGTTTGGGGTATATAATAATTCACAGCATGGGTTGTTTTGTTGTTTTATTGTTGTTGTTTTTGAGACAGGGTCTCTGTCGCCCACTCTGTCTCCTGGGCTAGAGCGCAGAGGTCGTGTTGCACCAGGGAAGCCAACTGAGGAGGAACTTCAAGTAGTGGGTTGACCTTGTCAAATGCAGCAGTATCGGGCAAGCTAAAGAGGAACTATTTAAGGAAACCTCTTTTTTGAGTGTGCTACTTCTACCATACTTTGGAAATATGAGCAAAATTTGGATGCAGGCAAAACTATTTTTCTCTATGAATGTCAACTTGTTTTAGAAAATCCACAGGTTTTGTTTATTTAAGCTTTTGTCTCTTAAGTGGCATGGTTTTCTCTCCTTGGTGTTTATTTCTATCTGAAAGCTCAGGGGTGGGTGGTAGGCAATTGCTTTGTCTTCAGAATTACTGGTTTTGCATAGATTTAGAAATATTTTGAGATAAAGTTAGCTTTAAACACAGTACCTTCTACAGGATTCCACAGCAAGATTTCCAGTAAACTCTGTAAAAAGTGGCTGACGTCTTTCAAGTGACAGGCAGCCACATGCATATTGCAGAGATTGGCTTTAACTGAATACATGTCATTTGTGCTTTGCCTCGATGGCACTCTGAAGACCAGGTGCAGAATAGGTTGCACAGAAGCGGCAACCCATATGACAGCAGAGCTTGCTCTGTAGTGTCCACGATATGCTAGTAAATGTTTTGGGTGATCACAAAACTCATTACAGAGTATGTCCCAAGTGTTCCTCCAAGTTCCATATTTATTTTTTAATGTGATATGTATGTATATATATATATATAAAATAAAATTTACCATTTTGACAATTTTTTAAGTACACAGTTCAGTGGCTTTAAGTGCATTCACATTGTTGTGCCACCGTCACTACAATCCATCACTAGAATTTTTTCATCTTCCGCAACCGAACCTCTGTACTCATTAAACAACGGCCCGTTTCCTATTTTCTCAGCTTGCAGCAAACAAGCATTCTACTCTCTGTCTCTATGAATTTTGCTATTCTTGTTACTTTGTATAAATAGAGCCATATCCTATTTATCTTTTTTTGTATCTGGCTTATTCCACTGAGCATAATGGCTTCAAGGTTCATCTATGCTGTAGCCTGTGTCAGAATTTCCTTCCTTTTTAATGCTGAATAAGATTCCTTTTTGCGTATATACCACATTGTCTTTATCCATTCATCTGTTGATGGACGCTTGGGTTGCTTCCACCTTTTGGTGGTTGTGTATAGTGCTGCTGTGGATGTGGGTATGGAATCTACCACACAAGGGAAAAAAATACAAAGCAAGACACACACTAGACACATTCCATACAGGGAGGAATAAGAAAGATACATTTATCTACAAAGAATAAGAAAAACAGGAAAACTCTCACCAGCTTTAGACCTCTTATTGGAAAGCCATGATATATCAGAAAAAATGGAGCAGAGTTTTCAAACACTTGAAGGAGCATTATTTTACAAGAAGCCCACCTGGAATTATAAACATGCACGTTTGTGAAAATTTATATCCCAAGCACGCTTTCTGGAAAAATAAATTCTCAAGGACACATTCCTGCAAAAACAGAGAAAGAAATCTGGGGAGAATAAAACACAGAATAAAAAAAAAAAACAGGAAATAATCAAGGTTACATCAAGAAGAAATGTTCCCATGCAATAGCCCTGGAAGAAAATCACTCTGGATTAGAATGGAAGTACAGAGGGCTTTGCAGAGAACATCTGTGTGCTGCATGCTTGAAATGCAAGGATGGCAAAATGTCTTTTCCTGATTAATACCTGATAGATGAAAAGTAACGGCAAACTGTAAGAAAACAGTGGCTGGGCAAGAATGTTGTGGAATTCGTAGGTCGACTTTAGCTGCTGTGTGCCAGTCTTTTTTGGACGTCTAAGCCCATAAATCACAACACATCTTCCTTTAGCGAGAGCAATGGGTCTGCCAGCTGTTCCTGTAACAGGCAGGATGTGCGATTTGACTCCAGGGACAACTATGTCATGCTTCCTCAGTCAACAAAACCAGCACTCCACCGGTACAAAAAATATAGAAAAGAAGGAAGAACCAACAAATGGAGGTAGGTTTTGCTTTGTTTTTATCATTATGGTATGTTGTATTATTGTTAACAGGCACAGTCACCTAACCGTGATTTTCACTTTTTTTGTTGTTCCTGAAAATGATTAGTAAGATAATTGTTTATGAACAGTCTTTTCCCATTTATTTCTTGGGCATAATCATAATAAACATAGACCTATCTTTATTAATATTAATAAGCATTAATATTTATTCTTTCATTATTTAAAATATTGCCGAGTGTGTTTTTTTCCCCCCTATAGCTGCTGTAACAAATTACCACCAATTTAGTGGATTAAAACAACACAAATTTATCATCTTATAGTTCTGGAGGTCAGAAATCTAAAACTAAGGTGTTGGCAGGATTGTGTTCCTTTTGGAGGCTCCCAGGGAGAATTGATTTTCTTGCCTATTCCAGCTTGTAGAGGCTGCCACATTCCTCAGCTCCTGTAGAGCCAGCGGCATAGCGTCTTCTAATCTTTCTCTCTCTGATGCTGACCCTCCTGCCTGTCTCTGATAGGGACCCCCGTGATTACGTCAGGGCCACCTGCATCATGTCCCCATCTCAGGAATCTTAACTTAATCACATCTGCAAAGTCCTTTTTGCCACACAAGGTAACATATTCACGGGTTCCAGGGATTATGATGTGAACATCTTTGGGGCCCTGTATTCACCCTGCTACACCCAGTAAAGAAGACAGGCTGCTAACAGTGTCAGCCACAGAGCCAACCAATGACCAAGTGGATGACTAATTTTTATCTGAATTTGAAGACCTACAAATGCACTCAGCTGAGATCTACCTGTACCCTCTAACTGCACAGCAAATTTTACTGTGACTCCTTATTATGTTAGCATCATTGTCACTAAAAGACATGGTGAGCCCTGATTTTGTCTCGTGGTGAATGAGCCACAAATCAAAGTGCATTTAAATACACCTTAGAAAGATGGCTATTCACATAAAGCAATCAAGCTCCCCATGAATGTCACCATTAAAAGCGAAAAGGAAAAAGTGATAAAAAGAGGCATTCGTTGATTTAATCATTTGTCCAGTTAATGAGTAACACGATCTCTGATGTACTGCTGTAGACTGAACTCCACAAGAGCCCAAATAGTGTTAATCTCACTTGTTGGGTTGGGTTAATCTCAGGTGTCGAGTGCAGAATGCAAACTGCTGACTACATTCGACATCTCTGCGGTGAACAGCGTGTGCCGGCTTGTCTGTCCTCTCCTGCGGATTGGTAGCAGCCTCCCTGAAGCAGACTAATCAGAGAAACCTGCCTTGAGAAATCATCGCTGTCAGCCGAGGGCTGGGGAGAAAGTGCGGTGCAGGGTCATTGGTTTAGCACAGCTGCCCTCACGAGTCCGAAGGCCACTCAGGTAAGCATGTTATTGCAGACTTCACGTTAACACAGAACATCGTACTTCAATTTTTAAACAGTTTTATAAAAGCTTTTGGGGGAAAAAATAGCTTCATACCCTTTTCTTTCTTGAAACAAAGAGAGATTTGCTTTGTAACTATCTCCTCATTAAACAAAACATGTAGCAATATAAAAACTTCAAAGAGGGGTGTATGTCCTTTTTAACATCTTAGACTATGAGTGATATAAAGAGGCCATACCCCCACCTATGAGAGATATTTCTAGACACATTTTGTTCTATAACTGGTTGCTTCAAAATTTGTTAGAGAAATTTTATCTTGTGTATGATTTTTAATAATTATATCAATCATTCAATATACTACTTATTAAAATATTAATTATCAGTAATGCAAATAGTATATATTACATAAATAGACATATTGCCTGTAAGTATATTATATAAATTATGTGTATAAGATGTTGTAAAAATATATCATATTTATATGATATACACTCTATTATACATTGTACATTGCATATAAGTATATGACATGCATCATAATATAAACATATTTCTATAATGAATATTTGCATTATTGATAATTAACATCACAATCATTCTATTATACATATTTTATATAATATATTCTATTATCATGTAAATATATAATGCAAATGTATAAATATATAATGTATGATATTATTATATGTAATATATAACATATAATATATGATTATCTGAATCTGAGGTGGGGAACAGAAGAGTAGCCAGAGTGATCGATGGTAAATTCTGGCCACTGGAAATGACTCACATGGGTATCTTCTCTGTATCCAAACGATTCGCAACACACAGTGCATCATTGTTGCAAAAACAGCTGCCTGCGGCAAAGATAATTTGCAGATTCTCACTCATTTTCTCTCGTATTAATTTCCTATGGCTGCCGTCACAAATTGCTATCAACTTTGTGGCTTAAAGGGCACAGATTCATTTTCTATCCCAGTTTTCCAGTTGTGTAAGTCTGGAGGTGAGAAAGCCAAGAAGAATCTCACTGGGCTAAAACCAAGATTTCATCAGGGCTGTGTTCTGTTACGGAGGCTCTCCGGGAGAATTTCTTTCTTTCTTTTTTTTTTTTTTAGGGGTGGTAGCAGAATTGTTTCTGGTAGTTGTAGGATCAAAGGTCCCCATTTCTGGCTGGCTATAAACTGAGCATCCTTTCCAGCTTCCAGAGACCACCACACCCGCCTTACACCGTGACAGCCCGCAAGAGCAAATCGAGTTCTCCAGTTGCATGTGTCTGACACTTCTGCCTCTTTTTTGTCCACTTTTAAGGACTCTTATGATTAACTTGGGCTGTCCTGGATAATCTAGGGCAACCTTTCAGTTTTAATGTGGATTGATTAAGCCACTGTAATTCCACCTGTAAGCTTAACTCCCTTTTACAAGGTAGGGGATCATATGCACAGGTGCTGGGGATGAGGACATGGACATCTTTGAGGTGGGGCCATGTTCTGCCCTCTACACCTTTGTCTCTCCAACTCTGTGGTCTATCCTGGTCTCTACCTGATGGCTTAGAACTGCTCCAAATTCTAAGCTCATTTTGATAGACATAGAGAGTTCCCAGGAGGTTCAGCTCCTCCCCTCTTGGGCATTGAATCTGAGCATACCTGATAGCCACACCAAGGCAATGGTGCGCCAAAGGAGAGTTCAAAGTGCCTTCAGTCTACACTGCAACCCTCTCCGCTTGGTGTCAGAGCAGGGCCCATCGGTCTTGGGTCCGTGTTGACCCAAACTCTTTGGTAAGTGTCTTACCTGCCTGATATTTACCTGTCATTGACTTCCGTGCCATCTGTAACCCAGACAGTTTGCTAGGACTGCCAAAGCAAATTACCACCCATTGAGTGGCTGAAAGCAACAGAAACTTCTTCTTTCCCAGTTCTGGTGTTGGTTGGGAGGCTCTGAGGGAAAATCTGTTTCAAGCCTTTCTCCTTGCTTCTGGAGGTCACTGGCAATCCTCGGCGTCCCTTGGCTTGTGGCCGCGTCACTCCAGTCTCTGCCTCTGTCTCCACGTGGCTTCTCCTCTGTGTCTGTGTCTCCTCTGCTGTCTGTTAGAAGAACACTGGACATTGGATTTAGGGACCTCTTTATTCCAGGATGATCTCATCTTGAGATCCTTCACTAATTACATCTGCAGAGACACTATTGCTAAATTACACTCTATTCATAGGTTCTGGGTGATAGGACATTGACATGTATTTTGGGGTCACCATTCAACCCATTATGGTTGTATCCAGTTCTTTCCGGAGGCTCCCGGGGAGGCTCCTTCCTGCCTCTTCCAGCTCCTGGGGGCTCCAGATGTCCCTTGGCTTGTGGCTGCGTCACTCCAGTCTCTGCCTCTGTCTCCACGTGGCTTTTCCTCTATGTCTGTGTCTCCTTTTCTGTGTCTTTTAGGGACACTTATCATTGGATTTAGGGCCCTAAATCCACGATGACTTCATCTTGATATCCTTTGCTGATTACATCTGCAAAGACTCTATTTCCAAATAAGGTCCCATTCTGAAGTTCTGAGTGGATGTTAATTTGTGTTTGTGTGTGTGTGGTGGGGGGAGGAGGTATTATTTATTTCAGGACACACACTATCTGCTGGGTTTCCCAAGACTTTCCATCTCCTGCTGGTTTTTCCCTCTGGTCAGCAGGATCCTGTGCTCTGACATCCAACCGTGACCTGGAATCTTGCTAGCAGGCAGCTCCTTCAATCCTATGCATTGGTTCCTATGGAGTTATATGTACCCCAGAGAATTTTATCACCACAAATTATCACAATGCAAATCTAATTATCATCCTCCCTAGTTTAGGGACATCACCTTCAAACATGCTTTCTTTAAAATAACTTCTTAAGGTGTTCCCTGCAAGTGAGACCATGTAACTGGATTTATTTTTTAAAAATACATACATTTAACAACACAGCTGGAGTCCCGCCTCTCTGTTCATCCTAGAAAAAAAGTGCTAGGGACACATGAAATTAGAATTTTAAAATATGAGACCTGCAGTCTAAATGAACCACCCACACTCTCCCCAGGTATTGTGCACAGGTTAGCTAAGAGGAGCTCCCTCTGTTTACTTACCATGATATTCTGTAACCCCCAGTGACTCACCGCCTGTTGATGTTATGTAACAGCTTCCAAGAGAGACTAAACATTTCAGGATTGTTAAGTAAGTGAAATGCAAGTAACATGTTCATACAGGAACATTAACCCTGGAGCCAAAGCCAAAGCACCTATGAAACACCTGGAACATGATGTCTGTTTTTGATTTTATTTTACTTTTTTGAAGGAAGACACATATACTTTGCATATTTCCTACATGTGGAAACAACATTCTGAGTATATAACCTGGGTGGCTAAATTAATTACAAATAAAGGCACAGTAGCAGTAACAAGAGTTTAACCTTGATAGCAGATCAAAATAAGTGCGAAAACTGGAATATTTATCCACTTAATGACACCTGAATGCCATTAAGAGGGATAGAAACAACAGGAAACAAGGGCTGTTGTGCTTAATTCAGGCTTAAGGAACAACTGAGAAAATAGATATCAGTGTGCTTTCAAAAGAAATCAAATTTGATGCCTGCAGTTTCCTACTTGGTCATATATTCCCCATCAATGACTAGGTTAATTCCACAACTTCCTTGCCAGGGGTCTGACCAGCCTGCAGTGACAGGTGGATTGTGTTAGGGGTAGGTGTGTTCCACATTCATCCACATTTGCTTTTCCTTTTAGAGAGGGAACAATCCATGTCTGCGTAACTTTTTTAGGGCAGCTCTTCAAATGTTAAATGCACGCACACACACAAATCCCTGTGCTTCCTGTGTTTTTATTTGGTTTAGAATAAATGTGTGCTTATGCGTGTTGAGGTTCACAGTCTGCTATGGTCTGAACGTTTGTGTCCCCCTAAAATTCATATGTTGAAGCCCTCACCCCCAAGGTGATGGGTTAGGAGGTGGGGCCTTTGGGAGGTGATGAGGTCCTAAGTGTGGAGGCTCATGGATGGGATTAGTGTCCTTATAAAATGGAACCCAGAGAGCTCCCTCACCCCTTCCACCATGTGAGGATACAGCAAGAAGGAGCCATCTATGAAGCAGGAAGTGAGTCCTCACCAGACACAGACTCTGCCACGCCGGAATCTTGGACTTCCAGCCTCCAGGACTGTGAGCAATAAATGTCTGTTGGTCTAAAGTATTTTGTTATAGGTGTCTGAATGGACTAAGACATAGTTCCTTATACCAGCATTCACTTTTCTATATCCTTTTGAAATAGAGCACTCGGTGCCTTGCATATCTAGATGGGTTGAAGTAAGGAAGGGTGTTGGCATCTATGCTTCAGCTGATCTGAGCTGAATGTCACAGCACATTGTTTGGTTTGGATGGGTATTTCTCACTCTTGGTGTACATGAAACAAATTATAGACACTCATAAAAGGGTTCAGAGCTGCTCAGTCCTCTCTGTCCATCAGGTGAAATGTAGAGGGGGTCAGAACACCTGGCTTATCCAAATGGGCCCAATGTCATCACAGGGGTCCTTGCAAAAGGGGGACAAGAGAGTCAAAGCTCAAAAGAGGAGATATCATATGGGAAGCAGAGGTTGGTGTCACCTACTTTGGAGATGGAGGAAGGGGCCTCTAGAAGCTGGAAACAGCAAGAAATAGATTCTCCCCTGTAGCATCCAGAAGGAACACACCTCTGTGGACACCTACATTTTAGGACTTTTGATGCCCCAAATTGTAAGAGAATAAATATGTGTCATTTTAAGCCACTAAGTGTGTGCTAATTTGTTGCAGCAGCCTCAGCAGGCTCACACACTCAATTTCCTGCTGTTCTACTTACATCACAAGATAAATCCACCTCAGGCCCTGTGCACCTGCCAGCCCATCTTCTTGGAAGTGTCTTTCTCCCAGTGCTGAATGATTTATTCACACACCCCCTCCTCAGAGAGCCCTTCCCCTTCTTTGCAAAATAACTTTCTCCCTTTCCCTTTGCCCTGATTTATTTTGGATACAGTTCTTCGTATGAGAATTCAGTGTTCATCGTACTGCGTCTGACTCTCTCGCTGCAATGTGAGCTCAGCGTGGGCTTCGGTGTTCTCACGGCCGTGTCTAAGTCAACCTGGAGCCATCAGTACCTATCGAGTGAAGGAATGAAGTTGGCAAGGTCCTAGTTTACAGGGTAGACACCTATTGATAGTGGGAACCAGAGCCAGGGGACATCCCAATGTGTCTCCTTGATTCTGAGACACCCAAGTGGGGGGCGAAGCTCCTTGCACAAGTGGTTCCTGGCCCCAGATGCATGATGAAGTCACCTGTGAGCTTCTAAAAACACCTGCACCTGTGGTCCTACCCACAGATACTTGACCTAATTGGATGCTAGGATGGCAACTGCTCTCCTGGTGAGTCTAACAGCCTGTATATGGATATGATGATGCCAAGATTCCAAGATAGAACCAAACACAGAGTGAACATCAAATTGGCTTGGTGCGTAGGAGGCAGAGGATGCCAGCTGTCGGGGGAAATGGAAGATCCGGCAAAAGCAGATCTTCATTGTAAAGATGGTCATATTTTGTGTGACGGAATAAATCCAACTCAATGTTAAACTTGAGTTAGTCCAAATGTATGTGTGTGTCTGTCCATGGCTACCTATCTTTTAAGGACTTAAGGGTCATTGTACCGTCCATTTATCTTCATGAAATCAATATAGTTCTCTACAGGGGGAAAAAAGTGCTGTGATTTTTTTTAATTGAATCCAACCCTGGTTGTTTTGGCTGTGTACTTAGTCATAAGTGAGACTGGCAAAATTTTAATTGTCCAAGAGAGTTTTAATGAATGGAAAATTGAAAGTAAGGAAGGGAAAGTGAGCGTGTGGACAATATTTTTCCCTTTTAGGTCCTAAGGAGACTGGCCAACATTTTTTCCATCCTAAGGAAAATCTGTCATTTAATTCTCGAAAGGCCATGTAGAAAGTCATGGGATACCCCAAGAGATGCCATCAAAACAAAAGTGCTTCCCTCATGGAAGGTAGCCAGTGTCACCAACCAAAATATCACACAATTTGAGGACCAGGGAGAAGCTGCAGTGGGGCATGAAAGGGAACATTGTATCTCACGTGTCGAACCACACAAAGGCAAAGATGTGAGACACGCCAGGCAAGCGGTTTCTGATTGACCGGAGACGTTGCATCAACTCTTCTACTGAGAAATATTATGGGGAGAAGAGAAACAGACGGCAAGGAATGTATTGCTTCCCTGTTGGAAGAACTCCTGGAAAACTATTTATAAGAATCCAAGGCCACAGATATATAGGAGGTAGATTTGTCCGTGGACTGTTGGTGTGATAAAATGAGAATCTTTGTCAAGTGGTCCAGTGCCGAATTTGAGGATGGTGGGTTGATAAACCGGCCAGGAATGTTCCTGACTTTCTATCATCCATTTATGAGACTGAAACTGTTTGGATAACAAGCTGCCTTATTAACATTGCTTCCCATAAAAGAAGAAAAACACTGATTCCATAATAAGACTGCTTTTTTTTTTTTCTGAGACAGGGTCTCGCTCTGTCACCCAGGCTGGAGTGCAATGGCGTCATCATAGCTCATGACAGCCTCAAACCCCTGGGCTCAAGCGATCATCCTGCCTCAGCCTCCCGAGTAGCGGGGACTACAGGTAAACACCACATGCCTGGCTAATTTTTTCTATTTTTGGTAGAGACGGGGTCTCACTCTTGCTCAGGCTGATCTCGAACTCCTGACTTTAATCGATCCTCCCTCCTCGGCCTCCCAGAGTGCCAGGATTACAGGCGTGAGCCACCGTGCCCGGGTCCCCCCTTCTCATTGAATAAAATGATATCTCCTTATTTTTATTTTTATTTCCCACTATGTTTCCATTTGAGCGTCTCTGCGTTTTCCTTGTAGGAGTTTCCTAGGGTTGCTGCAATATATTCCCACACGTTCAGTGGCTTAAAACAACACACATTGATTATCTTGCAGTTCTGGAGGTCAGAAGTCCAAAATGGTCTCCCTGGGATAAAAATCAATGTACTGGCAGGACTGTGTTCCTTCTGGAGGCTCTGGGGAGGGAGGGAGGATCCGCTTCCTTGCTATTTCCAGCTTTTCGGAGCTACCCACATCCCTTGGCTCAGGGCTGCTTCTTCCATCTGCAAAGCCAGCGATGGTCAGTGAAGTGTTTCTCCTGCTGCAATGTCTCTGGTTCTCTCTCTTTCCCATTTAAGGGCACTGGTGATTACATCAGAGCCACCTAAATAACCCAGGATACTCTACTTATTTTAAGATCAGCTGAGAAGCAACCTGAATTGCATCTAGAACCTCAATTCCCTTTTGCCATGTAGCCTGATACGTTTATAGGTTCTTGGAAATCGGACATTCCAAGAATAAAGCGGGGATGGGGACATTAATCTGCCTGCTGTATGCATTTAAACCATTTGGGCTTCCCCTACAAGAACCATTTAGTCCTATCCATTGCCCTTTTTGTTCTTGGGTTTACTTTCCATTTTAACAGACACTGTTTGTATATTCCCGACATTAACCCTTTGTCAGTTTGCTACCCCTGTGTGCGTTTGTGTGTGCGTGTGTCTGTGCTTTTCTGACCGGCTCTTCTAAGATATTTTTCTTTCCTCTCAAAATTCAGATAGTTAACCAGGATCCATCTAGGTGCTGTTTTCTTTCCGTTATTTTCATCTGGGACTAATTAAGAACCAGCTAGCTGAAAAGATCCCGCTAATTATTATTTTAAAAAACATAAAAAGATGTTATTTTGTAGATGCTCCAGAAATACAATGGATTGATTTCCAAGAACACTGTGTACTCATTTTCTTCTTTTAGTGCATGCCAGCAATCATTCTGGAGGTAAAGCGTCCTCGCAGAATCGCTCTCGGGGCCAAGGCTTCTGTGCAAGTCGTTTATTTGGCCGTGGAGCCCCACCCCCACCCCAGCCTCCGAGCAGGAGTTCAGAGTGTGGAGGGAGGGGCTTGAAGCAGCGAAGGAGGAAAAGCCATTTTGAGGAGTTATTAGCAGATTTGCTGCCAAGGTGGCAGCTGAAGTTTGACCCCGGAGGACCTGGTGAGGATTTTAGAATAATTTAAAGACTCCGCACTGGGAAGATGAAAGTGGGAGCTATATATCCATCTTCCCCCATCCCCTGTGGATCAAGGACGGCTCTCCTTCTCTTCTGAGCATGAAGGCGGGAAGCTGGAGGGATTCCCATGAGAGTTGGGCACGTCTGGCCAGGCTGGATTCCGAGGAATTCTGGTGAAGCCTGCAGAGAACCTGCTCCACAATGACTGACAGGTTTTGACGTGGTGGACAAACATCTGATACACTGCCAAAGAATAGACGTTCTGTAGCACATAAAATAACCATAATCCCAACCATAACAACCATTACTATTATTAATGGTCCTGTAGGTTTGTCATTACTGCTTATTTACATTTTTTTTCAGGATAGAACAACTTCATCCATATTCTGGGGCCACATTTCTCCATGGGTATGTTGTCCACAGAGTCCTAAACTCACAGGATAGTTTGTGCAAAACAGATTCTATGACAAAATACACATTAGAAAGGTTGGATATATCTTATTCCTGTTGGTGACTCTTGACCCGGTTAGATATTGCTGCCCCCAAACTAAGAGGTTTCAAGCAATGCAAAACACACATGTATTATCTCCACTTCTGTGGGCCAGGAAGCCACGAACAAGCTGGCGTGGCTTAGGGCCTCTCCAGAGGTTGAGTTAAGGTGTAGGTGGGAGATGCAGTCATCTTAACTTTTGACTGCGGGAGGATTCGCCTCCAAGCTCCCTCACGCGGCTGTTGGTGGGATTCATTTTCTCGCTGCCTGTTGTCCAGAGGGTGCCCTGCGTTCCGTGTCATGTGGACTTCTCCACTGGGCAATTCATGACGTGGAGGCTGGCTTCCCTCAGAGTAGGCAAGAAAGCCAGTGAGAGAGGGTGGGTAATACGGAAGCCCCAGCCTTTGCACAAGCCAATCTTGGCAGTTGCATCCCTTGTGGTTGACATAGTCTATTTGTTAGGAGAGAGGCATGGGTCCCGCCTATATTCAAGGGGAGGTGATTGTGCAAGGGTGTGAAACCAGGAGGTGAGGAGGTGGAACTCGTCTTACAGCAGATGCCCACACCCTGGTAACATATAAAGAATCTCTGGTACATCAGGTTGTCAGGTGCGGGGACGAGATGTCCGGTCCGTGTTGCCTGGTTCTTGGTTCCCAGTACAGAAGAATCATTACTGGTACCGAGTCGACGGAGCAAATGAACAGACCAAACACATGCAAGCAAGCAAAGTGCCAAAGTTTACTACAGCATAGAACGTTCTGAAGATGGAATGAGTCTTCTGCTGAGAGTGGAGGAGACCCTGAATTTAACAAGATTTCTCCCCTTTATGCTGATACCCTAATTCTATGTTAAGTGGGGGACAGAATACTTATGGTTTTTCTTGGAAAAAGATGGAGAATTCCCAGAATGGCATATCTTTCCCATTTTTAACGTTGTAAGGCAATATCTGGGAGTTGCCATGGTATTTGTAAACTGTCATGGCACTGGTGGGTGTGATTTTAACCATGTTAATGAGGGTAGGTCACTTGTGGATGCAGTCACCTTACGGGTACACATGTTCCAAAGACCCTCTTTTGTGGCCTTGGTCATATCTCCACTTTGTGGCCTTTCTACCTCTTTCTGGTTGGTCAGTCCCTGGAGACCCCCTGTCGTAGACCAAACATGTGTTCAGTCCTTGGAAGCCCCCTTGACATGTCATCTGTTCCTTTTTGGGAGCCCCCTCTGGTCAATTTGTTCCTCCAAGTAGGCAAAGCATCTCCTAGTGCCATCTGCTTCTCAGTGGACACCCCCTAGACAAAGCATCTGTTCCCCTTCCTCCTTGTTGCAACCTAACATTGTTCAATCAAGAAAGTAGACCCACCATGAGTATTATGGAATAAGGGATTATTACAGAAGTAAGACTTTACACCATTTGGAGACAAGCTTCAGAACTAAGAGTCTAGGAGGATATAAAGCTGGAGGATGAAAGAAAATTACCACCCAGCCCTCCTGAATTGGGACCAAGAAGAAGCACCACACAGGTGTCTGTGATAGTCTGTTGCTTCTGTGTTGGATGTGGGCCTGGAGTTGCTGTTGATCATCACAGACCAGAGCCAGGAAGAAGAGCTGGACATCAATCTTGAAGAGCCAGGACAAGCCACTGTCTGTGTCTCATCTTGGGGCAGAATGAACATCACCTGGAATTGGCATCAGTTTCTCTCCATATGTAACCAAAACCTTCAGAGAACAATGGCTGTGGCTCAAATTCCTTCTCTTAAACTTTGTGCAAATTCCTCTTTGGGCCAACTTTAGCCCAGAACCAAACAGGAATGAGTGATTCTGGGAAATGTCATAGCGAGGTGGACCTGTGCAGACTCACCAAGGAGGCGATCAGCAATTTAGACATTTATATTCCCAAACTCAGTTACGAGCTTTGTACCTCACATTTACACCTTGCAGAACTTGGGTTTGAGGGCACACCTTGGTAAATCCTTCTCTTGGGAGAACTCATGGTTTTAATCAAACCTTTATTCATGTGTGGGGAAAACCCAAAAATGATTCCTGAAGGAAATCACTGCTTTGCCTTTAGGGGTCTCAGATGATAACCAAGGTCTTTTACTCAAGCAAGGATATGGTTTGAACATTCCAGATTTCATACAAGATTTTCAGGCTAGGATTGGCAGAGCAGCTTCTAATGCACATAATTCACGTCCATGCGTTTCTCCCTAGAGCACACAGCCTTGCAATGCCTGCCAGGAAGCTCTTTTATAGTCTGGTAGAAGTGTTATTTCTGAAAGATTGTCTACATATAATTCATCCCTGATTCTGCACACTCCGAATTCTACCCTCCACTCGAGCCGCAGCATCAGCACTGTCCAAAGTTGGCGACCTAATTTGATTATCACTGCCATGCCTGGGGAGTTGAGATTTCGGGAGCTGCCAGCAACTGCTATTGAAGGATACCCTGATAAACACCCATGGGAAGTTGATTTACTGAATCAGCCGCCGAAATCTTTGGAAGGGCTGTGTCCATGTCATGCATCTCTCCCCCATATATAAAGTCCCAAGAATCCAGTAGGAGGAAAAGATTTGCTTCCTCTTAAACACCACCACACTTCCTTCTCTTTAGTATTGAAAAAGCACAGAAGCATCACCATCTATGTCCATCCTTGTGGTTACATTTTCAAACTTTACTACCATCCTGCTTTTCTATTTCTCATTTATAATCTGTCATCTTTACATCCTATTTTTAGCTACGTTTAATTATCTTATGTTACTCTGTCTCTTCTTGCCTGAAGCATCCTCTTCCTCTTCAAAGGACAGGGTAGAGTCTGTAAGTTGACAACCAGCAAAAGGATCACCACAATTACAAATTACCCTCCAATTTGGAGCCGTTCAGGTGGCTCATGCCATTTGGTTAATTATCCTGGTTTTTATTGACCTTTGAGGGTGTGAAGTTTCCCATGGGTGTGCACAACACAGCTTCTCAGACCTCAGTGATTAGCTTGACTTCTCAGGTTCCTGCTCTTTGCCCATAGAGGGTTTCATAAAAGACGTTAATGTTTATTTCATCTGTAGCATGCTCAACAATTGTGCAATGTATTATTTCACCAGAATCGTAAGAGCTCTCAGTTGGCAGAAAAACTGAGTTTATACAATTAACTTGCATTACATTCATTGCCTGATGTATTAGTCAGGGTAGTCCAGAGAAACGGAAACAATAGAATATATGTGTGTGAGTGTGTGTAGAGCTGACCCTCAAACAACATGGGTTTGAACTGCAAGTCTCCACTTATACTTGGATTTTCTTCCTCCTCTGCCACCCAGAGACAGCAAGACCAAACCCCTCCGCTTCCTCCTCCTCCTCAGCCTACTCAACGTGAAGATGATGAGGATGAAGACCTGTATGATGATCCACTTCCACTTAATGAGTAGTAAATATATTTTCTCTTCCTTATAAGGAAGAGAAACAATAACATTTTCTTGATAATATTTTCTATCCTCTAGCTTACTTCATTGTCAGAATACAGTATGTAATATATAAAACATAGAAAATATATGTTAATTGATTGTTTATGTTATTGGTAAGGTTTCTGATCAACAGTAGAGTATTAGTAGTTAAGTTTTGGGGGAGTTAAAATTTTTATATGGTTTTTGACTGTTTGGGGGTGAGCACCCCTAACCCCTGCATTGTTCAAAGGTGAACTCTGTCTCTCTCTCTCTCTCTCTCTATATATATATATACACACACACACACCATATATATTTGTATAGTTTTATATATACATACAGCTTATTTATACATATATATAGTGAGAAAGAGAGACAGACAGAGAGAGACAGACAGAGAGAGACAGAGACAGAGAGAGAAACAGAAACAGAGAGAAAGTATTTTAGGAATTGGCTTAAGTGAATGGGGGGACTTGGCAAGTGCAAAATCTGCAGGGTAGACCAGCAGGCTGGAGACCCAGGGAAGAGCGGTGTTGTAGCTTAAGTCTGAAGACAAAAATTCCCTCTTCCCCAAGGGACCGCTGTCATTTTTTTCCCCCCTCTTAACACCTTCAACTGATTGGGTGAGGCCCACCCGCCTCATGGAGGGCCATCTGCGTTTCTCAAAGTCTACTATTTCATTGTTTGTCTCATCTAAAAAGTACCTTTGCAACAACACCTTTACTGGTGTTTGACCAAATGTTTGGATTCCGTGGCCTTACCAAGTTGGCTCAAACTTTTCACGCTTGCACCTACATTTAAAAATGTTTTTGTATTCCAAACTTTTACTTTGTTTTCTTGTGTAAGCCCCCTCTGTATAGGACACCTGTTGTGCCCCACGAAAGCCCCCCAGGTGCACCTCTTATTCCACAATGGCTGCAATGGCCAGTTCCCAGCAGATCTAGCCACGTTCCCCAGGTGGCCCCTGACTGGCCTGTCTCAGGTGTGTGGGCGGCACCTTCCCCTTATCCGACATCCCTTCTCTGAAGTTTTCTGCCCCCTTTTGCAGACCAGAACACACTCTTGTTTGCTTTTCCTTCCCTTTCCGGTGTCACCCTGCAATCTCTCCGCACTTGACCCTAAATCACTTGGCAAGTAAACTTCCAGCACATGAGTCCTGCTTTGGGGGAGCCCAGGCCATGGCACCCTTGGGTGAGCATTTGATAAGCCAAAGCAATTAATAATTTTAAGAAAATACAATGATTCCCATTGTCAAGAATGCTAAACTCAAAGGCAGGTCTTAGCAGGAGAACAGCCATGGCGTGGGTTAGGAATATTGGGCTCCACGGCCTGGGCACAACAGAGGGTTTGAACCAGCTTATATGAAAATCAAAGTTGATAATAAGGTAGGGTCAGAATATGTGGAGAGTGTTGGATTGTGGCCTATACATGTGTGTATGTATATGTATGTGTATATATATGGATATATTTGGGTACATATACATGGATTAGCATAAGTATATCCACTCTACCAGATTCCAACCTACTTGAGACAATGTTGATCTTCACATACACAGGGCAGAAATGTTAATCTCCCCCCAGAAAATCATCCACACACGCCAAAGCTATTCACATATTGTGATCCTACCTTATTATCCGATTTTATTTTTCACATACGTTTGTTCAAACACTTATATAATGACACACAGACCTTTAATGGATATGGGCATCTATCTATCTACCTATATATACACACACACACATGCATCTACATCTACATACATACCCACATACACTAAGATAGATACTAAGGTAGATAGATAAAGAAGTACATAATAGATTGATGGACAGATGACAGATAGGTAGTAGGTAGATAAATACAGAGATGATAAGTAGATAGATGACATAGATATATAACAGATAGCTAGATGGATGGATGGATGACAGATAGTAGATAGACGAGGGATGGGTAGGTGGATGGATAATAGATGAATGTATGGATGGATACATAGATGATAAGTAGATAAATAGATAATGGGTGAGTGGATTGATAATAGATAACATAGATAGATGATAAATTAGGTAGATGATAGATACAGATAGATAAATAGATAGGTGATAGATATCTATAGAAGATAGATAGGCATAAGTTAGATACAAATGGGCTGATATTGATAGTGGATAGATTTTGATAAGTGGATACATAGATGATAGATAGATACATAGATACATAAATAGATAAATAGATACATAGATACATAGACACATAGATACATAGATACATAGATAGATACATACACACAGACATAAATAGATACATAGATAGATAGACAGACATGATAGAAGATACCCATTATGAAGAAGAGAAAATTTTTTTTTGTTGGACTTCTGGGCTCCATGTATATCAGAGATTGTCCATATTGGAGGAGAGGTTGACCCAATTTCATACTAATGCACTGTTACACTGTTGCCTCCAGCTCTGCTCTCAAATCCAGCCGGAATCTACAGGACATTGGTATTGTCGTAGATTTGTGACAGAAGGGAAGAGGGGACAAGGGGAAGGCAAACGCAAGACCAACAAAACTCTGCGAAAGTTTGCAAGAGTGGAAGCCTTTAAATGATGTTTTTTTTTTTACTTTATTTTATGAAATAATCAAGAGCGTGAAGAACCCAGGTTGGTGAGGCAAAGTCGGGTGTCAGAAGGAGACATCCTTCCGTGTGCTCGTAAAGGTAAGGAAGTTAGGAGCGAGGAGGGCCGTGGGACACCCAGAGAGAAACTGGTTAAGATGCGTTTCTTTTTAGGAGCCACAAAACACTCATCAATTCATTCCAGGTCCCCTGTTTCTTCAGCAAGGGGGGCATGGTCATCTGATGCACTGGGGATGGTTCCAGCAGCAAGGTGGGCTCAGGATCAAGGACGGATTGGGCAGAATTTCCGAGAATGCCCATCTCCTTCTTTGGGGCAGCCGGTCCCTCCACACAGAGTCTGGAGCTCCACAGTTCTCAATAGCTGCAGGTGCAATCCTACACTTGCCTGCTTTCCAAGGCGTTGGAGATGCCACACTTCCCTCTGCATGTTAGAGTTGCCAAATTAAACACAAGACTTGAGATTAATTTGATTTTAAGATAAACAATGATTTAAAAAACACTTTTCAGTGTGAGTATATCCTACATATTTCACGGGTCATACTTACACTCCAAAATGACCTGTCCTTAATCTGAAAGTCACCTTTAACTGGACATCATCCTGTATTTTTTTTGTTCCTAAATCTGGCAACCCTAGTGCAGGCCATTTGCATTTAGAGAAGTAAAAGGTAAGTTGATCGATACAAACCCAAGTATTTATCTGACCCTTTAGCACCAGTATTATTATTATTTTGTTGTTGTTGTTGTTGGTTTGTTTTGGAGGGGCAATTTTCCTGTTTGCTTTAAATTGCACCTTGCTCGGAACTGCTAATAAAGTCGCGTCTGGTTGCTAAGCCTTGTTTGTCAGCGGCATCTCTGCCTTCCCTGGGTCATATGCTCACAGGCAAAGATGAACCACCACACACACAGGAAATGGAAGCCTTTCTTTGAACGTAGAAAGGCAGACAGAATGTTATTTTTAAAAATTCATGGACATATGTGATGCGAAAGTATTAATCTTATCCTTCTTTGATCAATTTTGGCCTCATGCATTCCGGGTGTTTTTGAAATACGTTCTTTGCATTTGCAAACCATTATGTGACTCGCATCTGGAAAATAAAAGTGACATTGGCTTAAAAGATCCAAACTTCATCTTGACTCTGAAGTCAAAAGCGACCTTTGATGGTATATAAACCATTTGGATCTTTAATCCAACTACATCCAAAAGGAAAAAAAATATATGGCGTTTTCAGAAACTTTTATTTGAACTATTCTTACAGAGACCACAGCACAGAAAAAAGAAATCTGCAGTTATTTTACTATCACAGAATATGCCATAAATGCAAAGCATAAGGCATTTTAGCAAAGTATGCAGATGATGACTCGTTATTTCCAGGGGGACATAGGAGTATGGAAAAGAGGATAAACCATGATTTATGGCGTGTCAGTGCCTAAAGATTGTTTTTCTTTTTTTAAACTTACCCATAAAGAATAGCAACTGCATTTACTTATAGGATTTTGGCAAAGAGTTTGAAAATTGCAGCCATTTAGAGCAAATGCACATTTGAACTGTCATTAAGCAGGTAGATTAAAAGAATAACTGCTGGTCAAAAATAAATACCGTGATCAGAGGGGTTTTAAACTGAATGAGGCAGATGGCAAGTGGCCATCCGCTCTGTTGCTCCATATGTTGGAAGGCAAATGGAGAAAAAAAAAAAACCAATTTCCAAATTAAAAAATAAAGTCTTCGCTGGAAGAACGTCTCCTCTTTTCTTTACCCTTTGCAAATTTGTGCCTACGCGTCTTCCAGTTACCGATCTTCTGGGAATTTGTGGTTGCAGATGGTTAACGTATAATTTCTTTCTAAGATACCACATGGTGCCCAGGAATTGGAGTAGATGCTGTTTTGGGGTTTAGCTTTGGCTTAGAATTTAAGAAAAGAAAATGATGAGCAGGCAAAGAAATGTTTCTGAATACCATTTACTTTGAAAGAGCTTTAAGATTCCTTTTTGGTCCATAATTTATCCAGCATTAAATTAAAGGGTTATGGGAGCAAGTATCCATTAGAGAAATCTTTCAAAAATACATTAAAAGTGGACATGTGGTATTTCGGCAGGCAAAGGGTGTTCTGAGGTGAATGTGTGTCATGGATGGATTGCCCCGTAAGAGCATCTTAATATAAAACTGATACTTTCTAAATTTCCGTCCACATGGCATTATGTGTAAATGTCTGCAATGAGCAAAAGTGTGATATAAATATTTGAGAAATTATCCTCAAAAGCTTGAATGTGCATATGGATCTTGTTAAAATGCAGGTTCTGGTGTAGCAGGTCCGGGATGCGGCCCAGAATCCTGCATTTCCAACTGCACCCAGGTGATGCTGATGATGCAGGTTAGGGTTAGGGTTAGGGTTATAGACCACAGGGAGAAGGTGCCCCACCCCACACCAGTGAGGTCAGGCTCTCCACAGGCAGAACCTGGTACTGGATGTGTTTTTAAACTCTTCAGGCAATGCTAATACACAGCCATGGTTCAAAAACGTAAAGTTGCACAAACACGTGGGCTTTCCAGAAGAGAAGGAGACACACTGTGCTTCTGATTCGGCCAACTTCATGCTACAATGCAGCAGCATCATGCAGACTACAAGCTGCTTCCCTGATCTCCGGGTTTTGGCACCTGACTCTTTAGTATCTCTGGTCTGAAGAATTTTAATTGATTTTTTAAAATTAAGTACTAACAGCTGAAGGGGTCTGAATACAAAAGTAGAGGAAAATTAAATCACAAATATAGGTTATTAAGTATGTAATGTCCGATTTCCTTATGTGCTAAGTTTGATAGTTGAGATCTCTGACATTTCACTTTGACACTTTTGCTTTTATTGTGAAGGGGCATCCTCAGTCTCTCAAATGCACATTTTGGCTTGGGATTATCTTTCACAATTTTTTTTTGGAGCAATTTCTGTGAAGCCATGGAAAGTCAAAAATTTGTGTTATGTTTGAGTATAAGTTCCATGGTGGAACCCATGCAGCGCAGACAGCTCGAAATATCAACAAAGTGTCTGGGTGGGATGTGGCTAGTGAACACACAGTATGTTGATGGTTTGAGAAGTTCCGTTCTGGTGATTTTAATCTTGAAAATGAGCCACATGGGCGACCTGAGACCAAGGTGGATAATGATGAGCTGAAAGCTGTAGTGGAAGCAAATCCATCTCAACCTACATGTGAATTAGCAGCGAGCTTTGACGCTACTATTTGAACAATATTGGACCATTTGAAACAAATGGGCAAGGTAAAGAAACTGGGTAGATGGTTCCACATGAATTAAACGAGCATCAGAAGAGAAATCATCTTGAAGCTTGCCTTTCTTTGCTGTCACAACATAAAGGCGAACCATTTCTACAGCGTATTGTTACATGTGATGAAAAATGGATTCTTTTTGACAATTGCAAGCATTCGGCACAATGGTTGGATAAAGACGAAGTGCAGGAACACAGTCCAAAACTGAATATTCACCAAAAAAAAGCTAACGTTGTCTGTTTGGTGGTCGAGGGCTGGTATTATCCACTACAGCTTCATGAAACCTGGTCAATTGATTCCAGCGGATGTCTCCTGCAACCAGTTGGATGAAATGATGAGGATGCTTGTGATTAAGCAGCCGAGGTTGGTCAATAGAGACAGGCCCATCCTCTTGCAAGACAACGCTCGACCACGTCACACAAACCACGCTGCTAAAACTACAGAGGCTGGACTTGGAAACTCTCTGTCATCCACCGTATTCACCAGACCTTGCACCAACTGACCACCACTCTTCCAGGCTTTGGACCCCTTCTTGCAAGGAAAAATATTCAATTCTCAGCAAGCTGTGGAAAACGCCTTTCATGATTTCATGGCCACTTGCTCTCCAGGCTTCTTCGCTGCTGGCATAAACAAGCTGCCGCTAAGATGGCAAAACTGTGTCAATAGTTTAGGAGCATACTTTGATTAATTGCAGTGTTTCTTGTTTGAGACGTAATAAATTGACTTTTGATTGATTCGAAATCAGACATTTCATATCTGATGACCTAAATCTATTTTTTTGCATCCTGACTCCCCTCTTGCCAAATGGGGAGAGGTGATTTGGCAGCCGTGGTGGAAGTAGGAGGGGGAAATGTTATGAGGAGGCAGAAGACAACAAGGCAGAGAGAAGAGAGACAGAGGGTGGAGATTTGGTGAGGAATGCACTGGGCCGCCTCCTAGGAAAGAGACGCCCTTGGCAAAGCCATGTCCCCACAGAGCCGACACCTCCCGTTCTGTCTCCCACCCGTTGGCATTTCTTGACATTCCCACTCAACTTCTTATGAAAGGCACTATTAGTGCTCAATGTTGTTCATTATGATGATGATGATGATTACTATTATTGCTTCCCCAGGAATAATTTCCTAAAGAGCCATTGGAACCAACATTGCCTAAAGTCCTGAGCTTTGGAAGCAGAAACCAGCTAAAGAGGAGCTAAAGAGTGATTTTAATCTTGAAAATGAGCCACGTGGGCGACCAGAGACCAAGGTGGGTAATGATGAGCTGAAAGCTGTAGTGGAAGCGAATCCATCTCAACCTACACGTGAATTAGCAGCAAGGTTTGACGCTACTATTGCAGCAAGGTTTGACGCTTCTATTCCAGCAATATTGGACCATTTGAGACAAATCGGCAAGGTAAAGAAGCTGGATAGATGGGTTCAGCTCAGGTTGTCACTTTGCAACTAAGCATGGCAGAGAAAATGCAGGAACGTTCAAAACACTGGGCTTCTAGAAACCAAGGATTTTTTTTTTCTCCCTGCAGTGACAAGGATGTCAGTAAAACATGAGAAACAGATTTGCACAGATTCTTTTGTGGAGAAATTTCACATTGAGGAATATCCTTTGGTACCTATGTGGAAGCCACTTGTGACACACGCCTTGGGAGATGTCATAGATTCAGTACTGAGGCATCATATTCTCCTGGGTTTGGTTGGCATAAAATCACATGGGTTGTTAGTATATTTACATGCTGTAGGGCAGTGGTCTCCAACCTTTTGGGCACCACGGACTGTTTCATGGAAGACGATTTTTGCATGGACCAGAGGGGTGGGGGATTTCAAGGGATGGGGAGCAGCTGTAAATATAGATGAAGCTTCTCTGCCCCGCCTGCCACTCACCTCCTGCTGTGCAGCCCTGTTCCTAACAGGCCACTGGACTGGTACTGGGGTTTGGGGACCAAAGCTGTAGGGTATTCCTTATTAGAATGGGATCATCATTTTTGTTTGGTTGTATTCTTCTGGCTTGGAGGAAGATTAGCTAAAAAATGTTAAAAAAATGTAGCAAAAAGTTTCTGTTTCACAAAATAAATCCCCATTTATTTATATTTTGAAAGAACTCCTATATCCTGATTGGGGAAGAAGAAAAAACAAAAACAGAAAAAAACCACCCACAGATAATGATTATACTGGGCCCTGAAATACTCTGTTGTGTAGGGTGGTATTAAGAACTTGGAGACGTAGCCAGATCCCTGAATACAGGGTCCAGCTCCAACTTGGATAATTTTAAGAGTCCTGACTCGCTGGTTTAAGAAAGATAATATCTATAAAGCAATTTGCAAAGGGTGCAGCACACAGGGAGCATTCAATAAATATTATTGTGATGATTATATATCCTTTCAATGAAACAAGTTCATTGCAGCCTTTTTCATTTACTTTTCACAAGTCAGACAATTAGCTCTTTTTTTTGCTTCTAACTATTCCGGATGTACCACCTACTGACAAGATGCCGAAGCTATAAGATAATTTAAGAGCTGTATGTGGTGGACGTGGGGCCGTTAGGACACAAAAACATCCCCAGGGCATTGTAGAATAACACATGCGATAATCATACTCATAATAATAATTACTAGCAATATGAAGAGTAGGAAATAATGATTTATTATCATGTATTGCTCTTGCCAAAAATGATCTTAGCAGGCTGCGTTTTGGGTAAATAATGTGTGGGCAGTTCTTAGTCTAATACAGCCGTTGAAATTTTTTTAAAACCCCAATTCTTTTGACAGAAGTCATTTCCCTTGTTAAACAGCAGTGCTGTTCCTTGGCTTTGTGGTTAAAGACCTTTGGGAGACAACTCCAGCCTACGCTATCTGCATGAGCAAGGCATATCCTTTGCCAGTCCTAACTCCCTGTCTAGACGTGCAGATAGTCTGCTGGTGAGATCCCAAGCAGGGAAGCTTTGTAGGAATGCCAGCCGCGAACCTGAGGCACCAGACGGTGGCTGCCGTATCTTACCTCCAGTAGACATCGTAGACTGACTGTGATGCAGAACACATCATTGTGTTACAGGGATATTGCACTTGGCATCCAAGATGTCACACCTCCTTTGATCACTGAGGGTTGTATGTGAGCGTGTCCGTGTGTGTGTTATCCTAGTTGCCTCCTCTGTGGGTCTGGCCCTAACAAACACTTCCCTACATATGGGTCATTGAGTGTATTTGTACAAAATGTAAACACATGTAGGACTTGAACTTAACTGAGTTTGCTCTTCATTAGGGATACTCTAAAAATTCTACCATTTTTGTGTTCAATTTATCTTGTGTTTCAGAAGGGCTCATGACTTGTGAGTATCTGAAACCATCACCTCATAACCGTGGACCTTCTCTTTCCTTACCACAGTTCTCCTATTGCTGTGGTTTGAATGTTTGTCCCCTCCAAAACGCATGTTGAAATTTAATCCCCACTGTGGCAGTGTCGAGAGGTGGGGCCTTTCAGAAGTGACCGAGTCATGAGGGCTTTGCCGTCATGGGTGGATTAATCCATTCATGGATTAGTGGGTTGATGGATTAATGGGTTTTCTTGGGAGTGGAACTGGTGGCTTTATAAGAAGACAAAGAAAGACCCACATCAGAGCACACAGCCCTGTCACGGTGGGATGCCCTGTGCCACCTCAGGACTCCACCAAGGGTCCTCACCAGCAAGAAGGCCCTCACCAGATGTGGCCCCTCAACCTTGGATTTCTTGCCTCTCTAACTATATGAATTAAATTCCTTTTCTTTACACAGTATCCAGTTTCATGTATTCTGTTATAGGCCACTGAAAAGAGATGGAAACACCAATAGAAATCAAAGTTTTCACCCTTATTTATTTTTACCACAGCCTTCACACAGGGGACCCAAAAGTGACACACCTGAGGCTAGCCAGGCCTAGCCAGCACCCTCTTTAATCCCACTATACACCCTCCTATTGTACCTTTTTTTAAATTTTTAACTTTTTACTTTTATTGAAAAAATATATGTTCATACTTTTAAAATATCAAGTGAGTATATGCCAGCTAAAGAATTCCTAATTTCTTTTTTTTATTTCAGAATATTATGGGTGTACAAACATTTTGGTTACATAAATTGCTTTTGTACCATTTGAGTCAAAGTTGTAAGTGTGCCCATCCCCCAGACGGTGTGCATTGTACCCATCGGGTGTGAATTTCCCTATCCCCTCCTCCCCCGCCACCTGCTTGATTTCTGATGAATGTTATTTCCATATGTGCACGTAAGTGTTGATCGATTAGTCCCTATTGTACCTTTACGATGTACTTTTAAATCCTTTAAGGGAATGGACATTTGCTATTACTAAGGATTGGTTCAATACGTATTTCATACTAGTTACCAGTTCTCTCTTCCACAAGGGCTGTGTCTCATGCAGGATGAAAAGTGTATACCCATTTTCTTTGTAAATTCTGCATGTGCTGATGCATCCCAATTGCTTTAGTGTCTTTTATAGCCATGCCTTGTTCGACGTGAGATAGAAGAGTCCTATTTGCACATCAAATCCTAACACATCTTAGACTTGTGAAGATGAACATGCAGACAAGCAAAGCCTATGATATGATTTTTAGGAATTATGCCCATTTCCAGTGACAGTGTAAATCATACTCCTTGCCAGTGTTGACCTAGGCAACTTGGAAGAACGTCCAGTGATGTTTGTCACATTCCTCACCAAAGAGCAGGGACATGCGTTGGCCCTTGAGTGTCGCCGATGGAAAGCCTCCAGGTCTGGTGGATGGTGTGAGAGCCACACCATGACCCACCGTGACAACTACAAAGAAAACCTAAACAAGACAGCTTCTTTCATGAGGTAGGAGCTGACTTGTATTTGGAAACAAAAGAAAAGGTTTTATTGAACATTTGCCACCATCCAGGTATTTCACAAATGGTTCTATGGAGTTGAAATCATTGCCAATAGTAACCTCATTACACACAAGGAAAGGGGGCTTTGAGGCACAGACCAGAAGCACAGAGCTTGGGAGGTGCAGGGTTACCATTATCCCACTGACATGGGCTGAATTGCATCCCTGCAAAATTCCTATATTAAAGCCCTGACCCCCAGTCCCTCAGAATATGACTGTGTTTGGAGATGGGTCTATAAAGAGGTGATTTAGGTAAAATGAGGCACTAGGGTGGGCCCTGACCCAACAGGACTGGTGTCCTTATAAGAAGAGGAGATGAGGACACAGACACGCACAGAGGGACGACCACGTGAGGACACAGGGAGAAGACGGTGTCTACATGCCAAGGAGAGAGGCCTCAGGAGGAACCAGGCCTGAGACACCTTGATCTGGGACTTCCAGCCCCCAGGACGTGACACAGTAAATGTCTGTGTCTGAGCCACCTGGTCTGTGGTATTTTCTTATGGCAACCACAGAAAATCAAGGCATCCATGAAAGTTGGAGTTCAGAGTCATGACCTAGAGCGCTGTGGTCTGCTGCCTTGGAGTTAAAGGTTCATAAAATTGAAGCTCCCGGAGCTACGACTATTGCTTTATATGGTTTCATCCTCTAATCCTCATAACCTGCAACTGACCTGCAGAAGCACATATATGCATCTTGATGCAAAAATCTGTTCGACATTAGTCCCCATCACGCAGAGTCAGCCCCGGGGACGGCTTTTCCTGACTTAAGTTGCTCAGAAAAATTCCCCAAGTCCATGCATCCTCTTCCTACTCGGCTGTCGGGTCTCAACTTCACCAGGGATGAATCTTCAAGGTGCAACAGGGACAAAAAGAGAGAGAGGCTAGGACCCTGACTATCGGCTTCCTGCCCTGCTGTTAGCGCTCTCCTTCGCCCTCAGCCAACCCCTGGGGCTTCTGATCCACTTTGCTTCCATGCTTTATTCCCCACGTGGGAGGCCAATTTCCTCTCCAGAAACTTGCTCCCTCCAGCAGCGGCCAAATTCTCGCCTGCAACATTTCCTGTGGCCTCTGAGAAACCAAGAGACCACTCGGTAAGAATGTCAGGATTGCTGTGCTCTCTCGGAAGAAGGATCTATCACCACCCTCTCTGGGATTCCTGGGCCGACGATGCCCGACGATTTCTCGCTTCTCCCCTTGCTGGACCTTTCCCCACCACACACTGAACACGTGGGCTAGTGGCAGAAGCATCCGGAGAAGAGGTCCCTCAAAGCGCCCTTAGGCAAGCTAAGCGCGGAAATGGCTTTTGCAGCTCAGCCAACGTGCAGAGAAATGCTGACGTCCGGGGAAACAGACCTGCTTCTCCCCACACGCGGGCTGAGCAGACCAACAGATTTGTCTGGGCGGCGGGGGAATCTTCCGGCTTCTTCTGGAACACATTACGCTTCGTTTCTGAAATGGTGAATGCATATTTTCAGGAATGGTCTTCTCCTTTTCGTAGACTCGGTGATTTTTTGGAACTTCTTAGAAAATCCACATTATCTGCCTTTGCCTGTTGATTATTTCTGTTCCAGGCTTTCAAAACAAAAAACCAAAACACTCTGTAGGGGGAGATAAGAAACATAGAGGTTTTCCTTTTAGTCATTGAAATATAATCCACAACTTCTTACTTAAGTAAAACTGTATATACTGATAAAAGAAATCATAGGAAGCAAATATTTACTTTCTAGCGCCATATATATGTAAAACATGATATGATATATCATCAATAGATGACCTAAAAGGACATGGAAAGATAGGTATATGAGCATGGTGAACAGTATTCTTTGATTTGTTGATATTTGAAATCTCCAGGCCACTCATTTTCAGCTCATGCTCATCTGAAATCTACCCTATGCCTCTTCCTTAATCGCACAGCTGTCTGTGAGGTCATTGTCATTCAATTGATGTCACTCACCCACAGGGTACATCTCGACCTTCACGAGTCTTCACCAGGCTGGTGCACCTTGCAACTCCTCAAGGTTTCTGGGGTGTCCTCTCAGATATACCCAAGGTCATTAAACTCATCGAGACCAAGAACCAAACTTGTGTTCTGGCCTTCTGGGTCCTGCTGCATGAGCTGGGAACCCAGAGGTCTTGCTTCCCCCTTGTGTCACCCAATCCATCGCCAGCCCTCGCAGATGGCTCCAGTTTGTCTTCGTTTCTCCAACTCTACCTCCAACAATCTAGTGGGAACTACCATCCTTTCTCACCTGGGCACTTTGGCCGTTTCCTAAGCAGCCACCCCGTGCACCGGCTCTAATCCATGTTCTCCACCCTGGAGTGGCAGAGAACTCTCCAGAATTCCCCCTACTGGTGACATTTCTCCTTCCTTACTTTTTGTAACCACTTGGCATTGCTCTTGCGAAGAACGCTCTCTTGGTCATGGCCCGCGAGGCTATCCGCTCCGCCCCTTTCTTCCTTCCATGGTGTTATTTCTCACTCCATCCATCCTCTGGACACCTGGCTTTTCTCCACGTCTACATGTCCCTGCTGGAGACACACGGTGGGACTTTGCTGTGTCTTCTCCCTGGGACATAGGGGATCTGTCTCTCCCCCCTCGACCAACCCCTTCCTCTAGTTGCATATTCTCCTGGCATCATATTTATTTCTCCCATGGCACCTACCACAGTCTGCAATTATACAACCATCTGTCTGGGTTTTTTTTATTATTACTCTCTGCCTCCACTAGTCTGTGAATTCCACAAGCGTGCTTGCCTGGTTTTGTTCACTGTTTTATTTCTTCCACCTAGCACTGTGCCTGGCGTTGCATAGGCACGTCACATACACCCATAAGTGACCTGAAAATGAACACCGCAGCTACTGAGCTGTCTAAACAGTTAGCTACTAGGAAGCCTGTCTTGGACGAGAATGTTCAACAGGAAACTCTCCCTGTCAGGAATTGTACCTCTGCCTTGCCTGGAAACTCTGAAAAGCAAAGAATGTAGTTGAGTGGCTCACACAGTGTAATGCATGAATATGTCTGAAGATGTTTCTTATTCAGCTCATGGGAACACGCTTAACATAATAATGTTCTACTCCTTATATTTGTTTCACTTCTACACTTTGGACGTCTGATCATAAATGACTCTTCGGACACTTCTGCATTTCTTGCTCCCAATCACATTAATCTTAACAATTGTTTTACTCAGTTTATGACCTCAGACTGGGAAGCATGTTGTGATTTGTTTCTTCAAGCTGCCAAGACACGGTGTCAACATTCCTGGCAGGGGGTGAGGTGGGTGATGAACACTTAGCCACAACCCTTCTCCCCTCAGTGACAATAATTAATTTGAAAAGGAGAAATACTTTGAGCAACTGTTGCCTTCAGAATTATCTCCCTAAATTATGTGTTCCTGCTACTCCGTTTCCCCAACTGCTGCAAAGGCAGTGTCTCAGAGAGAGATTCCTGTAAGACACAGAACTTTTTCATGGTGGTATGTGCATGTGTGTGTTTGTATGTGTGTGTATGTGTATGTGTATGTTTGTGCACATGGAATCCCATCCAATTAGAACAAATGTGTGTCTCCATATTTGGTTTGGATGTAATTCCATGACATGAAAGTAGACTCATTTAACTCAACAATGAGCACCATCCTAAACGCTAAGACACACAGATGTAATGATAACACATGTGCATACCTTGAGCCAAGGCTCTAGTACACAGCATATTACTGAATCCTGTCCAAAAGCCAGAAAGTTCCTTAGATTTTTTTTTTAATTGCTTAAAGTTTTGAAAGCGGTATCTGACTACAGGTAGCTTAAGCTTTGCAAGGGGAATTTATTCTTAAATGCAGGAGTGCCTTAGAAATATTGAAGTCCAAGTCTAAAGCTTTTTAATTTAACTCTAAAGCATTTTAATGTTATTAGTTGACTCGAGGGTAGAATTTAGGATATATGTACAGAGAAGGACTGAACGTCTCTCACACAGTCCTTCCCAAGTAACGTAGTTTAACTTGCATTCTGATGAAGATCGAGCAGTAGAGATCTTAAAGTTGACATCTTCGGAGAGAAACTATAAGTCCAGATGTGCATGACAACCAAGTTGTCATAAAATGGAAACCGTTAGCAAAACGGTGCATCTAGGAGATACCATCCCAAGTTTGCATGGACAAGAGCTGGGGGTAACTCTTGTGGGGAAAAGTTTTCCCCAGAACATAATTCTGGATTGGCTCCAACGAACATGTGGTTGTTGAAGATTTAATAACAGGACTATTGACAAGTGCTGATTTTTCTGGCTTAATGTATCCATTTATTTACATTTTTATACTCATTTATTAATTCATTTATTGGCACCATATGCTAATCCTCTACTTTGCCCAAAGGAATTGCCAAGAAAATTCATCGACCACAACACTTAAAACTGAAGACCAACAAAAAAATTTGTCTTGCATTAAAAGCAACTTCTGCATTCCAAAACAGATGATTTTAACAATTTAATATCTGTGTAAAAAAAAATCCCTTTGACAAAAGAGGAAACTACTTAGCCATTTCCTGTCCCACCCACAAGGATTGGAACAGATATTTCTGCAGTTCCCCAAAATAGACGTGCAGCTCTAATGTTAACTGTTGATAGACTTTGGGTGTTTTGTGGAAGCTGTGCTGTAAAGAAACTAAAGAGAATAATAAATTTATCAAATATCAGTCTCAGAATGGAAAAATACATACAAAAGGATTTTGATAGAATGTCTCTTTAAAGAATAAAAATGAACATTCTGTCATCCAAAAGTGGCAAGAATATAGCGTACAGGAACACCAAGCATGACCTATTAAAAACTCTGCTGTTGACAGAAACACGTAACTAGGTACCATGATAATAAGGGCCCTTCAAAGTTATTTATGATGTTGTTGAACAGAAAAAGAAACAAACAGAGAGCAGACTTTGCTTGATCTTGAGAAGGATTCAAAGAAATGGAGTTTTTACAGATAATCCATTGGTACACCAGCAAGGAAATATCTGTGGGTTTGGTGAGAGCATGTGCAGAATCACATGAAAAAAAAAATCTGTGTGATAAATGTGTTTTTCCCTAGGTCTGCTCCCATCACATAGAGGTCATCTTTGGGGGAGGGGAATTTTGTTGTTTTAAATTAACTAAAATTAATCTGTTTCTTTTAAATTTTAAATATTTAATTCATACTAAACAATGTAGAAGAATGTGCTTTATATTTGATTAAATATGATTATTATGTATTAAAAATGGGTAATTATTTGGTATATATACTTTATTTTATATATTTACACACACACATATCCATAACAAGTATTTGATATCTGTCTAAAATGTATATATGCACATACACATATACACATAAATATGTATTTATTTATGTGCGTATATGCTATGGTTTGAAAGTCTGTATCCCCTCCAAATTCCTATGTTGAAACCCTCACCCTCAAAGGTGCTGGTGTTAGGAGGTGGGGCCTTTGGGAGGTGATGAGGTCCTGAGGTTGGAGCCTCATGGATGGGATCAGTGCCCTTATAAAAGGGACCCCAGAGGGCTCCCTCACCCCTTCCACCATGTGAGGACACAGCAAGAAGGCACCATCTATGAAACAGGAAGTGAGTCCTCACCAGACACAGACTCTGCCACACCGGGATCTTGGAATTCCACCCTCCAGAACTGTGAGCAACAAATGTCTATTGTTTATAAGCTGTGCCATCTATGCTATTTTGTTAAAGTAACCCAAACAGACTAAAACACTATATATCACTATGTGTATAGTTCCCTTTCCTGAGCTGTTTTGAGTAAACTAAATCACCAACCTTTGAAATTATGACTTTTGTTATCTGCTTCATCTTTAATTTTTATTTCTCTTCTCATGGAATTTTAAAACATAAACATTTAAGTGTAAAATTCTAATCATAAAGAACAGTAACTGGAATTTTGAAAATATATTAAGAAATCAAGTTAGCCTTTTATTAAAAAATATGTGAGACTAAGCATAGCAATTGTTTCCCTAGGACAATACATTTTCATTTTTCAGTAAATATTAACTTTCATAAGTGAAATTATTGTCTCCTTATGTTTGCCATGTAAAGTATCATATGGCATATATGTTTGAATATTAAGCTTCAAAAGTAAAAAAAACAATAGCATTGAAGGTAGCAATGTTGCAATAGATTAATCAATTTAGTGAGTTTTCAGATAATCTCAAAGAATTATTTGCTGTCTATGAATTTCCTATCTTTCATCTTTTTTCCTAAGGATAGTTTATCTCAGGCAGATGAACTAGACCCTGGTAGCTAAAATGATCTTAAATCTGTCAACTATTATAAATAGAATGCCCCAAATTGTGCGTGAAGGGTAGTGTAATGTCCTGGTTATGCCTATAAAAATGATCTCTAATGTATTTTTTATGTGCAATGAGGAATTGGCATTTTATATGTTTTACATGTTTTTGCTTTTCTATATAACCTATAAATAATGTTGTGTTTGGAAAATAACTCAATTAGCTAGTTTTAACAATACAATTTAACCATAGATTCTCTCCTTACATCCATTCTTCCATCAGCTTTTTCCTTCTTTTCACTTATGATTTCTTCCTTCCTTTTCTTCCTGTTTCTGTTCTTTATTCCCATCTTGAAACCTTACCTTTATAAAGGGTCAAAATACTAAGGAAAACACACTTTGCTTAAATCTGTGCATTAGTAATATCTGGAAGCTGAAACAGCAAATAATATTTGTAATATTCATTCTCCCGATTCCCTTATTACTGATAATTGCAAGATCATTGTCATCATTATTTTGTATCAAAACAACCATTTGCTTTGTATTACTTTGATTGGGCTGCCACAACAAAGGACCACAGACTGGGTGGGTTATAAACAACAGACATTTATTGCTCACATTTCTGGAGGCTGGAAGTCCAAGATCATGGCGTGGCACAGTCTGTGTCTGGTGGGGACTCACTTCCTGGTTGATAGACAGTGCCTTCTTGCTGTGTCCTTGCATGGTGGAAGGGGTGAGGGAGCTCTCTGGGGTCTCTTTTATAAGGGCACTGATGCCATTTGTGAGGGCTCTACCTTCTTAAACCACCTGCTAATGCCATCCCTTTCAGAGTAAGAATTTCAACATGTGAATTTTGAACATTCAAACTGGAACATAAGGCCACAAGTCCTATTGGATTAGGGCCCCCCCTAATGACCTCATCTTAACTTAGTTACCTCTTCATAGACCCTATCTCCAGATACAGTCACCTCCTGGGGTATTGGGGGTTAGGACTTCAATATGTGAATTTGGGGAGATGCAATTCAGCCCATAACAAGTTTCTTTATCATCCAAGCTATTATCCTTGTGTGTTTTATTTCCATGACTTAGAACTCAGATGTACACACACACACACACACACACACACAGGTCCAAATATCCATTGGGATTCATAGGACAAGTTAGGGATATTCTTTTTGGGTTTGGAGATCCTGCCTGGATTTGCCATTGAGGGCCACTCAATACTGCAGAATATCTTGATTTAATATGATCAAGAAACCATTAACACTTGCCTAAAGAGACCGTTGTACTGTTTGCAAATGATTATAAATGCGTAAAGAATAGTTTTCTCTTTTTGCCTTATTATTCTTCAGTAAATCTCACTGTGTATATTTGAGGTCTATAACACTACTATTATGGGATACATATAGATATTAAAATGGTTACCAGAGTGAATCAAATTAACATATCCATTATTTCACATAGTTACTTTTTGTGTGTGTGACAAGATTGCAATAGGGATCTTTGTGCCTTGTATTTTATGATCCTGAAGTACTTAAAGTCATTTGAGCTTTCCATAAATTCTAGGTGAAGTAAGAACAGCCATGAAGAATTGCCAGTTGATGAAAAAATTATGATATTAGATGCACCTGTTTTCCAGAAGAGAATCATTCTGCTTCCTCTACTCTTGGGTAGTACTTTTCAAAAGGATAATATTCTGTAAGAACAAAAATGCATATGGTCTTTCTCTGTTTTTTGGATTCCTGTCTAGCAGGTTAAGAAATCTGGAAAACTGATTCTCTGGCTGTTCAACTAATTATTGTGTGGGATGTGTGCATGCCCACAACCACACAGTTACACCTTAACATTTCAGAAGGTAATCCATTTTTTTTTTTTTGGACAGAAATTTAAGTAAAATATTTGCCAGTGATTCAATATTCAAGTGAACTCTAAGTATGTTTTGAGTGCATATCATTGCTAATTAATTCCATTTTCAGTGTGATGACAAAGATTCTGTCTCTAGGTGGCTTGCCAGTTTTTAAACAGTTTCTCAGGACCCAGCTAAAACTGTAATTTAGGGTCAACCACTCTGCCAGGGCAGCTTCCCCATGGCCATTCTGATGCTCCCCGGGAATTCCCATCTGGCATGGATTAGGAAATGTTTTAGCCACAGTGCCTCCTCTGTGGGCCACCTTCTAATTCATATTCATGCTTTGTCCTGGCAGTGACCCACTAAGAGGCCATTTGTAAATGCTTGCACTGAGGTTTCAGTAAAGTCACCTCTGTCATCTTTTCCTTCTAAGTCACAGGCAGTGATAAATAACCTGAGTCATATTGAATGTTTTAAGTACTTGCCATTCAGTCTACAAGCTGTTCTTTCCTGGCAAAGGTACAAGAAATCCTAGCCGTTCTGAAAACAGGGCCAGACAAGACCATGGTATTGGTCATCTCGGGCTGCCATAAAGTCCCACAGACAGGGCATCTTGAACAATAGGCATTTGTTTTCTCACAGTCCGGGAGGCTGGAAGTCCCAGATCAAGGTGTCTCAGGGCTGGTTCCTCCTGAGGCCTCTCTCCTTGGCGTGTAGACGCCGTCTTCTCCCTGTGTCCTCACGTGGTCGTCCCTCTGTGCGTGTCTGTGTCCTCATCTCCTCTTCTTATAAGGACACCAGTCCTATTGGATCAGGGCCCACCCTAGTGCCTCATTTTACCTTAATCACCTCCTTAAGACCCATCTCCAAATACAGTCACATTCCGAGGTCCTGAGGGTCAGGGTTCAACATAGGAATTTTAGGAGGGTACAGTTCAGCCCCTAGCAACTACCTTCTTCAATTTTTCTCTTTCTGCCTAAATCTTAGAGAACAAAACAAGTGTAAGCTTTCAGTAACTTTCCCTGAACTTTGTTCTGAATGGCTGGAATTTACCTGGCTGAATCAATTTAAGGATATTTTCTCAGAGCTCAGTATATGTAACACAAAGTTAGACAAGAAAGAGCTCAGATTCAAAATATGTGGTTCACGTACTACCTTGCTTGCGTGTTAGTTAATGAGGTCTTAACACAGTGCATGTACATTGTGGAAAATAGGAACGCACATACATTCAGAAAGCAGGAATGCTGACGTCTGCTCTTGGTTTTTTTCCTGAGGATTTAGGATTAGAAGACTAAATCACATGAAAAGTGATCTTCTTTTTCCTTCTTTTGAAAATGTAAGTGTGCGTGCTTGTCTTTATGATTAAATATCTGGTTCTGGTCATCTCCCAAGATCCTTTACGTGTTTACTGGCTAGTGGGCATGGTATTTATAACATATGTGCTCAAACACACGCACACATACACACGCCATACTGCAAGGTAAAATAAGAGCCCTTGCTAGAAAAGAGAAACAATGAGTCTTATGATCTATTTGAAATGAATTAATGAGTAGACATTTGTTAGGAAAAGATACAATTCAAAGGCAATCCCAGCCATATGGAAGGTACAGACACGCACGTGTGCGTGCACGCACACACACACACAGAGCTAATGAAATTTGGGCACATTTCAGAAATAGAAAGTTATCCAGTCTGCCAAGAGGAACACACAGAGAATATTCAGGGAAGTGGGATGAAATACGATAAGTGTAGATCAGAGTAATAGGGTTGGCGACTTTGAATGTCAAGCTAAGAATGTGGGACTTGGATACCTGCCAAGCCATCCACAGAGATTTGTATTGCTTTGTTCTTGAGAATGATAACAGGAAAAGCCAGACATTGAGAAAACTTACCCTGCTAGCAACATGCAAGAACTCTGAGAGGCCAGTGAGAGGTCAGCTGCAAAAATTGAAATGACAGTGAGTGTATCGGTCTCCTATTTGCTTCTGTAACAAATCTCACCACAAACTCAGTGGTTCAAAACAACACTGATTTATTCTTTTACAGTTCTGGAGGTCAGAAGTCTGACTTGGGTCTTACTGGGCTAAAATCACAGTGTCAGCAGGGATGTCTTCCAGATTCAGGGAGAATGTGTTTTCTTGCTTTCTCTAGTTTCCAGAGCCTTTCTTCTTCCATAATCAAAGCCCACAATGTGCATCTCTCTGCATTCTGTCTTTGGTAGTCAGATCTCCTTTGGACAATGTCTCTTCCTTCCCTGTTTTTCTATGTTTAAGGACCCATGTGGTGTTATTGGACCCACCTGGATAATGCAAGATCACCCTCTCCTTTTCAAAGTCTTCCAATTAGCAGACTTAATTGCATATGCAAACTTCATTCCCCTTTGCCATGTAACCAAGCCAATTTAGAAGTGCCAGGGATGGGGATGTGCACATCCTTGGTGGGTATTATTTTGCCTACCACCAAGATAAATGCCTTAAGATCACAGTAGTGGGAAAATGAACCAAAGAGCAAACAGATGCACCATGTACTACAGAAAGTAAACCGGTGCTTCTCAGCATGTGGTATCATTTCTAGCTTCTCACCTGGTACCTGTCTTGGTTTGCATTGCCAGGACCAGTCCCCCACTCTGTACAACCCAGGATGGTTCTCCCTGCAAGGATGCCTCTTCCTAGTGTTCATTACTGCCATTTCCAGACAAACCTGATGTTCCTAGGGTGGATTGATGACATGCATCCCAAACCAACACACTGCTGGGTGTGCAAAAGAGCACTAGGAATTATAAACAGCTAAGACCAGGACTGGCAAATGCACCTGTCCTCCGATCTGGAGGGTCCATGTCATGTCCTTGGATTTCCTTGGATTTCTGCTTGTCCAGCATCCAACTGCTCCCTCCAGATTTTGCCCATCCATTTCCCTGTCTCCAGCATGCTATGGTGACTGCAAAAGCCATGGCTTAGATGTGAGATGTCAATCCTGCAGCCAAAGGCATAATTATGACACAGCACTGACCCGATGCTGGAATTATCACCACAGCATCGCTAGCAAATCTCTCTCTCCTCTGGTAAATGGATTCCAGAGGAAAACCCTTTCATCTTTGGGTAGCTTGTATAATTCAAATGTCCTTTTGTGATAGTGAAATCTGTTCCTGTATTTCTAAAAAATTCAGTGTGCAAACACTACCTACTGGGATACTAACTGTTCTTTACATTTTTAAAAGGAAGGCTATGAAGAAAGATTGGGTGGTGGCCAGGTCCTAGGACACCTCAAGAAAAGGTTTTCCCAACCCTTCCGTTTTGAGATGATCTTTCTTGGGCTCTCAGAGAAATGATGAGGCTTTTTATTCTCTGTGCTGAAAAAGCAGAAATGTTCTGTTAAGGTGAGTGTCTTAAGTTTGGATTTGGGTTCCACCAAAAACAGAGCTCAAGGTAGGGACCTGGGTGAGGTTGTTCATCTGGGAGGTTGTCCTGTGTAAAATATAGTCATCCCCCTTATTCACAGGGGAAACATTCCAAGACCCCCAGTGGATGCCTGAAACCACAGATAGTATCAAACCCTATAGATAGTATGTTTTTTCCTATACAAACATACCTATGAAAAGTTTAACTTATAAATTAGGCAGAGTAAGAGATTAACAGTAATAACTAATAATAAAATAGAACAATTTTAACAACATATTGTAATAAAAGTTATGTGAATGTGGTCTGTCTCTCACCTACTAAGTGGCTAAAAAGCAGGTAGCATGTACAATGTGGATCCACTGAACAAAGGATTCACATCCCTGGTGGGATGGTGTGAGATGTCGTGCGATTTCATAATGTTACTTAGAACAGCATGTGATTTAAAACATCAATTTTTTATTTCTGGAATTTTCCTTTTAATATTTTTGGACTGCGGTTATCTGAAACCAGTGGAAGCGAAACCTTGGGTATGGGGCGCTACGGTAATGAGTTTAGAAAGCAGGAATAGAAATTTAGTGGAGGGAAACGCTGCTATGGACCAACAGGCGGCATGGTGTGATTTAGTCCAGCAACATCTAGCTCAGGTAAGATGTCAGATGGAGTTTGAGCAGAATTGATGTTGGATCCTGTTATCAGAGAGAACCAGTGAGCTAAGGGTGTTTGCAAGGCAGGGATTATGGCTCCCAACCATGAAGTACAATATAAGTCATGGAAATACAAGTGGATTGGTCAATGCATTGGTGCCCAGATAGCGTGGAGTAAGAACCCTAGAGAAAGTGAGCTGGAAGGACCCAGACTCGTGGCAAATTCTGAAAGCCACTATTTCTAATGTGGTGCTGAGAACAACCAATTTCCGTATGACCACTGCAGGGTAGAGTTGGAAAAGTATACAAGGAGTATTTGGTGGTCAGTAGGTCAAAGGCAACTTAACGGCATCATGCATGAGTTCTATCAACTTCAAAACTATTAGAATTTTAATTACCCCACCTGAATATCCTTTGCTGGCTGTCATTTTAAGTTGGCTAAAGGAAGCTGTAAAAATATTTAATGCATTTCTGCATTACTGGAGAAAGAAGAATCTGTTTTCTTCATTCCTCTGGCATTTGGAGCAGGCACACTTTATGATTCAGCTGTAGGTATATCTTAACATGCGTGGAAGAGGGTATATTTTCCTTTGTGAAAATATATAAATTTAAAACAACTGCACTGACACCTTAGATTATGAAAATACCTTAGGATAGAGAATTGTTAAATTATTTTGTGTTTGTACTTTTTGGATGTGCCTTCAGAAATTAAAAAAGAAAAGAAAAGAAAAACAGAGGGGAGGGAAAGACTGAAGCCAAGCCAAAAACTAATCAAGAATAGGAAAGAAGAGGGAAAATTCAGTGTTTGGATTCCATTTGCAATAAATGAATGCACATGAATTTCGACATTTCTTTAGAGAAATACTTTCTCTTTCAGTGTATTTTTAATCCAGGAGGAGAAAAAGGCAGGAATGTGTAAAGCTCAGCCTAGTTTAATTGTGGCCTTAATTGTTTTCTACACGTAAATAAACCCTGTGCTTACAAGAACAGCTTTGGGAAGCAAGTTGCTTTAGGTGGCATAATCTAAATGAAGAGTTACTGAAAGTTTAATCGTGGTAAATATTTCCTCCCGGTACAAAGTAGCTCAATCTCACGGGGGAACCAGAAAGTCTGCTAGCATAGGCATCAATGCTTCTCTCATGGACAAAGTTTCGTGGTGCTCAGGGTTGCTTAAGGGTGAGCTGCGCCCACCTGATGGGGTCCAGATCAGCCCTGCCAGACTCTGCATCTTCTCCCAACCCATGATCCACCCACCTGTCCATGGAGGCTGCACTCAGAACCACACTGAGAAGTAGCTTCCCATGCCACGCCGCAAAACTGACTTGTGCTTTCCAGAGATCTTTCACCCATGGGACCCAGACATTAAGCCCATGAGTCCACCAGGAGCTTGAGACTGTCTCATCCACCTTCATGCATGGATTTTACTTACTCAAAGGAAAGCCATAGGTTCAATCCTTACTGAACTGTAATGATGGATGGTATATTATGTTGCTGGAGCCTCCATAGTAAAATACCACAGACTGTGCGTCTTAAACAACAGACATTTATTCTCTCACAGTCTGGAGGCTGGAAATCTAGGATCAAGGTGTCTCAGGGCTGGTTTCTCCTGAGGCCTCTCTCCTTGGCATGTAGTCACCGCCTTCTCCCTGTGTCCTCACGTGGTCATCCCTCTGTGCGTGTCTGTGTCCTCATCTCCTCTTCTTAAAAGGACAGCAGTTCCGTTGGATCAGGTCCCACCCTAGTGACCTCAATTTACCTTAATCACCTCTTTAAGGCCTTATCTCCAAATACAGACAGAGTCTGAGGTCCCAGGACTTTCACATATAAAATTTAGGGGGAGCTTCCAAATGAATGCCCTGAGAAGGATTTTTGAGTGTGTGTATGGGTTTTTAAAATTAGATATATTTTCTAAAATAAAACCCGTATAAAGAGATCCCAGTGAAAAAAAGCCACCCAGATGCACACATATACAATATTCTGTTGGTACATACAGTTGACCCTTAAACACCATGGGGGTTGTGTGTGTCCACCCCCCGCAATCAAAAATCCACATATGTGTATACCTTTTGACTCCCCCAGAACTTAACTACTAACTGCCTACTGTTGACCAGAGACTTACTGAAAACATGAACTGTCTATTAACACATATTTTGTATGTTCTGTATATTATATTCTGTATTCTTACAATAAAGTAAGGTAGAGAAAAGAAAATGTTATGAAGAAAATCTTAGGGAAGACAAAATATATTTGCTATTCATTAAGTGGAAGTGGATCATCATAAAGGTCTTCATCTTCATCATCTTCACATTTAGTAGGCTGTGGGGGAGGAGAAAGAGGAGGGGTTGGTCTCCCTGTTCCAGGTGTGGCAGAGACAGAAGAAAAGCCACCTATAAGTGGGCCCATGCAGTTAAAATCCATGTTGTTCAAGGGTCAACTGTACAGATAAGGACCTGTGTTTGTTTCCAGCAGGGATCATTCTGTTTGGGGATGCTCATATCTCATGGATCAATATCCCAGGACATACTTGGAATACCATGTTTGCAAACACTTTGCATATGATTACAGAAACACATTGATTCAAGGGCTACACTGTCCAATAGGCTAGCCACTAGTCCCATGTAGCTATTTAGATTTAAATGACTTAAATGAATTAATATCAATAAAATTAAAAACCCATTTCCCTGGTCACCACTAGCCACCACATTTCAAACACTCAGTAGCAGGTAGCCAGCTGCTGAACTGCACAGATTGTAGAATATTTGCATCCCTGTTGATCATTCTACTGGACGGCACTGTCCCATGACCTGGAGTAGGAACATGGACCCGAAGACCCCAAGTGAGTGACCACTGGATGTGAGGATGTTTAAAGCTCTTTCACTGGAGCAAGGTTTCTGTCTTTAACCTGGCTTCCAGAAAGCCAAAACCAATTGTTCCAAACAACCCAAGTATGGAAGGGAGAGACTGGATTTCACAGTCTTTGGCCACCCTGACATCTCTTACTACATCTATAGCATTTTCTTTTTATTTTATGGGTTTCTGCCTATATGCAAAACACATATTAGGGCAAGATATTGGGGTCAGGACAACCTCCATGGAGCTACTGTCTCTTCTTCTACTATCAATGTTTGCTTTGTGCTTTTACACTGTTGTGCCCTCTTTCCAGTTTTAAAAGTTTAGGTAGAGAATGCCTGAAGCCTGTTATACTGGAGGTGAATTGATGGGGATTAAACGTCAATGCCTCTGAGCTCTGACAACTTATTTCTGCGATGCTACCTGGTTAAGCCTCAGTGTCTGCACCCTTCTCTTCTCTCTCAAAGTGGGGATGATAATAAATGCACTTTCTGGGATTGTTGGAACTGGCAAATATCCAACAGAGTTTCCAGAACATTGTAAGCATTCAGTAAAAGTTTGAAGACACTTGGTAAATATTTTCTCCCATTCTGTAGGTTGTCTGTTCCCTCTAATGATTGTTTCCTTGGCTGTGCAGAAGGTTTTTAATTTGATCAGGTCCCATTTATTTATTTTTGTTGTTCCTGTGATTGCTTTTGGGGTCTTCTTCATAAATTCTTTGCCTAGGCCTACGTCTACAAGAGTTTTTCCAACATTTTCTTCTAGAAGTCTTATGGTTTCATGCCTTAGGTTTAGGCCTGTTATCCATCGTGAGATGATTTTTGTGAGAGGTGAGCGGTGCGGATCCTGTTTCAAAATAAATAAATAAATAAAAATAAATGCTTTTAACAGCACAACAGATATCTCAATGAAGCTACCAAGATAATAATTGTTTGGTGAGAAAGAAATTCAGCACACACTGACTTTAAAGGAATAGCTTGATCTTGTTTCATGAGAAAAAAATAAAACCAAAGAAAGTGCATAATAAACTTAAAACGTAGTGATACTTTTCTTGGATGACTAGAGAAATAGATTGCCAGACAAATGAGTTCAGAAATTGTTATTTTAATAGATTTAGTTAACATGAAGGACACACTAAGTAGATTTAAGGTTTAATTGATGTTTCTATTTATACATTCAATGCATAATTTATACATATTTAAGGTATAATTTATATATAACTTATAAATCATAAGAATGTAATATATAAATATTTTTTACTTATTTAACCTACACTTAATATTTTAAATTTGCATTTTTAGTAAAGCACTGAAATTTAAAGAGTAAAGGAAGTAGAACATTAAAAAAGAAAAATCTGCCGTTAGCAGAAGCCAGAAGCAACAAGAAATGACTAGAATGCTTTTTCCCCACCTTGGCACTGACATTGGACTTTATGAACAGCTGCCAACAGAATCCTTTTACTTGTGTATTTCCACTGAAATGTCCATGTTCATGGGTAATATAATTTGTATAATGGGATATTATATTATAAACGCAGCATCCTGTGGGTCAGAAAACCACAAAGTGGCCCCAGACTCTTGTCCATGGCGTTTCATGATGAATTCTGGAGAACCCAGGTAGAATGAGTGTCGCTTTGTGAAGTTGGTGAATTTAAAGTGTCATTCGCCAAGTTTTCATGTCTGAAACACAGAAGTTACACAGTGGGATTCTATTTGCCCTCACTTGTTAGAGATTTGAGGGTACCGTGACATTTCTCGAGGCTATGGTTTGTGCAAACTAGAAAGACAATTGTGTGCTCACTGATGGCTCTCGGGGGAAGAAATGGATTCCCGACATCCATGGAAGCTGTAGGGTTAGTGTCTACAGTAGGCAATGGGCCCTCCTCAGCGCTGCAATTTGGACAGACTTTGGCATGAAGAGGGTGCCATAATCCCACCCAACGGTACAGTGTTAGTTAAAAAACTGTCAAGAATTTTCAGGGTAGGGGGAAAAAAAAAACTTCATCCCAGGTGGTGCCTTTTGCATTTCAACGTAAGTGGGAAACAAAGCCAGAACTCACGGTGAGTATCCTGTGGTTAGGGGACCCTCGGGTCGATGTTCGAGTTCTCGTCTTCCAACCTGAGTGAGTTTTCTCCATCTGCCTGTGGTGAGAGGGATGTCCAAGTCCAATACAGAGGAAGCCAACCTGAGTGTGCAGGAAAAGAGTGAACCCAAATCAATCACGAGTCTTTGCAAGTCAAGGTATTTCTAGTTGCCTCAAAGGTTGTCAGATCAGTTAAGCTCAGGATTGCAAATATTGTTATGAAAGTTTCTGGTGTGGAAACCTAAGGGGGTAAAGTAGGTGGTATCTTACTACTTTATTTTATTATAAAATCACTTTATACAGCCTGACTTAAGCTTGCCGTATGGTCCATATACTAGACTTGCAGTCACATGAATTTCTATCTGCTCTTCTGTGCTTTGCTCTGTGATGTTTAAAAAGTTCCCGTAGCTTCACTGTGTATGTGTGTGTGAGTGTGTGCACAATGTGCATGAAATAATTGTTGCATTGAATTTACCTTGCAGAACTTTGTTGAGGGCTAATGAGATAACATGAAAAGCATCTACTAAAATGCTGGTGCCCAATGAGTTTTATTTTATTTTATTTTATCTTATTTTATTTTTGAGGTAGAGTCTTACACTGTTGCCCAGGGCAGAGTGCAGTGGCATCACCCTAGCTCACAGCAACCTCAAACTCCTGGGCTCAAGCGATCCTCCTGCCTCAGCCTCCTGAGTAGCTGGGACTACAGGCGCGTGCCACCAGGCCTCGCTAATTTTTTCTATTTTTAGTAGAGACAGGGTCTCACTCTTGCTCAGGCTGGTCTCGAACTCCTGGCCTCAAGTGATCCTCCCACCTCGGCCTCCCAGAGTGCTGGGATTACAGGCGTGAGCCACTGCACCCGGCCACACAATGAGTTTTAAATAAAAGGTCACTCTTACTATTGTCTGACAAAATGGCTAAAATGCTTGTCTATAGCAAAAAAGTAAGATGACTTGTGACTCCACGAGCAATAGTAGATGCAATAAAATGTGTTTATCTGATTAGCTGTAGCGAATGTGGAATTGGTTGCTTGACTCCAGGAAGGAAAGTGTATAGGGTCCCCCGCTTCTGCCTCGCAGGATGAGAAGGGGGTTTCTCATGGGATGTCTTAAACCAAGGTTCATGGCCCCCTAAAAGTTTACTGAAAAATCACGGTCATGAAGTAGATTGATTAATAGGAAATAAAACTTACAAATTTATTTAACGTGCATAGACGGGAGCCTTCAGAATAAAGACCCAGAGATACAGGTGAAACTGTCCATTTTTTAAAATTTATTTCAAAGTATTAAGGGGGTACAAATGTTTTTGGTAAATGTGGTATATCTATACCATGAAATACTACTCACCCATGAAGAAACTGACCATTTTTATGCTTAGGTTCAACAAAGCATGGACAGCTGTGCAGAAATATGATTGGACAAAAAGGTCATGATCCAGTGCTGAAAGACTGTGTGGGGAACCCTGCAAAGCCTGTCAGTCTAGACTATTCTTGTCCCCTCTGAGCAGAATCCTTCCTTCTGGGTGTGGGGCAGGACCCTCCCTGGAATGGGGGTCTCACGACCTACAGTCAAACAAAAAGTAGGTCAGATAATTTCTTTATGGCCAGTTTTACACAGAAAGGTGCAGGGAAAATTGGAGTCGTACTGTTAGGTTTTATGGCTGGCTGTGGGGAGAAGGAGCTCTGGTTTCTTTGACCTGCCTTGGGTAAGAGGGATTCTAGTCTCCACGACTAGCGCCAGGGGAGAATGGGACAGAGACAGGAGTGCAGGAGACGGAGGGAGGAGAGCTTTGCTTCTGAGGACTTCATTTTGGGGTGTTGTTTTCTGAGCCCCATCAAACTCAAATGCCTATGTCGAATTATGCAGGGAAACTCAGTTGCATGAGGTCACTGGAAATCGTGTGTCTTGGGCTGAGATAGTTCTGATGCCACATCCCTGTTTGCCAGTGATGAGGAAGAGGAGGAGGTGGTGATTAGTGGCCTTGGGGCCAGGCTAAAGGAAATCAAAATATTTTACCCCAAAATATCTCTCTCGGACATATTCTGAGATAGCTGTCACAGGCCCAGCTGACAGAAGTCGCACTGCAAAGCTGTCTTTTGCAGAGGGGCAATTTATGTCTGTAGAGAATCTCGTGCTAATGCAGCCAGGTCTTCCCTTAACTGATCTAGGAAAAATGAAGTCAGAGTCTGGTATCTTTAAAGGTCTGAAAGAAACGTATGTCATCTATTCTCTCTGAGGGATGCTCCCTGTGAGGTTTCAGGTACATGGCAAGACCACCTTTGCTAGCCGGCCAAGCCTCTTCTTCTCTCCCTCCTACCACGACCTGATTTATCACCACAGCCCGTTTCTGGCCATCCTCTGAGCCCACATTCCTTCTGGGACCTCAAGATGGTATAGAAGCTTCTGAACCCTGCTGGAAGTTTGGGGTGACCACTCTGTGGTTCTCCACCCTGCACCAGGTGCATATTAATAAATTTGCATGCCTTTTTCCCCACGACTCTGCCTTTTGTTGATATTTCAGCAAACCCGCAGAGGGCAAAGGGGCGAGTTTTCTCTTGGCCCCTGAAGGTCCTGGGGTCTTTCCAACACTTCCAGACTGAGATGTAGCAGTGAGCTCCAAGCCAGGGATCCTGCTTCCCCAGTAATCCTTGGAGGGGCCAAGGGATGGTACTCAAAGAATGGACTTAACTCCCTTGTACGGCAACCTATGGCCAAACTGGTTCAGGAGATGGGATGAAACTGGAAGGGAAAAATTTTACTATCCATCCCCATCTGATGGGACACCACAGTGCACCACGGCTCCAAAGGGTTCTTCCCGAGAGACAGCACAGCCAGCTGAGTTGGCTACAAATCTGAGGACAGCTGAGACCACTGTCTCTTCTTCTGGCTTCTTTGAACCTTCCTTTGCAGAATTTCCCTCTCCCTTCATTTCTATTTCTCTAGGATCAAAGTCCCCACCACCCTCCCAAGGGCACCCTGTTTTCTAGGGAGCCCAGCTGAGGCAAAATGAATGGTAACTACTATCTTCCTAGGTCATTATAAGGATTAAGTGAGATAATATAACACATGGTGCCTCTCACAGTGTCTGAGCCTGCTGTAGCGGCTTCGGATGTCTGAGGTCACCAGAAGAATCAAGAATCTGTGTCCAAAGATGACTTTGACTTCTGTGAGTACCGTTTCGTGTTTTTCAACAGTAATCTTGCTGTATTCCAATAGTAGCCAACGGTTGATAGAGTTCACTGCTAAGGGTAGGTGGTTCTAGGTTGATAGAATTCACTATCAACAGTTCAGTGTCAACGGTTCAGTTCAGTATCAACGGTCAAGAGTTCACTGCTAAGGGCTGATGATAATGCATTTCTTTCAAAGTCTTGAAAAACGATTCATTGCTGTTCATACGATTTTCTGGCTTTGAAGGTGTGTGTATATTAGGAGAAGAAATACAAGAGAAAGCCAAAAAAAAAAAAAAGTTAAGGGAAGACCTGGCTGCATTAGCACGAGATTCTCTGCAGATACAAAACGCCCCTCCATTCACTACTAAGGCTAAGAGCTCACAACCATGAAGTCCTGAGGTGTCTATCTGCTTAGACCAGGTGTCCCAGGTAGGAAAAGGGGTGCACCTGAGGTGTCCAGGTCATCCGTGTCCAACTTGACTGGCTTTGTAAGTTTAGTTCAGAACAACATCAATCCTGTGATATCCGTGAACATTATCCTGGAAGGAGCTCTAAAAACAGAAGGGCTGTGACTAGTGTATTTTTAAAGCTATTTGAAAGGGCTGACGGGCAGTAGCCCACGGCGAACGATACCCCCTTATAGACAGTGAGATGCACAGCCAAGCACAAGGACACCACGAGTCATTGCAGGGGAGAAATTTGGATGACACTAGAATATTTTATTGATAGTAGCTGCAAAAATCCCAACCACTGCATGTGGAATGCTGTGGGCTTCACTCCTGTTCCCTTCCAGGAATGTGTCTACTCTGGGGAGAAAAGAAACCATATTTCACGTCCTGGAACCATGCGATGCTATGAACCTTAACATGTGAAGTGGAAAAAAACAGTACCAGAGGTGACCATATTAATGTAGTTTAAACATTTTGCCCTGAGACATTGAATAAATGTTTTTGGTCAAAATTTAAGTGATTTGTCAACAGCTGACTAATCTGACAAAAATGCAGTAATTTTAAGAAACACGCCTGATCCAGGAAACAGTAGTATTAAAAAGGAATCCAAAGGATAGTCCAAATCCTATTAAAAAAATTGTATTGAAAATCATGCCAGAGGTGATGGATAGAGAGTCTATGTTTGTATAATATATTTCTCTTGAAACTGGTACATTTGCAAATGGATCTTTTAGACCTGAGAACTGGAAGTGTTTTATTAACTTTTAGTTGTAGGGTCTCAAGGACCCATTTGCAAAGGCAACAGTTTCAAGAGAAAAGCAATTCAATACCTGCCCTCAGTTCAATTCACCTTAAAAGATGTCAGTTAGCCATACTAATGCATTTGCTATAGGAAAATTAATTCAGCACCAACGACTTAAAAAACTACGTGATAGGCCCTAAAGTGAAATCATTAAAAAAAAAATGTTAAGACCCAAGGCTTTTTTAGTACTTTGATGAGTAAGAAATAGTAAAATAATTCATTATACCCTAGGCCAAGGCTTAAATAATTTTTTTTTGAGGCAACGTCTAAGCTTTGTCACCTGGGCCAGAGTACAGTAGTACAACCATAGCTCACTCAAACCCCTGGCCTCAAGCAATCCTCCCACCTCAGCCTCCCGAGTAGCTGGGACTACAGTTGTGCGCCACCCTGCCAGGCTAATTTTTTAAATTTTTTGTAGAGATGGGGTCTTGCTGTGGTGCCCAGGCTGGTCTCAAATTCCTAGCCTTAAGCGATCCTCCCATCTTGACCTCCCAACGTGCTGAGATTATAAATATGGGCCACAGCATCTGGCTTTAAATAATTTTTTATTTCTTCTATGAGAAGTCAGAGCCTACCAGCCAAGAGATTTGGGAGAAGTCCATATTTTCCTTTCCATCTGGGCAGAAATTTAATAACAACCACCTCAAATCAGTGCTTGACATCCACGGATCAGGCTGGGGTTCACTGCTTCACACCAAGTGTTATTGATTCTCAGCCGTTGATGGGCTGGGTGTAGACTCCCTGTTCTGCAGTTGATAAAACTTAGCCATGAATGGGTCAAGTAAGTGTGGGAGATGTGTGGCCACTGGAAAAGTGGCAATGTAGGCAAATGCAGACAGCAGAGAGGGATAACTACATTCTTCTGGATCTGGAAAGGGTAGCCGCAAGCAACCCCTCAATCCATGCCACAGTGGATATCCTTGAAGTTTCACCTTATCTTAAAGATGCATGTTGTAGGGACCATGCGTCTGACATTAGGCAGATTGGTTAACAGGAGAAAGGCACAGAAATTTATTTAATGTGTATACACAGTAACCTTCAGAATGAAGACCTGCAGATACAGGGGAAACTGTCCGTTTTTATGCTCAGGTTCAACAAAGCGTGGACAGCCGTGTAGAAACATGATGGGACAACACGGGCAGGATCTGATGCTGATGGACTTAGTGGGAAACACAGCAAGGCCTGTCTGTCTAGATGATTCTTGTCCCCTCTGAGCAGCGTCCTTCCTTCTGGGTGTGGGGCAGGACCCTCTCTGGAAGGGGGGTCTCATGACCTACAGCCAAATAAGGCAGGTCAGAGAATTTCCTTATGGCCAGTGTTTACCCAGAAAGGTGGAGGGAAAGTTGGAGTCATACTTTTAGGTTTTATGTCTGGCTTTGGGAAAAGTGGATCTGGTTTCTATGACCCACCTTGGGGAAGAGGGATTCTAGTTCCCATGACTAGCCCCAGGGAAGGATAGGACAGAGACAGGAGGGCAGGAGGTCAGAGAGAATCTTTTCCTTCTGAGGCCTTCATGTTGGGGTGTTGTTTCCCAACAATGTGCCTGCTGCATTTGCATACAATTTATGTGTTGTTGGATCAAATACTTCCCATTGGCTGTGGATGGAAGCTCCTCATCTTGGGCTTGAAGGCCGGGGAATACAGCCCATTTTGTCTCTGGGGCATGTTTGCAGGTGGGTGAGTGTGAGGTGAGGTGTGAACCCAAACCCCACCAAGTGGGTATGAAGATGTGCATTCAAGGGAACCTAACAATGCGAGGAAATACCTCGCTGAGCATGGAAGATGAGTCAGGTCACCCTCCTGAATTTTTTCTTTGCTTCTCCCTTTGCTGGTATGAGCAGAGCCTAACAGAGGCTGTGTTGGAAGTGCTAAACAAGAAAAAGGCAAGCATTCTTTTGGTTTCATTTGGCATTTATCAAATAATATTTTTATTTTCCTGTGATGACTACAACAGCAAGCATTTTTGAACAGAGACAAAAATAAAGAGGGACTATTTCAGTGTGTCTGTACAAACCTGAATTCCTCATGCAGATGGTAGCTTTTTGGAAGGAAAAAATACACAACATATCCTCATCTTCTGTTAAGGGCTGAATTGTCCTAAAATTCTTACGTTGAAACACTAACCCCCAAGACCTCAGAATGTGACTGTATTTGGAGATGGGTCTTTAAAGAGGTGATTAGGGTAAAATGAGGCACTAGGGTGGGCCCTGATCCAATAGGACTGGTGTCCTTGTAAGAAGAGGAGATGAGGACACAGACACACAGAGCTATGACCACATGAGGACACAGGGAGAAGACGGCATCTACACGCCAAGGAGAGAGGCCTCAGGAGGAACCAGCCCTGAGACACCTTGATCTGGGACTTCCAGCCTCCAGGACCGTGAAAGAATAAATTTCTGTAGTTCAAACCCCCAGGTCTGTGGGACTTTGTTATGGCTGCCCGAGCAGACGTTTATGGCCCCCCATAAACGACAGACATGCTACTTAAATTTCCATCAATGCTGCACACACACAAACACACAGCCCTGAGTGATGGGGATGTTAGTGAATTCTGGGCTTCATATTATTTTACTTTCAGGCCACATATACTTGGCCGAGTCCAGTACGGCCTGGGGCCGTCCACTACTCCTGAAACAGGCTATGGTCCCTGGACACTCACCTTCTCCACTGCTCTCTGGGTGGAAATTTTTGTCTCTCCATTTTCTTGTTGAAGTTCCCAAAATATCACTGACATCCTGGCCCCTCCCTAGCTCCCAGGGGAGACAGAATTGCTCACAGTCAAAGAGAACAGCGTTAGGAGGACTTCCTGACACTGCCTTCAAGTGCATATTCATTCCATCACTGCTTGATTGTTGGCTAACTGCTCCAGACAAAATGCGTGCACTTTTGAGTGAAAACAATAAACAGGCAAGCAACATAAAAAGTATCAGAAAAGTAATGTGTCCTCCCCCCGGCAAAACATGTGCATATGTGCATGTTTGAGAACATATATGTGTGTATGCATATACACATATTCTATTAACAGGCAAGGATAGACCCATGAGTTGGGGGGCAGAGAATGTAGTGTAGTGTGTTGTGTTGTGTTATATTGTATTCCATTGCACTGTATTTTTAGGGCTTAGGGCAGTTCCCAACATGTAGTAGGAAATGAATAGGTAGATATAATTCAAACACACACACATAAAGAACAATTGATTCTTCTATAACACTTGTTTGGAAAACACAAATTGGTTCTAAGGCAATTGATGTACCAGGGATAATTTGAGGCTAATACAAATTTTGCATTTCATTTTGCGTGATTTCCTTCACACACACACACACAAAAGTTGCAGGTGAAAAAATACAATTGCATCCAAAGAGAAAACTTCACTTGAGCAAAGAAAAAGCAAAAAGCACACATGTCCACACCTCAACCATGTACCAGCTTCCTTAGTTTATACATCTTAGTTGCCACATGGACCCGTTCCCAGCCAAGATGACAATAGCTTGTTAATTTTCAGGCAACTCACTTGTCTTAGTCCATTTGGGCTGCTGTAACAAAACACCATAGACTGTTTAAACAACAGACATTTATTGCTCACAGTCCTGGAGGCTGGAAGTCCAAGATCCCGGCGTGGCAGAGTCTGTGTCTGGTGAGGACTCACTTCCTGGTTCATAGATGGCAGCTTCTTGCTGTGTCCTCACGTGGTGGAAGGGGTGAGGGAGCTCTCTAGAGTACCTTTTATAAGGACACTAATCCCATCCATGAGGCTCCACCCTCACGAACTCATCACCTCCCAAAACTATCACCTAAGGGGGAGAGGATTTCAACATATGGATTTTGGGAAGGGGACAAACATTCAGACCATAGCACTGCCTCCCCCACTTTATGATATTTCCCAGGCAGCCACCTTTCTGATGTACATTTCCACAAGCCAACATCAGATCCTCTTCTGGATAAGGTCTGCCTGTTGTTGTTTCTGTCAGTTTTTTTTTTTAATTTCAAAATATCAAGGGGTACAAATGTTTTAGGTTACATAGATAATTTTTGTGATGCTTGAGTTCTGGCTATAGGTGTGCCTGTCACCCAGATAGTGATCATAGTACATATTAAGTTGGTTGCTTCCCCTCCCCTCCCCTCCTCCCCCCCAGTTGCTTTCCACTGAGTTTTACTTCCCTCTGTGCACATGTGTGCCGATTGGTTAGTTCCAGTTTAACAGCAAGTACATGTGGTATTTGTTTTTCCATTCTTGTGATACTTTGCTTAGAAGAATGCTCTCCTTTTCCATCCAGATTGTTGCAAAAGGTACAAATTCATCTTTTTTATGGCTGAGTAGTACTCCATGGTATACATATGCCACATACCATTTTATTAATCCACTCATGGATTGATGGGCACTTGGGTTGATTCGACATCTTTGCAATTATGAATTGTGCTGCCGTAAACATTCAAGAGCAGGTGTCTTTTTGATAAAATGACTTCTATCCCTTTGTGTGGATACCCAGAAGTGGGATTGCTAAATTGAATGGTACATCTAGTTCTTTGAGAACTCTCCATACTGTTTTCAATACAGGTTGTACCAATTTGCAGTTCCACCAACAGTGCATAAGTGTTCCTTTCTGTCTGCATCCATGCCACCTTCTATTGTTTTTGGACTTTTTAATAAAAAACATTCTAACTGGGGTAAATTCATCTCTCATTGTGGTTTTGATTTTCATTTCCCTGATGATTAGTGATGTTGAGCATTTTTTCATATGTGTCTTGGCCGTTTGTCTTTCTTCTTTTGAGAAGCTTCTGTTCATATCTTTTACCTACTTTTTAATAGGGTTGTCTGTTTTTTTCTTGCTGATTTTCTTGAGTTCTTTGTAAATTCTGGTTATTAGCCTTTTATTGAATGTTTAGCTTGTGAATATTTTCTCCCATTCTGTAGGTTGTCTATTTGCTCTGTTCATTGTTTCCTCAGATGTGCAGATGCTTTTTAGTTTAATCAAATCCCATTTATTAATTTTTTTTGTTGCCATGATTGCCATTGGGTTCTTTTTCATAAATTCTTTGCCTAGGCTGATATGTAGAAGAGTTTTTCCTACATTTTCTTCTAGAATTCTTAGGGTTCCATGCTCCTGAAAGCACAGCATTTCCAGACCTGCCTTCCTGACTCAGCTGGGCTCCCCTGTTGTGACGAGGAAAGAAAACAGGGTTTGGCTGAGTTTCCCAAGTCCCCTTCAGATCGCATGTGTTTTTGAGCAGAACCATGACTGTGTGTGTCTAACTGTGTTCAAGCCATGGGTACCTGGCCAGCCCAGTACCACCCGGGGCTGTCTACTCCTTCTGACACAGGCTATGGTACCACAATTCTCACCTTCCCCAAGGCCCTGAAGTAACGGAGGTAGGGTCAATTAGGTTTGGTCTATTCAAAGCAGGTGGTCTAAACCAGGTATGGTCTATTTAAAGCAGGTGGGATAAACCAGATGTTTTCTATTTAAAGCAGGTGGGATAAAGCAAGTGTAGTCTCGTTAAAGCAGGTGGGATAAACCAGGTGTGGTCTACTTAAAGCAGGTGGCATCATGTAATACCTTCCCAATCAGAAACAAGGAGAAGCTCTGCATAATCTATAGAAATCCATCCTATCTGTAGGCAGCACACATCTGTTTGCAAACCTTGAAGATTTGATTCAGTGAGTTAAACAGAAACCACAGGCCCCAGTTGCAGCTCTGAAATTCTCTTCTCTTCAGAGCTCCTGCCTGAGAATCTCCTGAAACCATCCCTGCCGTGATCCTGGCCTCCACACCACAGACTCTCTCTTCTCCTTCAACACAAATAGCTATTTTGTTTTTGAAAAGCAAATATTTGAAAATGCTGCCCTTCTGCAAGCATAGACACTATTTCTCCTTAGTGAAGACCTTCCCCTGAGAACACTGGGAGCTGACTTTGGATGGGTGCACAGTGTGTTTAATTAAGGCTCTTCTTGTCCTGGCCATGTGGGGTAGCACACTGGCCATGCTCACATCTCCTCTCCCCGAGCAGAGGACCAGCAAGATCCATCGATGACAGAGTGGAATGCATGGTCTGCTGCCAGGAAAGCTTAGGAAGAAGTCTGTGCCCACTGCCAGGGATTAGGCTTCCCACCTTAGTCTGAGCTGACTCAAAGGCCATGACCTAAATAGGTAACCCCACATACTTTAGGATGCTTACTGGACCACAGGGTAGAGGGCCGCAGAAGGGCCTTTACCTTTTTCAGGTAGAATATGTGTTTGAAAGCCTGGTAGGGAATGAACAGCTCCCCCAGGACAGGGAAGGATGGGTGTCTTAGAGACATGGGGCTGGGTAGAGGCAGCAGCACATGTGATGGAATCCACGTAAGAGGAGACATGGCTCTAAGCAGGTTTGAAGACTCTGAAAGTACTGTTGTCCTTAACAAAGATGGTGAGTGTGTGTGTATGTGTGTGTGTTTGTGTGTGTTTGTATGCGTATATGCTCATTGGTGTGTGTCTATGTACTTGTGTGCCTCTGTGTGTGTCTGTGTGCTTGTGTGTCTGTTGTACATGTGTTTATGTGTTGATGTGCATGGTATATATCTGTGTATCTCAGTGTTTGTATGTATGTGTGTACATGCACATAGTTGTGTTGTGTGTGTATATGTCTGTGTATGTCTCTGTGTGCATGCAGGTGTGTATATGTCCTGTGTATTTGTGTGTGCATATGTGTGTATGTGTGTCCCTGTATGTATACATATGTGCCCATGTGCATACGTGTGTTGTGTGTTTATGTGTGTCTCTGTGTATATATGTCTGTATATATATGTGTGTGTATGAGCATATGTGTCTGCATGTGCCTGTGTCTGTGTATATATGCATGTGTGTATATGTGTCTCTGTGTATATAGAGATGCTTATGTGTGCATCCAAGTGAGAGTGTCTGTGTGTGTATCTGCCTATGTGTCTCTGTGTGCGTGTTTGTGTGTCTGTGTATGTGTGCATATCAAGTCTATGTGGCTGCATGTGTCTGTGTGTGTGCATGTGTGTGCACAGGACTCAGGTTACTGGGCTTTTGCTCCATCCCAAGAAATTTTGGTGGAGTTTCTGGCCAGAATCCATGTGGACATGCCCTGCTTACCTCTGGAATGCAGCAGAGAGAACACGGGAGGAGGCAGAAGCTTGAAGATCACCATCTCCATGTTGACCAGCTGGCCCCAGGAGATGAAGGGTGATGAGTTCTAAACCCCTAACCCTTGAGTAACTGTGACATGTCGTCCAGTGAGACAAATTCTGCCTTTCCCATAAGAGGATTTTGTCAGTGATGCTCTGTGCCTGGATTCACCTGTCTAGGGCAGGCACCAAACATGAACTCTGTCCTCAGGGAGGATGCCCCCATCTGCAAAGCCTTGTCAAAATTCCATAACTCAGGACTTTCTCAGAGGGTTCCAAGAGACAGGGGAGTTTGGTTGGTTTGTTGTTTTAATGACTCAACTCACCCACCTTACCAACCACTGCACCTATGTGGCAGAGACAGCAGTGTTCTCAAAGTGGTTCTCAAAGTGTGGTCTCTGGTCTGGCCACATCACTGTCACCTACAACCCCATTAGAAATGCAGATGCCCAGACTCTGTGGGTCAAAAATGCTGGGAGTTTCCCAGTAGCCAAGATATAGAAACAATCTAAGTGTCCATCCACAGATGAATAAAGAAAATGTGGTTTGTATCTACAATGGAAGATCACTCAGCTTTTAAAAAGAGGGGAAAAGATTCCGTCATTTGCCACAACATAGATGAACCTGGAGGACATTATATTATGTGAAATATACCAGGCACAGAAAGGAAAATAAATACTGCATGATCTTGCTTCTATGGGGAATCCCCCCCAAAAAAAGCAAAAGGTCAAATCTACAGAGATAGAGAATTAAGCAATAACCATGGGCAGGGAAAAGACATGAGCAGATGTAGATCAGGTATACAAAGTAGCAGACATGTAGGATGAACAAGTCTAGAGAGCTCATGTATAGCATCAGGACTATACTTAACAATATTGTATTACATTTGGGATTTTTGCTAAAAGAGTAGATGTTATGTGCTCTTATCACACACAAAGAAAGGATAACTATGCGAGATGATGGAGATGTTAATATGCTTGACTCATCTAACTTATTCATTATCTATATGTGTACTAACACGTCAGGTTGGACACCTTAAATATACACAATAAAATTTTATAAATGAATAAGTCATTAAATAAAAAATGATGACCACATGAAACTCTGGGTTTGGAGCCTGGCAATCTATTTTCACAATCTGGGGCATTCTGATGCCAGTGGATTTAGGGGACCTCTGGTCTTGAGGAGTGGCTTCTGGGTGCCCCCGAGGACAGCAGCTAGGCATGCCTGTGTATTGTGGCTTCCTCGGTTCCTGAGACTTCTCTCACGAATGACACAGTCCTCCCATCATGGGGGCATAGCATTTTGTGGTAGGGTAAGATCCCCAACACATGTCCAAAGGTCATCTCCATCTGCTTCTAAAATAAGCCCTCAAGATCCTGCTGCCAGCTACAGATTCCTTTGGAGGCCTTGCTGCCGCACCATTATTTATTATAGCAGGTTGGTTTCTTGCATTACTTATTAACCTCCTCTGACTTTGCTCGAGGGAGCCACCAGAGGAGTACAGTCAATCGCTTTCTGAGACCAGTGTGTCTTTCTGAATGGGGCCATGAGAAGCAGCAAAGACCTCACTGACTTCTTACAGGAAAGTGAATCCCTGATGAGGACTCAAGAAAATAATGGATTCATTCCCTCCTTGCACAGGGCAATGACAACTCCAGAGAGACATCATAGGGTGACCCACAACTGCCATCAGAAGTGCAGATATTTTGCTTCTGAACTATCCCATAACCCCTCTTTTCCCGGCTACACCAAATTGACTATGGTCCTCTCCCTAAGACACCCTTCCCTTCAGTGGTGGCTTTATCAGTCCTCATTACTCAGTTTTACAAAAAAAAACATTGTTTAATTTTACCTGTATGTGATTGCAATAGAAATGACTGCAAGGGACTGAAGGATATTGTCCTCCTAAATTCATACGTTGAAATCCTCCCCCCCAAGATGGTGGTGGAGGTGGGGCCTTTGGGAGGTGATGAGGTCATGAGGGTGGAGCCCCATTGATGGGATTAGTGCCCTTTTAAAAGGGTCCCCAGAGAGCTCCCTTGCCTCCCACTATGTGAAGACACAGCAAGAAGGTGCCACCTATGAACCAGGAAGTGAGTCCTCACCAGACACAGACTCTGCCATGCCATGATCTTGGACTTCCAGCCTCCAGAACTATGAGCAATAAGTGTCTGTTGTTTATAAGCCACCAGTCTATGGTGTTCTGTTATAGCAGCCCAAAAGGAACTAAGACAGCCACAGAATAAAGAATCTGCATAAGAATGTTTGAAAAGTGGAAACACATCCAAAGCACATCTCCTTTTGTGGACAGTGAGACATCCAAAGACATCAAGACTTTCACTGGCTTTCGAAAAGGCATCCCTGAATGGTGTCTTTTACAATACAAGAAAGAACGTCTTGTTACTTATTAAACTCTGCTTACCTAAGATTGCCATATTTTAGGTGTCCAGGCAAAGCAATACATTTCCTTTGTCACTGGCTGTTTTTTTTTTTTTAATTAACTCTGGCAAAATGAAGGCAATCATAGTAAGGGCAGCTCTAAAGTCAGCCAACACCTGCTCAGGTGTCTGTGATTTTTGGACCACTGTGGTAAATGTAAGGCGCCTGCCTTTAATGAAACGTTTGTGTGATTATTGGAAGCTGAGACTTTTTAGAACTATTCTTTCCTGATGTGTATGTGAAAAGTGGAGTAAAGCCTGTCATTTTATTCATTGAGTGATTGCTGAGCATGAGTTGGGGTGGGGTTGTGGTTTCGCTAAGTGTTTTTGGTAGAGTAAGGACCATTTAGGACTGGCATTATACCAATGGCACCCCTCCCTGGTTCTCAGGCCTTCATACTTGGATTGAATTACACCACCAGCTTTCCTGGTTTTCCAGCTTGCAAATGGTGGAGGGTGGAACTTCTCAGCCTCCACAGTCACATGACCACTTCCCTAAATCTCATCTATATTTATATATCTGTATCTATCCTATTGGTTCTGTTTCTCTAGAGAATCTTGACTAATACATCTCTTATCAGATCCATGATTTGCAATATATTCTCCCATTCTGTGTCACTGCCTTGCTTATGCCTTTTGATTCATAAAATTTTTAATTTTGGTGAAGTCCAATTTTTTTCTTTTGTTGCCCCTGTGTGCTTGGTGGCATATCCAAAATATCATCATAGCTCTCCAAGACACTTTTCTAGACCACCATATGCATTCAGAGTGGAAAACACAAGATCTGGTGTGGCCTCTCTCTGTCCAGGAATTTCTGGGGACAGTGACCTGTTCAGACAGTGAGTGCAATGGTGCCTTTGCCCCATCTAGACCTCTGCCAAAGATGGGCCACTGCCAAGAAGATGGCTTTTTCCAGGAGGGAACAAGACAAGTCAATGTGGCAAGCGCACAGAAGCGCAAGCTTGGTGGCTTTCTTCCAGCCAGTGGTCCCCACTGGTCATCTTTGGTTGACCCTTCATGTCCAGGAAGTGGCTTCACTGGCAAAGTCCTAAGAATAATCCTGAGGCCAGGCATGGTGACTCATGCCTGTAATCCTAGCACTCTGGGAGGCTGAGGCAGGAGGATGACTTGAGCTCAGGAGTGTGAGACCAGCCTGAGCAAGAGCAAAACCCTGTCTCTACTAAAAATAGAAAAATTAGCTGGTTGTGGTGGTGCACACCTGTAGTCCCAGCTACTCCGGAGGCTGAGGCAGGAGGATTGCTTGAGCCCAGGAGTTTGAGGTTGCAGTGAGCTATGATGCCACTGCTCTCTACTGGGGGCAGCAGAGTGAGACTCTGTCCCCGCTCCCCCCCCAAAAAAAAGAATAGCCCTGATACAGTTATTGTTGACAATGCCAAATTCTCTCCAAGGGTTAGTTTGAAAAAGTTCCGTACGTTTTTTTCCTTATCTTTTCACCAACTTTTTTTCTCCCCAAGAAGTGTATAAATCTGGATTCCTGATGACACTCTCTTTGTAGCTGCAAGAGGTCATTTTCTAAAAGCGTGTGCTTGCAAAAATAACATTTTCCAAGAAGCTTCATTTTTTCCCCTGCAGATGGTGACATGTGGAGATTTTACAGGGACAATGCAACCACCCCTTGACAGAGCTTTCGGGGGAGAAAAGTGATAGATCAAGCCAGTAAGGGATCTAAGATACCCTCCCAACTTTCTGCAGGCAGAGCAGGTTTTCATCCCCGTAGCGATCAGCTCTAGCCTGCACTGTCCAGACGGCTTACGTCAGCCTCTGGGAGGACCAAGGTGCAGCTGTCTGCCCAGAGGCCTGGAGCACAGCACAAACACCCTCCAGGGTTATAAATCGAGCAGCATGTCAGCAGTTCTCATGCCTAATACCTGAGCCACTGTCTCTCCCGTCTCAGGCAAGGATTATTTCCATGTTGTGATTTTACGGATGGTTTCCCGCTTGTGGCAGGAGCTTCTGATGCAGCCATCACTTCGTAGCTCTAACTGAAGAGGTGTTTTACGCATAGTAGTTGCCACCTCGATATTTTCCCTGCTCTAATATTTAGGAAGCAGGATTGCATTACCCTGAAACCTATCATCTCTGGGTGGAGAGGGTGTTTAAATGCTATACTATTCTGGAGGAGAAAGCCAACCATTAACAGCCTGGCTCGCATGTACATACACAAACCCAAACGCACACATGTGCACACGCTTATGCAGAAACACACGCATACACACACGTACGTGCATGTACATACACAAACCCAAAGGCAAACATGTGCACATGCTCATGCAGAAACACATGCATTCACACACCTACATGCAGGGACATATATACACACAAACACATACATAAATACATACACTCATACAGAAACACACGCATATACACACCTACATGTATGCACACACATACATACAAACACAGGCATAAATACATAAACACACGCAGAAACTTACACATACATACAACTGCATGCATAGTCACATACGCACAAACACGTGTGCATGCACAAACACACGTGCATACATACACTCATGCAGAAATACATGCACACATGCACATACAAACGTTCACACAGCAACACATGTGCATACATAAACTCACACAAAAAGACACATGCATATATGATACACACATACAGACACACAGAAGCACAGAGGCTAAAGGTGTGTCACACAGGACGGGTCCAGGTTTGCGGGGGTAGTGGAAACTCAGAAGGGCCCATGTGGGTGGCAATGGAGCCCTGACCTGGCTGAATGACCCCAAGGGATGCAGGCTGCAGACTCCAGTCCCGGGTGCTGGCAGCATGCAGGGGACGAGGCTGGCCGTGGCTGTAATAGCAGCCCAGCCCAGCCATTTTTGAGGCAGTCTTCCCTGGGTTTAAGGCCTCCCCCTGTGGCCAGGGAACATTTTCCTCCCCAGATCGCTCTTCCAGACATCAGGAAGCTCAGGGAAGCTCTCGGAGATGAAGTTTTAGGGCAATATGTGAAGAACAGGCCATGACCTCACCCAGAAGGCACCCATGTTCCTATGGACACCCAAAGGAGGTCTCTCCTTTGCACTAAATTTACCCCCACCCCATTCTCTCAGCTTGGCAGGAGCTCGTGCAGCCCTTTAGGTCAGCTGCCAGACATAAAGGTGCATATTTTGCACTTTGCACATCGAGATGTGAGTCCAAGAAGCCTTGACACCCAACCCCACCAGAAGAGGACGCTCCCTGTGGTCCAGGAAGGAGTGCAGGGTTCATTTCTGATTGGTGACTCACAGGGACCATGAAGGACTCTGCCCAATTGCGTTTGCAAATCCGACTTCATCTCACCACCATAGACGTGCAGCCCCGAGAGCATCTGTGTTATAACCAGATCAAGTCAGCACCTTTTTTATTCTAACTTTGAGCTCTGACTAGGTGCAAATTACTAAACTCACCCACATGCCCACCTGGAAAGAGCCCAATGCCAGAAAAAGAGTAAGTTTATTTATAGGACCACATTCTGCGTTTAACCTATGTGCAAAAGGAAATTGAAAATGAAATTTAACAAAGAAACTTGGGGTGGGCCACCTGATACAGGTGTCTGTCTGTCTTTCTTTTTCTTTTGAGAAATACTTCACCAAACCTTTCATTAGGTGAGTTAATGGGAGAGGGAAGCCCTGCTTTCAACACACAGAATGCTGGCTGTTGGATATTTGCATCTGTTATGGTCCGAATGTTTGCATCTGACCCTAACCCCAAAATGTGTATGATGAAGCTCTAACTGCCAGCATGGGTGTATTTGGAACAAGGATGTAATGAAGATTTAATAAGGTGATGAGGATGGGGTCCTGATCCAATAGGGTTAGTGTCCTTATAAGAAGATACACCAGGAAGCACACTTTCTCTCTCTCTCTCTCTCTCTCTCTCTCTCTCTCTCTGTCTCTGTCTCTCTCTCCGAGCACATGTAAGAAAGACCATGTGAGGACATAGTGAGACAGCATCGTCTACAAGCCAGCAAGAGAGCCCTTACCAGAAATTGACCATGCTAGAAACTGGATCTTGGACTTCCAGCCTCCAGAACTATGAGAAAATAGCGATCTGTCATTTAAGCCCCCACAGTCTACAATGCTTTGTTTAGCAGCCTGAGCTAAGACACCATCTCTGTGTGTTTAATGCTACACTTTCCTATCGCTGGGTCAGATGAATTGTCTGCACGCTTGTGTCGTAGGCCCCTGAAGGAAGTGACTGGGCACCAGCCGGGGGAAGAGGTTGGCCGAAGGATCCAGCTGCCCCCGACTCTGGTGGTGAGGAAGCACCCGGGTACATGTGCGGCTGTGTTTGATATTCATCATTTGTTCCTGCCAAGATGACATGGGAAACAATCGGCTCCCTGCTGATTTTCTCAGTGCAGGTGCTGGGCTGGGTAATGTTCCCTAATTATTTACCCTGTCTGGACCCTGCCAGTCCTGCTACCGGCTGCAGCATGGCCTTGCCAGGGGACGAGAGCCTGTGCTTTGCTTACAGTGGTGGGCGGCTGTCTGGGAAAACGCTTCTGGGACCGACATTTGGCAGATTGACTGTGCTGAAGACAGAGTCATAGAGAGAGGATTTGGGGGGCCGTCGAGAGCTGGCGTCTCACGGTGGGTATTTGGTTCTGGCCAAAGACAAGCACTGCCTATAAAGCACCTTTGCGTGAACTTAAGCAGCTGGCGCCCTGTGGTGTTATCCTGTCTAGTATTTTGATAAGAATGATTTGAATAACTACGTGTGCTATTCTAAAGGAACTGTCATAACAGCATAACAGAAACCCAGAAAATATCTATCATCTATCTATTGTCTATCTATCTATCAATTGTCTATCTACCTATCTATCAATCTATCATCTATCTATCCCTGCTGTGGAAATATGCTTCCCGATGCACAGATTTAGGTTAAGCACTCTGACGGGTGCATTGTGGATGACTTCAACAACAGGAGCTTAATCCTAGACAATCTCCTAGGTATACGGAAAGCAGTGTGGAAACTCAAGCTCACAGTCCTGCTTTGGTCACGCTGGGTGCTAAACAACCATGTACACCAGGGCGTGTCCTTTGCTGTCTATGAAACCCCAGTAATAGTCGTGCCGGCTCATGTTCTGTTTATTTTTGTGAATCCAGCTGATGATAAGTAACCCAGCATGTGTAACAAGCAGGAACCTCCATCAATTCCCCGCCATTTATGCTACCGTGTCGGCTCTGTCTCAGGCAAACACCTGGAATGTCATTCATGAGCGAGAGCAAGAGAAAGGATGACCTCCTTTGTGTGTGCAGGAAACTATAGCTTCCCGTTCAGGAGTCTGCTGTTCAGCTTAAGGATATAGCTGTCTTTAGAACAAACAACTATATTTAAACCGATGCATGCAGGAAAAAAATATATATTGAAATATATACCTAAGGGTTGCAAAGAAACAATGCCTTGATTGTCATGAGTTCCAGTGTACATGCACCAAATATCCTTTCCCTAACAATGGTGGGAAGGAACCTCACCTTCAGAATCCCCCGGGATACAGAGTCACTTTCAGACAAAACTCCTTTGTGCTCCTCTGATTGGGAAGAGTAGAAACTATGCTTTTGACTCTCTTAGGAAACTGCTAGGCATGCTTTTGACTTAGGAAGGGTCTTGTACACCTCACTCATAGTTGGGGTACAGCAAAGGGGACAGAGAGACAAAAGTAGCTAGTGTGATTTAAAGCTTTTATCAGTCAGCATATGACCTCTCTCCTAGCAGAAATATTTCCAGGAAATCCCTTTTCTCCCACATGTATTTTGTTTCCCTACTGGAAATTTTGCTTGGAAGGTCCTTGACGGACATATGAGAATCCTCAACTGGGGTTCATGGAGAGCTACTGGGGTTGGCCTGGGAACATAGACTTCCCATGTGTCAGGGCCCCTGGCATCCCTAAGAAAATGTCTCTGCCAGGCATTAACTCCAGGTCTCCTTCCAATTTTATCTCTATTGTGTCACTTTGGGCAACTCAAGTGACCTCTGAATGTGAAGTAATTACAGCATTTTAGTTCCGAATTCACCAGTGTCTAATTGCATCCAAAGAGTTGCAGTGCCCTTTGGCTATAGCCTAAGATATTTCCATAAAATAATGAAAGTTCACAAGTAAGGGTTTAGTGGAATTTCTCTGAGCAGAGGGATGGAATCTGTTGTTATCCTAACAAGTCCCCAGTGCAGAGGAGAGGCATCCTTTAATAACAAGACCTCCTCCTGTGAGCCCAGGGATGTGGTATCCGCCCACAGCTTGGCCATCACCAAGATAAAAGGTGATCTCTTTTAACTTGACCTTTCTCACGTGGGGGTAGTTTCTATTCATCCGCCTACCGTGTCGTCTGCCTTCATAACTGTGCACACGTGAATTCACAGCTTCCAAATTTAGGATGTTCTCAATATCCTCACCAGAGTCCCCCATTCCTTTCTTTTCTATGATGGCATTGACAAGAACCAGACTTGCCTTTACTCAAAAGCCACGATTCATAAAGTTTCCGTGAACAAGGAGAACCGAACCAACTGGAGTAACTGGTCTACCACCTTTGCGGGATTTTGCCCATGGAATGAATCAATATTCCACCTTAAGGTAATCTTCTGCTAACTCCAGTGAGAATGGCTTTTATCAAAAAGTTCCAAAACAACGGATGCTGGTGTGGATGCGGAGAGACAGGAACACTCACACTGCTGGGGGGACTGCAAACTAGCACAACCTCTGTGGAAAGTAGTATGAAGATACCTTAAAGAACTAAAAGCAGAACTACCATTTGATCCAGCAATCCCACCACTGGGTATTTACCCAAAGGAAAAAAGACATTCTATAAAAAAGACATCTGCACACAAATGTTTATAGCAGCACAATTCACAATTGCAAAGATGTGGAAACAACCCAAGTGCCCATCAATCCATGAGTGGATTAATAAAATGTGGTGTATGTATATCATGGAGTATTACTCAGCCATAAAAAATGGTGAACTAACACCTCTTGTATTATCCTGGATGGAGCTGGAGCCCATTCTTCTAAATGAAATATCACAAGAACGGAAAAACAAACACCACATGTACTCACCATTAAATTGGAACTAATTGATCAACACTTACTTACGTGCACATGTGGAAGTAAAATTCAAGGGAAATCAAGCAGCTGGGAGGGTGGAGGGGATGGGTAAATTCATACCTAATGGGTACAATGCACACTACCTGGGTGAAGGACACGCTTATAACTTTCTCTCAAACTGTACAAAAGCAAATTATGTAACCAAAACATGTATACCCCCATAAAATTCTGAAATTAAAAAAAAAATCAGTCTCCTCTGTCTGAGTAGACAGCATCATCATGCTGTAAAAGAATCCGTTGTCTCTGTTTCTCACTTGTCACATGTCCAAACCGAGCACCCTGACCTGTGTGTACCAGGCACGCAAACAATACTTGTGCAGCAAATATGTTGAACCCCAAGCCTTTTCGTTCCTTGGTGAATGAATGCATTTTACTTTCACCCAAGGCCTTGACATCATAACTGATAAAAATCCTTGATTTGATTTTTCTTCTTGGCATCTGTTTTATTTCAGCCCTCCAAGACAGTTAATTTTTTAACACTTCCCTTTGACAACCTCTCCCCTTTATTTCCTTGGTTGCCAATGTCTAACATTCTTTCTTCCCCTAACTATTCACAGTGTCTTTCCCCTTTGGGGGGCCAATCCTTACCTACATTCTCAGCTTGAGATCCCCACGTTTATTCAGCATCTTTTTTGCTTAATGAAAACAGCTTAGGAACATTTATAAATTTGGTTCAACATTCCAATCTGTTTCAATAATGCTTTCTGACTTTTCTCAAGTAAGCAAAGTGATAGCTAAGTGTTTCCAGGCTTGTGGACATTCTCCTGACTGTATCCCAAGGGAAATGTTGAATTTCTTGGGCTTTTCCTGAAATCCAGCTCGTGTTCTCACAAGTGTGCCTGCTGCAACCACGCACACGGAGTCCACTCATCTGGAAATTATAGCAGACACGCTCAACCAGAATTGCTGCGCCAGGAGATGTTTCGTCTTCATCTTTGGCAGAAGAACAGGTGGTTCACGCAAAGGTGGCTCCTGATTTTAATCTTGGCAAGATGTGGTCTTCCTAGCCAGTGATAGGATTTGCCAATTCTTTTGCCTTAAAACCTTGTAAATTGAGTAAGTTTGCTTCTTTCATCCTTCTGTGACTCCTATTTTCTTTAGCCTTCCTGTCACCTCTCCCTTTCTTGGAGAAGCAACTTAATTATCTACACTTGCATATAAGAAAAATCTCTTTGAATTAGTATTTTCATGTCTCCCATGCATGTCTTTGCACACATTTTGCCATTGGTTAAATATTGAGGAAATATCATAATCATGTCTGTAAATTATACACTATCCTAATCTTGTTGGATATTTGAGTATGATTATAGGAGCACAAGCAATTTTAAAGAATCTTGATATTATCAACATAAGCACACTGCCAGAATTATTCTAACATGTGTGAGTGTGTATGTTCACACTTCTGCTTCTAACATGCATCAGCTTAAACCTATGAATATGTTTTTATTTTTTTTACAAAGGGCTCTGGGGGTGTTTCCTGTATCACATGACAACATCACAGATGCTGTGTCAATATCTCGAGTCATCAGGGAAATGCAAATCACAACCACAATGAGATATCACTTAAGTCCAGCGAGATTGGCTTATATTAAAAAGTCCCAAAACAACAGATGTTGGCATGGATGTGGACAGATAGGAACACTCATACCCTGCTGGTGGGACTGCAAATTAGTACAACCTCTGTGGAAAGTAGTAAGGAGATACCTCAAAGAACTAAAAGTAGAACTACCATTTGATCCAGCAATCCCACTATTGGGCATCTACCCAAAGGAAAAAAAGACATTCTACACAAAAGACACCTGCACTAGAATGTTTATAGCAGCGCAATTCACAATTGCAAAGACATGGAAACAACCCGTGTGCCCATCAATACACGAGGGGATTAATAAAATGTGGTATATGTATACCATGGAGCACTACTCAGCCATAAAAAACAATGGTGAACTAATACCTCTTGTATTATTCTGATGGAGCTGGAGCCCAATCTCCTAAGTGAAGTATCACAAGAATGGAAAAACAAACACCACATGTACTCACCATTAAATTGGAACTAATCGATCAGCACTTATGTGCACATGTGGAAGTAACATTCATCGGGTGTGAGGCAGGTAGGAGTGGGGAGGAGGGGATGGGTATATTCACACCTAAAGGGTGCGGTGTGGGCTGTCTGGGGGATGGGCACGCTTGTGGCTCTGACTTTGGCTGTGCAAAGGCAATTTACGTAACCAATGCATGTGTACCCCTGTAATTGTATGAAATAGAATTTTTTTTAAAAAAAAAAGGCCTCCGTGAGTGTTTCCTGTATCACATGATAGCATCACAGATGCTATATCACAGCATCTGGTAAGCGTTGAAGGCAAGCCATGTCACGTCCTTGATTGCAGCTGTTACTTGAGCAGAGATTGGCTTTTCTCCAAATATTCTGGGAGGCAAAACTGCTGATACTGTTTTAACACCAAAGACCTCTCATTGCAAAAAATATTAAAAAAAAATTATGAAAGCTTTGGTTAAGGAAATGAAATATCCAGGGAAATAAACTATGGCTCAAACTCCATGGGATCATTTCTGTCTTTTGTACAAATGTCTGTGTTTTCTGTGCAAATCCAGAATCACAGCTCATGGAAGAGAGACGTGCCTCTCCCTTTTCCAAAGTACTCGAAAGACGTGCTTGCAGAAGATGCAGGACACAAGTCAGGGCCGAGGTCCCAGAAGATGCTGACAACGCTCCAATGAGAGGCCCTTTCTAGCACAGCCTTTCAGCTGACCTTGATTGCAATGGACAAGGGAACAGCAGAGGGTGAGTGATTCTCCCCGGGATCCTTGGGCCAGCGCAGGGGCTCAGTACTTGCTACCCTGTGAGCTCCATAAACAATTAATCTCTACTCCCAAAACGGTGACGCATGCACATATCTTACTCTAGAAAGGTTCTGTTGCACTATTTTCCTCACCCAGCCAATCCTTGATTGACAAAGGTGATGAGGGAGGAAACATCTACCTCCACCCACCAACGTCCCGTTTTCCACAAAGCCGTGCTACAATAATCCATTAGGATTCGACGTCTCCTGCTAAGATTCTATTTGAATGTTGTATTCTTTGCTTCGTATCAGTATATCCTCATTTCAGTTCAATTTGGGTGAATATACATGTCTTGAACAACTTCTATGTGAAACCCCTACCCTCCACCCCCAGGCTGGTATAATGTCTAAAGAGCCCGGACTCAAAACAAAAAAAGAAAGGAAATAACTAGGATTATTGGGGGTTGGCTACCTCCTCTCCAGGTGGATGGAGTTTTCCTTCTGTGCGATGGTGTTTAGTGGGGATGTCACCAAAGGAGACGGAACCCGTTCGGGGTGTACACAGAAATCCTCAGAAGATACAACCTGAACCATAGAGCCGTGGTGGTAAATTATGGCTTAAACTCTTCAAAGTAACCTCATAGAATAAAGGTTACTGGGATACGTTAAAGGGCTGGTGTGTTTTTGAACTCTTATCATGGCAGACAAAAGAAGCTCACCATTGTTCCATTTCCTTTGTATTTTCGTTGACATAAAATTCACATAACACAACATTAACTCTTTTAAAATGCACAATTCTGTGGTGTTTATGACAATCAAGATGTTGTGCAACCACCTGTGCTATTTCCAGAACTTTTTCATCACCCCAGAAGGAAACCTTGCGCCCTTTAAGCAGTCGCTCCTGGGTCCCCTCTGCCCCCAAGCCCTACCTACAACCAACCACCAATGTGCTTTCTGTGTCTTTGGGTTTAATGACCCTGGATGTTTCGTGTCAATGGACTCAGGCTCTACGTGGTCTTTTGTGCCTGGCTTCTTTCACTTAACGTGGTGTTTTTGAGGTTCATCTGTGTTGTAGTATATGTCAGACCCTCATTCCTTTTCATGACTGAACATGTGGCACATACATGCCACAATTTATTTCATTTCTCTTCCGACCCTTCGTTGGGGGGCTCATATGTGTGCCCTGGCTCTACTGGGACAGTCCCTATTCACACCAGTGCCCATAAAATTATCAAAAGCTCCCACCTTTTAATCTCAATGTGGTTGATAAATTGCATGATCAGGCCAGTTCTAGGGACATGTGAACACAAAAAAATCAGAGACAGGAACACTCATACACTGCTGGTGGGACTGCAAACTAGTACAACCTCTATGGAAAGTAGTCTGGAGACACCTCAAAGAACTAAAAGTAGAACTACCATTTGATCCAGCAATCCCACTACTGGGTATTTACCCAAAGGAAAAAAAGACATTCTATAAAAAAGACATCTGCACTCGAATGTTTATAGCAGCACAAGTCACAATTGCAAAGGTGTGGAAACAACCCAAGTACCCATCAATCCATGAGTGGATTAATAAAATGTGGTATATGTACACCATGGAGCACTACTCAGCCATAAAAAAATGGTGAACTAACATCTCTTGTATTATCCTGGATGGAGCTGGAGCCCATCCTCCTAAGTGAAGTATCACAAAAATGGAAAAACAAACACCACATGTACTCACCATCAAATTGGAACTAATTGATCAAAACTTATGTGCACATATGGAAATAACATTCATTGGAAATCAAGCAGGTGGGATAGGGGAGGAGGGGATGGGTAAATTCATACCTAACGGGTACAATGTGCACTATCTGGGGGATGGGCACACTTACAACTTTGACTCAAATGGTACAAAATCAATTTATGTAACCAAAACATTTGTATCCCCATAATATTCTGAAATTTTAAAAAATGGTATTTTTATTCTATTGGATACATTTTTAAAAGTGACCTAACACTTATATATTAATTTATGTAATGTCAATGTTTACAATATGTCAAAATTATATCATTTGCAATAATTTAAATATATGTTAAAATTTAAGATACTGACATAAAATTGTCAAGGAAAACCACTTTTAAATATTATTTTAAGGGGTATATGAGAAAAAATGTTGAAGCCTAGTGGTCTGTTTCCTACGTATTTGATTTCATATAACGTCTGTTGTTAGAATGTGAACTTGGGAACAGGAGCTATGCTCATTTATCTGTGTAACTCCAGTGCCTGGTGCAGTACTTTGCATAGAGTAGTCTCTCTACAAAAATTTGTTGAATTATCAAAAAAATTAAAAAAATTTTTAAAAAATCACAGAACCAGGTGTACCTTTTCATCTTCTTGCTAATAACTCTGTTCCTTGTGACCTTAGTAGCAATTCAAGCTGACTGGACCGTACCGTGAGACTCTAAAAAAGGCATGATCAAAATACACAAAAAATTTGCTGTTTGGGGCTGTGCTTGTAGGCATTGTATAATTCTGGGGTCATCTGAAAAATAAAATGAGTTTTCATTCTTCTGTGCCAAACCTCCAGCTCCAATGAAAAAGGGTATATGAGGGGGTTACTTGGTGAATTTGGGGGGAAAAAAACTTATTCCACCTTCGTGTTTATGAAAAGGTGGAGATTTCTGTCTTGAATGAGGGCCCCATCGTTCACTCAGGTGCACGTGTGTGCCCAGTTCATGTCCTGCCACGACGCCACGGTGCTGGTTCTCGTGGTAGTTAAAGCACTTCATCTCTGATGTTCTGATGATTTTTCCGTTTTCCTGAGCTAGAGAATGTGGATCCCATCAATGCACAGAGAGGGAATTCCTCTCTCAATGAAGTGATATCCCTGCCTGAAAGGGCCCCAGGCAAGAGACCCTGTTTATGTTCTCTTTGCCTCCTTCCCTGAATCTCTGTGGCTCTCTCCCTCCGTAGACTCAGCTCGGCTTCTAACTCCTTTGGAATTACAAAAATCCCTTTTTTGTTTATTGTGTTTTTTACACACACATTTATTGGGCACCTGCTCTGTGTTGGATACTATCTTCAGGGCTGGGGATGCAAAACTGGATGAGAAACAGACCCTGTGTCCTCAAGAATCTCATAGTTTTTTGCAATGAAAAACTGCCTCTAGTGGGTTTTACAACACAAGTTGAACATAATTGCAATGGAAACTATTTATCTAACTTTTTCCCAAAGGATTTGTTTAGTGCAAAATGCATGGATTACAAGGAAGTAAATAAATTCTATCCTTTGCTATTTATTCTGTTTTCTTAAAAAATATATATTTTATTGTGTGTGTCTAAGATATATAATATGATATATGGGATACATATAGGTAATATTATAAAAAAGTTACTATAGTGAAGCAAATTAACATATCCATCAACTCACATAGTTATCCACTTTTTTTGTTGTTGTTCTTTTGGCAAAAGAAGCTATAATCTACTCATTTAGCAAGAATCCCAAATATGCACAATGTTATTACCTATAGTCCTCAGGTTGTACAGTAGATCTCTAGACTTGCTGATCCTACATACTTGTTACTCTGTATCCTCTGACCTATATCTGTCCACTGTAAACCCTGTCCCTGGTAAACACTGCTTTGTTCTCTCTCTACGTACACTTGAATTTTTTTCTCTTCAGATTCCACATATAACTGAGATCATGCAGTATTTTTCTTTCTGTGTCTGGATTATTTCACTTAAGATAATGTCCTCCGGCTTCATGCATGTTGTGGCAAATGGCAAGACCTTGTTCCTTTTTAAATTTCATTTACATAGAAGGAATACATTCAAGAGATTTATTGTACAGCATGGTGACTATCATTAGTAACAATGTATTATATTCTTGAAAATCACTAAACGAGTAGGTTTTAAATGATCTCACCATAAAAGCAATAAGTATGTGAGGTATTGTATATGCCATTTAGTTCAATTTAGCCATTCCACAATGAATAATTATATCAAAACATCATGTTGTACATAATAAATATATACAAGTGTTGTCAATTAAAAACTTCTATACATGGTTTTATTCATGTATAGAAACATAACAAATTAACCTTGAAAAAAGTTTTAAAAATTCTAAAACAGAACAATGAAAAAAGAAAACAGCAAGTTTCTATGACTAAAGTGGTAAAGAAGATCTTATTAAACAAAAACCTAAAAAAAAGAAAAGAAGAGAAAATAAACAAATAAATTCTTCATGCATCCTAGCACATCTTGATCTGAGTGTGCAGCCAGAGTAGCTATAAAGAGTAACCCAGAGCACACACTATGAACGTCCTCTCATACAGCATCTGGGAAGTGGTGTTGTGTGGGCCAAGAGTTCACCAGGACTCTTAGCTAAGGTGAGAAAATGTTCAGAGGATTCCAGCCCCCTCTGAAATGGACAGAGCAGTAGATGTCTTAGTCTGTTTGTGCTGCTATGACAGAATACCTGAGACTGGGTAATTTATATAGGGCAGTTATTTATTTTCTAACAATCCTGGAGTCTGAGTAGCCCAAGATCAAGGTGTGGCAGAGTTGGTGTCTGGAAAGGGTTTGCACCTTCTTGCTGTGTCCTCACATAACAGAAGATAGCAGGGCTAAAGGGTTAGCTTGCTCCCTCAAGCCTTTGGATAAGGCACTAAATCCCATCCATTAGGACTCTGCACTCACAATTTAATCACGTCTTAAAGGCTCTACCTCTTAATGTGATCACATTGTTGATTAAATTTCAACATGTGAATTTTGGGAGACACATTCAGACCATAGTAGTATGGTTGGGATAACAGAGTGAGAACTGAGCCAAAGATACTGGGACTGTCTTGGAGCTTGGCCAACATCAGCTAAGGTGAAGGCCATCAGCAGTCAGCAATCAGGAGGCCACCTGGAGGTGGTGTGGCTTGAAAGGCACATTCAGGGTTAGTCTCAGAGGCAGCAGGAATAACCAATGACCACAAAAGTGGAGCTTCAGCCACCTCTTGCTGGAGGTTGATGCAAGGATGAGGCTGGAATCAAAGATAGTGATGCAATCTCTGCTTTCTTAGCAAAAGGAGCAAGTAGACAGCACCGAGGCAAATTCTGACCAGCACATTGAAGAGAAAGACCTTTCCTACACAGGCCTTCACTGGGGGAGATGGAAAAGAAAAACCCAGTCCCCATAGGATTTCTGGAAACAAGTAGCAATATTGATTTCATCCTAGTGAAAATGTCAATGCCAGGTGATAATGTGGCTCTAATGATCTAATCAGAAAGAATAATGTTAGGATCTTACTAGCTGAAAAATGAAAATATGGGGATATTTTTCTTCAAAATACTCTTCCATCCATTATCTAAGACACCTCTAGGGGATATAAGGCAATGTCTGGAGACATCTTTGGATGTCCCACAGGCATCTGGTGGGTGGAGCCCAGTGATGCTGCTCAAAACCTTACAGTGCACAGGATGGCCCCCGCCAGAGAAAATCATCTGGTCCCAAATGTTAGTAGTTCTGCTGTTGAGAAACCTTAGTCTAAGGTAAATATTTTTCAATCAAGATTTTAAAAGAATTACAGCATGTATGCAAACACTTATGAGAGTTTCTAGAAACATAAGTTATTTGGGAGTAATGCCTCCCAGATGTATGTTAAAATCACTAATTCATAATTTAGTTTTTAGAGGTTGCTCATGCAGACTTCTGTTCCTGTCCGGTTTGAAAAATAGAGGTCCATCAGATTATTCCAAGGGCAGAGAAGGTTTTAATCCCCAGTTTTTGAAGTTCACTGAAACAGTGTTTGTCCTCCAGCTGAATAAATAACTTCCAAAGTAGATCTGACATTTCTAGTCTGTTTCTGCCTTGGAAGCTGCATTGGCATTGGTGTGGGGTTGGGGAGGGGTGTGGGTGTTACTGGATCGCTTTGTGTTTGGTGTTTACAATATAACAAAGGCTGGGAAAGAAGCCCCACAAATTCTGCTTTTCTTATGATGTATGAAGCAACAATCCTGGAAGATTTTTTTTTAAAGCCAAGTATGGAGTTAAGCGTCATTGTTAATTTTATTAAAGATTATGAAAAAATGGGCTAGATTGGGTGAGAAAGCAAGCCACCATGGCTTTCACAATGACAGAAGGATAGTCAAGGTTCAGTGTTGTGTGCACCCACCTTGCACTGTATTCTTTTTTCCTCTAACACCCTTCCTCAGGCTGTAACAGAAAGACTCTGACCTCTGATTCAGGAAGCCAGGTTCAGTCTTAGTTCTTCCATCAGCAATGGTTGTTATTTTCTTTCTAGAAATACCTTGATAACAGCCCTGTGAGATCCTAAGAAGAGGACCCACTTAAATTGTGCCTATATTCCCAACACATATAAACTGTGAGATAATAAACACGTGTTTTATAAGCTTCTATGTTGGGGGATGATTTGTTATGCAGCAATAACTAACTAATACACTCCATAAGCCAAACATTCTACTAGAGCCTGAGACCACAATAGGCACTGTCCCTTGTCTCAACACAGCCACACCTTAGGAGTGGGATTTGAGTTCTGGCAGTGTGAGTGACCTTGAGCAAGTTCATTCATTTCTCTGTGATTTCATGCCGTCAAATTTCCAAGGAGGGTGCCACCAGGTGTGCACAGATAAAATATAACAATGCATACAGAAGCGCTTTATAATATAAACTCACCATAAATTGGGAAGTTTGAAGTTATCTCAGTGGTTCTCTCCTAGCATTGTGAAATGACAATCTACATTAATGACTTATTAAGTGGTTCAGATTTTTTAATGTGTTTCTTTCCTGGAAATCATACTATTTTACCCTTTTAATTTCAGAGATTGGTTGGAAAGGAAAAGTAGCTAAAGGTAGAAAATGCCTCACATAAACTCTCTCCTCTACTATCTGTTTATCCTAAGTAAAACTGGGTTGTCCTTTTGATGATGACAGAACTATAGTGGTATATTTTGTTGATTGCAGAATATATACAATAGTCCCTCAGTATACCTGAAGGGTTGGTTCCAGGACCTCTCACAGATACCAAAATACATGGATGCTCAAATCCCTTGTGTATAATTGTGTAGTATTTGCATATAACCTACACACATCCTCCTGTATATTTTGAATTATCTCTAAATTACTTAAAATACCTCATACAATGTAAATGCTATGTAAATAGCTGTTATACTGTATTATTTAGAGAATAATTACAAGAAAAAATCTTGTAGATAGATGTTCAGTATAGATGCAAACTTTTTCCAAAATTTTCAATCGTTGGTTGGTTGAATTTGTGAATGTGGGATCCACGGATACAGAGAACCAATTGTACTTGTTGGCCTTTCTTTGAATATGATGTTTTTCTAATGAATTCTGCCCAATGCAGTTTATAATTGAAAGAGTTTGATATCAGTATGTTGACTTATATTAAGAAATATTTTTCTGGAATGAGTACATGAATGGCAAAGAGTGGTGAGCTTAATCTGGGGAACCAGGAAAACAATCCATCTGTTTGAGGACATAAGCATCTGTCATAACATCAACTCTTGCAGGATATGTTTGCTACTTGCTTTCAGAAGAATTTTGGACTTTTTTTGCACACACATCCACACACAAGAACTGATTTACAGAAACCAAGGTGCTACAATTGATAAAAGCAAATCCAGAATAGTCAGATATTGTCACTTTTAGGATTGTGAACTGAAGAAGGATCATCCATATTTCAATTTTATTCAACTCGCTTGTCATTTTTGTCTCTGGTACCAAGTTCCCTCCAATCTGTGTGTCTATCAGTCAAATGCAGAAGTAGACCATAGATAATATGTACTGAATAAATTGACATACATTGGTACTTAACAAGAACAGTGTCTCACACATTGTCAGTCTAGCGTAAGTTTCTCTTTTGCTAATATTCTTACTGTGCAGTTCTTTTTTGAATGTAGGTGACTACTGGTCTCTATGCTAAGAAATGTCACCAAAAAGAATTTCATTTCTGTCCTTGAGAGGGTAAAAAACCTCTAGGAATTAGATATCACAATCTGCTTACTTCTCTGACTTTCCTACTTCCTCATCTTTTAAGTGAGGGGTCTACAGTTTTGTGTGTGAAAGTGTTTGATAAATTATAAATATCTATGCTATGATTTGAAAGTGCCCCTCAAAGTTCATGTGTTGGAAACTTAATCCCCAAGGCAACAGGGTTGGGAGGTGCAGCCTAATAAGAGATGATTAGGTCTTGAGGGCTCTGCTCTCATAAATGGATTAATGTCATTATGGCAGAAGTAGGTTAGTTATCTTGAGTGTGGGATGGTTATAAAAGCAATTTCAGATTTCTCTCTCCTTCCTTCTCTTTCTCTGTCTCTCCATCTCTCTCGGTCCCTCTCTGTCTCTCTGTCTTTCTCTCTCCCTCATTCTCTCCCTCTGTCTCTCCCTTCCCCCACCTCTTTCTCTATCTCTCTGTGTCTCTTTCTCCCTCCCTCTCTCTCTCTGTCCCTCTCTGTCTCTCTCTCTCTGTCTTTTTCTCTTTCTCTTTCTCTGTCTCTCTATCACTCTCTGTCTTTCTCCCTCCCTCTCTATATCTCTCTCTGTGTCTCTCTCCCTCTCTCCCCCTGTCATCATTCTTTCATGTACATGCTCTCTCATTCTTCCACCTTCTGCTGTGGGATGACATAGCAAGAAGACCCTCACCATATGCAAGCCCCTTGACCTTGGACTTCCCAGCCTTCAAAACTGTAAGAAATAAACATCTATTCTTTATAAATCACTCAGTCTCAGGTATCCTAAAGATAGCAACAAAAAGGACTAAGATGCCCTAGAAATAGGGGAGGTTGAGCTCACATCTGTGTGATGTTTCTGGCGCATGAGATAAATGGCTGAAGTTGAAGTTGTCCATTAACACTGGTTTGAAAAAAACCAGTGGTCTGTTCTCAGACTGCATGTTACTCAACCTCTGAATGTCCTTGAACACAATGATTGGATAGCCAACCGTGCTGGTTTGCCAAGGACTGTCCTGGCTTTTGTTCTGTGTCCTGGGAACCCCACTGGTCCCAGGCAAATGAGGATGATTGTTAACCCTACACTTCAGATCCCTCCCTAGTTCTTGGTTTTGTGTTGGCTCAATTTCAGGACACTAAGACCTTCAGCCTCATCTTCTAAAGCCTCCTGTCAATGACATCTTACTCCTAAAGAGTCCCAGGCTCAGGCTCTCCTTTTCTATTGTGTCTTTGCTTCTTCTTGGGTGAACTATGTACTCTCATGTCTTTAAATATCTTCATCTGCCAACAGCCCTCAAATTTATTAGGCCAATCATCAGCCTTGATTTTTCTCCCAAACTCCAGGTTTCATATAGCCACGACCTACTCAACACCCCCTCTTGGATGTTCAGTGGGCATGTGATTAATTTCCATCTTCACAGACATCTCCAATTCAGCATGTCCAAAACTGGAAAGTTGATCTTCCCTTGAAAATGCCTTTCATCCAGATTTTCCCATTCTCTGGTCAAATGCTTGGGGGCAATATCTATTCTTCCCTTTCACATCCATCAATGGTACAGTCTGTATTAGTTTCCTAGGGCTGTCATGACAAAGCACCGCCAATTGGGTGGCTGAAAACAACAGAAATCCATTCTTTCACTGTTCTGGAGGCCAGAAGTTTGAAATCAGTGTCAGCAGGATCCAGTTTTGTCCAGAGACTTTAGAGAAGGACATTTCTGGAGGCTGGAAAGGAGAATCTGTTCTATGTCTGTGCATTTCCTTGTGGACAAATTTCCCACTCTCATAAGGACACTTTTATAAGGATGAGGGGCCCACCCCACTCCAATATAATTTAGTTAAATCTACAACAACCTTATTTCCAAATAAGGACACATTCTGAGTTCAATATCTGAATTCAGTAGGAGACACAAGTCAACCCTCAACACCATCATAACCATTTTAAATTGTACAATTTGACAGCATTTGGTACACGAATGATATTTTGCAACCATCACCACTATCTCGCTCCAGAACATTTTCATCACCCCAAATGGAAACCCTGTACCCATTAAGCAATCAGTCCACATTCTCATCTCCCTGCAATCCCTGGCAAACACTAATCTGTTTTCTGTCTCTATGTTTAAATGCAGGTTAAAGCAAAGTATTTTTACATACATTGTAGGCAAACACATGAGCAATTGAATGCCTGGTCCTACCTAGATGGTTTAGATGGCTTTTCAAGTTTGTAATGGATCCCTCTTTGCGGTTCTGTCTGCATAAAGAGCACAGGAAAATGTAAACAGCCTCACTCCTGGATCGTTAAATGTGTTGACCAATAACTTGGATGACCGGATTCCAGAAAGGCTTTGTAAGCCAGCCCAATTAAAAGCAGCTGAGGAAAAGCCAATCCACTCCCTTGAAAAAAATGAGATGAACTTATCTAATAATGCACATGGGTTGTAGGCATAGTAAAATAAGAAGACTCCACTAAACAGAAGAAATAATTTCTAGTATTCAATGATGCAGTAGGAAAATTATAGTTAATAATTTACTGTATATTTCAAAATAGCTAGAAGAGAAGAATTGTAATGTTCCCAATGCAAAGAAAAGATAAATATTTGAGGTGATGGATATCTCAAGTACTTGATCATTACACATTGTGTATAGGTATCAAAATATCACACATACTCCCAAGATATGTACAACTATAATATACCAATAAAAAAGAAAAAGAAATTTAAAATAAATTTAAAACCTAAAAATAAAAAAAAAAACCCAAAAGAGCCCACGGGAGGCAAGAGGGTTTTTGTGTTAAGGCAGGAAAAAAAGAAAAAACATAGAAGCAAAGATCTGGTCAAAGTCAGGAATTATCTTGAGTGTGTTCTGTGCTGACAAGATAATAACCAATAAGTAATTATTTATCATTTGTAAATATCTACCCTGCTCTTCTGTTCTGATGGCAGATATAAAGACAACAGGGCTCATTTCTCACTTGCGTTTGCCTTTCAAGCCTCTGCAGTACCTGGCACAAATGTGTTGAATGAACAAGTAAACTTAATAAAATGTGTCATAACAGAGATTAGACTGGCCATTTCAGAAAAAAAAAAAATCTTTCATCACAAGCCCAGCATTTGCCTTACTTTACAGCACATGGACATGTAGGCTACAAATATTTATAGGAGACTCAGAGTTCCTGGAACACCAAATTAAAATAGGAACATGGCAAAGGAACGTGGCAAAGGAATAGTTCCTTTTCTCTATGACTTCCTGCTTTTTTGTTGCTGAAGTTTTCAGTAAATACTAGTTCTTCCCCCCGCACCCTTACTGTTGGATTTGATGATGGAATCAGATGGAGCGCCAATGTAAACATGCATTAATATGCTACCATGGAATTTACTTTATGTTTTAGTTAATGTTGGTGCATTAGACAACATGGTAATGGAAATTTTACTTAGGAAGCAATTGCTGTGTGCCTGGCACAGCAGAGACTAAATGACTCCACCAGCAAGTAGGATTAGAATGAATTCCTCAGGAATGTTCCAACACCTTGGCTGCTGGGCACAGGGAAGCCCAGCATTGCTCTAAGTTCATAACAAAAACAACATAGAGGCCAAGCTAATAGCTAAGCCCCTAAACTGAAAGAGCAAAGTAATGCATCATTTTTTAAATATAATTTAAAAATGAGAATATAAAACCATCTTAGATCCCTTTAAAGAACAATTTTGGTTGCAAAACAGCCATACTTACTATAAAAGAAGCAATGGAATCAATCTGATAGAAATTCTTTTATGTTTTGCTTTAACACATGCCAAGACTTTTTAAAAATTTTTAATGGGTTCTTGTAAATTAAACTCAATGTGTGCAAATACAGTGTCATTATTTCATCAACAGGTTAATGAATGTAACTGGAAAACATCACATGTTTGAAGCATTCTTAAAAACAACCAGGTAATCCATGATTTGGAAATATTAACTGATCCTTTTCTAAATTAGGTCAATGGAATTTCTCCTGGCAATGTCTGATCAAACGGTTGAGACAAACTTCTTGACTGCACTTTTTCTATGTCTGTGCTTCCTCATTGTTTTCTTTCAATGTGATTTTTTTAAAGGGCTTCTTCATAAATTGAAGAACAATTTGGAAGTTCACATGAGGTAAAATAAATACGGTGGTCATAATTTTCTAGCATCCTCAACCAAGATGTGTTTCTTATTTAGAAGGGTTGTGGCTAAATTGGATTTCTCTCCAGAGAGTAGGAAAAGTCAACTTCACAATGCATTCAGTTTTATTCATCACTTTATATACCATTTAAATATTTTTATTGTCATGAAAATAGGGCCACCCTGGACAATGGACTTTGACTAAAGAGAGAAAATAAAATCAAAACAATATCATTAAAATAAGTTTGTTTACCTGACAGCTGACTTTCATTAAAGCAAAGCTAGCTGTGTGAACGCATCATTGCATCAACTTACTTTGTTTTTAAAGGAAAACTTCCTATAAATCACATGTCAACGTTCTTCACAGCTAAGAAAATTTAAGAGCACCAGGTAGATTGTAATATGAGGACTATTTGAGGATGACAGTACTTGTGTGTGTGTGTGTGTGTGTGTGTGTGTGTGTTGGTTTTTGGGGGTTTTTGTTTTGTTTTGTTTTTGTCTTTTTTTCACAAACTAAAGAAACAAAAGTTTCTTCAGGCCAATGTTGGGCAGGACTGGGTGCTTTATACCCTTATGTTTTTTTCATGGGATCTTTACAACATCCCACTGTGTTCTCTTTCTTGTTATTGCTCTTACAGATGAGAAAGGCTAAAAATTCCTTTTATTTGACTTGATTTTCAAAAAAGTGTCATGTAAATAGCCATGCCCAGAAACATAAGTAAAAACCAAGTGAACATGAGATGCCCATTACAGATCTCTAATTCTATTAGTGATTTTTATAGAGTATATGTAGTTCTCTTTGTCCAGTAAGCCATGTTCTAGAAAATCAGAAAGACAAGATGAGCCATATTTCCCCAAAGCATCAAATGCATAAAATTCTAGGACTGGTTGACTGGGTTAAAGATTTACACTGGGTGTGGGCATGAAAAACAGAGAAGAATTAGGGGGAAAAATACATAAATTACTCTTAAGCTACTGCCTGGATTGGTATTATTTAGAAACAAGTCAATTTGTCTAATTCGTTCCAGACATTTCCATGCACAAACAATATATTTCAGTCCCCTCCGCTGAGTCATAGCCTGGCAGTTTGTTTATGTGCCTATCTGTGTTGTCCCAAGCAAATGAGAGACCCAGCTATCCAAAGTAATTTTCAAAGTTGCATCCATTTTAGAAGATATGTAAAATAAAATGGAGAGGAAACTAAACGCTGAGAAATCCCCAAAGCTGCACACATCTGGTTTTGATTTGGAGCTGTATTTTTATTTTCATCTTGTAGCTTTCATTTTCAAATTGGCTGGTGGGTGAAAAATTTTAATTGATACAACCCTTTTTCCAACCAGCAACGTCCTGGTTGTCATCCCTGGGACCAAGTCTCATGGCTCCATGAAAATGCATCGATGATAGAAACCCGCTGTTGTCTACTTTGTTCAGAGCCTTGCAAAAGTCCTTCTTAATTGATCACACATGTTGTAGTGTGGCTAAGGTATCAATATCTCACAGAACTAAGATGGGGCTTAGAGTAGTATCAGTTTCCCGCTCACCCCCTGGCCCTACTTAGTATAGTAAGTCCTTTAGATTTGCATGGAGAGGTCAAAAATCAACTAGCAAAAACAAACACAAGCTTTATTCAGTTTATACTTCATCTCAAATAATTAATTTTTACAATAATGAGACTTGATTTTCTTCTTCTTCTCAAGCACCAAGTAAAGCTGCCTTAGTCCTTAAAGGCTGTTATAACAAAATACTGTTGACTAGGCAGCTTAAACAACAAACATTTATTGCTCACAGTTCTGGAGGCTGGAAGTCCAAGATCCTGGCGTGGCAGAGTCTGTGTCTGATGAGGACTCACTTCCTGGTTCATAGATGGCGCCTTCTCACTGTGTCCTCACACGGTGGAAGGGGTGAGGGAGCTCTCTGGGGTCCCTTTTATAAAGGCACTGACCCCATCCATGAGGCTCCATCCTCAGGACCTCATCACCTCCCAAAAGTCCCACCTCCTAACACCATAGGGGGTTAGGGTTTCCACATAGGAATTTTGGGGGGATGTGGTAAGGCTGCAAGTATTTAAGGAGATTAAGTTAACTTAGGAAGATCAAGAGAGAAAGCAAGTCAAGTTTAGCTGAAACAAAAACCCAGAAATACAAGTGTTTATCTCCTTTCTTGAAGGTAAGACCCTCCACAAGCAGAGATCTGCAGAAGATGAGATTCTGGATTTGACAATTTATTCCTCTAATTCTCCACAATGTTGCTTTGTGTATTTGGCTGCTATGCTACTAGGTGCAGAGTTCATAATTTTTGGTGAAATTTTTATCAATTAATACTAACCTTTATTCCTCTAAGTTCTTTGTTTTTCCTTTTCTGCTTTATGTTAATCTAGCTAGAGCCATGACCTGGATTTTTTCAACCCGATCTGATAGTTCATGTCTACTGAGAGATATTTTCAATCTATTCATATTTATTATGATTGATAACATTTTAAAATTTATTTCTTGTGTTCTATTTTGTACTATCTATTAACCATTATCTTTTTTTTTTTTTTTTTTTTTTTTTTGCTTTGAGCATTTCTCTTTTCTGATATCTAGGTGGGGTTGTATTTTTTGTTGTTGTTTTATTTTGTTTTTGTTCATTATTCCCCTCTTTTGGCAAGAAAGCTGTGTTTTCAGTTTTCGCTATTTTAGTGACCAGCATTCAATTTAATATGCGTAATAACATTCACAGGAAATTTTTAAAAGCTGCCATGTATTCTCTGCTCCCAAACAGAAAATTGCTTGCTTTAACGCTGACCATTTCATTTCTCTCCTACAAGTTATTGTGACCCATAATTTTCACCTTGCTAGTATACCCTCAAATTAGTCATCATTTTATTATCAGTGGGGGGTGGTGATGGCCACTTTATATGGCCAATGCAGGTTTTGATTTAACTCTGGTTTCTCTATTTCTTGCTTCCCTTCCCTCCCTCTGATTTTAGTATATCTCTTCCTGTAGCGCACCCTTCAGCAGTTCTAACAGTGGCGGGCAGCAAGAAGGAAATGCTCTGGCTTTGTTGCAGTATACTTATTTCCTGCTTTCTCCGGAAAATCTCAGCTCTGTGTAGAAATGAAGACAGACAGCAAGGACCCTTTAGTACTTTGAAGATGTTCCCCCATTGTTCCTAAGTCCCTCCTGACATTGTTGGGATGTCCTCTCTGGGTCACCCTGGATATTTTAGGGGCAATCTTTGTTTTTCTCTCTATTTTAAGCTTTTCTCTTTGTTTTGGGGGACCCCTGTATTTTTCCATATAGATGTTAAGTTGTGTGTTGTTGACTTTTACTTATACTTTTTGACTGTGAGAATGAAAATCTGTCATAGCTCCTAGAAAATCGTCAACCTTTATTTCTTCAAACATGGCTCAGCCCTGCTCTCTCTAAACATTCTTCAGGGGCTTTGATTAAAACTTTTGGAAATGTCTCCTCCTTTGGTGTATGGCTTTAAACTCCTATGCACATTGGCCATCTCTGCACTGCTCGGGCCTCAGAACTATCTCCTGGCCTATGAATTTCTTTTTGGTTTAAGTAGTTATTTGGGTTATTGGGGTTTTTCAACAAGTATATGCGTGTGTGTGTGTGTGTGTATATAAATATATGTGTCCATGTATATATATGTGTGTATAAAATATATACACAGACACATATATGTATATGCACAAATGTGTATTTGTGTGTGTATATATATATTTGTGTGTATATGCACACATAACATATATGTATATACACATATATACACACATTTTTAAAGTGTATGTACATATATTTGCAAATCCAATTTATTCTTTTTAAAATCCTTTTGCTTTTCTTTCTTTTAGTTTATTTATTTTAATTGACAAATAAAAATTGTCTGTATTTATGGTATACAACATGATGTTTTGATACGTGTGTACATTGGCTAAATAAAGCTATTTGACATATCCATCATCTCACATGCTTATCATTTTTGGAGGGTGGGTGGGAACATTTAACATCTATTCTCTTAGCAACTTTCAAGTATGTAATACGTTATTATTAACTGTAGTCGCCATGTTGTGCAACAGATCTCCTGAACTTCGTCCTAACTGAAATTTTGTATTCTTTGACCAACATCTATGCTTTTTTAATTTTTCCCCCAGAGCTGTGGTCCCCAATGTTTTTGGTACCAGGGACTGGTTAATGAAAGACAATTTTTTCACATCTGGGGCCTGGGGCGGGGTGGAGCTCAGGCAGTGATGCACAGCCCAGTTTCTAACATGCCCCGGACTGGTACCAGGCCATGGCCTGGGGCTTGGGAGCCACAGCCCCAGAGGACCTTGCCTCTCTCTATCTTCATCACGACCTTAACATCTTTTTATGTTCCAATCCTTTCAGATTAGGAGTTTCACCTTCTTCAGATTTCTGTCCCATCTGCTGAAGTTCTCTGGGGACACACCTGCTCTTTGCCGAGGCTCTGCATGCCGACTCAGTGTGGGCTTTCTTTCATCGTGTGCAGGTGGGTTCCATGTGGTTGACATCCACAAAGTCAAAAAAGGGTGCACATCTCCAACACTGATAAAAAGCAAGTTTATTATATATATTCTTAGAATGATCCCAACCTCAGGAATTTTGGGGGAAGAGGCTAAATACTCACAGTTCTAGCAGTGCCCAGATGCCTGCATAGGTGGAGGCATGAGAGGCCAAACTGAAGCAGGCACATCAGTTTGGAGGAGGACCAAGGGCAGCAGTAGCCCTGCCCTGGAATTTGCAGACATGGTGGCCCTAGTCTATGTTCCAGTGAACTGTCTTTACTGCTGGGAATCTCATTGCTCTGGACCTCCTTGGGGCCATCCCTGCTCCAAATAAGCAATGTCATAACTGACATTGAACCAAGAGGAGATGCTGTCAATGGAGAGCAACTTCCACAAGAGGAATGCTGTGCTGACTTCATGAGCATCTCTAAGTTGTTAGAACATAATAAAATCTGCACTAACATCCACCTGTTCTCCTCAGAAATGACAGTGAAGGGCTGGTGACTTCATATAACTTCTCCAGTGCTGAGCTCTGCAATCATGTAGTCCAAGCTGTGAGGACTGTCACATGGAGAATGCTGACAGCCCAAAGGATGCACACATAAGCTGGAAGTGAAGTCAGGATACACCTGAAGATGGAGCCCACCCTAATGCACACACCCCAGACATGAGCTATGCACCTCAGCATGAATGTGGCTTTAGAATGAATCAGTAAGCACAGGCTTGGTGCCAGCCCTTTGTTCTGTGCCAACAGCATCCATTGTTCCTCAGGCAGGTTCTGTGTTTGCTGCACTCAACATAAACGTATGCTCTTAATAAATGACCAATTCTAAGGTAGCCCCTACTCTGAAGACATTGGACAGCCATGTCCCAGCCATGTGTCCCAGCAGATTTCTACTGCTGTGCCTCACCCAACCCAAAAGCTGTAAGTTAAGACTCGATACTGGAATCTGAGAAAATAGACAATGCTCACCATTGCCAGCTCTGGGTCCCCAGGGCTGAAGCTCCCCAGGACAAGGGAGCTCATGAATATATGATGTAGCATCAGGGTGCTTTGCTGCCTTGGACTTCGGGCTCTGCAGCCTTTTAGGTCCTTTGTCATTTTGCTGAGAAATGGAAAATGAAGCTGCTGAATGTTACTGAGGTGATATCCTTCCCCCCGGCCAATTGGTATGTTAAAACCTAATCCCCAAGGTGATGATATGAACAGGTGAAGCCTTTGGGAAGTGATTAAATTATGAGGGCTCCACCTTTATGAATGGTAATAGTGCTCTTATAAAATAGACCCCAGAGAGCTCCCTCACCCTTTCCACCACATAAGGACACAGCAAGAGGGTGCCATCTATGAGCCAGGAAGTGAGTCCTCACCAGACACAGACTGTGCCACACCGGGATCTTCCAGTCTCCAGAACTGTGAGCAATAAATGTATGATGTTAATAAATGACTGAGTCTAAATTATTTTGTTCCAGCAGCCCAAACAGTCTAAGAGAGAAGTCAAACCCAATGTCAAGGCCATGGCCTAAAAGCACAAGTCTCAGAGCAGTCTCCCAGCAGTATTGATTTGAGCTCAGCTGGCTCTTAAAAGTGGAATTTCATGGCTCTTCTGTTGGATCCTGGAGACTGTCATAAGGCATAACAGTGGGTGTGGTTATAAAGGGCAACATGGTAGATCTTGTGGTGACAGAAAGGTTCTCTTGACTGTATCAAGGTAATTATCATGGTTGTGATATCATATTGTAGTTTTGCAAAATCTTACTACTAGGCAAAAGTAAAGAAAAGAGTACAAGAGATCTCTCTGGGTTATTTCTTTTTTTCATTTTTAAATTTTGAGATAGGGTCTTGCTCTTTTGCCCAGGCTGGAGTGCAGTGGCATGATCATAGCTCACTGCAGCCTCAAACTTCTGGGCTCGAGTGATCTTCCCACTGTGTTATTTTCTATGACTGCATATGAACCTAAAACTATCTCAAATTTAAAAGTTTAATTTTTTTTAAGTTTTAAAGAGTTAAAAAAAAGGAAATGTATGGCTCAGTCCACCACTCCTTGTTCTCAACATGCAAAAGAATATTAGACTTTTTTTTTCTTCTGTAAATGCTGGTTTTCAAGCTGACTATCTTGAAAGTGATTCAAACAAAAATAATAATAATAATACTTTGAGTATTATTAAGCAAAAGAATGATGCTATCTTTTAGCAGGTGTCCACCCATCCCTTGAAGCTTAGGAATTCTTTGCATCTACCCTTTCTAATCCCCAAGAGTGAGAGCATTCACAGTGTATGAAAAGGCATCTGAACATATTTTGATATAAGTTAGCTCACAGCACAAATATGGATGAAGTAACATCCGTGCATTCAAACCCTTCTCTGTCTTCACAGAGTAAAGAACACACAACTACTTAAGCTGGAAATCCCAAGGCAATGTGATGTGAGCAATGATCGAGTTATAGGCTGGAGATTTTATACCTCTCTCTTAGAGATTATCTCACATTCAAATGTAAGCAGTGGGGGGGGGGGCAGATTGCTGGGAAATTGCCCACGGAATACAATTTTGATGAGTATGATCTTGCATTGGATAAAAGGTATCAATACACAACGTTCTTGTCTAGAGTCTTCAATGCATTAAAAATAAATGTGCAGTCATCATAAAAACATGGACTCCCTCAGGCAAACGGTGCAGATCAGACAAAATTGGTGGCCCTCCCTCTCTGCTGTTGAATTTCCTTCTGTAATTAACTTGATAAAGACCATGTTACTGAATCCCGGTCAAAGATATTAACTCTGGAATGATGAAAAGACTTTGTCATTGTTCCCTTCAATGCTAGAGGATTTAGCATGTCCAATGCATTTGTTCTAGAAAATGAGTCTTTCTGTGGACACGTGTAAGGTTTTCTTTTCTTTTGTTTTGTTTTGCTCTGACTCTTTTTCCTCCTCCTGGTGGAGTAGAAATTCTTTTTGAAAACCAATTTGCCAGTCTTTAAATATTTTCACAATCTTCCAACTTCCCTTGAAAGCAATATAAATGTCATACCACCGATTAAAGTCTCCCCTTAAAGAATGGATTCTGGACATTCCTTGCCAAGCAGTTCTCCTTTCAAAGAGGATGTTTACAAAGCATTTATGCAAACTCAGTCTCCAAGACTGCAGATTTTTAGTAGAGCTGTGTTAAAAGTGTTTTTTCATGGAATTATATGTTTGAGGGACTTGAGGCCAGAGAAACATGCAATTGGAGAATCATTAACTCAGGGACACCAGGAAAATATTTTCAAGCCATGGAAAATTACATAACAATGCATTTGTCAAAAGTTGTACATCACATTGCAGTTTTAGCAATGAGGGTGATAGAATATAAGCTTTTAATTATGAAAGTCTTGTGGTTTTCCTGTGTGATGTGTACCCTGTTTATGAGTTTCAATTCCCATATGGGCATTATTGCTCAGAATTGATAGCCTCTTACCTTGGGAACTTGTTTCAGGATTAACACTCCTGAAATGAGCAAGAATATCCATCATTTCTTAAAAACTCTATTTTTCCACCCAATCTCTGTGCTGACATCTCTACTTTCTCTGTGGTCTCTGTGCCATTTGCCTGACACATATTCACCCAAATGTGAGATATTATGTGGTCTGCTTAGTCATCGCCCATCCCAACTTTTCATAAATTTTAAGCTCCAATATCTAAAACATAATAATCAAAAACTGAAAGACATCATTCGAGTTCTCAGAATCTAACTGGTATGAACCAGTTCATTGCCAACCTTGATCCGATGTTACCCAGTTATGGACTTGTGCCTCGAATCTGAGAGACTAATTAAGAACTGATTTTTCCACCAATTATGTGACCTTTAAACTTAAATAATAATAATAATAAAATCCTTCCTGGTCTCAATTTCCTCATCTGGACAAGATCATCTCCAAAGTTTCTTCCAACCTTAGTGACACATGTCTATGATTCTATTACTTAATTGTGGTACATAGGAGGAATTCTTCATGGATTTGTTTTCTCTGTCTTCTTTAATTCGCTTCCTATTAAGCATGTTTGCACTTTTAATTTTGGAATCATTACAGATTCAAAGGTGTTGCAAAAATAGTATGGGTAATTCCCTTTCCTGTATTTTAAAAAATATTTTAATATTTATTAGAGAGACATGTACTAATATATAAAGTATTCAAATTAGCTGATATTGTACTTTAAATGCTTTTGGAAATATTTACTTCTCTTATATTCCTATTCCCTAAATCCTATAACATAGAACATTGCATCATTCGTCAACAAAATTAATCTCAATCAATGACCAAGATTTGCTATTACATTCACTATTTATATAATACATTGTATTGGCATACTATGCTCTGTGGGTTCTTGTACTAGACTGGATGTTTATTCTTTAATTATGGCAACAGTGTATGTGGGTCTCTATCCTTTTAACTGGTTGTTCAAAGGACTGTTCTTCTGGTGGTTTGAGCAAATGCTTCGGATAGCAGCTTAAGAGAGAGCTCACACAGCGTATTGGACACAGACCTGAAAAATATCAAAATTCTCTAAGAGTTAGCCTCTGTTGATTTATAGGCAAAATTACCAGTGTTACTCAAAAATGAATCAATCTAAGAATGGAAACCTGGAGAAAAAACATCTGAGTCTAAGGGAACACATATCAGCTACAGACATGGGTTCTTTCTTGGAATTGAAATGCTCCAAGCCCAATTCTTCTGTTATGGACTCTGTGACTTTTGACTTTTCCTTGGTACATTTTTTTTCAATAAAGGTAACTTGAATTGTTTTTAAAGTTATGATTGTAATATGCTCACATCATAGAAAACTTGGAAAAAAAATATGAAAGTCCAGAATAGGCAAATCCATGGAGACAGAACATAGACTTGTGGTTGCCTAGGACTGAATAGTTTGGGGGAAAATGAAGAATAACAACTAACAGCAACAGAGTTTCTTTTGGCATGATGAAAATGTTGTATTGAGACATGTCAATTTAGGTCCTTTGCCCATTTTTTAATAAGACTTTTTTTCTTTTTGCTATTCAATTGTATGAGTTACTATGTATTTCAGATAATAACCCCTTATCAGATATATGGCTCGCAAATATTTTCTTTCATTCTATGGGTTGCTCTTCACTCTGTTGGTTGTTTCCTTTGCTGTACAGATGCTTTTTAATTTAATGTCATCCCATTTATCTATTTTTGCTTTTGCTGCCTGTGCTTCTGAGTCATAACCAAAAAGTTGTTGCCAAGAGCAATGTCAAGAAACCTTTTCCCCATGTTTTCTTGCAGTAGTTTTATAGTTTCAGGTCTTACATTTAAGTCTGCAGGCCATTTTGAGTAGATTTTTGTATGTGATGTGAGGTGAGGGTCCAATTTTGTTCTTTTGCACATGACTGTCTGGTTTTCCCAGTACCATTTATTGAAGAGACTGTCCTTTCCTCATTGTGTGTTCTTGGCAACCTTGTTGAAGATCAGTTGACCATAGATGCATGGAATTGTTTCTGAACTCTCTATTGTGTTCCATTGTTCTTTATGTCTGTTTTTATACCTGTACCATGCTTTTTGGATTATTGTATTTTTGTAATATATTTTCTGGATATCTAATGTACAGCATGAGGACGTCAATTAACAATACTTTACTGTATACTTGAAATTTGCTAAGACAGTAGATATTAAGTGTTCTTACCACACAAAAAGAATCAGTACTATTTGTATGAATAAACTATTTGTATGTATGTACTATGTGTATGAGTAAAGATTTCCTTGACGGTATGCAACAAGAATAAAAGACAAAAATAAATTAGACAGGGAAGCACTTAAGAAAAAGAAAGAAAATGTTCTAAAAATGTTCTAAAATTGATTGTGGTGATGGTTGCACAACTCTGTGAATATACTAAAATCAATGAATGATACAATTTGAATGGGTGAATTGTACAGTATGTGAATTGTATCTCAATAAAGCTGTTATTAAAAGATTAAAGAAAAAGAAATCTTACCTACAATCCTACATCCCAGTGTTGAATACTGTTAACATTTTGCTGCTGATTTTTCCCCTTTTAGTAGATGCATGTTTAAGAATGTGTGTTTTTCACAATCTTCGGCTTTATCTTCTACACTGGTCACTTACTACAGTGTCTTCTCTTCTGAAAAGTATCCAAGCTGTGAATAGAATTAATGGATTTGTTCATTTCTAAGTTCCTTTTTGACAATCTGCCTTTGAGATACGTAGTAAATATTTTTAAAAAGATTTAAGCCTCCAAATTCATATGGTGAAGCCCTAGCCCCCACTGTCATGGTATTAGGAGGTAGGACGTTTGGGAGGTTATCAGGTTTAGATGAGGTCATGAGGGTGTAGCCCCCATGAGGGAATTAGTGCCTTTGTAAGAAGAGGAAGAGACACCAAAGCTCTCTCCTAGCCATGTGAGGACACAACAAGAAGGCAGCTGTCTGCAAGCCAGGAAGAGGGCTTGTCTTACCCCTTTTGTGCAACTATAACAAAATACCATAAACTGGGTGGCTTATAAACAACAGACATTTATTCTCCCAGTTCTGAAGGCTGGAGGCTGGAAGTCCAAGATCATGGTGTGGCAGAGTCTGTGTCTGGTGAGGACTCACTTCCTGGTTCTTAGATGGGACCTTCTTGCTGTGTTTTCATGTGGCAGAAGGGGCAAGGGAGCTTTCTGGGGTCCCTTTAATAATGGCACTGATCTCATTCACGAGGCTCCATCCTCATGACCTCATCACCTCCCAAAGGCCCCACCTGCTAACACCATCACCTTCAAGATCACAATTCCAACACCTGAATTTTGGGAGGACAAAAACATTCAGACCCTAACAGGGCCCTTATCAGGAATTGAATCACCCACCACCTTGATTTTGTACTTCCAACCTCCAGAACTGTGAGAAATATATTTCTATTGTTTAAGCTGTCAAGGGGAAAAAAAAAACCCAAACTTCTAAAATAAGTTAAAGAGGCTTATTCTGAGCTGAACATGTGTGACTGCAGCCTGGGGGACATAGTCTCAAGAGGTCCTGAGAAAATGTGCTTGAGGTGGATGCATTACAGTTTGGTTTCATACATTTCAGGGACACAGGAATTGCAGGTAAAGTCATAAATCAATACATGGAAGGTATACATTGGTTTGGCCCAAAAAAGCAGGACATCTCAAAGTGAGGCCTTACAGGTTATAGGTGGGTTCAGAGAGTTTTTGATATGTAATTGGTTAAAGAAATGAAGCTTTGTATAAAGGTTTGGAACATTTTAATTGAAGATAGGGAAGTCTGTTAATCAAAGACAAGTTGCAATATACAGACTCAAGTGATCTTTTAAGCAAATTAATGACCTGCGGGTGATTAAATGTTTGCCCTGCATTGCCTTAAGTCTTGTTGATAATTTAGTATTGTCACAAAGAGTCTGTTTTCTCAGTCTTATGATCTCTGTTTTAACATCAATGCTGGTCAGTTTTTGCATCTAAACTTCAAAAGGGAGGGGGTATAGTGAGGTGTGTCCAACCTCCCTTCCCTTCATGGCCAGGAACTCACTTTTGAAGTTTTTCTGCGATCCCCCTGGCCAGGAAGGGACCCATTCCATTGGTGCAGGGGGAGTGGGTAGGATATTATTGTAGTTTACAGAGCCACCCAGTCTATGGTATCTTTGTTATAGCAGCCTGAGCTGACTAAGACACTCCCAGAGCTATGACATTCCTCGAACTCCTAGGCTCAAACAATCCTCCCACCTTGACCTCCCAAAGTGCTGAGATTACAGGTGTGAGCCACTGCAATGTGACATTCCTGTATTCCCCAGATTTCAGAGTAAGAACCATTCGTGGAGATTCATGAGCCTTTCAAGAGGGGAAATAAATGCTCAGGGACATTATTCTGAATGACTCCAGGCAAATGCACACCACATGAATGAGGAGGGAAAACCTATAGGCAAAGGAGACCAGTGAAACCGCCCTGCTGGGAGGTTCACTCCAGACCAGAAAACTGACACTGGGTGTGCAGAATCTGGCAGAAATCAAATCGCTATAACTGTTTGAAACAAAGGGGCAGGAATGTCTCTGAGCATTAGATCCTGATGCATAAATGTGTCTGAGAGTGAATGAGCTTCCCAAGAGAAGAGAATTTGTAACTGAGAGAAATGGCTTTTGTTTGTTTTGCAAACATTGAATGGGAGACATCAGCAAGAGAGTCACATGGCTGCAGAAAATAATTATGTATACATGTGGATCTGCCTGTGGGAAAAATGGTGGGGCTAGAGATTTAGACTGAGAAGTTATCCCATTAGAGTGTTCAATGGGTATCGAGATTCAGGTATGAAGTCATTATGGAAAGAAACATTGTGAAATAAGCCCATTTAGGCAGGATAGGAGAAAAAAGGTGATTGAAGTCTATTGAGCAAAAAGTGATAAAGATGATTAGGAAAGCAGATCATTAAGGAGAATTCAATGGCATGGCCATTAGTAAAATAGAAAAGAGAGAGCTTCCGGGTGAAATTCATTGGTAAATGTCATAAAAGCAAAAAATGAATTAAAGGAAAAGGAAGAAAAAGTGAAAACCTGGGAAGAGATGATGATGAAATCGTAGAACAGAAATGGAAACTTTAACATCCATCGGAAATCAAGCAGGTGGCAGGGGAGGAGGGGATGGGCAAACTCACACCTACCGGGTACAGTGCACACTGTCTGTGGGATGGGCACACTTTAACTTTGACCCAAATTGTACAAAAGCAATTTTTATAACCAAAACGTTTGTACCTCTTTAATATTCTGAAATTTTTTAAAAAACTACCCGATAAATAAGGCTGACCATAGACTCAAGTCACAGACTAAGAATGAGCATAATTCTAGAGTTTAAATTGATTGTTTTTTGTACATCTGAGTAACTATATCTTGATATTTTTAAACATTTAATTTTTTCTGAAGATTCAATTTGTTGGCTTTGTTCTGAACTTGCCAGAGAAGGAGTAACTCTTCAATGAATGTAATTTGCTGATAACTTGTGAAGTGAGAGAGATTATGATTGGAAGTCTCTTACTTTATAGTCAGCTATTTTAAGATTTTTTTCTCTATTGTGAGTAAAAAGATTTTTAGAAATTTAAGAAGATAAAACCTAGAATTTTATCACCAAAGATGAAGTAAAAAGTATGACATGAGCAGTAGCATATATTAAGGGTTACTTGCAGTGGGCTCTTCCTTAAAAATAAAAACAAAAACAAAATATCAGCAAACAAAAAAAAAAAGGAATCTTACCTCAGCTGTCCACCTGACAAATATTTCACCGAGCCCAGACGCTGAGACTGTGGTTGTTTAGAAGCAAGACTCCGTTTAACCCATGTACACATATGATCCAGCAATCCTGCATCTGGATGTATCTCCAAAATAATTGGAATCGGTGTGTTGAAGAGCTATCTGCCCTCACATGTTCATTGCAGCATTATTCGCAACAGGCAAGATGTAGAAACCACCCGAACATCCGTCGCCAGATGAACGGATAAAGAAAATGTGGTCTATGCATACAATGGAGTATTATTCAGCTTTAAAAAGAAAGGAAATTCTGACACATGCGACAACATGGATGAACCAGGAGGACATCAGGCTGAGTGAAGGAAACCGGACACAGAAGGATAAATGCTGTATGACATGTCTAAAATAGGCAAATTCAGAGAAGCAGAGAGTAGATAGAATGGTGGTTTCCAGGGTCTGGGGGGAAGAGGAAAGGGGAAACGTTGTTCGGTGGGTATAAATGTTCAGTTATACAAGACGAATCCCCTCTAGAGATCTGCTGTGTAACATCGTGCCTGTGGATAACAATACACGTGTCACACACTCAGACATCTGCCCATTCCCCACCCTCGGAGGCTCAATGCATCCATCCGTAATCGTGACGGGGGCTGCTGTCGAGTTGCCTTTACTCTACGGCAAAGAGCTCTGAGTTCTGAGCTGTGAACATCTGGAATTGCAGATTCTATCAGGAGAGCCTGTTCCAAAGTGACTACATTGCAATAAAAGAGAAACAGGGACATCGCACCTCATTTCTCATGTGAATGGAAATCTGGAAACACGGAGGTTTTTAAGATCGGAACGCTCTTGGCTGGCTCCTAATGGCTAGCTTTCATCTCAGGCCAGAGATCAACAGCAAGGCACCCTTCCCTTTGCTTTCTGTCCCTCACTTTTGCAGATTCCGGAAGTTTTTTCATTGAGTAGTTGCAAACAATAAATTTCCCATCAAAGGGAAAAAATGGGTTTTGTGACTATTCATCTATGTTTTCTCTAGTTTGCGTCACATAAACCATGTTTCTGATGGCCATGAATTTTCCTAGATTGGGGATACTCGCGTACTTGCCAGTTATAGTCAAAAAAAGAAATGGCCCCATCATTCAGGATTTTTTTACAGTAAAAGCCCTGTTAATTTTACCAACAAGTATATGCCACAATCCCATCGCATTATAGCATTATTTCCATTGTACTGGGAAACAGAAGGTAACAGTTAGGAAACTGTGTTCTACTTGAATAAATAAGATGTCTGCTGATTTAATTTCATGTGAGCCACTTTCCAATGACATTGTATGAGGCTGTTTTTCTTCTAGTATTTTCTATTCCCACCATCCTATGCCCTTTGGAGCACCGAAGTTATTGGACTAGAGTTTTATGTTTGGGGAAATCTCCTCTAAGGGAAAGAAGAAAGCTTTATTACCAAAAGGAAAAAAGTCCAAACATATATTCTTGTAGTAACAGCAACAATGACAATATCCTTTTGTATTTACTGGGCAGTGACAAATCTTAACACTCTGTAAAAATTGGATTTAAGGTAGCAAGCTTAAAAAGGTATAGTTTTTTATGATCCTCAGACCTTTGATCTGCCCTCCTCATTCTTTCCCCTAGAAGTGCCCAGAATCGCTTTACCTCACCGGTAAAACGGTCCAAAATAGGTTCACCATGGAAAATTCTTTCACATGAGTGACAATCGAATAAACATAACACAGTATATGGATTAGAGTGAATTAAAACTCTTCCATTAGGAGAAATGAAACTTTCGCCTTGTGGGTCGGAAATTGAATTTTCTTCATGTTATGCTCCGATCTCTGTTTTTGTACTGCCTACAATATTTTTATTTTGGGGATACAGAGGAAAATGTAATCTCTTCCCTTAGCCTGTGAGCAACAGCCTATGACATCACGCAGCTCACGAAACAAAGAAATCAGCTTCTTTATTGCTGAAAAATGTATCACACAAATACAGTTTAGGTTTTGTTACTACAATGCTGTCTAACAGATATGTAAAGCATTGCTGTGTACAAAAAAAAAACACACAGTAGAGGGTACTGGAAGAGGTCCAAGAACAATTTCTTGTGTAAAATCTTACAGAAGCCGGGTTTAAATGCTTTGTCCCACTTCATTAATATTTGTTGCAGCCGTTGCGATGCCAGATCATGGAGAAACCTAATAAATAGGATCTGACAATTGTAAATCACCGAAATGTGTGTGCCCACATAGCAACAGGGATTTTAAGAGGTTGTCTATATTTCTAGCAGAAAATTTACTAACACATCCACCCAAATATTTAACTTAGTATGATACATCATTTACTGTGCAAACGCCTGATTGAAACAGTATGGGGAAAAGCAATTTTATGGAGAAATGTGAGCAATAAGGAATTCACTGTTTGTTTTTTGCGTTTGGCCTGGGTTTAGCAACCTTCACGCTCGTCGAACAAAATGTCTACTGACAAACACCGCAGCAGCGTTACTGAAGACGAGAACTAGACTTAACTTCGAGGTAGGCGTGAATGTGGGCTTCCAAACCTTAATTTCGATTTCTCCAAAGCAAACATTTATCCGCACTTCTTTTATGATGGAAATTTCTACATGATATGAAGGTGGGCGAAAGTGGAAAACTGACAGGATGGCTTTCATTCACCTAATGGGTAGTCAGTCTTTACTTTTCAATATGTGAAACGTTCCCAAAACGATTACCTCATTACGATTGACTAACCTGAAAAATTTCCTTACGATCCGATGTCATCTAAACTGCCAAACGGATTGGGGAATGAGAATCTGATTTTTGGAAGATAGACAAGGCATTTGGTTCCTAAAAACAAGAAATATATTCTGGTTATGCTGACAATAAATTAACCCTGACATGTAGCAGGCATATATTAATAATATTTTAAGGGTCATTGACTCTGAATCCCAACCTAATATTAAAAATTTAGAAACTCTGTGATTTTTAATAAAAGGGAAGAGGATTATGTGCATAATTTGAAAATGTGGCTTGTTGATCAAAACATGAAATCTTGCAATGATATGAGGGTAGACATAAATGGGAATTTTGGGAATGCTCAGAGAAATGACCCACCATTGTCCCGGGAACATAGGAAAACCACACACGGCTCAGAACCATCACTCCCCACCACATGTATTTGTAGCTAGGAAGAAGTTACTTAATTTCCACTCGTGGAGTTCGGCGACAAGATTTCTCATTAAAAGTAAATCTCTTTGGATATGCTAATTACCCTGAATAATCACTATGCAACATTTGTATCAAAACATCATTGTGGGCCCCATGCATAGGTACAATTATTATGTGTCGACTGAAAAAAATAAAACGGACTCTTACTACTAAAAAAGTAATAAATCTCTCATAAGCCAGGGTCAGAAAAAGACAAATACGGGATGATCTCACTTATATGTGGAATCTAAAAAGTCAAACTCATAAAAATAGACAGAGGAGAATGGTGGTTATCGGGCCTCAGGGGACAGTGGATTTAGGAGATGCTGGTGAAAAGGTATAAAATTTCAGTTAGGCAGGAGAAATAAGTTATTGAGATCTATTGCACAGCATAGTAATTATAGTTAATAACAATGTATTATATATTTCAAAATTGCTGAGAGTAGATTTTAAATGTTCTTACTACACACACACAAAATAAGTAGAAGAGGTGACGAGCATGTTAATTAGCTTGATTTAATCATTCCACACTGTGTACATATATCAAAACATCACATCATATCCCATAAATATGTACAACTATAACTTGTCCATTAAAAATGAGTAAATATGGGTGCAGTGGCTCACGCCTGTAATCCCAGCACTTTGGGAGGCCGAGGCAGGAGGATCACTTAAGGCCAAGAGTTTGAGACCAGCCAGGGCAACATAGTGAGACCCTGTCTCTACAAAAAATAGAAAAATCAGCCGGATGTGGTGGCATGCACCTGTAGTCCCGGCTGCTCGGGAGGCTGAGGCAGGAGGATCACTTGAGCCCAGGAGTTTGAGGTTGCAGTGAGCTGTGATGACGCCCCTGCACTCTAGCCCCAGCGACAGAACAATATCCTGCCTCAAAAAAAAAGAATAAATAAGTAAGTAAATATAACCTGAATCTTAAAAACAAACAAACAAAAAACAAAATCTCTCCCAGCCAGTGGCATTGCACATGTACTATGGGAGCAAACTATTCCACAGATAAGAAGCAGACACTTATCTGTAGGGAATGTAAAAATAATATTAAAACAAACCCAATGTGGGCTTGTTAATTATCACCGTGCACCAGCCGTTTTTAACAATATCATCTACAAAACACTCCTTTCTGGAAAAAAAAAAAACATTTTGGTCTTTTAAGGTCTAAAGCAATGGCTACATTGCTATTCTGTTTTAATAATAGCATTGTATACAAGAAATTGAGGTTACTCATTTGGACTAATTAATTGTCTTTCTATGAGCCTTGTGCTCCACAGGGAAGATTCGGAGAACCCTCTGTCAGCCCCAACACAGGCAACTCAGCTACCTGGGTTTCTTGTGAGAGTGGGTTTTTACCAGTGTGGAATCCTTTCAGCATGTTTTGGGGACAGTTTGGGCTTCTATTTTTCATGCTTCTAAATAATCCTGGGTTTAAACAGGGGACCAGAAATCAACAGTGACAAGTGATTGGAATTTAAAAATAACAGTGCTTAGGTGAAAATTAATCTTTGAACCATGTGAAGTTCACCTATCTGCAAGCATTTCTTTGTGTGGTTTTTCCCTTTCCCCCCAAAAAACAAAATAATAATAATTAGGAAGTATTAATGGATGACTTCCTCCCCTTCCGTACCGTGATATTTATTTTACTTTTTATTGTATGTATTTATGGGGAACAATGTGATGTGTTGATATAGGTACACATTGTGAGATGACTCAATCAAGCTAATTGGCTTATTTGTCACCTCACCTGCTTATTTTTTGTATGTGGTGAGAATATTTAAAATCTCTTCTCTTAGCAATTTTCAAGTATGCAGTACATTGATGTTAACTATAGCCACCTTGTTGTACAGCAGATCTGAACTTATTCCTCCTGTCCAACCGAAATGTTGTATCCTTTGACCAGTATCTCCCCAACCCCCCACCCCCCAGGCCCTGGTAATCGCCATTCTACTCTCTACTTCCATGAGTTTGACTTTTTTAGATTCCACATAGAGAGGAGACCATGCAGTATTTGTCTTTCTGGACTTGGCTTATTTCGCTTAACATAATATCCTCCAGGTTCATCCATGTTGTTCCAAATGACAGGATTTCATTCTTTTTAAAGCTTGTTGAAAACAACTTTTGTCCTATAAAGAAAGGGAAAGTATTATAAAATAATTCACCCAAAGTGCCAAATAAGATAGATATACCATCCAAACTACCTTGTCCCCCTTCTGGCAACAATGACAGGCTAAGAGGGTGGTATTCCCATATAGAATGAGTTCCTGTCCTGAGTTATGGCTTGAAGAATGTATTGGTTATCCACTGCTGTGTAACAAATCATCCCCAAGTACAGCAGCTTCACAGAACAGACATTTTTCATCTCACACAGTTTCTGGGGGTCAGGATTCTTACAGAGGCTTAACTGGGTGTTTCTGTCTTGGTTCTCTCATGAGGTCGAAGTCAAACCGTCTTTTGACCACCCCAGAGAATTTCCCAAGAGAGTTGCCCCATGAGGAATACCACACTGGACTTCATGGGAGCAAGACATAAATTTTTTTTTTTTTGTACTAACCTGCTGAGATTTTAAGATTTGGGTATTATTTTTTGAACACTTAGTATGCGTTTCCCTGCACTAAATTCTTTTCTGAAAATTTTAAGTGAGATGTTTTCAAGATGCAAAAATAGTTTTCAAGAATGAAAAATTTTCCTATTTTTGCCCTTCCTGGATTCCAGGTTAATATCTTTCCTGAGCTGTTTCCTGCAATGATTCCACGTAGACAGCTGTGGGAATGTTGCAAATCCCGGTCTTTTTAGTTAGTTTCTCACAAAAGTTAAAAGAACGTTCATCACAGCAAAACCAATGAAAGTTCTCTGAGAGGGTTAGTTTCCTTTAAAAAAAAATCTGCATTATTACAGATACTGTTATTTCAGTTTTCTTTCTACTTTCTCTTAAACTCACAGAGTAAAAATGAAGGCTGACGGAGATTTTTTTTCTTTTTTTCTTTGTTTTTTCTTGAGTCAAGACCTCACTTTCCACAGTGAGCAGTTCCATCCTGTAGATGCCACAGTAACCAAGTAAATATGGGATAAATTCAAACCCTGTAGTGATTACAACCCTTCCGTCCAGACATAGGCTACGGCTTTAGGAAAGCGTTTGCTAAGGTGCCTAGAAGGAAAAAATAAAGTAAATTTTTGGATGAAAATGGCAAAATGCCTACTCAAGCCTTTTTACTTGTGTTATGTGAGTTGAATTTTATTCTCAAACTGTTGTCCGATGTCGCTTCAACTTTGCCTGTTATAAACTTCCTCTGGGGATGACTGGAGGAAGAACAGGCTGAGTCCAGCAATGCAGGCAGGTGCCACCCTGGGTCCTCAGCCCCCTGTCTCTGTCCAGGTCCTCAGCCCTGCAAAAGTCTTCCCAAGTCATTGCAAACCCCCCCCCCATCCAGTGCGGAGGGAATTCCAGCCGGATCTCTCTTCTGCAAGCTTATCTAGAGTTGCAAACAAACTTTGAGGGGGTGAATGACTGGGCTGTATCTGGTCAACAGTGAACAGATCTGCAGGGGCTCCCAGAGGTTTCTGACTCAAAATGACCAAGAACCACTGTTCGGATCCTGCCCTTTGATCAGCACTGTTCTGATCCAGTCTGGCTTTTGCTTCTTTATTATAGACTTTTAGAAAGGAAGTGGATCTTTAATGCAATCTCTCCAAAACCCTGGATGTCACAGAAGGCACTGAGGTCCTTTTTACATGAGAGAGTGAGTGTACCCATTTGTGCATATGTGTGTATGTGCGTTAGTGGATAGACACATGTGCATGTGGTATGTGTGTGCATGTGTGTATGCATGTGCATGTGTGCGAGTGCATGAATATGAGTGTGTGTGTAATGTCTGTGTGGTATGGGTGTGCTGTGTGCATGTGCTTGTGCATGCATGAGTTTGTGTAATGTGTGTGCATAAGCACGTGTGTCTGGTTTGTATGCATAAGCATGCATGTGTGGTATATGTGTTTGCATGAGTGTGTGTGCTGTGTCATGTGTATACCTGAGTGTGTGGTGCGTGCATGTGATGTATGCGTATCATATGACAGATGTGTGAGGTCTGTGTCACGGTGCATGAGTGTGGTGTGTGTGTGTACGGGGGTGGAGAATCCAGAAGGACGTGACAGCTAAGGACACCGTGCACAGCAGCACACAAGGGCACACTTGTGCTCCTGTTCTGAAACAAGCGGGGCTACTCAGAAAAGCTGAGCTTCTGTCTGCAGCCCAGAACCATCTGAGGAACACTGGCTCTTGATGGATTTTGCTGAATGATTCTTCTCTTTTTAAATGGATACAAATGAACAGAGTGCAAATTAAAGCAACTGAGTACATTTCTGGCTTAGCAAACCAGCCACGCTGTTGAATAAGGAAACGGCTTTAGCAGTAGCTTCAAGAAACTAGCTCAGCCCACAGGACAGAGAAGCCAAAAACAGATCAAGAGGCTGCACAAAAGACAACACCCTCCAGCCACGCACGCAAGATCACACGGGAGCCCATGCACCATGCGGTAGCGAAGCTAGAGTCACGTTTAACCAAACCCTGTTGCGACACTAAGATGTGCAGAATCAACAGCAGATACCAAAGAGCCTTTCCTACAAAACACAAAGTCTTAAGCAAAACCAGAAATGAGTTTCAGTATAAAACAATTCATAACCCATTTGCGATGCTGCTGTTCAGGGACTCGACATAAATGGCCGTATCATTTCAACTGGGATGTTGCCGGCAAATCTGCCCAGTGAAGCGTTCAGTGCAAAGAGGAATTCTAGCAACTATGTTCATGACAGTGGTTCTTTTATTGGGTTAGTATAATTAGATCAGGGGAACCGCTGGGACACGTCAGAGGGGAATGCATATGTAGCTCTAGTCCGTATAAATGTTCGTGATTGCCTTAAACAAAAGTGGTGAGTGTGATTCAGCACAGAATGTTGAAAATACCCATGTTGAATCCAAGTAAGATGAGCCGTCGAGGGGAATTTTGTCTTGGCTGTTTTCTCACACCAAGAGAAAAAGCAATGATCAAAAATAGCCAAATTATAAGACTTTTCTTGTCGTTTGTGGGTCTTAGAATCCATGTCCGTGAACAGACTTGAAGCAGTGTGGGATATTCCTATTTCTATTTTTGGACATAGCCATAATTTCTATCCTCAAGAGAGACTTGTTTTCTGTAGATATTTGAGCGTACCCACCAGAATACGCAATTTTGTTGAGGGAAGACCTTCTTTACCAAAACACGCTAAGTGAGTGTCAACCAGAGGTTGGCAAACTTTTCCTGTAAAGGGCCAGATAGTAAATATTTTAAGCTTTGTGGACCAAATGGTCTCTGTGCAACAACTCTGCTGTTATACTGCACAAGCAGCCACAGAAAACATATAAACAAATGGGTGTGACTGGCCACAACGAAACTTTATTTGCACAAATCGGGTGCTCCTTGAAGTGCAGGGATCTGTAAACTCAAGGAGGAGCTGTCTACCTTCCTCATTCCAATGAACAAGGGTAACCAGAAAATGCAATCACTAAAAATACCCCTCCCATTCAGAAAGGAAAAAAATGGAGAAGAACATCTCTAGGAGACAAGAAAGGTTCTATCTCTTAAGCTGAATAGTAGATACATGAGTGTTGGCATTCCTGTTGTAAATCCTCTTTGGGGCACATTTAAAATCCAGTGGCAACATTTGACAGCCAAGGTGGCTCTGCCAAAGAGAAGAAAAAAGTGGGCAGAGAGATTATAAGAAAAAAATGCAGAACATCACAGTATAAGTTGTCTATGGATATCATAACAATGTCCCACAGACTGAGTGACCTACACAAATGACATTTATTCTGTCACATCCTAGAGGCTGGAAGTCCCAGATCAAGGTGTGTCAGGGCTGGTTCCTCCTGAGGCCTCTCTCCTTGGTGTGTAGATGCCACCTTCTCCCTGTGTCCTCACGTGGTCGTCCCTCTGTGCGTGTCTGTGTCCTCATCTCCTCTTCTTATAAGGACACCAGTCCTGTTGGATCAGGGCCCACCCTAGTGCCTCATCTTACCTTAATCACCTCTTTAAAGACCCATCTCCAAATACAGTCACAGTCTGAGGTCCTGGGGGTTAGGATTTCAACATATGAGTTTGAGGGGATGCAGTCCAGCCCATAACAATCATGAAATTCCAGGTGCAGGAGTGTTTCAAGAAGCCCCTGTTGTCTCTGTGGGACCAGTAGGAAGAAGCTTAGAAAGTTCTATTGCAAACCCAGACAGACAGTGCAGCACGAGCCAGAACAGACACTACCCGGTGCTTAGTCATCATTTCCCTCCTCCCTGGAAGCTGAGTGCTAAACACCTTGATTTTCCTGCCTCCTTTGCAGCTGGGGCTGCCCATGTTGAGCAGATCTGGCCAAAGACATACAACTGAAAGTCTGAGGCAAGGCTTTGCTAGAAGAAAAGTTTTCACCCTTTATCCCTTAGCCTAGTCTCATCTTGCATTCCTGGAGCTCAGACTTGGAGCTGAAACAGCAACCTTGGGGGGTGACCGGGGAACAAGCAAGAGGCTAAAACCAATCTCCAAGGACAACAGACTGGAAAGACCTGAAAGTCCCCCCGCAAGTGTGGGCAAAGATGTGGAGAAAAGGAAGCCCTTGCACGTTGTCGGTGGGAAGGCAAATTAGTGCAGCTGTTAAGGAAGACACTAAGGAGATTTCTTGAAACATTGAAAATAAATATGTATGATCCAGCAACCCCATTCTGGGTCTATATCCAAAGGAAATGAAATCAGTATGTCAAAGAGACATCTCTACTCCCACGTCCATGGCAGCACTATTCACAACAGCCAAGACATGGAATCACCCGTAGTGCCCATTCATGGATAAATAGGAAATGAAAATGTGGTCTATGGAGTAGTATTCAGCCTTAGAGAAGAAGGAAATCCTGTCATTTGTGGCAACATGGATGAACGTGGAGGACTGTTAAATGGAATAAGCTAGGAGGAGAAAAACAAATACTGCATGATCTCACTTATATGTGGAATCTGAAAAAGTCAAAGTCATACAAGTGGACAGTAGAATGGTGGTTGCCTGGGGCGGAGGGCGGAGAGGTGTTGGTCAAAGGATACAAAATTTCAGTGAGACAGGAGGGATGAGTTCAAGAGATCTATCGTCCGACGACATGGTGACTGCCACTAATAACAATATATTGTGTACTTGAAAATTGGTCAAAGAGTAGATTTTTCAGTGTTCTCATCACAAAACAGTGATAAGTATTTGAGGTAATGTGTATGGTTTAGCTATTGTGTAATGGATAGGTACATCAAAATGTCACATTGTACCATGTAAATATACACAATTTCTATTTGTCAGCTAAACATAAATCAATTAAATCTTCCTATTAAAAAGAAAAAGAAAGAAAGTCCTGCATGGCTGTCTGGTGGCACCACTGAGCTCTGAACTATGACAGAACTGCTTACTTCTGTACATCTTGTTGTGTAGGACAAAATAAATACCTACTACTAAACAAGAAAGAGGGGAGGAGGACAGGTCCATTGTATGTAGGGACATTCAGGTCATGGAAATACCCATTGCAACCATTATGGTGGAGAAAATGGGGAGGAAGGCAGACTGGCATGGACTCACCAATAGTAAACAAGAATGTGGCTCAGAAATAGTGGATGAGGGCCGGGCACGGTGGCTCACACCTGTAATCCCAGTGCTCTGGGAGGCCGAGGTGGGAGGATCCCTTGAGGTCAGGAGTTCGAGACCAGCCTGAGCAAGAACGAGACCCCGTCTCTACTAAAAATAGAAAAAATATTAGCCGGGCATGGTGGTGGCGCCTGTAGTCCCAGCTACTCGGGAGGCTGAGGCAGGAGGATGGCTTAAGCCCAGGAGTTTGAGGCTGCAGTGAGCTATAATGATGGCACGGGACTCTAGCCTGGGTGACAGAGTGAGACTCTGTCTCAAAAAAAAGAAAAAAAGAGAAATAGTGGATGACAATGTGCAGAAATCAAAACAGAGATAGAATAGTGGAGGTGAGGTGAGACCAAGGAATGAATCCTCCTGTTTTTCCTTATAAACCACAAAGAAATTTCTTCCTGTAGCGCGTGCATCCATCTGGACATTGAAATCCATTGTGGCCACCGCACAAAAAACACCCTGCTTCCAATGGCAGCACAAAGTGGTATCCTCTGCTCTCAGCCTGGAAAACATTCTTGAAATCCCCTCCTTGGAATGTTTGCTGGAGGAACTCAACCTTAATTGTTACTAAAAAGAAAAAAACAATGTTGGCATTGGAACAATTGCAAGATAAAGTTTAATTTGCTGATAATTGGGTATGCGCCTGCATTCAGGAATGATTTATCTTTTGTGTTTGGCAGCAAATTTCAGGGGCCTGGAGGTCTTGTTTACATGCTTTTGCGCTTGTGTGATGGCGTGGTATTGTGAGTCTTTGGATGGAGATGTTTTGATTTCCTTCTTGGCTTATTATGACAAGACTTACAATAACAATAAGTCATTATATGTAATCGTGACTGAATTATAAGGCTGGAAAGAATGTTAAGGGGTCATTTACAGCAAGCAATCCCAAACTGGTTGCCACGGATAAGAACGTCAGGGTACCCATAATGTTAGGCTGCTTCTCACAGTTCATTTGATGACAACCTCCCTCTGCCAAGAGGGTCGAAATAAAATGTGTCTGATGATTGTAAAATTCCCAGAACTTCCACTGTGCCCATGACACAATTTACCAACAAAGTTGGGTGCATTAGTTGGCCAAGGCTGCCGTGACAAAATCCCATAGGATGAATTTTATTCTCGTACAGTTCTTGAGACCAGACGTCTGAAATCAAGGTATCCGCAGACTTTGTTCCTTCTGGAGGAGCTCAGAGAGAATCTGTCTCAGACCTCTGTGCCAGCTTCTGGGGGGGGGGTCCCCGCAATCCTTGGTGTTTCTTCTCTTTTAGACACATCGTCCTGGTGTGTGTCTCCATGATCACATGGGCTTCTCTGTGCATTTTCCTTTTTTTTTAAGGACACTAGTCATTGGATTTAGGGTCTACCCTAATCTGGTATGACTCACTACATCTACAAAGACTTTATTTCCAAAAAAGTCCCATTCTAAGATTCCAAGTAAACATGAATTTGAGGAGCAATATATCCAACCTAGTACACTTGCTCCTTCTTCCCAGTTTCCTTTGACAGACAACATAGTTCTCGAGTTTTCATCTTTATACACACACACACACACACACACACCACGTTTCTTTTGAATTGAAAAAAATCTGTGTGCCAAACCTTAGCCCCAAGAGATTTGAGGGGGCCATGACCTATCAATATGTGGTTCATAAAAACCCTTCCCACAATATATTACTCCATTTTCCAGTGAGATTTTTGGAAATATAATGTCAGTGTTGAAGGGTCTTGGCTTACATTTGTGCATGCATTCACTTTGAAAGAAAGTTCGGATTTTTTTTTCCATACATGGTAAAGGTTGCCTTAACCACAACTATGTTTGCATTATCCATACTCACAGCACATCAATTTTTACTAATCCTGCCATTTAAATATGCCCAAAGGACAATTTATGTCTCTGGGCTGTATAGTCCTTTCTCTTCTCCTTGGGTCCAATGCAGACCTCAGGGGACTTGCCCCATGACAATTTGATATAAGTCTTTTAACGCTTATTACATGCCATGGAAAGACATTTCGGGATGGGCAAAATTTATGTGGGCTATTAATTGACAGTGAGAATCAATGGACATTTGTTAATTCTCAGTAAGTTATTGACAAATTATCTTGTGTATAGGCTTAGGAGATAGCTGTGCCGGTAATGCTGAGTGTCTTCCTTTTAAAGGGCACACTAAGAAAGGCTGTACCATGTGGTCATCATGTGTGAAGTAAAACCTAGCATTGGGGTTGCGTGCATCCTTGCCAGTGATTTACACCCTGCTGAGTTGCCCCTGATGACAGCTCAGGGTGATATTCTAGAGCATAATGTAGAGGTCAACTTTGATTTAGGTAGTGGAAAAATGCAACACCTGGGCTGAGCCAGGACTCATAGGAAGGACCCAGCCCTTTGAAGAGCTGTGTTGAAATCCACCCAGCCAAGGGCAGAGGGAGAGTAAGGAAGACAAATAGAAAAACAGAACAGAGAGCTGGTGGGGTCCAAAAATGCAGGTCCAGGTAGGGCTTGGGAAAGAGTTCGAATTTTATCTTACTATGAATGTGATGGGAAGCCACCAGGGGGTTTTAATTAAAAGTGCAGAAGGGTCTGGTTTACATGTTTAAATGCCTTTGGCAGGTGTGGAGAGAGCAGATTATGGGGGTGATAATAGAACAGGGTAGAGCCGGGGTCTGTCACAGGGGTGCAGGCAAGAGACAAGAATGGATGTGATGCGTGGCTTTTATTGAAGATGGAGGAAATAAGCACGTTTGGAATAGGTTGTAGAGGCCGAAAAAATAATCCTGTGAATTGGATGTTGCTCTGGGAGGGACGGAGGGAAGGAAATTCAGGGGTTTGCTCTCGGGCAATTGGTCCAATGGTGGTGTGATTACAGGATATGGAATATGGAGAAGAGAGAAAAATTGAGAACAGGATCTTGGGTTTTGTTCTTGAAGAATTAGGTAAGTCCTGGTGTCATTTAATCACCTAGGCAAGACTGAGAAACAGGTGCAGAAGGACATAACCAAAAGTTGTCCTTCCAACACGAATTTTGAGCTTTGTATCAGATACCCAAGGGCGAGAGGGGGATCGTAGCACGTCCCATATATGTGTCTTGGCTTACGTGGCCAATATATGAGAATCAAATCTGTGGAAGTTATGCTTAGAGCTGGAACAGCTTCTAAATTATGAGTAAAGAGGGAGAAAATGGCCCCCTTAATATTTGCATGCCTGTATATAATAACTGTGCAAGTCTGCTGGTATTTCCCCTTGATGTCCAAAGATGACCCTTTCACGAGATTTAATTTTGCACATGGGTGTATTTTTGCAAACAGCTCTTTGCAGGATCTACAGTGTTCTTCATATTTCATACAAATGCTTGCAGCCCATGAAGTGATCATCTTTGCTGGAGTGGTCAGCGTGTCTCTGCCTCTTGGTTTTCTAAGCGGTAGTTCAACATTGTTCATTTTGCACCACGTTTCCTGCAGTTAAGCTGAAACGAAAATAACCTACCAATATCCAAACACCAAGTTGGTGCCTGAACTCAGTCCCTTTTAGGCTAGGTACTCAGAAATCCACCAAGGATACGGTTGTCTCTCTCCTCCCCTTTGCATATTTTTCGGCAGCTAGGCTACAGCTAGGACAGCGATCGTCCAGTGAATTGTAGGCACCACACAATGTCTTTACGTATCAGAATCTACTACAGCTGTGGTCAAAGGCATTTATACTTTCTCCAGTAACTCCAAGGCTTAACTAGGATATGCGTTGACTCACATTTGACGTGGATTCACTTGGCAGCCGAGATAGGACTGGTCCTTCAGAAGGTTTTGTCTCTACAAGATAGTTTCAGCTCTTCCCTTGAAGAAAAGGCTCTCCATACAGCATGGAGGAAAGGAGTGCTTACAGCTCGGGGTGCTGCGAGACAGAAACACGCAGTACCTTGAGGCTGTGCACAGGACAATCAGCGTAGAAGACTAACAGAGAAACTCACTGATGACCAGAAAGTCTTGTTGGATTTTTCTACGTCACTCGGTAATATTTATGTCCATCCAAGCTGGGGTGTAAAGTGCAGGAATGACCCAACAGAAAAGAGCTGGTTCCATCAGTCGCTGCTGCAAGTAGCTCCCTAGTACCTCTTGCTTCTCCCCATCACCTGCTATTTTGTTAGCACCAATAGTCATCAATATTTTTCATGGCAAACCTGAGTTCAGAATGGACATACCTCAATCCAGACAAAGAAGTGACTTTTCTATTAATACTAATATGTTAATACTCACGAATACTAATGGATTCATGAGCTAGCACCTTCTTATACATTGGGGCCAACTCTTGTTTGGAACCGAATGACCTACCCAAAAGTCACTTAGGCTGAAAGAAGATTCCAGCTCATTAACTATAAATTGAGTATTTAAGGACTAGACCAAAGGGCACTTGTTAAATTGTGTGTATAAGTTGACTGAGGTCCTGAGTCTTCTCTTCCAAGCTTTAAATGCAAATTCCACCACTGAAGTTAATTGTTGGTTTCCTAACAGAAAATGTGAGTGAGCTCTGTTGAGTCATTCCATGGTATGTCTTACCACGGGATTGTTTACCAGGATAACGTTTTATTAGATCTAGTTAGGTATTCATTAGTGGGGAAAACACATACGTAGATTCTCCGGGTGATGAGACACACCCTGTTTGTCTCACAGAGTTTTCACGGATAAGATGTCTGGGTGACCCCATCGGCGAGAAGTTCTGCTGTGGTTTGAAGTAGTAGAGTCGTGGCAAAGCTTGCTACTCACAAACATCCCCAGCCCAAAACCACACTTCGTGCCTGGTATTTGTCACAACATTTGGACATGTTTATAGACTGCATAAATATTCTTCGCAACTTGTACCTTTTGCCTTAATTGATTGTGTTCATTACATCTTCGATCTCTGGCCAATACAGGTTATTGGGAAGTTTCTACAAATGCAGATACAATTACAAACCATCAGCCTTCTAACTTGAAAAGAATGCTGCCTGGGTGAAGGGACAGTAGCGGTGGCTGCTTGGTGAAACAGAACGAGAACACATCCTCCCCCACGTTTAATGGGTGGCACCCATTTCCAGTGCAGAGGAAAGACTGTTCAAAGTGAATAACTCCATTTTGCTAAGATCTGTCACATTTTGTCATTTTAAAATGAAACTGAGTTTGAATCCACCCTGCACACGTTGTGAAGTATCTTTAAGCAGTATATAAGTGTGCACAAAAACTGTGACAAATACACAAACAGGGAACACAGATTTTTCAAGAAAGGGACGTGAAGAAGGAACAAACCTCTTGCACACCTCATAGCAGGAATGCTACCAGTGGACAATCCCTGCAAACAGCATGGCCGGAGCAGGGTGACCAGATAGGCATCTTTTCCTGATCAATGAGAGTTAATTTGACCTATTTGTGATGGTTAATTTTATGTGGGAACCCGGCTGAGCCCAGATATTTGGTCAAATGATATTCTAGGTATTTCTCTGAGGTGTTTCTGGATGTGATTAACATTTGAATTGCTGGATTGAGTAGAGCAAATTGTTCTCCCCAATGTTGGTGGGCCTCATCTTCTCTCTTGAAAGCCTGAATTGAACCAAAAAGTGGAGGAAGGAAGGATTTGCTGTCTCGGCCTGTCTTTGAGCAGGGACATTGGATTTCTGCCTCCAGATCAGACTTGGACTAAAACTTAGACCATCAGCTCTCCCAGGTCTCCAACTTCCCAACTGCAGATCTTGAGACTTCTTAGCTTTCACAACCATGTGAGCCAATTTTTATAACAAATCCCTAGGTAGATACATAGATCCTATCAATTCTGTTTTTCTGGAGAACCCAGATTAATACAAATTACACACACATGCACATATTTACACGTATAGATATCCATATACTTGATTCTCTTTTGAGCTGTTCCATGGTGTGGGGTGATGTGTTCTGCACCCTTCCTCTTCCTGAGTGCGTGTCCTGAGAGCCACCTCTTTTTTTCTCTGTGAAAAACAATCCTGAGATAGAGCAATCAGCCTTGCTGATACCAGACGGTGGTGAGGCCCTGTCTGTCTTTCTCTCTGTTCTGCTTCATGCTCCTTTCCCTCCCTCCTGCCTGCTTGGGATTGCACCTCCTTACTGCTTTCTGGGGCACTCAACTCAATACGTGGACCCTTGAACTCATGGAGGCACCATCACCCACATCCCAGCACCGAGCTGTGCTTATGATATCTGTTATTTAGTCAAAAAATTCTCAATGATATGTGAGGGAGGGCAGGCTCTGTCTGGGGCAGGATTGATAAGAATGAAAACATGCAACCCTCACCTTCAGATTGCTCAGAGACTACCAGGACCAATGCAGCAATGAGTGAACAACTCTTGTGTTGTATGACAAGGGCTGTAATAAAATCACACAAACCGAGCCAAAGCAGCATTATCTGTCTCTGGGCGATTCAGCAGAAGGTGTAGAGAGGAGATGAAGCTCTGGCTGATTCTAGAAGCAAAGGTGTGCATTCACCAGATGAAGATGTAAGGCGAACATTTCTGGTGGCAGAAAGCAACCAAAGGGTGTGCGCGATAAACTCCAGGGTGTGACAAGGTCACATATGCAAATGTGTAACTGGGTCACTGCAGTGCCGAGGGGATGCACGCAGATTTTTTTGGGGGGAAGGGTAAGAGAACAAAGTGAACAGGAAGTAGGGAGCTTGTGGGGTGCTGTGCAACTGTCTCCACAAATGACCAATATTTGGGTAACAACAGTCAAACCCTTTATGCGCCTTGTATCAGTGTCTTCCCAGAGTTATCTATTCAAACAGGCTTAGTCGTCTTCTTATAAAGTTTTATTTTTAATTGACAAATGATCAATGTATATATGTGTGGGGTACAATGTATGTTTTGGCATATGCGTACATTGCGGAGTGATTAAATCAAGTGAACACATTGACTGCCACACAAAAATCCCAGAAACTTTTCCTCTGGGCCACAATGTTTTGTTACGAAAATAGAATAAAAACTTCGAGTATAATTTAAAGGTAAACAAATAGAAAAACGAAATTTATTGATTCTACTCATTCAATCCACGTTTTTAGAATTAAATTGTCAAGATTAATTGTAACAATAAGAACTTCAAGAAGATTTTATATGTGCTTCACGCAGCCCCGGGGTCAAAACTGGAGTGAGTTAAATACAATTGTCGTGGCAGTTAATGTGTTAATTACCGTACCCATCACCTCACCTAGTCATCCTCTTTTTGGTGGTGAGAATACTTAAGATCTACTCTCTTAGCGGTTTTGAAATATGCATTATTATTAACTATAGTGACTGCGCTGTGCGATCGATCCCTAGAACGTATCCCTCCTGTCTCGCTGAAACTCCGGGCTGTCTGACCAATAGCTCGTGTTTCCCTAACCCTATCCGCACCGGGGAACCACCATGCTACTCTCTGCTTCTGTGAGTGCCACTTTCTTAGGTTCCACGTGTAAGTGATATTGTGTGGTGTTTGCCTTTCTGCACCTGGCTAATGTCACTTCACACAATGTCCTCCAGGTTCATGCATGTTGTCTTATTCGTAAGAGGGTGCCAAGGAGACAGGGATAAAGAATTGCTGGAGGTAGGAAAGCATCCACGAGTAATTTACCGCGCCTGAAACGAATTGATTTTGTGTGTGAAGTGTTGGGTGTCTTCAAAAGAAGGTATGCAATGGTATGAAGGTGTGCATATGCAAACACAAGCAGCAAAGCAATAAAACAAGCAGGGATCCAACACCCACTTCAAAAATTGAGATTATTTCTCATTCGGCTTCCCTTCCTTCTGCCAGACCTCAATAAAACCCCACCGTCAGAGTTAGATGTTTTCCTGAATTTTGTGCATAATAAGAACATAGCAATCGTTTTGCTAAAGATGTCTGTATTCCTAATCAATGTATTATTGTTGACTTTTGCTTGCTTTTGAGTTGTATTCACTGCTAACACACTGCGTGGTGGTCCGTATTCTTTTCTCCCAACATTACATTTCTAAGATTCACCCATGATGCTGCCTGTACATTTACTTCATCCACTTGTCTTGTACAACCTTCCATGGTGTGACTACTTCACGCTTTATACATCCATTCTACTGTCAAGAAACATTTGGGTTGTCTGCAGGTTTTTTACTGTTATAAATGTTGAAGCTATGAACGTGCTTGTATATGTACATGTGTGCAAAGAATTTCTCTAAAATATATACCCAAGAGGGAAATGGTTGGATCACTTTCTGATTTACAAGACGGTGCCTAAGGGACTGCAGACATGGGATCCATTGTAGTCCCAGCAGCAGTGGGTGAATGTTCCCATTGCTTGGCACGTGCATCAACAGACGAGTTTATCTCTGAGCAGAGGCTGCCAGCTGACACCAAACCCATTTTTCCTTCTTTCGAGCTTGGCTACATTTTCCATCTGCTCCTGAGGTTCATTGTGTCTGTTTGGCTGACGTCTGGCCAAGGAAATATGAGTGTACGGGTGTGCCCCTTGGAAACCTCCCATGGGTGAGTTTCCATGATCTTTTTCCCTTTTAGTTGGATGGGATTAAAACAGTAGCCAAAAAAAAAAAAAACTCAACGTCAAAAAACCTACGAAAGAAGCAGGAATACCTTGGGAGGCAGGTGTGGAACACGGCAAGGAATCTGGGGCTCCCACTCACCACCTGGAGGACATCTACTCAAGAGGGAGCACCGTCAAAGGACAAGTAATGCAAAATAAATAAACCTGTGACTGTGTTAAGCCACTGGAATCCGGAGGTGCTTTTGTTATTTCAGGGAGCGTTGCTGTAAGACAGCCAGCAGGCTTCTTAACGGGATCTCCTGCACCTAAAAGGACGGCGAATTGTGGCCACAACTTGCATTTCTCACTTTCTAACGTGATTGGCCAACTTTTCACCTGGTTCCTCACCTGCACTTTTTGTCTTTTGCTCATCCAGAGAGGGTAAAAATAATTGGGAAGAGAGAGGTAAATGTGTGGATAATGCGCATATAAATATTCGTAGACTTCTATAGCTGTGGCACGTAGGGAATATGAGAATGCACCACACAAATGTGTTTAGAAATATGGCAATTTGAGGACTTTTTCCAGAATTTAGCTTTCTTTCATGTGAGGACTTTTTAAAAGATTAAGTGAGCTACATGTCCTGAAGGAAGTATATTTGTGCCCTAATTATGAAGAGCATTATTCCAGTCTTACAGAAATTTATGTGGACATCATTCATGCCTTGTAGAGCCTTATAATAAAAATAGAACAATTCCAAATGTTAAAAGTACTTTAACTCATTCATAATTGGATGTTCCTAAATGATAGCCAGCCTCTACATGAGCAAAGTCCTGTAGAATTTTCCATAATGAAGGGAATGCTCCATCCTGGGATGCCGATATGGTATCCCCTAGTCACTTGTGGCTACTAAACACTGAAATTCACCTAGCAGCCAAGGAATTAAATGCTTAAATTTATTTTATTTTAGATTATTTAAATTTAAACTTCATTAGCCACAGGTGGCTAGGGGCTACCATGTCAGGTAATACATCAATCACATCTACAGGATCTTGCCATTCAAAATAGGGAGCAGGACCATCCGCTTCACCTAGAAATGGAAGTTCTCAAGCCCTGCCCAAAACTTACTGAATCAGAATCATCACGAGCATATTCAAATTTTGGAGCACTACATGGGGTGCTGTTTCATACAGATATCCCGATAATCCTGTTATTGCTGCTTCCTGGGACTTCCCTGAGCAAAGTAAACTGTCATCTTTCCACCATACAGCAAAAATAACACTGTCCTGTGTCTACTTGTGACCTTCCAGTGTTCAAGTCACCAGTGTCCAACATAACCAATCTATGTCTCATTCAAGTTCTAAAATTAAAGCAAAATATGCTTTACAATTTCTGCAGTGTGTGCATCACCAGTGGTCCATGAAGTAGATTAAGAAGTCCCTTAACATTGTTTCTATAGGGAAATGCATTTAAAGGAATAACAGACTTTTCAGGGAGCATCCACCAATTTCCAACAGGAAGCACCCTGCTGCTGAAAGCCTAACACCAGCTTTTCTCTTTGCTGCAGGCTCACTGCCATTTTCCTCCTGCTTTTATTTCCTTTGTCAACCACCGTGACACTGTTTCATGCATTTCCTGGTTGTTCTCTTGTTCCTGTTTGATGCTGTTTGTTCTTGGAAGGCAAACGGGATTCCATCATTGCCAGATCAAGGGGTCTAGGAGGCCCCCTGCACAGGCGATACCTGAAGCTCAAGGTGATCTTCACCAAGACAGAGATACCCAGCTGCAGGCGCTTGCCGATGAGTTCAACAGGGACTTGCCTTGACCCAGCTCCAATGTGACACATTGGGAGCTTGTGTTAGAAGGAGACATCTAGGAAATGGGCCACCTGCCATTGTGACACACAACTTAAATATCACCAGGTGACTTCAGGTGTTCACGGCATAATTTGCACAACCCATGACCAAGGTACAATTAGGGTGCTGCCACTGTCTGAGAGTGTCAGACGTTGGTCAGACTGTCATGTCCACAGGACCCAGGATATTTGAAATGACTCACGAGGATACCTTCCCCAAATGGTTCCAGCCTTCACCCCTCAGTGGTCCACAGACATCACTGTGTTGCACAATGGAGGCGCCAGATTTAAGGTTCGGCCAGTGTACCGTGGGAACGCGGATACGCAACATCTGCCAGCAGGGTGCGACCAGGACCGGTTCCTGGAAAAGATGATGAGATTTTGTGAGCTGAGCCTAAAAGAATGGGTACTGGCAAGGCACACTTTTTAACACTTACAGAACATTTCCAAAACAGGGAGGTGGGCGAGTCCCTGTTCCTGTATATTTTAGGAAGAGGCTAGACATAGAGGAATAATTGTGGGGTGAGGTGAGAGACTGGGGGCAATGAAGTCATATAAATATTTGTACATATATATTTCTGCCTGGTTGCCACATTTGGGATATATGAGTGCTTAGAAACGTAAGTGCAAGAAGGAAGTTATTGTTGCTTGATAAGAGCTGGTGGAGGTGACTTTGGGGGAAAAAAATATGTTGAATCCTATAAACAACATGGCAATGTTTATAGGCATTACCATAAGCAAGCATGTGCGCAACTTTCTCTTTCCCTTGTACTCTAAAACTACTATTAACTTAAAAGTATATAGAAAAGCACATTCTATAAAAAAGACATCTGCTCTCGAATGTTTGTAGCAGCACAATGCACAATTGCAAAGATGTGGAAACAACCCAAGTGCCCATCAATCCATGAGTGGATTAATAAAATGTGGTATATGTACACCATGGAGTATTACTCAGCCACAAAAAAATTGGTGAACTAACAACTGTTGTATCATTCCAGGTGGAGCTGGAGCCCATTCTCCTAAGGAAGTATCACAAGAATGGAAAAACAAACACCACATGTACTCACCATTAAATTGGCACTAATCGATCAACACTTATGTGCACATATGGAAATAACATTCATTGGGGGTCGGGCAGGTGGGAGGGGGAGGAGGGGATGGGTAAATTCACACCTAATGGGTGCAGTGTGTGCTACCTGAGGGATGGGCACGCTTGTAGCTCTGAGTCGGGTGGTGCAAAGGCAATTTAGGTGACCAAAGCGTTTGTACCCCCATAATATTTTGAAGTAAATAAATACATAAAAAAATTTAAAAAGTATACTGAAAAGGAAGCCTAAATGCACACATACTTCTATTGTACATTCCAGGAATTTCACCCCTTTGTATTTACCCAAAGGAGTTACAAACATGTCCACACAAAAATCTGCCCATGCAGGTGTTTACATAACAACTTGGCTCATCATTGCCAGGACTTGGAAGCTACAAAGATGTGGTTCAGTGGATGAATGGGTAAATAAAATATGGGACATCCACACAATGGAATATTATTCAACACTAAAAAGAAGTGAGCCATGAAGCCAAGCCATGAAGAGTCACAGAGGAATCTTACATGCATATTACTAAGTGACAGTTGTCAATCCAGTAGGGCTGCAGACTATAGGACTCCAACCACAGGACTTTCTGGAAAACAGAACGGTAGACACAGTAAAAAGGTCAGTAGTTGTTGAGGTTGTTGGGCAGAGCCCAGAGCATGTTTAGGGCAGTGAAACTACTCTGTGTGATACTATAATGGTGTAGCCATGTCATTACTGTATGTGTCCAAACCCACAGAATGTACAACACCGAGAATGAACCCTAATGTAAACTATGGCTCTGGGATGTGTCGATGTAGTTTCATTGATTAGAACAAACGCACTACTCTGGTGCAGGGTGTTTATAATGGGGAAGGCCGTGCATTTTGTAGGGACAGGAATTATATGGGAAATATCTGTATCTTCCTCTCAATTTTGTTGTGAACCTAAAACTCTTTTGTTGTGAACCTAAAAATTCTATTTTTTATGGGCACACTTATAACTTTGACTCAAATGGTACAAAAGCAATTGATGTAACCAAAACATTTGTACCCCCATAATATTCTGAAATTTAAAAAAAAAATTAAATAAAATCTATTCTTTAAAAAGTACATGGAAATAAAATTTTGTTCAAAAAATATTATTCTCCTAAACAGAACATGAGAGAATAGGCTAGGTGTGGGGGGAAGGGGTCTTGTTTTTATTTTCCAAATTGGTGGATAAGCAAAAGCAGTTTCCAAAGATCATTATCTAATCAGGCATCTTAGAAAATTTCAGACGGAGCAAGACAACAGCAGGCAGACCCCGCAGAAGGAACAGCTATAAACAAGCTGAGCCTCTCCAACAGTTCTGTGTGGCATCCAGGTGACGGAAACTTTTTGGAGATTTTGAGTTAAGTCTGCTTGACTGAGTCAGGTCTGGTGCTAAGTGTGCAACGCCTTGAGCACAGACAGACAGCCAAGTGCGACACAGCATGACGAACCCGTGGAGACGTCAGAGACCACAAGACAATCACGTCGAAAGAAAAACATTACAGCAAGGTCACGCTTGCTTTCCTTTCTGAATTACAAATGTGCGGGACGGAGGCGTACTGAGGGATGTAGCCAATTAATGAAGTGTGCAGCTGTCCTGTCGGATCACTGGGCGATAGAAACAAAACCCGGGCAGTCCTTGCTGAAGAATGTAGACAGCCCGCGCCCTGAGCACAGAGCGGCATGAGGAAGTCAGTGAGGCTCCCAGAATGGATGGGGGAAAACTGTCCAGGGTCTTCAGAAATGCCCTGGGCACATCTGTGCCTCTGGGGGTTCCATTATCCACGGAGACCCCCACCTGGTGGGAAGAGGCAGCTTCCCTGCTCTTTTCCAAAAGGGACCTGTTGAATTGTTTGAGCTGTAATGAATGCAAATCAATCTCAAGAGGGAAAAAAAATACAATTTTAAGGAATGCTTTTTAGTTGCAAGGATTATCCAGTCCCCACAAGTCTCATGATGTTGTTGCCAGTCTGAGACCTCAAGTCATGGCCCGAAATATTCTACTCAGCGTCTGAGGTTTAGACTCTCCTCTTAATAAAAGTCATTTATCTTGACCTCCCAGTTAAGAAACCACAGGTATTTAGAATATTGTGCAAGAAGTGCCTGCCAGCAAATCCTATGCACATTTGAAGTGGGCTTTGCTCGGATGCAGAAAATCAAAGACTTGCCCAGGCATGGCACCCTCTCTCCCTTGGATTTTGCAGTGAGCCAGATATTGCTGAAACGGTTCCACGCTTTCACAGAGATCATGTGCATTAACGTTGCCCTGGAACCAGGTCGGTTTCCTGAGTTGTGTTGTGTGGAGCTGTTGTGTGTTTTGTCTTGTTTGGGCTATATTTACACAGAGCCACTCTATTAGGCATCTGAGATGGTTTGTTCCATTGCTGCATCCCAAGATGTTGTGTCAGGTGTTTTGTTGTGCTATGGATGCTTTTGCTTATTTTGTCTTGTTTGGGCTGAGTATTGGACAGAATTCTCTACAGAAACAGAACCAATAAGATATATATATATAGATATATATATAGATATAGATATAGATATAGATATAGATATAGATTTGATAGAGAGATATAAAGGTAGGGACAGAAAGATAGCTAGATGTACCCACATCTAAATATAAATCTATATCTACATACAGATATAAATCCCTATATAGAGATTTATATATAAAAATTATATATAGAGAGAGATACACAGATACACACACACATGTATATATATATATATATATATACACGGAGAGAGAGAGAGAGAAAGAGAGATTGATTTTAAGGAATTGGCTTATGCATTTTGGTTTATGGCCAAATTCATTAGGGCAGGGTAGAAATTCAGGTAAGAGTTGATGCTGCAATCTTGAGTCTTAATTCAGCACAGCATCAAGTGAGAAACTGAGGCAGGGCTTCCATGTTGCAATCTTGAGGGGAATCTGCTCCTTTTTGGGGGAGGCCTCAGTCTTTGCTCTTAAGGTCGTCAACTGATTAGATGTGGCCCACCCACATTGTGGACAGCAATCTGCTTTACTCAAAGGCTACTCATGTCAGTGTTAATCATGCTAAAAAAAGAAAAAGAAAGAACCTTCATAGTGACATCTACCCTGGTGTTTGACCAAATTCGGCACTGTAGCTTGGCCAAGTGGGTGCATAAAATTATCCATCACAGGCTGTATTTATACAAAGCCAGTCCACCAGCCATCTCTAATCGTCTGACCCATTGGTGCATACCAACAGGCTGTGTATTGGACAGAATTCTCTAGAGAAACAGAACCAATAGGAGACATATATATAGTACATAGAGAGAGAGACAGATATAAAGGTAGGGACAGAGAGATATGGATAATACAGAGACAGATAGCTAGATGTAGCCACATCTAAATATAAATGTATATCTGCATACAGATATAAATCTCTATATACATATTTATATATAAAAATCTATAGAGAGAGATACACACAGATATATATATATATATATATATATGTATACCTGTTCTGTTGTTACCATTTGAAGAGATATATACACAGATATACACAGATATTTGCAGCCACTCCCCAGCACTAGCATCACCACCTCAGCTCCACCCCAGATCATCAGGCATTAGAGTCTCATAAAGAGCTGCAACCCAGATCCCTCCATGTGCGGTTTACAGCAGGGTTCGTGCTCCTATGAGAATCTAAAATCTAATGCCCCCGTGGATCTGACAGGAGGCAGAGCTTATGCGGTGACGTGAGCGATGGGGATCGGCTGTAAATACAGATGAAGCTTCACTTGCCTGCTGTTCACCTCCTGCTGTGCAGCCCGGTTCCTAATAGGCCACGGACCGGTACCGGTGCAAGGCCCGGGGAATGGGGACTGCAGTGTTACGTGAAATAAGCTGGGAACACACAGAAAGTTAAACACCGCCTGTTCCCACTCATGTAGAAGCTAGAAAAAAAGCTGTTCTC